>CM060901.1:1474813218-1479813218 GCA_030737815.1 Allium fistulosum
TTTTGTATTTCAAATCTGTTTTTCTTTCTGGTTGTTTCTATTCTCCTACCTCGTTCCTTTTCGGGGACGAAAAGTTTTGAGTGGGGGAGAGTGTAACGACCCGTAAATTTCAACTGTTTTAATAACATAATTAGTTGAAATTTTGTGAAATTTTAAACGATAAAATTTTGAAATAAAAATTTAATATTTGGAATACATCTAGTTAAACATAGCAACTGGTAAATTTTCGTCCGAAAATGTGAAAGTTTATTTCGCGCGTAAATTTACTTCAAATTAATCAGTTAAAAAGCGATGAAAATAAAACATTTTCGAAACTCAAATATTTTTACATAGAAAAATTCTAAACCATCTTCTGAGCAAGATTTCAGTTTGTCGTTTTTCCAAATTCGGACATCTTTGGCTCCGTCGTTCTTATTTTCTGCAAAATAGCAGTATTCTGGTACCGATATCGATTTTTATCGAATGATCGTACCACTGATTTCTATATACCGTTTTGATCGTCTCGTCGTGCCGATCTCTACGGTATATTCGATTGTCAAATTCGGAGTTCCGTTACACGTTGCACTTTGCGTAACGCCTACCGTATCGGTACAGCTTTGAACTTTCTGAATTCCTTGGTTTGTTCGTTTATACACTGGGAAATCCAATGGCCATTTACATTTAATATACTTGAATTCAACGTGAAAGACTCTTGCTATTTCCAAGTCCTCGAATTTATTTTGCTTTTCCACCGTGGTTCCAACTTATATTGGTTCTGCCTTTTGATTCTCCACTACTTTTTTTTTCTGTTCCCACGTTCCACTTTTTCACCTCCCTATTGTTTTCTTCTTTCTAGATTGCTTGCGTCTCTTCCGCCACATCCAACATCTGCCTCACCTCTAGCTCAACATCTCCACCGTGCTCCGCCCCAAATCTCACCTCCTCCACTTTGACTCATCACCAACTCATCTTCCTCCCACCCGTGTTCACGCAGCCTCCATGCTCATCAACCACTGCAATCACCCGTCCATGCACCTCCTCCCGAAGTCCAACCGCCACCAACCTAGGTTTCAGCCAAGCCCCGCCCATGCCTAGACCACCGCTGCCCGGCTCCCCACCAACGCCACCCATTCATGTCGCCTCCACCTCCAACTACCGAAGCCACACCGAACCACTGCTCCACCATGTCGTGTAGGCAACCAGCGACCACTCTACCCGCGCAGCACCTCATTTTGCCTCCGACCGAAACCATGCCTACCCACCCTCGCCACCAGCCTGCTTCCAACACTCGACCAACATCCCGCTCGCCTGAAGCCCCTGAGCTCCTTTTACTTCCCTCCGCAGCCTTCGCCTGATGCTCTATCTTTTCGTGTAAAGGTAAATAGATATGGACTGGATTATATATATGTTTGCTCTTATATATATTTTCGGTTCTGCATATATACCTTTAGTTGCTGTTGTTTGCCTAAGAAGCTTGACCTCTAGTATATATACTTTCAAAAACTATTTTGCATAGTGTTCATATATATGGTTATAATAATACATATCGTTTTATTAGTATATATACCTAGTTTATATCTTTCTGAACAATATACGTATGCTATTTGATTTGCTTGTTTATATATTAGAATTTATATATCATGCTCTAACTATATATCGGCAAGTAATAAAAAAAAGTTATATGAGTCGTATACATAGTTCTTGTAACGACCCTGAATTTTTGACATTTAAAATATGAATATTTAATTGAGTTTAAATATTCGAATGATAGATTAATTTGAAATTCAAATATCAGAATGAATTTGGCGATTAAATTATTGAATTTAATTATCGAAATTGGGTAAAAATTTGAATCTTTAGTTTTAAGCTGATTAAAAATAATCTGAAGGCTTGGAAAATTTATATTGAATATACTGAAGATAATAAAAGCGTCAGGATTGAAATTGAAACTGTTTTGTTCAGTTTTGAATTTAATCGTTCGAACCGATATTTAAAAATAGCGTTCCGGGGCACAGTCTCGGAATTCGACGAAACCAGTTCCATTGGATCCGTAATATTGTATTATTATCGGATTTCAATTTTCGTAATGTTTGGAGTGATCGTTTGGCCGTACGATAAGCAAACGCGCTGAAATTAAATCGAAGATTTAATATTATAACTGGTCCAAAAAGCTATCTTCTCCATACGATCAAATTTGGACTCGAAACCTTTTCCATCGCATTCGGAATAGGCGTATAACATTACGAACGTCTAGCGGCATGCCTCGATTGGAGGTTGAGATTTTGAGTTGCATTTATCGGACGTTTTGAATTGAAATTTAAATTAAATAGATATATATCTATTCTCCTACAACCCAACATCCAGCTGCCTTTCCTTCAAATCACTGTCTCCACTCGTACACGCAGTCATCATTTCCTCCCCTTTATTTCATTTCACAGCCGAAGAAAATTGTACTCGAAGCTTCAAACAGAAAAAAAAAATATCTATCGTTCAAATATTAATGGCCTCAGTTCTTTCAAATTCAAAGTAGGGGTGAACAAAGAAAACAATTATCTTTCTCGTTCAAACGAAATCAAGGCCACAGCAAACCAAATCGTTCGTCTCCAAATCAAATCGCCATTTCCCCTCTTCTCTAAATTAATTCGTTCGAGTCACTCGCGAAGGGAGATACCATCATTCGCAAGCACTATTCCTTCGAGTTGCCTCCATTCGATCGAAGCCAGTTCGTCAGTCGCGTGGGAGTCTGGCGTTCGTGAGGGCAGCGGTGGATTGCGAGCATCGCGATGTTTAGCTAGGGTTTCGCATGGTGGAAGCTTCATGTCGCGATCTAGTCGAAGTTCCCATTGTTGGAGCAGGTACGTGAAGAGATGGAGGGTCGCGATGTCAGGATCGGGGCCGGTGGTTGTGTGATGTCGCGAGGTTTGTTTCGCAACTGGAAGGTGAAGATTGGGGAGGCGCTTGCGTACGTAAAGACTGGCTCGAGTGGGGAGGCACGGCAGATGTGCTAGGGTTGCGTGCAGGCCAGAACGATGGTCGATGGCATTTATGTGGGTTCGCGAATCGTGCTGGGGGCAGGGAGGCTCTCGAGCATTTCTGTTGATAGCCGGAGCAGTAGGGGTAGGCAGCGAGGTATTCTCTGTCTATTTTGTTAAATCATAAATATATGGAATATTTATATATATACAGTAAAATTTATATGCGAGCAGAAATAATATATATAAGTGAAACAGTTAATATATGTGTATATAGGAGTTTGAAAGTATAGGAATTTTAAAACGATATGAAGTTTATAAATAATTAGATTCTTGAAATCTATAAATTGTTTTTGTTGCTGAAAACAATTATAAAAAGGAAATTTAATAATTAGTTAATTCAATCTATAAAAATGGAAATTAATTTGTTCGATTTAATTCGAATATTGATGAATTGTATAAATTGTTATACAAGGTTTAATACAATGAAGAAATGATCGGAATGGAAAATGGACTGCAAATTAAAGCTAAGGTGAGATCTTCTCACTCAAAATTGAATGTGGAATTTTTACAGTTATTGATTGATGATTGACTGTTTGGATGTGATATTAGATATTATAGGATATATCTATATATATAGCAATATATACATATTGGCATATGTATATATTGGATTGATTGATTTCCCGCCTCGTATAGCGGATGAGACCCTATTGCGCCGTTAGTAAGCGGATTTATAAAAACCTATATACCGCGATAATTCCGTACTGGAGCGGAATTGGTATTGTGCTAACGTTTTTGGATGCAGGGAAACAGGTTGGAGGGATCCAACTGGATTCCTCACCAGTAGTTATTTATTTTCAGATATTGTGATATATTCTGTTATCATATGATGATATATGATATTTGACTGTTGTGATGGACTGATTGGTGTTGTGACATCATTGAATTCAGTTTTGAAGTTTAAAAACAACGACTTTTATTTTAAAAAGATTTTTAAGTGATTTTTGAAAAATAGACGTTTATCGAATTTTTGAATTGATTTATTTCAGAAAAATAAACGTCTAGAATTTTAAAGTTATAAGAGTTAAGATTTTTGGTGAAATATAACCAAAGTGTGATTTTTTAAATGAAAGTTGATTTAATTGTAAAATGGGTTAAATTGAGATTTTTAAAGTATCATAAAAGATGTACAGAAAAATTTATATATTTATCAATTGAAATTTTTGGAATTTTAAAACGAGTTTTTATAAGTGAAGATATGAATCTTATAGAATTTTAAGATTGTGAAGATATGAAATTTATAGATGTATAAATTGTGAAGTTAAAATGAATAAAATTGTAGAATAAAAGATTTATAAGGAATTAACTTATAAATTGGATTTTTGCCTACAAAAGAAATATTGATCGAATTTGTTAATAAAGGAGATGTACAAATCGAAGTTGTTATAAAATATAAAAGGTGAAATTTATAAACATTGTTTTATAAATTCAAAACCAATTGAAATTGATAGGTTAAACATAGAAGTTTAATAAAGGAGATATATCCGCGATTTTGGATAGTGGATAATTATTGAAATAAAAATGGGTAGAAAATATTGAAATGTGGTTAGTGAAGTATATTCACGATTTTGGACAGTGAATATATTGTTAAGTAAAATGGATACTGTTTTGGGAAAGTGATATTGAAAAATGAAGTTAAACATTTTAAAGATGTTTTAAAATGTATTATAAATCGAAAGCAGAGATTTCCGCAGTTCTTGTTGAAATAGACGTTTTCGAAGAATAAGGAAATGATGGACTATAACACTGTTGTTATAGTAAATGATTTCCGAAAGGAAATGTTTTGAAGTAGTATTGGGATTTATATATCTATCTAAATTCCGAATCCCTATACTAGTGATTCTGAGTCGTCGTAACGATGTTTTACGCAACATCCGTTTTGACTCAAATAAATGTTAAAATGTATGATTTCCTTAAAGAATGAATATATACTTAATATTGATTTAAGTATATCGAATATTTTCAAATGTTGAAAATAAATGATTTGAAATACTTATTTTTAAATAAGTATGGGATTGCTTTTCCAATATGAAACGAGGGGTTTGAAACTTTATCTTTTAAAGATAATTAGAAAGGTGAATATTTGAAATTTGTTTTCAAACGGTTAAGTGTGGAAATTTTATATCTAGTAAAGATATTTTGGAAGATAAAATAATTTGGGAAAATTATTTGGAATCTGATGATGTTGCGCATCTTTATTGATAGTTAAATAACCGACTATCAATAATTACCTTTAGATAGGTATTTGTTGTGAATTGGATGAATTTGAATGCCACACTTATTTTTGAATAAACGCTCACTATTCGGGTTAGCCGGGAAAGGACCATGGGGTCGTATAACCCATTCCGAATATGTGATACGTCGTTATGAATTGCATTCGAAGACCGGTGTTGAAGACCGGATATTTTTGAAAACGGAAGGATTACCGTCGAGTTACTCTACATCGACTGATCTTCGATTTAGAGGTTTTATCACCCTTAGTGACGGGAAGTCCCGACGTGATTAGAAAATTATCCGGAAATGCAAGGGCTTCGTGAGAAGTGCCTTCGGTTCTGTTCGATCCCGGAACAGACTTGTATGGATTGTGTGTCTGACGTTACAATTTGAGATATAAAGCTGATTTCTTTCAAATACATTTCTGTTGGTGGCGGAGAATTTATTCTCTTAGCTTAACACCCTTCTCTGAGACGTACGAGCTCAGAGGTTATGTAGTTGAAATTTATCAGCGATATATCCCAATTTGGTAACGTGGCATACTGAGTGTTGCTGTGAAATGATCAGTGTTTGATCATTTGTGATATGATCATTTGTTTGATCTTATATCTTTGTGATCATAGGTTGATCATTTTGTTTGACCCGAAGCAGGGCTTTTTATAGAAAGCGTAGCTTTGTGGACGAGACTTCATCGAGCCTCACACCCCGGAAATGGTCGAAACAGGAAGAATGCAGCAAGGTTCTAGGGAGTAGCGCCCCTTAGTGTATGTCATTCCTTCTGGATAAAGGTGGTATCATGGTATGGAGCCCAGATACTTAACCTCTGTGGTTACTGCATTATTATTATCTATGTGGTTTTGTTGGAAATCGGGGATCCTCGGGAAGATCGGTGACGATCGGGGGATGGCATACGCGTGTCAGTAGTTACCTATTTTTGCAGAGGTAACCCGGCCTTGTGTTGGCAGAGATCCGGTTAGGTTCTCGGGTCGTCTATTCCAGGGACGTACCCATCGTGGATAGGAAGTTCCTTAGCCTGACCATTTGTTGGAAATCCAAAGAAACAATACGTGACTTGTACGGTTTTAGTTGTAGAACCTGCCATCTAATATGGCAGCTATAGCAAGCATACTATAATGGTACCTATGCTGGCTAAGATTTATATTCTACTTTCGAAATGTTTTCTACACTATGCACTAATAATAATATCAAAAAGAATTTGATTTTTGCGTAGTAAGCATCTTTGACTATCATAAGAAGAAATCTCCTCCAAGTCTGCGTTTGCATTGTGTGTGTGGCGGGAGGTCTTATGGTAGTTTCATTTTCCAAAAGCATTGCGAATTGACTTTAAAATTCTTCTGTTGTTTATTTTAAAAGATATAACTGTTTTACGATCTCACACCAGTCACCATGACTGACTCGGAGTTTATTGTTCCCTTCTAAACTCTGGGTGCCCACCAATTTCCACACGGGCAGCCTAGAGTTATATTATCAGGATATTCTGGATATTCTGGAGCTTTGGAGATAAGCTGGAGGACGAGACGTAGTATTTGTATCTGATAGTATTATTCCGCTGTGTATTCTGTATGAGGACAAGTTATATAACTGTCCATTGTTGTATATTGACTCTGATGATTGATGTATGTATAAACTGATATAGCTCTTTGTTTTAAAAGACTAGTGTTTATTTATTATATATTGTTCCGCTGCGATGTGTAAGATTCTGATATTGTTTTCTGTCTGATGTTGTTCAGTTGTTCTTTCTTTCTCTTCTTCTTCTCTTTTTCTTCTATTTCTTCTTTCTAAAACCCTCACTATTGGAGTTTCCGGCACTCGATTGCTCGACAGTCGATAAAGTGAGTATCGATGTCGAATTTTCGAAAGTCGAAAATTCTAGGATGTGACAAAGTGGTATCAGAGCATATGGTTAAGCGACAACCCTGCTCTGTTGGGTGTTACTCATTAGAGATAGAGTCAGTAGTACTCTAGAATGAGTTGAGTGTAATAATAGATATGAGCGCGTATTTGTTATTTGAATATGAAATTGTTTTGTATTGTGTTGACTTATCGGTGGATTGTTTATAGATTCTGGTCGGTGCAGTCTAGCTAACTGTAATCGATAGGGGTTTCTAAACTCTTAAACAAGATAAACCGACACAGTATTGATTTTAAAATGGGGTAAATGAAATAATTTTACCCAAACTATTTTGTATAGAAAAGAAATGTTTTCTATGAATTACTATAGTATATGGTTGCATGGTTGTTAGAAGTGATAATATTAATCCATCATCATTGAAATTGAATAAGAAATTAAAAATCGTAACTCCAAAGTTAAGAAATTAATTCACATATAAATGAAATTTAAAAATGTAAATTATAAATGTGAATTGTAATTTAAAACGGAATTCCAGAGAAGTTTTTGGAAATGTTTTGAAAGGAACTTGAAAATTTTGAAGATTTGGAAAGTTAAATCATTTTTGGAGTTGAAAATGAATTTCGAAGGTTTTGGAAAGTATTTTGGAGAAATGAAAAGCTCTAAACTCTTTTCGGTCGCTGGAAAATAACTTCGATGATGACCGCGGCATCGTTGGTGTTCATTTTCGGGTTTCCAAAAGAGAAATTGCTGTCAAATTGTTTTAAATAGGAGTTGTTTGAAAATTTGGGGTTTTGTTTGGAAATTCAAATGGAATTTGAATTGTTTTCAAATGGTTTTGAAAAAGTGGAAACGACTCTGGAATCCTATTTAAAAATACTTACGAAATATTAATAAGTTGATAACTTATAGAATATTGGGAATCTGATTGAAATGAAAGTTCAAAATTGAAAATAAAAGAATGGTTCGGAATTGCAAATAAATTCAAGTAAGAAGAAATAAATTTCAAATGAATGGAATTTACAATTGTAAGTGAATAAAAATTGAAAACTGAATGTTGAAACAAATTTGAATTGTGTGAAATAAAATGAAGCTTTAAGATTAGTTTGAAGTGAACTAAAGATAATTGATGAAATTCAATATTCAGAAGTAAACTGAATCTAAATTAGATTGAAAGTGTAGATTAAATTCAAATGAATGTGAAATGTGAAATTGAATGATAATGGATATAACTTCTACAGTAAACTAAAAATGGTATAAGAAGTTGATATTAGAAGTTGTAATAAAATTTGCAAAATAGTTGGATGTTATAACTAGATATTATGGCTAGTAGATATACAGGTATAAAGGGAATTAAATTTGATTTCACAGATAATTTGAATTGCTCGAAAAGGTACGTATTTTAAATTCTATATGAGTTTTTGATGATTTCTCTCTAGCCGCTTGGCTTTTTCTTTTTCTTTTTGAAATCTGAGAGTCCGTAGGGACGTTTTGTAGTCGTGCCGTATTAGCCGCGCAAAGGAGACGCTGGCGAAATTTTTCGGAAATTTAGAGTGTTAGAAAATTTTTGAGAAATTTTGAAAGTTTAAAATTTGAATTTAAACTCGAATTTGGGTTTTGAAGTTAAACAGTGTTGTTTGAACTTACAGTTGAAGTTGAAATTTAGTTAAATGATAACGAATCTCTAGTAGAGAGATTTGTTTTGAAAATTTGATAAAACTATTGATTGTGAAAGATAGTAGACGAGTTAAGGACCTTTTTTCCTAACTTGTAATTTCGAGGACGAAATTCTTTTAAGGGGGGAAGTTTGTAACGACCCTGAATTTTTGACATTTAAAATATGAATATTTAATTGAGTTTAAATATTCGAATGATAGATTAATTTGAAATTCAAATATCAGAATGAATTTGGCGATTAAATTATTGAATTTAATTATCGAAATTGGGTAAAAATTTGAATCTTTAGTTTTAAGCTGATTAAAAATAATCTGAAGGCTTGGAAAATTTATATTGAATATACTGAAGATAATAAAAGCGTCAGGATTGAAATTGAAACTGTTTTGTTCAGTTTTGAATTTAATCGTTCGAACCGATATTTAAAAATAGCGTTCCGGGGCACAGTCTCGGAATTCGACGAAACCAGTTCCATTGGATCCGTAATATTGTATTATTATCGGATTTCAATTTTCGTAATGTTTGGAGTGATCGTTTGGCCGTACGATAAGCAAACGCGCTGAAATTAAATCGAAGATTTAATATTATAACTGGTCCAAAAAGCTATCTTCTCCATACGATCAAATTTGGACTCGAAACCTTTTCCATCGCATTCGGAATAGGCGTATAACATTACGAACGTCTAGCGGCATGCCTCGATTGGAGGTTGAGATTTTGAGTTGCATTTATCGGACGTTTTGAATTGAAATTTAAATTAAATAGATATATATCTATTCTCCTACAACCCAACATCCAGCTGCCTTTCCTTCAAATCACTGTCTCCACTCGTACACGCAGTCATCATTTCCTCCCCTTTATTTCATTTCACAGCCGAAGAAAATTGTACTCGAAGCTTCAAACAGAAAAAAAAAATATCTATCGTTCAAATATTAATGGCCTCAGTTCTTTCAAATTCAAAGTAGGGGTGAACAAAGAAAACAATTATCTTTCTCGTTCAAACGAAATCAAGGCCACAGCAAACCAAATCGTTCGTCTCCAAATCAAATCGCCATTTCCCCTCTTCTCTAAATTAATTCGTTCGAGTCACTCGCGAAGGGAGATACCATCATTCGCAAGCACTATTCCTTCGAGTTGCCTCCATTCGATCGAAGCCAGTTCGTCAGTCGCGTGGGAGTCTGGCGTTCGTGAGGGCAGCGGTGGATTGCGAGCATCGCGATGTTTAGCTAGGGTTTCGCATGGTGGAAGCTTCATGTCGCGATCTAGTCGAAGTTCCCATTGTTGGAGCAGGTACGTGAAGAGATGGAGGGTCGCGATGTCAGGATCGGGGCCGGTGGTTGTGTGATGTCGCGAGGTTTGTTTCGCAACTGGAAGGTGAAGATTGGGGAGGCGCTTGCGTACGTAAAGACTGGCTCGAGTGGGGAGGCACGGCAGATGTGCTAAGGTTGCGTGCAGGCCAGAACGATGGTCGATGGCATTTATGTGGGTTCGCGAATCGTGCTGGGGGCAGGGAGGCTCTCGAGCATTTCTGTTGATAGCCGGAGCAGTAGGGGTAGGCAGCGAGGTATTCTCTGTCTATTTTGTTAAATCATAAATATATGGAATATTTATATATATACAGTAAAATTTATATGCGAGCAGAAATAATATATATAAGTGAAACAGTTAATATATGTGTATATAGGAGTTTGAAAGTATAGGAATTTTAAAACGATATGAAGTTTATAAATAATTAGATTCTTGAAATCTATAAATTGTTTTTGTTGCTGAAAACAATTATAAAAAGGAAATTTAATAATTAGTTAATTCAATCTATAAAAATGGAAATTAATTTGTTCGATTTAATTCGAATATTGATGAATTGTATAAATTGTTATACAAGGTTTAATACAATGAAGAAATGATCGGAATGGAAAATGGACTGCAAATTAAAGCTAAGGTGAGATCTTCTCACTCAAAATTGAATGTGGAATTTTTACAGTTATTGATTGATGATTGACTGTTTGGATGTGATATTAGATATTATAGGATATATCTATATATATAGCAATATATACATATTGGCATATGTATATATTGGATTGATTGATTTCCCGCCTCGTATAGCGGATGAGACCCTATTGCGCCGTTAGTAAGCGGATTTATAAAAACCTATATACCGCGATAATTCCGTATTGGAGCGGAATTGGTATTGTGCTAACGTTTTTGGATGCAGGGAAACAGGTTGGAGGGATCCAACTGGATTCCTCACCAGTAGTTATTTATTTTCAGATATTGTGATATATTCTGTTATCATATGATGATATATGATATTTGACTGTTGTGATGGACTGATTGGTGTTGTGACATCATTGAATTCAGTTTTGAAGTTTAAAAACAACGACTTTTATTTTAAAAAGATTTTTAAGTGATTTTTGAAAAATAGACGTTTATCGAATTTTTGAATTGATTTATTTCAGAAAAATAAACGTCTAGAATTTTAAAGTTATAAGAGTTAAGATTTTTGGTGAAATATAACCAAAGTGTGATTTTTTAAATGAAAGTTGATTTAATTGTAAAATGGGTTAAATTGAGATTTTTAAAGTATCATAAAAGATGTACAGAAAAATTTATATATTTATCAATTGAAATTTTTGGAATTTTAAAACGAGTTTTTATAAGTGAAGATATGAATCTTATAGAATTTTAAGATTGTGAAGATATGAAATTTATAGATGTATAAATTGTGAAGTTAAAATGAATAAAATTGTAGAATAAAAGATTTATAAGGAATTAACTTATAAATTGGATTTTTGCCTACAAAAGAAATATTGATCGAATTTGTTAATAAAGGAGATGTACAAATCGAAGTTGTTATAAAATATAAAAGGTGAAATTTATAAACATTGTTTTATAAATTCAAAACCAATTGAAATTGATAGGTTAAACATAGAAGTTTAATAAAGGAGATATATCCGCGATTTTGGATTGTGGATAATTATTGAAATAAAAATGGGTAGAAAATATTGAAATGTGGTTAGTGAAGTATATTCACGATTTTGGACAGTGAATATATTGTTAAGTAAAATGGATACTGTTTTGGGAAAGTGATATTGAAAAATGAAGTTAAACATTTTAAAGATGTTTTAAAATGTATTATAAATCGAAAGCAGAGATTTCCGCAGTTCTTGTTGAAATAGACGTTTTCGAAGAATAAGGAAATGATGGACTATAACACTGTTGTTATAGTAAATGATTTCCGAAAGGAAATGTTTTGAAGTAGTATTGGGATTTATATATCTATCTAAATTCCGAATCCCTATACTAGTGATTCTGAGTCGTCGTAACGATGTTTTACGCAACATCCGTTTTGACTCAAATAAATGTTAAAATGTATGATTTCCTTAAAGAATGAATATATACTTAATATTGATTTAAGTATATCGAATATTTTCAAATGTTGAAAATAAATGATTTGAAATACTTATTTTTAAATAAGTATGGGATTGCTTTTCCAATATGAAACGAGGGGTTTGAAACTTTATCTTTTAAAGATAATTAGAAAGGTGAATATTTGAAATTTGTTTTCAAACGGTTAAGTGTGGAAATTTTATATCTAGTAAAGATATTTTGGAAGATAAAATAATTTGGGAAAATTATTTGGAATCTGATGATGTTGCGCATCTTTATTGATAGTTAAATAACCGACTATCAATAATTACCTTTAGATAGGTATTTGTTGTGAATTGGATGAATTTGAATGCCACACTTATTTTTGAATAAACGCTCACTATTCGGGTTAGCCGGGAAAGGACCATGGGGTCGTATAACCCATTCCGAATATGTGATACGTCGTTATGAATTGCATTCGAAGACCGGTGTTGAAGACCGGATATTTTTGAAAACGGAAGGATTACCGTCGAGTTACTCTACATCGACTGATCTTCGATTTAGAGGTTTTATCACCCTTAGTGACGGGAAGTCCCGACGTGATTAGAAAATTATCCGGAAATGCAAGGGCTTCGTGAGAAGTGCCTTCGGTTCTGTTCGATCCCGGAACAGACTTGTATGGATTGTGTGTCTGACGTTACAATTTGAGATATAAAGCTGATTTCTTTCAAATACATTTCTGTTGGTGGCGGAGAATTTATTCTCTTAGCTTAACACCCTTCTCTGAGACGTACGAGCTCAGAGGTTATGTAGTTGAAATTTATCAGCGATATATCCCAATTTGGTAACGTGGCATACTGAGTGTTGCTGTGAAATGATCAGTGTTTGATCATTTGTGATATGATCATTTGTTTGATCTTATATCTTTGTGATCATAGGTTGATCATTTTGTTTGACCCGAAGCAGGGCTTTTTATAGAAAGCGTAGCTTTGTGGACGAGACTTCATCGAGCCTCACACCCCGGAAATGGTCGAAACAGGAAGAATGCAGCAAGGTTCTAGGGAGTAGCGCCCCTTAGTGTATGTCATTCCTTCTGGATAAAGGTGGTATCATGGTATGGAGCCCAGATACTTAACCTCTGTGGTTACTGCATTATTATTATCTATGTGGTTTTGTTGGAAATCGGGGATCCTCGGGAAGATCGGTGACGATCGGGGGATGGCATACGCGTGTCAGTAGTTACCTATTTTTGCAGAGGTAACCCGGCCTTGTGTTGGCAGAGATCCGGTTAGGTTCTCGGGTCGTCTATTCCAGGGACGTACCCATCGTGGATAGGAAGTTCCTTAGCCTGACCATTTGTTGGAAATCCAAAGAAACAATACGTGACTTGTACGGTTTTAGTTGTAGAACCTGCCATCTAATATGGCAGCTATAGCAAGCATACTATAATGGTACCTATGCTGGCTAAGATTTATATTCTACTTTCGAAATGTTTTCTACACTATGCACTAATAATAATATCAAAAAGAATTTGATTTTTGCGTAGTAAGCATCTTTGACTATCATAAGAAGAAATCTCCTCCAAGTCTGCGTTTGCATTGTGTGTGTGGCGGGAGGTCTTATGGTAGTTTCATTTTCCAAAAGCATTGCGAATTGACTTTAAAATTCTTCTGTTGTTTATTTTAAAAGATATAACTGTTTTACGATCTCACACCAGTCACCATGACTGACTCGGAGTTTATTGTTCCCTTCTAAACTCTGGGTGCCCACCAATTTCCACACGGGTAGCCTAGAGTTATATTATCAGGATATTCTGGATATTCTGGAGCTTTGGAGATAAGCTGGAGGACGAGACGTAGTATTTGTATCTGATAGTATTATTCCGCTGTGTATTCTGTATGAGGACAAGTTATATAACTGTCCATTGTTGTATATTGACTCTGATGATTGATGTATGTATAAACTGATATAGCTCTTTGTTTTAAAAGACTAGTGTTTATTTATTATATATTGTTTCGCTGCGATGTGTAAGATTCTGATATTGTTTTCTGTCTGATGTTGTTCAGTTGTTCTTTCTTTCTCTTCTTCTTCTCTTTTTCTTCTATTTCTTCTTTCTAAAACCCTCACTATTGGAGTTTCCGGCACTCGATTGCTCGACAGTCGATAAAGTGAGTATCGATGTCGAATTTTCGAAAGTCGAAAATTCTAGGATGTGACAGTTCAGCTATTTTTTTTTTAAATTTGTCACATATAATGTTATGTTAGGTGTTCGTCGTAGCCTCCAAGTTTAAAGTGTTACTCTTACAATCTAAAGCTCTATCTGTTAAGTACTGTTTTAAAAGGTAAATGTATGGATGTTTGATCTGTGAGAATGCGTACGGATTTGTAAGTGTAGGTGCATATAAGTGTATTAAGTTATGATGTATGCGTTAAGCATTTATCTGTTAATGTATCTGACCCGGTTCAAAGTATTTATACGGTGTTTATATATTACGTTATACGTTACGTAAATTAATATTCTTAGGAGATGGGAATGTTTGCCTTATTGACTCATACGTTCAAGTATTTATTCACTGGGTTTAGATATTTTCAAATTTATGTTAACATTTTTGTGATAAATCTTTATATATAACGTGTTAAGTTTAAATTGAAATTTTGAGATATGTTATGGATTTGAAATTATATGTTTTGAAGTTATTTTAGAAAATCGATAATAATATTATATATTTTGTTTCGATATTATCAGCATCAATACGGTCTGATTTGATTTCGTCTATTTCTTATCTATCAGCTTTGATCGTAGAAATCGTGCCAATCTAGCTTCGTGTTCGAATTCGCGCTTGGATTCATAACTAAATTTCAGAGTCCGTATCAGTGTGCGTATCCGGATCACCTTCTGTGTTCTCTAGCCTCGAAAGGTGAGCACTCACTCACGATTAACGTTCTTTTATTTATTAAATTTGATTTCAATTGAAACGACAATTGAAATATGCTGCTGTAGTTAATTACACCGTTTTATATGCTATTACCTGTATCAGTTCACCTGTGACATCTGACACCATTATCTGTTAATTATTTATGCGATGATAATACAGTTTGGCTGATAATTGATTGATTGTTGATGTTTACAATTGGACGTTAAATTGTTAATGTCAAAATGACAAATAGTATGAAATTGAACTTGATATAGGATAATTAAATGTTAAATTTGATTAACTGACATTTGTGTAATATGACCCCTTTAACTGTTAAATTTATTGACACGTAGGATTTGTTTAATTACACTTTGAACCGCTGAATGTATATTGTTAAATTGATGATGTATGAAATTGTAAATAGTTGACAAGTGAAGAAATGTAATGTAATAATCTTTAATCTACATGAAATGATAGTGTAGATTCTAGAAATAATTATATTAATTCGTACAAATAACAATGCGAATTAATACGATTATTTCGGGATTATTTGAATTGATTATTGGATTGATATTGATTGTTGTTATTGCTTGTTTATTTACTTTGACACCATCCCAGTTATCACACTGCAAGTTCCCTTTGATATGTTTTGATTTTGAATTGAATTGGAATCGGGTTGAAATGATAAATACCCAAATTGAACTTTGACCTAGGATAGAGAATTAAATAAAACCCGATTGGTCAATAATTTGATTTAAAAATAAAATGAAGTTGAAATTTGAATTTAAGTGAAAGGAAAATGTTAATGTTTAATAATCTGAAACAAATTATTAAAAATGTAATTGATGAAAGAATGTTGTTTAATTTGAGGAATTATTGAGTTAAGTTTGAAATTATGATTAAGTTTGAAATTATTAAACTTTGAAAATTACTTAATAATTAAGTTTTGAATTATTTAATAATTAAATAAGATTGAATTATTTAATGATCAAATTGAATGGAATTCTTTAATAAGAAAAATTGAACTTTTGAATAAGTGAATTTTACTTCGTAAATGATTGAAATCGAGTTTTCTTTATTAATTAAGTTTTGGAAAATTATTTAAGAAAGTAAATAAGTGAAATTGAATTTCTTTAACAAGAAATAAAATGTGATTTATTGGAATTAATGTAAGACTTGAAATTTAAAGAATTTGGTTTGATGAATATAATTTAATTAAATTTGTAAGTTTTGATATAATGAAGTTGAATTTAAATAGCGGATTAAATGAATTGGAAATTTAATAGAAATTTTTTTTGAATGGCAAATTTACTTAATGAATATTGAATGAAATCGATAAATGAATTTGGAATTGATTTGAATGTTAAATTAAATTAATTTAAATGATTTCGGAATGAAATTTATATATGAACTTGAATCAATATTTGAATTGTTTTGAATAAAATTTGAAACTGAATTATAAGATTTTGAAACGGAAAATTGGAAGTTTTGAAATGAAAATTTGGAAATTGTTTTAGAAAGACAAATGAAATGTTGATTTACGAATTCTATTTGAAATTGAATTTGATTTGGTTTTTTGAAATATATAAACGACCAATCGGTGTAATAATCACGAAAGTTATTAAAGAGACCGGGATCGGTAATGGATATACTCTCTATCTGAACCGAAACCACTTTAATAACTATACGCGGAGTGTTGATCCAGAACGAAGTGGATGGTTTTGATGAACGCGTTGACTGAAGAAAGAGAACGATTTTGGATGACCCCTGACATGACTAAAACAGGAGCCGCGCCGGGCCATTGAGGATCGCCATCTCTAGCGGACACACTTCTTCGATACCATATCTATTACTTTTGTGATTCGATTTGGGTGCACCCCTTGATTTGGGAGTGTTGTTCGCGGTGTTGGGATAGTAGCTGCTATGCCCAACATCAGTCCGGATCACGCAACTACTAGTATCCTAGTTGGTATCGCCTCATGTACCTTGTCATACTGATTATCCTATTCGCAACCACTACGATTTTGATTTGTACCTTTAGTATATGGATTGCCCTCTGTTGACTTCCGGTTTTGGGGAAACTACGGTCTTGTATATGCTTTTGGGAATAAAAATGTGTTAAGGGTGGAATGGGCCATGACTTAACGCTATTTTGATATCTTATTATTACTGATAGACATTATCTACTTATCGTACATTACTACATAGTAGATAGTTTAACGGATCCTTAAAGGATGGTTATTCCAAACATCCTTTGAGTTACTTGTATTTCAATTGCTATTTCACTTGAGTTGGATTTATTAATATAAGAATGTTAATCCTGACTCGAGTGTCTTGTGTTTTGCTTTACGCTCGGGTCAGACTGAGTAGTTCAGCTTTCGAGACTCACCTTTGGAGTTGGAGCTTCGCTTGGAGATCCAGCTATCTATCCAGCTTTCAGATATTCGATGATTCCAGTGATGTATTCTGATTTGTATCTGATGTATCGTGTTACTCTTCCGTTGTATCTGGTTTAACTCTGATGTATCGTATTACTCTTCTGTTGTAAACTCTGATGCATTTTATATATTCATATAGTAGCTTCATGAACTACTATCTCTTTTATTTCCGCTGCATTTATTACTCTGTGTCTGTGATCTGTGATTATTTATTTACTATATATGTTCAGTTTTGCCAATTTAAATTAACAACGCGGTATTTTGAGCAATTCAAATCCGGCATGAGTGTCTACCTATACACTTATAATGGATACGAATGGTCCAAAATGGCGGGTCGTTACACTTTCTAAACTTAATGCTTGATTTAAATGTTAACTTTTAAATTCTAATATATATACATATATATTTTAGATCTAAGGCAATAATTGTAATTTATACCTATAGGATAACATACATGTGTTTCGCTAATTCAAAATCACAAGATGGATCTTATGTAATAAATGTAATATTTAGTATCAAACCTTTCTTTAATTCAAACAAAATTCATTATTGTTAATTTTAAATTTCAAACCATATAATACTATCTAATATGTTTTCAATACACACACATCCCACACTTCTATAAATTTATTATATACAAATAATTTTAAATCAAAATCCTGGACAACAAAGGCACATGTAAAGGGGAAATGAGTATGTTGCGCGTAAATCCCAGCACCTACATACGGTTACATTAACTATGTGCACATTTTATCTGTAACACGTACACTTCACAAAAGCAAGTGTATTTGATACATTTGTAAGTTAAAACTTTATATATATATATATATTAACCAAATAAATAAAATAAATGTTTTATTTAAAAATTAGTAGATTGGATCTGAAATTCATTTAGGTTTCATAGACTTAACTAAGATCAAAATGATTTTTTTTTAATTCACTCATTTAACCTACTTCCGATTGGCCCGATTCCTTCATAATGTAGTCACATTAAATTATATTTAATGTTTTTCAATAAAATTAATCTAATATTTCCAAATTATTTTATTTTAGTTTCAATTAATATATTATTTAATAAATTTTATTTTATTTATTTTTAATCATAGTAAATTTAATTTATTTCATATATGTTTACTATAAATAATTACATGTATACTATTTTAATACGATAGAAACAAATAAGATATACTATAATCTTATAATTCATTAAGTAAATAATATGGGGTGCACATGTGACAACCGAGATTTATGATTACATCATATGCAAATTATAAAATTTATATATTGTTAAATTAATATAAATGTATATATATATTAGTAATTTTTTATTCTTTCTTATACATAAAAAATTAATTTTTTCATTTATATATAAATCTTATGACTTTAAAAAAATTATATAATATATATATGAATATAATATACATGTTTATATTTATATACATACACAAATATATATATAATCATATACATATGCATAATAATTCTTATATTAAATTATATACATATATAAAATACCAAGTTTCACCATGTATGAACATTTTTTTGATTATAAAATTTATACATACATACATACATACGTATGGATGTATGTGCGTGTGCGCGCGCGCGCGTATGTGTGTGTGTATATAAAATTGCACAACATATATGTATAGTTAAAATTTAAAAGCTTATTAAGATTTCAAGTTATATATATATATATATATATCTTTGCATGTGTGTGTGTGCTTGCATGTGTGTATGTTTACATGTGTGTGTTTGAAATTGAAAAGAAAAAAAAGTTTTTTCTCAAAATAGAAAAAGGAGACAATTTTAATTTTATGCTAAACTTTATTAATAAATATATATCTATATATAAAATATTATAATCTGTACGTATATATATTATTTGAAATAAATATATGTATATTAGTCGAAATTTTATGTATAAAATTGTTTTTTGTTATATAATTAAATTTATATAAATATATATTTATTTAATTTTACTTTTTTGGTGTGAAGGTTGAAAACAAAAAAATGTGTATGCATATATAAATCTGTAATTTGAATTTAAATGAAATGGTTACCTTTAGATTAGACCAGTTATTGGCGTGTCATGTTGCTAGCATTTCCTCTTGTATTGTGGTTCCTTCTTATTCCTAGCTTGGTGTGCAAATAGCAGCTATAGGCTCCAAGTAGTTGTCAATGAGGTATAGAGTTTGGGTTTGATTGTGTGTACTAGAATGAGAAAAGGAGATGGTATTTATAGTCACCAATATCATAAATATCTCCTCATTTTGCTCATTCATTACTCTTAATCCCATCTTATTCAAAGCGAAATATTGAAACCCCCATCCACCCATTGTTTTGCCCCCTTTTATGGACCATACCATATTGTTGGGCCTAATTATTACGAGATATTAATTATATATATATATATATATTATTTCAGTCCATGTATATAACTAAATTAACATATAATAATTATATATTATTTTAACTAATTTTAAGGACCTAAATAAATAATTAATATTCATAAAAAAATAACATAGCATTTGTATTAATTTTCACTATTATTCATAATATTTATAAATTAAATTAAATATATTGAATTCAAAAAATTGCTAACAACACAGTTGAGTTGACTCCTTAGCATGAACTCGATTTTCAGTAATATTTACAAAATTAAGTACTTTTAAGCTTGTCCAGACTTTACTGAAGAACAATATCAAGTAGAAGTTCGATTGCTTACATATTATTTAGGCAAAATTCAATTTCTAATATTTATTAAGCTACATCCAAAGTAACGATATTTTGTGAACCATTTTTTCATCATCACTATATCACTTAGATATACCGATATGGAAAATGGTTAAACACAACAATAATATCCAAATTGCGCAGTGTCACTTTAAAACCCTTGGTTCATCCAATAACATTTATTAATTAATTGATTTACTCTGGATAGAGAGTTTGACTTTAAGTTGACTACTAATTATTGTGATACTAACCTTCTACAACAAAGGAGAAGAATCCTACCTTGTGTAGCATTTTACTTCAAGTAGTTCAATATGTATCCAACTTTGGTCATAACTTAAGATTAACGATACTATCAAGTCTAAAGACTACAACACACCTTTACATGATATCGTCTATTTTAGTTTAGTTTTTTTAACCTATGGAAGACTCTCATTGACCTTCTATGATTATTCCAAAAAACTACAAGTACGTGTCTCCAGGTTTTCCCAACAATCGTAAGTAATTCACTATAGATCGTATGAAGAGCATTACATTAACTAGTCTTAACGGATGTATCATATCAGTTTCTCGATAAATTTTGACAAGGAACAATTGATGGATAATTTTTAAATATTTTATTCGAAACTCGTGGTTAGGAAAATATTCAGAACTACAATCGATTAAGTACTTTTCATAAGTAGTTTCTACTTGTATTTATTTAATGATTTAAATTGTTGGTTATATCACAATATTAGAATGTACAACGTAAAAAAGCCAAAATCATAATCTATATTAAACGAGATTCTCATACAAGTGTTAAATTATATATCAAATTACATAATTGCTCATAGGGAATACCCTTAACTCTATCAATCTCCCACCTGCACTTAAGGCCAACTGTGGAGCCTCATGTCGATACCTTCTATCAGTCTACCTAAATTAGAATAAGAAAGGGCCTTAGTAAATGGATCTGCAATGTTACCTTTAGTATCTACTTTATCAATCACTATCTCTCTATCATTGTTAAATGTTTTATTATGTGGAATTTATGGAGAATTTGTCCCGATCTCCTATGAGCTCTTAGTTTCTTAGCAATATATACTAACACACTATTGTCAAAGTACATCAACATCAGATATTAATGCATGAGATCACTCCTAGCTCTTTAATGAATATGTGCATCCACGTTGCTTCTTTTTGGCATCATATAAGGCCATATACTCTTCTTCATGGTAAAATCTACCACAACTTCTCGCTTGGATCATTTCCAACTTACAGCCCCTCTATTGAGGATAAATATGAATTCCAAGACCGATTTACTATCGTTGGCATCAATTTGAAAGCTTTATTTTAATTACCCCCTTCATAAGGATCTCGTTGTTTCCTTAAATTAGAAACATATCCTTAGTATTTCTTAAATACCTTAGGATGACCTTAATTGTTATGCAATGATTTCATCGAATTGGATTACTATCGACTAACTACACCTAGTGCAAAAGCAACGTCTGGCCCAGTAAATAAGATAGCGTACATGATAGATCTTATTACTAAAGAATAAGCAATCCTATTCATACGTGAACACTTCCCATCCATAGAAGAGGATTCCTTATTAGAAAGAACAACTCCATGTCACATTTGAACATTTCCGCCCATTGATTTTTCCTTATTAAACCATTTTAGTTTGGTATCTATGTACATTGATGGAGACAAACAAAAAATCATTTTAGGTCTACCTTTATAGATCTATATACCTAATATATAGGATGCATCTCCCAAATCCTTCATCAAAAAATTATTGGATAACCAAACTTTTATCGATTGTAACATTGGTAAATTATTATCAACCAGTAGTAAAATGTCAATGTATAAAACTAAAAAGGTTAAAGCACTATTTTTCTTTTCTATATACACACGTTTCCTATGTGTTTTTGCTGTATTTGATTACTTTGTCAAAATATTTATTTCATCTCCTTGATGCTTTCTTAAAACCATAAATTTATCTTAAGAGCCTACATGCTTTGTCGCTGCTCCTACAAACTTCGATACCCTATGCTTATGACATAGAAATAGTCTCTTCTACCTCACCGTTTAGAAATGTTGTTTAACATTCATCTTATATATTTCATAATCATAATAATCAAGGACTATAAGTAGAATCCAAACTAATTTAAGCATAACTAGAGAGAACCTTTCGTCACTATCAATACCTTGAATTTGAGGGAAATATTTTGCCACCAACCTTGCCTTATTGGTACCGACCTTTCCATATGCATCATTTATTTCTTGAAGATCCATTTGTAGATGATGGGTTTTACTCTTTCAAGTACATTTTCCAAGTCCAAACTTTGTTCTTGTACATGGAATTTGTTTTGGATTTAATCACATCAAGCCATAAGGATGAGTCTTTGATCTTTAAGGCTTGTCGGTATGTGAGCGGATCACCCTTATGGACGACACAATCCTCTTTCTCACCATTAATGAGAAAATCAAAGTATCTCTCTGGCATGTAATATTCTCTACTAGACATTCTAATAAATTATGTATCTTCAATGTGTATTGAGTTACTATTAAATATTAAGTTACTATGGGAGTTTTTTTGGTTCTCATCTAAGTAAATTTCACTACCACCAATTTCTCGACATAGAAGTACATTTTCTAAAAATGTGGTATGTATGGAAACAAACACCTTTTGTTCATAGTATTCATAAGAATTTCTAGAATACCATAAGAAATTACATAAAATTAGCTTTTCCTCAAGTTTACTAGGTTTTACGTTCTTAACGTAAGCCGATCAACCCTGTACCTTAAGATAATTAAGGTGGGTTTTTTTACCGATCAATAACTAGCATGGTGTTTCAAGAACAAATTATCGTATATAATTCAACATATATGCCACTGTTTCAAGTGCATATCCCCAAAAGGAAAGTGTCAATTTAGTATCACTCATCGTTGATCAAACCATATCTAATATAGTTTGATTTCTCATTTTTGAAACACCATTGCGTTGAGGGTAATAGGAGTGACTTGATAGGTAATCCAATTCTCTTTTGAGTGCCCTTAGATCTCGTATACAACATACCCAGTGCCTCGATCAGATCAAAGTATTTCATTTCTTACATGTTTGGTTTTCAACATCGTTCTTATATTTTATAAATTCATCCTAGATCTTTGATTTGTGTTTCTTAATATACCCTAATGCCACATGTATTGATTTTGATGACAACAACCATATAAATTTTGTTACTAATAACTTTTCAAGTTATATAGACTTTATTGTAGGAAATACAGGTACACTACTCAAGAATATTGCAGGGATATACTAGTACAAATGAATCGTACTTCAAGACGGATCGGTACTAATATTCAAGAAGCAGATCAAGGAGACCAAGGGGAATCAAGGTTAGAAGGAGAAGAACGAGACTATAAGAATAAAGAAGATTCAAGGACAATGATAGAAAGAATATAAAAGACTCAAGAAATAAAGATTAGAAGAGCAAAAGACATTTAGTTAGTCAAATAATGTGTAAAGCGTCCTTGAAATAGTTGTTAACGACCCTTAGTACATCTTTGAAATCTCTCTTAAAGATCTTTATTTTTATCTCTGGAATCGTTTTACAAAAGTAAAATGTTGATGTTAAAAGCTATAAAGTTTAAAACAACTTTATATAAGTGTTTTTAAAAAACAACTAGCATATGTTGACATACTCTTGGAATATATGTCGATATAGGAACCATCAATGTGTTTTTTAAAGTAAATACAGATATGTCAACATACTAGCCATTAATGTAACATTTGAATTTAAGCAAATAGACACATCCTTTTACCCATTCATCAAAACACACTTCTCTACATCTTCTATATAAAGGCTCTAGAAAATGAATTTTTATAATAATTCTCATTCCTTTCTCTTACTCTTTCTTTCCTCCTAATTAGTGATCAAGTTCTCATACAAACTAAGATTATACTTTGAGAATTCATATTTTTTCACTCTCACTCTTCACAAATTCGCAAACCACAAAAGATCAAAGAGTTCTTACCCGAATTCTTTGTCATCCTATCTCGGATTTCATCCTATTCCTCTTAGAGTTTAATTACAAACTGTTACCAGAGGTCTATAGGATCATTATACTAAAGACCGTGAGATTTTGTATTCAAAAATGCAATTTCTTGTAGAATTGCTCTACTACTGCTTGAATTGTAAAGGTATATGCTGCCATTTGTAGAATGTCAGTATTGTATAGGTGTGGTTGACCACCCGTGGAAAGTCAAGAGGTTAGGTGTATCCTGCAACCTATAGGAAGTAGTATAGGTGTACTTTCCACCCGTAGAATTTCATATTTGTTATAAAAATCCTATATGGGGTATAGTATTGGATGTAGGATTGGGAATCCAAACCAGTACAAAAACTCATATTATCTCTCTTATTCACTTTACTGCCTTTTATTACTGCATTGATTTATATTATTTGATTATTTCTATGATTCTGAATTGGATAATTTAAAAAATATAAGTCGGTATTAAAAAGTTTAAGTACATTATCCACGTCCCTTCTAGTGCTATAATAGCCTTAAGATCCATTCCGCATAAGTATTAGGGCGTCTCACATAACCCACAATATACACATATCCATATCTAGATAAATCATCGATAAATGTAATGAAGTATAAGATCTGCCTTTGGTTTCTCCAAACATAGGACCACATACTTCTGTATGTACTAGTCCTAAGAGTTCAAAAACTTTTTCGTTTCTCCTAATTAATGGATACTTGGTTATTTTTCCTTTGAGACACGATATATAAGTATCGAATGATTCAGAATCATAAGACGGTAGAAACCTTTGGTTTTTTAACTTGTTCAATTATTTATCACTTATTTGGCCTAGTATACAATACCATAAGCAGCTATTTATTTTAGAAGCATTATTATTTTCGACCATAAATACATAATTATAGTTAAGTATACAAATGACATCTTTAAGAGCACTAAAGCATGCATTTTCATCATCATAACAAATTTTCATAACATTGTCATGACAAATAAAACTACAACCATTCTGTCAAACAAGAAACATAGATTATTCCATTAATAAAATTTGATACAAAATAGCAATTATATAAAACTAAATCATGTCAACTAGCAAGCTTTACATGGTAATCTCTTGCTCCTACAACGACTATGTAGCTAGATTTAAAACTCAGAATTTCACCATTTTGCTACAACCTTTGTTCTGAAGTCTCTGTAACGAATTATAGGTATGAGGTCAAGACCTAGTAGTTAGAACCAAAGAAGAAACAATTATATATAAAAATATCCCTCTAAGGAAAATAACTTCAGGAGCGGAATCAGATTCCTTCCCTTTGAGAATCTTTAAATAATCTAAATATTTCTCCTTCATGTCCCTTGTTAGGGCAATCATGACATTCACCCTTCTCTTCCCTAGCCTTGGCTTTACCCTTTATACCCTTCGAACTATGTTTTCTCTTCTTCGAACTATTGAAGAAAAGTGCCCTTAACTATGAGTACAACACCTGGTCCTTCATCAACGTAATTTTGGCCATCCTTAACATATTAAGAAGATTCACAACAACACACTTTAATGAGTTCATATTGAAGTTTAACATGAACGAACCAAACTGTGGAGACAGTGATCCAAAAATCAAACTGATCGTAAATCTTAATCAAGAGTCATTCCGAACTCAGCTAATCTCTCTTTGTATTCAATCATATTGAAAACATGATCTTGGATGGGAGTTCCCTTATTCATTCTCTTATGAAACCATTTCTATGAGATCTCGTACCTTATGAAATGAGAATATTCACCATACAACTTTCATAAGTGCTTAAATATGGAATGACCTTGCATATTATCATATTGTCTTTAAAGCTCGATCCTCATTGTAGACAAAATGTAACATTAGGAAAATTCATAGCCTAGTGACCATGGCTTGTAGGAAGATTTTTATTCCAGCACTGCATTCTTATTTGGTTTAGCTTTAGGTTCATTGGCGATTACATGCCAGAGTTTTTCATATGTGAGTGCGATTTTAACATTTCTTAACTGGTCTTTATAATTCATATCGATTGGTGTGTTGTTCTCTAGAAACAGTTTGATGGGCTTATACTTATTAGGTTCCCACTAGAAATAGTAAATCAGAATACATCACATATGCTCTTATAATTATCTGGTTGGTTTATTATATTTATCCAATAAATTTCCCACTAGATTTTGCATCTCTTTAAAATCCTAAAAGAGATGTAGGAATGCCTCAAGTTCCTCTAATGTATCAATATCCATTTGTCATGTTACTACAACCTTGATGGTGCTCAAAAAATCGTAGTCCTCATAATGGTAAGTAACACTTTACTAATTACACTTGCAAATATTTCTTAACTACATATATTTGCTCCTAATCATCTTTATGACCTAAAAGGTGCTCAACATATCGTCAAATACATTAGATACTCCTGACCCATCATTTCATGATTGCCTAAGGGTAATTTTGTAACCCTTGAGAATGCTTTAAAAAATTACAAAATATTCTTACCAATTTAGGAATAATATAAACAACACTATAAATAATTTATGGCTTGAGGGTGCTCAACAACCATATGCATGCATGGTACTCTATTTATATTATAAATGATGGAGAGCTTCATCAATTTAAACTCATAGTTTACAATAATAATAATTGAGTACTATTGACATTTTGAGGGAGATGAGTATGATATATTATCACATCATACGTCTTACAGTATATCTCTTAAGTATATATGGATTTAATTCATTTACCCTTCCTTTTTTGAACTTATGCGATACATATTGTTCGACTAAAAAGTGGTACAACATCCCAGTAGAACAAAAGTAGGAATAGATATAATAAAACCAAACGGAAACAACAAAGAATGCATGGTTTTTATAGTGATTTGGCCAAAAATTCGTACGTATGTCCACTTAATCTTATTAACTTTTGATTTCTCACTAATACAAACACCATTACAATGATTTCATAACTTGAAAGCAAAATTTGGTCATACAACACGTAATGACAATAATGGAGTAGAGAGAGTAAGAGTTGAAGAATATATGCTCCAAAGATTCAAAAGTCCCCAAAAGTTCTCCTTATGTTGTTATAGTCCTTCTATATATAGTTAGAATCGTCCTCCATAGTCGCTAAATCACAAAAGAATTGGCATGACTTCAGATCTAAGAGAATAGGGAGGAAGAACAAGTCATCCTAAGGCAAAAAATATGTTGGTACCAACCACAATTGTTGCCAGTAACGACCATGATGGTCGTCAAAATTACTTAAGCTCCTTCATATTATTACAAGCCTCAAACTTCCAAAGTACAAGGGTGGACCACCCTTAAGAAATTAACTCAGTATCGACCAAAATTATGGTTGGTTGTCGACTATGTTGTTTTCTTCCTTTTCCTCCCAAACTTTTTGTGTTGCTTCATCATGTTATTCCAAGCATGCTCCCAAGTTCTTGATCCACTCTGTCCTTGTTTCAATGTCTAGATTTGCATAGAAGTTGCTAGGTTCAAAAGTTGGATAACACTTGCCCCCCAAAGTATGCTTTTGGTGAAACAAAGCATGCTTTGGATCAAGACAAGCTATATGGCTATAGTTGCCCAAGGGTTTCTAGGTAGCCAATCATTATCTTTGAAGTGTCATATCTATTCCGAAGATATCCATTCATCACTTCAAATAGTTAGCCCACCATTTTTCCTTCTTTAACAATCAAGCTGAAGCTCGAATCACTGTGGAAACTACGTCATGTCCAAACAGGTATGCTCCTCCTATTCCTTTTCTTTCTCTTCTTTATTTTTATTTTTATTTTTAGAAGGAACTGAATCATGACGATACCAACCAAAACATGTAGGTATCGACATGATTTTGAGTGGTACACTCATATATTTATATTCATGACTTAGTGAAACTTCTCCCTACTTGATTTAACTTCTAGGATTTATCTTTCCTTTGCAAATTCAAGTTCTAGTTGCCATCATTTCATGATCTCCAATGCTAGCTCTGCTGCAGGCCATATTCATTGCCAATGCCATCCCAGTCTCTGCTGTTATCAACCTCACAATATCTTATCCCAATTCGGTACTAACCTTATCTACTTCGACCTCTTCTTTCCAGATATAGATTCGAATTCAAAGGTTGGTTATCGGTACTATGTTTCGGTGTCATGGGGGATGTTGTGGCATCGCCATTAGCTTCTTATCGTCGTTGCCTAGTTGTGGCCATGGGAGTGGTTGAATTCTTGGTTGACTATCCACTAATGTCACACCTTTCATAAAGAAATCAAAGTTGGGGTTACAATGGGAAAGGCCCGGGTCATACTCGAGGCTAACACTAAGAAGTCCCAGGTTTCTGATTGATTTCCATGGCTTAATGTTAGCTTTGTATTATCATTGTTCTTACTTTTGGTTTTCTCATGGTTGACTTCAATTTTGCAATAGCACTAAGTTTTCATACGTGCAAGGTGTTATGGTCAGTTTTATCGAGTCTTGGTCAAACATGAATGAATATTAGGTTTTGGTGGACGGTTCTGAAGAATGGTCGCATTGAATGCACTTTGGTGTACACATTGCATATTCAAATTGATATTTCAAGTTATACACCACAATCCTTTGTTCCTACAAAAGAAGCTCTCTATCGCTACAAACAACAGTTCTGTTATCATTCACTTTGCAATAACAGGTAACATCTAACACATAGTTCCATCATGCGACAGGGCTCGTTTGCCAGCATGAGAGGGCTATCTACACAAAGTGTTTCGTATACCAAGCTTTGGACACCGGACGCACACTGCATAGACTGACACTTCACACTACCTTGATCGATGTCCAAAATTCGATTGGTCAATGCACGTCGACATCCATGGATCCTACACATTTGCTACATGAGTTTTAATTAAAGCATATTTTGAAATAAAACATATCCTCCTAAGGCTAGTTCTTCCACATCTCAAGCCTCTATGTCTACTCCATCTAGATCAAGGCATTCTATAACAGCCGAACTCCAAATGCAAGTCGTTCCAGTGACACAGCCTTACGATCAGCCTCCTCCACTAAATAAGAAACATGCCCAAGGGTCTTGGATAACCCTTCGGACCAAACTCTGTTGTTGCTGACCATGGAGTCACTTCATTCTATCTACCACTGTCACGAGATTCCAAAGAGTGACAGTCTATTGCTAACAATCAAACAATGAGTGCATAACCCTCCTAAAGGATACACCGCACACAACAAATATATGTATTTAGATGGAGTTATTCTGATTTTAAGTGAGTTTATCAAATTCCTCTTGCAAGAGATTGGTCTAGCTCAGAAATATGTGCACCCCAAGGGATACACCCTACTCAATTCTGTGTATGTGTCTTTATGATGTGACATAATCGTGCTCCAAAATTCAAGGAGCTAACTTTTCTTCTAAGCTTCAAAAGGAGATCGGACTCGCCTTCCTTGCTGATCGTTGAAACTTATTGTTACAACCCACACCTTTGGACACATGAATTCAAAGTCCAAGAGTGGCTTTTTGTAACATCTCCAATTTTAGTTTGACATTATTCAGGAAATTTAATTAGATAAATTATATAGAATAATGTAGTGGGACATGGGTTTGAGATTTGATAATTAATCAGGTTTGGCCTTAACTAATTAAGTAATAAGATTGTTTCAAACTTAACATAAGAGAGAATAAATGAGAAGGGCAAAATAGGAATAGATCTCACTTTTATTCCTTAAACCCACACCCTCTCATTCATTCTCATTTTACAATCATAAGCAATCACAAAGAAATATAAGGCCGACCATTAATGAAGGTAAAAGGAAAAAGAAACCATAGGGAATTCGAAAGATAAAGCTTAAGGGAACTAAACTCCATCAAATTTCAACTCCAATATCTAATTTAAGGTGAATAATAATAAACCATCTCTATTATTTTGTGTTTAAATTTGGTTATGGGTAATTTTCGAATTGTATTTATTTTTTTGCCATATTATCGATGTATGATCATTGTTTGGATAGAATAATGATTTATGGATTATTTAGATGGGTTTTAGGGGTAAAATCTATGCTTTGATCTCCAATTGATATGATTTTCGGTACCTTGAATAAATCATTATTTTGGAGATGAGTTTTTAATTTTATAATTTTCCAAGTTAAAACAAATATTTGATGAATTTCCTAAGGAGGAAATAATGTTTATTTCGGATTTTAATTATTAAAAATAATTAAATAATTATTTTGGCCTTGAAATTTTTGTAGATGAAATAATATGTTAATTATGATTTTTGGTGGATTTTGGGAATTTTTCCCAAGTGATTATGAATTTCTATGAATTTATAATGCTAGAAAAGCATATAGATTAATGTTAATCAAGGGTATTAATTAATTGAGTTGATTAATGTTTTTGGAAGCATAAATCTAATTTGCGGTAGTTTTTTGAAAAGAAATCTGTAAGCTTGTTTTCAACCAGTAGAAATTTGACAATGAATAAAATTGGTAAAAAGAAATAACTTTCAATAAAAATAAAACCGTTTTTATAATAATTACGACAATGCCACCAATATGCGGCATTGCCTTGGTGTTCGGCATTGACAATAGATGGTGGTATCACTTTATAGTTGTAAGTGAAATCGAAAATAGGCAGCATTGACATGAAGCAATGCATGTGATACTTATGTCGTAAGTATGTGATGCATTGAGTCATGCATCCACCATTGATGTTATGGGAATATCGCATCTCATGGGTACATGATATTGATGTCGTGAATTATCAATGCCGACAGTTTTCAACATTCTTAAATTTATGTTGCATGTTTCCTATTTGACGCCATATTTTAAGGCAGTAATGTCATAAATATTATTTCCAGCATTTATTACTTTAGGCATAATGCCGCTAGTATATAATATGGCAATGATGCCGCTTGTTATTAATTTCGACATTATTATTATAGCGGCATAACAGCCTAGTTTTATGAAATCAACTGTTTTACGGCACTGATGTTAGAAGTCATCAATGTTGAACTTACTATTTTAAAGCACCGAATATCAATAGGCTTATGATTGATACCGCAAGTAGTCAATATCGGCTTCTATGTATTTTATGTATAAAAGGCTATATTTAATAGGTTCAGCGACCTAAAAATTTCTATGTTACGATGATGTGCACATAAAAGTGCATATTTTTACTTCCAAATTTAACTAATTTAATTAAATAAATGAGCATATAGGGTATTTTACATGTGTAAATCAAAACTTCAATTGTTTTCAAATCATCATTTCTTCATCTCCAATTTGGGGGTAAAATAGTAATTTTGGGCATATATTAATTTTGGAGAATATTTATTTTGCACACTTTTGTTTTACTTGTAGGAATTTTGGATGGAAATACGAAGAAGCCTTCATGAAGATATGCATGCACAAGAAAAGAAGGCAAATGAAGATGGAAATAAATAAATTCATGAAATCAAGGAGGACCCCACCTACCCACTTACCATGATCTACAATTAGAAGCCAATGCACATGTTAGTGGAGATTATAAGTTACATGCACATTTAAATGGAGGATTATGCACATGCTAATGATAGCTTGGTGGCCACACTTCCTCAAGGGCAATTTGGGTAGTCCCCTAAAATATGATTAGGGTTTCAAACATGTATAAATACCCCTTATGTTTCATGTAATGAAGCTCTTAACACCACCATCTAGTTAGTTTAGTCGTAGCCACAAATTGTAATCATAAACTCTCTTTCTCTCTTTCATAGCTTCTTAGCCTTTTTACTCTTATGTAATTTTTTTATGCGATTTAATTTCATGCTCTTTTAATTTTATTTTCCTTTACTTTATGCAATTAGTGTAGTTTTATTTTATGCAAGTAGATTAAATTTACTTACATGCAGTTTAGTTAGTTCTCTTTTTCCTTTTGTTTTTGTACTATGTTTCAATCTACATTTGTTGAAATGATAACAAATATGAGAAGCTAAACCCCTTCAATTTAGGTGTAATGAAGCTCTCTTAATCATGTAGATTTAGCATATTTGCTAATTTATGATTTCTTTTTGTGCTTAATGGAATGTTTGATGTGGTAAAATTTTTGTTGTTTGACTTTGAATTTGATAGCCTATGTTGTTGACACCAAATAGGCTATGCTTAAATAAATATACACACAAATTACCTCTTCATCTACATATGATGCTAGTAATGAAGTGGATTTTAGAATCAAAATTTGATGGTCTATATTACTAATTAACAGTAAATAGATCATGCTTAGAATAGATTTTATTTTTAAATTCATTATCATTTCATGAGAGTTGACAAGTGGTTTGGATGGTGTGCTATAATTTGATGGTTTATGTTGGGCTAATTAATAGCACAAATATACCATACTTATGATAAACACATCAACTAAATTCACAAATGACCAAAAAGGAGAGATCATAATTTCATTATGTTGATTTATATGATCATGAGAAGGGAATTGTCTCTAAATTGCATCTAAATTGTCTTCTACTCTCATATTTTTATTCACTTTCTTTTGCTAATTTTTTTACATTTCTTTTAGCTAAGCAACTTCAAACTCTTGGTTAATTTGATTGAGTAGAATTTTAAATCAATTCAATTCCCTACGGATCAACCGTACTCGCCACATACTAAAATTGTACGCCGTGCGCTTGCGGTTAAATTTATCATAATATTTTTCGGCGATTTTCTAAACCGATAGTAAACTCGCCGATCAACAAGTTTTTGGCACCGTTGCCGGGGAATAGATTGGATTTTAGTTTTACTCTTTGAATTATATTTTATTTGATTTTATTGTGTTTTCAATTTGTGCGTTGAGTTGCATTTTAAAAAAAAAATATTTTGTGTGGCGTGTTTGTTGTGTGATTTGTGCTTTCATTTGATTTGTGTGCTTGTTGTTTTTCTATTTGCATTTGCATTTCTATTAAAAGAAAACGTATATACACAATTTCAAAAAAAATTTATTAAACTTACATTTTCTATTTTGGTTTTACAAATTATTATTTTTTTACAAAAAAAACAACTTTTTACATTTCTGCCCAAAACTGTATCAAAACTGCGGTTCTGTGCTGCTGCTGTGCACATATACTAGCTTCCACAATACAACCTTACTGCTCTTTTACAAACAAAAATCTTACTGCCCTATTCCACATTACAAACTACTACCTCCTTACTACTGCAGTCACGACCACATCCTCAGCATTAACCAAAGTAAGCAACTTGCATCATTTCTATCCCTCCACTGCCATACAACCTAATCATTCAACAAAAATCACCACCCTCAAGTGCACACTGCAACAAACACTCCACTGCCTTTACATTTACATCCATCACTTAAATCAAATTCCTCTAGCTATAAACTTCACTACTGCAAAAACATTCAACATCCACCATATCACACTTTTGTGCATATCACACTTGAAACTGCACATAACCTACACAACCACTTCATCAGTCATCACCACCTGAAACAGTGCACATCAAACTGTGCATACTGCCACCACCTACATATCCTCAGTCACTATATCATTCCACCAACCATAAACTCCTCCAAAACCATCTTTAACTACCTGACCATCATTAACCATACAACTACACTGCCTACATTTTCTGTCACATTTTCTTCATTCATTCATATCAAACCTTCTTCCAACCTTCTTCATTCATTCATATCAAACCATACACTGCCTACATTTTCTGTCACAACCTTGCAGCCCGCTTCTGCCATCCATACTGTGCACTGCACCTTCCATATCAGTGCACTCCACACTTCATACAACAGTGCAACCTAACATCTGCTGTCTAACCAAACCACCTAACTAGCCCCACGTTCAAAACTGCCAACACATCATTCCATCAAACATAAACAACCTGCTATAAAACCAACCCCAACAACAACTTCAAACACAACCACCAGCCTCCACCAGAACCAAATAGAACAACCTCCTTTTTCCATCGCACTGAACTCCAACACCTCCTTCATAACCTCCTACCAGTGCATCCAAACCCAAAACAATCACAACCATCACCGCAAATTCAAACACCCAAACCACAGCAAACCACCACGAACCCAAAAAAATTGCAACTTTTTCTCTCCAATCACCAACCGAAAACTCAAAACAAACCCGAATCGAGGACTTAAATAAATCGCGGTATAACTCCTACGCCAGCACTTCAATCTCCTCTGCCACTTCACCCAAAACTGTAACCAAATCCATCTACGCCTAAACTTGAAGATTTCAAAATAGCTAATTGATTTTGAGCTTCGGGAATTTGGGATTGGAATTCAAACTTTGGCCAGTTCGAAAAGTTTGAGTGATATTTTTGCTGAATTGAGTTTCATGAGAATTTCATTTCCATTTTAGTGTGGCAGGTAGTTTGTTTAATTGTTTGGGCTGGGGTGTTGTGTTGTGTGTTAATTGATTTGTGTTGTTCCGTGTGTTAATTGATTTTGTTAAATTCTTATTTTTATAAAAATGAAAAATTTTGTTTTCAATTTAGTTCGTGAATATTGATTTTCTATTCTTTTTAGTTAATTTGTGTTGTGTTGCATTCTCTATTTTATTTTGTCTTTGAAATATATATATATATATATCTAGTTTGAAATTTCAGGTTTCCAAAGCAAATAAAGGAAGAATCGCTTGCTTGTTCGCTCTGCTTGCTAAAATACTGCTTTACTTGCTTGCTTATATAAAAAACATCGCTGCTTTTAAAATAATTTGCTAATAATTCTACATGCTTTGGTATCATGCCCTTATCCTTTGTTTTTATTTGCTTTGCATTGTTGGTTGCTTGCATTTTAAAAAATTTCAAAAACAAAAATCCATTCGTAGTTGCATTGTTTAAATCACGTTTATTTTCAGGTTTGCATTCATTTCATCTTATTTTCTTTTCTAAGACCAACACCCAAATCCACATAAGTTGGGGGATTTCACCCCTTCCTTAGCCCGCAAATTGTATTTCATCTTAGAATTTGACTAATAATAACGGTTAGACATCGGACTTAAGGGAGTCACAAGCTCACCTAGGGCTTAATTGTACCTTGACAAGTTGTCATCTTTTGACAATTTATATTCTTGGTGCCTAGACTACGGCAGAGCAATAATCATATATAAATATTACGGTAATTCATAAATATTATAGTGATTATTTCTCTAAAGATACTTAAACCTTCGGTTGCATTTCTACGGTGATTCGTGGTGCATTGATAACTCATGTCTGTTACCTGGCTGAGAACTATTTTGTTGAATTAAGACAAAGTGTGATCATATAATTTTGGGTTAGGAGCTACTAAGGACAGGAAATTTGTAATTAAGTCCTTGCATTCATTTAGTTGCATTAGTTCATGCATATTTAAAAAAAAATTCAAAATCCAAAACTAAAGAAAATTGTAATTTTTCCTTAATTTAGCTTTTAAATCTTTTCATTTGAAATTTTTCGATCAAAATCAAAAATCCAAAAACAAATTCTTTTTAGTGTTTTTAGAAAAGAAAAAATCCAAATAAAATAATCTTTTCAAAAAAAAATTGAAAATCCAAAAAACGAAACAAAAATCAAATTTCCCTTTTGAAAAATAAATTCTTTTTGGTAAATATTTTTCCTTTATAAAAAATAATTTTTTTCTTGAAAATGTCTGAATTTCCCTACTCGCAAGAATTTTACAATAGTTGTGAAAATCAATATAATCCATATAATTTTCACACCAAATTCTTATGGATATTTTAGTGACAACTATTGTACAAACAATTCGAATTTTCAACCACAAAGTTTTGAAAATGATGACCAACCCTCAACTCTTGATAATAGTATTGAAACGATTTGGTCTTTACTTGAACAACGAAATCAATGATAAATAATTTGAGTAATCTGTGCAATAAATCAAGTCAAAGATTTCAAAATGATCAAAATATGAATTCGCGTCAAAATTCAAATAATTTTGATTATAACCCATGCCAATTCAATTTCGAACTCCAAAATGAATTTCAAAATCAAAATGGAAATAACCGTTTAAATGATTTTGGCAATGAAAATAATTTCAATTATGGTGCAATGGACAATTTATGTTCTCAACAATTTCAAATTGAAAATATTCAAGTCAATAATTATGAATTTGATTTTATTGAGCAAATGGAAGAAAACAAAAAATATCACATGGATTAGTTGTTTGAAACATATATGAAATAACGTGAGAAACAAAATCAACTCCCAACATTTGACGAGTCAAATAATAATCCATCTTTTACAAAAATTGACGATTTTCAAATAACAACTTTTGAAATTGAAAACGACAATTTTAATGAAGTTATTAAAAATATGGTAATTGTGTTGGATTTCATTCTTTTGAGAGTGTGGAACCAAATTTAAAATTCGATCTTCCTTTTTTCGATTTTGAAATTGATAATGCAATGAACTTGTTGACAATCCAACAAAGGAAGATGACTTTAATGAACACAAATTCTTTGGACTTTTCGACGATGAGTTGTTGAATTCTAAAGGGGTAGATTTAAATCACCATTTTGATTTTAAAATCGATAATTTTGAAGAATTTGTCAATGATAAATTTGAATTTCAATTTGGTGAAAATAGACATGAACTTCAACCAATTGTTCTATCTACCCCAAAAATCATCAAAAATAAAACAACTCATATGATTTTTAATAAAACGACATTCGTTTTTCCAAATCAACATTCAACTTTGAAATCTTTTATGGTTTGGTTTTCCGTGCTTAGGCCATGTCTCTCATACTTGATGAGACAAATGAACTGGTCTTTGGAAGACCGTTTTATTTACGCTTTAAAGGTATATTTTCTGATGTCGTGTAAATAATAATCCTTTCATTTTCATGTAAATATAGGTCAAAATTTTTATTTTATTTTTCTCCTTTCACTTGGGTTGACTAAAGAGACAATCAAAAATCAAGTGTGGGGAGGGGGGTCTCATCTTCATTTTTGATTTTTTTTTCATGGTTTCTTTTTTGGCTTTTCTTTCCAAAACTCAAAACTAAAAAAAACTAAAAAAAATCCCAAAACAAATTTTCTCTTTAGCATTTTGATTTACTTTTTAAAAAAACACTATAGGATAAATATATGGTTCTGGTCATCAAATGAATTTATTTGGAAATTACTTGTCATAACAAATAATAAAAAGAAAAGTTTGAATTATAAGCAACTTTAGTTTAACTGGTATATAGAGCGATTCATAGATGATGGGTATGAAGTATATTCTAAATTTAGTCTTTGTTTAAAGAGTAGTTGATTTTAAAGTATAGAAGTTAACATTTTAAATCATTGATGTTAAGTTGTGCTAAGTTTATTTTGCAAAACTCTCTCTTTTTTGAAGAAAAATTGTATATATTTTATTAACACCTAGAGTCAGGTGTACATACTTGTGTGTACACTCGCCACGCTCTGTACTCTTCTCACGTAAGCCCGAAAGACAGTGCATGAACGGTATATCTGGCCTCATTTTATCTGAGTTAGGTGTATGTATATAAAAATTCTTTCATTAATAATGCCTATAGTCGATAGGTGTACATACTTGTGTGTATACTCGCCATGCTCTGTATACCCCTCATGTAAGCCCGCAAGGAAGTGCATGGGTAGTATACCTGGCCTCAATTTTCTAAGTTAGGCATATGTAAATATTGTTAATATCAATAACTTTTTCAAATAATAAGAGAGTGCAAGCAAATGAAACTCAAGCACTATCTTGACTTTATTGATTTGATTTGTTATACGAAAAGAAATAAAGATGCCACTTTGCAAACTGTGACAACCAATTAAAGAATTTATTTCATATGTTTTCATCCGAAACAATTAGCCAAAGTAGAGTTGAATGTAATGATAACTTAGCTTTTGTTGGATGTTTTGATTAGTAAAGGACTGAAATTTTCAAGATAATGACCAGAACTTATATTTAACTTATTCGTGTCAATTTAAAAGTAAATTTTTCATTTGTAAATATTTTCAAAAACTTGCGTTCATCTTTTGTAAATAAATATTGCATTTAGGAATTTTTCAAGTTGCATTTGGATTTTGTGGGTAGTATCCACCGAAAACCCTTATGAGACAACACTCATCCTACTAGGAACGCCTAGAGGTTTAAGGGCTTATTGCATATGGTCAATGCAATTGTGCTTTCTACGAAAATGGATTTATCTTAGTTTTGGTTTATTCGAGTATGAATAAAAAGATAAGTGTGGGGGTATTTGATGTGCATGTAAAAGTGTGTATTTTTACTTGCATATTTAATCTAATTTAATTAAATAAATGAGCATATAGGGTATTTTAAATGTGTAAACCAAAATTTCAATTGTTTTCAAATCATCATTTATTTATCTTCAATTTGGGGGTAAAATAGTAAATTGTGCATATATAAATTTTGGAGAATATTTATTTCCACACTTTAGTTTTAATTGTAGGAATTTGGATGGAAATATAAAGAAGCCTTCATGAAGATATGCATACACAAGAGAAGAAGACGAATGAAGATGGAAACAAATAAATTCATGAAATCATGGAGGACCCCACCTACCCACTTACCATGATCTACAATTAGGAGCTAATGCACATGTTAGTGGAGATTATAAGTTACATGCATATTTAAATGGAGGATTATGCACATGTTAATGATAACTTGGTGACCACACTTCCTCAAGGGCAATTTGGGCAGTCTCTTAAAATATGATTAGGGTTTCAGACATGTATAAATACCCCTTATGTTTCATGTAATGAAGCTCTTAGCACCACCTTCTAGTTAGTTTAGTGGTAGCCACAAATTGTAATCATAAACTCTCTTTCTCTCTTTCATGACTTCTTAGCCTTTTTACTCTTATGTGATTTTTTTATGCGATTTAATTTCATGCTCTTTTAATTTTATTGTTCTTTACTTTATGCAATTAGTGTATTTTTATTTTATGCAAGTAGATTATATTTATTTGCATGCAATTTAGTTAGTTCTCTTTTTCCTTTTGTTTTTCTTCTATGTTTCAATCTACATTTGTTGAAATGATAACAAATACGTTTAATTTAAGGGTAATGAAGCTCTCTTAATCATGTAGATTCAACATATTTGCTAATTTATGATCTCTTTTTGTGCTTAATGGAATGTTTGATGTGGTAATAATTTTGTTGTTTGACTTTGAATTTGATAGCATATATTGTTGACACCAAATAGGCTCTGCTTAAACAAACATAAACACAAATTACCTCTTCATCGACATATGATGTTGGTAATGAAGTGGATTTTAGAATCAAAATTTGATGGTCCATATTATTAATCAATAGTAAATAGATCATGCTTACAATAGATTTTATTTTTAACTTTATTATCATTTTCATGAGAGTTGACAAGTGGTTTGGATGGTGTGTTATAATTTGATGGTTTATGTTGGGCTAATTAACAGCAAAAATAGACCATACTTATGATAAATACATCAACTAAATTCACAAATGACCAAAAAGGAAATATCATAATTTCATTATGTTAATTTATGTGATCATGAGAAGGGAATTGCCTCTAAATTGTCTTCTACTCTCATATTTTTATTCACTTTCTTTTGCTAGTTTTTTTACATTTCTTTTAGCTTAAACAACTTCAAACTCTTGGCTAATTTGATTTAGTAGAATTTTAAATCAATTCAATTCCCTGCGGATCGACCCTTACTCACCACATACTAAAATTGTACGCCGTGCGCTTGTGGTTAAATTTATCATAATATTTTTCGACGATTTTCTAAACCGATAGTAAACTCGCCGATCAACAAGTTTTTGGCGCCATTGTCGGGGAATAGATTTGATTTTAGTTTTACTCTTCGAATTATATTTTATTTGATTTTATTGTGTTTTCAATTTGTGTGTTGAGTTGCATTTGTTTTTAAAAATAATAATTGTGTGGTGTGTTTGTTGTGTGATTTGTGCTTTCATTTGATTTGTGTGCTTGTTGTTTTTCTATTTGCATTTGCATTTCTATTAAAAGAAAAGGTATATACACAATTTCAAAAAATATATTTTATTACATTTACATTTTCTATTTTGATTATAAAAATTATTTTCTTTTTACAAGAAAAACAACTTTCTACATTTCTGCCCAAAACTGTATCAAAACTGAACTTCGGTGCAACTGCTGCGCACATATACTAGCTTCCACATTACAACCTTACTGCTCTTTTACAAACCAAAATCTTATTGCCCTATTCCACATTACAAACCACTACCTCCTTACTGCTGCAGTCACCACCACACCCTCAGCATCAACCAAAGTAAGCAACTTGCATCATTTCCATCCCTCCACTGTTATACAACCTGATCATTCAACAAAAATCACCACCCTTAAGTGCACACTACAAAAAACACTCCACTGCCTTTACATTTACATCCATCACTTACATCAAATTCCTCTGACCATAAACTTCACTATTGCAAAAACATTCAACATCCACCATATCACACTTTTGTGCATATCACACTTGAAACTGCACATAACCTACACAACCACTTCATCAGTCATCACCACTTGAAACAGTGCACATCAAACTGTGCATACTGCCACCACCTACGTATCCTCAGTCACTATATCATTCCACCAACCATAAACTCCTCCAAAACCATCTTCAACTACCTGACCATCATTAACCATACAACTACACTGCCTACATTTTCTGTCACATTTTCTTCATTCATTCATATCAAACCATACACTGCCTACATTTTCTATTACAACCTTGTAGCCCGCTTCTGCCATCCATACTATGCACTACACCTTCCATATCAGCGCACTCCACACTTCATACAACAGTGCAACCTAACATCTATTATCTAACCAAACCACCCAACTAGCCTCACGTTCAAAACTGCCAACACATCATTCCATCAAACATAAACAACCTTCTATAAAACCAACCCCAACAACAACAACTTCAAACACAACCACCAGCCTCCACCAGAACCAAATCGAACAACCTCCTTTCTACCATCGCACTGAACTCCAACACCTCCTTCATAACCTCCTACCAGTGCATCCAAACCTAAAACAATCACAACCATCACCGCAAATTCAAACACCCAAACCACAGCAAACCACCACGAACCCAAAAAAATTGCAACTTTTTCTCTCCAATCACCAACCGCAAACTCAAAAAAAACCTGAATCGAGGACTTAAATAAATCGCGGTATAACTCCTACGCTAGCACTTCAATCTCCTCTGCCACTTCACCCAAAACTACAACCAAATCCATCTACGCCTAAACTTGAAGATTTCGAAATAGCTAATTGATTTTGAGCTTTCAGAATTTGGGGTTGGAATTCGAACTTTAGGCAGTTCGAAAAGTTTGAGTGATATTTTTCTTGAATTGAGTTTCATGAGAATTTCATTTCCATTTTAGTGTGGCAGGTAGTTTGTTTAATTGTTTGGGTCGAGGTGTTGTGTTGTGTGTTAATTGATTTGTGTTGTTTTGTGTGTTATATAATTTGTGTTGTGTGTTAATTGATTTTGTTAAATTCTTATTTATATAAAAAAAGAAATTTTTTTTTTCATTTTAGTTCGTGAATGTTGATTTTCTATTCTTTTTAGTTAATTTGTGTTGTGTTGCATTCTCTATTTTATTTTGTCTTTGAAATATATATATATATATATATATATATATATGTGTGTGTGTGTGTGTGTGTGTGTGTGTGTGTGTGTGTGTTGTATATATCTAGTTTGAAATTTTAGGTTGCCAAAGTAGATAAAGGAAGAATCGCTTGCTAGTTCGCTGTGCTTGCTAAAATATTGCTTTGCTTGCTTGCTTATATAAAAAAAATCGCTGCTTTTAAAATATATTAATTCTGCATGCTTTGGTATCGTGCCCTTATCCTTTGTTTTTATTTGCTTTGCATTGTTGGTTGCTTGCATTTTAAAAAATTTCAAAAACAAAAATCTATTCGTAGTTGCATTGTTTAAATCACATTTATTTTCAGTTTTGCATTCATTTCATCTTATGTTCTTTTCTAAGGGAAACACTAAAATCCACATAAGGTGGAGGATTTCATCACCCCTTCCTTAGCCCACAAATTGCATTTCTTCTTCGAATTTGACTAATAATAATGGTTAGACATCAAACTTAAGGGAGTCACGAGCTCACCTAGGGCTTCTTAGCCGTTTAGTGGTAGCCACAACTTGTAATCATAAACTTTCTTTTCTCTTTCATGGCTTCTTAGCCTTTTTACTCTTATGTAAATTTTTTATGCAATTTAATTTCATGCTCTTTTAATTATTGTTCTTTACTTTATGCAATTAGTGTAGTTTTATTTTATGCAAGTTGTTTAGATTTATTTACATGTAATTTAGTTAGTTTTCTTTTTTTCCTTTTGTTTTTCTCTTATATTTCAATCTACATGTGTTGAAATGATAAAAAATATGAGAAGCTAAAACCCTTCAATTTAGGGATAATTAAGCTCTCTTAATCATGTGGATTCAACATATTTGCTAATTTATGATCTCTTTTTATGCTAAATGGAATGTTCGATGTGGTAAAAATTGTTGTTTAACTTTGAATTTGATAGCCTATGTTGTTGACACCAAATAGACTATGCTTAAACAAACATAAACACAAATTACCTCTTCATTTACTTATGATGTTGGTAATGAAGTGGATTTTAGAATCAAAATTTGATGGTCTATATTACTAATCAATAGTAAATAGATCATGCTTAGAATAGATTTTATTTTTAACTTCATTATCATTTTCGTGAGAGTTAGCAAGTGGTTTGGATGGTGTGTTATAGTTTGATGGTTTATGTTGTGCAAATTAATAGAACAAATAGATCATACTTATGATAAACACATCAACTAAATTTAGAAATTACCAAAAAGGAGAGATCATAATTTCGTTATGTTGACTAGTATAAATTGCACGATACGTGCATCTAATAGCTAAAGATATTTGGTTTTTATTTAAAAAAATTAATGGATGGATATGTTATATAAGTGCAAAATCTTTGATGGTCACAACATTTTTATTACAAATAGTTGTTGGTGGTGTTGGTTGCAAACTGATAGTGAAATCCGTTGATGGGTGGTCGCGAAGAGGACAATGGTAGAGATAGTTCATCGATATTGAGATTCCGTTGATAGAAGAGGGTATTTTTGGAATTTCAAAAGGACACCGTGGAAATTTTATCTATTGAATTCTCTTTATTAATATTAGACATATATGCTATTCGATACAGTAGATTATGTGCAGCATCCAAAATTTGAGATGAAGCAATGCGTTGACTCAGCAATCCACCTGTGTTATAAATTTTGGTCGCCCGATTTTTGGTCCAACGTTAAAACAAACCTGTGTTTATTATAGTACCTAAAATTTTGTTCCAATTGCTATTTAAGTAAAGACAGGTTATTATTGTACGTGCAAATTTTAGAAAGAGAAGACTATGTGTTGCAAAACTAGAAAACAGAGAAGCTGGTGGTTTAGAAACCCATACTAATTCATAGAAACATAATTACGTTGCATTGCTAATCATCTGATGGAAACAGAATCATATAATAATAACACAGCTAATTAATTAATTAATTACAAATTGTAATGGGTGTGGCTCGTTGGAGAAGACGCAGAAATCGTTGTCGGTGTAGAATTAATTTCGGTTAGTGGACAATCGATTGATGTAGTTGTAGTAGTGGAGGATTGCGTCGATGTAGTTAAAGTAGTGGAGGATTAGGAAATGGGGCCGACATTGTTTTAGTGGGCTAGCAAGCGGATTGTAAAGGGGGCGACATATGAAGGGTAGTTTTGGGGATTTCAAAAAGACACGGTTGATCCTTGTTCATTGAATTATCATTATTAGTAGTAGGGATTTATGTGATCATGAGAAGGGAATTGCCTCTAAATTGCCTTCTACTCTCATATTTTTTTTCACTTTCTTTTGCTAGTTTTTTTACATTTCTTTTAGCTTAAACAACTTCAAACTCTTGGTTAATTTGATTGAGTAGAATTTTAAATCAATTCAATTCCCTACGGATCGACCCGTACTCGCCATGTACTAAAATTGTACACCGTGCGCTAGTGGTTAAATTTATCGTAATATTTTTCGGCGATTTTCTAAACCGATAGAAAACTCGCCGATCAACATACGACAACATTGATTCGGCATTATAACCTTATATTTTTATAAAATCAGAATTATTTTAAAAGTTTTGATATAAAGGGATGCGACATCCCATGATGGCCATATTGATGTCGCAAGTTTTCAATAATGAACAGATTTTAATTTATGGCGTTATGCCAGATAATGAAGAGGTGCAACGTCCTCATATTAATATGAAAAGTATACACGGCATATTAAAATGGATTATAAATTGGCATGAGAAATTGGTAAAGTAATGGGCTATATTTTTCTTATTTTAAATATGAATTAAAGGGATTAATCATATATAATGATAAATGTTTTCAAGGAATAAATTATTGCTTAGCCTAAGTTTTGATATGAAATTACCAAAGAGAGCTATTACTTAAGATTAAGTGAGTATAAGATGCCAATTAATTAAACATACTTGAATGATAAATGCTATATTTCTTGTTATTATTTGATCAGTCATTTTGCATGATTATTATTGTCATACTCACATCATTATGACCCATAACTGCATTTTGGGATATTTAAGGAAAGAATAACCAGTTCGGTTGACCCATTAGTGAGTATAATCAAAATTAACTCCTGAGTGAGTAGAATTGCATCCAGGAGATCAGGTAGATCATAAGTGTTAGGATGCCCAGAACTGATCAAAAGGTTATAATTTGGGATGTGGTATTGGAAGGGTCCAATAGGTTCATAGTCATCTCATGAAAACTATGGCTTGAGTAATGTTATTGGAGTTATCCAATAGGTTCTTGGTGATCCCATGAAAACTATGATTTGAATGTATGGTATTGGATGTGTCCAATAGGTTCATAGTCATCCCATGAAAACTATTGTTTGAGAGATGTTATTAGAGAATTCCAATAGGGTCATAGCGATCCTATGAAAATTATTATTGGAAAGTGTTAATAGTGAAAGCCATTTAGGAGTGAAAAATCTTTTGAAAATGATTCATAAAACCCGTGTACGAAATCTAGAGACAAATCTCAAAGAAATCAATAAAACCAGAAAATCACTGAAAAATATTCCAAGTGTTTGTAAACATTCAAAAAAACTGACGCGAACCCAAGTTCGGCAATTTATTTGGACCAGCAAACTATGTCCAAATGTCATGAAAATTTGCAGGCATGTAGTCCAACATCCCTACTTTAAGATGCAAAAATAATCGGGAAATTCTGACTTGAAACGAAGAAACGGCGTCGTCTCAAAGTCAGACAAAAATCATAAAACTTTACTGTGTCAAAACAGTGTAAAGGTCCCACTTCGACGACATGGTCGAAGGGTCACATGAACTCAGATCTTGATGAAAATTTGCAGGAGCGTAGTAAAGTACTCCTACTTTGATATGCAATAAGAATCGTTCGGTTTCGACTTGAAATGAAGAAACGACAATGTTTCAAAGTTGGTCCGACGATAACTGAAAATGATCACTATTGTAAAACAGTTTCTGGGTGCTACTTCGGCAATAGAAACGAAGTAACTAATGCACCCAGATCTAAACCAAACTTTGTATGGTTAAAGATCTCGATCTCATCTTTTTAACGAGACCAAAAACGATGAAATCCGACAAAGGACAAGCCCGGGATGGCGTCGCAAAGTCGGGCTTCTACGCTGAAAACAACGGGAGAAAAGAGACAAGGCCTATAGCTATGCACTAACTGGCCAGAGATGAAAAATCACAATTTTGGCATATTAAACTTCAAATTCTGGCAAAATGAATAAAGTGAAAATTGTACCTTAGTTTCTAAGCTTTCCGGAATGACCAAGATCGTCAAATTCCGACCAGAGATGAAAATTCTATGACTAAAACAATTCTCAGATCTAAATTTTATATCACTGTCGTTGTGCTCTCGGGACAGTGGTAATAATGTACAATTTTGACCAAATTAACTTCGAAATTTCATGAACCTCAAAACATGAAAGTTTTAGCTCTAAATCTAAGCTTTCCAGAACATCCAAAATTATTAGATTTGGATAAGAAACGAGTAACTTATGGCCAAATCAATTTCAGGTTTTTATTTTATCAACCCTGTAGTTTGTTGTCAGGTCAGCGACAAACAAGCATGATTTCAACCATTCAAACCACCAAATTTGGCAAAGCACGAAACATAAAAGTTATAGGGTACAGAATAAGCTTTCCAGAACTTCAAGAAAATCTTAATTCCGATTTAAGGTGAATAAGATATGCCTAATTTACTAACAGCAATAAACTAATTATAATTTCAGCTAGCATATATTACAAGTACCTTATGTGCACATCCCAAAATGAAAGCAAAGATGATCAAAGAGCTATGATTCACATGTTACATAATAAAACATGTGTTACTAACTGATTACCAAAATCAAAAGATGATTAAACACATATTGGAAGAGGTTTTTAGCAATATACCTCTCTAGAAAGCAACAAAGACTACTATAGCATCAACCCAAGTTAGCAAAAGATGATTAGGAGGCTATAAGATCAAAAAAACACATAAAACATGTGTTACCAAATCAATTTCAGAAATAAGAAAGATATAAAAATGGATTTGAGGTGGGTATTTGCATTACCTTTGCATAGAATGACTTACATAAGCTAAAACTAGAAGGAGATGAAGATGGAGGCCATTTTTGTTATGAAAGCTTTAGGAAATGGTTAGGGTTTTGATTAGGGTTTTGATGAATGAGGTTAGGAGAGTTTGAGATAATTTATAGAGGAAGTTTAGGGTGGGTTATTGGGTAAGGTTTAATAACCCAATATGAAGAGAGTTATTTCCATGTTTTCAAAAATTTTCTAAGTGTTCATATATGTTTATAAAACTCACTTTTCTTATTCAAACCCATTTTAAATCCTCTCCTAAAATATTTAACTTTTCAAAAATAACATTTTATCCTCATTTTAAAATCCCATATTTCCCAATTAAATAAAATAGCCTTTTTCAAATAAATTTTGTTATTCCAAATCCTTTTATGCTTCATTAAAATAAATAAAATCCTAACTTTTATTTATTAATTGGTAATGCAAATCCCGGGTTGTTACAATGCAGGAGCACAATATATGGTTTATATCTTGATTAAGATACCAGTGAGGGGAAAATCTGTTCCGCTCAGTGGTGTGGTCTCACTAGATATCTATTTGGTTCAAGATGGTAGGTTATTATTCAAACTGAACCATTTATCTACCTGAAGTTTTTGTTTTACCCTTAAACTCTCGGGTACTCATTTGAGTAGGTCAATAGAAAGGGATTTTAGGTTTCCAGTTAGATGAATAAGTTTATGGAGATATGTGGGAGGCATGCTAGCTATACTAGGAGTTTTATTAATCCGTTGTGTAGTTCATTTTGTTTTTGAATGAATGCAATGACAGAAATGATAACTGTCAAGTAGTAGTAGACTTTGATCAACTAAAGGGACATCTGCATATGTCACTCTCGGAGTATTTTATAATAATTATATTTTCTCTGAATGTGGGATCGAATGAGATTATTTAATGAATATGAAATCTTATTTGTGAAATGAAACGTGAAAACTTGTTATTAATTTTTATTTAAATTTTCGTATTCATGTGCTTCTGATTATTGATATAACTAACATAGCTATAACATCCCCCACTTGGACGCCAAAACTAACGGCTATGGAAGATGCAATCATCCATAGTTATTAATCCTCGACAACCAAATACGGTAATGTTAGATACATTGATATAACAGAAACACATGGATATGGAAAAAAAATTAAATCAACAAACAACTTTCTCATTCCATTTCAAATCATTTCAAATTCATTACATAATCCCATAATTGTTAACCACATTTAGAGAAAAAATAATTATTACAACATATGCCAAGAACGACATATGAAGATACCTCCTTGGATGGTCAGAGTATATATATAGGCAATTAAACAACTTTGCCTTTACAACACAAACAACACGGCAGAATCAAAAACAGAAAAGTACTCAAAATTGCTATCATGCCTCCGGCACGTCTCCGGAAGCTTAATCGCCTAAAGAGGTACCTAAAAACCTCAACTCTCAAACTACTTAAAATTAATTGAGCAGCCGAGAGTTCAAGGGAAAAACATAAATATCGAGTCAGACATAAAGCCTGGTATGAATAATAATCTACCATTTCAAACCATTTAGATATCTAGTGAGACCACGCTACTTAGCGGAACGGGTTTTCCCCTCACTTGTATCTTATCCCAAAACTTTATAAAAACCATATACAGTGCTCCTGCATCCACAATGGTTAAAACATAACAATTCAAAATATTATGATGATATGCAAACAAGTAAATCAATTCTGGATTACCCATTCCCATTCCTTTTTGACTATCTGTCTCAGTTATAGTTTATAGAGTCACTATTAACCTAATAGTTTTCATGGGCTGACGAATAAACCGTTTAATGTTTATGGACTCCCTGTCCGATTTAATAGTTTTCATGGGATCACTAATAACCTATTGGCCCCTGCCAACAACTTCATCATTCATGGGTTCTCCCTGAACTTATTGGTATCTTCAATAACTTCTCCCTTATCCTAGTTTTCATGGGTTGACTAGGAATCTATTGACTTTTTTCAACAAATTAATCCGGATATAGTTTTCATGGGTTCACTACAAACCTATTGGCCCCTCCCAATACTATTTCTAACCATAGTTTGCATGGGATTACTATGAACCTATTGGGCCCTGCCAATACCTTATTCTAGGCATAGTTTTCATGGGTTTACTATGAACCTGTCTATCTGACAACTTCTTTACTTAGTATTTAGGCATCCTATATTCTGGTCTATATGACCTCCTGGATGCAGTTCTACTCATTCAATTTTATTCACTACTGGGTCATCCTAGCTAGTTATTCTGCCTTTTTCTCCCCAAATACAGTTATGGGTCCATTTTAAAGTGAATATGTATATTTAGAAGAAGCAAAAATAATAAAATAATAATACCAACACCTGTGGTTTTATATCCTTGAAATTATTTACATATTAATCATGGTTAATCCCTTTAGCATATTATTTTATCAATGAAAGCTTCTTTAAAAACTTCATAGTTAAAACCATTTCAAAACCCTTTATTTTAGCCATGGGTTTTCCTTTAAAAATGAGATTGGGTTCTTTATTTAGAAAACGAAGGCTTTTGAAACCTTAAACCTTTTACTTTTTGTATAACCTCCTTTGAAAGCATTTAAATCTTCTATTCAAAACACTAAGCATATGCTTTTCAAAACACTTTAAAACATCTCTTTCGAAACCATCAAACTATACCTTTCGAAAGTATTAAAGCATTACTTATTAACTCTTAGAAGCATAGCTTCAAAAACATTGAAAGTACCCTTTTTGAAACCATTGGATTTTTCTTTAAAAACATCTTTTGGGTCAAAATGAATATATACGAAAGTACCCCTTTCGAAACCTTTAATCTTCATATAAAATTGTTTGGGGAAAATTGATGGCTTTGGAACCATCCTTTCGAAAGCTCAAAACATTTAAGTAAAACATTTGAAGGTTAACTTCGAAAACCCTTTCGAAGCCTTTGCCTTCGAAACCATTAAACCCTTTCGAAAGCTTTAGAAAGTGGCTTAGTACAGGTTTAAAACAAAACAAACCTTTTGAATTGGTTGATGACTTCGATCCATTCGAAAGGCATAAGGTCGGCAGCTGGGTTTCTATTGGGTTGTTCGAAAGTATTAGTTTAAAACATAGGGACTCATTCGAAAGCTTCGCTTAAACAAAAAGGTGGCAACCCCTTCAAAAGATATTTAGAAGACCATTTCAAAAGCATTTGTTTCGATTCCTTCAAAAGCTTTTAATAAAAACAGGAAAGCGCATTTCTTTAGAAAATTAAAACGAAGGGTTCGACCTCATCGAAAGCAAGGGTTTCGACACCGTGCCTTCCACCCTTCCCCAATCCACTACATACCAATCATATTGATACTTTGTGTATTGGTTTTGGTATTGGTTGGTTTCGACTTGGTTGGTATTGACTTGGTCAAGGCGGAAGCATAAGTTCGAAAGGTTGCTTCTAAAAGAGGCGGAACATATTTTCTAAATAAGGTCTGATTTAATGCCATTTAAAGTAATTACTTTATAACTAACCTGCCTATTTTTAAACATTTAATTGGTTGCCATAAACTTTTAAAATTCTTTACCAAAATAACTGCAGCATAATTTCAGATCTAAACAAATATTAGTTTAACAAATAATCCCTTCCATTAAGCAAAACAATTAAAACAATTAGGTCCTTCATCTAAAATAATTTAATTTCCATAGTAAATTACTTAGGAAAAATCCCCACAAATTACAAAAATTCACTTTCAATATGTTATCTAATATATTAAAATTTCAAACCCAAATTCTACATAAAATAATCGAAATTAATTTCTAAACTCAATTATTCATATATTTTCTCTGAAAATTCATAATAAATTTTCCATAGCTTGGAAAATTATGAAAATTGAAACCCATCTCCAAAATCATGTTTTACATAACATATAAATTCCTTATGGTATTCGAAATTCAATTTAAATGATTTTACCCATAAAACCGTGTATAAACAATTATCAAACAATCTTGTTTGAATCAATTATGTTATAAATCTAAGCGTATCATCATCAAAAATCATCATAATGGATTTAATCTTAAACCCGAAAATCAAATCATTATAAAAACAAAAATAGAGATGGTTTTGATTGTTATTCACCTTGATTAGGGTAAGGAGCTTGAGATTAATTTCCTCTAGCTTGAATCCTTAGCTTTAGATTTAATTTCTCCCCATTTTTTCCTAAGTAATGGCCGGCTTCTCTTTTGTTTGTATGCATTTTATGTTTTGAGAAAAATGAACGTGGATGGATAGGAAACGAGAATATAAGGTAATGGGATTATGGTACGCAATTACCCTAAATACCCTTGCATTAATTACACTCCTAACTAACATACAAAGCCATTTTATAAGCCCATTTGTATACTTAATTAAGCTCGTCCTCTATTTTGAATTTTCAAATCTCAATCCCCTTACCACTCTAAGATTTGCATTATTCTATTTAATTTATCTAATTAAATCTCCTAATGTTTTTCCGGAGTACCAAAAGCGAGCATGACGTCATTATGAACATAAATGTTATTACAAATAGGAGTGTTACAGGCTCGTCTCCTTAAAGAATTTCCTCCTCGAAATTCAGTAAGGACTAAATACTAAACATAGCAATCATCTATAACCACTCCTAACAACCATACTAGCCTACCTGACTAGCAACTATCTATATAAATATAATATAGACATACCCTTAAAAGCAGACCAGGATAAATATCTTTAATTTTGTCTTCTGTCTCCCAAGTACAGTTCTTCTTGTTGTCACTCTACTGAACTTTCAGCAACTTTACTGTCTTGTTCTCAATCTTTTCTCATCTCTTGCTATAACTCGAACTGGTTGTCTAACAAAAGTCAAATTAGGCTCTACTATCAAATCTTGCAACCCTATCGGAGGAATAGTAGTCTCTGAATCATGTACATACTTGCGAAGATGAGACACATGAAATACATTATGGACACCTGCCATACTGCTCGATAACTCTACTCTGTATGCCAGCTTTCCGATCCTCTCTATAATATGGAACAGACCAACATATCTCGGGGCCAGTTTCCCTGACTTTCCAAATCGTACCATACTCTTCATCGGTGATACTTTAATGAAAACCTTATCTCCAACTGAGAATTCTAGGTCTTTATGCCTCTTATCTACGTAACTCTTCTGTCTAGACTGAGCTTGCTTCATACTTTTTTGGATTAACTCAATCTTCTCTATCGCCTTTCTAACCAGATCTGGACCTAAAACAAATCTATCTCCAGTCTCTAACTAACATGTTGGTGATTTACTGGCCTTCCATACAAACCTTCAAAAGGCACCATTCCTATACTAGTATGATAACTATTATTATAGGAAAACTCCACTAAGTGTAAGTGATCTTCCCAAGATCCACCAAATTCAAATACACAAGCTCTTAACAATTCCTCAAGTTCCTTATTGACTCTCTCTATCCGCCCATCCGTCTTAGGGTGATATGCAGTACTTATCTTGAGCTTGGTACCTAACATCTCCTGTAGACTCTTCCAGAGTTCACTATTAAACAAAGCATCTCTGTTAATGACTATACTACTAGGAATTCCATGCAGTCTAACTATGTTCTTCATGAACAACTTAGCTAAAACAGGTGTCGTCCTGGTTGACTTAACTGGAATGAAAAGGGCACTCTTGGTCAACCTGTCCACTATGACCCATATACTTTCATTTCCTCTATTTGACCTTGGCAACCCATTTATAAAGTCCATGGATATTGAATCCCATTTTCAAACTGGAATCTCCAAAGGTTGAAGCAACCCACTCAACTTCTGATGTTCGGCCTTCACTTGTTGACAGTTTGCACACTGCCTAACCCACAAGCTAACATCCCTCTTCATACCTTCCCAATAGAAGGTCCTCTTCATATCGTGATACATCTTGGTTCCTCCAGAATGAATCTTTAATTTGGATCGACGACGTTCCCCAAGAACTTCTTTCCTTAAGTCCTTAACCTTCGGAACACATAATCGTCCCTTCTTTCTCAACCATCCTCTCTGGTCAAGACTAAAATCCTTTAGATCATCGATCTCAGTTCCAACCTCAAGTCTTCTAATCCTCTCAGCTAATACTGGATCCTCTTTCTACTTAGAAGCAATCTTTTTGATCAATACTGGTCGAACTTCCAAACAGGACGACATGGCTGCACTCTGACTAGAACTAGCAGTCGATCTTAACTGCACACTATAAGTAGTCAAAGTTTCTAAATCTTTTCATTCTACAATCATAGCTAACACCACATTCTGATATCTTCTACTAAGAGAATCCACTACCTTATTTTCTTTCCCAAGAGTATAATCTATACCAAAATCATAAGCTGCTAAAAACTCCAGCCACCTCTTCTATCTCATATTCAACTCCTTCTAAGAGAATAAATACCTTAATGACTTATGATCGGTGTATGGCTCAAATCTCTCCCTAAGAGATAATGTCTCCAAATCTTTAAAGCAAAGAACACCGCTGCCAACTCCAAATCATGAGTATGATTTTTTATTTCATGCGGTCTAAACTGTCGTGAAGCGTAGGCAATAAATTTACTCTTCTACATCAACACAGCTCCTAACCCGGTCCCATATGCATCGGTATACACCACCAACCCTTGGTTTTTGTCTGGAACTACTAAGACTGGTGCGTTGGTCAACAAATGCTTTAACTTAAAGAATGCTTCCTCACATTTGTCAGACCAGACAAACTTCACATCCTGGTTAACTTATTCAAAGGCGCTGCTATCCACAAGAAATCCTTAATGAATCTCTGGTAATAGCCAGCAAGTCCCAGAAAACTTCTAGTCTTAGTCACTGTCTCTGGTCTCTTCCAGTTATTAATAGCTTCGATCTTATCAGGATCGACTGACAAGCCCTTCCCTGAAACCACGTGACCGAGCAACATAACCTCTTTCTTCCAAAATGACACTTGGAAAACTTTTCTTTTAGCTGATGCACATCAGCATCTCAAGCACTAATATAAGATGATCTTCGTGCTCCCTTTCATCCTTAGAGTACACTAAAATATCATCTATAAATACCAACACGAACCTATCCAAGTACTCTCGGAAAACTCGGTTCATCAGATCCATAAAGAAAGCAGGTGCATTTGTTAACTCGAATGTCATTATTAACCACTCATACGAACCATACCTTGTCTGAAATGTTGTCGATGGAATATTTTCATCTGCCACTCTTAACTGATGGAAACCTGTCGCCAAATCCAACTAGGAAAATACTCTGGCTCCATACAACTGATCAAATAGATCATCAATTCTCGGCAAAGGATACTTATTCTTAATCGTCATCTCGTTCAACTAACGATAGTCGATGCACATCCTCAATGACCCATCCAGTTTCTTCACGAACACTGTGGCCACTCCCCAAGGAGAACTACTCGGTCTAATAAAATTCCTTCCTTCTAGATCCACTAGCTGCATCTTCAATTCCTTCATCTCGGTCGGTGTCATCCTGCTAGGTGGTCTGCTCACAGGTTCATCTCCTGGCACAAGATTTATCAAAAACTCAACAGCTCATTTCGGTGGTAGTCCTATAACCGGCTCAAAGACATCTACATACTCTCATGCTACTCGAACCTGACTTAACTCTTCTCCTACTTCCGTAGCACTTAACAAAGCACAACTACTCCGGTCAGAATTCTTTACTGAGAATATGTTTCGGTTATGACTATCAGGGTGTCTTAGTGATTTCTCCCTATCCTGGCAAAATATCCTAGCCTAATACTTACCCAACCAATCCATACCCAAAATGATTCCGAAATCTACAAAATCGAAAACATATAGACTGCATGCAAACTTATGACCTAACAAGTCAAGTTCTAACTGGTCACATCTCATCCCTAGAGTTGCATACCCTCCTATTTGATTCGCAACCCTTAAGGAAGTAACAAGGCATGTGGGTTCTAAAGATAACCTATCAACCAAATTCTGAGATATAAATGAATGTGATGCACTGGTATCAAATAGTACCCTAACTGGTATACTTTGAATCAAACGCGTACCTTCCATCACAATCTTCCCGTTTTCAATTGCAGTTGGCCTAGAAGATGATGGCCAATAGCAAAATCTTTTCCCTTTTCTGCTCTGACTGGTTCTGGACACTGATTCTTATAATGCCCAACCTGGTCACAATTGAAGCACTTCACATTCTTCTTTTCTACAGCCTTCTTCCCCTTGCCTGACCGGCACTCATGAGCATAATAACCTTTCTTGTCACACCTAAAGAAAACTAAATTAGCCTTTGCCTTCTTGGTAGCTTCTCCCTTTTGGGCTCCCTTCTTCTTAAAGAACTTTCTCTTCTTTCCCTGAGAACCATGGGTTTCAACTCGCTTTTCTCTCGCACAAATAGCAAGCATCTCCTTATGCCGGATTGCCATCTCCACAAACACATTACAAGGATCATGGAGATGTGTCAGGGTCGCCTTGGCAATCTCAGGCCTCAATCCCTGAATAAACCTCTCATTCCTTCTAATGATGGTATCTATAATATCATATCCATATCGAGACAACTCATCAAACTTAGTAGCATACTCGATTATCGACGTCTCTCCTTGCACCAAATCCATAAAATTTCTCAGCAATGCCGACTGGGCAACTTTAGATAAAAACCTCTGTTCAAATCTCCTTCTAAAATCTACCCAAGTCAACTTCTCTTCCGGAATCTCGGCAGTAACACTATTCCACCAATGAAGTGCTGCCCCTTGCAACTGCCTAGAGGCTAGCCTCCTTTTCTGCTCATCATCCAAACCCAAATCAGCGAAGATCCTCTCATTATGCAACAGCTAATTCTCAACTTCTATAGCATCCTCCATTATCATAAAGGGCTTCCCACCAAGACTGGTGTAATCCATTACCATAAAGGGCTCCAGCTTGCATCAGATTGACAAAGAACCGATACATCGTCCCTATATCCACTGGTGGATTTCCAGCACCCACATTGGCATCTGCATTTTGGTTAGCATTAGCCTGTCGACACGGGTTCCTTCTGGTGGATCGAACATTTCCGTTGGTTTTGGTGCCTCCTCCATCGAGATTTGCTCTTCTGTTTACTGCCTCGATATCTTCTTTCTCGTAAATCTGCATACGAGCCTTAGTAAGATACAGAAGAACGGTCTAAGAGAGATGGAAATACACACTTATATATATATATATATATATATTTATATCAAATACAAGTACGTTACTATAGCGTTAACCCAAACCTCAATCTTATTTTCTAGTTCATTGGATTATGTTTTGAAAAATCTTTTAGGTTTAAATTTCTTTTAAGTTTCATAAACCTATGCTATGATATCAACTTGTAACATCCCCCACTTGGACGCCAAAACTAACGGCTACAGATGGTGCACTCATCCATAGTTATTAATCCTCGGCTACCAAATATGGTAATGTTAGATACATTGACATAATAGAAACACATGGATATGGAAAAAAAATTAAAATCAACAAACAACTTTCTCATTCCATTTCAAATCATTTCAAATTCATTACATAATCCCATAATTGTTAACCACATTTAGAGAAAATATAATTATTACAACATACGCCAAGAACGACATATGAAGATACCTCCTTGGATGGTCAGAGTATATATATAGGCAATTAAACAACTTTTCCTTTACAACACAAACAACATGGCGGAATCAAAAACAGAGAAGAACTCGAAATTGCTATCATGCCTCTGGCACATCTCCGGAAGCTTAATCTCCTAAAGAGGTACCTAAAAACCTCAACTCTCAAACTACTCAAAATTAATTGAGCAGTCGAGAGTTCAAGGGGAAAACATAAAATTCGAGTCAGACATAAAGCCGGGTATGAATAATAATCTTCCATCTCAAACCATTTAGATATCTAGTGAGACCATGGTACTTAGCGGAACGGGTTTTCCCCTCACTAGTATCTTATCCCAAAACTTTATAAAAACCATATACTGTGCTCTTGCATCCACAATGGTTAAAACATAACAATTCAAAATATTATGATGATATGTAAACAAGTAAATCAATTCTAGATTACCCATTCCTTTTTGACTATCTATCTCAGTTATAGTTTCTAAGATCACTATTAACCTAATAGTTTTCATGGGCTGACGAATAAACTGTTTAATGTTTATGGACTCCTTGTCTGATTTAATAGTTTTCATGGGATCACTAAGAACCTATTAGCCCCTGCCAATAACTTCATCATTCATGGGTTCTCCCTGAACCTATTGGTATCTTCAATAACTTCTCCCTTATCCTAGTTTTCATGGGTTGACTAGGAATCTATTGGCTTTTATCAACAACTTAATCCGGATATAATTTTCATGGGTTCACTACAAACCTATTGGGCCCCTGCCAATACTCTTTTTAATCATAGTTTTCACGGGTTTACTATAAACCTATTGGCCCCTGCCAATAGCTTATTTTGGGCATAGTTTTCATGGGTTTACTATGAAGCTGTCTATTTGACAACTTCTTTATTAAGTATATATGCATCCTATATTCTGGTCTATATGACCTCCTAGATGCAATTCTACTCATTTAGGAATTAACTCAATTTGTATTCACTACTGGGTCAACCTAGCTGGTTATTCTGCCTTTTTCTCCCCAAATACAATTATGGGTCCATTTTGAAGTGAATATGTATATTTAGAAGAAGCAAACATAATAACATAATAATACAAACTCCTATGGTTTTATATCCTTGAAATTATTTACATATGAATCATGGTTAATCACTTTAACTTATTATTTTATCAAGGAAAGCTTCTTTAAAAATTTCATAGTTAAAACCATTTCAAAACTCCTTTATTTTAGCCATGGATTTTCCTTTAAAAATGAGATTGGGTTCTTTATTTAGAAAACTATAGCTTTCGAAACCTTAAACCTTTTACTTTCGAAACCATTGGATTACCTCCATATTTGTAAACATTTAATTGGATAAGGTCTGATTTAATGCCATTTAAAGTAATTACTTTATAACTAACCTGCATATTTGTAAACATTTAATTGGTTGCCATAAACTTTTAAAATTCTTTACCAAAATAACTGTCACATAATTTCAGATCTAAACAAAGATTAGTTTAACAAATAAGCCCTTCCATTAAGCAAAACAATTAAGTCCTTCATCTAAAATAATTTTATTTCCCTAGTACTTAGGAAAAATCCCCAAATATTAAAGAAATTCACTTTTAATATGTTACCTAACATATAAAAATTTCAGACCCAAATTCTTCATAAAATAACCGAAATTAATTTCTAAACCCAATTATTCATATTTCTCCTTTGAAAATTCAGATAAATTTTCCACAGCTTGGAAAATTAAAAAAATTGAAACTCATCTCCGAAATCATGTTTTACATAACATTTAAATTCCTTATGGCATTCGAAATTCAATTTAATTGATTTTACCCATAAAAACGTGTATAAACAATTATCAAACAATCTTATTTGAATCAAATATGTTATAAATCCAAGCATATCATCATCAAAAATCATCATAAAGGATTTAATCTTAAACCTGAAAATCAAGTGATCATAAAAACCAAAATAGAGATGGTTTTGATTATTATTCACCTTGATTAGGGTAAGGAACTTGAGATTTGATTGAAATTAATTTCCTCTAGCTTGAATCCTTAGCTTTACATTTAATTTCTCCCATTTTTTCCCTAAGTAATGGTTGGCTTCTCTTTCTTTTGTTTGCATTTTATGTTTTGAGAAAAATGAACGTGAATGGATAGGAAACGAGAATATAAGGTAATGGGATTATGGTGTGCAATTACCCTAAATACCCTTACGTTAATTACTCTCCTAATTAACATAAAAAGCCATTTATAAGCCCATTTATATAATTAGTTAAACTCGGCTCTATTTTGAATTTTCAAATCTCAATCCTCTTACCACTCTAAGATTTGCATTATTCTATTTAATTTATCTAATTAAATCTCTTGGATAATGTTATTAAAAATTAAGGGTGTTACAATAACCGAATTTTGTCATCAGAAATTAATGTTATGGATGATTGTAGCATCCGTAGCGCTTAGTTTCGGGCCTCAAAATGGTGGATGTTACAAGTTGGTATCAGAGCATAGGTTTATGTAAAACTTAAAAGATTAAAAGATTTCGAAAGCATAAACTAATGAATCAGAGAATAAGATTGAGGTATGGGATAACACTGTAGTAACATACTTGTATTGCTATGTATAGGTATTTATTCTCCTCTCTCTCTTAGATTGTTCTTCTTTATCTTATTAAGGCTCGTATGTAGATTACAAGAAAGCAAGATATGAAAGAAGGAAATGGAAGAGTGAATCTAGGTGAAGGAAGCACTTATTAGAAGGAACAAAGGTCGATAGGCAAATGCTAATCAAAATGCAAATGCCAATGTAGGTGCTGGAATCCCACCAGTAGATATGGGGACTATGTATTAGTTATTTGTTAACATGATGCAAGTTGGAACTACTGTTGGTTTGGCTAGAGGGAATGTTGCTAATGCGGGAGGAGCTAATCCCATGGTACAAATGGGAAATAACCATGCCAAGCTGAGCCGTGATTATACTAATCTTGGATGAAAGCCTTTTCTTAGAATCGAGGATGCAATTGAAGTGGAGATTTGGTTGTTGCATTGTGAGAGGATTTTTACCGATTTAGGTCTGAATGATGAGAAGAAGAGATGATTGGCTTCGAGGTAGTTGCAAGGTGTTGCACTGTACTAGTGGAACGGAGTGGCCGTTGGTATGCCAGAAGAGGGACTTACTTGGGCTGAGTTCAGGCAAAGGTTTGAGGAGTTCTTATCTGGATTAGCCAAGTCAACCTTTGTAACGACCCGTAATTTTCGACAATTTAAAAATAGTAAATTTAATAAGGTTTTGTGATTTAATGTTGGAAGAAATGAAAATTTTGTGATTTAATAATAAGAATTTTTAACTGGAATAAAATGAAACAGTATTAATTTAAGGTAACTGATAACTGCTTTAAATGTAATTCCAATTAATTAAAAGAATTAAAGAGTTATGATTGATATGGATTGTAAATAAATTTTAGTAATGTATGTATGAATGGATACTTGGATTAAAAGAGCAATTTATAAATTAAATGTTGATTAATTAGTAAAATGATGTGTAATGAATGGAAATTTAATAAAATGAGTGTAATGAGAGTTGTTATTACATTTGCTTGTAAACAAAAAAAAACTTACAAATGTTGCTAAATGTAAAAATGGTGACAATTGTCATTTGTTACCAATTTAATTAATCAATTACAAATAAATGTAAATAAATGTTACATTGATGTGAGTTAAGACAATAGCTGCAGAATGTGAATGTAATGGAATGAATAGAAATGTTAATTTTATTCATAAGGTAATAATTGATTTAATGAAAGAGTGAAATCAAGATAAATAAATTAATTGGGATTTAAATTTTAATTAATATGTAAAATTGACAAAAATTCAATATAATTGAAATATAATAGTTAATACAAATAAAAGATGGAAACTGTAGCATATTAGTGAAATAAGATATCAACAAATATCAACTATGTTATTAGAGTAATAATTGATTGGATATAAAGATTGAAATCGAATTAAATCAATTTATTGGAATTAATTATAATTAAATTGGATTTAAATTACAGTTGAACTTGAACACTATAATTAGTGTAATAACCAACACTAAAATTTTATGTAAACTTGTTTTAAATGATTGTAAATGTCTAAGTAATCTAAAAGGATGAAAATTGGTTAGTTTATAAATATTGAATTAAAAAGTGATTAATTAATTTAATATTAATTTATTTAATTTACGTGAAAATAGCCATTTTGGCCACTATCTCGGATTTCGACAAAACCAGTTTCATCGGATCTATAACGGTGAATTATTGTAGGATTTCAAGTTTCATAACGATCGGACTTGTCATTTGATCATACGGGTTCGAAACGCCTAGAAATCAATTTATTTGAAATCAATTTGAAATAAACTGATCTTAAAGCAACTTCTTCATACAATGGAATTTGGACCTGAAACCCATTCCATTGAGTTTTAAAATATCAAAAACATCTATTTTGATATATGGGATGACCCATTTTCGTTTCGGGAACGAAACGGGCTTTTCGGGTCAACTATCGTTAAACTTTTAAATCAATCTTGTCCATTCATTTCTATTCCGGATCTACCTATATATAGCCCATTATTTATTTCTTATTCCATTTGTCTGTACTTACTATTTCATCTGTCACTTCTCCTTCTCAATGGCAGACAAACAATTTCCCAATTCAATTTCAAATCAAATTTTCAATCGAAAATTAAAACTCCACAAACCCTATCAAATTTTATATCGATTTGAAGCTCTCGATGAGTGCAACCCAAATCTATGATTTGTTTTTCAATTTGAATCATGGATTGGCCAGAATTGTCCGAAACAGCTATGGCCGTTTATTTCGTCCCGATCGACTTCCACGGATCGTCGAGCCGTTGGTGCTGGGTTATAGAGAGGGCCGAGGGGAGTTCATCCAGTTGGTTGGCAGGACGAGTTGATGGTTGGATAGTCGTGAAAAATTCATTAGGGTTTTGTTTTTTATGCGGCAGCTGTGATTTTTTTGGGGGTTCGATCAGCTTGTCGTTGATCGTGATGGTCGAGGAGGTAAGGGGGGAAGGAGGCGACTCGGTTTTGGCGTCGTGGCCGGGCACGATCAACTGGGCTGGCGGCGAACGTGAGCAGGCAGTGGCAGCTATTGAGGGGTTTCGTGTCCCTGTCGCATGCATGTACCTGTGCTTGCATTGAGAAGGTAGCCAATTTTACCTTCTTGTCCTTCATTTGTTTAATTTTATTTAATTTAAATTTTCTTGTCTTCTAACATCGATAAATTTTACGTATGGGGTCGGATTTACGCGCGGTTTATTTTGCTGGGATCATATTGAAATTTCGGACATTTTGACGCAAGTTTGGATGAATTCCGAGACTGTTAAATTTTGGGCCCTAAATTGGATTTTTATTCGATTTAAAATCAAAGGTGAGTGTTTTAACCCACTCACAACTTCTAGATTATCTTATGTTAGTTAATTTAATTTATGATGTGATTAGAAATTTATTGATTGCTGTTTGGTATGTTAAATTTTCATTCTAGTTAAATTTGACTTTTATTGCATTTAATCATCGTTAATTTAATATTGAACTTTAAACTGCCAATTTAATACATATTATTGATGATCAATTATCTATTGATGTTTATTGACTGATTTGGTTGATGATTGTGATGGACGTCTGATTGTTGATTGGATGACTGGATGTTGTATTTTATATTGTTATCAACTGCAAGTTCCCTATGGGTTGAAATGATACATACCCGAATGATCTATAGATTAGGGAAAAATTATTATAGGTTGAAATGATAGACTCGAGCGATTTTATGAATTTTTATTTAATTCGGGATTGCGGTTTGAAATGATATATAACCATAAAATTTTAAATTGCAGATTGAAATGATAAATATCTGTATCATTTGGCCCTAGGGTAGTGAATTATATACGAACACCGGATTGGTTAAATTTAATGGTTTTTAATGTAGCATCTAGATTAACCCTAGAGGGTGGGTGAATAGGGTTATCGCAAATTTTCTCAAATTAAACGCGGAAGCAAACAGTAGATAAATAAATATGCAGTAAAGTAAATCACACACAGAATTTACCCAGCTTCGGCAACCCCTGCCTACTGCTGCATTCCCATATTTCTATTAGAGTTAAACAGTATCCCGCTTACAAACACTCTGACAGACTCGCAGACACTCGCTCCCGCTCACAAACACTCCTACAAACTCGCACACCCTGCTCCGCCTATAGAGTTTCGTTTACTCGCAAACTCTGCTCCCGCCTATAGAGCTTTGCAAACTCGCAGCCTCCCTGCTCACTGAACTAACCCTAACTAGACAATCTGACAACACCTAAACCCTAGGTGGTGATTAACTCTAACTGGACTTTGACAATACAAACTGAAATACAAAATACAGTTTGAACCCTAGGGCAAAATATAGATTGACAGTTTAAAACACTTTTGCCCTCAGAATAAATTTGGCCTAAAAACTAGATCAATAAAACCTGGCCTAAATTAAAACCCTATAAACTCAAATTAAAACTAAATTTAAAACCCTATTTAAAAATTTGACCGGCCCATTATTATTTGATTAAACACGTCAGCCCGCTTCTTTGCTCAAACTTCGGCCTGCTTCCTTTTATTTCTTCGATCCTTTTCTCTGGAAAAATAAATGGCGACTTGCTAATTAGGTTTATGGCGATTCTTCGATTGCTTGTTTTCTCTGGCGATTCTACTCTTCGATTCTCTGTGAATCTTAAAGTCTTTTCCTCTGTATTACTTGCTTGATTGAATTTGGCCTAGCCCTAGTTCGTTTCTCTGGCAAGTTTGAAGCTTTGGAATTAGGACTTTTTAATTTTGAGGCTTCAGCTCTAACGATCTTTGTAACTCTGGCTTGCGATTCTCTTTGTGGATTTGGAGCTTCGGCTCTGAAATTGGTATGTTTCCTTTTTCTGAGAATACTTGTACTTGGTTCGGTTGATCTGTTGTCGGTGATGATTGGGTTTAGCTTTTCTGTTCTACACCGCAACTTGTCAATGATGATTTGGGTCCTTTATATAGACGTCTGATTTGATATGCGTGCTCTTCACGTTGTTGAGACTTTCCTGTTTTAATCTTTGTATTTTTGGGAATTCCTTCTGTTATACGGCTTTATTTTTGTGACGTTCGATCTTTGATTTTACTTGAATCTCACGGTATTAACACTTTCCTGATTTTCAAATCTTTGACCTTTTCAAAAAGAAAGATACGATTTTTTTTTTCTTTGACCTTTTCAAAAAGAAAGATACGATTTTTTTTTCTTTTGACCTTCTGCAATCTTCTCTGATCATCTGCACTACTGTATTGAGTTCGGTCTTGTAGTTGTTGTACTTCATTGTTGCTGTGTTATGATGACTGACTTGTACATATTACTTGTATCACTGTAGTAGTTGTACTGCACTCTTCTTTGTTTTCCAGATTTGATACTTTTGCCCATTTCACTGCTTTCCTGTGTGTACTTGCTATCATGTTGACTTTTGAATGTTGATGCTTGACTTGGTCGACATTGTCGAACTCTGCTCTTACCATGTTGTCTGGTCATCATTGTAAATAGTTACTGCCCTTCTTTTTGCAGTTTGCATTTTGTTCATCTGCATTTGTTCACTGTTTAGCTCAAACTCAAATGCTTATTGATCTTGTAGTATTCGTGGGTCTGCATCTATGTCTGGTTGTCATTTGTGCTTGATAATGATGTTGAACTTGGATGATCATTTCTGTAGTCACTGCACTGTGTTTTGGTGACATTTGTGTTGGTTCACTTGATAGCCTTTGTTGTTGTCCAGTTTGTACTTGTCTTGTTGAACTTGTACATGCATTTGCCTTGTTGCGGTTACACTTTGAATTTTGATCGAGTCTATTGGCACTTTGTGTTGAATCTGATATAGATTTGACCTTGTGCACTCGAGTTGGCGAGGCAGTGCACACGTGCATACGTGTGTACTGCAGCCACTCGTAATTCCCTGTCCCTGATATAAATACTGATATGCACAGATATTACACAATCAAAGATGATGACAATAACCCATATATCTGAGACAGCTTTAAAAACAAATTTTATATTTTTGCAAATTAAATTTGTTTCTGTTCAGATTACTGCTGTAGATTGTCAATTATACAGGTACACAGGAAACAAGACAGATACTGGGACTGGACAGTGCAAATGCAGACAAACAACTGAGTGTATGAGTGATGTAGTGAGGACTGTGACTGTAAAATCAAATTGTGATGTATTCAGAAATTGTACAGTTATAGTGAGTCAGAATTTGTACCATTCAAAATTTGTAATAAAATTGTTTGAATAAAATTTCAGTTTGAATTCAAATTCTGTGTTGATAAAATTTCTGTTATTCTAAAATATGATATATATAGTTTGTTATCATCAAACACTAAACACACATCAAACAATCTCCCCCTTTTGATGATGACAAACATATATATTAGAGATTTTGAAATTCAGTAGATGTGTTTAAACATGACTATATATAGCTCCCCCTACATGAATGCTCCCCCTACAACTGAGACTATTCCATATTCAGTCGAATAAAAGAACTATAGAAAATAACTAACAACATTTAACAAATTTGGTGTAGTATTCCAAAAATACTTATTTTCTTATCAAAATCTCTTCCTTCTCCCCCTTTTGTTATCATCAAAAGACTGACAAAAAATAATGAAACAGTAGGGGAAAACAAATGGAAAAAATAGGGAAAAACCATAATATATCATAACAAGATAACAATTTCCACATTTTAGAGAATGGATCGATAATTTGATTTTTATAATGAGAAGAGAGATATTCTATTCTATTTTAATGTTAAAAAGATTTGTCATTTAAGCATAAAAAATAATAAGCACTTACTAACCACGCATAACCATAAGGACTTTTAAATGGGATTAGCAGTTACTCATTAGCTATCAAGCTTCATCCATGCATAACCATAAGGACTTTTAAATGAGAATGAAGTGATGATAACCTCTCATTATCCATCCATGCATAACCATAAGGACTTTTAAATGAGAATGGATGCATGAGGAATATTTTAAAATTTTCTTTGATTTTTCCTTTTTAATTTAAAAAGCAATTCACTCTTCTCATTTTTCAAAACCATTATGAATGATAGAAAGATGGTAGAAATAGAAATGGTCGTGGAATAAGTTACCAAATTAATCATATTATGAAATTTCATAAACCAAACGTATTTCCACTACTGAATACCATATTTGAATCAATCTTTGAATAATATCCAAAACAGGTTTGAATTCTAGAAATTGAAGTTGAAAATAAATATTCAAGAGTATTTCAACCAAAAATTGAAAAATGATTAGTCAATTTCCATAATTCCCAAATCCAAACGTAATCTGGAAAATCTGTCTTCGGGGAGGGGTTTTGTGAAAATATCAGCAAGTTGATTCTCAGTTGAAATGAATTTAATGCAAATGTTTTCCCTAGCAATGTGATCTCTAAGAGAATGGTGTCTCACATCAATGTGTTTCGTGCGTGAATGATGTAACTAATAAATGTCCTAGCATGAAACATGTCTCACTAGTACTTTTCCTGTCAACCAGTGAACCCGTATAATCAACATCAGAATAACCAACTAAATTAAAGTTTTCACACGAAAGATATCATAGTCCAAATTTGTGTGTGTGAAAAATATCTCAAAATTTCGTTTAGTGGTATTCAAATGTGATTCTTTAGAATTAGAGTGAAAACATGCAAACACAAACACACAGAAAACATAATACGGGGTCTAGAAGCAGTTAAGAGCCATTTCAACAGACTCGGATTCAACTTCAGAAACAAACCACTATGACAATGAAACGTACACACACTTTTATCAATTGAAGAGCGAGTGTGAATACCTTTCGTAGAATCACAATTAAAATATCAAGATTATTTCAAAAGCAATTTAAAGTTTTCATAAGTGAAGCATCAGTTTCAGCAGCTTCTCAAAATATTTTTTAGACCATGAGCAATCAGAAATCAATCATAGTTTGACCAAACAGATTAAGTTCAAGAAGAAGATGGTTAATCAATTTTTAACCACTGATTAAAGTCAAGTCATTAAAGATCAAACAAGTTAGATCCATCACAATTACTTCAAGCAAGATAATTGGTTAAAAATCAGAATTAACATCATCAATCATAACTGGCTGATTTAATTCAGATGCAGATTCTTATCGGTTATCTATCGTTTGAAAGAAATACAACTACCTGTTTTACCTGTACGATAATCATTCGTTGTTTGCTCATAGTGAATCTATCACATTTATACTGGGCTAAGGAACGTTGATTTGACGCCTGTTGTGTATCTGGAACAGCTAGAATCCAGATAACACTAATATTGTTCCTTAGCCTGCCACCACACCTACACGGTTAAAGATGTATGTGACCTATTTGTTTTTATAGGTCCATGGTTGTTAGTGGCAGAATAATTATGAATAAACAATCCCTTTGGAACCCAAACTTGATTTGTCCTTTCATTCTTGTTCCAATAGACTTGAAATTTGTTTGTAGAATTTTTAGGAACCCAAACTTTTATAAATTTCGTGTTCTTGTTCCTATGACTACAATTTTCAGCACGATGTCCAATTATTCCACATTCAGTAAAGATGCCATTTCCTTTTGCACTATCATCGGCTTGTGATTTTCCAAAACCTAGTCCTTTTCTATTGTTAGCAAACAATTGATTTCCTAATAACATATTGAATGATTTTTCTCCTCTTGAAAAGTTACTCAGTGATTTCTCAAGATTTTGGACTTTGGTTTTCAGTGTTGTGTTTTCAGTCACAAGTGAGGTGCATCTGTTTATAAAATCCTTTTTCCTAGCTTCAATGGTTTCCTTTAGATTCAAGTTTTCTTTTTCAAGATTCTCAAAATTATTCTTCAGTTTTAATAATTCTGAATCTAAAATTTTACAATTTTTACATTCTAGGTTTTGAATTTTTTCAAGTTCAGATTCTAACCTAAAATTTTCATGAGCAAGTTTTTTTCTATCAGATTTCAGTTTTTCATTTTTAGAATCAAGAGCTTCAACTGTTTTAGTGAGATCGATGCAGAAATAAGCAAGGTCTTTATAAGAAAAGTTTTTTACCTCATTATATACCTCTGGGCTTACTTCTGAATCTGATTCTGCTTCTGAATCTGATCTGGCCGTAAGACACAGGTTAGCCTCCTCTGAGCTATCACTCGAAGCTTCCTCCCCTTCCTCATCATCCCAAGTCGCTGCGAATGCCTTCTTCTTCTTTTTCTTTCCTTTGTTGATTTTGAGAAGTGGACAATTTTGTTTGTAGTGACCAGGCTTGTTGCAGTTATAGCAGATTAATTCATTTTCAGAGTTGTCAGAATCTTTAGATCTATTACCACTGGTTTTCTTCTTTCGTGGCTTGAATTTTGACCATCTTCTAAAATTATTGACAGCCATTGAAGTCCTTCAATTGGATCCTCTTCTTTATTATCGCTCTCTTCTCTGCTCTTTAAGGCAATAGTCTTCTTCTTCGATTCGGAATTGATGCGTTCCTCCTTTGCTTTCAACTCAAGCTCATACGTCATCAGATTTCCGATCAAATCCTCCATGCTCAGTTTGCTCAAATCTTTCGATTCTTGTATTGCCGTGACTTTTGCCTCAAAGTTCATCGGTAGGATTCGTAGTATCTTCCTTATTAGCTCTACCTCAGAGAATTCTTTTCCAAGCGCTCTAGCATTGTATACCAAGGTTGAGAAGCGTCCAAACATGTCTTTAATGCTCTCGCCTTTGTTCATCACAAAATTTTCGTATTCATTGCTGAACAGAGCTAGACGAGACTCCTTGACTTGAGAAGTTCCTTCGTGTGTCACTTCCAAAGTATGCCAGATTTCCTGTGCTGTTTTACAATGAGAAATTCTATTAAATTCATTTTTATCAAGAGCACAGATCAGAGCATTCATGGCCTTAGCATTGGTAGTTTTTAATTTCTTATCATTAGCATCCCACCTATCCTTTGGTTTAGGAATCTCAGTATCACCTACAGTTATAGTGGGAGTTTTATAGCCAGATTCAATAATATCCCAAACATCGTAATCAACGGAACTAAGATAGATACTCATCCTAACTTTCTAGTAAGCATAATCATTACCATTAAATATCGGTGGCCTAACAATAGATTGCCCCTCAGAAAAAGCATTATTTGATAGATTCATGACTCTAGAGTTAAAGAAAAAATTTACCTCGCTCTGATACCACTTGTAGGATCTAGATTAACCCTAGAGGGGGGGTGAATAGGGTTATCGCAAATTTTCTCAAATTAAACGCGGAAGCAAACAGTAGATAAATAAATATGCAGTAAAGTAAATCACATACAGAATTTACCCAGCTTCGGCAACCCCTGCCTACTGCTGCATTCCCAGATTTCTATTAGAGTTAAACAGTATCCCGCTTACAAACACTCTGACAGACTCGCAGACACTCGCTCCCGCTCACAAACACTCCTACAGACTCGCACACCCTGCTCCGCCTATAGAGTTTCATTTACTCGCAAACTCTGCTCCCGCCTATAGAGCTTTACAAACTCGCAGCCTCCCTGCTCACTGAACTAACCCTAACTAGACAATCTGACAACACCTAAACCATAGGTGGTGATTAAATCTAACTGGACTTTGACAATACAAACTGAAATACAAAATACAGTTTGAACCCTAGGGCAAAATATAGATTGACAGTTTAAAACACTTTTGCCCTTAGAATAAATTTGGCCTAAAAACTAGATCAATAAAACCTGGCCTAAATTAAAACCCTATAAACTCAAATTAAAACTAAATTTAAAACCCTATTTAAAAATTTGACCGGCCCATTATTATTTGATTAAACACGTCAGCTCGCTTCTTTGCTCAAACTTCGGCCTGCTTCCTTTTATTTCTTCGATCCTTTTCTCTGGAAAAATAAATGGCGACTTGCTAATTAGGGTTATGGCGATTCTTCGATTGCTTGTTTTCTCTGGCGATTCTACTCTTCGATTCTCTGTGAATCTTAAAGTCTTTTCCTCTGTATTACTTGCTTGATTGAATTTGGCCTAGCCCTAGTTCGTTTCTTTGGCAAGTTTGAAGCTTTGGAATTAGGACTTTTTAATTTTGAGGCTTCAGCTCTAACGATCTTTGTAACTCTGGCTTGCGATTCTCTTTGTGGATTTGGAGCTTCGGCTCTGAAATTGGTATGTTTCCTTTTTCTGAGAATACTTGTACTTGGTTCGGTTGATCTGTTGTCGGTGATGATTGGGTTTAGCTTTTCTGTTCTACACCGCAACTTGTCAATGATGATTTGGGTCCTTTATATAGACGTCTGATTTGATATGCGTGCTCTTCACGTTGTTGAGACTTTCCTGTTTTAATCTTTGTATTTTTGGGAATTCCTTCTGTTATACGGCTTTATTTTTGTGACGTTCGATCTTTGATTTTACTTGAATCTCACGGTATTAACACTTTCCTGATTTTCAAATCTTTGACCTTTTCAAAAAGAAAGATACGATTTTTTTTTTCTTTGACCTTTTCAAAAAGAAAGATACGATTTTTTTTTCTTTTGACCTTCTGCAATCTTCTCTGATCATCTGCACTATTGTATTGAGTTCGGTCTTGTAGTTGTTGTACTTCATTGTTGCTGTGTTATGATGACTGACTTGTACATATTACTTGTATCACTGTAGTAGTTGTACTGCACTCTTCTTTGTTTTCCAGATTTGATACTTTTGCCCATTTCACTGCTTTCCTGTGTGTACTTGCTATCATGTTGACTTTTGAATGTTGATGCTTGACTTGGTCGACATTGTCGAACTCTGCTCTTACCATGTTGTCTGGTCATCATTGTAAATTATTACTGCCCTTCTTTTTGCAGTTTGCATTTTGTTCATCTGCATTTGTTCACTGTTTAGCTCAAACTCAAATGCTTATTGATCTTGTAGTATTCGTGGGTCTGCATCTATGTCTGGTTGTCATTTGTGCTTGATAATGATGTTGAACTTGGATGATCATTTCTGTAGTCACTGCACTGTGTTTTGGTGACATTTGTGTTGGTTCACTTGATAGCCTTTGTTGTTGTCCAGTTTGTACTTGTCTTGTTGAACTTGTACATGCATTTTCCTTGTTGCGGTTACACTTTGAATTTTGATCGAGTCTATTGGCACTTTGTGTTGAATCTGATATAGATTTGACCTTGTGCACTCGAGTTGGCGAGGCAGTGCACACGTGCATACGTGTGTACTGCAGCCACTCGTAATTCCCTGTCCCTGATATAAATACTGATATGCACAGATATTACACAATCAAAGATGATGACAATAACCCATATATCTAAGACAGCTTTAAAAACAAATTTTATATTTTTGCAAATTAAATTTGTTTCTGTTCAGATTACTGCTGTAGATTGTCAATTATACAGGTACACAGGAAACAAGACAGATACTGGGACTGGACAGTGCAAATGCAGACAAACAACTGAGTGTATGAGTGATGTAGTGAGGACTGTGACTGTAAAATCAAATTGTGATGTATTCAGAAATTGTACAGTTATAGTGAGTCAGAATTTGTACCATTCAAAATTTGTAATAAAATTGTTTGAATAAAATTTCAGTTTGAATTCAAATTCTGTGTTGATAAAATTTCTGTTATTCTAAAATACGATATATATAGTTTGTTATCATCAAACACTAAACACACATCAAACATTTAATTCCTTAAAATTTGTATTCAGTTAACTGGTATTTTGAAATAGAAATTGATTTATATAAACTGAATTATCTTCGATAATCCAAGTGTTCCTTAGTTGGCTGGGGCGAGATTATCACTCCGATCTATGATAACGTTGAATAGATGCGAAGCCACTAAGGGAAGTGAGCCGTGGCCTAGTTGGCTACGGCGAACGGGAATGAAGTTGTGGCCTAGTCGGCTACAGCGATTGGCCCGTTTTCAATAACAACGAGCCTTACACAGGGTAGGCCCCGAGCGTCGAGTCTGTCGCCCAAAAAGAAGAGGACGTAGATACGCGTAGAGGGAAAGCCCAGTGTAAGGCGCAGAGTGAACATATCCCATCCTATAGAGCTTATTAATGGAGAGAATCAAACCCAAAGGAGATACTCTCTCATCCCGGCCTAATATATTCGTGTATACTAGACAATAGGAGTAAGATAGACGGAGTCGAGGCTTGTGAGACGCAGCCCACTTTATGAACCTTGCCAGAGGCCAGTTTTGTTTAAGAAAAATGAGAGTTTTTCGGGTCTCACGTGTGCTGAAATTGGAATTGATTTAGTGAATTGTTCAAAAGATTTAAATTTGAATTTCAAAGTTGAAGTGTCAAACATAAATGAATTTATCAGAATTGAGAGACTGAAATGTTTAGATATAATTGTGAAATTTATTTTAAACTAATTTAATTAATTTCAACCATTTTAATCAATTTAAACAATTTAATTTATTTTAATCTAATTATAACCTATTCAATCCAAATTAATGTATTTTACCTATTTTAAACTAATTAAATTTATTTAATCCATTTTAAATCTATTTAATATAATTTAAATCTATTTAATCTAATTTAAATTTATTTAATCTATTTAAAACCAACTTAATATAATTTGAATTTATTTAACCTATGTTTAATTTATTTAAATCATGTCACATCTAGTTAAATCAATATTTAATCTATTTAAATCATGTTAAAAATCTAATTAATCAAATTTAAATCTATTTAAAATATTTTACTAATTTAAAACTATTTTAATCTATTCTAAATTATTTTCAAACTATTAAAACTATTTCTACTATCTAAACTTTTTCTAAAAGTTTCAGATTGTGTAAAGTTGAAGTATTTATACTAAAATCCTTGATGACGATACAACCTAAGTTGGAAATTGGAATTGATACCTTTTTGTGAAATGACATATTTGAGTGAATAAGATGATTTTGAAATGAAGAATTAATTAACATAACTTATCAATAATTTCTAAGTAAATATGATTTTGGAAGTGAATATGATTTTGAAAGTGAATATAGCTTGAAAGTGAATATGATTTCGAAAGAGATATGGTTTGAAATCGAATATGATATTTTGATATTAAGTATGAATTAACTTTTGAAATGTAAAAGAACCATCCAGTGTGAAATAAGCGTTTGGTTGTTAAAGTAACCGGGATCGGATATTGTCATACTCTCTGCCAACGCCGAAAACCACTTTAACAACTGTGCACATGGTGGAGATTCCAGAAATGAAGTAGGATGGTTTGGCGAACGATTTCTGTATGAGGTATTGACGTGACCCTTACTCCCATGAGTCAACTTAGATGTGACTAAAACAGGAGCTATACCTGGGCCAAGTGAGGTCATTCCTCTGATCAGACATGCTTCTTCGATACCATATTATTACTTTGTGATGATTTGGTGGCCACCTCTTGATTTTTGATTTGGGAGTGTGTTCCGAGGTGGGCGGTAGTAGCTGCTATGCATTACCACCTGCCTGATTCTTCAATTGGTATATCTACCCTAGCATTGCCTCGAGTGCCGTGTTCACATGCCCTAGAGCGCCTTCTACGAGTTTGTTTTGTACCGTACCTATGGGGTGTCCTCTAGGTAAACCACCGGTTTGGTGGAGCTTACGGCATTGTATAGACTACAGGAATATATGAAATGTGTTAAGGAGGATATGGGTAACGCCTTAACGCTATTTTAATACTTTACTTTATTGTAGACACTATTATAATAGCATATTGTACTACATAGTAGATATGTGATATCCCGGATTTTCGGGCATCAGATAATTTGATAGTTATCTGATTTAACTTTTAAAAATACTGATTTATAAATTGAACAAATTTAGATGTGATAATCTCCAGTATAAATTATTTAAAATTTGGCAAAATTGTTAATTTCAAACCAATAATAATAATGTGTGTGTGTGTGTCTATATATATATATATATTAAACAGAATTATTATTACAAATTGAATTTGGGTTTGTTTAAAATATATATGTATTGTTGACTTGATTTTTAAATTAGATTTTCAAATTTAATTTGAATATGAATTTGGATTTATTAAGTAATTCAAAAGATAGACATTTAAGAAAAAAAATTAGATTTAAAATATATAAGCTTTTATTTATATATATATAATTTGTTTTATTACATTCTCTTTGAAAATAAATTCATGTATACATTTACATAACAATAAATAAATTAAGTAAAGGTTTTTACTAACATTTTAAAATTAAATATAAATAAGTGTAAGAGAAATTTAAATATTTAATACTTAAGATATTTATATATATATATATAACTAAATTGAAAAAAAAATATAAAAGATTTTATAAAAACATATTAATACATGATAATTACAAATGTAAACAAATTCTCTATACATTATAACAAGTGTAAGGTTATTAACATGCATTTAAACAAGTGTCACAATTTTATAAAATCATAATCAAGGTTATAAATATATCTATACTCTTCTCCTCTCAATTCTTTTATACCTTCAATTTTAAAAACAAAGAAAACAAGGTCGGTATACTAAATCCAGAGAAGGAATAAAATCAAACTACTTCAACTTTTACAAATTCTCAAACCTGAAGTTAAGCAAATTCAATTCAGTTCAACTCAACAAAGAAGTATCAGAATCAAGTAGCAGTTCAACCTGATTCAAAATCAAATTCAAGTACAAATTTCAGATTCGAATCATCAAAAGCATTTCCAGATTTCATAAAGGCTTCTTTGTTCATTTCAATAGTGAGTAAACAAACTATAATTTATTTTAAAACTAGATGTTTGTGATGATCTTTAAAAGTATAATATGAATTATGCCTGCATGTATGTATAAATATGAATTCCTGTATATATGTATAAGTATACATGTCTGTGTTGCTCTGTTCTTTGTTCACAGTTTTAAAAAAAACAAAGTAAAAATTTTAATTCTCATTTCAAACTTTAAACTTCATATTAATAATCTTTTCCACTTATAAGTTCAAAAACTTATCACTTTGGGTTTTCATATCACATTCCAAGGAAAATTTAAAACTCAACACTTAGAGTTTATTTCAAATCATCTTTGATATTATGTATATCCTCATTTATACATTTTTATTTCCTTTACACACCAAGTTATACCGACTGATACAGCTTTCTTTGTGTAAAGAATATTATTTGATATTATATTTTATCCGCTGCGAATGTGAGAATCTGTGTCTTGTTCTGTTTCTTTCTTCTATCTCTTTTCTTTTTCTCCTAACTATTTGGAATTTTCGGGTTCGAAAATTCTGGGTCGTTACATTTGGTATCAGAGCTGAAGGTTAAGCGAGAACCTTGGCTCTGGTGGGTCTACTCATTAAGGATAGGGTCAGTGGTACCCTAGAATGAGTTGAGTGTAATTATATATATATATGAGAGCGTACTTGTTATTTTCTTATATAAAGATTTTAAATGGTTTTTTTAAAAAAATGACTTTTATATAAAAATTTATTTTGATATATAAAGTAATATTTCTTTCTAATAAATATTAAGGTAATCGGTTGTTAAATCATTGGAATTAAATAAAATAATGAGAATTAAGTGGTAATAGTAATACAACCAAATTGAAATTAAATGAAGATAAGTTTGAAATGGATTCAAACTAAAATTAAAATCTTTAATTTGTAGAAGTGTTATCAGAATAAAGATAATAATAAATTGGTTTCGAGATATGATAATCTTGGTTATTATCATAAATGATTGTTGTGTTTAATAATGAAATGATGTAAATGATTAAGCAAAATGAATTGTTTTAGGGAAGTAAACTTTTAGGTGAGTATGACTTATAAATTGGAATTGAAGATAATTTAAAATTGTGAAATTTTAAATCTAAATCCAAAAAACTTGAAATTGTTTTAAAGAAATTTGTTTTGAATTAAAACCAAAGGTGGTTTAAAAATTTAAGGTATAACTTGGTGTGTTAAGGAAATAAAAATGTATAAATGAGGATATACATAATATCAAAGATGATTTGAAATAAACTCTAAGTGTTGAGTTTTAAATTTTCCTTGGAATATGATATGAAAACCCAAAGTGATAAGTTTTTGAACTTATAAGTGGAAAAGATTATTAATATGAAGTATAAAGTTTGAAATGAGAATTAAAATTGGGCAAAGTTGTTTGGATCAAATTGAAGTGAATATAATTTTGGGAAAATTAAATAAGTTTAGAACAAACAACCTGAATTGGAAATTTAAAGATGAAATTGAGATTTAACTTGGGAAGTTAAAATGGTGAATTTGATTTGTTTGAATGAATGAAGAAATGGATTGTGAAAATATATCCATTATATAGATAAATAAAAATTAAACCTTAATTTGAAATTAAGGATATGGAATCCCTTTTAACTTAAGATTTGAATGTTAAGAATTGAATTTGTAACTTAAAATTGTTTAAGAATCAGTTTCAAAGTTGGAAGATAAAATTGGGCAATAAATTGAGTTTTGAAAATAAAATTTCTTTGAACTTTTAATTTGAACTTTAAAATAAGTTAAGTAATGATAATTTAAAATGGAATTTTGGAATTTTGATTCAGAATTAAATGGTTTAAAGATTTAAGTTGTTAAAAAAAAGGTTGATTTGATTTAAAGGATTAAATCAACATTTAAAATTTTAGCTCGAATTTATATAATTCAAGATGGTTTTAAGTTGAGATTTGAATAAAATTTGTTCAAATTGAATTTGATTTGGATTAATTTGAAATAAAATTGAAGATTGAATGAGTTCAAATTCAAATGGGAATTGGGATTAATTCAAACTGGAATTGAAATGAATTAAAATTGGTTCAATTTGAAATTTATGTGAATTAATTGAAATTGTGATTTAAGTTGAATAAGTTTAAAAATCAAATGGAATTTGATTTGAATTTGGAAAGGAATTAAGGTTAATTCAACTTGAATTGGGATTAAATCAATTTCAATGGAAATTGAAGTATTGAGTCAATTTAAATGGAAGTGGAAATTTAAATTGAATTGATGGGAAATTAATTGGAAATGGAGATTGGGAAATTAAACAGTTTGGCTCTGGATTATTTTCAAAATAAATTGTTTTAATATAAATCTATTTTTCCAAACTATATACTAGACAACTTTCCCTTTTAAACCGAAACTATCTTATACTTATTTTACAATTATTTTGGAACTATTTAACTATTTTGAAACTGTCTTATAAACTAATTACTATTTTTCAGTTAATTATATCTAATCACTATTTTAAAAACTATTTTGAAATTATCTAACTATTTTATACCTACTTAACTATTTTACAGCTATTTTACAAACTAATAACTATTTTTCAACTACTTATCTATTTTAAACTTTTTCAAGCTATTTTTAAATTTAAATTGGTCAGAGTTCAAACTGTTTGTAATTGAAGTAATAACTCAATTGGAAATGGAAGCAATTGAGAATAAGTGAATGGAATTAAAGGAAATGTAAATAGAAAAGAGAATTGATTGGCTAATAACCAATAAAGATAAATACGTAGGATGTACGTATATTATTCTATTCGCATAGTGATTTGATCCAGATTCGAGCATAGAATTTCGAGATAGTATTATCGATCCGAGTTGGGATTTTCTGCTCGATTTTCGACGGCGAACCTGGATATGGATTTTTGATTGGTTCTGGATATTCTCTATCATAGTTGTGACTATGCAAGGAGAATGACGGTTTCTGATCAAGAAACCAGATCTGAGTCTGCACTAGGAAGTTGGGTGGACGATACTAGTTTGGAAGAGAAATTGTGTGATCGAAGAGCGATCAGATTTATATAGCGTACGGATGATATGTGTACATCGTACGAGTTTGAATGAAATGGATATTGAAAATTTGTGGATAAGAACTGTAAAATGGTTTTTGAAATGAAAAGTAATATGGTTAATAACTTTATAAAAGATTTATCAAATTTGAATATTTGATTTGGAATAAAAAAAAGTTATATATCTTTGTTATATATGATAAACTGCCCTTGTTGAATCTATAGCCAGAAGAAAAGGGTTTTGAAATATTAGAAGTATAAAAGAGGTTTTATACAAGTTTGAAATGATCCAAAGATTTTCAAAGTTATATATATATATATATATATATATAAAGGATCTTATGAGAATGATTTTGGAAAAGGTTTTGGGAACCTATGAATTTGGAAAAGGCTTTTGATTTTTGGGAAAATCAATTTTGGATTTTGGAAAGCCAAGTTTGGAACTATCGATTTTGGATATCGATTTTGAGTAAAGGAGATTTTGATATAAATCATAAAGGATATGATTTGAAGATACTATAAGTGTATAGTATAAAGTGTTTTGAGAATAGCTCTGGGGAAAAAGGCGCTCCCTTGAAATGAACTTCTCAGGAGTGCCACTGGGTGGTACTGCCTTGAACCCCAAGGGGGGATTCTAAAGTTGATCCTGTGAGGAGTCCGGACAAAACTAGTTCTTGAGGATTATTTGTGTAGCGAAAGTCGAGGGGCTGGTGCCCACAGAGGCATTTGGGTTATGCTGGGGTTATGCTGTGACGACAGTGTAACTCAATGTCACTGCGATCTACTGCAGACCATAGCGAAAGTCATGTGAGCCGCTGAGAGCCAACAGTCTACGTTTGATTTTATATCGGTAGACTGCGACACTATGGTAACATAGCGAAAGTCGTGTGAGCCGCTGAGAGACAACAGTCTGTGTTTGATTTTATATCGGTAGACTGCGACCTATGTAGGAGTGTAGAAGTTTCATTTTGACAGCGAAAATCGTGTGTGCCGCTGAGATCCAACAGTTACATGGACTTTTGCTGCGACGACAACGTAACCCTGGAATGTAACTGCGATCTGTTGTGGGTTCCATGGTGTAATCAGTTACATGGACTTTTGCTACGATGGTAACGTAACCCGGGATGTAACTGTAACCATGGATGGGGGTGATGATTTCCAGAGCATTCTCACCAAAGATGTTTCCTCTATTTTAAAAAAAAAATGTTTTCTATATTTTCACTAAAATATTTTTCCAAGTATTTTCACTGGATGTTGAAAACAAATTTACCTAGTACTTATAGATTTTCAATCTTACGTCTGATCAACGTATGACTGAATTTCTGTGAGAACAAGGATGGACTTGTTGAGACATTGAGTTATAAAAGTATTTTTATAAAAAAAACTATCTTTGTAATATTATATAGATTTTAAAGTATTTTAAAAATTTAATATAAAGGGAGTTTATAGTTTAAAATGTTAAATAAGAAATTTATCTGATAATAAGTAAATAATAAATTTTGGCTTCGTTCCTTTTCGAGGACGAAAAGATTTAAAGGGGGGAGGAATGTGATATCCTGGATTTTCGGGCATCAGATAATTGGATAGTTATCTAATTTAACTTTTAAAAATACTGATTTATAAATTGAACAAATTTAGATGTGATAATCTCCAGTATAAATTATTTAAAATTTGGCAAAATTGTTAATTTCAAACCAATAATAATGATGTGTGTGTGTGTGTATATATATATTAAATAGAATTATTATTACAAATTGAATTTGGGTTTGTTTAAAATATATATGTATTGTTGACTTGATTTTTAAATTAGATTTTCAAATTTAATTTGAATATGAATTTGGATTTATTAAGTAATTCAAAAGATAGACATTTAAGAAAAAAAATTAGATTTAAAATATATAAGCTTTTATTTATATATATATAATTTGTTTTATTACATTCTCTTTGAAAAGAAATTCATGTATACATTTACATAACAATAAATAAATTAAGTAAAGGTTTTTACTAACATTTTAAAATTAAATATAAATAAGTGTAAGAGAAATTTAAATATTTAATACTTAAGATATATATATATATATAACTAAATTGAAAAAAAAATATAAAAGATTTTATAAAAACATATTAATACATGATAATTACAAATGTAAACAAATTCTCTATACATTATAACAAGTGTAAGGTTATTAACATGCATTTAAACAAGTGTCACAATTTTATAAAATCATAATCAAGGTTATAAATATATCTATACTCTTCTCCTCTCAATTCTTTTATACCTTCAATTTTAAAAACATAGAAAACAAGGTCGGTATACTAAATCCAAAGAAGGAATAAAATCAAACTACTTCAACTTTTACAAATTCTCAAACCTGAAGTTAAGCAAATTCAATTCAGTTCAACTCAACAAAGAAGTATCAGAATCAAGTAGCAGTTCAACCTGATTCAAAATCAAATTCAAGTACAAATTTCAGATTCGAATCATCAAAAGCATTTCCAGATTTCATAAAGGCTTCTCTGTTCATTTCAACAGTGAGTAAACAAACTATAATTTATTTTAAAACTAGATGTTTGTGATGATCTTTAAAAGTATAATATGAATTATGCTTGCATGTATGTATAAATATGAATTCCTGTATATATGTATAAGTATACATGTCCGTGTTGCTCTGTTCTTTGTTCATAGTTTTAAAAAAAAAAGTAAAAATTTAAATCTCATCTTTAAATCTCTTATAGGCTGTGAAATTCAAACAAGATATGTTTGTTTAAACCTAAACTAAGTTTTAAGAATATATTTAAGTATAGTAAGTTTGGAAATTATCTGGATATTAAGAAAGACAGTGAAAATTTTATACATATCAAAATCTCGACTCAAACAATTCATGCTTTCAGATATATATCTTGTTTTGTTATCTAAAATCACGAATTTTAAGAGTCAAATCCAGATTTTTAGTGCTAGATCAAGTGAGGAATTTGAGGTTGAACGTAAATTGGGTTTTAAGCTTTTTCTGGTGATCGGTGAAGTTTGGGTGGTCGGGGTCACTGCTGGAGCAGGCTGGGAGCTTGGGGGTTCTGGCAAAAATGGTCGCAAGATTTTACGACCACCGTGGTGGCAGCAGATCGTCAATGTAGGGTTAAGGTCCAGTTTGGGTTGCTGTTGAATTCGTGGCTGGTTCGTCAGCGTCAAGGGACCGGAGGTGATCGAAGAAGAGGGATTCAGTGCGTGGTTGATTAGCGGTCAGGCCGTGATTGCGAGGCCTCTGATGGCCTGAGGTGGCGGTACGTGATGGGTTTTTGCGATCAAGTTTTGGGTACCTACTGTGCTCGATGTCTCGATTTTGATTTGTGGGGTCTTTCGCGAATCTGGGTGGTTGGGAAGGTAGAGGGTGGCGACGTTGACTTGATGGCATCCTCGGCGATGATCGGAACATCGTCGTTCCTCCGTGCACATGCACAAGGGTATCAGTTATATTGATACTGGTTGAAGGTTTGGGGGAAGAAGAATGGCTCGGGAAAAACAAGTGTGGGCTCGAGTTTTGTTTCGGGAAAAAGATGTTGGAGCTCGAGTGTGCATACGGGTGAGTTCGCGTGAGTTTTAACAAGTTTAAACATTTGAAATTAATTAACAAGTGTTTTTGAAAATATAATGAAGTGGTATTAAACTTTAATTAATAAAATATCTCAATTGATTTTGTAATGAATCAATTTAAAGTATTTTGATAATATTTAAATGATGATTGAGTAAAGTAATTAAGATAAAAAGGTTTATCTTTAATTAATTAAGGTGGATAATTAAAGGAATAATTAATTAATTAAGAATGATATCTTAATAAAAGTAATTAAAGGTTAATTAATTAAAGTAATTAATTAAAGGATAATTAATTTATGTGATTAATTAATTAGATTAATTAATGATGAATTAATTAATGATTAATGGTTAATTAACTTATGATTGAAAGATAATTACTTAAGGTAATTAATTAAGGGTTAATTAATTTTGTAATTAACTTAAAGAATAATTTATTAATGTGATTAATTAAGGAATAATTAATTAATTAAGGATGATTAGTTAAGATGGATGATTAAATAATTTATTATGTTAATTAATCTAAGTGATTAAAGTTGGTGATTAATTTAATTGAAGATTAATTAATTAATTAGGAATTATAGCTAATAAATCTTGTTTATGGATGGTTGAATGATATTGGATGATTCAGATTAATGACATCTCTTATATTCAATTGAGATGTGCTATGATATGAATGGGTTGAACTGTGATAATGTTGGTTACTTTTCTGGGTTGAAGTGTTATGTGATATGATATCCTGGATATGAATTGTATTGTTTAAAACTTAACAACTTGGATTAGAGATGACATTGAATTCGAAGAGACCGGAGTCGGGTATTAGTTAATACTCGAAACCACTTCGATTCTTTATAGATCGATATGTGAAGTAAGTATTGAGCATAACAAGTAATGAACTCATAGTGAAGTATGAGTTACCCCGGGTTTTTCTTTATGGTTTGCACTTAGTATTTCAAATTGTATGTGTTTACTCACGCTGGTTTCCAGCCTGACCCGGGTGTTACTTTGTTGTAATGCTCGGGTCAGACCGAGTATTACAGATTTCAGGTTAGGACGTTTTGGAGCTCAGGTGGCGAGCTGGATGGCAGGAACGTATGGAGTATTCCGCTGTGTATATGAGACTGTGTAGTCTGTATAGATTGTAGTCTGGAACAAGTTGTATAACTGTCCAGTTCATGTATAAATGGTTGTAACTCTGATGTATTAAAATGTAATTGACTGATACAGCTTTCTTTGTGTAAAGAATATTATTTGATATTATATTTTATCCGCTGCGAATGTGAGAATCTGTGTCTTGTTCTGTTTCTTTCTTCTATCTCTTTTCTTTTTCTCCTAACTATCTGGAATTTTCGGGTTCGAAAATTCCGGGTCGTTACAAGATAGTTTAGCGGATCCTTAGGAGATGGAAACCCCGAACATCTCTTAAGTTATTGCACTCACGTTAGACACTCGATAGGAGATGTCAAACCCCGTAAACATTTTCGATGTTGTTACACTTATATTTTTCACTGTTGATTTAACTTACATAAGATCTTTTAGTTCTGACTCGAGTGTTTTGTCTTTTCAATTCGCTTGGATCAGTCTGAGCTTTTCAGTTTATCGAAGACTGCTTTCTGGAGGATGAAGATGAAGATTTTGTCCTATTATTATTTAGTATATTTATTCCACTGCATCATGTTGTTCCGTTGCATTTATTTATTTATTATTTATTTTTGTTGTATGTAACTCTGATCTGTATTATAAAAGAATAATCAATGTTATTTGTAAACACCTTCATGAAATGTTTATTTGATTATTATATTTTGTCATTCCGCTGCGAGATTCTGTATTTGTTTTTTTTCTTTCTCTACTTTTTCTTATTTACCCCATAACAATCTGCCCTTTTGAATGGTTTGAGTCTGACGTGTGTGTCTTCTTAAAACTTCCAAAAAGGCAGTCGTTACAACCTTGCTTAGGAAGTTTGCGGATGTGGTGCAAGGAGAGTTGTCGGTCTTGGAATATGCTATGAAATTTGATGAGTTATCTTAGTATGGGTACGCCACAATTGATACTATGATTAAGAGGAATGAGAAGTTTATCCGAGATTTGAGGTCGGAGATTGCTAAGACGACTATGATATATCTCCAAGATCTGAGTAATGTAGTAGTGGAAATGGCTATAAAGAATGAGGAGATGCTTGCGACTTTTGGGAAGGAGAAGTCTATGGAGATTCAAGGTTTTCAGAATATGAAGAGGAAGTTCTTCAAGAAGAAGGGAGCTGCCAAGAAAGGAAAAGATGATCTTGTTTTCTTTAAGTGCAATAAGAAAGGACATTTTTCGAATGAGTGTCAAACTGGTAAGGGAAAGAAGGTTGTGGAAAAGAAAGGTGTGAAGTGTTTCAACTGCGACCAAATATGGCACTACAAGAATCAGTGTATAGAGCTGGCTTAGAGTTGATAAAGGAAAGGTATTTGCTTTGGAACCGTCTGCATCGAGACCGACTATTGTGAACAAAGGAAATTTTGTGATGGAAGGTACGGTTTTAATTCATAGCATACCAGTTATAATATTGTTTGATACAGGTGCATCACATTCTTTGATCTCTCGGTGTTTGTTAGATAAGTTAGAATTAGAACCATTATAACTTGTTACTTTTTTAAGGGTTGCGAATCCAATAGGAGGGTATGAAACTCTGGGGATGTGATGTGACCAATTAGAGATTGAGTTGTTAGGTCATGCTTTTGCCAACAGTTTGTATGTATTTGATTTTGTGGCTTTTAGGATTATCTTGGGTATGGATTGGTTGAGTAGATATGAGGATAGGATATTTTTCCTGGATAGGGAGATATCATTAAGACAACCTAATAGCCGTGATCAAATTATATACTAAATCGAGAACTCGAGTTTGGATATTTGTACTTTGTTGGGTGCAATGGAAGTACAAGACAAAGTAAATTGGGTTTTTGTTGTAAGAGAGTATGCAGATGTGTTTGAGTCTATTACAGGACTACCACTTGAATGAGCTATTGAGTTTCGAATAGATCTTATACCTAGAGTTAAACCCATAAGTAGACCTCCTAGGAGAATGACACCTACCGACAAGAAAAATTCAAAGGTGCAGCTGGTAAAGGAAATAATTTTATTAGACTAAAGAGGCAGTTCGCCTTAGGGAGCGGCTGCGGTGTTCGTAAAGAAATCGGACTAGTCATTACGATTGTGTATCGATTATCGTAATCCGATTGAGAAAATGATAAAGAATCTGTATCCTTTGCAAAGAATTAATGGTTTGTTTGATCAGTTGAGTGGAGCCAAAGTGTTTTCCTAGTTGGATTTGGCGATAGGGTTCCATTAATTGAGGGTTACCGAGGATAGTATTCTTTTGACGACGTTTGAACAAGATATGGTTTGTACGAGTGGTTAGTAATGCCATTCGAATTGAGTAATGTGCCTGCTTTCTTTATGGACTTGATGAACCGAATTTTCCAAGAGAACTTGGATAGGTTCATGTTAGTGTTTATTGATGATATTTTGATATATTCTAATGATGAGAGAGATCAAGAGACTCATCTTAGAATAGTGCATGAAACATTGAGGTAGCATCAACTAAAAGCGAAGTTTTGGATGTGTCATTTTTGAAACAGAGAAATGAAGTTTCTTGGTCATATAGTTTTAGAAAAAGGGTTGTCTATGGATCCAGCTAAGATTGAAGCTATAAATAATTGGAAGAGACCCGAGATAATGATCAAGATAAGGAGTTTTCTTGCATTAGCTTGCTATCAGCTGAGATTCATCAAGGATTCCCCTTGGATAGTAGCACCCTTGACTAAACTAACCAGGAAGGACGTGAAGTTCATTTGGTCCGATAAATGTAAGGAAGCATTACTTAAATTAAGGCATTTGTTGACCAATGCGCCTGTGTTAGTTGTACCAGATAGTAATCAGGATTTGGTGGTGTATACAGATGCGTATGGAACATGATTAGAAGCTATGTTGATGCAAAGAGGTAAAGTGATTGCATATGCTTCTCAATAGCTCATACCACATGAGGTTAGGTATCCGACTCACGATTTGGAGTTGGCAGCTGTAATATTTGCTTTGAAAGTATGAAGATACTATCTTTGGGAGAAAGATTCGAGTTGTATATGGATCATAAGTCCTTGCGGTATTTATTCTCTCAAAAGGAGTTGAATATGAGAGAGTAGAGATGGTTGGAATTTTTAGCAGCTTATGATTTCGGTATCGAGCATATGCCAAGGAAAAGAAATAAAGTTGCTAATGCACTTAGCAGAAAACATCAGAATGTGGCGATAGCTATGTTGGCAGAATAGAAAGATTTTGAGGCGTTGACTACTTGTAGTGTGTATTTAAGATCGACTGCTAGTTCTAGCCAGAGTACCACCATATTGTCATGTTTAGAAGTTCAGCCCATATTAATCGAAAGGATTGTTTCTAAGCAGAGAGACGATCCCTTGCTAGCCGAAAGGATTAGAAGATTAGAAGGTGGAACTGAGATTGATGATTTAAGGATTTTAGCCTTAACCAAAATGGATGGTTAAGAAAGGACGATTGTGCATTCTAGATGTTGGTGTCCTAAGTAAGGAAGTTCTTAGGGAATGTCATCGATCGAAGTTTGCTATTCATCTTGGAGGGACTAATATGTATCAGGATATAAAGAGAAGTTTCTTCAAGGAAAGTATGAAAAAGGATGTAGGCTTATGGGCAAAACAGTGTTTGAATTTCCAGCAAGTGAAAGCAGAGCATCAGAAGCCAAGTGGTTTGCTTCAACCATTAGACATACTAGTTTGAAAATGGAATTCTAAATCCATAGATTTTATTGACGGGTTGCCAAGGAAAAATAAGGGAAATGAGGGTATAGGGGTTATACTGGATAGACTAAACAAGAGTGCACACTTCATTCCCATTAATTTGACAAGGATGACACTTGTATTCGCTAAGCTGTTTATAAAGAACATTGTTAGGCTGCATGGGATTCCTTGTAGTATAGTCGGTAATAGAGATGCTTTGTTCACTAGTGAATTCTTAAAGAGTCTACATGAGGTTCTTGCTACCAAGCTGAAGATGAGTACCGCTTATCACCCACGGATGGATGGATGGACATAAAAATTCAATAAGATATTGGAAGATTTGTTGAGAGCTTGTGTACTAGATTTTGGTGACATAGTTAAGTTTTCCTATAATAATAGTTATCAAACTGATTAAGTTTTCCTATAATAATAGTTATCAAACTGGTATAGGAATGGTGCCTTTCTAAGCTTTATATGGAATGTCGTGCAAATCACCAGCATGTTGGTTGGAGATCGAAGATGGATTGGTTCTTTGGTCCAGATATGTAAGAGAAGACATAGAAAAGATTGAGTTGATCCAAGCACATATGAAGGAAGCTTAGTCTAGGTAGAAAAGTTACGCGAATAAGAGGCGTAAAGATCTAGAGTTCTCGGTAGGAGACCATGTTTTTGTTATGTATCACTGATGAAGGGTGTGGTACAGTTTGGAAAAATAGGGAAGTTGGCACTAGATATGTTGGACAGTTCCCTATTATAGGAAGGATCGGGAAACTCGCATACCGAGTAGTTTGGCAGGAGTCCATAATGTTTTTCATGTTTCTCATCTTAGAAATTATGTGCATAATCCAGAGACTACTATTGCTCCGACTGCTTAAGAAGATTTAGTAGTAGAACCGGATCTGACTTTTATTACGAAACCGATTCGTGTTGTAGTGAGAGATGAGAAAAAGCTAAGGAATAAGACAGTCAGAATGGTAAAAGTCCAGTGGAGTGACAACGAGAAAGACTGTACTTGGGAGACAGAGGACATGATTAAGGATACTTATCTTGAGTAATTATGATATATATTTGTTGTCTTGACTTTGTAGCTGGTAGGATATACTAACATGGTTTGTTACAGTTGGTTGCTTATTTGACATATTGTTTGTGTGGTCCTTACTAAATTTCGAGGACGAAATTCGTTAAGGAGGGGAGTCTGTAATACTCCTAATTTAAAGGCCCGAAAATTCATATCCCTTGAGTCGACTATAATTCACATCAGTTCAACTCAAATTGAACGGAAATACGAATCTTTAGGGTAAAGAAGGAGAAAGAGATAGGAGAAAAATAAAAGACAACACAGAATCTCATAATCGCAGCGGAACAAAATATAATATACAATAACATATTTTTATACAAAAGAATTTGTAACAGTTTATATACTTACAATCATCAGAGTATAATAATCCATACATCAACCTAGACAGTTATAATAACTTGTCCTCATACAGCGGAAATATAAACTAAATACGGAGATATATCTCTGTCATCTAGCTCGTCTCCTGAGCTCCATAGCACTCTAACCTGAATCTGTAATACTTGGTCTGACCCAAGCATTATAATAAAATAACACCCAAGTCAGTCTGGAAAATTAGCGTGATAAAACACACTCTTTTTGAATAATTAGCTTTCTTCAAAATCCTTTGAAACAAAGGTATCTCGTAAGACCACGCCACATATAAACACGATGGGTTTTTACCTTACGATAACCAAAACGATTTTTTTATCAAAATCATCTGATATTATAATAGTGCCTATAGAAAGTAAATAGAAAATAGCTGAAATGCTTGCATCTCACATTTCAGCATAGTTGGGCACAATCAAAACCGTATGGTGCTTATTGGAGAATGGATTCCATACAATGACTGGGCCACTAGGGTACCGCCCATCACAGTACACCTCTAGAACAATGTACTGAGGACCTCGCCGGGATCCCCTGCTACACAAGATCGGTTTACCCCTAACCTGGATAGACCGAATATGTTATCACCCTGGGTGTTCCCACCCTCAACATCGAGCGCTCCTTCTTTCATGCACAACCATATCCATAATATATAAGTTTCCGAGGACATCTAGAAAAGTGATAACATACCCTAATTGGGTGCGACCCACTTAGCCTTGCTGCATCTCCCATGTTTTAGTCATCCCGGTTGATGAGACTTGAGGCTAAGCATTACCTTTCAAGAAAAATAATTCCACTTAGAATGCTCATCGTCCTCTAATGACGATGTTCTGATAGCATTCGTCCATACGAGTTGACCTGGGTCTGGACAAACCGAATCACCGTCTTCATCATCTCCATAATAATCATTCATTACGTTCAAACCGGATCGTAGTGGTTTTCGGATAATTAAATCTGATCCTTGTCTCTTCGAAACGATTAATGAAATTGGCTAATATTGATAGTCGGTTATTTAACTATAAATATAGCATCCATAAGCAGTCATCAGCCTTATTATAAATTTTTCCAAAATTTATTTTCAAAATATCTTTATAAGATATATATTCAAACCCTTCTAATATTTTAATAGTGGAAATCAAACTCAAATTCTTATATCCTTAATAGGATATTTTCAAGTCATTTCAATACTTAGAATATTTTTTCTCGCTTCCAATTATAATCCATCCCTTTGAAAATATTTCTATAATTAAAATCTCGAAGTTAAATATTTTTAAATTCTTCCCATCCAATACTTAGGAATATTTATAAGCATATTCCCTAAGATCTTTTATTTCCAATATTCAGGAAGTAGTCCATTTATTTCCTATTTCTCAAAATTCTTTACAAGTTTTATTTGTAAATCCCTTAATATTTCCAAAGTCGAATGCACTTGTTTATATCTCTAAATACCCATTTCTAACTTCTTTTATGAATTCTAATTCATTTTCTGAATTTCTCTTATTTTTAACACTTTGGAAATTTCTTTAAGCTCCCAATATCCCACTATAAGATTTCTCTTCTAAAATCATACTCGTTTAATAAACTTCGCTTTCAATCTCGAGAGGATTTAGAAATAAATTCAATTTTTTAAAACTATATATATAAAATAAGTATTTTTAAGGAATAGTAGTTTATTTTTAAAATTTGTTTAAGTAAACCAAAAATTCCAAATAACATCGATAACTCCTATCCAAATCATTTTTAATAACTAATTAATTTACAAAGCTGATTAATAAAATTAGAATTTATTTCAATAAATATTAAATATTATAATAACTAACTTTTCAGAATATTCTAAACCTAAATAATAGTTTAAGTTATATAGCATAGTAATTAAAAATTCCATTTAAACAAATTTTAATTTCTCGACAAAAATCTATTTTAAAAATCCAATATCGCCAAATTCAGTTTATATCTCGATTCGTGTCACATCGATTATATCTCAATTTTACCACTATTCTCACATTCAAAAATAGATTCCACTATTTCTTTCCAAAACGATTCCCATAACTCGATGTAAATTCACACTATAAACTTATATTCCAACTTATCAACTAATATCATTTTCCTTATTTATAAACATCGTTTATAAATTTATAAACTCCTTTGAGTTTCACGTATCTATAAAACAATCTTATTTGTAAAACCTCATTTATAAATCCATTTCTTAATATATTCCATTTATTTTTCAATTCCATTTTAAATATTGATTCCAACTCGTTTCTATTTTTTTCTCGAATATCATTTATAAATTCTTTTTATATAATTCATTTTTTAAAAATCTCTATCTTAAAACAATTTACGAATAGTTAAGTACAACTTAAAAAAAATTATTATTTTATTTTTCAATTCAGTTTTCTTTAAAATAACCCAATTTCCAGTATAAATATTTTTATATCCAAATTTTCTTTTTATTCCTTCGAATTCCAAAGAATAATATTTATGGTATTTAAAATACCAAAATTAAAGGCCAGTGCTACTATAGCTTCCAATAATTCAAATTTCAACAATAATCGATAATAGATTATTTGCACACATCATATATCACTATATATGAAAAATAAACAATATATTTGAGGAATCCAGTTGGATCCCTCCAACCTGTTTCCTTGCATCCACAGATGTTAATAAAACATAAAAATATTACCAATCCCACCTCGAGGGGGATATCGCGGTATATAGGGTCATCCGCTATTATGCGGGGCGCATAGGGTCTTATCCGCTATAATGTGTGGGAATATCACTCCAAATACTAGTATATATACTACCATATATATATATAACATCCAACAAATAATTTTAATTTATCGATTGAATCAAGCATCCAATAATTAAATTTAACTATTTAAAATTAAATTTGGCAATTCCAAATGAGTGAGAATTTTCTCACCTTGATTTTTATTTGCCAAACATCCAGGTTTATAAATTATTTAAATCTCCAACTAACTCCGAAAAATCTCCAGATAATTTTTATTTCGTAGACCTCACAGTTATGAACCAAATACAACTTGTTCCATCGGTTTTGGACCTCGTATGAATTTAAATGATACAATTTTAAACAACTCGAATTTAAACAAAATAAGACTATTTAAATTAATTAAAATATTTAACAGTAATTACCCTCCTCGCGTAAAGCTTTAATTCAGCCATGAACTTGCAATTTTGATATCAATCTCCACTTGCTCGAACAAACCTTCTCCGAACTTCCTCTTTTCCAAAATGATAGCGGTTGCCTCCACAAGCGTACACCCGTGCGTACGAAAATGATTCACTAAAACCCTAGGCCAACTCCATGTAACGCTCGAACCAGGTGGCCATCTCAAACCTTCCACTCTACTTTCCTCTCGAACCAGGTCGCTCTATGTAAAGAACTGCCGTGACCAAGCCCTAGTCGAACTTGACTTCGCTCTACAGTCGTCGCTCAACCAGTAACCCAAATAATGATCACGGCCTCGTCCTACGCTGTCGTCGCCTCCACCCTGAAGCGCCGCCACCACATTGCAATCACTAGCCCTAGTCGAGAGCCCCTCATTCCTACCAATGCGGCTTCGTTCGAGATCCACTCGCCTTCGAGAATGTTGCGACCTCCCCCTTGGATTCGCCTAACCCCTAAATCGATCGCGACCCCTCCCTCCAGTCTCGACTGTGCCGCCACCTTCGTCGCCTTCAAGCTCGAACAGAACAATCACGATTCATTTTTTTTCTTTTACGAAGAGATTTTCATTTTTTTTTTACTTCTTATGTTGATTTGAACTGGAAAGGGTAAGTGAAATCGTGATATAAACAAGAAGGAGGAGAGCTCGACCGCGATTCATTTTTTTTGAATGATTTGATTTCGTTCTCCATTTTTTTCTTTAATATCGTGATTTGAATTTGAAAACGAACTAATAAGAGAAAGGAGGGGAAAGACGCGACTAAAACGTGAAGGAGGGGTTTGGGTACGATGTTTGTCGGCTAAGATTTGACTTTGATTTGACCGTATATATTTTTATTTTATAATTCAATTATCTTACATTACATATCACGAAATTTTGAACCCCTATAGAGGCGTGCCACCAGGCGTTTATAATGTTATAACCCTATTCTGAAAGCAATGGAAAAGGTTTCAAGTTTTAATTCAATCGTATGGAGAAGATAGCTTTTTGGACCCAATTATTATATTGAATTTTCAATATAAATTTCAACGTGTTTATATCCCGTATGATCAAACGATAACTCCAAACACTATGAAATTTAGAATCCGATAATAATACACTATTACGGATCCAATGGAACTTGTTTCGTCGAAATCCAAGACTTTGCCCTGGATTGCTATTTTCACTCGTCGATTAAATCGACGACTAAATTTTACAAAATTGGAGTTCAATCCCAGTTTTTAAAACTTATTTACCCAATTCTAATTCAAATAGAATTTATATACATATCAGAAATCGTTTCGATTTCGTATTCAACTCCAGTTAATTATTTAAGCGATTTTTTTATTATTAACTCAATAATTAAATTTATTAATTAAATCACTATATTTGGAACTTAAGCTTTTATTACACTATTTTTGATCGATAAAATTCATATTGAAATTCCATTCACATTTCAAAATTCACATTTAAAATAAATTAAATGTTCAAAATTAACGATCAAAAATCCGAGTCGTTACACCTAATTTTAGTTTAACATTAATTAGAAAATTTAATTAGATGGATTAAATAGAATAATGTAGTGGCAATGGGGATGAGTTTTGATAATTAACAAGGTCGGCCCTTAACTAATTAAGTAATAAGAATGTTTCAAACTAAACATAAGAAAGAATAAATAAGAATGGCAAAATAGGAATAGATCACCCTTTTATCTCTTAAACCCTCACCCTCTCATTCATTCTCATTTTACAATCATAAACAATCATAAAGAAATATAGGGTCAGCCATTAATCAAGGTAAAAGAAAAAAGAAATCAAAGGGGATTCGAAAGATAAAACTTAGGGGAACTAAACTCCATCAAATCTCAACTTCAACATCCAATTTAAGGTGAATAACAATAAACCATCTCTATTATTTTGTGTTTAAATTTGGTTAGGGGTAATTTCCAAATTATTTTGATTGTTTTTTCCATGTTGTAGATGTACGATCATTGTTTGGATAAAATAATGATTTGTGGAATTTTTATGGAATTTTTTAGATGGATTTTAAGGGTAAAACCTAAGTTTTTGATCTCCAATTGATATGATTTTCTGGTATGTTGTATAAAACATTATTTTGGAGATGGGTTTTTAGTTTCATAATTTTTCAAGTTAAAACGAATATTTGATAAATTTTCTAAGGAGAAAATAATGTTTATTTAGGGTTTTAATTATTAAAAATAATTAAATAATTATTTTGATCCCGAAATTATTATAGATGAAATAATATGTTAATTTTAATTTTTGGTGAATTTTGGGAATTTTTTCCAAGTGATTATGTATTTATTATGCTAGAAAAGCATATAAATTAATACTAATTAAGGATATTAATTAATTGAGCTGATTAATGTTTTTAGAAATGTAAAACTGATTTTTGGCAGCTTTCTGAAAAAAATTGGTAAAGTTTGTTTTCAGCCAATAGAAATTTGACAGGGAATAAAAGTTGGTAAAAAGAAATTGCTTTTTATAGGACTAAAACTGATTTTATGATCATTACGACAATGCCACTGATATGCGGCATTGCCATGGCATTCTGGATCGACAATAGATGGTATCACTTTACAGTTGTAAGTGACATCGAAAATAGGCAGCAATGATATAAAGCAATGCATGTGATACTTATGTCGTAAGTATGCGATGCGTTGAGTCATTCATCCACCATTGATGATATGGGAATATCGCATCTTATAGGTACATGATATTGATGTCGTGAGTTATCAATGCCGACAGTTTTCAGCATTCTTAATTTATGCCGCATGTTTTCTATTTGATGCCATAGTTTAAGGCAAAAATGCCACAAGTATTGTTTTTGACATTTATTACTTTAGGCAGTAATGCCGCTAGTATATAAAATGGCAATGATGCCGCCTATTATCAATTTCGGCATTATTATTATAGCAGTATAGCAGCCTGGTTTTATGAAACCGTTATCAACTTTTTTATGCCATTGATATCGAAAGTCATCAATGTCTACTTTATTGTTCTAAAGCACCCAATATCAATGATTTAATGATTGATACCGCATGTTCTCAATATCGGCTTCTATATATTTTATGTATAAAACGCTATATTTAATAGGTTTGATAACCTATAATTTCTATGTTACGATAACATTGATTTTGGAATTATAGCCTTCTATTTTTATAAAATCGGAATTATTTTAAAAGCTTTGATATAAAGGGATGCGACGTCCCATGTTAGCCATATTGATGCCGCAAGTTTTCAATGATGAACATATTTTAGTTTATGGCGTCATGCCCGATAATGAAGAGGTGCGACGTCCTCATATTAATACCAACCGTATACATGGCAATATTAAAATGGATTATAAATTGGCATGAAAAATTGGTAAAGTAATGGACTATGTTTTTCTTATTTTAAATATGAATTAAAGGGATTAATCATATATAATGACAAATGTTTTCAAGGAATAAATTATTGCTTAACCCAAGTTTTGATATGAAATTAACTAAGAGAGTTATCACTTAATATTAATTGAGTATAAAATGCAAATTGATTGAACATATTTTAATGATGGATGCTTTATGTTCTTGTTATTATTTGATCAGTCATTTTGCATGATAATTATTGTCATACTCACATCATCATGACCCATAACTTCATTTTTGGATATTAAGGGCAGAATAACTAGTTGGGTTGACCCATTAGTAAGTATAATCATATCAAAATTAACTCCTGAGTGAGTAGGATTGCATCTGGAAGATCAGGTAGATCAGAAGTGTTAGGATGCCCAGAACTGATCAAAAGGTTATAATCGGAGATATGGTATTGGAAGGGTCCAATAGGTTCATAGTCATCTCATGAAAACTATGGTTTGAGTAATGTAGTTGTAGATATCCAATATGTTCCTAGTGATCCCATGAAAATTATGATTTGAATGTATGGTATTGGAAGAGTCCAATAGGTTCATAGTCATCGCATGAAAATTATAATTTGAGAGATGTTATTGGATAATTCCAATAGGGTCATAGTGATCCCATGAAATCTATGATTAGAAAGTGTTATTGGTGGAAGCCAATAGGTTCTTAGTGATCCCCTGAAAACTATGATTCAAGACAGGTAGTCCTTAAGATTTTTAACAGGTTATTAGTCAGCCCATGAAAACTAATAGGTTCATAGTGACCCTTAGAAAACTATGAATTGAGATAGATAGTCAGTTTTGTGAGAATGGGTGAACTTAGGATAGATATAATCCTAAATGGGTAGATGAGTTAGACTTACCCCATTGCATACTTGCATGTGATTACATTATTATGTTTTAACCATTGTGGATGCAGGAGCACAATATATGGATTATATGTTAATTAAGATACTAGTAAGGGGAAAACCCGTTCCGTTCAATGTCGTGGTCTCACTAGATATATGTTTTGTTCGAGATGGTAGGTTGTTATTCACACCAGACTATTTGTCTGAGCCAAATTTTTTGTTTTCCCCTTAAACTCTCGGGTACTCATTTGAGTAGGTCGGGAGTAAGGGATTTCAGGTTTTCAGTTAGTCGAATAAGCATCCGGTGACGTGTAGGAGGCAAGATAGCTATATTAGAAGTTTTATTAATCCACTGTGTAGTTTATTTTGTTTGAATGGACGTAACGACAGAAATTATAATTATCAAGAAGTAGTAGAGTCTGATCAACCAAGGGGGCATCTGCATATGTCGCTCTTGGAGTATTATGTAGTAATTATATTATCTCTGAATGTGGGATCAAATGGGATTATATAATGAATATGAAATCATATTTGTGAAAAGAAATGTGAAAACTTGTTATTAAATTTTGTTTGAAAATTTTCATATTTATGTGCTTCTGATTATTGATATGACTAACATAGCCGATTTTGTCATTGAAAATTAATACTAGATGACTGCAGCATTCGTACCGCTTAGTTTCAGACCTCAAAATGGGGGATATTACACTTCTGAATCGTTATTGTTCCAAGAAGTTTGAATCTTAGGCTTTAAAATGGTTTACATAGTACAGTGACAATTATAACTTTACACAACTATACATTTTTAGATCTTACTGTGGAAGAAAATAAATTATAAGTACAAAAAATAATCCAAGTAACATTGTCTCGGAATAACCATGGTCCATACAATAAATTACAAAACAGAGTCTCTAAATGTCAATACAACATATGTTAGATAAAGGTAAAGTCTTTGAATAATACCATAATAATAGTCTGCCTAATCGATATAATAAGATACATATAGAAAGACTGCAAATAAATAAATCTCCAGTGTCATGTCACCTTCTCTATGCTACTTGACCAAATCACCTCACTTACTGCCTTTTCCTTCTGTAATAGGTAATAAGAGGGAGAAATGGAAGGGATTGGATAAAGTCTGGTGAATGAACTATATCACTAGTGGTATGGTATAAACAACTAATTGGATTTCAGTTATATCCTACACCTACGGTGTTTCTTATTGTGTGTTATAAGGAGCTGGTTATTTTACATTTTAAGTCGACTATTCTAGATGTCTAATTATATTTTATTAAAGTTCCACACACAAATGGAGCATACTAAAATAGAGCAATTCCTAGAAGCATCTCTAATGTAGATCTCAATGGTAGACCACCTTAACTATACATCAACTAACATCTTCACTAGTAGTTGCTAAGGTTATTCCTATATGAATATACACTTAATGCCCGACCGATTCATCGAGTCACTTTTCAATGGTTCTTGCCATTTATGCAATGGTGCTCCTAACCGAATATTCATCAATTCCCTGGCCCGTTTATCGAATCACAATCTGATGGTTCTTGCCATCTTGATTGGTGTACTACATGGAGTATGCATGCAATGCCCAGCCCATTTGTTGGATCACTATCCAATGGTTCTTGCCATCTTGCATTGGTGCATCTCTTTGCTTGTCTGTTTCCTAAATTCTATATCGTTACACTAGTAGCAATCAAGGATTGATCCGTCTCTCATCTAGGATTCACCGATCCTTTTCTAATGAAAGTCTTTGTCCACTCTTTCCAGCTTCCACCAATCTAGGACTGGCTATGAAGGATAAGAACTGCTAATAGTAATATAATCTCCTGCCACATTAAGTGTCACATTCCAATTTCATATAGCGAGAGACTAAGACTTTATCCAAAGGCGGTACGTTTTCAGCTTGTTATCGGACTCTATTCAGTTGTGTGCACTTCCTAGTAACTAAGATGTGGAAACAAGTTTTAGCTTCCGCATTCCTTCCTACTTAACCTGTTTTAGGTACAGGTTCAACCCTGGCTTGCTATAGTAATTCAAACATTTGAAAATACAGTTCAGACGTCTGGTTGCCTAATGCAAATAATAAAAAACATCCTTGGGCATTTAAATGCCTAACTTCCTTTTTCAAACATCTAACTTAATTTTTAAACGTCTAGAAAATGTATTTAGACATTTGAAAGTTATTGAATGTGAAATTAAAACTCTCATATTACCATTTCCTGAAATATAGACATCTGAAAACAATTTTTAGACGTCTGAATGAATATTTAAACGTTTAAATCTATAACTCTATGCCCTTAACTATGATTTCCTAAAACCCTCGGATTACGATTTCCTGAAATCTAGACATCTGAAAACAATTTTTAGATGTATGAATGAATTTTTAGACGTCTGAATGTATAACTCTGTGGATCTATACTCTGATATCTGGTTCACTTAGTTATTACCGTCTCTCCTATTTTATATTTGTGATGCATATTATATTTTATTACATGTGCTATGAGATATACGATAGGTTCTTTGATGTTTTTATTCCTTTTTAACCCTTAGCATTTATCCTACGTCGATCGAGCACATAAGCAGCGTACTATTTAGTTATATTGGGTGCTGGTGGTGTAGGGTGGTCATCACTGTACCGCATAGTGGAATATAAGCGATAATAAGCTCGAAGTATAGACATATGAAATCATAGCCTTCTGCTCATACTCCACACAGTTCCATGCGTTATCCAGACCTTTTATCCCTAATTTACTTATTTAAGAGTACCCGATATAGAAGAAGCAATGCATAAAATCTTGAATCAAAGAATAGTCTGGTGTGAGCAATACATCATCTTAAAAATACTTTAAAATTGTATATATAGGGGTATAGGGTATGAATAGCCACACCTGACTTGTCCCTACATCCAAAGATTTAGCATATAAACACATCTTTTGCTAAACTAATATCACAAGAGGAAAATATGACGTAAAGGGGTATCACAGAGCATATCAAGCACACAACAAACATAGCATTCATCACACAGCTTTGCATCTCTCACTAAAGTGCTTCATATGTAAGATAACTCTTACAGATGCTCAACTCATTGCCCATGTAGATGGCTAGGGGCTGGACACATGCACACGTCTAAGAATATGGGTACACATAGACTACCCTGGGTACATGCAGACCACCCTATCCCAACAATGAGCATCATGACCTCAGAGTTACCCATCGATCCCTTAGCACATGCACCAATAGGAGAACTACCTCGTGGATGCTCAACTCATGCCCATGCAGATGGCTAAGGACTGGACATACGTAGACATCCAAAATATGGGTACATGCAGACTACCCTAAGTACACGTAGACTATCTTGTCCCACTCATGAGCATCACAACCTCATGTTCTACCCTACGAGCTATCATGAAGAACTCGTCCCTTTGGTCCATCTGTAGAAGCCATAGTCACTTGCCACACTGAGTTGTTATTTTCGAAACGCCTCTAGACACCCATCACAAGCCATAATGCCATAGTACCAAAGTTTCGAAGTCTCGTCCCCATTGTCGCCACATGACATCCAAGGTCATCCCAAGTCATTTAGAGTTGCCAACTTCACTCCACATCACCCCAAAAACTCTGAAACATGCCACGAAGAAATCCACAAAGTATTACCGCACCACGATGAAAAATTACCAACTTTCATTCTCTATCCGGCTATACCCAAGCGAAGTCCCAAGTAATCCTTCCCATGACTCCAAGCAGCACCAAAAACCCGAACAGAAAATCATGCTCGGGTACCGAACTAAGCTAACCCACAAAAACACCAAGCATGATTCCAAGCACCTGACAGAAAATCTTGCTATGGTACTGAATCAAGCCTTCTCAAAAAAACACCGGGCACGATTCCAAGAAACCACCGAACAACAAATCCCGCTCGGCCATCGAACACAACATCATCAAACAACAAGCCAACCCCGAGCAAACCACCACCGAATACCAAACAAAAATGTTGTAACTTCTCCAAACTCCAATTTCACATTGATTTCATCACTATGCTCCATTCTTTGATCCATGTGCCTTCTGTATGCATTGATACAACTCCTAACGTCCTCGATCCTATATGTCAAAGTTCGGTTTCACGGTTCTTACCTCTTGTTCGTTCCGATGAATGTTTTCAAGCATACATGCACAAATCAACAGCCAAACATGCTAACATATAAAAATTCATTGCAAATCATCATACAAGGTGTCTACAACATAGCCTAACATATATCAAGTTAACCACACATCCAAACAACATGTCTAGAACACCAAAATTCCACTTATTCACATTTTTACTATAGTTAGGGCTTTAAAAAAGCAATAAAACATAATTTCGACTTCAAAAAATGAATGCAAAACATGTTTAAATCTATATATGCATATGTAATAAGGTGAGAGATGATAAATCAATCACCAAATCTTCCAAAATCTAAATTTTGAACGCAAATCGATGCAAATCCGAAAATCAACAACCAAGATCCAATTTTCCTTTCCTAAAAGTGTAGATATGAAGATCTCTAATAAATCCCCTTGCTAATCTACCATTAATCTATGATTTAGACTTGATTTGGCGGAGAAAAAAGAAGGTTTTGAGTGTAGAATAGGTTAATGGAGGCTTAGATCGGTTTTGGAGATGGTAGAAATAATTTGGGGAAGTTTATTTTAGCTAATTTAGGTGTAAAACCCAAAATGGGTTAATAGGCATATCCCCAAACTCATTAATCAGCTGCTTCAAAAACTACCAATCTTCAAATAGCCATATCTCATAGCCAGAAAGATGAAATCGCTATTATGAACACTCTATGGAAAGGGAAACCATCATATCTTTCCAACTGAAGTGATCTCGGACACTAATTTGTCTTTTATCAAAAGTTATAGCCATTATTTGTTTTTAAGGGTAAAATCATCTAAAAAAATCTGAAGATATGAAATGTCACTAGTAGGCATTTTCCAAAGTTATAAAGTCATACAACCTCATATGAATTTTGAAATAATATTTTAAGATGCTCCAATACATAAAATACAAGTCACTGCACTCTCCCATCTTTTAGGAATTTCGCCTTCGGAATCCCAGTACAAACATAGCTACCCGGCATGCCTAACATCTACGAGCAAACATATCAAACATCAAACATGCACATAAAAGCAAGAAATGATATGTACGCCTACTCTAGCATGTATGATACTAAATTATCCTATATGATATCGAAGGTGAAATTAAATGCGACAAACAAAAGTTTCACCAAGTAAAAAGCTTCGGATAAGCGGTCTACATGCTCCCCTCGGTCTCCTGAGTATAATCTCCTTCGCTCTCACTCCATTGAACCTTAACTAGCTCCACTGTCTTCCTTCTAAGCTACTTCATATCATGTCCAACGATACAAATAGACCTATGAGGTTTCGATGCTTCTGGTTCAATCTTGATATCATCAAGCTGATTCAGTTCAACTATCACGCCTGAGCCGTGCACAAACTTCCGCAAGTGAGAAACGTGGAACATGTTGTGCACACCCATCATCTTTTGAGGAAAGTCGACTCTATAAGCCAAGTTCCTAATCCTCTCAAGTATCGGTAGAGGACCAACGAATCTCAGTGCTAACTGCCCCTTAGTACCGAATTGAACATCACTCTTCAGTGTAGAGATCTTGATAGACACCATATCGTCGATGGAAAACTCCAAGTCATATATTCTCCTATCAATGGAGCTCTTTTGTCTATCTTGAGTAGCTTTCATTTGTTGCTTAATGATCTCGATCTTCTCTGAAGTCTCTTTAATCATATCTGGCCCAAGTATCAATTTCTCGCCTACTTCCCACCAACACCAAGGAGCGTTGCACAATCGGTCATATAACGCCTTATATGGTGCCATACCAATGCTAGACTAATAATTTTTGTTGTACACAAACTCTACTAAGTGTAGATGATCGTCCCATGAGCCATTGAAATAGAGAATGCAAGATCGCAGGCGATCATCCAAATTGCGATTCACCTTCTCTATCTGCCCATCAGTTAGTGACCGATAAGCTGTATCGAGATGAATCTCTATCCCCAACACCTCTTGTAAGCTCTTTCAAAACCCACTAGTGAACAAAGGGTCTCGGTCTCTCATAATGCCCTTCGGCACACCATGGAATTTCACAACCCAATTCACATATAACTCATCCAATTTGGATGTCGTTCTAATAGACTCGACGAGTATGAATCAAGCACTCTTCGTTAATCTATCAACTATGACCCAGATGTTATTATACCATCCTCAAATATTTGGAAATCCATCAATGAAGTCCGTCGAAATTTTCCCGGCCATTTCCACTGGGAAATCTCGAGCGGTTGCAGCAAACTACTTGGCTTCTTCTACTCCGCCTTCACCAATTGACAGTTCATGCAATTCGAGATGAATGCCCCAACATCCTTCTTCATTCCTTCCTAATAAAATGCATACCTCATATGACAATACAATTTATTTTTGTCGGCATGTATAGGCAATCTTGAATGATGCCACTGTCGTAGCACCTCTCCCTTAACCCATCGACATTAAGAACAAACAATCTCCCATTTTTATGAAGCAAACCAGAACGGTTGACTCCATACTACGTCATCTCCTTAGACTCTAGTCCTTCCTCTATCTTCGCCATGATCTCCACTAGTCCAGCATCTCGCCTTTGACTAGTACCGATGCACTCAATCAAGGTAGGTTTGGTCATATGGCTAGCCAACACTTCCGGCTCTAGCTCATATCGAGTCTAAAATCATTGCCTACAATAAACTCGAATGCTTCCACTCTAGGAACATCGCTACAAAGCTAGCATGTCTCCAAATCAAAGCATTAACAACTACATTTCCCTTACTAGGCGTATCGGAAATGTCAAAGTCATAGGAGGCTAGGAACTCTAACCATCATTGTGGACGAAGGTTAAGGTCAATACAGGAGAATATATACATCAATGACTTGTGGTCTGTATACAACTCGAACCTCTCCCCAAGCAAATAATGCCTCCATACCTTCAAAGCGAATACAATCGCCATCAACTCCAAATCATGAGTTGGATACTTCTCGCACAATTTCAGCTGTCGACTAGCGTAAGTGACAACCTTTCCTCTCTACATCAACACCGCACCTAGTCCAGTACCACAGATATTTATGTATACTGTCGGGTCCTCATTCCCGCTCGGAATGACAAACACAGATGCACTCGTCAACCTCTCTTTCTAAGTTTTGCACTCACCAAACCATCCAAAATCCAAGTTTTACATGCAAATCGATGCAAATCCAAAAATCAACAGCTAAGATCCAATTTGCCTTCCCTAAAAACTTAGATACGAAGATCTCTAATGAATCCCCTTGCTAATCTACCCTTAATCTATGATTTAGACTTGATTTGGAGGAGAAAAGAGAAGGTATTGGGTGTAGAATGGGTTAATGGAGGCTTAGATCTATGTGGGAGATGATAGAAATGATTTGGGGATGTTTTCAACCAATATAGGTGTAAAACCCGAAATTGGTTAATGGGCATATCCCCAAACTCACTAATTACGCACTAAGCCGCCCCAAAAACTGCCAATCTTCAAATAGCCACACCTAAAAACTAGAAAAATCAAGTTGCTATTATGACCACTCTACAGAAAGGGAAATCATCATATCTTTCCAATGGATGTGGTCTCGGATGTTAATTTGGATTTTTTTAAAAGTTATATACGTTACAAGTTTTCAGGGATAAAATCATCCGGATAAATTCTAAAGATAGGAAATGTCACTAATAGGCATTTCCCAAGGTTATACAGTTATACGACCCCTATGTATTTAAAATTAATATTTTATGATCATCCGATACGTAAAATATGGGTCGTTATAGGATGACTGAAAATAATCCTATTATCCTCTCTACAAAATCTCAAATTCCTATTCCGGTGTAATATCGAGCAATGGTTATAGAAGCTAGCTCATCATGTACATGTTGAGAGAATATAGGTAACTCAACATAACTAAACTCTTGGTATTGAAGTAAACCTATAGGGTGTGCCCTCTACAAGTACTCAAATGAACCACTTTCCTATCATAATCTAGTACCGTTCCATACACAGTAATCATGTCCCTTCCCCAAAAAAAATTCATTCCTTAATGCAGTTCCATTAGTCGAACTTTTTCCAAACATAACTTCTTATCGTTTCTATTCCAACTATTTTATGGTCGAGACAACTCAAGATGGAGCGACGTCTTACCATACTAATCCAATAGACATAAAGTTCAATACTTAGTTAGTATAGTACTGATGTGCATGTAAATGTGTATATTTTTACAACCATATTTAATCTAGCACATGTTATTTTCAAATCATCATTTATTCATCATCATATATGGGCAAAATGGTCATTTTTGTGCATATAATAATTTGAGAAAATTTACTTTGACATTTTTATGTTATTTTATAGGAATTTGGATTCAAATATGAAGAGGCTTCATGAAAATGTACATGCACAAGAGTAGGAAACAAATGAAGATGGAAATAATTCAATTCATGCAACATGGAGGACCCCACCTATCCACTTGCCTTGATCTACAATTAGGAGCTAATGCACATGTTAGTGGAGATAAAAGTTACATGCACATCTAATGGTAAATTATGCTTGCTAATGACAACTTGGTGGCCACACTTCCTCAAGGGTATTTTGGGTGGACCCCAAAAATATGCATTAGGGTTTTAGGCTTGTATAAGTACCCTATATATTCGTGTAATGAAGCTCTTAGCCTCCTCTTTAGTTAGTTTAGTTTTAGGCTCAAAAATAAACAAAAATTATCTTTTCTTTTTAATGGCTTCTTAGCCATTTCTCTTATGTAATTTCATTTATGCAATTTTAATTCATGCTATTTTATTTCATGTTCTTTTCTTTTATGTTAGTAGCTTAGATTAATTATTACAAGTGGTTTAGCTCTCTTTTTATTTAATTAGCTTACATTTTCCTCTTGTTTTTTGTTTCATGTTGAACTCTACATTTGTTGACATGATAACAAATACGAGAAGCTAAACCCCATTAATTTAGTGGTAATGAAGCTCTCCTAATCATGTAGATTCAACATTTTGCTAATTTCTTATCTTCTTTTGTGCTTAATGGAAATGTTTGATGTGGTTAAACTTTGTTGTTTTAGCTTTGAATTTGATAACCTATGTTGTTGATACCAAATAGGCTATGCTTAGACAAATATAAACACAAATTACCTCTACATCTACATATGATTTTTGTAATGAAGTGAATTTTAAAATCAAAATTTGATGGTCTATATTACTAATCAATAGTGAATAGATCATGCTTAGAACAGATTTTATTTTTTAGTTTATTAACATTTTCATGAGAGATAACAAGTGGTTTGGTGGGTATGTTTAAGTTTGATAGTTTATATTGGGCTAATTAATAGCATAAATAGGCCATACTTATGATAAACATATCAACTAAATTAACTAATGACCAAAAGAGAGTCATAATTTCATTTTGTTGATTTATGTGATCATGAGAAGGACATTGCCTCTAAATTGCCTTCTACTCTCATATTTTTATCCACTTTTATTTTTTGTTAGTTTTTAGAGATTTTTAGCTAATCACAACTTCAAATCTTGGTTTAATTTGATTGAGTACAATTTTTAAAATCAATTCAATTCCCTATGGATCGATCCGTACTCCCCACGTACTAAAATTGTACGCTGTGCGCTTGTGGTTATTTTAAATTTAAATTGGCTATTTTTCTAATCCGATAAAAAGTTAGCCGTTAAACAAGTTTTTGGCACCGTTGTAGGGGAATTAATTTGATTTTATTTCTATTCTTCGAATTATTTGTTGTTTGATTTTATTGTGTGTTTGTTTTGTGTGTTAATTTGCATTTTAAAAAAAGGAAAAATATTTTGTGTTGTGTGTTTGTGTGGTTTTTGTTTGCATTTGATTTGTGTCTTTATTGTTTTTTCATTTTCATATTTTTAAAAAATTACACAATTTCATTTCAATATATATATATATATAATCAATTTCATTTTCTTTGCAATATACACTACAACATTTTACATTTCAAATTGCATTGCATTTAAATTTTACTCAATTTCCCTCATTTACTGTTTACAAAATTTCTACACATCTGTGCATACAAACTTCAATTTGCCTGTCAATACATACACCTCCCTGAACATCCTCATGCCTTTTTCATTCACCAACATTTCTGCCATACATCACCCACAACTACAACACTGCTGCAACACTACAACTCCACCATCGTAACTGCCTATGGTTGCCTCTGCCCACTCACTCATCAAACTAGCAAGTTCATCCCATAACTCCATAGCAACACAATCATTATCCACAGTCACAGCCTATTGTTAACTACCTCTGCATAACAAACCCCTTACTGCCTGCACACTGCACAACTCTGTGCACTGTTAACAGCTACATACCACATCATCCATCCTTGTTGCATTGCTGCTACATCAACCCACTACCACATCTCTTTCAACTGCCATGACACCAGTATCTCCGCACATCATTCACATGACCTACTCCAACCATCAAACCAAAACAAACCATACAACATCTCACTACATTACTGCCACTTCATAAACCACATCTTCCACATTGCTTCTCTCCAATAACAAACCAATATCACTTGCTCTGTACATAACTACTTGTTGTCATACTGCTTGCTGTTATAAACACTACATCTACTTGCTCTATGCATAACATACTTCCCACACCTGCCATTACAAGAGCAACACACTCCACCAGCCCATCATTTGCACGATACTGCCCCTTCATCCCACAGCAATTTACTACCATCCTTCATACCATCCATCACCTTACATACAGGTAACACATTCACTTCATATCTGTACTTCACACTTTGCAAATAACCATCACAAACTTTACACTGAACATCACACTTTCATCCCTACCCACCACCACATTACTGCCATTCTATCATTCCACTACAAACTTTACCTACATACAACACTCCCCATCCCAACAGCCACTACACTTCCTTGCCAATCACTACTTTCATCAGTACAACGTCCCCACTGCTACTCTCAACACTTCTCTGTAGTCACCACTATTCACTACTGTATAACTTCAACACACAACCATTCTACATCAGCTCATCTCTTTAATCCTTGAAAACCACTACTTCTTTATCCAACCTCAACTTTCCATATACATACATACTGTGCACATACATATATACTGTGCACAGCCCATATACAACTACACAACTGCCTATACACACTTTCCCCCTTCAACCATCACTGAACAGCCACTTTCCCCTTTCAACCATCACCCTTCAGCCATCACAACTACAACAGCCTTCTTCATTTCATATCAGATCATCATTCAAACAACACCGCCTATCAGCCTGCCACCATAATTGTGTGCACATCCTCTAACATCACTTCCTTCTCCAGCAACTATCCAACCACCTTCATCATAGTGTGTCACCAACCACTTCATTGTTCCTCCTACCCCATCATCAAACTCACTACCATTGCCTATAAAAAACTGACACCCGGACATCAACAAACCACCTTGTCACAACACTACTTCCAACCACATACTTCAGACTGCTTCTACGAACTTCATCCATGCCATCACTTCACCTCTGACCATCCCATTTTAAATCTTCATTGTCAACCTGTACACACCACTGCAACTCAGTACCAGACATACTTCAGCAAACAACAACCACTGCATCTCCAAACCAATAGTCATACCATCATAATCAAACTCCACCTCACTCCCCAATTTCAATTCGCGACCGAAATTCCCCAATCCTCTACCTGGACCTCACCAAAACTCAATCACGAACATCAACAAAACCAAATCATTCGTCGAACACCCTCGACCAATTTAGCAAGCCGCAATTCGATTTAGGGTTGAATTTGAATTCGAGAAAGGCGTATGGATTGATAGGGTATTGATTTCGCTGGTAATTTGTGAATGTGATTTGAAATAAAAGTTCGGTTTTGGTTTTGCTCTGGTAATTCTTGTATAATTGGGTCGAGTGGAGATCTTGTTTTTTTTATTATTACCTTTTGTTTATTTTTTTCCTTTTTTCTATTTTAGTTCATTTTTCTTTTTGTCCTGTCATCTTAAAAAAATCTTTTGTTTAGATCTTTTACAAATTTTTCCCTTAAAAAAATAATAATAACAAGTTTCTTGTGTTGTTTTCAATTTTCTTTTATATTCAGTTCGGTTGTATTGTTTAGTTTTTGTTATCCTCTATTTTGTGTTTTAAAAAAATAAATAAATAAATTGTTTTCTTCCCACTTAAAAAAAGGAAGAATTGTATATATCTTTCCACTTAAAATTTTTTGTTTTCTTCCAACTTAAAAAAATTGCTTTTGCTTTTAAAAAAACTGTATATATCTTGTTTTTAGTTTCAGGTTGCAAAAGCAGGAAATTAGAAGGAGAAGAACTACTGAAAATAAATTGCTTACTTGCTTATATAAGAAAAATTTGCTGCTTTTAAAATAAATTGCTAATAAATTATGCATGCTCTAGTATCATGGCCTTATCTCGTGTTTTTCTTTTCACTTTACATTGTTGGTTGCTTGCATTCTAAAATAAATTTCAAAAAATAAAAATAAATTTCTTTCGTAGCCGCATTGTTAAAATCACGTTTAATTTTTGTTTTGCATTCATCTTATCTTATTTTCTTTTCCAAGGGCAACACCTCAATCCACATAAGGTGGGGAATTTCATCACCTGCTTCCTTGGCCCACAAATTGCATATCATCTTAGAATTTGCTAATAATAACGGTTAGACATCAGACTTAATGGTGTCGCGAGCTCACCTAGGGCTTAATTGTATATTGACGAGTTGACTTCTTTGAACAATTTATTTTCTTGGTGTCTAGGCTACGGCAGAGCAATAATCAGTTATAAATATTGCAATGATTCGTAAATATTATACTGATCGTTTCTCTGAAGGTACTTAAACTTTTGGTTGCATTGCTATGGTGATTCGTGGTGCACTGATAAATCATGTCCGTTACATGGCTAAGAACTATCTTGTTGATTTAAGACAAAGTGTGATTATACAATTTTTGGTTAGGAGCTACTTAGGTAGAAAATTTGTAATTAAGTTCTTGCATTCATTTGTTGCATTAGTTCATGCATACTTAAAAAAATTCAAAAGCCAAAACTAAAAAAAATTGTAAATATTTCTTAACTTGATTATTAAATCCTTCGAAAATTTTCAATCAAAACAAAAAAATCTTAAAAAATTTTACTTGAGTTAGTTTTTTAAAAAACACAAAAATCCAAAAAATATAATCTTTTCAAAAACAAAAAACATTTGAAAAATCCAAAAAACAAAAAAAATTCAAAATTTTCTTTTGAAAAATAAATTCCTTCTGGTAAATATTTTTCCTTTATAAAAAAAATTCTTGAAAATGTCCAAATTTTCTTACTCGCCGGAATTTTACAATAGTTGCGAAAATCAATATAAATCATATAATATCACACCATATTTTTATGGATATTTCAATGATAATTATTATACAAACAATTTGAATTTTGAACAACAAAATTTTCAAAATGAAGAGCAACCCTCAACTCTTGAAAATAGTATTGAAACTCTTTCGTCTTTACTTGAACTCTCTACACAAAATGATCAAATAATAAATGATTTGTGTAATTTATATCTGTGCAATAACTCAAGTCAAAGTTTTCAAGGTAATCAAGATTTGAATTCTCTTCAAAATTCAAATGGGTTTGATTATAACTCATGCCAACAAAATTTCAAAATGAATTTCAAAATGAAAGCAAAAATGTGAATTACTACTTAAATGATTTTGGCAATGAGAATAATTTCAATTATGGTGAAATGGACAATTTTTGTTTTCAACAATTTCAAATTGAAAATTCTCAAATTAATAATTATAAATTTTATTTTTCTGAGCAAATGGATGAAATTCACAAACATGGATTTGTTGTTTGATACATATATGAAACAATGTGAGAAACAAAATCAAAACCCAACGATTGACGAGTCAAGTAATAATCCACCTTTTACCAAAATCGACGATTATCAAATAACAACTTTTGAAATTGAAAATGACAATCTTAATGAAGTTGTTGAAAATATGGTAAATGAGTTGGATTTCAATTCTTTTGAGGGTGAGAAACTCGATTTAGATTGCTATCTTCCTTTTTTCGATTTTGAAAATTTGAATGGACTTTGAACTTGATATATGCAATGAAGTTGTGAATAATTCAACAAAGAAAAATGAGTTTAATGAACATAATTTCTTTGGACTTTTCAAAGATGAGTTGTTGAATTCTGAAGTGGTAGACTTAACTCACCATTTTAATTTTGAAATCAATAATTCTGAAGAAGTTTTCAATGATAAGTTTGAATTTCAATTTGGTGAAAATAAACTTGAACTTCAACTAATTATTCTATCAACCCCAAAAATCATCAAAAATAAAACAACTCAACTGATTTTTTATAAAACAACATTCATTTTTCCAAATCAACATTCAACTTTGAAATCTTTTATAGTTTGGTTTTCTGTGCTTAAGCTGTGTCTCTCATACTTGAGGAGACAAATGAATTTGTCTTTGGGAGATCGTTTCATTTACTCTTTGACGATATACTTTCTGATGTCGTGTAAATAATAACTGTTTTATTTTCATGTAAATATAGGTCATATTTTTATTTTTTTAACTTTTCTCCTTTCACTTGTGTTGACTATGTGGACACAGTCAAAATCAAGTGTAGGGGGACTCTCATCTTCATTTTTTTTTCATGGTTTATTTTTTGCATTTCCTTTCCAAAACTCAAAAAAAATTGCAAATTTTCTTTTTAGCATATTGATTTACTTTTAAAGAAATACTATAAGATAAGTATAGGATTTTGGTTTTAGATTGAAATTTTTTAAAATTTATTTGTCTCAACAAAAAGAAAAATAAAGTTTGATTACAAGTAACGACGGTTTAACTAGTTTATAGGAAGGTTCATGGGTGATAATTATAAAGTATATCCTAATTAAAATCTTTATTTAAGAAAAGTGGTGGGTTCAAAGAAAAGGATATAACATTTTTTATCTTCTAAGTTAAATGGTGCTAAGATGATTTTGCAAAACTCTCTCTTCAAAAAAAACAAACAAAAGAAAAAAAATATTTGTATATATTTTATAAACACCTAGAGACATGTGTGCACACGTAAGTGTGTACACTCGCCATGCTTTGTACCCTACTCACGTAAGCCCGAAATGCGGTGCATGGGTCATATATCTGGCCTCGGTTTTCTAAGTTAGGCATATGTAAATATTGTTAATATCAACAAAATTTTTAAAAATAGAGAGAGTAAGCAATTGAAATCCAAGCACTATTTTTACTTATTTGACTTGTTATTCAAAAGAAATGAAAATACCACTTTGATAAACTTTGAAAATCAACTAAGGATCCATTTCATAGCTGCACTATGTTATCAACCGAAACAACTAGCCAAACTAGAGTCTAATTGTGATGATAACTTAATTTTTGGTGGATGTTTTGACGAGTAAAATGACTTAAATTTCTTGATAATGACCAGAACTTATATTTAACTTATTCATGTCAAATATAAAAGTAAATCCTTCATTTGTAAATATTTTCAAAAACTGGCATTCATCTCTTTGTAAATAAATCTTGGATTTAGAAATTTTCATTTCGCATTTGGATTTTCTGGGTAGTATCCGTTGAAAACCCTCACGAGACAACAGTCGTCCTACTAGGAACACCTAGAGGTTTAACGGCTTGTTGCATACACTCAATGCAATCGTGTTTCCTACAAAAACTGATTTATCTTAGTTTTAGTTTAATCGAGGACTAATAAAAAGATAAGTGTGAGGATATTTGATGTGCACGTAAATGTGCATATTTTTACTACCATATTTAATCTAATTTAATTAAATATATGAGCATATAGGGTACTTTAACATGTCTAAACCAAAATTTCAATTATTTTTAGATCATCACTTAATCATCTTCATATAGGGGCAAAATGGTCATTCTTGTGCATATAATAATTTGAGAAAATTTACATGGACATTTTTATGTTATTTTATAGGAATTTGGATTCAAATATGAAGAGGCTTCATGAAAATGTACATGCACAAGAGAAGGAAACAAATGAAGATGGAAATAATTCAATTCATGCAACATGGAGGACCCCACCTACCCACTTGCCTTGATCTACAATTAGAAGCTAATGCACATGTTAGTGGAGATAAAAGTTACATGCACATCTAATGGTAAATTATGCTTATGCTAATGACAACTTGGTGGCCACACTTCCTCAAGGGTATTTTGGGTGGACCCCAAAAATATACATTAGAGTTTTAGGCTTGTATAAGTACCCCATATATTCATGTAATGAAGCTCTTAGCCTCCTCTTCAGTTAGTTTAGTTTTAGGCTCAAAAATAAACAAAAATTCTCTTTTCTTTTTAATGGCTTCTTAGTCATTTCTCTTATGTAATTTCATTTATGCAATTTTATCTTGCTATTTTATTTCATTTTATTTTCTTTTATGTTAGTAGCTTAGATTAATTATTACAAGTAGTTTAGCTCTCTTTTTATTTAATTACTTTACATTTCCTCTTGTTTTTTGTTTCATGTTGAACTCTACATTTGTTGACATGATAATAAATACGAGAAGCTAAACCCCATCAATTTAGGGGTAATGAAGCTCTCCTAATCATGTAGATTCAACATTTTGCTAATTTTTGATCTCCTTTTGTGCTTAATGGAAATGTTTGATGTCGTTAAACTATGTTGTTTTAGCTTTGAATTTGATAGCCTTTGTTGTTGATACCAAATAGGCTATGCTTAGACAAACATAAACACAAATTACCTCTTCATCTACATATGATTATTATAATGAAGTGAATTTTAAAATCAAAATTTGATGGTCTATATTACTAATCAATAATGAATAGATCATGCTTAGAACATATTTTATTGTCAAGTTTATTAACATTTTCATGAGAGTTAACAAGTGTTTTAGTGGCTATGTTAAAGTTTGATGGTTTATGTTAGGCTAATTAATAGCACAAATAGGCCATACTTATGATAAACATATCAACTAAATTCACTAATGACCAAAGAGAGTCATAATTTCATTTTGTTGATTTATGTGATCATGAGAAGGTCATTTCCTCTAAATTGCCTTCTACTCTCATATTTTTATCCACTTTTATTTTTTGTTAGTTTCTAGAAATTTTTAGCTAATCACAACTTCAAATCTTGGTTTAATTTGATTGAGTAGAATTTTTAAAATCAATTCAATTCCCAGCGGATTGACCCATACTCGCCACGTACTAAAATTATACGACGTGCCCTTGCGGTTATTTTTAATTAAAAAATTTCGGCTATTTTCTAATAAGATAGAAAGTTAGTCGTTAAACAAGTACCCAAGAAATCATCTAGGAAAATCTAAATAGACGATGTCCTGGTTCAGTGAACATGATATGGATCTCATCTCACATTAGCCCCAAACAATATACTTGTAGTTACAACAACAATTCAAGTATCAATACTCTATAAATATCATTGTAGAACATGCTTGGTATGACGACAATCAACATGCATGGTTACCTATAATTCACCAAGTCAAAATCAAGATTTGTTGTGTAACGTCACCCGAAATGTAGGATCAATGGCACCCATCCATAAAACAATCCAAGTCGTCTTCCTCTTCCGGCAATGTTCAAACAACAAATATTTTTGGAACTTATGACATATAAACAACCTAAATTGCCTCCCAGACTTAAGAGAAAAACAATAGTTGTCATCTCAAGTTCATGGGTAGGATAATTCTTCTCATGTACTTTCAAATGTCGACCAGCATAATAAACAACCCTACTCTTCTACATTAATCTAGAGCTTAATCTTGTACCACAAGCATTGGTTTATACCGCGAATGCTTCCGAATCGTTAGGGAGTACTAAAATAGGTAAATTAGTTAGTAACTCCTTTAGCTTAATAAAAGCATACTCACATTTCAAGTTCTATGAGAAAACTAAATCTTTTTAATAAGATACTTCAATGGTGTTGAAATCTTTCCAAAGTCCTATAGTGGACTGCTTATAATAGCCAGCCAAACATAGGAAACTTCTTTCCTCCATAACTTCCTTTGGTAAAGTAGAACAATTTTCCTTACTCTTACTTTGGAATTAGATAGGTTTTATCCAAACCACACTTTCCAACCATTTTTTCATAAAGATTCGACAACTCAAACCATACTTCGGTAGAAAAACGCAGGGTGGTGTTCACTCTTTATTATTACGAAAAATTTCAATCTGGTAATCTACCATTCCAATTCAAACATTGATTGAAAATGTCACCAAATGTCTATGATATTTTCTTTCACTACCCCAAATATTCCAATGCTCTCGATTCCATTATGCTTAATATTAACAAGTCCTTAGCATCCTGCATATTTACTTGTCTAGCTAGTTTTGCCTAATCAATCCATATAAGCCGTGTAATTCCTCTAACTCCAATCAAATTCCAAGTGAAAAGTTCTTCTTTTTTCAAAATCTTTGATTCCCAAATCTTATTTTTCACAAAAACTAGTAAGCTTCAAAAATTATAAGATCTTTGCTAATTTTAGCAAATGTTTAATTTTGTGACAAAAATCATGACATTTTTTTCAATTTATATTTTTAGCAAAATGGTTCAACTTAGCTTTGAGAAGTGGACATGTAAAACATATATTTCTACTCTTCCTTTTGTAATAATAAATCTTCATGATAGTGAATTTTAAAAGAAAAGTGATATTTTTATTTTTATTTATTTTTTCTTTTCTTTCGGTTTACTTTTTAAAAGTTTCATTGTTCAAAAGCAAAGTACATATCAAAAGATAAGTGCAACTTTATGCTTTACACTAACTTCTTACAAAAATTAAAGCTTTAGAATAGTTATGGAAAATTACTTTTTATTATGTTTTTCCATGTTTGAAACTTAAAATAAGGGGTTACTGATTCAAACTTCAAATTATTTACTTTCTCAAAAATTTCAAACACTGATGTTTCTAACTTATTTATCATTTTTCTCCTAGAAGATATCGTACATCTAAGGTTTTTAACTTATAGAAAACATTTTCAATGGTTTACCACTTGAATTAGAGTAGATGAAGACAACCTAATTTACACAAGACGGAATACTTCATATAATAGTGTTTCAACTGCATAAGGTTTTAGCTCTTCTTTTTCGAAAATGGTTAACTCAAGTTTATCCTCCAATACAATGTCCAAACCTCATATTGGAGTACTCTAGCTACTCGGTGGGTTTGCTATAACTATTTCCAATATAAGAATAGGACTTTCCTTTTTACCAAGGAGATCTATTCTACCTTGAGGAGTCCACTTCCATGCCTATATTATGCCTTATTAAGATCCCACTTTTTTTTATAGGTCCAAGGGTACTACTCTTCTTTTTCCTTCATGCACCCAAAATTTACTCACCACTACTAGTAGGTATAGGGAACCTCTATTAGCATTTCTTTATGGAGTAAATTATAATAAATGTGATGGATTTGTTCTTTACCCAAAATTATTACAATCATAACATTTATTTTGACTAGCAAAGATTTGCTTATATAACAGGACAAGGTAACAACTACCTTATAAGTCAAAATACACACATACATGTATAATAGAAAATTACAAATATGTTCTCTTAGTATGCATTAATCCCTAAGGAATTCTGAACCTAAGCTTTGATATTAAATGTAACAACCAACACCTCCAAACATACCGATTTAAAGTCGAAGAGTATCTTTTGACCGTCGTTGTGCCAAGATGTATGAATCTTTAGGTTTTAAAATGGTTTGCAAGGCAAAAAGACAATTATAACTTTACACAATTCTACGCTTTTAGATCTCACAGTGGAAGGAATAAAATATAAATGCTGAAAATAATCCAGGTAACACAGTCACAAAACAACCATAATCCATACAATGAAAGAAAAAACAAGTCTCCAAATGTCAATACAACATATGTATGATAAAGGTAAAGTCTCCAAATAATACCATAATAATAGTCTACCTAATGATATAATAAGGTACATAGAGAATGACTGTAAATAAATAAATCTCAACATCTTGTCGCCTTCTCTATGCTCCTTGACCAAATCACCTCACATATTTCCTTGTCCTCCTATAATAGGTAATAAGAGGAATAAATAGAGAGGATCAGGTAAGTTTGGTGAATGAATTATATCACTAGTGGTATGGTGTAAACAAGTGATTGAAGTTCAATTATGTCCTACACCTAGAGTGTACCTTAGTATGTGTTATAAAGAGCTGGTTATTTTAAATTTTAAGTTAACTATTCTAGATGTCTAATTATAGTTTTTTAAATTTCCATTCACAAGTGGAACATACTAAAATAGAGTAATTCCTAGAGGCATCTCTAATGTATGATCTCAATGGTAGACCACCTTAACTATACATCAACTAACACCTTTAGTAGCAGTTACTAAGGTTATTCCTCTTTGGATATACACCCAATGCCCAGCTCATTCATCGAATCACTGTCTGATGGTTCTTGAAATCCATGCAATGGTGGTCCTAACCAAATATACATCCAACGGCTGACCCGTTCATTCAATCATAGTCCGATGATTCTTTCCATCTTACATTGGTGTAACAAGTGGAGTATGCATTCAATGCTTGGCCCATTCGTTGGATCAACGTCCAATGGTTCTTTTCATCTTGCATTGGTGCATATCCTCGCTAGTCTGCTTCTTAAGTTCTATATCGTCACATAAGTAGCAATCAAGGTTTGATCAACTTCTCATCTAGGATTCATTGATCCATTTCCAACAAAAGTCTTCATTCACTCTTTCTAGCTTTGTAACAACCCAAAATTTGAGTTAAAATAAGTTTGTGAAATTATCAGAATTGAGCCATGGGAGTTTCACCATTGTGTCCGTGGTAATTTTATGGTCAATTTCCATATATAATTTGTCAAAATCCGAGTCGGTATGGAGAAGATACGAGAGAAATACGAAATCGGAACAAAACGAAAAAAAAAATATTAATAGGGCTAGGTCGACCTAAGCCGAGCTGAGGTCGACCCTAAGGTCGACCCCCATATACTCAAGTCGACTTACAAGTTGACCCTCATTGGAGCAAGGTCGACCCGCCTTGGTTATTTGATGTAGATTCGTCCAGTTTTGAGCAAACACATCATCTTTTGATTTTTCTCAAATCCTGTGCGTTCGTGCTTCCATCCGACGGTTTCTAGTAAGCCTATGACGTGGTTGTACCAGATTTAATCTTCAAATCCAATGGCCTGAGACCCCTAAGCTACACTATAAATAAGACCCTAGACCTAGCTATTTTTCTCATTCAGATTTTCTTCCAATTGGGTTCATTGCCTGAGGCTGGACCCTAAAAGGAATAATTTTCTTGGGAGGAGATCCTTTTAATAAAAATATTCTATTCCCTAGAAGTGGATCTGGGAAGTCCAAGGAATAGGGCTAAGGACCACAGGTGAGTGTTTTGTAATTATTTTAGATTTTTATGTAATTTAAAATAATATGGTTCTCAATAGTTGTAGTTTTTCTGCATTTATGAGACAGATTTTATACAAGTTATTTACAGTTAGTTTTTAAAGTTCTTTTTAGTCTATTTTATTCAGCTATTTAAAGTTATTTGTATTTATTTACATCTGTTTTACGTTAGAATTTAGCCTGTAAATGTTAGTTTCTTTTTATTCCTTTTTACGCGAATAAAATATAAGAATATTAAAAGGAGGAGAATTCGCTAATATGGATTAAATAGAAATAAACACTGAATTTATAGAAATTAGATGTCAAATAAGAAAGAACTGTAATAAAAAAGAAGATAGACTGAAATAGGCAAATTTGAGACATTTGCAAGCATGTTTTTAACTAGTGGTTATAACTAAAAAGATAGAATATAAGAGTAACAATTATAACATAGGTTATAATTAAGCAGAAAGAACAGAAAAGGCTTATTTTAAAACTTAGATTAAGTTAATAAGAAAATATAGCAGAAATAACAGAAGAGGCTTATTTTAAAACTTACATTAAGTTAATAAGCAAGCATAGAAGAAGGGCCCGTAAAAACAGCATTCCCTTTCAGTCAGGAACTGATGGTCTCACAATAGTTAGGTAAGGCTAGGACACGCTTATGCTAATTAGGGTACATAAATGGCCAATAGATAGAAGCTCAAATCTGGGGATTTGGGCAAGAGGCGCAAACTAGAATTTGTTTGTTAGGATCAGTACCGACAGCATTCCCTTTCAGACTAGGACTGATGGTCTCACAATAGATTAGGTGAGGTTGGGCACGCTTATGCTAATTAGGGTAAATAAGAGGTCAAGATAGGAGGCGACAATTAGTGTGCACCGGCGATGACTGAGCGTGTGGCATCGATTGGGGTAAATAATTCGCTACTGCGTTTCAAACGCTAAACGGGTGTCTTTTGTTGTGACCAACAGGATTGGTTCACAGTGGCATAATAGAGATAGAAGGCCGATCAACGAGTAGAATTAGGATTTCAACCTAATTAAAATAGGATTAGGGTTTCAACCTAATCATATCAATCTAAGACAAGTGCAAACAATCACAATCAAAGCAAATAGAAATAGAAACAGTATTTTATCCCAGTTTTACCTTTTCTATATTTTCCTTTCAAACTAGAACTGTTGTTTAGTCTATTATCTTTATCTTGCTTAGAAATACTAGTAATTACTTTCACTCACCAGACTTATTGTCTGACCCACTCCTCTATTTCCCATTTTCTCCCATAGGCCAGTAGAGTCGAGGATAGTAGATTCAGATTTCTTGGAGATACATTCTTGGAGTTCTTCATGTATTCTTCTTCTTCATTTCAGTTTTCTTTTCATTTGACTTTGGATGTACTGGTAGTTTATGAGAGGGATGATTTTTATTGTTTATGTACTCTGATGATATGACTGGGATTGTATTTTTCACGAGACAAGTGTATTTTGTTTTTAAGACATATTCTGTTTTGAAATGAATTTTAAATTTAAATGGCTAGTTATTATCTAAATTTTTCCGATGTTTTTATTTATTTATCTTGTGAATCTTAGTCTCTGTGATGCTTTAGCTATACCTATAATGCACCACATCTTTTAGTGTGCCCTTTTTGGGTATACTAAGGGGTGTGGGGTGTTTCAAGCTTCCACCAGTCTGTGGCTATGATCGGCTACAAATGATAACAACTTCTAACTGCGATATAGTCGCCCACCACATTGAGTTTCACGTTCTAACTTAATGAAGCTACCCAAAGGCGGTGCATTTCTAGCTTGCTGCCTGACCCTATTTAGCTTCGCGCACTTTCGGGTAACTATGATGTGGGAAAATGTTTTCCAGATCCTTCCTACTTGACTTGTTTTAGGTCTAGGTTCAACCTGGGCCTACTACAATAATTTAGACCTTTGAAAATAAAATTCAAACGTATGGTTGCCTAGTGCAAATAATAAAACATTCTCGGGCATTTAGACGTCTGACTATCTTTATAGACGTCTAACTTAATTTTTAGACCTCTCAAAAATGTATTTAGACGTTTTAAAATTGTCGAATTTCAACTTAAAACTCTCGGGTTACGATTTCCTAAAACCTATACATCTGGAAACAATTTTTAGACGTTTGAATGAATTTTTAGATGTCTAGTCTGATTTTTCCAAATTTTTATAACTTGTTTGTTTTGGTTATTTTTATTAATCTTTTCATGATTTCGCATACAAGTGTAAGGACTTGTGTTCAATCATATTTCTATATGTATTTTGTACCCAACTTCAAATGATTTATGCTAATATTTATCAGCGGATTTCAAATCAATTATATATGTATTTATGGGATTTTATATGTACACTCAAATTAACTATTACGTATATTTTAATGTATTCAAAAATCATTACAAATTAATCACGTAAATCAGATCTATAAAAATGATCTCTTATTCAACAAAACCATAAATGAATTGGATCTATAGGATTAAGGATGATTTTAATAAAAATTATCATTGGTTTATCAAAGTCAATCCAAACATATTATATAAATTTACATCTATAATATTAGAGATAGTTTTAGTCTGTTTACTTTCTACTTATCTATTCAATGATTATATCTATAATTTTCTTGGGTTTTTCCCAAATTATTTCATTTCGAAAATTTAGAAGAAAACGTAGATTTGAGAAGAAAAATTATGTTTATATTACTAAGAAGGTATATAATTGACAATTAATTACTTATTCCCAACATACTTATTTCATAGATAAAATCCACTCGCCTTTTTAGCTTTCCCTCTTCTCTTTTCTAAGAATTCACCCCCAGCTTTGGTAGTTCTCTTTCTCTAATTCTCTTTTATTTTTTATTCAATTTTCTTTTAGTTTGTTTTGAATTAGTATTTCTTTTTAAGGAAGAAGAAGAGGAGGAAGAAATGTTCAGGAGGCGGATGCTAGGTTTTTTGATTTAATGGCATCAATAAAACTTCCTCTGGATTACTCACCTCGGTAACACTAGTATTAAATTGATTTAGAAAATCTTTTAGGTTCTCTTCCGTACCCTAATGAATACTCGATAGGGACATTACATCCTTCGGTCAAGCAGTGTGGAGTGGAGCCTAAACTGCTCCGTAAACTTTCTTGCCAGTTGATTAAATGAAGATACAAACTTCATGCTAGCCGAGTGAACCACATCATAGCTACCCAATCTAAGAATATTGGGAAATGTCTATACCTTACCACGTCGGTCGCTTGGGCACCATTAATATGCCACTCATATTTCAATAACTGTTGTCTGGGGTCGTCGTATCAATATAAGACAACATCTTGGTGTAACAAACTTTCTATGGTATTTTTCCCATAAAATGTCATAAATGAATGTGGTCCTGTTAGGTGCCAAGCCTTATTCTTCATTCTTTCTCCATTGATTTTCATTCAGCAATCTCCTCACCATATCAGTAATATATTCTTGATTGGATTGATTATGTGGATGGCAACCATCAAGAACAGCCCCGAGTGTTTGGCTCTGCAAAAGCTCTTGATACATTCAATGATGTCTAGGCTCTCATTTCTCTGAGAGAGCCACTTTTCCAGATCTTTCATGATGACTGGTTGGTTCTATGGCGTTCACCTGATCATCAGCATTCTGTAATCCAGTGTTCAGTCCAACGCCGTTGTTAGTATCCTATAAATCATCTTCCCTATCAGACAAATTAGCGACATCAGGTAGTTGCGCTCCGGTACCATTCCGGTCCATTCCCAACATGTTCAGTACCGACCACATTGGTTATGGACAACACTTGGCCACTTCCTCTTGCACTCCTCTTCGACTTCCCAACATCCTTTCCTTCCATCTTCTGCTTGCCTTATCGCCTGTTCTGTTTAGATAAAGATGATCTTTCTTCTTCAGAACTTGAAGGTGATGAATTCATACGACTCTTCCTATGCCTTTGTGTTTGTTGGGCTAGCAAAGTTAGACTTTCCTCCATCTTAACAAAGAGGGCTTTCTAACTATCAAGCATTCTTTGGTTTATCTCAGCCATTATCCTATTAAGTTCAAGTTTTTAGCATAATCTCATGTGGGGAAAAGGTCCCGACAAAGCGTTCAATGGTTGAGTAATTTCATCGTTATTGTGAGAAGTTTCATCTTTTCCACCAATGGGTCCAGATCTCATGGAAAGTCTCTTAGGGGCCATTTCTTCGGATTTGATTTTGATTCCTTCTAAAATCGCAGTAACTTCAAATTTACAACAACTGTCTTTTGGATCTAACTTCTGAACGCTTGCAACTTATAATATTAAGCTAGATCTACACCTAAGAGGCTCTATTATCAGTGAAAGCACTAAAAATATTAGATCAAAATGTGGTACACCACCCAATCAATCAAAATGAGAATTGATCTAATAGAATCAAATGGAGGTAGCAAAGAACACATGGTTTATATAGTGTTTGGCCAAAAATTCATGCATATGTCCACTTAATCTTATTAACTTCAAATTTGTTACTACAAGCACTATTATAATGATTTCAGATCTTGAACGTAAAGTTAGGTCGGGATTATAACACTTTGAAAAAATAATGTAGTAGAGAGAGAGAGAGTAAGAGGTGAAGAGTATGAGCTCTAAAGATTCAAAAGTCCCTAGAAAGTCCTCTTTATGTTGCTCTAGAGCTTCTATTTATAGCTGGAATCATCCGTCAGCCACTAAATCATGAAAAAATAGGTAAGATTTCATATCCTAGAGAATAGGGAGGAAGAACAAGTCATCTTAAGGAAAAAATCATGTCGGTACATGTTAACTAGCTTTTTGACCAAGTAGATTTTCAATAGAAGTTAGAACATCGAGATGAAGGTGAAACGATTCACGAACTTAGAAATGTGCTTAGAAGGTCCATAGAAGCATATTCAACAAAGTTGCAAAGGTAAAGGGACAAACTGGACCACCATGTACCGAGAGGAACCACTCTGTACCTAGAGCTTTTTGCTCCACTTTGTACTTTCTAAACCACTTGTAATTAAAGCACTACCTCAAGTGATCGTCATAGAGTGCTTTCCTTCAAGAATAAACAAGCGATTCTAAGGATTCAAGAGAAGAAAGCAAAAAACTTGGAAAAGACAAATATATCAACAAAGTTAAAAAGAAACAACTCCACCTTCAAGGAAAAGTGTTTGGAATGTAATGAATCAAAAATACAAAGGCGAAATAGAAGAAGAAGGAGGGAATTTCCCCACTAAAACTAGTCAATACTAAGTGGATTCTCTCGATACCGAGAGCTTTATATTGGAAGTTGGGACGACCTTGGTTCTCATGCACCTTTGGACTTGGATCTAGACCTTCAACTTAGTGGGCCTTCGAGTCTACTGGTGAATTACCTTATAAATACAGACCTTATGGATACTAAAACATGACTCTTTTGGCACTTCATCTTCTTCATCTCCTATCATTCCCCTATGGCTGTCACTAAGGAAGATACTATTTGCTATTATAGGCATTAAATCAATAAAACACTTTTAGTAGTGACTCAAAATCTCTCTAAAACTCTATCAAATCAATTAAAGCTATAGTGGATGTAGGCCAGAGATTAGCGAACCACTATAAAATCTTGATGTTCTTACTATTTTTATTATACTTTTTGCAAGTTCTCAACTTTTCAATAGGTTTTTGGGTGTTGTGCCACTTTTGGCATCAATATTTTAGTGCTTTCAATGAGAAATCGATTCTCAGGGATAGATCTATCTTCTATTTTGAGTTTTGAGAGATCCAGTTGTTAGATCCAAAAAAATTGCTATAAGGAAACTGAAAACTTGCTGATAGAGTTCAATGGCACCTAGGAGATCCGAAAGATCCTTAGGAATAATAGCTGGTAGTGATGAAGGAAATGCTCTCCAATTAGAAGTTAGTAATCAGCAAGTAGTACCAGGATCATCTGCTCAACATGAAGTGCTTAGTAGGGTTGAGCATGACAGGGTGATGTTGGAGTTAAACCAGAAGTTGGTTAACTATTAGAAGGCTTTGATGGAAAACATGGATGCTAGCATAACGCTGCTTACTCGGCAACCACAAAGGACTAGTAGGAACATGAGAGAAACTTCTCTCTCTGGATCTGAAGAAGAGAATTCGTCTTTTTCTAGTCAGAATAGGAGAAATGAAAAAAGAAATAGAAGGAAGTAGGTGCTAGACCAATAGAAGAGCTTGTTAGAGAAAGTCAGGTTTTCCCCTTAAAAGAAAACAACTCGATACCGAGAGGAATCAACTCCATACCGAGAGGTTTTCTAAACACCAAGGGGACAGGGAACTGATGTTTTAAATTTATCTAACTCGGAAGATGATTTACTGCTTAATGATGATGATTATGAACTAAATGTTAAAGTTAACATTGCTGAAGTTCAAATAGCTATAGCAAAACCAATAGGGCGTTAACAGAACGCCAAAGGAGTGGTTATGACTGGAGAACCTAGACTTCAGCGAGCAAACCGAGAATTTTTTGTAGAATCAAACACTCGGTACAGCCTGTGATAGTCGACCTTTGGAATATCATGCCAGCAAGGAATACATAATAGATATGGTTAAATGGTTAGTAGAGAAAAGAAAAGGTAGAAAGTACGAGGATTGGGGTTCTGTGCCAACCAGAACTCCGTTTATGGAAAACATTTTGAGAGAAGAATATCTTAGGAAGTTTATGATGCCGACATGTCATCGTATAACAGGACTACTGATCCTAGGCAACATTTACTCTAGTATAAATGGCACATGGATTGTGCCAAGGCGATGGATGTTGTTTGATGTAGATGTTTTTCCATCTTATTAGAAGGAGTCGCATCGATGTGGTTCGCTAGGCTCACGTCGAAATCCATATCAACTTTTGATGGGTTAGTTAGAAAGTTCATGGAGAAATTTCAACTCTACACTGCTCGGCCTAAGGACATGTTGTCCTTGTCGAGCCTGTCTCAAGGACCCAAGGTGTCACTGAAGGGGTTCCAGAATCGGTTCAATATTGTTGTCACAAAAGTAAGTAATCCAAAGAAGGATATAGTATTTATGGAGCTGGTCCAAGGCATATAACTGGACATGGATTTCGGTAGGTTATGAGGAAATGAAGGAACCTATGACTATGGAAGAGTTTCATCGAAAGGCTAACTAGTTCCATCAATTGGAAGAGGCAAGTCCAACCTCAGGAAAGCCGATGACTGACAGTCAAAGAAAGTTATCCTGAGCAACATTGTGATTAAACAAGCTAGAGAAAGCTCTGGTAACATGGCAGTTAATGTTGGAAATTCTGGTGGTTGGCGTAACAACAACAAGAAATGCCCGAGGAATATGAAACCGGAAGATTATATGCCCTTGAATGATGAATTGGGAAACATATACCTTACTACTCAAGGAACAAAACGATATAAGAAGCTTCCCAGTAGGGAGGCGACTAAGCAGGAAAGGCTCTATGGAAAGTTCTATCTTTTCCATGAAACTCATGGACATAACATGAACGAGTGCAGATGGAAAGTTCTATCGTTTGTATCGTTTCCTTAAAACCAGGAGGTATGCCAGCTCGCTAAAGCATGTACCGTAGGAAGATTGCTTTATCGTAGAAGACGGAGCTCTAGCTAAGCAGCAAAGGATGATAACTGATGATATCATATTTAGGAATAGGGATGCAGATGGAATCAAAGCACCAACTTTCGACCCCATGGTGGTAATAGTTGGAATTAGACTTGCAATAGTATGTCGGGTCTTGGTGGATACTGGAAGTTCTATAAACATACTACTTAGGAGAACATTCATTCAGATAAAGCTTAACATCAAGGAGGCGACAACTTGTAAAGCTAAAATTCAAGGCTTCATAGGCAAAGAGAAATAGCCGATTGGGATGATTAATCTGCCTATGGAATTGGGCGAAGGAGATCGTAGGATAGTGCAGATTTAGAAATTTCTTATAGTAAATGAATACTCGTCATATAAACCTTTTGGGCCGACCGGCCTTGTAGATTTTAGGATAGCACTGGCTCCTCAGTGTTTAATGATGATGTTCCCCATAAAGAATGGGGTCAAATCGGTAAGAAGAGAACAGAGCATAGGAAGAGAATGTTATGTTAAAGAACCGAAAGAAGCAAAGCGATGTGTGAAAGGCAAGGATGTGGAGAAGACTCCCCACATCTGTGATTCACAACCATAGCAACTAAAACCTGGACCCTGGCTTGGGAACCATAGCAAGTTTGACAAGGCCATGGATCCTATAAATAAGTCGGGGGAAGGGCGAACAGCACCAGTTGAGCTGATAGTGAATGTTCCAATCGACATAGATGATCCTACTTCGATCTTGAAGCTTAGATCTCAGCTCAATGCAAACTTAAGGAAGGAATTGGTTAATTTCCTCCAAGGAAATTTGAATGTGTTTGCTTGACGCATTCAAATATGTGCGGGATGTCATCGAAGATAACATGTTGCATTTAATATTGATCCAAATTTTGCATCAATCAAACAGAAAAGGCGCAGTCTAGGTCCGAAGCGATCTACTGTGTTGAAGGAATAAGTCAATAAGTTGATGGCAAACGTCTTTATCCGTGATGCCTTATACCCTGAATGGTATCCAACCTCGTATTGGTTAGGAAATCAAATGAAAAGTGGTGGACCCGTATGGACTATTAGAATTTGAATAAAGCTTGCCGGAAGGACAGTTTTCCTTTTCCCAAGATTAACCAACTAGTGGATAGGACTGTAGGACATGAGTTGGTCTTATTTATGGATGCCTACTCGGGCTATAACCAGATTCCGATGCATATATCAAATCAGGAGAATACTAGCTCTATAACAGATTTGGGATTATACTACTACTGACTAATGTTGTTCGGTTTGAAGAACGTCGAAGCTAATTACCAAAGGTTGGTAAATTCTACGTTCAAGAATAAAATCGAATGGAAAATGAAGGTGCACATAGATGACATTCCTGTGAAGTCACGAGTATCACGGAACCATTTGGTTAATCTTTTAGAGATGTTCGAGGTCCTAAGGAAATATAAAATGAAGTTGAATCCATTGAAATGTTCTTTTGGGGTGGCATTGGAAAATTTTCTATGATTTATTGTTAATGCGAGGGGCATCGAAGCCAATCCTAAGCAGATTAGTGCCCCGAGGAATGTAACTTCCCCGACTATAAAGAAACAGCTATAAAGCTTGAATCGAAAGATCATTGCCTTGAGTTGGTTCATTATAAAAGCAACAGATAAAAGCATACCCTTCTTTGACACAATTAAGAAAGCCAAGAAAAACTTTGAATGGAGTCAGGATTGTCAGAATTCTTTCGATGAATTAGTGAGGCACATGGAGATACCACCGATCTTATCCAAACCACTAAAAGGGGAAGATTTATTTATTTATTTGATAGTGTCTACTCATGTGCTAAGTGCAAGACTAGTACGTAAGGAGGCGAGGATTCATAGACCGGTTTACTATATGAGCAAGTGATTTATTGAAGCTGAAAAGAAATACCCGAAGTTGGAAAAACTTGCGTACTACTTGCCGATTGCATCTAGGAAGCTACGACCATATTTTCAGGTTCATCCAATTAAAGTACTGATAAATTAGCCTCTTAAGCCGGTGTTGTACCAACCCGAGACTTCGGGAAGGTTACTAAAATGGAATATAGAATTGAGGCAGTACGATATCACTTAACATCCAAGGATAGCGATAAATGGGCAGGCGGTGGCAGACTTCATCTTTGAGTTTACCACGCGCAATAGCGAAGAGGAAAAGGAGGTGGTTACACTTTCTCAGTGGAAACTGTTCATAGATGTAGCTTCGAACAAACATAGTTCAGGCATAGGAGTAGTGCTGGTAACTCCAGAGGGATGCTCAGTTTGATATGCACTAAGATTAGAGTTTCCTGCAACTAACAACAAGGTCGAATACGATGTGTTGATAGAATAATTGAGGAGAGCTAAGGAGCTGGGAATAAGGACGCTGCATATATTCAGCGATTCCTAAATCATGGTTTGTTAAGTAAGAAAGGAATATCAGGCTAAGGGTGCAAGACTTGCCCCTTGCCTAAGAACTATTGGATGATATAGAGTACTACACTATCATGCATATCCCCAAGGAGAAGAACACAAAGCAGACTCATTAGCTAAGCTGGCTAGTTTTGGGGAAGCACAAATGATGGGCTCAATTCCAGTAGAGGTTTTAGCAACTTCAAGCATCAATCAAATGGATGTCAATTGGATTTTGGAGACCATTGAAGAAGAGGAGTCATGGATGACTCTAGTAGAGGATTATTTGCTCAGGGAAATTCTACCAAGAGACATGAATGAACGGAAGAAACTCCTTCGAAAAACATCTCGATTCGTGATGCAAGAAGGAGTACTGTATATACGAGAATTCTCTGCCCCCTACTTTGGTGTGTAACCAAGGATGAAGCTAGGAAGATCCACGGGGAAATCCATGAGGGCAGTTATGGTGATCACACTGGGCGACGGACTCTGGCTACAGAGGTACTTCACTATGGGTATTTCTAGCTAGTAATAAAGCGCGATGCATCTGATTACACCAGACGGTGCGATCGTTGCCAGAGATTTAAGAAGATTCTGAGAGCCTCATCAACAAAACTTACACAAATGATCAGCCTATGGCCATTTGTGGTCTAAGGAATTGATCTGATCGGTGTGCTACCGATAGGGAAAGGAGGAGCTAAATATGCAATAGTTACAGTAGATTACTTCACAAAGTGGAATGAAATGGAGCCGCTTGCCACGATTACAATAAAAAAAGGTGATTAATTTATAAATAAGAACATCATTTGAAAGTTCGGAGTACCTCAAAAGATCATAACGGACAATGGAACTCAGTTCGAAAGTAACAAGTTCAAGGATTTATACAACCGGTATAGGATTGAGAAGAGCATCTCAACGGTAGCACATCCATAGGAAAACGAGCAAGTGGAGGCGATGAAAAAAATTATCAAGTCCACTTTGAAGAAATGGCTAATGAGATCCAAATGCAATTGGGTTGATGAGCTTCCACTGCCATTATAGACTTATAGGACAACCCATAAGTCTACAACTAGACATACATCATTCACTTTGGCATACAGATTAGAAGCTATGATCCCGATAGAATTGGAAGTCCCTTCTCATCGTAAAAGGCATTACGATCCAAAGGCGAACGGGGAACTCTTGATTAATCTCTCAATTTAGTTGGTGAGAAAAGGGAAGAAGCGAAATTAAGGGTAGCTGCTCACCAGAGAAGAGTGGCACGACACTTCAACGCCAAGGTCCAAAATTGTACTTTTGAGGTTCAGGATCTCGGTTGGAAGCGAGTTATCCAAAGTACGGGGGCAATTGGTCTGAACTGGGAAGGACCCTATGCAATCGATCGAAAGCTCAAAAATGGAACTTTCAAGCTTGCAACGGTTGATGGAATACTAATCCCATGCGCACGGAACAATGATTTGTTGCGGCACTACTACACAGCTTTTGCGAGTTTATTTTCGCAAATAAGCCACCTAAGGACTCTGGGGGCAGCATAAAAAGGCAGGACTTTCCACATTTTCCATCTTTAATAATTAATTAGCTTCTCGAACTAATGGAACTGTGTCCTTGTAAGCTACATTCTCGTACTATGCGATTAGTAGTGAGGTAAGGAACATGCTCCTTAGGCCTTGGATCATGGCTGGGAAGCATGGTTGCAGGGATCAATTGGATAATTTGACCTCAACATTTAGGAATCTGGCGTTGCCCGGAGATTGGAAATGTTAGGAAGGAAAAACTCTTACAGAGGTTAATTGGATCATTCGCCCCAACCTTTAAGAATCTGATGTTGCTCGGAGATTGGCAACATCAGGAAGGAAAAACTCTTACAGGGTTGATCGGGTAATATTACCCCAACCTTAAGGAATCTAGCATTTCTCGGAGATTGGCAACGTCGGGAAGGAAACACTCTTATGGGGATCGATCGGATAGTTCAACCCCAACCTTAAGGAATCTGGCATTGCCCGTAGATTGCCAATGTCAGAAAGGAAAAACTGTTATACGGGTCTATCAGATAATTCGACCCCAACCTTTCAAAATCCGGCATTGTCTAAAGACTGGCAGTGTCAGAAAGACATACCCATCCAGGGTCGATTAGATAATTTGGCCCTGACCTTTAGGAATTTGGTGTTGCTTGGAGATTGGCAACATCAAGAAGGTGTAGATACTTAGGAGTCCATCCGATACTTCAACCCCGACCTTCAGGAATTTGGCATTGCTCGGAAACTAGCAACGTCAAAAAGGTGTAACTACTTAAGAGTCAATTGGATAATTCGGCCCCAACCGTACAAGAACTTCTAGCTACCTAGAGTTTAGCAACGTCAAGTAGGACTGGCCATGCGAAGGTCGATCGGATAATTCAGCCCCAACTTGCAGGTACCGGCAGCTACCTTAAGGTTGGTAGCGTCCTGAAGGAATGTTTGAAACCAAGCAATCAAATCGCCAATCCTCGGAGATAGGAATTGGCATACAAACTAGATTTTTGTGACTATGCTAGCAACCTAGCAGGATACGCTTGGCCAAGAATAGACGAGGAAGTAGTTGAGAATCCGAGATAGGAATTATTGAACCCTTTCAATCTAGGTTCTGGATTGGAAAGGGGCCATCGGACTGAGGGCAATTGGATAATTTGCCCCACAATGTTTAACTTCTACCGGTGCCTGGAGTTTGTCATTTTGAAAAACAGTTTCTGTGAATAGGGTTTAGTTCGTGGCAGGAATATATAAATAGGAAAGTAAACATTCCAACTACTCGCCGGTGGCAATAGGGAACAACATGGAACTTGGATTATTTAGGATTAATGGTTGGTCGGAAAAGATTCGACCCAACACGGACATGAATAATTACAGAGTTGGTTAAACAATGGTCCTATTTCACCAAGTAGAAAACGTTAGCGACTATAAGCAGTGCTAAGCAATGAAATATAACTAGTGCAACTACATGAATTATATTTATATGAATAGAGTTGCAGTAAAAGCATTGTTTGAGAACATATATACATATATAGTACAAATAGGTTGCAGGATAAGCAGTTATGTTATATACATGCATTGCATATTGGCAGATATAAAGCATAAAAGTGTGGAAAGTAAAAATGGAAACAAATATTACAGGATAAAATAATCTTTCATTACTTAAGCTTTTATTTATAGAAATTGCGGGGGCGGTCCCATAAAAACACAGCCTATTTGCAATAAAAAGATAAGTACAAAGTACTCCAAAAGAGCCATTATGCCCATAAGCCTTTGGAAACCCCAGCTTTCTCTTCCCTTTCCTTCTGCCCTTGCCACCAGAATCATTGGGATTCATCTTATGTTTCTATTCACTTTTGATAACCCTTCACTTAAGGGAATCACCCTCGGACCGAGAAGTCTCGCCTCCAGTAGCGGTACGAGGCTCATTTGTCTTCCCGACATAAGTCTTGGAGGATTTGATCTTGAGGAGCTTTAGATTAATTGTGGTGTGTTTGGTGGTAAGGCTTGTAGGCGTGGAGCTGATGGACTTATCAGCGCCAGGCTCCTATATGATTTTTACCATAGAATAGTTGATCTTCAGCTGCTCCAATATTATGGCAGGATCGGTCGGACCCACAACGCTAGTGATTGAGATGTCTTTCCCGAGAGACTGAGAAATGTCATCAAACTCCTCCAGGGCCACGATATTTTAAGAATCAAGGCTAGGTTCAGAGCCTCGGGGTAGGATTGGAGCAGCATGTCCTATGGAGATGGAGGTTGACATGGTAAATATGGATGCGATTGTCGATCCTTGAGTATTCGAAGGCGAAAGAGGGAGATGCAGCTGACCTACAAGTTAGCAAATAGAATGGTATATTTTAGAAATGGACTTATGCGAGAACTGAAGTTTCTTAAAAATCGAAGAAACAAGCAATATACCTGCACCTGGGCTTTGCTGAGCAAGAGACACGGAGATTTGCCCATTTTTGACCGAATGCTGGATTAGTCGGTTTATGAAGGAGGGAACATAGGGCTCAACTTAGGCAGTCGCTACTAAAGCTAGAATGGTTTACATAGCCTCAGATCTGGCTCTCACAATCTTAGAAATATCTATCGTACGCTCCTTGGATTCTGGAAGGGATGTAGCTAAACCCGATGCACTTAGGCCAGTAGAAGCCTCGATAGCAGCAGCAACATCCTCAGTAGCTAATAAGGCCTTGCCCTCCTCGAACTTTCTTATACCTTCAGCATTAAGGTACTTAGCCATTAGCTCTTCCTCGATGAGGCCTTCACCGGCTGTGTTAGAGCAACATGACACCTTTTCCCAAGCATTTGCAAGGGTTTCAGCGTATGTGCTCCCTAGTCACTTCAGGTTCTTATGTATAACCATGCTTGCATTGAAATGCTAGAGAGTATCATTCAGCTCTTCTCTTTCCATAGCCCTCTCTTCTTTAAGCTCCTTAACCTCTTGCTTGGTGATGGCATGCTCGATATCAGTATTAAGTTTCTCAGTTTTCAAAAGGAGCAAGTTGTCAACAAGATTCTCATTTTCTACATCAAGCTTTTGAAGTTCAGCCACTTGCTCTTTAATAGTTTGGTCCCTAGCCCAGATGATTTCATTCTTCTTGGTAAGGGCATGTCTCTCTCTCAGCAATCTTGGTTTTTAGAGCAACACCCTCTTCATGGGCAACCTTCAGTGTATTTTGCAGCACAATAACAGAATCATCAAGGGCCTTTTTCATTTTGGCTATTAAGCTATCATCCTTGGCCTTGGATTTGAAAGCAGTCTTCCTCTCTGCCTTCATTTAATCCAACTCCCTCTTACAACCTTCAATGATTCTTCTGTAAGTTTGCTTTTCAGAATCAAAGGACTAGATGTTTGTATAGTTGATTTTGTTGACCTTGGAGAGAGCGAAGCAGAGTTTCTTCCATTTATTCCCCTAGCCAACATACTTTTGAACCATTTGGACATCCCAGTCTACCTCTTCCTTTTGAATATCTTCGATGTCCTAATCTAACATGATACCCTAAAAGAAAGGGTTAGGAAAAGAAGCCTGTAGATGGGACAGTCGAAAGAGAATACGAGGTAGTAGAGGTTCCCTCAGATTGTGGAGGAGCGGTAGTAGTCAAGGACTTTGAAATGGGAGCTTAATGGCTGGGACGTTGAGGTTCAATATGGGGGCAGAGGAGTGCCAAAGGAGATGTTGTGCTAATCTTATGACTCTTTGTGTCATCTAGGTTAATCAGAGGATAGCCTCTCTTCGGCCTACCATTTTTTCTTTCCCTTTCAGCCCTATGGTCTTCCCCGCTTTCTGTTCCTTCCTTCTAAACTTTTATTTGTCTGTTTCATGACGACCTCGATAACTAGAATGAGGTAGGTATAGGTTAGGGGTTTTCCCTCTAAACTCTTTTGGATTGTACTGGAGCTTGTGATATCTATCTCTGGCTATGGAACCTGAAACAAGAAGAAAGATTATATTAGAATCGAAATAAAAGTGATTGCATAGATGTGATTTCATGATCCTAGTGAAGTGCAGAGGCCAATGACCCCTAAAGTACTCTACAGACCATTTTCACATGGAAGTAAAGACGGTGTCTCACCACCTTCATTTAAGATACCCCCTGGCGTGAAGCTGAAGTTTGGTGAACCCTCAACAAGGAGATCGCTAATGGAGATGTCTAAATCGCTCAAGCCAGTGAAAACATCTCCCGTGGAACGAGCTAGAGGAGTTACTTCACTCGAGGGTAACATGCCTATTTCCTCGGCTTTCTTGGAAGAATTGACAACGGTGCGCTTCGGACGGGGCGTGGCAGGAAGTTTAGGGCTCTCAGGAGAAGTCTCACTAAACAATTCATCTCCTTCTACACTAGCATTATAGTCACTATCAATGTCATCAACATTTCCTTCTCCTCACTCGCCTTCCCCGTCCTACATCTCCTCTTTCCCTTCTCTCCTCTTAACACTTTCATTCTCCTCCAGACATGATGGAATTTTGGCTCCTTAATCCTCTCCTCTCGATGTCTCGCTTATAGCTGGTTTTTCTGCTTCCATTCCAATAGGCTTCTCGGCATGTGCCCTACCCGACGGACCTTCAACTTCCCCTCGAAGATTCTTGCCGGAGCTATGAGTGCAGGCGAAAGATCTAATAGGCGCTCTGCAGCTGCTTGGTGGAGGTGATTCAGGAATAACAAACCTATTGGCGAGCAGAAAACCACACTGTCAGTGGTTCTCGTTAGTCAAGAGATATGCGGTGGTGTGATGTTGGAAGCTAAACTCCTTTAGAGCTGTCAAAGTGTCAGTGTGCTCGTCACGAACGTTTCGAGCAATTATATGTGAGGAAGTGAACAATAGGTCAAGCATTTGGATGAAAGGAATCCAAGTACCAAAAGAGAAATGAGGAATGGATCTAACTTCAGGAAAACCAACGTCCATTGAAGCTTACAGGCACCGGACGAAAAAGTTTTCGTTCTTGAAATAAAAACATTTGTTGTGAAGCTTTTCGATGACCATGCACTTGCATCAGGCCTCGATGATCATATATGATGGTGAGTCGTGCCTTTACTTGAAGTGCAGGAAATAAGTTAATTCGTTGAAGTACGGAGACCACTGAAACAGGTTCTTGAAGAACACGGACATGGAGCTCAGGAGAGCATAACCCATTGGGGTAAACTTGAGACAGAGCCAACCCAAGCACTTGAAGAATCATGCATAGAAAAGGATTGAAAAGTGGATTAGCACTACCTAGACATAGATACCAATTATATGCCATGTAACCCAGCAGAGGATGGTGTGCTCACTCACCCTGTGTTGGAAGAAGTACGTCGCTTTCAGGAATCCCTTGTTAGCGACATATGTTTTGGAGCTTCTTTGGAGTAAGAATTGTAGACATTTATTCTGGCGGGTCATCCAAGATCCTCAAACCAACATATTCTTTTACCGAGGAGGTTGATTTTACAATGGGTCCGCTGGTATAACTATGCTTTGTAACTCAACAGTGATTGAACGATCAGGCCTGACAAGTACGAATGTGAAGCCTGAGCTATGGGGGACCCAGCTTTGAGACGAGTAGATATCCCAACACCGGTTTGAAGATGTGGAGATCGACAAGTCATTAAGGACAAGAAAAATTGGCATTAACATAGTCAATTTGAGTCCCATGTCTTGTATATGATGAATGGATCATCCTGTGTAGATAGCCCGCTCGTGCTAGAAAAATAGGTCATGCTGCACGATGGAACTATGCATCGGATCTTACCAATTATCAATGGATAATCGATAAGGGAGCCGCTACTGAGAGCGACACAGAAGCTTTTCCCTTATGATAGTGCAAGAAGTGTGGTGAATGGATGTACTATGCAATAATGTCATTCGAATATTCGAATACGCCCAATACGACTGTTTTTTTAGAAAAAAAACCGTCCCATTGGCATTTGAGTAGTGATGTACGATTGGCCAGGAGTTGCTAGAATTAGACAAGATACTTTAGCAATCAAGTACCCAGAGATTGGGAAAGTTATATGTTTTTGCTATGTGCAACCCCAAGTACAACCTCAGGCATACCCCAAATAAACCTTAGAAAAATCTAAGGAGTGTCATGACTAACTCCAAGTCGCCCAAGGTCATCAATCATGACCCCTGCACAGCTAGAGGTCCCCGCCATGGCCATAGGCATCATCCAACCTATCGTATTAAATTTGGATCTAGGACTTGAAATGAAATTGGGACCAAATACTCTTTGCAAAGACATCGACAGTCGACAGTGAGGTAGGATGACGACGGCGATTTCAGATAAACGACTGCAACGTGGAGGTATCGATGGTGAGTGGAAATGTTTCGTGGATTGGCGGTGGTGAAGGAGTCGACACAAGAGCCTGAAGGAGTCGGTATAAAAACCTATCGAAATGAGATAAAGGCAAGTGAAAGTGAGGAGTGCAAAATTTTCTAAGTGCTCTAGCACTCGGGATAAGCGGAAGCTCTTAGTAATGAGAGGAATTTTTGAGTCGATAACCAACATAAAGTCAAACCAGGGAAAAAGGAAGCTTAACTAAGGTATGGAACAATCTCTAGGGCATAGATCTTATCCTTAGCACAAGGATTGGAATTCCAGCTATGAAATGCAGCTAAAAGAATACATACAGAATGAAGGCAATGTTTTTGAACCAATTATTGAGCAACTAACCAGAACCGAGGGATAGTAGACAATACTCATCTTAATCCAAAGCATGCTTTGTTTCCAACAAAAGCATACTCTGGGGGAAAGTGTTAACCAGCTTTTTGACCAAGCATGTTTTAAACAGAAGTTAGAGCATCTAGATGAAGACGAAATGATTCACGAACTTGAAAACATGCTTAGAAGGGTAGTAGAAGCATATTCAAGAAAGTTGCAAAGGAAAAGGGACAAACTGGACCACTCGATACCGAGAGGAACCACTCGGTATCGAGAGCTTTTTGTTCCACTTTGTACCTCCTAAATCACTTGTAATTGAAGCACTACCTCAAGTGATTATGACGACCTACCCTTCGTAATATCTTGAATCAATGTCGTATGACTACGTTTGGCTCTTGAATACCAAAAAAGACAATCCATCAGGATAAAAAAAGACAATCCGTCAGGATAAAAAAAAGACTAAACATCACCAAGGCACAATGATCGAATCTCATAACAAAATGATAACATATAATATACTAAATATACATAAGCAATAGGATAAACAATATATAACATACTCTAGACTGGCATCCCAATATCTCTCCGCCCTTTCCAGGACCATGTCTGTGGGACGTGCGCCTTAATGGTACAATGGATTCCTTTTTTCAAAGTTGATATCATCCAATTGTCGGTGGATAGACAATCCGGATTCAAGCTACTCCATGTACACCCTTCCCACACATATACAAAACACCAAAGTATTGTCGTCCCCATGTGGATCAAGATTCATTCTTGAAGTGCCTCACATTACACGGTTGCCCTAAATCATGCATACCAAACCAGTATATATAAATCACCCAAACCGTGCATCTAGAATATTATATATATATATGTATGTATGTATATTTATATATCACTTGAATCATATATATATAATACATTTTGTCCACTATTCGGCAACCCAAAGTCGGGCATACTGAACTACACGCAAAAATTGCGTATTGATAAATCGTGTTGAATTGCCATTAGCTACCAAAGAGACCTATCGGGAGCCATAACTATATTGTGGACTAGCCAAAAAACCAACACCTCAAAAGAAATTGGCATATAGGTCCTGTCACAACACCCAATAGTAATATGGAATAGTATATGACCTACTGTAGACCAGCGTTCTAGTCTCTCTCCAACCCTACACCAGGACCACATCTACAGGTCGTGCGCCCAATGGTAATCTGGATTCCTTGCACCAATCAGTAGCCCTAAGTCGAACATACCGAAACTATATATAAATGCTTTAAACCACATATCAAGGAATATATAATATCTCGTGAATCTCCCATTAGCTCCAAGTTGGACATACCAAGGCTATATATATATATATATATATATATATATAACTCACACAAACTATATGGAACTAATAAACACATATCGTGCACATTTACATACACGAAGGAAATACACAACCAAAGTAACAAATCTATCATCTCAATATGAATAACAATTCACACATACAATCATATAAACAATTCAACAAAGTGCACTTGCTTAAGTAACTAACCTTACAATTATATCTTCTTCCTATTATTTTATAGAAGTTTCAACCTTAATTTATAAAATAACATCCTCACCGAATCAATCCTATTATAGCTTCATATCACTTAATTTTTTTAGTTAAAATAAAGTTTACCTATTAATAAGGCCTCAAAATGCTATATAACTCATGTATGTAATGTGTGTGTGGGTGTGTGTATGTGTATCACAAACCATTTCTTTGGATCAAAAGTCAATAAATCAAGTTATAACAATATTCAAGATTTATAACCTTAATCAATTCTTATTAAATAATACAATACTCCTTTCGTAATGTCCAACTTTTCAAATCAATCGTAATGTCTAACTTTTCAAATCACTTTTATTGAAATTCACTAGTTACTTAATTATTGATTTACATCATAATAAACCAATGTCAAGGCCGGATAAACATCAAGCTGTTATAATATGAGTTCAACCTACCTAAATCATTATTTTTCTTTACAGCTTATTTTAAATGCCATTCTTCTAAATTCCAATTAGTAATAAAATATATACAATATTTCTATCAGTAATATAACTACAAATTGTAGTTAAATTAGTTTATAGCTAAGTTGTAAATTAAAATCAACTCCTTCTATCTCTATTCGGTATGAATAGAGTATAATACCTATATATACGAGATTTTAATCAAATATATATTTTAAATCCAAACACATCAAATTCCTAAATATAATCTAATTACATAGCAATCTAAATAATAGGTAATTCAACAGGGGAAAGTTATTAAATAAACATAACAACTAGGTCGTCGACATCTACCTAGGATCTCAGCAACTATCCTTTGTCTATAATGACCCTCCGAACATTATTTATCAATAAACCATATTAGTCTACATTATACTAATCATATAAACTAGTATATAAAAATATTGGAATTCGTACGATAATTAACTATAGAGTATCGTTCTGCTTACCTGAATTGAAAATTCCAAGAGTCCAAATCCAGTCTGACCCTAAACCATGTCGTAGATAATCTCAATGCTAGTACAATGGCAAAGACCACGTCTCGATTGTACCTCATATGCAAAAGATAAGAATTGAATACGAAAAGAGATAATTGATTCATTAATAAATTATAATTAAATAAAATAATTACCTCCTTAATACTCCTCCTCCTCCTCCCCAATTACCTAGACATATCTGTGCACATGAGAACTAATATATGCATATCCATCTCCTTCGATTTCTCCATCCATAAGCCACAATTCGACGAACCACCTTCGCCAAACATACTCAATTGCACAAGCTCTTCGCGACGGACCAAGATCTTGAAGCCCGACCCCACCATACCAAATGCGACCTACTCCACCAAGTCACGACAACTAAATGTCATACCCACCACCAGATGATTGGAGCTGTCGATGTTCATGCGGGAAGATGCTCTTTGCAAAGAGAATCCTAACTGTAGTCACTGTTTTGTCCAACTCCCCCTTAATCGTTGACAATTCCCAATGCTAATCGACGGCCAAGGCATGTCGATCACCTGAAGCCTTGCTACACCCCCCATAGACTATACCAACATGATGCCCTCCTCTCCTCGAATCCAATAGATCCAACCTCACCACCTTTCATGGATCGAATATACAGATTTAGTTAAAAGGAGCAAGCGACTAAAGTTTAGCAAGAGTATGAGATAAACGAAAGAGAGAACGTGAGGCCATCTAATAAAATATCTTCCTGAGTGATATATATAATAAAACATATATGTTTCATTTAATTTGTCAATTAAATCGCCACATGTTTTGAGTTCTTATGATTATACAACACATTGGATCACTACGAAACTCGTCATTGCAAATCATCTCATTTTATCGGTCCCAAGACATTAATTTCGTCATAATCCGAGATAGTGCTTCAGGATGATAATTTCATGCGTTTTAAGACAGTTCTACACACTGAATTATCTAACTCCAGAAATTCTCAAACCATTCATCTTGAAATGAAGTCCTCATCCCAAAAACCCAAGCTATCAATCGAGATCTCACTAGACTCGACCGTGCACATATTTTAACAAAGTACATATAACAATACGTAAATCATAAAAATGCATTGACTGCAAATATAGCTATATTTATTCACATTTTAATTCACAACGGCAATCCTAGCTCAGCTGTAGTAGTATCGAGTCCTAATTCAACCATATGCCAAAAAATCATATTTTAGACCTTCAATTCATAAATGATTCGGTATTTAAATTAATTATTTAAATATCCAGTCATTGAAAAATGTAGGTTGTTACATTCTTCCCCTTAAAAGAGTATCATCCTAGAAATTCCTATCAGTAGTACAATGCAACCCGATTGACCAAAGCACAGAATACAACTCCTAACATTTGGGATTCTAAAGCCCCTTTCAAAAAAAATCGGCAGCACCTCCTTTGCACGGCTAGTTCGAATAACCCCAAAGCAGTATACACACACATACACATCTCATATCCGAGGCATCCCATATTTGGGACATCTCATTTCTGAGGACATACAAAACATATATATCCACACCATCTGCACTACAGATTTTACATACCTCTTTTATAGTAAGAGCATGCCGTTCCGATGCAAATCTAAGCGAATAAGCATCCAATAGTGCGCAGTTGATTGCGTTTATCTAATCATGTACTCAACAAATAGGATTAAACACAATTAAAACATTAAACCATGGATTTAAGCATGTAAAATCATATATAGCAATCATTTCCAAGAAGTATGCTATATCAAACCATGCAACATGCATCTCAAATAAACATGTTATAATAAACTGTGCAATAAACATATTTAACACAACAAACATCTCCAATGCAACAAGTATTTCAAATAAACATGTTTTTCCAAACTATGCAATAGGCATTTCTAATCAACATGTTACCATCGAAAACAAAAGGCGCACTTATAAAATTATAAACAACAACAAAACAAGCTCTACACTATGCTTTCTTACGTTTTAATAAAATAAAAAAGGAAAAAAAATTCCTTAAGTAATTGGAGACATATCAATATAAAGATCCATCGAACACAGACAAGCTTAACGATAGTGTCCGAAGCCATATATACCTTTTCTCAAAAATGAATAGGCCCCCGAGGTCTAAGCCACATCCTATTCACTTCTCCAGTCGACTCATCATGACGACATCACTAGAATTACAACTTGTACAAATTGAATTCACATAATATGCTGGCAATAACAATCAACAACGAGCAATCAACAAGCAACTAAAATTAATCAAAAATAAACAATCGACCAATAATCAATCAACAAAAATAGACAATCAATCAAAAATCAAGCAATATCAAGCAATCAATAAGCAATAAAAGTAAATAAACAATCAATCAATAATTAAGCGAGGACTAGCAATCAATATACAACAATTATCAATCCATCAATAAAATAAATAATCAAGCCACAACAAATAATAATAAGCGATAACCAATATTAACAACCAACAACAAACAACAACAAGCAACAACTACCATACCAACAATGAATCATTCTAAAGGAATCTATAACAACATGCAAGGTAACCAATAATAGTCATAGCACGCATGCCAAGCTGTAAACTTCCGTGAGTCTGTTTGATATCCAAGTTGATCAAATGCTCAAGTGATGTAACTTCCCTTTATGAATATAATACATGAAAGGCTATGACATCCTCCGCTTTGAAAAGGAAAATACGATAGGCTGGATCATCGATCCTCAAAACTCTCAAATAAACCCAGCAATCTAAGTTTCAACTTTCCTTTCCCTTTCGGATAAAACTCATTCTCCAAAGGAGAAAACTTGACTGATTAAGTCGTTATTAAATGACAATCTACAAATGCTCGGCTCGCTTGGGTTCAAATTCACCTCAACCGCACAATGATAACAAGGATAATATACTAATTGCATTACAACACTCGCCTAAGCAAGTGTCATATTGCCACATAGAAGATTATCCAAATATTCACAAAACTAGTAGAGAAGTCCTTCCCCGAACTATCACAAGCCATCTTAACTATAATATATTGTAAATAATTTTAAATGAATAGAGATCATCCAAATAAATAAGATACCCGATCTAATCCTTTGTTTGCTTGAAAGGTTTCTTCATTAGGCTTGGTTCGGCTACTGACTCCTTCATGCGAACACTGATCCAGTTCATTGGTTCAACCATCGAAATTTCCTCGCACGACTAGATTCATGCTTCAGAATCTCTAAGTTATTTCAAGAACTTGACTCAAGGGTCCGCCTTTAAGAACTGAGTGAAAAACTCTTGCCCAACAAGTGCAAATCACTTAAAAACTCCATGCTCAAACAAGGAGTTAAGAACGGGTACGTAAATGGACTGATCCTTAAAAAATATCTCTTCGGTTTGTGGATTAACCCCACCACCAAAGGTTTACTAACACAATAACAAACAAATTTTAACATGAATGACTCCTTGCAAACGCATATAAGTCATTCGCTCAGTCTTTGCTCATCGCTGAGCATCCAATAAGCCCTACTTGGATGCAAATCCAGGTCACACTTCATCGACCGACCCTACTCAACTCAAAAGCTTGTGCATCAAATTTGAGTGGTAGCACTCTTGGTTTCTACCACCTCCAACACCTACCCCAGCTACTAGAATGTCCGTAGGCAATAGAACATCACTTGCAGTATCCAAATAGTTTCCAAACATACTAAGCATCCCAAACTGCCTAATTCATGGTCACTTGTGTACCCCACCAGCATATATAGATAGCCTTAAACGGAGATACCTTAACCACTAGCGACTGAATAAATCAAAGTTCAGGAGAAAATGGTGTATGAAATATTATATAGTAGAAAATACAAGTACGCTCTCTCAACATATCTCCAACTACTAGGTTGCTTAACTCAAATCATTCCTCTCGGTCCTGAGCATTGAGCCTAAGCTTTGATACCAACTGTAATGGTATGCCCTTCATAATACCCTAAATCAACGTCTAATGACAACTTTTGACTCTTGAATACCACAAAAGACAGTCCGTTGGGGTAAAAAAAATAAACATCACCAAGGCATAACAATTGAATTTCATAGTGAAATGATAATATATGATATACTGAATATACATGAGTAATATGATGAACAATATATAAGAGACTATACTGATGTAAGTTACTGATAAATGAATATTAATATAGAAAATCAGAATACGGTATCTAATGCAACAAGTCTCGTATATAAATAGCATATTATCATGTACTACCACAATATCAAGTATATATTCAAAGTATCGAATTCGCCTCCAAAACGCTCCATCTACCTTGAAAGAGTATCCCCAAAAGAATATGGGCCTAACTACTCAATCGAGTACTCGAGAATTTTCGTGACATAAACAGACAAAGACAAAATGCGAGTCAGACATAAAACCTGGTGTATGGAGAACAATCTCAAAATACGGTATATCAAAACCATAAACAAATAAATAAATAACTACGGAAGTATAGCTGGTCCTCTCCACTAACGTGGCTCAGGGATAACCAGGATTGCCCATAAATAAGTAAAGTAACCCAACTCCAAGGTTGGAAATCATACCATAACCTGTTCTTCCCCTGTAATCAACGAGTCAACACAACTAATGTAATATGCCTGAAACATAACAACATACCATGATAGAGATAACCAAATGTACCAATGCAGGAGTAATATAAACATCCTAATATAAGTCTAACATATAATGTTAAGCAATAATAATCAACCAAACAATATAATCGTGCATAATCACAATGATAAAAAACGCATAGAGAATAAGTTGATACCCATCATTACCGATGGTAGCCCGCTATGGACACCAATCGATTCAATAATACTCATCGAAACATCTGAAATGCAAAACATATTTGGTGCTATAACAATGCTACTAACATAATGTTTCCATACCCAAAACCAAAATATGGATATCTATAACCAATACCCATCCTGAATTGATGTTAGCTAACAAAGTGACTTATCGAGAGTCACAACTACATTGTGGACTCCTCTTAAAACAAACACCTCAAAAGAAGTAGGCTTGTATGTCCTGTCACAGCACCCAAGAGTACTAAGAAATAGTGTATGCCCTACTCTTGACCGGCTATAATCTCTCTCTTCCCCTGCTCCAGGGTCATGTTTGTAGGTCATGGGCCTTAATGGTACAATGATTCCTTTTTTCAAAGCCGATATCATCAGATTTTCTATAGATGGCCAATCCGGATTAAAGCTACCCCACGTACACCCTTCCCACATGTATACACAACACCTAAGTATTGCCGTCCCTGTATAGATCATAACTTGTTCTTGAAGTGCCTTACACTACCCAATTGCCCCAAGTCAGGCATAACAAACCAATATATATAAACTGCCCAAACCGTGCAGCTTTAATTATATATATATAACTTGAACCCCCCCACACATATCTATATAATAAATTTTGTCCATAATTCAGTAACCACAAGTCGGGGATACCGAATTACATGCTTAAATTGTGCATCAATAAATCGCATCGAATTGTCTTTATCTATCAAAGCGACCTACCAAGAGCCACAACTATATTATGGACTCCCATGAAAACCAACAACTCAAAAAAAGTTGGCATGTAGGTTCTGTTGTAGCACCCAAAAGTGCTATGAAATAGTATATGACCTAGTCTACACCGGCGTCATAGTCTCTCTTCGCCCCTGCTCCGGGACCACATCTGCAGGTCATGCGCCTCAACGATGCAATGAATTCCATGCACCAATCGATAGCCCCAAGTCGGATATACCAAAACTATATATAATCACTTTAAAATGCATAAATATATATAATATCTCGTGCATCTCTATTAGCCCCAAGTTGGACATACCAGAACTACACACACATACACAAAACTCACATAAACTGTATGCAGGCATATATATACAACCAGTCCAACTATATGAAACTAATAAACACATACGTACAAGAAGGAAATACATAACCAAAGTAACAAATCTATCATCTTAAAATCAATAACAATTCACCCATACAATCATGTATAAACAATTCAAAAAAAATGCACTTGCTTAAGTAACCAATCTAATAATTATATCTTCTTCGTATTATTTTATAAAAGTTTCAACTTTATTTTATAAAATAGCGTGCTCGCTTAATCAATCCTACTATAGCTTCATATCACTTAATTTTTAAGTTAAAATAAAGTTAACCTATTGATAAGGCCTCAAAATGCTATATAACTCATGTATGTAATATACATACATACACACACACACACATTTATAAATATCACAAACCATTTCTTAGGATCAGAAGTCAATAAATCAAGTTATAACAATATTCAGGATTTATATTCTTAATCAAATCCTATTAAATAATAAAATACTCCTTTCGTAGTGTCTAACTATTCAAATTACATTTATGAAAATTCACTAGTTAGTTAATTATTGATTTACATCATAATAAACCAGTGTTAAGGCCAAATAAACTTTAAAGCCATTATAATACAAGTTTAACCTTCCTAAATCATTATTTTCCTTACAACTTATTTGAAATGTCATTCTTCTAATTTCCAATTAGTAATAAAATATATTGAATATTTCTATCATTAATATAACTACAAATTATAGTTAAATTAATTTATAACTAAGTTATAAATTAATATTAACTCCATCTATCTCTGTCCAAATATGAATAGAGTACAGTCCTTATATATATATGATATTTTAATCAAATATATATATTTATAAATCCATACACATCGAATTCCTAAATATAATCTAATTATATAGCAATCTAAATCAAAAGGTAATTCAACTTGGGAAAGTTATCAAATAAATATCACAACTGAGTCGTCGACATCTACCTAGGATCTCAACAACTATCCTATATCGATAATGATCCATCAAAAAATCATATATCAATAAACCACATTACTCTACATCATCCTAATCATATAAACTGGCATATAACAGTACTGGAATTCATACGATAATTAACTGTACGGTTATCTTTCCACTCACTGGAACTGAAAATTCCCAAGAGTTCGAATCTAGTCCGACCCTAATCCACGTCGTAATAATTTAAATACGAGTGGAATGACGAAGACCATGTCTCGATTAGACATCGTATGCAAAAGATACGAATTTAATACGAAAGGAGATAATTGATTCATTAATAAATTATAAATAAATAAATTAATTACCTCCTTAATACTCCTCCCTCTCTTCCCCAATTACCTGCACATATCCATGCACATGAGTACTTATACACGCATATCCATCTCCTTTGATTTCTCCAACCACAAGCCATGATTCGACAAACCACCTTAGCCAACGTACTCTACTACACGAGCACTTCACGTTGGACCCAAGATCTTGAAGCCTGGCCCTACCATACCAAATGCGACCTGATCTACTAAGTCATGACAACTAAATGTCGCGCCCACCACCATATGACTGGAGCTGGCGACATTCATGCATGAAGATGCTCTTAGCGAAGAGAAACCCAACAGTGGTCATTGTTTTGTCCAACTCCCCCTTAGTCGCCGATGATTCCCAACCCTAATTAAAGGCCAAGGCATTTCAACAACCTGAAGCCTCACCGCACCCCATAGACTATACCAACGTGATGCCCTCCTCTCCCTGAATCTAATGGATCCAACCTCATCACCTCTCATAGCTCGAAGCAGGCCCGGCCCCAGGGCAAGGCAGCCAAGGCGGCCGCCTGGGACAACAGATCGGAGGGGGGCAACAAATTTCTAAATTTCTTTTAAGTTATTTGTTTAATTTACATAGAAGGGCAACTGCTATTAAGAAATACATTAGCGTAGTGCTCTGAGTTTCTACTTTCTCATTGACGTGCGCAGTTCGAGTCTGCATGCTGTTCATTTTTATTTTCCAACTGTTTTCATTTTCCTATCCCCTCATCTCCGTCTTGGGCAACCATACTTAATGGGCCGGCCCTGGCTCGAAGCTCCAGATATAATTAAGTGGAGTAGGCGGCCAATGTTGAGCAAGATCATATGATAAAAGAAGAGAGAAAGTGAGGCCATCTTATAAAATATCTGGGTTCCTTTATTAATAACTAAACATATATAAGACACACGTTATTACAATGTAGCAATACACAAATACACTACCCTTACAATCACAATCTCCTTTGTCCACCAAATCTAACCATTCCAGCCTAATTACTAAACCTAAAATATAGACTTTGGCCCACTTGAGCCTAATAATTGATCACGTTTCATTTACTTCTTTTTCCGGCGTTCATAGAATATCAAGCCTATTTATCATCAGCCAATCAAACTTTTGAAATTTAAAACAGGTTTCGTCCCTTAGAGCATCTCCAATCCTATTTGAATGTAATGTCATGAAATGCTTATGTGTCTTCATCTATTTCACAATGTGAACTATATAAAACAAGCCTCTACAATAAAATAGAAGATTGTTCTTCAATGCAAATGTCTAAAAGAATACAATTTTGTACATGTGTCATTTTAGGAGCAATTTTAAAAATCAAATAACTAAATAATTGTGGATATATATGCACTTCCAGATTGTGGACTAAAATGTCTACAACTAAACATTATGTTTCACAATGTCTTGTGAATTGTTTGACACGTCATCCTCAAAATTTATTCAACATTTACATTGAAGAAAGTAAACTTAATAAAAATGTTAATTGATGATGTGTCTTTGACTTTACATTCAAATTAACAAATGGTTGAAGATGCTCTTAACTTTCTCATGTTAATTTGTTGAACTGCTCGTACACGTTTTCAACGGTTACCAAATTGTCATAAGCACTCGCAAGCGATTTCACTTCCAACCGTAGGCTCATGATTTCCAAACTGCACCGGCAATCCCATTGACCACGGCGACCAACATCTATCTGCCATAGCAACCCAAACCTCTGCCCTTTCTTCTCCGCTAACGCTATTGTCAACAATACATGATGCTGCAGATGTGAAACTTGGTCGAGTTCTATGTTTGGCAGTTGATAGTAGATCTGCGATATATGTCCATACATCCCTGCTTTGGGATTCGACTTTATTCCATCTGTTTGTTCTTGAAAAACATGTTGCACTTGAGGCTTTTAATATCGCTTAATTTTCAAGAACAGTGAAACTCATTGTTCTGAAATAACGAACGCCTCACTAGGTATATTAGTTAATCTAAATCGCCATGTATAAGGGAAAATAAAGGCAGAACCCATGAATTATGTTGAACTCCATCACATATCATTATCACCCATAATCATACTCTCCCTTTTTGATGTTGCTGTGAATCCTTACGGGCTAAAAAACATGTTTCACTCGGCATAAAATCTGACACTGATAAAACGCTTTCGCCATTTTACTTATGATTTATGAAATTAACCAATTCTCAAATCCCATACTTTGAAACAGAAACTAAAACACGCCCTAAACTATTGTACATTGAATCTCAATGGGTAGGAATCAACAAATCCCAAAAATGCCAATACATAAAATCCATATTCCATAGTCGATTTTGTTGAGTTTCGGCATTCCCGCGCACCTACGCGTTTGCTTCACCGTGTCTATCCGGGGTCAACGGTCGAAGTCTCTCATGCCGGCGTCCCGATTGAATATCTCTCCATCGCCTCCCATCGGGCATATAATCTGGTCTTGGCAACACATTGTAACAAAAGGAATCCCCAATGTTACGTGCCACCAATCCCATATATATACCACGATTATTCCGAATATCCTGCGATGTGAGACTTTTAACCCGCTCAATCCACGCACCCACTCCACTTACAATGCGAGCCACACCTAACAGATTTATGAGTCTTACCCGAATATTAAAAGTTAAAGGCACCAGATCGCACAGAGTATCCCTAAATCGAACTCGGTTTGTAGAAAAGATAAGGACTTGGCATAATAAAAAGACGTTTAGGAGCGAGTTTCGCCTGTATTCCCATTTTTTGCATATCAGTATGAATTGTAGTGGCTTGGAAAAGGATTTAATATCATGAGTAAACGGTTTCAGGCACTTAGGTAGGGATACGAAATCCCATAAGAAGTTGAAAAACGAGATCGCATGTTTCTCTCCGCATGGGAGAGAAAAGAAAACTATATACATATATACACACACATATACATACATACATATGTGTATATGTATGTATATATATATATATACACATATACATATATATACACACATATACATATATATATATATATACATATATATATATATATGTTTCATTTAATTTCTCAATTAAATTGCAATACGTTTTGAGTTCGTACGATCACACAACACATCAGATCGCTACAAAATTCGTCGATGCACATCATCTCATTTTTCCGATCCCGAAAACATTAGTTTCATCACAATCTGAGACAATGCCTCGAGATGATCATTAATTTCACGCGTTTCAAGATAGTTTTGCGCACTGAATTATCTGACTCCAGAAATTCTCGAACCATTCATCTTGAAATGCAGTTCTCCTCTCAGAAATCCAAGCCGTCACTCGAGATCTCACCGGACTCGATTGTGCACGTATTTTTACAAAATAAGTATACCAATATGTAAATCGTAAAAATGATATGGCTCTAAATATAGCGACAATTATACACATTCAAATTCGCAATATCGATCGTGACTCAACGGAAGTGGTCTCGAGTCTTAATTCAATTGTATTCCAAAAAATTAGATTTTGGATCTTCAATTCATAAATGATTTAATATTTAAATCAATAATTTAAATATCCCATCGTTAAAAAATGTGGATTGTTATAGTGATCTTCATGGAGTACTGTCCTTTAAGAACAAAGAAGCAATTCCAAGGATTCACGAGAAGAAAGCAAAGAAAACAGAAAAAAACAAACAATATTAAGAAAATTAACAAGAAACAACTCCATCTTCAATGGAAAATGTTCGGAATGCAATTAATCAAAAATAGGAAGGCAAAACAGAAGAAGAAGGGGGAATTTCCCTACTAAAACCAGTCGGCACCAAAAGCTTTATAATATTGGATGTTGGGCCGACCTTGGCTCTCCTACACCTTTAGACTTGGATTTTGACCTTCTACTTCATGGGCTTCCAAGTACACCGACGAATTCCCCTGTCGATAAATCAAGAATTATAAATAGAAAATTTTAGTTTAACACAAATTTTTTTCAATGCCGTAGATTATAAAAGTGTTAAAAATAAACAAATATGATAATAATGAATAGTTTTGAGCATTTAATATATATTAAATGCAGATAATATAAACTATTAATTTAACAAAATGATAAATAAATATGTTTTAGTGTATTAAAATACACATATTTAAACTATAATCTTAATAAAAATCGGATGAATAATTTTCGGATATGGATTTTCATATCTGTATCCGCATCCGTTTTTCGAATATCAGCAGATATTTATTCGCTTTTTGGATACGGATGCGAACAAATTTCAGATTTTTCGAATATTCATTGACACTTCTAAAAGGCGTACAGGAACATAGTAGGAAAAAGGAATAAATTGACTTATTATGATTGTTAAATAATATCCAAATTCAAATTGCATGAGTAAAAGGTGCTTGTTAGGTATGTTCAGATAAATCTATAATCGAATTGATTGATTGAAATTTCTTTTATTATTTGCACTTTCTTTAATTTCTTGGAAGGATAAAATGTAGTTCTGATTAACAATCATCATTGATAACCTTTATTTGTGAAGACAGAAATACGTTTATGATTTGTGATATGCTTTGCTACTTACGGTATAAGTCAATGTGATACATGTTGATGTTGAGCTTATGATATATTGTGCATTTGCAGTATTATAATTTTCAGTTAACAACTAGGATCAAATTTAAAAATAATAGAAAATGCACGGCCTGTCGATCAAACTTTAAACCTTGAGCGGTTCGGTTTTCAAAACATGAATAATAACACATTAGGTTCTAACATAAGTAGACAAGAAAGGTAGAATTCTTAGAATAATTAATTATTGGCCAACAATTTCTCTTCAATTGATCGTTCTTCACCAAAAGCTATTTCATAATTCTTAATTTTTGGACTACACTGTGTGTGTATATATATACATAAGCTTCATAAATATGTACGCACGTACTTAGCAACAGAACAGATGCTTAAATAATCTCTCACAACGCACTAGTATGACTTCAAACAGGACCATAACATTAAACGGCACCACTAACACATATATTACCCGTTTACAGCATATACATTGATAACGCCACATGTTCTGTACACTGGCACTTATTTTTTCACTCTGATCAACTTAAACACCACAACACTAAAAGCACAAACCTAAGCTTTATCCATTAACAATAACACCCCCATTAGGATGAAGCACCTGCCCGGTGAAATAGGAAGAATCCTCACACCCTAAAAACACATAGCTGGGTGCGATCTCGTACGGCTGTCCAGCCCGCTTCATCGGCACCTCACTCCCAAAGCTCTCCACCTTCTCCTGCGGAAACGAAGCTGGTATCAACGGCGTCCACACCGGACCCGGTGCCACCCCATTCACCCTTATCCCTTTCTCCACCGCCTGCATTGCCAAACCCCTTGTGAACGCCACTATCGCTCCCTTCGTCGAGGTGTAATCCAACAGCGTCGGACTCCCCTTGTATGCTGTCACGGACGTTGTGTTTATCACGCACCCTCCTTCCTTCATATACTTCATCGCATACCTTCAAAAAAAAAAACTGGCACTCTGTTGCGATCGAAATGGAAATAAATAGTGATTGATTGTATGCTTACTTTGTGGTGAGGAAGTAGGAGAAGATGTTGGTACGGAACACCCGATCGAGCTGCTCTTCGGTGAGCTCAGTTACATCGGTGGAGACGTGCTGCTCCGCGGCGTTGTTCACAAGGATGTCGATGGTGCCGAAGGTGTTGATGACTTCTTCTATGACCTTTCTGCAGTTGTCCTCAAAGCCGAGGTCGGCTGGAATGGCTATTGGGTCCTTGATGTTCGGGTCGGGTTTGGCCTGTTTGAGGAGATGGAGGGTGTCCTTTGCGTCTTTTTCTTCCTGGGACTTGACGTAGGTGAATGCAACGGTTGCGCCTTCCATTGCGTAACAGAGACATACTGCTCTACCTATTCCCGAGTCGCCTCCTGTTACTAGTGCTACTTTGCCCTGAAATTAGATGCTATTTAGCAATTATTTAAGTGTTCATATGATAACAAATTAGATACAAACCTGGAGCTTGTTAGCAGCCTTGTAGTTGTGGCTTACGGCTTGCGGGGTGGGATCCATTACATGCTCTTTTCCAGGCTGCTCCTGCTGAACCTGAGGAGGAAATTGCTGTCTAGAAGCCATTATTACAATATTACTGCCTACTGCTCTATTGAAAGTACTTGTTTATGTATCAATACTAGTGCTTTTATAGGGAATTTCAACGATTAAAGCTTAAAAGATGAATATGGAAGGGCAATGAGATATTTGTACGTACGATGTTTAGCATCATGTTGATTTAAAATGGACAAGTGAGCTGAAGAGAAGACACGTGCGAGCCAACGTGGCGTTCGTGAATATACACGTGGATAGTTGAGTTCGGGCATGTGTTGTGAGTGTCAAGCATATCTTTGTAAGTTGTATTTTTCCGGCCGGGAAGAAGTATACAGAGAAAGTAGACGAAGGTGGGGTTTGATAAAATGAACATGAAATGTAATCACTGTTTTTTAGTAAATTTTCAGATAATGTCTTTTCTGAGGTTGCAGAAACAATTATAGGTTGTTTATCCTTATCTCTGGACTAAATGCAAATCGTAGTGCAAAAATGGTCACAGAAATTGATCCCAAACTAAACAAAAATGCATGAATATTTGTTTTTACTGGGATTATTTCGAAGAAAAATTCATTTATTCTACTGATATTCGGAATAGGTATTTCAATGAATTTATAATTTTTCATCTAATGTCCACTTGGTTGTTCAAATTTCAAATTAAACTTATTCCACTAAAACTCGTTCTGAACAGTTTGTTTTTCATTTTGCAAATATTAGCAGAAATAGTCAAGATGTGAAACACATTTGCAAATATTTTCATTTTACATGCAAAATCAAATATTTTGTCAAATTTAAAACATGCGATTGAATTTTATTTTCAATATTAAATCACAAATTATATATTTATCAAGCGATATTTATGTTCTATAATTTGGTAAAATTATGTTCGTATACATGTTTTATCACTCGAATTCGAAATTGCAAATACTTAAAATTTCTTCCATTTTATTTATAATTCTAATCATAAATTACAACTATTTGCATCTTCAAGCATTTTATTTACAATACAATAAAGAATTTCGCAATTTTCTATATTTTATTCGCAATGCGAAGTAGAAATTGCAAATATTTTCATTTCAAAGTAGGATTTGCAAAAGTTTACAATTTACCAACACAGACCTTTGTCGTAAATACAACATACGAATCTTATTAAAAAGATCATAAATTTGTAATTTTATACCGAAAAGGAATATTCATTCTGAATTTTCTACAAAAATGATATTTGGAGTATTGTACGTTAAAAGTCATAGTAATGTTTGTAAGATGATATGTTAAAAATAGGGGCTTAGTTTGTAAGTTGGGGCTAAGCGAATTAAGCATATTTTGAATGTTTTTAGGCATCTAAAATAAAATAAAAGATCCCTACATTCTTCCCGTATATTGCATACTACATTCGAATTCCAAAGCACTAGAGTTACTCTTCAAAAATTTCTATTATAGTCCATAAGAAAGAAAACATACAAAAAATTCCATAGACTTTTTGTGACTTTACATATTTTATATTGCTACAGAGTTTGAAATGTTGTAACGTTACAAGTTGCTCATCTACTATGGTGATTAGTTCGAACAATCATTTTTGAGATGGATTTATATTTTACTTTTGAAAGTAGGAGATGACTCATACTACATGCACAAGTTAGTGGTTTAGGATGAAGATGGGACGTTTATTTTGGTATGGTAAATCTGCATTTTTATAAAGACCTGGTCATATAGAGTAATATGGAGAGAAACTACGAGAAAGCTTTTCTATAGTTAACGGTAGTGGTAACTACTACTTCTACATTGATTTTACCGAAAGGAAACAAATACTTGGTTATTTTCATCAAGGCATGTGAATATGGTAGAAATATCACTAATGCATGGATGTCAAGTTATAGCCTATGTATATTGGCCATTAATCATGAATGCATAAAGTAAGATATACATGAATCATAGTTATCGCTTGCGGTATTTGCATTGAAGGTATGAAGAAACTATCTGCTTGGGGGAATATCATCTAGATCACAAGTCCTTGAACTATCTATTCTCATAGAAGGAATAAAATATATAGCAAAAGAGATGATTATACTTGTTTTGGCTCAACAATCCAAAATTAAATGCCCTCAACAATAAAGTAGCTGATGCGTTGACCAGAAAGCATTAAGTGGTTGTGATTGTTAGTTAAATGGAGAATGACCTTGAGACATTAGTAATATTGTGATGTGACAAAAATCTTTTGTAATATTTCTTAAAGAATGATGTTAGCAAATATGGAGGCGAGACTCGATCTGTTCTAACGGAAATTTAAGTGTTGCCTCAATTTTCCATGTAAGAAACTCATTGTTTCATACAAAAGACCAATGCAGATATAACCAAAAATCCAATCAAGAATTGTGCGGCCTACTGCAATAACGGCTCAACACAAACAACTATAAATATCCGCTATAGAATGGGGTGCCTAGTGTCATGGACCATCCACTCAAAATTTGACCAACATCAAAGTGCCCACTATGTCATCATCCCAAGCCATTAGCACAATTAGCCAGCGCAGCCACACTAGATCACTCAATTGTTATCGTCCTCCTCGGTCACCAGCAAGCAATTTGTCCATGTAATATAAGCCAACACCCACCGACCAAGATATTGCCCGCTTGACATCTGACCAGTATTAACAAGAGGCTCGAATAGCCTTTTAAGGCATCTCTTAGGTGCATGACACTTCGAGGGTCACACCTCTTACTGCGTATGCATCCAGAGAACCTCTAAAGTTATATCCCCAAACGACCATCGCAAACCATTTGACAAAAGAAATAGTTGAGACTGTAATGATCTAGAATTTTTTATCAAAGTGTTATGGATATTTTTAGTCCTTTTAATGAGTTAAAACGGGTTTAATCAAATTTAGAGTAATTTTGGATGTAAAGTCAAATTTTTGTACAAGATGGAATTAGAACTCAAAAATAGTTTTATTACGTTCAAAATGTCATTTACATTTGGAAAAATATAATGCTCGAAGGAATCAGAGAATAGAGAAAATTGTATCGAGAGGGCCAAACTTGTAATTAAGCAAGAGAGAGGCTTGAAGAGGAAAATTTCAAAAATGAGAATCACACTTTTCTCATTACTTTCATTTTCCTCATTCTTCATCTTATCCAACTCCCTCAAGTCCTTGCTCTCTCTACATAACTCCATCCCTTCACAAAAAAATTCCCATAAATACTCCAAATTAAAGTTAGATTCCCCTTTACAATACCGATAAACTGGATTCCCTACATTTGGAACATTCATTCTGAAATTTCTAAAATAAATATTTGGAGGAGCATGTTTCAAGCAAATTTGGGGATTACTTATAGCATTGGGTGAGCGGGAATGATTCTCTACTCTATATGATTTCTTTTGCTACTTTTGTGCTTGCTTAATTACCTTATTGGATTAGCGCTTAGCTATGAGTGCTTTATCTCTTGATTGAATGGTGAGTAATTTATGGGATGAAGAAGTATACAAGTTAAATTGAATGAAACATTGAATTGGATTAATGAACTAAGTTATGAATTAAATAAAGTAAGATAACTTAAATGAAATCATATGATGATAACGTTATATGTTAGCATTGCTTGAGTATATTTGATAGGTTGTGTTGGGATTGATTAGACACATCATAATTGATATTTGTTTGTAAATTTTTGGAGTTCTGGGATAATTCATTGAATTGCCTTTATCAGAGTTTGTCTCATGCCCGATGATAGGGAATACGAACTCGTGCATAGAAGGTAGTGGGCGATCGCATGCCATGAACCACAACACCGGGGCGAGGAAGGCTGAAATGGTGGTCATGTGAAATAAAGAGGCGGGATGAATATTGTAAGTGATTTCACCCTATCAAGCTTCAAGCTGACATCCCTAGAGGCATCCAATCGGCTGGTAGGAATGGTCAGTCAACTAAAATGGGGGGAAAATGCCAATATCCAGCCGGTAAAGAAATAGGCCAAAATTGGCCTAATTCAGTCGGCTAGTCCCATAACCAGTTGATTGAATTTGGTGACACTCGGCTAGTTATGGCTGACTAGCTAACTGGATTAGCAGTGTGGGGATTCTTATGGTTTTCTCTTGCTTGTGATGTTTGGAAGGGACTTTGAGGACTTGAGCAAGGTTCGTGGGGTCCGAATTGACTATGAAGCGATATCTGGGGGTTCTTCAACATAGGAGCACACATAGCTTGAGGTTGCGAGTTTGAACACGTACTACAATGGTGACCAAGGGATGATCGAATAGTATGATGGAGAAGTGAGTCATGAATCGAGATATTTGGATGATTTATGAGGGGACAACTAGGTGGTTACGCTCGGTGTGACTTCTATGTGGTTTTAGCATTAGGTATGACTTCGTTATCCGGTCATCATGATATTGAAGACACGAGGATCGTGTTTGAGTATGATACGATGCTACTCACACTCGAAAACTATGGCTACAACTTAGGTGTTGTTACTTTCCATCAAGTATGCTGGGGATCAACTACAACTTTCACCGAGTGTGATGGTCAAAGAGAGATGGGGTTGCTCATCTAGACCGATAACTATTATAGGTGGTGATGTCCACTTTATTTTCTCTAAAACATGGTAGTTTGATGGAAATACATAGGCATGTTAGTATCAATTTCAGATACAGAGGCGGGTACGATACGACATTACCTAGAGTCGGGATTGGAATGTGATACGAAGTTATTCAATGTTTCGGTTATGGGTACGATACGGTATTACCTTAAAGCTTTAGCCTAGCACTATTATTTGTTGCACTAACTTGTTGGATGTAGAAGTAGAGCAAGGCTAGGTGCGTTATGGCGTTACTTTAGAGCTATTGCTCATTGACTTTATCTAAACTTGGCTTTAATATAGGTTATATTCCGGGTACCACTTAGTACATAATTAATGTGATATTAGTGCAATTAACGTCATGTTTAATAGTGATGTTTCCCTTTCACCTGACAGACCTCTCTATATTTTTCCTTCAAATCTATTTCTTGAGTAGGTACGGACTAGAGAGGGACATTTCTAGGTGGAGTAGGTTCTAGAGCCATAGCTTTAGATTTCTATGATTATATATCCAATATTTTATATATGGACATGTTAGAGCTTATGTTGTATATGAGACATTATTTAGGGATGTTGTACCATTTGAACTCCATATGTTTATAGTGTTATATATTATTATGATGGATCATATTTCCTTCATATTGTTATGAATTTATAGTCTTGTTCATATGTGCGTGTGTTGGTTTATATTTTATTATTCCATTGTGAGTTCTGTGCGAGCGCATGATAGATGCTCTATTTTTTCTTCTTTTACCATCTCTAAGAGTCATCATTTTTGGTACATAAGGATCTGAGTGTTGTAGCACATGGATTTTTAGGTATTATGAATGGCAGGTCTTTACATTTGGTATTAGAGCTTAGCTTACCTAATAAGAAACTCAGGCCACATTGATAGAGCATGTTTGTGTATTCTTACCATACAACTTCTTAAGTATGCACCATTTGCGCTATGTATTTCAAGGATCAAGGAAGTGGGTAACGTACCTTTTACATATAAGCAATTATGAGACGACATACATGAGCAATGGTAAGTGGGGCCAATGCAAATTTAGGCAACAAAGTCGAGATGCCTGGTTGGTTCCGACAATACCTAGTGGCTACAACATGAGATACCCCTCCGGTGGGGGTAGTTCCAAATGTTTAGGTAGGGGATTTGGGCGGTGCAGCCATGTTTGGGCTGCGCCACCGACGGTGGACTTCTCAAGGATGTGCCAAGGGTTTATAGACTAGGGTGGGTGGTCGTACATGGGTACGGAGATTTTTCCATGACTCATGCTTGGATTAAATCTTATGGTCGTATATTCAACAACATAACACTTGATGGCGCAATGAGGCATATACTTACTTTATGGCATCTCCAAGGGTAAGCTCTTAGTTGGTAGGAAGTAGTAGTTATTGAGGTAAATGAAGAGGAAATCACTTGGGATGATTTCAAGCACCAATTTGAGGTCAATTCATTACAAAGGCCGAGAGGGGAACTAAGCTTGAAGAGTTTATCAACCTTCGCTATAGGAATCTTTCCATGCAGGATTATGTGAGCAAGTTTAATGCTCTAGCTAAGTTCTAGATGGATATTATTATCACTGCATTAAAGAAAGCTTTTAAGTTTGCAAGGGGTTTAAGCCTAATTCTTAAAAGTCAAGTTCTTGGTCAAATTGCAATGGGACCAACTTTTGAAAATCTTATAGAGATGTCTCTTCTTTGTGAGAGGTCTAAAGGAGTTATTGATAAGGCAACAAAAGTTAAAGTGAAATCAAAGTTTTCGATGAAGCGCAAGGGATAAGGAGGTAAGAATGATTAAAAAAGGTGTAACACCCCCACCTCTATACCTCTACTATCTAAGAGTATTACTGAGTAATACTGTCAGATAATACGGAGAATGAGATGATATGTGGTACACACGTAAATATTCCCTTGAACTAACACTAGTACGTATTTAAACATCGAATAAATAACTCATATTTACGTACCTAGTATCAACACAAAGCAATATACACGTGTGCCTCTAGGATAGAAGGATACAATATAAAGTGAATATTAGAGAAGACAAAGTCAGAATCACATCGATAATATATAATACTAAATGTATAAAATATGTCTAATATACATCACATGAATATACTTACATGAAATAATATAATATAAGATGATAACTACTATATTGAATACTAGCCTCCTCTATGCCTAAATACAAGTTGCTCTCATTGTCCCTGAACCTGAAATGTCTCGGACTGACCCGAGTATTATAAATAACACATGGGTCAGATTATATCTAAATCAAAGGATCAATATCTTTATGATTTAATATACCAATATATAATAACATGATAGTACCCATAATGTTAATAAATACGAGATTATATATTAATATATATACCGAATATTTAATCACAACATCATAAATATCTCAAATGTATTATATAATTCTAAATGTCACAAATCCTACAAACCGATGTTATCACCCATATCAAAGTAAATAAAATAAGAAATCACAAAATCAACTATAAATGGGTGAATCATCCAAATCCTGAAATCATCATCATAAAAATCAAGAAATCATCAATAAAGAGATATCATCAGGTATAGTTGGGTTAACTAACAATAATTCCCAAACATATCTCTCAATCTCAATAATAAAGTATCATTATTAAAACAACAAAATATGATAGGTTACCCATCAATACATAATAAAAGATATGTGGATCCATCATACTCTGGACACCTATCTAGATATAATCTCATCTCCTCATATATGAACAAATCAGAATAGTACGGATATATGGGGACTAACTACACTTTAGACTCACCCAGTCTCTAGTACAACCAATTCATCAATGGAACGATACATATATGCCAATCCACCGCACACACCTACCTTGAACCAGACGGGAGACTGACGGCCATTTACCGCAAACCTGCTTCAGGGAACCAGGTCTAGGTCTGCTTGCCTACCATAGAGTAACCATCTATTCCTATAGTCTTCAGTTAGCTTGATGGACATCGTGACCCCATCCACCAATGACACGTCTACGCATAGCCTCAGTCACGACCCTACTTTGCCCCTAAGGGTAACAGACTGCTAGCCTATGTGACGTAATGTGTAACATCCCCCTACTTGGAGGCCCAAAACTAACGGCTATGGATGCTACAACCATCCATAGTTATTAATCCTCGACGACCAAATACGGCGGTATTAGATTCATTGATACACAGAAACACATGAATATAGAAAAAATTTAAAACATCAAACAAGATCACATTCCATTTCAAAACATTTCCAATTCATTACATAATCCCACAATCGTTAACTACGTTCCAAGAAAATATATTTATTACAACATACACCAAGAGCAACATATGAAGATGCCCCCTTGGACGATCAAAATATATACAAGTAATATAACAACTTTGCCATTACAAACAACACAACAGAATCAAATAAAACAGAACTCTATATAGCTGTCTTGCCTCCTGCATGTCTCCGGAAGCTTTATTCATCTAATAAGGTACCCGAAAACCTCAACTCTCAAGCTACTCAAAATCAATTGAGTACCCGAGAGTTTAAGGGGAAAACATAAACTTCGAGTCAGACATAAAGCCTTGTATGAATAATAATCTACCATCTCAAATCATTTAGATATCTAGTGAGACCACGCCGCTTAGCGGAACGGGTTTTCCCCTCACTAGTATCCTAAAACCTTTTTTTAAAACCATATACTGCGCTCCTGCATCCACAATGGTTAAAACAATTCAAAAAAATGTAATATGATGATATGCAAAACAGATGAATCAATATGCGATTACCCATCCTCATTCATTCTGACAATCTACCTCAATTATAGTTTCTAGGTTTACTATTAACCTATTAGTTTTCATGGGTTGAAAAATAATCGGTAAAATGTTTAAGGACTCCATGTCCAATTACATAGTTTTCACGGGATCACTATGAACCTATTGGTGACTCCAATATCTTTACACTTATCCTAATTTTCATGGGTTGACTAGGAACCTATTGGTAACTCCAATATCTTTTCATCTTATCCTAGTTTTCATGGGTTGACTAGGAACCTATTGACATCTATCAATATCTTAATATGGATATAGTTTTCATGGGCTAACTACTAACCTACTGGCCCCTACCAGTATCAAATCATAGTTTTTATGGGCTTACTATGAACCTATCTTTCTGACATCTTCCTTTATACATAGTTTTCATGGGCTAATTATGAACCTATTGGCCCCTGCCAATATCTTTTCATATATACAATTTTCATGGGCTTACTGAGAACCTATTGGCCCCTATCAATATCTTTTTATTTAATAATTTAACATCCTATATCTTGGTCTTCCTGACCTCCTAGATGCAATTCTACTCATTCAGGACTTAATTTAATTTATATTCACTACTGGGTCAACCTAGCTGGTTATTTTGCTCTTCCCCAAAATTTAGGCATGGGTCCATTACAATGTGAATATATACATATATGAAAAAGCATACACTATAACTTGGTTAATCCCTTTAACCTTTAATCAAAGAAAACTTCTTCAAAAACTCTTTTTCCAAAATACTTTATTTAATTATGCCATGGTTCCCTTTCAAAAATGAGATTGGGTTATTTGCTTTGAAAACTAAGGCTGCCGAAACCTTCAAAACCTTGCTTTCGACTTCATTGGATAACCTCTTTCGAAAGCATATAAATCTCCTTTCAAAACATTAGGCCCCTGCCTTTAAAACTTCTCTTTCGAAACCTTTCGAACATATTAAAGAATTACTTAATAACACTTAGAAGCTTAGCTTCGAAACTACTGAAAGTACCCCTTTTGAAACCATTGGAAGTGACCCTTCCGAAACCATTGAAAGTCCCCCTTTCGAAACCATTGGATTTATACTTAAAATATTATTTGGGTCAAAGTGAATATAAACGAAAGTATCTCTTTCGAAACCATCCTTTATTATATAAAAATATTAGGGAAAATATGATGGCATCAGCACCATCCCTTTCAAAAGCTTCATATCATTTAAACAAAACATTGATGGATAGCGTCGAAACCCCCTTTTGAAGCCATTGCCTTCGAAACTCTTGGACCCTTTTGCAAGCATTTAGGAAGAGGCTTAAAACATATTTAAAACAAACACTACCTTTCGAAAGCATTGATGACTTCAATACACTCGAAAGGCTTAAGAACGGCAGCAAGACTTCGATTAGGCCGGAACCCCTTCTTTCGAAAGCATTATTTTATAAGTAAAGAAACCCATTCGAAAGCTTACTCTTTAAAACATAAGTTGTTGGCAACCCCTTCGAAAGCATTTAGAAAACCTCTTTTGAAAACATATGCTTCGACTCCTTCGAAGGCTTTAATTAAAACAGAGGCAGGTGCTTCACTATAAAACAAAAGAGGTATCGACCCCATTGGAAGCTAAGCTTTCGACACCATGCCTTCCGCCTTTCTCCTATCCACCGTGTACCATCTAAGTGATACCTTGTGTATTGGTTTCGGCTTAGTGGGGTTTCGACTTGATTGAAGGCGGAAGCTCTGAGTCGAAAGGTACTTCTAAAGAAGGCGGAACCAACTTTTCTGGGTAAACCTGTTTTAATACTAATTAAAGCAATCACTTTCTAACTAACCTGCCACGTGTAAACACAAGATTGGTTGCCCTAACTTTTCAAATTCTTTACTAAAATAACTGTCGCTAATTCAGATCTAAACTATGGTTAAGTCAGCAAATAAGCCCTTCCATTAAGCAAAACCAATATTGCAAAGAAGTCCCTCTTCTAAAATAATTTAATTTGCATAGAAAATCACTTAGGAAAAATCCCCAAAAATTCCAGAAATTCACTTTAATCAGGTTACCTAACATATCAAAATTTCAGACCCAAATTCTCAGTATACTTTCCGAAATAAATTTATAAACCCAATTAACCATATTTTCTTTTGAAAATTCATAATAATCTTTCCATGGCTTGGAAAGTTATCAAAATTAAAACCCAACTTCAAAATTATGTTTTACATAACATAAAATTTTTCCATGGCATTTAAACATCAATATCAATCGATTTTGCCCTAAAACCTTATATAATCTTATTTAAACATTCTTGTTTAAATCAAATAAATTGTGATTCAAGCATATCATCATTCAAATCATCATAAAACGAATTTCCTTAAATCCAAAAACGTGTGATTATAAAACAAAATAGAGATGGAATTATTATTCACCTCGATTAAGATAAAGAGATTGGATTGAGATTAATTTCTCCTAAGCTTGAATCCCTAACTTTTAATTTAATTCTTCTTCTCTTTTCTTTGTTATTGGCCGGCTCCCCTTAATCTTTCCATTTTATTTTTGAATCGTAAATGGAAAAATGAGACGTGAATGGGGAACGAGAATATATATAAGGGTAAGGGTTTATGTGCGGCTAATTCCCATTGTACCCTTATGTAATTAATTAACTTAAAAACCATTCTTTAGCCCATTTAATTAATTAACTAAGCATGGCCTTAATTACATTCATTCAAATCTCAACTCTCTTATCTCTTAACATTTATATTATTCTATTTAATTTATCTAATTAAATTTCCTGAATAATGTTATAAAAAATTAGGGGTGTTACATAAGGGGCTACTAACAACCTATCCTGTGATGCACATTGAATATAATAAACAAAAATGGTGTCTTGGATCTGGAACGCGACCCTAGGTTGGGCTGCTAGGGTGGATATTAGCTAATTTTGTTCAATCTTGGAAAATAAAGCTGGAGAAAATGTGGATGGTCATATAGTACTCATACCCTATAGCTTCAGGCCGACACACAACTCACATTAGTTAACACCTGACTATACGATACTCCTCACTAAGTATCATATATATATATATATATATATATATATATATAAGTGAGGCCGACACATATAAGCCAACACCTGACTATACGACATTCCACATCGGGTATAACATATATACATGAGTGTAATCTCCATTTGAGTGAAATTTACTTACAATGAATAATCAAACAAATAACATAACATCGTCCCATACCACCGCATGTTATTTGGATAATTATTCAAGGTTCATAAACTACACTCAATCCACACTATATATCTTTATATGACAAGTCCAATGAATAACCAAAAAGTGTTACCGTAAGTCCCATACTAGATGGTATCACTGATCCGTTTATTCAGATTTCTCATCACATAGAGTGGAAATCATCACAAAATCACATAGAAGGATGTCATCACCATATCATTCCAAATCACTAAACAACTCAACCTCAATGGTGACTCCCTCGTATAATCCAATTCAACATAAAAGAGGTAAAAATAAGAAAAGCAGGTTAGAGTAAAGTAATCAAAATTACACATACATATAGAACAGACAAATCAATGTTCAATAATAAATCAATCTCAACATATTACTTTGATATAACTAAATTTGAAACTTTAGAAATGGATTATAAATATATTTTAAGATTAAACTGGATAATTAATTAAAACCGAATATAAAACCTTCTATTCAATAAATTACTGATTTACCAACTTTAAAGAATAAGTTAATAATTTACCAATAACAATAAAATCTCATTTCTTTCCTTCAAAAGTGCAATAGTTTAAGAAACTAAATATTATTTATAATGATCATTTTCGTAATTTTCTATATTTAAATATGATTTTTAAATAATTTATTTAATATCCAAATCAATTTCTTTTTATTCTAAACCCATACATATATAATTTAAAACCTTCACGAAATACTCAATAACTGATATTGGAAATCACATAATATTGCTTTAAATCCACTTTATAATCTTCTATATTAAAATACTATTTCAAAATTGATTTATAGATTACAAAATAAATTATATTTGTTTCTAACCATAGAATATATTTTAAAATCTTTACTTTCTAATCTAACTAGTTAGAGATAAAACACTTTCCATTAAATTATATCATATTTGAAAAATTTATATTATGGAAAGGAATTTCTATTTAATTAAACCATATCAAAATCATTATAATTTTTTCTGGAAATGAATGCTTTATTCCCAAAAGTTTGAAAACTCAATTGATGATATATAAGTAACACTTATGATCAAAACACTCCAAACAAGATAATTACTTTCTTAATATATTCCATAAATAATAATTGTGACTTTAAAAAAAAATTAAAACCATAAGAAAATTGGATAATTGGATAATTGCAATTTATAGTTTTGCCCATTTGTTTTAGTCTCCTTTTCATTTAAATTGCAATTAAATTTCCAATCTAACTTAATTTAATTTACACTTCACCCTATAGATTTTATTTAGATAATTGGATAATTTTGTTCGATTCAATAAATTATTCTAAAAGGAGTTATTAATTTGATTAATTTATTACAGTAGAATCTTTTATTAAATAGAATTTAATTAACTAATAAAAAATTATTTTTGAAATATAAGTATCACAATTCGAATTCAAACAATTTTATTTTAATTAAATTTATTTATTTATGCAACGTAGAAAGCAGGATTGTTACAAAAGGCAATTAAAGGAAGTGAGTCATATGTAGAAAATGCAACTTCAAGAGGCATAATGCTAAGGATTTCAAAGTGGATCTCACAAAGTGAAAGTGTTTTAATTATGATCAAGTTGGGCATTATAAAAGGCAGTGTCTGTTGCTTTCTAGAGGAGGTCCAGCAAAGGTCTATGCTATTGTAGTGGTTTCGAGCTCTAGTAGACCCACTACGGAAGAGAAGGGGAATAATATCATCTTCGAAGGTTTGATTTCTATTTATCATACACCTATTCAAGTTTTTTTGATATGAGAGCTTCATATTGTTTTATATCTAGTCACTAGGTCGATAGCTTGCATTTAGTCTGAAATTTGTTTGTAAACCCCTTGCTGTGTCAAATCCCATTAGAGGTTCAAATTGTTTGAATATGGTTTGCCGAATTGTTCCATTGGAGAAAAACCGATTCAAGTTTTCTTACGATGCATTTGTTCTTGGGTTTTTAGGGTACGGTCTTATCTTGGCTATGGACTGGATGAGAAAACACAAGATAGTACCTGATTGTGAAGGGTGATGGGTTCAAGAGGGAAGTGATAAAGTACAAAGGCTTGACATGCATTGTGAGTCTGTAAGCTCTGTATGAGCAGCTACTTATATTCATTAGACATTTCTCACAATGAGTTGTCATCGGTCCTATTGTCTGAGATTTTACCGATGTGTTCAAGGAGGTTACAAGTTTACCTGCCTATATAGAGATTGAGTTATGTATTGACCTTGAGAAGGATTCAAATGTGATGGCTATGCCAATTAGGCACATATCACCGAGGAAGCAAAGGGAATTGGAAGTGCAAACCAAGGAATTGCTGTAGAGGGGCTTTATTTAAAGAAGTACTTTTGAATAGGGTGCACTGTTTATATTTACTACTAAGGACGATGGTTTGTTGAGGCTTAGTGTTAATTGTAGAGAGTTAAATAAGTTGACCCATAACAACAAGTATCCATTACTGTGCATAAAGGACTTGTTTGACCAACTTAGTGATGCAAAGATTTTCTTTCAATTAGATATTGAATTTTTATCGATTGAGGGTAGCGGAGGATATTGTATCAAAAACCGCTTTTAGGATGCCTGATGGGTCCTTCGAGTGGAAGGTCATGCCATTAGGGTTGACTAATGCTCCAGCGTATTTAGTTTACTTTATGAGCCTTGTTTTCCAAGAGCAACTTAATAAGTTTGTGGTTGTGTTTGTCAGTGCCATCTTGTTATTTGTTAGAGATCAAACTGTGCACAAATCACTTCTTAGAGTGGCGTTGGAAGTTTTCAAGCAATATCGGCTGAAGGCTAAAAATTTTAGGCATCCTTTTTGGAGGCAAGAAATACAATTATTGGGTCATGTTTCGTCCGAGCATGGGATCTCAGTAGTTCTAAGTAAAGCAGCTATGGTGCAAGATTGGAAGGTACCTAAGATGGCCGTGGAGGTCTATACTTTCCCCAGATTAGCTAGGTATTATAGGAAGTTTATTAAATACTTTTCGAAGGTGGCTACTCCACATACTCAATTGACCAAGAAGAATCAGCCATTTATTAGGGATGACTATTGCAAGCATGCTTTTGCTAGGTTGAAAAATTATTGACTAATGCACCAGTCCTTGTCATTCCAAAGAGTGCAAAATTGTTTATTATATAAATGAATGCATGTGGCATGGGTCTTGGGGCGGTATTGATGCGAGTGGAAAAGTTGTGGCTTATGCATGTCGATAACCAAAACCGCATGAGAGAAATAGTTTGACTCATTATTGGAGTTGGCGACTATTGTGTTCTCATTGAGTACTTGAAGGCATTTTCCGTTAGGTGAGAAGTTTGATTAAGTTGCAGGTCACAAGTCATTAAAGTATCTCTTTTCTCAAAATGGTCTCAACCTATGTCACCAAAAATGGTTGGAGTTCCTTGCCTCTTATTATTTTGGTGTATTGTACACTCTAGGTAAGGGAATGTGGTAGCGGATGCTCTTGCCATGTTGGGTTCTATGTTTGTGGAATAACAATGGTTGAAATTCATTAAGGGATTTGATTTTCAACCCAAATGCGAACTTGAGGCCATATGTTTAGCGAACATGGAGGTGATGCCTACTCTATTTGAATGGGTTGGGTCTTGTCAAAAGCGAAATTCTAAGTTGATAGAAATTTTTGTGCAACTTGGAGGAAGAGTGGATTCTAGTGATTTTGCATGATTTGGTGTTTATCGGAATGGTTGCCTCCTTATGGCGAGAAGCTATGCGTGTCTAATTTTAATGGGCTTAGAGATGAAGCGCTTTAGGAATGCCATCTTTCTAGGATGGCTATTCATCCTAGTGGTAACAAAGTGTACAATGATATGAAGCGTTTATTTTATCGAAAGAGTGAGGCACGACGCCTTGGAATTTATTGCAAAGTGCACAACCTATCAAAGAATTAAGGCAAAAGAAAAGAAGCTAAATGGCTAATAATTACTGCTAGATGTTCCATAATGAAAATGGGATAAAATTTCCATGGATTATATTGATGAGTTACCAAGAAGTTGAAGAGGTAATGAGAGTATTTGGGTACCCGTTCATCGATTAACTAAAAGTGTTCACTTTGTACTAGTTAATTATATAAGGACCCCCTATGTATTTATCCACTTTATATGTGAAAGAAATTATGAGATTACATGGAATTCAAAAGGTTATTGTGAGCAATTGGGATTCACTATTCACTAGTGAGTTCTAGTAAAGCTTGCAACTTGTTTTAGGCCCGGAATTGAATTTAAGTACTTCAAACCGATGGGCAAACCAAGTGGGTTAATAAGTACTTGAGGATTTGCTGAGATCTTGCATATTACACTTTGTGGATCTTGGGAAGGTCGCTTTCCCTTAGTAGAGTTCAGATATAATAATAGTTTTAGATTGAGTATTGGCATGACACCATTTGAAGCCTTGTATAAGAGACCGTGAAAGTCTTTATAACATTGGTAGGAGATGACCGATCGATTGGTACTTGGGCTTCATATTATTAGAGAGACTTCGGAGAAGATTTATTTGGTCTTAAAGAGAATGATAACATCTCAAAGTTGACAAAAGAGTTATGCTGATAAAAGACACACCGATTTGGAGTTGTGGTAGGAGATTTTGCCTTTTTATGAAGATTTCTTCATTGAGAAACATGGTTCGGTCGGTACTTTGGAAAAATTGGTGCCAATTTTTTTTGACCTTTCCCCACTATTAAAAGGATCAGTAAGTTTGCATCGAGTCACACTTCCGAAGAAGATGGTCAGGGTACATAATGTCTTTTATGTATCTCATTGCATAAGTATGTGCATGGTTCTTGTGTCATCATAGAGCTAAGTCAACTTGAAGATGTGAATGTTGAACCGAAGGCAACTAGACCAAGGAGGACTATCTGTATTATTAGGCATAGTACGAAGAAGCTTAGAAGGAAGGTGGTCAAGCTTATACGGGTTCAATGGAGTGATGATGTTGGGGATAACAGTAGGGAACTAGAAGAAGAAGTTCAAACATTCCACTTGGAGCTATTTACCAGTATGATCCACTTTACTTTATAGAACTTGTCTTCTTTTAGCACACACTTATAGGACTGGGTAGGACTTGTTTGATTGATGCTTTCTTGTGGTTGTTATTTGCTTGCTATGATCTATTAAGCATTACATTGTCTCGTTTTAATAATTTCGAGGATGAAACCCTATTAAGATGTGGAAGTGTGTGATGAAACATATTTTTATAGAAGTGTTATGGATGTGTTTAAATTGTTTTAATGGGTTTAACAGGTTTAAACGAGTTTAGAGTAATTTTGGACGTAAAAGTTGAATTTTTGAAGAATATGGAATCAGGACTAAAATAGCTTCATCATGTTCGAATATCATTTACGTTTGGAAAATATATAAAGCTCAGAGGAATCGGAGAGTAGATGAAATTGTGTCAAGAGGGGAAAACTTATAATTAAGCAAGAGTGGGGCATTAAGAGGCAAATTTCGAAATGAGAATCTCATTTTCTCATTACTTTCATTTTCCTCATTCTTCATCTTCTCTAGCTCCCTTAAGTCGTTGCTCAACTTCCTCTCATCATAACTCCTTCGGCTCTTCACCAAATGTTTCCCATAAATACTCAAAATTCAAGTTAGATCTTCCCCTACAATACACATAAACTAGATTTCCTTAGGCTTGAAGCATTCATTTCAGAATTTCCAAAATAGAAATTAGAGGAGTGGGTTTCAAGCAAATTTGGGAATTTCTTCTAGCATTATGTGAGTGGGAATGATCTCTAATATACATGATTTCCTTTGCAACTTTTATGCTTGCTTAATTACCCTTTTAGGTTCGGGTTAAGTCATGAGTGCTTTGAGGTATGCAAGTTAGATTGAATGAAACATTGAATTGGATTAGTGAACTAGGTTATGAATTGAATAAATGAAGATAATTTGAATGAATTCATAGGATGATAACATTATGTGTTAGCATTGCTTGAGTATGTTGAATGTGTTGTTTATGGTTGTGTTGGGATTGGTTAGACACTTCATAATTTGTATTTTTTTGTAGAGTGTTGGAGTTCCAGGACGATTCTTTGAATTGCATTTGTCAGTATTCGTCCCATCGCGGACCATTGGGGATACGAACTTCAGTAGGGAAGGTAATGGGTGGTTGCAAGGTGCCATGCAACGAAGCATGACATCAAGGCAAGGAAGAACGGTCGTGTGAAATAAAGAGGTGGGATGAATTTGATAGAGTTAAGGGTATGACCTAGGGGTAAGTATGTAATTTGTTACATATATCTATCTCGATAACCAATCTTGTTTGTAATAAAGGTGATTGATTTCTATAATATACTTTGTTATATTGTGATATAATCAGTAAGTGAATAATTTAAAGTATATTAAATTGCAAATCCTTAAATGATAAGTTATATGATAGTAATTACAATTTGTTGTAATCATGAGAAATTTATGAAATTAAAACGACATATTATTTTAAATATTCTTAGTCTAGATGTTTCGAGAATGGATATTGATTAATACTGTAACAACCTGGAGATTTACAACAATTATTAATCGGCAAATGACGATTAAATCGTTGTTAATTGCAAATGCAGATTTAAATTGAGTTGAAAAAAAAAAGAATTCTTTTGATAATTTTATAAAGGGTTGTGGGCTTTAAAAATTTGCTGGGTCCAATTGTTTGATGGAGTGACAATACTCAATATCGTTTCCTTTTCTTTTGGTATTCAATCGCAACCCGTTCCCCTCTCTCATTTTTATCAGAGAACCCTAATCAACATACGAAAGAAAAAGAATGGCGGCTCTTGCTCGTGCGATCCTCTTCCTTCGACAATTAGGGCTTTAGATTTGAAGTCGCTGCTGGTTGTAGCTCCACCTTCTCGCGTCGATCGGTATCGCATCTCCTTCCGAGTGGCCGTGCTCGTCTTCGTTCGAATGCTAGGGTTTTAGCTTCACTGCCTCGTCGAAAATGGTGAGTGCCCCACTCACATTTAATTCCTTCTCGTGTTATTAGTGTCGAATCCCTTGAGTTTTGTTCGTATTCGATTGTTAGTTTCGTGGTTGTTGAGCTTTGAATTTCTGAAGGCTTCGATTATACTCGGTGAATTTCTCTGACTTGATAAATTTCGAATGATAAAATTTTGATGCTCACGGCCTTGAAATGTGTCTTGGTCATTTTGGCTTTACTTTGGCTAAGACCACCTTTGCGTTCCTCTTTGAGTATTTTCGATTTGCTGTTGTATTGAGTAAATTATACTACTCACATCTAATTCAAGCATATATCTGCGAGTTGTGATTTGCACTGCTTTTAATTCTTGGGTTTTGTTCGTATACGAACGTTTGGGTTCGTTTTGATTTATCGAGGCCATTCTATTTGTTTGAATTTGGTTAGATGGCAGTGATGTTGATGATCACTGCCTCGGCCTTGGATTTATTCGAACTTGGTTGATTTTGTTAAAATTCGACTTGAACTATGTTATTGGGTATCTGTGTCTTCGGCACCGTCTGTTCGACCTTGTTTTTCATGGAAAGTTGGTTTTGATGTTAGTACTGGCACCATGGTTGTATTGGAGCTTGCATATGCATTTGTTGAGTTGCTCACTGATGCAATACTTGTCGCCATTTACCAAATAGCAGTTGCATTCCTTTGATTCATTTCATGTATGTATGTTAATGCATTGTAAATTGTTGAGTTACTTGCAGCTGTTTGGGCATTGTCTCCAGGTAATTTATGTAGTTTCAGTGCATTCATTTTTGTCGTATCGGCTTCACTCAATAAATTTCACTTGAGTCAATTTGAGTGGTAGATTGCTGAACTGATCTAAGTCGTAAATCTGTTGTGCACTTCAGACTGTGTAGCCACTTGGTCATATAAGATAAGGCTGCTGTTTTCTTCTGTTGGGGTCTTGTTCTTGTACATTGTCATCACATTTGGTTAAGGCTTGGTCATCATGTATCATTGCATACTGCATGTCGCCATTCCGGCTGTTGCAGTCCCATCTGATCATTTTGCATTGAGTTGCATCTTTATTTGTCGTACCAGAGTCATTGCATTGCATTGATGCTTTGTATCCATTTGAGTTGCATTATATTCGAGCTGCTGTATATATGAAGGCTTGCATCTGAATTGCATAACTGGTTTTGTATCACTTTTTGAGACAGTGCATGCCTTGTACCACTTCTGCCTGCACCTTGCTAACCTGTCTTATGTAGTTGCATTTCGGGTCTTGCATGCATTATTTATTTCTCCGTTGCATGTATGTTGACCTTAAGTTGAAATATTTCGAGCTCTGTAGCTTGCATACTTCTTGTGTTGGCTGCAGTTTTGTTGCAGTTTGCCCCTTATATTCAGTTGTGACTGCAGTTGGTTTTATATGCAGTTTTGTCCTTGTTGTTTTGCATTGCATTAATGCATTTGGGTCTGTTTTCAAATTCACTTGAGTTGAACCCGATTTCGGGGTTTGACCTTGCGATCATTGTGACTTCCATTGAGCTTTTGTGTATCCCCCGCGATAGTGGCGAGGCAGTACACGCGTGCGTGTACTGCAGCCCTATCAGACTTGACAGTTTTAAATTGATGTTTCGATTTGTTGAATTGTTTCGCTGGTTAATTTCAATGTGTTGGAGTTGTATTCTGATTTGGATTGCTGATTGTTGTTTAACACTATTTAGTGTTATATTTGCCGTTATCCAATTCTCGTATCGAGAGTTGGATATACGAGATTCTGTGTCTGTCGCCTAATTGATATCTGATTATTATTGCTTCTGTACACTAATAACTGAGTTTGAATTAGACTGACCCGTGTATTATTTTCTTATGAATGTAATACTCGGGTCAGACCCGAGTTATTTCAGGTTGTAGATTTTCTTCTTTGAGTTGCTGTTCGGGATTTGAAGACTTTTCGCATCTTCTGAAGTTGTCAGTGTCATTTTGTAGTAGTCGTGTCATTGTATAGAACGATATGTATTCATGTATATTAGTCGATAATGTACTTGTATATATAACTTCTAGAGTCGACAGTTGTAGTTGTATCATATGTATCGTGTCAACTATATTGTAACTGACATCGGTTATTTATATATGAGATTTTGTTAATCTGTGTTCCGCATTTATATTATCTGTGTTATTGTTATATCTAATGTCCTAAACTATTATGAACTATCGTAGTTTGTTTTATACTGATAATTGGATATGTAGATGGGTTTAAATAAATAATTGATGAAAAATAAAAAGTATATATCACTCCTATCGAGATAACCAATATTAGTGTAAGGCCAATTACGGATGGTCGCTCCTATCCAGCCTTATTCTTCGTAATAATAGACAGTATTTCTTTTAATACTCTTTGTTATTATGAGCATAGAGGTGGGGCGTTACAAATACTTTGAGACTACAGTACGTAACACTCTCCAAAATTGGGCAGTGTATTACCCAAGGCTGTTGGGGGCACCAAGAGGTTACATATTGATAGTTATTGGATAACTATGAAATGACTCATCCGAAAGCTTTCTGTTGGTTAATATAATTAAGGTCAAATGGAGGATCTCGTTGTGACGGTATTATACGGTTCTCTCGACTTGAGAATACTATTGAATCTCAATGTAGACAATCCTTTTTTATAATAGTTAAATCTTTGGATAAAGTCAATCGAACGACTATAATTGGGTCTGAGTTAAAGCATTAGAAGAAACACCATTCCATATGGAATTCATTTCCTCGGTTATATGAGGTTAGTATCATGGTTAGCTGCAGTAAACTCGAAATCTAAGTCTCTGGCTTGAGTAGTACTGCTACTAATAAATGTTATTATTAAATCAAGAATTTTATGCTTAGACTAATCCAGTTGAATGTGGATGAAATTGGAATTTTGACCAACACCAAATTCCATAAGTCCTAACGTGATATTGTTCTAATTAAGAGAAATTACGTAAATAATCGTTACCACTAGGTACCGCTTATAATAATAAAATTAGATTTTTCTAAAAAGATGTGTAGGTGATAAATTCAGCCAAAATATCACACCACAAGCTAAGGTGATGTGTGAACATTAATATTCGAATTGCTCATTTTAATAGTAGAATGAATTTACACCTTTAAGTCGCAGAACCGTAATGATGACTACTCCGAAGAACCACATGATTTAATTAATTCATAATCATTGTGAATTAATTAAATTATGCAATACCTATGAAATATTAATCATTAAATTTTGTTTAATTTGTTTGAATACTATTAGTATTTAATAAAGTGCGTATATAAAAGTTATATATATGTGTATCGATATACAACAGCGATAGAATATTTAAACTAGATCTATATAAATTATTTGCAAATTATTTTGGGAAAATTTTGAGGCCCATTGTAACACCCCTAATTTTAAATAACATTATTCAGGATATCAAATTAGATAAATAAAATAGAATAATGTAAATGTTTAGTGATAAGGGGATTGAGAATTGAATAAATTTAAGTAGTCGTGCTTATTAATTTAATTGGTTTAAAGAATGGTTTATAGACTAATTAAATTATGTAAGGGTATAATGGGATTTAACTACACCTAACTCTACCTTTATATATATATATATATATATGTTTACCCTTAAGCCATTCACACTTATGTTCATTTTCTCATAAAATAAAAATGTAAGAAAAGAAGATAAGGTCGGCCATTAAAAAGAAAAGAAGAAGAGGAAATTCAAAGAAAAAGAAGAGAAAGTAACAAAGGGAATCAAACTCATCTCAATCCATTTTTCTTATCAAAGATTAAGGTGAATAATAATTTCCATCTCTATTTGTTAAATATATGTCTCGGATTTAAGTTTAAATTTGTATATATGATGTTTGATGATGATATGCTTGAATTACGGGTTGTTTAAATTTACACAAGATTGTTTAAATAATGGTTCGTACGGTTTTAGATCAAAACCATGTGATATTGATGTTTAAATGCCATGGAAAAATTATATGTTATGCAAAACATGATTTTAGAGTTGGGTTTTAAGTTTGATAATTTTCCAAGATTTGCAAAGATTATTATGAGTTTTTGAATGAAAATATAGCACGTTGGGTTTAATAATTTATTTCAGAAACTATATTGAGAATTTGGATTTGAAATTTTGATATGATAGATAATAAGATCAAAGTAAATTTCTGCGAATTTTAGGGATTTTTGTTAAGTGATTTGATATACAAAATAAATTATTTTGAGAAGAGGATCAAAATGATTTAAGTGTAAATAGAGAGGAAGGTTTTATTTGCAAAAGTTTAAGTTTGATACTTATCCAGAATAAAAAGGCGGTTAGTTTTGAAAAGCATGGTAAAAGTTAAGCCAACCAATAATAAATTTAGATGTAGGCATGTTAGTTTATATAAGTTGCTTAATTTAGTATTTAATCCAAAAAACAGGTTTCGCCTCTATTTAGAGTACCTTTCGTCTTTACCTTTCGCCTTCGACTATATCGAAACCCCATTAATTTAATTCAATACACATGGTATCATCTAGATGATACGTAGTGGATTGGAAAAAGGTGAAAGGTAGGGTGTCGAAAGCATAGCTTATGATACGGTCGTTACCTCATTTTGTTTTAAAAAGATAAGCGCCTGCCTTTGTTTTACTAAGCTTTCGACTTAGTCGATACGTATGTTTTTTTTGAAAGAAGTTTATAATGGCTTTCGAAGGGGTTGCCATGTTTGTTTTAAAAGAAAAAGGGGTTTCGAAAGAGTTCCTTTAATTATAAATCAATGCTTTTGAAGGAAGGGGTTCCGACCTAGTCGAAGCCCCACCGCCGATTCTTTTGCCTTTCGAGCGTATTGAAGTCATCAACACCGTCGAAAGGTATTGTTTGTTTTAAAGCTATATTAAGTCACTTTCTAAATACTTTCGAAAGGGTTATGGATTTCGAAGGAAATGGTTTCAAAAGGCATTTCGAAGCTTCCTCAAATATTTTAAAGATAAGCTTTCGACACTATTGAAAGAGATGGTTTCGACGCCATCATAAATTTCCCAATATTTTTATATTGTAAAGAATGGATTCAAATGAGAAACTTTCGTTTATATTTGCCTTGACCCAAATGATATTTTAAAAGGTAAACTCAATGATGTTGAAAAGGGGACTTTCAATGCTTTAGGAAGAGGTACTTCCAATGGTTTCAAAACTATGCTTCTAATAATTAATAAGTAACACTTTATTAAATTCGAAAGAAAATGTTTAAAAATTGGAAATAGGACATGAAAATTACAAATAAATATCACTAGCCTTATAAAATTTCTATTTCACTTTAAAACAAATAAAAGTCCAATAAATAAAATAAGATGAGAAACACAATAAAGTAGGAATGAGAATAAATAAGTTCTTAAGAAAATAGGAAGATAAATAAAGAATTACTTTAATTATTTGAAACTAGGAATTAAATTTTATAAACAGAATACAACTGGCATTTGAAAATGTCAATTACACTTTTAAAATGTTTTAAAACTAAAATATATACATAGCATGCTTTTTACCCATATAAATATAATTTAGAACATTACATGACCAAATAAAATATTATTTATAAAATTTAAAATAAACAATTTTGTTAAATACAGCAAATTACACACAATATTTAAAAGGGCATAACTTTCACATTATAAATCAGATTTCAACGAAACGAAAAGCAGTATTCTTAAAATTTTATTTACTTCCATAATAAAAGATAAAATTCAAAATTTCATCATTTTAAATTTTTATATTAAAAGTCAAAGTTTGACCATATTGACCAAAATTCACATTTCTGGAAAATATTATATTTATTCATGTTTGGAATTATAATTCACATACAAATCATAATTAATATTTAAAATAACAAAATTTTCCATTTAATAAATAAAATAAAGTTTTTAAATCAAGAAATTCAATTTAAAATAATTACAAAATACAGGGTTGTTACACTCTCCCCCACTCAAAACTTTTCGTCCCTGAAAAGGAATGAGGTACGGGAAAACACAGAAAAAGATAGAATGAAATAGGATTAAGACAAGATGACAAGAAAATTGAAATTATACCTGATAACTGTTGTTATAGGTAAGTTTAACAAGGTAGAGATGATCTTCCCAAGATCCTGAACACAAGCACGAAAAAGATCATCGAGAATCTGATTCACCCTTTCCGTTTGACCGTCGGTCTGTGGATGGTAAGCAGTGCTCAGATTCAGAATAGGGAGAAGTAAGAACCACATAAGAGATAGAAAAGTTAAATGATGAAGGAAAAAGAGAAAGAAAGAAAGACTAGAACAAACTTATTAAGCACAATACAAAGAACACGATTCACCAAATCAACAAAGAGAGCAGGAGCATTTGTCAAACCAAAGGCATGACTAACTATTCATAGAAGAAACCATTCTCAGTACGGAAAGCAGTCTCGGGAATACTTTCCTCAGCAACCCTGAGTTGGTGAAAATCAGTGGTAAGATCAAGCTGAGAGAAAACAGTAGCTCCATGGCTAACTAACTCGAAATTTGATTTCCTACTTAGAAGATAGGAGAATGGAAACAACCAGAAAGAAAATAGATTGGAAAACAGAATAAGATAATAAATTTAAAATCATGAAAATTTCAACTTTCATTAATAATTAATTTCATTCATCTGATTTCACTTAAGTTAAATAAATCTTAATTATTTTTAAATCACATTATCTCATCATCAAATCAACAATTTATAAAGTCATGAATTTGAACAATCATTTATTATATTTCATTTTTTATTCATTAAATTTCATTCTTCTTTATTCCAAAGTATTCTTAAATTTATTCCACTTAATATATCAAATCCTATATATATTAAGTGTATTTCATTTATTATAACTATTTCAATTTATTTATAATTTCTTTTAACTATCATTATATTGTATTCAGTTAACCCTTTTTCTCTATTTACCTCTATTGATCCTTTATAAATAAAATTTAAGTGTATAACATTTATTATAACCACTTAAGTTTTATTTATAAAAATTCTCTTTATATTGTATGTTTTCCAATTACATATTTAACTTTTAATAATTTAGGTAAGTTATATTGGAATGTAATTGAGTATTATACAAATAAATTCTTTCTAATTCAATTATACAAGTTAACATATTTATTCAAACTTTGATTTCCTTTTATAATTGAAATTGTCCTTTAAGATAAAATTTAAGAATTAGATTCTGATTAACTTCAAACTATTTTAGAGATAATTAAATATACACAATATATATCAAATCAACTGTAACGAACGCGATTTTTCATCGCTCGAAAATCGACATTAATACATTCACTATATCAACTGCCGAACAATCGAATGCCGGAAAACCGAATTGTTATGGAGAAAAAGAAGAAGTAGAAGAAGATAGAAGAAAAAGAAAGAAGAAACAACAGAAAACACAGAAACAGAAACAATATCAGAATCTCACATTCGCAGCGGAATAACATATAATAGATAAATGAATAATCTTTAAATCAAAGAAATATATCATTTTATACATTACATCATCATCAGAGTCTACAACAACAATATACAACACAACCGGACAGTTATATAAACTTGTCCTCGTACAGAATACACAGCGGAATAGATAATATCATATATAAATGCTACGTCTTGCCATCCAGCTCGCCACTGAGCTCCACAACATCCCGAATCCAGAATGACCTGATAACCTGACTCTAGACTGCCCGTGTGGAAATTGGTGGGCACCCAGAGTTTAGGAAGGAAACAATAAACTCCAGGTCAGTCATGGTGACTGGTGTGAGAACTTAAAACAGTTATTATCTTTAAAACAACGACAACAACAAGGAAGTGGAAATATTTGCAATGCTTTTGGAAAATGAAACTACCATAAGACCTCCCGCCACACACATAATGCAAACGCAGAATTGGAGGAGATTTCTTCTTATGATAGTCAAGGATGCTTACTACACAAATCATTGGATTATTATTATTAGTGCATAGTGGAGGAAAACATTTCGAAAATATAATATTAATCTTAGCCAACATAGGCATTCCGCACTTATGCCTACTATAGCTACTATGTTCAATAGCAGGTTACCGCCACATTCCATAGCAGGTTATACAACTGAAACCGTACAAGGTTCGTATTGTTTCTTTGGATTTTCCAACAAATGGTCAGGCTAAGGAACTTCCTTTCCTACTGCCGAATGGGATTGCCTCTGGCTAGACGTCCCGAGAGACAACTGCTCTTTGCCAACACAAGGCCGGGTTACCCCTGTAACTAGGTAACTCACGACTATGCCATTCCCCAGTCCTTTGGGACCTTTATCCGAGCGCTCGGTAATCAACATTACACATAATAAATAAAGTGTGTCCACATGAGTAAGTATCTGGGCTCCATACCATGATACTACCCTTTTCCAGAAGGAAATGACATACTCTAAAGGGCGCGACCCTCATAACCTTGCCGCATCATTCCTGTTTCGACCATTTCCGGGTGTGAGGCTCTGACGAATTCTCGTCCACAAAGCTACGCTTTTTCACAAAGCCATGCCTTGATCACAAATGATCAATAAATGATCATCACACAGCAACACTCAGCATGCCACATTACCAAATTGGGAATATATCGCTGATAAATTTCAACTACATAACCTCTGAGCTCGTACATCTCAGAGAAGGGTGTTAAGCTAAGAGAATAAATTCTCCGCCACCAACAGAAACATATTTGAAAGAAATCAGCTTTATATCTCAAAATGTAATGTCAGACATGTAACCATACAAGTCTGTTCCGGGTTCGAACAGAACCGAAGGCACTTCTAAAAGAAGCCCTTGCAATCCGGGTATTCACAATCCCGATAAAACTTCCCATCACAAAGGAAATCTCTATACCGTAGCTAACGGTGAAGAGACAATCGATAGGTCATCCTATCGTTTTCACAAATACCCGATCTTCACCACCGATCTTCAATACGATCCATATCGTCGTATCACTAATTCAGAATGGGTTATATGACACAAAGGTCTTTTCCCGGCTAACCCGAATAGTGAGCACAATATTTCAAAACATATGAATATTGGGATTTCAATTAAGTCACAACTTATTACCCAAATCCTTTCCTTTAAATGGTTTAAACAAATTACCATTTTTAAATCTTTAAACAAAAAGATTTACTCCATAAAGTTTATCCAGTTTCACAAAGATTCATTCACAGATTCCCAAATCATTTCCATTTAAATTGAATTAACCCATTAAATCTTTAAATTAAGATTTAATTTATAGCTTTCAAAACTATTCACAATTCAAGTCTTTTATAATATAAAAGATACACCATTTGAAATACTCTTTTATTTCAAAATAAAGTTTAATCATCTTCACAAAGGTAAATTCATAGTTTTTCCAAACTATTTACAATTTCATTTCAACTAGAGATGTTTTCGATACAAATTGGAAATCTTTTCACTTTATAAAAGCTATTATTATTTGGAAACAGATAGTTTTCATTTTGGAAAAAAATTGGTTACATTCACACAGGTTAAAGCCATTCAAGTATAAACTTGAATTATAAATTTAAATTTCCCCAAGACCGTATTTTAATTGGTTAAAAACCCATAAAAACACCTTTTATAATTTATATAATCTTTTAAACCAAAATTCCCAATTTATTGAATTCAATTCAAAATATTAAATTCAAATTTAAATCAAATGATTTAAATTCCAATTCTATTAAGTTATTTAAAATAACTTTTATTTCTGAAACTCATTTCAAAAACTTTCAATTCCAATTCCAAAACCATTTTGGATTCAAAAACTCAATTTTCCAAAATTGATAAAAATCTGTGACTTAACCGATTTCCACGTGAAATCCACTTTTGTGTGTGTATTGTGTAGTCCGCGGGATTAACACAATAGTGCAACAACATTCAACCATCACAGATCAAATATAACAATATAATTGATAAGCGGTATAAATTATAACGCTTATCTTTCATCCACAGATCACAGATATATCATATATCACAGATAAACAAATCACAGATCACAATACAAAACAGGATATATCACAAAACATCACACATCAAAGATGTCAAACAATTCAACATCCAATATAATCCAAACATCCTTAGATAGGATTAATATAATCATCTGATAATTTTAAATCAGATAAATTTTTAATAAATCAATTTTACTAGTAATAGTAAATTAAAAATCAATTTATTTCAAATTTATTTTCAAAACACCAAATCAAATTTCCAAACATTTTAAAAATATTTCCCTTTTAAAATAAATTCCTTTATCCCTTCAAATCTATTTAAAAATTCCAAATTTAGATAAATTCTTCAGTTTATAGATAATATTATTGAAATCGATTTATTAAGTCCTTTTCCATACAAATTTGAAATTAAATCCAATATAATTCAAAAATAAAACTTTTATCCTTTAAACTCCTTTTAAATCTATCCAATTATCAAAAATAAACTTTTCGATAAATTTTACAACTTACATTTTAAAAATCCAATTTTTTTTATCTATTTCCGGTATCCAACGATACCAAAAATATATTCGGCTAATTTATAGCCGTCAACAGATTCAATCACAGTATAATCGCACTGCGATTATAAATAATCAACACACAACATTGAAATAAATTCAAATGTTTGAGAACTCCAGTTGGATCCCTCCAACCTGTTTCCCTGCATCCACAAATGTTAGCACAATACCAATTTCACTTCAATGTGAAATTATCGCGGTATATGGGATTTATAAAATACTATCCGCTATTATGCGGCGCAATAGGGTCTCATCCGCTATACAATGCGGAAAATCAACAACTCCAATATATACATATTCCAATATATATATATTGCTATATATATATAATACCAATTCCACATCAATGTGAAATTATCGCGGTATATGTTTTTAATAAATAACCTCCGTTTAATATACGGCGTATAGGGTCTATTTAACACAATAAATAGCAATTTATCATCCAATCATCACAATCAACACTATCAACAATTTTAAATCTAACTATTTAAAATTTAAATCGAAACAAAATATTCGATTGAGTGAGAAGTTCTCACCTTGCTTTCAATAACGGTTGCAGCGTTTTATTTCGAATAAAATTAAACGCACGTTTAATTTTACTCAAAATTTTCACTGACTCCAATTGACTCCAAACCAGCTCCATTGCGAAGTGCTCGACAAAATGATTCCAACACAACTTGTTTCGTAATTTTTCGACCTCGTAGCAAAAAGATACGCTAATTTAAAGTTTGTACAATTTATAAATATAATAATATTCCATTTCAAATTTTACATGTTAACCTAAATCAGATCCTGGCCCTTGATTTCACCTTCCCTAGATCCAGGCTGTGACTTGCTTTCCTTCCTCCCCAGTAAAAACGTACGTAACCAAACCCATAGAGCCGCCTTCATCTTGCAATTATCGTGATCAACACAAGCAACCAGAAGACGATCGAACACCGCCATCTCGAAGAGCTTCGCGCGACACCCCAATGGCCAGAGGCAGGCCCCACTCGGTCATCTCTAGGTGTGGAAAAACGTGCTCGAGCTGCAGCCGAATGCGGCCCTCCTGACGACGCCCTGGTGCTTCATTCGCGATCATACCCGTTGAATACGTCGAGCTCGTGAAGCTCTTCGATTCCCCAGTTGAAGTCGTTGCCTAAAAGTGTGTGGATGAGGAGATCGGAGAAGATGAAGTTCATAGTATTTCGGCCATTGATTATAAACAAGCGGCGGCTGAAGCTATTTAACCTAGCTAGGGTTTCTTTGTTTGCAAATGAGAGAATAGAACGTCCTTTTATAGAAAATTTACTGAAAATCACTATTCACTCGATTTTCCGAACTCCAAATCTCGCGCGGTGACCGGCGTTTCTAGGGTTTAACCCGTGTTCCGGACACAATGGAATAGGTTTCAGAAGCTAATTCGGTCATATGTGAGAGTTACGGAAATAAACGATCAAATTTAAATTAAATCGATTTAAACCGATTTCGATGCGTTTTGGCTTGGCCCGGACAAACGACAACTCCGATTGCTACGAAATTTGAAATCTTACAATAATATCACATTACGGATCCGATGAAACTAGTTTCGTCGAAATCCGAGACTATTTGAAAAATGACTATTTTTAGTCGTCAATTAAATATTAAAATATTCAATTTTCACAATTTAACTTTTAATTCGAATTTAAAAGTTCTATAATATCGTTATAACTCCAATATGATTTAATATAACTTTATAAATCATTTTTAATCACATTTAATTCAAATTTCAATTATTTACCCAATTTCAAGTATTAAATTAATAATTTAATCGCCCAGTTAAATCACTATATCAAAATTAAATTAATTCGACTTCAAAATCTTATTGATTAATATTTAAAATCAATTAAATATTTGAATTTCAAATGACAGAAATTCTGGGTCGTTACATCAACTCTTAAATCACATATATTATAAATCAAGTCATATTTAGAAATTCAAATCAATTAAATTCTCCAAAGAAAAACTGTAGCAAAACTACAGAATGGTCTCTTCGCTTTGAAACTCGAAAATGAATGCCGATGATGCTGCAGTCATCACCGAAATTATTTTCTAGCGACAAAGAAAAGAGCACTGATTTACAAATTAAAAATCCTTTGAAACAATTTCTACTAGAAATACTTTTAAATAATATATCCTTTTAAAACTTTCAAAACAAAGTTCGAAATCATCAGAAATTAAATTCTCACATTCTTGATTTAAATCCATTTAAATTTCCAAATTAATTTATAACCATGTTTAATTATTTAGATATGAAACTAAAGCCAATGATTATAAAATACATGCAAAGTTAAATATTATTTCTTAACACCCAATTACATTAATTATCAAAATTCAGAAAATTAACCTTATACATATAATAATTATATAAATTTATCCATCTACTAAATTTGAAAACCATATTGTGTCAGTTTGTTCTGTTCAAGTGTTTTGGAGATCCTATCGATAGCGTTGATCAGACGAATCGATCGAAAACCCAAATCAACATCAACAACTCAAACAACACAATATATAAAACATCTTTAATATATAGAATTTTCAAACAAGATTAATTTTCAAAATAAGGATAGGGATTCAGATTTGATGGACTCAAATCTAGGAGAATTCTGATTTGAATATAAGTTGGAGACAAAAGATAAGTTGATTAAGTAATAGAATAGGAAGATATATAAGCTTATATAAATCGCGGGCAACCTTAACCGGGTCAACCGTGACTTAAAGAATAAGATCGATGTGGATTTTCTGGGGTAAATCTACATTCGATCTCAAGAGATAGAACTTGGAGCAAGAAAAGATATTAGCATCTAAACCAAAGGTAAATATAAATCTCTGGTGAGTCGATGCTAATTGTAAAGGAGTTTCCCCCTTTTACAAGTCATTAGAATATTGGCGAGACCGCCGATTCACTATAAAGATCATTCGAAGTGGAGTTATAGGATACTCCCGAATCAAAAGAAGATGAATAGTGTGGGACATGAATGGATTTTGGAACCGCAGGGAACATCCCAAAATTCAAAGGAAATTCGAAATCAAAGAGGAAGAGATTCAAACTCGAACGAAAGTGATTCTGTAATAATCTACTCCATATGCTGAGTTTTGCCTCAAAGCCAAAGCTCTGATACCAACTGTAATGACCTGCTAATTTGGACCATTCAAATCGACAATAAAACCACACATGTCTGACTGGAATAATTCAAAACACCGAATTGTTAATTTATATTTGGCAAAACTCAGAATATACAGTAAATAAATAATCACAGATCACAGACACAGAGTAATATAATGCAGCGGAAATAAAAGAGATAGGAGTTCATGAAGCTACTATATAAATACATCAGAGTTAATTAAGATACAATAGGAATACCAAGGTACAACAGGAGTAATAGTATGATAATCAGGTACAATTGAGAATACAACTGGAATCAACTGGATAACAAAATGAATAGATATCTGGTTCTTCAAAGCGAAACTCCAGCTCCAAAGGTGAGTCTCAAATGTTGTATCACTCAGTCTGACCCGAGCGTAAAGCAAAACACAAAACACTCGAGTCAGGACATACATACTTATACAATGTAAACCAACTCAAGTGAACTGTAATAAAGGTACAAGTAACTTAAAGAATGCTTGGGATCGCCTATTCTTTAAGGATCCGTTAAACTATCTACTATGTAGTAATATTCACTATTATAATAATGTCTAATATAAAATAACCATACTTTTAAATAGCATTAAGGCTTTACATTTTCCACCTTAACACGTAATAGTCCCAGTAGTCTATCCAGTATTAGCGTACTCCCAAAATGGGGGCTACCCTCGATACTCCACAGGCTACGGGAGAAATCACAACTCGTAGTAAAGCTCGATATGGTAGGTGACACGGCACAACTAGGCAATGCCAGGGTAGATATACCAATTACACATCCGGACTGGTGGTGACGCATAGCAGCCACTACCGCCCACCTCGAACAACACTCCCAAATCAAGGGTGCGCACCGAATCAATCACAAGTAATAGAATGGTATCGAAGAAGTGTGTCCGATCAGAGGTGCTACCTCCTTGGTCCGTCAATCGCTCCTGTTTTAGCCACCTTATGCCAACTCACGGGAGTTGGGTCCACATATATACCTTAGGTGTAACGACCCGTAAATTTCAACTGTTTTAATAACGTAATTAGTTGAAATTTTATGAAATTTTAAAATGATAAAATTTTGAAATAAAAATTTAATATTTGGAATACGTCTAGTTAAACATAGCAACTGGTAAATTTTCGTCCGAAAATATGAAAGTTTATTTCGCGCGTAAATTCACTTCAATTTAATCAGTTAAAAAGCGATGAAAATAAAATGTTTCCGAAACCTAAATATTTTTACATAGAAAAATTCTAAATCATCTTCTGAGCAAGATGTCAGTTTGTCATTTTACCAAATTTGGACTTCTTTAGCTCCGTCGATCTTATTTTCCTGCGTTTTTCTTGTATTTTCCGCTATTAGAAAATTCGAATTTTTATAATTCAAGCATACCACTGCTATTTGTATATCGTTTTAACCGTCTCGTTGCGCTGATCTCTGTAGTATATTTGGTTGTGTGTAATGGCGTCTGGTACACGGTGAAACCGGCAATCGATAGCCGTACCGATAGTCGTTTCGGTCCTTGGTCCCCATGCCTTTCCTTTTTCCAACGTATAATGTGAATAGGAATAGCCGTTGCCTTTAATATTTTAGATCTTGATTTATATCATTCTCTATATTCAGTTTTGAAACTAGCTATTCGTTTTGTCATCTTCATTTGCATATGAACAGACTTTGTTTTTCATTAATATTTATGTAAAATTTTACCAGTCTCTTCCATGAGATCTGAAAGCTCCTCCTCCCTATCAAAGACCCACCGACCGCCTTCTTTTACTCACTGCAAATCTCCACTGCCGTGTCCGCCCATCAACCTTTCTACCCATAGCCGCAACTAGATCTCAACGGCCTCAAACTCCACCACGTGGCCGAGCCCAAGCCACGCCACCTCTTCCTCCTAAATGTCGGTTCTTCACCTTCCAAGCAACCCACGCCGACCCTATGACTTCGGTAATCATCCTAAACGCTTCCGACTACAACACCTCACTGCAACAGCCTTCATTTTCGCCCAGCCAACCCATGCTTCGCCGTTCACAGCCAAGACTTGCCCATCTTTAGCAACTACCGCCACCGACAAATGCTTAGTTCCTCCGCCAGCAAACCCACCTCGCGACCCTTCTACCGAAGCTCGCCGCACCCCGGCCTCACCCCACAGCAGCAGGTCCACTGACGCGACGCAGCCCAGAACCCCGATTTTACCCTGCCTTCTAAGCCCGAGCTCAGGCCATACCCCAGCAAACTCATGCCCCTCTTTTTCTATATAAGGTAAATATATTGTTTATTCTTATTGTATGAGTTTTGTTATGCATATAAATACTAGTTCAAGCTATTGATTTCATTAGCATTTATATAGTTTGTGTTTCGTATAGTATACATATTATTTTGTATAAATTTAAAATAATGAATATATGTTTGCTTTTGGGATACGTATATTTGACTGAAAGTGAAGAATACTAAACATGTGTTTTCTACACAAGGATATAATTTTATCTAACAAATATAATTTATATTCAAAGTTAAAGTTGGTATAGTATTATTATATATCATAACAGAGATGTATATGTCAGTTTATATCATACCAGTTTATAAATGCTCAGTATATACATGTTTTATATGATTTATTTGTACATTATGTAAGGAGTTAGTATTTAGTTTTATTTATGCTGCACATATTATAATGGGTGCGACAGTTTGATGAATAGACTACAAAAGTTTTAATATTCATCTGCATAATTATAATATTTTATAATCATGACTATGTTATAGTATAATTAGTTATATAAGTATATGTATTACATAAGCTTTGTTTTATAATATCCATTGCTCAATCATGATTTACAAGATATATAATATCTTGAACTTTCTGAACTTATTTTTATTGAAATGAATACATGTTTAATTACAGTTGCTTATATTTATGATGATTCGTGCTCGTTTATATAAAAATCTAAATCAGATGGTTACAGTAGGCTATGTTATAAGAAACATTGTACATATATATTAGCTACATGTTGAATCCAGGAATCTATTTGGGTTCTTATGTACGATATATATATTGATTTTATAAAGTATAATTTTATGCTTAATGGGTTGCACAATATAAGATATAAACATATGTATATTTATAATTTTATAACCTACCGTTGTTTAATTTCTATATAAGGGTACAGTAATGTATTAGTACATATATACCTATTTGTTCTGCCTGCATTTCATAATAAAGATTGCATTGAGTTGACGTGTTTTATATTAGGAAATCCTGACTTTTAGAGCAATACTATATATATATAGTATAGTAATAACGTATATTTTCTGTTTTTATTCCACTGATTTGATTTGTTTCATCAACTTCTATTTATCAGCTTGTCCGTCGAATTCGTGTCAATTTCGCTTTACTTTGGAATTCGTGCTTGGATCCGTAACTCATCTCATTCTCGTTCACCTCTCTAGCCTCGAAAGGTGAGCACTCACTCACGATTAACGTTCTTTTATTTATTAAATTTGATTTCAATTGAAACGACAATTAAAATATGCTGTTGTCAGTTATTTACACTGTTATATATGCTATTACCTGTATCAGTTCACCTGTGACATCTGACACATTTATTTGATTAATTATACGATGATAATCCTGTTTGATTGATAATTGATTGATTGTTTGTTGTTTATATTGGATGTTAAATTGAAATGTATAAAGTGATAAATATTATGCAAATAAATTTGACGTAGGATAATTAAAATTTGAATCGACACATATGTTGAATTTGATTAGTTGAATATGATCCCTTTTAATTTTTAAATTAATTGACATGTAGAATAGTGATAATTACACTTTGAGCCATTGAACGTATATTTGATTAATTGTTGTAGTGTTAAAATTGAAATCGAATGACAATTGAAGAACCGTATAAATATTAGTGTAATAATCTTTAATCTACATGAAATGATAGTGTAGATTCTAGAAATAATTATATTAATTCGTACAAATAACAATGCGAATTAATACGGTTATTTCGGGATTATTTGAATTGATTATTTGTTTGTTGTTATTGATTGTTGTTATTGCTTGTTTATTTACTTTGACACCATCCCAGTTATCACTGCAAGTTCCCTTTATTATGATTTGATTTTTGAATTGAATTGGAATCGGGTTGAAATGATAAATACCCAAATTGAACTTTGACCTTGGATATAGAGAATTAAATAAAACCCGATTGGTCAAATAATTTGATTTAAAATTAAAATGAAGATTTTATTTGAATAAACAATATGGTTTTGAAATGAAGTTGAAATTTGAATTTTTAATGAAAGGAAAATGTTAATATTTAATAATATGAAACAAAATATTTACAACGAAATTGATGAAAGAATGTTGTTTAATTTGAGAAATGATATAATTAAGTTTGAAATTATAATTAAGTTTGAAATTATTAAACTTTGAAATTATTTAATAATTAAGTTTTGAATTTTTAATAATTAAATAAGATTGAATGATTTAATGATCAAATTGAATTGAATTCTTTAATAAGAAAAATTGAACTTTTGAATAAGTGAATTTTACTTCGTAATAATTGAAATTGAGTTTCTTTATTAATTAAGTTTTGGAAAATTATTTAAGTAAGTAAATAAGTGAAATTGAATTTCCTTAACAAGAATTAAAATGTGATTTATTGAAATTAATGTAAGACTTGAAATTTAAAGAATTTGGTTTGATGAATATAATTTAATTAAATTTGTAAGTTTTGATATAATGAAGTTGAATTTAAATAATGGATTTAATGAATTGGAAATTTAATAGAAATTGTTTTGAATGGCAAATTTACTTAATAAATATTGAATGAAATCGATAAATGAATTTGGAATTGATTTGAATGTTAAATTAAATTAATTTAAATGATTTCAAAATGAAACTTATATACGAACTTGTAGCAATATTTGAATTGTTTTAAATAAAGATTGAAATTGAATTATAAGGTTTTGAAATGATAATTTGGAAGTTTTGAAACGTAAATTATTGGAAATTGGTTTTGAAAGACAAATGAATGTTGATTTACGAATTGAAATTGAAATTGATTTGGTTTTTGAAATATATAAACGACCAGTCGGTGTAATAATTACGAAAGTTATTAAAGAGACCAGAATCGGTTTTGGATATACTCTCTATCTAAACCGAAACCACTTTAATAACTATACGCGGAGTGATGATCCAGAATGAAGTGGTTGGAATGATGTACGTGATGACTGAAGAAAGAGAACGATAATGGATAGCCTTGACACTTGTGTCAAATTGGAAATGACTAAAACAGGAGCCGTGCCGGGCCAATGGAGGATTAGCTACCTCAAGTGAACACACTTCTTCGAACTACTCATTACTTGTTGTCGATTGGTGCACCCTTGATTTTGGGAGTGTTGTTTCACGGTGTTGCGGGCGCTGCGGCGTTGCGTTCTCACCGGTCCGGATCAGGCAAACGGTAGTATCACTACCTTGGGTATTGCCTCATGTACCTTGTCATACTTGTATCCCTTTATTCGCGGCCACTACGAATTTGTTTTGTACCTTTAGTATATGGATTGCCCTCTGGTGACTTCCGGTTTTGGGGAAACTACGGTCTTGTATATGCTTTTGGGAATAAAAATGTGTTAAGGGTGGAATGGGCCATGACTTAACACTATTTTGATACCTTATATTACTGATAGACATTATCTACTTAGCGTACATTACTACCTAGTAGATAGTTTAACGGATCCTTAAAGGATGGTTATTCCAAACATCCTTTGAGTTACTTGTATTTCAATTGCTATTTCACTTGAGTTGGATTTATTAATATAAGAATGTTAATCCTGACTCGAGTGTCTTGTGTTTTGCTTTACGCTCGGGTCAGACTGAGTGTACCAGTATTCGAGACTCACCTTTGGAGTTGGAGCTTTGCTTGAAGATCCAGCCATCTATTCTGCTTTCAGTATTCGATGATTCCAGTGATGTATTCTGATTTGTATGTGATGTATCGTGTTACTCTTCCGTTGTATCTGGTTTAACTCTGATGTATCGTATTACTCTTCTGTTGTAAACTCTGATGTATCTTATACATTTATATAGTAGCTTCATGAACTACTATCTCTTTTATTTCCGCTGCATTTATTACTCTATGTCTGTGATCTGTGATTATTTATTTACTGTATATGTTCAGTTTTGCCAAATTTAAATTAACAACGCGGTATTTTGAGCAATTCAACTCCGGCATGAGTGTCTACCTATACACATATAATGGATGCGAATGGTCCAAAATATCGGGTCATTACATTAGGATCATCGCCACCATCCTACTTCATTCTGGAAACTCCACCGCGTACACAGTTGTCAAAGTGGTTTTCGGTATCGACGGAGAGTATGTCCATATCCGATCCCGGTCTCTTTAACAACCAATCGTTATTATAACCCGTGGTTATAATTTAAAAACAGTTTATACTTCAAAATAGAATATCATTTCAAATCCAAATCTTTATCAAAAATAAAGATTAAATCAATTTCAAACCATTTCAATATATCAAAATATCATATCATTTCAAAACTTCATTTCAAATCATTTAATATATCAAAATATAATATCTTTTCAAAACTGCATTTCAAATCATTTAATATATCAAAATGTCATATCTTTTCAAAACTTCATTATCAAATCATCATTTGAGCTCAAATCCAAATATTCAACTTTAAATACCTTTTAAATTCAAAGATATCATTCATTTATTATCATTGCAAGCCACCTTTTAAATAGTTTATATTTCAATCAAAATAATTCATTTAAACCATTTAAAAGTGTAATTATTATACTTTCAAATCAAGTATTCAATTACCAAAGTTTTAAACTATTCTGAGTTCATTTACTAAGTTAAAAACCATAAACATTGAAATTTCAGCCTTTCACAGCATTCAGAAAAAGTTGTTATAAGTTATACTTGAAAACATTTTAATTCAGCAAAGACAACATTTAAAAATGCTGTTAAATCTCAGTTTTAGTTGAAATTTAGTTTAAAACAGCAAGGACAACATTTCCAGAAATGCTGTAATAGCTCAGGTTTCAAATTAAAGGTTTTAATTAAATTCAGCAAAGACAACAGACCACTACAGCATTTACAGAACTGCTGTAATAGGCCTTTATTAAGTTTTTAGCCTTTTAATTTACTTCAGCAACTACAGCATTACAGAACTGCTGTAATAGCCTCTTATTTAAGTTTTAGTTCATTTACAGAAATCATAACATTTCTGAATGTTATAAAAAGTAATTTCCAGATTTTAGTGTATTTCAAGCAATTAATAATCTTCAATACTAAACCTTTTAAACATTATAAAAATCATATTTGACATTAAAAATTGTTCAATAAAATTACTCTTTTAATTTATGATTTTTTTCTCTAAGAAACCTTTACAGTAAAACCAAATTTCCAATAATTTTACTTAACAAATCCAAATGCACAATTTTCTTTTCTTCACCTTTTTAACAAATAAACTTAACACTTATATTTTATTTCCATTCCACAAATTAAACTAAATTTTCAATTTTATTTAATTAACTTAAACCTTTAATAAAAACCAAATTCACATTTCCAAGTCAAGTTATATTTTAAAATTACACTTTTAAGCATTCATTTATTTAACCATTTTAATACATAAAAAACTCAATAACACTTTATTAAATCATTTAAATTCAAATTTAAATCAAATTATCATATTTCCCATTTTCCAAATAAAATAAAATTTCCATTTTATTTATATAACTTAAATTCATTTTAAATCAAAATCCAAATTTCCAAACTTAAGTTATATTTCAAAAATTCACTTTTACCATTCATTTAAATTACAATTTTAACTTCTAGAAAAAATCAAAATTTCTTTATTTAGACATTAAAAATCCAATTTAAATCAAATTTTCATAATTTTACACTTTTAAAAGTATTCAAAATATTCAAAATACTTTATAAAAATAACCATGGGCCTGTATATAGTTTTCTAACCTAGGTCAAGTAATACGGATATGTATCATATTAATTCGCAGTTTAAAAAGCAAAAATCCGGGTTCTATCATTTCAAACCCGCAATCCCAAGTTAAAATAAAATAAATAAAAACCGTTCAGGCCTATCATTTCAGCCCATAATGATTTTTCCTTATTCTAAAGTCCGTTCGGGTATGTATCATTTCAACCCATAGTGATTCTAATCTACGGGGAACTTGCAGTGTGATAAACAGGTATAAATGAAAAGTTTAACAATAAATAACAGTAACATATAATATGACAAATAAAATAACAGGTTTAACATCATATAATTAATAATCACAAGCAGGTATAACATAATATAACATTCTACACGTTCAATTGTTGTCAATTCACATTTGCATAAGTATAAATGTCACGTGAGATTTACTCACCTTTTTACGCTGGAGTTTGCAAATCAAACTACACGGAATAGATTCTAGAAAGCACGATAGCACGACACAGCACAACTTGATTCAAATGAGTGGAGAGAGCCAAGATAATGATCTTGCACACAACCAATAACACAACAATATAACACATGAATTTTCAATACAAAACAACATTGAAACTGATTGAAATAAAAAGCGACAATGGACAAGATGATTTTACCATGCCTTAGCCACTCAAATGCTTGGCCTAAGTGAAGCATACACTCAGCCATGATCAAGTTTAGCTTGGGTATGGTATCCATAAAGCACGGCTAGAAGGAATATGAAAGGGGTATGGAGTTTGCAAGCATAGAAGGTCAAAGGTCAAGGCTAAATGGAGTTTGGTGCAATCATAGGCTCGGCCTATGACAACTTTGGGCTCGGCCATCACTTGCTACAGGTCAGGTCAAGGGTTATGTTGTTGGACAGAGGTCAGGTCTTGATGGTGGTGGAGCTAGGGGTGGTGGCCAAGGCAAACTATGAAGGTGGAGGTGGAGTTTTGGTAGGCTATGCATTGTTTTGTGGAGTTTTGCAATGTTTGTGTGGTGTTTCATCAAGGGATGGTCACGGCCAGATCTGGTCTGAAGGGTAGGTGTTTGGTAGGGGATGATGAAGAGGAGGAGATGGTGGTGGTTGTGGCCGAGCTAGGCAAGAGAAAGCAGGGACAAACAATGAAAAAATGAAGAAGAAAAGTGGAAAAATGATGAGAAGCCATTGCTCATTTTTTTCTTAGCCGTGAATTGAAAGGAAGAGGAGATGTTTCACGTGAAAAAAATGGAGAAAAACTCACGGCTACAATGAGGTAGTGTACGGCCAAATGCAATTAAGTGGGAGGTTAAGGAAAAGAGGAGTTTTGTTAATGAAAAGTCACACAATTTAAAAACTTAAGTCCATTCAATTTCCCTTTCTTTTTAAGTTAAATAAAACAAATAAAATTTCAGTACATGAATTCTAAAACTGAAACAAAGTAATATAAACTGAAAATAAATAAATATTTTCAGAAAAATAGAAAAAGAAATAAAGAAATTGCTTAAAATTCAAAACAGGGTTCAAAAATTACAATTAAATCATCGTTGGCTTTGGAAATTTATTTACTTCATTTTAGAAATATTCTAAAACAAAATTTTGAAATAAAATAATTTCTAAAGTATTTTCAAAGTGAAATAAATAATTTAATTTAGAGAAAATAGAAAAAGAACTAAAGAAAATGTTTAAAAATTGGAAATAGGACATGAAAATTACAAATAAATATCACTAGCCTTATAAAATTTCTATTTCACTTTAAAACAAATAAAAGTCCAATAAATAAAATAAGATGAGAAACAAAATAAAGTAGGAATGAAAATAAATAAGTTCTTAAGAAAATAGGAAGATAAATAAAGAATTACTTTAATTATTTGAAACTAGGAATTAAAATTTATAAACAGAATACAACTGGCATTTGAAAATGTCAATTACACTTTTAAAATGTTTTAAAACTAAAATATATACATAGCATGCTTTTTACCCATATAAATATAATTTAGAACATTACATGACCAAATAAAATATTATTTATAAAATTTAAAATAAACAATTTTGTTAAATACAACAAATTACACACAATATTTAAAAGGGCATAACTTTCACATTATAAATCAGATTTCAACGAAACGAAAAGCAGTATTCTTAAAATTTAATTTAATTCCATAATAAAAGATAAAATTCAAAATTTCATCATTTTAAATTTTTATATTAAAAGTCAAAGTTTGACCATATTGACCAAAATTCACATTTCTGGAAAATATTATATTTATTCATGTTTGGAATTATAATTCACATACAAATCATAATTAATATTTAAAATAACAAAATTTTCCATTTAATAAATAAAATAAAGTTTTTAAATCAGGAAATTCAATTTAAAATAATTACAAAATACAGGGTGGTTACACCACACATAGTCTCAAAACAGATTCAAAATACATAGTCTGGAAAACAGATACAATAGAAGTCTGAATACATAGGCATAGTAGAAATCCCAAATACATATGTCTCTAATACAAAGCTGACACAGAAATACTGAATGGAAATAGATAGCAACTAGATAAAAGATGATCTCCAGCAGTCCTAGCTCCAGAAGGTGAAATCCAAAGCTGATACTCAGGCTGACCCGAGCGTAAATAAAACACAAACACTCGAGTCAGGACATACATACTTATACAATGTAAACCAACTCAATTGAACTGTAATAAAAGGACAAGTAACTTAAAGAATGCTTGGGATCGCCCATTCTTTAAGGATCCGTTAAACTATCTACTATGTAGTAATATTCGCTATTATAATAAAGTCTAAATATAAAATAATCTTACTTTAAAATAGCATTAAGGAGTGACCCAATATTACCCTTAACACGTAATAGTCCCAGTAGTCTATCTAGTATTAGCATACTCCTAGATCGGGGGCTACCCTCAATACTCCACAGGCTACGACACAAATCCAAACTCGTAGTAAAGCTCGATATGGTAGGTGACACGGCACAACAAGGCAATGCTAGGGTAGATATACCAATTACGCATCCGGGCTGGTGGAAATGCATAGCAGCCACTACCGCCCACCTCGAGCCACACTCCCAAAATCAAGGGGTGCACCCAATCAATCACAAAAGTAATAGAATGGTATCGAAGAAGTGTGTCCGATCAGAGGTGCTACCTCATTGGCCCGAGAATCGCTCCTGTTTTAGCCACCTTATGCCAATTCACGGGAGTTGGATCCACGTAAATATACCTTTAGGATCGTCGCCACCATCCTACTTCATTCTGGAAACCCCACCGCGTACACAGTTGTTAAAGTGGTTTTCGGTATCGACCAAGAGTATGTCCATATCTGATCCCGGTCTCTTTAACAACGAATCATTATTATAACCCATGGTTATAAATTTCAAATTGGTTTATATTTCAAATCAAAAATACATCATTTAAACCATTTAAAAGTAAAGTCATTATGCTTACAAACCAAATATTCAATTCCCAAAAATTTAGCCGTTTCTGAGCTCATTTATTTACTTAAGTACTTTAAAACATTAAAATTTCAGCTTTCGCAGCACTTAGAAAATGCTGCGGTAAGTTATATTTGAAAACAATTAAATTCAGCAAAGACAACATTTATTAACTGCTACAGTAGTTCAGGGATCAATTTGAAAAATTAGTTCAATTCAGCAAAGACAACATTTACAGAACTGCTGTAGTAGTTCAGTTTCATTACAAAAATCTCATTTCAGCAAACTGCAGCACTTATCAAGTGCTACTGTAGCTCTTTTATTAGTTTCAGGTTTTAGTTATAATTCAACAACCACAGCACTTACCAAGTGCTGCAGTAGCCTTTAGTTAATTAGTCTTTAGTTCATTTGCATCAACCACAGCACTTACAAAGTGTTGCAGTATTATTAACTTCAGATTTTAAGTTAAATTCAGAAATGATAGCATTTCTGAAGTGCTACTAATTCAATTTTCAGATTTAATAATAAAATTTCAGAAACAATTAAACTTCATTATTTAACCATTTAACTTATAAAAATCATATTTTTCCACTTCAAAAATGTTCATTTAAATACCCTTTAACTTATGACTTTTATAAAGAAATTTTTTTACAATAAAAATCAAATTTTCCAAAAATTTCTCTTATTAAATTCAAGTGTACCATTTTCCCATTCTTTGCATTTTTTTAACAATTTACCTTTACACTTAAATTTAAATTTCCATTTCATAAATAAACTTAATTTCCATTTTATTTTCTTTACTTAAACTTTCATTTAAAACCAAATCACAAATTTCCAAATTAAGTTATATTTCAAGCTATAATTTAATCATTTATTTATTTAACATTTTTAACTTATAGAAAAATCACTAACCCTTTATTAAATCATTTAAATTCAATTTAAATCAAATTATCGTATTTTTACATTTTAAAATACTTAAAAAAAATTCCAGAAAATTATATAAAATAACTACGGGTCTGTATAATATTTTCTAACCTAGGTCAAGTGATACAGATAATATATCATTTCAATCCATAATTTACAAAGAAAATCCGGGTTCTATCATTTCAAACCCGCAATCCCATGTAAATAAAAATAAGTAAAAATCGCTGAGGCCTATCATTTCAGCCCATAACGATTTTTCCCTATTCTAAAGTCCGTTCGGGTATGTATCATTTCAACCTATAGTGATTCTATTCTACAGGGAACTTGCAGTGTGAGAAACAGAATAAAATAAACAATATAACAAAATATAACATATCAGATGATGTGACAAGTTTATAACAGGGTTTAACATCAGATAATACATATCATAGGGAGGTATAACATGATATAACAGTTCTACATATTCACTTGTTGTCACTTCACAAATTCTATAAGTATGAATGTCAAGCGTGAATAACTCACCTTTTTAAGCTGGAGTTCGCAAATCAAAACACACAGATAAATTCCAGAAAGCACGATAGCACGACTTTTGATTTAAGTGGAGAGAGAGTCAAGATTTTGATCTTGTATATAATAAATAAAACAAAGCAGTATATAAATATATTTTCAACACCAAATATATTGAAACAAATTGAAATAGAATTAACAAAAGACACAAATGGCTTAACCATGCTTTGAAATCACAATTGCTTGACCACGACTCAACATATGCTCGGCCACAACATGTTTATAGGTGGAAATGGCTCGGGTTTGGCTCACTAACACACGGCTAAGCTAGAGAAAATGAGGAGTTACAAATGGAGGAATGCTAAAGGTCAAGGCTAGGAAAGGAGTTTGGTTCACCATCTAGGCTCGGCCAGAGGTTATATGGGCTTGGCCATGGCACTACAGGTCAGGTCAGGGGTAGGAGGTGATGGTTAGAGGTGATGTCATCAGGTGGTGGTGGTGGTTCTAGGGTGGTGGCCAAAGCTAAACATGAAGGGGTGATGGAAAATGGCTCGGCTATGCATAGTTTGGAGTTTTTTTTTGCAAAGTTTTTGTGGTGGAAGTTCAAATAGTGGTCACGGCCAGATCTGGTCAGAGGAAGAGGAGATGTTGCCATGGATGATTAGTGGAAGGCGATGGTGGTGGTGGTCGGTGAAGGAGTGGAGGCTATGGCCAAGAAACATGTAGATGAATCAAGGCAAAAACAATGGAAAACGAAGAGGAAAAGTTGGAAAAAGGAGAAGCCATTGCTTACATTTTTTTTCAGAAAATAGATAGTCGTGAATTGATGATGAAATGAAAACTTCTCACGTGAAAAACAAAAGAAATACACGGCTACCATCAAGGAGTTGAACGACAAAGGAAGTGAAGAGACTAGGCATTGGAAAGTCACAAGTTAAAGCTTTTGTTTGACTCTTTGAATTTCCAAATTTATTTATACAAAATAACCAAATAGAAAAACAAGTAAATAAATAAAAGACAAACAAAATAAAGTAGGAATGACAATAAATAAATATTCTTAGGAAAATAGGAAAAATAAAGAAAGAATATAGTTTAATTTATTGAAACTAGAATTAAAAATTGTAAATAAAATACAACAAATATTGGAAAATTACAACTACACTTTTAAAATGTTTTAAAAATAAAAATATTGAAATAAAATTTAATTTAAAATAATTGCAAAAATATTGGGTTGTTACACTCTCCCCCACTCAAACCTTTTCGTCCTCGAAAAGAAAGAAACAAGGAAAATAAGGAAAAACAAGATAGAAAAGCAAATAGTACTTGAAACGAACAATCCCGGATTCGAAGCACGAATGCTCTCCTCCGTCTCCCAGGTACAGTCTCGATCATTAGTACTCCACTGTACTTTGACCAGACTAACAGATTTCCTTCTTAGCTGCTTCGTACCTCTGTTGACTATATGAAGTGGCTTCCTCTCGACGGTCAGATTAGGCTCAATATCCAAACTATCAAGAGCAGAAGGCTGAACAATAAGAGATGGGTCATGCAGATAACGGTGAAGATGCGAAACGTGGAATACATTATGCACTCCAGAGAACTTCTCAGGCAAATCCAGACGATAAGCCAAAGAACCAACTCTTTCCACAATGCGGAAAGTACCAATGAACCTAGGAGAAATCTTCCCTCTACGACCAAAGCGAATGACATTCCTTAAGGGAGAGACCTTAAGGAAAACCAAATCACCAACAGCAAACTCCAAAAACTCCTCCTACGACGATCAACATACTTCTTCTGCCTATCCTGAGCAATCCTTATCTTCCTCCTAATCTCCTCGACTCTCTCAAAAGCCTCTAAAATCATCTCAGGACCAAGAACCAAACGATTACCGGATTCAATCCAGCAAGATGGAGATCTACAAGGTCGTCCGTAAAGAGCAGCAAATGGAGACATCTTAATGCTAGCCTGAATTCGAAGATAGAAATGAGATAGATAAAAGATTAAGATAAGATTAAAACAGAAGATTAGATTATACCTGATAACTATTATTATAGGTGAATTCGACAAGATGGAGATGATCTTCCCAAGATCCTCCATAATCAAGCACACAAGCATGAAGAAGATCTTCGAGAATCTGATTCACTCTTTCCGTTTGACCGTCGGTCTATGGATGGTAAGTAGTGCTCAGATTCAAGTGAGTACCCAAAAATTCCTGGAAAGCTTTCCAAAACTGACTAGTAAAGATAGGATCACAATCACAAACAATACTGAGAGGAACACCATGGAGATGAACAATCTCTCTCATGTAGATCTCAAACAAACTAGAAGCAGAACGGGTAGACTTGACCGGAATGAAATGAGCTGATTTGGTCAATCTATCCACAATAACCCAAATACTCTCATTACCCCTCCTATCCTCGGTAATCCATCAATAAAATCCAAAGAAACTTGTTCCCACTTCCAATTGGGAATCTCAAGGGGCTGCAACAAACCAGGGGTCTTCTGATGATCGGCCTTGACTTGCTGACAAGTCGCACACCTACTAACAAAGATGGAGATATCTCGCCTCATACCTCTCCACCAATACAACTTCTTCATATCCCGATACATCTTGGTCACTCCCGGATGAATAGAAAGTCTGGATCAATGATTCTCCCGAAGTAACTCCTGTCTCAATCCATCAACATTCAGGACACAAATCCGATTATTTATCCTCAAAATACCTCTATCATCGATCTGAGCACCACTGCCATCAAGACTACCACTACCAACTCTACTACGAACACTCTCCTTCATCAATCTAAGCATCTCATCCTCATCCTGCTTCGCCATGATACGATCCAAAAGAGAAGAAGAAACAACAAGCTGACACAACATCGCCTTCTTCCGACTCAAAGCATCCGCCACAACGTTAGCTTTCCCAGGGGTATAGTTGATGTCGAGGTTATAAGAAGCAAGGAGCTCTAACCACCTAACTTGTCTCTGATTCAAATCCTTCTGAGTGAAAATATACTTCAAAGACAGATGATGAAGAGCTCAAACTTAGTACCCAAAAGATGATGCCTTCAAAGCTTCAAAGCAAAAACCACAACAAGCAATTCCAAATCATGAGCAGAATAATTGGCTTCATGGGTCTTCAACTGACGACTAGCATAAGAAACGACCTTACCATCCTGCATCAGAACAGCTCCCAAACCTTCACGACAAGCATCAGTGTATACCGTTAATCCCTCATTTCCATTTGGAACGGTAAGAACTGATGCGGAAGTAAGCTTGTGCTTTAACTCACTGAATGCAGCTTTACACTCATCACTCCAAATAAACTTTGCATTCTTACGAGTCAAAGCAGTGAGAGGTGTAGCAATCCGAGCAAAATTCTCAATGAATCTCCGATAATAACCGGCAAGGCCCAGAAAACTACGGATATCAGTTGGAGTCCTAAGAGTTTCCCAATCCTGCACAAAATAGGGATAAATAAGGACAACTGGAAAGGTAGAATAAATTGAATGAAACAAGGAAAGAGAAGGAAAGAAAGACTTACATTGATCGCAGCGATCTTGACTGGATCAACAGAAACTCCATTACCAGAAACAATATGTCCAAGGAATCAGACTTCATCCTTCCAGAAATGGCATTTAGAAAATTTAGCCTTCAACTGATGATTTCTAAGAGTCTCAAGAACAAATTTCAAATGCGTCTCATTTTCTTCCTCAGACTTAGAGAAAATGAGAATATCATCAACAAAGACTAGAACAAATTTATTAAGCACATCACGAAAACACAATTCATCAAATCAACAAAGAAAGTAGGAGCATTAGTCAAACCGAAAGGCATGACTAACCATTCAAAAAACCCATTCTCAGTACGGAAAGCAGTCTTGGGAATACTTTCCTCAGCAACTCTGAGCTGGTGGAATCCTGTGGCAAGATCAAGCTGAGAGAAAACAGTGGCACCATAAAGCTTATCAAACATATCATTGATGTGAGGCATAGGATATCTGTTTTTCATAGTGAGCTTGTTCAGCTCCCTATAATCAACACACATCCGAAGAGAACCATCGGACTTGGTGATGAAAACCACCGCTGCTCCCTATTCGGAGTGGCTAGGTCTGATCAGACCTTTGGAGAACAAGTCCTCAATTTTCTTTCCCAACTCAACCTTCTCACGGGGTGCCATCCTTCTAGGAGGAAGAACTACAGGTCGAGCTCCAGGAATAAGATCAATACGGAAATCAATTTCCCGCTTAGGGGGTAAAGTAGTGACTTCACCAAATACATCGGGATAAAGTTTGACCACATGAGTCGACTGAAGATCAATAGGAGAAGAATCCAGAGAATAAATAAAACTACCAGCATAATCCCGAGGCATACGACACTGAATAACCAAAGAATTACCCCGATCATCATCAACAAGAGAAACAATTCGGGATTTACAAGAGATATGAGCATCATGCCTCTTAAGCCAATCATCTCCAAGCAATAAATCAAAAGTATCAAAACCAAGAACATAGAAATTGCCAATAAAGCGATGATCAGAATGGAGAAGTTTCACTCCTCTACAAATCTTATTGAGGTTTGCGGGACCCCCAATAGGATTAGAAACCCATAAAGGAACAGAAGCATACTCAGGAAAAAGGCGATGCTCAAACTTATCACAAATAGCCATAGAAATAAAACTATGCGAAGCTCCAGTATCAAATAAAACACGAACAGGATGCTTAAATAAAGAAAAGGTGCCCTGAAGAGTACCTTGATTATCACTAGGAGCAGGAGCAGGTGCAGGTGAAGAAGCAGAGGTAACAACAAAAATACCATATGGCTTGCCCTTCTGATACAAAGGACAATCATTCTTGAAATGACCAGGCTGCAGACAGACATGACAGAGATTGTTCCTGGTACTCTGAGATGGAGGAACAGCAACGCCAACTAAAGTAGGGCAACTATTTGCATAGTGTCCCTTCTGATCACACTTGAAACAGGTAATGGTAGATAGGTCGATAGGGTGCCTCTGAGAAGGAGAAGATGAAGATCCCAAACCCGGATTCTTAAGCCAATTCTTCTTCTGCTGATGGAAATTTGGCTTTCTCTTCTTAGAGTTAGTAAAGGAAGACTGAGATGCAAGAGCACTAGCAACAGCATGACCCTTGGAAGTAGGGTTCTCATAACGAATAGCCATATCCATAAGCTCGGTGAAAGTGCCATGAACATGAGAAATGAGACGAGCATAATACTCAGGACGAGCACTAGCTATGACCTTCTCATTCTTCTTAAGAGGAGTGTCTATCAGGCCAGGACCGAACTTGGAAAGTTCATTGAACTTCCGCTCATACTCAGAAAAGGACATGGTACCCTGCTTGAGATCCATAAACTCACGATAAAGCTGAGATTTCCCTGCTTCGGGCATTCATTTTGCCACAAAAGCCTCCCTGAAAAGAAGATACAAAAACAAAACTTAAGATAGATTCAAAAGAAAGGAAATGGGAACAAAATTCAAGATAACACAAAGGATACCTAAACTGCTCCCACGAAATATCACCCTCATTAGTGTGAGTTGTAAGAGAATCCCACCAATCCAAGGCTGACCCTTGCAGCTGCCAAGCTGCTAACTGACGCTTCTGGGCATCAGAAATCTCAAGACCTGTAAAGATCCTCTCTAAACTCCGTAACCATTGCTGGGCTTCAATAATGCTCTCTGAACCGGTAAACTCGGTACCACCAAGTTGAGAGAATTCCTTACAGAGGACAGTAAACCTAACAGGTGCAGCAGGTTGAGGAGCTGGGGCAATACCACGACCCCTACCTCTGGCATTTCCACGATTCACCCTAAAAATATCAAGAATGAATTTTAGGACAAAGGTATAGAAAAGACAAAGATAAGATAAGATACGGTAAGACAAGATAAAATCACTTGGATGAATATCCTAATGAAAGAAAATACTACCAAGGTAGATACGAAAGGAAGGAAGTTTAGAAAATTGCTTTTTAAAACAAGAAAATTTATATCAAAATAATCTTTGAAAAATCATTTTGAAATCATTTTATACTTTGAAAATACATTCTCTCACAAAGAAATGATTCTGAGGTTGATTTCACTCATTCTAGGGTATTTCTACCCTATCTCTAATGAGTTTTTGCTCCGTAGGCTAAGGTTTGCCTAAAAACCAAAGCTCTGATACCAAATGTAACGACCCACTATTTTGGACCATTCAAATCGACAATAAAACCACACATGTCGGACTTGAATAATAGAAACAATAGATTATAATAGTAAAACCAATCACAGAATCACAGACACAGAATATCAGAATAACTCACAGCGGAAAATAAATAAATAGTTGTTCATGAAGCCACTACACACATAGTCTCAAAACAGATTCAAAATACATAGTATGGAAAACATATACAATAGAAGTCTGAATACATAAGCATAGTAGAAATCCCAGATACATATGTCTCTAATACAAAGCTGACATAGAAATACTGAATGGAAATAGATAGCAACTAGATAAAAGATGATCTCCAGCAGTCCTAGCTCCAGAAGGTGAAATCCAAAGCTGATACTCAGGCTGACCCGAGCGTAAATAAAACATAAACACTCGAGTCGGGACATACATACTTATACAATGTAAACCAACTCAAGTGAACTACAATAAAAGGTATAAGTAACTTAAAGAATGCTTGGGATCGCCCATTCTTTAAGGATCCGTTAAACTATCTACTATGTAGTAATATTCGCTATTATAATAATGTCTAAATATAAAATAATCTTACTTTAAAATAGCATTAAGGAGTGAACCAATATTACCCTTAACACGTAATAGTCCTAGTAGTCTATCCAGTATTAGCATACTCCCAGATCGGGGGCTACCCTCAATACTCCACAGGCTACGACACAAATACATACTCGTAGTAAAGCTCGATATGGTAGGTGACACGGCACAACAAGGCAATGCCAGGGTAGATATACCAATTACGCATCCGGGCTGGTGGAAACGCATAGCAGCCACTACCGCCCACCTCGAGCCACACTCCCAAAATCAAGGGGTGCACCCAATCAATCACAAAAGTAATAGAATGGTATCGAAGAAGTGTGTCCGATCAGAGTTGCTACCTCATTGGCCCGAGAATCGCTTCTGTTTTAGCCACCTTATGCCAACTCACGGGAGTTGGGTCCACGTAAATATACCTTTAGGATCGTCACCACCATCCTACTTCATTCTGGAAACTCCACCGCGTACACATTTGTTAAAGTGGTTTTCGGTATCGACAGAGAGTATGTCCATATCCAATCCCGGTCTCTTTAACAACCAATCGTTATTATAACCCGTGGTTATAAATTTCAAATTGGTTTATATTTCAAATCAAAATACATCATTTAAACCATTTAAAAGTAAAGTCATTATACTTACAAATCAAATATTCAATTCCCAAAAATTTAGCCATTTCTGAGCTCATTTATTTACTTAAATACTTTAAAACATTAAAATTTCAGCTTTCGCAGCACTTAGAAAATGCTGCGGTAAGTTATATTTGAAAACAATTAAATTCAGCAAAGACAGCATTTATTAACTGCTACAGTAGTTCAGGGTTCAATTTGAAAAATTAGTTCAATTCAGCAAAGACAGCATTTACAGAACTGCTGTAGTAGTTCAGTTTCATTTGAAAAATCTCATTTCAGCAAACTGCAGCACTTATCAAGTGTTACTGTAGCTCTTTTATTAGTTTCAGGTTTTAATTATAATTCAGCAACCACAGCACTTACCAAGTGCTGCAGTAGCCTTTAGTTAATTAGCCTTTAGTTCATTTGCATCAACCACAGCACTTACCAAGTGCTGCAGTATCATTTACTTCAGATTTTAAGTTAAATTCAGAAATAATAGCATTTCTGAAGTGCTACTAATTCAATTTCCATATTTAATAATAAAATTTCAGAAACAATTAAACTTCATTTTTTAACCATTTAAATTATAAAAATCATATTTTCCCACTTCAAAAATGTTCATTTAAATACCCTTTAACTTATGATTTTTATAAAGAAAATTTTTTACAATAAAAATCAAATTTTCAAAAAATTTCTCTTATTAAATTCAAGTGTACCATTTTCCCATTCTTTGCATTTTTTTAACAATTTACCTTTACACTTAAATTTAAATTTCCATTTCATAAATAAACTTAATTTCCATTTTATTATCTTTACTTAAACTTTCATTTTAAACCAAATCACAAATTTCCAAATTAAGTTATATTTCAAACTACAATTTAATCATTTATTTATTTAACATTTTTAACTTATAGAAAAATCACTAACCCTTTATTAAATCATTTTAAATTCAATTTAAATCAAATTATCATATTTTTACATTTTAAAATACTTAAAAAAAATTCCAAAAAATTATATAAAATAACCACGGGTCTATATAATATTTTCTAACCTAGGTCAAGTGATATAGATAATATATCATTTCAATCCGTAATTTACAAAGAAAATCCGAGTTCTATCATTTCAAACCCGCAATCCCAAGTAAATAAAAATAAATAAAAATCGCTCAGGCCTATCATTTCAGCCCATAACGATTTTTCCCTATTCTAAAGTCCGTTCGGGTATGTATCATTTCAACCCATAGTGATTCTATTCTACAGGGAACTTGCAGTGTGAGAAACAGAATAAAATAAACAGTATAACAAAATATAACATATCAGATGATGTGACAAGTTTATAACAGGGTTTAGCATCAGATAATACATATCACAGGCAGGTATAACATGATATAACAGTTCAACATATTCACTTGTTGTCACTTCACAAATTCTATAAGTATGAATGTCAAGCGTGAATAACTCACCTTTTTAAGCTGGAGTTCGCAAATCAAAACACACAGATAAATTCCAGAAAGCACGATAGCACGACTTTTGATTCAAGTGGAGAGAGAGTCTAGATTTTGATCTTGTATATAACAAATAAAACAAAGCAATATATAAATATATTTTCAACACCAAATATATTGAAACAAATTGAAATAGAATTAACAAAAGACACAAATGGCTTAACCATGCTTTGAAATCACAATTGCTTGACCATGACTCAACATATGCTCGGCCACAACATGTTTATAGGTGGAAATGGCTCGGGTTTGGCTCACTAACACACGGCTAAGCTAGAGAAGATGAGGAGTTTGGAGTTACAAATGGAGGAATGCTAAAGGTCAAGGCTAGGAAAGGAGTTTGGTTCACCATCTAGGCTCGGCCAGAGGTCATATGGGCTCGGCCATGGCACTACATGTCAGGTCAGGGGTAGGAGGTGATGGCCAGAGGTGATCATCAGGTGGTGGTGGTTCTAGGGTGGTGGCCGAAGCTAAACATGAAGGGGTGATGGCAAATGGCTCGGCTATGCATAGTTTGGAATTTTTTTGCAAAGTTTTTGTAGTGGAAGTTCAAATAGTGGTCACGACCAGATCTGGTCAGAGGAGGAGGAGATGTTGCCGTGGATGATGAGTGGAAGGCGATGGTGGTGGTGGTCGGTGAAGGAGTGGAGGCTATGGCCAAGCAACATGTAGATGAATCAAGGAAAAAACAATGGAAAATGAAGAGGAAAAGTAGGAAAAAGGAGAAGCCATTGCTTACATTTTTTTCTTCAGAAAATAGATAGCCGTGAATTGACGATGAAATGAAAACTTCTCACGTGAAAAACAAAAGAAATACACGGCTACCATCGAGGAGTTGAACGGCAAAGGCAATGAAGAGACTAGGCATTGGAAAGTCACAAGTTAAAGCTTTTGTTTGATTCTTTGAATTTCCAAATTTATTTATACAAAATAACCAAATAGAAAAACAAGTGAATAAATAAAAGACAAACAAAATAAAGTAGGAATGACAATAAATAAATATTCTTAGGAAAATAGGAAAAATAAATAAAGAAAATAGTTTAATTTATTGAAACTGGAATTAAAAATTGTAAATAAAATACAACAAATATTAGAAAATTACAACTACACTTTTAAAATGTTTTAAAAATAAAAATATTGAAATAAAATAAAATTTAAAATAATTGCAAAAATATTGGGTTGTTACATAGATAGTACCGAATATGACATCACCTCGGTCGTTCCTAACCTATCCGAGACGTCTCATAGCATACACAAGAAACCCGGTATGCAAAGGCTAATCTAGAAAGGTGATGACCTACCCCAATAGGTGCGACCCACATAGCCTTATGACATACCATGTTTCGGTCATTTCTGGGGGTGAGGCCTGAGGTAACATATTACCTTTTACAAAATAAATCCCACTTTGAATGCCACATTGCCATTTCTAATAACACATTATTGATTTCCATAAAAATACAAACCTAGAGTTCATATGTCTGAGGGAAGGGTGTTAAATGTAAGAGGGGTTACCGCCTACAACACCAAACAGATGCACGTCTGTAAAAATCAATATACGTGGTCTTATAAATGCAATGTCAAACACTCGTCCATACTAGTAGTCTAGAAACAGGATAAAACCAAAGGCACTGCTCTTACTACATCCTGTTTGGAAGTCACCTCTAGGATTAATAGCAAGTAGACCTTGCCAGTCGAAGATTTTTATAACAAAGGCACTACTACCACAATATATATATATATATATATATTATAGGAATCACGAGGTTAGTGGCAAGCAGCCTTACATTATGAAGATCACCATATCCAAAATCATCGTTTTCAACATGTCTTCATTTTCCAACGCATATATTGGTTCGAAGTGGTTTTCAGATAGAAATCACCGAAATCCGATCTCGGTCTCTCCGAACCAATAATCAATAAAAGGTGTTAAGTATATGGGTGATTATTATTAAATTAATCAATATCCTTTATCCAAGTAAAATATATTCTTAAAGATATATGTCTTTAAACCATTTTCTTTTTGAGCATGTATGGGATTATTAAACCTCTTTTATCAAATCCTTTGGTTAATTAAAACCCCTTTTTATCTTTGTAAATACCAAATTATTTCTCTTTAATTACTTAGGAAAAATATTTATATATTCTATTATTAGTATAATTCCAATTTTAATGAAGATTTCACATTTCTAAAATATATCTTTAATGGGTCAAAAACAATGTTATTTAAGACATCATTTACTGTAAACAAATACTAGTTAGTATTGAATAAAAGAGATCCATAGAAATTAGACTAATTATACTCAATACTAATTCTGGTATTCAACCTGTACTATTCGTTGAATAATGGTGAAATCACCTTTTAAATTCACATGGATAGTATAAATTCCCTCCTTGAAATTTAACATAGAGTTTAACTAGAATGTTTTCTTTAACATCAAAATCTTATTTGAAATCTTATTTAACTTTGTAAAAAATCCCAAATCTCTTCTCTTTTATAATTTGAGTAAATTAAATCAACTATCCCCTTCGTCGGTTCAGTCCGGATAGCTAGGGAGAGCAGGAAACTGGTTTTCCAAAACCAAGCTTAGAGACTATCTCTCTATCACCCATAAGGCGGTTAATTTATTTGGTCGACTCTAAATCTTTTAAAATACTTGAATTATTATTTGAAAAACATTTATAAAGGATTTGGGAAAAAAATTCAAGTTTAAATCCTATTTTAGAAATGCAATGACCCGGTTTTTCAGTCATCTGGATTTAGAATATTTAATTGAATTTAAATATTGAAAAGTAAATTCTGTAAGTTGAATAACTTATATTTTAATATAGTGATTTATTGTGATAATTAAATTGTTCGAAATTAGTGAAATAATTGAAATTTGAATTTAATGTGAATGAAAATAATTTCTAATATTGTTTTAAATTCTATTTGAGTTAGAATATAGTTAGAGAAATTTTAAAATTGATTTAAAAGTTAATTTATTGAAATTGGAAATTTTAATATTTAATTAACGTGTAAAAATAGTCATTTTTCACACGGTCTCGGATTTTAACGAAACCAGATTCATTGGATCTGTAACGTTATATTATTGTAAGATTTCAAATTTTGTGTCGATTGGACTTACGGTTTGATCGTGGGAAGCTGAAACGCGTAGAATTTATTTAAGTAAATTTTAATTAAAATAATTCGATTCAAAAACCTATCTTCCAAATACGATGGAATCGACTTCCGATATATATTCTATTATGTTCTAAATAAAGGTAAAACATTATAAACGCCAGGCAGCACGTTTCGATTGGAGTTCGAATTTTTTTTGGATGAATAGTGTTTTGAAATTTTCTATAAAAGCCTCATTTTTCTTCAATTTTCTCAAAACCTAACACTAACTATTACGTCTCGCCTCCTACTACAACATTGTAGAGCACGATGAGACGAACACATCCAACGGTGGAGATTTGGAATGGAGGCTCGATGTGGCGGCAATTCTCATTCAAACACGTGCGTTTCATGCATGAATTCCAATGCATGGGTGGCGACTTGGGGGTGCGATCCTTGGCCGATGGTGGCACGTGTGAGGGGCTTTCGATAAGCGTTGGCCAACCGTCGTCAAAATTGTCGAGGAGGGAGCGGCTATCGTGGATGGTTGGATGATGATGGGTTATTTGCGTACGAAGTTGAACGAGGGAGAGAAGAGAGAAAACAACGGCCAGATCTTGTCTCCAAAAAAACGTACGGCCCTGATAATTTGAGGTTTAAAAATAATAATAAAAATTGTAAATTATTATATTATAAATTATATAAACTTTAAAATTGTATAACTTCTTCATATGAGGTCAAAAATTGATGAAACAAGCGGCCTTGGAATCGTATTGACGAGCACTACATTTTAGAGCTGGATTGGGATTTATTTGGGTTAGTGAATATTTTGGTTAAAATTAAACGCTTGTTTAATTGTAATCGAAATAAAGCACTCCAACGACTACTGTAACCAAAGTGAGTACAACTCACTCTTTCTGACTCGCTTATATTTTTATATAAGTGAGAATAAATTTTATTTATGATGATTGATGATTGTTTGGATGATATATGATATATTATCTATATATATTGGTATTTGGATATATTCCTGCCTATTGGAGCAGATGAGACCATATACGTTCCCGTGTATGAGCGGATGACCCTTTGTACGCGCGTCTACCTCGAAGCAGACAATGTACATATTTTCTAATATGTATATTTGTTGCAGATGACTGGTTGGAGGGATCCAACTGGATTCCTCACCAATGTTGATTTTGTTTACAAATATTGTTATATATGCTGTTATCATGTGATATATGATGTTTGGATTGATATGATTGATGTGAATGCCTTTATCTAGTGCTGTTGTAGCATTGGGCCATATTTTGGAAATTTAAAAATATTAGATTGATGATTTCAATTTAATAAGGATTTCAAAGTGATTTTGGAAATATATGATTTTTGAATTGTTAAAGGAATGGTTTTATTTTAGGGTACTTTTGGCACAAGTCCTTATTAAGTTTCAAAATTTACGAAAAGTCATTCACTAAATTTCAGTGTAAATTAGGTCCCTGTTTTTTATTCACTATTATTGCAGAGCATGATGCAACATTTCATAAAAGTTGCTGACATTTCCGCAACATTTCTGTACACTGTGAACATAGTGTATGAAAGTTGCTGAAATATCAACACTTATTTATAAAAGTTGCTGATATTTCAGCAACATTTATGTACACTGTGAACACAGTTTATGAAAGTTGCTGAAATATCAGCACTTATTTATAAAAGTTGCTGACATTTCAGCAATAATTTTTCTTTGTTTTTACAATAAAACTTTGACACAGATAGTTGCTGAAATATCAGCACTTATTTATAAAAGTTGCTGACATTTCAGCAATAATTTTTCTTCGTTTTCAGAAAAAAAGGACCCGCTTTACAATGAAACTTTGACAGGGACCCGCTTTATAATACGAAAGTATGATAGGGATGCCTCCCTAATTTCCACTTTATTTTAATTAAATAAAAGTTATAATTTTTATGTTATAAAAATTATGGCTTTTGTGAAATATAATCAAAAAATGATTTTTGAAATATGGAGATAACTATTTTTGTGGAATAGGTTAAAATGAGAATTTTGAATTTATTATAAATGGTTTATTAATAAGATTTATAAAATTTGTTAAAATAAGTTAAATTGGGATTATTAACTTATTATAAATGGTTTATATATATGAGATTTATAAGGAATTATAAAAGTGTTTTAGAAATGGAATTGTAATCAAATTTATATATGAATTTGCAATTGAAATTCAGAAATGAATTTATAATGGATTTTATAAATAATAAGATTTGAAAAGAATGAATTTATAAATAATAGATTTATAAGTAATTAACTTATAATTGGATTTTGACTTATAAATGAGATGTAAATGGAATTTGTTAATAAAGGAATTTTATAAGTGGAAGTTTATAAAATATAAATGTGAATTATAAACACTGTTTTATAAAGGTGAAATCAATTTAATTTGATAAGTTAAATATGAAAGTTATTAAAGGAGTTATATTCACGATTTTGGACAGTGAAGAATCCTTTAAGTTAAATGTTTATAAGTAATGAATTGATAAAGGAGTTATATTCACGATTTTGGACAATGAATAATCCTTTAAATTAATATTTAGAAGTAATGAATTTATTAAAAAAATTATATTCATGATTTTGGATAGTGGATAATCCTTTAATAAATGTGTAATAGAATGAATTTGGTAAGAGAATTATTCACGATTTTGGACAATGAATAATCCTTTAAAAATTAAATGGATGTTCTAGAATGTGATATTATAAAGGGAATTTAAATGGTTTGAAAATAAGATGATTTGTAAATTTAATTATTATTAAAATAAGTATACGGAAATATTTTCCAAATATCCAGTAAGTGAAATGGTTTTGAATATTATCCTTTTAAAGATATTTTGAAGTGAATAATTGGGAAGTGTTTTGAATTATAAACGATTAATGAAATCAGGCCTAGTGATTACTTAAGTGCTAGATTTTTGTTTGTTTGCTTTGATAGTTAAATAACCGACTATCAAATTTAGCCATCTTAGTTCCTCGACTTGATATGGGAATTATGTAGTCGTACACTTAGTACGTAGCCATCTGTGTTGGCTTGATTATCGTTTGTGTTGAGGATTTTGATTCATATAGTGTGGAGTGATTACTCCAATCTATCGAGCTTCCTTCTTGGCCGAAGAAAAGCAAGTTGAAAGTTGGAAACGTGATAAGTCTACGAGACTTGGTTTCCGTATGAGGTTGAGGAACGCATTTGCGTTGTTGGTGCGAAGAGACCGGGATCAAATTTATTTAAAAAACATTTCGGACCAACAATTATACGACGATTGTGCAGGTTGGCCAATGATATTGATGTTTAGGATTTTCATAGTTGTAATATCCCACCTTTTTATACGTTTTAAGCAGGCACACGTGCCAACTCAAAACCATATAGAAGGGCGGATTGTTATGGTGTAAATAAGAAAAAGCAAAGAAAGAAAAAACAAAACAGAATCTCACAGCGGAATGACAAAATATAATAATCAAATAACAATTCATGAAGCTGTATACAAAACATTTGATTATACTTATACAATACAAAATCAGAGTTACACATATCAGAGATAAACAAATAATGCAACGGAACAATATGAATGCAGTGGAATAAATATAGTAAATAATAGTAGTACAAATCTTCGTCTTCGTCCTCCAGAAATAAGGTCTTCAAATCCTGAAATGCTCAGGCTGACTCGAGCGAATTGAAAAGACAAAACATTCGAGTCAGAACTAAAAGATCTTATGTGAGTTAAATCAACGGTAAATAAATATGAGTGCAACGGCGTCAGAGATGTTTACGGGGTTTGACATCTCCTATCCAGTGTCTAACGTGAGTGCAGTAACTTAAGAGATGTTCAGGATTCACATCTCCTAAGGATCCGTTAAACTATCTACTATGTAGTGCAATATGCTATTATAATATGTCTACAGTAAGATAAACTATTAAAATAGCGTTAAGGCGTTACCCATTTCCCCCTTAACACATTTTATATATTCCCATAGTCTATAAAGTACCGTAATCCCATCCGTACTGGACGTCATCAAAGGGCACTCCATAGGTATGGTATAAAACAAACTCGTAGTGGTCTCGATAGGGTAGGTGACACAGCACAACTAGGCAATGCCAGGGTAGATATACCAATTACACTACCGGACTGGTGGTAACGCATAACAACTACTACCGCCCACCTCGGAACACACTCCCAAATCAAAAATCGAGGGTGGTCACCAAATCAATCACAAAGTCAGAATATAGTATCGAAGGAATGTGCCCGATCGGAGGAATGACCTCACTTGGCCCGTCAATTGCTCCCGCTTTAGCCACCTTAAGCTAACTCATGGGAGTCAGGTCCACGTACATACCTCATATAGATCGTCGCCAACCATCCTACTTCATTCTGGAATCTCCACCGCGTACACAGTTGTCAAAGTGGTTTTAGGTATTGGCAGAGAGTATGACAATATCCGATCCCGGTCTCTTTAACAACCAATCGCTTATTACACACCGGATGGTTCTTTTACATTTCCAAAATCATTTCATAATTGATATCAAAATATCATATTCAATTCAAATCATATCACTTTCGAAATCATATTCACCTTTGAAATCATATCACATTTGAAATCATATCACATTTGAAATCATAGTTCGAAATTATATTTCCTTCCAAAAGTCATATTTCCAAAATAGGCTAAACTCTCATTTCAAAATATCATATTAAACAAAATATGTTATTTAATTCCCAACTTAGGTTATAACATCATTAACCATATTCACTAAAAAAATCGAGAATTTGAATATAACCCATCCATTTTACTTAGTTTGGAATTTAGAAGAAAATAGTTTTAAATAGTTATAAATAGTTAATATAGATTTAAAATAGATTAAATATAATTAAAATAGATTAAATATCTTTAAAATAGATTAATTAGATTTAAAATAAGTTAAAACAAGTTAATTAGTTTAAATAAATTAAATGGTTTAAAATAGGTTAAAATGATTTAATATAATTAATACAGGTTAAAATAGTTTAATACTTTGAAATCTTAATAATTAGAAATTTTGAAATAATATATTTTTAAAACAGTTTATATTAAAACATGAATTTGGAATTAATATCAAATCAAACTATTCATTTCATTTCAACGCATTTGGACCATTTTCAATTTCCAAGTCAACAAACCAAATTCCAAACCTTTCAATTTAACATTTCAATAAACTATTGAATTTCATATCGTTTCAATCCATGTTCAAAAAACCAATTCGGATCACTCCAATTTCTTCAAACAACTTCAATAACTTAATTTTGATAAAATTTCATTTATACTTAAAAGTTTAACTTTAATCTTCCAATTTATTTCTTAGCGATTCCTTTTAAACCAATTCACATTTCAACACAAAACTTGATTTTCCAATAATACTTCAATTTATATACATCAAATTTTATTTCAAGATATCATTTAATTAATTCAAAAAAAATTAAGAAGTTTAAAATCATTAAATTTAACCAATCCGGTGTTCGTATATAATTTTCTACCCTAGGGTCAAGTGATACGGATATTTATCATTTTAATCCGCAATTTAAAATGTTACGGTTATATATATATCATTTCAAACCACAATCCTGAATTAATAATAAAATCCATAAAATCGCTCGAGTCTATCATTTCAACCCATAACGATTTTTCCTTAATCTATTGATCATTCGGGTATGTATCATTTCAACCCACAATGAACTTGCAGTTTATAACGATATAAAGTAAAACATCCATTCATGCAATATCAACAATCAACATCCATTACAAACATCATCCAAATCAAGTAATAAATATCAATATAGAACTGATAATCAATAACAGGTATTTAACTGGCAATTTATATTCAATAATAAATTAAATAACGATTTAATTCAAATAAATTCAAATTAACTGAGATGATGATTTAAAATATACCAAACAGTCATAAATAAATTTATAATCACATTATAAATTTAATTTAACAAACATAATAAATTTTAGAAGTTGTGAGTGGGTTAAAACACTCACCTTTGAATTTAAATCGAATTTAAATTCAGTTTAAGCCCAAAATTTGAATGGTCTCAGAATCCGTCCAAACCAACGTCAAAATGTCCAGAATTCTGATACGATCCCAATGGAGAAAATCGCGTGTGAATCGGACCTCGTATGCGAATGTTATGATTATTAGAACATTGAGTTTTAAATTGAAAATAAATAAAATAAAATAATATAAAAAGACACGTACGTACATCCCCTCCGTTCAATTGCAGGCTCTCGAACCCATCGTTGCGCTGACCAATACGAACGCCGCTCCACCAATTGGCAACCGGACCGTGCCGCCTTCACGTCGATGAACCCCATGGCCATCGCAAACCTCCCCAGCCTTCTTGACCCACGCAGGATCGCCGCATCATCGACCAGCGACTAAAAACAGCCCAGCCGCCACTATATGCCGAAACTGTAACGACCTAGAATTTTCGACCCCGAAAATTCCAAATAGTTAGGAAAAAAGAAGAAAAGAGATAGAAGAAGAAACAGAAACAACATAGAATCTCACATTCGCAGCGAATCAAAATATAATATACAAATAGTAGCATTTACACAAAGAAAAGCTATAAATGTCAATTTACATACAATATATCAGAGTTACAACCATTCACAAATAAACTGGACAGTTATAAATAACTTGTCCCAGTCTACAACAATATAACACCAATACACAGCGGAAAATACTCCATACGTTCCTTCCATCCAGCTCGCCACCTGAACTCCAAAACGTCCTTACCTGAAAATCTGTAATACTCGGTCTGACCCGAGCATTACATTAAAGTAACACTCGAGTCAGGCTGGAAACCAGCGTGAGTAAACCCATTTAATTTGAAATACTAAGGTTGTAAAGCTTCTTTGAAAACCCAGGGTAACTCATACCTCACTACGAGTTCTTATCTTATTTTAGTCAAACACTTATTTCACCAATAATATCTAAGTACGGTTTCTTAGTTTCAACGGTCTAGTTACTTAATTTATTCCATTCCAGCCTATTCGATTTACAAATCCAATTTATAAAGAATTATAGATTACTAATCGAAGTGGTTCCGGATATCGCTGATATCCGATCCCGGTCTCTTCGAATTTAATACCATCTTTTATTAATCCAAGTTGTTTAAGTGAAAACAATTCAATTCATATTCGGGATATCATATTCACATGGCAATTCTATCACATATAGATAACTTACATTATCACAATTCATCCAAAGCATCTCATATCACAGAGCATCACAATCACATATCAGATATATCAAATAATCCAAGGAATTCAATATAATTTAATCATCCATAAGCAAGATTAATTTGTCATCCAATCTAATTAATTTAATTAACACAAAATAAATTAATTACCTTTAAATCCTGCTTAATTAACATTAATTAAACCATTTAATTTATTACTGAAATTAATTAATTATTCTTTAATCATTTAATCATTCACATAATTAATTAACCTTTAATTACTTACATTAATTAATTATCCTTTAATTACTTATATTAATCACATTCATTAATTATCCTTAAATTACTTACATAAATCAACTAACCCTTTAATTAATTACCTTAATTAATTAATCCTTTAATTAATTACATTGAGTAATTATCCTTTTAATTACTTCCTTAAATTAATTATCCTTCAATTATTAAATAATTAACTTTTAATTATAATTAATTAACCTTTAATTAATTACCTTAATTAATTAATCCTTGAAACTTGCTTGATAATTTGATAAGTACTTTTGCTTTGAACTTGTTTAATATTTTTCTTTGAGACTTTTTTCATTATTTGCTTTGAAAACTTAATACTAAATTTACTTCCATTTTTAAATTAAGAAAACTCAAGCCCAAGACCAAAATTCCCGAGCCAACACTCGATTAAATTCCTTCTTCTTCCCTTCGAAGAAACTCACGTACGACATGAACTAGCCCCGAGCAAAACTCCATCTTCCCCAACTACCAAGAAAAACACCCAGACATAACATACACGCGTGCACCGTGCACACCGATCTGGTCATCTCCGACCATCGTTGTGACCTCCAACAAGTCGTCGACAACCTTGCGAACCACCCCAACCTCTCAAATCAACGGAATCGCCAAGAAATCAAGATCGAGCTGCTCGATCGAATACTGGAACCCAACCTAGATCGCAACGTTCACCACGCACTGCCTCCTCCGACCTTCAGAAACCACGTCGTCACGTTCATAGTCGCATCACGTCACCACGCTACGTTTTCCCCACCTGCGATCCACTCCGGTCCACTCATGACGTCGCACGAGCTCTAGAAACCACGTCGACCAAAAACACAGACTATACCCTAAAACAACCTCGCCGCACCACCACGGCGAACTACAAATCCTCCGACCAATTTTCCCAAGTCCCCCGACCTTCGAGCTACCTCCAGCGACAACCTCGTCACCTCACCGAACACCGATCGTCTGAAATTGACGAAAATCCCATTTCCATTCAACCCATGATTTCCCCCAAATTACAAACTTAAAAATTATGATTTTGATATCAAAATTTATTATTTTCTCATACTAATCAGATCATATCATTAAAACTTGAAATTTTAAAGATCAAATTTTTGACTTGAATACATTTTCATTGACATTTCCCATTTCCAGCAATCCTACCTATTAATTACTCTTAATAATATTTTTAAAAATCAAATCTTGATATTACAAACAGATTTCCTCTAAAGGTCATAACCTAAAACTGTCTGTATAAATAGATATGAATTTATATAAAGATTTCTTGAGCCTGTAGAACATACAGAGGCTTATGTATCTAAACACAGATATGCACACATTATTTCATACATATAAACATACAAAACATATTTATACTTCCAAGCAAAACATTTCACAACATTATATCCATTATTTATCACACGCATTAGAGAAAACAGATTTAACTTTAAAAAGTGATGTTTACTCACAGAAAAATGTTTGAACAGAGAACAGATTTTGAATCTGGAAAACTGCACTTGATTTTTGCTCTGATCCTTGAGTTTGAAATGTACTTAAAACTTGCTTGCTATGCTTTGTTCAGTTTGAAAGCTTGAAGGAGTTATTTGATTTAATTCCTCTGGTTTTAGTTTGAAAGATGGAAGAAAGAAAAGAGATTGAGAAATATGTATATGAAAAAGATTTTGAACTGTATATAGCCCTTTGTTCTCTAAATCATTATTATTTATATTTAGTTTAAAAGAAAAGAAATATTGCCACTTGTATTTGCATGGCATACACAAGCTTACAAATGTCCAAAACCAATATTTTATATTTTCTTTATGTTTTATATTTATTTATGTTTTTATATTTACTAACTCTATATTTATTTTATGTATAATTTTAAAAGATATATATATACACACACATACACTTATATACTTGTATATGTATACACTTAAAATTTTCAACATTTATTATAGTTTCAAATCCATTTATATATCCAGATATTTTGAACTACCAGAATTTTATTTGTTCGACTAAATAAAATCGGTATCCCAATAGTAAAAATCAATTAATTAACCAATTATTAGATGTCCAAAAATTCGGGTTATCACATTCCTCCCCCCTTTAACTCTTTTCGTCCTCGAAAAGGAACAAAGCCAGAATTTACTAAAATGCTGATTATCAAAAAATTACTCTTTGGTCACTTTTTTACTATAAACTCTTTTTATTAAGAAATTTTAAAACACTTTTAAATATATATATATATTGCCAAAATAGTTTTATAAAAATACTTTTTATAACTCGATGTCTCAACCAAGTTATAACATTTACATAAATTCAATTGGTTGGAATCCCATTCAAGTTATTAATAATTAACTTACATTTGTTTTCGTATATTCCATTTATAGCCAAGTATAACATTTGCATTATTTATTGGGATTTCATTCAAATTGTTAATAGTCAACTTATATTAACATTAATACCTTTAATTCTAATTATTATTTAATTCTTAAACCACCAATTTTATTTCTTTCAATATTATGTTATCAAAATCTCATTATATTAACAAATTTAAATCGTCGAAAATTACGGGTCGTTACAGTAGAAAATTTAAATCGTCAAAAATTACGGGTCGTTACAGTAGAAAATTTAAATCGTCGAAAATTACGAGTCGTTACAAATTCAAATTGGAAGGACTGCTTGTTGATCATTTCGGGTTAAAATCCCAATATACATATAGTAGCAGTAGTATCTTCGTTATGAAATATCCAATGCAAGGAATATTCGCTACTAATCCTAGGGATTTCCCGACAGGATGTGGTAGAAAAGTACCTTCGGTTTGTCCTGTTCCTGGACAACTTGTATAAACGAGTGTCTGACATTGCATTTCTAATGATTACGTACATTGGTTTTTACAAACGTACATCTGTTTGGTGGCGGAGAAGACAACTTCTCTTAGCTTAACACCCTTCCTTGAGACGTACGAGCTCAAGGGTTGTATTTTTGTGAAAGGCAATTAGTAGTCAGCGGAAATGGCAATGTGGCATTCGATGGGATGATGTGATATGTGATAAGTGGAAGGTAATCGATACCTTTGTTGGCCTCACTCCCTGGTAAATGACTGAAATAGGAATAGAAGCAGCAAGGCTAAAATGGGTCGCTCCCATTAGGAGATGTCATCACTCTTCTAGATATATCTTTACATGCTATGGCGTTATGTATCTGATTATTGCTGTGTATGCTCGTGGCCATGGATTTTTAGGTCGGTAACGACCGTAGTGATGACATATTCGGTACTATCCAGGTATGGGTGGGCTGGTTTTTTATTGGTTTAGGCCCCCAGTATCTAGACCCTAGATACATCCCTCTAGAGGTGTACCGAGTTTTCGGAAAGGTAGTTCCTTTACCTAGTCATTTGTATGGAAATCCAAAATCCAATACGTGCCTGCCATTTTGTTTATAAACCTATTACGTTGGAATTTAATAATGTAACAATTTCAGCTATTTAATTTATTATGTGTGCAATAGACACTATTATAATATAAGAGAATTTGATATGAAATGTTTTGGTTACCGTAAGGTAAAAAACCTTGTCGATATTTATTTGCAACTCGGTCTTACGAGATACCTTTTGATTTGATAAAGGAAAAGTTTTGATAACTTCATAAATTCAATTATGGTGTGTTTTCCCACGCTGGTTTACCAGACTGATCCGGGCGTTCTTCCCTTTCAATGCTCGGGTCAGACCGAGTATATTTACAGGTTCAGATTTGGTGCTTTTAGAGCTTCAGCAGGCGAGCTGGAGATCTTCATGTCATATACACGTATCTATTTATTATTCCGCTACATTGCTATTGATTGTTATTATTATAAATTATCAGCATTTGTGACGACAAGTTATTATAACTGTCCAAGCTGGTGATTATTTGTTGTGTACTCTGATATTGATTTATGTATATTACAGTTTCTCTTCGTAAAGATCATTGATCTATATTATATGTTATTCCGCTGCGATGTGAGATTCTGTATTGTTTTGGTTATGCTTCTCTCCTTTTCTTCTCTTCTCTTCTTCTTTGTTCTCTCTTTCTTCTCACCCTCTATTTTCTTTCTCATGATTATCTGTAATCGGTGCACTCTGCTTCGGACATGTGTGGTTTATTGTCGGATTCAGAGGGTGTCGGGTGCGGGTCGTCTCAGCTGGTATCAGAGCTTAGATTTAGTATATTCCTAGGCTTTGATGGGTACTTGGTATAGATAGGGTCAGTAGCACCCTAGATTGAGTTTGAATTTGAGTGTATTATATATAGGAGCACGTATTTGTTAGTTATATATAAAAAATTTATATTGTGTTGACTGAGCTGTTGAGTGGCTTATGGGTTCTGATCATTGCGTCTAGCTAACATTATCGATTGGAATCTCTAAACACTTGAACGAGGAGATTGGACACAATATTGTTTTCGAAATTTGGTAAATGAAATAATTTTACCTTGATTATATTTTATGTAGTAGTATATAAATTAGTTGGTTGTTATGAATGGTAATATTTGATTATTATCATTTGTTATTAATTGTTGTGTTTAATAAAAAGTTGTTATTATTAAAATCTAAACAACAATAATTAAATTTTGAATGAATCTAATATAAGTGAAGTGAATAGAGAAATTATATAAGTATAAATTTATAAATGTGATTTGTAAATAAAAGAGTTTAAAAGAAATAAAAAGCATTGAATTAACTACATTTGCTGGGAAGTAATAAGGATGATGATGGCCGCATCATCAGTATCATTTTCGAGTTTCTGTGTGATTGATTTGCTACCACTAGTAAATTGGAAACTAAATGTTTAACTTAAGAAAAGTTAAATAAATCTAATTGAATTTGAAATGAATTAGATTAATATTTGAAATGAATCAAATAAAAATGAATACACACTTAAGATGTAAAGTGATCATATAACTATGAATTGAAATGTTGAATACAAGTTGAAAAGGAATTTAACTTAAGTAATATTAAATGAAGTTGAATTTGATATTAAAAAAGAATTAAATGAGCTAAGTGAAGAAATTGGAAACTTTGATTGTAAAATAAATTAGTAATTGAATAGGTGTAATGAATTGAATTAAACTAATGAAAATAAATTAGTTAATTGAATATGAGTTTAAATGTTGTTTGTTAAAATGGAATATAACTTAAGTTAAGAAGGAATAATAAACATTAGAAATGTTGTATAAAAATGTAAATTGAGCTTAAGTAAGTGATTTAGAAAATAAATCATAAGTGTTATTAGTATTATAAGAAATATAGTAAGGAAAGAATGCAAATGAAATTGAAACTAAATGAAGTGAATGTAAATAATAAATGAATGTAAATAAATTTGAATTGGATGGACATAAATTAGTTGAATCAAAACTAAGTAAATTGGAATTGAATTTAAAGTGAATGTAGCTAATTGAATCCAATCTAAATTGAATATAATCAATTGTGATTAATGAATGTGAATAAATTGAAAACCAAATCAAGTGAATGTTAATAAAAATTTGGAATGAATATTGATTTGCTTATGAATCAATTTGGTTGTAAATTTGTTGGATGGTTGTTAGTTGGATGTTAGTTGTTTGATGATTGCTTATGTTGCATTTTCTATATTGGCATATATAGTTGTATAGTATATGTTATATGTTGATATTACTTTCCATATATGTTTCTCATTTGTTGATTGAGTGTTTAGTAGGTGCGGATGGCGCTTGCTTCGCATTTGGAGCTCGCTTTCGCACTATATTAGTCGTATATGCTCGCTAATAACATATATAAGGTACATATCTCGGATTACATACTGTACTTTTATATTTTTCCCTACGGGATGCCTCATCCTCGAAGATGAGATGTATATTTGTGATATATATATATATATATATATTGCGATTTTACTACGATCGACCGCGCAAAGGAGGCTCTGGCGAATTTTTCTAAAAATTAAAGGCGTTAGAAAATTTTTGAAAATTTTGGAAAAATTTAATAACAGAAAAATGTGATTTTGAGTTATAAAATTTAAATGAGATTTGTTGGTTTTTGAAATGATATTATTGGTTTTTGAATTGATATTAGTTAATAACTAAGTATGAATTTAGAAACTTAAGAATTTTTTTTATAAAAGTGTAATAACGAAGTTGTAACTTATTGATTTTGGAAAGTTAAACACTTAAAAGATTTGGTAATCTATTTCAACTAAATTGTTTTGAAAATTTAATGGAGTTGTAGCATATTTTCTTACTTAGTAATTTCGGGGACGAAATTCTTTTAAGAGGGAAGAATGTAACAACCTAGTTTTTCAATCATTGGATTTAGAATATTTAATTGAATTTAAATATTGAAAAGTAAATTTTGTAAGTTGAATAAGTTATATTTTAATATAGTGATTTATTGGGATAATTAAATTGTTAATTTAATATTTGAAATTACAGAAATAATTGATATTTGAATTTAGTGTGAATGAAAATAATTTCTAATATTGTTTTAAATTATATTTGAGTTAGAATATAGTTAGAGAAATTTTAAAATTGATTTAAAAGTTTGTAACGACCCGGTATTTCGAACCATTAGCATCCGCACATGTCGGACTTGAATTGCTCAAAACAACAAATTGTTAATTTATATTTGGCAAAACTCAGCATATATAGTAAATAAATCAATCTCAGAATCACAAACACAAAGTATTACAACAATAAGCAGCGGAATAGATAAATAGTAGTTCATGAAGCTACTATATAAATAACAGAGTCTGAAACAAAATACAACAGAATCTCAAATACATAGTAGTCTCAAATACAAAGGTAACTACAAGACTGAATAGAAATAACTGGAAACAACTGAAAAACTGAAAGCTGGATCGATAGATCTTCAAACAAAGCTCCAATCTCCAAAGATGAGTCTCAAATGTTGCGTCACTCAGTCTGACCCGAGCGTAAAGAAAAACACAAAACACTCAAGTCAGGATTTACATTGTTATATTAATAAATTCAACTCAAGTGAAATGTCAACTAAAATACAAGCAACTTAAAAGATGTTTGGGATATCCATCCTCTAAGGATCCGTGAAACTATCTACTATGTAGTAATATACGGCGTTACCCATATCCCCCCATAACACATTTTATATAATGTCGTATTCTATACAGATACTATAAACTCCACTCGCAAGTGGGCTATCAGGGAGCACTCCATAGGTACGATACAAAACAAACTCGTAGAAGGCGCGATAGGGCATGCGACAAGGCACGCGAGGCAATGCCAGGGTAGATACACCGTTTGCGTATCCGAACTGGTGGTAACGCATAGCAGCTACTACCGCCCACCTCGTGACACACTCCCAAATCAAAGGTTCACCCAATAAAATCACCAAAGCAATAGAATGGTATCAAAGAAATGTGTCCGCTAGGAGGAATGACCTCACTTGGCCCGGCGTGGCTCCTGTTTTAGCCACATCAAGCTGACTCACGGAAGTTGGGGCTACGTAAATACCATATAGAATCGTCACCAAACCATCGTGCTCCATTCTGGAATCTCCACCACGTACACAGTTGTTAAAGTGGTTTTCGGTATTGGTAGAGAGTATGACAATATCCGATCCCGGTCTCTTTAGCAACCAAATGCTTATTTCACACCGTGGCCATTTCATTTCAAATAGTTCATACTTCATATCAAAATATCATATTCATTTCAAAACCATATCAATTTGATATCACTATTCACTTTAAAATAATATTCATATCAAGAATCGTAACACTTTCAAAATTATAACACTTTCAAAATCATAACACTTTAGAAATCATAACACTTTGGAAATCATAACACTTTTGAAATCATAACACTTTAGAAATCATAACACTTTTGGAATCATAACACTTTGGAAATCATAACACTTTCGACTTAAATAGTTTAGATGTTGAAAATGGTATATATATTAAAATAGTTATAAATTAAAATAGGTCATATATATAATAAAATACTTATATAACAAAATCAGTTTCCTCCAATTTCGCAAATCGATTCAAATCATCTTAAATTCCAAAATTCAATTTAAATTAATTCCAATTTAACCATTTCAATTTAAAGTTCAAAGATTCAAGTTTAAATATTCCAACATTTACAATATAAATTTCATTTATATATCAACATTTAACTTTAATTTTTATTCAAATTGGAAAATATTCACTTACCCATTTAATACCAATTTATTTAAATCCCAATATATAAATTCAAATCAATATTAAATATTCAATCTCAATTTTATTTAAAATTGAGAATATTCATTTAATTAATTTTTATCAAATCACGTTATAAATCATATTTTTTCCAAAATCTCAAAATCAATAAGTTCAAATAAATTTTTACTTAGGTTCAATTTTTTTAACCAATTTAAATTCCAAGTCACATTAATTTATCTTCTCAACCTTTATTATTAAAGTTATAAAAATTTATTTATAGAAAAAATATATTAATATAAATTTAAATAAATGCTTAAACATATTATAAATCAATTAAATTAAATTTTATTAAATTAAATCTTATTATTAAATGTATTTGTATTGAATCTTATTTTATATATTTTTCAAATAATAAACTTTATAAGAAAATCTTAATTTTTTTTTTCAAAACTAACTTATAAATTAAAATTTCCAAAACATATTATTATTAGAAATCTAAATTTAGACATATATAAAAATAAAATTTATACATATTATATTATAAAAATAAATATTTATTAAAACCCATATATTTCCTTTCAAAACTTTGAAAATCATTTCAAAATATAGACCAACGGTGTCCATATATAATTTTCTGTCCTATGGTCAAGTGGTACGGATATTTATCATTTCAATCCGCAATTTAAATATATACGGGTGTATGTCATTTCAACCCGCAATCCCAAAATTTCAAAATCAATGAAAATCGCTTGGGTTTATCATTTCAACCCATAACGATTTTCCCCTATTCTAGAATATCGTTCGGGTATGTATCATTTCAACCCATAGGGAATTCTAAATAACAGGGAACTTGCAAAGTGAGAACGAATATGATAAAATAAAAACATATTAATAACAGGCATATATCATCAGTAAAAAATAAAATAAAATAAATATAACAGAATATGGTGTTAGATAACACAAGTGAACAATTGCAAATAATGGCATATCATATTTAACGATTAAATAGCCAGCAATTCAAATTTAACAGCATATTTCAATTGTCGTTTCAAGTGAAATCAAATTTATTAAATATAAGAATGTCAATCGTGAGTGATTGCTCACCTTTCGAGGCTAGAGAGAGAACACGACAACACGACAAACTACGAATTTTTGAATCACGAACTCTATGACAAATCCAAAGCAAAGCAAAGTGAACACAGGTTCGACGAACAAGGCCGACAATAAGAAATTGGTGAACAAATCAGAATCAGCTTGATATAATTGAAACGAAGAGTAGATTATATTATTATTTTATTACTTCCTTTCGTAAACTCAATGTTTAATCAAAACATGTATAAAAAAATAAAAAATAAATAAAATTATATATATATATATATATATTTGAAAAAAAATCAATATAAATTTTAAAACGCATACATATAAAAATCAAAAGTCTATATGTATACTAAAATTAAAATACATAAATATAAAATCTATAGGCATGTTTGAAATCAAAGTACCTATATATATATTATAATATATAATAAAACACATATATTGGCAGACATGTTTTGGGCTGAAGGATATGCATGCTGGCTAATAATATATATGTGCAGACACACTATACAACTACAACTAAATATACTATGTAGGCTAAAAAATTACATGCAAACACAGTCTACAACTATAATTAAATATACTATGTAGACTAATAATATATGTATATGCAGACACACTATACAACTGAATATATGTGTCTATATTCAGGCCAATCTAGGCAGACACTACATATGATAAACAACTGAATACATATAGATATTTATTTCAGCTGCACAACAGCCTATATGCAAACTGTAATATATATGTATAATATATATAAGTACCAATTCAACATTATGCATCACAGTGTACCACTAATATCTTAAACAATAACACACAAGACCAATAAGCGGAGCATGCTAACTGGAAAACCACGGAATATATAAGCTTTATATATATATTTTATATATTATAAACAACTAACTTGCATAGATACTATAACTTATATATACTGTAACTTATATAATATATACCTTAATGTACATACAAGCAAACAGATGCAGGCTCCTTCAACGAATACATGCAGACCCTTTTTATAAGAAAACAAATATACTTTAAATTGTATACTTTAGGAATGTAGGATATGGTGAAATATATATATACTAACATAATATGCTATATATATGTAAACAAAAGAGGGAGGAGGAGCAGCTCGGCTCAGGAAGGAATAGATGTGGAATGAACAAAGAGAAGAGAGGCTATGGCTGCGGAAGCTAGGATTGGTGAGGCGTTGTTTGGTCGGCAAAAGGTCAGAGCTGCCTCAAAGTGGTGGTACAGGTCGTAGGAGATGTTGCTCTTGGATGGGATGGGTTCAGGTGTGGTGGAGTTGGGGGCTTGCTGCTTCATGGTGGCTTGCCAAGTGGATAATGGGTTAAAGGTCGAGAGGTGGGTGGCTACAGTGGAAAGGCTTCGGCCATCGGTTGCTATGTGTGGTGTTGGTGCGCTGACAGTGGGGAGTCGGGGACAAGTCGGAGGTGCTATGGGGCGAGTCTTGTGGCGTTGAAGGGAATGGCCGAGGTAAATATATATACACGAATTAATATTATTTTTTATATAAATTTTTTCGAAAAGAATGGCAAAGGTAAACTGAACAGGTTAAAGAAAATGGAAGAGAACGAATAACATCATATTATATAACAATTTGGAGAGGAAAGAGAAGAGGCTTGACGTGGAAGGCTAAACATGGGTGGATTTTTATACAACAGGAAGAGGAATGGGCAAGTAAGCAAATATAACTTAGTTTATAATATATATTCGCTTTCACGCAGACAACGGGAAGATAAAACAAATAGATGAACCAAACAAATATCAATTTAGGGAATAGTGAAAGTCACAGTATTGAACGCTGGAATAAATAAAGTAGATGGCTATTGATGGACACGGGGATAGATGAAAGGACATGGGAAACCCAAAAGCCCAAATACGGAACCAGCACTGCAAATCGTTTGGCTGATTCTGCCACGTACCGAACTCCAAAATGAACAATTGAATATACTGCGAAGATCAGCACAACAAGACGAAGAGAATGGTACACAGATATTAGCGTTACGATCATCCTATCAAAACTCGATATCCGGTGCCCAAATACTGCAAATCTATCGAAAATAAGATAAACGAGGCTAGAGAAGTCAAAATTTGACGAATCGAAATATGACGTCTCACTCAGAAAATGATTTACAAATTTATTATATAAAATTATCCAGATTTTGAAAACATTTTATTTCCATCAAATTAACTGATTTGAATTGAAAATTACACAACAGAATTTACTTTCATATTTTCTAATAAATTTTCCAGTTGCTATGTTACAATAGACGTATTCCAACTATCAAATTTCCATTGCAAAATTTTATTTTTTAATTCCAAGCAAAATTTCTATTTATTACGTTATAAAACCGTTAAAATTTACGGGTCGTTACACTCTCCCCCACTCAAAACTTTTCGTCCCTGAAAAGGAACAAGATAGGAGATTAGAACCAACCAGAAAGAAAAGATAGATTGAAATACATATTATCAGATACACAACAAATTCAAAACCATATAAATTTCATTAGTTTTAAATTGATTTATATTCAATAAATTTGGTTTCCATCCATTTTATTAAATCAATAATATTCATTCATATTCATATTTTGTTGATTTCAATTCAAGCTATTTTCATTCAATTTGATTTGATTAAGTTTATTCATATTTGTTACAAAAATTTCTTTCAAAACAAAATTTATTTGATTTAACTCATTTATTAAATCTATTTATCTTCAGTTGAGTTAATTCCACTGAAATTCAATTTCAACTATTCTTAATCCATGTTTATTTAATTAAATAGTATTCTCTTTTATTTATTTAATTTATTTCACCCCACCTAATTTACAGCATATATTATGTGTATAAATATTTATCATAACTATATTTTATCTAACAAATTAATTCTCTTTTTATTATTCAATTTATTATCTATAATTTCCCTAAAAAAATTCATTTGGACATCTTATTACTTACATTTATTGCATATTATAATCACAAATTCTTATTAACTTTTAACTATTTCTAGGTAAGTCATATTAAGGTTCTAAGTGTAATTAAATACTATACAAATTAAGCCAGATTTTAGTTTGAACAATTTATTACTTAAGTTTACTTCTTGTATAACCTTTAATTATATATTCACCCTAGCAATTTAACTTTTCAATATTTAGGTAAGTTATATATTAGAATGCAATTTAGTATTATACAAATAAGTTTTATTAAAATTCAACTATTTCAAGTTGGTTTAATTTCATTTATCATTTTAGATATTCCAATTATTCAAAAATTTCCTTTCATTTCAATAATTAAAACCCTAACTTAACACAGGATTTAAGGATTAATTTCCGGTTTCACTTTAAATAATTTTGAAATAAATGTATACATATATATTATTTAAATCAAATCATATTCAAGAAATTCAAATCGAAAATCCATTTTTCCAAAACAAAGTGTAGCAAAGCTACTAAGTGGTCTCTCCACTTTGAGACTCGAAAATGAGTGTCGATGATGCTGCAGTCATCACCGAAATTATTTTCCAGCGACAAAAGAGAAGAGTGCTGACTTACTTCTTTTAAAATTTCTGGAAAAACGATTTCCATTTGAAAATACTTACAAATAATATACTCTTTTAAACTATGAAAACCCAATTTTTTAAAAGCACCGGAAATTACATTCTTAAATCCTTAAATTTAAATTCATTTCATTTTCAAATCAGGTTTTAAACCATATTTTAAAGTTCAACAGTAGTTAAGGTTTAGAAATGTTGACCAAACCATAAATGATAATCTAGTATTATCATTTCTAACAACCAATTCACTTAACTATTTTCCCAGAAAATTTTACTTATATATATAAATATAACCATACAAAATTTATTTCATTTACCAAATTTGAAAACAATATTGTGTCAGTTTGCTCTGTTCAAGTGTTTTGGAATTCCTATCGATAGCGTTGGCCAGACGAATTGATCGAAACCCCAAATCAACTTAACAATTCAAACAACACAATATAAAGATTTTATATTAATAACAAATACACTCCCTCTCAGGATGATTCAAAGATGGATTTTAAACAAGGATAGAGATTCAAATTTAGATGAACCCTAGTTAAAGAGAATTTTAACAACGAAGATAGCTCAACAGGATAAAAGGTAATTGAGTTACAGAAGAGAAAAGATTGATAGACTTATACTAATCGTGGGCGACCTTAACCGGGTCAACCGAGACTCCGGAATAGGATTGATGCAGAAATCAAATTTCCCGCTTAAATGGGAGAGATGTGACTTCACCTTAACATCAGGATATTCCCTGATTATCGGAGTGGAGTCAAGATTACAAGGGAATTACCCTAATCGTCTACTAGAGAAATGATTCGGATTTTGCAAGAAATAACAGCATCTAAACCGAGGACATAGAAATATCCGGTGAATCGACGCCTGTTGTAAAGGAGTTTCACCCCTTCACAAATCATACTAGGTTGGCGGGACCGCCGATGGGATCAGCCACACAAAGGATGAGGTTAACAGTTGAGGTGGCAAGATGTTCTCACATTCATTATAGAGATCAACCGAAGTGGAGCTATGGGATGCTCTAGAATCAAAGAGAACACGAATGGGAAAGGACAAGAATGGATTTTAGAACTAAAGGGAATGTCCCAAAAATCCGGAAGAAATTCTAATTCAGGAGGATCCTAACGAGATTTTCAAACTCGAACGAATATGATTTTGTAATTAATTTTTACTCCATATGCTAAGTTTTGCCAAAACCTGGCTCTGATACCACTTGTAACAACCCGGTATTTCGAACCATTCTCATCCGCACATGTCGGACTTGAATTGCTCAAAACAACAGATTGTTAATTTATATTTGGCAAAACTCAGCATATACAGTAAATAAATCAATTTAAATTAATTCCAGTTTAACCATTTCAATTTAAAGTTCAAAGATTCAAGTTTAAATATTCCAACATTTACAATATAAATTTCATTTATATATCAACATTTAACTTTAATTTTTATTCAAATTGGAAAATATTCACTTACCCATTTAATACCAATTTATTTAAATCCCAATTTATAAATTCAAATCAATATTAAATATTCAATCTCAATTTTATTTAAAATTGAGAATATTCATTTAATCAATTTTTATCAAATCACGTTATAAATCATATTTTTTCCAAAATCTCAAAATCAATAAGTTCAAATAAATTTTTACTTAGGTTCAATTTTTTTAACCAATTTAAATTCCAAGTCACATTAATTTATCTTCTCAACCTTTATTATTAAAGTTATAAAAATTTATTTACAGAAAAAATATATTAATATAAATTTAAATAAATGCTTAAACATATTATAAATCAATTAAATTAAATTTTATAAAATTAAATCTTATTATTAAATGTATTTGTATTGAATCTTATTTTATATATTTTTCAAATAATAAACTTTATAAGAAAATCTTTATTTTTTTTTTCAAAACTAACTTATAAATTAAAATTTCCAAAACATATTATTATTAGAAATCTAAATTTAGACATATATAAAAATAAAATTTATACATATTATATTATAAAAATAAATATTTATTAAAACCCATATATTTCCTTTCAAAACTTTGAAAATCATTTCAAAATATAGACCAACGGTGTCCATATATAATTTTCTGTCCTATGGTCAAGTGGTACGAATATTTATCATTTCAATCCGCAATTTAAATATATACGGGTGTATATCATTTCAACCCGCAATCCCAAAATTTCAAAATCAATGAAAATCGCTTGGATTTATCATTTCAACCCATAACGATTTTCCCCTATTCTAGAATATCGTTCGGGTATGTATCATTTCAACCCATAGGGAATTATAAATAACAAGGAAGTTGTAGAGTGAGAACAAATATGATAAAATATAACATATTAATAGCAGGCATATATCATCAGTAATAAATAAAATAAATATAACAGAATATGGTGTCAGATAACATAGGTGAACAATTGCAAATAATGGCATATCATATTTAGCGATTAAATAGCTAACAATTCAACTTTAATATCATATTTCAATTATCGTTTCAAGTGAAATCAAATTTTATTAAATATAAGAATGTCAATCGTGAGTGATTGCTCACCTTTCGAGGCTAGAGAGAGAACACGACAACACGACAAACTACGAATTTTTAAATCATGAACTCTACGACAAATCCAAAGCAAAGCAAAGTGAACACAGGTTCGACGAACAAGGCTGACAATAAGAAATTGATGAACAAATCAGAACCAACTTGATATAATTGAAACGAAGAGTATATTATATTATTATTTTATTACTTCTTTCGTAAACTCAATGTTTAATCAAAACACGTATATATATATATATTTGAAAAAAAATCAATATAAATTTTAAAACGCATACATATAAAAGTCAAAAATCTATATGTATATTAAAATTAAAATACATAAATATAAAATCTATAGGCATGTTTGAAATCAAAGTACCTATATATATAATATAATATATAATAAAACACATATATTGGCAGACATGTTTTGGGCTGAAGGAAATGCATGCAGGCTAATAATATATATGTATAGACACACTATACAATTACAACTAAATATACTACGCAGGTTAAAAAATTACATGCAGACACATTCTACAACTACAATTAAATATACTATGCAGACTAATAACATATGTATATGCAGACACAATATACAACTAAATATATGTGTCTATATTCAGGCCAATCTAGGCAGACACTACATATGATAAACAACTGAATACATATAGATATTTTTTTCGGCTGCACAACAACCTATATGCAAACTGTAATATATATGTATAATATATATAAGTACCAATTCAACATTAAGCATCAAAGTGTACCACTAATATCTTAAACAATAACACACAGGACCAATAAGCGGAGCATGCTAACTGGAAAACCACGGAATATACAAGCTTTATATATATTTTATATATTATAAACAACTAACTTGCATAAATACTGTAATTTATATATACTGTAACTTATATAATATATACCTTAACGTACATACAAGCAAACGGATGCAGGCTCCTTCAACGAATACATGCAGACCCTTTTTATAAGCAAACAAATATACTTTAAATTGTATACTTTAGGAATGTAGGATATGGTGAAATATATATATAATATACTAACATAATATGATATATATATGTAAACAAAAGAGGGAGGAGGAGCAGCTCGGCTCAGCAAGGAATAGACGTGGAATGAACAAAGAGGAGAGAGGCTATGGCTGCGGAAGCTCGGATCGGTGAAGCGTTGTTTGACCTGCAAAAGGTCAGAGCTGCCTCGAAGTGGTGGTGCAGGTCGTAGGAGACGCTGCTCTTAGATAGGATGGGTTCAGGTGCGGTGGAGTTGGAGGCTTGCTGCTGCATGGTGGCTTGCCGAGTGGACGATGGGTTAAAGGTCGAGAGGTGGGTGGCTACAGTGGAAAGGCTTCGGCCACCGGTTGCTGCGTGTGGTGGTGGTGCGCTGGCAGCGGGGAGTTGGGGACAAGTCGGAGGTTCTATAGGGCTAGACTTGTAGCGTTGAAGGGAATGGCCGTGGTAAATATATATACATGAATTATTATTATTATTTTTTATATAAATTTTTTCGAAAAGAATGGAAAAGGTAGAGTGAACAGGTTAAAGAAAATGGAAGAGAGCGAATAACATTATATTATATAACAATTTGGAGAGGAAAGAGAAGAGGCTTGACGTGGAAGGCTAAACGTGTGTGGATTTTAATACAACAGGAAAAGGAATGGGCAGGTGAGCAAATATAACTTAGTTTATAATATATATTCGCTTTCACGCAGACAATGGGAAGATAAAACAAATAGATGAGCCAAACAAATATCAATCTAGGGAATAGTGAAAGTCACAGTATTGAACGCTAGAATAAATAAAGTAGATGGCTATTGATGGACACGGGGATAGATGAAAGGGCATGGGAAACCCAAAAGCCCAAATACGGAACCGGTACTACAAATCGTCTGGCTGATTCCGCCACGTACCGATTTCCAAAATGAACAATTGGATATACTGCGAAGATCAGCACGACGAGACGAAGAGAATGGTACACAGATATTAATGATACGATCATCCTATCAAAACTCGATATTCAATGCCCAAAATGCTGCAAATCTGTCGAAAATAAGATAAACTGGGCTAGAGAAGTCCAAATTGACGAAACGAAATATGACGCCTCACTCAGAAAATGATTTACAAACTTATTATAGAAAATTATTCTGATTTCGAAAACATTTTATTTCCATCAAATTAACCGATTTGAATTGAAAATTACACAACAGAATCTCCTTTCATATTTTCCAATAAAAATTTACCAGTTGCTATGTTACAATAGATCAAATTTCCCTTGCAAAATTTTATTTTTTTAATTCCAAGCAAAATTTCAGTTAATTACGTTATAAAACCGTTAAAATTTACGGGTCGTTACAAAGTTAATTTATTGAAATTGAAAATTTAATATTTAATTAACGTGTAAAAATAGTCATTTTTCACACGGTCTCGGATTTCTATGAAACTGGTTTCATTGGATCCGTAATGTTATATTATTGTAAGATTTTAAATTTCGTGTCGATCGGACTTACATCTTGATCGTGGGAAGCTAAAACGCGTAGTAATTTATTTAAGTAAATTTTAATTAAAATAATTCGATTCGAAAACCTATCTTCCAAATACGATGGAATTGGCTTCCGATATATATTCCATTGTGTTCGGAATAGGGGTAAAACATTATAAACGCCAGGCGGCACGTTTCGATTGGAGTTTGAAAAAATTTCGGATGAATAGTGTTTTGAAATTTTCTATAAAAGACCTCATTTTTCTTCAATTTTCACAAAACCCTAACTCTAACTATTATGTCTTGCCTCCAACTACAACATTATAGAGCACGATGAGACGAACACATCCAACGGTGGAGATTTGGAATGGAGGCTCGATGTGGCGGCAATTCTCATTCAAACACGTGCAGTTCGTGCATGAATTCCGAGGCATTGGTGGCGACTTTGGGGGTGCGGTCCTTGGCCGATGGTGGCACGCATGAGGGAATTTTCATTGGCGTTGGCCGATCATCGTCAAAATGGTCGAGGAGGGAGCGGCTATCGTGGATGGTTGGACGATGATGGGTTATTTGCGTATGAAGTTAAACGAGGGGGAGAAGAGAGAAAACAATGACCACATCTTGTCTCCAAAAAAACGTATGGCCCTGATAATTTGAGGTTTAAAAATAATAATAATAATTGTAAATTATTATATTATAAATTGTATAAAATTTAAAATTGCATAACTTCTTCATACGAGGTCGAAAATTGACGAAACAAGCGGCGTTGGGATCGTATTGACGAGCACTACATTTTAGAGCTGGATTGGGATTTATTTGGGCTACTGAAAATTTTGGTTAAAATTAAATGCTCGTTTAATTTTAATCGAAATAAAATGCTCCAACGTCTACTTTAACCAAAGTGAGTACAACTCACTCTTTCTGACTCGCTTATATTTTTACATAAGTGAGAATAAAATTTTATTTATGATAATTGATGATTGTTTGGATGATATATGATATATTATCTATATATATTGGTATTTGGATATATTCCTGCCTATTGGAGCAGATGAGACCCTATACGTTCCCGTGTATGAGCGGTTGACCCTTTGTACACGTGTCTGCCTCGAAGGGGACATTGTACATATTTCCTAATATGTATATTTGTTGCAGGTGACAGGTTGGAGGGATCCAACTGGATTCCTCACCAGTGTTGATTTTGTTTACAGATATTGTTATATATGCTGTTATCATGTGATATATGATGTTCGGATTGATATGATTAATGTGAATGCCTTTATCTAGTGCTGTTGTAGCATTGGGCCATATTTGGAAATTTGAAAAATATTAGATTGATGATTTCAATTTAATAAGGATTTCTAAGTGATATTTGAAATAAATGATTTTTGAATTGTTAAAGGAATGGATTTATTTTAATTAAATAAAAGTTATAATTTTTATGTTATAAAAATTATGGCTTTTGTGAAATATAATCAAAATATGATTTTTGAAATATGGAGATAACTATTTTTGTGAAATAGGTTAAAATGAGAATTTTGAATTTATTATAAATGGTTTATTTATAAGATTTATAAAGTTTGTTAAAATAAGTTAAATTGGGATTTTTAACTTATTATAAATGGTTTATATATATGAGATTTATAAGGAATTATAAAAGTGTTTTAGAAATGGAATTGTAATCAAATTTATATATGGATTTGCAATTGAAATTCAGAAATGAATTTATAATGGATTTTATAAATAATAAGATTTGAAAGGAATGAATTTGTAAATAATAGATTTATAAGTAATTAACTTATAATTGGATTTTGACTTATAAATGAGATATAAATGGAATTTGTTAATAAAGGAATTTTATAAAATATAAATGTGAATTATAAACACTATTTTATAAAGGTGAAATCAATTTAATTTGATATGTTAAATATGAAAGTTATTAAAGGAGTTATATTCACGATTTTGGACAGTGAAGAATCCTTTAATTAAATGTGTATAAGAAATGAATTCGATAAAGGAGTTATATTCATGATTTTGGACAGTGAATAATCCTTTAAATTAATATTTAGAGGTAATAAATTTTTTAAAGGAATTATATTCATGATTTTGGACAGTGGATAATCCTTTAATAAATGTGTAATAGAATGAATTTGGTAAGAGAATTATTCACGATTTTGGACAGTGAATAATCCTTTAAAAATAAAATGGATGTTTTGGAATGTGATATTATAAAGGGAATTTAAATGGTTTGAAAATAAGATGATTTGTAAATTTACTTTTTATTAAAATAAGTGTATGGAAATATTTTCCAAATATCCAATAAGTGAAATGGTTTTGAATATTATCTTTTTAAAGATATTTTGAAGTGAATAATTGGGAAGTGTTGTGAATTATAAACGATTAATGAAATCAGATCCAGTGATTACTTAAGTGCTCGATTTTGTTTGTTTGCTTTGATAGTTAAATAACCGACTATCAAATTTGGCCATTTTAGTTCCTCGACTTGATGTGGGAACTATGTAGTCATACACTTAGTACGTAGCCATCTGTGTAGGCTTGATTATCGTTTGTGTTGAGGATGTTGATTCGTATAGTGCGGAGTGATTACTCCAATCTATCGAGCTTCCTTCTTGGCCGAAGGATAGAAAGTTGAAAGTTGGAAACGTGATAAGTCTACGAGACGCAGTTTCCGCATGAGGTTGAGAAACGCTTTTGCGTTGTTGGTGCGAAGAGACCGGGATCAGATTTATCTGAAAACCACTTCGGACCAACATTTATACGACGATTATGCAGGTTGGCCGATGATATTGGTGTTTAGGATTTTCATAGTGAAGGACTGCTTGTTGATCATTTGGGGTTAAAATTCCAATATACATATAGTAGCAGTAGTCTCTTCGTTATGAAATATCCAATGCAAGGACTATTCGCTACTAATCCTAGGGATTTCCCGACAGGATATGGTAGGAAAGTACCTTCGGTTTGTCCTGTTCCTGGACAACTTGTATGGACGAGTGTCTGACATTGCATTTCTAATGATTACGTACATTGGTTTTTTCAAACGTACATCTGTTTGGTGGCGGAGAAGGCAACTTCTCTTAGCTCAACACCCTTCCTTGAGACGTACGAGCTCAAGGGTTGTATTTTTGTGAAAGGCAATTAGTAGTCAGCGGAAATGGCAATGTGGCATTCGATGAGATGACGTGATATGTGATAAGTGAAAGGTAATCGATACCTTTTTGGCCTCACTCCTCGGTAAATGACTGAAACAGGAATAGAAGTAGCAAGGCTAAAATGGGTTGCTCCCATTAGGAGATGTCATCACTCTTCTAGATATATCTTTACATGCTATGATGTCATGTATCTAATAATTGTTGTGTAAGCTCGTGGTCATGGATTTTTAGGTCGGAAACGACCGGAGTGATGACATATTCAATACTATCCAGGTATGGGTAGGCCGGTCTTGTGTTGTTTTAGGCGCCCAGTATTTGAATCCTAGGTACATCCCTCTAGAGGTGTACCGAGTTTTCGGAAAGGTAGTTCCTTTACCTAGTCATTTGTATGGAAATCCAAAATCCAATACATGTCTGCCATTTTTTTTGTAAACCTATTACGTTGGAATTTAATAATGTAACAATTTTAGCTATTTAATTTATTATGTATGCAATAGACACTATTATAATATAAGAGAATTTGATATGAAACGTTTAGGTTACCGTAAGGTAAAAACCTTGTCGGTATTTATTTGCGACTTGGTCTTACGAGATACCTTTTGATTTGATAAAGGAAAAGTTTTGATAACTTTATAAATTCAGTTGAGGTGAGTTTTCTCACGCTGGTTTACCAGACTGATCCAGGCGTTCTTCCATTTCAATGCTCGGGTCAGACCGAGTATATTTACAGATTCAGTGTGCTTTTGGAGCTTCAGCAGGCGAGCTGGAGATCTTCATGTCGTATACACGTATCTATTTATTATTCCGCTGCATTGCTATTGATTGTTGTTGTTGTAAATTGTCAGCATTTGTAAGGACAGGTTATTATAACTGTCCAAGCTGATGATTATTTGTTGTGTACTCTAATATTGATTTATGTTTATTACAGTTTCTCTTTGTAAAGATCATTGATCTATATTATATGTTATTCTTAGGCCTGTCAACGGATGCAAACAGATGCAGATATGGCTATATCCGCATCCGTATTCGAAAATTAAAATCTACATCCGCATCCGCATCCGATATTCAATATCCGCGGATATTCAAAAATTAACATCTGTATCCGCATCCGTGGATCCGCATCTGAAAAGAGGATGCAGATATTTCCTAATAATTGAAAATATCCGAAAATCCACATTCGAAAACTAGATTGAGAATTATGATATAATGAAAATTATGATCAAAAAATTACAATTCATAGCATTCAAATAACAATCAATCGACAAACTAATATACTTCAGTTTCCAAGTTAACAACAAACAATCCACACAAAATCATAATACAGTTACAAAATGCATAATTAATTATCTTATACAATTTAAATAATTAACCATAAATGATGAAACCTAAATAAACATAGCTAAAGTGACGAATAAGCATCCGATTTCTTTGCAAAAGTGAAGAATAACATCCAATTTCTTTGATTTCTTTGCAAAAGTGAAGAATAAACATCTAATTCTTTGTTCTATCTTCAAACTCATGAGCTTTCCACACGACCATATAAAACAAAACATAGCAAAAATATGATCCAATAAATAAAACTTCAAACTCATAGTCTCATATTGTATTTTGCATTGAAAGTGCTGCTGCTAGCAGCAGCACCAGGTACGATATCCCTGCTTTGTCTTTATACACTCGTTCATATATATTGAGTCATCCATTGTTCAGGCCTATTCTCTATATAATTAATGCCACTCGATAGATATGCAAAAGCACATAAGATGAGTAGAGCAAACAAGTGATACTTTTGTGTTACAATAGCTGTGAAAGAAGTTATAGTGGCAACTGTTAATGCTGAATAGTTGTTAAGAGCACTATGAGATGATTGCTTATATAAGGTATGAAGGTGTTGGTTAACCCTTTGTTTGTTGTGAAAGGTGGAGTACCTATATGTGCCGTGAAGGAGCTGCTGATTACTTCACGATGGTATGCTTTTATTGTCATTAAATTATATGTACACTGGAGTACGGGTTACGTTGTTTGTTTAAGCTTAAATATAGTTTTGGCTATGAAGTACCATTGAAGGTGCACTTTCTGGCTAAGTGGGAAATAGATCAAAACGTGGCAAATATATTGACTAGTTAGGTGTCTGCTTTCATCTATAGTAGAAGTAAACAATGAGAAACGATGATATTATACAGTTAACACCTTTAATAAAACAAGTAATTGATTGATATTATAGTCATTAATCCACCAACTTAGCTATTATAGACCTTTTCTACGCTACTTCACAATAATAATATAATAATCCTTAGGGCATATTTATTACTTCCATTTGTTACTATATTTTGGCCTTGGTTTACAGTCAGACTTGATTGCTGTAAACGACAGATATCTTTTTTCCTCTCTTAGATCATGTATCCCTTCTCATCATAGTTTCCGACTTTATCTTTGGTTTGTCTGAATCCAGTATTAAGCTCATCCATTAAATTTGTAATTAAATGTTCTTCAGTTAACTTCTAGCTGAAGAATATACATGCATTCATACATAAATAAGCACGCACTTGTTAACTTTTGTGGGGTTACATGCATATATATTCCAAATGTAATTAAGCTTCAAAATTTAAAATTCAAATTAAAAAAACAAAAGAAATTTTCATCTATATTTATGATGATCATTCTATTATTAATAAATACATATTGAAATAGATACAAAAAAACATCCAAGATGAGCATAAAATAGCCTGAGAAGGATTTGATTTAGCTAAAATAAAAAGAGGATTAATATACAATATTATTCTGGGATTCACTTTACACAGATTAAGAATGAGATGGTCTAGTTTTCTTTTCTTTTAGACATGTGCAAATCATAGAATCGGCAGCAAGAAATCGAGGCAAAGTCGAAATAAAATCGAAAACGACGAAAGAAAAAAGCGGATTCAATACCTTAGGGCAAAGTCGAAAATGACAAAAGCAGTAATCGAGCGACTTAGGGTTTTACGACCCACACCACAGCCAAGCGCGACAAAGATGAGGTGAGCTGAACGAGGTGGAGCTACGACAAAACGCGGAGCGCAAGAGAAATTTAGGGTTTGAAATTGGAAACAGCTGAGGAAAGTGAAATTGGAAAGTAACGGCTAAGGAAAGTGAAATTGGAAACTGCTAGGGTTTTAATTTCTTTGTTAATTGTTGGGAAATTTGGGCTTGGGCTAATTTATTTCTAAATATATTTTAAGATCATTTTTAAATAATAAATCAATAATAATAACAATTTTTATTATAATTAATTTTGGATCGAACAGATGTTTTTCGAATATGAATATGTCCATATCTGCATCCGCATCCGATTTTCTTTTCGGATATCGGATATCTGCATTCGCTTTTCGGATATCGAATAATATCCATTTTTTTGAATATGGATTCGGACGGATTCTGGATTTTTCGAATATCCATTGACAGGCCTACTTATTCTGCTGCGATGTGAGATTCTGTATTGTTTTGGTTATGCTTCTCTCTTTTTCTTCTTTTCTCTTCTTCTTTCTTCTCTCTTTATTCTCACCCTCTATGTTCTTTCTCATGATTATCTGCAATCAGTGCACTCTAGTTCGGACATATGTGGTTTATTGTTGGATTCAGAGGGTGTCGGGTGCGGGTTGTCTCAAGAAATTTGCAAATTCCTTTGTTAAATTGCCGATGAATAGTGCTTTTAAGGGAATCCCATTTTAAACCTTTTATATTTCCAATTTTTCCATTTAAAACCCTTTTAAAATATTTTAACGTATTTTTAGAATTTACCTCATATTTTTAAAGATTTAAAAATATCTACTTTTAAGAGTTGAAATCCATATTTTACGAACTACCAAAATGCGATGATTTTTAAAACTTGATTTGGACATATCTCAAATTTTACAAAATGAAATCTTGATTTTTCTTCTTCATTTGAAAACTATTGATATAAGATCCGAAAAATTCTTATTTCAAATAATTCCAAGCTATATTCCACTCTATACATTGATTTAACTTTTCAGATCGCGAAATACCGTTACGCGACGCGCCTATTTTGACTCTAATTTCATATCTTTTCAAAACATTGCCAATTAAGTGTCAATGTTTATAAAACATTTAAACCATTTTTATTCATGTTTAAAGAGGTTTAACTATGCCGTAACACTTTTATAATTCATAAAAGAAAGTGATTTCTTTGTTTAGACGTGTATTTACTGTGAATTATTTATATAACCAAGCTAACATATTATCGCATCCAAAACATGATGATCAAACATAGAAAACAAGCATAGAAAACATATCATATCATCATATAGTTTAATAAAATAAACTAGCGGAGTAATTCTCACATTCATTTGTCTCCAGAAATTCAAAAATTGACAATAGCTCCGCCATCACCTTACCGAAGCTTATGAATCCTACCCTGGGATCCTTGGGTGTTCTCAACATTGTACTTGAGAGAGTGGAGATGCCTAGATGAGCTCGACCAAGCAAGAAGAAATAAGAGAAGGTGATCGCTCACTTTAGTTTCAAACTAAGGCAATATCTTCTATATTTGAAAGCGTATTTTTAGTAGAGCTTCGCTATGACTATGGAATAATTTATGAAGACTTGAAAGCTATTAATGAGCATTAAAGAGCTCAAGAAGAAGGAAGAAGAAGAAAAGTTTTTGACGTAAGGAAATGAGAGGACATGTATTTATATCCTTTTTTAGCAAAATATCTACAATATCATTATCATTATTCCCATCACCCATATGCTACACCCACACCCTCCCTTACACGACCTAACCATCCTCCCCCCTCTATTACTTCATGTGCTTGTAAGTGATGGTAAGTTTTGTTTTTTTTTTGCGTAGAAAATATCTAGATTTTTATATATTTATCTTAAGTAAGTTATTAAATATTAATAGTAAATATATATGTAAATGTATGTGTATGCATTTGTATGTACATGTGCATGTATGACATGTATTAATGTGCATAAGATACAAAAACAAGGTTGCAACAACTTTAAACAACTTTCATTCATTAGAACTATTGTGAATCTGATTTCCGGTCATATGTTTACTTCTCTATTAAACTATGTATATTTGTAAACAAATCTTGAAAATATATTTCTTATCATCTTAGAATAATTAAAATTTGATTATCTAAGCTATAATATCATATTAAATAATATTTAAATCCATTTATAAAAATATGAAGTCGATCTGCCAAAATGCGACGAAAGTTTATATATTTTTATAAAACAAGTTTATATATTTATAAAACAATTATTATCACTATATAATAACTAAATTTTATTATTCATCATTTAAAATAATTATTAAATAATTTAAACTTAATTTAAATTCAAAAACCAGTTATTTAAAATTGATGACATCATTGATGATGTCGTAAAGGCATTTTATTTTCAAAACTAAAATAAATAATTTTATTAAATATTCTTGCTTAAATGGAGAAACAAATGTATGTATCCAATTTCATATCATCTAATTGAGAATATCTCAATTTTAACGAAAACTGATTTTCTTCGCTTTTCTGACGGAAATCCCAAATATCTATATTTGTAAATATAATTTTAAAACAAGTTCACCATCATTAATTATTGTACAAATCATTATAATTTATGTTTAAAAATATTATATTTTAATATTTAAAAATAAATATAATTTTCCAAAGTGATAAATTTATGGGTCGTTACATTCTTCTCCCCTTAAAAGAATTTCATCCTCAAAATTTAACCACAACCCTGAACCCCAAAAGACTTTACCCAAAATATTATCTTTAAACTCAATTCTATATGATATACCCATATCATTTGTGTGTAATACGAATTCGATTTTGTATTCGAATACCCAATTTTGCTTCCGAACTAGTTTTGATTCCTTGATCCTCTAGTGCGGACTCCGATCAAGCTTTCTTGATCAAAAACCTTCGTTTCCCCTACATAGCTCTCAACTATGATAGAAAATATACGTACCCAACCATAAACCCTCATCAATATTCATCGTCAAGAACCGAGTGATAAATCCTTATTCAGACTGGTGTAAACACCTCAAAGTTCCATACTCGAATCCTTGATCATAATCATGCGACGAAATGATCAACAGATCTCATACGTACTTAGTCATATCAAATTCCTTTTTCAAATTTATTTATAAAATTATTTCATAAAACTTTTATCTTTTATTCAAATATTTTTATAATGATGCTTCTTTATATATAATCAAATATTTCTATCTTCTTCCAAAGAAACAATTTCAATTTTAACACTTAGAAAATACCTCTATATAGTTAGATTCGTAAAAATCTTTGAGGAAAGCTTCATATTTACCAAAACACACTTTATTGGGTCAAAACGAATGTTGTGTAGAACATCGTTACGACAACCCTAAAACACTAGTATAGGGATCTGATTAATTATATTTAATATTAATTTTTGATGTCGAACTTAATTTGTTAATAATGAAGCCGATCAAGTTGGGATATCATCACCTCTCAGATCTTGGAGGGGCGTCATTCTTAACTTAAAAATAGATATAAGTTACCCACCTTGAATCTTAACATCAAATATAGGATATGAATAAATCCCGTATACTATATAAAACATCTCCTTTTGGAAATCACTTACTATAATAACAGTGTTATAGTCTTTGTCTTCCTCGCTTTCTCGAAAACATTTATTACAACAAAAATGTTGAAATCCATTTATTCCTATCACTTAACACATTTTAAATCACTTTTAAAACCGTAAACTCCATTTGAAAATATTACTTTCAAAACATTGCTTTAAGAGATTATTTTACTTTTAAAGCGAAATGTATCTCCCTTTATAAAACCATCCTCTACTTATCAAGATAAACCCTTTTATATTTATAAAACCATGTTTTATAATCTCCTTCCTATTTTATAAAACTTCTTTTTATAAAATCTCTTTATTTATAAAATTCCATTTATAAATCTATTTACAAAATTCAATTACAAATCCATTTTTAATATTTATAAAACTCTGTTTATAAATCTATTACTTTATTTATAAAATGTTACTTTTATAAATCTTTTATATAAACAATTTCAAAAATATTTGTTTCAAACTATTTCTATCTTCTTTAAAACTATATTTCCTTTGTAATAAAAGATGGACTTATTTGTTAAAACGCTTCTTTTTTCTTTTCAAAATAACTTTTATTTTGAATCAATTTTCTTAAGAATTCAGATAACAATGTTGTTGTTTAAAAATATCACTTTAAAATCATTTCTCTTAAAAGATATTTTAACTTTATAAAAACCTTTTTATAAATATAACTTTCCATTTTATAAACTCTACTCCTAAAATTAAAACTTATACCAAATCATTTTAAATTTTTCAAAGCTTTTCTAAAATACCAAGATTTAAATTCTCAAAATCTCTTTTTATAAAACATATCGTCTAAATCCATCTTTTATAGAATCGTTTTATTTTTTTAAAACACACTTTTATACAACATGCTCATTTATACTCTTATATAAACTCATTGTCCTTAACCTAACATTATTATCAGACACCTTATAGTCAAATCATGAAACTTAATTCACAAGGTGTTCTTTTAATCAACAAATGATAATAACTGAATGTCATTACTTCCTTTAACCAATGCAAACACCTTGATAAAAATTAACAATCACTAATTAATCTATCTATTAATGATTCAAATTATCTTTTTAACTTTAAAAAATTATATAGATCGACTAACTTAAAAATGATAACAAGGAACTGGGTACTACCAATAGTGTCACATATTCCCATAACAAACTATTTCATTATCAGATTCTTTTTAAAAATACCGAGATTTAAATTCCCAAAAATCTCTTTATAAAACACATTTTATAAATCTAATTCATAAAATTACTTATATAAAACATATTCATAAAATTTATTTATCTTAAATAAATTCCTTTAACCTTAAACCAATATTATTTATCGAATACTACATAGTCAAGTTGTGAAACTAAATTCACAAGGTGCTCATATTTAAACTTTTAAATCAAACAACCAATCAATTAATGATAATAACTGAGTACCATCATTCCCATGACAACCAAACATTACTTAAATAACCGTACCATTTGAAAGATATTCCTTTATATTCAAAATATAATCCTAGGTAAAATTATTTCATTTACCAATTTTCCAAAACAAAATGCATTTTTATATTAAGGAATACGTGCACATATATAATATGCTCAAACTCATTTCAAGGTGTCACTTGCCCTATCCCTAATGAGTTACTCATCCTAGGGTATTACTAACCATATCTCTAATGAGACTATAACCCTATTAAGCTCAGGTGTACGCTCAACCTAAGCTCTGATACCAAGTGTGATGACCTGTAATGACCCAAATTTTTAGTAACATTATTTAGTAACATTTAATTAAGTAAATTAAATGAAATAATGTAAAATGGTTAAGGGATTGAGATTTGTGATTAGTAAGGGTAGCCGTGCCATGATAACAAATGAACTAAGTAAATTGAAATGGAATAAAATGTTAGGAAATAGACAAGGGTAATATAGGAATAAGTATTATTCTTATACCCGAAACCCCTTAAGCCATATTCTATACGTTCATTTCTGTATTCATAAAACTAAAACCAAAGTAAGAGGTCGAACACCATTAAGATAAAACAAGAGAATATAAAGCTAGGATCAAGAGGAAAGCCTAAGCAACAAAATCAAAGATCAAATCTCAACACCTTAATCTCAAAGCTAAGGTGAATAATGACTACATCTCATATTTTTCTTGTTTTTGGTTTTATTGTGACGACCTAGATTCTGACGTTTGATAATTGGGTGATTAACTGATTTAAATTATTGGAATATTAATGGATCGAACAAAAGAATTTCTGGTAATTAAAAAAATATCCAAATATATAAATTGGTTTAAAAACTATAATAAATATTGATTTATGAAATCTCTAAATATGATGAAAATAAAGAATATATTAATATATAAACTCCACCATATAAATTAAAGATATAAATATCCAAAAATATATGTATAAATATACACAATTTTTATGACATGTGATGATATATAAGTATTGAAAAGTGCATATATGTATGGATGCTATGAGAAGGAGAATATATGAAAGATGTATAAATGTAAATGTTGTATATGAGAACAAATATAAGTTAATATATATATATATTCATTTAATTTAATTAAATAGTGAAAGTGTAAATACATAGGTATATGATGAAAATTACCTATATATATATAAGTAAAAATATTTATGAAGTGTATATGCTTGTAAACAAAAAGGGGTAAGCATGACAAAGTAAGAATGTATATTGTATACATATGATGAGAAAAATATACAAGTGAATATATGTGTAAGGCATATATGCATTTAAACAATGGAAAAGGTACGTATATATATAAATATCAATATATATATATATGCATAAGGATATATATCAACAAATGTACATGTAGACATGTTAGGGGACATATCTAGTCAAGCTTACAAAACATAACATCAAAGATTTTTCATATAAATCAAATCAGATCAAAAGTAATCTCTGACCAAGTAAAGATAAGAAGAAGAAAAAATGCTTGTTGTGTACAGGGGAAGGCAGCAGTATACTATCTGATAAATATATCTCCACCTTGTCTTCTTTTATTTCATTCATTCGAAACTAAGCAAGTTAAACAAAAAGTAAACACTTCTGCATTTTTACAACTTGAAAATAAATCAGAAACAATTCAACTAAACAAGAGAAGATCAAACAAAAACAAAGGCCAGCAAAGACAGTGCTCTGTTCAAAAGGAATAAGTGAGCAAACTGCACCTTTTAAAGTAAAATCTGTGTTATATGTGGATGCATATGATAAATTTTGAAATGATGTTGTGGAAAATGTTGCATGAATGTATAAAATGCTTGTATGTTTATATTCAGAGGATTGTATTCATGTCTGTGTTCAAGATTCATGTCTCTGTTCTAATTTCACAGGCTTTAGACAAATTCAAAAATTAAATTCTCCTTTCCCAATCACCTTTAGGATTTGATTTCTAAAGGAAATATGTAAGTATCAACTAGATTTTATTTTTAAAAATAGTTTTATGTGAATATATTGAAAAATTATTTCAAAAATAAGAAAGATCAGTGAAAGCTAAATATAGTCAATAAAATCGAATGTCTAAAATTCGTGTTTCGAATTCATAACTTGATTCGCATATGAAAACCATGATTTTTGATAGAGAGTTCACAATCTTTAGTGTTGTGGTTGTCAAGAATTCACGAGATGATCGATTTTGGGTTTTCTGTCGATTACTGGCGATCGAGGGAGAGATGGTCTTCGTGATCAAGGATGGAGGTGACTGGAAGTCTGGAGATCTCGAAAAAAATACTCGGTGGAATTCTCGACCAACGTGGTGGCTGGGCGACGGTGAGATAGGGTTTATCGACCTGTTTTGGTCGATGAGGGTGTCGAGATGACTAGTTGGTCGTGGGTGAACTGGAGAGGATCGGTGGTGATGGGATCGATTCATGGTTGAGCGGCGAAGGTTAGGTCGGAGTGTCGAACCTTCTAGTCGCCGGAGGTGGCAACACGAGGCGGTTTTGGGTGATCAGATTTTGTTCTAGGGGTTGCTTGTTTGTTCGATTTTGATTTCCGGCGAAGTTGTGGGTTCTGGGTAGTCGATTGGGTTGAGATGGTCGACGATGACTTACTAGTGGTAGCAACGTTGGTCGGAGGGAAGTCGATCAACTATGCACGTGCACGAGGGTTCGTTTATATCTGTTGATTGCTGTGTTGTGAGGCATCACGGAAGAAGTAGTTTGCTTCGGGTCAGGCATGAAGTTGTACGCGAGTTGTCTCTAGGAAAGTGAAGAACGCGAGTGGCTCGTGGTTTAGCTCGAATATTTTCAGCTTTGGCTCGGGTTTCTTTTACAAATTTTTAAAAGTTTAAAAGTAAAAGAAATTTTGTAACAAGTTTTCAAAGCAAATAGAAATGAACAAAGTTTCAAAGCAACTATTAAACAAGTTTTCAAAATATAAGTATTGAATAAGTTTTTCAAGCAACTTTCAAAGATTGAAATTTTAAAGTACAATGTTTTTAAATTTGTTTGATTTAAAATGAATATATATTAGGTTAATTATTTGATTTAAATCCCTAAGTGTTTTCAAGGAATTTAATGATGAGATTAAGTAAGTGTTTAAGATAAATGTATTGAATTTTAATTAATAAAAAGGGTTTCAAATGATTTTATATAAATAATTTTAATCATTTAATTTATTAAATGATGTAATTAATCGAGATAAAAAGTTTATCTTTAATTAATTAGGGTTTCGATTAATTAAAGGATTTATTAATTTAAAGGATTAATTAATTAATGTAATTAATGAAAGGGTTAGTTAATTGATGTAAGTAATTAAGGATAATTACTTAATGAAAGTGATTAAAGAATAATTATTTAATGGAAGTAATTAAAAGGATAATTATTGAATGTAATTAATTAAAGGAAAGTTAATTATATAATGAAATTGATTAAAGGTTAATTAATTTATTTAATTAATTAAAGGATAATTACTTAATGTAAGTAATAAAAGGATAATCAAGCAATTAAAGGTTAATTCATTTATGTAATTAATCAAAGGCTAATTACTTAATGTGATTAAAGAATAATTAATCAAGGATGATTAATTAAGATGGGTAATTAAAGGACGATTAATTAAGATGGGTAATTAAAGGATGATTAATTAATTTATTTGTAATTAATTAATGTTAAGTAAGCAGGGTTTAAAGGCGATTAAAGTAATTATTTTAATTAATTAGAAATGGTGTGGCTAATTAACCTTGCTTATTAATGATTGAATAATATTATATGCCTTAGAGTAGTTGATAGCTGATATGTGAGTTGTAATGCTATATAATATGTTGGATTGAACTGTGATAATATGGTTTGTTTACCTGTGATAAATGGCCATCTAAATATATATATCTTGATATAGATGGAATTGTTTAAACTTAAATGGTTCGTTTTTAAGATGATATTGGATTCGAAGAGACCGGGTTCGGGTATCAGTAAATACCTGAAACCACTTCGATTTGTAATCAACAATAATTCTTATGAATTTGATTTTGGAACAAATAAGCTGGAATGGAATAAATGATGTAAACTTGGTCAGTTAATCTAAGTAATAATACTTAGTCATGATTGTAAAATGTGTATTTGACTATGGCAAATTAAGAAATTGCAATAAGGTACGAGTTACCCCGGGTTTTAAAATAAGTTTTATGCATTAGTATTTCTTGTTAGATGGGTTTACTCACGCTGGTTTCCAGCCTGACCCGGGTATTACTTTGATGTAATGCTCGGGTCAGACCGAGTATTACATATTTTCAGGTAAGGACGTTCTGGAGCTCAGGTGGCGAGCTGGATGGCAGGAACGTATGGAGTGTAACTCGCTGAGTATTATTTTGTATCTGGGACATATTGTTTTACTGTCCAGTTTGTCTGTGATTGATTGTAACTCTGATGTATTAAAATGTAATTTGACAAGTACAACTTTTCTTTGTATAAATGTTATTATATTTTGATCCGCTGCGAATGTGAGATTCTGTGATTGTTTCCTGTTTCTTCTTCCATCTCTTTTCTTCTTTTCCTAACTGTCTGGAATTTTCGAGATCGAAAATTCTTGGTTGTTACATTTATGATGAAACTAGAATTTTTTTGGCAAAGTTATTTGCCATGTTTTTTTATTGTAAAAACGGATATATATATGCTTGTTGATGATTTATGATAATTCATATATTTTTTTTTATGATATGTTTTAATGTGAAAACCCTATTAAATGACATCCAAATTCCTTGCAATTTTACTATAGATCAGAAATGATATTTTAGAGTTTTATATTAATTTTATATTAATTTTCTAGTGAGCAAAATGGATATTTGGGTTTAAAATAATTTACGGCTAAATTATATATGTTTTGGATCTGAAATTTATATATGTTAAAAAACACAAAAATGATTTATAGGAATTTTTGTAGAATTTTCCTAAGTGTTTTAATGAATATATAAAATTATTTAAGGTATGGGACTTAAATGTTTTATATATTTATAAAAGGAGAAGGGGTATTTTGTAAATAAATTAAGTTATTTATTCCTGAAATATTGGCAGCACTTTTAGAAAAGAAATTAGCAACTAATTATATTTAAAAACAAGGCAGGTTAGTTGAAAAGAATTACTTAAAATGGTTAAAAATCAGTTTAAACATGCTTTTTACATGTTTCACTACTTTCGACACTTAGCTTCCGACCCAGTACTTCTGCCTTCTTCTCAGTCGAAACCAATGCGCCTGGTATCAATACTTAGTACGTAGCGAATTGGACTAAGGCAAAAGGTATGAAGTCGAAGCATGGGGTTCCGAAGGGGTCGAAGCATGTCTGCATTTTTAAAAGAGAATGTGCCTGCTTTGCTTTCAACTTAATTCGGTTTCAACTTTATTAGCTTTCGATTGGGCTAAATTGTTTTAAAGAAAAGGTTGCGCCTTTGTTAGAAGAAATTGCTTTTGCCTAGGTTGAAACCCCTTGTTGCCGCCTTTTCTTTTCGATTCAGAGTGTTCGAAAGGTCCTATTATTTTTAAAATCCAAGCCGCTTCTCCATTGATTTCGAAAGGTTGGTTTCGACACCATCACTTCTTTTACTTAGGAAAAAGCTTTCGAAAGTGTTTCTTTTGACCTTGTTCTTTTATGACCTTTCTGAGATTTTTAAAGATGAACCCAAAGGTTTCGAATAACGTAATTTTAAATGGTTTTAAAAGGTTTCCACATGATTTACTTGAACCCAAATGATTTCAAAAGGTTTGATAGTTGCAAAGGATTTTAATGCTTTCGAAAGGTATAAATGAAGGTTTCAAAAGGGTGGTTCCCTAATGGTTTTGAAAGGTTTAAAAGGAAGGTTTCTAATGTTTTCGAAAGGCAATGTTAGGTGTTTTAAAGATGGGATGTCTAAGGTTTTAAAGCTTTCGAAAGTGATGTTTTTCAATGATTTTGAAAGGTTAACTATGAATGGTTTTGAAAGAGTATGTTTTGGCCTTCGACCTAAGGTTTCACTTGTATCGAAAGGGGTACTTTAAATGGGTTCGAAAAGGGTACTTTCAAAGGTTTAAATGTTTTCATCAACATGGTTTTTTGCAAAGTATATGTAACATGGCAAGGTGATTTAAGTAAAGCATGGAGTATATTTTCCTTGTTTAGAGAATGATTTAAAGGTTTAAATCAATTTAAGAGAAAATGTTTTCAAGGAAAATTTATGGGTAGTTAACCCTAAGTAAAATGACTCAGATATTAGAATACCAGATGGGACGGGTATAGGATCGCGCCCTATACATTAGCTATTAGCCCCTAGTTAATATAGTCCAAAATTCCAGTGTGTAGAGCTTTGTCACAGGTAAGACTAAAATGATGTTACACACAAAAAGGAATATATATATATGTACAGAGATAAGTTATTAGTTAACCCGAAAAACCATTACTTAATGAAAGTGATTAAAGAATAATTATTTAATGGAAGTAATTAAAAGGATAATTATTGAATGTAATTAATTAAAGGATAGTTAATTATATAATGAAATTGATTAAAGGTTAATTAATTAATTAAAGAATAATTACTTAATGTAAGTAATAAAAGGATAATCAAGCAATTAAAGGTTAATTCATTTATGTAATTAATCAAAGGCTAATTACTTAATGTAATTAAAGAATAATTAATCAAGGATGATTAATTAAGATGGGTAATTAAAGGACGATTAAATAAGATGGGTAATTAAAGGATGATTAATTAATTTATTTGTACTTAATTACTGTTAAGTAAGCAGAGTTTAAAGGTGATTAAAGTAATTATTTTAATTAATTAGAAATGGTGTGGCTAATTAACCTTGCTTATTAATGATTGAATAATATTATATGCCTTAGAGTAGTTGATAGCTGATATGTGAGTTGTAATGCTATATAATATGTTGGATTGAACTGTGATAATATGGTTGTTTACCTGTGATAAATGGCCATCTAAATATATATATCTGGATATAGATGGAATTGTTTAAACTTAAACGGTTCGTTTTTAAGATGATATTGGATTCGAAGAGACCGGGGTCGGGTATCAGTAAATACCCGAAACCACTTCGATTTGTAATCAACAATAATTCTTATGAATTTGATTTTGGAACAAATAAGCTGGAATGGAATAAATGATGTAAACTCGGTCATTTAATCTAAGTAATAATACTTAGTTATGATTGTAAAATGTGTATTTGACTATGGCAAATTAAGAAATTGTAATAAGGTACGAGTTACCCCGGGTTTTAAAATAAGTTTTATGCATTAGTATTTCTTGTTAGATGGGTTGTTACATTTGGTATCAGAGCGAAGGTTAAGCGAGAACCTTGGCTCTGGTGGGTTTACTTATCAAGGATAGGGTCAGCGGTACCGTAGGATGAGTTGAGTGTATATATATATATATATATATATGAGAGCGTACTTGTTATTTTCTTATATAAAGGTTTTAAAAATGGTTTTAAAACTGGATGATTTTATAAAAGCTTATATCATATTTATAAAGCAATAATTGGTTATAAAATAAGAAATTAAGGAATATATATATAAACATATCCAAATAAGGATTGGATAAAATGAACTATATAAATAAGATGAATTAGAATTGGGTTCAAACCAGAAATAGAATGGTGATTGAGTTTAAATAGGATGATTGTTTTCCAATAAACACATAAATGTTTTAAGGAATAACCATTAGATGTGAATAACTTGTAAATTAGGAAGGATGTAAATTGAAAAGTTTTGAAATTGTTTCAAATGTTAATAGAAATAACAAAGAGTATTATTCAGAATATTTTGAATGTGATCTTATTTTAAAATAAGAGTTGTTTGAAAGCATTAAAGGAAACTGTTTGAACTAAAACCAAAAGTGGTTTAAAATTTAAGGATAACTTAGAGTGTAAAGGAAATAATATGTATATATGAGGGACATACATAATATCAAAGATGATTTGAATTAAACTCTAAGTGTTGAGTTTAAATTTTGCGTGGAATGTGATGTGAAAAAAAACCCAAAGTGATCAGTTTTTGAAATTATAAGTGAGAAGACTGTTAATATGAAGTTTAAAGTTTGAAATGGGAATTCAAATTGGGTAAGGTTGTCTAGATTAAGTAAATTGAATTTAACTTTGGGAAAGTTAAATAAGTTAACAAACAACCTGAATTGGGAATTTCAAGATGAAATTGAGATTTAACTTAGGGAAGTTAAATGATTGGTTTAAATGGGAAGTTACGAGTGATCTCAAAATGGGTTTGAGATTTGGAAATTAAAAATGGGTGTTTGGATAAATTTAGATGTTTACTAATCCTAATATCATTCCATTATTATAAATAATATATGAAACTGAGAATTGGTTTTTAAAATGGATAATAAATTAGAATCTGAAGATTTAATTGTTTTTGAGTTTTGGAATATGTTAAATAAAGATAATTTAAAATGGAATTTTGGAATTTGAACTCAGAAATGAATGGTTTAATGATATAAGTTGTTAATTTAAAAGTGAAGTATAATTTGATTTAAAGAAATTAAACCAACATTTGAAATTTAACTTGAATTTATATAATTCAGGATGGTAAAGGGGAATTGAATTTGAAATTGATTCAAATTGAAATTGATTTTAATTTGGAAAGAATCGAGGTTAATTCAACTTGAATTGGGATTAATTCAAACTGGAGATGAAATGAACTGAAATTGAAAATTTGGTTCAATTTGAAAATTATTTGAATAAATTAAGATTAAAATCGAAGTGGAATAAAGTTAAATTTGGAGTGGAATTGAAGTTTTTTAAATTGATTTGTGATAGAATCAATGTTAAGAGGAAGTGGAAACTTAAAATTGAATTGGTTGGAATAAAGATTGGGTAGCGGAACAGTTTGGCTCTGGACTATTTTCAAACAAATTACTTTAATATAAACTTTCTTAAATATAATCTTCCAAGCTATTTACTATATGAAACCTTTCTTTCTAAACCCAAACTACCTTATACTTATTTTATAACTACTTTTGGAACTATTTAACTATTTTACAACTACTTTATAAACTAATGACTATTTTTCTACTACTTTATAACTAATTACGGTTTTTGACTATTTTGTAATTATTTAAAATTTCTATAACTATTTTACAATTACTTAACTGTTTTACAGCTATTTTACAAACTAATAATTATTTTCAACTACTTATCTATTTTTAAAATTTTCAAGCTATTTTCTAAATATAAGTTGGACAGAGTTCAAACTGTTTATGATTAAATACCCAACTGAGATAAGAATTGAAGTGATAATCCAAATGGGAATTAAGGCAAATGTGAATAAGTGAATAAAATCAAAGTGAGGATGAATAGAAAGGGAATTAATTTAACTGATAATCAATGAAGATAAATACGTAGGATGTACGTATATTATTCTATTCACATAGTGAATTGATCCAGATTCGAGCATAGAATTTCGAGATAGTATTATCGATCCGATTTGGGATTTTTTCACTCGATTTTCGACGGCAAACCTGGATATGGATTTTTGATTGGTTCTAGATATTCTCTATCATAGTTGTGACTATGCAAGGAGAATGACGGTTTCTGATCAAGAAACCAGATCTGACTCCGCACTAGGAAGTCGGGTGGACAATACTAGTTTGGAAGTGAAATTGTGTAATCGAGTGAGCGATCAGATTGATATAGCGTATGAATGGTATGTGTACATCGTACGGGTTTTAATGAAATTGGCATTGAAAATTTATGGATAAGAACTGTAAAATGGTCTTTGAAATGAAAAGTATATTTTGTGGAATATATGATGAGGTAAAATGGAAATTGGAAATTTCTATGATTTAAGATTCACTTTATGAAGAAAGGTAATGTGGTTAATAACTTTATAAAAGAGTAATCAAATTTGAATATTTGATTTGGAATAAACAAAGTTATATATCTTTGTTATATATGGTAAATTTCCCTTGTTGAATCTATTGACAGAAGAAAAGGGTTTTGAAAGTATTTGAAGTATAAAAGTGAATTTATACAAGTATGAAGTGATTCAAAAATTTCCCAAGGTTATTATATATATATAAAGGATTTTGTAAAAATGATTTTGGAAAAAGGTTTTGGGAACCTATGGATTTCTAAAAAAGGCTTTTGATTTATGAGGAAAATCAAATTTGGAATTTGGAAAGCCTAGTTTGTGAATTATCGATTGTGGGATAATCGATTTTGAGAAAGGAGATTTATGTGAGATTCATACTTGGTGTATGATTTAGGAATACTATATATATAGTATAAAGTGTTTTGAAGTGGCTCTGGGGAAAAAGGCGCTCCCTTGAATGAACTTCTCAGGAGTGCCACAAGGTGGTACTGCCTTGAGCCCTAAAGGTGGGGGGGGGGGGGTTTCTAAAGTTGATCCTGTGAGGAGTCCAGACAAACTAGTTCCTGAGGATTGTTGGGTAGCGAAAGTCGAGGGCGCTGATGCCTACAGGGGCATTTGGGTTATGCTGTGACGACAGTGTAACTCGATGTCGTTGCGATCTACTGTGTGGACCATAGCGAAAATCATGTGGAGGATGACTGCCAACAGTCTACACTTGATTTTGCCGGGATGGCAACGTAACATCTGTAGACTGCGATCTATGGTCAAGTGGAGAAGTTTCATTCTTTTGGCAGCGAAATTTGAGGGCGCTGATGCCTACAGTTATATGAGTTTTTGCTGTGATAGCAACGTAAATCCCAGGTATAACTGCAATCTGTAGCGGGTTCCATGGCGTAATCAGGGGGCGCGGAGGCCTACAGTTATCTATGGATTTTGTCGGGACGACAACGTAACCATCGGGTTAACTGGGACCGTGGATGGGGGTGATGATTTCCAGAGCATTCTCACCAAAGATATTTCCTCTATTTTCAAAAATGTTTTTGATATTTTCAATAAAATTATTTTTCAAGTATTTTCACTGGGTGTTGAAAATGGAATTACTAAGTACTTATAGATTTTCAGTCCTGCGCCTGATCAACGTTTGACTGAATTTCTATGAGAACGAGGATAGACTTGTTGAGACATCGAGTTATGAAAAGTATTTTTTTATATAAAATAATTTGGTAATATTATGTAGTTTTAAAAGTGTTTAAAAAATTTATATAATAAAAGAGTAAAGAATTAAAGTGTTTAAAGAATAATTTAACTAAAATACACAGTAAATTAAGATTATTGCTTCGTTCCTTTTCGAGGACGAAAAGTTCTAAAGGGGGGAGGAATGTGACGACCCGGATTCTGACGTTTGATAATTGGGTGATTAACTGATTTAAATTATTGGAATATTAATGGATCGGACAAAGGAATTTCTGGTAATTAAAAATATATCCGAATATATAAATTGGTTTAAAAACTATAATAAATATTGAATTATGAAATCTCTGAATATGATGAAAATAAAGAATATATTAATATATAAACTCTACCATATAAATTAAAGGTAAAAATATCCATAAATATATGTATAAATATACACAATTTTTATGACATGTGATGATATATAAGTATTGAAAAGTGCATATATGTATGGATGCTATGAGAAGGAGAATATATGAAAGATGTATAAATGTAAATGTTGTATAGGAGAACAAATATAAGTTAATATATATATATATATATATATATTTATTTAATTAAATAGTGAAAGTGTAAATACATAGGTATATGATGACAATTACCTATATATATAAGTAAAAATATTTATGAAGTGTATATGCTTGTAAACAAAAAGGGGTAAGCATGACAAAGTAAGAATGTATATTGTATACATATGATGAGAAAAATATACAAGCGAATATATGTGTAAGGCATATATGCATTTAAACAATGGAAAAGGTACGTATATATATAAATATAAATATATATATATATATATATATATATGCATAAGGATATATATCAACAAATGTACATGTAGACATGTTAGGGGACATATCTAGTCAAGCTTACAAAACATAACATCAAAGCTTTTTCATATAAATCAAATCAGATCAAAAGTAATCTCTGACCAAGTAAAGATAAGAAGAAAAAAATGCTTGTTGTGTACAGGGGAAGGCAGCAGTATACTATCTGATAAATATATCTCCACCTTGTCTTCTTTTATTTCATTCATTCGAAACTAAGCAAGTTAAACAAAAAGTAAACACTTCTGCATTTTTACAACTTGAAAATAAACCAGAAACAATTCAACTAAACAAGAGAAGATCAAACAAAAACAAAGGCCAGCAAAGACAGTGCTCTGTTCAGACGGAATAGGTGAGTAAACTGCACCTTTTAAAGTAAAATCTGTGTTATATGTGGATGCATATGATAAATTTTGAAATGATGTTGTGGAAAATATTGCATGAATGTATAAAATGCTTGTATGTTTATATGTAGAGGATTGTGATGCATGTCTATGTTCAAGATACATGTCTCTGTTCTAATTTCACAGGCTTTAGACAAATTCAAAAATCAAATTCTCCTTTCCCAATCACCTTTAGGATTTGATTTCTAAAGGAAATATGTAAGTATCAACTAGATTTTATTTTTAAAAATAGTTTTATGTGAATATATTGAAAAATTATTTCAAAAATAAGAAAGATCAGTGAAAGATAAATATAGTCAATAAAATCGAATGTCTGAAATTCATGTTTCGAATTCATAACTTGATTCGCATATGAAAACCATGATTTTTGATAGAGAGTTCACAATCTTTAGTGTTGTGGTTGTCAAGAATGTAACAACCCTAGATTTTTGCCTATATTTAAAAAAAATTGACTTTATTTTTATTTTGAATTTATTTTAAACTTGTTTTATTTCAAACATTTCATTTTTAAATATAAATGTTGATTATTATGTGAATTTTAATTTCAAACTGGTATAAATTATTTATGTTCCTGTAAAAATGGATTTGTGGTCAAACTTTGACTTTTAAACTTCAGATTTAAATATTTAAATTTCTCAAATTTTATCTTTTATTATGAAAATAGATTTAGTAACTTGAACACTGCTTTTCATTTCGTTGAAAACGGAGTTAAATTGTAAAAGTTATGTACATTTCAATTTTGAGTGCAATTTGATTTATTCAGCAATTTTGTTTATTTTAAATTATATAAATTATATTTTTTTGTCGTATTTTATTTTAATATGCGTTAATAAGTTATTTTATGTATATTTTTGTCTTTTAATATTTTTAAAGTGATAATAGAATTTTTCCAAAATATGTTTCATTTATTTTCTATTTTTAAAGCCTAGTTTCCATTTTTCTGCTATTTTCTTCATTAAAATTATATTTAATTAAAATTTATTTATTTATTTTTGTGAATTCACTTTATTTTGTGTACTTATTTTTATTTATAAATATTTTCATGTACATAAAAATTCTCCAAAGTTCATTGCATTTATTTTCATATTTTCAAGACTAGTTTGCAAATTTTGCTGTTTTTATTAATTAAATTATATATAATTAACATTTATCTATTTATTTTTGTTTATTTACTAAATTTTCGTGTTTTTATCTGAATTTATATGCATTTTTCAGTTATTTAAAATTGCAAAAAGAATTATGGAAATTTGAAAGGTTTGTGACCCTTTAGTTGCTTAAGTCTCTTGGTTTTCGCACCTTTTCATTTCTAAACTCTTGCATTCATTGATAGCCGACCCTATCTCATTCTTTCAGCTAAATTCTTATTCATTTTTCACGTATAGAAACACTTCTCACCTCAAAAAATTCGGTCTCCATCTGAACAAAGAAAATTTGGTAAAGTTTCATATTCTTTTTCCATTTTTTTCTACTTGTTATTTGATTTTTGCACTTGCCTTCTACCTTCCATGGTTCAGCCCTTGCTCCTCCACCACCATAGCCACCTCCACCATCACCACATCAGGTCACCATCTCCTCCAACCCACTGACCGAGCCATGCCATGGTCATCCATGACTAGATCCACCAAAGTTTATGCAAACACTCCACTTGTTCAACCTAGCCGAGCACCAATCTTGTTCCACCACTCAAACCATTACATTGGCCGCCACTTGCACCACCATCTCCAGCAAATTCCTGACCTGACACCACTGCCATGTCATTCTACTGACCCGACCAGACCTGGCCGTGACCACTTGCCTTTGGTCGAGGCTTGTTTTGCCTTGAAACCATTGTTTTGTTGCCTTGTTGCCTTGTAGTGTAGTGTCATGCTCATACCTTTGCACATATCTCTCTACTCCTTTATATCCATGCAATGGCCGACCTATGAACCCAAAAATAGATCCAAATACACCCCTTAGCCATACATTTTAGACCTGTAGCTGAACCATACGTGGTTGAAAGAAGTGCAATAGCTTTGGATTTGTTTTATGCAGTCATTTCTAACAATGTTTTATTGAAATTTTGGGTTGAAAACTTATGTTGTTTGTATGGTTTTTTGTAAATGTTATCAAGGCCATTAGCTTTGGCTCTCCACTCTCAAGTCATTTCCATGTTGTCGTGCCTTCGTTGTGTCAGTATTGTTGCTTTGGTAGCTATCTCCGGCTCTGAACAGGTGAGTTATTCTCACCAGACAATATGTACATATATAACTAGTGAATTGACCCCTTTTGAATCTGTAAAATGCATTATCATGTTACACCTGCTATGTTATGATTTTATGATGTTCACCCATGCTTAAACACCTATTATATTATATGTTACTGTTATATTATGCTGTTATATTATTTTTATCAGTTTATCACACTACAAGTTCCCTTTAGATTAGAATCACTATGGGTTGAAATGATACATACCCGAACGGACTTTAGAATAGGAGAAAATCGTTATGGGCTGAAATGATAGGCCTGAATGATTTTCAATTATTTTCATTTACTTGGAATTGCAGGTTTGAAATGATCAAACCCGGGTATCTTTGTAAATTTCGGGTTGAAATGATAAATTACCCGTATCACTTTACCTAGGCTAGAAAATGAAATACAGACCCGTTGTTAAAATATGTTTTTATAAATCTTTTTTAAAATATTTTAGAAATGTAAATATTATAATATTTTGAGTTAAACTAAATAAAAATGATTTTTGTAAAGCATTATTGATTTTCTGAAAATGTATAAGTGAAATAAATTAATGGTAAAATTAGAAAATTTGAAATGTAAGTTATTTTGGGAAATTTTAATTTGGTGATAATTGGAATTTAAATTAAATATGAAATGTGATAAATTCATGATAATTTGGATTAAAGTGAATTTAAATGATTTTTATATTATATTAATGATTTGAATAAAGTTAAAATGTGAAATGAATGAATATTTAAGTTGAAATTTTGAAATATAACTAAAATTGGAAATTTGTGAATTTGGCTTAAAAGTGAATTTTAAGTTAAGTAAATAAAAATGGAAATAAGTTATATTTGGAAATTTAAACTTAACTGTTAAGCTAAAAATTTAATTATAATGAATTTAAAATTGAATGTTGGAATTTAATAAGTGAATTATCATTAAATATTGATTTTTGAATGGAAATTTAACTTTATAAAATCATGAATTTAAGAAAAATTAAATGATGATTATAAAAGTGAATTTATATGATTTTATAAGTTAAAAATGATTTAAATAAAAATATAATTGTTTGTGAAATTATATTGAATATTTGTAGTTAATTAACTGCATTCCTGAAATGCTATTAATTCAAATGTAAATGATAATACAGCATTTGTAAATGCTGTAGTTGATAATTATGAACTAAAAAGCTAATTTTGATTAAAGGTTATTATAGCATTTCTGTAAGTGCTATAATTGTTGAATTTAACTAAGTTTTCTTTAAAACTAATGTAACCCTATTCCAGCATTTTTTAAATGCTGTCTTTTGTTAAATTGAACTGTTTTGAATATAACTTTCCGTAGCATTTTCTAAATGCTGCGAAAAGTGAATTTTCACTGTTTTGATAAAATTTAAGTGAATAAATGAATTTAGAAAAAGATTAAAATTTTGGAAATTTAATAATTTAAATTATTAAATATAATAACTTCATTTTTTTTTATTTAGAATGAAGTAATTTGTTTTGAAATATAAACTATTTTGAAATGTGTGTTGAAATGGTATTTTAAATAAATGAATGTGGTTTGGAAGATATGATATTTGATATTTTGAAATGGGGTTTTGAATGATATTGAATTTTTGAAATGATATCTGATTTCGAAGTATAAAATACCATTTTGTGAATTTTAACCACGGGATGTATTTAATTTATAGTTTAACTGATCCTTAAAGAATGGGCGATCCCAAGCATCCTTTAAGTTATTGTGCATTTCTACTACAGTTCACTTGAGTTGGTTTACATTATATAAGTATATATTGTCCTGACTCGAGTGTTTTGTGTTTTACTTTACGCTCGGGTCAGCCTGAGTATTTACAGCTTAGCTTTGGATTTCTTTTCTGGAGCTAGGAATCGCTGGAGATTCTACCTGTCTAGTTATCTGTTTCTTTCAGTTCAGTTGTTCTATTTCAACTCTGGTATTATAAACTTCTATGTATTTGAGATTTCTATTGTATATGTTTTCAGACTGATATTATGTATTTGTTTTGAGAGTTTGTTATAGTAGCTTCATGAACTACTATGGTATTTTAATTTCTGCTGCGAGTTATTGTGATATTCTGTGTCTTTGATTCTGTATTTGATTTTATTGCTCCAAATTTATTTACAATCTGTTATTTTGAATTATTCAAGTCAGACATGTGTGGATTATTGTCGATTTTAATGGTCCAAAATAGTGGGTCGTTACAAAGAATTCACGAGATGATCGGTTTTGGATTTTCTGTCGATTACTGGCGATCGAGGGAGAGATGGTCTTCGTGATCAAGGCTTGAGGTGGCTGGAAGTCTGGAGATCTCGAAAAAAATACTCGGTGGAATTCTCGACCAACGTGGTGGCTGGGCGACGGCGAGATAGGGTTTATCGACCTGTTTTGGTCGATGAGGGTGTCAAGATGACTAGTTGGTCGTGGGTGAACTGGAGAGGATCGGTGGTGATGGGATCGATTCATGGTTGAGCGGCGAAGGTTAGGTCGGAGTGTCGAACCTTCTAGTCGCCGGAGGTGGCAACACGAGGCGGTTTTGGGTGATCAGATTTTGTTCTAGGGGTTGCTTGTTTGTTCGATTTTGATTTCCGGCGAAGTTGTGGGTTCTGGGTAGTCGATTGGGTTGAGATGGTCGATGATGACTTGCTAGTGGTAGCGACGTTGGTCGGAGGGAAGTCGATCGACTATGCACGTGCACGAGGGTTCGTTTATATCTGTTGATTGCTGTGTTGTGAGGCATCGGGGAAGAAGTAGTTCGCTTAAGGTCAGGCATGAAGTTGTACGCGAGTTGTCTCAAGGAAAGTGAAGAACGCGAGTGGCTCGGGGTTTAGCTCGAGTATTTTCAGCTTGGGCTTGGGTTTCTTTTACAAATTTTTAGAAGTTTAAAAGCAAAAGAAAATTTGTAACAAGTTTTAAAAGCAAATAGAAATGAACAAAGTTTCAAAGCAACTATTAAACAAGTTTTCAAAATATAAGTATTGAACAAGTTTTTCAAGCAACTTTCAAAGATTGAAATTTTAAAGTACAATGTTTTTAAATTTGTTTGATTTAAAATGAATATATATTAGGTTAATTATTTGATTTAAATCCCTAAGTGTTTTCAAGGAATTTAATGATGAGATTAAGTAAGTGTTTAAGATAAATGTATTGAATTTTAATTAATAAAAAGGGTTTCAAGTGATTTTATATAATTAATTTTAAGCATTTAATTTAATAAGGTTTAAATGATGTAATTAATTGAGATAAAAAGTTTATCTTTAATTAATTAGGGTTTCGATTAATTAAAGGATTTATTAATTTAAAGGATTAATTAATTAATGTAATTAATTAAAGGGTTAGTTAATTAATGTAAGTAATTAAGGATAATTACTTAATGAAAGTGGTTAAAGAATAATTACTTAATGGAAGTAATTAAAAGGATAATTATTGAATGTAATTAATTAAAGGATAGTTAATTATATAATGAAATTGATTAAAGGTTAATTAATTAATTTAATTAATTAAAGGATAATTACTTAATGTAAGTAATAAAAGGATAATCAAGCAATTAAAGGTTAATTCATTTATGTAATAAATCAAAGGCTAATTACTTAATGTGATTAAAGATTAATTAATCAAGGATGATTAATTAAGATGGGTAATTAAAGGACGATTAATTAAGATGGGTAATTAAAGGATGATTAATTTTTTTATTTGTAATTAACTAATGTTAAGTAAGCAGGGTTTAAAGGTGATTAAATTAATTATTTTAATTAATTAGAAATGGTGTGGCTAATTAACCTTGCTTATTAATGATTGAATAATATTATATGCCTTAGAGTAGTTGATAGCTGATATGTGAGTTGTAATGCTATATAATATGTTGGATTGAACTGTGATAATATGGTTTGTTTACCTGTGATAAATGGCCATCTAAATATATATGTATCTTGATATAGATGGAATTTTTTAAACTTAAACGGTTCGTTTTTAAGATGAAATTGGATTCGAAGAGATCGGGTTCGGGTATCAGTAAATACCCGAAACCACTTTGATTTGTAATCAACAATAATTCTTTTGAATTTGATTTTGGAACAAATAAGCTGGAATGGAATAAATGATGTAAACTTGGTCATTTAATCTAAGTAATAATACTTAGTCATGATTGTAAAATGTGTATTTGACTATGGCAAATTAAGAAATTGCAATAAGGTACGAGTTACCCCGGGTTTTAAAATAAATTTTATGCATTAGTATTTCTTATTAGATGGGTTTACTCACGCTGGTTTCCAGCCTGAACCGGGTATTACTTTGATGTAATGCTCGGGTCAAACCGAGTATTACAGATTTTCAGGTAAGGACGTTCTGGAGCTCAGGTGGCGAGCTGGATGGCAGGAACGTATGGAGTGTAACTCGCTGAGTATTATTTTGTATCTGGGACATATTGTTTTACTGTCCAGTTTGTCTGTGATTGATTGTAACTCTGATGTATTAAAATGTAATTTGACAAGTACGGCTTTTCTTTGTATAAATGTTATTATATTTTGATCCGCTGCGAATGTGAGATTCTGTGATTGTTTCCTGTTTCTTCTTCCATCTCTTTTCTTCTTTTCCTAACTGTCTGGAATTTTCGGGATCGAAAATTCTTGGTTGTTACATTTATGATGAAACCAGAATTTTTTTTGCAAAGTTATTTGCCATGTTTTTGATTGTAGAAATGGATATATATGCTTGTTGATGATTTATGATAATTCATATATATATATTTTTATGATATGTTTTAATGTGAAAACCCTATTAAATGACATCCAAATTCCTTGCAATTTTACTATAGATCAGAAATGATATTTTAGAGTTGGGTTTCAATTTTCATAATTTTATGAATTAATGTGAATTTTATATTAATTTTCTAGTGAGCAAAATGGATATTTGGGTTTAAAATAATTTACGGCTAAATTATATATGTTTTGGATCTGAAATTTATATATGTTAAAAAACACAAAAATGATTTATAAGATTTTTTGTAGAATTTTCCTAAGTGTTTTAATGAATATATAAAATTATTTAAGGTATGGGACTTAAATGTTTTATATATTTATAAAAGGAGAAGGGGTATTTTGTAAATAAATTAAGTTATTTATTCCTGAAATATTGGCAGCACTTTTAGAAAAGAAATTAGCAACTAATTATATTTAAAAACAAGGCAGGTTAGTTGAAAAGAATTACTTAAAATGGTTAAAAATCAGTTTAAACATGCTTTTTACATGTTTCACTACTTTCGACACTTAGCTTCCGACCCAGTACTTCTGCCTTCTTCTCAGTCGAAACCAATGCGCCTGGTATCAATACTTAGTACGTAGCGAATTGGACTAAGGCAAAAGGTATGAAGTCGAAGCATGGGGTTTCGAAGGGGTCGAAGCATGTCTGCATTTTTAAAAGAGAATGTGCCTGCTTTGCTTTCAACTTAATTCGGTTTCAACTTTATTAGCTTTCGATTGGGCTAAATTGTTTTAAAGAAAAGGTTGCGCCTTTGTTAGAAGAAATTGCTTTCGCCTAGGTCGAAACCCCTTGTTGCCTCCTTTTCTTTTCGATGCAGAGTGTTCGAAAGGTCCTATTATTTTTAAAATCCAAGCCGCTTCTCCATTGCTTTCGAAAGGTTGGTTTCGACACCATCACTTCTTTTATTTAGGAAAAAGCTTTCGAAAGTGTTGCTTTTGACCCTGTTCTTTTAAGACCTTTCTGAGATTTTTAAAGATGAACCCAAAGGTTTCGAATAACGTAGTTTTAAATGGTTTTAAAAGGTTTCCACATGATTTACTTGAACCCAAATGATTTCAAAAGGTTTGATAGTTTTAAAGGATTTTAATGCTTTCGAAAGGTATAAATGAAGGTTTCAAAAGGGTGGTTCCCTAATGGTTTTGAAAGGTTTAAAAGGAAGGTTTCTAATGTTTTCGAAAGGCAATGTTAGGTGTTTTAAAGATGGGATGTCTAAGGTTTTAAAGCTTTCGAAAGTGATGTTTTTCAATGATTTTGAAAGGTTAACTATGAATGGTTTTGAAAGAGTATGTTTTGGCCTTCGACCTAAGGTTTCACTTGTATCGAAAGGGGTACTTTAAATGGGTTCGAAAAGGGTACTTTCAAAGGTTTAAATGTTTTCATCAACATGGTTTTTTGCAAAGTATATGTAACATGGCAAGGTGATTTAAGTAAAGCATGGAGTATATTTTCCTTGTTTAGAGAATGATTTAAAGGTTTAAATCAATTTAAGAGAAAATGTTTTCAAGGAAAATTTATGGGTAGTTAACCCTAAGTAAAATGACTCAGATATTAGAATACCAGATGGGATGGGTATATGATCGCGCCCTATACATTAGCTATTAGCCCCTAGTTAATATAGTCTAAAATTCCAGTGTGTAGAGCTTTGTCACAAGTAAGACTAAAATGATGTTACACAAAAGGAGTATATATACGTATAGAGATAGGTTATTAGTTAACCCGAAAAACCATTAGGATCAGTTGGCCCTAGAGAAGTAAGTTAGGGACAGAGAGTTTATAAAATAGAAATAAACACTTGGGTACTCAAATTTTTACGAGTAGCCAAGGGATTCAGGTTTAGCTTTGACGAATTGTGGAGGAGCAATGGAGCAGGAGGCTTTAGCGTTGTAGATATATATAGTAGTTCCGCTGTGTCTGTATCTCTGTAGTGTATTGAGTTGTAATGTCAACCGTCCAAAAGAGGAGTATTTAACAGAAGTTAGATTATTTGTTTGTTTTGTCTGGTAGACCCGAGTCAGCCAAAGGTTAGTAGTTAGTCAAACAAAACTACATTGTTCGGATAGATAGTCCAATCGTTACCTGATTATTATGCTTTCATGATATTAATATTATTGTTTTAACCATTTTTGGTTGCAAGATTAAGATTTGCAAAAGATATGTTTTAAAAGGATATCAGTGACAGGAAACCTATTCCGCTAAGCGGCGTGGTCTCACTTAATATCAAATACCGAGATGTATAGTATTATTCACACCAGGCTTTATGTCTGACTTGAAGTTTATGTTTTTTCCTTTAAACTCACGGGTGCTCAAAATTGATTTGAGTAGGCTGATGGTTGAGGATTTATAGGTTTTTAGTAGGTAGACGAATAAAGCTTCCGAAGACGAGCATGAGGCTGAAGTTAGATATTTAGGAGTTGTTTTGTTTTTATTCCGCTATGTTTTATTAAGTCAGTTATGACTATGTAGTACTTTGGTCAACCAAGGGGGCATCTTCATATCTCGCTCTTGGCGTATTTTGTAATAATTATATTTGATTAGAACCTAGGAAACGATTGGGATTATGTAACTTATATATGAAATGTTGTTTTGAAATATAATCAGAAAAATGTTTTAATCTGTGATGATTTTTATTTCATATTCAAGTGCTTTTGATATTATTGATACCATTAACATTACCATATTTGGTCACCGGAAGTTAATACTATGGATGACTGCATCATCTGTAGCGCTTAACTTGGGGCCTCTAGATAGGGTATGTTACAACTTGGTATTAGAGCCTAGGCTTACGAAAAACTTTAAACTAAAATTATTTTTGAAAACATAATCCTAAGGAATTAGAGATAAGATTGGGGTATGAGAAAACGCTATAGTATCGTACTTGTAATTGCAGTATATAAGTATATGTTATATCTCTATTCTCCTATCCCTCTTAGGCTATTCTTTTGTATCTCACGAGGCTGGGATACAAATATGGATGCTAGAAGTGGAAGAGTTAACCTTGGATGGGGAAGCATCACAACAAATGGAAATGCCAGACCAAATACCAGGAGAAACCCATGGCAGGCACAAACTAGAAATGTGGGTGCTGGAGTCCCTCAAGTTAACATAGGAGCTATGTATCAGTTCTTTGTCAACATGATGTAGGCAGGTGTTACTATTGGAGTAGTTGGAGGAGGCGTTCAGGAAGCTCCGGTGGTCAACAATTATGCTATTCTCAGTAAGGATTATGCTCGGTTGGCAGGAAAGCCATTTATTGGAACTGAAGACGCCATTGAAGTTGAGAACTGGTTACTGCACTATGAGAGAATCTTTATAGATTTATGGCTCAATGATGAGCAGAAGAGAAGGCTTGCTTCGAGACAGCTTCAAGGAACAGCTTTATATTGGTGGAACAGCGTTACAGTTGGAGTTAATGAGGAGACAATGACATGGGCCAAGTTCAAGAGGAGATTTGAGGAGAGGTTTATGTCCGAGATTGCGAAGTCCACTCTGCTCAGGAAGTTCGCTGAGTTGGAGCAGGGGGATATGACTATACTTGAGTATGCAAGGAGGTTTGAGGAGCTAGCAAGATATGGCTATGCTATGGTTGATACTAATATTAAGAGAAATGAGAAGTTCATCAAGGGGTTGAAGCCTGAGCTTGCTAGGGCTATGATATCGCACACTAGGGATCCATGTGATGTTGTTGTTGAGATGGCATTGAGACACGAAGAGATGGTTGCTTTTTTGGAGAAAAATAAGGCAAAGGAAGTCTAGGTGGGGCAGAGTCAGAAAAGAAAGTTTTTCCACAAGAAAGGAACTCAGAAGGGTGGAGCTGCTAAGAAGGGAAAGGCAGAAGTGGTCTGTTACAAGTGTGACAAGATGGGACACTATGCCCATGAGTGCCGAACAGGCAAAGGAAAGAAATCTACGGAGAAGAAAGAGGTGAGGTGTTTCAACTACGATCAAATTGGTCATTACAAGAACTAGTGCAAAGAGCCTGCTAAGGATGGGAATGAAAAAGTATATGCATTGGAGCTAGCTACCTCGAGGCCAACAGCAAAGGAAAAAGGAAAAGTTGTGTTGGGAGGTACGCTTCAGATCCATGGTATGTTAGTTAGCGTTCTGTTTGTTACCGGTGCATCACATTATTTTATATCTCTTTGTTTGGTAGATAAGCTTAACCTAGAACCCTCATACTTAGTTACTTACTTAAGCGTTGCAAATCCAATAGAAGTGTATGCGACACTTGGGATGAAGTGTGACCACCTAGGGTTTGATTTGTTAGGTTATATCTTTGTTTGTAGTTTGCATATGTTTGACTTCATAGGGTTCATAATTACTTTGGGTATGGATTGGTTAAGTAAGTACGATGCTAGGATATTTTGCCATGATAGGAAACTATCACTTAGTCACCCTGACTGTAGTGATCGATTGTATATATCGTAGAAAACCCTAGTTGTGAGGAGAATGCTTTGTTGGGTGTTGTGGAGGTAGAAGATGAGTTGAATCGAGTTTTCGTGGTCAGATAATTCGCAATGTTTTTGAACATGTAGTAGGATTGCCATCGAAATGAGCTATTGAGTTTCAGATAGATTTAGTACCTGGAGCAGAACTAGTGAGTAGACCGCCAAGAACGATGACACCTACCGAAATGAGGGAACTAAAGGTGCAGTTGGTTGATTTGGAAGGCAAGAATTTTATTAGGCCAAGTAGTTCACCTTGGGGAGCAGCCGTAGTGTTTGCCAAGAAGCCGGACGGACCATTAAGGTTATGTATCAATTATCGTAAGTTGAATAAGAAGACGATAAAGAATCAATATCCATTGCCTAGAATTGATGATTTGTTCGATCAGTTGAGTGGAGCCAAGGTATTTTATCAGTTGGATTTAGCAACAGGTTTCCATCAGCTTAGAGTAGCAGAGGATAGTATTCCTTTGACGGCATTTATAACTAGATATGGATCGTACGAATGGTTAGTGATGTCGTTCGGACTAACTAATGCGCCAGCATTCTTTATGGATTTGATGAACCAAATTTTCCGAGAGCACTTGGATAGGTTCGTATTGGTTTTCATAGATGATATTTTGATATACTCTAAGGATGAAAGGGAGCATGAAGTTCATCTTAGAGTAGTGCTTGAGATGCCGAGGCAACATCAGCTGAAGGCGAAGTTTTCAAAGTGTCATTTCTGGAAAAAGGAAGTGAAGTTTCTTGGTCATGTAGTCTCAGAGAAAGGGTTGTCTATAGATCCGACTAAGATTGAAGCAGTAAATAATTGGAAGGGACCGGAAACAGTGACTGAGATAAAGAGTTTTCTTTATTGGTTGGATATTATATGAGGTTCATTAAGGATTTTTCACGAATAACAGTACCGATGACCAAGCTAACATGAAAGGACGTGAAGTTTGTTTGGATCAATAAGTGTGAGGTAGCATTCCAGAGCTTGAAACACTTATTGACTCATGCACCTGTGTTAGTTGTTCCAGAAGGGAATCAGGATTTGGTAGTATATACAGATGCGTATGGAACTGGATTAGGAGCTGTGTTAATGCAAAGAGGTAAAGTGATTGCCTATGCTTCTCGAGAGCTTAGACCGCATGAGGTTAGATATCCAACACATGAATTTGAATTAGCTGCGACGATATTTGTATTGAAGGTGTGGAGACATTACCTTTTGGGAGAGAGGTTTGAGCTTTATACGGATCATAAGTCGTTGAAGTATTTGTTCTCTCGGAAGGAGCTGAACATGAGACAGCAGAGGTGGTTAGAATTTTTGGCTGCTTATGACTTTGGTATTGAATACACACTGGGAAAAGGCAATAAGGTTGCAGACGCACTTAGCAGAAAGCATCAGAATGCAGTGTTAGCAATGATAGCTGAGTGGAAAGATTTGGAAGCGTTGGCGACATGTAGAGTGCAGTGGAGATCTGAAGTTAGATCTAGTAAGAAAACTGCTATGTTGTCATGTTTAGAAGTTCGACCAATTATGATTGGAAAGATTGCTTCTAAACTGATGGAGGATCCGGTATTAGCTGAGCGGATCAGAAAGTTAAGGGACGGAATAGAGAAAGACAACTTGAAGGATTTCAGTCTTGACCAGAATGGGTGGTTGAGAAAGAAAGGAAAGTTGTGTGTACCGAATGTTGGAAACATTAGGAAGGAAGTTTTGGAGGAATGCCATCGTTTGAAGTTCACTACTCATCCCGGAGGAACTAAGATGTATTAGGACATGAAGAGGAGTTTCTTCTGGGAAGGTATGAAGAAGGATGTAGGCTTATGGGTGAAGCGGTGTTTGAACTGTCAATAGGTAAAAGCCGAACATCAGAAGCCAAGTGGGTTACTTCAACCATTGGATATTCCAGTATGGAAATGGGATTCTATTTCTATGGATTTATAGACGGGTTGCCAAGATCTAATAGTGGAAATGAAAGTATATGGGTCATAGTGGACAGATTGACCAAGAGTGCCCATTTCATTCTATTTAAGTCAACTAGGACGGTACCTGTTTTGGCTAAGTTATTTATGGAAAATATAGTTAGACTTCATGGAATTCCTAATAGCATAGTAAGTGATAGAGATTCTTTGTTCACTAGCGAGTTCTGGAAGAGTTTACAGAAAATTTTAGGAACCAAGCTCAAGATGAGTACCGCTTACCATCCGCGGACCGATGGGCGAACGAAAAGAGTTAACAAAGTCTTAGATGGTTTGTTACGAGCTTGTGTGTTAGATTTTGGAAGATCATGGGAAGACCATCTACACTTAGTTGAGTTTTCGTATAACAACAGTTATCAAGCTAGTATATGGATGGCACCTTTTGAAGCTTTGTATGGAAGCCCATGCAGATCTCCAGTTTGTTGGTTAGAGACCAGGGTAGGTTGGTTCTTGGTCTGGATTTAGTTAAAAAAGCTGTAGAAAAGATTGAGTTGATTCGGGAAAAAATGAAGGAAGCTCGGTCTAGGCAGAAGAGTTATGCAGATAGAAGATGGAAAGACTTAGAGTTCTCTGTTGGAGATCATGTTTTCATTAAGGTATCATCGATGAAAGGTGTAATCAGATTCAGGAAATCAAGGAAATTGGCACCGAGATTCGTAGGACCATTTCCTATTGTAGAGAGGATTGGGAAACCCACATATAGAGTAGAGTTACTGAACAGTTTAGCAGGAGTCCACGATGTTTCCCATATTTCTCATCTAAGAAAGTGTATTAGGGACTCGGAGACTACTATAGCACCTACTATGTTAGAGGACTTAGTAGTAGAGCCGAATTTGACTATAGTTAAAAAGCCAGTTCGTATAGTCGCGAGAGATGAGAAGAGGCTAAGGAACTAGACAGTCAGATTAGTTAAAGTCCAGTGGAGCGACGATGAGAGAGACTGTACTTGGGAGACTGAGAGCAGGATTAGAGATGCTTATCCTGATTTGTTTGATGGTATGTTTTACCTTTTTAATTGATTTATTAAGTACCTTATCATAATTATAAGGACGAAATTCTTTAAGGTGGGGAGTCTGTAATGACCCAAATTTTTAGTAACATTTAATTAGGTAAACTAAATGAAATAATGTAAAATGGTTAAGGGATTGAGATTTGTGATTAGTAAGGGTAGTCGTGCTATGTTAACAAATGAACTAAGTAAATTGAATTGGAATAAAATGTTAGGAAATAGACAATGCAAATATATGAATAAGTATTATTCTTATACTCCAAACCCCTTAAGCCATATTTTATACGTTCATTTCTATATTCATAAAACTAAAATCAAAGTAAGAGGCCGATCACCATTAAGGGAAAACAAGAGAAGATAAAGCTAGGATCAAGAGGAAAGCTTAAGAACCAAAATCAAAGATCAAATCTCAACACCTTAATCTCAAAGCTAAGGTGAATAATGACTACATCTCATATTTTTCTTGTTTTCGGTTTTATGATGAAATTTGAATTATTTTGCAAAGTTATTTGCCATGTTTTTTATTATAGAAATGGAGATATATGCTTGTTGATGATTTATGATAATTCATATAGATTTTATGATATGTTTTATTGTGAAAACCTTATTAAATGACATCCAAATGCCTTGCGACTTTAGTATATGATCAGAAATGATATTATAGAGTTGGGTTTCAATTTTCATAATTTTCTGAATTAATGTTGATTTTATATTAAATTTCTAGTGAGGAAAATGGATATTTGGGTTTAAAATAATTTATAGCTAAATTATATATGTTTTGGGTCTGAAATTTATATATGTTAGAAAACATATTAAAAATGATTTATATAAATTTTTGTAGAATTTTCTTAAGTGTTTTAATGAATATATAAAATAGTTTAATGTATGAGACTTAAATGTTTTATATATTTATAAAAGGAGGGGTATTTTGTAAATAAATTAAATTATTTATTCCTTAAATATTGGCAACACTTTTAGAAAAGAAATTAGCAACTAATTATATTTTTACAAACAAGGCAGGTTTGTTGAAAATAACTACTTTCGGCACTTAGCTTCCGACCTAGTTGTTCCACCTCCTTCTCAGCCGAAACCAATGCGCCTGGTATCAATACTTGGTACGTAGCGAATTGGACTAAGGCGGAAGGTATGAAGTCGAAGCATGAGGTTCTGAAGGGGTTGAAGCGTGACTGCATTTTTAAAAGAGAATGCGCCTGCTTTGCTTTCGACTTAATTCGCTTTCGACTGGGAGAAATTGTTTTAAAGAAAATGTTGCGACTTTTTTTTAAGAAATTGCTTTCGCCTGGGTCGAAACCCCTTGCTGCTGCATTTTTCCTTTCGATGCAGTGCGTTCGAAAGGTCCCTTTGCTTTTAAAATCCAAGCCGCTTCTCCATTGCTTTCAAAGGGTTTGTTTTAACACCATCACTTCTTTTACTTAGGAAATAGCTTTCGAAAGTGCTATTTTCAACTCTGTTCTTTTATGATCCTTTTGAGATTTTTAAAGATGAATCCAAAGGTTTCGAATAACATAGTTTGAAATGGTTTCGGAAGGTTTCCACATGATTTACTTGAACCCAAATGATTTCGAAAGGTTTGATGGTTGCAAAGATTTTAATGCTTTCGAAAGGTATAAATTAAGATTTCAAAGAGGTGGTTCCCCAATGGTTTCGATGTTTAAAAGGAAGGTTTCTAATGTTTTCGAAAGGCAATGTTAAGTGTTTTAAAGATGGGATGTCTAATGTTTTAAAGCTTTTGAAAGTGATGGTTTTCAATGATTTCGAATGGTTTATTATGAATGGTTTTGAATGAGTATGTTTTGGCCTTCGGCCTAAGGTTTCACTTGTATCGAAAGAGGTACTTTCAATGGGTTCGACAGGTGTACTTTCAAAGGTTTAAATGTTTTCATCAACAAGGTTTTGTGTAAAGTATATATAACATGGCAAGGTGATTTGAGTAAAGCATGGAGTATATTTTCCTTGTTTAAGGAATGATTTAAAGGTTTAAATCAATTTGAGAGAAAGGTTTTCAAGGAAAATTTATGGGTAGTTAACCCTAAGTAAAACGAATCAGATATTAGAATACCAGATGGGACTAGTATAGGGTCGCGACCTATACATTAGCTATTAGCCCCTAGCTAATTTAGTCCAAAATTCCAGTGTGTAGGACTTTGTCACAGGTAAGACTAAAATGATGTAACACACATAAAGGAATATATATGTACAGAGATAGGTTATTGGTGAGCCCGCAAAACAAAACTACATTGTTCGGACAGATAGTCCCATTTGTTACCTGATTATTATGCTTTCATGATATTGATATTATTGTTTTAACCAGTTTTGGTTGTTGGATTAAGATTTGCGAAAGATATGTTTTAAAAGGATATTAATGAGGGGAAACCTGTTCCACTAAGCGACGTGGTCTCACTTAATATCAAATACCGAGATGTATAGTATTACTCACACCAGGCTTTATGTCTAACTCGAAGTTTATGTTTTTCCTCTTAAATTCTCGGGTGCTCAAAATTGATTTTAGTAGGTCGAGGGTTGAAGATTTATAGGTTTTAGTAGGGAACAAATAATACTTCCGAAGACGAGTAAGAGGCTGAAGTTAAATATTTAGGAGTTGTTTTGTTTTTATTCCACTGTGTTGTATTAAGTCAGTTATGACTATGTAGTACTCTAGTCAACCAATGGGGCATCTTCATATTCACTCTTGGCGTATTTTGTAATAATTATATTTGATCTGAACTTGGGAAATGATTGTGATTATGTAACTTGGATATGAAATGTTGTTTTGAAATGTAATCAGAAAAATATTTCAATCTATGATGATTTTTAATTCATATTCAAGTGCTTCTAATATTATAGATACCATTAACATTACCGTATTTGGTCATCGGAAGTTAATACTATGAATGTCTGTAGCACTTAGCTTTGGGCCTCTAGATTGGATATGTTACATGACCCGCCTTTTCGAACCTCGGAAATCGACACTAATACATCCATGGTATTCACGTGCCGAATATCCAAGTGCCGGAAAGACTGATTGATCAAGGGTAAGAAGAAAAACAAAGACAGAATAGAATCTTACACGAATGGAATAACATATATTATTTCAATATTTAATCTTTAAAGCGGAAATTTTAAATACATACATCAAAGTGTATCCTAATCTCAGCCTGGATAGTTATAAATATCTGTCCCTACTAATGCCGGATACAAACAGTAAAAAATGCAACGGAAATAGAAATGGATAACCATCCACAGAGGAAACTCCAGATCATGCTCCAAGCTCCTTAAAAATGTTCCAAGCTAACCTGAACTACTTGGCTGCTTGGAAAAATAGGGTACCCAGAGTTTAAGGGAAAAGAAAACAAACTCCAGGTCAGTCATGGAACTGGTGTGAGAAAACTCAAAACACAGATATTTTTGAGAACAAAGGTTATCTCATAAGACCACACGGCACATAAACACGGATGGGTTTTATCCTTAAGATAACCGGAACATTGCTATGTAAAATCCAGGATATTATAATAGTGTCTAGAATAAAAATACATATTAATCTTAGCCGAAATTATTACATGCAATGGCAAGTAAGGGACTACCTTCCCTATAGTACATCTCTAGAGGAATGTGAAAGAGAGTATGGATCGTATATGTATATCTAATGTGCAAGTGTACTAAAATACTAACTTATGAACAATAGAATAAAGTATAATAGTAAAGAACAATCACACCAGAGTTTTTATACTAGTTCGGACCTCCCGTCCTATATCCAGTCCCGAAGCTCCTATTCGGCTTTCACTAATAAACAACCCTCGCTTTGCCCGAAGAAATAGGCTAGATACAACAGTTCTTTCTATGACAAGTATGTGTTCTAGAAAACACAGATTTTGACCACTTAGTACAAATCTTCCTATAATCTCCTTTAAGTAATATGTGTATGCGAGGCTTTGATCTTAGGAAGTAAAAAGGCTGAATATTGTTTGATTTTGAAATCAGAGTATGCAAAGAATATAGATAAGAGATTCAAAAAATTCCGGTCAATATTAACCTTAAAAGTCTTTGTATATTTATAGAGAATGAAGAGTTATGATGGAAAGTAGTATCTTTTGACTTTTCTTAGTCATCTAATGGTTGCGGCTGTTAGTATAGAAGGGATGCATTGAAAAGTTGTGAGGATATCCCTTTGTTTGAAGAAGATGTCCTTTCGAAATAAAAGTCCGTTACCCAGCATAGACATCTGGGCATATGTTCAGACGTTTGAGCTGTTATATAAATTTTAAACAGAACACAGAATCAGATGTTTGGTGAAAGCAGACAGACGTTTGAGTTTGGTTTTAATTTAAAAACATAGACTATTATCAAACGTCTGATACATAATGTCAAACGTCTGACATTTGCAGTTTTGACCATTTTAAATTTCTGTTACGTGCAAATGCCTGAGTTTAAATGTTACTACTTAAAAGGAGATTTTACAATCATATCTAGGACAATAATAGTTTACAGTTGCTTTGATGATTCTTCTCCTTTGTCGAGCTATCTTAAATCTAATATTTGAAAACATTTTCCTACAAGTAGACAAACTATATATATGTGTATAGTTGTTATCATCGAAACCATAGAATAGTGGTTCTAACAGAATGTACCAAGGACACACTAACAGTCCTCTACATCTGGCAAGACCGGCCTACCCCTTTCTGGTGACCAACACAATGGTCTTAGGTAGTACCGAATATGACATCACTCCATTCGTTCCCGACCTATCAAAGACATCTCATAGCATACACAACAAACCAAGTATATAGAGGGTAACCTAAAAAGGTGATGACCATACCCTAATAGGTGCGAGCCACATAGCCTTATGGCGTAACCTGTTTTAGCCATTTCTAGGTATGAGGCCTGGGGTAACATATTACCTTTTACAAAACAAATCTCATTTTGAATGCCACATTGCCATTTCTAATAACACATTATTGATTTCCATAAAAGTCCAGAGTTCATATGTCTCAGGGATGGGTGTTAAATGTTAGAGGGGTTACCTCCGACACAACCAAACAGATGTACGTTTGTAAAGATCAATGTACGTGGTCTTACAATGTCAAACACTCGTCTATACAAGTTATCTAAAAACAGGACAAATCAAAGCCACTCCTCCTACTACATCCTATCTGGGAGTCACGCCTATGATTAGTAGCGAGTAGACTTTGCCAGTCGAAGATTTTTAGAATGAAGGCACTACTACCTCCATATGTATATATTATGGGAATCACGAGGTTAGTGGCAAGTAGCCCTACATTATGAAGATCTCCATCTCTTAAATCATCATTTTCAACATGTCTTCACTTTCGAATGCGTATATTGGTTCGAAGTGGTTTTCGAGTAGGATTCACCACAATCCGATCCCGGTCTCTCCGAACCAATTATCGATAAAAGGTGTCAAGTATATAGGTGATAATTATTCAATTAATCAATATATTTAATCCAAGTAAAATATCTTCTTAAAGATATATGTCTTTAAACCATTTTCTTTTTTTGCATGTACGAGATTATTAAACTTCTTTTATCAAATACTTTGGTTAGTTAAAACCCCTTTTTATATTTGAAAGTACCAAATCATTTATGTTTAATTATTTAGGAAAAATATTTCCATATTCTATTATTAGTATATGTAACGACCTATAATATCAATCAATTGGATTTGGAATATTTAATTGATTTTAAATATTGAAAAGTTAATTCTATATGTTAAATAACTTGAATTTCCAATTAGAATGGTTATTTGAATATTTGAATTTTTTTAATAATTAAATCTTGAATTTTATGTGAATGAAAATGATTTCGAAAGTTGATCTAAATTCTGTTTGGATAAGAATGGAGGCAAAAAAAATTTGAATTTTAATTTAAAAGCAACTGAACTTGTTTTATAATAATCGTTGTAATTAACATGTGAAAATAGCCTTCAAGGACATTGTCTCGGATTTTGACGGAACCAGTTTCATGGGATCCGCAATAGTGAATTATTAGATGTCGTCTAATTTCGTGGCAATTGGATGTGTCATGTGGTCGTACGAGTTTGAAACGCATATAAATTTATTTTAGGAATTTATATAATATAATTTGATTTAAAAAGTTATCTTCTGTATATGATCGAATGCATCCCAATAATAGTTCCATCGGTTCGGGATAGGGGTGTTACATATAGAACGGCAGGAGGCACATCTCGATAGGTGTTCGAAATTTTTGGACATTTAAAGCTTGATATTTTTAATTAAAATAATATATATATCTTCCATACCACTAGCCCATACCCACATCAATCCACTGTGCAGCCTATTTCAAAACGTGTCGCCCATGCCTTTCCCCCCTCCTACAATATGCTTTGCCTGCAACAAGAAAATTTTAAATTTTCAAAAAAACTAAAAGTCAAAACATGGCCTCATCGAATGGTCCTCGTCTATCGGGGCCATTATCGACGTTATCAGGCGAAGTCAACAATTGGAGAATCATCCGTAATGACAAGAGGAAGATAGTGTATAGTGGGATTGAGCTATGACAGTGAGTGATGGCTAGCGAGGAGCTCCATTCGTAAGCAGCTCGAATTTGGTTTTTGAATGATTCTGGCGATTCTAGGTGTTTTCAAGTAAAGGGGTCTAAAGGTGAAATGTCGAGAACGGCATAGGCAAGGTGTTGGCCAATGATCAACTATGGCAGCCATGATTTGGTGATGAACTAAAATGGGTTTTTGGTTATTGCATGGCGATGACGGCAAGTTAGGGTTCGAGGCCGGTGGCATGTGGAGAAGCGGAGGTTAGGCTAGTGTGGGGCACGATGCGGTGGCGTTCGATCAACCATGGTGGTGGGCGGCGACGTAAGAAATGGCCCTTGTATATTTTCGAATGCGAGCGAAAGTGAGAGGGAAGGATTAGAGCGAGTGATTAAGTTTAAATAAGTAATTAGTGTGTGTGTGTGTATTATACTATTGATGTTGTCAATCTTATAATGGCGACAACTTTTGCTTATTAGGTCCAAATTGGATGCAGTCAGTCGCGTTAGGATCATATTGACGAGTGCTACGTAATGGAATTGGTTTGGTTATGATTGGAGCTAGTTAAAATTCACGCTAAATTGAACGTCGTTCGATTTAGATGGAACCAGAACGCCTCGGCGACAACAAAAATTTCAGTGAGCTAAACTCTCCATTTTTTTAACCAGCAATATTATATAGTTGATAAAAATTATTGATTAGATATTTTGGTGATTTACTGTTTTATCAGTTGGTTTAGATTTATTCCCGCCCCAGTAGCGGACGACCCTTTTTATATATACGCCCAGTAGCGGATGACCCATATTATATAATTATATACTATTTGTGATGGAAGAGGGACAACTTAGAGGGATCCAATAGGATTTGTAACGACCCGGATTTTTAGACATCGGATATTGGGCAATTAACTGATTTTTATTATTGAATGAGTAGATTTTCTCGATATTTAAGATATCCGAATCTATAAATTGATTGAAAACTATGTTTAATTTTAAAGTATAAATTTCTGGGTATGATAAATTCTATAGAATTATGTTTTTAAAAACTCCACCATTAAAAGAATTAATTAAGATAGAACATCCATATATGTATTTATATATACAACTTTATGATGCTTAAAAATATATATACAAGTATATAAGTGTATATATACATATGTATATATGCCTATATGAAGCAATGTATATGAGAATATGTATAAATGTAAATGTATATATATGATGACAAACATAAGTAAGTATATGTATATATGTTATATAAAATAGTGAATAGGTAAATATACATGTTTGTAAAAATATTGTATATGTAAATAAGTATATATACATGAATGTACAAGCTTCATAATGGCAAATTTCAAAAACATATGAGTATAGTATATGTATATATGTTCATATTAAATAAGAAATATGTAAATAAACATGTGTATATCTAAATGTGTAAAATAAATATTTATAAATGCAAGTATGATATGATAAATATGCATATGTGAATGTATGCATATCCATACATATATTGTAAAGACCCGTAAATTTTAATAATTTTTATGACGTAATTAATTGAAATTTTGTGAAATTTTAAACAATAAAATTTGAAAATATAAATTTACTATTTGGAATACGTCTATTTTAATATAGCAACCGGTAAATTTTCATCTGATAATATTGAAGTTTATTTTCCTGTGAAATTTCATTCCAAATCAAACCGGTTAATAACAGTGAATTTAAAAGTTTTCCAAAACCAAAACATGTCAACAGGAGAAAATTTATTCAGATCATTCTGAATCAAACTGCAAAATTCGTTTTTCCAAATTTGGATTTCTATTGCTCCGTTTATCTTAATTCTGGCAAAATAGCAGCATTTTCGGTACCGATTATCGACTTTTGATCGGATTATCGTACCACTGATATCTGTGTACCGGTTCGATCGTCTCGTCGTGCTGATCTCAACGGTATATTTATTTTGTATTTTGAGGTCCGGTGCGCAACAGAAGTGATATAGTCTGTTCGTTGTAACGGTACCACAAATCGTGACCTTTTGATTTTCCTTCGGTTTCAAGTTTGAAACGGCAGCCCAAACCTTAATAATTTGCTATAACTTTTCTACTGAATCAAAGCTAACGTTGATATTGCATTTATTCCTTTTTATTATATACATATTTGCATAACAGCTGTAGCCGGTTCACTTCTTTCTCTGTTAAATCTTAGATCTCCTTTTTCAAAGGAATACTTTATTATGAAATAAAACCTTCTTTATTTCCTGAAGCCTCCACTTCAAAATCGTGCCCTTCTTCCACTTCCTCTCGGCCATGGCCGATTCACCTCTTCTTTATATATGAGTAAACTCGCCTTGGAAGCCGCTCATCCTCGTGCTCCTCATCCAGCCCACCTTGCCGCCGACGCCTCCTCCCCATGCCAGATCCAGCACCGCCCCGTGACCCAGCTACCCGAAACCATGGCAAAACCATCGACCACGTCACCTGCAACCGCGCTCTCTCGACTCACGCCCAACACCACCCTTCGGCCGCCCTACCCAGCTCCTTCCCCTCCACGCTGTATAGCCAAACAACCCGCGCCCTGATCTTGCCTCCCCTCCTCTGCTCCAGTGCCTACGCCGCACCCTCTCTCCTCCACGTCGACCTAATCTCCTCCACCTCCGCACCTTTACAACCACCGCACGCGTCATGTCGCCCCATCGCTCCAACCAGACAGAGCACCCACGACCGAAACCGAAAACTTCCCCATCTCCTCCTTACTCGAGCCACTTCGCTTTCATTAGCATCAGCCCGTGTTGTATGTGAATAAGGTAAAGCTTGTGTATGGGTTACTTGAGATCTGTTTTTTTTGTATATAAGGACATATAATATCTTGAGTCTCTATATAAGTCTGTACATAAAGTATATCTATTAATATACTGATATATATATATTTATTAAACTTAGTCTGTTGAGTTTTGAAAAGGTATATAGTAATAATAGTTTACACATATGATTTGCTGCTCACAGTATAATGTAGTAGGATAGTACGTATATAGTTGTTGTTTACAGTCTATAGGTTGCCTATATAGGCTCTGTTTATTTATTTTGAGTTCATTATATATAGTTATGGTTCGGTTTTAAGCATAATATACGGGTGTCGACATGTTAAATTTTAAACTATACATTTATATATATAGATACTTTGAAAAAAAAATTTTGTTTTAAAGTTTAAACTAGATATTGTTTGTATATAAGTGAGCTGAAGTCACATATTTTACTCGTTTAAAACTCTATTATTTATGTCATCTATAGATTTCATATGAAATGCTTGTTGTATATGCAGACTCTGTTAGTATATATAAATCAGTTTACATAGGTATATGAGATAGCAGCTTTAATATATAATGTATGACAATTATATTAGTCCTATAACTTTGAAGTTCGTGTATATATATGTTGTATATATATGTGCTTAGCCTGCATGTATATTAAGTCTACATTTATATATCTAGTCGTGTAAATATAAATTTTATTGAAAAAGTGCTGGTGTAGTTGTATTAGAACCGTATATTTAACTATTGTATAAAATTTAGATTTGTAGGAGTATATCAGATTCTTTATATTAGTTTATATATGTATTAGTTATAATCTAAGTTACATGCTCTGATATATGTTCTAGTATATGCATTTACATTTATTTTGTATATGGATTTGGTTTCATTTCTTCTTAATAGCTGTTATATGATTTGTAACGATACTGGTTTAAAAAGATGATGAATATACGTTTATAGTGATATTTATTTTTAAGTATATATATATTAGAGAAGTGGTAATTTGAATATGAATGTATATATATATATATATTTTATTTTATAAGTATGGGATTTAATATAAAAAGTTGAAATAAATATATGTTTTGAATTGATACCAAAAATATAATAATAATAATAATATATATAGTTCAATATATATATATCAACTAATTCTAATCGTTCTCATCGATCTTCCATTATCAGCTTGGTCCGTCGTGCTTGTTTTCTTCATCGAATCGTGTCCATCTAGCGTTGCTTTGGAATTCGTAACCCATTCTTTGTCAAATCTCTCTAGCCTCGAAAGGTGAGCAATCACTCACGATTAACGTTCTTTTATTATTTAAATTTGATTTCATTTGAAATAGCAATTGGAATATGCTGCTGTAGTTATTTACATTGTTATATATGCTATTATCTATAACTGCTCACCTGTGACATCTGACACCAGTATCTAGTATTATATGCCTGTTATTACTATTATTTATATCTGTTCACCTGTGACATCTGACATCCGTATCTGTTATTTATACTGATGATATATGCCTGCTGTTATATTATTTTTTTTTGTATCTGTTATCACTCTGCAAGTTCCCTGTTAGTATAGAATTCACTATGGGTTGAAATGATACATACCCGAACGGACTTTAGAATAGGAGAATTTCGTTATGGGTTGAAATGATAAACCCAAGCGATTTTCATTTGAATTGAAATTGGGATTACGGGTCGAACTGATATCTACCCGTATATATTTAAATTTCGGATTGAAATGATAAATATCTGTATCACTTAACCATATGATAAATATATATACAGACACCGTTGGTCCATATATATAAATATTTTAAAAATGAATTCTATGGTTTTGGAAAGAAATATATGGTTTTAAATAAATGTTGAGCCTTAAATTATTATATATAAATGGGAATGATTGATTTAAATACATATAATATGTTGAGTATTTAAAATATATTTCAAAATAGATTTTGGTAATAATTTGAATAAGTTAAGGTTAGGAAGATAATTTGAATTTATTTGAAATTGTATTCAATAAAGAATTTGATTTAATTAAACCGATTTGAAACTTATTGAAATTAAGATGTAAGATATGATTTATAACTTGAGTTTGATTCATAAGTAATCTAATGAATATTTCTTGTTTAAATAAAGTTTAAGGAAATATTTAGTAAAATGTAATTTAAGGCTAGTTAAATGGTATTGAATTTATTAAGTGAATATTCCCTGATTAAATAATAATGAAGTTAAATCAAGAGCTATATGAAACCGTTAAATTTAACTTTGAAAATGTTGAATATTAAAGCTTTGAAATATATTGAAAATTTAAATGATCTGTTTAGAAATGAATTAAATTGATGAATTGAACTTTGAAAAAAATTTGAGTTTGGAATTTGAAGTTGATTTGAATCGATTTGTGAGACGTTAAACACTTTACTTATAAATTAATTATATATATACTATCTTGGAAAATAGTTATATTTGAAATAAAATGATATTTGGGTTTTGAAGTAAATTTAATTGAAATGACCACGGTGTTAAAATGTATATTTCCACCTTGTAGATAGTTCTGAAGATCCTTAGAGGATGGTTATCCCAAACATCCTTTAAGTTACTCGTATTTCAGTTGATATTTCACTTGAGTTGGATTTATTTATATAAGAATGTTAATCCTGACTCGAGTGTTTTGTGTTTTGCTTTACGCTCGGGTCAGACCGAGTGATACAGCATCTGAGACTCACCTTTGGAGTTTGGAGCTTCCTTTGGAGATCCATCTATCGCCTCAGCTTTCAGCTCTTCTAGTTGATTTGTTCAGAGAAGTCATCTGTTGTACTGGAGACTTCACTGTATTTGAGATATTCTGTTGTATTTTATTTTAACTCTGATGTTTATATAGTAGCTTCATGAACTACTATTTTATCTATTCCGCTGCGTATTATTGTATTACTCTGTGTCTGTGATTCTGTGATTGATTTATTTACTGCATATGCTAATTTTTGCAAAATTTAAATTAACAATCTGATATTTTGAATTATTCAAGTCAGACATGTGTGGATTTATTGTCGATTTGAATGGTCCAAAATAGCGGGTCGTTACAGTTGGTATCAGAGCTTTGGCTCTAGGCAAAACTTAGCATATATAGTAAATTTATTTACAGAATCACTTTCGTTCGAGTTTGAATTTCTTCCTTTTGACTCGATTTCCTTTGAACTTTGGAACGTTCCTTGCGGTTCCAAAATTCATTCTTGTCTCTCCCTATTTGTATTCTTTTGATTCTGGAGTATCCCATAACTCCACTTCGAATGATCTCTATAAGAATAGGCGATCCCGCCAATCTTTGGATGATTTGTAAAGGGGTGGAACTCCTTTACAATTGGCATTGATTCACCGGAGATTTATATATCTTTGGTTTAGATACCGCTATCTCTTGCGATCGAATGTTGGTTTTTCTTGGAATTCTACATCGATCTTGTTCCTGAAGTCACGGTTGACCCGGTTAAGGTCGCCCGCGACTTGTATAAGTATATCCATCTCCTATTTTGTAAGTTAATTGTCTCATCTTCGTTCAAGCCTATCTTCGAATCAGAAATTTTATTTGATTAGAGTTCCTCTAATTTGAATCTCTATCTTTGTTGAAATCCATTCTCAAATCATCCTTTGAAAATCGGGTTTTGTATTCTAGAAATTGTTTTCTAAACCGAAATTATTATTTTGATAAGTATGATTTTATTCTATATATAAAAGTGAAATGTTTTCGATAAAGATTTAATACCCTTTTTAAAATAAGAATCTGAGGTTTCGAAAGGATTTGTTATTTTGAAAAATTATATAAGAAATTTGATTTATCTAAAAATGATTTATGACTAAAGGATTTTAAAAATTTGAAATTCGAGAATTGAACTCCGATATTTTGAAATTGGTTTAAGATTTTGAAATATATAATAATAATATGATTTAAAAGTATTTTCCGAATAAGAAATGTTCCAATGATTTTAATGAGTTTCGAAGAAAATTTCAAAAGAAGTTGAGAAAAATAGAAGTCCAGAACTCACTTATGTCGCTGGAAAATAATTTCGGTGATGAGTGCACGCATCGTCGACATTGATTTTCGAGTTTCAGAGTGGGGGATAGGCCACTTTAGTAGCATTGCTACGCGAGTGATTTTGCGAAACCAATTTTGATTTCAAAATTTTGAAGTAAGATTTGATATTCGAAAGATATATGTATATATATACTTGAAATGATTTGAAGTAAGCCGGTGTTCAGTCCTCGTGTTTCGAATTTGATATAAGCCTATCTTTTGAAAATTGACTTACTGATTTGTTGTTGATATCCAACTCCTGAATTTGAAAATGATTTCTTCAACTATTTTGAAGGTTCGAGCACTTCCAAATCAAGGTTAACTTTTCAAAGCTGAGAAATTTTGAAAAGTATTTTGATAAAGTATATAAATTTGTTTTGAATGTTTAAGTATGAAGTAATATGATTTAAATAAGTTGAAATTGTTTTGTTAAGTAAATGAATAAGGAAAATTTTAAATTTTTCTAATATGAAATTTATATTTGAAATGTTTCGAAAAGAATTTGGTCTTCAAAATATTTTGAATAAAATTTAGTTTAAATGTTTTAACTTAGTAACATCTTTATGAAACTATATATTTAACAAGTTGGAATAAATATATAAGTTGTACGTATGCTGTTTATTCGCATAATTAATTTGATCCAGGTTTGAGTACACAAGTTCGAGGTGAAGTACACCATTTCGTGTTAGGATTTTTCATTCGATTCTTGATGGCGAATATTTGATATGGACTTTGGGCTGGATTCTAGAATTCTCTATCATAGTATATGGCTATGCAAGGAGACTGATAGCTTCTAGTTGAGAAACCATATCGAAAATCCGCATTAAGGAAGTCGAATGGACAATACTAGTTCGAAAGCGAACTTGTGTGATCGAGCGAGCGATCAAATGTGATTCTTCGAAATGATGGCGTATGTACACCTTATATTCTATTATCATTGATATATTTTGACGCTGAAATTGAAGGCTGTCGAGTTAGAATATCTTTGCTTACTAAAAGAAAATTTCCAATTTAAATTACAAAGATATATAACCCATAAAAGCAAAGATATTCAAATCCCATATGGCTCTTCATACAGCGAAATTTATTTTGAAAATTTTGATCCTTATATAAGATAGACCTTACGTAAGTATAAGATGGTTTTGAAGACATTTGATTTTGGAAATGAATTGGTTGACTTGAATTATATTGATTTGGAAATTTGGATTTATTTTCTAAATCTATTATTTTGGAAACTTTGAAACTAAAGATATTAATTTGAGAAGAAATAATTTGGTGAAATTGTATATGATTTTGAAATTGAACTGATATTGAAACAAATTTAAATTTGAGAACCTTATGTTACTAAACACTTGATTTGGGAGTTGTCGAACTTATATAAAATTGATTTGTATGAGTATGAAATTGATTCGAAAATATAGATTTGAAAAGGTACTCAATTTGAAAGTGAAATCTTATATAATTGAAGTCTATATAAGTATGATTTGATATACTATTGATTTTGGAAAGTATTTGATTTGAAAATTTAATCTTATATATAATGGATTTATATAAGTACGATATTTGAAAGTGATTTGAAAAGGTACTATATGATACATATTTTCGAAGTAAAGATATGGAAAGTGCCTTCTGCTTGATACCCGATTTGTGGCCACATCTTGGATTCATTCTATCGATATTATTCTCTCTGATTTTGGTTTTCCGGATATGATACTCGAGTGTCCTTCGAATTCCATGGCGTTACCCATGGTCTTATTGTTCTCTCGTGACTGCATAGCGCAACTGCCTGGCTGAGTCTTGCCTAGGGGTACGGATTGTTTCCTGGGGGATCCAGGCGTAATCATTGTGTATCCTGCAATCTGTGTAGGTCGCGAATAGTAGCGCAAATGCTTGGCTGAGTCTTGCCTGGGGGTACGGATTGTTTCCTGGGGGATCCAGGCGTAACCATTGTGTATCCTGCATTCTACTAGTCATCATGGCGTAACTTGCAGGGCTGAGAAAGCTTACGGATATGGATCGTTTCCTGGGGGACCCAGGCGTAACCATTGTGTATCTGCGAACCATGGTTAGACAAAGGTTTTGTTCGTTTTGTTGTTTGGATTGTACTTTCCATATCTGTTTTTAAAAAGTTTTTCCAGTATTTTCACTGGGTGTTGAAACAGGTCTACTAAGTACCTGGAGAATTCTAGTTTTGCGCCTGATCAACGCACTACCAGAGTCTACAGGAACAAGGATAAACTTGTTGAAACATCGAGTTATAAAAGTATTTTCGAAAGAAAATTTGTTTCGCTATAAAGGTATTTTTATAATAAAAGTATTTCCAACAAAGAAAATTTTGTATCAATATTTGGAATCAAGACCCTTATGGTTCTAAATTAACTATTCATGCCCGATACTATTCCTTGAATCTACCTTATCTGCTCAGCTTTATTTATTCACCTATATTCTGCTTTTCCAAGTCCTCCTTCTTTTCCTTGTTGACTATATTTTTTTTTAAATAATTATTGATTTCTTAATAATATTTGAAAAGTATCTTGAGATAAATTAATAAATTTATGAATTATGGATTTAATGTTTTCAAATAATATCTTTATAAATATATAAAACTATTTGAAAACAGTTATTTACATTATTATTTAAACATATAAAAGGTATTGATAAATGAGGCAAGAATTTACAAATGGATTTTTTGAAAAGTATTAAAGTATTAAAGATAATTGATTGCGAATGAAGTTTTCAAATGAATACTTCAAGTAAAATTTATATAGTTTTAAATTAATTGTTTAATCTTAACCTTCAATCTATTTTTCTTTCTGGTTGTTTCTATTCTCCTACCTCCTTTCTTTTCGGGGACGAAAAGTTTTGAGTGGGGGAGAGTGTAAAGACCCGTAAATTTTAATAATTTTTATGACGTAATTAATTGAAATTTTGTGAAATTTTAAACAATAAAATTTGAAAATATAAATTTACTATTTGGAATACGTCTATTTTAATATAGCAACCGGTAAATTTTCATCTGATAATATTGAAGTTTATTTTCCTATGAAATTTCATTCCAAATCAAACCGGTTAATAACAGTGAATTTAAAAGTTTTCCGAAACCAAAACATGTCAACAGGAGAAAATTTATTCAGATCATTCTGAATCAAACTGCGAAATTCGTTTTTCCAAATTTGGATTTCTATTGCTCCGTTTATCTTAATTCTGGCAAAATAGCAGCATTTTCGGTACCGATTATCGACTTTTGATCGGATTATCGTACCACTGATATCTGTGTACCGGTTCGATCGTCTCGTCGTGCTGATCTCAACGGTATATTTATTTTGTATTTTGAGGTCCGGTGCACAACAGAAGTGATATAGTCTGTTCGTTGTAACGGTACCACAAATCGTGACCTTTTGATTTTCCTTCGGTTTCAAGTTTGAAACGGCAGCCCAAACCTTAATAATTTGCTATAACTTTTCTACTGAATCAAAGCTAACGTTGATATTGCATTTATTCCTTTTTATTATATACATATTTGCATAACAGCTGTAGCCGGTTCACTTCTTTCTCTGTTAAATCTTAGATCTCCTTTTTCAAAGGAATACTTTATTATGAAATAAAACCTTCTTTATTTCCTGAAGCCTCCACTTCAAAATCGTGCCCTTCTTCCACTTCCTCTCGGCCATGGCCGATTCACCTCTTCTTTATATATGAGTAAACTCGCCTTGGAAGCCGCTCATCCTCGTGCTCCTCATCCAGCCCACCTTGCCGCCGACGCCTCCTCCCCATGCCAGATCCAGCACCGCCCCGTGACCCAGCTACCCGAAACCATGGCAAAACCATCGACCACGTCACCTGCAACCGCGCTCTCTCGACTCACGCCCAACACCACCCTTCGGCCGCCCTACCCAGCTCCTTCCCCTCCACGCTGTATAGCCAAACAACCCGCGCCCTGATCTTGCCTCCCCTCCTCTGCTCCAGTGCCTACGCCGCACCCTCTCTCCTCCGCGTCGACCTAATCTCCTCCACCTCCGCACCTTTACAACCACCGCACGCGTCATGTCGCCCCATCGCTCCAACCAGACAGAGCACCCACGACCGAAACCGAAAACTTCCCCATCTCCTCCTTACTCGAGCCACTTCGCTTTCATTAGCATCAGCCCGTGTTGTATGTGAATAAGGTAAAGCTTGTGTATGGGTTACTTGAGATCTGTTTTTTTTGTATATAAGGACATATAATATCTTGAGTCTCTATATAAGTCTGTACATAAAGTATATATATTAATATACTGCTATATATATATTTATTAAACTTAGTCTGTTGAGTTTTGAAAAGGTATATAGTAATAATAGTTTACACATATGATTTGCTGCTCACAGTATAATGTAGTAGGATAGTACGCATATAGTTGTTGTTTACAGTCTATAGGTTGCCTATATAGGCTCTGTTTATTTATTTTGAGTTCATTATATATAGTTATGGTTCGGTTTTAAGCATAATATACGGGTGTCGACATGTTAAATTTTAAACTATACATTTATATATATAGATACTTTGAAAAAAAAAATTTGTTTTAAAGTTTAAACTAGATATTGTTTGTATATAAGTGAGCTGAAGTCACATATTTTACTCGTTTAAAACTCTATTATTTATGTCATCTATAGATTTCATATGAAATGCTTGTTGTATATGCAGACTCTGTTAGTATATATAAATCAGTTTACATAGGTATATGAGATAGCAGCTTTAATATATAATGTATGACAATTATATTAGTCCTATAACTTTGAAGTTCGTGTATATATATGTTGTATATATATGTGCTTAGCCTGCATGTATATTAAGTCTACATTTATATATCTAGTCGTGTAAATATAAATTTTATTGAAAAAGTGCTGGTGTAGTTGTATTAGAACCGTATATTTAACTATTGTATAAAATTTAGATTTGTAGGAGTATATCAGATTCTTTATATTAGTTTATATATGTATTAGTTATAATCTAAGTTACATGCTCTGATATATGTTCTAGTATATGCATTTACATTTATTTTGTATATGGATTTGGTTTCATTTCTTCTTAATAGCTGTTATATGATTTGTAACGATACTGGTTTAAAAAGATGATGAATATACGTTTATAGTGATATTTATTTTTAAGTATATATATATTAGAGAAGTGGTAATTTGAATATGAATGTATATATATATATTTTATTTTATAAGTATGGGATTTAATATAAAAAGTTGAAATAAATATATGTTTTGAATTGATACCAAAAATATAATAATAATAATAATAATATATATAGTTCAATATATATATATCAACTAATTCTAATCGTTCTCATCGATCTTCCATTATCAGCTTGGTCCGTCGTGCTTGTTTTCTTCATCGAATCGTGTCCATCTAGCGTTGCTTTGGAATTCGTAACCCATTCTTTGTCAAATCTCTCTAGCCTCGAAAGGTGAGCAATCACTCACGATTAACGTTCTTTTATTATTTAAATTTGATTTCATTTGAAATAGCAATTGAAATATGCTGATGTAGTTATTTACATTGTTATATATGCTATTATCTATAACTGCTCACCTGTGACATCTGACACCAGTATCTAGTATTATATGCCTGTTATTACTATTATTTATATCTGTTCACCTGTGACATCTGACATCCGTATCTGTTATTTATACTGATGATATATGCCTGCTGTTATATTTTTTTTTTGTATCTGTTATCACTCTGCAAATTCCCTGTTAGTATAGAATTCACTATGGGTTGAAATGATACATACCCGAACGGACTTTAGAATAGGAGAATTTCGTTATGGGTTGAAATGATAAACCCAAGCGATTTTCATTTGAATTGAAATTGGGATTACGGGTCGAACTGATATCTACCCGTATATATTTAAATTTCGGATTGAAATGATAAATATCTGTATCACTTAACCGTATGATAAATATATATACAGACACTGTTGGTCCATATATATAAATATTTTAAAAATGAATTCTATGGTTTTGGAAAGAAATATATGGTTTTAAATAAATGTTGAGCCTTAAATTATTATATATAAATGGGAATGATTGATTTAAATACATATAATATGTTGAGTATTTAAAATATATTTCAAAATAGATTTTGGTAATAATTTGAATAAGTTAAGGTTAGGAAGATAATTTGAATTTATTTGAAATTGTATTCAATAAAGAATTTGATTTAATTAAACCGATTTGAAACTTATTGAAATTAAGATGTAAGATATGATTTATAACTTGAGTTTGATTCATAAGTAATCTAATGAATATTTCTTGTTTAAATAAAGTTTAAGGAAATATTTAGTAAAATGTAATTTAAGGCTAGTTAAATGGTATTGAATTTATTAAGTGAATATTCCCTGATTAAATAATAATGAAGTTAAATCAAGAGCTATATGAAACCGTTAAATTTAACTTTGAAAATGTTGAATATTAAAGCTTTGAAATATATTGAAAATTTAAATGATCTGTTTAGAAATGAATTAAATTGATGAATTGAACTTTGAAAAAAATTTGAGTTTGGAATTTGAAGTTGATTTGAATCGATTTGTGAGACGTTAAACACTTTACTTATAAATTAATTATATATATACTATCTTGGAAAATAGTTATATTTGAAATAAAATGATATTTGGGTTTTGAAGTAAATTTAATTGAAATGACCACGGTGTTAAAATGTATATTTCCACCTTGTAGATAGTTCTGAAGATCCTTAGAGGATGGTTATCCCAAACATCCTTTAAGTTACTCGTATTTCAGTTGATATTTCACTTGAGTTGGATTTATTTATATAAGAATGTTAATCCTGACTCGAGTGTTTTGTGTTTTGCTTTACGCTCGGGTCAGACCGAGTGATACAGCATCTGAGACTCACCTTTGGAGTTTGGAGCTTCCTTTGGAGATCCATCTATCGCCTCAGCTTTCAGCTCTTCTAGTTGATTTGTTCAGAGAAGTCATCTGTTGTACTGGAGACTTCACTGTATTTGAGATATTCTGTTGTATTTTATTTTAACTCTGATGTTTATATAGTAGCTTCATGAACTACTATTTTATCTATTCCGCTGCGTATTATTGTATTACTCTGTGTCTGTGATTCTGTGATTGATTTATTTACTGCATATGCTGATTTTTGCAAAATTTAAATTAACAATCTGATATTTTGAATTATTCAAGTCAGACATGTGTGGATTTATTGTCGATTTGAATGGTCCAAAATAGCGGGTCGTTACATATATACAAATAAGTACAAACTTTAACAAATAAAAGCGCATATGAAAATCTATATATATATATATACATGAATTAGATGTACATATGAAAGGGAACATAATGATTAAAACATATCAAGTCAAGGACATAATAAATCAAATCTTTCACTTAAGTTTTCAAGTCAATCTAACTTTTTAAAATCAAGTCATATAAAAATCGAACTTTTCATATGAGATCAAATCAAGGAAATAAAATAAAAAGAGAAAATGTAAAAGCCTGTAAGAAAACCTTTCAGCCACCCTACTTGTTCACATAGGCACCCTATGCTTGACCATTCCATTCCCATTCTTCTTCTATATATATGTGACCGGGCTTGCATTTATTCATACATATAAAACATAAAAATAAAATCAAGTGAAGTTAAAAAGCTAGGAGGAAGTGGTAAGGGTAGCAACAGCGGTTCATCAAATTTTAACAGTGAGTAAACAATTTTTTTTTACTGGACATTACATTTATATGTATATATAATTGTAGTTAGATGAATCTTGATCTGTGGCCAATGTATATGTATCTATAATGTGCATTTTCATATGTATAAGTGTGTAAAAACAGGGACAGCTCTACCAATACATCAAGAAACCTGTATATCTTCTTTCAAGCTCCTCTATCTTGTTGTTTTTGTTTAAAAAGTTAAACCCCTAACTTTAAAACTCATTAACTCATCATTTACTCGGTTTTTGAACATGACTCCAAAACCAAACTGGTTTGTTTTTTTGTGTAGTATATTTAAAAATTTATTTCGTAAAATGTCGCCAAACATAGAAAGGGAAAACACCTTATAATAATGAGTAGGTTAGCTTTGGACGAAATTCAACTTTCACGATTTAATGAATGGAGTATATAGTCGTGATTGTTGTTGGACAATATGATTTTTGAGATTGGATTGAGGATTTCTAGTGTTGTGTAGAGGTAGCAAGGTGGAGATGAACGGAATTGGCGATTTTGGTAAATTCTAGCGACGTGCTCGATTTTACGGCGTGGCGTTGGGTGTGGAGGAGGATCAGTCGACGGTGCACCCAAGAAAAATAACTTGGCGATTCTTAGTTGAGGGAATAGATGAGACAAGGTCAATGTAGGGTTTAGTGAGGTGGTTTCCTGGGTTTTGGGTTGGAAGAAATGGCGGCGTCGAGGGGAGAAGAGGAGTCTGCACACCTAAGGGAAAAGATGGAGGAGGTTGTGGTGAAGTTAGGGACGAGGTCTGGTGGGTGTTGGTGGTCGGAGGTGGCGTGGTGAGGTGGTTTAGCAGGCGCGAGAAATTTCCAGGATTTGGGTTCGAATGCGAAAATTCAAACTAGTATACGGTTCAGAGGTCCTGGGTGGATGGAGGTAACGAGGTGGTCATGGGTGGATTGCGAGGTCGGACGGCGGAAAGGAGAGGTGGGCCATGGGTGTGTGTACTTGCACACATGCATGCACAGGTTCAGGCAATGGACAATGAAGGAAAAGAAAGAAAAGGAAATAAGAAAGAAGAAGGGGAAGGAGAGTGGGCTGGGTATGGGCCAAGGAAAAGAAAAGGCAAAAGGAAAAAGGAAAGAAAGGAAAAAAAAGGAAAAGAAAGAGAATAGAGAAAAAACAAAGGGAAGAAATGGAACTGATATTTTCTTTTATATAATAAATTAAGTTATTAAAAACTCCAATTCTATTTTCATTTAAATCCAGCCCAACATTAATATTTTTGTATCTTAATCCTATTACGTGGTATTACAAATTAGAATTTTGGATTTTCCATAATTTAAAGTTCAATGATATTTATAATTAAATGGGTAATTAATTATATTATTATTTGACTTAAAACTGATGTAAATTAACAAATTAGGTATTAAATAGAATGTGTAATTTTGATTAACTGAAATAAATTGTCTCATAATTTCCTTTAATTGTAATTAGTTGGATTAAAATATAAATGTATTCTGATGTGTGAATTGTTTTGATATTGGATATTGACCGTTAAATTAATAACAATCTATATTTTGTCTTAATCCTATTAGATATTTATTTAAATTATTCTTGTCTGTGCCATCAAGTGGTCGGACGAGTTAAAATAGTTAGATTAAAATGATGATACGTTTTATTTGAAATAAAAATCTATAATAAATTCCCATATGTGGATGTTGTTAGCCTAAATGTAAATTTTTTTTAAACAATTTATCACTTTTAAATTTGTTACTTGGATTCGAAGAGACCGGAATCGGATACCAGTGATATCCGAAACCACTTCGATTCGATAATCACTACGAACCTTTACGGGTTTGATTATAGAGTCCAATATGCTAAAATTTAATTAATTTAACAAATTCGTTATTTTAGTAAGTATTTATACTTAGACAATATTATAATATCACATGTTTTCTGTAAAGGAGTTTTGGGTTTTATATGATGAACCTCGTCGTGTTTTACGAGTTAGCTTGGATTTTAGAAGATTTTATAACTTAAGTATTTCAAATTAAGTGGGTTTACTCACGCTAATTTCCAGCCTGACTCGGGTGTTACTTTATTGTAATGCTTGGGTCAGACCGAGTATTACAGATTTCAGGTTAGGACGCTTTGGAGCTCAAGAGACGAGCTGGATGGCAGAGACGTATTGTACGTAATTGACTATATTTCGCTGTGTATTGTAGGCTGTATATTCAACATTTGAGGACAAGTTATTATAACTGTCCAAATTTATATGTTGGTGATTGTACTCTGATAACTTGTGTGTATAATAACAGTTATAGCTTTCTTTTGTATAAATGATGTTATTGTATATTATATTTTGTTCCACTGCGATTGCGAGATTTTGTGTTGTTGTTGTTGTTTCTGTTTCTTCTTCTATATTTTCTTCTTAAACCCTAATAACCCGGTATTTCTGGCACTCGATTGCTCGACACTCTATACAGTGAACGTATTAGTGTCAATTTTCATGGGTCAAAAATTGCCCGGTCGTAACATGTGGTATCAGAGCGAGGTTAAGCGAGAACCTTGGCTCTGGTGGGAAATTACTCATTAGAGATAGGGTCAGTAGCACCGTAGAATGAGTTGAGTGTATATGAAGGCGTACTTGTTATTTTCTTATATAATGATTTTAATTTTTTTTAAATAATTTTATATAAGACTATATTTTGATATAAAAAGGAAAATAATTTTTTTCTAAATTATTATAGTATTTTAAGGTGATTGGTTGTTAATATAATCAAATAAGATTATAAGATTTAAGTGGTTAAATATGTATATAACCAAATAGAAATTTGGGTAAGGATAAATTATACAAATAAGTTAAGCTAATAGTAGACTCAAACAAAAATTTAAAATTTTGAAAATTGCGGAAGTGTTTTTCAAAGTGTTTGAAATAAAATAAATTTACCCTGATTATATTTTAGATATATAGAAATAATTTTTCAGAAACTTATTATGGAAAATAAAGTATGTTTGATTTATAGATATGGTGATATTGATTATCATCATAAATTGGGTGTTGTGTCTTAATAAAGGATGTTTATTACAGAATAAACAATGATAAAACAGTGTGAAATGTTTAAGAGAGTGAAATTATATAAGCTTAATTTATAAATATGACTTATAAATTAAAATGGATTTAAATTCTGAGTTTTGAATCGAAGTCCCGAAAATTTTGAAATGTGTTTCAAAATGTTTAAGGAAATAATAAGTGATGTTATTTGTAACAACCCGGTTTTTCGCGTCAGTTTATAAATGACGATTAAATCATTGTTAATTGCTAATGTAGATTTTAATCGAATCGGAATCCTTTTTGTAAAAGTTTGTTATCGTCACTAGACGATTGAAATTGATAACAAATTTCTATCAGCAATTTTGATCGAATTGAAATTCTTTTTAAGTTGTAAAATTCTTTAATAAAAGATTGGTTAGTGTTGATGGGCTTTTGAAATGGAGCCCATCCCTTGCTTTATTTTGATGCCGAGATTCAATTAAACCGGTGACCCAATTCATTTTCTCGTTCAATAACCCTAACCAAACAAAGAAAAAAAAATGGTGGCTCGCCTTCGTCCCTCTTTTCAAAATTAGGGCTCGTGAAAATCAGGGGCTTCGACTTTTGTTAGAGCGTTTGAGTGATGATTTTAGGTCGCTTGCTCCTTCGATCATCGCGTGCTTGGCTTCGTTCGACATAGGGATGCCACAGCTTCTACTCGAAGCTGTTCGATCCTCAAATTCGTGCTCGTTCGAGTTCCTCCGAGTCGCGTCGAAAAGGTGAGTATATTATACTCACATCTAATTCTAACTTGAGCTTATTAGCGTTCGAAATTGATGATTCTCGTTCGTATATGTTTTCTGAGTTTGTTGTTTACTGTTCGATTTCGTTTGGAAATTTATATCGCCATGTGAACCTCTTACGTGACTTTCGGGTTTGATTATTCGAAATAGTCGAATGGTTATCTTGGCTATTCGATTTTGCTGTATTTGATGATTTCGAACCTTGTTCTCTGATTTCCTGACGTCTGGTAGCTTCGACTTTGATTTTGAACTCGGTTATTGTTTTTCCTCTGTGACTTCGTCACTGTCATAACCTGACTTGAGTACAAACTGCAGTTGTCCTTGTTCAAGACTGCTATTGCTTTTGGTTATTTTCTTGTATCCATGGAATTTCAACTTCACTATTTTCGAATTGTTTATGATACACGTTAATCTGTAGTTCCATGTTGTATTGATCTCGGCTGATGTGTGCATTCACTTGAGTACGTTGTAGTTATCTTCCTGTCATTACATTGTTGACAGTTAACATGACTTGTACCACTTGCGTCTGCACTCTATCAATCTGCCTTGTGTAGTTGCATCCTGTATCATTTCGTATCCACACTTCATGTTAGTTGTTGATTCACAACTGTCTGGTGCACTGGTCTCTGGTCCTTGACTTGCATACTGTCTTTGCTCCTACCAATTCATTTCTTTGGATTGGTTTAGACAGTCAAAATCTTGGTTTCATAGTATTACTGCATTCTGAAATCTTGAGTTTTGTTCCAGTTATACTGCTATTTGTAATTTCAGTACTTCATGTTGTTTATCCATGTACAGACCTCACTGCATCTTCACTTGAATCATTTGTGTAACAACCCGACTTTCCCGACCCGGAAAAATCGAACCATTTTAGTTAAGAAGAAGAGGTAGAAGAAGAAAAATAGAAAACAACATCAGAATCTAACCATCGCAGCGGAATAAAATATAATATATCAACAGATCTTTACACAAATCAAAAACTATATCTGTTTATACAATACATCAGAATACATCATCAGAGTACATCAACATCCATAACATACAACTGAATACACAGCGGAAAAATAATAACAAGTACGGGAGTACGTATCGACATCCAGCTCGTCTCCTGAGCTCCACAGCATCATATCCTGAACCTGTTTATCTCGGTCTGACCCGAGCATCATATAAAACAATACCCGAGTCAGTCTGGAATACCAGCGTGAGAAAATCACACTCAATTGATTATTAAAGTTTCAAAAATCCTTTGAAAACAAAAGCATCTCGTAAGACCACGCCACAAATAAACATGTCGGGTTTTTACCTTACGATAGCTAAAACACTTTTTATCAAAATCCTCTGATATTATAATAGTGTCTATTCACAAATACTTATTAAAATAGCTGAAATTGTTACATGATTAAATTCCAGCATACTAGCCACAACGTGGGTAATACAAACAAAACTCGTACAAGGCACGTAGGGAGAATAGATTTCCAACGAATGACTAGGCACTGGGGTACCACCTGTCACAGTACGTGGCCTAGATCACAGTACCGAGGAGTACGCCCGCTCCCCTGCAACACAAGGCCGGAATCATCCCTTACTGGATAATTCCAAATAAAATCACCCCACGGTTGGGATCAGCAACCGCACCACTAAGCCGAAATAAAAGGGACATCTAGACAGGGATGACCTTACTCTCAGGTGGGTGCTACCCACGAAGCCTTGCTGCATAACCCCTGATTTTCAGTCATTCCCGGTTGATGAGGTTCGAGGCTAAACGATACCTTTATAGCACATATCCCTTAGAATGCCCATCGTCCACCTGACGATGTCACAAAAGCATTCGTCCATACAAGTCCGTCCCGGGTCCGAACGGAACCGAAGGCACTATTCCTGCTACATCCATTTTGGAAATATCCTCAGGATTAGTAGCGACTAGCCCTTGCACTTCACTGCTCCATCTTCGACTCTGAACACGTTACACGAAACGTACAAACCGGATCGAAGTGGTATTCGAGTCTCCAGACCTAGAATCCCGGTATACGGAAACTCGATCCCGGTCTCTTCGAAACGATCAGCGCATTTGGCCAATATTGATAGTCGGTTATTTAACTATCAATTAACATCCACAAGCAACCATCACACAATAAATAATTTCCCACATTATTTATTTACCCAAATATCTTTCCAAGATATATTTCTATTTTCAAACCCCTTTTGAAAACAATTTCAAACAGTTTCCGCTTACGGAATACATTTCCCAATAATTATTTCTCTGAAACACCAAGTACAAAATACTTTAGATTTAAAAATAATTTAAAAGCACTTTACTATAAATATACTTTATAATATTGAAATTTAAAAAACTTCTTTAATACCTTAACAAAATATATACTTAAGGAATATTTAAAATGAAACCACTTTACAAATATAAACTAAATTTCTCTTTTTAAAACATACTACCAAATCATTTTTATATAATTACTACAATAATAGATTTTGAAAATCTTGCTTTAGGCTTTAACATTTAGAAATAATAAATTTTCTAAAATATGCTTTTTAAAACACAATTAGAACTTTTAACTTATATTTAAAATTGCCTTGCAAAAACGTACTTGGCAATCCAGAGAAATACACTTCTCATTCCCATCTTTTGATAATAAATCAACATTTATTTTAAACCAATTCATATTCCCTTCATAAATTCCCTCCTTGAATTTATATTTCAAATATCCTCTGATATTCCATTTTACTTTATAAACCCAGTTTATATCTCCAAAATCTCATTTCTTTTTTAAAAATCCAAGTTTTTAAACACTTAAATCAATTTCCAATTGATTTCCATTTTACTTAACCTTGAAATAAATTTCCCTATTTACTTTCATTATTTCAAATACATTAACTTTCATCTTTTATTTCTTTATTATGAGTTAAAACCCTTTTTAACTAAAATACCAATTTCGGATTTCCAAACTTCTTCAATTAATATTTTAATTAAATTAAATCTTTGAATTTCAATAAAATCAATTCTTTTATATTTTTAGATAATATCACTTTAGTTAAAGATTTATTTCTTCACTATTAAATTCAAAATCCTCTTTTCCCATATTTGTTCGAATTAAGAAATTTCTTTATTTCTTTTACAATTCCTTATTTAATTTATTCGAATTCACTAGAATTATTGAACTTAAAGTTTACTCTTTTATTTCTTTCCAAAATTCAATTCAATTGCTTTTGATAACTCATTATACTGGGAAATTCAATCCAACCAGATTATCCAATATAAATCATCACAGGATATCAAAAATCATAGCACAGAATATTTAAACAAAATTAAATATTTTGAGGAATCCAGTTGGATCCCTCCAACCTGTTTCCCTGCATCCACAGATGTTAGCACAATACCAATTTCACTTCGAGGTGGAATATCGCGGTATATGGGTTTTATAAAATATCATCCGCTATTATGCGGCGCATAGGGTCTCATCCGCTATATAATGCGGGAATATCAACAACTCCAATATATACATATGCCAATATATATATATTGGTATATACTACTATATACCATATCAATCAAATCAATCAATTCAATCATTCATCCCTATTTAAATTTAACCAATTAAATTTAAATAAAATTAAACTGAGTGAGATTAACTCACCTTTGATTTTTGTTTTACAACACAATCCATTCTCGAGTTGTCCCCTTTTGGATTTTGACCTTGAATAAATATTAGACGATTTTATTAATATTCGAATTAATCGAACAATTAATTGCCATTTATTAATTTAGTTAACTAACAATTTTATTTAAACTCATCCTCCTTTAATAAATTATTTTTAATAACTAAAATAATTGAATAAGCTAATTAGATAAATTAATCATCTTAACTACATAAAAATTTTCTCCTAAATTATCCAAATAAAATAAAATTTAACTGAGAAATTAATTAGAAAACGAATACCTCTGCCTTACCGAAATGAAAATCCAGCCTTGCGACGTCACCGAGCATGAGATCAACGTTGCATCATCGCCACACGCAACTAGCTTGTCTCCAGCACGCGAACTCGAACCCAACCCCTCAACATCGCGACTTCAAAGCCCCATCTCACCCAGATTTCGATGCCTCCATGCGATTCGCCACACACGCCTCTGCCCTCGACGAACGCAACCCAGATGCGTCGTCGCGATCCCCTCCGTTACCATTTCGCGAGCGTCCCTATCGATCGCAACCCTCGAGGCCAGGCAACCACTTCGAACGCCTGCGATTCCCTTGTGAATACCGCTCTAAGCTCGTGCGTCTCCAACATCGCAAAACCCTACCTCCTCAAATCGCGATTTAATTTCGCGATTCGAAATCGCCGCTCGAGTGCCCTGCAGACTCCAGTCTTTGAACGATCTCGATCTGGCCTGTGTTCGGGTTTTACGAAGGGAACCCCTTTTATATTTTTATTTTTAATTTTGCGAACGAATTTGAAAGTGAAAGGGCCCGAAATCGCTTGATTTATATTAGTGCAGAGGAAAGAAAATTAAAGGAATGAGGGCACCATTTTCTCTTTTGTTAAATAGGAACTCGGCTGAAGGATAAAAGAAGAAGACGCGATGAATAGATGGAAGGTGGCTTCACAGAGAAGAGTGGCGATAGAGACAGGCTAGGTCTGCTTATAGGGTGGCTAATGGATTTAAAATTTTATATCCAAAAATATCTCGTGGTCCATAATTCTAAACCCCGAACTCCAATTTAAATGCAACGACCGGCGTTCCTAACATTATACCGTTATCCTGAACACGCTGGAACAAGTTTCGAAGTCTAGTTCGGTTATATGGAGAAGACAGCTTTTAGGACCCAGTTATTATATTTAATTTTCGATATAAATTTCAGTGCGTTTATATATCGCACGCTCACCCAACAACTCCAAACGCTCTGAAATTTGAAATCCGATAATAACACAATATTACGGATCCAATGGAACTGTTTTCGTCGAATTCCGAGACCGTGCCTCGGAAGGCTATTTTAAAATATCGATTTAAACGATATATTTTAAAAAAAAACTGAACAAAACACTTTTAAATCTAATTTTAAAAGTTTCATCACCTTCAATATTAACAACATAAATTTTCTGAGCCTTTAAACTATTTTTAACAAGCTCAAAACTCTGGTTTCTCTACTTTACCCTATATTCAATTGTTTAATTCAAAAATTAAATTATCCAATAAATATTGATATTTTGAATTTTAAGTTAAAAATTAACTTTTAAATCTTTAAAACAATTAAATATTTCAATTTCAAAAGCCCAAAATTTCCGGGTCGTCACATTCCTCCCCCCTTAAAAGAATTTCGTCCCCGAAATTACCAGTTAGGAAGAATGATTCAATTCCCGTTAACTATTTTCCAATCAAACAGTTTTAACAACTTTACAAAGTCTTCTTTTATTAAAGACACTCTATCCCTCTATCTAACTTCCCAACTTATCCAAAAGTTCCAAACAATATCACTTAACCATTCAAATTTAAATTTGAATTCAAATTTTAAATTTTCCAAAAATTTTCTAACTCTCTAAATTTTCGAAAAATTTTGCCAGCGTCTCCTTTGCGCGGCTAGCTCGGTACTACTACAAAATGGCTCTACGGCCTCCCAATCTCAAAAAGAAAACAAAAAGCCAAGTGGCTGGATCAAAACCCAATCAAATTTCATATAGAAATTCAAATACATACCTTTTTGGTCGTGCAATTTAATTTATCTTCTGAAATCAAAGACATCCATTATCCTTTGCTTTTAAATCACCTGTATATTCTACTAAGCAAATAGTATCTAGTTGCAGTCCCAAAACCATTTTATACATCCATGTACAAATTTTCAATATTGGTTTTACTTAAGCTCGTACGATGCACATATATCATCCGTACGCAATATCACATTCGATCGCTCACTCGATCACACAATCTCACTTCCGAACTAGTATCGTCCACCCGACTTCCTAGTGCGGACTCAGATCTGGTTTCTTGATCAGAAACCGTCATTCTCCTTGCATAGCCACAAACTATGATAGAGAATTACCAGAATCAATCAACAATCCATATCCAGGTTCGCCATCGAAAATCGAGTGAAAAATTCCAACTCGGATCGATATATCTATCTCGAAATTCTGTGTTCGACATCTGGACCAAATAGCTATGCGAATAAAATAATATACGTACATCTTACGTATAAATTCCAATTGATTATCAGTTATATCAATTCTCCTTTATTCACATTCCTTTTTGACTGTTATCCCCTTATTCACAACTATCCCATTTCACAACTTCAGTTTCACCTTAATTCAATTATTCACTTAGCATACTTTCAGTACCACATTTTCTTAAGAATTCACTATTCATTTCTTAAGTTTAAGATAAACATTTTACATACTGCTTATACATATTTTCACTTCACTATTGAAGTTCCTATCCATTTCTATCCACTTTGAATATTGAATTAGTTGCACTTACTAATTAATTTAAATCTCAATTAAAAGTTTGTTTGCAAGCTTTACTTTCGTTAGTTCCTTCGATTTCACTTACTTTACTTTCACATTTTAAATAGATTTCAATACTCAGTTTCAACCTTATTGGTTTAACAAATTTTAATTCATTTGTTGTTAGTGAAAATTTCCAAAAATTTTCAAAAATTTTCTAACTCCCAAAATTTACGGAAAATTTTGGCAGAGTCTCCCTTGTACGGAGGGACTTCTGCGATATCGCAGGATGCACAAATATATATATACATCGGCCTCAGGCCGGAAATCACAATATATATCAATATATGCAGTTCATATCTCCTATTTTGAATTTTTTCGTAAGCGTACCTTATTTTAGCATTTTTAAAGCAAAGCGGTTATTTATTTTAGCAAATGCATAACCCGACCCAGCCAAACGGCCTCTCTGAACCTGTACTTACTCAATCCAAATATGTAAGTGACAAATATACAAGGTTGGTTATCATTTCAATTAATTTCAATAGCTAAACACATGCATTTCATAAGCAACATACACCGAACAGTTCCCAAATGCCATTTTCAAGTTTCGATACTAACTTCAATTACTTACAACCAATACTTAAACTATCCATTTCAGTTTTAAGTGATTTACTATTCACTTTTAGTTTACCATTCAATATTAAATTCATTAACCCACTAGTTTCATTCAAACCCTTTTTATTTGTTCACAGTCCATTCATTCTCCTTTGATTATCCAACAGGTTCTATTCAAAGCTATTTCATAATCCACTTAAGTTAACACTTAAGCTCATTTTCATTTAATTTGTTTATTCAAATCTTATACCCAATATTTGATTATTATTTTTTATCTCTAAACCACTTTACTTGGTTTACTTGAATTCAAATTTATTTTATATCTCAAGTTTGGATTTCCAACATACTAACAAATCTTCTTTCCCACCTTCCCATTTCTGATAAACCACACACTTATATTTTTTTATACTTCCATTCAATTATAATTAAACTCATTACCACATTAATTCAATTAATCATACTATCCAAACTCATATTTAATTTATACATACTCGAACAAAGTTTATTTGCATCCCAAATCATTTTATTTTAATTCAATTCCCTACAATTTCAATTCATATTTTTCACTTATAGTCTCAAGTTGAATTTCTATTAACAACTCAAGCTTCACCTTCAAATTCTATTATTAATTTCATTTCTGAATTTTATAAGTCACAAACTCATTTACATCCATACTTCCATCTATTTAAAATAAATTTTATTCACATTTTATTTTTTTAACTCAGAATTATACATTTTATTTAGCCAATAAATATTTTTATTATTCCATACACAACTTTAAATAAGATTCCAGAGTTTTAACAATTTTCCAAAATTTCAAAATCATTTTTGAAATCAACTATATCCAAACCCTTTTCAATTTCAAAACCAAACTCAGTTTTGCAAACAAACACCAGCCCAAAACATCCAGGTAGCAATTCCTCTTTTGGAAACTCGAAAATGAACACCGATGATGTCGCGATCATCATCGGAATTATTTTCCAACGACCACTGAGAGTTTAGTGCTTTTATCACCTTTAAAAACATTTCAAATATTTTTAATTTCCAAATCTCTCCATATTCGATTTCAATCCAAAAAAAAATATTTCCGAAATAATGTCACCATTATATTTTCCAAAGCCCTTTGAAAACCATTTTCAAATTCAAAGGAATTTAAACTTCACAAAATCCCAAACTCGAAATCCATCTCGATTTATTTCCAAATATTTCTCTGGAATCCTATTTCAAATTTTGAATCACATTTGTATATGAAGTTTTATTTCAACTTATAAATTACATATATAATTTATTTTCTCAAATTCCATTTGTTATATAAATTTATTCTTTAACTTTGGTTATAATTAAATTTCTTATTCAATTTCCTCCTACTGATAATAATTTATTATCATTATCTAACAACCAAACATCCAAATATAACTATAATAATTTATAAAAATTATTTCTTTCATATACAAAAATAATTTGGGTAAAATTATTTCATCTACCCATTTTAAAACAATATTGTGTCGAATTGTTCTATTCGAGTGTTTAGAAACCCCTTCGATACAGTTGTCCAGACTGTGCCGACGAAGGTTCATATGCCACTCAATAAATCAACCAACACAATATAAAACCATTTTATATTCACTAACAAATACGCGCTCATATCTATTAATACTCTCAAAATTCCCACCAGAGCCAAGGTTATCGTCAACCTAAGCTCTGATACCACTGTAACAACCCGACTTTCCCGACCCAGAAAAATCGAACCATTTTAGTTAAGAAGAAGAGGTAGAAGAAGAAAAATAGAAAACAACATCAGAATCTAACCATCGCAGCGGAATAAAATATAATATATCAACAGATCTTTACACAAATCAAAAACTATATCTGTTTATACAATACATCAGAATACATCATCAGAGTACATCAACATCCATAACATACAACTGAATACACAGCGGAAAAATAATAACAAGTACGGGAGTACGTATCGACATCCAGCTCGTCTCCTGAGCTCCACAGCATCATATCCTGAACCTGTTTATCTCGGTCTGACCCGAGCATCATATAAAACAATACCCGAGTCAGTCTGGAATACCAGCGTGAGAAAATCACACTCAATTGATTATTAAAGTTTCAAAAATCCTTTGAAAACAAAAGCATCTCGTAAGACCACGCCACAAATAAACATGTCGGGTTTTTACCTTACGATAGCTAAAACACTTTTTATCAAAATCCTCTGATATTATAATAGTGTCTATTCACAAATACTTATTAAAATAGCTGAAATTGTTACATGATTAAATTCCAGCATACTAGCCACAACGTGGGTAATACAAACAAAACTCGTACAAGGCACGTAGGGAGAATAGATTTCCAACGAATGACTAGGCACTGGGGTACCACCTGTCACAGTACGTGGCCTAGATCACAGTACCGAGGAGTACGCCCGCTCCCCTGCAACACAAGGCCGGAATCATCCCTTACTGGATAATTCCAAATAAAATCACCCCACGGTTGGGATCAGCAACCGCACCACTAAGCCGAAATAAAAGGGACATCTAGACAGGGATGACCTTACTCTCAAGTGGGTGCTACCCACGAAGCCTTGCTGCATAACCCCTGATTTTCAGTCATTCCCGGTTGATGAGGTTCGAGGCTAAACGATACCTTTATAGCACATATCCCTTAGAATGCCCATCGTCCACCTGACGATGTCACAAAAGCATTCGTCCATACAAGTCCGTCCCGGGTCCGAACGGAACCGAAGGCACTATTCCTACTACATCCATTTTGGAAATATCCTCAGGATTAGTAGCGACTAGCCCTTGCACTTCACTGCTCCATCTTCGACTCTGAACACGTTACACGAAACGTACAAACCGGATCGAAGTGGTATTCGAGTCTCCAGACCTAGAATCCCGGTATACGGAAACTCGATCCCGGTCTCTTCGAAACGATCAGCGCATTTGGCCAATATTGATAGTCGGTTATTTAACTATCAATTAACATCCACAAGCAACCATCACACAATAAATAATTTCCCACATTATTTATTTACCCAAATATCTTTCCAAGATATATTTCTATTTTCAAACCCCTTTTGAAAACAATTTCAAACAGTTTCCGCTTACGGAATACATTTCCCAATAATTATTTCTCTGAAACACCAAGTACAAAATACTTTAGATTTAAAAATAATTTAAAAGCACTTTACTATAAATATACTTTATAATATTGAAATTTAAAAAACTTCTTTAATACCTTAACAAAATATATACTTAAGGAATATTTAAAATGAAACCACTTTACAAATATAAACTAAATTTCTCTTTTTAAAACATACTACCAAATCATTTTTATATAATTACTACAATAATAGATTTTGAAAATCTTGCTTTAGGCTTTAACATTTAGAAATAATAAATTTTCTAAAATATGCTTTTTAAAACACAATTAGAACTTTTAACTTATATTTAAAATTGCCTTGCAAAAACGTACTTGGCAATCCAGAGAAATACACTTCTCATTCCCATCTTTTGATAATAAATCAACATTTATTTTAAACCAATTCATATTCCCTTCATAAATTCCCTCCTTGAATTTATATTTCAAATATCCTCTGATATTCCATTTTACTTTATAAACCCAGTTTATATCTCCAAAATCTCATTTCTTTTTTAAAAATCCAAGTTTTTAAACACTTAAATCAATTTCCAATTGATTTCCATTTTACTTAACCTTGAAATAAATTTCCCTATTTACTTTCATTATTTCAAATACATTAACTTTCATCTTTTATTTCTTTATTATGAGTTAAAACCCTTTTTAACTAAAATACCAATTTCGGATTTCCAAACTTCTTCAATTAATATTTTAATTAAATTAAATCTTTGAATTTCAATAAAATCAATTCTTTTATATTTTTAGATAATATCACTTTAGTTAAAGATTTATTTCTTCACTATTAAATTCAAAATCCTCTTTTCCCATATTTGTTCGAATTAAGAAATTTCTTTATTTCTTTTACAATTCCTTATTTAATTTATTCGAATTCACTAGAATTATTGAACTTAAATTTTACTCTTTTATTTCTTTCCAAAATTCAATTCAATTGCTTTTGATAACTCATTATACTGGGAAATTCAATCCAACCAGATTATCCAATATAAATCATCACAGGATATCAAAAATCATAGCACAGAATATTTAAACAAAATTAAATATTTTGAGGAATCCAGTTGGATCCCTCCAACCTGTTTCCCTGCATCCACAGATGTTAGCACAATACCAATTTCACTTCGAGGTGGAATATCGCGGTATATGGGTTTTATAAAATATCATCCGCTATTATGCGGCGCATAGGGTCTCATCCGCTATATAATGCGGGAATATCAACAACTCCAATATATACATATGCCAATATATATATATTGGTATATACTACTATATACCATATCAATCAAATCAATCAATTCAATCATTCATCCCTATTTAAATTTAACCAATTAAATTTAAATAAAATTAAACTGAGTGAGATTAACTCACCTTTGATTTTTGTTTTACAACACAATCCATTCTCGAGTTGTCCCCTTTTGGATTTTGACCTTGAATAAATATTAGACGATTTTATTAATATTCGAATTAATCGAACAATTAATTGCCATTTATTAATTTAGTTAACTAACAATTTTATTTAAACTCATCCTCCTTTAATAAATTATTTTTAATAACTAAAATAATTGAATAAGCTAATTAGATAAATTAATCATCTTAACTACATAAAAATTTTCTCCTAAATTATCCAAATAAAATAAAATTTAACTGAGAAATTAATTAGAAAACGAATACCTCTGCCTTACCGAAATGAAAATCCAGCCTTGCGACGTCACCGAGCATGAGATCAACGTTGCATCATCGCCACACGCAACTAGCTTGTCTCCATCACGCGAACTCGAACCCAACCCCTCAACATCGCGACTTCAAAGCCCCATCTCACCCAGATTTCGATGCCTCCATGCGATTCGCCACACACGCCTCTGCCCTCGACGAACGCAACCCAGATGCGTCGTCGCGATCCCCTCCGTTACCATTTCGCGAGCGTCCCTATCGATCGCAACCCTCGAGGCCAGGCAACCACTTCGAACGCCTGCGATTCCCTTGTGAATACCGCTCTAAGCTCGTGCGTCTCCAACATCGCAAAACCCTACCTCCTCAAATCGCGATTTAATTTCGCGATTCGAAATCGCCGCTCGAGTGCCCTGCAGACTCCAGTCTTTGAACGATCTCGATCTGGCCTGTGTTCGGGTTTTACGAAGGGAACCCCTTTTATATTTTTATTTTTAATTTTGCGAACGAATTTGAAAGTGAAAGGGCCCGAAATCGCTTGATTTATATTAGTGCAGAGGAAAGAAAATTAAAGGAATGAGGGCACCATTTTCTCTTTTGTTAAATAGGAACTCGGCTGAAGGATAAAAGAAGAAGACGCGATGAATAGATGGAAGGTGGCTTCACAGAGAAGAGTGGCGATAGAGACAGGCTAGGTCTGCTTATAGGGTGGCTAATGGATTTAAAATTTTATATCCAAAAATATCTCGTGGTCCATAATTCTAAACCCCGAACTCCAATTTAAATGCAACGACCGGCGTTCCTAACATTATACCGTTATCCTGAACACGCTGGAACAAGTTTCGAAGTCTAGTTCGGTTATATGGAGAAGACAGCTTTTAGGACCCAGTTATTATATTTAATTTTCGATATAAATTTCAGTGCGTTTATATATCGCACGCTCACCCAACAACTCCAAACGCTCTGAAATTTGAAATCCGATAATAACACAATATTACGGATCCAATGGAACTGTTTTCGTCGAATTCCGAGACCGTGCCTCGGAAGGCTATTTTAAAATATCGATTTAAACGATATATTTTAAAAAAAAACTGAACAAAACACTTTTAAATCTAATTTTAAAAGTTTCATCACCTTCAATATTAACAACATAAATTTTCTGAGCCTTTAAACTATTTTTAACAAGCTCAAAACTCTGGTTTCTCTACTTTACCCTATATTCAATTGTTTAATTCAAAAATTAAATTATCCAATAAATATTGATATTTTGAATTTTAAGTTAAAAATTAACTTTTAAATCTTTAAAACAATTAAATATTTCAATTTCAAAAGCCCAAAATTTCCGGGTCGTCACATTTTGAACCTGTTTAGTTTACTTGTACATGCTCGAGTCTTTGATGTATACACTATTGAGTCAGTGGCCTTGGCCAGTCTCATTTGCATGCTGCACTAACTCATGTAGACAGTTGCCTATGTATCCTAGTTTTGATTTTTGAACTTGTTTGAACTGGTTGTTGACCATGGCCTTAACACTGATTTATGATGTGCTTTATCCCTGAGCATTTTCTCGACCTGTCATTGTGTTTTATAGTAGCATTCCTGTATATGCTCCGAGTCATTGTAGCAGTGACTTGAACCTTTTAGCTTCTGATTTCACGTACTTCATTGAGTCTCATTGGTATTATTTGTGTGCCTTGTTATCTGCAGTTACCTGTTCTACCTGAAATCACATAGTTTTGAATGTGATCATAATTGTCTGCACTTGCATGGTCTTTGTAGTTTCACTTGGTTTGAATTTGTGGTCTTGCTAGCATGTCTGCACTGCCTGTTATTTTGATCAGTGGCTTTTGAGTTACTTGTTATATACATGTTGACTTTGGTATCACCCTGGTTCACTGGTACATGTGCCTTTGTGGTCTTCACTTTTGTATAATCTGCACATGTTACTTGTATCACTCGGCCTGCCTTCACCCTTATGTTCCTCTGGTACATTTGTCCTTGTTAGAACCTTGGCCTTTGTGCATTCATCTTGTTGCCAGTTCCTTGGTGACTTCCAGTGACTTGTAGCATTCTTTATTGATCAAGTTAGACTTGAACTATGTGACATCAGTTTGGTTAGATCACTTGTTGTTAAACTGCATGGCCGTGTTACTTCCAGTTGCAGTTTTAAACTAGACTTGTCAGTTGAGTTACTGTGGGTATGTTCCGTGTACAGTTTCATTTGCATTGGTCATTTCGCTTCACTGGTGACCTTATTTTCTAATGAGGCTGATTTGAGTCTTTTTCTGTTGGGTGTTGTAGTGCCATATCCGTGGTGCTCTCACCTTTAGTTTGCTATTTCACTGTGCCTTGATTGTGACATGCTGAACTTGTTTCACTTGTTGCCTCTAATCTTGTTTAGTATTGTTTGGATTTGTCTGTATTGGCGAGGCAGTACACGTTAGCGTGTACTGCAGCCAATCAACATCGTGTTTTTAAATTGATATTTCAATTGTTTAAATTGATTTGGATTGCTGATTTGTTGTTTAACACTGTTTAGTGTTATATCTGCCGTTATCCGATTCTTTTATCGAGGAGTCGGATATACGTGATTTCTGTGACTGTCATCTATTTGAGATTATTATTGCTTCTATGCACTAATAACTGAGTTTGAATTAGACTGACCCGTGTATTATTTTCTTTTGAATGTAATACTCGGGTCAGACCCGAGTTATTTCAGGTTGTAGATTTTCTTCTTTGAGTTGCTGTTCAGGATATGAAGACTTTTCACATCTTCTGAAGTTGTCAGTGTCATTTTGTAATAGTCGTGTCATTGTATAGAAAGATATATATTCATGTATATTAGTCGATAATGTACTTGTATATATAACTTCTAGAGTCGACAGTTGTAGTTGTATCATATGTATTGTGTCAACTATGTATTAACTGACATCAGTTATATATATATATGAGACTTTTGTTTTTATCTATGTTCCGCATTTATATTATCTGTGTTATTGTTATATCTAATGTCCTAAACTATTATGAACCGTCGTAGTTCGTTTTATACTAGTATTGGGTGTGTCGATGGGAGTAAATAAATAATAGATGAAAAATAAAAAGTATATACTACTTCTATCGAGATAACCAATAGTAGTGTAAGGCCAATTACGGATGGTCGCTCCTATCCAGCCTTATTCTTCGTAATAATAGACAGTATTTCTTTTAATACTCTTTGTTATTATGAGCATAGAGGTGGGGCGTCACAGTTGGTATCAGAGCTTGGGGTTTATGGACATAATATAAAACTTAACTCGGATGGAACATATGTTACAACTATTGGTCGATGTTTTATTTGTGTTTGAGTCAAAACTAAAGTTTTGAAATTTTGATGAAATTTTTAAATATCTTTATTTAAAAAATAAAAGTGGAATTGTGTTTTGTTGTTTTGATGAAATTGTGTTCTGATGATTTGATTGATTTGTGTTCTATTTATCAGAGTGCGCAGCGGAAACAGTGAAACTGTCTTCGCTGAGTACAACTGATAATCTTTTTGATTTAAAAATCAAAATACAAAATTGATATGAATTTCATTTGTTGTTTACATAGCTGTAATTATTTTGTTTCTTTGAGAATTTCGAATCCGAATTGAGGATTTGAAGAAATTACAGTTATGTGATTTTTGTTGAAATTTCCGCTGGCTTTCTTTTGTACTAATCATCTATTGATTAGATTTTTACTGTTTTGAATTATCTTCATTGAAGATACATTCGAATGATTTCTTTGTTCATTTTGTAGTACGTGAAAAAATTTGAATTGCACGTTATTGCATTTATTTTACGTTGAACCGATGCTTGGTTATGAAACGTATTTTGTTGCCGTTATTTTCATAACGGGATTTTACACCAATGCTATATTTTGAAGCACGGTGTTTTGTGGCGTTTTGATGAATGAAAATTCACTGATATTACATTTTGATGTAAATTATTTTGATGAGATTTTGACATTTAAAAATTACTGTCACCTTGGCTTAAGTAACTGTCAAGTTTTAAAAGTGGATTTTCAAGCGGTTATTCCGCAATACTGATTTGTGACCGTTTTTACGGTATTTTGAGAAGTACAATTTCCTTATCGAAATTGTTACTAATATTGCTGCTTTAATCACGTGATTGGAAACTCGTTTTAAAAATGAAAATTGTTTTATAATTTTTTTACAATTTGCGTTTTCAAAAGAATGAGGAAGCGACTTAAACGATTCAGCAAAATCGAGGATTATGACCCCTTTCTTTTACTGTTTCGCTTAACTCCGGACTTGTCCAGTTGAGAATGTGAATTGTTATTTTACAAAATAAATAAAATTGTTTTCAGGAATATAACAGTTTGCGCTTTCAAAAGAATGAGGAAGCGATTTAAACGTTTCAGCAAAATCGAGGACTATGACCCCTTTCTTTTACTGATTCGCTTAATTCCGGACTTGTCCGTTTGAGAATGTAAAGTGTATTTTTACAAAATACACAATTTTGCACTTTCAAGGAAACGATGAAGAGATTTAAACGATTTAGCAAAAGTGCGGAGTATGGAACCACACTTTTACTTTTTCGGTTAATTTCGGACTCGTTAATTGAATATCTGTTGTTTTGATGATTTTGATGAATTTTACACTTTCAAGGAAACGATGAAGAGAATCAAACGATTTAGTAAAACACGTGGTATGGGACATGTGCGTTTGCTATTTCGGTTAATTCCAGACTCGTTAATTGAAACATTTTGATGCTTTCGTGTGCTTTCGAGCCACTATGAGGACCTTCGGGTCATTTGTTGGGCTTTCGGGCCACTCTGCGGACCTTCGGGTCATTTGTTGGGCTTTCGGGCCACTCTACGGACCTTCGGGTCAAATACCAGTACTAGACCTTCGGGTCACTCTGCGGACCTTCGGGTCAATCTGATGGGCGCCAAAATTATGTTGAGTACTTGGTAGGCTTCGGCCACTCTAAGATGCACGTGCAGCGAATTAAAAAACTCGCCATCTGATGGGATCGATCCAAGCTTTTATGTTGACTTTCTAGTCTTCTTAATTGATTTCTAGATATTTGTTGCTTCCAATTATCTGCAGGTAATTGGATATTTGTTGATATGAGTTCTGGTTATCGTTTTGATAATCAGATATTTGTTGTTTCTAATTATCGCTTGTGATAATTAGATATTTGCTGATATGAGTTCTGATTATCGTTTTTGATAATCAGATATTTGTTGTTTCTAATTATCGCTTGTGATAATTAGATATTTGCTGATATGAGTTCTGATTATCGTTTTTGATAATCAGATATTTGTTGTTTCTAATTATCGCTTGTGATAATTAGATATTTGTTGATATGAGTTCTGGTTATCGTTTTTGATAATCAGATATTTGTTGTTTCTAATTATCGCTTGTGATAATTAGATATTTGCTGATATGAGTTCTGATTATCGTTTTTGATAATCAGATATTTGTTGTTTCTAATTATCGCTTGTGATAATTAGATATTTGTTGATATGAGTTCTGATTATCATTTTTGATAATCAGATATTTGTTGTTTCTAATTATCGCTTGTGATAATTAGATATTTGTTGATATGAGTTCTGATTATCGTTTTTGATAGTCAGATAATTGTTGTTTCTAATTATCGCTTTTGATAATTAAATATTTGCTGATTTGAGATTTAATTATCGCTTTTGATAATTAAATATTTGCTGATTTGAGATTTAATTATCGCTTTTGATAATTAAATATTTGCTGATTTGAGATTTAATTATCGCTTTTGATAATTAAATATTTGCTGATTTGAGATTTAATTATCGCTTTTGATAACTAAATATTTGCTGATTTGAGATTTAATTATCGCTTTTGATAATTAAATATTTGCTGATTTGAGATTTAATTATCGCTTTTGATAATTAAATATTTGCTAATTTGAGATTTAATTATCGCTTTTGATAATTAAATATTTGCTGATTTGAGATTTAATTATCGCTTTTGATAATTAAATATTTGCTGATTTGAGATTTAATTATCGCTTTTGATAATTAAATATTTGCTGATTTGAGATTTAATTATCGCTTTTGATAATTAAATATTTGCTGATTTGAGATTTAATTATCGCTTTTGATAATTAAATATTTGTTGAATTTTAAATTTGATTATCGGTTGTGATAATCGAATATTTGTTGATTTGAGAAATTTGATTATCGTTTTTGATGATTGAATTTTTGCGATTTTAGAGAGTTGAGCTTCGTCTTTTTCTCTGGCAATTCAGGTGAGTAATTTGATTTACTCACATTCAATTCGTGCTCTGTATGGGATTTCTGCTCTGTTTTCCTTCTCTTTTAGTTGCTGGAACTCGATTGTTCTTGCTTTTGTTAGTCGTCTGATTTTGATCCATGATTCCCACGATGTTGATTCTTTTGATTTCAAGCAGTCGAACCTTTTGATTTCTTATCTAACACTTCCCCGCTGACACTTGCTTTGCTTATACATTCGACATTGCCATGCTCTTTTGGTTGTTACCTTTTATCCATTTATTCCCTATGATTGCGTGGACGCAATTTCTTTAAGGAGGGGAGTCTGTAACAACCCGGTTTTTTGCGTCAGTTTATAAATGACGATTAAATCATTGTTAATTGCTAATGTAGATTTTAATCGAATCGGAATCCTTTTTGTAAAAGTTTGTTATCGTCACTAGACGATTGAAGTTGATAACAAATTTCTATCAGCAATTTTGATCGAATTGAAATTCTTTTTAAGTTGTAAAATTCTTTAATAAAAGATTGGTTAGTGTTGATGGGCTTTTGAAATGGAGCCCATCCCTTGCTTTATTTTGATGCCGAGATTCAATTAAACCGGTGACCCAATTCATTTTCTCGTTCAATAACCCTAACCAAACAAAGAAAAAAAAATGGTGGCTCGCCTTCGTCCCTCTTTTCAAAATTAGGGCTCATGAAAATCAGGGGCTCCGACTTTTGTTAGAGCGTTTGAGTGATGATTTTAGGTCGCTTGCTCCTTCGATCATCGCGTGCTTGGCTTCGTTCGACATAGGGATGCCACAGCTTCTACTCGAAGCTGTTCGATCCTCAAATTCGTGCTCGTTCGAGTTCCTCCGAGTCGCGTCGAAAAGGTGAGTATATTATACTCACATCTAATTCTAACTTGAGCTTATTAGCGTTCGAAATTGATGATTCTCGTTCGTATATGTTTTCTGAGTTTGTTGTTTACTGTTTGATTTCGTTTGGAAATTTATATCGCCATGTGAACCTCTTACGTGACTTTCGGGTTTGATTATTCGAAATAGTCGAATGGTTATCTCGGCTATTCGATTTTGCTGTATTTGATGATTTCGAACCTTGTTCTCTGATTTCCTGACGTCTGGTAGCTTCCACTTTGATTTTGAACTCGGTTATTGTTTTTCCTCTATGACTTCATCACTGTCATAACCTGACTTGAGTACAAACTGCAGTTGTCCTTGTTCAAGACTGCTATTGCTTTTGGTTATTTTCTTGTATCCATGGAATTTCAACTTCACTATTTTCGAATTGTTTATGATACACGTTAATCTGTAGTTCCATGTTGTATTGATCTCGGCTGATGTGTGCATTCACTTGAGTTCGTTGTAGTTATCTTCCTGTCATTACATTGTTGACAGTTAACATGACTTGTACCACTTGCGTCTGCACTCTATCAATCTGCCTTGTGTAGTTGCATCCTGTATCATTTCGTATCCACACTTCATGTTAGTTGTTGATTCACAACTGTCTGGTGCACTGGTCTCTGGTCCTTGACTTGCGTACTGTCTTTGCTCCTACCAATTCATTTCTTTGGATTGGTTTAGACAGTCAAAATCTTGGTTTCATAGTATTACTGCATTCTGAAATCTTGAGTTTGGTTCCAGTTATACTGCTATTTGTAATTTCAGTACTTCATGTTGTTTATCCATGTACAGACCTCACTGCATCTTCACTTGAATCATTTGAACCTGTTTAGTTTACTTGTACATGCTCGGGTCTTTGATGTATACACTATTGAGTCAGTGGCCTTGGCCAGTCTCATTTGCATGCTGCACTAACTCATGTAGACAGTTGCCTATGTATCCTAGTTTTGATTTTTGAACTTGTTTGAACTGGTTGTTGACCATGGCCTTAACACTGATTTATGATGTGCTTTATCCCTGAGCATTTTCTCGACCTGTCATTGTGTTTTATAGTAGCATTCCTGTATATGCTCCGAGTCATTGTAGCAGTGACTTGAACCTTTTAGCTTCTGATTTCACGTACTTCATTGAGTCTCATTGGTATTATTTGTGTGCCTTGTTATCTGCAGTTACCTGGTCTACCTGAAATCACATAGTTTTGAATGTGATCATAATTGTCTGCACTTGCATGGTCTTTGTAGTTTCACTTGGTTTGAATTTGTGGTCTTGCTAGCATGTCTGCACTGCCTGTTATTTAGATCAGTGGCTTTTGAGTTACTTGTTATATACATGTTGACTTTGGTATCACCCTGGTTCACTGGTACATGTGCCTTTGTGGTCTTCACTTTTGTATAATCTGCACATGTTACTTGTATCACTCGGCCTGCCTTCACCCTTATGTTCCTCTGGTACATTTGTCCTTGTTAGAACCTTGGCCTTTGTGCATTCATCTTGTTGCCAGTTCCTTGGTCACTTCCAGTGACTTGTAGCATTCTTTATTGATCAAGTTAGACTTGAACTATGTGACATCAGTTTGGTTAGATCACTTGTTGTTAAACTGCATGGCCGTGTTACTTCCAGTTGCAGTTTTAAACTAAACTTGTCAGTTGAGTTACTGTGGGTATGTTCCGTGTACAGTTTCATTTGCATTGGTCATTTCGCTTCACTGGTGACCTTATTTTCTAATGAGGCTGATTTGAGTCTTTTTCTGTTGGGTGTTTTAGTGCCATATCCGTGGTGCTCTCACCTTCAGTTTGCTATTTCACTGTGCCTTGATTGTGACATGCTGAACTTGTTTCACTTGTTGCCTCTGATCTTGTTTAGTATTGTTTGTATTTGTCTGTATTGGCGAGGCAGTACACGTTAGCGTGTACTGCAGCCAATCAACATCGTGTTTTTAAATTGACATTTCAATTGTTTAAATTGATTTGGATTGCTGATTTGTTGTTTAACACTGTTTAGTGTTATATCTGCCGTTATCCGATTCTTTTATCGAGGAGTCGGATATACGTGATTTCTGTGACTGTCATCTATTTGAGATTATTATTGCTTCTATGCACTAATAACTGAGTTTGAATTAGACTGACCCGTGTATTATTTTCTTTTGAATGTAATACTCGGGTCAGACCCGAGTTATTTCAGGTTGTAGATTTTCTTCTTTGAGTTGCTGTTCAGGATATGAAGACTTTTCACATCTTCTGAAGTTGTCAGTGTCATTTTGTAATAGTCGTGTCATTGTATAGAAAGATATGTATTCATGTATATTAGTCGATAATGTACTTGTATATATAACTTCTAGAGTCGACAGTTGTAGTTGTATCATATGTATTGTGTCAACTATGTATTAACTGACATCAGTTATATATATATGAGACTTTTGTTTTTATCTATGTTCCGCATTTATATTATCTGTGTTATTGTTATATCTAATGTCCTAAACTATTATGAACCGTCGTAGTTCGTTTTATACTAGTATTGGGTGTGTCGATGGGAGTAAATAAATAATAGATGAAAAATAAAAAGTATATACTACGTCTATCGAGATAACCAATAGTAGTGTAAGGCCAATTACGGATGGTCGCTCCTATCCAGCCTTATTCTTCGTAATAATAGACAGTATTTCTTTTAATACTCTTTGTTATTATGAGCATAGAGGTGGGGCGTCACATTATTTAGAATATTTTTGAATATGGAAATTTTTGTTTAAAACAAGAGTTGTTTTGAAAAATTTCGAAGGAATTTGTTTTCGATAGAAAACAAGGTTGGTTTAAAATTTGAAGAGTGAATTGATATGTAAATGGGATATATATGTATGTGTGTGTGTGTATATATATATGATTTCAAAGTTGATTTGAAGTAAATGTTGGGTGTTCGAATTCTGGAATCCCCCTGAAAATGAGAAGTATAACCCAAAAGAAAAGTAAGTTTTTGAACTTATAAGTGAGAAGTGATATTGATAAGAAATTTAAATTTGGAATGTAAAATTTTAAATTAAGTAAATTTAAATGGATTGGATAAATTGGGAATTAGCTCGCCAAGTTAAACAAGTTTTGAACTTATAATCTAGAATTAAAATTTCAGGGTGAAGTTAAAATTTAACTTATGGGAGTTAAATAAATTAAATTCAAAGGAAAGGGTATAAAATCGAGGAAAGTTGGAAAAGAAGTTAAGTATGTATAAATGATTTCAAAACGATTTTTTAAATAAAACAGGTTACGAATTCTAGAAATTAAAATGAACTAGATTATCAAATTAGTGGATTAAATTATAAAAATAACCGAGAACAAATAGAAGAATATCTGGAAATAAGAATAAAGCAAAAATTCGACTAATCAAGGTTTTAATTATAGGTTAGGATGTCCTACTAGAATCTAGTACAAGTTGTAAGAGATGGCAAAAGGAGAAGAATGGAAGGCAAGGCGTAGGGAGCGGAGAGCAGCTGCACGTAAGGCACGGGAAGAAGCAATACTGGAACATGGGAAATGGGTTAGGGAAAGAGCTGGACCAGGTCCTTATGATAATGTCATATGCTATAGATGTCAAAATAAAGGGCATTACGCAGCTAAGTGCAGTAAACCAAGGAAGGAAAAAAATGATGAATTCAAACGGTTTCGCTCTAAGATTTTATGCTTTAAGTGTCAAAAGAAAGGAAATTTTCTAAACCACTGCCCTAAAGTGAAGAAGGTGAAACGTAAACCCATAGTACCAGTCGATGTATCAACCATTTGCTACCATTGTAGAATGATGGGACACATCGCTAGGGATTGTCCCAAGAGACGGAAGAAAGAGAAAGTTGTGGAACGCCCCGCGGGAGGTCTGAAAATTATCCAAGAAGATGGGGGTGTAAAATTCTTTTGTTGCAAATGAAATAAGTGGGGACACTCCGTTACGGATTGCATGGACGGGCTTGGCAAGTTTGTATGAAGTCCTTAAGGAAGTTCTTATGAAGGATGTTAGGGCTCTGTTCTTTTCTAAACCCCTAGGTAGTTGTTAAGGCGTCTAGATTTATGACCTTTTGTAAAACCTTTATCGGTAAATAGATGTAATGTTTGAACTCACTAGTGTTGTGGTCTATCGATGTTGTGAAATATTTTGTAGAAGCATGATCTAATATAAAATCACTTTTTATATTGGTTTGAAAGAAAATTTATGATCACTTAATTACTGATGTGGGAATTGAAATTGGTTTGAATTGGAGATTGGGAATTGAATCAGTTTGACTCTGAAACTATTTTCAAACAAATTATTTTGATATAAACTGTTTAAATCTATCTTCTTAAATATTCAAATTATTTTGTTTTTCCAAGCTATTTACTATACAAACCATTCTTTTTGAAAACTCAAACTATTTTATATTAACTATTTTAAAACTATTCAAGCTATTTTCTAAAATTTAAACTGGTCAAAGTGGAAATTGTTTATATTTAAATCATGGATTTAAATACGAATTGGGATAAATTGAAGTTATAACCCAAAATAAGACTCGAAGCAAATTTTGAATTGGAACCAAAAACAAGATATTAAGTCAAAAATGATTTCGAGGTGAAATAGTACATTTTGAGTAAATGTGATGACATAAAGATGAAGATCTAATAGTTACTGTAATTGAAACTTCCCTTATAAGAGGTAAGTATTGGGACAAATAACTTTGAAAAGGTAATCAAACTGAAATAGTTTTGGAACCCATTGATTTTTAAAGGCTTTTGATTTTGGGCAAATAGTCAATTCTGGAAAATTGGGTAAACCTAATTTTGGAAACTATCGATTTTGAAGATATCGATTTTGTATGGATAAAGTTTATATGTGATACATATCAAGAGTATGATTTGAAAGGTACTATATATGTATATAGTATGATATGTTTTGAGACAAAAGTATGGAAAGGCACCCTAATGAAAGTCGAAACTTATAGTAGGAGATCCACTGGGTGCTTCTGCCTAGGAATCCAAAGGGTGGGTTCAATGAGAATTGGGATCCCAGAGGACGTCCGAACAAAACTCAATGAGTTCCTGATGATCATTTGTTAGGTAATGTAAGTCGAGTGGTGCTGATGCCTACAATTACATTGGGTTTTGCTGTGATGGCAACGTAACCTTTGTGTAACTGCGATCTATCGTAGTTCCATAGCGTAAGTCGGGTGGCAGTGATTGCCTACAATCTACATTTGATTTCGCTGGGAGACTGACGTAATATCGGTAGATTGCGATCTATGTGGTTTGGTTCCATAGCGTAATACGGGTGGCAACGAGTGCCTACAGTCTACATTGGGTTCCATTGGGACTGACACAATCTTGTGTAGCCTGCGATCTATGTGGTATAGTTTCATTTGACAGCGTAATTCGAGGGGCAGTGATTGCCTATAGACTACTTACAGTTTTGCTATGATAGCAACGAAACCTTGTTGTGGCTGCGATCCGTGGTGTTCCCATGGCGAAAGTCAAGAGGTGCGGATGCCTACGGTTTTCTTATGATTTCGCTGGGATGGCGACGCAATCATCGGGTTAACTACGATCCATGGTGGTAAGAGGAGGTGATATTTTCCATATCATTTTAAAAAAGGTTTTTCAAGTATTTTCACTGGGTGTTGAAAATGGGTCTACTAAGTACTTATAGATTTTCAGTCCTACGCTTGATCAACGTATGACTAAATTTCAATAAGAACAAGGATAGACTTGTTTAGACATCGAGTTATGAAAAGTATTCTTATATAAAACAGGCTTGGTAATATTATGTAATTTAAAGTGTTTTAAAGTGTATAGTAAAAGAGTAAGGAGTTAAAATGTTGAAAGAATGATATAATTAATAATAAACATCAAAATTCTAATTCTCGTTCGTCCCTTTTCGAGGACGAAAAGTTCTAAGGGGGAAGGAATGTAACGATCTGAATTTTTAGACATCGGATATTGGGAAATTAATTGATTTTAATTATTGAATGAGTAGATTTTCTTGATATTTAAGATATCCGAATCTATAAATTTATTGAAAACTATGTTTAATTTTAAAGTATAAATTTCTCGATATGATAAATTCTATAGAATTATGTATTTAAAAACTCCACCATTAAAAGAATTAATTAAGATAGAACATCCATATATGTGTGTATATATATACAACTTTATGATGCTTAAAAATATATATACAGGTATATAAGTGTGTGTGTATATATATGTATATATTCCTATGTGAAGCAATGTATATGAGAATATGTATAAATGTAATGTGTATATATAATGACAAACATATGTAAGTAAATGTATATGTACATATGTTATATAAAATAGTGAATAGGTAAATATACATGTTTGTAAAAATATTGTATATGTAAATAAGTATATATACATGAATGTACAAGCTTCATAATAGCAAATTTCAAAAACATATGAGTATAGTATATGTATATATGTTCATATTAAATAAGAAATATGTAAATAAGCATGTGTATATCTAAATGTATAAAATAAATATTTATAAATGCAAGTATGATAGGATAAATATGCATATGTGAATGTATGCATATCCATACATATATACAAAGAAGTACAAACTTTAACAAATAAAAATGCATATGAAAATCTATACACACACACACACACACACACTCATGAAGTATATGTAAATATGAAAGGGAACATAATGATGAAAACATATCAAGTCAAGCACATAATAAATCAAATTTTTACTTAAGTTTTCATGTCAATCTAACTTTTTAAAATCAAGTCATATAAAAATCAAAATTTTCATATGAGATCAAATAAAGAAAATAAAGTAAAAAGAGAAAATGTAAAAGCCTGTAAGAAAACCTTTCAACCGCCCTACTTGTTCATATAGGCACCCTATGCTTGACCATTCCATTCCCATTCTTCTTCTATATATATGTGACCGGGCTTGCATTTATTCATACATATAAAACATAAAAAAAATCAAGTGAAGTTTAAAAGCTAGGAGGAAGTGGTAAGGGAAGCAACAGTGGTTCATCAGATTTTAACAGTGAGTAAACATTTTTTTTACTGGACATTACATTTATATGTATATATAACTATAGTTAGATGAATCTTGATCTGTAGCCAATGTATATGTATCTATAATGTGCATTTTCATATGTATAAGTGTGTAAAAACAGGGACAGTTCTACCCATACATCAAGAAACCTATATATCTTCTTTCAAGCTCCTCTATCTTGTTGTTTTTGTTTAAAAAGTTAAACCCCTAACTTTAAAAATCATTAACTCATCATCTACTCGGTTTGTGAACATGACTCCAAAACCAAGTTGTTTGTTTTTTTGTATAGTATATTTTAAAATTTATTTCGTAAAATGTCGTCAAACATACAAAGGGAAAACACCTTATAATAGTGAGTAGGTTACCTTTGGACGAAATTCAACTTTCACGATTTAATGAATGGAGTATATAGTCGTGATTGTTGTTGGAAAATATGATTTTTGAGATTGGTTTGAGGATTTCTAGTGTTGTGTAGAGGTAACAAGGTGGAGATGAACGGAATTGGCGATTTTGGAAAATTCTTTCGACGTGCTTGATTTTACTACGTGGCGTTGGGTGTGGAAGAGGGTCAGTCGACGGTGCACCTAGGAAAAATAGCTTGGCGATTCTTAGTTGAGGGAATAGATGGGACAAGGTCAATGTAGGGTTTAGTGAGGTGGTTTCCTGGGTTTCGGGTTGGAAGAAATGGCGGCATCGAGGGGAGAGGAGGGGGTTGCGCACCTAAGGGAAAAGATGGAGGAGGTTGTGGCGAAGTTAGGGACGAGGTCTGGTGGGTGTTGGTGTCAGAGGTGGCGTGGTGAGGTGGTTTAGCAGGCGCGAGAAATTTCCAGGATTTGGGTTTGAATTCGAAAATTCGAATTAGGATACGATTGGAGGTCCTGGGTGGATGGAGGCGACGAGGTGGTCGTGGGTGGGTTGCGAGGTCGGTCGATGGCAAGAAGAGGTGGGTCGTGGGTGTGTGTACGTGCACACATGCGTGCATAGGTTCAGGAAATGGACAATGAAGGAAAAGAAATAAAAGGAAATAAGAAAGAAGAAGGGGAAGGAGAGTGGGCCAGGTATGGGCCAAGGAAAAGAAAACGAAAAAGGAAAAAGGAAAGAAAGGAAATAAAAAAGGAAAAGAAAGAGAATAAAGAAAAAAAGGAAAAGAAAGAGAATAGAGAAAAAAAAAGGAAGGAATGGAACTTATATTTTCTTTTATATAATAAATTAAGTTATTAAAAACTCTAATTCTATTTTCATTTAAATCCAGCCCAACATGAATATTTTTGTATCTTACTCCTATTACCCGGTATTATAAATTAGAATTTTGGATTTTCCGTAATTTAAAGTTCAATGATATTTATAATTAAATGGGTAATTAATTATATTATTATTTGACTTAAAACTGATGTAAATTAACAAATTAGGTATTAAATAGAATGTGTAATTTTGATTAACTGAAATAAATTGTCTCATAATTTCCTTTAATTGTAATTAGTTGGATTAAAATATAAATGGATTCTAATGTGTGAATTGTTTTGATATTGGATATTGACCGTTAGATTAATAACAATCTATATTTTGTCTTAATCCTATTGGATATTTATTTAAAGTATTCTTGTTTGTGCCATCAAGTGGTCAGACGAGTTAAAATAGTTAGATTAAAATGATGATACGTTTTATTTGAAATAAAAATCTATAATAAATTCCCATTTGTGGATGTTGTCACCTTAAATGTAAATTGTTATTTTAAACAATTTAGCACTTTTAAATTTGTTACTTGGATTCGAAGAGACCGGAATCAGATACTAGTGATATCCGGAACCACTTCGATTCGATAATCACTACGAACCTTTACGGGTTTGATTATAGAGTCCAATATGCTGAAATTTAATTAATTTAACAAATTCGTTATTTTAGTGAGTATTTATACTTAGACAATATTATAATATCACTGGTTTACTGTAAAGGTGTTTCGGGTTTTATAAGATGAAACTCGTCGTGTTGTACGAGTTACCTTGGATTTCAAAAGATTTTATAACTTAAGTATTTCAAATTAAGTGGGTTTACTCATGCTGGTTTCCTGCCTGACTCGGATGTTACTTTATTGTAATGCTCGGGTCAGACCGAGTATTACAGATTTCAGGTTAGGACGCTTTGGAGCTCAGGAGACGAGCTGGATGGCAGAGACATATTATACGTAATTGACTATATTCCGATGTGTATTGTAGGCTGTATATTCAGCATTTGAGGACAAGTTATTATAACTGTCCAGTTTTATATGTTGGTAATTGTACTCTGATAACTTGTGTGTATAATAACAGTTATAGCTTTCTTTTGTATAAATGCTGTTATTGTATATTATATTTTGTTCCGCTGTGATTGTGAGATTATGTGTTGTTGTTTATGTTTCTTCTTCTATCTTTTCTTCTTAAACCCTAACAACCCGGTATTTCCGGCACTCGATTGCTCGGCACTCTTTACAGTGAACGTATTAGTGTCGATTTTTGGGGGTCGAATATCGCCCGGTCGTTACAGGATTTATTACCATTGTTGAATTGTTTTCAATAATATTCCTGTTATATAATTTTTTGAGTATGAAACCTGATTTGTGGACATTTGGGTATGACATTGTTACATGTTCAAAACTTAAACCTTGTAGTGATAGAAAATCAATATTGATATTTGTTAAGCGTTGAGCAGCTATTGGCCTTAAATTAGTAGCTTGGAATACTATAAATTGCCATTTGGGTTTGATTTTTGAGATGAAGAATGACTTAAAATCTGAATTTGTGTTTCAGAAATATTTTGTTTCTAAAAGGATTTAACTTTTATTTTATTCCAACCTTTTTATCTATCTTTTTCTAAGTTATTTATATTTAAAATTGTTTTAAAAGTTGTTTATTTATATTTAATATTATTTTAAAGATTATTTATTTATATTTAATATCATCTTAACTGTTATTTATTTATATTTAATATTGAATTATTCACTACGCCATAGATTGCATACTGCAACACCAAAGAAGTGATGCAGGATGTGCCAAAAAATGTTGCTGAAGGCTAAAAAAGGGCAAAGGCAACACTTTCTCGGTGTTGCATTTTGCCGCGTTGCCGCAGACCTCAAAGGCAACATTTTGACTATCTAAGGCAACATAAGAAATATTGTTGCAATAGAATCCTATTTGGGTCTATAGCAACATCCATAGGTGCATGTAGCAACATTCAAAAATGTTGCTATAGATATTAATTTTCTGAATTTGTGGGGCCCACAATGTAGAGCATATTTGATTTTTTTAATAGAAATAAATATTTATTTAATAAAATGCTATTGCACAGAATTTGATATTCAAACAGTAATTTATTTAAATAAATATTTTATTTCAACATTTAAAATAGTACAAATTCCCGACTCCACTATTTTACAATTCAATGATAAATAACACTGATATTCACATATACAGATATTCCTCACTACATCACTCAGTTCACTCATTACATATGCAGTTTCAATTTATACAGACACCGACACTGACAAATATATGACGAGCTGAGCGCCGAGCCGAAGGCGAGCCGAGAAGCGGGTCCGGGCGCAGCGCCGGCGGGGGTCCGGGGCACCGCAGTCCCGGCGGGGATCGACCTTCTTTGAAACCTGTCTTCAACTCCATTTCAGATTGAATCCAACATCTGAGCAATCTGCAAAAATACACACTGACGCAGTAAAATTGAAAAGGAAATATTTTTGCAGTATAAAATAAAATGTAATTTTGAAAATATTATTTGCCTCAGTTATTTGGGTGACAATTTGGTCCAAGCAGTTGACAATGCACAAGAACAAAAATGAAACAGAAGCATGCTACAGAAATAAACAGCATGCTCAATGAATTGGTCAGAGCAAACTATACCAGACTTGTATGCCAGACATAAAACAACAGTGGACAGAGCTCAACAAAAGAACTCAAACTCACAATTAAACCAAAACTCCAACCATATTCAAAAATACAGACCAACAGAAGTGTCAAGTGAATGAGCTGCAGCAATTTCAAAAATGGCCGAAGTCAGATAATATAAGAAATATGAACTCGAGCAAGTCCAGCTACCATATGAAAGCAACCATACATATATACATGTGTGAAACAGCATGTATATATAGGCAGTGCAAACAGGCTCAAAGGACCAGTGCATAGATATACAATGACCAATGCAAAGTGGTGAATACAAAAACATGCATCAATGAAACAAGCAGCCTTAACAAGTGAATGGCCAAGACCAAAACAAAGCAAGACTGGCACAAGGGAAAGAAACTTATATGACTCGAAGGCAACTAAATACAAGAGAAGGCCTCAACATCAAATAAAAAACAAACCCAGTGCAACATATATACATGTTCAAGTGCAACAACAAACACATATATACATACATGAATGCATATATATATATACATGATAATGGAAAACATAAGTGATACAACAGTTTCAGTGAACAAGTGAAGCACAAAGAGAAAGGTACACAAGTGTGTGTGTGGCACCAATGGAAACAGTATGGTGAAGCAACTTGACTACAAAAACTCAAGTGAAATATATTACAAGTTCAAGCTACAGGATGTCAACCAGAAGATATATTACAAGTTCAAGCTACAGGATGTCAACCAGAAGATATATTACAAGTTCAAGCTACAGGATGAACAGACATAGCCAAAGTCAACCACGAACAGTAGCAAGTTCAACCAATTCAAATCAAGTTGCCGAAGTCTAGTTAAATGTCAAAGGCAAAGTCACGATGAACAATCAATTAAATGACCGATGTCAACAAATATATACGAACGTAAATCTAGGGGTTCGAACCCTATATAAACACATTAACATCATCGGCAGATAGTATCGAGTTCAAGCAAGCAATACAGTAAAGTAAAAGCAACAAATTACATACCCGAATACACAGTTGAACTCAAGCAAAATCGAAGGAGCTGTATTCGAAGCAAGGAGACGATCGATTGCCAAAGCAAATCAGAAGAACAGCAATTGTAATCGATCGACAATCAATCGGGTCCTTCGATATTAGCCGAAGCCCTAATCGCACAAGGCCGAAGCCCTAGCTAATCTCACAGGAGCGAAGACAAGGCCGAAGCCCTAGCTAATCTCACAGGAGCGAAGACAAGGCCGAAGCCCTAGCTAATCTCATAGGAGCGAACACGAGGCCAAAGCCATAATTTCAGAGCAAAAGAGGAACAAGATAGGAGCAGCCATTATCACATACGAGAAAAGGGGATCTACTCTAAACTAGTTCAGGTGGTAAAACGAAATTTTGGGGCAAATTGCAGTGGTGATCCATTTTAACAACCAGATTAAATGTAGACCGTTGGATCGTATTCACGCGGATTGCTAATTTTATTAATTTTTTAATTTGAATACATCTATAGCTACTGCAACATCTTGTTGATACCTATGCTAACACCTTGAAGCGAGTGTTGTAATAGACAAAAATCAGCATACCTATCGTTACATTATAGCTAGCAACACCTTGTAATTTCGTTGCAGTAGGCCATCTATGGCGTAGTGATTGATGTAAGGTTATTTATCAATATTTTAATATATTTGAAAGGTTAACTATTTAAATTATTAATAAGGCTTGAGATTAATAATAATGATTTATTACTAATGTTTTCAAAATTAATTATTATTATTTACAATAATGATGAAGATTAATTATTATTGTTTACTAATAATGTTTAAAATTATTAATTATTATCAAATAATGTGTTTGAAGTAAATGATTATTATTTATTTATAAATGTTTTAGAGATTTATAAATAGAGTTTTATAAAAAAAACAGACTTAGGTTTTATAAGAGGAGTTTATAAAATATTTTGGAGACTTAAAGGAAAATTATTTTTAATGTATATAGAGAGCTTTAATGAATTTTATAAATGGGTTTATAGATTTATAAGAAGAGCTTTATGAATAGTTGCATGGATTTATAAAGGGTTTATAAATGACTTGAGAAATGATTTAAAAATATTTATAAATGGTTTAAAGATTATAAATAGTTAATAATTGATTTTAGAGATTATAAAGGAGTTTATAAATGGTTTTAGAATTGTGTAAAAAGGAAATCATCCTCCGTTCTGTGAATATACTTATACCATAAGATAAGTATATGGATATTTTCCAAGTATTGAAAATATAGGGATTTGTGAATATATCTTTGTAATAGTATGTTTATGCAAGTATTATAAAGTGATTTTTTTCAATGAAAGATAAATTAAAAGAAGGTTAGTGGTTGCTTATGTGCTTAACCAATGTTGGTTTTCCCTATGGAATAAATCCCTTATTTGGATGTGTGTTTGTTGATAGTTAAATAATCGACTATCAAATATGGACCTAAAACGTAACTTTGGAAATATCTAGGAGAATCACATGAGTTATATGGCACAGTCATCTCCAATGATGCTGTATTATGCGTATAAATCTCGTTTTTCTCTCCTAGGACAAACGATAAGGAAATCCGTCTACCAACGGTGAGGAGCTGATCTCTGCTCTTATCTTTGACTATTTATTTCCTACAGAACTGAAGTTGAGTTTACCAGAAATTATCGAATGTTTTTTTAAAGAGACTGGGATCAGATATGTTATCTGAAAACAACTTCGATCTAATTCAAGCATTTTGAAGTGAAGAGGTCATGGAAATGATGGAATTGAAGACGGAGCTCTCAAGTGTTTTGTTCATTCCCATAACGAACTTGTTTGGATGAATGCTGGCATTGCATTGTTGCTTAAAAGGTAGTGTTAGCATTCCAAGTGTGAAGTGTTATATAAAAGGTCAACGTAGCCTCAAGCCTCATCAATCGGGAATGACTAAAATATGGGAGACGCAGCAGGACTAAGTGGGTCGCTCCCAAGTAGGGTATGCTCATCCCTATCTATAGTCGATATTATCTCCCATTTGTATGCTTCAGAGACCATTAACATAGGGGTGATCATATTCGGTACTATCCAGTAAAGGGTAGGCCGGTTCTGTGTTGGTAGGGGTCGATAGGTTCGACCTAGGTGTTATTTTATCTAGAGGTGCACCATGACGGGCGGTACCCTAGTAGCCCAGTCATTGTATGGAATCCATTCTCCAATACAAACCTTTACGGTTTTTGTTGTATACCTATTATGCTGGAATTTAATTAATGTTACAATTTCAAATATGATTTATAAGTATTTCTATCTTAGACACTCATATAATATCATAGAATTTCATATGAAATGGTTTGGTTATCGTAAGGTAAAAACCCGTCTGTGTTTATATGCGGCGTGGACTTGCGAGATACTTTTGATTTCAAAGGCTTTTTATAACTTTAAAATCCAGTTGGGTATGTTTTTCTCACATTGGTTTTCCAGACTGACTCGAATGTTATTTTATTATTATGTTCGGGAGACGAGTTAGAGGTCCAAGACTTATCTATGTATTTCTTTGTGTTCCGCTGTGTTGTCTGTTGGTTGTATTTATCGGTAATTCTAAGAACAGACTATTATAACTGTCTGGTTTGAATTGTATACTCTGATGGACGTCTGTATATATATATTACAGTTTGCTTTTGTGTAAAGATTTGTTGTATATTATAGATTATTCGTTTCGCTATGAGATTTTGTGTTGTTTAGTTTTTCTTCTTATCTTCTTTCTTCCTTCTTCTTTTCTCCTAACTATCCGCATTTCCGTTTAATTTGAGTCAGTCTTGTGTGGTTGATTGTCCGCTTAAACCGTACGGAAAAGTGGGTTGTTACACGTCGTATCAGAGCGCAAGGTTAAGCGAGAACCTTAGCTTTCGTAGGGTCTACTCATTATAGATAGGGTCAGTAGTACCCTAGAATGAGTTTGAGTATGTGTGTATGAGCGCGTATTTGTTAGTGGTATAAAAAAAATTTATATTGTGTTGGTTGATCAATTGAGTGGCTTATGGATTCTGGTCAATACAGGTAATTAACGGTATTGATAGGGATCTTTGAACACTTGAACAAAGCAATTTGACATAGTATTATTTTGAAATTGGGTAAATGAAATAATTTTACCTTGATTATATTTTTATATATAAAGGAATAATTTTTCAGAAATTATTATAGTATATATGGTGTGTTTGGGTGTTGGTGAATGATAATATTTGATTATTATCATTTGTTGTTTGTTGTTTGTGTTCTAACAAAAATTATTATTATTGTAATGTAAATAAAGATATATAATAAAGAAATGGTTTTATATAACCAAAGTGAAATTATATATGAGGAAAATTGATAAATATGATTTGTAAATAAAAAAAGATTTAGCTGTGAATTTGAGAATTTAAATTTCGTTGATTTTGAAAATTGTTTTTTAAAAGTTTGGAAAATAATGATGATATTATTTGGAAATATTTTTGAGCAAAAATATTTTAAAATTGAATAAAAAGTGTTAGGAAAGCATTGAACTCACTTCGGTCACTGGAAAATAATTTCGATGATGACTGCAGCATCATCGACATTCATTTTCGAGTTTTCAGGAGAGGAATTGCTACCATTAGGGTTTTGATTTGGAAAAACAAGCTTCGATTTAAATCCCAAATATGATTTGTTATACAAAAAGAATATATATTATATTAAGTAATAGAGTTGAAATAAAAAAAGTGTTTAAATTCTGGAAATTTTATCTAAGTATTTTGTTGAAATTATCAAAAATCAGTTTTGTAACTCATAAATTAAGGAATAATAAGTAAAAAAAAATAATTTGTTGAATATATATGTTAAGAAAAGTAAATTTGAAATTATACAATGAAACAGAATTTAAGTTAAGTTAAATAAAATGTTTTTTGAGAAGAAATTTAACTAGTATAGTTAAATGAAATTGAATTTGATTTGAAAAAAATAAATGAAATGGATATGAACTTGAGTGATAAAATAAAATTCAACTTAAATTGTAAAATAAATTGAATATGGTTTTGGAATGTGGTTTGATAGAATTGAATATGAACTTAAGTATTAGAGTGATAATAAACATTAGTGGTGTTGTATAAAATGTTTATGATAAACTTATGTAAAATTGGATGGAATGGTTTTTAAGTGACATTAGTATTGAAAGGAATATAGTAAGTAATAAATGAATGTGAACAAAGCAATGTGAATAATGATAATGAATAAATGAATGTAAATAAAAGAATCTGAGTAATAAGAAACCAATTGAAATAAATACGTAAGTTGTATATATATTATTTTATTTGCATAACTATTTGATCCAGATTCGAAATACATGATTTCGAGATGATTTACATCGGTCCAAGTTAGAATTTTTCACTCGATTCTCGACGGCGAACACTGGATATCGATTTTTGATTTTGATTGATTCTTGGATTCTCTATCATAGTATATGGCTATGCAATGAGAATGGCGGCTTTTAATCAAGGAACTAGATCAGAGTCTGCAATAGAGTGCTCGTGTGAATGATACTAGTTCAGAAGTGAAATTGTGTGACCGTACGAGCAATCAGATTTGATATTACATACGGATGATATATGTACATCGTACGAGCTTTAACAAATTAAATGTTTACATTGGAATACGTAAATTGATATGGTTATGAATTAATTGAATGGATATTATTTGTTTGATGGTTTCATTGGTTGCATTTGTTACATTTGCATATAGTTATTGTATTAGTGCATGTTATATATTAATACTACATTCCTTATACTTGTTCTCATTGATTATTTAGTGATTAGTAGGTGCGGATAGCGTATGCTTTGCATTTGGAGCTTGCATTCACATTATATATTGATTGAATATGCTTGCTAATATTAGTAAAAGGTACACATCTCGGATTACATATCGTATTTTTATATTTTTCCTTATAGGAAGCTTTATCCTTGAAGATGAGATGTATATTTGAGATTATACATATATTGTAAATTTTTCTGATCGAACCATCTAAAGGAGATGCTGGCAAAATTTTCCGTAAATTTAAGATGTTAGAAATTTTTTTGAGAATTTTAGAAATTTTTTATAACTAAAATTTGATTTTGAGTTATAACTTTCAATGATATTGGTTGGAATCTATAAATGAATTTAAAGACTTAAAAATTTTATAATCAATTTTCAGCTAATTGGTTTTGAAAAGTTAAAGGGTTTGAGGCATTTTTCTTATTTGGTAATTTTGAGGATGAAATTCTTTTAGTGGGGAGAATGTAATGACCTAGAATTTCAGTTATTTGAATTTTAATATTTAATTGATTTTAAATATTGAAAAATTAATTCTATAAGTTAAATAACTTGATTTTTCAATAAAAATGGTTATTTGAATATTTGAAATTGTTTCAATAATTAAATCTTGAATTCTATGTGAATGAAAATGATTTTGAAAGTTGATCTAAATTCTATTTGGATAAGAATGGAGATGGTAAACTTTTGAATTTCAATTTAAAAGAAATTAAACTTGTTTTATAATAATCGTTTTAATTAACGTGTGAAAATAGTCTTCCAGGACATTGTCTTGGATTTTAATGAACCCAGTTTCATGGGATACCAATAGTGAAATATTAGATGTCGTCTAATTTCATAGCAATTGGATGTATCGTGTGGTCGTACGAGTTTGAAACGCATATAAATTTATTAAGGATTTTATATAATATAATTCGATTTAAAAAGCTACCTTTTGTATATGATCCAATTAGGTACTGATAATAGTTCCATTGCGTTCGGGATATGGGTATTATGTATAGAACGCCAAGCGGCACGTCTTGATAAGAGTTCGAAATTTTCGAACATTTAAAGCTTGATATTTTTAATTAAAATAATATATATATCTTCCATACTACTAGCCCATACCCACATCAATCCACTGTGCATCCCACTTTTATACGTGATGCCCATGCCTTCCCCCTCCTATAATATGCTTTGATTGTAACAAGAACATTTTAAAATTTTAAAAAAATCAAAATCAAAACATGGCCTCATCGAATGGTCCTCATCAATCAGGGCCATTATCGACGTTATCAGGCGAAGTCACCAATTGGAGAATCATTCGCGACGACAAGAGGAATCTACTATATGGTGGAATTGAGCTATGGCAACGCATGGTAGCCAGGGAGGAGCTCCAGTCATGGGCAACTCGAATTCAGTTTTTGATCGATTCCGGTGATTTAAGGCATTTTCAGGTGAATGGGTCTGAATGTGAAATCTCGAGAGTGGCGTGGGCGAGGTGCTAGCCAAGTTTCGTGTGCAACGGTCAACTATGGAAGCCATGATTTGGTGATGAACAAAAATGGGTTTTGGGTTATTGCGTGGCGATGGCGGCGAGTTAGGGGCCGAGGCTGGTGGCGTGGGGAGGAGCGAAGGTTGGGCTAGTGTAGGGCACTACGCGATGGCGTTCGGTCAACCGTGGTGGTGGGCGGCAAGGTAAGAAATGACGCCTAGATATTTTAGAACGTGAGCAAGAGTGAAAGGGAAGGATTAGATTGAGTGATTAAGTTTAAATAAGTAATTAGTGTGTGTATATATTATATTATTAATGTTGTAATCTTATAATCGTGATAACGTTTGCATATTAGGTCGAAATTGAACGTGGTCAGTCACATTAGGATCATATCGACGAGCGCTACGTAATGGATTGGTTTGGTTACGATTGGAGCTAGTTGAATTTCATGCTAAATTGAACGTCACAGAACTAGAACGCCTCAGTGACAGCAGAAATTTCGGTGAGTTAAACTTACCTTTTTGTTTAGCCGGTAATAATATATAGTTGATAAAAATTGTTGATTGGATGTTAGGGTGATTTATTGTTTTATCAGTTGGTTTGGATTTATTCCCGCCCCTAGAGCGGATGACCCTTTTTATATATACCCGCCTAGTAGCGGATGACCTATATCATATAATTTTATATACTATTTGTGATGCTGGGAGACAGGTTGGAGGGATCAAAAAAGATTCATCGCCATTGTTGAATTATTTTCAAAAATATTCCTGTTATATAATTTTTTGAGTATGAAACCTAATTTCTGGACATTTGGGTATGACATTGTTATATGTTCAAAACTTAAACCCCGTAGTGATAGAAAATCAATATCGATATTTGTTAAGCGTTGAGTAGCTACTGGCTTTCAATTAATATTTTGAAATATATAAATCGCTATTTGGGTTCAGATTGATTTTTAAGATGAAGAATGACTTAAAATCTGAATTTGGGTTTCAGAAATATTTTGTTTCTAAAAGGATTTAAATTCTATTGTATTCCAAACTTTTTATCTATCTTTTTTAAGTTATTTATTTATATTTAATATTATTTTAAAAGTCATTTATTTATAATTAATATTGCTTTAAAGATTATTTATTTATATTTAATATTGTTTTAAAAGTTATTTACTTATATTTAATATTGCTTTAAAGTTATTGATCAATAGTTTAATATATTTGAAAGGTTAACCATTTAAATTATTAATATGGCTTGAGATTAATAATTATGATTTATTAATAATGTTATGGAAATTAATTATTATTATTATTTATATTAATGGTGAAGATTAATTATTATTGTTTATTAATAATGTTTTAAAATTATTAATTATTATTATATAATAGTGTTTGAAGTAAATGATTATTATTTATTTATAAATGTTTTCGAGATTTATAAATAGAGTTTTATAATCAGACTTTGGTTTTATAATAGGAGTTTATAAAATGTTTTGGAGATTTAAGGGAAATTATCTATAATGTATATAGAGAGCTTTGCAAATGATTTTAGATATTTATAAAGGAATTTTATAAATGGGTTTATAGATTTATAAGAATAGCTTTATAAATAGTTGCATGGATTTATAAAGAGTTTATAATTGACTTGAGAAATGATTTAGAAATATCTATAAATGGTTTTAAAGAATATAAATAGTTTATAAATGATTTTAGAGATTATTATGGAGTTTATAAATGGTTTTAGAATTATGTAAAATAGAAATCTTCCTCCGGTCTGTGAATATACTTATACCATGAGATAAGTATATGGATATTTTTCAAGTATTGAAAATATAGGGATTTGTGAACATATCTTTGTAGAAGTATTTTTATGCAAGTATTATAAAGTGATTTTTATTAATGAAAGGATAAATTAAAAGAAGGCTAGTGGTTGCTTATTTTCTTAACTAATGTTGGTTTTCCCTATGGAATAAATCCCTGATTTGGATGTGTGTTTGTTGACAGTTAAACAACCGACTGTCAAATATGGACCCAAAATGTAACTTTGGATATATCTAGGAGAAACATATGAGTTATATGGCATGGTCAACTACGATGATGTTGTACCGTGCATATAAATCTCGTTTCGCTCTCCTAGGGCAAACAATAAGGAAATCCATCCACCAATGGTTAGGAGGTGATCTTCACTCTTATCCATCCACCAAAGGGGGACTTTTGGCTCTTCTACGTCCAAACTCTGCCGGATTCATCATTGTACTCAGATTTTGCTGTTGTAATCAGTTGTAACTCATTGTAATCAGCAAGCAAACTTCAATAAAATTATCAACTTCAAAGTGGACGTAGGCCGGATTGCCGAACCACTATAAACCCTGTGTTCTTCACTGCTTTCATCTAAATTTTCTGAGTGTTCTTCATTTTTAATTCTCCACATACTTGTTATCTGTGATTATGAACTGGTGTTTTCATTGGAAATTGGGTGTTTGTGACCAATTTTGGTGCAAACATTTTGGTGCTTTCACTGAGAGCGCTATCACTTAGGAATTCTGCAACTTGGACTTTGGATTTGAAAGCTTGAAGATTTGGATCTGGAAAGCCATGGCAAGGCAATCAACAAGAAGACAAAGAGCTGATAGGAGTCAACATGAAGGGAGTCAGGAGGGTTCCTCTGGAGCAAATCAGACCTCAATCTTCATCACCCGGGACGAGATGGAGATGATGGTGGAAGCTATGCAAGAGGGAATGCTGAAAAGATAGGAAGAGATGATGCAGAACTTACTCCAACAAGCTAGACAAACCAGAATGCAGAATCAGGGGAACTAGAGTCCAGAATAGAGCAGGACCATGAGGAGCAACACCAGAACTTGGGGGCACTCATCCGGAGGACGTTGATCCAACCTCAGGCAGGATACCAGGTGGAGCCGTTCAACATGGCTTTGGTAGAGGAATGGATGCCCATCCAGGAGACCAGATTCCTGGATTCCCTCACGAACTCAAGGGGCAGGTCGGAGGCAACAGACAAAGGGCTACAGCTTGACGACAGTGACAGATTAGCGGAGATGGTCAGATGAGCTATGAGAGGAGGACTAGTGAATAGAGATCTGGAAGATGTGAATAAGAGTCCTTTTGCTCCTACGATCAAGCAAGCTAGGAATCCACCAGAATTCAAGCTACCAACATTAGAGATGTATGATGGAAGGATAGATCCCGCTGTTCATTTGACGAGATACATGAGGCATATGGAAGTACTGGAGGCATCGGAGGAGGTCATGGAGCGATGCTTCCCTTTGTATTTGACAGATATAACAGCATTATGGTTTAGACAGCTGGAGAGTGGCTCTATCGGCACATGGACGGAGCTGATTGAAAGGTTTATAAGACAGTTTCGGGTCCACATAGCCAGACCCAAGAATGTGACGACTTTAACATCAATGAAACAATGGAAAGGAGAATCACTTAGAGATTTCTTGACCAGATTATATGCGGCAGTGGCTTCAGTGGATCGACCTGATCCGTCGATGGTTTTGATGGCAGCGGTTTCAGGAATTGCAGACAATTTGGATTTCAAGATATCATTGGAACGGGACCCACCGAGGGATCTTGGGGAGTTCTATCATGAGGCGGAAAGATTTCTAAGGCAGGAAGATGTGAAGACTGAGAGAGAAGGGAGAGAGGCTAAAGCTTATGCGGTAAGGGATGGAGGTCCACCCAGAGAAAACCCAAACAAAGACGACAAAGGCAAAAGAAAAATGAATGACAACGATAGCACTTCAAAAAGGCCACAGAGGGAGTCAAAGTTTTCTTCTTACACGGATCTGATTGAAACTCTAGAAAGGATTTATTTGGACACTCGAGGGGGACTCCAGTATCGAAGGCCAACAAGAAGGGAACCTTCCGATTACGAACGGGCATTAGGAAGGCATTGCCTATTCCATGAGCTGGATGGGCACAACACGAATGACTACAGGCATTTGAGGGATATCGTTGAGGAGCATGTAAGGAATGGTCATCTAGAGAAGTATGTAAGGAATCGAGCTGTGGTAGTGGAACAGGAACGACCACCGCCCACCTCGAACGAAGATGGCATTGGACCTAGGCAACGTCAACTTGTTATCAACTAAATAGATTTATGGCTTGGAATAAGTAATAGAACTCGAATTAATGCGACTAAATCACTTACACATGTACGAGATTGAGGATGGTCCCTAGGCATGCTCTGAGACGATGATAAACCGTGTTGCTCAAGTCTGTGAAATCCTATTTTTCATTTTCGTTTTTCTAAAAACTTTGGTTTCTTCCTTGGATGTAAAGACACTTATTTAGTTTTCCTTGTCTGTAAAAACTCTTACTTTGGATAATTGGATTTGGATTAATGTAATAAATTATGCAGGTCTTGCGATTACAATCTCGACCGAAGAGACGGGGTAGTAATCGCAAATTACAAGTCCCTTCGCTGGAGAGCGATGGAATGGATTCAAAGCAAAATATAAAAGTCCTCGGCCGGAGAGCCAAGGCCGGTGAATATCAAAGTCCTCGGCCGGAGAGTCGAGGCCGGAGAATATCAAAGTCCTCGGCCGGAGAGCCGAGGCCGGTGAATATCGAATTCCTCGGCCGAAAAGCCGAGGCCGGTGAATATCGAAGTCCTCGGCCGGAGAGCCGAGGCTGGTGAATATCGAAGTCCTTGGCTGGAGAGCCGAGGCCAGAGAATATCGAAGTTCTTGGCCGGAGAGCCGAGGCCGTAGAATATCGAAGCCCTTGGTCGGAGAGCCGAGGCCAGTGAATATCAAAGTCCTTGGCTGGAGAGTCGAGGTCGGAGAATATTGATGTCCTTGGTTGAAGAGCCGAGGCCGGAGAATATTGAAGTCCTTGGCCAGAGAGCCAAGGCCGGGGAGCATAAAAGTCCTTGACCGGAGAGTCGGGGTCAGAGTAGGATAACGCGACCCGGCGAGGTCTATGGATTTAAAGTCAAACCCGGAGAGGTCTTGGATTCAGAATTGGACATCGAGTCGGAGCAGTCGCGGATTTGGATCAAGTTATGGTCGTGGCACTCGGATAGAATGGCTTGGTAGTGGATTGGATTGCGAATTGGTTGATATGGCTATGGATGAAAGATGCACTTCAGATGTTGGATTTGAAGCTTTTCAAAACACACCTTCTTACCATAAGGCATGTTTTGGGGGGCAAATGTTATCCTGCCTTTTGGTCAAGGCCGGGATATCAGCAAATTAGCTGGAAAGGATGGATGTCAGGATCAGAGATCGATTGAAACCAAATCTATGATCGATGCCGTCAAAATTTTACCGGGCTCCAATCAAGACGGGATCGATTGGGAATGATGACCAAGGCTGGGAGAGGCTACGTTTCAAATTTTAGGTCAATCGGAGTTTGTATGCTCAAGATATGATCGATGCAATTCAAGCAACCAACTGTTCGTATTCATCAATACTCTACTGTTCGTATTCATCAATACTCTACTGTTCGTATCCATCAATCCTCTACTGTTCGTATCCATCATTCTTCTGTTGTTCGTATCCTTCAAGTGCAAAAGCGATCGAGTACGAACAGTGCAACAGCGATCGAGTACGAACAGTGCAACAGCGATCGATACGAATAATGCAACAGCGATCGAGTACGAACAGTGCAACATCGATCGATACGAACAATGCAACAACGATCGATACGAACAGTGCAACATCGATCGAGTACGAACAGTGCAACATCGATCGATACGAATAGTGCAACAGCGATCAATACGAACAATGCAACAGCGATCGAGCATGAACAGTGCAATAGCGATCGATACGAACAGTGCAACAGCCATCGAGTACGAACAGTGCAATAGCGATCGATACGAACAGTGCAACAGCCATCGAGTACGAACAGTGCAATAGCGATCGATACGAAGGAGACAGCCTTCGAAAAACATAAACTTGCATCGATCATATCTCACAATCTACAAGTCCAAATGCTACAAAATTTTCACTGGAGCTTACGTACAACCTAAAGAATGTTCATGCTCGATTTCGACTCGATTGGGCAAAATCTTGATCGATACGAAATTCATTCGTATCGATCACGGATCAAGTTCAAACCATATGGGATCGATTGTGTAGGTCCGCCCACATGCCAGAAGAGGTCTCCCGAGATCTAAGCGAGATATTTGTTGCATATGCCTATAAATAGCATCCCAATGGCTTCAGAAAAGGGGGACTTTTGGCTCTTCTACGTCCAGACTCTGCCGGATTCATCATTGTACTCGGATTTTGCTGTTGTAATCAGTTGTAACTCATTGTAATCAACAAGCAAACTTCAATCAAATTATCAACTTCAAAGTGGACGTAGGTCGGATTGCCGAACCACTATAAACCCTGTGTTCTCTACTGCTTTCATCTAAATTTTCCGAGTGTTCTTCATTTTTAATTCTCTACATACTTGTTATCTGTGATTATGAACTGGTGCTTTCATTGGCAATTGGGTGTTTGTGTCCAATTTTAGCACAAACATATTTGTTCTAAATTTGTAATCTTATTTATATTTCTAGTTTCTTGTGTTCCTCTATTTTGAATTTTTTAAGAAGATTTGGAAGGGCTAGTATAAAACCCTGCTTACTTTAAAAAAACTATCTTAAATAGTTTAAGAAGATTAATATAAAATTTTAGAAATTTTATATAAATTAAATTAATTAAATTTGATTGAATTAATAATATTAAAATTAATTAAATCTAATTAAATAATAAGATACATGTTTTTATTATAAAAGTGAATTAAATTGTAAATGTTACAAAATAAGTTAAAACTTCTACAACTATATATCAATAAAATTAAGTGAAACTGGAAAAAAAAACCAAATGAGAGTTAAGGAATAAGTACATATGTATAATACATATACCATGATTACAGATGTGTCACACTTGAATCACGCAGACATTTAATAAAAGTTACATTGTTTCCTAAATCGATATCACTTAATATATATATATATATTAAAGATTATGAACCTTTAATATAATTTTTTATCTACCATTTAGATATTAATAGATTACTTGCATACTCTTTACTTGTTGAGCTTTCCTCAAGTTAGAGATGTTATATGTGATACTATTAATATGTTGACTAGACGAGATAAGATGCATTCATGTAATTGTTGAGCTTTCCTCAAGGTACATGCATTATGCTTTTTCCGCCATGAAATGGTAGGTACGAGTGAATACTCTCTCTTGATTTGTTGAGCTTTCCTCCATGTTGAGATGAGATTAGACAAAGACTACGGGTTAAGAGTTGTATATGATTAATAAGTTATTATCCATTGCATACGAGCCTATAATTTGTTAAGCTTTTCTCAAGCTCAGAATCAAGACAAGCAGTACTAACACCCATTAGAGAAATCAAAAGATTTATATGTTTTCTCTTAGCATTTTGAGAAACATAAATGCCTAATGGGAGCCTTATAAGAAGTATAAAATGTTAACATTTGGCCTTTTTAATACTGTAAGAATATACGTTATACAAGTTGAAATAATCTACTTGACATATTTGTGCAACTAATATAATTGATAAAATATTTATCAGTTAAATTATACAAATGAACTGAATTAAAGATTGATTCAAAAATATAAAACATACTTACCAGAAAATCGTTTACCATGTTATCACCTTAAGGTTAATGTAAAGTCAATCTATACAAATATTGAAACTTTATGCCTCAGTCACTTAAGTGTTTATTTGTACGAGACTATGTATTATCTTCTATGAGTTCTGAAATGTAAAAGCAATACAAGAATATGGAAATTTGATCGATATTCGATCACATATAAATGTTATATAGTGAAAAGTCGCGATTTGTAATGTACGAAATTTTGATGAAATAAGTTCATTCAAAATAAGCAAATAAACCATAACGAGAGATTGAGTATTTAATATAATTGATTACAATAAGGATCCCATTGTGTTGGATGTAGCACCAGACCAAAAGCTACAAGGCGTACCTAGGAACTCGAACATTGAAATGTCAGTCTGATCAGTTTACGTAAATTACAACTTATTTGATATCCTCAAATGTTAAGGATGATGAAATAAACTTTTGTAAAAAGTCCATTATGGTTAGCTAGTAAGGTTTTCCCTTTGAATGGTTCGACCATTTTAAATAAAGGTTAATGCACGAGAGTGGATGTAACTTAGGCATGGTTGGGATGAAGAGAATGAATAGTCACTTCTGCTTCATGAAGCGATGTAGGAAACAAAATTGTATAAAATATAGTTTATACTTAATATGGAATGAGAAATGTGATTTTATTCCAATTATCATTTTCATATAAAAATTATTTTATATAAAATTCATTTCTACGAGTTTAAGCTACTTGATCGAAAATCCTTGACGGTAATTGGTTACAGTAAAAGAAATAAATAGCTCATTGTGAGAAGTTGAATGAAACTTTGTATTTCATACGCTATTATAGTTGTGGTGGAAATAGTGGGAGCATGCCATATAATACTTATCAGTAGATGCATTAAGGTGTGAAAAATTAGTTTCGTAAATATACCTAATATTATTTACGAAATAATAATTGATTTAAGGATTGACTGAAAGTGGATATACTTTTATTTTGTTATGAATATTTTAAAATTTTGTTATGAAATAAATATATTAAAATAACAGTACTTATTGTAATAGCTACATAAGATAGAAGTATCCAATAAATTTACAATTATTTTGGAATTAAGGATAATGCACAAAAAGATGTATGTAGTAGAAAGTCCAATGATACCAAAATGGTTCCACATACTTTCTTTAATTCACAGATGAATTATCATAAAATAAATATTTGTATTTGATGCATATATAGTATGTCTATGATATGTTCGTAGAATAGAAAATGGAAGTAAATATCATGACGTGCAAAAGAAACAAATAATCGATATGATCAAATTGGTAAGTATATTAGAAAGTGTTCTAAAAGTATCTAAAACGAATAAGATTCGATCTCAAAAGTCGTTCCTCCCTATGATACAGAATAATGTATAGATAAGGGGTAATCAGACTTTTTGGACAAAGCACAATTGACTATGAGTGAAGTTGAGTAAGCTTTTTTTTTGTAAGGTCGGGTACTTATAAGTAAATCCATAAGGTTAAAATTAATTTCATTTAAAAACATAGTTTACGAGATCATACAAGATAAGAGTTGATAAAACACCCACATATCCTAGGTCAAGGAGTTGATAAGTTGTGTGAGTCGAGAGGCTGCACATAATAATTGCTCGTGGAGATCTTGTATGGACCATCCTAAAGGAATTTTGGACCGATCAATATTGATTGATTAATTATGTTATGAACATAAGCTTCGTAAACTCAGAACTAAATATATTTTATATAAAGGCGATTCATAAAAATTTTCTAAATGCCTGTTCCGTTATTTTGAGAAACAAATGTTCTTTCAAGAATTGCCAACTTTATCACAAGGAAATTTATTTTAGAAATTATCAATAGTAAAATGGATTTAGATATGATCCAAAGATAAAAATGATTTCATAAGATGAAATGAAATTAACTAAACCAAAACAAACATGACACATTAGAATGTCCAATAAGAATTCTCGCACATTAAAGATAAACTAGGAGTTTTTTATCAAAGTCAAGAATAGAATTTTCTCAATTGTCAATAAAGCCATTAAGTGTATTGTCTCTGCCATATGGTACAATGCTTAAATCTTGTGTGACGGCCCGGATTTTTAGCGTCAAAATAATTGAGTAGTTAACTGATTTAGATAACGTTTGAATTATAAAATCGTTGGAGATGATAAATAAATAATATATTTCACCATTTTAAATGCAAGAAAAATAATTCCATTGGTAATGTGACGATCCGAGATTTTGGTAATATTATTTTAATAAACATTTTAATTTAATTAATTAAAATACAACTTATTGTTTAAAAACACACATATATATATATATGTGTGTGTGTGTGTGTGTGTGTGTGTGTGTATTGGGAAGAAAATATGAATTGGGATTTAAAATAAGAGTTTTTAAATATTCAAAATAAAATTTAGCTTATTCACCTTAAATTAAAATAAATCTTATCAATGTAAAGATGGAATAAAATAAAGTATAGTCTTATCAATATTTAAACAATTATATGGTTGGGATAAAATAAATCTTAACAATTTAAATACTTGAAGTATAAAACTAAATATGGGTATAAAATACATATAAATATATATATAACAACACTAGAAAATATGATATGAACATAAGTATAAAATAATTAATAAAGAGGAAATTAAATGTTGGATGGTTAAACTTTAAAATGAAAAAAAAGATAAATGTTTTGAATAAATTTATAGTTATGTGAATACAAAATGAACACTTGAAATAATAAGAAGCAAGACAAAGCTAGGTGTATGGATATACTCTCAAAATAGAAGATATATAGGTGTACATATATATATAAAAGAAACGATGAAGTGATAAGTATGAGCTTGTGGAGCAAGCCAATGTAATTAATGCTAACACATGAATATATCATCTCAGCCACAAGAGAGTCATTTCAAAATGTATATGTATCATTTCAGTCTCTACAAGGAAGGAAAAAAAATTATCTCTGACCTAAGATTGTACCAATATATCCTTCTTATTCTAGCTAGTTCCAGTTCATTCACAACTGAGCAAACCAGAAATATTAGCATCACCGTTTCTCAAAAACTGAAATAACAATTTAACAAAACAAGACAGGATTAAAATGTAGAGAAAAGCAACAGCAGGGACAATGGTGAGCAAACTAACCCAGTTCTTCTTTCTTTATACCTGTGAATAAATACATATATAAAAAGGATTTAGAAAGTTTATCTTCTGCATGTGATTTCCGTGATGGATTGTAGCCGGCAAGTATATATATATATATATGTGTGAATTTTTGTATATATGAATGTTAAATCTATGCATGTTGTAGTGAGTTCATTCTACTCTGTTTAGAAAATACAGAGTACAATACAAAGTAGAAAACAAAACCCAATTCAATTCTCCTTATCCAGTTATCACTGGGCTTAAATTTTCAAACAAAACATGATTGTATAACCATAATCTAAGTTTAAAATAGTGTTTAAGGATTTTTAAATTTGAAAATTTTCTGATATAAAGAAAAGTCAGTAAAATCTTTAAATTTGATAAAACTCCAACATTTTATTTTCTAGATTCGAACATACAACTTGAATCGACATGGTAAAACTTGATTTTTAAAGCAAAAATCATGAGTTTTAGATTGAAATTGATGAGGCATTTCTGGGTTGACCAGAAATGAGTTTTCGAGCAAAGTCAGACAACGGGGTTGTTTCTGGTGGTCGAGGCTTGGGTCGGAGCTAGTATGGTGATCAACGAAATGGATAAAAATGGTGGATGTGGAGTTCGCACGCCGTGGCGTCGGCGATAGGCAAATTAGATTTTAAACCCTAGTTTTGTTTGGGTTTGAAGATTCGGTCGCAGAGGTTCCTTGCTGCATCGAGCTTGACCAGATTGGAGGAGATCATACTAGAGACGTGGACGAAGTTGTTGACGTAAGCCCGGTGTTTTCTGGTGGTCGATATTGTTCTAGCGAATTGATTACTGATGGGGTTGTGAGCTTCCAGTTTCGACTGGAAGTCTTGTTTCTTCTTTTGGTTTTGCGACAGCAGTTGGAGGGTCGGATATGTACGAGCGGTCGATCGCCGATGCGTGGAGCGAATCGCCGGAGGTGGCGATGTCGTTGATGGCGCGTGCACGTGCACAGCCATGGTTTTGGTCAGGGAAACGAGTTGTATGCAACGCGAAGGGGTGCTCGAGTGGAATTGGTTTTAGCCCGAGTTTATACTCGAGAAGTATTCTTGAGTTTGGCCTTTTCCAGTTTGTTTTAAGTTAAGTTAAACTCAACTTAAAAAAAAAAGAGGAGGAAGATGAGTATCTCGAGTCATACTCAAGACAGGTTAAACCCGAAGTTAAGGTTAATGTTTTCTTTTAAACTATAAAAATAATAATTAAGTTTTAAATAAGGCAAAATGTTTTGAAAACATGTATTAATTGTAAGTAATTAATAAAATTGCTTTATTTGGATGTTAGTTAAGTTTAAAAAGTAATTTCAACTTCGAACTCAAACAGTTCATTGTTGGAACTGAGTAGTTAATTAAAGGAAGAGATTTTTCTTAATTATTTAAGGTTTTTCAAATGCGAATATACTGTGGAAATATAACCAATGGATAGTTAATTACTTAGTGTAATTGATTAAAGAAATTAACTTTAAATAATAAATTAAGATGGTATTTAAATGTTAATCATTGAAATTGTTTGAGGTTAATTAATGGGAGAAATTAATTAAGGACTTATTATTCAATTAATCAAGGATGATTAATTTAGATAATAATTAAAGGATGATTAATTAATTTGTTTGTAAATTAATTAATATTAAGTAAGCAGAATGTAGGGTGATTGAAGTAATTTATTTAATTTGTTTAAATTAATTAGAATGGTATGGCAAATGCATCTTGCTTATGAATGATTGAGTGATATTTCAGTGCCTTGGATTATTGTTATCCATAATATATATGTGATTGTGATGTTTTGTGAAATGAAATGTTTTTGTAATATGATATGTTGAGTTGAACAAAGATAATGTGGTTATCTATGATGAATTGTTGTGTAAAAGTGACATCAAATATTTAAAATTTAATCACTTGAATAGCTTGGGTTAAGATGACATTGGATTTGAAGAGACCGAAGTCGGTTATTAGTAAATACCTGAAACCACTTCAAATCTTTATAGATGGATGTGTGAAATCAGTGATGCCTATAACAAATTGTGAACTTGTAGATCGATACGAGTTACCCCGGGTTTTATGAAAGTTATATGCTTTTGTATTCCTTATTAGATGGGTTTACTCACGCTGGTTTCCAGCCTGACCCGGGTGTTACTTTGATGTAATGCTTGGGTCAGACCGAGTATTGCAGATTTTTCAGGTAAGGACGTTCTGGAGCTCGGAGGCGAGCTGGATGGTAGGAACGTATGGAGTGTTTTTCGCTATGATATATTGTTGTATATTGGGACATGTTGATTGTATATGTCCAGTGATTGTGTATATGTTGTAACTCTGATGTATTAAAGTGTAATTTAACTGATACAGTTTCTTTGTATAAATGGTATTATATGATATTATATTTTGATCCGCTGCGAATGTGAGATTCTGTGACTTGTTTTCTGTTTCTTCTTCTTCTTCTATCTCTTTCTTCTTTCCTAACTATCTGGAATTTTCGGGATCGAAAATTCCGGGTCGTTACATTTGGTATCAGAGCAGAAGGTTAAGCGAAAACCTTGGCCATGGCGGGTTCACTCATCAGAGATAGGGTTAGTATTACCCTAAGGTGAGTTGAGTGTAGATATATGAGAGAGCGTACTTGTTATTTTCCTATATAAAGAGTTTAAATGAGTTTATATAAGAATATATTTTGATATATGTAAATAATATTTCTTTCTAATGGATATTAAGGTAATTGGCTGTTCAATTATTGGAATTAAATTAAGTGGAAATAGAAATATAACTAAATTTAAAAAAAATGAGTTTGAAATGGATTCGAACTGAAATTAAATTTTTGAATCTGGAGAAGAATTTTCAGAATAAGATAATAGTGAATTGATGTGACGCCCCACCTCTATGCTCATAATAACAAAGAGTATTAAAAGAAATACTGTCTATTATTACGAAGAATAAGGCTGGATAGGAGCGACCATCCGTAATTGGCCTTACACTAATATTGGTTATCTCGATAGGAGTGGTATATACTTTTTATTTTTCATCTATTGTTTATTTACTCCCATCGACATATCCAATTATCAGTATAAAACAAACTACGATAGTTCATAATAGTTTAAGACATTAGATATAACAATAACACAGATAATATAAATGCGGAACACAGAATAACAAAATCTCATATATATAACCGATGTCAGTTACAATATAGTTGACACGATACATATGATACAACTACAACTGTCGACTCTAGAAGTTATATATACGAGTATATTATCGACTAATATACATGAATACATATCGTTCTATACAATGACATGACTACTACAAAATGACACTGACAACTTCAAAAGATGTGAAAAGTCTTCAAATCCCAAATAGCAACTCAAGGAAGGAAATCTACAACCTGAAATAACTCAGGTCTGACCCGAGTATTACATTCAAAAGAAAATAATAAACGGGTCAGTCTAATTCAAACTCAGTTATTAGTGCATAGTAGCAATAATAATCAGATAGTCAAATAGACGACAGTCACAGAAATCTCGTATATCCAACTCTTGATACGAGAATTGGATAACGGCATATATAACACTAAATAGTGTTAAACAATAAATCAGCAGATTTAAATCATCAACAGAGATAAATAAACAATTTATCAAATCGACTAAATCAATTTAAAACAATTGAAATTGTCACTTTAAAACCATCACATGAATTTAAGGGCACGGCGAATATACAAACTGCAACTTCAATGTGTTGCTATCTTATTTGAAAACAAATGCACATCCAACTAGCAGTAATCAGTGCTAAAAGAACAACAACCCGAATGTGAAGGTATCAAAATCAAGAACAGGGTGCAGTACCGAAGCAAAAGACAGGGATGTATTGCTTTTCCGAGAACAATTACTATATAGTGCAAACCATCAATGCAAAGTCAAAGACAACAACACTACAGGCACCAGGTCAGAAAGACCATAGTGACAAACTCAAATGTACAGAGACATCAACAATTACAGGTGCAATATAATGCAACAGTGGACAAGGACTAGGCCACAGCAACAAGATGAACCAGACAGTGATTTAAGAAATATCACAGTCAAGTATGCTACAGAAACACTAACTGATGAACAAGGATAGATGCAACAGACTTTAAAATGAAGACCACTTCATATTAAAGAAGACTCAAGTATATGGAAAGCTTCAACATGGATGCAGACATGTCAAACTCCCAAAGATACAATAGTGAAGGAAACTGCATCTCAAAAATGCAGAACCCAAACCAAGGTCAAGCAAGGCAGGTAGCAATAACTACACTAGAATGTCAAAGGCTGGAAATCAACAAAACACTTCAGTATGAAAACAACTACAATGCAGATTGCATCAAACCAGAGAACATCAAAACAAGATTGTCATGATGCAGATTGCAAGATAGTCTAGACTCAACATGAGCACCAACCTGAAACAATGTCAAACAGTGCTAACCCAAATGAATGGAGACAACAGAGACTTGAGACCAGCAATGCTACTGGATGAACAAACATAGCCATAGTAATCAAGTACAAGACCCGAGCTCATCACAGCAAAATGTTAATCCAGGACAATGAGATAACACATATGTGCTACATGAATGCATATGCAAGCGATCAGGTACAACAGCTCTAGCAAGTATATCAATATCATCACCGAAATAAATGATCAAAGTCAAAGATCAAAGTCAGGCGAAGTCAAGACAGTGAAGGATTTCAAGTGAAGTGCTTAAATTTACAGTAAAGTTTAAAAGAGAATATCACAACTAAGTCAAACTCAATCAATGATGAAGTCCTGCAACTATTCACAAACTACAAATACCAAGAGGTCAAAGCCGAAGTCAGTGTTACAGGGATGAACACAAATGCAGACTCACGTTTATATGAAGTGAATAGGATACAGCCATCAACACGAACAAAAGATCATCACAATGCAAACTCCAGTGTGAAGACAACAGAAGTGATGTTAGAAGTCATACAGCTCAAACTACACAAATATCACAAATTCATGTCCAACATGATCAAGTACGACTCCAGAAATAAACAGTGAAGTGCAACAGAGGAGAGTCCAGAGAAATTTAGGGATATGCCAAGCAACCAGACCAGCAACAAAATGAACAAACTCCGCATTTAAATTCAAGAATATATACATACACACATCATATGCATATATATGCACATATATAGTCTTGAATAAACAGTTCAAAATGAATACAAACTTCAAGTGACAGTGGTAACTATACAAGTGAAAGCAAACAGTGAAGAACACTATCAAGTCGAATGCAACAGGGAAACAAAGGCACCAGTAAACAAAACGTCAAGTTCGAATCACGACGACAATTCGACTGCCGAGCATAGTACTGAACGGTGGATAAACAAATTCGAAGACAACATTCTCAGAAGCCAACTAAGTCGGAAATCAAAACCCAAGCATCAAATAGAAACATACGTTCAAGAGAATAAACTGCCCATTCCAACCAATATATGCGACGAAGATAAAGGGATTCAAACCCTAATAAAACAACTTAAAATCCAAATCACGAAACTGAGCAGTTGAATTAGATGTGAGCGGTAGCACTCACCTTTAATTCGACGAGCAAGCAACACGTTTCCTCACTCGATCGAGCAAAACGAAGTCGAAGTCAATCGCCTTTGAGATACCAAAGCCCTAATTGAAGATCGAAGAAGTCGCGGCCACCATTTTTGCTTTTGGTTTAGGGTTCGAATAGAAATGAGTTAAGGGGAGGGAACAGGCATAGGCCCTTATCTCACAACATCAAGAAATGGGCTGAGCAAAAAAAAAAGGGAAATGTTTATTTAAAGCTCGTATATCCTTTAACAAAATTATTTAAAAGAATTTGTAATTGGTAAACGAATTACAACTCGAATATAATTCCAATTACAATTGTCAAATAAATTAAATCATCATTTGATGATAACAAAGCGATTGTGGAATCTCGGGTTGTTACAGACTCCCCTCCTTATAAAAATTACGTCCACGCAATCATAGGGAATAAATGGATAAAAGGTAACAACCAAAAGAGCATGGCAATGTCGAATGTATAAGCAAAGAAAGTGTCAGCGGGGAAGTATTAGATAAGAAATCAAAAGGTTCGACTGCTTCAAATCAAAAGAATCAACATCGTGGGAATCAGGGATCAAAATCAGACGACTAACAAAAGCAAGAACAATCGAGTTCCAGCAACTAAAAGAGAAGGAAAAACAGAGCCGAAATCCCATACAGAGCACGAATTGAATGTGAGTAAATCAAATTACTCACCTGAATTGCCAGAGAAAAAGACGAAGCTCAAATCTCAAAAATCGCAAATATTCAATCATCAAAAACGATAATCAAATTTCTCAAATCAACAAAGATTCGATTATCACAAACGATAATCAAATTTAAAATTCAACAAATATTCGATTATCAAAAACGATAATCAAATTTCTCAAATCAACAAATATTTAATTATCAAAAGCGATAATTAAATCTCAAATCAGCAAATATTTAATTATCAAAAGCGATAATTAAATCTCAATTCAACAAATATTTAATTATCAAAAGCGATAATTAAATCTCAAATCAGCAAATATTTAATTATCAAAAGCGATAATTAAATCTCAAATCAGCAAATATTTAATTATCAAAAGCGATAATTAAATCTCAAATCAGCAAATATTTAATTATCAAAAGCGATAATTAAATCTCAAATCAGCAAATATTTAATTATCAGAAGCGATAATTAAATCTCAAATCAGCAAATATTTAATTATCAAAAGCGATAATTAAATCTCAAATCAACAAATATTTAATTATCAAAAGCGATAATTAAATCTAAAATCAACAAATATTTAATTATCTGAAGCGATAATTAAATCTCAAATCAACAAATATTTAATTATCAAAAGCGATAATTAAATCTCAAATCAACAAATATTTAATTATCTCAAGCGATAATTAAATCTCAAATCAACAAATATTTAATTATCTAAAGCGATAATTAAATTCGAAATCAGCAAATATTTAATTATCTAAAGCGATAATTAAATCTCAACTCAACAAATATTTAATTATCTAAAGCGATAATTAAATTCGAAATCAGCAAATATTTAATTATCTCAAGCGATAATTAGAAACAACAAATATCTGATTATCAAAAACGATAATCAGAACTCATATCAACAAATATCTAATTATCACAAGCGATAATTAGAAACAACAAATATCTGATTATCAAAAACGATAATCAGAACTCATATCAACAAATATCTAATTATCACAAGCGATAATTAGAAACAACAAATATCTGATTATCAAAAACGATAATCAGAACTCATATCAACAAATATCTAATTATCACAAGCGATAATTAGAAACAACAAATATCTGATTATCAAAAACGATAATCAGAACTCATATCAACAAATATCTAATTATCACAAGCGATAATTAGAAACAACAAATATCTGATTATCAAAAACGATAATCAGAACTCATATCAACAAATATCTAATTATCACAAGCGATAATTAGAAACAACAAATATCTGATTATCAAAAACGATAATCAGAACTCATATCAACAAATATCTAATTATCACAAGCGATAATTAGAAACAACAAATATCTGATTATCAAAAACGATAATCAGAACTCATATCAACAAATATCTAATTATCACAAGCGATAATTAGAAACAACAATTATCTGATTATCAAAAACGATAATCAGAACTCATATCAACAAATATCTAATTATCACAAGCGATAATTAGAAACAACAAATATCTGATTATCAAAAACGATAATCAGAACTCATATCAACAAATATCTAATTATCACAAACGATAATTAGAAACAACAAATATCAGATTATCAAAAACGATAATCAGAACTCATATCAACAAATATCTAATTATCACAAGCGATAATTAGAAACAACAAATATCTGATTATCAAAAACGATAATCAGAACTCATATCAACAAATATCCAATTACCTGCAGATAATTGGAAGCAACAAATATCTAGAAATCAATTAAGAAGACTAGAAAATCAACATAAAAGCTTGGATCGATCCCATCAGATGGCGAGTTTTTAATTCGCCGCACGTGCATCTCAGAGTGGCCGAAGCCTACCAAGTACTCAACATAATTTTGGCGCCCATCAGATTGACCCGAAGGTCCGTAGAGTGACCCGAAGGTCTAGTACTGGTATTTGACCCGAAGGTCCGCAGAGTGGCCCGAAAGCCCAACAAATGACCCGAAGGTCCGCAGAGTGGCCCGAAAGCCCAACAAATGACCCGAAGGTCCTCATAGTGGCTCGAAAGCACACGAAAGCATCAAAATGTTTCAATTAACGAGTCCGGAATTAACCAAAATAGCAAACACACATGTCCCATAACCACGAGTTTTACTAAATTGTTTAATTCTCTTCATCGTTTCCTTGAAAGTGTAAAATCATCAAAATCATCAAAACGACAGATATTTCAATTAACGAGTCTGGAATTAACCAAAATAGTAAAAGTGTGGTTCCATACTCCGCACTTTTGCTAAATCGTTTAAATCACTTCATCGTTTCCTTGAAAGTGCAAAATTGTGTATTTTGTAAAAATACACTTTACATTCTCAAACGGACAAGTCCGGAATTAAGCGAATCAGTAAAAGAAAGGGGTCATAGTCCTCGATTTTGCTGAAACGTTTAAATCGCTTCCTCATTCTTTTGAAATCGCAAACTGTAAATTTTTTTTTTTTTGAAAACAATTTTATTTATTTTGTAAAAATAACAATTCGCATTCTCAACTGAACAAGTCCGGAGTTAAGCGAAACAGTAAAAGAAAGGGATCATAATCCTCGATTTTGCTGAATCGTTTAAGTCGCTTTCTCATTCTTTTGAAAATGCAAACTGCTAAAATTTTATAAAACAATTTTCCAATCACGTGATTAAAACAGCAAATCAGTAACAATTTCGGTAAGGAAATCGTACTTCTCAAAATACCGTAAAAACGGTCACAAAACAGCATTGTGGAATAACTGCTTGAAAATCCACTTTTAAAATTTGACGGTTACGGAAGCCAAAGCGACAGTAGTTTTAAAACGTCAAAATCACATCAAAACAATCTACATCAAAATGTAATGTCAGTGAATTCTCATTCATCAAGATGCCACAAAACACCGTACTTCAAAATATAGCATTGGTGTAAAATTCCGTTGTAAAAATAACGGCAACAAAATATGTTTCATAACCAAGCATCGGTTCAACGTAAAATAAATGCAATAACGTGCAATTCAAATTTTGCACGTATTATAAAATGAGCAAAGAAATCATTCGAAGGTATCTTCAATGAAGATAATTCACAACAGCAAAAATCTAATCAATATATGATTATTACAAAAGAAAGCCAGCAGAAATTTCAACAAAAATCACATAACTGTAATTTCTTCGAATCCTCAATTCGGATTCGAAATTCTCAAAGAAACAAAATAATTACAGCTATGTAAACAACAAATGAAATTCATATCAATTTCGTATTTCAATTTGTAAATCAAAAAGATTATCAGTTGTACTCAGCGATGACAGTTTCACTGTTTCCGCTGCGCACTTTGATAAATAGAACACGAATCAATCAAATCATCAGAACACAATTTCATCAAAACAACAAAACACAACTCCACTTTTATTTTTAAATAAAGATATTTAAAAATTTCATCAAAATTTCAAAACTTTAGTTTTGACTCAAATCACAGATAAAACATCGACTAATAGTTGTAACATATGTTCCATCCAAGTTATGTTTTATATTATGTCCATAAACCCCAAGCTCTGATACCAACTGTGACGCCCCACCTCTATGCTCATAATAACAAAGAGTATTAAAAGAAATACTGTCTATTATTACGAAGAATAAGGCTGGATAGGAGCGACCATCCGTAATTGGCCTTACACTAATATTGGTTATCTCGATAGGAGTGGTATATACTTTTTATTTTTCATCTATTGTTTATTTACTCCCATCGACATATCCAATTATCAGTATAAAACAAACTACGATAGTTCATAATAGTTTAGGACATTAGATATAACAATAACACAGATAATATAAATGCGGAACACAGAATAACAAAATCTCATATATATAACCGATGTCAGTTACAATATAGTTGACACGATACATATGATACAACTACAACTGTCGACTCTAGAAGTTATATATACGAGTACATTATCGACTAATATACATGAATACATATCGTTCTATACAATGACATGACTACTACAAAATGACACTGACAACTTCAAAAGATGTGAAAAGTCTTCAAATCCCAAATAGCAACTCAAGGAAGGAAATCTACAACCTGAAATAACTCGGGTCTGACCCGAGTATTACATTCAAAAGAAAATAATACACGGGTCAGTCTAATTCAAACTCAGTTATTAGTGCATAGTAGCAATAATAATCAGATAGTCAAATAGACGACAGTCACAGAAATCTCGTATATCCAACTCTCGATACGAGAATTGGATAACGGCATATATAACACTAAATAATGTTAAACAATAAATCAGCAGATTTAAATCATCAACAGAGATAAATAAACAATTTATCAAATCGACTAAATCAATTTAAAACAATTGAAATTGTCACTTTAAAACCATCACATGAATTTAAGGGCACGGCGAATATACAAACTGCAACTTCAATGTGTTGCTATCTTATTTGAAAACAAATGCACATCCAACTAGCAGTAATCATTGCTAAAAGAACAACAACCCGAATGTGAAGGTATCAAAATCAAGAACAGGGTGCAGTACCGAAGCAAAAGACAGGGATGTATTGCTTTTCCGAGAACAATTACTATATAGTGCAAACCATCAATGCAAAGTCAAAGACAACAACACTACAGGCACCAGGTCAGAAAGACCATAGTGACAAACTCAAATGTACAGAGACATCAACAATTACAGGTGCAATATAATGCAACAGTGGACAAGGACTAGGCCACAGCAACAAGATGAACCAGACAGTGATTTAAGAAATATCACAGTCAAGTATGCTACAGAAACACTAACTGATGAACAAGGATAGATGCAACAGACTTTAAAATGAAGACCACTTCATATTAAAGAAGACTCAAGTATATGCAAAGCTTCAACATGGATGCAGACATGTCAAACTCCAAAAGATACAATAGTGAAGGAAACTGCATCTCAAAAATGCAGAACCCAAACCAAGGTCAAGCAAGGCAGGTAGCAATAACTACACTAGAATGTCAAAGGCTGGAAATCAACAAAACACTTCAGTATGAAAACAACTACAATGCAGATTGCATCAAACCAGAGAACATCAAAACAAGATTGTCATGATGCAGATTGCAAGATAGTCTAGACTCAACATGAGCACCAACCTGAAACAATGTCAAACAGTGCTAACCCAAATGAATGGAGACAACAGAGACTTGAGACCAGCAATGCTACTGGATGAACAAACATAGCCATAGTAATCAAGTACAAGACCCGAGCTCATCACAGCAAAATGTTAATCCAGGACAAGGAGATAACACATATGTGCTACATGAATGCATATGCAAGCGATCAGGTACAACAGCTCTAGCAAGTATATCAATATCATCACCGAAATAAATGATCAAAGTCAAAGATCTAAGTCAGGCGAAGTCAAGACAGTGAAGGATTTCAAGTGAAGTGCTTAAATTTACAGTAAAGTTTAAAAGAGAATATCACAACTAAGTCAAACTCAATCAATGATGAAGTCCTGCAACTATTCACAAACTACAAATACCAAGAGGTCAAAGCCGAAGTCAGTGTTACAGGGATGAACACAAATGCAGACTCACGTTTATATGAAGTGAATAGGATACAGCCATCAACACGAACAAAAGATCATCACAATGCAAACTCCAGTGTGAAGACAACAGAAGTGATGTCAGAAGTCATACAGCTCAAACTACACAAATATCACAAATTCATGTCCAACATGATCAAGTACGACTCCAGAAATAAACAGTGAAGTGCAACAGAGGAGAGTCCAGAGAAATACAGGGATATGCCAAGCAACCAGACCAGCAACAAAATGAACAAACTCCGCATTTAAATTCAAGAATATATACACACACACATCATATGCATATATATGCACATATATAGTCTTGAATAAACAGGTCAAAATGAATACAAACTTCAAGTGACAGTGGTAACTATACAAGTGAAAGCAAACAGTGAAGAACACTATCAAGTCGAATGCAACAGGGAAACAAAGGCACCAGTAAACAAAACGTCAAGTTCGAATCACGACGACAATTCGACTGCCGAGCATAGTACTGAACGGTGGATAAACAAATTCGAAGACAACATTCTCAGAAGCCAACTAAGTCGGAAATCAAAACCCAAGCATCAAATAGAAACATACGTTCAAGAGAATAAACTGCCCATTCCAACCAATATATGCAACGAAGATAAAGGGATTCAAACCCTAATAAAACAACTTAAAATCCAAATCACGAAACTGAGCAGTTGAATTAGATGTGAGCGGTAGCACTCACCTTTAATTCGACGAGCAAGCAACACGTTTCCTCACTCGATCGAGCAAAACGAAGTCGAAGTCAATCGCCTTTGAGATACCAAAGCCCTAATTGAAGATCGAAGAAGTCGCGGCCACCATTTTTGCTTTTGGTTTAGGGTTCGAATAGAAATGAGTTAAGGGGAGGGAACAGGCATAGGCCCTTATCTCACAACATCAAGAAATGGGCTGAGCAAAAAAAAAAGGGAAATGTTTATTTAAAGCCCGTATATCCTTTAACAAAATTATTTAAAAGAATTTGTAATTGGTAAACGAATTACAACTCGAATATAATTCCAATTACAATTGTCAAATAAATTAAATCGTCATTTGATGATAACAAAGCGATTATGGAATCTCGGGTTGTTACAATTGATTTCCAGTTGTAATAACCTTGGTTATTATCCTAAAATAATGAAATGTTTTAGGAAAATAAAACATTTAGGGAAGTATGACTTATAAATTGAAACTGAAGATGATCTTGGTTATGAAGTTTTGAAAGTTAAAATTTGTTCCAAAGTGATAAAGGAATAATAAATAATATTATTTAATGTATTTAAATAAAGGGGTCTTATATCAAACAAGAGTTGTTTAAAATTTAAAGGAATTTGTTTGATTTAAAACCAAAGGTTGTTTAAATTTTTAAGGTGTAACTTGGTGTACAAAGGAAATAATACGTATATATGAGGAATATTCATGATATTAAAAATGATTTGTAATAAATTCTAAATGTTGAATTTTAAATTTGGAATGATATGGGATGCCAAGGGGATAAGTTTTTGAACTTATAAGATTATTAAAGTTTAAAATTTGAAGTGGGAATTCAAATTTGAGTAAGTTTGACGAGATTAAATTGAATTTAACTTAAGGGAAGTTAAATAAGTTTGGAATAAACAACCTAAATTGGAAATTTCAAGATGAAATTGAGATTTAACTTAGGAAAGTTAAATGGGTTGATTTGAATTGGGAATTTGTGTGATCTCAAAATGGGTTTGAGATCTGGAAATTGAGAATTGATGGATGATTTAGAATAAATTGGATGATGTCATCCTATTGTTATTAATAATCTTTAAATTGTGAATTAGATCTTTTTAAACAAATGAAGAAATGGATTGTGGTGATATATGCATTATTGAGATAATAGGGAAATTAAACCTTAGTTTGAAATTAAGGACATGGGATTACTTTGAACTGCACTATTTGAATAACTGAATTTGTAAATTAAAATTGATTTTGAATTCTTATTTGAACTTTGTAATAAGTTAAGTATAGATAATATGAATTGGAATTTTGAAATTTGAACTCAGAATTAAATGGTTAGGTTGTTAAATTAAAAAGTAAAGGTAAATTTGATTTATGGGATTAAATCAACCTTTGAAATAATAACTCGAATTTGTATAATTCAAGATAGTTTAAAGTGAAATGAAATTGAAAGTTAATTGGAAATTTGGCAATTGATTGGAAATGGAGATTGGGAAGTTGAACAGTTTGACTCTGGACTATTTTCAAAATAAATTGTTTAATATAAATCTATTTTTCCAAACTATTTACTATACAACTTTTCTTTTTAAACCCAAACCATCTTCTACTTATTTTACAAATATTTTTGTAACCATTTAACAATTTTTCAACTATTTTATAAACTAATTGCTGCTTTTCAACTACTTAATAATTAGTTATTATTTTATGAATATTTAGCAATTATTTTACTATTTCCCCACTATCTTACAATTACTTAACCTTCTACAGCTATTTTACAAACTAATAATTATTTTTCAACCACTTATCTATTTTTCAAAATTTTCAAGCTATTTTCAAAATATAAAATGGTCAGAGTTCAAACTGTTATTGATTGAATACCCAACTGAGATAAGAATTGAAGTGATAATCCAAATGGGGATTAAGGCAAATGTGAATAAGTGAATAAAATCAAAATGAATGTGAATAGAAAGGAAATTGATTTAACTGATAATCAATGAAGATAAATACGTAGGATGTACGTATATTATTCTATTCGCATAGTGGTTTGATCCAGATTCGAGCACAGAATTTCGAGATAGTATTATCGATCCGAGTTGGGATTTTTTCGCTCGATTTTCGACGGCGAACCTGGATATGGATTTTTGATTGGTTCTGGATATTCTCTATCATAGTTGTGACTATGCAAGGAGAATGACGGTTTCTGATCAAGAAACCAGATCTGAGTCCGCACTAGGAATCAGGTGGACAATACTAGTTCGGAAGTGAAATTGTGTGATCGAGTGAGCGATCAGATTGATATTGCGTACGAATGAGATGTGGACATCGTACGGGTTTGAATAAAATTGATATTGAAATTTGTGGATAAGAACTGTAAATGGTTTTTGAAATGAAAGGTATATTTTGTGAAATATATGATAAAGTAAAATGGAAATTGGAGGTTCCGATAATAAGAATTTACTTTATGGGAATAAGTCATATGGTAAATGACTTTATAAAAGAGTAAATCAAATTTAAAAATATGATTTGGAATAAACAAAGTTATATATCTTTGTTATATAAGATAAAACTTCCCTTGTTGAATCTAGCCAGAATAAAAAGGGGTTTTTGAAAGTTTTGACGTATACAAAGGGAATTTGTATAAGTATAAAGTGATTTAAAGATTTCCCAAGAAATATATATATATATATATATGTGTGTGTGTGTGTGTGTGTGTGCATATATATATAAAAGATTTTATGGAAATGGTTTTGAAAAAAGGTTTTGGGAACCTTTGGATTTGAAAAAGGCTTTTGATTTTCGAGGAAAATCAAATTTGAAAGTTGGGAAAGCCTGATTTGTGAATTATCGATTTTGGGAATCGATTTTGTGTAAAGGAGCTTTATATGGAATTCATACTAGGTGTATGATTTGGAAAATACTATATGTGTATAGTATAAAGTGTTTTGAGATTGGCTCTGGGGAAAAAGGCGCTCTCTTGAAATGAACTTCTCAGGAGTGCCACAGGGTGGTACTACCTTGAGCCTCTAAGGGGGAGGTTCTAAAGTTGATCCTGTGAGTAGTCCGGACAAAACTAGTTCCTGAGGATTATTGTGTAGCGAAAGTCGAGGGGCTGATGCCTACAGAGGCATTTGGGTTATGCTGTGACGATAGTGTAACTCGATGTCACTGCGATCTACTGCAGACCATAGCGAAAGTCGTGTGTGCCGCTGAGAGCCAACAGTCTATGTTTGATTTTATATCAGTAGACTGCGACACTATGGTAACATAGTGAAAGTCGTGTGTGCCGCTGAGAGCCAACAATCTATGTTTGATTTTATATCGGTAGACTGCGACCTATGTAGGAGTGGAGAAGTTTCATTTTGACAGCGTAATCGAGAGGCCGCAGAGAGCCTGCAGTTACATGGACTTTTGCTGTGATGCAACGTAACCCTGAATGTAACTGCGATCTGTCGTGGGTTCTATGGTGTAATCAGTTACATGGACTTTTGCTGCGATGGCAACGTAACCCAGGATGTAACTGTGACCATGCATGGGTGTGATGATTTCCAGAGCATTTTCACCAAAGATATTTCCTCTATTTTCGAAACTGTTTTCTATATTTTCAATAAAATTATTTTCCAAAGTATTTTCACTTGGTGTTGCAAACGAGTTTACCAAGTACTTATAGATTTTCAGTCCTACGCCTGATCAACGTATGACCGAATTTCTATAAGAACAAGGATGGACTTGCTGAAACATCGAGTTATAAAAGTATTTTTGTAAAAACTACTTTGGAATAATATTATATAGATATTTAAAAGTATTTTAAAATTGATGATCAAAGAGTAATTATCTGATTTTAATTAAGCATCTTCATAAATGTTGGTTTCGTTCCTTTTCGAGGACAAAAAGATTTAAAGGGGGGAGGAATGTGACGGCCCGGATTTTTAGCGTCAAATAATTGAGTAGTTAACTGATTTAGATAACGTTTGAATTATAAAATCGTTGGAGATGATAAATAAATAATATATTTCACCATTTTAAATGCAAGAAAAAAAAATTCCATTGGTAATGTGACGATCCGAGATTTTGGTAATATTATTTTAATAAACATTTTAATTTAATTAATTAAAATACAACTTATTGTTTAAAAACATATATATGTGTGTGTGTGTGTGTGTGTGTGTGTATTGGGAAGAAAATATGAATTGGGATTTAAAATAAGAGTTTTTAAATATTCAAAATAAAATTTAGCTTATTCACCTTAAATTAAAATAAATCTTATCAATGTAAAGATGGAATAAAATAAAGTATAGTCTTATCAATATTTAAACAATTATATGGTTGGGATAAAATAAATCTTAACAATTTAAATACTTGAAGTATAAAACTAAATATGGGTATAAAATACATATAAATATATATATAACAACACTAGAAAATATGATATGAACATAAGTATAAAATAATTAATAAAGAGGAAATTAAATGTTGGATGGTTAAACTTTAAAATGAAAAAAAAGATAAATGTTTTGAATAAATTTATAGTTATGTGAATACAAAATGAACACTTGAAATAATAAGAAGCAAGACAAAGCTAGGTGTATGGATATACTCTCAAAATAGAAGATATATAGGTGTACATATATATAAATGAAACGATGAAGTGATAAGTATGAGCTTGTGGAGCAAGCCAATGTAATTAATGCTAACACATGAATATATCATCTCAGCCACAAGAGAGTCATTTCAAAATGTATATGTATCATTTCAGTCTCTACAAGGAAGGAAAAAAAATATCTCTGACCTAAGATTGTACCAATATATCCTTCTTATTCTAGCTAGTTCCAGTTCATTCACAACTGAGCAAACCAGAAATATTAGCATCACCGTTTCTCAAAAACTGAAATAACAATTTAACAAAACAAGACAGGATTAAAATGTAGAGAAAAGCAACAGCAGGGACAATGGTGAGCAAACTAACCCAGTTCTTCTTTCTTTATACCTGTGAATAAATACATATATAAAAAGGATTTAGAAAGTTTATCTTCTGCATGTGATTTCCGTGATGGATTGTAGCCGGCAAGTATATATATATATATATATATATATATGTGTGAATTTTTGTATATATGAATGTTAAATCTATGCATGTTGTAGTGAGTTCATTCTACTCTGTTTAGAAAATACAGAGTACAATACAAAGTAGAAAACAAAACCCAATTCAATTCTCCTTATCCAGTTATCACTGGGCTTAAATTTTCAAACAAAACATGATTGTATAACCATAATCTAAGTTTAAAATAGTGTTTAAGGATTTTTAAATTTGAAAATTTTCTGATATAAAGAAAAGTCAGTAAAATCTTTAAATTTGATAAAACTCCAACATTTTATTTTCTAGATTCGAACATACAACTTGAATCGACATGGTAAAACTTGATTTTTAAAGCAAAAATCATGAGTTTTAGATTGAAATTGATGAGGCATTTCTGGGTTGACCAGAAATGAGTTTTCGAGCAAAGTCAGACAACGGGGTTGTTTCTGGTGGTCGAGGCTTGGGTCGGAGCTAGTATGGTGATCAACGAAATGGATAAAAATGGTGGATGTGGAGTTCGCACGCCGTGGCGTCGGCGATAGGCAAATTAGATTTTAAACCCTAGTTTTGTTTGGGTTTGAAGATTCGGTCGCAGAGGTTCCTTGCTGCATCGAGCTTGACCAGATTGGAGGAGATCATACTAGAGACGTGGACGAAGTTGTTGACGTAAGCCCGGTGTTTTCTGGTGGTCGATATTGTTCTAGCGAATTGATTACTGATGGGGTTGTGAGCTTCCAGTTTCGACTGGAAGTCTTGTTTCTTCTTTTGGTTTTGCGACAGCAGTTGGAGGGTCGGATATGTACGAGCGGTCGATCGCCGATGCGTGGAGCGAATCGCCGGAGGTGGCGATGTCGTTGATGGCGCGTGCACGTGCACGTGCACAGCCATGGTTTTGGTCAGGGAAACGAGTTGTATGCAACGCGAAGGGGTGCTCGAGTGGAATTGGTTTTAGCCCGAGTTTATACTCGAGAAGTATTCTTGAGTTTGGCCTTTTCCAGTTTGTTTTAAGTTAAGTTAAACTCAACTTAAAAAAAAAAGAGGAGGAAGATGAGTATCTCGAGTCATACTCAAGACAGGTTAAACCCGAAGTTAAGGTTAATGTTTTCTTTTAAACTATAAAAATAATAATTAAGTTTTAAATAAGGCGAAATGTTTTGAAAACATGTATTAATTGTAAGTAATTAATAAAATTGCTTTATTTAGATGTTAGTTAAGTTTAAAACGTAATTTCAACTTCGAACTCAAACAGTTCATTGTTGGAACTGAGTAGTTAATTAAAGGAAGAGATTTTTCTTAATTATTTAAGGTTTTTCAAATGCGAATATACTGTGGAAATATAACCAATGGATAGTTAATTACTTAGTGTAATTGATTAAAGAAATTAACTTTAAATAATAAATTAAGATGGTATTTAAATGTTAATCATTGAAATTGTTTGAGGTTAATTAATAGGAGAAATTAATTAAGGACTTATTATTCAATTAATCAAGGATGATTAATTTAGATAATAATTAAAGGATGATTAATTAATTTGTTTGTAAATTAATTAATATTAAGTAAACAGAATGTAGGGTGATTGAAGTAATTTATTTAATTTGTTTAAATTAATTAGAATGGTATGGCAAATGCATCTCGCTTATGAATGATTGAGTGATATTTCAGTGCCTTGGATTATTGTTATCCATAATATATATGTGATTGTGATGTTTTGTGAAATGAAATGTTTTTGTAATATGATATGTTGAGTTGAACAAAGATAATGTGGTTATCTATGATGAATTGTTGTGTAAAAGTGACATCCAATATTTAAAATTTAATCACTTTAATAGCTTGGGTTAAGATGACATTGGATTTGAAGAGACCGAAGTCGGTTATTAGTAAATACCTGAAACCACTTCAAATCTTTATAGATGGATGTGTGAAATCAGTGATGCCTATAACAAATTGTGAACTTGTAGATCGATACGAGTTACCCCGGGTTTTATGAAAGTTATATGCTTTTGTATTCCTTATTAGATGGGTTTACTCACGCTGGTTTCCAGCCTGACCCGGGTGTTACTTTGATGTAATGCTCGGGTCAGACCGAGTATTGCAGATTTTTCAGGTAAGGACGTTCTGGAGCTCGGAGGCGAGCTGGATGGTAGGAACGTATGGAGTGTTTTTCGCTATGATATATTGTTGTATATTGGGACATGTTGATTGTATATGTCCAGTGATTGTGTATATGTTGTAACTCTGATGTATTAAAGTGTAATTTAACTGATACAGTTTCTTTGTATAAATGGTATTATATGATATTATATTTTGATCCGCTGCGAATGTGAGATTCTGTGACTTGTTTTCTGTTTCTTCTTCTTCTTCTATCTCTTTCTTCTTTCCTAACTATTTGGAATTTTCGGGATCGAAAATTCCGGGTCGTTACATTTGGTATCAGAGCAGAAGGTTAAGCGAAAACCTTGGCTCTGGCGGGTTCACTCATCAGAGATAGGGTTAGTATTACCCTAAGGTGAGTTGAGTGTAGATATATGAGAGAGCGTACTTGTTATTTTCCTATATAAAGAGTTTAAATGAGTTTATATAAGAATATATTTTGATATATGTAAATAATATTCCTTTCTAATGGATATTAAGGTAATTGGCTGTTCAATTATTGGAATTAAATTAAGTGGAAATAGAAATATAACTAAATTTAAAAAAAATGAGTTTGAAATGGATTCAAACTGAAATTAAATTTTTGAATCTGGAGAAGAATTTTCAGAATAAGATAATAGTGAATTGATGTGACGCCCCACCTCTATGCTCATAATAACAAAGAGTATTAAAAGAAATACTGTCTATTATTACGAAGAATAAGGCTGGATAGGAGCGACCATCCGTAATTGGCCTTACACTAATATTGGTTATCTCGATAGGAGTGGTATATACTTTTTATTTTTCATCTATTGTTTATTTACTCCCATCGACATATCCAATTATCAGTATAAAACAAACTACGATAGTTCATAATAGTTTAGGACATTAGATATAACAATAACACAGATAATATAAATGCGGAACACAGAATAACAAAATCTCATATATATAACCGATGTCAGTTACAATATAGTTGACACGATACATATGATACAACTACAACTGTCGACTCTAGAAGTTATATATACGAGTATATTATCGACTAATATACATGAATACATATCGTTCTATACAATGACATGACTACTACAAAATGACACTGACAACTTCAAAAGATGTGAAAAGTCTTCAAATCCCAAATAGCAACTCAAGGAAGGAAATCTACAACCTGAAATAACTCGGGTCTGACCCGAGTATTACATTCAAAAGAAAATAATAAACGGGTCAGTCTAATTCAAACTCAGTTATTAGTGCATAGTAGCAATAATAATCAGATGGTCAAATAGACGACAGTCACAGAAATCTCGTATATCCAACTCTTGATACGAGAATTGGATAACGGCATATATAACACTAAATAGTGTTAAACAATAAATCAGCAGATTTAAATCATCAACAGAGATAAATAAACAATTTATCAAATCGACTAAATCAATTTAAAACAAGTGAAATTGTCACTTTAAAAACATCACATGAATTTAAGGGCACGGCGAATATACAAACTGCAACTTCAATGTGTTGCTATCTTATTTGAAAACAAATGCACATCCAACTAGCAGTAATCAGTGCTAAAAGAACAACAACCCGAATGTGAAGGTATCAAAATCAAGAACAGGGTGTAGTACCGAAGCAAAAGACAGGGATGTATTGCTTTTCCGAGAACAATTACTATATAGTGCAAACCATCAATGCAAAGTCAAAGACAACAACACTACAGGCACCAGGTCAGAAAGACCATAGTGACAAACTCAAATGTACAGAGACATCAACAATTACAGGTGCAATATAATGCAACAGTGGACAAGGACTAGGCCACAGCAACAAGATGAACCAGACAGTGATTTAAGAAATATCACAGTCAAGTATGCTACAGAAACACTAACTGATGAACAAGGATAGATGCAACAGACTTTAAAATGAAGACCACTTCATATTAAAGAAGACTCAAGTATATGCAAAGCTTCAACATGGATGCAGACATGTCAAACTCCAAAAGATACAATAGTGAAGGAAACTGCATCTCAAAAATGCAGAACCCAAACCAAGGTCAAGCAAGGCAGGTAGCAATAACAACACTAGAATGTCAAAGGCTGGAAATCAACAAAACACTTCAGTATGAAAACAACTACAATGCAGATTGCATCAAACCAGAGAACATCAAAACAAGATTGTTATGATGCAGATTGCAAGATAGTCTAGACTCAACATGAGCACCAACCTGAAACAATGTCAAACAGTGCTAACCCAAATGAATGGAGACAACAGAGACTTGAGACCAGCAATGCTACTAGATGAACAAACATAGCCATAGTAATCAAGTACAAGACCCGAGCTCATCACAGCAAAATGTTAATCCAGGACAAGGAGATAACACATATGTGCTACATGAATGCATATGCAAGCGATCAGGTACAACAGCTCTAGCAAGTATATCAATATCATCACCGAAATAAATGATCAAAGTCAAAGATCAAAGTCAGGCGAAGTTAAGACAGTGAAGGATTTCAAGTGAAGTGCTTAAATTTACAGTAAAGTTTAAAAGAGAATATCACAACTAAGTCAAACTCAATCAATGATGAAGTCCTGCAACTATTCACAAACTACAAATACCAAGAGGTCAAAGCCGAAGTCAGTGTTACAGGGATGAACACAAATGCAGACTCACGTTTATATGAAGTGAATAGGATACAGCCATCAACACGAACAAAAGATCATCACAATGCAAACTCCAGTGTGAAGACAACAAAAGTGATGTTAGAAGTCATACAGCTCAAACTACACAAATATCACAAATTCATGTCCAACATGATCAAGTACGACTCCAGAAATAAACAGTGAAGTGCAACAGAGGAGAGTCCAGAGAAATACAGGGATATGCCAAGCAACCAGACCAGCAACAAAATGAACAAACTCCGCATTTAAATTCAAGAATATATACATACACACATCGTATGCATATATATGCACATATATAGTCTTGAATAAACAGGTCAAAATGAATACAAACTTCAAGTGACAGTGGTAACTATACAAGTGAAAGCAAACAGTGAAGAACACTATCAAGTCGAATGCAACAGGGAAACAAAGGCACCAGTAAACAAAACGTCAAGTTCGAATCACGACGACAATTCGACTGCCGAGCATAGTACTGAACGGTGGATAAACAAATTCGAAGACAACATTCTCAGAAGCCAACTAAGTCGGAAATCAAAACCCAAGCATCAAATAGAAACATACGTTCAAGAGAATAAACTGCCCATTCCAACCAATATATGCGACGAAGATAAAGGGATTCAAACCCTAATAAAACAACTTAAAATCCAAATCACGAAACTGAGCAGTTGAATTAGATGTGAGCGGTAGCACTCACCTTTAATTCGACGAGCAAGCAACACGTTTCCTCACTCGATCGAGCAAAACGAAGTCGAAGTCAATCGCCTTTGAGATACCAAAGCCCTAATTGAAGATCGAAGAAGTCACGGCCACCATTTTTGCTTTTGGTTTAGGGTTCGAATAGAAATGAGTTAAGGGGAGGGAACAGGCATAGGCCCTTATCTCACAACATCAAGAAATGGGCTGAGCAAAAAAAAAGGGAAATGTTTATTTAAAGCCCGTATATCCTTTAACAAAATTATTTAAAAGAATTTGTAATTGGTAAACGAATTACAACTCGAATATAATTCCAATTACAATTGTCAAATAAATTAAATCGTCATTTGATGATAACAAAGCGATTGTGGAATCTCGGGTTGTTACAGACTCCCCTCCTTATAAAGATTGCGTCCACGCAATCATAGGGAATAAATGGATAAAAGGTAACAACCAAAAGAGCATGGCAATGTCGAATGTATAAGCAAAGCAAGTGTCAGCGGGGAAGTATTAGATAAGAAATCAAAAGGTTCGACTGCTTCAAATCAAAAGAATCAACATCGTGGAAATCAGGGATCAAAATCAGACGACTAACAAAAGCAAGAACAATCGAGTTCCAGCAACTAAAAGAGAAGGAAAAACAGAGCCGAAATCCCATACAGAGCACGAATTGAATGTGAGTAAATCAAATTACTCACCTGAATTGCCAGAGAAAAAGACGAAGCTCAAATCTCAAAAATCGCAAATATTCAATCATCAAAAACGATAATCAAATTTCTCAAATCAACAAAGATTCGATTATCACAAACGATAATCAAATTTAAAATTCAACAAATATTCGATTATCAAAAACGATAATCAAATTTCTCAAATCAACAAATATTTAATTATCAAAAGCGATAATTAAATCTCAAATCAGCAAATATTTAATTATCAAAAGCGATAATTAAATCTCAATTCAGCAAATATTTAATTATCAAAAGCGATAATTAAATCTCAAATCAGCAAATATTTAATTATCAAAAGCGATAATTAAATCTCAAATCAGCAAATATTTAATTATCAAAAGCGATAATTAAATCTCAAATCAGCAAATATTTAATTATCAAAAGCGATAATTAAATCTCAAATCATCAAATATTTAATTATCAGAAGCGATAATTAAATCTCAAATCAGCAAATATTTAATTATCAAAAGCGATAATTAAATCTCAAATCAGCAAATATTTAATTATCTGAAGCGATAATTAAATCTAAAATCAACAAATATTTAATTATCAAAAGCGATAATTAAATCTCAAATCAACAAATATTTAATTATCAAAAGCGATAATTAAATCTCAAATCAACAAATATTTAATTATCTCAAGCGATAATTAAATCTCAAATCAACAAATATTTAATTATCTAAAGTGATAATTAAATTCGAAATCAGCAAATATTTAATTATCTAAAGCGATAATTAAATCTCAAAGCAACAAATATTTAATTATCTAAAGCGATAATTAAATCTCAACTCAACAAATATTTAATTATCTAAAGCGATAATTAAATTCGAAATCAGCAAATATTTAATTATCTCAAGCGATAATTAGAAACAACAAATATCTGATTATCAAAAACGATAATCAGAACTCATATCAACAAATATCTAATTATCACAAGCGATAATTAGAAACAACAAATATCTGATTATCAAAAACGATAATCAGAACTCATATCAACAAATATCTAATTATCACAAGCGATAATTAGAAACAACAAATATCTGATTATCAAAAACGATAATCAGAACTCATATCAACAAATATCTAATTATCACAAGCGATAATTAGAAACAACAAATATCTGATTATCAAAAACGATAATCAGAACTCATATCAACAAATATCTAATTATCACAAGCGATAATTAGAAACAACAAATATCTGATTATCAAAAACGATAATCAGAACTCATATCAACAAATATCTAATTATCACAAGCGATAATTAGAAACAACAAATATCTGATTATCAAAAACGATAATCAGAACTCATATCAACAAATATCTAATTATCACAAGCGATAATTAGAAACAACAAATATCTGATTATCAAAAACGATAATCAGAACTCATATCAACAAATATCTAATTATCACAAGCGATAATTAGAAACAACAATTATCTGATTATCAAAAACGATAATCAGAACTCATATCAACAAATATCTAATTATCACAAGCGATAATTAGAAACAACAAATATCTGATTATCAAAAACGATAATCAGAACTCATATCAACAAATATCTAATTATCACAAGCGATAATTAGAAACAACAAATATCTGATTATCAAAAACGATAATCAGAACTCATATCAACAAATATCCAATTACCTGCAGATAATTGGAAGCAACAAATATCTAGAAATCAATTAAGAAGACTAGAAAATCAACATAAAAGCTTGGATCGATCCCATCAGATGGCGAATTTTTAATTCGCCGCACGTGCATCTCAGAGTGGCCAAAGCCTACCAAGTACTCAACATAATTTTGGCGCCCATCAGATTGACCCGAAGGTCCATAGAGTGACCCGAAGGTCTAGTACTGGTATTTGAGCCGAAGGTCCGCAGAGTGGCCCGAAAGCCCAACAAATGACCCGAAGGTCCGCAGAGTGGCCCGAAAGCCCAACAAATGACCCGAAGGTCCTCATAGTGGCTCGAAAGCACACGAAAGCATCAAAATGTTTCAATTAACGAGTCCGGAATTAACCAAAATAGCAAACGCACATGTCCCATAACCACGAGTTTTACTAAATTGTTTAATTCTCTTCATCGTTTCCTTGAAAGTGTAAAATCATCAAAATCATCAAAACGACAGATATTTCAATTAACGAGTCCGGAATTAACCGAAATAGTAAAAGTGTGGTTCCATACTCCGCACTTTTGCTAAATCGTTTAAATCACTTCATCGTTTCCTTGAAAGTGCAAAATTGTGTATTTTGTAAAAATACACTTTACATTCTCAAACGGACAAGTCCGGAATTAAGCGAATCAGTAAAAGAAAGGGGTCATAGTCCTCGATTTTGCTGAAACGTTTAAATCGCTTCCTCATTCTTTTGAAATCGCAAACTGTAAATTTTTTTTTTTTTTGAAAACAATTTTATTTATTTTGTAAAAATAACAATTCGCATTCTCAACTGAACAAGTCCGGAGTTAAGCGAAACAGTAAAAGAAAGGGATCATAATCCTCGATTTTGCTGAATCGTTTAAGTCGCTTTCTCATTCTTTTGAAAATGCAAACTGCTAAAATTTTATAAAACAATTTTCCAATCACGTGATTAAAACAGCAAATCAGTAACAATTTCGGTAAGGAAATCGTACTTCTCAAAATACCGTAAAAACGGTCACAAAACAGCATTGTGGAATAACTGCTTGAAAATCCACTTTTAAAATTTGACGGTTACGGAAGCCAAAGCGACAGTAGTTTTAAAACGTCAAAATCACATCAAAACAATCTACATCAAAATGTAATGTCAGTGAATTCTCATTCATCAAGATGCCACAAAACACCGTACTTCAAAATATAGCATTGGTGTAAAATTCCGTTGTAAAAATAACGGCAACAAAATATGTTTCATAACCAAGCATCGGTTCAACGTAAAATAAATGCAATAACGTGCAATTCAAATTTTGCACGTATTATAAAATGAGCAAAGAAATCATTCGAAGGTATCTTCAATGAAGATAATTCACAACAGCAAAAATCTAATCAATATATGATTATTACAAAAGAAAGCCAGCAGAAATTTCAACAAAAATCACATAACTGTAATTTCTTCGAATCCTCAATTCGGATTCGAAATTCTCAAAGAAACAAAATAATTACAGCTATGTAAACAACAAATGAAATTCATATCAATTTCGTATTTCAATTTGTAAATCAAAAAGATTATCAGTTGTACTCAACGAAGACAGTTTCACTGTTTCCGCTGCGCACTTTGATAAATAGAACACGAATCAATCAAATCATCAGAACACAATTTCATCAAAACAACAAAACACAACTCCACTTTTATTTTTAAATAAAGATATTTAAAAATTTCATCAAAATTTCAAAACTTTAGTTTTGACTCAAATCACAGATAAAACATCGACTAATAGTTGTAATATATGTTCCATCCAAGTTATGTTTTATATTATGTCCATAAACCCCAAGCTCTGATACCAACTGTGACGCCCCACCTCTATGCTCATAATAACAAAGAGTATTAAAAGAAATACTGTCTATTATTACGAAGAATAAGGCTGGATAGGAGCGACCATCCGTAATTGGCCTTACACTAATATTGGTTATCTCGATAGGAGTGGTATATACTTTTTATTTTTCATCTATTGTTTATTTACTCCCATCGACATATCCAATTATCAGTATAAAACAAACTACGATAGTTCATAATAGTTTAGGACATTAGATATAACAATAACACAGATAATATAAATGCGGAACACAGAATAACAAAATCTCATATATATAACCGATGTCAGTTACAATATAGTTGACACGATACATATGATACAACTACAACTGTCGACTCTAGAAGTTATATATACGAGTACATTATCGACTAATATACATGAATACATATCGTTCTATACAATGACATGACTACTACAAAATGACACTGACAACTTCAAAAGATGTGAAAAGTCTTCAAATCCCAAATAGCAACTCAAGGAAGGAAATCTACAACCTGAAATAACTCGGGTCTGACCCGAGTATTACATTCAAAAGAAAATAATACACGGGTCAGTCTAATTCAAACTCAGTTATTAGTGCATAGTAGCAATAATAATCAGATAGTCAAATAGACGATAGTCACAGAAATCTCGTATAAACAACTCTCGATACGAGAATTGGATAACGGCATATATAACACTAAATAATGTTAAACAATAAATCAGCAGATTTAAATCATCAACAGAGATAAATAAACAATTTATCAAATCGACTAAATCAATTTAAAACAATTGAAATTGTCACTTTAAAACCATCACATGAATTTAAGGGCACGGCGAATATACAAACTGCAACTTCAATGTGTTGCTATCTTATTTGAAAACAAATGCACATCCAACTAGCAGTAATCATTGCTAAAAGAACAACAACCCGAATGTGAAGGTATCAAAATCAAGAACAGGGTGCAGTACCGAAGCAAAAGACAGGGATGTATTGCTTTTCCGAGAACAATTACTATATAGTGCAAACCATCAATGCAAAGTCAAAGACAACAACACTACAGGCACCAGGTCAGAAAGACCATAGTGACAAACTCAAATGTACAGAGACATCAACAATTACAGGTGCAATATAATGCAACAGTGGACAAGGACTAGGCCACAGCAACAAGATGAACCAGACAGTGATTTAAGAAATATCACAGTCAAGTATGCTACAGAAACACTAACTGATGAACAAGGATAGATGCAACAGACTTTAAAATGAAGACCACTTCATATTAAAGAAGACTCAAGTATATGCAAAGCTTCAACATGGATGCAGACATGTCAAACTCCAAAAGATACAATAGTGAAGGAAACTGCATCTCAAAAATGCAGAACCCAAACCAAGGTCAAGCAAGGCAGGTAGCAATAACTACACTAGAATGTCAAAGGCTGGAAATCAACAAAACACTTCAGTATGAAAACAACTACAATGCAGATTGCATCAAACCAGAGAACATCAAAACAAGATTGTCATGATGTAGATTGCAAGATAGTCTAGACTCAACATGAGCACCAACCTGAAACAATGTCAAACAGTGCTAACCCAAATGAATGGAGACAACAGAGACTTGAGACCAGCAATGCTACTGGATGAACAAACATAGCCATAGTAATCAAGTACAAGACCCGAGCTCATCACAGCAAAATGTTAATCCAGGACAAGGAGATAACACATATGTGCTACATGAATGCATATGCAAGCGATCAGGTACAACAGCTCTAGCAAGTATATCAATATCATCACCGAAATAAATGATCAAAGTCAAAGATCAAAGTCAGGCGAAGTCAAGACAGTGAAGGATTTCAAGTGAAGTGCTTAAATTTACAGTAAAGTTTAAAAGAGAATATCACAACTAAGTCAAACTCAATCAATGTTGAAGTCCTGCAACTATTCACAAACTACAAATACCAAGAGGTCAAAGCCGAAGTCAGTGTTACAGGGATGAACACAAATGCAGACTCACGTTTATATGAAGTGAATAGGATACAGCCATCAACACGAACAAAAGATCATCACAATGCAAACTCCAGTGTGAAGACAACAGAAGTGATGTCAGAAGTCATACAGCTCAAACTACACAAATATCACAAATTCATGTCCAACATGATCAAGTACGACTCCAGAAATAAACAGTGAAGTGCAATAGAGGAGAGTCCAGAGAAATACAGGGATATGCCAAGCAACCAGACCAGCAACAAAATGAACAAACTCCGCATTTAAATTCAAGAATATATACACACACACATCATATGCATATATATGCACATATATAGTCTTGAATAAACAGGTCAAAATGAATACAAACTTCAAGTGACAGTGGTAACTATACAAGTGAAAGCAAACAGTGAAGAACACTATCAAGTCGAATGCAACAGGGAAACAAAGGCACCAGTAAACAAAACGTCAAGTTCGAATCACGACGACAATTCGACTGCCGAGCATAGTACTGAACGGTGGATAAACAAATTCGAAGACAACATTCTTAGAAGCCAACTAAGTCGGAAATCAAAACCCAAGCATCAAATAGAAACATACGTTCAAGAGAATAAACTGCCCATTCCAACCAATATATGCAACGAAGATAAAGGGATTCAAACCCTAATAAAACAACTTAAAATCCAAATCACGAAACTGAGCAGTTGAATTAGATGTGAGCGGTAGCACTCACCTTTAATTCGACGAGCAAGCAACACGTTTCCTCACTCGATCGAGCAAAACGAAGTCGAAGTCAATCGCCTTTGAGATACCAAAGCCCTAATTGAAGATCGAAGAAGTCGCGGCCACCATTTTTGCTTTTGGTTTAGGGTTCGAATAGAAATGAGTTAAGGGGAGGGAACAGGCATAGGCCCTTATCTCACAACATCAAGAAATGGGCTGAGCAAAAAAAAAAGGGAAATGTTTATTTAAAGCCCGTATATCCTTTAACAAAATTATTTAAAAGAATTTGTAATTGGTAAACGAATTACAACTCGAATATAATTCCAATTACAATTGTCAAATAAATTAAATCGTCATTTGATGATAACAAAGCGATTGTGGAATCTCGGGTTGTTACAATTGATTTCCAGTTGTAATAACCTTGGTTATTATCCTAAAATAATGAAATGTTTTAGGAAAATAAAACATTTAGGGAAGTATGACTTATAAATTGAAACTGAAGATGATCTTGGTTATGAAGTTTTGAAAGTTAAAATTTGTTCCAAAGTGATAAAGGAATAATAAATAATATTATTTAATGTATTTAAATAAAGGGGTATTATATCAAACAAGAGTTGTTTAAAATTTAAAGGAATTTGTTTGATTTAAAACCAAAGGTTGTTTAAATTTTTAAGGTGTAACTTGGTGTACAAAGGAAATAATACGTATATATGAGGAATATTCATGATATTAAAAATGATTTGTAATAAATTCTAAATGTTGAATTTTAAATTTGGAATGATATGGGATGCCAAGGGGATAAGTTTTTGAACTTATAAGATTATTAAAGTTTAAAATTTGAAGTGGGAATTCAAATTTGAGTAAGTTTGACGAGATTAAATTGAATTTAACTTAAGGGAAGTTAAATAAGTTTGGAATAAACAACCTAAATTGGAAATTTCAATATGAAATTGAGATTTAACTTAGGAAAGTTAAATGGGTTGATTTGAATTGGGAATTTGTGTGATCTCAAAATGGGTTTGAGATCTGGAAATTGAGAATTGATGGATGATTTAGAATAAATTGGATGATGTCATCCTATTGTTATTAATAATCTTTAAATTGTGAATTAGATCTTTTTAAACAAATGAAGAAATGGATTGTGGTGATATATGCATTATTGAGTTAATAGGGAAATTAAACCTTAGTTTGAAATTAAGGACATGGGATTACTTTGAACTGCACTATTTGAATAACTGAATTTGTAAATTAAAATTGTTTTTGAATTCTTATTTGAACTTTGTAATAAGTTAAGTATAGATAATATGAATTGGAATTTTGAAATTTGAACTCAGAATTAAATGGTTAGGTTGTTAAATTAAAAAGTAAAGGTAAATTTGATTTATGGGATTAAATCAACCTTTGAAATAATAACTCGAATTTGTATAATTCAAGATAGTTTAAAGTGAAATGAAATTGAAAGTTAATTGGAAATTTGGCAATTGATTGGAAATGGAGATTGGGAAGTTGAACAGTTTGACTCTGGACTATTTTCAAAATAAATTGTTTAATATAAATCTATTTTTCCAAACTATTTACTATACAACTTTTCTTTTTAAACCCAAACCATCTTCTACTTATTTTACAAATATTTTTGTAACCATTTAACAATTTTGCAACTATTTTATAAACTAATTGCTGCTTTTCAACTACTTAATAATTAGTTATTATTTTATGAATATTTAGCAATTATTTTACTATTTCCCCACTATCTTACGATTACTTAACCTTCTACAGCTATTTTACAAACTAATAATTATTTTTCAACCACTTATCTATTTTCCAAAATTTTCAAGCTATTTTCAAAATATAAAATGGTCAGAGTTCAAACTGTTATTGATTGAATACCCAACTGAGATAAGAATTGAAGTGATAATCCAAATAGGGATTAAGGCAAATGTGAATAAGTGAATAAAATCAAAATGAATGTGAATAGAAAGGAAATTGATTTAACTGATAATCAATGAAGATAAATACGTAGGATGTACGTATATTATTCTATTCGCATAGTGGTTTGATCCAGATTCGAGCACAGAATTTCGAGATAGTATTATCGATCCGAGTTGGGATTTTTTCGCTCGATTTTCGACGGCGAACCTGGATATGGATTTTTGATTGGTTCTGGATATTCTCTATCATAGTTGTGACTATGCAAGGAGAATGACGGTTTCTGATCAAGAAACCAGATCTGAGTCCGCACTAGGAAGTCAGGTGGACAATACTAGTTCGGAAGTGAAATTGTGTGATCGAGTGAGCGATCAGATTGATATTGCGTACGAATGAGATGTGGACATCGTACGGGTTTGAATAAAATTGATATTGAAATTTGTGGATAAGAACTGTAAATGGTTTTTGAAATGAAAGGTATATTTTGTGAAATATATGATAAAGTAAAATGGAAATTGGAGGTTCCAATAATAAGAATTTACTTTATGGGAATAAGTCATATGGTAAATGACTTTATAAAAGAGTAAATCAAATTTAAAAATATGATTTGGAATAAACAAAGTTATATATCTTTGTTATATAAGATAAAACTTCCCTTGTTGAATCTAGCCAGAATAAAAAGGGGTTTTTGAAAGTTTTGACGTATACAAAGGGAATTTGTATAAGTATAAAGTGATTTAAAGATTTCCCAAGAAAAATATATATATATATATGTGTGTGTGTGTGTGTGTGTGTGTGCATATATATATAAAAGATTTTATGGAAATGGTTTTGAAAAAAGGTTTTGGGAACCTTTGGATTTGAAAAAGGCTTTTGATTTTCGAGGAAAATCAAATTTGAAAGTTGGGAAAGCCTGATTTGTGAATTATCGATTTTGGGAATCGATTTTGTGTAAAGGAGCTTTATATGGAATTCATACTAGGTGTATGATTTGGAAAATACTATATGTGTATAGTATAAAGTGTTTTGAGATTGGCTTTGGGGAAAAAGGCGCTCTCTTGAAATGAACTTCTCAGGAGTCCCACAGGGTGGTACTACCTTGAGCCTCTAAAGGGGAGGTTCTAAAGTTGATCCTGTGAGTAGTCCGGACAAAACTAGTTCCTGAGGATTATTGTGTAGCGAAAGTCGAGGGGCTGATGCCTACAGAGGCATTTGGGTTATGCTGTGACGACAGTGTAACTCGATGTCACTGCGATCTACTGCAGACCATAGCGAAAGTCGTGTGTGCCGCTGAGAGCCAACAGTCTACGTTTGATTTTATATCAGTAGACTGCGACACTATGGTAACATAGCGAAAGTCGTGTGTGCCGCTGAGAGCCAACAATCTATGTTTGATTTTATATCGGTAGACTGCGACCTATGTAGGAGTGGAGAAGTTTCATTTTGACAGCGTAATCGAGAGGCCGCAGAGAGCCTGCAGTTACATGGACTTTTGCTGTGATGCAACGTAACCCTGGATGTAACTGCGATCTGTCGTGGGTTCTATGGTGTAATCAGTTACATGGACTTTTGCTGCGATGGCAACGTAACCCAGGATGTAACTGTGACCATGCATGGGTGTGATGATTTCCAGAGCATTTTCACCAAAGATATTTCCTCTATTTTCGAAACTGTTTTCTATATTTTCAATAAAATTATTTTCCAAAGTATTTTCACTGGGTGTTGCAAACGAGTTTACCAAGTACTTATAGATTTTCAGTCCTACGCCTGATCAACGTATGACCGAATTTCTATAAGAACAAGGATGGACTTGCTGAAACATCGAGTTATAAAAGTATTTTTGTAAAAACTACTTTGGAATAATATTATATAGATATTTAAAAGTATTTTAAAATTGATGATCAAAGAGTAATTATCTGATTTTAATTAAGCATCTTCATAAATGTTGGTTTCGTTCCTTTTCGAGGACGAAAAGATTTAAAAGGGGGAGGAATGTGACGGCCCGGATTTTTAGCGTCAAATAATTGAGTAGTTAACTGATTTAGATAACGTTTGAATTATAAAATCGTTGGAGATGATAAATAAATAATATATTTCACCATTTTAAATGCAAGAAAAAAAAATTCCATTGGTAATGTGACGATCTGGGATTTTGGTAATATTATTTTAATAAACATTTTAATTTAATTAATTAAAATACAACTTATTGTTTAAAAACATATGTATGTGTGTGTGTGTGTGTGTGTGTGTATTGGGAAGAAAATATGAATTGGGATTTAAAATAAGAGTTTTTAAATATTCAAAATAAAATTTAGCTTATTCACCTTAAATTAAAATAAATCTTATCAATGTAAAGATGGAATAAAATAAAGTATAGTCTTATCAATATTTAAACAATTATATGGTTGGGATAAAATAAATCTTAACAATTTAAATACTTGAAGTATAAAACTAAATATGGGTATAAAATACATATAAATATATATATAACAACACTAGAAAATATGATATGAACATAAGTATAAAATAATTAATAAAGAGGAAATTAAATGTTGGATGGTTAAACTTTAAAATGAAAAAAAAGATAAATGTTTTGAATAAATTTATAGTTATGTGAATACAAAATGAACACTTGAAATAATAAGAAGCAAGACAAAGCTAGGTGTATGGATATACTCTCAAAATAGAAGATATATAGGTGTACATATATATAAATGAAACGATGAAGTGATAAGTATGAGCTTGTGGAGCAAGCCAATGTAATTAATGCTAACACATGAATATATCATCTCAGCCACAAGAGAGTCATTTCAAAATGTATATGTATCATTTCAGTCTCTACAAGGAAGGAAAAAAATATCTCTGACCTAAGATTGTACCAATATATCCTTCTTATTCTAGCTAGTTCTAGTTCATTCACAACTGAGCAAACCAGAAATATTAGCATCACCGTTTCTCAAAAACTGAAATAACAATTTAACAAAACAAGACAGGATTAAAATGTAGAGAAAAGCAACAGCAGGGACAATGGTGAGCAAACTAACCCAGTTCTTCTTTCTTTATACCTGTGAATAAATACATATATAAAAAGGATTTAGAAAGTTTATCTTCTGCATGTGATTTCCGTGATGGATTGTAGCCGGCAAGTATATATATATGTGTGTGAATTTTTGTATATATGAATGTTAAATCTATGCATGTTGTAGTGAGTTCATTCTACTCTGTTTAGAAAATACAGAGTACAATACAAAGTAGAAAACAAAACCCAATTCAATTCTCCTTATCCAGTTATCACTGGGCTTAAATTTTCAAACAAAACATGATTGTATAACCATAATCTAAGTTTAAAATAGTGTTTAAGGATTTTTAAATTTGAAAATTTTCTGATATAAAGAAAAGTCAATAAAATCTTTAAATTTGATAAAACTCCAACATTTTATTTTCTAGATTCGAACATACAACTTGAATCGACATGGTAAAACTTGATTTTTAAAGCAAAAATCATGAGTTTTAGATTGAAATTTATGAGGCATTTCTGGGTTGACCAGAAATGAGTTTTCGAGCAAAGTCAGACAACGGGGTTGTTTCTGGTGGTCGAGGCTTGGGTCGGAGCTAGTATGGTGATCAACGAAATGGATAAAAATGGTGGATGTGGAGTTCGCACGCCGTGGCGTCGGCGATAGGCAAATTAGATTTTAAACCCTAGTTTTGTTTGGGTTTGAAGATTCGGTCGCAGAGGTTCCTTGCTGCATCGAGCTTGACCAGATTGGAGGAGATCATACTAGAGACGTGGACGAAGTTGTTGACGTAAGCCCGGTGTTTTCTGGTGGTCGATATTGTTCTAGCGAATTGATTACTGATGGGGTTGTGAGCTTCCAGTTTCGACTGGAAGTCTTGTTTCTTCTTTTGGTTTTGCGACAGCAGTTGGAGGGTCGGATATGTACGAGCGGTCGATCGCCGATGCGTGGAGCGAATCGCCGGAGGTGGCGATGTCGTTGATGGCGCGTGCACGTGCACGTGCACAGCCATGGTTTTGGTCAGGGAAACGAGTTGTATGCAACGCGAAGGGGTGCTCGATTGGAATTGGTTTTAGCCCGAGTTTATACTCGAGAAGTATTCTTGAGTTTGGCCTTTTCCAGTTTGTTTTAAGTTAAGTTAAACTCAACTTAAAAAAAAAGAGAGGAGGAAGATGAGTATCTCGAGTCATACTCAAGACAGGTTAAACCCGAAGTTAAGGTTAATGTTTTCTTTTAAACTATAAAAATAATAATTAAGTTTTAAATAAGGTGAAATGTTTTGAAAACATGTATTAATTGTAAGTAATTAATAAAATTGCTTTATTTGGATGTTAGTTAAGTTTAAAAAGTAATTTCAACTTCGAACTCAAACAGTTCATTGTTGGAACTAAGTAGTTAATTAAAGGAAGAGATTTTTCTTAATTATTTAAGGTTTTTCAAATGCGAATATACTGTGGAAATATAACCAATGGATAGTTAATTACTTAGTGTAATTGATTAAAGAAATTAACTTTAAATAATAAATTAAGATGGTATTTAAATGTTAATCATTGAAATTGTTTGAGGTTAATTAATGGGAGAAATTAATTAAGGACTTATTATTCAATTAATCAAGGATGATTAATTTAGATAATAATTAAAGGATGATTAATTAATTTGTTTGTAAATTAATTAATATTAAGTAAGCAGAATGTAGGGTGATTGAAGTAATTTATTTAATTTGTTTAAATTAATTAGAATGGTATGGCAAATTCATCTCGCTTATGAATGATTGAGTGATATTTCAGTGCCTTGGATTATTGTTATCCATAATATATATGTGATTGTGATGTTTTGTGAAACGAAATGTTTTTGTAATATGATATGTTGAGTTGAACAAAGATAATGTGGTTATCTATGATGAATTGTTGTGTAAAAGTGACATCCAATATTTAAAATTTAATCACTTGAATAGCTTGGGTTAAGATGACATTGGATTTGAAGAGACCGAAGTCGGTTATTAGTAAATACCCGAAACCACTTCAATTCTTTATAGATTGATGTGTGAAATCAGCGATGCTTATAACAAATTGTGAACTTGTAGATCGATACGAGTTACCCCGGGTTTTATGAAAGTTATATGCTTTTGTATTCCTTGTTAGATGGGTTTACTCACGCTGGTTTTCAGCCTGACCCGGGTGTTACTTTGATGTAATGCTCGGGTCAGACCGAGTTTTGCAGATTTTTCAGGTAAGGACGTTATGGAGCTCGGTGGCGAGCTGGATGGCAGGAACGTATGGAGTGTTTTCCGCTATGATATATTGTTGTATATTGGGACATGTTGATTGTATATGTCCAGTGATTGTGTATATGTTGTAACTCTGATGTATTAAAGTGTAATTTAACTGATACAGTTTCTTTGTATATGATATTATATTTTGATCCGCTGCGAATGTGAGATCTTGTGACTTGTTTTCTGTTTCTTCTTCTTCTATCTCTTTCTTCTTTCCTAACTATCTGGAATTTTCGGGATCGAAAATTCCGGGTCGTTACATCTTGAATAGATTCCAGGTACAGTATTAAACTATGATTTTGATAGTATACCCAAAGGTATATGATCCGTCACTCGCGAATGCGTCTTTAATAAGAAAACAAATGTAGTTGGAATATAATAAGCAACATTGACAGAATAACATTATAAATTTCAATTTTTGAAATTAACATAATAGATTCATCATTCAACGTGCTTGAATTAATTTGGATTTACTCACAAAATTATCATCCGGTATGACTTTGAGTTTTGGTGTATGTGTGTGTGTATGCATATCGAAATAGAGATCCTAAATAATAATAATATAGTGTAATGACCCAACTTTTGACCTTCGAATGTCGATACTAAATACATCCACGGTATTCATGTGCCGATTACCCCAGTGCTGGAAAGATAGAAAGTTAGGGTAAAATAAAAGAAAAAAATAGAACGAGAAAGTACAACATCAAAATCTCATAACAAAACGGTAATATATAATATCAAAGGAATAGTACAAAGGGTTACTTTGAATACAGAAATATCAGAGTCACAAAAACCTAAGTAATATCGTTAGCCTGGACAATTATAACTACCTTCCCTCACAATGCTAATATATACAATACAAAAGTGTAGCGGAAATAAGAATACTACGAAAGGTATTTATCTAGCTCTTTTCCATAAGCTCCAAAGCATCCGTAGCTAAATCTGAAAGCATGCACGGGGCTGACCCGAGCATTATAAGAAAAAAACACACGGATCAGTCTGAAAAACTAGCGTGAGAAACTCAAGAAATATGTAACAAGTAATAGTAACCTTTGAGGTCGTACATATTTCCATAACAGTTTTCCCCTCAAAGAAATCAACCACTAGTTTTAATATATAGTGATATGATATATAATGTCTAGAGTGTAGCATATAACACATATCAAATAGTTGTTGTGTGAATGCCAAAATTATACAATAATAGGTATACAATCAATACTGCTAAGGCACGTTCGCATAATGGATTTTTGGTTGAGATCTCCTCGGATCAAGCTGAGTCTGAACTCCATGACCAGGATCAGGAACGAACTTCCAAGCATTGTATATCTCTAGGAGGATATACACTAAGGTAAACACAATTGGCCCAACGATGAACTACGTGGAACCTAAGTATCAACAACTTCTTCCTGCCACATATTGATAAGCATACTCTAGATATGGAGTTGATATACCCTCATGGGTAAGATAAACTTGAGATTATGCATCCTTCTTTGGCTTTAGTCATTTTTGATATCAAGGCTACATTTGGCATATTTCACACGAGTCTTCACTAATCAAGCAGCACAAGAATCCTTAATTGGGTTCCTTCATTAGATCACGTATCACTACATGGATTCAAGCATCTCGAATAGATCTCAAACCTCCACATAGATTCCCCGAATAAGTCCTCCAATGAATGTTAATGTTGTCCTCTCTCTTGGAATACTCCTCAAGATAGACAGTCCCACACGATAGCATCATTTTGAAATGTTTACGCCGATCTTTCCTTTGGACATAACCTTAGGATAAACAGTTTAACTCCTTAACCTTCCTCTACACAACCGTTTCCAGAAGATAGATCGCGTATATGGTTTTGAAGGGATTATGGGTTTTGAGTCATCTCGTATAAGTACACTCTTCTCGCTTATTGGACTCTTCAAAACGATTCGATAAATTTTCGGTTAACTCAATTCTGATTCTCTCAGAAGTAAGTTAAAGCTAGAAACATTTTGTGTCAATTCTCCTCCTGGGGGTTCTTGTTGGTATGAAATCACAAGCCTTTCGATAGCTTCTAAGTCAATATTTTAGTCAAGTTCGATAATCGACTACTCGATTATCTAGTCAAAATAATTGCTTATACAAATCATGGTTCGTACGCTTATCTCATTTTCGACATTCCAACTTAACCATTCCTCATCCAGTAGTGAAGTCAGCTAAGTTATAGCACTAATAGCATCAAAGCCTTGCCTAGACACTTCATTCTTGAATCTTACAAATAAATAAGTCTACCTCGTCGACTTTTAGTGTTAAGTATAATATTAATGATTTCCATAAACAAGTAAGAAATCAACATGATTAACACATTTTCAACATTTTCTAACTTATGATTCCTCGGTTAATAGGGAAGCCAGTAGGTTAAAGCTCTATTGCTCTTTCCTTACTCTACATCAGTCTTAACTCTCACAAATAGATAAACCTTACTTCGTCAACTTTTAATGTTAAACGTAGTTAATTACTTTCAAGTAATTAAACAATTAATCATTTGGTCATTTAGCAATTCTAACCCCTATTCGAAAACATTTGTATATACTTTTAAAATGCTTGAAAATACTTATAATAGGTTTTATAACATTTATCCAAAATATTACTTGAAAACAATAACTTTACAATTTCCCTTAAAACCTGAAAAGAACATGTTTCTATATATTTTAACAAAATAGCCCTTCTTTAAAAATTCACAATTAATTCTAATAAATTTATAAATATATAAAACTACTTTTGAAATACTCTAATATGAGTTATTAAACACTTGTAAAAAGAATGAAACAAAATACTTAAATTTAAATATCTTTTCAAACCTTTTAAAGTCCAAAATCAAGGCTAAACAAGGCAGTTTTGCACAAGTGAAGTTTTGGCCACTTTCAAGATGTTACTTAATTTTTTATTATCCAAGCTTTCAATATAAATAAACATACATATAAAATATTATAAATATGATGAAAAACCCTTAAGGATCTCTCTATAAAGTTCCATAGAAATCGCTGAAAACAAGGCAATTCCGAACTGCATCTATAACGACTGTCGCTATAAGTGCACTTTCAAATCCAAGTCCAATCTAAACCAAAGTCCATCTATAACCTATGTGCTTTGTTCAAGGCTTAGTCATATGTCATAGTCCATTTTCAAGTCCATTACTAGTTCATTTAAGTCCATATACATGGATTACATGTGTCACTTACTTTCAAAGCAAAAATTCAAACCAATATTTTAACATTTGTCAACAACAATTTAACAACTTAAACAAAGTCAAAATACAACATATATATGTTATATTTTCCATTTAATGTGAGGTATTAACACAACTTTAACCTCACTAAAAACCAAGATCCAAGAACCCAAGTCCAAACCCAACCTTGCAACTACCTTTCCCTCCTCCTTCTCCTTGCTTCACCTTGCTTTTGCCTCCATCTCACCCATATAGCTCATAGCCATTACATGTGGGAAGAGCATGGCTTTGGTTCTTAGGGTTTTGGTATGGTGGAAGGTGTTTTAATATTGTACTAAGGCTTGTGGAAAAGTTTGAAGTGATTTGGAGTTGATTTGCAACCATTTCATTTTAGAACATAAGAGAGAAAGAAGATAAAGAAGCCATTAGAAAAACATGATTTTGGTTTGTGAATTTGTGATTAATTCCTAAGGGTATGCCCATCCTTTTATAGGCTTCATAAGGTGTCCTTTAAGCTTGCACTCACTCCCCCACCATGCCATGGAAGCTTCACCTCCCATCACTTCTCATTTACATCAATTCTCCTTTATGCTAATCACCATTATACCCCTCTCATGATAATATCTCTTATCCATATGGAAGCTTCTAGAAAATTCCAAGCTTTATGAAGAGGTTTGTTTGTTAATTAGTTGCTAATATGTTCATTTGATCATTAGACAAGTGCACAAGAGTTCAAATGACTTATATAGATCAAAAAGCTGTTTATCGATAAACCGATTTTCGGTCATGTTAACGATTTTTTTTTGAAGAATATATTTTTTTAAAAATTTTCAAAATTTTTTTTTGTCAATATTCATTAATTAAATGATGTCTAACAATTCTATAAAATCATATTTATACCACTTAATTATATTCCAAATCGTTATGATATTTGAAGACAAAGTGTTCAAATTTTCAAGTCGTTGTATTCTCCCCCACTTAGTACATTTCATCGTCTAAATTCAAACAAGAAAGATAATCAAAAGAGATGGAAGAACTAGATATATATATATATATAGCATATTTCTGAAACTATATAAAACTAAACTGCAAACTGAATTCATACTAAGCGACTCCACCTCAAGTAGTGAGTGCACTACAAAAGATATATGATACCCAGATAAGAAGGAACCCCTAGTCTGTAAACAACCCTGGATAGAATTCCTTCAAACCGCCCACCGCCTTCTTGTTACCACCTCGAGAATCCTAGCTTCATGACACTTTTTAAAGAACCGGGCTAACCCACAGCGGAAGAAATCGGTGAATTTCAAAAAATTTACCATTTTGGATCATTAATGGACCTATGAAGTCCAAATGAATTTAGATCTTATCCAAATTAATTTTAAATAAAATCAGAATTTTATTTAATACCGCATTTTATTTTATTAATTTAATTCTAAAAAAATAAAGAATGGGATATGAAACTAAGGTTTGAATATATCAAATATATTAACTCTTTAATTGCGTGGTAGAATAGTTAAACATAAGGCAAGTATGATCAATTGATAACATGATGTATACGAATGAATAATAATAAGTTCAAAGCCAATCACATAAGCGAAAAAAGGGAGAGAAATAAAAGATGACAAAGATGATTCATTCATCTTCCCCTTTTGACATACTTGATTTTGCGGCATTTAATTAGCAATCAATGAATCGTTATGACATAAGAATAGGAATAGCTAACAATAATTCATATGCATATACTATTGGCTCACTTTAAATTGTTTGATATTAATAAAGCATTTAAATGATATAATTTGAAATATAAATATTAAGTTTTATATGTATATATACATATAGATGTAATTATTTGTACATAAATATTAACCCAAAACTTTTAATTAATTCAAAACAAACCATATTACATTTAAATTTTCTGTTGTATTCATGAACTTATGTAAACTTAAATTAGTTAACAAAATATGTATGTATACAATTAAATCAAGAGATTCAACCTATATGAAAAAAAAATTTCAAACAAAAGTGAAACATACTAAACTGAGTAATATATTAACAATTCTTTCAATACTTAAAGAAAGATATTAGTGAGGTCAAATAAGGTAACAAATTTAGAAATTTATTGTAATTGATTTATTATCAAAACATCCTTTAATCATGTGCGGGTTTCAATTACAATTAAATGTTGATAATAAGAACAAATAAACTTTCAAATCTCAGGAGATCCAACCTAAATGAATAAATAATTTTTTTCATTATTATTATAAAAAAAGGTAATACATACTAAACTAAGCAATATGTTAAAACTCTTTGAATACCTAAAAAAGGATAATTGTAATGTCAAATAGGGTAACAAATTTAGAAATTTATTGTAGTCAATTTTTTATCAAAACATCCTTTAATCATATTTAAGTTTCAATTACAGTACAAATGCAAACAACAAGAACATATAAACTTTCAAATCAAAAGAAATACACTTTGATTTGAATGTTTAAACATAGATCTAAAATTAAAAGATTGTTTAATCATATACAGGTTTTAGTTTTGATTTATCTAAAAAAACCAATCAATTCATATAATAATTAATTAAAACTACAAAAACCATTTTCAAATCAAATGAGACAATATTATACACATATAAATCATGATATTCAATTTTATTCATTAAAACATTATATCAAAATTATTACAATAAAATGATCATTTCAAAAGCTTTGAAGTACATCTTGAACATTGATTTTTTCTTTTAGATGTAGCCAATGAATCGTACCTTGAACGATGAATCAAATCTCCTAGATTCAAAAATCAGCCTCCAGATGTTGCAAGGATCAAGAGACAAGAACTACCTTGAATTTATTATTTTTGTTTGAATTTGTTTTATAATTTTTTTTTATTTCATGGAGGCCATTAAGGAAGAGGAAGAGAGCTTAAGAAAGTAAGAAGGAAAAAAATATCTGTCTAAAACAAAATGTAAATAAGGATGAGAGATAGAATATGCTTTTAAAAGAAACATTAAAACCTTTTCATTTCCTCCTTTAAAACCTTCCTTATTTAATTTCAAAATTAAATCGCAAATCCTCTTCTATCCTCTTCATATTTTCGACAGAATAAAATAAAGAGTAAAGGAAAAAGTTCATTTCATAAATAATATTTAAGTGATTCAAAAAGAGAAGATTCATTTTCTTTTTTTAATTCCTCCTTTAAGTTTTCAAATCACATTTGAAACCTCTCCCTTTTTCATCATGCACGTGGGCCTCAATGGAATATTCCAAAAAACACTTAGCAATTAATCTGTTTAAATCCAATTTAAATATTTTATTGATATCGAATATCCATACATACGTTATAACTTTCATAGTTGCATTATATTAAGTATTAATTCAAAAAAATCAAATGAAGTTTAATAATTAATATTTCTAAACATTAATTAATTTACAACAATTTATAAACTAATTAAATCATGTGGTTCATTAAGATTATTCATCATTACGGTTGTGCGACTCAATGGTGTAAATTCGGTCGGTGATTAATATCGAACTATTCGAATATTAACGTTCACACGTCACTTAGCAGGCGGTGTGACATTTTAGCTCAATTTATCGCTTACACATCTTTTGGTAAGTTCCAATTTCACTTATTATAAGTAGTACCTAATAGTGATAATTGTTTACACTAATTCTCTTTGTCAAAACTATACCGTATTAGGACTTAGAAATTTGGCAATGGTCAAAATTATGATATCATCCACATTCAACTTTATAATCCAAACACAATGTCCTTGGTTCAATAATAACAATTATTATTAACCGAACTGTTCTGACTAGAGACTTTGACTTTGAGTTGACATCAGTTTACAGTGATACTGAGCCCATATAACCGAGGAGACGAATCCTCTCTTGAATTGTGTTTCAATTTCAATGCTTTCACTCGACCCAATTATAGTCGTTCTGTAACGAACTAGGATTTTTGACCCTCAAAAATCGACACTAATACATTCGCAGTATTGCATGTCGAGCAATCAAATGCCAGAAAACCCGACTGTTAGGGAAAAAGAAGAAGGAAGGAAGGAGAAAACTAAACAATACAAAATCTCACAGCGGAACAAATAATCTATAATATACAACAAATCTTTACACAAAGAAAAAATGTAATATACATACACCAATCAGAGTACACTAACCTATTTCAGCCCGGACAATTATGACATCTTGTCCTTACAATTGCCAACAATTACAACCAACAGACAACACGGCGGAACACAAGAAGTACGTAGATACGTCTTGGACCTCCAGCTCGTCTCTTGAGCTCCAACGCACTCAAAGCAAGTCTTAAAGATGCTCGGTCTGACCCAAGCATTATAATAAAATAACACCCGAGTCAGTCTGAAAAACCAGCATGAGAAAATACACCCAACTGCATTTTAAAGTTAGAAAAAACCTTTGAAATCAAAAATATCTCGTAAGACCATGCCGCACATAAACACAGACAAGTTTTTACGTTACGATGACCAAATCATTTCATATGAAATTCTCAGATATTATAATAGTGTCTCAGATACAAATACTTATTTATCATATGCGAAATTGTTATATTAGTTAAATTCCAACATAATAGGCATACAACTAAATTGTAAAGGCATGTGTTGGAAAATGGATTCCATACAATGACTGAGCTACTGGGGTACCGCCTGTCACGTTGCATATCTAGATAAAGTAACATGAAAGACCTCGTCGGGATCCACTGCCAACATAGGACCGGTCTACCACTTGACTAGTAGTACCGAATATGATCACCCCTTGGTTAATGGGCCCCTAAGCATACAAATAAGAGATAACATCGACTCTAGATAGGGATGATCATACCTTAATTGGGAGCGACCCACTTAGCTATGCTATAGCTTCCCTGTTTTAGTCATTCCCGGTTGATGAGGCTTGAGGCTACGTTTTACCTTTTATGTAGCACTTCCCACTTGGAATGCTACATTGCCTTCCAATCAATGACACAATGTCAGCATTCATCCATACAAGTTGTTCAGGAGATGAACGAACTGAATGGACTACTTCTACTACATCCATTGTGAAATCACCCTTAGGATTAGTAGCAAGCAGCCCTTACATTTCAAAGAGCTCCATCTTCAATTCCATCATCTTCAAGATATCTTCACTTCGAAACACTTGAGTTGGATCAAAGTGGTTTTTGAATAACATATTCGATTCTAGCCTCTTCGAAATAACATTCGATAGTTTTCGGTAAACTCAACCCCAGTTCTTTAGTAGATAAACAGTCAAAGATAAGAGCGGAGATCACCTCCTAATCGTTAGTGGATGGATTTCCTTATCATTTGTCCTAGGAGAACGAAACGAGATTTATATGCACATTACAACATCATTGGATATGACTTTGCCATATAACTCACGTACTTCTCTTAGATATTTCTAAAGTTACGTTTTGGGTCTAAATTCGATAGTCGGTTATTTAACTATCGATTAAACAAACATTCAAATCAAGGATTTAATTCCACAGGGAAAACCAACATTGGTTAAGCACATAAGTAACCACTATCCTTCTTGATTAATCTTTCCATTAATTAAAATTACTTTGTAAATACTTGTATAAAAATACCTTTACAAAGATATATCCATAAATCCCTATATTTTCAATACTTAAAAAATATCCATATATTTATCTTAATGGTATGAGTATATTCACAAAACTGAGAAAGGTTACTTTTTACACAATTCTAAAACCATTTATAAACTCCTTTATAAATCTCTAAAACCCATTTATAAACAGTTTTATAAATCTCTAAAAACAATTTATAAACATCTCTAAATCATTTCTCAAATCCTTTATAAACTCTTTATAAATCCATAAAACTAATTATAAAAATCCACTTATAAAACTATAAACCCACATCTAAAATTCATTTATAAATATCTAACCATTTCTAAAATTCCTTTACATTGTAAATAATCTCCCTTTAAGTCTTCAAACCATTTTATAAACTCCCCTTATAAAACCAAGTTCGTTTATAAAACTTTATTTATGAGTCTCGAAAACACTTATAAATATTAAAAATCATTTCCTTCAAAACACTATTATATAACAATAATTATTAACAATAAGCATTATAAATAAATAATAATTATTAAGTTCAATACATCTTAAATTAAGAATTAGTAATTTCAAAACATTATTAAATAAAAAATAATAATAAATCTTTACCAATATTATAAATAGTGATAATTCATTTCCAAAACATTATTGACAAATCATTATTATTAATTTCAAGCCTTATTAATTATTTAAATAATTAACTGTAACGACCCGCCATTTTGGACCATTCGCATCCATTATAAGTGTATAGGTAGACACTCATGCCGGAATTGAATTGCTCAAAATACCGCGTTGTTAATTTAAATTTGGCAAAACTGAACATATACGGTAAATAAAATATCACAGATCACAGACACAGAGTAATAAGTGCAGCGGAAATAAAAGAGATAGTAGTTCATGAAGCTACTATATAAATATATAAGTTACATCAGAGTTAAACCAGATACAACGGAAGAGTAATATGATACATCAGATACAAAGCAGAATACATCACTGGAATCATCGAATATCTGAAAGCTGGATAGATAGCTAGATCTCCAAGCGAAGCTCCAACTCCAAAGGTGAGTCTCGAAAGCTGAACCACTCAGTCTGACCCGAGCGTAAAGCAAAAACACAAGACACTCGAGTCAGGATTAACATTCTTACATTAATAAATCCAACTCAAGTGAAATAGCAATTGAAATACAAGTAACTCAAAGGATGTTTGGAATAACCATCCTTTAAGGATCCGTTAAACTATCTACTAGGTAGTAATGTACGCTAAATAGATAATGTCTATCAGTAATATAAGAAGATATCAAAATAGCGTTAAGTCATGGCCCATTCCACCCTTAACACATTTTTATTCCCAAAAGCATATACAAGACCGTAGTTTCCCCAAAACCGGAAGTCACCAGAGGGCAATCCATATACTAAAGGTACAAATCAAAATCGTAGTGGTCGCGCATAAATGGAATACAAGTATGACAAGGCACATGAGGCAATACCCAAGGTAGTGATACTACCGTTCGCCTGATCCGGACTGGTGAGAACGCAACGCCGCAGCGCCCGCAACACCGTGAAACAACACTCCCAAAATCAAGGGTGCACCAATCGACAACAAGTATAAGTAGTTCGAAGAAGTGTGTCCACTTGAGGTAGCTAATCCTCCATTGGCCCGGCACAACTCCTGTTTTAGTCATTTCCAATTTGACACAAGTGTCAAGGCTATCCATTATCGTTCTCTTTCTTCAGTCATCACGTACATCATTCCAACCACTTCATTCTGGATCATCACTCCGCGTATAGTTATTAAAGTGGTTTCGGTTTAGATAGAGAGTATATCCATTACCGATCCCGGTCTCTTTAATAACTTTCGTGATTAATACACCGATTGGTCGTTTAATATATTTCAAAACCGAATCAATTCAATTTCAAATAGAATTCGTAAATCAACATTTCATTTGTCTTTCAAAACCAATTTCCAATAATTTACGTTTCAAAACTTCCAAATTATCATTTCAAAACCTTATAATTCAATTTCAATTTCTTTTTAAAAACAATTCAAATATTGATTCAAGTTCGTATATAGGTTTCATTCCGAAATCATTTAAATAAATTTTATTTAACATTCAAATCAATTTAAACTCATTTATCGATTTCATTCAATATTCATTTTGCCATTCGAAACAATTTCTATTAAATTTCCAATTCATTAAGTCCATTATTCAAATTCAGCTTCATTATATCAAATCTTACAAATTGAATTAAATTAAATTCATCAAATCAAATTCCTTAAATTTCAAGTCTTACATTAATTTCAATAAATCACATTTTATTTCTTGTTAAAGAAATTCAATTTTACTTATTTACTTATTTAAATAAATTTCCAAAACCTAATTAATAAAGAAACTCAATTTCAATTATTTACGAAGTAAAATTCACTTATTCAAAAATTCAATTTTTCTAATTAAAGAATCCAATTAAATTTAATCATTAAATAATTCAATTTTATTTAATTATTAAATAATTCAAAACTTAATTATTAAGTAATTTCAAAGTTTTATGATTTCAAACTTAATTATAATTTCGAACTTAATTATTAAATCATTTCAAACTTAATTCAATCATTTCTCAACTTAAACAACATTCTTTCATTAATTACATCGTTAATATTTTGTTTCAGATTATTAAATATTAACATTTTCCTTTCATTAAAATTCAAATTTCAACTTCATTCCAAAACCATATTAATTTATTCAAATAAAATCTTCGTTTTATTTTTAAATCAAATTATTGACCAATCGGGTTTTATTTAATTTTCTGTCCTAGGTCAAAGTTTAATTTGGGTATTTATCATTTCAACCCGATTCTAATTCAATTCAAAATCAAAGCATAACAAAGGGAACTTGCAGTGTGATATAACTGGGATGGTGTCAAAGTAAATAAACAAGCAATAACAACAAAACAATAACAATCCAATAATCAATTCAAATAATCCCGAAATAACCGTATTAATTCGCATTGTTGTTTGTACGAATTAATATAATTATTTCTAGAATCTACACTATCATTTCATGCAGATTAAAGATTATTACATTACGGTTTTCACTTGTCATCTATTTACAATTTCATCCATCATCAATTTAACAACATACATTCAGTGGTTCAAAATGCAATTAAACAAATCCTACGTGTCAATAAATTCAACAGTTAAAGGGGTCATATTATACAAATTTAACTAATCAATTTTAAACATTTAACTATTCTATATCGAGTTCAATTGCATACCATTTATCAATTTACATTAACAGTTTAACGTCCAATATAAACATCAACAATCAAACAATTATCAGCCAAACAGTATTATCATTGCATAAATAATTAACAGATAATGGTGTCAGATGTCACAGGCGAACTGATACAGGCAATAGCATATATAACAGTGTAATTAACTAACAGCAGCATATTTCAATTGTCGTTTCAATTGAAATCAAATTTAACAAATAAAAGAACGTTAATCGTGAGTGATTGCTCACCTTTCGAGGCTAGAGAGTTTGACAACAGGGCAAGCTACGAATTCCAAAGCAAAATGAAATGGACACGAATTCAATGAAGAAAGCAGGCACGACGAACAACAACTGATAAAATAGAATTGATGGAATAGATCAGAATATGTTTGATATAGACTGAAACAAATTATATATGACATTTTATGTTATTCTCTTAAACCAACATTAAACTTGGAACTTATATTTAAAATAATATATACAATTTAAATACCAACATAAATTAAGTAGTAAATTATCTTTAAAATCAATATAATATATGCAGACAAAAATCATTGCTTATATCCAAATTAATATAACTATAGGTATATTTTAAAGTATACAAACTGTAAAGCTTTACAGTATGCTACAGCTATTACAAACCTTGTATATAAATAAAACTGGCCAGAGGTAACTTGTATATATACGAACCCCAAAGTATACCTAAATATACTCATATATATATATAACATTATATTGATATATTATGGTATAAAATATAGGCTGTCACATAATAATACATATACAAACTACTAACATACAATCCATACTTCCATATAAATATTCCTTCTATTCTACCTACCAATGCTACAACCGTATACCCAAACTGCATCTATAATTATGTTAAAATAATAGAATTTCAGAAAATCTTATATATATATATATCTGGTTTATAGCTATATATATATACAAATACACATATAAGACGCACATATAAGCACTGCATATATATATTTTTTAGAATCACAGCAAATGTAAATATTACAATAATCATATACATTATATATTTATATAAAATAAACAGCTTTAAAAACTAACTACATATAAAATATACAACAAATTCATAATTTCACTTATATAATATTTACCAGTCTTACAAATCAGCGATGTACAAACCTATACATGAAACAAACATATTCTTAAACCTCTGTATACAAATATAGAAACTATAACCAAATATAAATTTACACCTTCCCTTTATAAAATGCAAGTACGGTTTCCAAGAAACAAAAGATAGACTAGCAAAGTAACATCATTGTAAATCTTATACAGTTCAAAATTCGAATGTAGATATATATATAAATAAGCGACATAGGACAGATAGCTGTAAAACAAAGTAGATTTTGACAGCCTACAAATCTCTAAGATAGAACAAAAGGAGGCAAAGCAGCCTATATATAAAATACTACATCAAAACCCAAAAAGATGCAAACGTTGTAACAACAAGTAAGACTAATAAATATATATATACACAATTCATGATGTAGCACTGACTATAATATACTAATACCAATACACATATTATATAACAGATCTATATAGGAACAGAACTCATATATAACTATCTATATACTCTAATATATAAAATGAATATACCTAAATGACAAGTGACATACAACTTATAACTTACAAATGATAGCAACCAGAGAGGGAAGAGGCGGGTAAGCAGGTCAAAGGTGACGTGGATGAGGTGGAAGCTTGGAGATGAGGCCAGGCGGAGGACAGTGGGAAGTAGGCACGCGTGCAGTGTGGCTTTGGTGACGAGGACGCGTGGAAGGCAGTGGGAGAAGATGGAGACGTTGGTGGCAGGTTAGAGGGTCTTGGAGGCGGAGGCCGGAGGTTGTGGTACTGGGACAAGCGGCTGCTTGGCATGCATGGGCGGATGTGGTGATGAGGTGGATTGATCATTGGTGGGCTGGAGGCGAACAGAGGGGAGGGGCTGCGAGGAGGATGGGACGGCGGTGGCCAGGGTGGAGCAAGTTGCATGGATGCTGCTATCGGCTGTGGGAGAGGGAGTAGGGGTGATGTGAAAGGAAGGTGAATGGTTTGAAGAACAGAGGAAAGAAGAAAAATAAAATAAAACATGGAACAAAGAAGGAACAGGAGAGAATGAACAGCCACAAAGCAAATGCAAACGTATAAAATAGAAGTTGACAATAAATCTAACATCACGGTAACGCTTTGATTCTGCAGAAGTTAAAGAAAATTATGTTGAAAGGAACGAATGAAATTTATTGAACGTAGGAAATAGTTAAGGTCACACGTGGTTACCGAAATATATGGCAGAGCAAGTGAAAAGACAGATCAACAAAACTGAAACGATTATCGATACGGCTACCGATCGACGGTTTCATCGCGTACCAGACACCGTTATACACAAATGAATATATTATTTTGATCAGCGCGACGGGACAATCAAAACGGTATACAGATATCAGTGGTTTGATTGAACTATAAAAATTCGAATTTTCTACTGACGGAAAATGCAAGAAAAACACTGAAAAATAAGATCGACGGAGCCAAAGATGTCCGAATTTGGATAAACGACAAACTGACATCTTGCTCAGAAGATGGTTTAGAATTTTTCTATGTAAAAATATTTAGGTTCCGAAAACATTTTATTTTCATTGCTTTTTAACTGATTAAATTGAAGTGAATTTACGCGCGAAATAAACTTTCATATTTTCGGACGAAAATTTACCAGTTATTATGTTTAACTAGACGTATTTCAAATATTAAATTTTTATTTCAAAATTTTATCGTTTAAAATTTCACAAAATTTCAACTAATTACATTATTAAAACAGTTGAAATTTACGGGTCGTTACATTAACTTTCCAAATTATTAAAATATTGATAAATAAAATTTAAACAACATTAAATATAAATTAAATAGAAATAAATAACTTAGAAAAGACAAATAAAAAAGTTGGAGTAAAATAGAAGTTAAATTCTTTAAAACAAAATATTTTTGAAACTAATTTCAGATTTAAAATCATTTCCTGTCTCAAAAACCAACTCCAACTCAAAGGTGATTTACAGTATTTTTAAAATAGTAATTTGAGGCCAATAGCTACCCATCGTTTAACCAATATCAATATTGATTTCCTATTACTATGGAGTTTAAGTTTGAGCATATAACAATGTTATAACCCATAGTTTCAACAATCAGATTTGATTATCAAAAACTCATATAATAGGAATATTATAGAAAACATTTCAACAATGGCGAGGAATCCTATTGGATCCCTCCAACCCATACACGAGATAACCAATGCACAGCCGTGCATTTCAACCAAGGATACGGAGCTCCGGGCCTTTAAACCTCAATCTGACATCGCCATAGCTTCTCTCTCTCTCAAACTCCATGCGCCCCACCCAAAAGCCCCCTGACATTCGCGACCTGCTGCCCTACTAAGATCGACACGACCACTTTCAACGCCAAATTCCAAAAACCTTCGGCACTAGGTGTCGTTTGCAATGTCGAACCCAAATCCATATTTAAATTTGCAAACCGATGAGTAAATTTTAAAACCCCTAAGCCCTAGCTCCATCACAATGCATGGCCTCTAACTCGAGTTCCACCAATGGATGGCGAACCCATAATTAATCATACCAAGGTGAAACTCTTGCCTTTATGAAGCCAAGGGATCAAGTTTCATGATTTTTAATGGAGGAATTCATTTTATTTTGATTACTGAAGTTGGAGCTTCAATTTCTTGTTCACTGGAAGGAGATATAAACGAGAATGGAGGGAATGGTAGGACATGATGGGGTATAGGCACTAGACGTGGGGTGTGGTGTGCACAGTGAAGGGTACACATTATTTTATTACGTAAAAATCTGATATTATACGCCCAAAAATCTCGAACTCCAAACAAGGTGTGCTGCCTGGCGTTTATATGTAATACCCATATTCTGAACATAATGGAACTAGTATCGAGACCCAATTCGATCATATACATAAGTTAACTTTTCAAACACATCATATCATTATAATTCCTGCAATTTATTCCTATGCGTTCCGAGCTCGCATGACCATATAGTACGTCCAATGGTCAAAAAATTTATCGGCGTTCAACAATTTATTATTACGATCCAACGACATTGGTTTCATCAAAATCCAAGACAGTGTCCCATAAGGCTATTTTCACACGTTAATTAAAATGAATTATTATTAAAAATAGTTCGATCACTTTTAAATTTCAATTTTAAAAGTTTACGATTATCATTCTTATTTAAACAGAATTTAAATAAGCTTCTAATATCAATTTTATTCATATTAAATCCACAATTCACATATTCATGTAAACCCCTATATTTAAAATTTAAGTTGTTTGGCTTATAAAACTAATATTTCAATATTTAAATAAATTAAATATTTCAAATTCAAATGACTAAAATTCTGGTGATTACACGTTCGATGGACGTCGTGCTACGATTTAACTATAATCAAAGCAAAGCTTCCACATTGAAGATCAACGGTATACTTATGTCAAGAGAACCATGTAAATTAGTCACATCGATATTCTCTGCTTGACCTTAGTTATAGTAACCAACAAAAGACTATCAAGTAAGTCATTCAATATTTATCCAATAACTATTAGTATGTAACCCTTTGGTGCCCCTAGCAGTCATGACTAATACACCGCCCAACATTTAAAGAGCGTTACGTACCCTAGTCTCAACTGATGTATCGATATATGGTCTCGATACATCTGGACTAGGAATATTTAAAATGCTACACTTATTTTCATTGTGATAATTTACTCCCGGTTACAACATTTTGTAACTACTATTACAAAAAATACTATTTATGGACCTTCTATTAAATATACTTTTAATTAAATTAATTAATTAATATAACACATTATATCAAGTATATAATAGAAAAAAAACACCTTTTGGTTTGAACAAGATTGGTCATCAAGTTAGATATATGTAAAAAATTACATAATTGCCCCTAGGGCATACCCCTAACTTTATCAATCTCCCACTTGCACTTGAGGTCAATTATGGAATCTTATTCCTACTTCTTCAATTAGTTTCCTCGAAACAAATTGGGTCAGTACTATAGTGAACATGTATGCAATTATGTTTCAATTATCTACTCTGTCAATCAACTCTCTCCGACGGTGATAAACTGTTTTATCATGTGGAATAATTCGAAGTATGACTTTCGACTTCTAGTGAGCTCTAAGTTCTGTTACGAACTATATCATGATATTGTTAACATAGTTATGGGATTCTCAACATTTGGAATCTCCTTTAGCTTAGTCATAAATTTGCGCATTTATAATTATATACATTGATTTTATAGCAGCGCTATTCAAGGCAATGTACGTAGCCTATTTTCATTGAATAAGCTACAGCTTTTTATTTGGAACATTTCCAACTTAAAATTCTTAACTTGACATATTAAACTCAATGTAACGACCCAGTATTTTGGACCATTCAAATCGACAATAAATCCACACATGTCGGACTTGAATAATTCAAAACGATGGATTGTAAATAAAATTTGGCAAAACTCAGCATATACAGTAAATAAAATAATTACAGATCACAGACACAGAGTAATATAGCAATAATGCAGCGGAAACAAAAGGATAGTAGTTCATGAAGCTACTATATATATATAATAGAGTCAGACAAGATACAACAGAAGTCTCGAATACAATAGATGTCTCAATACAATAATCAAATACAAGATCTGAATACATCACTGGAATCAACTGAATAACTGAAAGCAGGATCGATAGATAGCTGGATCTCCAAGCGAAGCTCCAACTCCAAAGGTGAGTCTCAAATGCTGTATCACTCAGTCTGACCCGAGCGTAAAGCAAAACACAAAACACTCGAGTCAGGATTAACATTCTTTTATCAATAAATCCAACTCAAGTGAAATATCAACTGAAATACAAGTAACTTAAAGGATGTTTGGGATAACCATCCCCTAAGGATCCGTTAAACTATCTACTATATAGTAATATACGCTATATACAGTAGTGTCTAATCAGTAAAGTATAATCATATAGAAAATAGCGTTAAGGGGATGGAGAACCTTAACGCGGTCGGATCTTAAAATCATAATCGTAGTAAAGCTCGATATGGTAGGTGACACGGCACACAAGGCAATGCCAGGGTAGATATACCAATTACGCACACGGACTGATGGATACGCATAGCAGCCACTACCGTTCCACCTCGAACAACACTCCCAAATCGAAGGGTGGCCACCAAAATCAACAAGTAATAGAATGAAATCGAAGAAGTGTGTCCGATACGAGGTGCTACCTCACTGGCCCGAGACCGCTCCTGTTTTAGTCACCTTATGCCAACTCACGGGAGTTGGGTCCACGTATATACCTTAGGATCGTCGCCACCATCCTACTTAATTCTGGAAACTCCACCGCGTACACAGTTGTCAAAGTGGTTTTCGGTATCGATAGAGAGTATGTCCATATCTGATCCCGGTCTCTTTAACAACCAATCATTATTATAACACCGTGGTCATTTCAAAATAGTTTATACTTCAAAACTAAAATATCATTATCATTTCAAAACCCAATTTAATACGATATCATTTTCACTTCAAATATATCCATTTTCAAAATCATATCACTTTCCAAAGTTACAACGCTTTCGAAATCATAGTCTTTTTTTTTTAAAATCAAAACACATTGGAAATCACAGCTTTGAAATCATAGTATTTTGGAAATCATAACACTTTCCTTTTAAATAGTTTAGATATTAAAATTAGTATATATAATAAAATAGTTTATATAAGTAGTTATAAGTTAAAAATAGTTTAAAATAAAATAATTTATATTAAAAATGATTTATTTTAAAATATTTTATATTAAAATAATTTATAAAGTAAAGTATCGATAGTTTTAAATATAATTTAAAATTTCTTTATAAAATAAAATAGTTTCCTCAAATTTCACAAATCGATTCAAATTAACTCGAATTCCAAAAATTTAATTTAATCGAATCTCAAATCATCAGTTTCAACTCGATTCAGCTTCTAAATAAACCATTTCAAATTATCGATTTCAAATACATATCTGAACCATAAAATAAGCCATTTCAATTTTAATATATTTCAAAGCTTTAAATATTCATATCAGATTCACTTTACAATTATTTAGTTTTGAAATATTAACTTAATCATTTCCATAACAATTAAATACAATTTCAATTTACAAATTTAAATAAACAAAATATCCCATTTAAATATATATAAGTTTGAAATATCCATTTAAGTCACCTTTTCAGATTTCAAGTTGTAAAACACTTCTTTATATTTCAAATTCAATACATTTCAAATCAAACTTATTTAGGTATAATTCTTAAATAAATATAATTTTAATCAATTTCAAATCATTATAAATTCTGTATTTGAAGATATAGGTATTAAATAAATACTTAAACATATTATTTATCAACTTTATTAAATCAACTTTAATGAATCTTTAAAATCAATATTTATCAAAACCATATATTTCTTTTCAAAACCATAGAAATCATTTTCAAAACATTTATATATAGACCAACGGTGCCTATATATAATTTTCTATCCTATGGTCAAGTGATACGGATATTTATCATTTCAATCCGCAATTTAAAATATATACGGGTATATATCTTTTCAACCCGCAATCCCAAATTCAATTAATTGAAAATCGCTTGGGTTTATCATTTCAACCCATAACGATTTTCTCCTATTCTACAAGATCGTTCGGGTATGTATCATTTCAACCCATAGTGATTCTATACTAATAGGGAACTTGCAGAGTGATAACATATATGAAAATAAAATAACAATAGCAACAGGCATATATCAACAATATAAATAACAGATAATGGTGTCAGATGTCACAGGTGAACAAATACAGATAACAGTGTATATATCAATGTAAATAACTAGCAACGGTATATTTCAATTGACGTTTCAATTGAAATCAAATTTAATACATATAAGAACATTAATCGTGAGTGATTGCTCACCTTTCGAGGCTTGAGAGAAGATAGACAATACAACAGGCTACGAATTGCAAAGCAACGCAAGAAGGACAAGATTCGACGAACGAAGCTGACAGATAGGAATTGACGAAATCAAATCAGAATCGGATTAATGAAGATAAATGGTATCAGTGAATTTGTATACAACTATATATATAACTATATTTATAAAACCATATCCCAAATTAAATTAAATCATACCTATTTATTTCAAATCAAAACTTAAATTTAATATAAATGACATTTATACTTTGAAATCACAATATATATATCAATAATATAAATGAGCAAATAGGTATAACTAGTGCACATATACACTGTATATTTATAGCTAACATCAATATACTTTACTATATATGCTATAAGCAAAATGAGAACTAATATAACTAATATTTTTACAACAAAGTACTGACACATACTTACATACAAGTTATGTTTTTAAACAACATATATATAACTAAAGTATAAACTGACATTAAACTGTGTATAAAGATATATAACATATAATACTTATAAAATATACATAATACGAACCAAACTACATAATATGCTATACATACCTCATACTTACAGACAACAGCATAGTGTAAATAACTTAGATTATATCCTAAACAAATAACTTACATGCATGCGTATAAATAATATATATAAACAGCTTACATCATAAACTTTATACTGTAGCATTTTTTTTTCATGCGTACCTTCATACGCATATCACTATATCTATATATGTTTAAAATATGATATCCATATATTTTTAAAGTCATATAGCTTACCGGCTTGGATTTAATTAAAATTTTATAGCTTCTACCCACAAAATATATTTATGCAGAATGTATATATGTGGGTCACTATATATGCAGACTTTACCAAATTTATTCATAGACTCATATATATAATTAGATTACGTTTATACCTATTATAGTTCAAAATCAACACTTATTATGGAACCATACCCATCTACGGCTCTTCACATATATATACCTATAACAACAGAGCTAATACACTAATTCTGTAATATAAATAAAGAGCAGATTATAACCATAGCTATTATACAACTTATGTTGACAGTGTTTTAATTTATATATATAACAGTATTATATTTTTGAAGGCATGAATATATTTTTAGAGACCAAACCAAAGTATACTATATATGCGTATTTATAAACTTAAAATATATAGCATAAACTTTTTATTACAGAAAAATAGATTTGCCTATAATACAAATATATATCTACCGTAATATATAACAAACTATATAGCAATAGTTGTATCACACTATTTCAACAGCCATTGTAATGTGTATATATAAACAGAGTATGAAAATTCAATATATACATATATACTTAATAACGTATAACAAAATTTAAACTAACTAATATATAGGCGATATATAAATGTTTAACAGTTTTATAGGAAGCAATATAGAGAAAAAAATAATATAGATATACCAATATAAATATAACGACCCGGCCTACCTTATAAAAAGAAGACACCGGGGCTTCGGCTGAAGATTATGGAATGGAGGGAAGTTCAAGTGGTTCAGGCGATTGCCTGGTCGAGGCCGAGCAGAGGGACATGAACATGGGGAGGGTGATTGGGTATAGGAGTTGCTGGGGCCACGGCCGTGGAGGATCTGGGTGGCGGTGAGGAAGCATGGGTGTGTCAAGTTCCGGCTGCACATGTTCGGCCATGGTGAAGATGATGGTGGGTCTCGGTTAGGGAGAGAAGTCAGGAAGGTGATGTCATTTTACGTGGGCTGTGATGTGGCCATAAGGTGGAGGCGTACAAGAGTTTGGAAGAGGAGGGGATGAATTTTTGTTGGAGGACGAGCATCTATGGGCTGTATAAAGCTTGGAAAAAAGGGCAACTAAGAGTCGGTTGTGGTTGTTGTGGCATGGAGTAGCGGCACGCTGTGGAGCGTAGGCGGTGGACGGTGTTGCGAGAGGTCGAGGGGAAAGGAGAAACCATGGGTCGAGTGGGGTGAGGCAAAGCGGAAAGAAGCTGCTGTGGTGAAAGTTTATGTTTGTGGAAGAGGGGCACGTGAACAGGTTGATATGGACAGCTTTCAGAAACGAACAATGCCATAAGTTTGAACTTGTATATATCATAGTTCAATGCACTCGTATGCAACAGATGGGAAGAGAAAACGTGCGTCTTCCTATCAAATACGAACAGGCATGATTTATTAAAATAACAGACCGAAATGTCAAGAAAGAAAACACAAAAGGAAACGAACCGAAGGTAATAAATTTGAAAGGGTGGGAATAGTAAAAGTTTGATATTAATATCTAGGAATATAAAAAGGTTAGTGACTGAGGAGACAAAGGAAATAAAAGGTCCAATACGGAACTGATATGAAAAGTCGTTCCATAGATTTTCGCTGTCTATCGGACTTCTAAAGTTGCAATTGAATATACCGCGGAGATCAGCACGACGAGACGATCAAAACGATATACAAATATTTGTGGTACGATCATCCGATCAAAAATCGATAATCGGTACCGAAAATGCTGCTAATTTACCAGAAATAAGATGAACGGAGCAATATATGTCCAAATTTGATGAAACGAAAAATGACGTCTCACTCAGAATATGATTTACAAATTTTCTATGTAAAAATATTTAGGTTTGGAAAACATTTTATTATCATCCATTTTAATTGATATAAATTGAAATAAAATTACACTAGAAAATAAACTTTCAAATTATCTGATGAAAATTTACCAGTTGCTATGTTTAAACATACGCATTTCAGATATCAAATTTAAATTTCAAAATTTTATTGTTTAAAGTCTCACAAAATTCTAATTAAATATATAAAACCACTGAAATTTACGGGTCGTTACACTCTCCCCCACTCAAAACTTTTCGTCCCCGAAAAGGAAAGAGGTAGGAGAATAGAAACAACCAGAAAGAAATTGATTGAAATACAAATAAAACAATTAAATTAAAACCATATAAGTTTCAAATTAAACTAATTAATTTTAACCTATTTGAGTTCACTTAAGTTAAACCAACCTATTTATTTCTAAATTCATTATCTTATTATCTAGTCATCCTCAATTAACAATTTCTAAATCATCAATTTGTATAATCATTTATTATACTCACATTTTATTCAACAAATTTAATTATTATTTTTTCAAATTATTATTAACTTTATTTCACTTAATATATCTTATCACATATATTTAAACCATATAAATTAATTTAAACCATATAAATTTCAATTTAAATTAACTTATATTCAGTAATTGATTTTAAATTCAAGGTATTTCCATAAGTTAATCTAATTTCAATTTATTAATTCCTTCAAAACAAATTTATTTGTCTCATCTATTATTCAATTAACTTATTATTCTATTTCTCTCTATTAACATCTTTATAATAAAATTTAAGTGTATAACATTTACTATAACACTCAAATCTTTCCTTATAAAGTCATTTTATATTGTATATTATCCAATTACATTTTTAACATCTGGAAATTTTAGGTAAGTTATGTTGAGATGTAATCAGGTATTATACTAATAAAATTTTCCAATTTAACTATTCCAATTTAAATATTTATTCAAGAATTTAAGATTTAAATTTCCGATTTCAATTTAAACCATTTAGATATACGTATATATACTATATATATCAAATTAAATATATGATCATATACCAATATATATATATATATATATATATATATATTATAAATCAAGTCATACTTCGGAAATTCAAATCAAATTAATTTTCCAAAACAAAAATGTAGCAAAGCTACAGAATGGTCTCTCCACTTCGAAACTCGAAAATGAATGTCGATGATGCGGCCGTCATCACCGAAATTATTTTCCAGCGACAAAGAGAAGAGCACTGATTTAAACATTTAAAATTCTTTGAAAACCATTTTATTCGAAAATACTTTAAATAATATACATTTTAAGACTTTAAAACAAAGTTTGAAATCACCAGAAATTAAATTCTTAAATTCTCAATTTAAATTCATTTCAATTCCAAATAAATTTATAAACAATAGTCATTTTGCAATAGTCAATGACTTACAAAACAATAAAATGATAATCAAATATTATCATTTTCAACAACCAAATTATTTAACTTTTAATTCCAGAAAATTTTTCTTATATATTTATAATCATACAAATTTATTTCATTTATCAAATTTGAAAATTATATTGTGTTAGTTTGCTCTGTTCAAGTGTTTTGGGATTCCTATCGATAGCGTTGATCAGACGAATCGATCGAAAATCCAAATCAACATTAACAACTCAAACAATACACTATAAACATAAACTATTTTATATTAATTACAAATGCACTCCCTTACACGATGATTCCAGAATTGGATTCCAACACAAGGATAGAGATCCAAATATAGAGGGACTCTAATCAAAGAGAATTCTAATCTAAAATAGATAGGCTCGAAACGAAGGTTAGATGATTGCATTTCAAGCAGGAAGATGGATAAAGTTGTATAAATCGCGGGCAACCTTAATCGGGTCAACCGTGACTTCATAGATAAGATCGATGTAGAATTCTGAAGCAAATCGACATTCGATCCCCAGAGGTAGAATTTGGGTATAGCATAAGATAGCAACATTAAATCAATACCGATTGTAAAGGAGTTTCACCCCTGTACAAATTATTAAAAGATTGGCGAGACCTTCGATTTGTTATAAAGATCCTTCGAAGTGGAGTTATGGGATTGTAACGTCCCAGATTTTCACGTTCGAAAATCGACATCCATACTTTACATCGTACTCGAATGTCGTAGATTCGAGCGTTCAAATCCGAGTCGCCGGAGCTTATAACACAGTTAAGTAAATATCACAGCGGGATAAAAAGAATATAGATATACAACATCTGATACAATATCCAGATACAATGATGATACAATGAATATCTATATACATCAGAGATATGATACAACAAATAGCAGCGGAAAAGAAAACGATAGATAACATCAGCAGCGGATAATCTCCATCTTCAAAGCAGCAATCCAGATATAGCTCGAACTCCCAATAACGATGAACAAAGATAAGCAAGTGCAGTCTGATCCAAAGACTGAACCAACTCCAGAAAATCTACTAAACCTGACTATCTGAAAAACCTAACTCTAGACTGCTCGTGTAGAAAATTATGAGCACCCAGAGTTTAGGAAATGAACAATAAACTCCGAGTCAGTCGTGGGACTGGTGTGAGCAACAAAAATAGTTTATCTTTAACAAACAACAAAGGAATTTTAAACATTGAAATCCGCAATGCTTTTGGAAAATGAAACTACCATAAGACCTCCCACCACACACACAATGCAAACGCAGAATTGGAGGAGATTTCTTCTTATGATAGTCAAAGATGTTTACTACGCAAAAGTCAAATCATTTGATATTATTACTAGTGCATAGTGCAGAAAACAATTTCGAAAGTAGAATATAAATCTTAGCCAGCATAGACATTTCGCACTTATGCCTACTATAGCTACCATGTTCAATAGCAGGTTACCACCACATTCCATGGCAGGTAATACAACTAAAACCGTACAAAGTTCGTATTTGGAAGATGGATTTCCAACAAATGGTCAGGCTAAGGAACTTCCTATTCCACGAAAGAAACGCCTCTGGCGGGACGTTCCGAGAACCAACTGTTCTCTGCCAAACAAGGCCGGCAACCCCTTTTCCCAAGGGATAAAAGAAACCTCAGATATGCCACCCCCGGTCCTTTGGGACCTTTAACCGAGGTACCTCTAATCCAACATCACACATCATAAAGAAAGTGTATCCACATGAGTAAGTATCTGGGCTCCATACCATGATACTACCCTTTTCCAGAAGGAATGGTCATACCCTAGGGGAGCTACCCCTGAAAACCTTGCCGCACGATTCCTGTTTCGACCATTACCGGGTTGTGAGGCTCGACGAAGTCTCGTCCACAAAGCTACGCTTTTTCAAAAAGCCACGCTTCGGGTCAAACAAATGATCAACCTATGATCACAAAGATATAAGATCAAACAAATGATCATATCGCAAATGATCAAACACTGATCATTTCACAGCAGCACTCAGCATGCCACATTACCAAATTGGGATATATCGCTGATAAATTTCAACTACATAACCTCTGAGCTCGTACGTCTCAGAGAAGGGTGTTAAGCTAAGAGAATAAATTCTCCGCCACCAACAGATATGTATTTGAAAGAAATCGGCTTTATATCTCAAAGCGTAATGTCAGACATGTAACCATACAAGTCTGTTCCGGGTTCGAACAGAACCGAAGGCACTTCTCACGAAGCCCTTGCAAATCCGGATAATTTCCAATCACGTCCGGACTTCCTGTCACAAAAAGAGTGATATAAATCTCTATACCGGAGCAACTCAGTGCAGAGACATTCGACAGGTTGTCCTTTCATTTTCGAAAATATCCGGTCTTCATCACCGGTCTTCAAATGCCATCCATATACGACGTATCACTATTCGGAATGGGTTATACGACCCAAAGGTCCTTTCCCGGCTAACCCGAATAGTGAGCGCAATAAAAAAACATATGGATATGGGATTTCAATTAAGTCACAACTTAACAATTCCAAACTTTCTTTCAAATGGTTTAAACCAATTACCATTTCAAATCTTTTAAACAAAAAGATTCATTTACAGATTTTTCCAAATCAATTCTCATTTCAATTTAATTAACTCGTTAAATCTTTAAATCAAAGATTTAACTTATAGCTTTCCAAACAATTTCATTTCTAATGGGTTAAACAAAACATCATTTTAAATCTGTTAAAAATAAACAGATTTAATTCATAGCTTTCAAAAAAGAATTCATTCATAGCCTTTTAAAATATTTCAATTTCATTTTGAATTTGAAACCTTTCAACACAAATTGGAAGTTCACTTCTTATATGAAAGCTGTTATTATTTGAAAACAAATAGTTTTCGTTTAAGAAAAATCCAATTATATTTACACGAGTTAAAACCCTTTTATTTTATTCACATTCCAAAATCAATACTTTTTAAAATGGTTTAACTCATATATAACAGGTATAAAATCTCTAATCCCTATTTTCAAATCATAGAGTTCAATTTCAAATCTTGAATTTAAGTTTAAATCAAATTATTTAAACTTCAAAACTAAATCCGGTTATTCGAAAATAAGTTTCATCTTTGAAATTCCATTTCAAAAGCTTTTCACATTTAAACCGAAATTTCTAATTTCAAAATCAATTGAAATTAAAATTTCAATTTCAAAAACATCAAATTTAAATTATCTGTGACTTAACCGATTTCCACGTGAAATCCATATTTGTGTGTGTAACAGTGTAGTCCAGGGGTTTCACACACAATAGTGCAACATCAATCATCAAAGATCAGAATACAGAAGTATAGTTGATAAGCGATATAAACTATAACGCTCATCTTCATTCACAGATCACAGATATATATATCACAGATAAGTAAATTACAGATCACAACATAAATCAGGATGTATCACAAAACATCATATATCAGGGATATCAAACAGTTCACACTCAATAGAATCCAAATATCCATAAGTAAGGTCAGTTAATTTTCTGATTAATTCAAATCAGATTAAATTCTTATGAATAAATTACTCGTCCTGGTTAATCAACACCGATAATTCTACAAATCATTTTGATTAATTATTCTTTAAGTAATTAAGTAAGTAACCTTAAATTAATTACCTTAATTAATTTATCGCACTATCCTTGAATCAATTATCGCTTAATCACTTGATTAATCAATTAAATTAATAATCTTCAATTACCACTCAGTAAATCTTTAAACCTTTATTAATTACTTTTACCCTTTAATTATTACTTTTACCCTTTAATTACTTATTTAATTAATCTAAATCATTAATTAATTAAATAAATCATCCATTTTACTTAGTTTAATAGTTAATGAATTATATCTTATCATTATATCTTTATTACTTGAGGTAACTCATTCACACTTATGATTTAATTATTAACTACAAGATGTTTAAAGACATTGATTCAATTTCCTTTTTAAATTTAAAACTTCATTCATTTTCAAACTAAGGTCCAATCCAAATTTGAATTTGTATCTACATTTTGATTTCGAAACTCAGCTTAATCCTTGATTTTTTTTTATTTGAGTTTAGTTTTAAATCCAGGAAAGAGAATCAGGTTCAAAAGCCTGAGAAAAAAAAAATATATGAAATAAAAATTTGACCCCATCCTCATCGGTCCCTACTTCGAGTCCTACCCTGGAAATACTCGAGTACAGCTTCGAGACATCCCCTATTTGCACATGCTTGAATTCAAGCTTCCCCATCTTCTTCCCCAAAGCCTAAATTTCCACTGGACATTAACGTGCACGCGTTCACGTGCACAGGCGAACCAATCGCCTTCGACCACCGCCACGATCACCAACACATCCCCGTTGATCACCCTTAGCTTCGCGACCAAACAGATCGAAGAATACAAACGTAAATCGAAAACGAACACTTCGTTCCAAATCCTGGAACGAACTCGACCAGAAAACCATCACCTGCAAATGCCTCGCCTTCGCCAACCACGACCCCAGAAACGACGCGAACCTGGCCGAAGCCTCGCCATACTTCGACGATCCACCTCCCCCCATCGCGATCGCCCAGAACATCATGTCGACGATGAAAATGTCTCGCGACTTCAACAAACAACATACAGGGCTTAAACCCTAGACCGACTTCGTTTGCTTCCCACAACGAATTATAAAATCATCCATCATTTTTCTGATGATCTTTGACCCCTAAACATGCTTCCCCTTTAATCGCGAGATTTATCGTTACTCCAATCACCAGAAATTTACGAATTTACAATTTCTGTTCATACCACAATATCTCGACAACCATGGAACTGAAAATCTTGAAATAACTCTCTAAAATCATCATCTTGAAATTCAAACGTGACTGTGTAATCAGATTTTAAAATTAGCATATTCGATTTTTCTAATTTATACATTGATCTACTGTTATTTCATATCCTGAAGTTAATTACTGGGTAAAAATATTTGAAACTATTTTTAGAATTTGTATAACTTGGTTATGAACTAATTTTATTCATAAATCATAGCCTGAATTTATTTCTATGGGGAGATAAAGATTTTAAAAGAAAATCTGGAGCATGTTGCCTATAAACAGAAACACCCAGATATGTACACCCCTATATATATATACAACATTCAAGCATATTCAACAGCCAGGAAACACTTCAAATCATTTTCAAACTTAAATCACAAACATCTGAACAAAGCAAATATAGAGGTAAGTGAGTTGCTCACCTTGAAAATGGAAGAGAAGAAGAACAGAGTAGAGTTTGAAATGTTAAACCAGGCTTGAAACATTTGCAAGCTGAAGCTCCCTTTAATTTCTTCTTGTTTGTCTTGTTGATTGTTGTTTTAAAGTTGAATTTCTTTTGTTTAAGTTGTAAACGATACTCACTTCAATTTTTTTTCCTTAGCTTTGAACTGATCGAATGTGAATGAGAATGGATATATGGAAACAGTTTACAGGTGATGATATTTGTTCAACAGGTATGGCTGAGAAGAAAAATGTGTGCTAGGATATTTTACAGTGTACTAAAGATATCTTAACATTAAATGCCTATGTCCTTATGTCTACACAATACACATCTCCTACTTTATTCCGTATGTACTTAGATAGGTTTTTCTTTTCTATATCTATTCAAATGTACATATTTAACTTGCCTTTGTTTATTTACATACTTGAGTATATTTATTCCTTTTCTTTCGGCTGGGAAGATGATTTTGAGTGCTAACAGTTACTTACTTTGACTTGTTCACATGGGAATGTATTTTTATTCCTATGCTTTTGTTTTCTATTTTATTTTAAATTCTACATACTTTGTTTATTTGTACAAAGATATATTTTATTATCTTTACTTTCGGCTGAGCAAGTGTGTAAAGGTGTTATTTTGTACTTGCATTTATTTGTTTGAACACTTTTACTTTGTTTTGTTTCTTATTTATGCATTTGTTTATTTATCTTGCTATAATTTATTTTACTTTACATTGTATAAAACCATACAGTTTATTTATTTTCATTTGTAATTGAATATATTTCATTTCTAAACCATTTCTTCATGATTTAAATTCATATACACGTTATTTTAAAAGAAAATACTATTAACAAAAATTTATTCTATATAACGATATTTTGTTTTAAAGTTTAACTATAAACATTTTGTACATCATTTATTTATTAAATATGACTTAAATATTCAAATTCAATATATACAAATTTTTAAATCTATAACTTAATATATTTTCGATTCGATCGGGGAAACTCGCTTCCGTTTCTAATTAAATTAACAAATTTTTATCCAAAAATTTATTTAATACTCAATTAAATTCAAAAATTCAATAAATCATTAATTTAAATTAAATTAAAATCTAGAGTCGTTACAGGGATACTCCAGAATTAAGAAGACACGAATAGGGGAGACAAGAATGAACTTTGGAACCGAAGGGAACGTTCCAGAATTCAAAGAAACCGAGTCAAAGAAGAAGGAATTCAAGCCCGAACGAAAGTGATTCTGTAATTGAATTTTACTCTATATGCTGCGTTTTGCCTAAAACCAAAGCTCTGATACCACATGCAACGGACCACGTCAGTGGGGTAACGCCCACCATAGTATACAGTCATACCTGTGTTCTGCCTTTACGGCGAGCCTCTCGACTGCACCAACCCCACAGGGACATGTAGGAGTAAGAGTCATCCGCTCGCTACCAAACCAAATGCGAGAACCCCCTATCATGCTGCACCCGCCAAGTGCATAGGCAGACACACATGTCGGACTTGAATAATTCAAAATGATGGATTGTAAATAAAATTTGGCAAAACTCAGCATATACAGTAAATAAAATAATTACAGATCACAGACACAGAGTAATATAACAATAATGCAGCGGAAACAAAAGGATAGTAGTTCATGAAGCTACTATATATATAACAGAGTCAAACAAGATACAACAGAAGTCTCGAATACAATAGATGTCTCAATACAATAATCAAATACAAGATCTGAATACATCACTGGAATCAACTGAATAACTGAAAGCAGGATCGATAGATAGCTGGATCTCCAAGCGAAGCTCCAACTCCAAAGGTGAGTCTCAAATGCTGTATCACTCAGTCTGACCCGAGCGTAAAGCAAAACACAAAACACTCGAGTCAGGATTAACATTCTTATATCAATAAATCCAACTCAAGTGAAATATTATCTGAAATACAAGTAACTTAAAGGATGTTTGGGATAACCATCCCCTAAGGATCCGTTAAACTATCTACTATATAGTAATATACGCTATATACAGTAGTGTCTAATCAATAAAGTATAATCATATAGAAAATAGCGTTAAGGGGATGGAGAACCTTAACGCGGTCGGATCTTAAAATCATAATCGTAGTAAAGCTCGATATGGTAGGTGACACGGCACACAAGGCAATGCCAGGGTAGATATACCAATTACGCACACGGACTGATGGATACGCATAGCAGCCACTACCGTTCCACCTCGAACAACACTCCCAAATCGAAGGGTGGCCACAAAAATCAACAAGTAATAGAATGAAATCGAAGAAGTGTGTCCGATACGAGGTGCTACCTCACTGGCCCGAGATCGCTCCTGGTTTAGTCACCTTATGCCAACTCACGGGAGTTGGGTCCACGTATATACCTTAGGATCGTCGCCACCATCCTACTTCATTCTGGAAACTCCACCGCGTACACAGTTGTCAAAGTGGTTTTCGGTATCGACAGAGAGTATGTCCATATCCGATACCGGTCTCTTTAACAACCAATCATTATTATAACACCGTGGTCATTTCAAAATAGTTTATACTTCAAAACCAAAATATCATTATCATTTCAAAACCCAATTTAATACGATATCATTTTCACTTCAAATATATCCATTTTCAAAATCATATCACTTTCCAAAGTTACAACGCTTTCGAAATCATAGCCTTTTTTTTTAAATCAAAACACATTGGAAATCACAGCTTTGAAATCATAGTATTTTGGAAATCATAACACTTTCCTTTTAAATAGTTTAGATAATAAAATTAGTATATATAATAAAATAGTTTACAAATAAAATAGTTTATATAAGTAGTTATAAGTTAAAAATAGTTTAAAATAAAATAATTTATATTAAAAATGATTTATTTTAAAATAGTTTATATTAAAATAATTTATAAAGTAAAGTATCGATAGTTTTAAATATAATTTATAATTTCTTTATAAAATAAAATAGTTTCCTCAAATTTCACAAATCGATTCAAATTAACTCGAATTCCAAAAATTTAATTTAATCAAATCTCAAATCATCAGTTTCAACTCGATTCAGCTTCTAAATAAACCATTTCAAATTATCGATTTCAAATACATATCTGAACCATAAAATAAGCCATTTCAATTTTAATATATTTCAAAGCTTTAAATATTCATATCAGATTCACTTTACAATTATTTAGTTTTGAAATATTAACTTAATCATTTCCATAACAATTAAATACAATTTCAATTTACAAATTTAAATAAACAAAATATCCCATTTAAATATATATAAGTTTGAAATATCCATTTAAGTCACCTTTTCAGATTTCAAGTTGTAAAACACTTCTTTATATTTCAAATTCAATACATTTCAAATCAAACTTATTTAGGTATAATTCTTAAATAAATATAATTTCAATCAATTTCAAATCATTATAAATTCTGTATTTGAAGATATAGGTATTAAATAAATACTTAAACATATTATTTATCAACTTTATTAAATCAACTTTAATGAATCTTTAAAATCAATATTTATCAAAACCATATATTTCTTTTCAAAACCATAGAAATCATTTTCAAAACATTTATATATAGACCAACGGTGCCTGTATATAATTTTCTATCCTATGGTCAAGTGATACGGATATTTATCATTTCAATCCGCAATTTAAAATATATACGGGTATATATCTTTTCGACCCGCAATCCCAAATTCAATTAATTGAAAATCGCTTGGGTTTATCGTTTCAACCCATAACGATTTTCTCCTATTCTACAAGATCGTTCGGGTATGTATCATTTCAACCCATAGTGATTCTATACTAATAGGGAACTTGCAGAGTGATAACATATATGAAAATAAAATAACAACAGCAACAGGCATATATCAACAATATAAATAACAGATAATGGTGTCAGATGTCACAGGTGAACAAATACAGATAACAGTGTATATATCAATGTAAATAACTAGCAACGGTATATTTCAATTGACGTTTCAATTGAAATCAAATTTAATACATATAAGAACATTAATCGTGAGTGATTGCTCACCTTTCGAGGCTTGAGAGAAGATAGACAATACAATAGGCTACGAATTGCAAAGCAACGCAAGAAGGACAAGATTCGACGAACGAAGCTGACAGATAGGAATTGACGAAATCAAATCAGAATCGGATTAATGAAGATAAATGGTATCAGTGAATTTGTATACAACTATATATATAACTATATTTATAAAACCATATCCCAAATTAAATTAAATCATACCTATTTATTTCAAATCAAAACTTAAATTTAATATAAATGACATTTATACTTTGAAATCACAATATATATATCAATAATATAAATGAGCAAATAGGTATAACTAGTGCACATATACACTGTATATTTATAGCTAACATCAATATACTTTACTATATATGCTATAAGAAAAATGAGAACTAATATAACTAATATTTTTACAACAAAGTACCGACACATACTTACATACAAGTTATGTTTTTAAACAACATATATATAACTAAAGTATAAACTGACATTAAACCGTGTATAAAGATATATAACATATAATACTTATAAAATATACATAATACGAACCAAACTACATAATATGCTATACATACCTCATACTTACAGACAATAGCATAGTGTAAATAACTTAGATTATATCCTAAACAAATAACTTACATGCATGCGTATAAATAATATATATAAACAACTTACATCATAAACTTTATACTGTAGCATTTTTTTTCATGTGTACCTTCATACGCATATCACTATATCTATATATGTTTAAAATATGATATCCATATATTTTTAAAGTCATATAGCTTACCGGCTTGGATTTAATTAAAATTTTATAGCTTCTACCCACAAAATATATTTATGCAGAATGTATATATGCGGGTCACTATATATGCAGACTTTACCAAATTTATTCATAGACTCATATATATAATTAGATTACGTTTATACCTATTATAGTTCAAAATCAACACTTATTATGGAACCATACCCATCTACGGCTATTCACATATATATACCTATAACAACAGAGCTAATACACTAATTCTGTAATATAAATAAAGAGCAGATTATAACCATAGCTATTATACAACTTATGTTGACAGTGTTTTAATTTATATATATAACAGTATTATATTTTTGAAGGCATGAATATATTTTTAGAGACCAAACCAAAGTATACTAGATATGCGTATTTATAAACTTAAAATATATAGCATAAACTTTTTCTTACAGAAAAATAGATTTGCCTATTATACAAATATATATCTACCGTAATATATAACAAACTATATAGCAATAGTTGTATCACACTATTTCAACAGCCATTGTAATGTGTATATATAAACAGAGTATGAAAATTCAATATATACATATATACTTAATAACGTATAACAAAATTTAAACTAACTAATATATAGGCGATATATAAATGTTTAACAGTTTTATAGGAAGCAATACAGATAAAAAAAAATATAGATATACCAATATAAATATAACGACCCGACCTTCCTTATAAAAAGAAGACACCGGGGCTTCGGCCGAAGATTATGGAATTGAGGGAAGTTCAAGTGGTTCAGGCGATTGCCTGGTCGAGGCCGAGCAGAGGGACATGAACATGGGGAGGGTGATTGGGTATATGAGTTGCTGGGGCCTCGGCCGTGGAGGATCTGGGTGGCGGTGAGGAAGCATGGGTGTGTCAAGTTCCGGCTGCACATGTTCGACCATGGTGAAGATGATGGTGGGTCTCGGTTTGGGAGAGAAGTCAGGAAGGTGATGTCATTTTACGTGGGTTGTGATGTGGCCATAAGGTGGAGCGTACAAGAGTTTGGAAGAGGAGGGGATGAATTTTTGTTGGAGGCCGAGCATCCATGGGCTGTATAAAGCTTGGAAAAAAGGGCAACTAAGAGTCGGTTGTTGTTGTTGTGGCATGGAGGAGCGGCACGCTGTGGAGCGGAGGCGGTGGACGGTGTTGCGAGAGGTCGAGGGGAAAAGGAGAAACCATGGGTCGAGAGGGGTGAGGCAAAGCGGAAAGAAGCTGCTGTGGTGAAATTTTATGTTTGTGGAAGAGGGGCACGTGAACAAGTTGATATGGACAGCTTTCAGAAACGAACAATGCCATAAGTTTGAACTTGTATATATCATAGTTCAATGCACTCGTATGCAACAGATGGGAAGAGAAAACATGCGTCTTCCTATCAAATACGAACAGGCATGATTTATTAAAATATCAGACCGAAATGTCAAGAAAGCAAACACAAAAGGAAAGGAACCGAAGGTAATAAATTTGAAAGGGTGGGAATAGTAAAAGTTTGATATTAATATCTAGGAATATAAAAAGGTTAGTGACTGAGGAGACAAAGGAAATAAAAGGTCCAATACGGAACTGATATGAAAAGTCGTTCCATAGAATTTCGCTGTCTATCGGACTTCGAAAGTTGCAATTGAATATACCGCGGAGATCAGCACGACGAGACGATCAAAATGATATACAAATATTTGTGGTACGATCATCCGATCAAAAATCGATAATCGGTACCGAAAATGCTGCTAATTTACCAGAAATAAGATGAACGGAGCAATATATGTCCAAATTTGATGAAACGAAAAATGACGTCTCACTCAGAAGATGATTTACAAATTTTCTATGTAAAAATATTTAGGTTTGGAAAACATTTTATTATCATCAATTTTAACTGATATAAATTGGAATAAAATTACACTAGAAAATAAACTTTCAAATTATCTGATGAAAATTTACCAGTTGCTATGTTTAAACATACGCATTTCAAATATCAAATTTAAATTTCAAAATTTTATTGTTTAAAGTCTCACAAAATTCCAATTAAATATATAAAACCACTGAAATTTACGGGTCGTTACACTCAATATCACTTATGAAAATTTGAGTCCAAACATTCCTTCATAAGAAGTTTGTTTCTGTAAACAATTCTCTTGTATTTCATAAATACATAAGAAAACCTTAAGCGACAATTTAGTGATATCAAGTTGGATTTTATATTTGCTACATGTATCAAATACATAAACAAATCACGAAATCATAGATAACATAACATGTATGATAATTCATATTACCAATGCATAAGGAATCAATTTTACATGTTCTGTATTAAACATTTAATAAGGTATCCTTGCATATCATTTGGGACTTTCCCAATATCTTTTATACTCACTATAAAAGTCATCATTTAACAAATTCAACGTCGAGTACTGAAACAACTAAAACTGATTTAACACAAGTACATCGTTAAAGATCAACAACACGTTGTTTACTTATAATGTAGAAATATCAATGCACCTTTGAGCACTCTTTCTTATGAACACACGCTTCCTCTGCATTTTGATTGATAATCAAAATATTTGATATTTTTATCAAAATATTTGTTCGATTTTGATGCTTATATAATGGTTCTTTCTATCATTTCTTGGATCACATCCAAAGACACACAAACTCATTATAGTTCTCACCGACTTTGAGACATTTTGGTTATTATGTGTAAATAGGTTACTCTAAATCATTATTTAGAATTTTCTGTTTCATTACATACGTACTAAACATAAAGTCATACTAAGTGGTAATTTTGTGAGTAAATACGAATTAACTTAAGCACATTGAATGTTGAATCTTTTACGCTAATTTCAACAATTGAAATTGCGATATTATTCTTATCAACATTGCTCATTTAATTCCAACTGCATTAGTCTTGCTCATAAAGACACAATCACGGCCGATGGATCACATCCCTTCAGTTACGACTACCAAAATCATATTTTGATAGGCATTTAAGGTTCTTTCAGATTTGCACGTCATACCATACCATAGAGTTAATACTTTTTATGGCTTAATTGACAACTGGAGATTATTTATTCTCGTTATTGATAAGAAACTCATAGCTTCTTTTCAGTGTGCGAGAATAGTTATTAGACATTCTAATACAATGTGTTCATTAGGTTAGGTAAATTTCATTTCATCCCGTATAATAAGTTTTATCTTTGGATCGTATCCAATTCCATTTTACTACCAATAATTTCTCAAAGAAAATCCTTCACAATGATTTGGTATTTCTTGAAACAATAGTTGTTTCTCAATGCAATGGAATAGGTATTCATAAACACTTTATGAATCCTTTTATATAAAACTGATTTAGTTTTTAGTTTACAAAACTTATGTTCAAAAAATAAATATGTCATTTAACGACAAACTTTCCCAAACTCCTTTTGGGGAGATTCATAAATGATTCCTCACAAATAATTATTATGTGCAGACTTTCTACTCGCACAACCTGTCAACTCCTTAACCTAGGATATGTTGAGGTTTCTTATAAATCATTGTCTTGTATGATTTTGTAAATTATTCTTTGGATGATATTAGTTTTAACCTAGTGCACTACTCTTAAGTACACACTTTATAAAGAATTTATCTCAACTTTACTCATCATTAGTAGTGTTTTGTCCAATAAAGTTCGATTACTCCTTATTAATACATCATTTTTAGGAACATTCGAAACTCTTTCCAATATACTTACCTATTTGATCAAATCGAATAATTTTATTTTATTGCATGTTATTTTATTTACTTTTGTTTTATATTCTATTATCTTATCATAGACACACTACATGTGTATCAAATACACATCTCCATGTTTATTATAAAGCATCAATGAATATTACCAATTATGTGGAAACGATTTGGCATTAATAGACTTATGATTGCATAAATCCATATATATATATATATATATATATCAATCCGAAAAGTTCATCAACTTTTATGATGCTCCCACCGAATGGTTGCATAGCCCTTAATTGTTTGAGATATAATTAACCAGTATCCCATGATTCATAATCATATAATAAAATTGTTTCTCAAAGCTATGGCTTAGTTTATAATTTCAAAATAATTGTAAATAATGTTAGATACTTCTGTATTGTTCCAATGCATCACCATTGTTATAAAAAAAATACCACATTATAGTTTTATTTCATAACAAATATTCATAATATCCATATTGAAATACAGCTATGTCTATTTTTTAGTCGATACCCAAAAACAATCATTATTTCATAAATAATGTTCGGTGCGTTTTACGAAAACAATTTTCGTAATTTGATGCAAACAATAAGTGCTATATGGCATGCTCCCACCATTTCCGCCATTACTATAATAGTATAATAAATTCGAAAATCCATTATTCACTTAATATAGATTTTTTAATTTCATATACCACAGCTGGTTTACCGTGGAGAGTTCTTTGATCAAATATCTTGAACTCAAAGAACAAAATTTCATAAAAAACAATTTTCTATATAAAAATATATAACGACCTGGTATTTCAAACCATTCGCACCCGCACATGTCGGACTTGAATTGCTCAAAATATCAGATTGTTAATTTATATTTGGCAAACTCATCATATACAGTAAATAAATCAATCACAGAATCACAAACACAGAGTATTACAACAATAAGCAGCGGAATAGATAAATAGTAGTTCATGAAGCTACTATATATACATCATAGTTTAAAACAAAATACAACAGGAATCTCAAATACAGAGTAGTCTCAAATACAAAAGTAACTACAAGGTTGAATAGAAATAACTGGAAACAACTGAAAGCTGACTAGATATAAGAAAGATCTTCAAGTAAAGCTCCAACTCCAAAGGTGAGTCTCAAATGCTGTGTTACTCAGTCTGACCCGAGCATAAAACAAAACACAAAACACTCGAGTCAGGATTAACATTCTTATATAGTAAATTCAACTCAAGTGAAATGTCAACTGAAATACAAGTAACTTAAAGGATGTTTGGGATTTCCATCCTCTAAGGATCCGTGGAACTATCTGCTATGTAGTAATATACGCTATTATAATATGTCTATAGTAAAGTAAACTATTAAAATAGCGTTACCCATATCCCCCTTAACACATTTTTATAATGTCGTAGTCTATACAAATACTGTAAACTCCACCCGCAGGTGGGCTATCAGGGAGCACTCCATAGGTACGATACAAAACAAACTCGTAGAAGGCGCGATAGGGCATGTGACAAGGCACGCGAGGCAATGCTAAGGTAGATATACCATTTGCATATTCAGACTGGTGGTAACGCATAGCAGCTACTACCGCCCACCTCGAGACACACTCCCAAATCAAAGGTGCATCCAAATCAAATCACAAAGTAATAGAACGGTATCGAAGAAGTGTGCCCGATCAGAGAAATGACCTCACTTGGCCCGGTGTGGCTCCTGTTTTAGCCACATCAAGCTGACTCACGAGAGTCAGGGCTGCGCTAATACCTCACATAGAATCGTCGCCAAACCATCCTACTTCATTCTGGATTCTCCACCACATACACAGTTGTTAAAGTGTTTTTCGGTATTGGCAGAGAGTATGACAATATCCGATCCCGGTCTCTTTAACAACCAAACGCTTATTTCACACCGTGGTCATTTTATTTCAAATAGTTCATACTTCATACCAAAATATCATATTCATTTCAAAACCATATCAATTCGATATCATTATTCACTTTATATAATATTCATTTCCAGAATCGCAACACTTTCAAAATTATAACACTTTCAAAACCATAACACTTTCGAAACCATAACACTTTCGAAACCATAACACTTTCGAAATCATAACACTTTCGAAATCATAACACTTTTGAAATCATAACAGTTCCAACTTAAACAGTTTAGATATTGAAATTAGTATATATATTAAAATAGTTATAAGTCAAAGATAGTTTATATATATTAAAAATACTTTATGTAGTAAAATTAGTTTCCTCCAATTTCGCAATTCGCTTCAAATCAGCTTAAATTCCAAAATTCAATTTAAATCAATTCCAGTTTAACCATTTCAATTTAAAGGTCAAAGATTCAATTCAAATTCTAACTAAATCATTTCAATTTGTATCGGTTATAAATCTAGGTTTGAACTATCACTTTAATTCCAATAAGATTTAGAGTTTAAATAGTCAAACATTTACAATATAAGCTTCATTTAGATTCCAACATTTAACTTTAATTTTATTCAAATTGGAAAATATTCACTTAATCATTTTAATAACAATTAAATAAAATCTTCATTTATAAATTTAAATTAATATTAAATAATCAGTCTCAATCTTATTTAAAATTTAGAATATTCATTTAATCACTTTTTTATCAAATCAAGTTATAAATCATATCTTTTAAAGTCCCAAAATCAATAAATTTAAATCAATTCTTATTTAAATTCAATTATTAACCAATTTACATTCCAAGTCAATATTAATTTGTCTACCCAAACTTTATTATTAAAGTTATAAAACTTCTATTTTTAAAATATTATAAATTTTAAATAAATACTTAAACATGTCATAAACCAATTAAATTAAATTTTATTAAATTAAACCTTATTTGTTAAATTTATTTTATATTAAATCTATTTTTATAAATATATATTTTAAATAGTAAAATTTTAAGTAAAATCTTAAAATTATGTTTTTAAAACTAACTTATAAATTTAAAATTTCCAAAACATATAATTTTAAAATCTAAAATTTAGACATATATAAAATAACATTTATATATTATATTTTAAAAATCAATATTTATTAAAAACCATATATTTCCTTTCAAAACTTTGGAATCATTTTCAAAATATTGACCAACGGTGTTCGTATATAATTTTCTATCCTATGGTCAAGTGGTACAGATATTTATCATTTCAATCCGCAATTAAATATTTACGGGTATATATAATTTCAACCCGCAATCCCAAAAATTCAAAATTAATGAAAATCGCTTGGGTTTATCATTTCAACCCATAATGAATTTCCCCTATTCTAGAATATCGTTCGGGTATGTATCATTTCAACCCATAGGGAATTCTAAATTAACAAGGAACTTGTAGAGTGAGAACAAATATGATAATAATATAACATATCAACAACATGCATATATCATTAGTAACAAATTTAAATATAATATAAATAACGATTATGATGTCAGATGTCACATGTGAATAATTACAGATAATGGCATATCATATATAGAAATTAAATAATTAATAGTTCAAATTTAACAGCATATTTCAATTGTCGTTTCAAGTGAAATCAAATTTACTAAATATAAGAATGTTAATCGTGAGTGATTACTCACCTTTCGAGGCTAGAGAAATTTGACAATGAAATGAGCTACGAATCCAAGCCCAAATCCCAAAGCAAAACATGATGGATACGAATTTGATGAGCATAGTTGATGGCTAGGAATTGTTGAAGACAAGTCAAAACAAGCTTGATATAGACGGAAACGAAATTTTTTCTAAAATCAATATTAAATCCAAACACATATAAAAAAAGTCTATATATATATATATATATATATATTCAAATCGTTATTCCTTAAAATACATAATAAAATTTAAAATAGACTTTTATACGCCAATATTAAATTCTAAATCACAAATTAAAGAAAATCTTTATATATATACATTTTCAAACTCGTAATTTCTTAAACCACACATAAAAATTAAAATAAAACTTTTAAACCTGTACTTATGCTGTAACCAAAACAATGTATACTCATATATATAACTAATATGTAAACTATAACCAAAACAATGTATACTTTTATATATAAGTAATATATAAACAGGAACCAAAAAAATGGTATTGATATAAACTAATGTATAGACTATCATATATATTATATTTTAAAACCTATATACATAAAAAAATCAAATATCTATATATATGATATATATATATATAATAGAACACATATATAGGCAACATACCATATATAATCCTTTTTCTCTAAACATAAAAATGAAGCAACAAGCAACTTTATATTATAATATAAAATACTTTTCATAAGATAATATAAACTTATGTACTGTAAACGTATGAAACATATTTTTTTAATACAGTGTCCTCTTTATAAACTGCAACATATATATACCTAATTTATAAAATCATGCTGTAAACCTGTAAAAAGAAAAAAAATATAGACAGAATCATAAACTCATATATATAAATTAACTATATAAACCAATATATAAACAAGAATTTGTAACATACTCTTTAGTATGAATTGTAAACAAAAGATTTTGACTCTAACACGTGTTAAAACACATATATATTAAACTGTAAAATATATATATGCTAAAAAAATCCAAACTAAAATTATTACCCATACTTATATGTGGACTCTCTTATATCATCAATGCCATATATATCAAACTGGAAATAAGAAAACGTAAACAAGCGAACCCAATATGACAACTTACATATACATACACATATACATATACATATATATATATACATATACATATATAAATATATATATATATACACATATATATCTATACATACATATATATACATATATACATACATATATATACATATATACATATATATACATATATACATATATATACATACATATATACATATATACATATATATATATACATATATATATATATATTCGCAGAACAAAAGCCACGGCTGCAATAGGAGGAAGATAGTGTAGACAAGCGGAAGGTGGGCTCGGGTCGAATTATATAAATACATATATACATACATATATATATATATATATTCGTAGAACAAAAGCCACGGCTGCAATAGGAGGAAGATAGTGTAGACAAGCGGAAGGTGGGCTCGGGTCGAAGGCTAGGGGCAGGCGGTTAGAGCTTCGGCTGATGGGGTCTGGACGTGGCAGCAAGCGTGTGGTAGGAAGTGGTTCGGTGGGTCGCATGCTGTTGTGGAGAGAGAGGAGATGGCCCGAGGAGTTCGGTGATGGGTCAGGGAGGGGTTCGGCCAGAAAAGCGGAGGGGATGTGGCTGTGTTTGCTAGGTGGCGGTGCAACGTGTACGGCTACACGGAAGAGCTGCGGTGTTATGCAGTGGTGAGGGGTTGGAGGATGAAGGTCGTTGGTTTGGGTCGGCGACTAGATGAGAGGGAAGGTGATCGGTTCCGTATAGATCTGGAGCTTGGGTGGTCTGCTGTAGGTGAAAGGTGGATGTGGAGGGAGGAACTTCGGCTAGGTTTGCGTTTGGGTTGGTCGAGGAAGCTGCTATGGGTCGGAGCCTGGTCGTCACAGCTATGGTGGACGAGCGATATTGGATGGTTGGGAACATTGATGAGCACAAGGCGGAGATGCCATGGGAAGGTGACGAGTTACAACAGGAAGAAAAATATACGAGCTTTGCTTCAAAATGAATATAGACTGTTTATTATTATTTTTTTCTATCAAAAGCAAACGAACATATTATTTGTAAATAGATGATGAAGATGCTTCTTGAAACAATATATATTATTATATATTTCCAAAACTAAGTGCTTTTCAAAAGCACAGTAACCGACAACCAAGAGAAACGAACCATCAATTATAAGTTAAACCTTAGGGATAACAAAAGTCAGACTATTGAATTGTGATAATAAATAAAGTAGATGGCTGTTGATGGACACGGAATAATGATGAAAGGGCATAGGAAACTCAAAAGACTGAAATACGGAACCGATACAGCTAGCCGTTTTGTCGATTTCATCGCGTACCGAATTCCGAAATACACAAATTAATATACCACGGAGATCAGCACGACGAGATGATCAGAATGGTACACAGATATGAGCAATACGACCTTCCTATCAAAACTCGAATTTCGGTGTCAAAATTGCTACTAATTTGCCGAAAATAAGATAAACGGGGCTAGAGAATATCAAATTTGACAAAACAAATTATGACGTCTCACTCAGAAAATGATTTACAAATTTTCTATATAAAAATTTTCAGGTTTCGAAAACATTTTATTTTCATCAATATTAACCGATTTTAAATTGAAATTGAAAATTACACAGTAAAACTAACTTCCATATTTTCCAATGAAAATTTTCCATTTGCTATGTTTAAATAGACGTATTCCAAATATCAAATTTTTATTTCCCATTCATTTGTTTAAATTTTCACAAAATTTTAGTTAATTACGTTATTTAAACCGTTAAAATTTATGGGTTGTTACACTCTCCCCCACTCAAAACTTTTCGTCCTCGAAAAGGAACGAGATAGGAGAACATAAGTAACAGAAAGATAGATAGATTCAAAATAAAAAGAACCAGATACAATAATTAATTCAATACCCATATAAATTGATTTATATTCAACAAATTTGGTTTCAATCAATTTTATTAAATCAATAAATATTCATTATATTCACATTTTGTTGGTTTCAATTCAATGTATTTCAATCAATTGATTTGATTTCAATTTATTACATTTGTTACAAAATTTTATTTCAAAGCAAAATTTATTTTATTTAACACATCTGTTTTATCCATTTATTCCACTTAAGTCAATTCCACTTATAATTTTAATCTCAACTATTCTTAAGTCCATATTTATTTACTTAAATAGTCTTCTCTTTAATTTATTTCACTTAACATATTTTGCAACATATATTAAGTGTATAAACATTTTATAACCTTATATTATTCAACAAATAAATTTTCCTTTTTATTATTCAATTTATTATTAAATTTATTATCTGTAAATTCCCCTAACAAAATATCATTTTTGATACCCTATTACTTATATCATAGTGTATACTATCTAGTTACATTCTAATTACATTTAAACTTTTCTAGGTAAGTTATATTAATGTTTCTGAGTGTAATTAAACATTATACAAATTTACCAGTTATTTATAATATTTTTATTAAGCAAAAATTTAATTTGAACAATTTATTACCTATGTTTTCTCTAGTATAACCCCCAATTACATATCACATAAACATTTTAACTCTTTGAATATTCCAGGTAAGTTATATATATTATAGAATGCAATTGAGTATTATACAAATAAATTTTATCCAAGTTTAATTATTTCAAGCTATTTCAATTTCATTTCTCATTTTAATTTCTTTAATTATTCAAAATTTTGCTTCATTTCAATAATTGAAAACCATCATTTAACATAGAATTCAAGAATTAAATTTTTGGTTTCACTTCAAACTGTTTATGAAATAAATATATACATATATATATATTATACATGTCCAATCATACTCAAGAAATTCAAGTCAAAACCATTTTTCAAAACAAAAGTGTAGCAAAGCTACTAAGTGGTCTCTCCAATTCGAAACTCGAAAATGAATATTGATGATGTTGTAGTCGTCACCGAAATTATTTTCCAGCGACAAAAGAGGAGAGTACTGACCTATTTCTTTTATAATCATTTGGAAAGAATTTTTCATTCGAAAATACTTCCAAATAATATATTTTTCCAAAACCTTGAAAACCAAAATTTTGAAAAGTACCAAAAATTAAATTCTCAAATCCATAATTTAAATGCAAATCAAATTTATAAACCATGTTTATAAAATTTAAATTTCTTATAACATACAACAATAGTTAATAGTTTAGAATGTTGACAAAACAATAAATGACAATCTAGTATTATCATTCCTAACAACCAATTTGATTAACTATCCAATTTCAGAAAATTTTACTTTTATATATAAAATATAACCATACATAAAATTATATCATTTACCAATTTTGAAAACAGTATTGTGTCAGTTTGCCCTGTTCAAGTGTTTTGGAATTTCTATCGATAGCGTTGGCCAAACGAATCGATCAAAACCCCAAATCAAATTTAACGATTCAAATAACACAATATAAATCATTTTTATATTAATTACAAATACACTCCCTCACACAATGATTCAAGGATGGATTTCAAAACAAGGATAGAGATTCGAATATAGAGGAACCCTAACCAAAAAGAATTCTAATTCGAAGATAGGATCAAAAGGGGTTAAAATAATTATAGTACAAAAGGAGAAGGGATGGATAGACTAATATTAGTCATGGGTGACCTTGATCGGGTCAACCGAGATTCCAGGAATAAGATCGATGCGGAAATTCAATTTCTTGCTTGAAGGGAAGAGAAGTGACTTCACCCAATATCAAGATAATCTCTGATTATCAGAGTGGAGTCAAGATTACAAAGGAATTACCCTGATCGTCTACTAGAGACTGTTCGGGCTTTGCAAGAAATAATAGCATCTAAATCGAGGACGGAGAAATCTCCGGTGGATCGACGCTTGTTGTAAAGGAGTTCACCCTTTTCAAATCAAAATAAGGTTGTCAGAATAGAATGGAGCTATGGGATGCTCCAGTATCAAAAGGAACACAAACAGGAGAAAAGAAGAATGAATTTTCAGAACGAAGGGGAAAGTTCCAAAATTCAAAGTAAATCCTAAGCAAAGAGAATCCTAACGAAGAAATTCAAGCTCGAACGAATATGAATCTATGATTAAATTTTTACTCCATATGCTAAGTTTTCCTAAACCTGGACATGATACCACTTGTAACGACCTGGTATTTCGAACCATTCGCATCCGCACATGTCGGACTTGAATTGCACAAAATATCAGATTGTTAATTTATATTTGGCAAACACAGCATATACAGTAAATAAATCAATCACAGAATCACAGACACAAAGAATTACAACAATAAGCAGCGGAATAGATAAATAGTAGTTCATGATGCTACTATATATACATCAGAGTTTAAAAAAAAATACAACAGAAATCTCAAATACAGAGTAGTCTCAAATACAAAAGTAACTACAAGGCTGAATAGAAATAACTGGAAATAACTGAAAGCTGACTAAATATAAGATAGATCTTCAAGTAAAGCTTCAACTCCAAAGGTGAGTCTCAAATGCTGTGTCACTCAGTCTAACCCAAGCATAAAGCAAAACACAAAACACTCGAGTCAGGATTAACATTCTTATATAGTTAATTCAACTCAAGTGAAATGTCAATTGAAATACAAGTAACTTAAAGGATGTTTGGGATTTCCATCCTCTAAGGATCCATGGAACTATCTACTATGTAGTAATATACGCTATTATAATATGTCTATAGTAAAGTAAACTATTAAAATAGCGTAAAGTCATTACCCATATCCCCCTTGACACATTTTTATAATGCCGTAGTCTATACAAATACTGTAAACTCCACCCGCATGTGGGCTATCAGGGAGCACTCCATAGGTACGACACAAAACAAACTCGTAGAAGGCGCGATAGGGCATGTGACAAGGCACGCGAGGCAATGCCAGGGTAATTATACCGTTTGCGTATCTGGACTGGTGGTAATGCATAGCAGCTACTACCGCCCACATCGAGACACACTCCCAAATCAAAGGTGCACCCAAATCAAATCACAAAGTAATAGAATGGTATCGAAGAAGTGGGTCTGATCGGAGGAATGACCTCACTTAGCCCGGTGTGGCTCCTGTTTTAGCCACATCAAGCTGACTCACGGGAGTCAGGGCTACGCTAATACCTCACATAGAATCGTCGCCAAACCATCTTACTTCATTCAGGATTCTCCACCACGTACACAGTTGTTAAAGTGGTTTTCGGTATTGGCAGAGAGTATGACAATATCCGATCCTGGTCTCTTTAACAACCAAACGCTTATTTCACACCGTGGTCATTTTATTTCAAATAGTTCATACTTCATATCAAAATATCATATTCATTTCAAAACCATATAAATTCGATATCATTATTCACTTTATATAATATTCATTTTCAGAATCGTAACACTTTCAAAAATATAACACTTTCGAAACCATAACACTTTTGAAATCATAACACTTTTGAAATCATAACACTTTTGAAATCATAACACTTTTGAAATCACAACAGTTCTAACTTAAACAGTTTAGATATTGAAATTAGTATATATATTAAAATAGTTATAAATCAAAGATAGTTTATATATATTAAAAATACTTTGTGTCGTAAAATTAGTTTCCTCCAATTTCGCAATTCGCTTCAAATCAGCTTAAATTTCAAAATTCAATTTAAATCAATTCCAGTTTAACCATTTCAATTTAAAGGTCAAAGATTCAATTCAAATTCTAACTAAACCATTTCAATTTGTATCGGTTTCAAATCCAGGTTTGAACTATCACTTTAATTCTAATAAGATTTAGAGTTTAAATAGTCAAATATTTTCAATATAAGTTTCATCTAGATTCCAACATTTAACTTTAATTTTATTCAAATTGAAAAATATTCACCTAATCATTTTAATAACAATTAAATAAAATCTCCATTTATAAATTTAAATTTATATTAAATATTCAGTCTCAATCTTATTTAAAATTTAGAATATTCATTTAATCAACTTTTTATCAAATCAAGTTATAAATCATATCTTTCAAAATCCCAAAATTAATAAATTTATATCAATTCTTCTTTAAATTCAATTATTAACCAATTTACATTCCAAGTCAACATTAATTTATCTACCCAACCTTTATTATTAAAGTTATAAAACTTCTATTTTTAAAATATTAATATAAATTTTAAATAAATACTTAAACATGTCATAAACCAATTAAATTAAATTTTATTAAATTAAACCTTATTTGTTAAATTTATTTCAAATTAAATCTATTTTTATATATATATATTTTTAAATAGTAAAATTTTAAGTAAAATCTTAAAAATTATGTTTTTAAAACTAACTTATAAATTTAAAATTTCCAAAACATATAATTTTAAAATCTAAAATTTAGACATATATAAAATAACATTTATATATTATATTTTAAAAATCAATATTTATTAAAAACCATATATTTCCTTTCAAAACTTTGGAAAACATTTTCAAAATATAGACCAACGGTGTCCGTATATAATTTTCTATCTTATGGTCAAGTGGTACGGATATTTATCATTTCAATCCGCAATTTAAATATTTACGGGTATATATCATTTCAACCCGCAATCACAAAAATTCAAAATCAATGAAAATAACTTGGGTTTATCATTTTAACCCATAATGATTTTCCTCTATTCTAGAATATCGTTCGGGTATGTATCATTTCAACCCAGAGGGAATTCTAAATTAATAGGGAACTTGTAGAGTGAGAACAAATATGATAATAATATAACATATCAACAACAGGCATATAACATCAACAACAAATTTAATTATAATATAAATAACATATTATGGTGTTAGATGTCATAGGTGAATAATTACAGATAATGGCATATCATATATAGCAATTAAATAATTAACAGTTCAAATTTAACAGCATATTTCAATTGTCGTTTCAAGTGAAATCAAATTTACTAAATATAAGAATGTTAATCGTCAGTAATTGCTCACCTTTCGAGGCTACAGAAATTTGATAAAGAAATGAGCGACGAATCCGAGCACAAATCCCAAAGCAAAGCACGATGGATACGAATTTGATAAGCAAAGTTGATAGCTACGAATTGTTGAAGACAAGTCAAAACAAGCTTGATATAGACGGAAACGAAATTTTTTCTAAAATCAATATTAAATCCAAACACGTATAAAAGTAAAGTCTATATATATATATATATATATATTCAAATCGTTATTCCTTAAAATACATATTAAATTTAAAATAGACTTTTACACGCCAATATTAAATTCTAAATCACAAATTAAAGTAAAATCTTTATATATATATATTGTCATGGCCCGCAAATCCGTACCTCTTGATTAACCACTAATCTCCATTGATTTACTCAAAATGAACGGGAATACGAACTATGATGGGTTTTAAGAAGAAGAAAAAGGAGAAGAAGAAGAAGATAGAAGAAAAAGAGAAGAAAAGGAAAAGAAGAACAACACATCAGAACAGCAACAGAAACAGAACAATATCAGAATCTTACACATCGCAGCGGAACAATATATAATAGATAATTGAATAATCTTTAAAACAAAGAACTATATCATTTTATACATACATCAATCATCAGAGTCAATATACAACAATGGACAGTTATATAAACTTGTCCTTATACAGAATACACAGCGGAATAAATACTATCAGATACAAATACTACGTCTCGTCATCCAGCTTATCTCCAAAGCTCCAGAATATCCAGAATATCCTGATAATATAACTCTAGGCTGCCCGTGTGGAAATTGGTGGGCACCCAGAGTTTAGAAGGGAACAATAAACTCCGAGTCAGTCATGGTGACTGGTGTGAGATCGTAAAACAGTTATTTTTCTTTAAAATAAACAACAAAAGAATTTTAAAGTAAATTCGCAATGCTTTTGGAAAATGAAACTACCATAAGACCTCCCGCCACACACACAATGCAAACGCAGACTTGGAGGAGATTTCTTCTTATGATAGTCAAAGATGCTTACTACGCGAAAATCAAATTCTTTTTGATATTATTATTAGTGCATAGTGTAGAAAACATTTCGAAAGTAGAATATAAATCTTAGCCAGCATAGGTACCATTATAGTATGCTTGCTATAGCTACCATATTAAATGGCAGGTTCTACAACTAAAACTGTACAAGGCTCGTATTGTTTCTTTGGATTTCCAACAAATGGTCAGGCTAAGGAACTTCCTTTTCCACGATGGGTACGTCCCTGGAATAGACGACCCGAGAAATAACCTAACATTACGGTTAGATCTCTGCCAACACAAGGCCGGGTTACCTCTGCAAAAGTAGGTAACTACTGACACGCGTATGCCATCCCCCGATCGTAACCGATCTTCCCGAGGATCCCCGATTTCCAACAAACCACATAGATAATAATGCAGCAACCACATAGGTTAAGTATCTGGGCTCCATACCATGATACCACCTCTATCCAGAAGGAATGACATACACTAAGGGGCGCTACTCCCTAGAACCTTGCCGCATCCTTCCTGTTTCGACCATTTTCGGGGTGTGAGGCTCGACGAAGTCTCGTCCACAAAGCTACGCTTTCTACAAAGCCCTGCTTCGGGTCAAACAAAATGATCAACCTATGATCACGAAGATATAAGATCAAACAAATGATCATATCGCAAATGATCAAACACTGATCATTTCACAGCAACACTCAGTATGCCACGTTACCAAATTGGGATATATCGCTGATAAATTTCAACTACATAACCTCTGAGCTCGTACGTCTCAGAGAAGGGTGTTAAGCTAAGAGAATAAATTCTCCGCCACCAACAGAAATGTATTTGAAAGAAATCAGCTTTATATCTCAAATTGTAACGTCAGACACACAATCCATACAAGTCTGTTCCGGGATCGAACAGAACCGAAGGCACTTCTCACGAAGCCCTTGCATATCCGGATAAATTTCTAATCACGTCCGGACTTCCCGTCACTAAGGGTGATAAAACCTCTAAATCAGAGATCAGCCGATGTAGAGTAACTCAACGGTAATCCTTCCGTTTTCAAAAATATCCGGTCTTCAACACCGGTCTTCGAATGCAATTCATAACGACGTATCACATATTCGGAATGGGTTATACGACCCCATTGTCCTTTCCCGGTTAACCCGAATAGTGAGCGCTTATTCAAAAATAAGTGTGGCATTCAAATTCATCCAATTCACAACAAATACCTATCTAAAGGTAATTATTGATAGTCGGTTATTTAACTATCAATAAAGATGCGCAACATCATCAGATCCCAAATAATTTTCCCAAATTATTTTATCTTCCAAAATATCTTTTACTAGATATAAAATTTCCACACTTAATCATTTGAAAACAATTTCAAATCAATTTCCACATTTCATTTTATCTTTGAAGATAAAATCTCAAAACAGTTCATTTCATATTGGAAAAGCATTTCCATACTTATTTAAAAATAAGTATTTCACAAATCATTTATTTTCAACATTAGAAAATATTCGATATACTTAAATCAATATTAAGTATATATTCATTCTTTAAGGAAATCATTCTCTTTAAACACATTTATTTGAGTCAAAACGAATGTTACGTAAAACATCGTTACGACGACTCAAAACCACTAGTATAGGGATTCGGATTTTAATAGATATATAAATCTCAATACTACATCAAAACATTTCCTTTCGGAAATCATTTACTATAACAACAGTGTTATAGTCCATCATTTCCTTATTTTTCGAAAACGTCTATTTCAACAATAAATGTTGAAATCTATGATTTCGATAGTTCACACGTTTTAAAACATCTTTTAATACAATTAACTTCCTTTATAATATCGCTTTCCCAAACATAACCATTTTTTTTCAATAATATATTCACTGTCCAAAATCGTGAATATACTTCAATAACCAAATTTCGATCTTTTCTACACATTTATTTCAAGAATTACCCACTGTCCAAAATCGTGGATAAAATCCCCTTTAACTTTTTAATTTATCAAATCCAATTGATTTCGAATTTATAAAACAACGTTTATAAATTCTATTTCTATTTTCTAACGACTTCAATTTAATAAATCTTCTTTATAAATAATTCGATCAATATCCCATTTAAAGGCAACAATCCAAGTTACAAGTAAATTTCTTATCAGTCTTTATTCTACAACTTCATTCATTTTATAACTTCATTCATTTTATAACTTCATACTTTATAAATCTATAAACTTCAATCTTTATAAATCTATAAACTTCAAATCTTCACAATCTATAATTCTATAAATCTCATGTCTTCACAATTTATAATTCTATAAATTTCTAACACTTATAGAAACTCGTTTTAAAATTCCAATACTTTTAATTGATAAATATCAATTCTGTACATCTTTTATATACATCATTTTTAAATAATTCAAAAGAAATCCAACTTAAACTATTTTATTTATCACTTGACTATTTATTTCAAAATCACCTTTCAGGTATATTTCACAATTTAAAATCTTCATAACTTTAAATTTATAACATTTATTTATTTAAGATAAATAAATTCCAAAATTTAATAGATCGTATACTTTCCAAAAATCACTTCAAAATCCCTTTTAAAGTAAAAATCGTTTATTTTTAAACTTTAAAATTGAACCCGATGATGCAACGCACCAATTAGTCCATCACAACAACAACATCATATATCAACATATGATAACAGAATATACATCAATATCTGTAAATAAATAACTACTGGTGAGGAATCCAGTTGGATCCCTCCAACCTGTTTTCCTGCATCCACAGATGTTAGCACAATACCAATTCCGTTCCAGTACGGAATTATCGCGGTATATGGGTTTTATAAAAATCCGCTTACTAACGGCGCAATAGGGTCTCATCCGCTATACGAGGCGGGAAATCATCAATCCAATATATACATATGCCAATATGTATATACTGCTATATATATAGATATATCCTATCATATCTAATAGCACATTCAAACAAATCAATCAATAACTGCGATTCAATTATAAATCTGAGTGAGAAGATCTCACCTTGATTTTAATTCTGATTTCAGCGTTTATTTCGAATAAAATTAAACACGCGTTTAATTTCACTCAAAATTTTCATTGACCCCGATCGCTTCCAATCCAGTTTCATAGCGAAGTATTCGACGATACGAAGCCAACGCTTTTCGTTTCGAAATTTTCCGACCTTGCAGCAAAAAGTTATCGTATTTTAAACATCGTACAAATTTAAATACAAATTAATATTCACTTTCTTTTTATAATTTCCAACCTAACAGATCTCTACCGCACGTTCACAGAACGAAATCAAGGCCGTGATTCTCATCTTCCCTCCCACGCGAAACAACCCCCTTCCAGTTTAAATGCGTACGTTCGATGAACCCACTGCCGCCTCTTCCTTTGAATTATCGAGCCCAACATCTTCACTTCCAGGACGATCAAGCTCCACTATTCCACTCCCCTACGCAAGCTCCACCTTCGACCACGAACACACGCAGCTCGGCCACCCCTAGACGTTGGAAACTGTGCACGAACGGCACACGTACGCGGCCATAAAGCCACCTCTACCTCGCGTTTAACCACATCATGACCGTATGGATCGAAAGGCATCGCGAAGCTCTACGATTTTCGTGTTGAACACTTCGCGTAATTTCTTGTGGATAGTGAAATATTTGTGGAAGAACGAGATGCGTTCTCAGCCATTAAACGTTTGGGTGGCGGCTGAAGAGAATTGAAACCCTAGGCTCGTTTATTCTTTTGCAAATGAAAAGGTGGAGGGGCTTATATAGAAAAATTCACAAATTACTATTTATTCGGAATTTTCGAACTCCGATTTACACGCGGTGACAGGCGTTTCTAGGGTTTACCCCACGTTCCGGACGCAATGGAACAGGTTTCGGAAGCTAATTCGATCGTATATGTGAGATATGGCATTAAACGATCAATTTAAATTAAACCGATTTAAATCGATTTCGAGGCGTTTTGGCTTGCCCCGAACAAACGGTAAATCCAAAAATTACGAAATTTGAAATTTTACAATAATATCACATTACGGATCCGATGAAACTGGTTTCGTTGAAATCCGAGACTTTTTGAAAAATGACTATTTTTAACTCGACGATTTAAAATTAAAACGATTTCGATGCGTTTGGAGCTGCCACGGTCAAACGACAACTCCGATTGCTACAAAAATTGAAATCCGATAATAACTAACTATTACGGATCCAATGAAACTAGTTTCGTTCAATTCTGAGACTGTTCGAAAATTGGCTATTTTTACAGTCGATAATTAAATATTAAAATATTCAATTTTCACAGATTAACTCCAAATTCAATTTTAAAAGTTCTATAACCTTTCTATAACTCCAGTATGATCAAATAAAATTTTACAAATCATTTTCAATCATTTTAAACTCGATTTTTAATTATCTCTGGAATTTCCCTATGGAATTATCGATTTAATTATCCAATTAAATCTAAATATTCGAATTTTAATTATCAAAAATTCTGGGTCGTTACAGACTTCCCCCCTTAAAAGAATTTCGTCCTCGAAATTACAAGTTAGGAAAAATGGTCCTTAACTCGTCTACTATTTTTCAACATTCAATAGTTTTCTCAAATTTTCAAAACAAATCTTTCTACTAAAGATTCGTTATCATTCAACTAGCTTTTTTCTAACTTCAATTATAAGTTCCAAACAACATTGTTTACTTCCAAATTCAAATTCGAGTTTAAATTCAAATTTTAAACTTTCAAAATTTCTCAAAAATTTTCTAACACTCGAAATTTTCGAAAATTTTTGCAAGCGTCTCCTTTGCGCGGCTAATACGGCACGACTATAAAATGTCCCTACGGACTCTCAGATTTCAAAAAGAAAAAAGAAAAAAAGCCAAGCAGCTAGAGAAATAAGTCATCAAATCTCATATTCGAATTCAAATACTTACCTTTTGTCGAGCCATTCAAATTTATCTTCGAAATTAAATTCCAATTCCTTTATACCTGTATATCCTACTAGCCATAATATCTAGTTGCATATATTCAAACCATTTCGTACATTCAATTACAAAATTTTCAATATAACTGCTTATATCATCTCTAATTCACTATTGAAGTTATATATTCAATTTCGTTCAATTTTGCATTTTCAAATTCATTTGAATTTAATTCACAATTCCAATCTAATTTGGATTCAGTTCGACTTCTGAATATTGAATTTTTATCAATTAACTTTAGTTCACTTCAAGCTAATCTCAAAACTTCATTTTATTTCACACAATTCAAATTCGTTTTCAATATTCAGTTTTAATTCCAGTTTTATTCTTTTGTTCATTCCCAAAATTTATTTACAATTCACTATTTTGGTTTATAATCACTTATATTAAACTGGATTCCAGATTCCATATGAATTTAATTCATTTCACTTTATTTAATTTATTCACTTATACTTAATTTAATTTAACTCCATCCTTTAAATTGAATTTATTCTATCAATTCAAATTGTATAAGTTATCAACTCATTTATTCCCATAAATATTCTAAATAGGATTCCAGAGTCTTTTCAACTTTTTTTTCAAAATTATTTTGAAAACAATTTAAATTATCCTTTTGAATTTCCAAAACAAAACCCAAATTTTCAAATTCTTTTCAAAACCTTTCCAAATACTTCTCTGGAATTCCGTTTAAATTTCAATTCACATTTATAATTTACATTCTCAAATTTCATTTGTATATGGATTTATTTCTAACTTTGGAGTTATGATTCCAATTTCTTATTCAATTTCAGTGATGATAATTCACTATTATTACTTCCTAACATCCATGCAACCATATACTATAGTACTTTATAGAAAAACATTTCTTTTCTATACAAAAATAGTTTTGGGCAAAATTATCTCATTTACCCTATTTAAAACAATACTGTGCCGAATTGTTCTATTCAAGTGTTTAGAGATCCCTATCGATAGAGTTGTACGGACAATACCGACCAGAATCCATATACCACTCAACAAACCAATCATCACAATATAAAACAATTTTATATTCACTAACAAATACGCACTCGTATCTATTATTACACTCAAACTCATTCTAGAGCACTACTGACTCCATCTCTAATGAGTAACACCCAACAGAGCAGGATTGTCGCTTAACCATATGCTCTGATACCAAATGTCATGGCCCGCAAATCCGTACCTCTTGATTAACCACTAATCTCCATTGATTTACTCAAAATGAACGGGAATACGAACTATGATGGGTTTTAAGAAGAAGAAAAAGGAGAAGAAGAAGAAGATAGAAGAAAAAGAGAAGAAAAAGAAAAGAAGAACAACACATCAGAACAGCAACAGAAACAGAACAATATCAGAATCTTACACATCGCAGCGGAACAATATATAATAGATAATTGAATAATCTTTAAAACAAAGAACTATATCATTTTATACATACATCAATCATCAGAGTCAATATACAACAATGGACAGTTATATAAACTTGTCCTTATACAGAATACACAGCGGAATAAATACTATCAGATACAAATACTACGTCTCGTCATCCAGCTTATCTCCAAAGCTCCAGAATATCCAGAATATCCTGATAATATAACTCTAGGCTGCCCGTGTGGAAATTGGTGGGCACCCAGAGTTTAGAAGGGAACAATAAACTCCGAGTCAGTCATGGTGACTGGTGTGAGATCGTAAAACAGTTATTTTTCTTTAAAATAAACAACAGAAGAATTTTAAAGTAAATTCGCAATGCTTTTGGAAAATGAAACTACCATAAGACCTCCCGCCACACACACAATGCAAACGCAGACTTGGAGGAGATTTCTTCTTATGATAGTCAAAGATGCTTACTACGCGAAAATCAAATTCTTTTTGATATTATTATTAGTGCATAGTGTAGAAAACATTTCGAAAGTAGAATATAAATCTTAGCCAGCATAGGTACCATTATAGTATGCTTGCTATAGCTACCATATTAAATGGCAGGTTCTACAAATAAAACCGTACAAGGCTCGTATTGTTTCTTTGGATTTCCAACAAATGGTCAGGCTAAGGAACTTCCTTTTCCACGATGGGTACGTCCCTGGAATAGACGACCCGAGAAATAACCTAACATTACGGTTAGATCTCTGCCAACACAAGGCCGGGTTACCTCTGCAAAAGTAGGTAACTACTGACACGCGTATGCCATCCCCCGATCGTAACCGATCTTCCCGAGGATCCCCGATTTCCAACAAACCACATAGATAATAATGCAGCAACCACATAGGTTAAGTATCTGGGCTCCATACCATGATACCACCTCTATCCAGAAGGAATGACATACACTAAGGGGCGCTACTCCCTAGAACCTTGCCGCATCCTTCCTGTTTCGACCATTTCCGGGGTGTGAGGCTCGACGAAGTCTCGTCCACAAAGCTACGCTTTCTACAAAGCCCTGCTTCGGGTCAAACAAAATGATCAACCTATGATCACGAAGATATAAGATCAAACAAATGATCATATCGCAAATGATCAAACACTGATCATTTCACAGCAACACTCAGTATGCCACGTTACCAAATTGGGATATATCGCTGATAAATTTCAACTACATAACCTCTGAGCTCGTACGTCTCAGAGAAGGGTGTTAAGCTAAGAGAATAAATTCTCCGCCACCAACAGAAATGTATTTGAAAGAAATCAGCTTTATATCTCAAATTGTAACGTCAGACACACAATCCATACAAGTCTGTTCCGGGATCGAACAGAACCGAAGGCACTTCTCACGAAGCCCTTGCATATCCGGATAAATTTATAATCACGTCCGGACTTCCCATCACTAAGGGTGATAAAACCTCTAAATCGGAGATCAGCCGATGTAGAGTAACTCGACGGTAATCCTTCCGTTTTCAAAAATATCCGGTCTTCAACACCGGTCTTCGAATGCAATTCATAACGACGTATCACATATTCGGAATGGATTATACAACCCCATGGTCCTTTCCCGGTTAACCCGAATAGTGAGCGCTTATTCAAAAATAAGTGTGGCATTCAAATTCATCCAATTCACAACAAATACCTATCTAAAGGTAATTATTGATAGTCGGTTATTTAACTATCAATAAAGATGCGCAACATCATCAGATCCCAAATAATTTTCCCAAATTATTTTATCTTCCAAAATATCTTTTACTAGATATAAAATTTCCACACTTAATCATTTGAAAACAATTTCAAATCAATTTCCACATTTCATTTTATCTTTGAAGATAAAATCTCAAAACAGTTCATTTCATATTGGAAAAGCATTTCCATACTTATTTAAAAATAAGTATTTCACAAATCATTTATTTTCAACATTAGAAAATATTCGATATACTTAAATCAATATTAAGTATATATTCATTCTTTAAGGAAATCATTCTCTTTAAACACATTTATTTGAGTCAAAACGAATGTTACGTAAAACATCGTTACGACGACTCAAAACCACTAGTATAGGGATTCGGATTTTAATAGATATATAAATCTCAATACTACATCAAAACATTTCCTTTCGGAAATCATTTACTATAACAACAGTGTTATAGTCCATCATTTCCTTATTTTTCGAAAACGTCTATTTCAACAATAAATGTTGAAATCTATGATTTCGATAGTTCACACGTTTTAAAACATCTTTTAATACAATTAACTTCCTTTATAATATCGCTTTCCCAAACATAACCATTTTTTTTCAATAATATATTCACTGTCCAAAATCGTGAATATACTTCAATAACCAAATTTCGATCTTTTCTACACATTTATTTCAAGAATTACCCACTGTCCAAAATCGTGGATAAAATCCCCTTTAACTTTTTAATTTATCAAATCCAATTGATTTCGAATTTATAAAACAACGTTTATAAATTCTATTTCTATTTTCTAACGACTTCAATTTAATAAATCTTCTTTATAAATAATTCGATCAATATCCCATTTAAAGGCAACAATCCAAGTTACAAGTAAATTTCTTATCAGTCTTTATTCTACAACTTCATTCATTTTATAACTTCATTCATTTTATAACTTCATACTTTATAAATCTATAAACTTCAATCTTTATAAATCTATAAACTTCAAATCTTCACAATCTATAATTCTATAAATCTCATGTCTTCATAATTTATAATTCTATAAATTTCTAACACTTATAGAAACTCGTTTTAAAATTCCAATACTTTTAATTGATAAATATCAATTCTGTACATCTTTTATATACATCATTTTTAAATAATTCAAAAGAAATCCAACTTAAACTATTTTATTTATCACTTGACTATTTATTTCAAAATCACCTTTCAGGTATATTTCACAATTTAAAATCTTCATAACTTTAAATTTATAACATTTATTTATTTAAGATAAATAAATTCCAAAATTTAATAGATCGTATACTTTCCAAAAATCACTTCAAAATCCCTTTTAAAGTAAAAATCGTTTATTTTTAAACTTTAAAATTGAACCCGATGATGCAACGCACCAATTAGTCCATCACAACAACAACATCATATATCAACATATGATAACAGAATATACATCAATATCTGTAAATAAATAACTACTGGTGAGGAATCCAGTTGGATCCCTCCAACCTGTTTTCCTGCATCCACAGATGTTAGCACAATACCAATTCCGTTCCAGTACGGAATTATCGCGGTATATGGGTTTTATAAAAATCCGCTTACTAACGGCGCAATAGGGTCTCATCCGCTATACGAGGCGGGAAATCATCAATCCAATATATACATATGCCAATATGTATATACTGCTATATATATAGATATATCCTATCATATCTAATAGCACATTCAAACAAATCAATCAATAACTGCGATTCAATTATAAATCTGAGTGAGAAGATCTCACCTTGATTTTAATTCTGATTTCAGCGTTTATTTCGAATAAAATTAAACACGCGTTTAATTTCACTCAAAATTTTCATTGACCCCGATCGCTTCCAATCCAGTTTCATAGCGAAGTATTCGACGATACGAAGCCAACGCTTTTCGTTTCGAAATTTTCCGACCTTGCAGCAAAAAGTTATCGTATTTTAAACATCGTACAAATTTAAATACAAATTAATATTCACTTTCTTTTTATAATTTCCAACCTAACAGATCTCTACCGCACGTTCACAGAACGAAATCAAGGCCGTGATTCTCATCTTCCCTCCCACGCGAAACAACCCCCTTCCAGTTTAAATGCGTACGTTCGATGAACCCACTGCCGCCTCTTCCTTTGAATTATCGAGCCCAACATCTTCACTTCCAGGACGATCAAGCTCCACTATTCCACTCCCCTACGCAAGCTCCACCTTCGACCACGAACACACGCAGCTCGGCCACCCCTAGACGTTGGAAACTGTGCACGAACGGCACACGTACGCGGCCATAAAGCCACCTCTACCTCGCGTTTAACCACATCATGACCGTATGGATCGAAAGGCATCGCGAAGCTCTACGATTTTCGTGTTGAACACTTCGCGTAATTTCTTGTGGATAGTGAAATATTTGTGGAAGAACGAGATGCGTTCTCAGCCATTAAACGTTTGGGTGGCGGCTGAAGAGAATTGAAACCCTAGGCTCGTTTATTCTTTTGCAAATGAAAAGGTGGAGGGGCTTATATAGAAAAATTCACAAATTACTATTTATTCGGAATTTTCGAACTCCGATTTACACGCGGTGACAGGCGTTTCTAGGGTTTACCCCGCGTTCCGGACGCAATGGAACAGGTTTCGGAAGCTAATTCGATCGTATATGTGAGATATGGCATTAAACGATCAATTTAAATTAAACCGATTTAAATCGATTTCGAGGCGTTTTGGCTTGCCCCGAACAAACGGTAAATCCAAAAATTACGAAATTTGAAATTTTACAATAATATCACATTACGGATCCGATGAAACTGGTTTCGTTGAAATCCGAGACTTTTTGAAAAATGACTATTTTTAACTCGACGATTTAAAATTAAAACGATTTCGATGCGTTTGGAGCTGCCACGGTCAAACGACAACTCCGATTGCTACGAAAATTGAAATCCGATAATAACTAACTATTACGGATCCAATGAAACTAGTTTCGTTCAATTCTGAGACTGTTCAAAAATTGGCTATTTTTACAGTCGATAATTAAATATTAAAATATTCAATTTTCACAGATTAACTCCAAATTCAATTTTAAAAGTTCTATAACCTTTCTATAACTCCAGTATGATTAAATAAAATTTTACAAATCATTTTCAATCATTTTAAACTCGATTTTTAATTATCTCTGGAATTTCCCTATGGAATTATCGATTTAATTATCCAATTAAATCTAAATATTCGAATTTTAATTATCAAAAATTCTGGGTCGTTACATATATACATTTTCAAACTCATAATTTCTTAAACCATACATAAAAATTAAAATAAAACTTTTAAACCTGTACTTATGCTGCAACCAAAACAGTGTATACTTATATATATAACTAATATGTAAACTATTACCAAAATAATGTATACTTTTATATATAACTAATATATAAACAACAACCAAAAAAATGGTACTGATATAAACTAATGTATAGACTAACATATATATTATATTTTAAAACCTATATACATAAAAAAAATCAAATATCTATATATATATATGATATATATATAATAGAACACATATATAGGCAACATACCATATATAATCCTTTTTCTCTAAATATAAAAATGAAGCAACAAGAAACTTTATATTATAATATAAAATACTTTTCATAAGATAATATAAACTTATGTACTGTAAACGTATGAAACATATTTTAATACAATGTCCTCTTTGTAAACTGCAACATATATATACCTAATATATAAAATCATGTTGTAAACCTGTAAGATGAATATATACATATATATATATATGTATATATATATATAGACAGAATCATAAACTCATAAAAAGCAATGACGTAATTATAACTCAAAAAAGCCGCTATAAAATAGTAAGCTTTCGTAGCACGTATATCCCGCTATCATATTTAAGAGAATAGCCCACAACTACCCCTATAAAACATCTCTGTACCAACCTGTTATAAAAAAGAGCAGAATCTTTATAGCAACTCATTGCCGCTATAATATTCTTCCTCAATAGCAGAAATTGTCCTCTATTTACATATTACCATAGCGGCTATAAATGCGTAGATATAATAGCGCTTTTATGCCGCTATAATATTCTTCTTTAATAGCACAAACTGTCCTCTATTTAGATATTACCAAAGCGGCTATAAATGCGTAGATATAATAGCGCTTTTATGCCGCTATAATATTCTTCTTTAATAGCACAAACTATCCTCTATTTACATATTACCATAGCGGCTATAAATGCCTAGATATAATAGCGCTTTTATGCCGATATCCTTCGAAAATAAGCACCTACATTAAATTACCTTTTTATAGCACTGATATTATATAACTCTAACGCTTTTTAAGTGTTATGGTTTATTTTCTGTGTGTTTGATGCATCCTGCTATATCAGTTTAGTAATAGCATATCAAAATGAATCTTTTTTAACCACATAACAATATGAACAATGTAAGAGTCAAAAAATATAATAATTGGACGATGTAACGCATATCAAACATACCAAATATCCATGGACATCGTATTAAACATGATCAAACATACACATAATATCCATTACATAAGTTTTCAATACATACCAAAAAGTAGCAGCAAATGTTTTAAGTATAGCTCAAAAAATTGTCTATGTTTAGTCGAGAACAAGTACATATCACACATCAAAAAGCAGTTCATCTGTGCCCCAAAAAGTAGTCAATATTCAGATCATGCTTGTTTCGCACTTGCACCAATATATATGAGAAACTGAGACGGTGTATATGACAATAGTTGGAAAGACTAATTGAATAATGCAGTCATTGATGGTCAGTAATTGGTTCACTTACGGATCTAAGAATGAACTGAGTTTTTTTTTGAAAACCCAGGAGAACTCGGCGGGCCGGTAAACTCCTGAGGAGGGTATAGTAAAGCCGTCCGCTGATCCAAGCCCCCATACCCCCGGTTAAATTTATATAGGATATGGAAGCGCATGGTAAGAATCGAACATGAGTCTTTTTACTAGAACCCAAGCCTCCTTTCCACTACGTCGCACCCGCGGACTAAGAATGAACTGAGTTGGTAATATACCCATGCTCGATATGACACATATTAATGGTTAGCAAAAATCAATGAAATATATGAGTCAAGCATGGATGTAGACACACAACAGACGAAAATCTCCATACACCTGTTAATTGTGGTAATGGTATTACTAACGCTTCAAAGTAAAGAATATATATAGTGTATGTGCTCCAGTTTAATGTATACCTGTAAGAGACGCATTCATGCCATTTCTTCCTAGGAACCAATTGAAAACCAAATTATAAATTAGAAAAATGATTTATTTTCTGTTTACATTTTGCATATGATCAGATTTACATTAGCATCTGCTTTTTCAAAAAAAAACATGGTACCGCACCTTACAACATGTACATGAGAAGAGAAATGCGTGAAACCTGAGGCTTCATTAAGGAAATAAATTCATGTAAAACTCCCATAATGTTACAATACATGTATATCATAAAGTGAATATGCTTTTATGTTATTTTGTTTAGTCCCACATCGTGGAATAAGTTTTGTACCAAGCTGCAAAGCCTTTATATAAAGGAGGTTATGTAATGTAAATAGCATATAGATATCTAGAATGAATAAAATGTTTCCTCTCTTCTTCTTTAATGGCTACTGCTCTTATTCCTTTATAACATATTCTTAATTGTTTATAACACGTTATCAGCACGATCTTAAAATGTTAAACTTAAAATGTTAAACCCTAATTAGCTGGTTCATAGAATGTCCGCGGATCTAAAGATAAGAAGTCAGCTAATCAGAGTATTTTCAGCAAACGCTTGGTTTGCATAAATCTTAGTTCTTCTACGAGATTAATTATTTTATATGGATGAAGAGAGAGAAACCACCGCAGCTCCTGATGATCAACGGGTGAGGGATTTCTGTTTTCTATTTTTTATGAATGGTTGGTATGTATTTATTTTAGTTTGGTTGCAATAGTATTTCCATACTTTAGTTATACCGGGGCAAAAATCAGTTGGATTTTATGATCAGTATTGTTTTCATTTATTTAAGGTTAATAAACAATGTCAAAGCTATCATCTTCTATTTGTAGTCATTTTCAAAGTACTTATGTTTTTTTGGCTTTCATTTAGTTATGTCCTGTATTTTCGTATATAATTTGGAATATTGCTGATAATTTCTACAATTTGTGCCTTTGACATTAATCACAGATGTGAATTTATAAATTTTTGTTTCTGAATGTATAATACAACAACGCGTATGTTTACTTTTATATATTGGAAGTGGTTTGTTTTTCTTTTAAGTATATGCATGTTGTATGATAGTGTTGGCAACGAAAATTGTGATATTACTCCTATGGATAAACTTAAAACCTCTAAAGAATTAAAACCAATATATAAATTCAAACCTCTAGATAATTAAAAGTCAGAACTTTACAAACAATCTAATTTTTTTGGTTTAATATTCTTGGTTGGTCTACTATATTAGTATAAACTACCTACATGGTTATGCATCAAATTGTTGTTCTCCTTCTTACTTTATTATTTATGTATCTTATATAACTCAAACTTGAAGTTTGAGTGAATACTATATTAGTAGATCTGATGATTTTCACTAATCACACACTGCTGTAAAATCTGAAATTTGATAAATTATTTTTATGCACGTATGCCTAGCTATTTTGTTGAAGAAATAGATTTTAATACTAGATTTTTTTAGAGATTTATTTATATTTATTATATTGCAAAATCCAACATCCCAGAAGAGATGTTATAGAATTTTTTTTATTTGTTAAATTGCAGTTGCTTAAAAAGGAACGCTATATCCCTGAAGGAACATCATATAGAACTCCAGAAGCAGTGATAGTAATTCATCTCCAAAAGAGATATTATATAGCTACTCTCAAAGATTTCTGATGGTAAATATGTCCAGAAAAGATATTTAATGCTACTCTGAAGTTCGATTATGTAATTTATGTAGAAAAAAAATACACCATATATTGATATGACATTCCAAAAGTAGTGCATATAAAGTATCTTTAGAAGAGATATGTGACACTCCAGAAGCGGTGTTGAAAAAATATCTAGATTTATAAAATATCCCCGAAGGAGAAAATATGTATTACTGTAATACTCTATAAGTAGACCATTGACATAATAATTTAAATATCACACTTAAAAGTGGTCTTTATATAATATATCCAGAAGAGATATTATAATCTCATATAGCACTATAAAAGAATTGCCCATGGAATATTGTCAAATATGATATAACACTTCAAAAAGTAATGTGATAATAAATTACCTAAAATTCAATCGTCTATTTTCATGGACCCGTAGCTCCATTAGACAAATTTAGAAGCAAATAGGGATATGTAACCTTTTACTTTTCAGAACTTAGGATGAATTGAATATCGTATGCATAACAATTCTTGAAGAAATCTGTAGATATCCTCCTGAAGAGATAATCTGTAACGATCTCGAATTTTATTAAGTTAGATTGATAATTTAATTTAATTTTTGAATAAAAATTGTGAAACTGATTGGTAGTTAATATAAAATAGTTGTTAAATTAAGGATTAATTGAAATTAATCTGTATATTTGAACTTATGTTTATAAAATTGATTGAAAGATAATAATATATTCAAGTATAAAGTAAAACATATTAAACAAATTCTAACATCAAATTAAATATAGAACTTAACTCATATTTCAAAGTATTGGCTTGTATAAGAGGATATACATTTAAATATGAAGAAACAAGTATAAAGATATGTATGTAAACTTGAAAATAAACTAAGTATGTAGACTTAAAACAAGAAAAAAATTATAAAACATCTTTGAACTTGCAAAGGAAAAACAGCAAATGATATTCAAGTATGGAACGAATAAATATATATATATAAGCTTGCAAAAGAAGCCAATGTTTTATATTCAAGTTAAACAAATATATATAGGTAAGTATAGACTTGAGAAAGAAGAACATATAAATATAGTCAAGTTTGAACAAAAGGAAATAAAAATGTCTTTGAACCTGTAAAAGTAGACAGTAAAGTATTTTCATGTATAAGCAAAAAGAATAAATATGAAAGTGTATAAAACAAAACAAGTAAACATATAGAAGACAATAAAATATATAAGTATATGTAGGCTTCTAAAAGGAGATGATCAAATACACTCAAATGTAAACAAATCAAAGTTGTGTGAATAATAAAATGAAACAGGTAAATAGATATATGAATAGCTTGTATAAGGAGACAACATCGTATATTTACAAATATGAAACCAGAAAATTATATATTCACGAACCATTTGAAAAAAAAATGAATGAAGAAACAAAATATATACATGAATAGGCTTGAACAAGTACAAACAATATCTTTATATTTTGTACAGCTGAAAAGAAATAAAAAAAATGGTACAAGCCAATTAATGCACGCACAAAATATTATCACTTCAGCCTCCAAACCAAAGAATATCTCTGATAAAATTTGTACAAGTTTCATCTCAGCTTAAACAAATATCATCTCCACCTGTAAACTCATTTCTTATATATCAAGCCTTTTCATCTCAGTCTCATTCATTCGAAGCTAAGAAAACTGAAGCAAGCATCATATTAAAACTTAAACAAAACATTCAACCTCAACAATACAACTTCATTGAAAACCAGAGATCAAAAGAAGAGTTTAGCTTGCAAATTTTCAAGCCTGCCTCTCTCTGTTTCTTCTTATACCAGGTGAGTAAACTTTTGATTTAAAAAGCTTAAATCTGTTCTAATCTTTGATGCATGTGATAAATATGTTGTAAATGTGGGTTGCATGAATGAATGGATGTGAATGTATGTATATAGATAGGATAAGTCTGTGCATATGAATGAATATATATATATATATATATTATGTTCCTCTGTTGAATGACAGTTACAAATCCATTTAAATAAATTCCATTCTCCTTATATAATCAATGTTAGGCATTGATCATTAAAGTAAACTTGATTGTAAGAATGTAAACTTATTTTTAAAGATGGTTTTAAGAATTTATATTAAGTGATTATTTCAAAAGATATAGATTACAGAGAAAAACAAATACAAGTCAAAATTTGGAAATCATGTTTAGATTGTACTATCAGATTCGTACTCCAAATTAATGATTTTAGATAATCATTTCAATATTTTTAAGTTGTTATATGTTGAGATATTGTGAGTTGACCAGAACTTGGATTTTCGTTGAATTCCAGCGATCGCGAGGTCTCGTAGCTTCGGGATCGTGGCTGAAGTTTGCTTGGAGGTTAAGGGTTTTGGAAAAAATGGTAGATGGGTTTTTTTGTGATTGTGGTGGCCGCACGAAAAGGTAATGGGGTTTAGTAACCCGTTTTGGTGAACGATAAAGAAGAGGCGATCTCGTCGTTGGTTGATCGTAGCTGATCGCATCTGGGGGAATTGAAGCTCGAGACTGTGGCGAGGCTTGGGTCGGAGTCGCGTGGGTTCTGGCGACCTGTGGCAGCGAGTCGAGGGGATTTTGATGATCTGCTTTGTTCTAGTTACTCGATTTTGAACAACGGCAAAAGTGAGGGATCTGGGTGTTCGTGGCGACTCAGTAGTTGGTTGTCGACTTGTCGAAGGGGGTGAGGTTGGTCGGAGATAGTTGGTTCGCCAATACATGTGCACGCGTGTCCATTTGTGCCTGTTTGTTACCGTGTTGTAGAGAAGGGAGAAGATGAGGTTGGTCTCAAGTTTGATCTCGCGGAAATGAAGTGGTGACTCGAGTGATTTCTCGGGTTCGTACGCGAGTGGTAACACGTTTTAAAATTTAAAACAAAACAAGTTTTAAAACTAAAAGAGGGAAAAGAAGAAGAATGGGCTGACTCGAGTCTTAGCTCGGGTATTTTTGATGTTGGCTCGGGTCATTGGTTTTGGGGCAGAAGCAGTCTCAGATTTTAAAGGAGTAATCAAGCTCACTTTGAAACAATTTTATTAAAACGGTTTTGAGTTTTGGTAAAGATTGAATGTTAACCCAGTTTTGAATTAATTAAAGTAATTAATTAAGGAATAAGTAATTAAGAGTTAATTAATTAAGATAATTAATTTAAAGAATGATATATTAATGAAGGTGATTAAGACTTAATTAATTGTAGTTAATCACAATAAATCATTGATTTAAGATTTCTAATGAAAGTAATTATGTGGTTGATAAATTTAAATACCACCCAATTTATTCACCTTAATTGTAGATGTTTGATTGTTATTGAATGTGATGGATTGATATATTTGATATATGATGTGTTGCTATGTAATGCTTTGTGCTGAGCTGTTATATACTGTTGTATGAATATGAAAACCCCTTGACCCGTAAATGACATTTGAATTTCGATGCGACAGGGAGTCGGATTCCAGTTGGTTATCTGAAACCCACATCGAATCGTAATAGTGAATCTTTGTGATTGATAAATTTATTTTATCTATGAATCTGTGAATGAAGATAAGCGTTATGGGTTATACCGCTTATCGATATATCTGTGATGATTGATGTTGTGCATTATTGTGTAAAATCCCTAGACTACACTATACACATACAAATATGGATTTCATGTGGAAATCGGTTAAGTCGTAGATTTTTAAAATAGTTTTTGAATTTGAATTGTAAATTCAAATGGGTTGGAAATGGATTGGGTTTAAAGTACCTTTGAAAGGGTGTTTTAAAAATGTAAGTTATTTTGAATAACTTAATAAAGATTTGAAATTTGAATAATTTGATTTAAATTGGAATTCAATATCTGAAATTGAATCCTATATTGGTATTTATGATTTAAAAAGAATTATACAAGTTTATACGGGTTTTAAACCATTTTTAAAGTGTTGTTTTTTGGGAATTTGAACTAACCCAAAGATTCAACTTGTATAAATAAGATCGAATTTTTCCGAAATGAAAACTATTTGTTTTCAAATAATAATAGCTTTCATTTTAAGAAAGGATTTATAAATTGTGTTGAAAGGTTTCAAGTTTGAAATGGAATTGGAATGTTTTGAAAACTATGAAATGAGTCTTTAATTCAAAGACCGGACGAGTTAATCCAACTTGAATTGGAATTGTTTTGAAAGGCTATAAATGAATCTTTGGAAACGAATTTTAAAAGCTATAAGTTAAATCTTGATTTAAGGATTTAACGAGTTAATCCAATTGAAATGGAAATCGATTTGGAAATCTATGAATAGATCTTTGTGAATTGGGTGAACTTTGTGAATTGGATCTTTTTGTTTAAAAGATTAAAAGTATGGAAATTTGTTTAAACCATTGAAGGTTGTTGAAAAGAATCTTTTTGTTTAAAAGATTGGAAATGGTAATTTGTTTTAACCATTCGAATGAAAAGTTTTGGGCTTTAAGCTGAGATTTAACTGAGACCCCAGTATCCATATGATTTTTTTTACTGCGCTCGTTATTCGGTTTAGCCGGAAGAGGACCTTTGTGTCATATAACCCATTCTGAATAGTGATACGACGATATGGATAGCATTTGAAGACCGGTGGTGAAGACCGGGTATTTGCGAGACCGATAGGATGACCTATCGATTGTCTCTGCACTGAGTAGCTACGCTATAGAGATTCCCTAAGTGATGGGAAGTTCGGTCGGGATTGTGAATACCCGGATTGCAAGGGCTTCTTCGGAAGTGCCTTCGGTTCTGTTCGAACCCGGAACAGACTTGTATGGTTGTATGTCTAACATTACACTTTGAGATATAAAGCTGATTTCTTTCAAATACATTTCTGTTGGTGGCGGAGAATTTATTCTCTTAGCTTAACACCCTTCTCTGAGACGTACGAGCTCAGAGGTTATGTAGTTGAAGGTTATCAATGATATACTCCTAATTTGGTAGTGTGGCATGCTGAATGTTGCTGTGTATTGATGGTCATTTGCTGATCATTTGTTGATCGAAGCATGGCTTTGTGAAAAAGCATAGCTTTATGGACGAGACTTCGTCGAGCCTCACAGACTGGTAATGGTCGAAACAGGAATGTTGCGGCAAGGTTTGTAGGGGTCGCGCCCCTAGGGTATGTCCATTTTCTTCTGGATAAAGGGTGGTATCATGGTATGGAGCCTAGATACTTAACTCGTGTGGACACTGTAAATTTATTACTGTGTGATGTTGCTTTGTGATCGAGACGTCTCGGATAAAGGTCGGTAATGACCGGGAATGGCATACTCGTGTGGTAGTTACCTAGTTACAGCTTGGTTAAAGAGTGAGGTAGCATTGGCCTTGTGTTTGCAGAAATCCGGTTAGGTTCTCGGGGCGTCTTTCTAGAGGCATTTCCATTTCGGTGTAAGGAAGTTCCTTTGCCTGACCATTTGTTGGAAATCCAAAGAAACAATACGAACCTTGTATGGTTTTAGTTGTATTACCTGCTATGGAATGTGGCGGTAACCTGCTATTGAACATAGTAGCTATAGTAGGCATAAGTGCGGAATGCCTATGCTGGCTAAGATTAATATTATATTTTCGAAATGTTTCCTACACTATGCACTAGTAATAATATCAAAAGAGTTTCTTGCGTAGTAAGCATTTTTGACTATCATAAGGAGAAATCTCCTCCAATTCTGCGTTTGCATTGTGTGTGTGGCGGGAGGCCTTATGGTAGTTTCATTTTCCAAAAGCATTGCGGATTTCAATGTTTAAAATTCTTTTGTTGTTTGTTTTAAAGATAAACTGTTTGTTTGCTCATACCAGTCCCATGACTGACCTGGAGTTTATTGTTCCCTTCCTAAACTCTGGGTGCCTACAATTTTTCCACACGGGCAGTCTAATGTTGGGTTTCTCATATATCTAGGTTTAGTAGATTATCTGGAGCTAGTTCACTTCATCGGAGTTGATGACTGTTCTTGCTTACCTTTGTGCATCGTGATGATGGTTCAAGCTTGATGTTGGAGTTATTGGTCTCATTCTCTTTGTCAGATCATTGGGAGTTATCAGTTATGCTGTTTTCGCTGTAGCATTATTATTTGTCTCTGATATTGTTGTATCATATTGATATCATTGTTGTATATCATTCTGGATATTGTATTCATTGGAGTTGTATATGATATCATCTATTTCTTTCTTCCGCTGTGTTGTTATACTTACTCTGTTATAAGCTCCGGTGACCCAGATTCGGCATTTGAATCTGCGGCATTTTGAGTACAAGTGAAGTACATGTGCCGATTTTCGAAGGCTGAGTTTAGGATCATTACAAGTGGTATCAAAGCTAAGGTTGAACTTTAGCTCAGGAGTATAACACATTAAGTAGCTCATTAGAGATAGGGTGAAATATACCCTAGAATGAGTATCTCTAATATATCTGTCCCTGTGCCTCAGTAAATTCTCTTGCTATTCACTGATAGTAAGTATGAGTGCAAGAAGAGGATGAGATAGGGGATAGGGGAATGCGACCATAAATGGTCAATACCCTGAAACAACGAGGAAACGATCTTTTCTCTATCAATCTCTTTGGTTCAGCATCTCTTTTTCAATTCTTTGATAGTTCCTGGTAGATCCAGGAAGAAGAAGATTTGATATATTTGCATGGGACATAAACTCCAAATGGGTCAGAATTGTTGTTTGGATGTATTGGTTGCATTGGTTGCTATGGTTGATAGGTATACTTTAGTTTCTAAACTGAAAGTTTTGAAATTGTATCCATATATCTATCTACTCTTTGGGTCCCAATATATTCTACGAATGGTTGTTATCCCTTTGAACTAACCGATGCCCTTGCATATTTCGTAGATCTGGATAACCCGAGTATCTTGTGAAGTGTTAAAACAGATTCGTTCTTGATATTCTGATTTGGTAAGCCAAATGTAGAATAGACTCAGTTTGATTTGACGAAATGTTTTTCATCTATCCTCGTGTCTCCTTGGCAAATTTCGGGGACGAAATTTCTTAAGGGGTGAAGTCTGTAACGATCTCGAATTTTATTAAGTTAGATTGATAATTAAATTAAATTTTTGAATAAAAATTGTGAAACTGATTGGTAATTAATATAAAATAGTTGTTAAATTAAGGATTAATTGAAATTAATCTGTATATTTGAACTTATGTTTATAAAATTGATTGAAAGATAATAATATATTCAAGTATAAAGTAAAACATATTAAACAAATTCTAACAACAAATTGAATATAGAACTTCACTCATATTTCAAAGTATTGGCTTGTATAAGAGGATATACATTTAAATATGAAGAAACAAGTATAAAGATATGTATGTAAACTTGAAAATAAACTAATTATGTAGACTTAAAACAAGAAAAAAATTATAAAAAATCTTTGAACTTGCAAAGGAAAAATAGCAAATGATATTCAAGTATGGAACGAATAAATATATATCTATAAGCTTGCAAAAGAAGCCAATGTTTTATATTCAAGTTAAACAAATATATATATAGGTAAGTATAGACTTGAGAAAGAAGAACATATAAATATAGTCAAGTTTGAACAAAAGGAAATAAAAATGTCTTTGAACCTGTACAAGTAGACAGTAAAGTATTTTCATGTATAAGCAAAAAGAATAAATATGAAAGTGTATAAAACAAAACAAGTAAACTTATAGAAGACAATAAAATATATAAGTATATGTAGGCTTGTAAAAGGAGATGATCAAATACACTCAAGTGTAAACAAATCAAAGTTGTGTGAATAATAAAATGAAACAAGTAAATAGATATATGAATAGCTTGTATAAGGAGACAACATCATATATTTACAAATATGAAACCAGACAATTATATATTCACGAACCATTTGAAAAAAAAATGAACGAAGAAACAAAATATATACATGAATAGGCTTGAATAAGTACAAACAATATCTTTATATTTTGTACAACTAAAAAGAAAGAAAAAAAAATGGTACAAGCCAATTAATGCACGCATAAAATATTATCACTTCAGCCTCCAAACCAAAGAATATCTCTGATAAAATTTGTACAAGTTTCATCTCAGCTTAAACAAATATCATCTCCGCCTGTAAACTCATTTCTTATATATCAAGCCTTTTCATCTCAGTCTCATTCATTCGAAGCTAAGAAAACTGAAGCAAGCATCATTTTAAAACTTAAACAAAACATTCAACCTCAACAATACAACTTCATTGAAAACCAGAGATCAAAAGAAGAGTTTAGCTTGCAAATTTTCAAGCCTGTCTCTCTCTGTTTCTTCTTAGACCAGGTGAGTAAACTTTTGATTTAAAAAGCTTAAATCTGTTCTAATCTTTGATGCATGTGATAAATCTGTTGTAAATGTGGGTTGCATGAATGAATGGATAAGAATGTATGTATATAGATAGGATAAGTCTGTGCATATGAATGCATATATAAATGTTCTGTTCCTTTGTTGAATGACAGTTACAAATCAATTTAAATAAATTCCATTCTCCTCATATAATCAATGTTAGGCATTGATCATTAAAGTAAACTTGATTGTAAGAATGTAAACTTATTTTTAAAGATGGTTTTAAGAATTTATATTAAGTGATTATTTCAAAAGATATAGATTACAGAGAAAAACAAATACAAGTCAAAATTTGAAAATTTGGAAATCATGTTTAGATTGTACTATCAGATTCGTACTGCAAATTATTGATTTTAGATAATCATTTCAATATTTTTAAGTTGTTATATGTTGAGATATTGTGAGTTGACCAGAACTTGGATTTTCGTTGAATTCCGGCGATCGCGAGGTCTCGTAGCTTCGGGATCGTGGCTGAAGTTTGCTTGGAGGTTAAGGGTTTTGGAAAATATGGTAGATGGGTTTTTTTGTGACAGTGGTGGCCGCACGAAAAGGTAATGGGGTTTAGTAACCCGTTTTGGTGAACGATAAAGAAGAGGCGATCTCGTCGTCGATAGTTGATCGTAGCTGATCGCACCTGGGTGAATTGAAGCTCGAGACTGTGGCGAGGCTTGGGTCGGAGTCGCGTGGGTTCTGGCGACCTGTAGCGGCGAGTCGAGGGGATTTTGATGATCTGCTTTGTTCCAGTTTTGGAATCGAGTTACTCGATTTTGAACGACGGCGAAAGTGAGGGATCTGGGTGTTCGTGGCGACTCAGTAGTTGGTCGTCGACTTGTCGAAGGGGGTGAGGTTGGTCGGAGATAGTTGGTTTGCCAATACATGTGCACGCGTGTCCATTTGTGCCTGTTTGTTACCGTGTTGTAGAGAAGGGAGAAGATGAGGTTGGTCTCGAGTTTGATCTCGAGGAAATGAAGTGGTGACTCGAGTGATTTCTCGGGTTCGTACGCGAGTGGTAACACGTTTTAAAATTTAAAACAAAACAAGTTTTAAAAGTAAAAGAGGGAAAAGAAAAGGAATGGGCTGACTCGAGTCTTAGCTCGGGTATTTTTGATGTTGGCTCGGGTAATTGGTTTTGGGCAGAAGCAGTCTTAGATTTTAAAGGAGTAATCAAGCTCACTTTGAAACAATTTTATTAAAACAGTTTTGAGTTTTGGTAAAGATTGAATGTTAACCCAGTTTTGAATTAATTAAAGTAATTAATTAAGGAATAAGTAATTAAGAGTTAATTAATTAAGATAATTAATTTAAAGAATGATAGATTAATGAAGGTGATTAAGACTTAATTAATTGTAGTTAATCACAATAAATCATTGATTTAAGATTTCTAATGAAAGTAATTATGTGGTTGATAAATTTAAAAACCACCCAGTTTATTCACCTTAATTGTAGATGTTTGATTGTTATTGAATGTGATGGATTGATATATTTGATATATGATGTGTTGCTATGTAATGCTTTGTGCTGAGCTGTTATATACTGTTGTATGAATATGAAAACCCCTTGACCCATAAACGACATTTGAATTTCGATGCGACAGGGAGTCGGATTCCAGTTGGTTATCCGAAACCCACATCGAATCGTAATAGTGAATCTTTGTGACTGATAAATTTATTTTATCTATGAATCTGTGAATGAAGATAAGCGTTATGGGTTATACCGCTTATCGATATATCTGTGATGATTGATGTTATGCACTATTGTGTAAAATCCCTAGACTACACTATACACACACAAATATGGATTTCACGTGGAAATCGGTTAAGTCGTAGATTTTTAAAATAGTTTTTGAATTTGAATTTTAAACTCAAATGGGTTGGAAATGGATTGGGTTTAAAGTAAAAAGCCTTTGAAAGGGTGTTTTAAAAATGTAAGTTATTTTGAATAACTTAATAAAGATTTGAAATTTGAATAATTTGATTTAAATTGGAATTCAATATCTGAAATTGAATCCTATATTGGTATTTATGATTTAAAAAGAATTATACAAGTTTATAAGGGTTTTAAACCATTTTTAAAGTGTTGTTTTTTGGGAATTTGAACTAACCTAAAGATTCAACTTGTATAAATAAGATCGAATTTTTCCGAAATGAAAACTATTTGTTTTCAAATAATAATAGCTTTCATTTTAAGAAAGGATTTCTAAATTGTGTTGAAAGGTTTCAAGTTTGAAATGGAATTGGAATGTTTTGAAAACTATGAAATGAGTCTTTAATTCAAAGACCGGACGAGTTAATCCAACTTGAATTGGAATTGTTTTGAAAGGCTATAAATGAATCTTTGGAAACGAATTTTAAAAGCTATAAGTTAAATCTTGATTTAAGGATTTAACGAGTTAATCCAATTGAAATGGAAAACGATTTGGAAATCTATGAATAGATCTTTGTGAATGGGGTGAATTTTGTGAATTGGATCTTTTTGTTTAAAAGATTAAAAGTATGGAAATTTGTTTAAACCATTGAAGATTGTTGAAATGAATCTTTTTGTTTATTGGAAATGGTAATTTGTTTTAACCATTCGAATGAAAAGTTTTGGGCTTTAAGCTGTGATTTAACTGAGACCCCAGTATCCATATGATTTTTTTTATTGCGCTCGTTATTCGGTTTAGCCGAGAGAGGACCTTTGTGTCATATAACCCATTCTGAATAGTGATACGACGATATGGATAGCATTTGAAGATCGGTGGTGAAGACCGGGTATTTGCGAGAGCGATAGGATGACCTATCGATTGTCTCTGCACTGATTAGCTACGGTATAGAAATTCTCTAAGTAATGGGAAGTCCGATCGGGATTGTGAATACCCGGATTGCAAGGGCTTCTTCGGAAGTGCCTTCGGTTCTGTTCGAACCCGAAACAGACTTGTATGGTTGTATGTTTGACATTACACTTTGAGATATAAAGCTGATTTCTTTCAAATACATTTCTGTTGGTGGTGGATAATTTATTCTCTTAGCTTAACACCCTTCTCTGAGACGTACGAGCTCAGAGGTTATGTAGTTGAAGGTTATCAATGATATACTCCCAATTTGGTAGTGTGGCATGCTGAGTGTTGCTGTGTATTGATGGTCATTTGCTGATCATTTGTTGATCGAAGCATGGGTTTGTGAAAAAGCGTAGCTTTGTGGACGAGACTTCGTCGAGCCTCACAGACTGGTAATGATTGAAACAGGAATGTTGCGGCAAGGTTTGTAGGGGTCGCGCCCCTAGGGTATGTCCATTTTCTTCTAGATAAAGGGTGGTATCATGGTATGGAGCCCAGATACTTAACTCGTGTGGACACTGTAAATTTATTACTGTGTGATGTTGCTTTGTGATCGAGACGTCTCGGATAAAGGTCGGTAACGACCGGGAATGGCATACTCGTGTGGTAGTTACCTAGTTACAGCTTGGTTAAAGCGTGAGGTAGCGTCGGCCTTTTGTTTGCAGAGATCCGGTTAGGTTCTTGGGGCGTCTTTCCATAGGCGTTTCCATTTCGGTGTAAAGAAGTTCCTTTGCCTAACCATTTGTTGGAAATCCAAAGAAACAATACGAACCTTGTATGGTTTTAGTTGTATTACCTGCTATGGAATGTGGCGGTAACCTGCTATTGAACATAGTAGCTATAGTAGGCATAAGTGCGGAATGCCTATGCTGGCTAAGATTAATATTATATTTTTGAAATGTTTCCTACACTATGCACTAGTAATAATATCAAAAGAGTTTCTTGCATAGTAAGCATTTTTGACTATCATAAGGAGAAATCTCCTCCAATTCTGCGTTTGCATTGTGTGTGTGGTAGGAGGCCTTATGGTAGTTTCATTTTCCGAAAGCATTGCGGATTTCAATGTTTATAATTCTTTTGTTGTTTGTTTTAAAGATAAACTGCTTGTTTTCTCATACCAGTCCCATGACTGACCTAGAGTTTTGTAACGACCCGTAAATTTCAACTGTTTTAATAACGTAATTAGTTGAAATTTTGTGAAATTTTAAACGATAAAATTTTGAAATAAAAATTTAATATTTTGAATATGTCTAGTTAAACATAGCAACTGGTAAATTTTCGTCCGAAAATATGAAAGTTTATTTCGCGCGTAAATTCACTTCAATTTAATCAGTTAAAAAGCGATGAAAATAAATGTTTCCGAAACCAAAATATTTTTACATAGAAAAATTCTAAACCATCTTCTGAGCAAGATGTCAGTTTGTCGTTTTTCCAAATTCGGACATCTTTGGCTCCGTCGATCTTATTCTCTGCGTTTTTGCTGCATTTTTCCGTTAGTAGAAAATTCGAACTTTATAAATTCAATCGTACCACTGATATCTATATACCGTTTTGATCGTCTTGTCGTGCTGATCTCCACGGTATATTCATTTGGGTGTTTCGAAAGTCCGGAAATCGGCAGAATCTACGGAACGATTTCAGTATCGGTTCTGCAAATCTGACATCTGGATTCCCTATGCTCTTTCTTTTATCTTCCGTATAACTCTAATAGACATTTTCATTTTTGCAATACAACTGCCAACAGTTGATTTCCCATCAAATTCAATTTATTAATTGTGTGTGCATTTATTTTGGGGCTATTCAAATTCTTACCGTTCGTGATTTATAAAATTTGAAAATTCATTTAGTTGCCGAGCATTCATTAAAGGGTTGGTAGTTGGTAGGTGAGACTTGGGAATGAGTCTGACGTTTCGGTATTCAAAAAGGTGAAATTATTGATAAAAATTTAAAGGGAAGGTTAGTCTTCACGGTCATGCACAAGCTTCAGCTACAAACTCCCTCCCTCCCCTCTTCTTCTTCTTCAGTCTTTTTCATTTTACTGGTATTAAAAAAAATGAACAGAAGCTCGTCATTTGCTCACGTGCGCGCGAACTCCGCCTCACCCACCATTACTTCCCTACACGTGCACGCCACTCCCCTCTCTAACCGTGCGCCACCATCCACTAGAAGCCATCGCTACCTCCTTGCTCACCGCAACCGCCCATGAGCACCACAAACCCACAACCTCCTATGCAAATCACTGACCTTTCCCAAGTTGCTCGGCCTCGTCGCCAAACCCACAGCCGTGACTCAGCCCCTCCTTTTCCCACAAGAAGCAAACGCGGCGGCCCAACCAGCAAAAACGAGGATGCTTGCCATGGCTCCAACTGCCGAAGCCGACCCATGCCGGCTTATCTGCCGCACTCATCGCCGAGTGTATCTCGGCGAGACACTCCATTTTGTTCGGCCGTGAGTCCCCTTCCTACCCATATGTATTTGCTATACATGATACCTACATGTTGTTGTATATTATTTTATAGTATATTATATATAACATGTTTTATTATATTATATTATTAGTAGCAGCTTTGGCATTTACATAATAAAATATTGAGCTATATATGTATATAATGATAGTAAGTTGTATAGATATACATATTTTATTATATGCTGCTGTGTTTAACTGTTCGCTATATATTTTATAATAAAGGATGTTATATAGTCTGTTGCTTAAGGGTTGAACGGGTTATACAAAGTCGTTGTTTATACAGCTGTATATAAGGTTGTTAAGTATATATATTGTTACGAAGTTTACAAAGTTATAAAGTTTCAAAAAAAAAAGATATCTTAATGGGATCTGACTGTGTTCCAATTATATGTGATACATTTATAACAATTTTGTTTATTTGGTTACTTGATTAAATCAGAATCATCAGATTACCTATATTTATAACGTGTAAAGTCTATGTAACATATTTTTTTATATACGTGTCTCGTTTCAAAATTTTAAATATTTTATGGTTTTGTCTATATGGTATATATTATATATATGCATTTATTTCAAATTTTATTTATTATATATATGTTGGTTTTAATAATTTGTATGTCAATTTAAATTAATGATTTTGAAAACACATGTGTATATATATATTAATTCGGTATGAGTTTGGAATTAGAACGTGATTTTGTATATATATATATATATATTGTATATGTTAGATCTATATCAGTTCACTTATACCCTTTGATGCATCAATCCAATTCTGATTTGTTTTCGTCTATTCCTATTTATCAGCCTTGTTCGTAGTTTCGTGCCAATCTAGCTTTGCTTTGGAAGTCATGCTTGCATTCCGTAACTTGATTTCATCGTCTATCCTCTCTAGCCTCGAAAGGTGAGCACTCACTCACGATTAACGTTCTTTTATTTATTAAATTTGATTTCAATTGAAACGACAATTGAAATATGCTGCTGTTAGTAAATTACACTGTTATATATACTATCACCTGTATCAGTTCACCTGTGACATCTGACACCATTATCTGTTAATTATTTATGCAATGATAATACAGTTTGGCTGATAATTTATTGATTGTTGATGTTTATATTGGACGTTAAATTGTTAATGTTAAATGATAAATTGTATGCAATTGAATTTGATATAGGATAGTTAAATGTTAAATTTGATTTGATGACATTGTATAATATGACCCCTTTAACTGTTGAATTTATTGACACGTAGGATTTGTTTAATTACACCTTGAACCACTGAATGTATGTTGTTAAATTGATGATGTATGAAAATTGGAATTGAATGACAAGTGAAAACCGTAATGTAATAATCTTTAATCTACATGAAATGATAGTGTAGATTCTAGAAAAATTATATTAATTCGTACAAATAACAATGCGGATTAATACGATTATTTCGGGATTATTGATTTGATTTTTTGATTGATATTGGTTGTTGTTATTGCTTGTTTATTTACTTTGACACCATCCCAGTTATCACATTGCAAGTTCCCTTTGCTATGCTATGATTTTGAATTTAATTGGAATCGGGTTGAAATGATAAATACCCAAATTGAACTTTGACCTAGGATAGAGAATTAAATATAAAAACCCGATTGGTCAATAATTTGATTTGAAAATAAATTGAAGATTTTATTTGAATAAATAATATGGTTTTGAAATGAAGTTGAAATTTAAATTTTAATGAAAGGAAAATGTTAATATTTAATAAATATGAAATGAAATATTTACAATGTAATTGATGAAAGAATGTTGTTTAATTTGAGAAATGATTGAATTAATTTTGAAATTATAATTAAGTTTGAAATTATTAAACTTTGAAATGATTTAATAATTAATTTTGAAATTATAATTAAGTTTGAAATTATTAAACTTTGAAATGATTTAATAATTAATTTTGAAATTATAATTAAGTTTGAAATTATTAAACTTTGAAATGATTTAATAATTAATTTTGAAATTATAATTAAGTTTGAAATTATTAAACTTTGAAATGATTTAATAATTAATTTTGAAATTATAATTAAGTTTGAAATTATTAAACTTTGAAATTATGTAATAATTAAGTTTTGAATTATTTAATAATTAAATAAGATTGAATTATTTAATGATTAAATTTAATTGGATTCTTGAATAAGAAAAATTGAACTTTTGAATAAGTGAATTTACTTCATAAATAATGGAAATTGAGTTTCTTTATTAATTAAGTTTTGGAAATTTATTTAAGTAAGTAAATAAGTGAAGTTGAATTTCTTTAACAAGAAATAAAATGTGATTTATTGAAATTAATGTAAGACTTGTAATTTAAAGAATTTGATTTGATGAATTTAATTTAATTCAATTTGTAAGTTTTGATATAAGGAAGTTGAACTTAAATAATTGATTTAATGAATTGGAAGTTAAATAGAAATTGTTTGAATGATAAATTTGCTTAACGAATATTAAATGAAATCAATAAATGAATTCAAAGTGATTTGAATGTTAAAATTAAGTTAAATTTAAATGATTTCGAATTGAAACTTATATACGAACTTGGATCAATATTTGAATTGTTTTAAATAGAAATTGAAATTGAATTATAAGATTTTGAAATTATGATTTGGAAGTTTTGAAACGTAAAGTATGGAAATTGGTTTTTGAAAGACAAGGGAAATGTTGATTTACGAATTGAAATTGAAATTGAATTTGATTTGGTTTTGAAATGAATAAACGACCAATCGGTGTAATAATTACGGAAGTTATTAAAGAGACCGGAATCGGTTATGGACATACTCTCTGTCTAAACTGAGAACCACTTTAATAACTATACGCGGAGTGGTGATCCAGAATGAAGTGGTTGGAATGATGTTCGTGATGACTGAAGAAAGGGAACGATAATGGATAGCCTTGACACTTGTGTCAAATTGGAAATGACTAAAACAGGAGCCGTGCCGGGCCAATGGAGGTCAGCTACCTCAAGTGAACACACTTCTTCGAACTACTCATTACTTGTTGTCGATTGGTGCACCCTTGATTTTGGGAGTGTTGTTTCACGGTGATGCGGTCGCTGCGGCGATGCGTTCTCACCAGTCCGGATCAGGCAAACGGTAGTGTCACTACCTTGGATATTGCCTTATGTGCCTTGTCATACTTGTATTCCTTTATACGCGACCACTACGATTTTGGTTTGTACCTTTAGTATATGGATTGCCCTCTGGTGACTTCCGGTTTTGGGAAACTACGGTCTTGTATATGCTTTTGGGAATAAAAATGTGTTAAGGGTGGAATGAGCCATGACTTAACACTATTTTGATATCTTTATATTACTGATAGACATTATCTACTTAGCGTACATTACTACCTAGTAGATAGTTTAACGGATCCTTAAAGGATGGTTATTCCAAACATCCTTTAAGTTACTCGTATTTCAATTGCTATTTCACTTGAGTTGGATTTATTAATATAAGAATGTTAATCCTGACTCGAGTGTCTTGTGTTTTTGCTTTACGCTCGGGTCAGACTGAGTGTACCGGTATTCGAGACTTACCTTTGAAGTTGGAGCTTTGCTTGAAGATCCAGCCATCTATTCTGCTTTCAGTATTCGATGATTCCAGTGATGTATTCTGATTTGTATCTGATGTATCGTATTACTCTTCCGTTGTATCTGGTTTAACTCTGATGTAACTTATACATTAATATAGTAGCTTCATGAACTACTATCTCTTTTATTTCCGCTGCACTTATTACTCTGTGTCTGTGATCTGTGATTATTTATTTACTGTATATGTTCAGTTTTGCCAAATTTAAATTAACAACGCGGTATTTTGAGCAATTCAATTCCGGCATGAGTGTCTACGTATACACTTATAATGGATGCGAATGGTCCAAAATTCCGGGTCGTTACAAGTTTATTGTTCCCTTCCTAAACTCTGGGTGCCCACAATTTTTCCACACGGGCAGTCTAGAGTTGGGTTTCTCAGATATCCAGGTTTAGTAGACTATCTGGAGCTAGTTCACTTCATCGGAGTTGATGACTGTTCTTGCTTACCTTTGTGCATCGTGATGATGGTTCGAGCGTGATGTTGGAGTTATTGGTCTCATTCGCTGTGAAGACCCAAAATTTTTGAGAATAAAAATTACTTTAAAAAAACTAGCTTGAAAATGAATATCAGAAGTAAGTGAAGTAATTATGCAAGGGGATAATTATTATTTTTTATATACAGAGATGAGAGGAAAATGATCAAGTATAAAATGAATTCTAAAATTCACATGACTTGTATATATGTGAATATTGTATAGAAAGTATATACATATGATCAGAGAAGTATGGGATGATAAAATAAAAAAATCCTCTTGATAATTAGAATGCATAAAAATCAGTCAAGGAATATTCATGAGTATGAATGCGTTTTTGAAATAAATCAAGAGAGAAATTAATAAATGATAAAATAGGTCAACTGAAAATTGAACTTATAAAGAGAAACATGAAAAATAACTCGGGTATAATAAAGATACATTGTCAAGTTGAGTCATAGGAAAACAATGTGCAGGTAAAAATCATGCAAATAGTATGCGCATAGAAAAGCAAAATAACAACTGTTTTCACCTGAAATGGAAATAAAAAGAAAATGGCCAAATTAGCCATAAACATGCATACATGCTTCTTTTATTTTTATGAGGATAAAATGGGTGTTTCCTCTATTAAAACCCTAGTTAAATGATTTAACTCAAAGGGGTAAGGCAGAGGTTTTCTCTGAGGAGGAAAAACAGAAGTTTAATTCAAAAAAAAAATATAAAGGAGAAACTCACACAGTCTTCCAACTAAAGCATTCTCGGGGAAGAGGAGAGGAAGGTGAGTGATAATCATTTAAAAGACTTAAGGCATTAAGACCCAAGTAAGGGCAGCCAAATTATTTTATATAAAATCATAGTATGTTTTTCTGTTTGGTTTTATTCTCTGAATAAATACATGTTGATCATGGATGGTATTTTGGTTGGATTTCTGGTTAATGTTTGATCTGTTTTGAGTTGTTATAATTGTTTCAATTTTTGCTTTGAAGTATAAATACTCAAACATATATTCATATTGTAGAAATGGATTTGTATAATCCAGTTTTATATGAAGAATGAACTAAATGTTTTACTGAGAAATAGGATATCAAAGGGGAATGAAGTGGGCAGTGTGAATAATGAGACTCATGCTCATGCCTAGTTCATATTAAAAATGATATGAACAATGCAACACTATAAACATGTGCTGATTTGTTCAGATCATAGACCAATATGTTTTTATGGGTTTTTCTTAAAAAACCCTATCCTATGTTCATAGTAAAATAAATATAGTGTTTCTTATGGTTTCATCAGATTTATGCAAGTAATGGGAAAATTTCTAGAAATAAATATACAGGCAGTTTTATAAAATAAGATTAAGCCAGAATGACTTTGGATGTGCAATTTTGCATGAGTGCTTTGTATGATTGGATGTAAACCCTTGAGTGATTTTAATAAATTTTGGGGTTTATGTAATGAAAGGAAGAACATGAGCACCTCTGGAATTAAAAAGAAAATTTCTCAGCAATTAAATGAGCATGGTCTCTAAATTACAAAGTAATTTAGGAGAGGTGCCTTGATCTATTCATCATCAGGTGGATGATGGGTATGTGCATGACTTGTTCAAGTCCTGAAGGCCTCTGTGCAAAGGTTAACAGAATTGAGTCCTTTGCAATGCACACTTTGTGTTCAAAGGCAAGAGTTTAGACCATATAAAATATAAAATGGGATTGAAGGGTTATGCTATGGATTTTAGGAAGCTAAAATCCATAGGAGTTTGTACATGTACAACTGAATGGATTGAATGGATGAATGCTTGGGTGTATGTTTGTTAGATGAATTTGAATGCACATATGCTCAGGTTTAACATGAAATTGAATAGTGTCAAATATATAAGTTCTCTGCACAGTTTTAAGAATTTATAGGTTGATTTTATAATGATTTCACTCATACCAGAATTTTATTTCTGACCCTATTTGTTGCTTTGTAACATTTGGAGTGTCTCATTTTTATTGAGGCATCTCTAGATGTTGCTGCAGGAAAGGAAGCATAAGCAACTTGCATGCATGGACAATTGAAGATTTACTTGCATTTAGAATGCTTAAGGAATTTGGCAGAAATGTTGTAATAAATAGGCCAGGCAAAACTTCATTATGATTTAAGTATTTTCTGGATTGATATGTGTTTGTTTTTCTGAGTAAAGGATATGCAAGAATTTTAGTATTATATATGTGTATTTGTGGGTTTCTGTTTTAAGTAACTGATTTGGATAATCTCTGGTGAAGTATGATATAGGGGATCATGTCATATAATTTGATATATGATCATGTCTCCCTTGGCCATGTCTGATGATCTCTTAAAATGGTAAAGTAGAAATAATTATAGAAAGAAAGGAATATAGAACATTCAATGAATCTTTTAAAGATTGAGTTGAACCAAAACTGGGCTAACCAGAAATGCATGATCATGACTTATAATTGATATAAGTATATATCAAACTTGAAAATGAAACTTGTAATCCTTAGTCTAGGCATTTAAACTACAGTAGAAGTTTGCATTGCTTTGTGAAGTAGATCCATATGCATTTTTTGTAATACTTGTAGTTCTCACAGCACTATGCTTAACACATTTTACTACCTAAATACAAGACTCAAGTCTGAATGCATTTGGTCATGATCAACCTGAGACTATTAAAATAACTTGCAGTCGTGTTTGTAATAGACAAGACCATCACCACACAACTCCTTAGACACTACCACATATTGTTTAAGAAAACATCAGTTGTCTACTTAATAAGTTCACCTGAGAATTTTGTATTAATTTGGCCTGTAACATGGCTTTAATTATTTTGTCTTCAATCATATGCTAGGTCTTAGATTAGTATATGTGTTTGCATATGCACTCTGCCTAAATATATATTGATTTCTCTATTTGGTCTTCAATCCAGTCTAACACTTGATTATTCATAGGATCCTTGTATAATATATAAATCAAAATATGAATACCCTTACCTGACACAAAATTGTTTGAATATGAATTATGAACCCCGGGCTAATCTGCAATGGATGAGTTACCTTAAACACCCTGATATTTAGCATAGAATCAAATAGTGGTGAATTACAAGATCCCAGAATCTAAATATATGGCTTGTAAAAATTCAGGGATCAAATAATCTGAGGAGTAAAACAAGAAAATAAGAAAAATGGTATTATTTGATTTTATAATCAAGCTTGAGTTTAAAAAAAAAGAATGAACAGAAAAGGCTATGTGACACCATATCTTTGGAATATGAGAAATAAGGTGTGATTGAATTTCTTTGTCAATTTAAATTACTCTGATAGACAAAGAGTCATATATATATCTTCATATATATATATATATGAATTAAATTAATTTTATATACTAGTATTTTTATATTGGTAAAATAAGGAATCTTGGGAAAAATTAAATTAAGAGAAGTGGTCCATTGAAGCGTATATATATACATGGGAAAAAACTTAATAGAAAATTCTCTAAAATAATTGAATATAAATAGTGGGTCACTTCAGTTGGTATCAGAGCTATGTTGTTAAAACATAGCATAAATATATTATCCAATCATCTTGTATGGATAAAATTCTAAATTTATATATATATATATACAATAATGATAGAAATAAATATCCAAAGTAGAAATAAATTGTAGAAAATAATTAAATTAGAAATATGACTAACTAGCTATGCAATTGAATAGTGAATCATGGTAGGAAGACCACCAAGTCATGGAGCAGGACCCTCCAATACAACACCAATGGTTAATTTGCAAGATTTGGTAAGGGCATTTAGAGAAGGAGCAGTGCATAGGGAAGAGAATCCTCATGAGAAATTAGCCAAGCTATTGAAGACATTTTCAAATTTAGGAGGCAAAGATTTTGAAGGCACTGAAGGAGTTATGGGTGTGCAGACATGGTTGAGAACTCTAGAAAGAATATTTACAGATATGCAAATCAATGATCAAAGGAAAAGGCAGATAGCTTCTAGGAGACACAAAGGAGCAGCATTAGATTGGTGGGAGGTGATCATCACAGGAAGGCCAGAAGATGAGATAACATGGGATCAATTCAAGGAGATGCTTGAGGCAAGGTTTGTCCCAGCAACAGCTAAGGCAACATTGCTTGAGGAATTCATAAGGCTGAGGCAAGGACCAATGAGTGTGACTGAATACACTCAAAAATTTGAGAGTTTGTCTAAGTATGGAACTACGCTCATAGGAAATGAAGAATCAAAGAATTCAAGATTTATTCAGGACTCAATGCTGGTTTGAGTAGAGCAATGTTACCATACAAAGACGGGACATTTGATCAAGTCATAGACCTTACTCTTTCTTTTGAACAACATGACAATGCCAGGGAAAAATTTAGGAGCATGAGGGCTAACAATCAAAAGAAGGGAAAAAATAGAGCACATCCCTATGACAAAAAGAATATGGATAAGAGAGTGGAGGGAGCAGCCACTAGGGAAGCTAAAAAGAAAGTTACTTGTTATAATTGTGGCAAAGAAGGACACATGAGTAATAGGTGTCAAGCAGTCAAGAAGGCACCATTTAGCTGCTATAACTGTGGGAAAGAAGGTCATATTAAAAGAAACTGCCCAGAGTTTAAGAAAGGAGCAAAGGTAGGAGCATTGGAAACAAAGGCAAAGGCAAATGCAGCAGTAAGCTCTGGACAATTGGAAGGTATACTTCTAATTAAAAGTTACCCAATCACAGTTATATATGACACTGGAGCCACACATTCTCTAATATCACAAGACATAGTGGATAAATTAGCTCTCACATGCAATAAAGTTGAAAAACCCTTGTTTGTTCAAAGTCCCCTGGGTAGCTCTTGTTTGCTAGGATTAAAATGTTTGGGAGTAGAATTAAACATAGGAGGAAATGTGTTTAAATCTGATCTGTTTGTATTGAAATACCCTGGAATAGGAATTATTTTAGGGGTAGATTGGTTGAGTAAATTCAAAGAAATTTTGAATTTAGAAAATTTCACTATATCTTTGAAAATAGAAAATGGAAAAAATATTTTATTTATGAGTGAAATAGCTAAAACAAATTGTCTTAATCAAATATGGAATATGACTGAGAAGGAATTAATTTTAGAAAACATAGAAGTAATAAGAGAGTATCAAGATGTTTTTGGAGAGGTAGTAGGGGTACCAGACAATAGACCAGTTGAATTTCAAATAAGGTTAATTCCTGGATCAAGTCCTATCATCAAGAAACCTACTAGAATGGGTCCAAAAGAATTAATAGAATTGAAGCAACAGCTGGAAGAATTGGAGCAGAAAGGCTTCATAAGGCCTAGCAGTACAAACTGGGGTTCTCCAGTGGTGTTTGTGAAAAAGCATGATGGTACACTAAGAATGTGTATTGATTATAGAGAACTAAATAAAGTCACCATCAAGAACAAATACCCACTCCCCAGAATTGATGATCTATTTGATCAATTAAATGGAGCAAAGATCTTTTCAAGGCTAGATTTAGCCTCTGGGTTTCACTAGATGAAGGTAGAGGAAGAAAGCATTAAGTATACTGCCTTCAACACAAGGTATGGGTTATATGAATTTTTGGTGATGCCTTTTGGATTGACAAATGCACCATCATATTTTGTAGATTTAATGAATAGAACATTTAGAGATTTTCTAGACAAATTTGTGGTTGTCTTTATTGATGACATATTAGTGTATTCAAAATCAGAAGAGGATCATGCAAAACACTTGCATCTGGTTTTGTCTAGACTGAGAGCACATGATTTAAAGGCCAAATTCTCTAAATGTACATTTTGGCAGAATGAAGTAAAATTTTTGGGGCACATTGTATCACAACAAGGGGTTAGTGTAGATCCAACTAAGGTGATAGCAGTGCGTTCATGGAGTAGACCCAAATCAGTGACTGAGGTGAGATCATTTTTGGGAATGGTAGGCTATTATAGGAGATTTATAAAAGACTTTGCAAGAATAGCCATTCCATTGACCAAGCTAACTAGAAAGGAGCAGCCATATGTGTGGACAGAGAAATGTGAACATGCCTTTACATTATTGAAGAAAGCATTGATGGAAGCTCCAGTTTTACAAGTACCAGAGGGAAATGAAGGATTAGTAGTTTACAAAGATGCTAGTGGATCTGGACTAGGGGCAGTGCTCATGCAACATGGTAGAGTCATAGCATATGCATCAAGGCAACTCAAGCTAAATGAAACTAGGTATGCTACACATGATTTAGAACTAGCTGCTGTAGTATATGCATTGAAGCTATGGAGACACTATTTATTAGGTGCTAAGTTTGAATTGTTTACAGACCATAAGTCACTTAAATACTTGTTTTCCCAAAAAGACTTAAACATGAGGCAACATAGGTGGGTAGAATTTCTAGCTGCCTATGATCTTAATATATTATACATCCCAGGAAAAGCTAATAAAGTGGCAGATGCATTAAGTAGACGTCAAGCAAAATTGGCAAGCTTAATGATGGCTGAGTTCAGGGATTTGACAATCCTTAGTGAGGTGGAAGTGAAAGAAGAAACTAGTGTATCAGATAAGACACACAGTGAGATGATTGAATATGGTAAATTAAGCCTCATTTCTTTAAAGTCAACACTGGTTGATAAAATAAGACAAATGCAAAATCAAGATACAAATTTGAAGGAGAAAAATAACATGTTATCACAAGGCATGACAGTGGAAAACTATGAGGTAGATGATAAAGGATACTTAAGGAAAAAGGGGAAACTCTGCATACCAAATGTAGAGGAACTGAAGCAAGAAGTTATGGATGAGCATCACAAAACAAAATATACTATACACCCAGGTGGTACAAAAATGTACCATGATCTTAGGAGGAATTACTGGTGGCCAGGAATGAAAGGAGCAGTGGCAAAATATGTGGCAAATTGTTTGACATGCCAACAAGTAAAGGCAGATTATCAAAGACCCTCAGGCCTATTGCAACCTTTGGAAGTGCCTACTTGGAAATGGGAAAGCATATCAATGGATTTTGTGGATGGTTTGCCAAGAACAAGAAGAGGCAATGATAGTATTTGGGTAGTGGTAGATAGTCTTACAAAAACAGCACACTTCATTCCCATAAATTCAAACAGAAATGCCCATAAACTAGCTCAGTTATTTGTGAAAGAGATAGTGAGATTGCATGGCATCCCCAAGACTATCATTAGTGATAGAGATACTTTGTTTACTTCAAGGTTTTGGAGTAGCTTTCAAGAAGCTATGGGGACAGAACTAAGCCTTAGCACAGCCTACCACCCACAAACAGATGGGCAAACTGAGATTGTTAATAAGGTTTTAGAAGATTTGCTTAGAGCATGCATACTTGATTTTGGAGGCAACTGGGAGGATCATATTTATTTAGCTGAATTTGCTTATAATAATAGCTACCAGTCTACCATAGGAATGGCTCCATTTGAGGCTTTGTATGGAAAGCCTTGTTTATCTCTTGCATGTTGGATGGAGGCTAGTGAAGGAGTGTTGCTTGGACCAGACAATGTAAAAGAAACTTCTGCAAGAATTGAATTAGTGAGGCAAAGAATGAGAGTAGCTCAAGAGAGACAGAAAGCATATGTAGATAAAAGGAGAAGGCCAGTAGAATTTGAGGTGGGAGACTATGTGTTTCTCAAAGTTTCACCAATGAGGAAAATACTGAGATTTGGTAAAGCAGGGAAACTATCACCAAGGTATATAGGACCATATGAAATTGTTCAACGAATAGGAACTTTAGCTTATAGGTTGAAGTTACCAGAGGAATTGAGCAACATACATGATGTATTTCATGTATCTCAATTGAGAAAATGGGTGCATGATAAGGAGACCATTCTTGAATCTCCTACACATGTTGAAATTCAAGAAAATCTAGTTTATAAAAAGGAACCAGTGGGCATTGTGGCTAAAGAAGAGAGGAAATTGAGAAATAAAATAATTAAACTAGTTAAAATTCAATGGAGTTTAGATGGGAATGACTGCACATGGGAGGCTGAAGATAGGATGAAGGATAAGTATCCTAATCTATTTTCTGCTTGAAGGTATGTCTAGAACTGTAATAACTTTAAATATTACTTAAGTGTATTTGACTGATCTTAGATGAATGAATTTCTTATATGTTTGAAATATACTAATAAACCAATATATAATTGTGGGACACAATTCCTTTTAGGAGGGGAGTATGTGAAGACCCAAAAATTTTGAGAATAAAAATTACTTTAAAAAATATAGCTTGAAAATGAATATTAGAAGTAAGTGAAGTAATTATGCAAGGGGATAAATTTTTTTTTATATACAGAGATGAGAGGAAAACGATCAAGTATAAAATGAATTCTAAAATTCACATGACTTGTATATATGTGAATATTGTATAGAAAGTATATACATATGATCAGAGAAGTATGGGATGATTAAATAAAAAAATACTCTTGATAATTAGAATGCATAAAAATCAGTCAAGAAATATTCATGAGTATGAATGCATTTTTGAAATAAATAAAGAGAGAAATAAATGATAAAATAGGTCAACTGAAAATTGAACTTATAAAGAGAAACATGAAAAATAACTCGAGTATAATAAAGATACATTGTCAAGTTGAGTCATAGGAAAACAATGTGCAGGTAAAAATCATGCAAATAGTATGCAAATAGAAAAGCAAAATAACAACTATTTTCACCTGAAATGGAAATAAAAAGAAAATGGCCAAATTAGCCATAAACATGCATACAGGCTTCTTGTATTTTTGGGAGGATAAAATGGGTGTTTCCTCTATTAAAACCCTAGTTAAATGATTTAAATCAAAAGGGTAAGGCAAAGGTTTTCTCTGAGGAGGAAAAACAGAAGTTTAATTCAAAAAAAAATATAAAGGAGAAACTCACACAGTCTTCCAGCTAAAGCATTCTCGGGGAAGAGGAGAGGAAGGTGAGTGATAATCATTTAAAAGACTTAAGGCATTAAGACCCAAGTAAGGGAAGCCAAATTATTTTATACAAAATCAAAGTATGTTTTTCTGTTTGGTTTTATTCTCTGAATAAATACATGTTGATCATGGATGGTATTTTGGTTGGATTTCTGGTTAATGTTTGATCTGTTTTGAGTTGTTATAATTGTTTCAATTTTTGCTTTGAAGTATAAATACTCAAACGTATATTCATATTATAGAAATGGATTTTTATAATCCAGTTTTATATGAAGAATGAACTAAATGTTTTACTGAGAAATAGGATATCAAAGGGGAATGAAGTGGACAGTGTGAATAATGAGACTCATGCTCATGCCTAGTTCATATTAAAAATGATATGAATAATGCAACACTATAAACATGTGCTGATTTGTTCAGATCATAGACCAATATGTTTTTATGGGTTTTTCTTAAAAACCCTATCCTATGTTCATAGTAAAATAAATATAGTGTTTCTTATGGTTTCATCAGATTTATGCAAGTAATGGGAAAATTTCTAGAAATAAATATACAAGCAGTTTTATAAAATAAGATTAAGCCAGAATGACTTTGGATGTGCAATTTTGCATGAGTGCTTTGTATGATTGGATGTAAATCCTTGAGTGAGTTTAATAAATTTTGGGGTTTATGTAATGAAAGGAAGAACATGAGCACCTCTGGAATTAAAAAGAAAATTTCTCAGCAATTAAATGAGCATGGTCTCTAAATTACAAAGTAATTTAGGAGAGGTGCCTTGATCTATTCATCATCAGGTGGATGATGGGTATGTGCATGACTTTTTCAAGTCCTGAAGGCCTCTGTGCAAAGGTTAACAGAATTGAGTCCTTTGCAATGCACACTTTGTGTTCAAAGGCAAGATTTTAGACCATATAAAATATAAAATGGGATTGAAGGGTTATGCTATGGATTTTAGGAAGCTAAAATCCATAGGAGTTTGTACATGTACAACTGAATGGATTGAATGGATGAATGCTTGGGTGTATGTTTGTTAGATGAATTTGAATGCACATATGCTCAGGTTTAACATGAAATTGAATAGTGTCAAATATATAAGTTCTCTGCACAGTTTTAAGAATTTATAAGTTGATTTAATAATGATTTCACTCATACCAGAATTTTATTTCTGACCCTATTTGTTGGTTTGTAACATTTGGGGTGTCTCATTTTTATTCAGGCAGCTCTAGATGTTGCTGCAGGAAAGGAAGCATAAGAAACTTGCATGCATGGACAATTGAAGATTTACTTGCATTTAGAATGCTTAAGGAATTTGGCAGAAATGTTGTAATAAATAGGCCAGGCAAAAACTTCATTATGATTTAAGTATTTTCTGGATTGATATGTGTTTGTTTTTCTGAGTAAAGGATATGTATGAATTTTAGTATTATATATGTGTATTTGTGGGTTTCTGTTTTAAGTAACTGATTTGGATAATCTCTGGTGAAGTATGATATAGGGGATCATGTCATATAATTTGATATGTGATCATGTCTCCCTTGGCCATGTCTGATGAGCTCTTAAAATGGTAAAGTAGAAATAATTATAGAAAGAAAGGAATATAGAACATTCAATGAATCTTTTAAAGATTGAGTTGAACCAAAACTGGGCTAACCAGAAATGCATGATCATGACTTATAATTGATATAAGTATATATCAAACTTGAAAATGAAACTTGTAATCCTTATTCTAGGCATTTAAACTACAGTAGAAGTTTGCATTGCTTTGTGAAGTAGATCCATATGCATTTTTTGTAATACTTGTAGGTCTCACAACACTATGCTTAACACATTTTACTACCTAAATACAAGACTCAAGTCTGAATGCACTTGGTCATGATCAACCTGAGACTATTAAAATAACTTGTAGTCCTGTTTGTAATAGACAAGACCATCACCACACAACTCCTTAGACACTACCACAAATTGTTTAAGAAAACATCAGTTGTCTACTTGATAAGTTCACCTGAGAATTTTGTATTAATTTGGCCTGTAACATGGCTTTAATTATTTTGTCTTCAATCATATGCTAGGTCTTAGATTAGTATATGTGTTTGCATATGCACTCTGCTTAAATATATATTGATTTCTCTGTTTGGTCTTCAATCCAGTCTAACACTTGATTATTCATAGGATCCTTGTATAATATATAAATCAAAATATGAATACCCTTACCTGACATAAAATTGTTTGAATATGAATTATGAACCCCGGGCTAATCTGCAATGGATGAGTTACCTTAAACACCCTGATATTTAGCATAGAATCAAATTGTTATCCCGCCTTTTGGCAAGGCCGTGACACCAAGGACTTGACTAGAAACCAGTGACAGATTGTCTCGAAGGCCAGCTACGCGCAAGGGTCGCTATGGATATCGATGAATTTTGTCTGAGTCTGGATCGGGCTACAATTGATAAGACATGACAAGTAGAGTCTTGAGAACCAATGTTCCAAATCTCGGGTCAATCCGAGTTCGTACACTCAAGATGTCACCAACGAAAATGGAGGAGACAGCCTTGTATCCGAATCCATAAAAGGCCCTATGTTCGAATCGATGAGGTAGGAATGCTATTCGAATCCATCAGAGCAGGATCCATTCGAATCCATCAAGGTCGACTCCATCATCCTCGTATCCATCAAGTTTTACGTGCTTCGTATCCATCGTGGAAGCCTTCCTTCGAATCCATCTTTTTGCCTGGCTTCGAATCCATCGAGCACTCCTTAGTTCGAATCCATCCAAACAAGACTACACTAAAATCCAACAGTTCGAACCCGTTAGGCATTCCTCTACTTCAAATCCATATAGTAGATGCACCTCGACTCCATCCCATAAGCTACTTCGAGTCCACCTTGTTAAGGTAACTTCGAATCAATTAAACCAAGGTAAGCCTTGATCGATTCGAACGAGTATGACTACGAGCCCACTACCTCGAATCCACTAGGCCACGGCAGCTAGAAACATGGAGTCGACCCGGGCAACTCGGAGCACAAGACGGATCGAAACGAAGGAGGCGCGCCGCGTCATCGCGAAGACATGCTGAATCGAGTCGAGACGATCGATTCGAAGGAACCGAGTCGAAGGAGATCGATTTGAAGAGACATTTCAGCCAAGTTTGCAACCTTGAATCGATCATAACTCGAGTTCTACAAGTCCAAATGTCATGAAATTTTCACAGAAACTTAAGCACATGATGAAGAATGTTCACACCAAATTTCAGCTCGATTGGATGATTTCTTGATCGATTCGAACCAAGGGTCGAATCGATCCCAAGGTGGGCCCGGATCTCCAGATTTCGGCCATGTGGGCCCCCTGACGTACCAGAACTGGTCTCCCCTCATTTTAGGCGAAATATCAGCTTCCTACCCCTATAAATAGAGCCCCTTGTCATTCAGAAAGGGGGTCGAAGAATTCTAAGTACTGAAGAGCGCCCAGATTCTGCCAGATTTACTCCAGAACACCGCCGCTGCTTTAGATTGACACTTAGCATTTAAATTCAGTTGTACTACAGTATAGAGAATTGTAATCTTCAAGTATCGAGCAATAAAATCATCAAACTTCATAGTGGACGTAGGCAAAATGCCGAACCACTCTAAATCGCTTGTCTTTGCAATTTACTTTCTGATATTTGGAGTTTTTGTTAGATAATCCCCAGTTTTAATTTTCATTCTTCACTTTTATCTCTTCAAAAACTTCCGAAGAGTGTTGTGCCCATTTTTGGTACAAACACTTTGGTGCTTTCATTGAGAGAAACCAGCTTTTTTCTCCTGCTCCTTGGATCTACCGTCGATACCGGATTGCATAAATCCAAGAGGAAGATTCAGATCTCTAATTCATCATCCTTCCATTCTATTCAGATTTGCATAAAGTCTAGGAAAAGGATTCATCATTCAAAATGGTTAGCATAAGAACCACTTCTACAGCTGCTGGACAAGAAGGTAGGGATGGGCAGAATCCTGCTCAACAGCAGCCATCCAACCAAGACAATGTCGCTCATTCAGAACCGTCTGGACCAGTCACCAGGCGGGAACTCCATACGTTGCTCCAAGAGCTAACTCAAAGTCGGCAACAATTGGCCGAACAGTTGCGTGCTAATATCGAATTAACAAACCAACTGAACCGCCAAGGCCGCAGAAGGTCCAGACGAGATGATATCTCCCGATCGTCTACTGAAAGTTCCGCCTCATCGGACTACTATCACAGATCTACCCGTCCTCGATTAGACAGGAGTCGTGCACAAACGGCCAGATATCAACCCGCTTTGACTGTTGGACAGTTGAGGGCAGGATCGTCGACCAGCTTTCAGGCCGGGCCCTCAACACAAGGAGGCCCTACTACACAGCATACCGCGGACAATCATGCCACAGCTGCCACAATAGAAACAAGGGTTGATACCCGAAATCTTTCAGAGCCAAATAATCAGCAACATGGGCGTACTCCCGAACCATACGCCCCAGAAAACGCTGAGCCAAGGAGGCGAAATTTGGACCGTCGACAGCGCCCGGTCCGAACTCGCACTGTGGAACCCGACCACACCTTAGCTCAGCAAGCTCAAAATGTAGCAATGCCTGACATTTCGACTATGATACGTCAGATGATCCGCGAAAGCCAAGGTCTTACCAACGACGATTGGGGGATTTCTTGAAGTCATACTCCTTTCACGGACGAGATACTATACGCTGAACCTTCTCGGCGATTCATAATGCCAACTCTCCCTATGTACGAAGGAAATTCTGATCCCAATCAGCACATATTGAAATATGAATGGTCGATGAGCGCCGCAAGGGCCGACGATGCAGTGAAAGGTCGAAGTTTTCCCATCTCACTGGGAGGAATTGCAACTATGTGGTTTACAAGATTACCTCCAAGATCTATCTCTTCATTTGACCAATTGGCAAAGAAATTTGTTGAACAATTTCGCATGCATGTCGCTAGACCCAAAGATGTTAACACCCTGTCCAATGTTACCCAAGCTCGTGGGGAAACATTAAGGCGTTATTTGGAGAGATTCCATGCGGCCTGTGTGGAGATTAGTAATCCCAACGATAACTCAATTTTAATGGCATTGACTAAGGGAATCGATCCCGATTCTGAGTTTGGAAATTGGTTAGCTGGAAAACCACCCGCATCGTTGGACCGTTTCTACTCCAAAGCCGCTCAATTCTTACGGCAAGAGGACGCGAAACAGTCTAGGAAGCAGGATGATGCGAAGCCCGGAAGTGAAGGAATACAAAGTAATGTAGCAGTTAAACAGTCCGGTGAAAATTCCGGAAAAGTTCAATTAAATATCCAGAATAAACAAACTCAGCCAAGGGGCAACAGTGGTCAAGATAAGAAAAGAGACTCAAATCGAGGCCCACGGCGTGAGGCTCCAATGTTTGATAATTACACACCGTTGAATACATCGTTGGAAAATGTGTACCTACAGACTTGTAATACTATGCAATACAAGAAGCCGGCTCCGAAGCAATCGTCGGAGTGGCAGATTCAGACAGGAAAGTTTTGTAGGTTTCATGAGAGTTATGGCCACAATACTAATGACTGTCGTCATTTGCAGGATCTCATAGAAAAGTTGATCAGGGAGAGAAAGTTAGATCAATTCGTGCGGGCACCGCAGTCTGGTGGTGCGGGTCCATCAAATCAGAATCGTGCATAAGATCAAGAAAGACAAGAGGAACCCGCTCATACGGGTGGAAGGCTAGTCATAAATACTATAAGTAGTGATCCTCGTCCAGCGAAGCGAAGCTGGGAAGGAATGAAATCATATAACAACTTAGCTAGACGAACAGACTTCGAGTATAATGATAACTTGGACGATAAACCTTCGACCAAACGAAAGAGAGTGATGACTAACGACATCACTTTCCGAGACAACGATATTGATTATGTCGGAAGCCCGACTACTGACCCACTTGTGATATCGGCACAAGTAGGTCCAGCTTGGATGAAGAAGATACTGGTTGACTGCGGGAGCTCTGTGAATATCCTTTTTATACATGCTTATAATCAAATGAGGATGAAAGCCAGGGATTTCGAACCTTGCCAAACTCACCTCCATGGATTCAACGGTAGCGCTACCATACCTATTGGGATGGTGAAGTTACCAGTTAGGTTGGGATCCAAGGAACATAGGAGAGTTCGGACATTACAGTTCGCTGTGTTGAACATAGTCTCGCCATACAACGCTTTCTTAGGACGACCTGCCCTTGCTGAATTCAGAGCCGTAATTGCCCCGTGGTGTTTGACTTTAAAGTTCCCTACTGTCAACGGAGTCGGAGTCGTCCAGGGCGACCAGGTTGACTTAAGGACAATCATTCGCCGAAATCGAGTCGCCCGATTACGCAATGCCGAGGACCGACTTAAAAATTTTGAACACAATGAGATTGTCATTAAAAAAGAATATCCGGCACTCCCACACGCAAGACCAACATGGAGAGGGTCACACGAAATTAAGCAAGAGCTCGAGGATGATACATTTAAGTTAGCAGCCGTTGACGGTCTAACCTTACCAAGGGCCTAAAATAGCGAAAGTCTTCATCGCTACTCCAAATAACAGGCTATGTTTATTTATTTAGTTTAAATTCTATTTTAAATCTTGTTTCTGCATTTCGAAATTAGAATTTGTAATAAGGCAACTGACTTTGCCATGTTTTCTTATTTCAGCAATAAAATGCCATCTCTTCGAGCCAGAGCTGTGATTCATTAAATACAATGTACAACATCACAATGCACGAAGAGCTAAATTCCATCACACAATGGGATTTATTCAAGTAGGGAGTGGCTATGAAGCAATCAACCACTCACAAAATGAAACCCGAGCTCGGGGGCAAGCCATCACATCAGGCCAGAAATGGGTTGATACACGACAACCCTTCACTCAACTCCGTACTCCCAGAGTGCGAGGCGGAGTATAAACATTTTCCTAAATCCCAGAGTACTCCGAGAGCGCGAGCTGGGTACAAACTTTTTACTTAACTCCGTACTCCCAGAGTGCGAGGCGGAGTATAAACATTTTCCCAAATCCCAGAGTACTCCGAGAGCGCGAGTTGGGTACAAACTTTTTACTTAACTCCGTACTCCCAGAGTGCGAGGCGGAGTATAAACATTTTCCCAAATCCCAGAGTACTCCGAGAGCGCGAGCTGGGTACAAACTTTTTACTTAACTCCGTACTCCCAGAGTGCGAGGCGGAGCATAAACATTTTCCTAAATCCCAGAGTACTCCGAGAGCACGAGCTGGGTACAAACTTTTTACTTAACTCCGTACTCCCAGAGTGCGAGGCGGAGTATAAACATTTTCCTAAATCCCAGAGTACTCCGAGAGCGCGAGCTGGGTACAAACTTTTTACTTAACTCCGTACTCCCAGAGTGCGAGGCGGAGCATAAACATTCCTTAACTCCGTACTCCCAGAGTGCGAGGCGGAGTATAAACATTCATTCAACTCCGTACTCCCAGAGCGCGAGACGGAGTATAAACATTCACAAAACCCCAGAGTACTCCGAGAGCGCGAGCTGGGTATAAATATCAACAAACTCCAGACTCCGAGAGCGCGAGCTGGAGTATAAACATTGCTCAACTCCGTACTCCCAGAGCGCGAGGCGGAGTATAAACATACGTCAACTCCACACTTATCCCCAATACTGGGGGCAGAACCATAACACATAACAAGTTGAAGACAAAAGGGAATACATTCTCATTTCCACTATCAACAAAAAAGAATCTGATTACAAAGTGGTTCAAAAAATTGCTACTAGTGGGAGCCGAATCCACATCTATACACGGCTATAGAAAAGTCAACAAACTGTTACCCCATGCAACGGGAAATTAAAGAAAGAGTTCAATCTTTCTTCTTCCTTATCTTCTTCTTCGGGGTAGCTCCACCAGATCCGCTGCCTGATTTTCTCCTCACCCGCTTACTCTTTTCAGGCTTGCCCTCCGGCAGCGATATAATGTCAACGTTTTCCTCAGAACTGGAGGCGACGGAAATTCTTTTCAGAGGTCGAGCTGGAGGCATAGGAGTAGTAGCAGGAGGAGGGACAGGAGCAGTTTCAATCACTACAGTACCGCCCGGTGAAATCACCATTAACGGAGCAGGCCCGGGCGGATTCATACCAGCATTCCCTGTTGCCATCTCGGCATCAATCTCGGCAATAATGTCGTCCTCACGGGATACTTGGGCTGCATCGGATGTGCCAATAGCTGGCATAGATGAACTAACGGCCAAAGCAGCCCCACTCACAGCATCGGACGGGTTGACGGAGGGATCGATGGGTTCATTGAGAAGCTCCTCGATCATTTGAGCGCTGAAAGAAAACATGTTTGCATCTCCCTCTTCGCCAACCAAGGTAGAAGTCGTGATGGCTTTAGTAACAACAGCCCCTTGCGTTTGATATGGAACTGATAGTGCAAGAGGCGCAAAAGCGACGACTTCAGTCACTGAAATGCGGCAATACGAAGATTGTTAGTCACGTGTGTTGCTTAAAGTTCTTCACACTAGAATGCGGGAAGCGTTCAAATACCTTCCTTAGTCTGGACCGGAACATGGATAGAAGCATCGGCGGAAGATAATAGCGGCTGGTCGGGGTTATATGCAGGAACGGACTGGGGATCTACCGCACCAGTGGTTTCGGGCAGTGTTGGAATTACAGCTTCAACGCTTGCCTCGTGATGCGCGATCCCCGAGCCTTCACCTGTCTCTAAAGAATGAACACCGAGCTTTTCTTTCGCCACCGAGATCACCGCCTCATGAAGGACTTTCCTCTCCTCCTCGGTAAGCAGACGCATCTCCAGCTCAAAGTCATCAAGCGATTCATCTGGATGCGCTGCCCTCTTCTCGTCCACCAGCCGGGTCCAGGCGTTATATAGAATCATGGAGTCATCTCCCAGCCACGCTAAATTTCTGTGCTCCAGCACATTTGCGTTGTACATGACCAAGAGATCGTCAAACTCAGCGTCCAGCTTGGACCTCTCCTCCAAAATCTTTTCCTGGATTTCTGCTTCCGCAGACTTAGACTTGACCGCCACCGCAGCAAGTTCGGCCCTGAGAGATACTACTTGATCGCAAGACTCTTGTGCAGTGGCGTTCGCGTCATCCTTCTCCTTCACCATTTCGGCAAATTTGGCCTTGAGCTCGTTCAACTCTTTAACGGCTAAGTCTCGCTCAGCTGCTATGGTGGTGTTGCGGTGGCCCATCTCCTCTACCGTGGCACAATGCTCTTGTTGCATCCTAGCCATTTTGGCCACGGCATCCTCGTGCTTCTGGAGAGCTTGAAGTTCAGAATTCCGGGACGTCTCCATTTCAGATTGAAGAACTTCAATGATGCATTTCTGTTTAGCAATTTCAGCATCACGTTCAGCGATAATCTTCGCCCGGTCAAAAGCTACTCTAGAAGCCTTCACGGCTGCCTTGTACCACTCCTTATACTGAGCGTAGAAATCGCGGATATAACTATGAGCAGTGGTCTCAGCATCCGAAGGAATTCTTTTAAGGTTAGGAGGGAAGACATAGCCATCCATGCAAATTTCAGGGAAGTCATTTTTCATTTGGGCGAGTTTAGCGGCACCCTCACTTGTCAACTCAGCCGGAGCTTGTTCTATTATAGCGGCTGCTGTCGGTTCTATTCTTGGCCGCTGAGTATCAGGCCGAGAAGATTGAGAAGGCGGCTGCTGTTGATGAGAAGGCCCTGGAAGGTCTACTGGGGCCCTAGGAGGCGGAGGAGAGCGAGATCGAGATCGGTGCTGGTATCCCTGATCCCTGTCAGAATAATCATGGCCAGAGCGGCCACGCGAGTAATCTCTATCCCTATCATAGCGGTCTTGACTTGAATAGCCTCGCCCGCGATCCCTATCTGACTCTCTCCTACGGGAATCATAGAATGGAGAAGATTGGCGCACATTTCGAAGCCTATCCAGAGTAGAGCCACGTCCTGACATCTCACCTGCGATAAGAAAGAATTACGGATTAAGATCCCATAAAGCAATGTTTACTATGCAAAAGTCATGAAGTGCTGTGGAAGTGTGTGTAAATGTGTAAACCCCCAAACCGACCGGAAGTGTTGACCGCACTTAAAGGAAAGGGCTCGTTCATGTTTAGGACATCTTGAAATTCCTCCAACCCAGGATTATGAGAAATCGATATATAATCTGGGATGGGAATATCGTCAAGCCCTTTGAAAATGTCTCTCGAATGAGAAGGGGCGGCCTTAGAAATCATAACTCCGGAAATGGGAGGAGACACATCCACAGATTTCCACCCCTTAGACTTAAGTTTTTTGGAAACTGCGGCCTTGCCTTTCCGTCTTTCTCCCGACTCCTCCAAGTTTCCCGAGAGGTCAGCCATCGGCTCCGAATCCGTGTGGGTTCTTTCTTCGTCACTCGCCTCGATTATTCTAATTCCGAGTGACTTATTCACCTTTCTCTTCTTGGTTTTCTTCTTATCTTCCTTCTTGGAGGCGGGCTTTGCCAATCCCTCGACGACTATACTTTGATTGATGTCGATCAAACCAAGAATTCTTAAGTTATAATCGTTCAGCACCGAGTCAATATGTCTCAACGCGCTTGGAACTTCTTGAAGACTTCGGACGATACCCTTGAAACGCCCTCCATCGGGTCTGGAGATAATGGCTGTAAAGGGAATGAAATGTCAATTTTAACACCAAAGAGCTATTGGTTAAGAAAACAGGTTAAGGCGCTTACGTCTAGACAACCATCGCCTAGCGAAACCCGGAGGGCACCGAACATAGAACCACTCATTCTTGAAATAACTCAGTCGGGTCCAAGCTCCAACTACAACTTGGCAATTCCTAACTGCCTCCAGAAATGTAAAAGACGGGCTATCACCCCTACTCTTGAAGTTAAATATGTGTCTGATCTCGGTGGGCCTTGGCGGGCGAAAGAGACAGTCCATAAATATGACAAAGGCACTGTTTAGCAATGCGTGCCCGTTGGGATGAAGTTGCGAAGGAGCAATTCCTAGGTAGGATAGCATCCCTCTGATATATTGATTGAAAGGAGGGAGAGTTCCGGCCGCGCAAGCATGGCGATAGAATGCTGTATATCCTTCAGGCGGATTGTGAGGTCTATCATCGGCTCTGGGTAATAACACATCATCCAGAGATATGTTATGCTTCAAGCATATTCGGCCCAACAAAGATTCGGAAATGTTGGATTGGACAGAATCGACAGGGTCCTCGATAAATATCGCCTCCGGTAACTCGTCCGGAGCCGGGTCGATTACATCGGCAAGAATATCGGGAATCTCAAGCACTGGAGGAGTCAAGCTCTGTACCTCTTGTTGTTGGGAGCTCGAAGATTCCATAATTAACTAACTCATCAGAAAGCAATGTTAAGTTCATAAACAGCCAGTGCATGCCCCAGTGTAGTGTGTATGAACGTGTCGTGCAGTGCAAGTGCTGTGCGTTACTTAAGCAGATTCTACAGATCAAAGCAAAATGTCTGTACGACAAAAACTTGGGGGTTTGAGAACGAAGATGACCGTCATCGCTGACCGTCACTTCCACACCATCCAGACGCTACTGACCACTTCAAGTATAAATCAGTTGTATTATTGGTTAAGTCATAGTTCCATCGACGAGCCTCAAGGGAAATTCAAGTATAATCTTTCAGTCAAGTTCGATTATGCAAGGCCGAAGCTCGTCGGAGTCAAGTATGCTAAAGTTCATTATGTTCGTCAGAGTACAAACTTGAAGATTGGTCGTAGTTCAGATAATGAAACGGCTCAAAACAGCAATGATATCAGGGGACGAAGACGTTCAAATCCATCGACTTCGAATCGGTAAGGGTCGAATCGATGGAGTTCGATTCCGGGTACTTCGAATCCATATGATTCGACTCGATGTAACTTTATGATAGATGAGCGCTTCGAATCCATGGGCTCCACATTACTTCGAATCGATCAGTATTTAATTCCTTCGAATCGATCTAGATAACATCACTTCGAATCAATCAAATCGATACCCTTTCCCTCCAAGTCATCGATTCGAAACCTTGCTCTCGAGATCGATTCGAATCGGTCATTCCTAGATCGATGCGAAGCAACGGGAGATGACACTCTAATCGCTGTAACACGAATGGCATCACTCCTCAACTCCATTGAGTCGACCCACTCCATTCAGATCTCATCACTCCTCGACTCCGTCGAGTCGACCCATTTCATTCAGATCTCGTCACTTCTCAGAATTTTCTAAAGGCGAAGATAGTTCTATTTTCCTCATCTCGAATCGATTCCTTGAGTACCTGATTTGATTGCGAGTGGAAGCGTGGACGTGTTCGATCGATTCGTGGTAAGCACGTCAGTTATAGCTCTAGGAAGTCGATTCGAAGAAACAGCTGAAGCAATGGTAAAAAGTAAAAAGTGAAAGTGACACCGGCATCGCGTATTTATATGGGCCTCCCGGAGGAAATGGGACGATTCGTATCCCGGTCAAAATGACCAACTCCAGCCGGTCACGCGCTATTCCACTCGAATCCATCGCATTCGAATCCATCACGTTTGAGCTCATTGCATTCGAATCCCTGAAAACTTCAAATCCATCAAGGCTGCATCTTTACAAAGCCTCATCGATACGAAGCTACATCGATTCGAAGCTTTCAACAAAAGTTAAATTAGAGTCGTTGCGTCCCATCGATTCGAAGTACTGACTTCACGACCATCAGCATGCAATCATTCAAAAGCTATCAATTCGAATGACCGTTTCAAATCAATCAGATACCAGCGATTCAAACCATCGATTCGAGCAAACACAGCTTCGAATCCATCACCAACGACTAATGAAAATGGACGAACTGTTTCAATGTGAAAAATTGCTTATCTACTCTTTATACCGATTCAGGAGAGGATCGATAAGAGAGGATGATCATAGACAATCATAAAAGCAATATTTTAGCTCGAATCTCAAACCGGTCCAGGAGAGGACCGATGCAGATTTCGATAGCAAACCGAACTGACAACGACTTGCGATCACGCAACGTTAACCAAAGTCAAGATAATACACGTATGCACGTATTTCTGACTAATGTTTTGGTCTTTATCATTTACAGGGATCAAATGTTCATCTCGTCATGACTCAAAAACCTAACAGCTAGTCACAATTATACGACGGTCGATTACTGCGATACAGAATGCAACTTTCGGTAAAGCATGTCATAGTTATCCAATGAGAGACTGCAGCTTTTCAAAGCACGTCATGTTTACACAAGACGAACTTTGGGGGGCAAATGTTATCCCGCCTTTTGGCAAGGCCGTGACACCAAGGACTTGACTAGAAACCAGTGACAGATTGTCTCGGAGGCCAGCTACGCGCAAGGGTCGCTATGGATATCGATGAATTTTGTCTGAGTCTGGATCGGGCTACAATTGATAAGACATGACAAGTAGAGTCTTGAGAACCAATGTTCCAAATCTCGGGTCAATCCGAGTTCGTACACTCAAGATGTCACCAACGAAAATGGAGGAGACAGCCTTGTATCCGAATCCATAAAAGGCCCTATGTTCGAATCGATGAGGTAGGAATGCTATTCGAATCCATCAGAGCAAGATCCATTCGAATCCATCAAGGTCGACTCCATCATCCTCGTATCCATCAAGTTTTACGTGCTTCGTATCCATCGTGGAAGCCTTCCTTCGAATCCATCTTTTTGCCTGGCTTCGAATCCATCGAGCACTCCTTAGTTCGAATCCATCCAAACAAGACTACACTAAAATCCAACAGTTCGAACCCGTTAGGCATTCCTCTACTTCGAATCCATATAGTAGATGCACCTCGACTCCATCCCATAAGCTACTTCGAGTCCACCTTGTTAAGGTAACTTCGAATCAATTAAACCAAGGTAAGCCTTGATCGATTCGAACGAGTATGACTACAAGCCCACTACCTCGAATCCACTAGGCCACGGCAGCTAGAAACATGGAGTCGACCCGGGCAACTCAGAGCACAAGACGGATCGAAACGAAGGAGGCACGCCGCGTCATCGCGAAGACATGCTGAATCGAGTCGAGACGATCGATTCGAAGGAACCGAGTCGAAGGAGATCGATTTGAAGAGACATTTCAGCCAAGTATGCAACCTTGAATCGATCATAACTCGAGTTCTACAAGTCCAAATGTCATGAAATTTTCACAGAAGCTTAAGCACATGATGAAGAATGTTCACACCAAATTTCAGCTCGATTGGATGATTTCTTGATCGATTCAAACCAAGGGTCGAATTGATCCCAAGGTGGGCCCGGATCTCCAGATTTCGGCCATGTGGGCCCCCTGACGTACCAGAACTGGTCTCCCCTCATTTTAGGCAAAATATCAGCTTCCTACCCCTATAAATAGAGCCCCTAGTCATTCAGAAAGGGGGTCGAAGAATTCTAAGTACCGAAGAGCGCCCAGATTCTGCCAGATTTACTCCAGAACACCGCCGCTGCTTTAGATTGACACTTAGCATTTAAATTCAGTTGTACTACAGTATAGAGAATTGTAATCTTCAAGTATCGAGCAATAAAATCATCAAACTTCATAGTGGATGTAGGCAAAACGCCGAACCACTCTAAATCGCTTGTTTTTGCAATTTACTTTCTGTTATTTGGAGTTTTTGTTAGATAATCCCCAGTTTTAATTTTCATTCTTCACTTTTATCTCTTCAAAAACTTCCGAAGAGTGTTGTGCCCATTTTTGGTACAAACACAAATAGTGGTGAATTACAAGATCCCAGAATCTAAATATATGGCTTGTAAAAATTCAGGGATCAAATAATCTGAGGAGTAAAACAAGAAAATAAGAAAAATGGTATTATTTGATTTTATAATCAAGCTTGAGTTAAAAAAAAGAATGAATAGAAAAGGCTATGTGACACCATATCTCTGGAATATGAGAAATAAGGTGTGATTGAATTTCTTTGTCAATTTATATTACTCTGATAGACAAAGAGTCATATATATATATATATCTTCATATATATATATATATATGAATTAAATTAATTTTATATACTAGTATTTTTATATTGGTAAAATAAGGAATCTTGGGAAAAATTAAATTAAGAGAAGTGGTCCATTGAAGTGTATATATATATATATATATACACATGGGGAAAAAAACTTAACAGAAAATTCTCTAAAATAATTGAATATAAATAGTGGGTCACTTCATTCTCTTTGTCGGATCATTGGGAGTTATCAGTTATGCTATTTCCGCTGTAGCATTATTATTTGTCTCTGATATTGTTGTAACATATTGATATCATTGTTGTATATCATTCTAGATATTGTATTCATTGGAGTTGTATATGATATCATCTATTTCTTTCTTCCACTGTGTTGTTATACTTACTGTGTTATAAGCTCCGGTGATCCAAATTCGGTGTTTGAATCTGCGGCATTTTGAGTACAAGTGAAGTACAGGTGCCGATTTTCGAAGGCCGAGTTCAAGATCATTAAATAATCTATATGTCATATCATAATTTTAATAAAAATTAAAATACGGTCTTAAAGAGCTCTTTATGTGTAACGAGTATAATTGCATATTTTTATAACATATCAAGTGTCCAAAAGATATTCTTATATCTGTTGTAATTTTTTTTTTGAACTCTCCTGAAGAGATGTCAATATATAATTCGAACTATGTATTATTCTCTGATATATAATTGTAAATAATGTTCAAAAGAGATATTTGAAATATAATTGAAGAATAAACTTTAACAACTAGAAGTTGTATAAATAATTTATTTGAACAAGAAGTTCAACATGGTTGGAATAGAAAACCATTAAGTTACATTTGAATTATTGATTCAAAGGGCGTTGTTCCTTAGCATATTCGAAAAGAAAAAAAATGTCGAAAGTCTTAATTATATTCTATATCTATATGGATTTATAAATTTAAGTGAACAAAAATGAACATAAAGTTCAAAGTCTAATAATGGAAATAAACAAGAGGTTATATGAAATATTGCAAGTTTTATGAATTATCAAACCAGAGGCTTTGATAATTATTACTAAGAAAAGTCTGACTTCAATACTAAAGCAAGAACACTAACAAATTTTAAGGTTTAGATCTTGAAATTCTTATTATCGATAGCCAAAATTAACTAGAAGTTACAATATATTCTATAAATAAAAGTTGTGACATATCAAATAACCTGAAGTTATTACTGATAAGTCAAACTCGATACATATGTATTTTCAAACCAGACGTTTTGGAAACTATCATTTAATCTTTAAGGATTCACATTTAAATCGAGTGATAAACAAAATTTAATATTCTGGATCCATGTATTAGTATGTTCTAAAATCACTAACTCAAATGATAAAGAATGTGCAAGTCTATAATATGTGATACGTGGACGCACGTATATATCCATATATGTAAATATTTAACTAACAACCAGAAGATTGTTTGACTAAATTGATATGAGCTTATCATATAGATTATGCATAGATATCATTCAGTGGTTAAAAATTCAATCAATATAAATGTTGAATGACCTGAAGTCATGTTTGTATTCAAATGATCAACATAATAACTAAATTCCTCCAAGTGGCTAGATCAATAAATGAAAATAAGCACTATTAATTGAATGCATCTTATCAACTGATAAAAGCATTATCCACTATAATAGAGATATATAAAGTATTTGCTAGTAGCAATATCATAATGGATCAAAATGAGAATACAAAGAAGATAATTATTCAATGTGACAATGTTCGTCAACATTGAGGGGGAGGATAAAAGGGATACAAGTTCATTTTGATTATGAAGATTAAATATTTGTTAACATATACAATGATGCAAATATTAAGTAATTTTTGATAATATCCCTAGTAAACTTTCTCCAATATAGATTTTAATCCCTGAAGGATCAAAATGTGTAAACTACATCTGAAATGTGGTTCAAAAGTTAGTTCAAAATATTTTTGGAGTAAGTGATAAAGATGCCAAATAAAGAAGGCAAGTGCTCTTGAAGAAACACTTAAGGATGCTCTGAAAGAGATCCATGACATGATTGTCAAATAACCGTAGAAGTGGTTTAGGTACCTAAAATATGATAAATAAAGAGATCTTAATAAATCATATCTAGAACTGACATGATTTAATATGATAAATAAAGCGCTTATGTTTATAAATGGATTAAAGATTCTGGATTAGAGAAAAACATGATTGGCCATCATGAAATTCTCCTAAATAAGAAATGTGAACTTGTAGTTCGCAAAACATAATTAGATATATATATATATATAAAGTAGAAAAACACACTAAAATACTAAAGCACATGTAGTGCTACATCATGTTAAATGTTTTAGGCATGATGATTTTATAAAGAATTGAATTGACTGAAGTAGTGAAAGTGTTTGAAACACTTAAAATACCCTGAAGGTATGAATATTAGTTAAATCATACTAAATGATGAAAGTCGTTCCCGAAGAATATAAATTACTTTGCTGCTTATAAAGAATGCAAAGAATAAAGGGTGTAGATTACAAATTTCTTTTAAATATTGTTGTAATGAAAATCTTGATATAATTCATGATGAGTAGATTACTTCCTGTTTTTAAGTACTGTTGTAATGAAACTCTTAATTTACATCGAAGATGTAGTTGCAATAAGCAAAGCTGATATGATGCATCAAAAATGAAAGCACACGAAGTGTTTTTCATAAAATTAGCATATAAAGTGCATAAAATGCAAACAATATTTGAAAGAAATAATCTTAGAAAAATTGATCATATCAAAGGTAACTATTTATAAATGATGAAAGGAGGAAAAGAAGAATTATTGTCTCCTGATTTTTTTTTGGCAAGGCCAGCGGGGTTAGAATGGACCCCTACCATTTTATTTGATATACCAAGAGAGATGTACATAGATGAGAAAACAAAGCCACTTAGACTAGGCAGCAAGCAACAAGGGAACTAGAATACAAAGAAGAAACAGGCATATCAAAAACATTTAAAAGAAAGAAGAAAAAAGACAAAACAGAGGAACACAAAGACTAGCCAACATCAGGGGAGGCCGGACAGAAAATCGGGCTCAAAATCATGGGCAGAAGCAGCAATACCATGTCTCAATCCCTCAACAATGATAGCTTTCATTTGCAGGAAAGTCTTCCTTTTACCATTGAAAATAATAGCATTTCTCTCATCCCAGATCGTCATTATGAAAATTTTCATGGTGAAGAGCATAACATAGGTAGATTCAACTTTCCATCTAGTTGCTTGAAAATGAGATCCCATTCTACTTTACTAACTAAATTAACCCTCCTGCCCGTAGTGATAGAGTTAGTGAAGCACCACAACATATTGACAAAAGGACAGCTAAAGAAAAGGTGAAGTGTATCCTCATCTGCAGCATGGCAAAAGCTACATGTAGTGTCGATACTGAGGCCTCTCTTTTTTATTTTTTAATGCTTGTCTAAGCTATGTTACACATATATGGATCAAAAGTATTTGTAGTTGATTTGGATTATCAATATATGATTCAAACTTAAATGGAAAAATATAAAATCAGGGGGAGAATACCTAAATATATAATAATGTACTCTTTTTCCTTCACTAAGATTTTTCCCATCGGGTTTTTCTTAGTAAGGTTTTAACGAGGCATTAAATTGATCCAGAAGTATCAAACTCCATTTGATGTAGTAAATTATTGAAATATGTCATACTATATTGTACTCTTTTTCCTTCACTAAGATTTTTCCCATAGGGTTTTTTCTTAGTAAGGTTTTAATGAGGCATTGTTTTGATCCCGAAGTATCAAACCCTTTTAGAAAGAATATCATTTTTAATATGATTTTACAAGTTGCACTCTTTTCCTCGTTCAAGGTTTTTCCCACTGGATTTTCCTAACAAAGGTTTTTAATGAGGCAACAAATAATATCTATATCGACTGAATGGATAAATGCAAGCAAGATAATAATGAGGGGGAGCAATCACATACACGTTTCAAAAGGGACAATTTCAAATTATCAGAGCATTCAAGATTTTGAAGACGCATATTCAAGAGGGAGTGTTACAATACATGTATATCATAAAGTGAATATGCTTTTATGTTATTTTGTTTAGTCCCACATCGTGGAATAAGTTTTGTACCAAGCTGCAAAGCCTTTATATAAAGGGGGTTATGTAATGTAAATAGCATATAGATCTCTAGAATGAATAAAATGTTTCCTCTCTTCTTCTTTAATGGCTTATGCTCTTATTCCTTTATAACATATTCTTAATTGTTTATAACACATAATAAATTGTGGCCACATGTAGAATTAATCTTCGGCAAACTTAAAAATTTAATTGAAAGCTTAATTTTGACATTCAATGAAAAAATACTAAATGCATACAAAACAGTCTTTTTTCATTGAAAAAATACTAAAGTTTAAAACTCCACCATTACATACTAAATGCATCGCTGAAGATAATTACTTTCAGTATTACATATAATATTTTATTCATTTAAAAAATACTAAATCTATGGCTGAGACCAGAAATATACTGCATTACTTGTAATTACTTTCAGTCTTCTGAGTTTAAAACTGGTCGAAAAGAAATGATATTTTCTCCAAATCTATGGCTAATAGAGGATTCATTTTCTAATTCATTACATGATATGACGAAGATCAAAACCTATCTCACACCAGTTATAAAATGTGAGCTTAATCAGTAAAATGACTATGAAAATTATGCAGAGAAGTAGAATGCATAACAGGATGTACGTAGGGTGACCCTAATTTAAGCATTTAAATTAATTTGAGCTTGTGCAATTTAACTTTAGCCCTTAACTCAAACTAGGGCCAACAGTTAAAGTAGCCCTTCACTCAAACAGGATTAAAGTAGCCCAATAGAATCCAATATAATTCGAACGTGAGCTGAAAGTTAAAAGTCAGAAATATCCATCCAAGTTCTAACAATGGGCATGTATACTTCTAATACGTAAAGCCAAACAAATCCCTGTAGATTTAAAAATTTCTCAAAATGAGTTGTACTATGTACCAAGTTTCAAAATTTCAGTTTTCGATTCCGTTCCGGTCATCGAAAATTTTAAAAATTTCGGTTCCGTTTCGGAAATTTCGTAAATTCCGTTCCATTTCCGGTTCCGGATTTTGAAGCTTTTCGGAACATTTTTTATACAAATTCACTAACAAATATTGAATATTTATATATTTGTAATTTAATTTATAGGATTGAACAATGGATGGATATAATTGTAACATAATAAGCCCAATAGTAAAAATCCCTGATATTATATTTTGAGAAATTGGCAAGGAAGCCCAAATAAAAGCAGCTTTCCCTTGAAAGTCCTGTAACATCACAGTTAAGAATAACCACTTCGCGATTATTCACTTTCACAAGAAAAACCCTAATTCCAGGTATGCTTGTTCCGTTGTTTTGTTTTCTCGACGTCTTTTTCTTCCTCGATTCTCCATGTCATTGCCTTCTTCTAATTCTCTCCCAAATTCTTTCTCATGGCAGCATCAGGTAATTTATTTTTCTTATATTTTTTCATTTCCATCACCGGAACCGGATATTTTACCCAATTTCGTACCGTTGCTGGCCGGAACCGAGACGGGATGGCCGGAATCCCAGTGTTTCGGTCGAAATCTTCAACCATGCTATGTACCAATTGAAAAAATAACACAAACAATGCAGCAAGTAGAAAATCAGCTTTAGTGATATATTACACACAGGTACATATATGTATCCCTGAGTGCAACTAAACATGTATACATAATTGTTTAATTTATTGCTGAACATTGTAATTTTATTACTTGGATATGTAACAATATTGCATTTTTCTTTGACTAATTGATATATTTACTAGTATATAAGACCATTACCAACAATGTGGCTTGTTCAGTTCACTCTCTATCATACTTTTGGATTGACCGAACGAGCTTCGCAACCAGGTAAGGTAAAAACTAGCCATGGATCAGTGAAAAAAATTCATTGAAAATTTATAAAGGCGAAGTCTTCGCCTTTATAAATTTAAAAAGGCGAAGTCTTCGCCGTTATAAATTTATAACGTATGGATTTTTCAATATAAGTTTATAACGGCGAAGTCTTCGCCGTTATAATCACCAACCTCTATGTTCACTCAATCAGCTATGAGAACAGCTTAAACTAGCCATGGGAAAGTGAAAAAGTCACACCTGATTGCTCCGTGGTTTGTTTAGCAACTAAACAAGCCATCGTTGGTTGTGCCCTAAAAAGTTGCACATCAAATGATTAAAATCGATTAGTTACATTGAGATTAATTTGTTAGTGGGCATACACATATTGATCCTGATACTTGTTGATATTTGATGACACTACTGACATCGTTAAGCAAGTTTTGATGTCCCAATATTAATATGTCATTTCAGGCATACATTAACACATTAATGATATTTATATAGTTCCTAATAGAAGAGAGGAAGGAGTTTTTAAGGCTTATCGAAAATTCATTCCATTATGACATGCGCAACAGACCAAGCTATAATAGAAGAGAAGGCATCTTCCAATCTTCCATGTACTATAATTCAAATATTTGTCTCCATAGCTCTTTTAGTTGGCTTTTCTACCATCTCTATCTGAACTTTAACTGCATTGTTTTCTAGTGGTTTAAAATGGACATTTGCATTTGGATCAGTTGACTCCACACGTCCTAAAGCAACTACTTTCCATTTTACCGATAAATCCATCAACTTGCGTCTATTGTTTGTTATTGAATTTGCAGTCGGTAAGTTGAAAAAGAAACGACGAAGTTATTAATCCTTAAAAATAGAAGTACCATAAACCATAAAAATAAAGTACCATAAATGTTTATACTATAGTCATGAGCGTAATAGAAGCTGTAGCGTTAACCTTCTCAACAACTACTTGCGATTCAGGCCATACTACCTTCTTGCCGACAACATCCACAATTTGAATCAAATCAGGGTTGGTCTTCAAAAAAACGTTTAGATTTAGTGGACTATATATCCAAACAATCATGATTGATGGTTCAAGAGGAACATCATTATCAATTTCCTCTGAGTCACTCGAGTGTAATCGCCCTAAAGTCGCTAATTGTTTGTTCCGTCCTCAATCAAAAATATTGCACTTAGATTCTAAGTTGCTAGTTCCACTCTATTAGAGGCAAGAATATTTATTTAGTAAAAGTTGTATATATTGAAATGGTATGTTGGCTGTGAAGAAAAATGCTTATAACGTCCTGCTCTTCTTTAATGTGATCACTTGAACGTAAAACAACTTTATTCCCTAGCCACGCTACTATATTATTCATTGCTTCCCCCCAATAAGTGTGAAAGTAGTTGTAGGCCTTCATAGAAAAGCATCTGACTATTTCGGATAGTCAATCAAAATTATCATTGCTTCCGGCCCTAAAAGAACGTTTCCAGCAAGCTTCTTTGGATTGTCCGACACGACTTTTCCTTTAACAATGATCTCTTTAATCCCTCGTCAATTCAATAAATCACATTTCTTCATATTTTTATCATACTTTCACTATAATTAAATAGAGGAATATTATATTAATTACTCAATAAAAAGTTAAAATTCAAAACATGTCAAACCAATAAAATTTTAAATACTTCAGGTGTGTTTGCTTCTGTCTAAGTGTGTTTACCCAGCAAAACCCAAAAATAAAAACTATAACGTTAGTTCTGTTAGAGGCCCTTTATAGTGAATGAGATATTGTCCCACATCGCCAAAAATAAGTTAATGTTCATGCTTATATACTACTTTCCTCAAACCCATATTGGCCCTTAGGGTCAGATAATTTTGTGCGAGGGGAAGGACCTATATGGCCATGAACTAACACACCGCGCGCGCCGCCCGCCCATACCGTACCGAGCCGGGGCGGGCTGGGGCGGGGCCGGGTGCAATAAGAGTGGACGTACCGTGTTATATTTTTGCTGCATAGAAGTAAACGGTTTTCTACTGTTTAAATTCAAATTGGAAATGCACGTTGCGAACTGTCTGACCAGACACGGCTTTTCAAACAGAAATAGGCGTTGCAAATGAAGAAACGCAACTGTTGCAAACCGCGACTGTTTTTAGCCGTTGCAAATGAAGAGACGCGACTGTTGCAAACCGCGATAGTTTTTTGCCGTTGCAAATGAAGAGACGCGACTGTTGCAAACCGCAACAGTATTTGGCCGTTGTAGAAGAAGAGACGTGGCTGTTCTCAACAGACATAACCGTTGGGAATTAGCCTATAAAAGGAGAAGAAAACCTGATTAGTTAACAACTCCGAATTTTCTCTTCTTCCTTTTCATTTCTTAATCTTTAAAATCCATGCGCTTCTGCATATCACACAGAAGATCATACACATCACAATCTCGAGCAGATCACGTCCGTTGTATCTTGGAAGACTTTGAATAAAGTCTTAAGGAAATTGTTACGACAAGCCTCAGACGAAATTTCCTTCTTCATCCGGTTAGATTTCTGTTTATTATATATTTATATACATCGTTCTATAATCTTTCCGTTTCAACGTTGTGCTATTTCAGCGAAGTAGTACAACGCTTGTTTATCACTATAGTTTAATACAGCAATTTGTTGTTGTTATTGCTATAGTTTGTTCTTGTAAATTAATTACAACATAGTTATTGTTCAAAATTACTAATATAGAATTCCAAAGTAGTGGAAATCTGATTTGTAAACTTGTGTGACGAGTTTATAACATATTTGTCTCTGTTTTGGTATACTGATCGTATAACATCTTAAGACTTCACTGTTTTCACTAAAATAGAGATGGCGACAGTTAAACTATCAGCAAAAACTGCTACCCACAACAGGCCTGATCCGTTTAAAGGAGATGGTGATGACTTCATAACATGGCAGAATCAAATGCCGTTTTATCTCACCACGTTAGGGCTGCAGAAGTGCATTGAGGAGGATGAACCAAAGCCTAAAGACGGACAAACTAGAGAAAAAGACACAGCTGTTTTTCTTGGAATTGACTCATGGAAGCATTCGGACTTCTTGTGCCGAAATTACATTCTGAACTGTCTGGATAAAGTACTATATAAAGTATATCAGCCAGACAGCAAAATCCCTATGGTCTGCACTTGCAAATAAATACAAGACGCAGAATGTCAGTTTGAAGAAGTTCATAGTAGATAAATTCATGGAATACAAAACGGTGGATTCCGAATCCATAACTAGTCAAGTGTAGGAACTCCAACTTATAATTCATGAACTTGAAGCAGAAGGACATCAAGTTGGAGAATCGTTCCTTGTTGAAGCGATAAGAGGAAAATTACCACCATCCTGGAGAGACTACCGCAACTATCTGAAACATAAGAAAAAGGACATTTCCTTAGAAGATCTCATTGTCCGATTAAAAATTGAGACAGATAATCGGGGAATAACACAACCCAAAGGCGAAGAGGAACTTGTTACAGAAGGGTCAAAGAAGAAATGACACTTCAACAACAAAAAGAAAAGGAGAAAGGCAGTACCAGATAATCAATCCAAAGATAAGCAAACCAAGAAGTTTAAAGGCGAATGTTGGGTCTGCGGAAAGACTGGGCACGCAGCTAAAGATTGCATGCACAAGAAGATGAATGACAAATCAGTGGCAAATATAGTGGAAAATTTGAGTTCAACCATTGAGGAGATGAACTTTTCAGGAGTTGTTTCAGAATGCAACTTAGTATAGAACACTACACAGTGGTGGGTAGACACATGCGCTACTCGTCATGTCTGTTCTGATATACCTATGTTCTCCACTTACAAGAAATACGATCAGGAAGAAAAACTCTACATGGGTAATTCTGCAGTTTCCATGATCGAAGGTAACGACACCGTCGTCCTCAAATTTACATTCGGAAAAACTATGACACTAAGTGAAGTTTTTCATGTTTCAGATATCCGCAAGAACCTTATCTCTAGACCTGTGCTCTCAAAGAAAGGCTTCCGTATGGTCTTCGAGTCGGATAAAGTAGTTTCGTCTAAGGTTGGAATTTATATAGGAAGAGGTTATTTATGTGATGGCCTATTTAAGGCAAATGTAGCTGTAGTCGGTAATAAAACTATGTATTCTGATTGTGCTATTAATAAAAATGAAGTTTCTTATTTGGTTGAGCATGAAATTTTACTATGGCATGATAGATTATGACATAAATTTTCGAAAAATGAAAAAATTAGCAAACTTGGGATTAATTCCTAAATTCCAAGTAGATAAAAACTACAAATGTGAGACATGTGTAGAAGCAAAATTGGTTAAAAATCCATTTCATACTGTTGATAGAAGTACAGAACCACTAGGTTTAGTTCACACTGATTTATGTGATTTTAAATAATTACCTACAAGAGGTGGGAAAAAGTACTTTATCACTTTTATTGACGACTATACACGATATTGCTATGTATATCTTTTGAATAGTAAAGATGAAGCAATTACATCGTTTATAAAATATAAGGCAGAAGTAGAAAATCAGTTAAATAAAAAGATCAAGATATTGAGATCTAATCGAGGTGGAGAATATGAATCACCATTTTAACAATTCTGTACAGAAACTGGTATAATTCATCAAACAACAACTCCATATTCACCACAATAAAATGGTATTTCCGAGAGAAAGAATAGAACATTAAAAGGTATGATAAATGCAATGCTATTGACCTTTGGTCTACCGACGAACTTGTGGGGGGAAGCCTTAAATATGTCTAATCACATATTAAACAAGGTTCCTCACAATAAAACATGAACAATTCCATATGAGTTATGGAAAGGACACATACCAAGTTTCAAATACCTCAAAGTGTGGGGTTGCTTGGCAAAAGTTCCAGTTCCGCCTCCCAAGAAAGTCAAACTTGGACCAAGAACTGTAGACTGTTACTATCTAGGGCTAGCCTAAAATAGTAATGCCTATAGATTTTTGGTATTCAAGTCTGATATAACTGATATTAATGTTAATACAATCATAGAGTCTTGAGATACCTCATTTTTTGAAGATGTGTTTCTACACAAAAGGAAGGTATAGACTTCTTTGATACTTATTCACCGGTTACACGAATAATCTCTATAAGAATGTTAATAGCAATTGCATCCATATATAATCTAAAGATTCATCAAATGGATGTAAAGACAACATTCTTAAATGGAAATCTTGATGAGGAGATTTACATGGAGCAACCCGAGGGTATTATTTCCAAAGGAAATGAAAACAAAGTATGTAGATTAGTAAAATCATTATATGGAATAAAACAAGCTCCAAAACAATGGCACACAAAATTTGATAGTGTCATGATGAAAAATGGTTTCCGTATAAATGAATGTGATAAATGTGTTTATTATTAACAAGTTGGACCATCATACGTGATGATTTGTTTATATGTAGACCTTATGCTAATCTTTGGTCCAAATGGTAAAGTAATAGAGAGCATAAAGAAAATGTTAATCAACAATTTCGACATGAAAGATTTAGGAGTTGCAGACGTTATTTTGCGAATCAAAATAATAAATACACCTAATGGAATTGAACTATCTCAGTCACACTATGTGGAAAAAGTGATTGAAAAATTCCAAAATTACGGAATTAAAGGAGTAAGAACACCTTTTAATCCATCGGAAGTACTGCATAAAAACACTAATGAGAGTGTAATGCAACTGGAATACTCTCGTGTAATAGGATGTCTAATGTAACTCATGAATTGCACAAGACCAGATATAGCTTATGCAGTAAGTCGAATGAGCAGGTATACAAGCAACCCAGGGAAGGAACACTGGAAAGCACTAATGAGAGTGTTGGGATATTTAAAGAATACCACGAACTTTTCCCTACATTACGGAAAATATCCTACCGTCTTAAGTGGATATAGTGATGCAAACTGGATTTCTGATTCAGAGGAATCTAAATCAACTAGTGGTTATGTCTTCACCCTAGCAGGAGCAGCAGTGTCATGGAAATCTACTAAACAAACGTGCATAGCTCGATCCACTATGGAATTAGATTTCATCGCTTTAGATAAAGCAAGCGAAGAAGCAGAATGGCTTCATCAATTTTTAGAAGAAATTCCATTTTGGTCTAAACCTGTACCGGCCATATGCATACAACGTGATAATCAAGCAGCGTTAAGTAGAGCGCAAAACTTTGTGTATAATGGAAAGTCACGACATATTCGTCGAAGTCATAACACAGTTAGGCAGTTACTCTCAAATGGAACTATTTCCATTGATTATGTGAGAACTACTGGTAACCTTGCAGATCCATTTACTAAAGAATTATCAAGAGAGAAAATTGACTGCGCATCGAGGGGAATGGGTTTAAAAGCCTAAACCAATAAGAGTTATCTTATACGGAAACCTATCCTAGCGACTGGAGATCCCTCGGACTAGGATCAATATGCAAACCAGTTCTGAGTAACTCAAAAAGTAATGCATTTGTTTGGACTTAGTCCTACTCCATTCCTGTAACGACCCCGGATTTTATAAATTTAAATTGATAATTAATTTAGTTTTTGAATAAAAAATTGTGAAATTAATCGATGAGTTGATGCGAGTTTCCCCGAGTACAAATAAAAATGTGTTAAATTATTTGAATTTAAAATCTTAAATATAAATGGTTTGAAAATAAATATAAAAGTATATACATTGACACAAGTATAAAATAAATAAATAAATAAGTGAATTTTAAATTTATTATTGATGTTTAATAATAATTTGAATTTATAAATTTAATATAAGACAATAAATATTAAAGTAAAATAATAATAATTAATATTTAAACTAGAAATAGAAATAAATATAAGATAAATTCTAATAAAAATATTAAAGAAAATCCTTAGCTCAAATTTTAACAAATAAAAATAGAAATTTATTTGTATTATAAAATAATAAGGTTAAAGCAAAATAAAATACATTTAAATATGAATAGATATGGACAAGTAAGAAACAAGTAAAATACATGCAAATAAAATAAATATGTGTGAATACAAACAAAATATATTTACAAAGTAAAATAAATAAAGTAAAATATAAATACAATGTAAATACATTACGATAAGTATTGAAGTTGAAAATAAATATGTAAGTTAAAATAAACTATTGAAATAAATATTAAGAAACAAATATTTGCTAAAATCTAACAACATACCAAATATAGAACTTTATTTATTTTTTCAAAGTAATAAGGCAAAAACAAATAAAATATATTCAAGTATCAACAAACATATGTATAGACAAGTATATACACATAGAATAAAAACAAACAAAAATAATAAAAGGAAAAGAAGAATAGAGTAAAAATAGAAGTTTATTCATACTATAAAGTAATACTATAAAAACAAATCAAAGTTGGTGTGAATAATAAAATGAAACAAGTAAATATATATATAAATAGACTTGGAAAACAAATTGGATAAGCACAAAGGTATGAAGCAAGAAAATGAACAGACAAACAAAAATAAATATTTATGTACAAAACATAAAAAGACAAGTATAAACAAATACATTCAGGTATGAACTAGCAAAGAAAGTATAAGACCAAGATAGAAACAAATACATATGAATGTACTTGCTAAAGAAAAGAAAATATATATATATGTATGAGCTTGTAAAGGAAGACATCAATCTATCTCATATTGTACAGCCGAAATGAAGTAAAAGAAAAAAAAAAGTAAATTTGTACAAAGCAATTAATGCTATATCTATTAGTACACAAGGAAAATTATATCAGCCACCAAATCAACATATCAGCCGCAAGAAAAGAGAAAAAAATCTCTGAACTATATTGTACAAATTATATCACCTTGTACAAACATAATTTTATCACCCTGGATACTCATCAGCCCTCCTCACTTCAATTTCGTTCCTTCAAAACTGAGTAGCATCTGAAGTAATTTAATTCAATATAAAAAACAATACCATTCAAGACAAACCAGATCAATCAAAGGATCAAGAAAAAAAGATTTCAACTGCCAGTTTTCAAAAAGCCTGTTTCAAGCATAAAAGCACTATGTTCTTCTTTTTTTCTGGAAACCACGGTGAGTATACACTTTACTTAAAAATTTAAGTAAATCATAATCTGTTGTAAGTAGAATTACTAGATTGTATTATGCTTGCATGTCTATATGTAAATGTTTTCAGTTTCAAAAATAAGGACATCTCTGTTATTTAGTTTCTGTCAACATCTTATATCTAGAAAACAAAATCACAAAAATTTACAAGTTAAAACCATTTTGTGATGATCTGATGCATGCTATAAATTCTTGAACCTATCATGTAATATGCATGCATGTTGTTTAAATGAATTGTATGTATATATATAGTTAAGTTTTGCTTGGTTTAATGTGGTAATACTGTGTGCATACCTAAAATAAAGGAGATATGTCTCTGTTTCAAATTCAATCAGGTTAAAACAAGTTCTAAAATCAAATTCTCTACACTTAATCTCTTTTAAGTTATGATCTTAAGAGGAAAAAAAAGATTTGTGATAACTAAACACTATTTTAAAAATAGTTTTAAATGGGATTAGTGAGTTATTGTCTGGGAAACAAGAATACACGGTATGAAATAAAAACATCCCAAAAAAAAATCGACCAACATAATTTCTTGTTATACATAAATAGTCTGACTCGTGTTTAAAAGTTAGGATTTTTGGTGGTGGTTTTATTTTTTTTAAGTTGATAATTGGGAAGAAATTGTATGTTGAACGGAATTGGGTTTAAAATTAAATTCCGACGAAGTGAGTGACGTTTGGGTTTGGGGCTTGGTCAGGTGAAAGCTTGGAGGTCAGGGAACTTAGGAAAAACCGAGGCATGGTTTGTAAGCCATCGAAGCGGTGAGGCGAAGACATTGTAGGGTTTAAGAGCTGGTTCAGGCTGTCGATTTTTGTGAGGATGGTGCGACGTCAAGACAGCGTCGAGTTGAGCTAGGGTAGGGGGAAATGGAAGAGAGAGATCTGGCACATCCTCAGACATGGCGATGGGGTTACCGGTGGTCGATAGCGGTAGCGCGAGGGGTTTAGACTGATCGGGTGTTGAGTTCTGGAGCATCGTCTTGCTCGTTTTCGTTTCCTGGCGTTTAAGTGGGAACTGAGTGGAGGAAAGCTCGAAGGGGTCGTGGGTGACTCGTAGGCATAGTCGTTGACGATCGGAACGTTGACGAACTCATGTGCACGTGCACATGGATCATCCCGTGCCTGTTATTGTTGATATGTTGATTGCTTCGGGAAATTTGTGTTGCTTGCTCGGGTAAGGTCTCGGGTGTGTTCGAGTGAGTTAGCAAGTTAGCAGGTTTTAAAATTTTAAAAGAGGAAAAAAAACAAACAGAAGGGAAAAGGGGTGGCTCGGGAAGATTTAAATATTTCTCGGGATTTTGTGGCTTTGTCTCGGGTCTATAATTTTATATAAAAACAGTTTTAATTTTTAAAACCAAATCAAGTTTTATTTAAAACAAATTTTGTTAAAACCAGTTCTTTCGTAAATAATAAATGTTTATCCAAGTTTTAAATGATAATTAATTACAAGATTATTAAACAAGTTTTAAATGATAATTAAAGTAATTAATTAAGATAAGATGTTTTGTCTTTTAATTAATTAAGATCTTAAGTAGTTTATGATTTATTAATTTATGTAAGTAATTCAAAGGGTATTTACTTAAAGAATAATTATTTAATTAAAGATTAGTTAGGGTAAATAAATTTTTTGATTAAAGGTTAATTAATTATTAATTTGAGATTAATTAATTAATAATTAAAGGTTAATTGATTTAATGATTAAGATTAATTTAATGATTAAAGGTTAACTAATTTAATTAAATCATAATTAAAGGCTAATTAATTAATAATTAAGGATTAATTAATTAATAATAAAGGATAATTAATGAAAGCAATTATGTGATTAATTAATTAAATAATTGATTAAAATGATTTGTAATTAATTAATTAATGATTAAGCAGGATCATAAGAGATTAATTTATTTGGTCTAAATTAAATTAATTATAGATTATATGATTAATTAATCTTGCTTATGGATGTATGAGATTGTATTGAATGCTTGAATTGATTGTCCTATCTGATCTAGGATATTTTGTTATGTGAATTAAGCTGTGTATAATTTATTCATTTATTTGTGATACATCTGTATATTATCTGTGATCTGTGAATGAATGATAAGCGTTATAGTTTATACTGCTTATCAACTATATTTCTGTGTTTTGATCTGTGATGATTGAATGATGTTGCACTATTGTGTGTGAAACCCCTGGACCACACTCTTACACACACAAATATGGATTTCACGAGGAAATCGGTTAAGTCACAGATGATTTAAATTTAATATTTTGAAATTGAAATTTTAATTTCAATTGATTTTGGAAATAAATTTGGGTTAAATGTTAAAGCTTTTGAAAAAGAGTTTTAAGATAAAAGTTATTTTGAATAACTTGGAAAGTTTTCCAATTTAAATAATGTAATGTGAATTTGAATTCAAAATTTTGAATTAAATCCCATGATTGGAAATTATGGTTAAAGATGTTATAAATGTGTTTATATGAATCTAAACCATTTTAAAAGTATGGTTTTGAGAAATTGAATTTAACCCAAGTTATACTTGAAAGGCTTTAACTTGAGCAAATGTAATTGGATTTTCCTAAAATGAAAACTCTTGTTTTCCAAATGATAATAGCTTTCAAATAAAGAAGGGGTTTCCTAGTTATGATTTAATCGCATGTGAAATATAAATTGTCTTGAAAGTTATGCATTGAGTTTTGATAAAGATATGAATGAGTAATTCACTTTTGAAAAGGAATTGTTTTTGAAAGCTATAAGTTAAATCTTGATTTAAAGATTTAATGAGTTAATCCATATTTGAAATGGAAATTGATTTGGAAAATCTATGAATAAATCTTTGTGAAACTGGGTGAACTTTGTGGAATAAATCTTTTTGTGTAAAAGATTAAAATGGTAATGTGTTTAAACCATTTGAAAGAGAAGTTTTGGGAATAAGTTGTGACTTAATCAAAATCCCAACATCCATATGTTTTTAAATATGCGCTCGTTATTCGGTTTAGCCAGGAAAGGACCTTTGTGTCATATAACCCATTCTGAATAATGATACGTCGTATATGGATAGCATTTGAAGACCGGTGGTGAAGACCGGATACTTTCAAAAATGAAAGGACAACTCGTCGAATGTCTCTGCATCGGCTGATCCCCGATATAGACATTTTATCACCCTTTGTGATGGGAAGTCCGGACATGATTAGAAATTATCCGGATTTGCAAGGGCTTCTTTGGAAGTGCCTTCGGTTCTGTTTCAAAACCGGAACAGACTTGTATGGTTGTATGTCTGACACTACACTTTGAGATATAAAGCTGATTTCTTTCAAATACATTTCTGTTTGGTGGCGGAGAATTTATTCTCTTAGCTTAACACCCTTCTCTGAGACGTACGAGCTCAGAGGTTATGTAGTTGAAGGTTATCAGTGATATACTCCCAATTTGGTAGTGTGGCATGCTAAGTGCTGCTGTGTGTTGTTGATCAAAGCATGTCTTTGTGAAAAAGCGTAGCTTTGTGGACGATACCTCATTGAGCCTCACAGACCGGTAATGGTCAAAAAAGGAAAGATGCGGTAAGGTTTCAGGGGTAGCTCCCCTAGGGTATGTCCATTCCTTTTGGAAAAAGGTGGTATCAGGTATGGAGCCCTGGTATTTAACCTATGTGGTTGCTCCAATCTCATTTACTGTGTGATTGTTGCTTTGTGATCGAGGCGCCTCGGATAAAGGTCCCAAAGGACCGGGGGTGGAATATCTCAGGTTTACTACCCGGGAAGGGGGTAACCGGCCTTGTGTTGACAGAGAGCAGGTTGTCTCTCGGGGCGTCCCTCCAGAGGCGTTCCCATGTGGCATAGGAAGTTCCTTAGCCTGACCATTTGTTGGAAATTCAATTCCCAATACGAACCCTGTACGGTTTTAGTTGTAGAACCTGCCATTTATTTATGGTGGTCACCATTGTTTAGATGGTAGCTATAGTAGGCATACTGACACAGCCAAGGAAGCGAATTCGATGATGTAAATCGAATCCGTCCAGGATCTCACACGATTAGCGGAAATAATCGGTGAGTCGATGATAAATCGGTGAATTTTAAGAATACCCAAATACCCAAATCCGTTGATCACGAAGGTACCGGATTCTAGTAATCTTCGACATGTTGATCGCGCACGATGCCATGAGTGAAGATCTACAATTCTTCGAACGTTGATCAAGCGCACTTGATTTCGTGAATTGGCTTCAACAATCGTTGATTCGAGCGCACTCGAATGCCGAATGTGGAGATAGGAGATAACACTCAACTACCAATTTTAATGGAGGCAAGAAGCACAAACCAAATTTTATTTCAAAAATCAACTAACTTTACAATGACACAACACTCCCCTATTTATAGGGTTACAATACTAGCACATACGACCTAACAAACGCGACACAATACAAGTCCTTCACGACCTAACACATTCACGTTACAACAGCACTTCGACCTACGACTTAATCAACAACGAATCATGACATAAGTACAAGCGACATATCAAAAGACTTAACAAAGTTACAATGAATCATCAAAGCGACTCAACATATTTACAACACCATAGCTTGAGTGACCTAAAACAAACAATGGCATAAGTTTCAGGACGACTTAGCGACTTAACGAAACTTGCGACATCCAGGAGCGACTTAAGAAAATCTTGCGACCTAACTTCAACGACCTAAGGATCTTCGCGACATAAGGTTGCTCGCGGCTTAAGGATCTGCGACATAAGGTTCTCTGGAGCTCGCGACCTACTGGAGCGACCAAAGGCCATGCGACATAAGACGGAGCGACCTACCGGATTCGCGACAAAGGAAACTTCGTGACCTAGACTGGAGCGATCTAGGGTTTCACTCGTGATGCTCGTACGCGACTTAGGCTGGAGGCGACATAAGGTATGGGCTGCATCATCCTCCCCTGGTTAAGAAAAATTCGTCCTCGAATTTAAAAGTTCTTCCCCATTGGGTTGTTCATCTCCATAATAAGGTATAAGATGTTTAACATTAAACACGTCATAGGTGTACACATCCTCCGGCAGCTTCAACCTATACGCATATTCAATGATCTGTTTCACAATCTTTACGGGACCAATCTTTCGAGCTTTAAGTTTATTGTATGTTCCCACTGGAAAACGATCCTTCGTTAGTACAGCATATACTAAATCTCCTTCATTAAATTCAGCACTTCTTCGCTTCAGATCCGCAGATCGTTTATACTTCTCATTCGTCTTCTCCAATCGTTCCTGAATGATTCTATGGCATTCTGTCAACCCATCAACAAAATCAGCAGCTCGCTTAACTGTCCCCTTCGGTTGTGGCACTATCGTTAAATCCAACGGCCCCTTTGGTAAACTTGAATATACAATCTGAAATGGACTGAAACCCGTACTATGGTTGATAGCATGATTATGAGCAAACTCCGCTTGACATAACTTCACATCCCAACTCTTCATATTATCCTTCACAAGACACCGCAACAAATTTCCCAGGGATCTGTTCACAACTTCATTCTGTCCATCTGTCTGTGGATGATAAGCACTACTGAATTTCAGCTTCGTTCCCACCATCTTCCACAAACTCAGCCAAAAATGACTTAGAAATCTAGTATCCCTGTCCGAAACTATAGATTCTGGTAAACCATGCAAGCGATAGATATCTCTAAAGAACAACTGTGCCACATGGACTGCATCTGCCGTCTTTTTACAAGCAAAAAAATGTACCATCTTCGAGAAACGGTCCACCACAACATATATAGAGTCATTTCCCCGTTGAGTCCTCGGCAAGCCCAACACAAAATCCATGCTTACATCAACCCATGGTTTTGTAGGAACAAGTAAAGGCATATACAAACCCGCATTTGTAGCTGTCCCCTTTGAAACCTGACAAATATGACACCTTCAAACAAACTTTTCCACTTCCCGCTTCATCGAGGGCCAATAATAAGACTGAGAAATCAACTGCAATGTGCGATCCCGACCAACATGTCCTTCTTCATGCAACTCTTTTACAATTTTCATTCTCAAGCTGCAATCTAGTACGGACAATCGATTCCCCTTGAATAAGAATCCATCTACCAACACAAACTCTTCAGTACTCCCATCCTTGACTTTCTCAACAATCTTCGCAAAGTAAGGATCTTCCTCAAACAACTCTGGCAATAGTTCAAATCCTGTCACTTCAATCTTCATCGTCGTCAACAAATGATTCCTCCTGCTCAAGGCATCAGCTACACGATTCGTCACCCCTTATTTGTGCTTTACAACAAAAGTAAACTGCTGTAGATACGTGACCCATGCATCGTGTCTAGCTGAAATTTTGTCCTTCCCTTGCAAATGTTTCAAAGCTTCATGATCCGTATAAAGAACAAATTCCTTCTGAAACAGATAATGTCTCCAGTGTTTCATAGCTTGAACGATTGCGTAAAACTCCACGTCATAAGTGCTATATCTCAACTTGGCTCCAGACAACTTCTCACTGAAATAAGCAATTGGTCTTCCATTCTGACTCAATACTCCACCAATCCCAACCTTCGAAGCATCAGTGTGTAACTCGAACAATATCTGAAAATCCGGCAGTACCAGAATGGGTGCTGTCGTCAAAAGTGTCTTGATCTTCTCAAAAGCTAACTCTGCTTCCTCTATCCACACGAACTTCTTTCCGTTCATGCAATCGGTTACAGGTGCCATCACACTGCAAAAATGTGGAATGAATCTTCGATAAAAAGATACCAACCCATGAAAACTCCTCACTTCAGTAATTGTCTTGGGTTGTGGCCAACTCCTGACAGCTTCCACTTTGCTTTCATCCACTTGAATACCCTCCTTCGACAGAACATATCCCAGAAACAGAACACTGTGCGTCATGAACACACACTTCTTCGTTGCTGCATAGAATTGCTCCTATCGTAGAATCAACAGCACTTCTCGCAAATGCTGGATATGCTCTTCCATACTCCCACTATAGATCAAAATATCGTCAAAGTAAACTACTACGAACTTCCCAATAAATGGTTTGAAAATCTGGTTCATCACTCTCATAAAAGTACTCGGAGTATTTGACAAGCCAAACGGCATAACCAGCCATTCGTATAGACCTTCCCTAGTTTTAAAAGCAGTCTTCCACTCATCACCCGATCTAATACGAATCTGATGGTATCCACTCTTCAAGTCAATTTTTGAGAACACAACAGCCCCACTCAACTGGTCAATCAAATCATCGAACCTCGGCATAGGAAACCTGTATCTCACAGTGATCTTGTTTAGAGCCCGACTGTCCGTACACATCCGCCAAGTCCCATCCTTCTTTAGTACCAATAAGGCTGGCACTGCACAAGGACTCAATCTCTCCTGAACACGCCCTTGTTCTAACAACTCCTCCACCTGCCTTCTCAGTTCTTCATGCTCCTTAGGACTCATCCTGTAATGTGACATGTGAGGTAATGCCGCCCCTGGCACAAGATCAATTTGTTGTTGAATATCTCTCAACGGTGGTAACTCCTTTGGCAACTCTTCAGGAAACACATCTCTGAATTCTTCCAACACTGGCTTTACTTCCTCTGGAACTTCAACAGATTCAGTAGCTTCATGTCCAATCAACAAGAACACCTCTGGACTCTCCTCTACTTCTTCAACAAACTCCTTCAAAGTCAACAAAGTCTTCAGCTCCTCAATCTCTTCTGACTTGCTCTCTCCTTGCCGTCTCTTCTTCGGAACTAAAATGATCTTAGTACCCTCAAACGTAAAGCTGTAGCTATTAGTTCGACCATCATGCTGCACTACTCGGTCATACTGCCATGGTCTTCCCAAAAGCAAGTGACAAACATCCATCTCCACTACATCACACCAGATCTCATCTTTATACTTCTTCCTAATAGAAAATGGAACATGAACTCGCCTGTCCACCTTCACCTCTCCTCCTTTCCTTAACCACGCTAACTAAGGATTTGGATGCTTCTCCGTCTTCAACTTCAACTTTCTCACGGCTTCGGTAGAAATGATATTGTCACAACTTCCCGCGTCAATCACAAATTTACACACCTTCCCTAGTATAGTGCATGTCGACTGAAAGATATTACTCCTCAACCAACTAGCCCCCTCTTCCTGCTTCGGTGTCAAACATGATCTCCTCAACATTAGATTACATCCTTCATCTCCCGACGCGATATCCTGTTCATCCTCCTCAACTGGACTAGAATAACCTTCATCAACATCCTCACCTTCCACTTCAGCAATCATAGCTCGCCTCTTCGGTTTCGGCCATTCATTACTCTTGTGACCCACTTCCTAGCAATCATAACACTTGAAACTGTTGTTGACCTTCGCCTTCGCAACTTCATTCACAACTGGTTTACTGACAGCTTTAGAAACATTGAAACTCCCACTAGCACCCTTGCTCTGAGTATTGGAACTTGGAAACACACCACCTCCTCGTCTTCCCTGCTTCTCCCAAGCCAACGCCTTCTGGTGCACTTCAGCCATAGATCTAGGGTCAAACATATTTACCATATCCTGGATATGGATCCTCTACCCCCCAACAAACCTAGCAGTCAATTGTTCCTCCGTCTCCATAATGTCATTTCGAGCAATCAGTTGATAAAACTCATCAGCATAATCATTAACAGTCTTCGTCCCTTGCCTCAAATTCTGCAACCTCTGATACATGAGTGATTGATAATTGTAAGAATGTAGCCTTCATCATCTTCTTCATTTTCTCCCAAGCAACAATCTTCGACTTCCCCATCCGTTCTCGTGTAAGTTTGGTTTGCTGCCACCACGCCATAGCTCTCCCTCTCAACCTAGTAGCAACCAACTTCACTCGACGATCTTCCGGAACCTCCTTGAAATCAAAGATCTCTTCAACATTAGATAACCAATCTAGAAATTCTTCAGCTTGCATACCACCCTTAAACTTTGGAATTTCAATTTTCATTCCGGACTCCCATTTGTGATCATACTCTGAATGATTTCTTCCTTGGCTTCGATTTCGACCATGAACACTACCACCATCAAACTCCTCATCAAAATCTGATGCATATCGATGTCGATCATGGCCACCAACATCTCTACCACCACCATTTCGACCACCAACATCCCTTCTATTTACATTCCTCCGATCATGATCATCCACATCTCTCTGATTTCGATCATCAACATTCCTATCACGATCGTCAACATTTCTACGATCATGATCTTCTCTTATATCCCGATCTGAATGTGGTGAAACTCTATTTTCCCCATGGCTCGATTCAGGTGAAACCCTTCTTCTACTTTGATTCATTTCAAACATCATTCTCTCTAATCGACCAATCCCCTCATCAAACTTCTCATTGAATTTATCACTAATTCGTTGCTCCATTTGTTCAGCATCTTCTCTTTGATACACATCTGCAACATTATGATGACGATTAACTCTTCTTGGAGGCATTGTCGAATCTTCAACAAATCCAAACACAAACTTCACAAACTTCAAATCTCGAAACTTCACACCCAACGAACTTGGAAAAGTTCGTAACCTAGCTCTGATACCAAACTGACGCAGCCAAGGAAGCGAATTCGACGATGTAAATCGAATCCGTCCAGGATCTCACACGATTAGCGGAAATAATCGGTGAATCGATGATAAATCGGTGAATTTTAAGAATACCCAAATGCCCAAATCCGTTGATCACGAAGATACCGGATTCTAGTAATCTTCGACACGTTGATCGTGCACGATGCCGTGAGAGAAGATCTACAATTCTTCGAACGTTGATCAAGCGCACTTGATTCCGTGAATTGGCTTCAACAATCATTGATTCGAGCGCACTCGAATGCCGAAAGTGGAGATAGGAGATAACACTCAACTACCAATTTTAATGGAGGCAAGAAGCACAAACCAAATTTTATTTCAAAAATCAACTAACTTTACAATGACACAACACTCCCCTATTTATAGGGTTACAATACCAGCACATACGACCTAACAGTAGCGACCTAACAAACGCGACACAATACAAGTCCTTCACGACCTGACACATTCACGTTACAACAGCACTTCGACCTACGACTTAATCAACAACGACTCACGACATAAGTACAAGCGACATATCAAAAGACTTAACAAAGTTACAACGAATCATCAAAGCGACTCAACAGATTTACAACACCATAGCTTGAGCGACCTAAAACAAACAACGGCATAAGTTTCAGGACGACTTAGCGACTTAACGAAACTTGCGACATCCAGGAGCGACTTAAGAAAATCTCGCGACCTAACTTCAACGACCTAAGGATCTTCACGACATAAGGTTGCTCGCGGCTTAAGGATCTGCGACATAAGGTTTTCTGTAGCTCGCGAACTACTGGAGCGACCAAAGGCCATGCGACATAAGACGGAGCGACCTACTGGATTCGCGACAAAGGAAACTTCGCGACCTTCCATAGCTTCGCGACCTAGACTGGAGCGATCTAGGGTTTCGCTCGTGATGCTCGTACGTGACTTAGGCTGGAGGCGACATAAGGTATGGGCTGCATCACATACGATACTGGTCGTATGTGGGCTAAGAATAATATTCTACTTTCGAAATGGTTTTCTGCACTATGCACTAGTAATAATATCAAAAAAGTTTTGTTTGCGTAGTAAGCATGTTTGACTATCATAAGAAGAAATCTCCTCCAATTCTGCGTTTGCATTGTGTGTGTGGCGGGAGGTCTTATGGTAGTTTCATTTTCCAAAAGCATTGCGGGTTTCAATGTTTAAAATTCTTTTGTTGTTTGTTTTAAAGATAAACTGTTTTTGTTGCTCACACCAGTCCCACGACTGACTTGGAGTTTATTGTTCCCTTCCTAAACTCTGGGTGCCCACAATTTTCCACACGGGCAGTCTAGAGTTGGGTTTCTTAGATATTCAGGTTTAGTAGATTATCTGGAGTTAGTTCAGTTTTGGAGATCAGGACTGACGTTGCTTATCTTGGTGCAACGTGATGGTGGGTCGAGCTTGATGTTGGAGTTGTTGGAGTCATTCTCTTTGTAGATCATTTGGAGTGATCTCTTCCATTGTTGTTATTTCCGCTGTATCATTATTTATCTCTGATATTCTTGTATCATATTGATATCATTGTTGTATATCATTCTGGATATTGTATTCATTGAAGTTGTATATGATATCATTGATTTCGTTTTTCCGCTGTGTTGTTATACTTAACGGTGTTATAAGCTCCGGCATGACTCGAATTTCAACGATTGAATCTGCGGCATTTTGAGTACAAGTGAAGTACGGGTGTCAATTTTCGAACGCTGAAATTTAGGACATGACCATTCCTATGGTGCACAATAGAATGCAAGCCTACAGAAGTATTAAAAAGATAAAGCTATGCTTTTTAATGATGACCATATCTTGAAAATAACAAGTGGGGTATATGTAGGATACTCTTAATGGTTGCGATCACCTATGTTAGTGTGAGCTGAGTCGGCTCTATGAGAATATTAAGGCTTAAATTCTCTAAAAAACTTGCAGAACCAAATTTGTTCAAGACCAAAATAAACACAACCAAGAGATTGGATGTGAAGGGAAAAATGCTTTGTAAAGTTTATTGTCTAGTTATGCACAAACGGCTGACGGTTCAAGATGAAATAACTCACCGATTAGCCAAGTATATCTGATAAGTAACTAAGGAAAGTTCAAAGTGAAATATCTACTTATCCTCGATATAGCATTATTTTCATATGAACTATGTGATATTACACTTTGTGTGGGGGAGACATATATCATCATTCATGTGGGGGATTGTTAGAGGCCCTTTATAGTGAATGAGATATTGTCCCACATCGTCAAAAATAAGTTAATGTTCATGCTTATATACTACTTTCTTCAAAATCATATTGGCCCTTAGGGTCAGGTAATTTTGTGCGAGGGGGAGGACCTATATGGCCATGTACTAACACACACGCGCGCGCGCCGCCCGCCAGTCCCGTACCGAACCGGGCCCGGCCGGGTCAGGTGCTGGTGTGGGTCCAATAAGAGTGGACTGTGTTATATTTTTGCTCCATAGAAGTAAACAGTTTTCTACTGTTTAAATTTAAATAAAAGCGACCAGTGGATTGGAAATGCACGTTGCGAACTGTCTGACCGGACGCGGCTTTTCAAACAGAAATAGGCGTTGCAAATGAAGAGACGCAACTGTTGTAAACCGCGACTGTCTTTAGCCGTTGCAAATGAAGAGACGCGACTGTTGCAAACCGCGATAGTTTTTTGCCGTTGCAAATGAAGAGACGCGACTATTGCAAACCGCGACAGTTTTTGGTCGTTGTAGACGAAGAGATGCGGCTGTTCCCAACAGACATAACCATTGGGAATTAGTCTATAAAAGGAGATGGAAACCTGATCAGTTAACAACTCCGAATTTTCTCTTCTTCCTCTTCATTTCTTAATCTCTACAATCTGTGCGCTTCTGCATATCACATAGAAGATTATATACATCACAATCTCGAGCAGATCACGTCTGTTGTATTTTGGGAGACTTTGCATAAAGTCTTAAGAAAATTGTTACGACAAGCCTCAGATGAAATTTCCTTCTTCATCCGGTTAGATTTCTGTTTACTTATATATTTATATACATCGTTCTGTAATCTTTCCGTTTCGACGTTGTACTGTTTCTGCGAAGTAGTACAACGCTTGTTTATCACTATTGTTTAATACAACAATTTATTATTGTTATTGCTATAGTTTGTTTTTGTAAATTAATTACAACATAGTTATTGTTCAAAATTGCTAATACATAATTCCAAAGTAGTGGAAATCTGATTTGTAAACTTGTGCGATGAGTTTATAACATATTGGTCTCTGTTTTGGTATACTGATCGTATAACAAGTTCAACATTCAGCGCTCAACCATAATAACATGTAATACAATCATAATAACAACGAGCAAATATTGCCTTCAAACTCAATAGATAAGAGTGTTAGGTGTGGCTCGCCAAGGTGACTTGAGCAATGCTCGCCAAGGTGACTTGAGCAATGCTCACCAAGGTGGAGATTGTTAGGTGTGGCTCGTCAAGGTGACTTGAGCAATGCCCACCAAGGTGGAGAGTGTTAGGTGTGGCTCGCCAAGGTGACTTGAGCAATGCTCACCAAGGTAGAGATTGTTAGATGTGACTCGTATTGTAAATAGAGTGGGTGCGTGGATTGAACGGATTAATGTCCCACACCGTAGGATGTTTGAAATAATCGTGGAATATATATATGAGATTGGTGATACGTAACATTGAGGATTCATTTTGTTACAATGTGTTGCCAAGACCAGATTATATGCCCGATGGGAAACGATGGAGGGATGTTGCAGAAATTTCTTCTCTAAGTCTTACCCTTTGTTTTCAAGTTGCATTGTTTGCTTATCCTTAATGTGCGATATAGCTGCACTACTGCGGCTCATTCCCTTTCCGTCGTTCTTAGTCGGTCCGGTCTTTCTTACCTCAACACTTGTGGAAGTGCATCTTCTAGTTTGTTACCGAGCTCGATTGTGGAACACCTTAAATTTGTTTAATCTTTTCCTACAAAACAAGACTAATAACATATAATTGATATATTCAAATTAATTTAGTAACTATGTAATCAGCTATAGCAATGGCAGTAGTAGGAGCTAATCAAATGACAAATATTTTTTGGAATGGGAGCTAATCAATGGTAAAGTCAATTAACTGCATTTATAGCTAGCACGCTTCAGCTGAGCTGAACACGTATTTTTTAATTTAACCAAGGTTAAATTTCCATGCAAATCCATAATTTCCTCTTTTTCCAAAAAATGAAATTAAAAAAATAGAAGTTCGTTACATAATTGGTTTCAATTAAAGATGCTTTTCATTGCTTATAAAAAAATGGTTAAAACAATTACAAAGTGGACAGTTTATTGGTGCATCTTCTGATAATATGATCCTGTACAAATATAAAAGTTTGTATTTATTCCGTGCAAACTAATTTTAGGTTCATAATATGCTAAACAGATAAAGATAATAAAAAACCCAGATATGTTGATACTTTGAAGAACGATAAAAACATTATTCGTTTTTATTGGATTGTGTCTGTGCGTAGTCAACTTTTTGTAGTGTCAGTACTTGCCAGCATACGACAGCCATAAGACTTGTAAATCAAACTTTAATCTCAAGGTTTCAAATTCCTTTTCTGTATTCCAAACAGTTAATTTACCACCCGTGTTTGTTTTAAACACAATTAATAAGCAGTTTTTCATCAGATTAAACTTTAACTGAAAATAAGGTTTTGCAGAGAAAAACGCCATGTTGTCTAGCCGCTAGCCACTGTGTTCGGATTTTTTATAAAAGCACGAGCTTACTTATATTCACCGGTTTTCCTAACCCGAGATTTTATCCAAACAACACTTTGATTACTACTTTGCTTTTTTACAATAAAAAGAACATCAAATAACAAACTTCGTTAAATAAGAATTTCATAAATATTTCAATAAATAAAACTACTTGTTTTTCTTACCAAATCTTCGGCCAGTCGAGTCATTTCATTACGACTGCATGTCTGTGGCAACTTCTTGCGTCTAATAACTTTATTCTTCTCACTCAATGCCTAAAATAAGAGATTTTAAAATATTATTTATATTTTTAATGTAATATAATCTCTTCGACATAATACATATATAAGTGCTATTTTTTTAAAAAATACCTTAAATTCCAAACTTGTTTTCGACTTGATAAATTTCTTCCACTCGTTCGTACATTTGATATTATCTAGTTTCAACCGAAGTCTTTTCTCCATGGACTCTACATTTTGACGTCCGTCAAATATCACTCATTTGCTAAAAAACCAATATTTTGTGCCAACCTGCATCTAATTTAAACCTCGTCTGCAATAATCAAAATTCGGCGTAAAGAGTAGTTGAGACAAGCAATGATACTCCGAATCAGCCTTTACTGATATAAAATATATAACAAGACTCTGCATTATGCACATGAATTTACAAGTGTGGAATTTTAGTGTGAGTGGATGCAAACATATGGTCAAGTTATGTTATTTCAGCACTCAAAAGTAGCACATCTATTATTGATTACGACTGATTGCAGTCGGTATCAGAATTTATAGAACAAATATTAATCATCAATTATACATCTATTAAGAGGTAGAATGAAGTTGGGGCCACATCGTTCCTCAATTTCTTTATTAGAAAATTGCAATTAGAGAGAGCTATAGATAGTGTTAAATATTATTTGCTTCAATGGTACAAATGGTGGTTTGTGCTATATAGCAAGGATGCGATACTGGGGTGTGTGTATGTGTATATCTGAATTATTATCTACATCCCCATGTTCGCTAACTAATGATATATACAAACGTTGGCTTGCCCCTATTTTTGTATAAAAATGAGTAAACTACCATGCATATAATTTGGCATTCAAGGAGCTGGTCTCTATGACTCTGGCTCAAATCTTTGTGCGATATTCTCATTGAATACAATTTAATGCTTGCTTTCCAAATCCAGCATATTTTAAGGACTGATCAAAATCATTTCATTACTGAATTTACTGTTTTGAATTTTTTGTTGTTTCATGTCATGCTAGATTTCATGTTTATCTTGTTCTTTATTTTATTTTTACTTCATGTTAAGCTCATTTAACTTTTGTTTTGCTGACAATATTTTATGTTTTACTGCGTGAATCTAATAAATTTTAAGCAATGGTTTTAGGTTGCTAAAACCTGGTGGATCACTTGTTTCCAATTATTGTAGGTTAGTGGTTGTTTTACTACATGTATTCGAGATTGTCATGGCTTACCTAAACTTGTACATTATTAATATTGCTTTTCTAACAACGCTTTCGGCCTAAAATGTATAATTAGTTTGTTTCTCTTTTCGTTATGCAGCTCAACCAACGATTTCTTAAAATGAGGATGTGGTTGAACAGTTCCTTGCAAAAACTACTTATGTAGGTATGTATGTATGTACTTTACCCATTATGTATTGTTAGGAAAAGAATGGACCTATTCTCGATATTTTTTATATGCTGTATTCCATGCATCATTGAGCATCAAGAAGCGTATATTCCATCAAGCAATCTAATAATCTGTCAAATTTCTGTCAAATTTCATTGCTTATAGAGAATTGTTCTTTTTAGACCATAATTCATCACTATGTTTCTGGCAGTATTAGCTTGTTTGTATCATCAAATGCGCAACTAATTTCTTTATATTTCGAAAGCACCGATACCAACAAACTGATTTATGGGAGCTTAACTTTCCAAATTAAACTCAACTGCAGGTAATTCTCACATAATTTACCATAATGATTAACATTTACTAAGGTAATGTCTATTCTCTTTATTGTTGCGCAATAGTTTATACCTGCTTGATTTTTGTGGTATATGAAGAACTCATAAATCTACAATGCATTTGTTGGTTTTATGACAAGAAATTACGAATAAATGTTAAAGCAAAAGAGAGAGTGTCACCTAAATGTTTTTCCATAAAACAGCTTTCAATTTATCACTAAGTTGCCTCCAGTCATTTACTGTAACCGGTACAACTTCTCGTACAAGCGGTCCTAAATAAGAAGATAATTTGACTGATCCTTCTTTTTTTGTTCGTCTGCACTATTAAATTCAACTTCGATTTGCTCCAAAGAATTGAATGGAAGTCTTTTAACTTTAGTTGGTCCTCTAGTTTTTTTTTCACATTTAGCTTTGCATTGGCATCTTGCATGTCTCTCGTTATCTATAGCACCTTCAGAATTTTCTTCCAACTGAACTACATTGTTTTCGACTGTTTGTGGATTGTCTTGTATTTCAACATTATTGTTTTCTAGTTCAATTTGTACTGGGTTTTTTTCTAATGCTAGTCAGAAATGAAGTATAAAGGAAGGAGTCGGCTGCAGTTTACATTCATATAACCGCATATTGTATATGGATAACGGGTGTGTTAGGCCCAATAGCCCATATCTCATGTGTTTAAATACAATAGCCTGTATCTGTGAATTGTAATGCAATGTACAACAATATCATTCAATCTGTAAATGAAAAATCATTCCTCTTTCAATAGAAATCAAATATCTGAATCACATATAGTGAATTCTTTCTTGGTATCAGAGCCTCATTCAAAGCTTAACAACATTCAATTCTTGATTTAAAAAAATTGATCTTCCATCAGAGAATTCTAATCATTTGGGACCATTTCACCCATCAGTAAGAGTTTCATCATCTGGGTTTTTTTTCTTCAGAATCTGTTACAAGAAATTGTTGTCATGCCAAGATAATCACTGGCTGCAATAATATTTCAGAACAAATTCAAAAATGAATGAAAACCAGAAAACCATTCAAAAAAAATCAAGAAATTCATCAAATCAAAAAAGAAGTAAGTGCCATACCAGAAGCCTATCAGAGAAATCTCATCATATAGGCTTGGTTGCAACATACCTTGTCACTGCAAAGAAGAATTTCTTGCTTTTATTGTGAATTCTGATTTTACCACTTTATTCTTGATTCAAGAAGTGTCATCATGGCATAAGGTAGTTCTGCAACATCCAACAATACATCAAATCCATCCCTACAAACTACTGCAATAGCAGATAATCTCATCAAGACCATCATTAGCCCTCAAACACAGCTTATCACTGCATAGCTAGAAGAAGACAATTATCTTCAATTGGAAAGTTCAAGTTGAAACTACAGCCAGAGTATATGACTTTAAAGGATTCATTCTTGGTATTGTTGCCATTCCATCCAGATTTGTTACTAATCAAGAAAACAAAACAATTAGCAATGAAGAATATGTGAAATATCAAAGACAAGACAGTTTAATAAGTTCTTGGTTGCTGTCATCAATAACTGTAAAGCTATTGCCACAAGTAATAGGATGTAAAACTGCAAATGAAATTTGGACAACAGTAGAGAGGATATTCAATACACAACTGCAGTTAAGGTCATGCATTACAAAAGACAGCTACATAGTGTAAGAAAAGACAATCAGTCTATGAGAGAATATCCGGCAAAGATCAAGACTACAAGTTATTTACTTGAAGCAGCGGGCCATAAAATGTCAAATACAGAGCAAGTTTTAACAATCTTAAGTGGTTTAAGTGACGAATATGAGGCTGTTGTAGCAGTCATATCATCACAAGAAACCTTACCATCCCTATAATATGTTCACTCCATTCTCCTAGCACATGAAGGAAGACTTGATTATAAGAAACCTCTTGATATTGACATGTCAATCAATTTTGCACCAAACGGTAAAAACAAAAATCAGAACTATGGTAGGATAGATCAGCAATACCATAGAGAAATCAGTCGGTCAGGGGAAGAGGTAGAGGGAGACTGAGTGGTGGCAATAAACCAAAGTATCATGTATGTGAAAAAGTGGGTCACATTGCTCCAAAATGCTATTTCAGGTTTAATGCAAATTATGTACCAGGACAAGGCTCAAATAATCAGAGAAATGGTAATTACAGTGCAAACTTGGCAAAAGTACAGCAAGAATCAAACAAACAATCTAATGACAATAAGAATCGGAACCTGGATGAAATCTCTAAACCTGAATACATTCAAGATGAAGCATGGTACCCAGATTCAGGAGCAACCAATCACTTAACAAGCAATCTAGACAATTTGAATCTAGACAACAGAGAATACATAGGTAAATAGTCCATTTTCATGGAAAATGGTAAGTCAATTGAGATCACACACACTGGTAATGCCTACATCAAAGATGAAAGACAATTATATCTTAATAGTTTATTGAGAGTACCAAGAATAAAGAAAAATATTATGAGTGTTTCTCAATTTGTCCATGATAATAATGTTTACTTTGAATTTTATCTAAAGTATTGATTGGTTAAAGATATACTAACTAAAGAAATACTTTTGCAGGGTGTTGCAATGAATGAGATTTACAAGTTTACTTTGATTAATTGAAGAAATCTGATAAAGAAAGTAAAGAGTTGTAATAATACTGAAATGTTGTCAACAGAAAGTGACAAAAATATCTTTGATCTATGGCATTACAAGTTAGGTCATCCTAATGCAAGTGTTGTAAAACAGGTTCTTGTAGAAAATAAATTTTCTTTTGATAATATTACTTTACCATATGTTTGTACTTATTGTCAAATGGCTAAAAGTCATAAACTGGCTTTTGCAGATCCCTTAACAGAGTACAAGATGGCCTTAGAATTGATTGCAATTGATCTCTGGGGTCCAGCACCCATTAGTTCAGACTATGGCTGCAAGTACTATACATCATTTGTTGATGCGTACACTAGATACACTTGGATATATTTCTTGAAAACTAAGTCAGAAGCCTACAATGCTGTTATATATTTTATAGCACAATCTGAAAAGCAAACAAATCACAAAGTTAAAATTATTCAAAGTGATGGTGGTGCTGAATACAAATCACTTAGTAAGTTTTTCTTAGACAAGGGTATAATTCATAGAACAACATGTCCATATACATCTGAGCAAAATGATCTAGTTGAAAGAAAACATAGACATATTGTTGAAACTGGTCTCACTTTACTTGCACAAGCATCACTACCCTTAAAATTTTGGCCAGATTCCTTCAGTACCACAGTATACTTAATCAATAGATTACCAACTAAAGTACTGAAAGTAATAAGTCCAATAGAAAGGTTCTTGGGAGCAAAACCAGACTATCAAAGTTTAAGAACATTTGGGTGTCAATATTTTCCCTATTTAAGACCATATAACAATCATAAACTAGATTTCGGATCACAACCATGTACCTTTCTAGGTTATGCAACTAAACAGAATGGATATAAATGTTTAGACAGCACTGGGAAAATATTTAAAAGTAGACATGTGGTTTTTAATGAAAAAGTATTTCCATTTTCTTATACAAATGTTAAAACAATACAGAAAGTATACAATCCAAGAGTATCTATACCTATTGTACCTGTGCACTCAAGCATATGGAATGAACAGAAACTAAGAAGGAAACAAGAGTCTCTGAACCACAACACACAGTGTCCCCAGGTCATGATACAGGAGAGCAACCTGATACACATGCTCCGTCACCTACAAGATCAAGTGATCAAAATCAAAGCACCAATGAAGGTCAATCATTGAACATTACTGATCAGGACAGCAATTCAGCATCATCACATATTGAATTACATGCCAGAACAGGTCATCGTATGATAACCATACCAAAGAGTGGAATATTTAAGCCAAAGACATATACTGCAACATCTGGCATTATCGAGCCCACTTGTAAACACTTGATCGATTACTTTAAACCTTCAAATTATTTTACAAATAATTGCTGCATTTTTCTCAGATCTAAAACTTAAATAACATTAACAAATAAGCCATTCCTATTTAACTTCAATTAAATAATTTAGGTCGTCCTATCAAAATAATTTAATTTCCATAATAAATCTCTTAGTAAATATCCCCAAAAATCACAGAAATTCACTTTTAATATGTTATCTAACATATATAAATTTCAGACCCAAATTCATCATATAACAACGGAAAATAATTTTTAAACCTAATAATACATGTTTTCCTTTAAAAATTCATAATTAATTCTCCACGGCTTGGAAGATTATAAAAATTAAAACCGAACTCCAAAATCATGTTTCTCATAACATATAATTTTCCTATGAAAGTGTACGTGCAGTACTAAGGATCGTGTAATATGGTATATAAATGCGGAAATTGATAATAACAGTAAAATAAAAATTAAAGTAAGCACACCAGGAATTTTTATACTAGTTCGAACTTCCCGTTCTACGTCCAGTCCCAGAATACCCTCTGGATTTAAACTAAACCCCTCACTTAACCCGGAGGAATAGGTATACGACACCTGAGCAGCCGAACAGGAATTTTTCCGCCTCAACAGCCGAAGAGGACTTCAACTTAATACAAATAGCTTGTTGACGAATGTGTTCTGAATAACACTGATTGACTTTTGATAGTACAACTTTCCTATAATCAAATCCTCAAGAGTATATATGTGTGAAGATTTAGAAGGAAGATAATCATGTAGAATCGAAGTATATGAATTAAATCAAGGATTCTCGTGATATTAAATAAGAATGAATGCTTTTATTTGCAGAGAATAATAGAGAATAGATTTCAGAATTATAAAAACAAGAATCGGTAATTGTAGAAGTAAATTGAACATGTTTATATAGTTGTAGAATAGTTACAATCTTCCATGAAGAGTTTCAATCAAAAGTTGTGTCAGTATCTCTTGGATTGAAGGACATTGCTCTTCATGAACGATCGCAACTCTTCAGAAAACTAGCCGTTATGTTCAGGTCGGTTGACTGAGAAAACTGGCCGATCAGCTGAGTTTCAAAACCGTACACAAAACAATGTATATCTGTGCACTTGACACAAAGTCGGTCAACCGAGGTTTCTGGTCGGTCAGCCGACCTGTTGTCAATTGCACAGTACACACTAATTTATGTATAACTCAATATAAATCAATTTGTGTGTGTGTGTGTGACTACTCGAGGAATGATTTTAACAATATACTAAGACTCAATACATTAAAATATTCATACTAATCTCTGGATTGTAGTCTTGTCTCCTTTGTAGTGCATAATATACACTTATTCTTTTTTTATCGCTTTCGTATAGTATTCTCGTCGTATGATCTCTGAAGCTTGTGTCATGAATCAAAACTCATGAATAAACATCCTATGGCATTCCAAAATCAAAACATATGGATTTACCCTTAAAACCTTGTTTATCAAATGCCACAACCTTATTTGACTCTATCATTCATTTGAAATCAAGCATATCATCAAAAATCATCATATTAGATTTAACCTTAAATCCGAAAATCAATGATCATATAAAAACCAAAAATAGAGATGTAGTGATTATTATTCACCTTAGATTGGATAAGGAAATTGGAGATTGATTTGAGATTGATTCTTCTAGCTTGATCCTAAGCTTTAAACTTGAATTTCTCTTCTTACTCCTTAATGACCGACTTTCCTTTTCTTTCTTACGTTTATTTTTTCTTATGATAAAATGAATGTGAATGGTATAGGGATAGGAAATATGGGCGGTAATGACCTTAATGCCCTTTTGTTAATTTAATTATTATTTAACCATTAATAAGCCCATTAGAGTTAATTAAGCATGGCCGCTATGTTTATTATCAAATCTCAATCTCCTTATCACTCTACATTATTCTATTTAATATACCTAATTAAATCTCCTGAATAATGTTATTGAAATTAGGAGTGTTACACCAACAAAGTTCAATTACTCCATATCGATGCGTCATTATGTATCACATGGAGGAGTAATTTTGAAATTGAATCTTTATTTATTTTAGGTACGTTCGGAACATTTTCCAATATACTCACTCATTCGATCAAATCAAATCATTTCTATCACATGTTATTTTATTTACTTCTATTTTATATTCTATAAGTTTACCATAAACATACTACACGTGTATCAAATACACATGTCTATGTCAATGATAACTCATCGGTAAATATGACGAAGTACGTTAAACCATTTTGATATTTATAGAATTACGATTGCATACATCTATATGTATCAATCCATAGAGTTCATCAACTCTATGATACTCCCACTAAATGGGTGCATAGCCCTTTCTTTTTCGGGATATAATTAACAAGTATCATATGATTCAAAATCACACAATAAAATTATTTCTCAAAACTACGGCTTAGTCTTTAATTCCAAAACAACTATAAATAATATTAGATACTTTTGTATTTTCCAATGCATCACTATTTTTATAAAAAAATTACCACATTATAGTTTTATTTCATAAAGAATATTCATAATATTCATATTGAAAAATAGCTATGTCTATTTTTTTCAATCAATACCGAAAAATAATCATTATTTCATAAATAATGTACGGTAAGTTTTATGAAAACAATTTCCGTACTATGATGCAATTAATAAGTGCTATATAGCATGCTCCCGCTATTTCCACCATTACTATAATAGCGTACTAAATTTGGAGGTCCATCATTCACTTAATACAATTTGTTTATTTAATACACTGCAACTATTTACAGTGGAGAGTTCGTTGATCAAATACCTTGAGCTTAAAGAAATATATCTCATATAAAACAATTTTCTATATGAAAATACATTTTGAAATAAAAATCATATTTCTTATTGCAATATTAAGTATTAATTATTATTATAATTCTCGTTTCCAATGTTTCTCTATGAAACAGAAGTGACCATTCATTCTCTTCATCCCAACTGTACCTTAAATTACATCTATTCTTATACATTCGTTTTCCTTTCAAATGGTCAAACTATTCAAAAGAAAACCTTATTATAATATCATAACAAACTCTTTACAAAAGCGCATTCGATTACCTTTAACATTTAAGGACATCAAATATGTTGCACTTTACGTAAACCGATCAAAATGACATTTCAATGAACGAGTTCTTAGATTTATCTTCTAGTTTTTGGTTTTATGTTACATTAACACCATACAATCCCTTTTGTAATCAATCAAGTTAAATGCGTGATCTCAAAAATACCGTTTATTGGCTTATTTCCAATAAACTATATTCATTGAAGTATCGTACATTACGAACTGTGACCGTTCACCATATAACATTTATAAATGATAGTATATGGATCAAATATCCATAGTCGTGTATTGCTGTTAGAGTTCGAAACTCATAGAGTGCAATACACGGTCTCAACCAAATAAGCACGTAAGTGACCATTTTATGAATGTATTAAGTAGTTGTAAAAATTAGACACTTGCATGGGTATAGAAAACATTAACATGCAATAGGCATTTAATAGTGGGTATTATATTTCCAATTGTCAACTTTCAATTCAGTTCGTTTGTATATGTTAATTGATAAATATTTTATCAACCATATTAAATGCACAAATTTATCATTGTAGATAATTATAAACTTATTTAGCATATGTTCTTACGATATTAGAAAGGTTAAATGTTATCATTTCATTTTTCTAATAAGGCTTCCACTAGTCTTTTATGTTTCTCCAAACCCTAAGATGAAACATAGAAGTCTTTCGACTTCGCTAGTGGGTGTTATGACTCGTCTGTCTTGATATTCTGACCTTGAGTTTGCTTAAGAAATCATAGCCCCACATGGATAACTCCTTATCGGTTGTATAACATACAACTCCTAACCTATTTTTCTTTGTCCTAATCTCATTTTGACCTTGAGTTTGCTCAACAAATCAAAAGAGATTATTCACTCATACCTACCACATCGCGACGGCCTAAGTATAGTATATGTACCTTGAGTTTGCTCAATAAATACATATAGTTATCTTACCTCGTCTATTTAATATATTAATAATACTACACATAACATCCCTAGCTTGAGTTTGCTCAATGACCACGGAGTATGCAAGTAATTTATTAATATATATATGATAGATGACAACATTATATTGAAGATTCATAATCTTCAGTATATTATATTGAGTGATATCGACTTATGGAATAATGTATTTCATATGAAATACCCCCGTGATTCAAGTGCCAAACACATCAGAAATCACAGTATACGTACATTTACATATGTATTTATTCCTTAAGTCTATTTGGGTTTCTTTAACGTTCCACCTTTAGTTTATATACTCTTATTATATAAGTTTCATTATTATATAACTCTTATATTTTAATTAACTTACACAATAATCTTATGTATAACATTTTATTAATTAAATCTTATTTACTTAATTTTAATTAATTAACATTTTAATTAATTTTAAATTAGTATTCCAATACAAATTTTATATTGGACATATCTACTATAACCGTTATAGTAAGACACATATATCTTATATAGATGCATATTTTTAGTTAATTAACTAACCTTTAATTACTTTATTAGTTAAAAAATTTTAATTAAATTATATTAATTTCAGAAATTTATCTTATATATACATGTATGCTTATGTTATCTTAAACACTTTAAAATAACATAACATATATCAACATACAAAATACATGCATATAAATATTAATTAATTAACTCATTTAATTAATTTATATTATTAATCTTATTAATAATTTTAAATTTCGAAATTAATTTTTACATAGTTTTAAACATTTTGAACTTTTCGATACATTTTCAAACATTTTGAAAATTTATGTTATATTATAACCTTTTATAATAAACATGTTTTATTTTAAATTTAACTTTTAAATTTAAAATCTTGTCTTAATTTTCAAAAAAAATTTGAAAATTAGCCCAAGGGCCAATTAAATTGGGTCTTTTCTATTAGGGGTAATCTTTGAGCTTACTCCACCTTTCAGGCCAGGCTGGTAACCAAGTAGAATAGGATACTTGATTACCCAATTCCAATATACATTACCTTTCTAGACACCATACTTAGTGGGCAAGCTTAATTAGTTAGCCCTAACATGACTAATTTAGACCGCATAGGCTATTAGGCTCTGATACCATTGTTAGAACTTGGCCAGCCCATAGTGGAAGAAATGAGTAAATTTCAAAAAATTTACCATTTTGGATCATCAACGGGCCTATGAAGTCTAAATGCATTTAGATCTTATCTAAATTTTCATTTAAATAAAATCAATATTTTATTCAATATGGTAATTTAAGGAACTTTGATATGATGAATGTATCAAATACAAATACATTCATTTATGTCAAGTGTAAGTGCAGTGTATAAGTGGTGTATATATGTATAAATGAAACATGTAAAAATAAATTAAAAGAAGGAAATCATTTGTTTCCCTCTGTTACTATATTCAATTAATAAAGAGAAGATATGAGAGAATATGAAAGGAGAAAAACATATTATTTCTTTCAACATTTAATTATAACAATTAATACATTAAATGATATTTATTACTTATCAATCAAATCTACACGTGGATATGATAGAATATGAAAAGAGGGAAACCTATCGTTTCTTTCACCGTTTAACTATGACAATCAATACATTAAATGACATTTATTAATTATCAATCAAATCTACACATGGATATGATAGAATATGAAAAGAGGAAAAACTTTCATTTCTTTCACCATTTATACATTAAATGACATTGATTACTTATCAACCAAACCTACACATGCCTTCGTTGTCTAAATTTTGTTAATGAAATATATGCATACATTCATAATAATTATGGATGCATACATTCATAATAATTATGGATACATACATATAAAGTGAAAACCTATCGGTTGTTTTAAATAATTTGAAATTCTAAATTAACATTAATAGAAAAATTCCAATTGAGAAAATGTTTAACAAAAAAAAGGTTACATTATTGCTCATAATCTCTGTACAAATCTGATTTAAACAAAACATTTATATTATATATAACTGATAATTAAGATTTAATAATTTGGATCTGAAAGCATATATTTGCAAACAATGTAGCATATTGTATATGTATATACATTTGTATAAAAGGTTTTTGGTTTTAAAGTTAAAAGTTTTCATTAAAATTTTAATTTAGAGATGAAACAATACATCAAACTTTACACAAAACTTTAAATATAGAAAACAACAAATAATTTAATTTTCACTAAAGTCCATTCATTAATATTAAATCAAGGTATCCACTTTTGTTTTAACAAGGATTGTAACAATGTACAAAAATTTAACATATGTAAGTAAAATCAGATTCAAGGAATGGTAAATAACTTAACATATATATATAATCCATTAGCATTTGAATAAATAAAGATTATCTCATAGTATACATAAATCTCATTCAAAGTCAATTTTTAATTTCATAACTATCTACAATAAAATAAAATAAATTTGAACAAGGTAGGTATGCGTAAATTTGTGATAAGAAATTACAGATCCAAACAACATAGAGAACGATGCCAATTTATCAGAAGTAATATGAGATCCAAGACATGTCGATTTATCATAAACATACATTAAAAGGAAATGATAAACAAACATAGATCAAAATAATAATACAATAAACATGTAAATATCGAATTATACGCACATATAATTACCTTTGGATGAAGCATATAGAAGCACCTTGAATGATAGAAGAATATCTAGATCTGATTGATCACTCTCTAAATCCGATAAATCTTGCCCTTCATCACACCTTAATTTGTGGCTTCTCCTCAGATTTCAAAAATCACCATCCCACTTTGCAAGAGAAGAATGAACCAACCTTTTTAATTTAGTTTGATGCTGATTTGAATTTGTTTTGATGTTGTTTTCTTTTGGATGAAGTTTCAGCCATGGATGAATAATAGAGAAGAGGAAGAAAAGGAGAACAAAAAATGAAATTCACGTTCTGTTCTCTTTACTTTCAAAAATGAGAAGGTTTTGTTTTTAATAGAATTAAAGAAACCTTTTCATGTTCTCCTATTAGAACTTCCTCCTTTATTTCCTCTTTTTAAATTTCAATTAATCTCAGTAATTGATTTCCTCCTCTTACCATTATATGGCTGATCCAAGCACATTCCATATATGCAACTTTTCCAAATAAAAGAAAACAACTTTTATGTAATTATTTTATTATTTAAAACATGTTTAAAATTTTACCGATATCGCATATCATTATATGCAAATATAACTTTTATGTATGCATTAAAATAATTACCAACAACATTCAAAACATCAAATAAATTAACAATAATTAATATTTCATAAATATTAAATAATTTAAATAGTTTGCACAAATTCAAATCAGAGGTTGTGCGAATCAGAGGTGTGAATTCAGTCAGCGATTAATTTTGAACAATTCAAATATTAATGTTCACACATCACTTAGCAGGTGATATGACAGTTTGGTTGAATTCAACTCTTACAGGTCTTTTCAGTAAAATCAAATTTTACTTATTATAAACGGTACCTGATAGTGACAATTATTTACACTAATTCTCTTCGTCAAAACTATATCATATTAGGACTTATGGAATTTGGTAATGGTCAAAATCCCAATATCGTCCATATTCAACTTTGTAGTCCAAACACAAAGTACTTGGTTCAATAATAACAATTATTATTAACCAAAATGCTCTGGCCAGAGATTTTGACTTTGAGTTGACCATGATACAAACCCCATATAACTGAGAAGATGAATCCTCTCGAATAGTGCTTCACTTCTAATACTTCCACTCGACCCAACTATAGTCACTCGATGGAACGTCATGCCATGATTTGACTATAATCAAAGCGGAGCTTTCATATTGAAGGTCCATAGTATTCTCAAGTCGAGAGAACTGTGTAAATCAGTCACATCGATATTTTCTGTTTGACCTTAGTTATATTAACCAATAGAAAACTATCGAGTGAGTCGTTCTATAGTTATCCAATAACTATCAGTACGTAATCCCTAGGTGGCCCTAGCAGTCATGAGTAATACACTGCCCAACATTTGGAGAGCGTTACATACTCTAGTCTCAACGGATACATCGATATCCAGTCTCAATGCATCTTGAATAGGAACATTTAAAATGGTATATTTGTTTTATTGTGATAACTTACTCACAGTTAGAATACTTTGTAACTACTATCACAAAATATCTCATTTATGGATTTTCTATTAAATATATTTTTAATTAAATTAATTAATTAAAATAACCACATTATATCAAGTATATAATAGAAAGAAACACTTTTATTATAAACAAGATTGTTTAACGAGTTAGATATATGCAACAAATTACATAATTGCTCCTAGGGCATACCCCTAACTCTATCAGAATTCAGATGTATGCAAATTTTAGACATGTTGATGTGTTATTTTGAGATACAGTATTATGAATGTTTTGGGATATTGTGATTCTAAGATTTGGATTTTATGATATGGATACTTATTTTAGTTATTATATTTTATCCCTTCCGTTGTAAGATTCTGAAACCATAAATAGATAGCTCTGCATATTGTTCATTATGTCAATTTTACCAACCAAACAACCAGCTTTGGAATGAATTTAAGATTTGATGGGCTTTCATTGGGTCGAAAGTTAATCCCGTTCAAGAGAGGGTTGTTACATGTTGTGGTGAAGTTGTAGGTGTTGTGGTGAAAAAAGCGAGGAAAAATACTTTTCGATATAAAGAAATTGCAAAATCTCTATATATTTGATGATTTAAACATGCATGCACTTGAAATATATGTGTGTTGGCTCAATCATTATTACATGGATGGATTGAATAATAAAATGATTAATTGGACTAATGAGCTTTAAATTGTGAAGAGAAGCTAAAAAAATGATTTTTTGACATTTAGAACTTGAAATTTTGGGCGTAGGACAGTGGTTGGCCTGAGTTGGTGGTGTCGTTACTGGTCCAACAGTTGTTGGGGAAGTGGTTAAGGAGATGGAGACACTAGGTTGCGATTGCATCATTGTTGTCCAATGGGTTCATAACTAGTAAAGGATTTGGTATCGTATTGAAAATATTCAAGATCGACCTTCATCCTCCTAGACTGCCTTAAAAACCCTCATTCCCTTATTCACCGTAATCAATTAAGTTTTCATTAATATTTAACCCAGCTTTAGATTACCTATGATTGATATGGATCCATTGTGAGAGCAAATTAGTTGCTTATTTATGGTGAAAGGCTTTCAAATGTGTATTCTAATATGCTTCTTTATGCTGAGATAATTTTATTAATATTTAGCTTGCTTGAATATTATCTTGCTAGTTTTTATAATGACCAATATAATTACATTTAGAATGATTGACTAATAGTTAATTTGATTAATTAATTAAACTATGCTATTCAAATGTGATTTTAAGCCATAATGAACTATGGCTAGAAACTTATTAATTGTATAATGGTTTCACTATTGGTGTGATTGTACATCCACTTTGTGGAAGAAAAAAAATTTCAATGTGTAGAGAATATAAATGTTTGACTACAATTTTGATAGAGATTAATCTTCAAGATAATGTGTTATAAAAAAAAGAATTCTATTAAATGTAAATTGAATTAGATACAAAATATAATGTAGTATGTTCGTTAACCTTTGAAAGAGAACTTATAATGAGATTATATATGCATTGAATTACATAAAAGTCGTCCAATTCAACCAATAGAAGGTCTAACCGTTAGAATCAAGTCAAAGCCCAACAAAAAAGTAAAATAGCACCTAAGATCTACTCGACTTGCAGCGGTCGACTGGTTGAATCTAATCGGTCGATCGGTGGACGAATCATGAATTTACCACCTCCAATGGTTGATTAGTGACGAAATGACTAATCGATTGATCATCTCTTTATGTTGAAAAATGACATAAATCAATTAATCGCTTTCAACCACGTGTCAGCCGGTAGAGCATTCGATTCTTCAATTTTTCTTTTTATCATCTAGTTTTGCCTCTTTGCGCATCTTTTGAACATATTTTTCAGACTGTAATTTTGATCGATGAAACATATTTTGCCGTTGTGGTCAAGATGAAAATAATTGCTTAAAAGACAGGTCCATTCGGAATTTTTTTAATGAATATCATAAGCAAGAGGATCAAATATCCCAAGCATAAGATATACTAGGCGGAAAAAGAAAAATACTGTATTACGCTAATTGACAGAAAGCACCATTTTTAACTGAAACTATTTTCACCGTCTAGGACAAAGATGATAAATAATCTCTGGGTCGAGGCAGTAAAGGTGATCCATAACTGAAACCGGCAATTCGTCTGGAATGCATTTAAAATTGGTCCATGTAGCATGTGGAAAATAAATTCTTACAACGAGAGATGCTAGCTCCAGTCGCCTTCAAGCAACTGTGGCACACACTCGAGCACCAATTGGCCATTGCAATTAATTTATTTTTCAATCGAATTTTTGTGGGTTCCACAGTTCATGGATCAACCAATGGCATAAACAATTGTAGCTCACGGTCGTAGCCGTAAAAATAAGCAGTCCCAATTTTAGGTTTTTGAATAGCCCACAAAAATCATCAATGCTGCGTAGTGATTCTAACCACATCAATGGGACCGAAATTCAAGTCCAGCCCTTGTCACTCCATCAATACCAGATCCACGATCTATATTTTTTTGATTTTAATTTGCTCCTCAGATTTCAAGCCCAGTCCACGTTAGTCCATTAGAATTGAAAGTAGAAGAATGTAATACCCGGAGGCCCAAAGCTTACGGCATCTAAATCACGTAAGGCTGAATCAAAAAACTAATAATCTACACTTTGGTCCCGCAACTTTGCAGGTTTGACACATCCTACCCAGCAATTACCATTTAGCGTCCACCCTACATAATACTACAATCCGAACAGAAGTTCATGGCCCAAGATAATTATTGAAAGCCCATACTCAAAGTCGACCGATTTTAGAAGCCCAATCGAAAACGGGCGGTGAGAAATTCACAAACGCGGGTCAATTGTCCACAGTCCATTAAATGAATCAACCATGGATATCCTCTTACAAATTCTATCCTCTTCAAAATTCAACAATTTAAATCTGTGTGAACAATAGTGAAGCAAGAATGATACGGGTTATCTTTGATAATAATTGTAATATATTCGGTATCAACATTTTTACGATGTAAAAGTAAACTTTCCAAAACTCTTTTAAATCAAATTACACCTAAACATATCTAAATATACTCTCACATTAATTAAGCTTCAAAATTTTATGTTCTATTACTTGATCAATCACTCTTATCATTTGACTAAAACCGCTCATATCTTAACTAAAATAAGTTTTCATCTACTAAAACTGAGTCAATCAATTATGTCTCTGCTTATATTTTTATTAAAATGCAAATTTATGTGTACTAAAACCGAGCCAACCAGTTTTAAACCTAACACCGGTCATGTCTTATTTAAAATGGAAAATTTTCGTTAGTTAAAATGTTATTTTTTTTCATATATTATAATCGAGTCAATCAATTATATGTTAATTAAATTTTAAATTATATATTAATATCATACAGTTGTAGAAGAAAAAACATCATGCGCGAAGCGCGTACCTTAACGATCGTACCTACAAATTTACTATGAAAATAGATGATACAAGCTATTAAAAAACCTGGAAAACCTAGAATAAGAACGCAATAATTTTCTATATTCAAACAGTAGTTCTAACTTTTCTAAGTCTCAAACAAAAATTGTTAGTCCATGAGTTGATGGTTTTGATGACAACAACCTTACAATAAGATTATAAAATATAAATACTAACATTATAGTTTAGATATATATGTATATGCAGGATTTAACCATGCAGGTACCAAGAATGAAGACTGTACAGTATAAAGATTCAAGATATCAATATTGAAAACTCATGAGTATCAAGAATATCAAGATTATCAAGAGTTCAAAATTTCAAGATAAGTATTGAGTCTAGAATAATGTTAAAACTTCACAATAACACTAAAATCTTCACTCCATTTTTCTTTTGGGATAGAACCCATTTCTACCTTTTAAGTGGCTTACAAACCCACGACAAGTAGCTTACAAACCTACGACAAGTGGCTTACAAACCCACGAACATCCTGGTTTTGTACAAGTTCTCGAGTCCTGATGTGGTGAGATATTCTGCAGGAAGAAGCTTGCAAAACTACTTCAAAATGATTTTCAAAACTACTTCAGAATGATTTTCAAAACTCCTTTTCAAAATGTTTTAGCCTTAAAAATTATCTTTTCAAATGATTTTCAAAAAGATGTTTTAGCCTTAAATATTCTTTGTTTTTGTTTTTAATAAACTCTTGTTTTTAAACTTCGTTTGTTTTAAAACTATCTTTTAATTATAATATATTTACTTAGATTTAAATATAAAATTATAGTAAAATTATATATATATTATTCTCTATATTTATCTATGTATTTTATCTATAGTCAAGTATATTAATAAATTTTAAAATAGTTTTAATATAAGATAAAGGTTATTTTCAAAGAAAAACAAAATATCAAAATTTCCTTTGGGATGTCGACATGCCCTAGTACCTGATGCAGCGCAGCCCACATTTGTCAAAGGTATAAGTCATGACCGACTTAACATGATTGAAGATTTAAGTCGTGACCGACTTAACAGGAGTAAAAGAATCAAAGGCATAAGTCGTGACCGACTCAAGGAAGGCAAAGACATAAGTCGAGTAAGTAGTGAAGAAGGTGAAGACATAAGTCGTAACTGACTTAAGGAAGGAGGTATAAGTCGTGACCGACTTAAGGAAGGAGCTATGAGTCGTCAACGACTTAAGGGACGTGCTGGGTTACGACCTAAGACTACAGGAAGAGCAACACAAGTTGAAAAATGCGAAGGTTTAAGTCGGCAGCGACTTAAGGGAAGTGTTTTGGTGAGTGTAAGACTTAACGAAGCAGGGAATAAGTCGTTGCCGAGTTACGACTTAGTTGAGTCGCCTGAACGACCTATCCAGTCACGCAGAGAAAAGGAAGAGCAAATGGGTGAAGTGTTAGGTCGTGAACGACCTAACGAGTCAAGAGTTAAGTCGCTGAAGCTCTGGATGCCGTTGAATCTTATGCCGAGTTAATCTAAACCGCTGTTACTTAAGTCGCTACTATGGATGAATCGTGAACTGGGTTAAGTCGTTAAGTCGTCTACGACTTAAATGTTGAGTCGTTGTATGGTATTATGTTGTATTTCTTTAAGTCGTATGTCGTCTGTACTTAAGTCGTGAGTCGTGTTTGTTAAGTCGGCTGAGGCGGGTTGTGTTGTAAACTGTTAAGTCGTAAACGACTTATGGTAGGTCGGCTATTTTGAGTCGTTTGTTATAATTCGGAACCGACTTAGGAGATGATGAAATTTCTGTTGTAAAGTCAAATGCCTATAAATAGGCCGTGTAAGTCATTTGTAATAGGTTGTTGATTTTTGAATAAAATTCTCTTTTGTTAGCTTTGTGCTTTCATTCAAATTGGTAGTTGAGTGTAATCTCCTATCTCCTCTCTCGGATAATCGAGTGCGCTCGATTCAACGATTGCAGAAGCCGATTCGCGGAATCAAGTGCGCTTGATCAACGCTCGAAGAATTGAAGATCTCTCCTCACGGTATCGTGCGTGATCAACGTGTCAAAGATAGCTAGAATTCGGTATCTTCGGATCAACGAATTTGGGTAATTCAGTATTCATCAATCCACCGATTACTACATTCATTGATCTACATTGTTTTTTGTAATATCCGCTGCGTCAGTACCCCATGTCGACATAGTGACAGTTAGATTCAAAAATTTGAATTTCAAAAGAAGTGTATATTCGCCATAACCTTTCATGAATGGACATGGCTGTTGTTCTTCTATAAATAGGGGTTAGTTTCAACGAATTACATATCAGATTTTCTGGTTTTTCACTTCTCTTCTTCTTCCACATTTTCTTATTCAAAATCCTATCATCATTCTGCTGAAATCAACATTGAATCTAACTAGATCATCTCTGTTTTGATTCTCTATCACTATCTCAACAAGATCCCAGTGCTATTTAGAGTTATAGGCTTCTTTTTAATCTATCTACCGAGAAAAGGTGTGATTGTAGCCTTGGAAATCAATCAAGCGAGAAAAGGTGTGATTGTAGCCTTGGAAATCAATTGGGTGAACTTGTTGCCCCGGAAATCAAGTATCTCTACCCAAAGGATTGTGATTCTGGAGGGTGTACCTCGTAGCCTTGAAACCGAGGGTTGTAATTGTTGAATTGCTTTTGAAAGGAAATACGTACTTAGTTGTGCGGGACTGGATGTAAGGTAACTCCGAACCAGTATAAAATCCGGTGTGTTCCTTCCTTTATTGCATTTACTTTATTTCTGCATCTGTGATTATATCTGTGTCTGAATATTGCATACATTTGTGTACAAATCAACAATAACTCAAAAAGATTTAGTAATTTCTTATAAACACTATTCACCCCCCCTCTAGTGTTCATTCTAGCCTTAAGATCCATATTCCGCATTCCTCACAAAAACAACCTCATCTTTACAGTGATTAAAGTATTTTTCGAATAAACTATGGTGAATCCATGCTACGCATACATAATTCAACATGTAACCTTTTTATGATGTAATATTTGATTCTTTAATTAAATAAAAATGGAAGCATTGCTTTAGAATTAGAATTTATTTTCTTCTAGTTTAAGAGAAGTGAAAAGCCACAACAATATTTAACTCATCATTTATTTATTGAATAGTAACATGAAGTACCAATATGGTAAAAAACAATATAGAATACAATTTTGAACTTACATTTACATTGATGGATATATATTCATATGACTTATACATGCATTACATTTAGTTTCATTGTTCCTTTTAGGAGATGTACAAATATTTACTTGCAACCACTGTCGTAAAGTTGATAAGTATATACATTTATGCATGATTTTAAAAATTGTTAAATAAAGCTTTTATGATATCCTTTGGGTTTTTTATTATTTCCTTTGCTTTCTAAAATAGAAATTTTCAAAAAGTTTGAAATTTTAAAATATTTGTATTTAGAAAATTTTAGCTATGAGTTTGAATAGTTGAAAAGTTAGAACGTTTAAAAAAATTGGGAAGGTTGAAAATTTAAAAGTTTGGAAACGCGAAATGTTGGAAATTTAGAAAAAGTTAAATATTTGAAAAACTTGAATTTTGGAGAATTTCAAAATTTTGAAAATTGTAATTTTTCGAAAATTTGAATTGGAAACTTTAAATTTTTGAATGATTTGAATTTTGGAATTATTTGGATTATGGAAGAATTTAATTTTTTTGAAAATATGAACGTTTGCTTTTTCGATTTTCAATACTTTTTTTGTTTTTAAAGAATTTGAAAAGATTACAAAAATTATGAAAAAATAGGAAACTCCTAAAATTTAATTGAATCTTGATCATTTTTTTTTGAAATATCAGAATTTTTCTTTTTCGAAAAATGCTCGAAAAACAAATGTGTAAAATGAGTTTGGTTGGTTTTATCTGCTTAATAAATGTGCTGGGCTTACATTAAAAATTAATGTAGTATTTGGTTTGTTATTTTTAGTTTTGGTTTTTCGTCTATACAAAAATGTGCATGACGCATGTATATTGTCAAAAACGGCCAATTTGGAAAACGGAGTTAACATACAAAACAGAAAACAACTTTTTTTTTATTTTCGTGTTTTGGAAAATAACACAAGCACGTGAAACAATCCATTCTTCCATCGTCCCTCTAACCCCTTCATCCTCCCATCCATCTTTCTTTCATCCCCTCCGTCGTCCCTCCATTTTTCTCATATTCGACATACATATTCAAAGCCGAAAACAAAAAATTCGTTTTTAAACCAAACACTACGTAAGCATGTCGGGTTGGTTTAAGTCACTTAATAAACTAGTGCAAATCCGTGCTACGCACATGAGGTTCACCATATAAATTATTTAATCATGCATTTTTTGAATTTTTAGTTATAAGAAGCTGTAAGTGCATGTTATGGATTATAATTTTTTAAATTAGTTTTCCTTGAATACCACAATTAAATTTTTGTTCATAAGTATTCTTAAATAATCTTGGATCGTGTAAAGTATAATTAATATTTTAGAGCATAATGACTTATACAACAAACGATAACATCGACTATAAGTTTTTCCTAACTTGGTAGACATTACATTACTAAGCATGTATATTAATTAGTTATCATATGTAAGCAGTATAAGTTCGACACGGTTTTATTCTCTATTTAACATATAAATTTAAGTATATACGTTGATAATAGTACCTAAGACTGGAATAGAGAAATCGTGCTAAAAGTATAGCGTTTAAATTCAGTTCAAATAAACAACACTTTGACATCAGGATTATGTTGCTTTATGACTTGCGATATAATAAATAAATCAAAGAAAAATATTGAAGTAGTTTGAATGATCATATTTTTCTAACACATAAAGCCTAACATGACATAAGAATTATATGTACTATATATGGTGTGTATCAAAATTTTGGAAAGCTAAATAATTTTTCCACTTTACTTTAAATATCTATGTAAACATATTAACTAAAATAATATGATAATAAGCATAATTCAAATCAAATTAATATCATTATTAAACAAAATACTTGTGGAGCCCAAAAAATTCTTTACATTACATGTAACTGAATGTAAAATATTGATTATTTGATTTAAAGAATCATGGTCATCGAAGTAAACTAATAAAAATAGATAATTAAATTAATTATAGAAGCCTATTATTGAGTTGATATTATATATATTATGCACCTGCATACGCACAGAAGCTAAGGGGACAAAGTTAATTCTTTTTATTGTGAACAAAAATATGTGGCAACTATAGGTTATTCAAAGATAAATCATGCCTTCTTCCATTAAATTAAGGAAAAGCTATAATTGTGTATCGACTGTGTCCATTACTACTTTTCATTATTTTCCAACAAAATACGTCAAAATAATTTGCTTAATTAAAAAAATTTCACATCTCTCCTCCTTCAAAAAACTAACATCACTTAGTACCAAATCCTACATTGAAATGTATTTTTTGTTTAAATTCAACTCTTATTAAATATTAATCACCTTCAGTTTGTCTTTTTCATGTAGTTAACTTTCATTTATTTTTATTCTTCATATGATATTATGGTTCCAACATTGTCCTTGAGTTCTCTTTGCATATCCATCTGGACATTAGACGTGAATTTTGTTTGGAGTTTCAATTCAATATCATTATGAATTGTAGTTTTTTTCTTTGTACATTCAAAAGTCAGCACAATGTAGTATTAATAACCCAATCCATTTTCATGCATGTAAAATAAATATTATAATCATGTTTTATTGTTTCTAAGATATAAAAACAAATATATAAATTATACAATTACTTTTAAAGTATAAAAAAATATTGCCCTAACAATATTTTGTTTTTCGATGAAAAAAAGTTATCCATAATATATTTTTCTCATTTATATTATTTTTAGTCTTTTGCGTTGTGAAAGAAAGAAAAGTATTTGTTAAGAATGGATGGTAAGTTCTACTTTACTATTTCTCTATGATAAGGAAGCATTTGTTAAGGTTTAAAATAATTCACATTATATGTTCTCTCCTAGAATTATAACTTACCATGCTTTTGAAAAATTATCGATAGTAGAAATAATTAAGATGGATTAACTGATCACAAACTAAATCTCCAATTGATTAGCATTAAAGAAAACTAATATGCAACTAATTTTTTCATTAAATCTTAATTTAAAATCAAAGAGAATTAATTATAATTAATGTTCTATTTAGTTTATATTCATATTAAATATTATTGGTCGTAATTAATTGGTCAAATAACATATTAATTACTTTTATCTATTGCATATGTGATACTTTTTCATATTAAATATAAACATTAACAGTATGAAAGCACATTTGAACTTGTACGAATAAACATGTGAGAAATTTCATTATATATATATATAATACTTGATCCTGAATATTGAAAGAAAACTAGAAAAATATATCGTACGCATATTATTATAATAATATGTTTCCAACTATGTTTAGTGTTTAACTCATTAAGAAAATAGTTCCAACGAGTTCAAATTTATTCCCAATATTGGAATGTAAAATTTGTGACATGTTACCATGCTATATTATCAATTATTAACTACACTAAAAAATTAGCATTATCATTATTCCAAATTAACTAACTTTCGTATATTCTCTAACAACTTTATAAAGTAATTTCAATTATGATAGTTTAAAATATGAAGGACCATCACATTTGACATTGGTGCATTTAGACAAAGAAACATCTCCAGCACAAATGATTTTCAAATTTATAAGTAATTATTGAAATCTATGATGACTTAATTTTTGAAAATCTTCCAGCATCCACATAATTTCAATATATAAATATAAGGTAAACATCATGGTAATGAATTTATATTTAATTTCTTATGGAATATAGAGAATGAAAAGCATTAAGATAAGGATATTTACTAATTTAAACCCGATTTCAAACTAATTAAAGAATTGCTTACTATTTGAATTTAATTATATATTTTTTATTCCAAATTAAATTAGAGCATTGAAGGCACATTGTTTCTTGGATCAATTCCCTTTAATGTTAGAAGAATTAATTAACATCAATTTGAGAATTCAATTATAGTTAGTTAATTGACTATTAGGTATATAAGAATATTTATTCCTCGTTGAGTCTTAGCTTAAAATCATCGATGATATCAACCAAAAATACAAACATGAACCTATAACAGCTTTAGGGTTTACGTTTATTGCTTGTAATATTTAATTTTGTCAATTATATAAAACTAGATAAGGGTCCATTAAACCTTGTTTACTTTTTTTAAAAAAGTTTCAAGTTAAATTATACATATTCTATGATAAATTTATAAATATAATGAATATTTTTTGGCAATATTAAAACTGGTAAAGGTAGATGTAACGACCTGAAATCTTTAACGTATATTTAAATATCGAAATTATTAAATAGATAAATATTGGATTTAAGTGAATAAAAATGATTTCGAAAGCTTATTCAAATTCTTTTTAAATAATAAATAGTGATGTCAAACTTTTAATTTTTAATTAAAGTGATTAAATTTGTTTTAATAATAATTTATTTTAATTAACGTGTGAAATTATCGTTGCAGGGCACTTTCTCGAATTTTGACGAAACCAGTGCCGTTAGATCCAGAGTAGTGTCTTGTTGTACACTGACGTGTTTTGTGGAGATCAGGCATGTTGTATGGTCGTGCGAGCTTCGAACGTTTCACAATTAAAAAAGAAAATTAAAATAATAATATAATTTTACGAAATAAACACCTTAACTCTTAGGCCCTCTTCATTATTTCCTTCCTGCATAAAAAACTAGCCACCACCATTTTTTTCTTCCATCGATTAAATTGTGAGCTATGGTCAACGAAATCGAACGATTTTGGATTCGTTGAACTCATTTGAGTGGGAGCTCCATTTTGGTGTGTGCGTTATTGGGTGTGATCGAGTTTGGTCATTCTCGATTGTGAACAGTCAAAGATAGGGTTTTGCTTTGGTGTTGATTTAGACGGAATTGATCGAATCGGGTATGGCGTTGGGTTTCTGGCATGAAGGGCTTCGATTTGCGGAAGTTTGGTGGTGTGCGTCCATCAGAGGTGGAAAGCGGCATTTCTTTGTCGATTAGTGGAGTGGCGGGTCAAGAATGGCAGGGAGAGGTTGGAAGTGTTTTCGAAGGTGTGGATGAAATTGTGATGCGAAGAGGAGATGATTGTCGATGGTTGGAAGAGCCAAAGGCGGCCGAGGTGATTTGTGACCTATAAGGTCGAGGGGAGGAGGCAAATGTCACTTTCTGATTTTAGTGATTGTTGTATATCTACGCACGGCCTTGGTGGGTTAGATTCATGCGTGCACATGACACTTGAAAATTGGGGAAGACAGAGAAGGAGAAAGATTAGTGGGAGGGAGGGATTAATTAAGGTATTGTTAATTATTATTAAGTTAATTAATTAATGTTTTAATCTCAAAATTTTATAAAAATCATATATTGTACATACGAGGTCCAATCGAGACGCTGTTTTCGTCTTGCACTTATATCGGAATTCTCTATGGCTTGAGTTGATTTCGTCAAGTTTGGAGCAAGTGGAATTTTCAGCTAAAATTTAATATTAGTCGATTTAGATCAAGCAGCAATGCATACGCGTTGGTTGGAATTTTGGTGAGTTTACCCACCAGTTAAATTGTATTTGTTGTAATAATCGTTGTTGTGTTAAAATATAAAATAGTATAACAAACAATATAAGTTATTAGTTTTGGACCTCTCGTTACTTTTAAAAGCAAATAACAACACTATATGTAGTATAATCTCTCTTTTTAATTCTCTATAACATGTATCGCGGTCCAGACTTGTTTACATGCTTGATGTTAATGTTTGATAAAGTTGAAAATTGTGTTGTGAATGTTTGAAGCGATATAGTCTCTATAAACGCACTTTGAAATCCCTAGTATTTAGAAATTGTTAAATTGGTAAAATTGTGATATACTATGGAAATATATATATTTGCTTATTCCCTACACACATTTTGGTGTTTGATATAGAGGAATTGGTTTTGACATTTATGGAAATTGAGAACAGAAATTGTGGTAGTTAAAAGTGAAAAAGTCGTTATGCATGCACTTTGAAATCGCTTTGTGTTCGACGATTTAAACTTAACTTTGAAAGACATCCTAGGGCTTCTTCGTATGTTTAATAAGTTCTATAAACATACTTATTTTTGGGAAAATATCAAAGTTTAATTTATATTGTTGATAATTATTTATGGATTTTTAATAATTGTTTTAAATTATAAAACTTGTTTTATGGTTTTTAAATAAAATTATAAAATAGGTATTTTGAATGATATTTTGAGTAAGTGTTTTAAACCTTATTATAAGTATACTAAAGAATGGTTTATAATATATATATTTTTAGAAAATTAGTTAAAGATCTTATTTAAGAAATAAAAGGCTTTCATATTATAATATCTTTCAAATTGTTTATATTATTTTATTAAATATCTTATTTTTATAAATAAATTACTATGTTTATGTGTGTGTATCTTTTAATGTTATATTAGTATATTTAGAAGTTTGGAAAAGAACTTTAGTATTTTGTAAAAGAATATAAAGGAGTTTTTGGATTATAACACTTTTTTTATAATGGATGGTTTTGTAAAATTTATTAAAAAGGTATATTACCTTGTTTAATAAGTGAAGACGTACTTAGGCTTTAAATTAATGTTTCAAAGTTAATGGCAAGTATAAAAGTGATTTTGGGTATATAGTAACAATGTTTGGACAACATTTGTTTTAACCCATTTAACTAAACTTTTAGAAAGTAATTAGATCTTTAAAAGAGAGTTTTAAAGATAACGATTAAGTGAAGTGTTTTGGGTTGTTATAAATAATGTTTTATTAACATTTGTTTTTAAACCCTTGAATTTTATTTTAAAGTCATGAAATGTTGTTAACTGATTTTAAGTAATACCTAGATCTTTAATAGTGGAATTTTAAAGATAATAACAAGTATGAAATCTTTTGAAAAGAGTAGAAATGATAATTTTAAAGTATAAAAGAGGGAAGAGGTTTACAATAGAAATGTGTGAGAAACATTTGCTTTAACCTCTTCGATTTTAATTAAGTAAGTAAATCTTGCTATTAATTTGTGAATATATTTATACCATAAAGATAAGTATATGAATACTTTTGAAGTATTGAAATGAGTAGAAATTAATAGGGGATTGGGGAATACTTGTATATACCCTTGTAAACTATTTTAAATATATATAAGTAAAAAGGGGACATTTTAATTAATAAAGAAAAATTAATTAAAAAGGGGATTCGAAGTCGTTTATATGACTTGATCGTGCATGTGTGTTGATTATGCTTTGTGTGTTACTTGCTTTTGGTAAGTATACGGGACTTAGTTTCCCTTACATGATCATTCTCATTTTTGTTGAAATTGGCCAAATATAACTTTGGAAATATCTAGAGAAACATGGAAATTATATGGTACAATTATCTTCGATGATGCTACACTGTACATATAAACTCATTGTGTTCTTCTAGGACAAATGATAAAAAACCCGTCTGCTTAAATGGTTAGGAGGCGATCTATGCTCTTTATGTATTGTTTGTTTATTTCTAAAAGAACCGAAGTTGAGTTTACGAAAATCGATCGATTGGTTTTGGTGATAGGATGTATAATCGTGGATTTAGCTAACTCGAGGGTGTAGGTGAGTCTACCATTGAGATTCCTATAGTTATGCAAGCATGAGTGGTGCACTTTGTCCTTGTGATGTTGCCAGCTATGTATTTCCTACGGTACATCAATTAGGGATGTACAACGCTTCGAGAGGATATCTCTTATCCTTGTGCAAGAGGAACATTCTCAAAGTAAATAGGGCACCTCTGTGAAATCCTACACAATTAGCGAACTTGCCTTAGCACTTTTGATTGTATGCCAGTTATTGTAATGGTGTCAAGTACTCAAAAGCATCACTGCTACTTGATTATTTATATTACACACCTTAGACATTATTATAATATCGCTGGATTTTCTAATAGAAATGGTTTGGTTATCATAAGGTAAAGGCTTGTCCGTGTTTATTTGCGGTGTGGTCTTACGATATACCCTTATTTTTGAAGGGTTTTTAGAAATATAAAAATCCATATGATTTAAGTTTCTCACACTTGTTTACCAGAATGATCTGGGTGTTATTCTCTTATAATGCTCAGATCAGCTCCAATATATTTTAGATTTTGCAATGGACACTTTGGAGTTTTAGGAGACGAACTGGATGCCTCCAGCACCTATTCACATATTTATTTTCCGCTGCATTACTTGTTTTGTATCCATCAGTATGTGTGAGACAGGCTGTTTTGACTGTCTAGGCTGATGATAGGTTTGTTTACTCTAACTGATGTATGTATATTAAAGTTTTCTTTTGGTAAAGATCTTTTGAGGTATTATATGTTATCGTCCTGCATGTGAGACTCTGATATTGTGTTCTTCTGTCTTGTTTTGTTCCTTTTCTTTTACCTTATGTTCTGTCTTTTCGGCACTTGGGTGTTTGGCAAAAGAATATTGTGGATGTATTAGTGTCAATATTCAAGGGTAGAAAAGGCCATTTGTTACATTTGGCATCAGAGCTGAAGGCTAAGCTAGAACCTTGGCCTTAGTAGGGTGTAACTCATTAAAAGATAAGATAATGGAATGCCTTATTATGAGTTGAGTGTATTATATATATGAGGGTGCATATTTGTTATTAGTATAAAAATGTTTTGTATTGTGTTGATTGGTCTATTGAGTGACTTATGGATTCTAGTCAATACGTGTTATTAAAGTTATTGATAGGGATCTCTAAATACTTGAACAAGGAAAACAGACATAATTTTTTTAAATTGGTAAATGAAATAATTTTATCTAAGATTATATTTTGTATATAAAAGAATAATTTTCAAAAATTGATATATTTATTTATGAAGTGTTTGCTTGTTAAGAAATGACAATTTTCAATTATTATCATTTACTGTTTGATCAGTTGTGCTCGACCAATTTATGAGCAGTTTTACCTTTTTACTACACATGTTGGTAGATAATAGCTGTGGGAACATTAAAACGAACACCTTGTGAATAAAGTTTCATGATTTAACTATAAAGCATTCAGTGATAATGTTGGTTTAAAATTTAATTTTAATAAAAGTTGCTTATTATAGTCTTTGAGAAAGGTAAGCTATTTTAAAAAATTTGTGAAATGATTTAGATAAGAAAGTAATTTTATATTAGTATGGTTTTTAAAATGTGGGTTATTAAATAAAAAGGATTTAAACTTATAATTTGAAAACTTTAATCATGGTGTTTTAGAAATTGGTTTTCTAAGATTTTGGAAAATAATAGTAGGATTATTTGAAAGTGAATATTTGAGAAGTTGGTTTATGAAATTAATATCATGGTACTTAGTAATATTTACGAAGTATTTGATATCGTTTTAGAAATTATTTTGGTTAAGTTCTAAAGGCATGAGTTAAGTACTGAACTCACTTCTGCCGCTCGAAAATACTTCTAATGATGACTGCATTATTATCGACGTTTATCTTTGAGTTTCAAAATGGGGGTGCTACTATAGCAGTTTTTCTTTATAATGTTTGGGTTAAAATAGAATTTGATTTAAATTATAAAAGTTTGATTTGATAGACAAAAGTGATATGTATATATTATTTTAAAATGATTTGAAATAAAACTCCAAATTTGGTTCTTAAGTTTTCGCTTAAGTTATATTATGGACGCATATATCCTATGCATTAGGATAGTTTAGTTGTGCATCTTATTTGATCTGTTGGTTAGTAATTTTCATTTATTGAAATAAGATAGAATTTTTGGTGATTTTGGACAGTCGCAAACTTCCAAATTGATATAGAAGTTAAAGCTAAGTGTTTTTACAAAAATAAAAAGTCTAGTTTTTTTATAACTCTTAAAGTTGAAAGATAGTAGAATTTAAACAAATTTTAAATTTATTGAATACCAATGGTAAGCAAATAATAAGATTGTTTTTATATACTTCTAGGATGTAGCGGAGTGATATACAATATGCACTTAAGATGGTGAAATGTGATAAAACTAAAGTTAAGTTTTATAAATGTTTATTAAATAAAGGTAGTGTTGTGTGAAATGACTCATAAAAGATTATAATATTGAGTAATGTTCCATATGGGAAATGAATGCGAATTAAAATGAAAAGTAAACTGGTGTAGTTAAGAAACGAATTAAATAGAGCACGTAAGTTGTATGTAGATCATTTCATTCGCATGATAGTTCTTGATCTAGGTTTCAAGTACATGATTTCGAGGTGGTTTACAACGGTCCGATTTTGGATTTTTTCACTCGATTCTTGACGGCGAACACTTGAGACGTATTCTTGATATGATCTTGAAGTTTTCTATCATAGTATATGGGTATATAAGGAGAACAGAGGACTCTAATCAAGGAACCGGATCAGAGTCTGCACTAGAGAGGTCAAGCGAGGTATACTAGTTTGGAAATGAAATCTATGTGATCGAGCTAGTGATTAGATTCGGTATTGCATGGGGATGATATATTGATATCGTACATACTTTAGTATATTTGTATACTATGGGTGTTGGCTTGTGGAGAATTTTGGGGAAAGATTCTTCGAATTTGTTCAAAGGCAACGTGAGTAATTGACTAAGTAATAACCTGAGGCTGTTGAGTGTAAGATACACTTAGTAGATTATTTATCATCCTTGTGCGATGAGAAGTCTTTGAACCTAGGCGAATGATGAGCTTTGGTTGCTAGTTATTGAAGTACTATGTAGTATTGTTATGTGATTGTTCTTTGGTTGCTAGTGATTGCAATACTATTGCGTACTGATGTATGATTGTTGTTTGTTGCTTGTGTCTATATTTCGAGGACAAAATATTCTAAATGGGGGAGAATGCAACGATTCGGAATTTATAACGCTTTATATTTAAATATCGGAATTATTTAAATATTTAAATCTTGGATTTAATGTGAATAAAAATGATTTTGAAAGCTTATTTAAATTTATTTTAAATACTAAATGGTGATCGTAAACTTTTAATTTTTAATTAAAGTGATTGAATATGTTTTAATAATAATTCATTTTAACCAACTCGTGAAATTATCATAGGGCACTTTCTCAGATTTTGACGAAACTAGTGTCGGGGGATTCAGAATAGTGAGTTGTTGCATATCGACGAGTTTCGTGGTAATCGAACATCTTATGTGGTCGTGCGAGCTCGAAACATTCGATGATTGAAAATGAAAATTAAAATAATAATATAATTTCACTATACAAACACCTTAACTCTTAAACCCTCTTCATAATTTTCTTCCCACCACCATTTTTCTCTTCAATCAATTAAATCATGAGCTAGGATCAGTGAAATCGAAAGATTTTGGATTCGTTGAACTCGTATGAGTGGGAGCTTCATTTTGGTATGTGTGTGCTGTTGGATGCGATCGAGTTTGATCATGCTTAATTGTGAGAAGTCGAAGCTAAGGTTTTGCTTTGGTGTTGATTTAAGCAGAGTTGATCGAATCAAGGTGTGGCGTTGGGTTTCTAGTGTTAAGAGCTTCGATTTATGGAAGTTTGGTGGTGTACGTCCAATGAAGGTGGAAAGCGACATTTCTTTGTAGCTTAGTGGAGTGGGGGTCGCGAATGGAAGGGAGAGTTTGGAGGTGTTTTCGAAGGTGTGGATGAACTTGTGGTGTGAATAGGAGATGATTGGCGATAGTTAGAAGAGCCGAAGGTGGCCGAGATGATTTGTGACCAATATGGTTGAAGAGAGGAGGCAAATGTCACTTTCTGATTTTGATGATCGAGCATGTCAAGAGTGGGTGCAGCACGGAGCACTTGAGAAGTGGAATTCGTTAGCACGAACGGTGGTTGATTTCATCGAGCAACGCTTTATATTGTTGGAAATGCGGATTACGGTTCTTAAGGCAGAATTAACACTAGAGGAGGGGTGAATAGTGTTTAATTAATTTTATGAATCATTTTGAAATATTTTCAAATTAAACCCAAATAGATGCAATTCAATAACATAGAGACAATCATAGAACCAGACACGGATGCAAATAGTAAATAAAAGCAGTAAAGGAAAGAACACACCGGAATTTTATACTGGTTCGGAGTTACCCTACATCCAGTCCCACACAATTTCTTATGTAGATTTCTTTTCAAATATAATGTCGATATTACAACCTCGATTTCAAGGCCACGAGATACACCCTCCTGTCTCCGAGTCCAAGGAAAACTCTCTTGATTTAACCAGGCTACACGATCAAATAATTGATTTGCGGGCTACAATCACATCCAATTGATTTACGGGCCACAATCACACCGTTTCGAAACACACTTTGATAGAGAGAGACTCGATACACTTTGATCTTTCGATCTTTGATTGCAAATGATCCTATAACTCTGAATAGCACCAAGATCTTTGAGAGAGAGTGGCAGAGAATCAAACTAGTGACGATTGAGTTTTATGCACTTAGGATTTCAACGGAGTTTTGTTAAGAATGATTGAAAATAAGAATGGAAGAGAAAGAGGAGAGAAAAAAAGAAATCTTAAGTGAAAATTCATTGAAAACTAATGGTATATATAGGGGAATAACGGTCATGTCCATTCGTGAAATGTTATGACGAATAGACACTTCATTTGAAAATTTGAATTTTGAAATCTATGGCTACCATGTCGACATGGGGAGTATAGGCATGTCAACATACCCTAGTATTTTTTGAAAATTGATTTTAGGCATGTCGACATACCCTAGTATTTTTTGAAAATTGATTTTCGTTTTAAAAGAGATTTTCTTTCTAAAGTTTGTCGAAACAATCTTAGAACTTGGTAAACTATTTTGAGTATACTTTATGATTATAAAAACCTTTGGAAAGTGATCTTACGAAATATAAAAGTAATAAAAACTAAATATATAAATATTATGAGATTAAAGCTAAAACATTAAAACCAGGAGATAGTTTAAAAACAAGAAATGATTTTGAAATTAATATAATTAAAAATAGTTTTTGAATTAAAGCTAAAATATTTAAACCGAGAGAGTGATGTCTTCTTTTAAAAGATAGTTTTGAAAAAATCTAAAAATAAGTCATTTTGTGGATTCCATTCCACTAGAGAAGGTCGTGGGTTCCATCCCACCAAAGAGGTCGTGGGTTCCATCCCACTATTAAAGCGAGAAGGTGGATTCCATTCCATAATTAAAATCCGAATAAAGATTTAAGTGCTATTATGAATTTTTAACATAAATCTAGACTCTATTACTTATCTTGATATCTTGAACTCTTGAACTCTTTATACTCATGAGTCTTCAGTCTTGATTTCTTCAATCTTGAATTCGTCAGTCTTAAATCTCTATACTGTACAGTCTTCATTCTCAGTACCTACATATATATATATATCCTGCATATACATATATCTAGACAAAGATATTAGTATTTATATTTTATAACAAGTCCTAAGGTTGTTGTCATCAAAACCATCATCTCAGGAACTAACATATATTGCTGTATATATGTGCACGGCCTTGGTGGGTTTGACTCATGTGTGCACAGGACATTTGAAATTGGGGAAGAGATGGAAGAGAAAGATTAGTGGGTGGGAGGGATTAATTAAGGCATTGTTAATTATTGTTAAGTTAATTAATTAATGTTTTAATCTCAAAATCTCAAAATCTTATAAAAAACATATTTTGTACATACGAAGTCCAATTGAGATGCCGATTTCGCCATTGCACTCGTATCGGGATTCTCTACGACTTAAGTTGATTTTGCTAAGTTTGGAGAAAGTGGAATTTTGAGCTAAAATCGAACATCGGTCAATTTTAGATCATGCAAGAACGCTTAAGTGTTGGTTGGAATTTTGATGATTTTACTCACCAGTTAAATTATATTTGTTGTGATAATTGTTGTTGTGTTAAAATATAAATAGTATAACGAACTATGCAAGTTATTACTTTCGAACCCCTCGTTGATTTTAAAAGAAAATGACAACAATATATGTCGTACAATCTCTCTTTTAATTCTCTACAACATATATCATGGTCTGGAATTGTTTACATATTTGATATTGTTGTTTAATAAAGTTAGAAATTGTATTGTGAATGTTTGAAGCAATATAGTCACAATAAACGCACTTTGAAATCCCTGGTATTTAACAATTGTTAAATTGGTAAAATTGTGATATGTTGTGGAAATATATATATTTGGTTATTCCCTACACACATTTTGGTGTGTTTGACATAGAGGAATTAGTTTTGCCATTTGTGGAAATTGGGAATGGAAATTGTGGTAGTTAAAAGTGAAAAAGTCGCTGTTGATACACTTTGAAATCGCTTTGTATTTGGGCTTCTTTGTATTTTTAATAAGTAATATAAATGCACTTATTTCAAAAAAATATCTAAGTTTGATATATTGCTGATAATTATTTATGGATTTTTAATAAATTATTTTAAATTATAAAACTTATTTTATGGTTTTTAAATAAAATTATAAAATAGATATTTTAAATAATATTTTGAGTAAGTGTTTTAAACCATATTATAAGTATATATATTAAAGAATGGTATATAGTACATATAGTTTTAGAAAATTAGTTAAAGATGTTATTTAAGAAATAAAACACTTTTGTATTGTGATATCTTGCAAATTGTTTATAGTATTTTATTAAATATCTTATTTTTATAAATAAATTAGTATATACACACACACATATCTTTTAAAGGTATTTTAGTATATTTAGAAGTTTGGAAAATAAGTTTATTATTTTGTAAAAGAAAATAAAGGAGTTTGTGGGTTATAACACTTTTGTTATAATGGATGGTTTTGTAAAATTGATTAAACATGTATATTACCTTTTTTTAATAAGTGAAGGTGTTCTTAGGGCTTAAAATGAATGCTTTAAAGCTAATAGCAATTATAAAAGTGATTTTAGATTTATAGTAACGATGTTTGGGCAACATTTGTTTTAACTCGTTTAGTTATACTTTGAAAAGTAATTAGATCTTTAAAAGAGAGTTTTAAAGATAACAGTTAAGTGAAGTGTTTTGGGTTGTTGTAAATAGTGTTTTATTAACATTTGTTTATAAACCATTGAATAATATTTTAAAGTGGTGAAATATTGTCAGCTGATTTTGGGTAATACTTAGATCTTTAATAATGGAATTTTAAAGATAATAATAAGTATGGAACCTTTTAGGAAAGATAGAAATGATAAGTTTTAAAATATAAAAGAGAGAAGAGGTTTATAATAGCAATATGTGAGAAACATTTCTTTTAACCTTTTTTATTTTATTTTAAAGTAAGTAAATCTTGTTTTTGATTTATTAATATACTTATACCGTAGATATAAGTATATGAATACTTTTTGAAGTATTGAAAAGAGTATGAATGAATAGAGAATTAGAGAATATTTGTATGTACCTTTGTAAAGATATTTTAAATATATATACAAGTAGAAAGGGGAAGTTTTAATTAATAAAGGAAAACTAATTAAAAAGGTGATTCGAAGTTGTTTATATGACTTGATCGTGCATGTGTGTGTTGATCATGCTTTATGTGTTACTTGCATTTGGTAAGCATATGGGACTTAGTTTCCCTTATGTGATCATTCTCAATGTTTTTTTGAAATTGACCAAATATAACTCTGGAAATATATAGAAGAAACACGGGAATTATATGGTACAGTCATCTTCGGTGGTGCAGGTGACTCTACCCTAGAGATTCCCATAGTTATGCATGCATGAGTGGTGCACCTCGGTCTTGTGATGTGGCCAGCTATGTATTTCCTATGATACAACAACTAGGGATGTACGACGCTTTAGGAGGATATATCCAATCCTTGTGCATGAGGACCGTTCTCGAAGTACCGAGGGCACCTTCGTGGAATCCTACACAATTAGCAAATGCACCTTAGCGATTTTGATTGTATGCCTATTATTGTTGTGGTGTACACTCATAGGCACCATAGCTACTTGACTATATAAATTTTACACCTTAGACATTATTATAATATCACTGGATTTTCTAATAGAAATGGTTTTGTTATCATAAGTAAAGACCTGTCCATGTTTATTTATGGCATGGTCTTATGATATAATTTTATTTTTGAAGGGTTTTAGAAATATAAAAACCCATATGGTTTGAGTTTCTTACACTGGTTTACCAGACTAATCTGGTTGTTGTTCTCTTATAATGCTCGGGTCAGCCTGAGTATATTTTAGATTTAGCGATGGGCACAGTGGAGTTTCAGGAGACGAGCTGGATGCCTCCAACAACTATTCACGTATTTATTTTCCACCACATTACTTGTTTGTATCTATCAGCATTTGTGAGGACATGCTGTTATAACTGTCTAGGTCGATGATAGGTTAGTTTACTCTGATTAATGTATGTATATTAAGTATTATTTTTGTAAAGATCTTTTGAGATATTATATGTTATCGTTCTGCATGTGAGACTCTCATATTGTGTTCTTCTGTCATGTTCTATTCGTTTTCTTTTACCCTACGTTTTGTGTTTTCGACACTTGCGTGTTCGGCACAAGAATACCATAGATGTATTAGTGTCAACATTCAAAGGTAGAAAATGCCGTTCGTTATAGTGGAAAGGAAGAATTTTGGAAACTTATGCATCAAAAGAACCAAATTAATATTATTCATAAATTGAAAGATAGATAACTTATGATCTCACTAATTAGCATTCTTACTTTTGAAGCTAGTGTAAATTTTAGGTTTATAAATTGTATAACTAATTTAAGATATGTTAAGGTAATTAGAGGAAAAAAAGAATGACATAAAATTCATTTTAACATGTTGAATGTTACTGATATAAAAATGGCACATACTAATAATTGTAAAATTATGGTCAACTTGATATATATATATATATATATATCTGTGTGTGTGTTATATGCAACTGAAAGTGAAAGTAAATTTAAATATTTACTATTTTAAATTAGACTTTAAACTAAATAGAGAATTAATTCCATTAATTTTATTTTATATCTCTTTGATTTGATGTCAACTTTTAGATTGGAGAATTTATTATGTATTAGTTCTCTTTATTACTAATTAAAATGAATTAATTTTCCATTTAAATGATATAAATATATGATTGTAATCATTTATAATATCAAAAATAACTTGAACAATAAAATAAGTATATTATCAATACTAAATTACATATACTTTGCATAGAATTTATGAAAAGTATTATTTTTACAGAGCTATAGATTTAAAGCATACATGAAAAGCACTAAACTTAACATTGTTACCAAAGTGATAACATTGATGAAGATTAATAATTTGACTACTTGACCTTCTAACTTTTACACCTAGAATAACATTTAGGTTTATAGATCATGCAACAAATTTCATACTAATGATAATGTATATATAGTTTTCATTACATCATTTTAACTATATTAGGCATCCAAAGAAATTTTATTCGTCAACTATGCATATTGCAACTTTGATGATTCCAACTGATTGAAAATGATCCTAGGTTTTATGATAATTTTCAAATAATATGAATAAAACCACACAACATGAATTGGATTTTGATAAAAGAGAATTAAATGTGAATACTCTATACTTAGTTTGAATTCAAATTAAATGAAATTAATATAATTTAATTCAATTATATACTGTCCTTTCTATCGAAAGTTAGTTTACTTTTTAACATTAATAATGAATGAATTTTCAATTCGTAATGGTATATAATCCATAAATTTAATTATAAACATTATTAGTAAATAAAATTTCAAAATAATATAATATCACACAAATTCATTAATAATAAAAACTAATGATCATAGTCTTTTGTAAAATCCCTAAGAATTCAATGTTAACTATGCATAAAATAGAAAAACGTGCGATGTTTATGAACATTTCTGTTTATGAAACATCCTTATAGAAAAATGTATTAAACCTTAGGTTGTTTAAGATGGATGAAATTTGATATTATGAAATAATTTTAGGTTGAGTAAAACATTCAAAAAAAAATTAAGTTTATAGAACACATATTTGCAACTAAACTTTTATATTTATACTTATAATTGTTTTTCCAAAATATGGTATGTAAATATATAATTTGACTATGATTTACTACACATAAATTTTAAAAAATTTAGCCATTTTGGATCTTTAATGGGCCTATGAAGCCAAAATATACCTAGAACTTCTCTAAGTTTCTTTTATTTATAAGTAAAATCAGTATTTTATTTAATTTTATAAATAAAGTTTTAGTTTTATTTAATGTGCATGTAAATTAGAGTATATCAAATATACTCTTATGTATATATTTGTGTGTAACGCTAACTTAATAAATTTATTTAGGGAAGGAAACTTTTCATTTCCTATCTCTTAAATTATTTAATTAATGACGAGACATAAATTTATTTAAAGAAGGAAACTTATCTTTTCCTTCCTCTTAACTTATTTAATTAATGAGGGATCATAATTTAGTTAGAGAAGGAAGCTTTTCATTTCAATCTCTGAATTAAATTAAATAATTGATTAATAAAATAACATTAATGACTAATCTAAATATGATATGAATTGTAAATATATTCACAGCAAATATTGTGCAAGTGCAACATACAGCAGTGTGCATAGTCAGTGGTAATTGATATGTATACATAAAATAAACAAGAACAATTTGAATGGTTATTACATAGGAATTGAAATGGAAATAAATAAGGGATGACCAGTGTGATTGATATAGTCTCCCTTTTAGTAAACTTAATTAATGCACTGTATTAATGACAATCAATAGGTACCATAATGTAAGAATAACTGTGACGACCCACCTTTCCGATCCCTAAAAACGACAATTAATATATCCTCGGCATTCGTGTGTCATTGCCCAAGCATCCTAAAAATAAGTTGTCTTGGGGTGAAATAAATAACAAAACAAGACAGAATAGATAAACCTCACATCGGAATGGTTACATATAACATAAAATGATATATGACAAAAGGTTTCTCCTTATAAGGAATTATCAGAGTTATAAAAATAATACTACATCTAATAGGTTGATAGCTATACATTCTGACTTTTCATTTTCAAGATACAAAATACACCTACATAATCATACAGTGGAAATAAATAACTAGATACCTAAGGAGCCGCCTGCTCGATCACCGTCTTCAAAGATCTTCAAAGAAAACCTGCTATTCTCGGACTATCCAAATATAATTGAGTACCCGAGAGTTTAGGGAAAATAAACAATTCAGGTCAGACAAAATGTCTGGTATGAGTAAAACTTTGAAACGAAAGGAAGTGAATTTAACAATAATATGTGGGACAATAATCGGGGATAAATCCAAACATAGATGATGAGTACAATTAGTTTAACATTCAGACTTGAAAGAATGAAAATAGCCTGAATAAAAATCCAAACTAGATAGAATGGATAAAACAAGACAACAATACAAACTCGATAGAATGGACTAAACAAGATAACTATCCAAACTGGATAGAATGGACAAAACCAATAATTGAACACCGCAAAGAGTGGTTGACTCTTCCCGTTGTAATTAAAGAAAATAGATTCAAAGGTTCGAATCGAATAAGAAAAGGAAAATTTCCAACAATGACTAGGAAGGTGCATGCCCTTGGAATATTCCTCTAGTAATATACTCCTGAGAAGCTCATTTACTCTGTGACACTTCTCGGGACCCTTCAAGCCGGACCCCGCCAGACCTTACTGAGAATCCGAATATTTCACATCTAAATCTGAACCGTTTTTCATATGATGGTACACAAAAATCTAGATGAGATGTGAAAATACCCTAATTGGAGCAACCCCACATAGCTTAGCCCCCTCTCGCGCTTTTGGTTTAGTCATTTCCGACAAAGGATAACAAAGATCAATGGAGCAACACATCATCTTAGAATGACGATAATAAAGAAGCCGAGGTAACCGATAGTTGGGAAACCAACTATCAAGGTATAAAACGATCGTATATAGAAATTAATTCTTGTATACTTATCACCACTCATCGAATTCCAACTTGTACTATCTCCTGGTTAACAATAATTCCAGACAAGTCAAGGTAGTGTTATCTCAAAGTCATGTCTCACGATTATTCTTATCTTTCTAAATAGTGACAAGTCTACTTCTTCGTCGTTTAACGCTAAGTATACAAATAAATCGTTCCCATACAAGTGAATCGCTTTATGGATATTAATTCATTTCCATAAATGAATCAAACTTTTTTCTTTTAAAACCCGAATTCGTGCTTGGCCTCACATTACAAGTATTAGCTTTAAAATAATTTGTTAAAAGAGTTCACTAACTTCAAAACATCAATTTTAAAAGGATTTAATAACTTAAAACATCTTTATTACATTGATTAATTAACTTTAAACTTCATCACACAATTTGATTTTTGAACTTCAAATGACTTTAAATAATAAAATGGGTAAACCACTTTAAACCTAAATAATTAGTAAAATATAATTAATTAAATTAATCAATAATTAATTATCATTATTTAAAATGAATAACAAAGTCAAAACATACTTGTTACTTTGATAAATTCACTTTGAAACTTCATAAATTAAGTTGATTAATTAACCACAATAAACTTTAATTAAAAAGGGTAAATCACCTCTAAAACATCATTAATTTAATCAATTAGTTATATTTAAATATAATTATTTAATTTATTTAATTAATAATTAAACATCATTATTTTAAAATGATTAATAAATTTAAATCATCATTAAGGAAAGATTAATTAAAGTTAAAACAAGTTGATTTCCTTTTAAAAGTCATTAATTAAAAAGATTAATTAATTTTAAAACATCATTAATTAATTGATTGATTAACTTTAATCCATCATTTTCAAAAGATTAATTAGCCTTAAACATCATTAAATAAAATGATTAATTAAATTTAAAACATCATTAACTAAGTTATTAGTTAAATTTAAAACACATCATTAATAAGTTAATTAGTTAACCTTAATCCTTGTTAATTAAATAATTAATTAAATAATCATTATTAAAATAATTAATTATTTTTGAAAACATCATTAATCAAAACCTTACTTAACTTGTAAAACAATTCCAAGCACGAAGATGAAACCAAATGGTTTGATAAGAAGTGATTTTTCGAAAGTGACGATACAACGACTATCGCTATACGGGCAGTTCGACAAACAAGTTTATAATATTATCAACACAACCAAACATTACATAGCAATGGTTTAAGCATACATACAACAAGCATTCATAGGCAATAAATATGAGCATGAATACAGTTTTAAAGCTTTGGTTTTTTAGGGTAAAATTTTACTTACTAACTAGTTTGCAAACTAACATTTACTTAACATGTTTGTATCCATCACACATATACATTTCCAAACCAAACATGAACAAATTCACATCATATCCAAACTAAGTAAGAAATATATATCACAACGTATCTAAAGTAAAATATTTCTCAAAAAGTTAAGAGTTTTACTCACCGAAAGCTATCCAAACTTGAAATAAACATTAAACTTGTAGAGCTTGGAAACCACCAAAAATCAACTCGGAAAGGGTCATATTCTCCTTGGTTTTTAGACATCTTACACTTGGAATTGGGTAAAGTGGTTAAAAGAAAGTTTTAGGAAATTATTTCCTCTATCGTTATAGAAAAAGGAATTACTCAAAAAGGTTAAATTTTGAGGAAGTTATGGTCAAAACAGTGAGCGGTATTTTCAGATATCAAAATCTAGGTTCAATAACACTCTGGCAAAAAAAAATGAAATTTTGGAGAACCTAAGCTCAAAATTAGAAAAAGTTATAAACTACAAAGTTGTAGCCATTGAAAGTATACACGATTTGAAAAAAAGAAAAGCTTGATTTGGCATAGTTTGTAGGAAGTTACGGCCGAATGAATTTCGAGTAAAATAGAGATATTTTTAAATTGAAAAGGAGGAGATTTAACAAGTTTGAAATTTTTTAAAAGCTTAAACTTGGATTTTTTTAAAAACTTAAAATTATAAATGGAAGCCATTAAAAGGTTCCATGAAGCTTTTAGGAAGATGAAGAACTTTTGAAAAAAATGGAAAAAATGAAAAGAATAAGGGAAAAGAAAATGGAGAAAAGCTTTTATACAAAATGCATAAAGCAAATTACCATTATACCCTTGTCCTTTGCCCTCCATTCATATGCTTCCACCTTATCACCAAGCCTCCCTCCCCTTGTACTCACGTTTTTTTTCTTGTGCCCTTCCATGAAAACCTGACCCAACATGCATTTATAAGCATTTGTACTAAATGTCTTTCTAATTTTCCAAAAAGTCACATTATATTCCCTTATGTTCCCTTAAGCATCTTATTCTTTTTAAACTTGATATACATTGGTCTAAATACATATGCATACATTAATACACACATATATACACATATTAACTTATCTACAAATATATATATTCACAATAAAAAGTTCACAAGGTTTCCGATAACTTCTTTGCCGACAAAAAATCGAAAATCAGAAAACGAATTCTAGTCACATTTTCAATCTTTCTTCGAACTAATTATTTTTGTAAACTAAATTTGAAAACTATTTTATCTTTAATATTTATTATTTAAAAGTGTTTTTATTCTAATTATAAAACCTATTATTTGAATATTTAAAATTAATTGAATATTCAGAAATTAATGTGGTGAAATTCCGGGTCGTTACAATATGGAAGGTAAACAATGAATTGTATGTATACATTATTGTCTTAATTAGAAAGAGAAATGACATCGTACTATGACAATATATGTAAAGAAAAATAAATTTTATATGAACACATACAAGTAGATCCAAATATGTATATATGGAATTCAATCAAAGCTTTCTAATAATATAAATTAGATAGTTATTACAGTCAATTTCAAAATTTTGATTTGTTGTTAAATTCATTTTATTCATATGTAAATATCTAATGTAATAAATGTGAAAGTAACACATGCAAACATACATACATACATGTATTAAAATTCAAAACTAAAATTACACTTTGTTATGAAAGATTAAAACATAGATCTGTAATTGAAACATTGTATTGATTACATATAAATTTCATTTTTAACTTTAAATATAATTCAATCAATCAACATGAAAATGTAATTTTCTAGATTTAAAGAAATGGTATTTAAATTAAATGTCAAAACATAAAAAACATTGTATTTTAAAATATATAGATTTAGTTTCAATTTAACAAAGTAAAGAAAAGCAGCTAATCAATTCGAACATGTAAACATTCAGATCTGAAGAATTACAATTTAATTAAAATGTTTAAAAACATAGATCTACACTTAAATGTTGTTTTAAAACATAAACAAATTTAATTTTGATCTAGCAAATGAAAAATCAATCATATCATTCAATAAATAATTCAATCTTCATAAACAATTTTTAATTAAGCAAGACAGTAATACATCATACAGATTATGAAAGTCAAATTAAATTTCCATTAAACATTGCAAAATCACTATCTATATATAGAAAATGACATACCTTGCTACCTAATCCTTAAAACACACCTTCTTGGTGTTGCCTTTGATTTTCACCTTGAATGAAGAATGCTTCTAGATCCGATTGAATCACCTTAGGATGTTGCCTAGAAATCACACCTTGAATGATGATATCTCCTTGGATCTTCAAGATCCACATCCTATCCTTGCAAGAGATGGATGAAACACTTTTGTTTTATTTTATTTGATCTTTTTATTTGGATTTGAAAGATTTTGGAAATTTGTATTCTTTTTTTTGTTTCTTCCATGAAAAGTTAGGAGGAGAGAGAGAAAGAATAAATGAGAAAGAAAATGAATTGTACATACAGAATGTATTCAGGTATATGTATTATTTGAAAGAATGAAACTTTTTACATTCTTTAATTAAAACTTTCCTAGTTAATTCTCTTGATTGTTTCCCTCTCTCTCTCTCCAATCCTTTCTTTACACGTCTGTCATCAAATGACATAAAATTTCCACAAATCATGTCATCAAATGACATAAAATTTCTGTGATATCCCGGGTTTTTGAGCAATATAAATTTAATAATCAGTATTGATAATTTAATTGGATTGATAAATTTTCTTTATAATTTTAATTTAATTTGGTAATTTAATCTTTTAAAGGTTAATAAATATTTAATCTGGCAATATTGATAAGACTTGTTTGTTAAAGCTAATAAAATTTTATTCTATTTATAATATATATATTTGATATATATTGTGAATGGAAATATCTTTTGTTTTAAATTAAAGATTGTATTTTCAAATTGTAATATATATGTATGTATATGTTATAATTTGGATTGTTTTGAATTTAATTTAATCTATTGATAATTTATATATGTATGAAGTATGATTTAAAGCTTTGTTTTAAAATTAATATTTTTCAAAGTTTAGTTTAGATTAATTCCATTATTTTCAAAATATAAGATAATTGTTTATTTTAATTATGATAGTTTAAATAAAGTTTTATTTTGTATTCTTTGAAATGTTTAAATTTAAGTGGTTATAAATATATATAGATTTAATTAAACCTTTCTTTTTAACATCTCTTAAACTAGAATAGTTGTAAACATAAGTAATATATACATAAATTACTAAATTTCACAATTACATAAATAATAGAAATTCATATTGCACATATATATAAATACTTTTGTAAATAAGGTTTTAAAATATAAATATTTTTCAAAGGGTATTTGGTTTTATAATATTTTCTCTAAAAATAGTTTATATATACATATACTAAGATAAGTGTTTATTAATTAGTAAATTAAGTATAAAGGCTTTATATTAACATTTAAATTAAATAAAAAAATTATTTAATATATTAAAAAGGACATGTGTAAATACATTAACACTTGGTAGTAACAAGTGTAGGGTAATTAAGTGATAAAAGACACTTGTAAGCTAAATAAATTTACATGGACATTTGTCCAATTTATAAAATAAACAAGTGGCAAGATTCTATTTTCTCTAAAAATTGAGTTAAACTAATATAATGTTGTAAAAGAAGAAACCTGATTATTTTCTTTTCAGTTCAAATCTTTTCCATCTTCTTTTTCTCTCTATCTTTCTAAATTCAAATGAAAATCAAAATCTGAAACCAAAATCAAAAGAAATTAAATTATTCCAACCTGAGATCAAAGCCTGTAAACAATTTCTCAAGACTAAAATCAATGGGAACAGCAACTTCAACACCAGATTCAACATAAATCAAAGCATGCAGTAGGATCAACTCAATATTACAACAAAGAGAAATTCAAAAGCAAATTTAAAGTTTTCACAAATCAAATTTCAAATCCTGGAACATGCTCTGCCCTGTTCTCTGCTCTGTTTATAGGTGAGTAAATTCTTTTTAAAAACAGTTTTTAAATTTGTGATTTGGCTTAAATGACTGTGATGAATCTCTGTAAAATAGGGTTGCATGTGTTCATATGTATAGATGAATGTATATATATGTAAATGAAATGCCTCTGTTCTCTGTTTTATAACCTGTGAGTAAACCTATATACTTGATGCTTGAATCTGTATATATAGTTGTTGTTTGTGACCATGCTTGAAGTAAAAATTGCAAACATGTTTATATGTATACAAATCTGTATATATTTGCCTGTGCATGACTGGAACAAGAAATGTTTGCTTCTGTTCTCAGTTCCAGGTTTCAAAAACCTGTCTATAATCAAACTCTCTTCCTATAATTCTTGTTAGGCTTAAAAATCTAAACAAAACATGTTTTAAAAAGCAAGATTGAAGTTCTAAAAATAATCTTGAGTTGAAACTGGAAGTAAATTTTGTCGGGGTAGAGGATAAACAGTGGAATTCAAAATATGTCGAAATTCGAATGTTACAATTACTTGATTTACTTATACAATTCATCTCGTCTTGAAAAATCATGATTTTTAAAAGTAAAATCAAAATTTTTAGTGACCTATTGATTGAGAAATTCAAGGTTGAACGAATTTGGGTCTTTTGGCCATTGCTGGTCATCGGTGTGTTGATCGGAGCTAATATCTGGGTCGAAGCTTGCTTGAGTGTTGGAGATCATGGGAAAAATACAATCAAAATTTTCCAATGTCTAAATTGATCGAATTCGATCAAACTAGGGTTTTAGGTGGAGTTTTTGTTCGTCTGTTGTCAAAGGAGTTTCGACATGGATAGGGGATCGGACACGATCGCGATGGGGGGAAAAGTTTGCTGGAGTCGTGGCGAAGCTGCGGCGAAGTGGGCGAGGCTTCTCGAGGCGGAGTTCGTCGGCGATGGGTTGTTTCTGATCGAGATGTGGGTTCCAGTTTTGATCGAGGTGGTCGAATTTCGTTTCGATGGTGGAGATTGGTTTCTGGGTTGATGGTTGGGTTGTCGAGGTCGTATGGAGTTGGTCGGCGATCAGTTGGATGGTCGGAGGGGAGAGGTTTGATCGTGCACGTGCACGTGTGCACGTTCGTGTACCAGGTGAGTTCGACTTTGGGGAAGAAGAAGATTTCTCGGGAAGGTCTCGTGAATTCTGCGTGAAGACTCGAAGTGGATGAGTAGACGAGCGACTCGAAGTTTGATCGGGGAAGAAACGTGTTTGGCTCGGTAATTTGTGTATACTGGGTTATTAAAGAATGTACTCAAGCTTTTCAAATGTTTCAACGTTATTTTCAAAAGAAATTATAAAGTAATGTTTAATTAGATTTCAAATATATTTTAAATAGATAAGTTTAAAGGATATGATAATTATTTCAAAGATAAATAATTGTTTAATTTAATTAAACATGTTTGAAAAGCATTTTCAAAGATTTTAAGTATAATAAAAATTTAGGGTTTAAATTGTTTTAAAGTAAAATTACATTTTTAAATATATGATTGATTTTTAAATGGGTTTTAAATAAAGTAAATAATTTGAGTTTAATTAAGGATAATAAATAAGTAAATTTAATTAAAGCTTAATTACTTGTTGTAATTAAGAATAATTACTTAATAAAGTAATTAGTGGGAATAAATGTAATTAAGAAATAAATGAATTAGAGATTGAGTGATGATTAATTTATTTATTAATTAATGTAATTAATTTTAGAAAGATAATCACTTATGTTTTTATTAAGTGTAATTTTTTAGTGAGGTAATTAATAGATAATTATTCAATGTAATTAATTTAAGAGGAATTGCTTATGGAAGTAATTAATGGATAATTACTTATAGAAGTAATTAAATGGAAGTGATTAAGAGTTAATCATTTGATGTTATAAATTAAAGGATTAATTAATATAATTGATTTGAAGTTAATTAATTAAAGAGTAATTAATTAATTGAAGAGTTAAGGTTAATTTATAATGTGATTAATGTCTTGTTAAGGTAATTAATTAAAAGAGAGTAATTAATTAAGGAAGTAATTAATTAATTAAGTAATATTAATTAACATAATAAATGATGTAATTAAGGTTGATTAATTAATCAATAATAACTGATTAAAGAATAATTAATATAATTAATTAAGGAATTAATTAATTAAGGTAAGTCATTAAAAGATGGTTAATTACTGTTTATAATTAATTAAGGTTAATTAAGGAATGTAGTTAATTAAAGATTACTTATTTAATTAACTAGAAGGTAATTAATTAATGAAGTAATTAGAGGATTATTAATTAATCAAGGTTGATTAATAAAAGCAATTAATTTAAGTATGATTAATTAATTGTAATTAATTAAGGATTAATATAATTAATTATAGTTAATTAATTAATGAAGGTTCATTAATTATTGTAATTAATGATAGTAATTAAAGGTTAATTACTGTATATGGTTAAGAATAATTACTTGAATGTAATTAAAGTATAATTAATCAAGGAAGATTAATTAGGGAAGATCATTAAGAGATGATTAATTAATTAATTTGTAATTAATTAATGCTAGTAAGCAGGATTAAGGTAATCCAAGTAATTAAAGGATAGTAATTAATTTAATTAAAGGTTAATTAAATTGATTTGGAATTAATCAATTCTGCTTTTGAATGATTGGTTAATATTGGATGATTGATATTGGGTGATTGGATGATATTGGATGATTTGGATATCTCTGATATATGTGATATGCTGCTTTGTGAGATGAATGTTTGATATAAAGTATCTGTGATAATGTGATTTATCTATCTGTTTATATCATCCTGAATATAAGTTAAATGTTTAAACCTTTAAACAACTTGGCCTTAAAAGATACGTTTTGGATTTCGATGAGACCGGGATCGGGTTTCCAGATTTGGGATCCAAAACCACATCGATCCAAATTAACGTTAGTCGTTAATCCAAGTGGAGCAAGTGAAGACTCGAGGTGTAAGAACTATTCTTTGTCAGTATAACTCTGTGGGTGATTCCGTAATGAGTTTGACGGAAATAGTACTTATAGGTTCGAGATGAAGATTCAGAGTGCAAGGGTTATTGTCGTTAACTCTGAGGGTGATTCCAAAACGAGTGTAACGAGATAATGCCTTCGGTTTCGTTCGAACCCGGAACGAACTTGTATGGATTGAATGCTTTCAGCACATCGTCAGGTGGACGATGAGCATTCTAAGTGATGTGTTCTGATTAAAGGTAATCGTAGCCTCAAGCCTCATCAACCGGGAATGGCTAAAACAGGGGAGGTGCAGCAAGGTTAGTGGGTAGCACCCAAGTAGTATAAGATTCCCCTGTCTAGAGGTCCCTTCTTTTTATTTCGGCTATGTGGGCAGTTGCTAGCTACAACCGTGGGGTTTCTTATGCGGGAATTATCCAGTAAGGGATGTTCCGGCCTTGTGTTGCAGGGGAGCGGGCGTACTCCTCGGTACGTTGATCTAGGCCACGTACTGTGACGGGCGGTACCCCAATAGCCCTGCCATTGTATGGAATCCAATTTCCAATAAGTGCCATCGGTCTTGATTGTATAACCCACTTTGTTGGCTAGTATGCTGGAATTTAATAATGTAACAATTTCAGCTATTTCATATTTATTTGAAAACCCTAGACCCTATTATAATATAACTGGATTTCCTATCAAATGTTTTGGTTATCGTAAGGTAAAAACTTTTCCGTGTTTATGTGCGGGAAGTCTTACGAGATACCTTTTCTTTCAAAGGTTTTTCAAAAGTTAAACAATTTTAAACCGTTTACTCACACCAGACCCATGTCTGACCCAAGTGTTTATTTTCTGTTTTATTAAACTCTTGGGTACTCATATTATATATGAGTAGTCAAGTGATTCAGGTTAGCTTGACGAATTCTGGAGGAGATTTGGAGCAGGAGGCTTCACCGTGTAGATATATTATGATTCCGCTGTGTATATGTTGTGTCTGTATCTGTGATACTTGAGTTGTATGAATTAGACAGATGTTTATAACTGTCTAATATGTGTTGTATAAGTTGTGTACTCTGATGTAATATGATACTATGCAATATTTTATGTGATATATTATATTTTATTCGTTCCGCTGTGGGATTCTGATGTGTTGTTCTTTCTTCTTTTCTATCTTTTCTTTTTCTATCCCTTTCTTTCTTAATTAACGATGCGACTTTCTGTGGAGAAAAAGTCGGGTTGTTACAATTTCCATAAATCATTTCATGCAATTATCTTTAAATTACATCAACATCGTATATCAGTGCACACAAATATAACTTTTATACATGCATTAAAATAATTACAAAAAAAACTTCAAAACATCAAATGAATAATAATTAATATTTCTCAAATATCAATTAATTTAATCAATTTACAACATTTTATAAATTAATTAAATCATGTGGTTTTTCAGAGAATTCATCATTACGGTTGTGTGACTTATAGTTGTAAATTCAGTTAGCAATTAATATCGAACTATTTGAATATTAACGTTCACACATCACTTAGCAGGTGGTGTGACATTTTGGTCGAATTTATCGCTTACACATCTTTTGGTAAAATCCAATTTTACTTATTATAAGCGGTACCTAATAGTGACAATTATTTACACCAATTCTCTTCGTCAAAAATATACCACTTTGGATTTATGGAATTTGGTAATGGTCAAAATTCCAATATCATCCACATTCAACTTTATAGTCCAAACCTAATACATGGTTTGAAAAAAAAGAAAAACTTGATTTGGCATAGTTTGGAGGAAGTTACGGCCGAATGAATAGGGAGTAAAATGGAGATGTTTTTAAAATGAAAAGGAGGAGATTTAACAAGTTTGAAATTATTTCAAAAGTTTAAACTTGGATTTTTTTTTAAATTAAATTATGAATGGAAGCCATTAAAAGGTTTCATGATGCTTTTAGGAAGATGAAGACTTTTGGAAAGAAATGGAAAAAATGAAAAGAATAAGGGTAAAGAAAATGGAGAAAAGCTTTTATACAAAATGCATAAAGAAAATTACCATTATACTATTGTCCTTTGCCCTCCATTCATATGCTTTCACCTCATTACCAAGCCTCCCTCTCCATGCACTCACGTTTTTTCTCTTGTCCCCTTTCATGAAAGCTTACCCAACATGTCTTTCTAAGTTGCCAAAAAGTCACATCATGTCCCCTTATGTTCCCTTAAGCATCTTATTCTTTTTAAACTTGATATTCATTGGTATAAATACATATACATACATTAATACACACATATATACACGTATTTACTTATCTACAAAAATATATATTCACACTAAAAAGTTCATAAGGTTTCCGATAACTTTTTTTGCCGATGAAAAATCGAAAATTCGGAAAACGAATTTCGGTCACATTTTCAATCTTTTTTCGAACTAATTATTTTTGTAAACTAAATTTGGAAACTATTTTATCTTCAATATTTATTATGTAAATGTGTTTTTAATTTAATTATAAAACCTAATATTTGAATATTTAAAATTAGTTAAAAATTCAGAAATTAATGTGGTGAAATTCCGGGTCGTTATACTCTCCCCCTTAAAAGAATTTCGTCCCCGAAATTTACCTCAATCCTATCATAGAAAACAGATTATCCTAGAAATACCTAATACATTAATCGCATGTAACTTATCCAGCAAAACTAGTATGATGTAAACCTATATGCAACCAAATTCAAAGAATATTCTGAAATAAGATACATCGCATACAATCATATCAAAAAATAAATTTTGAACTAAATGCCTAGGCTCTAATATTCAAAAATTTATTTTCAAATTTCTTCAAAAAGAAATATATTAAAACAAAAACAAAAAATAAATAGGAGGGGTTCCTACTAACAAAACATGTAAAACTCTAGAATCAAAACAACATGGAGCATCTAGTGGTATTCCGGTTCCTCCAAATACAACAACTAGAGTGAACAATTATTATCTCTTTCCCAAATAATTTTTTTTCCAAAATCATAATTTCAAAAGCATTAGGATTTAAGTCCTAATAAACAATAATTCAAAACCTTGGTTTTTAAATTTTTAACTTAATAAACTATGATATATAAGACCACACAATCAATCAATCAAATTCAATTAAATCAAAGCAATCAAATTCCATAAAGGAAAATCTAACACTTAACATTATTTAAAATGTCAAAAGATTAACATCAAACTCCTAACTTAAGTTCAAAACTTTCTTGATTGCCTAAATATAGATAATTATCTAAGCGTACCATTATTTGCTCATTAGCCTTTGGTTATTGCTTAGAAGATTATCCAAACTTACTCGGACAAAAATTGAAAGTTATACTCTAAAATTATTGGTTTCTTGACTACACAAATCTTTCTAAATCACATAAATTTGTATTTAATATTTTATTCAATACCAAATTTGTTTATGAATTATTTCATAATTTTCATCTAAGTTTAAAAAAATATTTTATAAAGTCATTTCTTTATAAAACACCAAATAAATACTTATTCCACTTTATTTACCTGTATAATACCCTTCTAAATCCTAAGAGTATATACAAAACAAAAAATTTATTTTTCTTTTCACAGTTTAGGGGAAGATCAAATCAAAATTTAGGTCTTTTAAACTGAGTCAACCTCTCGACCTCTAAAACTTAGAGTGTTAAGATGGACAATGTTTATAGGTTGACCCAAAATAACAAATAGTTTACAATACTTACATGTTTTAATAAAAGAAACGGTTTTAATAAAACGATGTCTATTAAAACCTTCCTACCTTTTTATCTTAAGGTGTTATAATGAATGATGTTTACGAAGTGACCCAATAACACCAATTAGTTTACACTACTTATATACTTAAATATTATTTATGGTTTTGATAAAACAACGTTATCAAAACCTTCATATCCAATCTAACCCATTTCAATCAATGTTAAATTACCTCGTATATCGTTTAAGGGTAAAATTCGTTTATTAGAACAATTTCTTTCAACAATACTTTTATTTTGGAAATCAATTCCCTTTTAGGAAACATAAAAATTGAATACCCGGTTTTTAGTTTCAAAACTCGTCTTTGAAAGTATACTCCTTACTTTTTCTTTATAAAATAACTTCAAACAACTTGTTTATTAAAACTCACATTGGGTTCGTTCGGATCTGAATTCATTTTGATCGCACAATGATAATGTAACGACCTGGTATTTCGAACCATTCGCATCCACACACATCGAACTTGAATTGCTCAAAATATCATATTGTTAATTTATATTTGGCAAAAACTCAGCATATACAGTAATAAATCAATCACAAAATCACAGACACAGAGTATTACAACAATAAGCAGCGGAAATAGATAAATAGTAGTTCATGAAGCTACTATATAAAACAGTAGAGTTTAAAGTAAAATACAACATAATATCTCAAATACAATGTAGTCTCGAATACAAACAAATGACAAGTCTGAACAAAACAACTGGATAGGTGAAAGCTGAATAGATATAGATTGATCTCCAAGTGAAGCTCCAGCTCCAAAGGTGAGTCTCGAATGTTATGACACTCAGTCTGACCCGAGCATAAAGAAAAACACAAAACACTCGAGTCAAGATTAACATTCGTATATAGTAAATTCAACTCAAGTGAAATGTCAACTGAAATACAAGCAACTTAAAGGATGTTTGGGATTTCCATCCTCTAAGGATCCATGGAACTATCTACTATATAGTAATATACGCTATTATAATATGTCTATAGTAAAGTAAACTATTAAAATAGCGTTAAGGCGTTACCCATATCCCCTTCAACACATTTTATATAATGTCGTAGTCTATACAGATACTGTAAACTCCACTCGCAAGTAGGCTATCAGGGAGCACTCCATATGTACGACACGATACAAACTCGTAGAAGGCGCAATAGGGCATGCGACAAGACACTGAGGCAATGCCAGGGTAGATATACCATTTGCGTATCCGGACTAATGGTAACACATAGCAGCTACTACCGCCCACCCCGTGACACACTCCCAAATCAAAGGTGCACCCAATCAAATCACAAAAGCAATAGAATGGTATTGAAGGAATGTGCCCGATCGGAGGAATGACTTCACTTGGCCCGGCGTGGCTCCTATTTTAGCCGCATCAAGCTGACTCATGGGAGTCAGGGCTATGTAAATACCATATAGATCGTCACCAAACCATCCTACTTCATTCTGGAATCTCCACCACGTACACAGTTGTCAAAGTGGTTTTCTATATTGGCAGAGAGTATGACAATATCTGATCCCGGTCTCTTTAACAACCAAACGCTTATTTCACACCGTGGTCTTTCCATTTCAAAATAGTTCATACCTCATATCAAAATATCATATTCATTTCAAAACCATATCAATTTGATATCATTATTCACTTTAAAAGTATTCATTTACAGAATCGTAACACTTTCAAATTTATAATGCTTTCGAAATCATAGCACTTCTGAAATCATAACACTTTGAAATCATAACACTTTGAAATCATAACACTTTGAAACCATAACACTTTTGAAACCATAACACTTTGGAAATCATAACACTTCCGACTTAAACAGTTTAGATATTGAAAAATAGTACATACATTAGAAAAATTATAAATTAAAATAATTTATATATTAAAATAATTTATATATATTAAATTCTTTATATAATAAAAATAGTTCCTCTAATTTCGTAAGTCAATTCAAATCATCTTAAATTCCAAAATTCAACTTAAATCAATTCAGGTTTAACCATTCAATTTAAAGTTCAAAGAATCAAGTTTTAAATATTCAAACATTTACAATATAAATTTCATTTATATTTCAACATTTAACTTTAATTTCTTTAATTAAATTGGAAAATATTCACTTAACCATTTTAATAACAATTTGTTGAAATCCCAATTTATACATAAAATCAATATTCAATTTTCGATCTCAATTTTTATTTAAAGTTGAGAATATTCATTTAATCACCTTTTACCAAATCGAGTTATAAATCATATCTTTCAAAATCTCAAAAGTCAATAAGTTCAAATAAATTCTTATTTAAATTCAATTATTAACCAATTTAAATTCCAAGTCAACATTTATTTATCTTCCCAACCTTTATTATTAAAGTTGTAAAAAATATATTTTTAAAATATTAATATAGATGTAAATAAATACTTAAACACGTTATAAATTTAATTTTATTAAATTAAATCTTATTATTAAATCTATTTTATATTAAATCTATTTTTATATATTTTAAAATAGTAAAATTATAAGTAAAATCTTAAAATTTATATTTTCAAAACAAACTTGTAAATTTAAATTTTCCAAAACATATAATTTTAAAAATCCAAATTTTATACATATATAAAAATAGTATTTATATATTATACTTTAAAAATCAATATTCAATAAAACCCATATATTTCCTTTTAAACTTTGGAAATCATTTCAAAATATAGACCAACGGTGTCCGTATATAATTTTCTATCCTATGGTCAAGTGATACGGATATTTATCATTTCAATCCGTAATTTAAATATCTACGGGTATATATCATTTCAACCCGCAATCCCAAAATTTAAAATCATTGAAAATCGCTTAGGTTTATCATTTCAACCCATAACGGTTTTCCCCTAATCTATAATATCGCTCGGGTATGTATCATTTCAACCCATAGGGAATTCTAAATTAAAAGGGACCTTGCAGAGTGAGAACAAATATGATAAAAAGAGTAACATAGCAACAACAGGCATATCATCAGTGATAAATTTAATAAAATATATACAACATGATATGGTGTCATATATCACAGGTGAACAATTGCAGATAATGGCATATCATATTTAACAATTAAATAAATTTAAATTTAACAACATATTTCAATTGTCGTTTCAAGTAAAATCAAATTTACTAACTATAAGAACATTAATCGTGAGTGATTGCTCATCTTTCGAGGCTAGAGAAAATAGGACAAGGACATAGGTAAGTGAAAAATCAAGGCAAGTAACTACTGCGATCAAATCTGGGTAGCGGTGGAATCAAAAGCAAGGCACGATGGAGCTGGATTTGATGAAGATCAACTATATAAGTAAACTTGTATATATAAACACTATATATATAAAAATCATATTTTAATTCAAACACATATATTTATTATCTATATATATATATAAGAATCTTCTTCTAAGAATCAATATTTAATTAACAGTATATATAAAAAAACTTCTCCATGTTATAATTTAAATCAATAGTTAATAAACCCCATATTAAAGTAAAACATTGTCTATAAATATATATATATATATAAACTAATATATGGACTTATATACATATTATATTTAAATTCAACATTATAAAACCAATATAAACTTACATTATCGTAATATATATATATATATAACCAACCGAAAGTATAAAGAAATTACTTTATTATAAAATCAATACTTTATTGTAATCAATATATACTCAATAGGTCATATATAAACCTATAGAAACTTACATTTACATCTCTTATAAATTTATATATATCTAAACTACAGATTACACACAACAGTTGCTATATTTATAAAGGTACAGAGAAAACAAACATATATGCCATCTCATACACTCGAAATAGGCTACCAGATCCTATATGTGTACCCTTAACATATTAAATCACATTCCACTGAACATATGCAGACTAGTATATATATAATATACGTATAAACATATATAAGTTTAAACCCATAGATTTTTGAAACCAAACATATATATGTATATTATAACATATATCCTTTACTGCTTATTTCTCTAAAATTTGATATGTTGCTAACAAATATATACAACATACATATCTTTTCTTTTCTTTTCAAATATATACACTTTTATATATATAACAAAACTATATATCGTCGCATGCCAGGCAGAGAAACGTGGAGGAGCAGCCATCAACCGTCTTGCGATGGCGGATTTTAACTCGTTCATTGTCGGATCTGGTCTCTCTGAGCTCCCGTTCGTGGGCTCGGCGTTCACCTGGTCTAATAACCAAGTAGGCCCTAGTCGTATTCTCTCCAGGCTAGACCGAGTTTTCGGCTCGGAGGATTGGTTCCGTTTACCCTTTTCCTTATCGGTTGTTCATCTACATCGAACTTTTTCTGACCATTCTCCTCTGTTAGTTCGATGCTCTCCTTTCTCTCTATCGGGGCCCTCTTCTTTTCGCTTCCAGAGTATGTGGAGATCTCACCATACTATTCCTCCAGTGGTAGCTGATTCTTGGTCCGTTCCCATCGTTGGTCCTCCCTGTTCTGTTTTCAGTCGCAAGCTGAAGCGCCTCAAGTGCTGTCTTAAGGCTTGGAACGCGAACGTTTTCAAGAACATCTTCGATCGTGTTCGGTCTGCCGAAGAATCTCTTATCGTTGCTGAATCTTTGTTAGACGAGTCTCCGTCTTCATCCAACAAGGAGGCGTGGGCTTCTGCTCAATCCTTCTTTGCTTCGGAACTTCGTATTGAGAATGACTTCCTTTGTCAAAAGGCGAGGGTCAAGTGGGTGGTGGATGGCGATGCGAACTCCAAGTTCTTCCACTCTTATATTCGCAAGAAGAACAACCTTCTAACCATTCGGGAGATCTTGCGTCCTGATCTATCTTTAGCATCCTCGCCTGAGGAAGTCAAAGATTCAATTGTGGCTCACTTCCAATCCTTCCTAGGATCGCCATCGGTTGCAGGAACCGACCCTTCTCTTTTAGCTTTCATTCCCAGGTTGGTTCTCTCGCCTGAAAGTGATATCCTAGCGGAATACCCATCGCCTAAGGAAATCCGAGCTAGTGTTTTCGCTCTAAGTAAGGATAGTGCAAGCGGCCCTGACGGATTCAACGGTACCTTTTACCATTGCTGTTGACCAATTATTCAGGCTGATTTCTGTCTTGCTGTCCAGTCTTTTTTCTCTGGTAGTTTCCTCCCATCTAGCTGGACATCCACCAACCTTTTTCTCATCCCTAAGTGCGACCACCCACGATCCTGTGGTGACTTTCGGCCCATCAGCCTTTGCAACTTCTCGAATAAGGTTATTTCCAAGATTTTGGCTAGCCGTTTGGCCCCTTTCCTTGAGCGTATTATCTCTTCGTCTCAAGCGGGTTTTGTTAAAGGTCGCTTAATTTCCGACAACGTCCTGTTGGCTCAGGAACTTATTTCCCAGATTGACAGGAAAGTGCGGGGCACTAATGTTGTCTTCAAACTGGACATGGCTAAGGCTTACGATCGTATGTCCTGGTTTTTCGTCATAAAGGTTTTGAGAACTTTCGGTTTTCCGGAAACCTTCATTGACCTTGTTTGGAGGCTTATCTCCAACTGCTGGTTCTCTGTGCTCATTAATGGTTCGGCTAATGGGTATTTCAGGGCTGGGAGGGGACTGCGTCACGGAGACCCGCTCTCGCCTTCGCTTTTTGTGATTGCGGCCGAGGCTTTCGTTCGCGGCCTACATACCTTAACGGTATATGGTCAGATTCAGCGTTTTGGGATTCCTAGGGGCTGTCCCCTCATTTCGTCTCTGTCGTTTGCTGATGACATTGTTATCTTCTCAAACGGTAGTCGCTCCTCCATCCGGAGGCTCCTTAGATTCATACATCAATACGAGAGATCCTCCGGTCAGCTCGTAAACCCTTCAAAAAGTTGTTTCGTCCGTGCGAAGGACTGCTCTTGCTCTCGATCATCCTGGATTGAGACATTTTCAGGCTTCAAGGAAACCTCGCTTCCATTACCCTACCTAGGTATCGTTCTGTACCGAGGTAGGAAGCTTAACGCTTTTTTCGACCCTTTATCTGACAAGGTGAGGGGTAAGATCATTCGTTGGAATGCGGCTCTTCTTTCTCAGGCTGGCAGACTGGTTCTCATAAAGTCTGTGTTAGATTCGATGGGAACTCATGTCTTTGCGACTATGACCCCTACCTCCTCTTTCTTTCGGTCGTATCGTTCTTTGGCCCCTTCCTTTTTCTGGGGCAACAAGGAAGACGGACGCCGCCATCACTGGGTCTCGTGGGACACGGTTTGCCGTCCCAAGAACGAGGGCGGCTTGGGGCTTCGCAACCCCAAGGATATTTGCTCTGCTTTTGCTTGCAAACTGTGGTACAGATTTGGTGCTAACGACTCTTTATGGTCCTCGTTCCTTCACGCTAAGTACCATAGGCTAGCGGGCTCTAATTATACGGGTTCTCCGTCCTATGCTAGCGAGACTTGGAAGCACATGCAGTCAGTGAAATCTTTACCTGATTCCCATGGCGGTCTTTCAGGCTGGGACGGTGCCCCGTTTTCCATCCTCAGAGCTTGGACGTCGATTAGAATTCCTACCCCCATCCGTCCTTTGTTTTCCTTCATTTGGGATACTCGTTCTCCTCCAAAAGTTTCTACCCTGATGTGGCGTATCCTCCATGATGGGCTGCCATTAGACGAGAATTTCCAGCGGATAGGCATCCCAGATGCTGTGACACTGGGGAATCAGAATCCTTGAACCATTTATTCTTCGCTGGTTCCTCAGCCAGATCTTGCTGGAACTTCTTCGGAAACTTGGTTGGTGTCCGAGGAATTACCAGATCTGTTAACGATCTACCATCTACCTGGTGGACTGGGAACTCTAGGAAATCTCTTCGTTCGATCATTCATCGCTCGATTCCATGTCTTATTTCCTGGCACATCTGGTGTGCTCGGAACAAGGATATCTTCGACTGTTCTCCTATGGACCCCGTGGCCATTATTCGGCGCGTCAGGAATGACGTATTCCTTGCGTTCCGAGGTCGGCCATTCAGGGGACGCATGGGCTCCCATATTCAGCAACTCGCGGGCCTTCTGTCTATTACCTGTGCGCTGAGTTCCGCTAGAACTGGCGTTGGTTGAGTGATCCAGTCGGGGCGTTGGCCATCATCCGACGCTCTTGATTCTCTCATCCCCCCCTTTTTTGGTTTGATGTGTTTGCTAGTTTTTCATGTTTAGGCTTTGTAGGGATATTTGGTCGTTGTCTTTGGCTGGGGATTTTTTCCTTCGGTTCGCACTTCAGATTTTCGATCTTCTTTTCGGGTGTTGGAATTCGGAGCTCATCGGGTCCTGTCGTTTGGCCGGTAGGGTTTGCTTGAGGCCGCATGTTCTGGGTCTCTTGTATTAGCGTGCTTTGGCTTGCGGTTCACTATTGGTATTCTCTCCCTCTGGCGGTGGTTGGTTTTCTATCTGGTGGACTGGCCTACACCATTTTTGGTGTAGCGGGGATGATGGTTGAGCGGGTTTTTGTTCCTTCTTTTTCAGCTATGTCTTATGGTGCTGCTGTTAGCTTTGCTTTTTCTTTTCCCTTTGTTCTTTATTGTACTATATCTATTTTCGGTTGTGTGGGAGGCATATTTTCGTATGCCTTGCCGTGTTTTGTGAGCCGTTGGAGAAAGGCTTTTTTCTCCTTTTTATAATAATATTGGTTGTTTTAAAAAAAACAGAACTAAATATTATAAGATAAAAATAATAAAAATCAAAAATAAAATGAATATATATACATACAGATTTATATAGACTCGTACACAAACACTTAAAAATAATATTCTAATAACAAATATATATATATATTACTTTTTCTCACGGCAAAACAAGATTACACTGTATATAACTATATATATAACTAGATATAGCTTACATATATATAGCAAATCTTATATATATATAAAACTATTATAGACATATACAGCAAAACCCAACAGAACGAGCTTATAATATATAAGTATAAGATCCTCTACTATATACATACTATCCTCAATAATATAAAATAACTCTACTATCTCCTTTATTATATAATAATAAGAGAAGGAGCAGCATGCATGGACTGTGGAGGGGTCAGGGGGTTGTGTGTTGGCCGCCGGAAGACGGTGAAGGTTGGTGGGTTGGATGCTTGATGTACGGGCTTGGCGAGGTGACAGGGGTGGCTTGTTGGAAGTTGATGGGTGAGCGAAGGCATGCTGTCAGGGCATGGGCTACCTCGGTGGCAGTTTGGGCGTGGATGAGGGAGGCTGTAGCATGGTCGGAGGGGCGTGAGTGAGTGGTGAAATGGAAGGCAGTGCTTCGGTGGGAGGCTTGGTCGAGCTGGTGGCATGGGGAAGAAGGCGAGGCCGAGCAAAATGGGTTCATGAAATATAAGCTACAGGCGAAAATAAAGGATGGGAAAGTGGTAATGGAGAAGGTGGGGAGGACCAAGTATACGAATTTAGAAAAAGAAATAGTGATAGCCAAAATATGAGGAGCTTGAATAAAATATATATCCATTTTCTCTGAGCAATAGAGAACGGAAGAATATGAAATGAAAGGATGAGTTCACATGTATATTGAACAGTGGAAAAACTCAAAAGTTAGTACGTGAATTCCAATGAATAATAAAAGCCACTAACTTTTGGTTTCTCAACGGATGGACCATTGAAAGGTCACAAAGTTCAACAAACAACCCATTACGGTTAACCGTTTCGCGGTTTTGCCGTGTACCGGACACCGAAACACACATATGAATATACTACGTAGTTCAGCATGACAAGGCGATAAAAACGGTACACAGATATTGGCAGTATGACCATCCTATCAAAAGTCAATATTCGGTACCGAAAATGCCACTAAAACGCCGAAAATAAGATAAACGGAGCAATAGCAGTCCAAATTTGGCGAAACGAAATCTGACGTCTCACTCAGAAGATGATTTACAAATTTATTATATAAAATATTCAGATTTCGGAAACATTTTATTTTCATCAAATCTTAACTGATTTAAAAATTTAAATAAAATTACACAACAAAATAAACTTCCATATTTTCTGATGAAAATTCACCATTTGCTATGTTTATATAGACATAGTCCAAATATCAAATTTATATATCCAAATTCAAAAATTTAAAATTTCATAAAATTTCAGTTAATTACGTTATTAAAAATCGTTAAAATTTACAGGTTGTTACATTTCCCCCACTCAAAACTTTTCGTCCCCGAAACGGAAGAGAAAGGAGAATAGAAACAACCAGAAAGAAAAGAGATTGAAATGCAAAATACAACAATAAATTCAAAGCCATATAAATTTCAATTTATATTAATTAATATTTAACCATTTTGGTTTAATCCATTTTATTAAATCAATAGATAGTCTTTCAATTCAAAATTGTTAGTTCTACTGTTTATTCAAACCATATAAATCCATTTAGTTTTTAAATTGATTTTTATTCAATTAATTTGGTTTCAACCCATTTTATTCAATCAATAACTATTTATTATATCCATATTTTATTGATTCAATTTAATGTATTTCAATCAATAGATTTGATTTCAATTTATTAGCATTTGTTACAAAATTTTCTTTTCAAAACAAAATTTACTTTAATTAACCCATTTATTAAATCAATTTGACTTCCCTTAAGTTGATTTCACTTAAAATTCAATCTCACTATTCTTAAGTTCATATTTATTTACTCAAATAACATTTTCTATTGTTATTCAATTTATCTCAATTAATATTTCTTATAACATAGATTAAGTGTAAAAATATTTAGTATACAACTAAATTTCCATTTATGAATCCCCTTATCAAGATTCTTTTTTTTGACATCTTATTATTTACATTTATTATTGTATATTATTCAATTACATTCAAACCCTTTCCAGGTAAGTTTTTATAAATGTTTTCGAATTTAATTAAACACTATACAAATTTCTTTTGTTTACAACATTCTTATTAAGCAAAATCCCAGTTTGAACATTTTTATTGCTTAAACTTCTCTTGTATAACCTTCAATTACATTCACATAAACATTTTAACTTTTTGAATATTTCAGGTAAGTTTTATTAATGTTTCATGTGTAATTGAGCACTATACCAATTTACTTGTTATTTATAGTACTTTTATAAGCAAAAGAAATTAATTTGAAAAATCCGTTGTCTAAGTTTTCCTTTTATATAACCTTCAAATGCAACTTCATCTTAACATATCAACTTTTTAAATAATTCAGGTAAGTTATACATGTTTATTAGAATGCATTTGAAATAAATTTTATCCTAGTTCAACTATTTCAAGTTATTTTAAATTCTAATTTAAATTTTAAACACTTCAAATATTTCACAATTTTTGATTTACTTCAATAATTGAAAACCCTAACTTAACACAGAATTTAAGGATTAATTTTCGGTTTCACTTTAAACAATTTTGAAATAAATATATACATATATATAAATCAAATCATATTCAAGAAATTCAAATCAAATACATTTTACAGAACAAAATTTGTAGCAAAGCTACTACGTGGTCTCTCCACTTTGAGACTCGAAAATGAATGTCGATGATGCTGCAGTCATCACCGAAACTGTTTTTCGGTGACAAAAGAGGAGAGTACTGACTCCCTTCTTTTAAAATTCTTTGAAAATAATTTCCATTCGAAAATACTTCCAAATAATATTATTTTCTTCCAAACCTTGAAAACCAAATTTTTGAAAAGTACCAGAAATTAAATTCTCAAATCCATAATTTAAATTTATTGCATTTCCAAATCAAATAAACCATGTTTATAAAATTTGAACACCTTGTAACATATAACAATAGAAAATGAGTTAGTAGAGTTTACAAAATAATAAATGATAATCTAGTATTACCATTCCTAACAACCAATTCCTTTAACTATCAAATTTCAGAAAACTATACTTTTATAGATAAAATATAATAATACAAATTTTACAAATTTTGGAAACAATATTGTGTCAATTTGCTCTGTTCAAGTGTTTTGGAATTCTTATCGATAGCGTTAACCAGACGAATCGATCAAAACCCAAAATTCAAACTTAACAACTCAAACGACACAATATAAAACATTTTTATTTTAAATACAAATACACTCCCTTACTCGATGATTCAAGAATGGATATAAATTAACATATAGAGGGATCCTAATCAAAGAGAATTTTAACTAACGAGATAGACTCGAAAGGAAGATAAGATAACTAAATTACAAAAGAGGAAGATGGATAGACTTATATTGATCGTGGGTGACCTTAACCAGATCAACCGAGCTTTCAGAAATAAGATCGATGCGGAAATTCAATTTCCCGCTTAAATGGGAGAGATGTAACTTCACCAAAACATCAGGATATTCCCTGGTTATCAGGGTGTAGTCAAGATCACTAGGCTGAGTATCAAACGGAAGGTAGAATTGCCTACATAACCGAAGGCATTCGACATTCAATAAGAAGAGAATTACCCGGGTTGTCCACTAAGAGAAGATTCGGGCTTTGCAAGAAATAATAGCATCGAAACCGAGGATATAAAAGTCTCCGGTGAATCGACGCCTGTTGTAAAGGAGTTCACCCCTTTACAAATCATACAGAAATTGGCGGGACCGCTGATGGGATGAGTCACCCAAAAGAATGAAGCTATGGGATGCTTCAGTATCAAAAGAAAACAAATAGGGAAATAACAAGTATGAATTTTAGAACAGAGGGGACGCTCCAAAATTCAAAGGAAATTCGAATCAAAGAGGAAGAAATTTAATCTCGAATGAAACGTGATTCTGCAATTAAATTTACTCTATATGCTAAGTTTTGCCTAAACCTCGCTCTGATACCACTTGTAACGACCCGGTATTTCGAACCATTCGCATCCACACACGTCGGACTTGAATTGCTCAAAATATCAGATTGTTAATTTATATTTGGCAAAAACTCAGCATATACCGTAAATAAACCAATCACAGACACAGAGTATTACAACAATAAGCAGCGGAAATAGTTAAATAGTAGTTCATGAAGCTACTATATAAACATTAGAGTTTAAAGTAAAATACAACATAATATCTCAAATACAATGTAGTCTCGAATACAAACAGATGACAAGTCTGAACAAAACAACTGGATAGCTGAAAGATGAATAGATATAGATGGATTTCCAAGTAAAGCTCCAACTCCAAAGGTGAGTCTCAAATGCTGTGACACTCAATCTGACCCGAGCATAAAGAAAAACACAAAACACTCGAGTCAGGATTAACATTATTATATAGTAAATTCAACTCAAGTGAAATGTCAACTGAAATACAAGCAACTTAAAGGATGTTTGGGATTTCCATCCTCTAAGGATCTGTGGAACTATCTACTATGTAGTAATATACGCTATTATAATATGTCTATAGTAAAGTAAACTATTAAAATAGCGTGAAGGCGTTACCCATATCCCCCTTAACACATTTTATATAATGTCATAGTCTATGCAGATACTGTAAACTCCACTCACAAGTGGGCTATCAGGGAGCATTCCATAGGTACGACACATTATAAACTCGTAGAAGGCGCGATAGGGCATGCGACAAGACACTGAGGCAATGCCAAGGTAGATATACCATTTGCGTATCCGGACTGGTGGTAACGCATAGCAGCTACTACCGCCCACCTCGTGACACACTCCCAAATCAAAGGTGCACCCAATCAAATCACAAAAGCAATAGAATGGTATCGAAGGAATGTGCCCGATCGGAGGAATGACCTCACTTGGCCCGGCGTGGCTCCTGTTTTAGCCGCATCAAGCTGACTCACGGGAGTCAGGGCTACGTAAATACCATATAGAATCGTCACCAAACCATCCTACTTCATTCTGGAATCTCCACCACGTACACAGTTGTTAAAGTGGTTTTCGGTATTGGCAGTGAGTATGACAATATCTGATCCCGGTCTCTTTAACAACCAAACGCTTATTTCACACATTGGTCTTTTCATTTCAAAATAGTTCATAACTCATATCAAAATATAAAATTCATTTCAAAACCATATCAATTTGATATCATTATTCACTTTAAAAGTATTCATTTCCAGAATCGTAATACTTTCAAATTTATAATGCTTTTGAAATCATAGCACTTCTGAAATCATAACACTTTGAAATCATAACACTTTTGAAAGCATAACGCTTTGGAAATCATAACACTTCCGACTTAAATAGTTTAGATATTGAAAAATAGTACATACATTAAAATAGTTATAAATTAAAATAATTTATATATTAAAATAATTTATATATGAAAATAGTTTTTATATATTAAAAATACTTTATATAATAAAAATAGTTCTTCCAATTTCACAAGTCAATTCAAATCATCTTAAATTCCAAAACTCAACTTAAATCAATTCAGGTTTAACCATTCAATTTAAAGTTAAAAGATTCAAGTTTTAAATATTCAAACATTTACAATATAAATTTCATTTATATTTCAATATTTAACTTTAATTCCTTTATTCAAATTGGAAAATATTCACTTAACCATTTCAATAACAATTTGTTGAAATCCCAATTTATACATTTAAATCAATATTCAATATTCGATCTCAATTTTTATTTAAAGTTGAGAATATTCATTTAATCACCTTTTACCAAATCGAGTTATAAATCATATCTTTCAAAATCTCAAAAGTCAATAAGTTCGAATAAATTCTTATTATATTCAATTATTAACCAATTTAAATTCCAAGTCAACATTTATTTATCTTCCCAACCTTTATTATTAAAGTTGTAAAAATCTATTTTTAAAATATTAATATAGATTCAAATAAATACTTAAACGTATTATAAATTAAATTTTATTAAATTAAATTTTATTAAATTAAATCTTATTATTAAATATGTTTTATATTAAATCTATTTTTATATATTTTAAAATAGTAAAATTATAAGTAAAATCTTAAAATTTATATTTTCAAAACTAACTTATAATTTAAAATTTCCAAAACATATAATTTTAAAAATCCAAATTTTATACATATATAAAAATAGTATTTATATATTATACTTTAAAAATCAACATTCAATAAAACCCATATATTTCCTTTTAAACTTTGGAAATCATTTCAAAATATAGACCAATGTTGTCTATATATAATTTTCTATCCTATGGTCAAGTGATACGGATATTTATCATTTCAATCCGTAATTTAAATATCTATGGGTATATATCATTTCAACCCGCAATCCCAAAATTTAAAATCATTGAAAATCGCTTGGGTTTATCATTTCAACCCATAACGGTTTTCCCCTAATCTATAATATTGCTCGGGTATGTATCATTTCAACCCATAGGGAATTCTAAATTAAAAGGGACCTTGCAGAGTGAGAACAAATATGATAAAAAGAGTAACATAGCAACAACAGGCATATCATCAGTGATAAATTTAATAAAATATATACAACATGATATGGTGTCATATATCACAGGTGAACAATTGCAGATAATGGCATATCATATTTAACAATTAAATAACTAGCAATTTAAATTTAACAACATATTTCAATTATCGTTTTAAGTGAAATCAAACTTACTAACTATAAGAACGTTAATCATGAACGATTGCTTACCTTCCGAGGCTAGAGAAAATAGGACTTACTTTTGTATATAGACAACGGTGGAATTAAAAGAAAGGCACGATGGAGCTGGATTTGATGAAGATCAATTATATAAGTGAACTTGTATATAGAAACACTATATATATAAAAATCATATTTTAATTCAAACATATATATTTATTATCTATATATATAAGAATCTTCTTCCAAGAATCAACATTTAATTAACAGTATATATAAAAAAACTTCTCCATGTTATAATTTAAATCAATAGTTAATGTAACATCCCGAAAATTTTAAACTTTCGAAAATTCAACATCGATACTCACTTTATCGACTGCTGAGCCATCGAATGCCGGAAACCCGAAAAGTTATGGTTTTAAGAAAAAAAGAAAAAAAGTAGAAGAAGAAGAAAAGGAAGAAAGAAAGAAGAAGAACAACAGAACAGCAACAGAAACAGAACAACATCAGAATCTCACATATCGCAGCGGAACAATATATAATAGATAAATGAATATCATTTAAAAACAAAAGAATTATATCTGTTATTACATTACATCACATCATATCATCAGAGTCAATAAACAACAATGGACAGTTATATAAACTTGTCCTCATACAGAATACACAGCGGAATAAATACTATAAGATACAAATACTACGTCTCGTCATCCAGATTGCTTCCAAAGCTCCAGAATATCCAGAATATCCTGATAATATAACTCTAGGCTGCCCGTGTGGAAATTGGTGGGCACCCAGAGTTTAGAAGGGAAACAATAAACTCCGAGTCAGTCATGGTGACTGGTGTGAGATCGTAAAACAGTTATTCTTTAAAATAAACAACAGGATAATTTTAAAGTCAATTCGAAATGCTTTTGGAAAATGAAACTACCATAAGACCTCCCACCACACACACAATGCAAACGCAGACTTGGAGGAGATTTCTTCTTATGATAGTCAAAGATGCTTACTACGCAAAATCAAGTCATTTTTGATATTATTATTAGTGCATAGTGGAAAACATTTCGAAAGTAGAATATAAATCTTAGCCAGCATAGGTACCATTATATTATGCCTGCTATAGCTGCCTCCTGAGGAGACAGGTTATACAATTGAAATCGTAAAGGCTCGTATTGTTTCTTTGGATTTCCAACAAATGGTCAGGCTAAGGAACTTCCTATCCACGATGGGTACGTCCCTGGAATAGACGACCCGAGAACCTAACCGGATCTCTGCCAACACAAGGCCGGGTTACCTCTGCAAAAATAGGTAACTACTGACACGCGTATGCCATCCCCCGATCGTCACCGATCTTCCCGAGGATCCCCGATTCCAACAAACCACATAGAAAAAAATAATGCAGTAACCACAGAGGTTAAGTATCTGGGCTCCATACCATGATACCACCTTTATCCAGAAGGAATGACATACACTAAGGGGCGCTACTCCCTAGAACCTTGCCGCATTCGTCCTGTTTCGACCATTTCCGGGGTGTGAGGCTCGACGAAGTCTCGTCCACAAAGCTACGCTTCCTCAAAAAGCCCTGCTTCGGGTCAAACAAAATGATCAACCTATGATCACAAAGATATAAGATCAAACAAATGATCATATCACAAATGATCAAACACTGATCATTTCACAGCAACACTCAGTATGTCACGTTACCAAATTGGGATATATCGCTGATAAATTTCAACTACATAACCTCTGAGCTCGTACGTCTCAGAGAAGGGTGTTAAGCTAAGAGAATAAATTCTCCGCCACCAACAGAAATGTATTTGAAAGAAATCAGCTTTACATCTCAAGTTGTAACGTCAGACACACAATCCATACAAGTCTGTTCCGGAATCGAACAGAACCGAAGGCACTTCTCACGAAGCCCTTGCATATCCGGATAATTTTCAATCACGTCAGGACTTCCCGTCACTAAGGGTGATAAAACCTCTAAATCGAAGATCAGTCGATGTAGAGTAACTCGACGGTAATCCTTCCGTTTTCAAAAATATCCGGTCTTCAACACCGGTCTCCAAATGCGATTCATAACGACGTATCACATATTCGGAATGGGTTATACGACCCCATGGTCCTTTCCCGGTTAACCCGAATAGTGAGCGATTATTCAAAAATAAGTGTGGCATTCAAATTCATCCAATTCACAACAAATACCTATCTAAAGGTAATTATTGATAGTCGGTTATTTAACTATCAATAAAGATGCGCAACATCATCAGATTCCAAATAATTTTCCAAATTATTTCATCTTCAAAAATATCTTTACGAGATATAAAATTTCCACACTTAACCATTTGAAAACGATTTCAAACCAATTTCCACATTACAAAAGTAAATCAATATTTATTTTTAAACAACTTCGCTTTCTTTTATAAATTCCGTATTGAATTTATACTTTCGAATATCTACTGATATTCGATTTTCAAATCGTTTTCAAATATTCACTTTCGATTTATCTTTAAGAAGATAAGTTCTCAAAAAAACACTTCATTTCATTTTGGGAAAGCATTTCCGTACTTATTTAATAATAAGTAATTCCCAAATCATTTATTTTCAACATTTGAAAATATTCGATATACTTAAATCAATATTAAGTATATATTCATTCTTTAAGGAAATCATACATTTTAACATCTATTTGAGTCAAAACGAATGTTGCGTAAAACATCGTTACGACGACTCAAAATCACTAGTATAGGGATTCGAAATTTAGGTAGATATATAAATCCCAATACTATATAAAATATTTCCTTTCGGAATTCATTTACTATAACAACAGTGTTATAGTCCATCATCTCCTTATTTTCTCGAAAACGTCTATTTCAACAATAAATGTTGAAATCTATGATTTCGATATTTAACACGTTTTAAAACATCTTTTAAAACAATTACTTCATTTTATAATATCGTTTCTCCAGCACATATCCATTTTCCTTAAGAGTATATTCACTGTCCAAAATCGTGAATATAATTCACTTAACTAAATTTCAGCCATCTCTACACGTTTTATTTCAATAAAGATTCGCTATCCAAAATCGCGAATATATCTTCTTTAAAAATCTTCTATATTTAATTTATCAAACTCCATCGATTTTGAATTTATAAAACAACGTTTAGAAATCCTATTTATAAGTAAATTTTCTTATAATCCTTCATTCTACAACTTCATTCTTTATAAATCTATAAATTTCATATCTTTACAATTTATAATTCTATACATTTCATATCTTCACATTTTATAATTATAAATTTCATATCTCTTATAAAAAAACTTATTTTAAAATTCCAATAACTTAAATTGATAAATATCAATTTGATACATCTTTTTATATACATTGGTTTAAGAATTCAAAAATCTCAACTTAAACCATTTCATAAATTTCTTAACTCTTTATTTCAAAAGAAATTACTTTTTTGTTAAAATTCACAAAATCTCAACTTTTATAACTTAAAAGTTTTAACGTTTATCTTTTTAAAGTAAATCAATTCAACAATTTAAATAAACGTATATTTTCAAAGGTCACTTTTAAAATTGCACTTTTAAAATCAACATCGTTATTTTTAAATTTCAAAATTTGAATCCGATGATGCAACGCATCAATTAGTCAATCACAACAGTCAATATCATATCTCAACATATGACAACAGAATATATATCAACATCTGTAAATAAATAAATACAGTTGAGGAATCCAGTTGGATCCCTCCAACCTGTTTCCCTGCATCCAAAGATGTTAGCACAATACCAATTCCGCTCCAGTACGGAATTATCGCGGTATATAGGTTTTTTATAAATCCGCTTACTAACGGCGCAATAGGGTCTCATCCGCTATACGAGGCGGGAAATCATCAATCCAATATATACATATGCCAATATGTATATACTGCTATATATAATAGATATATCCTAAAATATCTAATATCACATCCAAACATCAATCAATTCAGTCAAATCAATAACTGTAATACCAAATATATTTTGAGTGAGAAAAATCTCACCTTAGTTTTTAATTTGTGCAATTCGACCCAATCCAGCTTGAGTCTCCAAGATTTTAACCCTTGTACAAATGTCATATGATTTATTAATACACGAACAAATCTGATAATCAATTTCTTTTTGATAAATTTAATCAGTTAACCGTTTAATTCCAATTAAATAATTTCTCCTTAAAACATCTTTTTTGTAACTAAATAAATTAGCTAAGCGAATTGAATAATTTATATGATTTTATTAACACTAGCATTAACTGCACAATTTATTACCATTTAACAAACTTAATTTACTAAAAATTTTAATTGAATTTAAACCAATGATTTTTCTTAATCTATGGATATAGCAGATTAAATTTTAAAACAAGTTGCCTAATACTTACTATATATTTCAAAACTGAATTATCTAGATTATATATATATATATATGAAATTTCCGAACCTGTATAAAACTTTCTGTTAAACTGCATTCATACTAACAATCTAAGCTTAAATTAACTTCATATTTATTTATCTCCTAACAGATATAGATATTGTTAGACTTGAATCGAAATAATACCTCGCTGCTTCCAAACGACACCCACGTCGAACCCAATTATCGCAACTGCCATGCCAAGACGACCACTACCACTCGAAAAACTGGAATCGCCGCGCTCGACTTTGATTTGATTCTTGGCCATCAACGAGGCATGCGAACGCCACAGCACCCTATCCCCCCAAATCTGCAATCGACCCCCATCGTCCAGTCACCGCGTGAACCCCAAGAGAATCACGACCAACTCGTGAAGCCCCAGCCTCGCGCATCTCAACTCGCCGTGCTCATCGACCTCGCGCCGCTCAGATTCGCGACCATCCAGTCGAAGTCGCCTCAGACCACTGCTCGCGTACGCCTCCCAGTCGCGAAACCCCTAGCTGAGCCATCGCGACATCGCCGTCGCCTCCCACTCGAACGATCGACATCCTCCCAATCGCAACCCCTCCGCGACTTCAGCAACCCCAATAAACTACTCGCGACACGATTGTCGTTCGAATGAAAAGGAACGAAGGTTTTCGATTTGAATTTGGAGAAGAGGGAGAGCTGCCATTAAATTGATTTTGTTTTTTTCTTTTTGTTTCGTTCGGTTGCCTGAGAACGAGAGGGAACTCGGCCATTCCCTTTTGATTTTCGTTCGCCATTTTTTTTTTCTTCGTTCTGACATTTGCTTTAATTTTGAACGAAATGATTTCTCGCGTGAGGTATAAACGAGATGAAGGGGAGACAGGAGTACGCGATTTACAGAGAGTAGGTCTGCTAAGAAAACTTAGGGTGGCTGATGTTGACGAATTTTAAAATTGAAAATTAAATTTGAATTCGATAAAATCTCAACGCGTTTGCTTACCGTATGCTCACGTATCAACTCCGATAAATACGAAATTTGAAATCCGATAATAATACAATATTACGGACCCAATGGAACTGGTTTCGTCGAATTCCGAGACTGTTTGAAAATTGACTATTTTAAATATCGGTTCACACCATTAATTTCAAAACTGATCAAATTGTTTCCAAACTAAATTCTGAAGCTTCTGTTATCTTCAGCATTATAAATACGGATTTTAGAAACTCTCGAAATATTTTTCTCCAACTGTAAATTGAAGATTTAAATTTTTATTCAACATTCACTAGATTAAATTTTTATAATTTAATTGCCAAATTCAAAGTTTTATCGGGAATTCAAATTAAATCATCGTTCAAATATTTAAAATTAATTAAATATTCTCAATTTAATTCGTTCAAAATTCTGGGTCGTTACAAACTTCCCTCCTTAAAAGAATTTCGTCCTCGAAATTACAAGTTAAGAAAAGTGGTCCTTAACTCGTCTACTATTTTTCAACATCTAAATAGTTTTACCAACTTATCAAAACAAATCTTCCTACTAAAGATTCGTTATCAATGCATCTAACTTTCCAACTTCAGTTATAAGTTTCAAAACAACATTGTTTAACTTCTAAATTCAAATTCGAGTTTAAATTTAAATTTTAACTTCAAAATTTTCTCAAAATTTTTTCTAACACTCGAAATTTTCGAAAAATTTCGCCAACGTCTCCTTTGCGCGGCTAATACGGTACGACTACAAAACGTCCCTACGGACTCTCAGATTTCAAAAAGAAAAAGAAAAAGCCAAGCGGCTAGAGAAGAAATCATCAAAAACTCATACTATAATTCAAATACGTACCTTTTCGAGCAAATTCGAATTGACTTCGAAATCAAAATTTCAATTCCTTTTATAACACCTGTATGTCCTACTAGCCATTATATCTAGTTACAGCATTCAAATCATTTTGCAAATTCAATTACAAATTTTTTCAATATAAACTACTTATATCATCTTTTAGTTCACTATTGAAGTTATATCCATTATCTTCAATTTTACATTTCAATTTCTCATTTGAGTTCAATTCACAATTCCAAGCTAATTTGGATTCAATTTACTTTCAATTCTGAATTATTGAATTTTATCAATTATCTGTCATTTACAACTGCACTATCTTAAATTAGTTCCAATTACTAATTCATTCGTCTTCAATTTGAATTCCACTCCAATCAGATTTCAAATATTCTATAAGTTAACAACTTATTTACATCTTGATTTATACAATCATTTATACATTCACCTCCACAATTCCATTTTATTAAGGAATTTTATTTTCAATTATCTTTTTTGGAATTCTATTTTCATTTATGAATCATATTTACAATTCGTATTCATAGTTTTCGTTCATATATGAATTTATTTCCTTATACTTTCAATTCACATTTATATATTTCATTTGTAAATGAACTTTAATTCCAATCACAATTACATAATTTACATTAACAATTTCTATTTGTATAAGTTATAAATTCAATCATATTCCATAAATATTCTTATACAGTATTCCAGAGTCCTTTCAACCTTTCAAAACCATTTAGAAAACAATTCAAATTTATCTTTTGAATTTTCAAAACAAAACTCAATTTTCCAAACAACTTTCATTTAAAAATAATTTGGCAGCAATTCCTCTTTGGAAACCCGAAAATGAACACCGGTGATGTCGCGATCATCATCGGAATTATTTTCCAGCGACCGAAAAGAGTTTAGAGCTTTCATCTCTACAAAATATTTTCCAAAACCTTCGAAATTCATTTTCAATTCCAAAAATGATTTAAACTTCCAAATCTCCAAAATTTTCAAGTCCTTTTCAAAACATTTCCAAATACTTCTCTGGAATCCCGTTTTAAATTATAATTCACATTTATAATTTACATTTACAAATTTCGTTCGTATGTGAATTAATTCCTTAACTTTGGAATTATAATTCCAATTTCTCATTTAATTTCAATGATGATAATTCACTATTATTACTTCCTAACATCCATGCAACCATATACTATAGTACTTCATAGAAAAACATTTCTTTTCTATACCAAAAATAGCTTTGGGTAAAATTATTTCATTTACCCTATTTAAAACAATACTGTGCCGAATTGTTCTATTCGAGTGTTTAGAGATCCCTATCAATGATCGTTAATTACTCGTATTGACCAGAATCCATATACCACTCAATAAACCAACCATCACAATATAAAACAATTTTATATTCAAATAACAAATACGCGCTCATATCTATTATTACACTCAACTCATTCTAGAGTACTGCTGACTCTATCTCTAATGAGTAACACCCAACAGAGCAGGGTTGTCGCTTAACCATATGCTCTGATACCACTTGTAACATCCCGAAAATTTTAAACTTTCGAAAATTCAACATCGATACTCACTTTATCGACTGCTGAGCCATCGAATGCCGGAAACCCGAAAAGTTATGGTTTTAAGAAAAAAAGAAAAAAAGTAGAAGAAGAAGAAAAGGAAGAAAGAAAGAAGAAGAACAACAGAACAGCAACAGAAACAGAACAACATCAGAATCTCACATATCGCAGCGGAACAATATATAATAGATAAATGAATATCATTTAAAAACAAAAGAATTATATCTGTTATTACATTACATCACATCATATCATCAGAGTCAATAAACAACAATTGACAGTTATATAAACTTGTCCTCATACAGAATACACAGCGGAATAAATACTATAAGATACAAATACTACGTCTCGTCATCCAGATTGCTTCCAAAGCTCCAGAATATCCAGAATATCCTGATAATATAACTCTAGGCTGCCCGTGTGGAAATTGGTGGGCACCCAGAGTTTAGAAGGGAAACAATAAACTCCGAGTCAGTCATGGTGACTGGTGTGAGATCGTAAAACAGTTATTCTTTAAAATAAACAACAGGATAATTTTAAAGTCAATTCGAAATGCTTTTGGAAAATGAAACTACCATAAGACCTCCCACCACACACACAATGCAAACGCAGACTTGGAGGAGATTTCTTCTTATGATAGTCAAAGATGCTTACTACGCAAAATCAAGTCATTTTTGATATTATTATTAGTGCATAGTGGAAAACATTTCGAAAGTAGAATATAAATCTTAGCCAGCATAGGTACCATTATATTATGCCTGCTATAGCTGCCTCCTGAGGAGACAGGTTATACAATTGAAATCGTAAAGGCTCGTATTGTTTCTTTGGATTTCCAACAAATGGTCAGGCTAAGGAACTTCCTATCCACGATGGGTACGTCCCTGGAATAGACGACCCGAGAACCTAACCGGATCTCTGCCAACACAAGGCCGGGTTACCTCTGCAAAAATAGGTAACTACTGACACGCGTATGCCATCCCCCGATCGTCACCGATCTTCCCGAGGATCCCCGATTCCAACAAACCACATAGAAAAAAATAATGCAGTAACCACAGAGGTTAAGTATCTGGGCTCCATACCATGATACCACCTTTATCCAGAAGGAATGACATACACTAAGGGGCGCTACTCCCTAGAACCTTGCCGCATTCGTCCTGTTTCGACCATTTCCGGGGTGTGAGGCTCGACGAAGTCTCGTCCACAAAGCTACGCTTCCTCAAAAAGCCCTGCTTCGGGTCAAACAAAATGATCAACCTATGATCACAAAGATATAAGATCAAACAAATGATCATATCACAAATGATCAAACACTGATCATTTCACAGCAACACTCAGTATGTCACGTTACCAAATTGGGATATATCGCTGATAAATTTCAACTACATAACCTCTGAGCTCGTACGTCTCAGAGAAGGGTGTTAAGCTAAGAGAATAAATTCTCCGCCACCAACAGAAATGTATTTGAAAGAAATCAGCTTTACATCTCAAGTTGTAACGTCAGACACACAATCCATACAAGTCTGTTCCGGAATCGAACAGAACCGAAGGCACTTCTCACGAAGCCCTTGCATATCCGGATAATTTTCAATCACGTCAGGACTTCCCGTCACTAAGGGTGATAAAACCTCTAAATCGAAGATCAGTCGATGTAGAGTAACTCGACGGTAATCCTTCCGTTTTCAAAAATATCCGGTCTTCAACACCGGTCTCCAAATGCGATTCATAACGACGTATCACATATTCGGAATGGGTTATACGACCCCATGGTCCTTTCCCGGTTAACCCGAATAGTGAGCGATTATTCAAAAATAAGTGTGGCATTCAAATTCATCCAATTCACAACAAATACCTATCTAAAGGTAATTATTGATAGTCGGTTATTTAACTATCAATAAAGATGCGCAACATCATCAGATTCCAAATAATTTTCCAAATTATTTCATCTTCAAAAATATCTTTATGAGATATAAAATTTCCACACTTAACCATTTGAAAACGATTTCAAACCAATTTCCACATTACAAAAGTAAATCAATATTTATTTTTAAACAACTTCGCTTTCTTTTATAAATTCCGTATTGAATTTATACTTTCGAATATCTACTGATATTCGATTTTCAAATCGTTTTCAAATATTCACTTTCGATTTATCTTTAAGAAGATAAGTTCTCAAAAAAACACTTCATTTCATTTTGGGAAAGCATTTCCGTACTTATTTAATAATAAGTAATTCCCAAATCATTTATTTTCAACATTTGAAAATATTCGATATACTTAAATCAATATTAAGTATATATTCATTCTTTAAGGAAATCATACATTTTAACATCTATTTGAGTCAAAACGAATGTTGCGTAAAACATCGTTACGACGACTCAAAATCACTAGTATAGGGATTCGAAATTTAGGTAGATATATAAATCCCAATACTATATAAAATATTTCCTTTCGGAAATCATTTACTATAACAACAGTGTTATAGTCCATCATCTCCTTATTTTCTCGAAAACGTCTATTTCAACAATAAATGTTGAAATCTATGATTTCGATATTTAACACGTTTTAAAACATCTTTTAAAACAATTACTTCATTTTATAATATCGTTTCTCCAGCACATATCCATTTTCCTTAAGAGTATATTCACTGTCCAAAATCGTGAATATAATTCACTTAACTAAATTTCAGCCATCTCTACACGTTTTATTTCAATAAAGATTCGCTATCCAAAATCGCGAATATATCTTCTTTAAAAATCTTCTATATTTAATTTATCAAACTCCATCGATTTTGAATTTATAAAACAACGTTTAGAAATCCTATTTATAAGTAAATTTTCTTATAATCCTTCATTCTACAACTTCATTCTTTATAAATCTATAAATTTCATATCTTTACAATTTATAATTCTATACATTTCATATCTTCACATTTTATAATTATAAATTTCATATCTCTTATAAAAAAACTTATTTTAAAATTCCAATAACTTAAATTGATAAATATCAATTTGATACATCTTTTTATATACATTGGTTTAAGAATTCAAAAATCTCAACTTAAACCATTTCATAAATTTCTTAACTCTTTATTTCAAAAGAAATTACTTTTTTGTTAAAATTCACAAAATCTCAACTTTTATAACTTAAAAGTTTTAACGTTTATCTTTTTAAAGTAAATCAATTCAACAATTTAAATAAACGTATATTTTCAAAGGTCACTTTTAAAATTGCACTTTTAAAATCAACATCGTTATTTTTAAATTTCAAAATTTGAATCCGATGATGCAACGCATCAATTAGTCAATCACAACAGTCAATATCATATCTCAACATATGACAACAGAATATATATCAACATCTGTAAATAAATAAATACAGTTGAGGAATCCAGTTGGATCCCTCCAACCTGTTTCCCTGCATCCAAAGATGTTAGCACAATACCAATTCCGCTCCAGTACGGAATTATCGCGGTATATAGGTTTTTTATAAATCCGCTTACTAACGGCGCAATAGGGTCTCATCCGCTATACGAGGCGGGAAATCATCAATCCAATATATACATATGCCAATATGTATATACTGCTATATATAATAGATATATCCTAAAATATCTAATATCACATCCAAACATCAATCAATTCAGTCAAATCAATAACTGTAATACCAAATATATTTTGAGTGAGAAAAATCTCACCTTAGTTTTTAATTTGTGCAATTCGACCCAATCCAGCTTGAGTCTCCAAGATTTTAACCCTTGTACAAATGTCATATGATTTATTAATACACGAACAAATCTGATAATCAATTTCTTTTTGATAAATTTAATCAGTTAACAGTTTAATTCCAATTAAATAATTTCTCCTTAAAACATCTTTTTTGTAACTAAATAAATTAGCTAAGCGAATTGAATAATTTATATGATTTTATTAACACTAGCATTAACTGCACAATTTATTACCATTTAACAAACTTAATTTACTAAAAATTTTAATTGAATTTAAACCAATGATTTTTCTTAATCTATGGATATAGCAGATTAAATTTTAAAACAAGTTGCCTAATACTTACTATATATTTCAAAACTGAATTATCTAGATTTTATATATATATATATGAAATTTCCGAACCTGTATAAAACTTTCTGTTAAACTGCATTCATACTAACAATCTAAGCTTAAATTAACTTCATATTTATTTATCTCCTAACAGATATAGATATTGTTAGACTTGAATCGAAATAATACCTCGCTGCTTCCAAACGACACCCACGTCGAACCCAATTATCGCAACTGCCATGCCAAGACGACCACTACCACTCGAAAAACTGGAATCGCCGCGCTCGACTTTGATTTGATTCTTGGCCATCAACGAGGCATGCGAACGCCACAGCACCCTATCCCCCCAAATCTGCAATCGACCCCCATCGTCCAGTCACCGCGTGAACCCCAAGAGAATCACGACCAACTCGTGAAGCCCCAGCCTCGCGCATCTCAACTCGCCGTGCTCATCGACCTCGCGCCGCTCAGATTCGCGACCATCCAGTCGAAGTCGCCTCAGACCAATGCTCGCGTACGCCTCCCAGTCGCGAAACCCCTAGCTGAGCCATCGCGACATCGCCGTCGCCTCCCACTCGAACGATCGACATCCTCCCAATCGCAACCCCTCCGCGACTTCAGCAACCCCAATAAACTACTCGTGACACGATTGTCGTTCGAATGAAAAGGAACGAAGGTTTTCGATTTGAATTTGGAGAAGAGGGAGAGCTGCCATTAAATTGATTTTGTTTTTTTCTTTTTGTTTCGTTCGGTTGCCTGAGAACGAGAGGGAACTCGGCCATTCCCTTTTGATTTTCGTTCGCCATTTATTTTTTTTTCTTCGTTCTGACATTTGCTTTAATTTTGAACGAAATGATTTCTCGCGTGAGGTATAAACGAGATGAAGGGGAGACAGGAGTACGCGATTTACAGAGAGTAGGTCTGCTGAGAAAACTTAGGGTGGCTGATGTTGACGAATTTTAAAATTGAAAATTAAATTTGAATTCGATAAAATCTCAACGCGTTTGCTTACCGTATGCTCACGTATCAACTCCGATAAATACGAAATTTGAAATCCGATAATAATACAATATTACGGACCCAATGGAACTGGTTTCGTCGAATTCCGAGACTGTTTGAAAATTGACTATTTTAAATATCGGTTCACACCATTAATTTCAAAACTGATCAAATTGTTTCCAAACTAAATTCTGAAGCTTCTGTTATCTTCAGCATTATAAATACGGATTTTAGAAACTCTCGAAATATTTTTCTCCAACTGTAAATTGAAGATTTAAATTTTTATTCAACATTCACTAGATTAAATTTTTATAATTTAATTGCCAAATTCAAAGTTTTATCGGGAATTCAAATTAAATCATCGTTCAAATATTTAAAATTAATTAAATATTCTCAATTTAATTCGTTCAAAATTCTGGGTCGTTACAGTTAATAAACCCCATGTTAAAGTAAAACATTGTCTATAAATATATATATATATATATAAACTAATATATGGACTTATATACATATTATATTTAAATTCAACATTATAAAACCAATATAAACTTACATTATCGTATATATATATATATATATATATATATATATAACCAACCGAAAGTATGAAGAAATTACTTTATTATAAAATCAATACTTTATTGTAATCAATATATACTCAACAGGTCATATATAAACCTATAGAAACTTACATTTACATCTCTTATAAATTTATATATATCTAAACTACCGATTACACACAACAGTTGCTATATTTATAAAGGTATAAAGAAAACAAACATATATGCCATCTCATACACTCGAAATAGGCTACCAGATCCTATATGTGTACCCTTAACATATAATATCACATTCCAATGAACATATGCAGACTAGTATATATATAATATACGTATAAACATATATAATTTTAAACCCATAGATTTTTGAAACCAAACATATATATGTATATTATAACATATATCCTTTACTGCTTATTTCTCTAAAATTTGATATGTTGCTAACAAATATATACAACATACATATCTTTTCTTTTCTTTTCAAATATATACACTTTTATATATATAACAGAACTATATATTATAAGATAAAAATAATAAAAATCAAAAATAAAATCAATATATATACATACAGATTTATATAGACTCATATACAAACACTAAAAACAATATTCTAATAACAAATATATATATATATATATTACTTTTTCTCATGGCAAAACAAGATTACACTGTATATAACTATATATATAACTAGATATAACTTACATATATACATCAGATCTTATATACATAAAACTATTATAGACATATACATCAAAACCCAACAGAACGAGCTTATAATATATAAGTATAAGACCCTCTAATATATACATACTATCCTCAATAATATAAAATACCTCTACTATCTCCTTTGTTATATAATAAGAAGGGAAGGAGCAGCATGCGTGGACTGTGGAGGGGTCAAAGGGTTGCGTGTTGGCCGTTGGAAGACAGTGAAGGTGCGGCGGGTTGGAGGCTTGATGTACGGGCTCGGCAAGGTGACAGGGGTGGCCGGTTGGAAGTTGATGGGTGAGCGAAGGCATGCTGTTAGGACGTGGGCTGGCTCGGTGGTAGTTTGGGCGTGGATGAGGGAGGCTGTAGCATGGTCGGAGGGGTTTGCGTGAGTGGTGAAATGGAAGGAAATGCTTCGGTGGGAGGCTTGGCCGAGCTGGTGGCACGGGGAAGAAGACGAGGCCGAGCAAAATGGGTTCGTGAAATATAAGCTATAGGCAAAAATAAAGGAGGGGAAAGTGGTAATGGAGAAGGTGGGGAGGACCAGATATACGAATTTAGAAAAAGAAATAGTGATAGCCAAAATATGAGGAGCTTGAATAAAATATATATCCATTTTCTCTGAGCAATAGAGAACGGAAGAATATGGTCACATACCGGATTTTTGGACTTTCGAAAATTCGACATCGATACTCACTTTATCGACTGTCGAGCAATCGAGTGCCGGAAACTCCAATAGTGAGGGTTTTAAGAAAAAGAAAAAGTAGAAGAAGAAGGAGATAGAAGAAAAAGAGAAGAAAGAAAGAAGAAGAACAACAGAAAAACATCAGAACGACATCAATAGAAACACAGAACAGAGACAATATCAGAATCTCACATATCGCAGCGGAACAATATACAATAGATAATTACTAGTCTTTTAAAACAAAGAACTATATCATTTTGTACATACATCAATCATCAGAGTCAATATACAACAATGGACAGTTATATAAACTTGTCCTCATACAGAATACACAGCGGAATAAATACTATCAGATACAAATACTACGTCTCGTCATCCAGCTTATCTCCAAAGCTCCAGAATATCCAGAATATCCTGATAATCTACTCTAGACTGCCCGTGTGGAAAATTTGTGGGCACCCAGAGTTTAGAAGGGAAACAATAAACTCCGAGTCAGTCATGGTGACTGGTGTGAGATCGTAAAACAGTTATTTATCTTTAAAATAAACAACAGAAAATTTTTAAAGTCAATTCGCAATGCTTTTGGAAAATGAAACTACCATAAGACCTCCCACCACACACACAATGCAAACGCAGACTTGGAGGAGATTTCTTCTTATGATAGTCAAAGATGCTTACTACGCAAAATCAAATCATTTTGGATATTATTATTAGTGCATAGTGGAAAACATTTCGAAAGTATAATATAAATCTTAGCCAGCATAGGTACCATTATATTATGCCTGCTATAGCTGCCTCCTGAGGAGACAGGTTATACAATTGAAATCGTAAAGGCTCGTATTGTTTCTTTGGATTTCCAACAAATGGTCAGGCTAAGGAACTTCCTATCCACGATGGGTACGTCCCTGGAATAGACGACCCGAGAACCTAACCGGATCTCTGCCAACACAAGGCCGGGTTACCTCTGCAAAAATAGGTAACTACTAACACGGGTATGCCATCCCCCGATCGTCACCGATCTTCCCGAGGATCCCCGATTCGCAACAAACCACATAGAAAAAATAATGCAGTAACCACAGAGGTTAAGTATCTGGGCTCCATACCATGATATCACCTTTATCCAGAAGGAATGACATACACTAAGGGGCGCTACTCCCTAGAACCTTGCCGCATCCTTCCTGTTTTGACCATTTCCGGGGTGTGAGGCTCGATGAAGTCTCGTCCACAAAGCTACGCTTTCTCAAAAAGCCCTGCTTCGGGTCCAACAAAATGATCAACCTATGATCACAAAGATATAAGATCAAACAAATGATCATATCGCAAATGATCAAACACCGATCATTTCACAGCAACACTCAGTATGCCACGTTACCAAATTGGGATATATCGCTGATAAATTTCAACTACATAACCTCTGAGCTCGTACGTCTCAGAGAAGGGTGTTAAGCTAAGAGAATAAATTCTCCGCCACCAACAGATATGTATTTGAAAGAAATCAGCTCAATATCTCAAATTGTAACGTCAGACACACAATCCATATAAGTCTGTTCCGGGATCGAACAGAACCGAAGGCACTTCTCACGAAGCCCTTGCACTTCCAGATAATTTTCTAATCACGTCCGGACTTCCCGTCACTAAGGGTGATAAAACCTCTAAATCGAAGATCAGTCGATGTAGAGTAACTCGACGGTAATCCTTCCGTTTTCAAAAATATCCGGTCTTCAACACCGGTTTTCAAATGCAATTCATAACGACGTATCACATATTCGGAATGGGTTATACGACCCCATGGTCCTTTCCCGGCTAACCCGAATAGTGAGCGATTATTTAAAAATAAGTGTGGCATTCGAATTCATCCAATTCACAACAAATATTTATCTAAAGGTAATTATTGATAGTCGGTTATTTAACTATCAATAAAGATGCGCAACATCATCAGATTCCAAATAATTTTCCAAATTATTCCATCTTCAAAAATATCTTTTACTAGATATAAAATTTCCACACTTTAAAAAAATAAATCAACGTTTATTTTTCTAAACAATTTCCCTTTTCTTTTATAAATTCCATATTGAATTTATATTTCAAAATATCTTCTGATATACGATTTTCAAATCGATTTCAATATTCACTTTCAATTTATCTTTACAAAGATAAATTCTTAACAAACATTTCACATCGTATTGGAAAAGTAATTCCATACTTATTTAATAATAAGTATTTCATAAATCATTTATTTTCAACACTTGGAAAATATTCGATATACTTAAAATCAAAATTAAGTATATATCTCATTCTTTTAAGGAAATCATTCTTAAATCACATTTATTTGAGTCAAAACGAATGTTGCGTAAAACATCGTTACGACGACTCGAAATCACTAGTATAGGGATTCGGAATTAAGATAGATATATAAATCCCAATACTATATAAAATATTTCCTTTCGGAAATCATTTACTATAACAACAGTGTTATAGTCCACCATTTCCTTATTTTTCGAAAACGTCTATTTCAACAATAAATGTTGAAATCTATGATTTCGATAGTTCACATGTTTTAAAACATCTTTTAAAACAATTAACTTCATTTCATAATATCGCTTTCCCAAAACCCTATCCATTTTACTTAAAAATATATTCACTGTCCAAAATTGTGAATATACTTCACTAACCACATTTCAGTCTTTTCTACACATTTTATTTCAATAAAATTCGCTATTTAAAATCGCGAATATATCTTCTTTAATGTCCTTCTATATTTAATTTATCAAATCCAATTGATTTCGAATTTATAAAACAACGTTTATAAATTCGATTTTCTATTCTATAACAACTTCGATTTTATAAATTTCCTTTAATGACCCATTCAATTTTATAACTCAACGTATACATCAAAAATCCATATTATAAGTTAAATACTTATAATTTATTTATTTTAAAAGGAATCGTTCTTTTAAACTTTACAAACTGTAAATAAACCCATTTTAACATCATTTCCATTTTTAAATCCACATTCCCAAATATTCACTTTTAACCCAAAAATCAAATCCCAAATTGATTTCTAATTTTACTTAAATACCAAATCAATTTCAATATTCATTTCTAAATTAATTTCCCATCCCAAATCATTTTATATTGATTTTTTTCTAAACTTGTTTCAATTTGCCAATTAAATTTATAATTGGACTTCCAACTTATTTCATTTTAAACAAATTCCTCTTAAAGAAAATAAATCCCTTTTATCTTTTTCCAACTATTTAGAAATCCAAATTTTCATTAAATTCTTCAATTTAAAAATCACTATTATACGAAATTCATTTATTTAACGTTTTCACTTGATCCAGGAATTAATTCGATAAGAATATAAAAATCAGCTTTTATACTTTAAAAATTCCTTTCTTCAAAATTTCTTCAATTTCAAAAATTGATTCACTTAGAAATTTTCTACTTGAATTTCAAAAATTCAATTTCGTTTATCTTTGGAATCCAATGATGTCAAAACATCCATTCAGCTAAATTTTAGCTTTCAAACAATTTCCAGACATCAATATGATTAATAGCATCACTATAATCATTCACAGATTCATATCACAATAGAAATAAATTCAATCAATGTGAGGGGTCCAGTTGGATCCCTCCAACCTGTTTCCCTACATCCAAAGACGTTAGCACAATACCATTCCACTTCGAGGTGGAATATCGCGGTATATGGGTTTTTATAAAAATCCGCTTACTAACGGCGCAATAGGGTCTCATTCGCTATACGAGGCGGGAAATCATCAATCCAATATATACATATGCCAATATGTATATACTGCTATATATATAGATATATCCTATCATATCTAATAGCACATTCAAACAAAATCAATCAATAAATAACTGAAAATTCCACTTTCAGTTTGAGTGAGAAAAATCTCACCTTAGCTTTTAATTTTCCATCCATTTCCATTTCAGTTTTGTTTTCTCGATTTTTAACCTGGTATAAACAATTTTATTCAATTCGTTAATATTCAAAATAAATCGAATAATAAATTTTCATTTCAATAGATTTATTAAACTAAGTATTTCAATTTCAAACTAATTTTCTTTTTAAATATACTTCCTTAGTTACAAAAAAATAATAATTTAATAAGTTAACTAAATAAATTAACCTCCATTGCCAACATTTTTATCTATATACCTAGATAAATAATTGTTTATACACATTTCAATTTATAAACATATACGTATCTATATATTCCCCTAAAAGGTTTAATTTTTCCTTCTTTATATATACATATAAATCTATTTCAATCTGTATATATATATATATTTAACTTTACTGTAAATACTTCCTTTTAACATATGTATATTTATTTTTAAACTTCATATATATAAAAACTATTACTTTCTTTAAACTGTATAAATATTTTTATTTACTTTAAATCTTCAACTGTTTTAAAACACATTTTATTTAAACTTTAAATAACTGTAATTTATACCTTGACTGTCGAACTCGCATTTTACAGATCGCCACTGAAGTGGACACGCGCCCCCATCGACATCGTCGCTGCCATGAGTACGAACCCACCCTACTTGCTCCGCCTTGACTTCGAACTGCGACCACCCAGATTTCATCCCCACGAGCCTACGACGCTCGACACTTCATCGCGAAACCCCCCTTTTCCTCCGCTCTTGAACTCGCGTGCGCGACTCCCTGATATCGCCGTGCTCATTGACTTCGGCCTTGTTCACGAACGCCACTTCCCAAACGAGACTAGCGATTGATAGCCGAAACCCTAACTTCGTTGTCGAAGTCTTCGCCTGAACGCACGCCCCAGATTTTTCAAGCGCCTCGATCGCGACCCCACGCGGTGCCGCGCCTCGCTTCGCACGCGACAGAAGAAGTCGCGACTTCCCCCTTGCCGTACCACGTCGCGCAACTCGCGAAAGATGCCGACTCGCGATCGATTTCCCCTCCCTTCGCCTGATCGAGCTCCCACGAATTTGAATCGAAAGAACGAATTGAAAATTTTGAAAAGAAGAACTCGGCCATGGTTTTTATTTCTTTTGAACGATTTTGATCTGAAGAGGGAGAATGGTAATTTAAAATTAAAAAGGGATGGGTTGCACGATAGATTCGTGGTCTTCAGCGTGATGTAAGGCGTGTTTCTCTGCGTGTCTTAAGGGAAGAACGTGATGTTTGTTGACCAATTTAAAGTTTAAATTTAAATTGAATTCAATTTAACTTCAACGTGTTTTGTAACCGTACGGTCACAAAATAACTCTGATAGATATGAAAATTTAAATCCGGTAATAACAAACTATTACGGACCCAATGGAACTGGTTTCGTCGAATTCCGAGACTGTGACTCGAACGACTATTTTTAAATATCAATCCGAACGATATAAATTTTAAAACTGAACAAATCGTTTTCAAATTCGATTCTGAAGCTTTTGTTATCCTCAGTATTATCAATACGAATTTTAAAAGCTTTCGAAATATTTTCCTTCAACTTAAAATTGAAGATATAAATTTTTATTCAACTTTCAATAGACTAAATTTTAATATTTAATCGCCAAATTCAAAGCTATATCGGGGATTCAAATTAAATCATCGTTCAAATATTTAAAATTAATTAAATATTCTCAATTTAATTTGTTCAAAATTCTGGGTCGTTACAAACTTCCCTCCTTAAAATAATTTCGTCCTCGAAATTACAAGTTAGGAAAAATGGTCCTTAACTCGTCTACTATTTTTCAACATCCAATAGTTTTATCAATTTATCAAAACAAATCTTCCTACTAAAGATTCGTTATCATTCAACTAAATTTCTAACTTCAATTTTAAGTTTCAAACAACATTGTTTAACTTCTCAATTCAAATTCAAGTTTAAATTCAAATTTTAAACTTTCAAATTTTTCTCAAAAATTTTCTAACGCCCTAAATTTTCGAAAAATTTCGCCAGCGTCTCCTTTGCGCGGCTAATACGGTACGACTACAAAATGTCCCTACGGACTCTCAGATTTCAAAAAGAAAAAGAAAAAGCCAAGCGGCTAGAGAAATAAGTCATCAAATCTCATATTCGAATTTAAATACATACCTTTTTCGAGCAATTCAAATTCTCTTCAAAATTAAAATCCCAATTCCTTTTATAACACCTGTATGTCCTACTAGCCATAATATCTAGTTACACATTCAAACCATTTTGCAAATTCTATTACAAAATTTTCAATATAAACTACTTATACATTTTTAGCTTACTATTGAAGTTATATATTCTTTTCATTCGATTTTACATTTCAAATTCATTTGAATTCAATTCACAATCCCAATCTAATTTGGATTCAGTTTAGCTTCTGAACATTGAATTTATCAATTATCTTTCATTCATAACTGCACTATTTTAAATTAGTTTCACTCACTAATTCATCACACATTCTAGTTCACTTTACAGATTCAAATTTGTTTTCAACATTCAGTTTCAATTCCAGTTTTATCTTCATTCAATCATCAACTTAGAAAAATTTCAATATCAGATTTTACTTAAGAATTTCGCTCTTCATTTCTTAGGTTCAATATAAATATTCCATGCAGACATTATATTTATTTTCGATTTACCACTTTGGTTCATAACTACTTATATTAAACTGGATTTCCAATAACATATGAATTTTAATTCATCTTTCAATTTACATTATTCAATTCAATTCATTTGCTTACGAATTCGAAATGAATTTCAACTTTCAATTTCATTTAATTGATTCACTTGTACTTACATTCATTTAACTTCATCCTTTAAGTTAAATTTATTCTATCAACCTTTCAAATTGTATAAGTTATCAACTTGATAATATTTCATAAATATGGTATCCCAGAGTCTTACCAATATTTCAAAATCATTTTGAAAACAAATCAAATTATCTTTTGAATTTCCAAAACAAAATCCAATTTTCCGAACAACTTCCATTTAAAACAATTTGGCAGCAATTCCTCTTTTGGAAACCCGAAAATGAACACCAATGATGCCGCGGTCATCATCGAAGTTATTTTCCAGCGACCGAAAAGAGTTTAGAGCTTTCAATTCTCCAAAATACTTTTCAAAACCTTTGAAATTCATTTTCAAACCAAAAAGATTTTAAACTTTTCAAATCTCCAAAATTTACAAATTCCTTTCAAAACATTTCCAACAACTTCTCTGGCATTCCGTTTTAAATTATAAGTCACAATTATAATTTATATTCTCAAATTTCATTTGTCTGTGAATTTTATTTCTTAACTTTGGAGTTACAATTTCCATTTCGTATCCGATTTCATATAATAATGATAACATTTCAATATTATCACTTTCTAACAACCAAACATCCATATACTATGATAATTCATAGAAAATAATTTCTTTTCTATACAAAAATAGTTTTGGGCAAAATTATCTCATTCACCCTATTTAAAACAATACTGTGTCGTCTTGCCTCGTTTAAGTGTTTAGAAATCCCTATCGATAATATGGCGTCCCACATACCGACCAAAATTCATAAACATCTCAACGGATAAGCAAACACAATATAAAACATTTTTATATTCACTAACAAATACGCGCTCATATCTATTATTACACTCAACTCATTCTAGAGTACTACTGACTCTATCTCTAATGAGTAACACCCAACAGAGCAGGGTTGTCGCTTAACCATATGCTCTGATACCACTTTGTCACATACCGGATTTTTGGACTTTCGAAAATTCGACATCGATACTCACTTTATCGACTGCCGAGCAATCGAGTGCCGGAAACTCCAATAGTGAGGGTTTTAAGAAAAAGAAAAAGTAGAAGAAGAAGGAGATAGAAGAAAAAGAGAAGAAAGAAAGAAGAAGAACAACAGAAAAACATCAGAACGACATCAATAGAAACACAGATGAGAGACAATATCAGAATCTCACATATCGCAGCGGAACAATATACAATAGATAATTACTAGTCTTTTAAAACAAAGAACTATATCATTTTGTACATACATCAATCATCAGAGTCAATATACAACAATGGACAGTTATATAAACTTGTCCTCATACAGAATACACAGCGGAATAAATACTATCAGATACAAATACTACGTCTCGTCATCCAGCTTATCTCCAAAGCTCCAGAATATCCAGAATATCCTGATAATCTACTCTAGACTGCCCGTGTGGAAAATTTGTGGGCACCCAGAGTTTAGAAGGGAAACAATAAACTCCGAGTCAGTCATGGTGACTGGTGTGAGATCGTAAAACAGTTATTTATCTTTAAAATAAACAATAGAAAAATTTTAAAGTCAATTCGCAATGCTTTTGGAAAATGAAACTACCATAAGACCTCCCACCACACACACAATGCAAACGCAGACTTGGAGGAGATTTCTTCTTATGATAGTCAAAGATGCTTACTACGCAAAATCAAATCATTTTGGATATTATTATTAGTGCATAGTGGAAAACATTTCGAAAGTATAATATAAATCTTAGCCAGCATATGTACCATTATATTATGCCTGCTATAGCTGCCTCCTGAGGAGACAGGTTATACAATTGAAATCGTAAAGGCTCGTATTGTTTCTTTGGATTTCCAACAAATGGTCAGGCTAAGGAACTTCCTATCCACGATGGGTACGTCCCTGGAATAGACGACCCGAGAACCTAACCGGATCTCTGCCAACACAAGGCCGGGTTACCTCTGCAAAAATAGGTAACTACTGACACGCGTATGCCATCCCCCGATCGTCACCGATCTTCCCGAGGATCCCCGATTCGCAACAAACCACATAGAAAAAATAATGCAGTAACCACAGAGGTTAAGTATCTGGGCTCCATACCATGATACCACCTTTATCCAGAAGGAATGACATACACTAAGGGGCGCTACTCCCTAGAACCTTGCCGCATCCTTCCTGTTTCGACCATTTCCGGGGTGTGAGGCTCGATGAAGTCTCGTCCACAAAGCTACGCTTTCTCAAAAAGCCCTGCTTCGGGTCCAACAAAATGATCAACCTATGATCACAAAGATATAAGATCAAACAAATGATCATATCGCAAATGATCAAACACCGATCATTTCACAGCAACACTCAGTATGCCACGTTACCAAATTGGGATATATCGCTGATAAATTTCAACTACATAACCTCTGAGCTCGTACGTCTCAGAGAAGGGTGTTAAGCTAAGAGAATAAATTCTCCACCACCAACAGATATGTATTTGAAAGAAATCAGCTCAATATCTCAAATTGTAACGTCAGACACACAATCCATATAAGTCTGTTTCGGGATCGAATAGAACCGAAGGCACTTCTCACGAAGCCCTTGCACTTCCGGATAATTTTCTAATCACGTCCGGCCTTCCCGTCACTAAGGGTGATAAAACCTCTAAATCGAAGATCAGTCGATGTAGAGTAACTCGACGGTAATCCTTCCGTTTTCAAAAATATCCGGTCTTCAACACCGGTCTTCAAATGCAATTCATAACGACGTATCACATATTCGGAATGGGTTATACGACCCCATGGTCCTTTCCCGGCTAACCCGAATAGTGAGCGATTATTTAAAAATAAGTGTGGCATTCGAATTCATCCAATTCACAACAAATATTTATCTAAAGGTAATTATTGATAGTCGGTTATTTAACTATCAATAAAGATGCACAACATCATCAGATTCCAAATAATTTTCCAAATTATTCCATCTTCAAAAATATCTTTTACTAGATATAAAATTTCCACACTTTAAAAAAATAAATCAACGTTTATTTTTCTAAACAATTTCCCTTTTCTTTTATAAATTCCATATTGAATTTATATTTCAAAATATCTTCTGATATACGATTTTCAAATCGATTTCAATATTCACTTTCAATTTATCTTTACAAAGATAAATTCTTAACAAACATTTCACATCGTATTGGAAAAGTAATTCCATACTTATTTAATAATAAGTATTTCATAAATCATTTATTTTCAACACTTGGAAAATATTCGATATACTTAAAATCAAAATTAAGTATATATCTCATTCTTTTAAGGAAATCATTCTTAAATCACATTTATTTGAGTCAAAACGAATGTTGCGTAAAACATCGTTACGACGACTCGAAATCACTAGTATAGGGATTCGGAATTAAGATAGATATATAAATCCCAATACTATATAAAATATTTCCTTTCGGAAATCATTTACTATAACAACAGTGTTATAGTCCACCATTTCCTTATTTTTCGAAAACGTCTATTTCAACAATAAATGTTGAAATCTATGATTTCGATAGTTCACACGTTTTAAAACATCTTTTAAAACAATTAACTTCATTTCATAATATCGCTTTCCCAAAACCCTATCCATTTTACTTAAAAATATATTCACTGTCCAAAATTGTGAATATACTTCACTAACCACATTTCAGTCTTTTCTACACATTTTATTTCAATAAAATTCGCTATTTAAAATCACGAATATATCTTCTTTAATGTCCTTCTATATTTAATTTATCAAATCCAATTGATTTCGAATTTATAAAACAACGTTTATAAATTCAATTTTCTATTCTATAACAACTTCGATTTTATAAATTTCCTTTAATGACCCATTCAATTTTATAACTCAACGTATACATCAAAAATCCATATTATAAGTTAAATACTTATAATTTATTTATTTTAAAAGGAATCGTTCTTTTAAACTTTACAAACTGTAAATAAACCCATTTTAACATCATTTCCATTTTTAAATCCACATTCCCAAATATTCACTTTTAACCCAAAAATCAAATCCCAAATTGATTTCTAATTTTACTTAAATACCAAATCAGTTTCAATATTCATTTCTAAATTAATTTCCCATCCCAAATCATTTTATATTGATTTTTTTCTAAACTTGTTTCAATTTGCCAATTAAATTTATAATTGGACTTCCAACTTATTTCATTTTAAACAAATTCCTCTTAAAGAAAATAAATCCCTTTTATCTTTTTCCAACTATTTAGAAATCCAAATTTTCATTAAATTCTTCAATTTAAAAATCACTATTATACGAAATTCATTTATTTAACGTTTTCACTTGATCCTGGAATTAATTCGATAAGAATATAAAAATCAGCTTTTATACTTTAAAAATTCCTTTCTTCAAAATTTCTTCAATTTCAAAAATTGATTCACTTAGAAATTTTCTACTTGAATTTCAAAAATTCAATTTCGTTTATCTTTGGAATCCAATGATGTCAAAACATCCATTCAGCTAAATTTTAGCTTTCAAACAATTTCCAGACATCAATATGATTAATAGCATCACTATAATCATTCACAGATTCATATCACAATAGAAATAAATTCAATCAATGTGAGGGGTCCAGTTGGATCCCTCCAACCTGTTTCCCTACATCCAAAGACGTTAGCACAATACCATTCCACTTCGAGGTGGAATATCGCGGTATATGGGTTTTTATAAAAATCCGCTTACTAACGGCGCAATAGGGTCTCATCCGCTATACGAGGCGGGAAATCATCAATCCAATATATACATATGCCAATATGTATATACTGCTATATATATAGATATATCCTATCATATCTAATAGCACATTCAAACTAAATCAATCAATAAATAACTGAAAATTCCACTTTCAGTTTGAGTGAGAAAAATCTCACCTTAGCTTTTAATTTGCCATCCATTTCCATTTCAGTTTTGTTTTCTCGATTTTTAACCTGGTATAAACAATTTTATTCAATTCGTTAATATTCGAAATAAATCGAATAATAAATTTTCATTTCAATAGATTTATTAAACTAAGTATTTCAATTTCAAACTAATTTTCTTTTTAAATATACTTCCTTAGTTACAAAAAAATAATAATTTAATAAGTTAACTAAATAAATTAACCTCCATTGCCAACATTTTTATCTATATACCTAGATAAATAATTGTTTATACACATTTCAATTTATAAACATATACGTATCTATATATTCCCCTAAAAGGTTTAATTTTTCTTTCTTTATATATACATATAAATCTATTTCAATCTGTATATATATATTTATTTAACTTTACTGTAAATACTTCCTTTTAACATATGTATATTTATTTTTAAACTTCATATATATAAAAACTATTACTTTCTTTAAACTGTATAAATATTTTTATTTACTTTAAATCTTCAACTGTTTTAAAACACATTTTATTTAAACTTTAAATAACTGTAATTTATACCTTGACTGTCGAACTCGCATTTTATAGATCGCCACTGAAGTGGACACGCGCCCCCATCGACATCGTCGCTGCCATGAGTACGAACCCACCCTACTTGCTCCGCCTTGACTTCGAACTGCAACCACCCAGATTTCATCCCCACGAGCCTACGACGCTCGACACTTCATCGCGAAACCCCCCTTTTCCTCCGCTCTTGAACTCGCGTGCGCGACTCCCTGATATCGCCGTGCTCATTGACTTCGGCCTTGTTCACGAACGCCACTTCCCAAACGAGACTAGCGATTGATAGCCGAAACCCTAACTTCGTTGTCGAAGTCTTCGCCTGAACGCACGCCCCAGATTTTTCAAGCGCCTCGATCGCGACCCCACGCGGTGTCGCGCCTCGCTTCGCACGCGACAGAAGAAGTCGCGACTTCCCCCTTGCCGTACCACGTCGCGCAACTCGCGAAAGATGCCGACTCGCGATCGATTTCCCCTCCCTTCGCCTGATCGAGCTCCCACGAATTTGAATCGAAAGAACGAATTGAAAATTTTGAAAAGAAGAACTCGGCCATGGTTTTTATTTCTTTTGAACGATTTTGATCTGAAGAGGGAGAATGGTAATTTAAAATTAAAAAGGGATGGGTTGCACGATAGATTCGTGGTCTTCAGCGTGATGTAAGGCGTGTTTCTCTGCGTGTCTTAAGGGAAGAACGTGATGTTTGTTGACCAATTTAAAGTTTAAATTTAAATTGAATTCAATTTAACTTCAACGCGTTTTGTAACCGTACGGTCACAAAATAACTCTGATAGATATGAAAATTTAAATCCGGTAATAACAAACTATTACGGACCCAATGGAACTGGTTTCGTCGAATTCCGAGACTGTGACTCGAACGACTATTTTTAAATATCAATCCGAACGATATAAATTTTAAAACTGAACAAATCGTTTTCAAATTCGATTCTGAAGCTTTTGTTATCCTCAGTATTATCAATACGAATTTTAAAAGCTTTCGAAATATTTTCCTTCAACTTAAAATTGAAGATATAAATTTTTATTCAACTTTCAATAGACTAAATTTTAATATTTAATCGCCAAATTCAAAGCTATATCGGGGATTCAAATTAAATCATCGTTCAAATATTTAAAATTAATTAAATATTCTCAATTTAATTTGTTCAAAATTCTGGGTCGTTACAAATATGAAATGGAAGGACGAGTTCACATGTATATTAAACAGTGGAAAAACTCAAAAGTCGGTACTTGAATTCCAAGGAATAATAAAAGCCACTGACTTTTGGTTTCTCAACGGATGGACCATTGAAAGGTCATAAAGTTCAATAGACAACCCGTTACGGTTAACCGTTTCGCGGTTTCGTCGCGTAATGGACACCGAAACACACATATAAATATACTACGGAGATCAGCACGACAAGATGATAAAAACGGTACACAGATATTGGCGGTACAACCATCCTATCAAAAGTCGATATTCGGTACCGAAAATGCTACTAAAACGCCGAAAATAAGATAAATGGAGTAATAACAGTCCAAATTTGGTGAAACGAAATCTGACGTCTCACTCAAAAGATGATTTACAAATTTATTATATAAAATATTCAAATTTCAGAAACATTTTATTTTCATCAAATCTTAACTGATTTAAAATTTTAAATAAAATTACACAACAAAATAAACTTCCATATTTTCTGATAAAAATTCATCATTTGCTATGTTTATATAGACGTAGTCCAAATATCAAAAATTTAAAATTTTACAAAATTTCAGTTTATTACGTTAATAAAAACTGTTAAAATTTACGGGTCGTTACAGATAAAGAGAATAATTTACTAAGTACTTCACAACATTCGCCTAAGCAACATCTGACCATCACATAGAATATTATTCAGATTACTACAAAACTAATCGAAATGTTTTCCTCCAAATTATTTAAAGAAAAGCATTCTACTTAAAATTTCTTTTCCAACATATTTATACTTTAGAAATATTTCCAGATAATACTACTATTACTTTTCTCACAATCTTTTGAAATCATTCTGAACAATTCCGGGATTTAAATTTTCCAACAACTCTTTAAATGTTATTTGGAAAGATAAATTTATAACACTAAGAGTATTAAATCAAGGGACACAAGAAATGTCATTTTAAACATCATTTACTAAAATCCTAAAATGATTTACACTTAGCTTTGTTTATAAACAATTCTATTTAAAAGTTCTCATTTAAAAACCATCATTTATTAGTTTAAAACAATATTTAGTATCTCAAATGATAATAAAACAATTTAAATACCTTTTATAAATTCCCAAGAATGTTAACTGTCATGGGGGATGACTTATAATATACTTTTTAAAACCTTAGAACCATATGAATCTTCAAAATAAATAAATCATGTAAGTTCTTTTATTAAATTTAAAATAACATTAATTACCCTGAAAGATAATAAATCACATTTATAATCTCTTTTATAAATCTAAAACAATATTATCCCAATAGATAATTAATCAAATTTTCAATTTTCTTTAATAAACAAATCAACTATCTTTAATAAAATAGTTAATTACTTCCAAAACACATTCATCAAATCGATTAATTTATTTTAAACTCACTTATTAATTCAATTAACCAACTTAAAATATTATTTATCAAATGATTTATTAAATTCAAATAATCATTAATTAAAATGAAGACTTACTTTTAAATATCATTAATTAAAACGATTATTAATTTTCAAATATTATTAATTAAAATAATTAATTAAATTCACATATCATTACTTAAAATGGTTAAATAAATCCAAATCTTATTAATAAAAAAGATTAATTAATTTTAAACATCATTAGTTAAAATGATTAATTAATTTAAAATATCATTAATCAAACTGATTAATGAATTTTAAACATCTACTTTTGGGAAAACACAAGCTCAAGTTCAAACACACACAAGGTTTTAGGGGATGATATTTAATAAATGGCGATACAGCGGAAATTGCTATAACGACACTTAAATAGTGAAATGGAATATCCAGATTAATTTCAATTAATCAATCAAACAAATCTAACTATCATCCAAGAAATCCAAAATAGTTTATAGCATCATAGATATGATACAACAAATTTGGATGTGAGTTAAACTTACATTTAAGTGATTTTCCTTTAATATAATTAAATTTTATTAAATATTTGTCCTCTAAAAAATTTTATTTATTTATTTTATTTTAATATTGTTATTTTTAATTTTTTTTTGCTACCATTTAGATTATATTAAACAACTTTTTATTACAAGTTTACTTTTAAGTTAACATTATTAAAAGTTGACTTTTAACTTAACCCTTTCGTCGAACACCTTATAATCAAATTGTGAAACTTAATTCACAGGGGGTTCATTCCAAGGTTCCCTAATTCTCATTTACTTGACCAATATCTTACTAAGGAAAATTCCTTATGAACTTATTCGCCAATAGTTAATGCTCAAACTGGACGAGCATAACTAATCGAATCCTAAATGATAACCACAAAATATTATTATTTCTAAACAATCAACACATCTATACAACTATATTAATTTTTAAAATCATTCTTATATATATATAATATATTCCTAGGTAAATTATTTCATTTACCATTTTAAAACAATACTGTATTGGCAGATCTATTCAAGTGTTTAGGAATCCCTATCGATAACGTTGATTAGACGTATCAACCAGAATTCATATACGGCTTAATGGATCAAACAACACAATATAAAACATTTTTATAACACTAACAAATACGCGCTCAATATTTACTTATACTCTCAGACTTATCCTAGGATATTACTAATCCTATCCTTAGAGAGTTTACCCTACCAGGGCTTAGGGGTTTGCTAAACTTAAGCTCTGATGCCATCTGTAATGACCCACCTTTCTGATCCCTGGAAACGACACTTAATACATCCTCGGTATTCGTGTGCCGTTGCCCAAACATCCGAAGGATAAGTTGTCTTGGGATGAAATAAAGAACAGAACAAGACAGAATAGATAAACCTCACAGCGGAATGGTTACATATAATATAAAATGATGTAGTACAAAAGGTTACTCCTTATAAGAAATTATCAAAGTTATAAAAAGAATACTACATCTAATAGATGGATAGCTATACATTCTGACTTTTCATTTTTAAGATACAAAATACACATACATAATCATACAGCAGAAATAAATAACTAAATAACTAAGGAGCCGCCTGCTCGATCACCGTCTTCAAAGATCTCCAAAGAAAACCTGCTATTCTCGGACTATCCAAATATAATTGAGTACCCGAGAGTTTAGGGAAAATAAACAATTCAGGTCAGACAAAATGTCCGGTATGAGTAAAACTTTGAAACGAAAGGAAGTGCATTTAACAATAATATGTGGGACCACGCCGCTAATGCGGAACGGGTTTTCTCCCACATAAACAACAACCAAACATAACAAAAATGGAAATGAACAATAGGGAATAAATCCAAACATAGATGATGAGTATAGTTAGTTTAAAATTCGGACATGAAAGAATGGAAATAGCCTGAATAAAAATCCAAACTGGATAGAATGGATAAAACAAGACAACAGTCCAAACTCGATAGAATGGACTAAACAAGATAACTAACCAACTGGATAGAATGGACAAAACCAATAATTGAACACCACAAAGAGTGGTTGACTCTTCCCGTTGTAATTAAAGAAAACAGATTCAAAGGTTCGAATTAAATAAGAAAAGAAAATTTTCCAACAATGACTAGGAAGGTGCACCCCCCTTGAAATATACCTCTAGTAATATACTCCTAAGAAGCTCATTTACTCTATGACACTTCTCGGGACCCTTCAAGCCGGACCATGCCTGACCTTATCGAGAATCCGAATATTTCACATCTAATATTAACCATTTTTCATGTGAGGTACACAAAAATCTAGATGAGATGTGAAAATACCCTAATGGGAGCAACCCCACATAGCTTGGCCCCCTATAGCGCATTCGGTTTAGTCATTCCGACAAAGGATAACAGAGCTCAACGGAGCAACACATCGTCTTAGAATGACGATAATAAAGAAGCTGAGGTAACCGATAGTTGGGAAACCAACTATCGAGGATATAAAACGATTGTATATGGAAATTAAGTCTTGTATACTTATCACCACTCATTGAATTCAACTTGTACTATCTCTTGGTTAACAATAATTACGGACAAGTCATGGTAGTGTTACCTCAAAGTTATGTATCATGATTATTCTTATCTTTCGAAATAGCGACAAGTCTACTTCTTCGTCGTTTAGTGCTAAGTATACAAATAAATTGTTCCCATACAAGTGAATCACTTTGTGGAAATTAATTCGTTTCCATAAACGAATCAAACTTTTTTTCTTTTAAAACCCGAATTCATGCTTGACCTCACATTACAAGTATTAGCTTTAAATCACTTTGTTAAAAGAGTTCACTAACTTCAAAACATCAATTTTAAAAGGATTTAATAACTTAAAACATCTTTATTACATTATTAATTAACTTTAAACTTCATCACACAATTTGATTTTTGAACTTCAAATGACTTTAAATAATCAAAAGTGTAAACTACTTTAAACCTTATTAATTCAATTAATTAGAAAAAGATAATTAATTAAATTAATCAATAATTAATTATCATTATTTAAAATAAATAACAAAGTCAAAACATACTTGTTACTTTGATAAATTCACTTTGAAACTTCATAAATTAAGTTGATTAATTGACCACAATAAACTTTAATTAAAAAGGGTAAATCACCTCTAAAACATCATTAATTTAATCAATTAGTTATATTTAAATATAATTATTTAAATTATTTAATTAATAATTAAATATCATTACTTTAAAATGATTAATAAATTTAAATCATCATTAAGGAAAGATTAATTAAAGTTAAAACAAGTTGATTTCCTTTTAAAAGTCATTAATTAAAAAAGATTAATTAATTCTAAAACATCATTAATTAATTGATTGATTAACTTTAATCCATCATTTTCAAAAGAGTAATTAGCCTTAAACATCATTAAATAAAATGATTAATTAAATTTAAAACATCATTAACTAAGTTATTAGTTAAATTTAAAACACATCATTAATAATTTAATTAGTTAACCTTAATCCTTGTCAATTAAATAATTAATTAAATTAAATAATCATTATTAAAATAATTAATTATTTTTGAAAACATCATTAATCAAAACCTTGCTTAACTTGTAAAACAATTCCAAGCACGAAGATGAAACCAAATGGTTTGATAAGAAGTGATTTTTCGAAAGTGACGATACAACGACTATCGCTATATGAGCAGTCCGGCAAACAAGTTTACAATATTATCAACACAACCAAACATTACATAGCAATGGTTTAAGCATACAACAAGCATTTATAGGCAATAAATATGAGCATGAATACAGTTTTAAAGCTTTGGTTTTTGAGGGTAAAATTTTACTTACTAACTAACATTTACTTAACATGTTTGTATCCATCACACATATACATTTCCAAACCAAACATGAAAAAATTCACATCATATCCAAACTAAGTAAGAAATATATATCACAATGTATCTAAAGTAAAATATTTCTCAAAAAGTTAAGAGTTTTACTCACCGAAAGCTATCCAAACTTGAAATAAACTTTAAACTTATAGAGCTTGGAAACCACCAAAAATCAACTCGGAAAGGGTCATATTCTCCTTGGTTTTTAGACATCTTACACTCGAAAATGGGTAAAGTGGTTAAAAGGGAAGTTTTAGAAAATTCTTTCCTCTATCATTATAGAGAAAAGAATTACTCAAAAATGTTAAATTTTGAGGAAGTTATGGTCAAAACAGTGAGCGGTATTTTCGGATATCAAAATCTAGGTTCAAAAACACTCTTGCAAAAAAAAAGAATTTTTGGAGAATCTAAGATCGAAATTAGAAAAAGTGATAGACTACAAAGTTGTAGCCATTGAAAATATACACGATTTGAAGAAAAGAAAAACTTGATTTGGCATAGTTTGTAGGAAGTTACGGTCGAATGAATTGCGAGTAAAATAGAGATGTTTTTAAATTGAAAAGGAGGAGATTTAACAAGTTTGAAATTTTTTAAAAGTTTAAACTTGGATTTTTTTAATAACTTAAAATTATAAATGGAAGCCATTAAAAGGTTCCATGAAGCTTTTAGGAAGATGAAGAACTTTTGAAAAAAATGGAAAAAAATGAAAAGAATAAGGGAAAAGAAAATGGAGAAAGGCTTTTATACAAAATGCATAAAGCAAATTACCATTATACCCTTGTCCTTTGCCCTCCATTCATATGCTTCCACCTCATCACCAAGCCTCCCTCCCCTTGTACTCACGTTTTTTGTCTTGTCCCCTTCCATGAAAACCTTACCGAACATGCATTTATAAGCATTTGTACAAAATGTCTTTCTAATTTGCCAAAAAGTCACATTATATTCCCTTATGTTCCCTTAAGCATCTTATTCTTTTTAAACTTGATATATATTGGTATAAATACATATGTATACATTAATACACACATATATACACATATTAACTTATCTACAAATATATATATTCACACTAAAAAGTTCACAAGGTTTCCGATAACTTCTTTGCCGACGAAAAATCAAAAATCGGAAAATGAATTCTAGTCACATTTTCAATCTTTCTTCAAACTTATTGTTTTTGTAAACTAAATTTGAAAACTATTTTATCATTAATATTTATTATTTAAAAGTGTTTTTATTCTAATTATAAAACCTATTGTTTGAATATTTAAAATTAATTGAATATTCAGAAATTAATGTGGTGAAATTCCGGGTCGTTACAATATGGAAGGTAAACAATGAATTGTATGTATACATTATTGTCTTAATTAGAAAAGAGAAATGATTTCGTACTATGACAATATATGTAAAGAAAAATAAATTTTATATGAACACATACAAGTAGATCCAAATATGTATATATGGAATTCAATCAAAGCTTTCTAATAATATATAGATAGTTATTACAGTCAATTTCAAAATTTCGATTTGTTGTTAAATTCATTTTATTCATATGTAAATATCTAATGTAATAAATGTGCAAGTAACACATGCAAACATACATACATACATGTATTAAAATTCAAAACTAAAATTACACTTTGTTATGAAAGATTAAAACATAGATCTATAATTCAAACATTGTATTGATTCCATATAAATTTCATTTTTAACTTTAAATATAATTCAATCAATCAACATGAAAATGTAATTTTCTAGATTTAAAGAAATGGTATTTAAATTAAATGTCAAAACATAAAAAACATTGTATTTTAAAATATATAGATTTAGTTTCAATTTAACAAAGTAAAGAAAAGCAGCTAATCAATTCGAACATGTAAACATTCAGATCTGAAGAATTACAATTTAATTAAAATGTTTAAAAACATAGATCTACACTTAATGTTGTTTTAAAACATAAACAAATTTAATTTTGATCTAGCAAATGAAAACTCAATCATATCATTCAACAAATAATTCAATCTACATAAACAGTTTTTAATTAAGCAAGACAGTAATACATCATACAGATTATGAAAGTCAAATTAAATTTCCATTAAACATTGCAAAATCACTATCTATATATAGAAAATGACATACCTTGCTACCAATCCTTAAAACACACCTTGTTGGTGTTTCCTTTGATTTGCACCTTGAATGAAGAATGCTTCTAGTTCCGATTGAATCACCATAGGATGTTGCCTAGAAATCACACCTTGAATGATGATATCTTCTTGGATTTTCAAGATCCACATCCTATCCTTGCAAGAGATGGATGAAATACTTTTTTTTTATTTTATTTGATCTTTTTATTTGGAGTTGAAAGATTTTGGAAATACGTATTCTTTTTTTTTGTTTCTGCCATGAAAAGTTAGGAGGAGAGAAAGAGAAAGAATGAATGAGAAAGAAAATGAATTGTACGTACAGAATGAATTAGGGAATATGTATTATTTGAAAGAGTGAAACTTTTTCCATTCTTTAATTAAAACTTTCCTAGTTAATTCTCTTGATTGTTTCCCTCTCTCTCTCTCTCCAATCCTTTCTTTACACGTATGTCATCAAATGACATAAAATTTCCACAAATACTGTCATCAAATGACATAAAATTTCCATAAATCATTTCATGCAATTATCTTTAAATTACATCAACATCGTATATCAATGCGCACAAATATAACTTTTATACATGCATTAAAATAATTACAAAAAAAACTTCCAAACATAAAATAAATAATAATTAATATTTCTCAAATATCAATTAATTTAATCAATTTACAACATTTTATAAATTAATTAAATCATGTGGTTTTTCAGAGAATTCATCATTACAGTTGTGTGACTTATAGGTGTAAATTCAGTCAGCAATTAATATCGAACTATTCAAATATTAACGTTCACACATCACTTAGCAGGTGGTGTGACATTTTTGGCGAATTTATCGCTTACACATCTTTTATTAAAATCCAATTTTACTTATTATAAGCGGTACCTAATAGTGACAATTATTTACACTAATTCTCTTCGTCAAAACTATACCACTTTGGATTTATGGAATTTGGTAATGGTCAAAATTCCAATATCATCCACATTCAACTTACAGTCCAAACATAAAGTCTTTGGTTCAATAATAACAATTATTATTAACCAAAATGCTATGGCCAGAGACTTTGACTTTGAGTTGACTTTATTTGACCGTGATACTAACCTCATATAACTGAGGAGACGAATTCTCTCTTGAATAGTGTTTAATTTCCAATGCTTCCACTTGACCTAAATATAGTCGTTCGATGGACGTTGTGCCACAATTTAACTATAATCAAAGCGGAGCTTCTACATTGAAGATCAACTGTATTCTCAAGTAGAGAGAACTGTGTAAATTAGTCGCATCGATATTCTCTGCTTGACCTTAGTTATATTAACTAACAGAAAACTATCTAGTGAGTCATTCCATAGTTATCCACACTACAACAAAAATACCCTATTACAACGTCCTTTTTACAACGGGCATTGGTTGCCTGTTGTAATAGAAGGCTATTACAACGGTCCATTCAGGGCCGTTGTAAAATATGCCATATACAACCCCTTTTTACAACGGGCATTGTTTGCCCGTTGTAATAGATGACTATTACAACGGTCCACTCAGGCCCGTTGTAATAGATGTCAGCTTTACAACGGTCAAAAATGCCCGTTGTAATAGCCTTAGCCTTTATTTTATCGGTCCACTCAGCCCCCATCTGTTTGCTTTCTTCCCTTTGTTGCTAAAACTTTATTTATCGCTAACCCTAAATCCCAAATCGAATCCCTATCTGACCTCCTCTCTTTCTCCTATCGCCTTTCTTCCATCCTTCCCTTTCCAATCCTTCATCTTATTCCTCTTCTCCTCCATATCACCGGCCATGGCATGCTCCACCAAACCCCCGTTCTCCATCCCAGCACCCCTGTTCTGCGCCTCGGTCAACTCATGCGATATCCCCACCAGCTGCGCTGACGCCACCGTCTCCTGGTACCCTGCTACTTCCTCAGAAACATCCTTCTCAAACCTAACCGTCTCCCTATGCAAAGCATCCACCCTCTCCATCTGCTGGACCGAAAGCCCGCCCAGGTTCTGGCCCAGGAAGCCTATCGCTCCCATGTTCACCAACTGCTGCTCGAATTGGATCCCGCACTTGGAGTACAGTATGTGGAAGGCCGTGGTGGGCCTCCACCCGCCGACCCAAATGAACAGATTGTCGGTCCGGCTGGTCCAGGTGGGTGTGAACATGGGCAGCACGTTTTGGCGAGCGAAGGCGGTTTTGGCACGGTAGTAGCATTCGTTGTTGCCGATGACTTGGTCTACGAGCAGGCGGGTGTCGGCTTCGTTTTCGACAAAGGATTGTCATTTAGAAAGTTTGTTGCGGCTGCAAAACACCCTGCCTTGTTTTGAAGACAACTTGATTTCCTCTTGATTTTCTCCGTCTTCCCATTCTGGACTCTCTTTGACTAACAATTCTTTTTTGATTAAATCCCTTTTTTTAACCTTCTTGGCAGCCTAGTCAATTTGATCATTCAATCTAATGGGTGCATCATTACTCTCTAGATGTTAGTCATATTTTCTTATTAGACTCAATGGATCACTGGCCAGTACTTGCTTAGATTTTGAGATCTCTTGCACCTGCACACATTTAATGTTCATATGTTGATTATTACTTTTGCTTGAAATTGGAATTATCAGAATTGAAAAGAGGGTATAAGAGATGGTCCTGTGACACTGTTGGCTTTGTTCAATACTGTGTTAGAGCTGGTTAAGATTATTGTGGTACCTTCTTGCAATTGCCGGGATGTGCCCTCTCCACCAGCTTTTTTGAGAACGTCGTGATACCTCTTATCACTTCCTGACCACTGATGTATGATGCTTTTTCAATATTTGTTGACAGCGGAGTAGAGCTGGGTGAGGTTGCGGTCTTGTTGGGATAGCCAACAGTTGAAGAAGTTGGAGAATATCAAGTGGTCCGCCGTTTGTAGGAGGTCCTATCTCATATGGAGAGAGTGAAGCATCAGGTGGTGTTCACAACTTGAATGGAAACGAGCAGTTTAATGATGGAAGTTCTCCGGATACATCACCTAAATCACCCGTTGAGGATCGAACCACCAACACATCTGTTCCTCAGGTAATACTTATTTGTATCTACAATTGACTGACAGTTTTCTACGGAAAATAAACATAAAACAAGATAAATTATGTTTTTGGTTTTATTTAGAGCAAAATTTCTAGCATAAGACATATACAATAACTAAATATAAACTCTCTGAATCCACGATTTGTGAATCAGATCTGATTTCGATCTAGAGTTTAAACTTTATGATTTATAATTTGAATTCTATTTTAAAAAATTACGGTCTATAATTTGAAATTTTGAATTCCATTTTAGTAACCTTGGACCACACCTTCAAACCAAAAAAAAACAATCAAATTTCTGATAATTGTACCAAACTTAGTTGGACAGAAGCTGGGGATATAAAAAAATTTGTAACCTTGTTTTTTCATATGGACTGAAGTACTTGATCTCATTTCAGGTGTTAGGTGAAGCTTACCAGGTTCTAAGTGATCCAACGCAGCATCAAGCTTACGATTCTTATGGAAAATCAGGCATCTCAACGTAAGCCTTTTTTTATTGTTGGAACATAACTTTCTGGTATACTACCACCCAAGATTCCATCCATATAATGCATGTTTTAATTTGTGATCCATCCAATATAAAAGAATAGAGATAAAGAAAATAGAAAACCCAACTAATAGGCAAGTCACTTATTCAAAAAGGAGGCTTGGAGTTATGAAAAAGGCCAAAGAACTCACTGTTCTATGTGATGCTCAAGTATCTGCCATCATGTTTTCCAGCACTGGCAAGTTTGCAGAATACTGCAGCCCTTCTACCAGGTTATTAACACATATTATTCTCTTGGTACTATATAGGTTTGTTTTTGTTATATATGAAATGGTCAATGTGGTTGATTATATGATGTGATACAGCACCAAGAAGATTGTGGATAGATATCAAAAGGAAACCAGCATTGATTTGTGGAATGATTTGTATGAGGTAACTGAAAATGTACATATTTTCTTTATCAATAGTCTATAAATTTTTGTGTGCATGTAAAATTATGTCTGGTTTGATGTAGAGGATGCAAAGTACATTAAGGAGCCTTGAGGAAGATAACCAGAAACTCCGAAAAGAGATAAGGTGACTATAATTCAAGATGCATGTGAAATTATATCAGTTTTATCACTGATTTTATTACAAACAATTTTGTTACATGTAGGCAGAGAATAGGAGAAGATCTTGATGGAATGAGCATCAATGAATTGTGGGGGCTTGAGCAAAGTTTGGATGACACACCGATGCATGTTCGTCAAAGGAAAGTAAGTTTTACCTGTCAATTTGTGCAGTTGAGAACTTAAGTCTTATTAAGGTAGCTTATGCAGATAGAACCACATCTCTCCGGTCCAATTTTTCTATCTTCTACAAAAGAAATAGAAGCTTGTTAAATTTCTTCTATCGTGAACTTGTGATATCAAATAACATGACTTGTGTTATTTCTCTTTTCTTCGGCCTCTCTAAGTGTCTGCATCTCTCTGCAAGTCTTTGTTGAACCACAATTACTTTTTTACAGCCTCACATTATTGCAGCCTCACAATTTACATAATTTTGCACTGCTTAAGCGATAACAGAATTTTCTATTTATCAGTTGATGTAAATTATCATCATTTGATCTTTGCATATGTTTATATGATTATCATAGGTGATTTTAGTGCTTGATTTTGCATCCACTATTTGTATGTGTGGTAGTTAAATATGTGTTGCTTATACCATTTTGCATGAAATAGTGATTGTCAAACATTTCTTGAATGATTTAACAAATGTTTGCAATTTTTATTATTGATTCTAGTTTCCGTATTCGACACACAAACTCTACAGGTATATTCACTTATACCATTTTACACAAAGTATTAAAATGCAATCTTTGTTTCACCCTTAATTGTTTGGAGAATCCAGAAAATCAAGCCTAGTTAAAGTAATTCGAAATATGTAGCCGATGATAGTAAAGATTAATCTTTTGAAAATCAAAATATACAGTGTGGCAATCTCTAATCTCATGATGCTAGAATTTCCAAGAGGCAATACATTGATACCCGTATAAAATATGGCCTAAAGGCATGAACGTGTGACCAATTTACTAAGGATAGAGGCAACGCAAGTAGCAAACAGCCAAACACCTTTTGGAGAAATTGATGTACAAAATACATTGAGATGGTTTAACAAATATTTAACAACCTGACACTTTGTTTTTCTAAATTGTAGTTAATACTTCAATATGGTTTTAAATGACTCATATGCACGCAAGAGGTGGCCTAGAAATTGAATTATATGCAAGCAACGAATAGCTGGACACACATGCCTAAAAATTTGGATAGTCTTTACTTGCAACTTATATACTCAACTAACTAAGAAAAGATCACTGACCCGGGCTAACCCTTTTTCTTACGTATTGCCTCATGCAAATGAATTACATAATAACTGTATTACACTTTGGTTTTCAATTATATCCCCTGAACACGTGAGAATGGATTTAACACAATCTTGGGCAAACTATATACATGCATGCCAATGATTATGCAGTCATGCAAATATTTCACACACCTGTACACTACTATATACTATGCTAGCACACAATTTAAAACATATATGCATGGACTTTGTATGCAAAATGACACGCAATATTATAAGTAGGGTCTGGGCTTTAATTTTTTTTCTTTCATGTAATACAACTACACCTAAATACAAAAGTGTTCATGTTTGGTCTAGTCCAGTATTCAGTTTAAACTTTAAAGTGCCTTTAAATTATTTCTAACAGAAGAAAATGGTAAAGTACTAATCTTCATTCTACCTGTCAATTTGTGCAGTTGAGAAGCATCCACGAAGCACATAAGGCCTTGCTTCATGCATTGGTCAGTAAATACAAAGTTCCGTCTGTATAAAATTTTATCGAAATTACAGTGCATTATTTTGAAGTATCTGTAATACTGACATGTTTTTCTATATTTGGTACAGGACATGGAAGAAGATCAACTTGAATACACTTTCATGACTGAAGATGCAAATGACAATATAGAAGCTAATGGTATGCGTATGTTTACATTTCCAGTACATTCAAACCACCAAAATGTTCATTTTTGGAAAACTTTCCAAAAATACGAGTCAACCTGGATTTTCGGTTTAATGATAATAGATACCTAATTTGCATATTACTTGCCAAAAAGGATTTTCGGTTTTATTTAGAGGAATCAGCTTATCCCTCTTAATTTTCCTGTTGGTGCTCCCTTGTTCATCATTAGATAAATTATCCTTAATTAAACTATTTCATCTAAATTATGCAGGTCTTTCATGTCAATGTCCTTTCTGTATATGGGATAATACCATAATTTGATTTTGTTACAGCTTATGGAGTCGATATGTTGAATACAATTGGCTACATTTATGTAAGACAGTCAGCTAAAGTGTGCAGAAGGGAAATGCACAGTTGTATGAGGGAGAAGTTAGTTAAATATGGAGGAAGTGAATGACTATGGTGGGTGGTTTGTTTGTAAATGTGAAATGGTGCAGAGAACTAGGTAGAGAATTGGGTAGAGAACTAAATAAATGAAAAATAGTGTATATTAGAACTATGTCAATGTAAACTTATCTAACTTTTTGGAATGTCTTGGAATTTTATGACTCTAGCTTTTAGTCTTTTCGAATGTGATTTTGGTTGTTTTATGATAATATTTATTACTCGTTAAATTATTCATTATTGGTATGAAGGTATGCTGCTATAATTTTTTTTTAAATTTGCATTTATTTTGCAACGGTCAGAAACCGTTGCAATATTCCATATTACAACGGGCATTGCCCGTTGTAAAAAGGTGTATTACAACGGGCATTACCCGTTGTAAAAAGGTGTATTACAACGGCATTGCCCGTTGTAAAAAGATATATTACAACGGGCATTGTCCGTTGTAAAATATGGGTGACCTATTACAACATCGCCTATTACAACGGTCCGCTGCCCGTTGTGGAACACATATTACAACGGGCATTGCCCGTTGTAAAAAGCCTGTTTTGTTGTAGTGCCAATAACTATCAGTACGTAACTCCTTGGTCCCTCCAACAATCATAAGTAATACACTGCCCAACATTTGGAGAGCGTTTCATACTCTAGTCTCAACGGATACATCGATATCCAATCTCGATGCATCTTGACTAGGAACATTTAAAATGGTATATTTATTTCATTGTGATAAATTACTCACGGTTACAACACTTTGTAACTACTATTACAAAAAACATACCACTTATGGATTTTCTATTAAATATACTTTTAATTAAGTTGATTAATTAATATAACCACATTATACCAAGTATATAATAGAAAGAAAATACCTTTATTTCGAACAAGATTGGTCAACGAGTTAGATATATGTAACAAATTACATAATTGCCCCTAGGGCATACCCTTAACTCTATCAATATTTTCTCTTACTTCATTTTCTTGTACATATTCATATTTTGAAATGGAAATATGATAAACTTTATTTCTAGTAGATTATTAAACGTTGAAGGTTCTTCGGTATTAATGTGTTGATAAACCAATTACGATGTACAAAATGAATGATGGAAATGAAATTAATAATCATACTAAACAAAGAGAAATCAGATGAAGGCTGTTACAAACACAAAACTCGAGAACAAAAAATAATAATTCAACTTTATCTATTATAGATTTCATAAAAAACATAAGATTCTGTGGTATCAATATATTAATAATCAATAATCTCTTGCATAATATGAAGGAAACAAAATCCATAATCATATAAATTGAAACACTAATAAGAAGAACATACGATATTTTCCCAAACTTGATTTTCTTATATAATTATATCTAAAAATAGAGAAGAAAAATAAACTTTACCTCTATTAGATTATAAAAATTGAAGATCTTTGGTACTTATGTTTATTAAACCAACACTAATGTACAAAATGAATAAAGAAAATAAAATCCATAATGATACCGACGAAACAATAATTAGATAGATGTAAATGTAAATATAGAACTCGAGAACAAAAAATTAGTTCAAATTTACCTCTCATAGATTTTACAAAACTATCGAAGATTCTATGGTATCCATGTATTAATAATCCAATAATCCCCTACAAAACACGAACAAAGTAATATTCATTATCATGCAGTTTGAAACAAAAATAAGAAGAAAATATAATTTTGGATACAAAACTTGAAGTAAAGATCTCAACAAATTCAACCTTAAATTAAATGAAAAGACAGTTAATAAAATAAAAAGAAAACCTTTAAACCAAACTCGATTGATCTAGTAAGCTAATACTTCTCGCGGACTTTTGGACAAAATTTCCATAAAAACAATAACATTGAAAGCAATGTGTAGGAACAACATCTATGCAAACGTGAATAAAATAATATAAAATTTAAGAAGAATAAAAAGAGAAAACTACCAATGGATTCAATGAAATTTTAATAAGGCAAAAAAATTAAAGAGATTGTATAGAAATTAGTTGGAATGGACCCTTAGTTTGACTTAGACTGAGAATAATTTTTTCTTAATTATAGTATATGTATGAAAACGGAAAAGGAGAAGAGATAACATTATGTGAAAGAGAAAACCAAAATGGAAGCAAAATAAAATGGAGATAAAAATAACTGTTAATTGGGTTTTTAACCCATCAAAATTCAATAAGAATCAAAACATTCAAACTGCGCCAAAATAACTCAAAAATCAACCAAAAGGACCAGAAAAAGAAGAAGAGAACCTAGGTGGGAAGATGCTAAAATAAGCTAAAGTGATGGATCGCTAACGATCCATCACCTATTGATCACTAGCAATCCTTAAGGCTTGTTAATGGACCCTCCAAACCTCTTGCTTCATGATTTATGGCCATTTCTAAGCACACTTGCCAAGTTTCATAGCATGTCAAACAATCTAGCTGGAGAAGTGAAGACTCATCTGATTCAAGCTGTTTGGCCAGAATTAATTAACTTAAAATGGACCTACAGAACTCATATGAAGTCGTATTGACTTGAAATTTTGGAAGAACATTTAGAAAACATAGGAAAAGGCTAAAAAAAATGAAGTCATTTAGAGTTGATTTGATGGATCGCTGGCGACCCATCTAGAGTGGGACCCACCACCTCAAATTTTTATAGTGGGTCCTAACACCCTCTAGAGTGTTCTTGCAATGTTTCGTTCGATTGCGTTAAGATTTGAGCGAGATATGGATGATTCTTCTAGACCATATGACCCATGAAGATGGATGATCAAATTACCTCCAAACGACTTGATATTTGGATAAGGCACTTAAATAGAAGATAGGAAGATAACCAAACAAAGATCACTAAAAAATATGCTAAGTGGATGGATAACTAATGATCCATCCCCTATGGATAGCTAGCGATCCATCAAGATAGGTCGGATCGCCCTTAAACTTTCTGAGCTCCTTCATAGCACTAAGTAAAGGCTTCTAATAGAAAAATATGCTAAGTTGATGGATAGCTAGTGATCCATCCCCTATGGATAGCTAGCGATCCATCCCCTATGGATAGCTAGCGATCCATAGAAATGACTCAGATTGATTTGAGATTTTTGGTGATGACTTGGCATAACAACTGGACTCTTCTGCACCTGGACTTCTGGCCCAATAATCATTGAACTTCCCTATAAATACTCACTTACCTACAACTAGAAATTGATCTTTTTCGAATAGAGAGCTGCCATTACTCTACTAGAATTTATTTACTTCTTCAACTTTCTTCTCTCTCACAACATTCATCAAGAGGATTACTGTGATTCTCCAGTCAAGCCTTGAACTTGTGACTTATTCTAACTCATTGTAACTTAGATCTAAGGACAAACTAGTTGAGATCCAGAGCAATTCAACTCGTATAATCATAATAAAGATTGATTAATGTGGACGTAGGCTAGAGTCAGCCGAACCACTATAAAAATCTTGTGTCTCTTTTGTTACCTCTTCTGTTTCGTTTGTTGTTTATCTGAGAATTGTGCTGCCAATTATCTGCACCAGTGATTTCACACTTGTTCCAAGGTGTTGATCCATTTTTAGGTTAACATTTTGGTGCTTTCACTGAGAGCCATGAATGAGATTTGAAGAACTAATGTTTGAATCTAAGATTTAGAGAAGATGAGTAGGCCTAATAATAGATCTAGAGCTATAGCAAGTCAACCGAAGTCTGGGAGCAGCCAAGAGGTGTCCTCAATTTCTCATCAACCCATCTATGTGATTAGAAAAGAAACGGAAAGGACGATGAAGGAAATGTAAGATGGGATCTTGCCTAGGCAACAAGAGATGATGGATAGCTTCTTCTAGAGGATTGAGCAACAAGGGATAGCTAGACCTGTAGGAAATAGGAATCAAACTTTAGGGAACAAAACAGGAGTTGCGAAGTTTGATTGGAACAAGGTGGAGTTTTGCCCCCACGCCTAGAGCAACCGATACTTGAGGGCAACGGTAGAATCAACAATAGGACCCAATGCAGGAGCATCTGGAGTTACAGCAAAACAAAATGAAATAATGACCACATGACTTGGGGGCACGATAGATTTGGATCTAGGATAAGCTTTAACGCCCTGGAATGGGTGATGTTGGAGCTAGAGTAGCAAATCAGAGTACGAATATATGACTCATGAGCCGAAACCAGAATCCCACAGTTGGAACAGAGGACAAGTTCGTTCCTTACACTCTGCCTTCTGCTTTTTCTACCTTTAATAACCTCAAGCCACTTACACGTGTACGGGATCCTGAACGGTCCCTAGGCACGCTCTGAGTCGGATGCTTGAGATGACTATTTAGGACAATAATGATCTCGGACCGCTTACACGTGTACGAGACCCAGATTGGTCTCTAGGCATGCTCTGAGTCGGATCTCGGAGGTGAAAATTTAGGAATTCTGCTTGTTTTGATTCCTACTTATTTGATTTTTTCTTGTTTATTTTAATTTGAATATTTGAATTTTGAAAAATCCACATTGATTATGATGACTGATATTGATTGCCTTAGTCCTGCTACGGGACCAGAGTGCAGGGTGCAAGTCCCCTTGCCAGAGCGAGCGGATGGACTTGTACAATATTGATCGCCTTAGAGTCCCGACCGGAGAGACGGGACCAGAGTGCAAGGAGTAAGTCCCCTCACCGGAGAGTGAGCGGATGGGCTTACTTAATTCGCCTTAACTTAACAAACAAACAATCCGGAGAGATCGTCCCCTTAACCTAATACATTAAACGATCTAAGAAGATCACGTATTAAACTTAAACGATCAGGAGAGATCAAGCCTTAAAACAAACTTGATTTAATAAAAGGATTTGAATGCCTTATAAATAGAATAAAACTGATAAATTCTGGATGAACACAGGATGATCTCGATATATGATGTGATTTTGATATATGATGTAATTTTTGATATATAATGTGATTGGATATATGATATGACAACTCTTAATGAGAAGAAAAATGATGATGATGTAAATCCCGAATGAACATGGGACAATTAGAGATATGTGATGTAAATGAAGATATGTGATGTAATTGGAAATATGCAATGTAACTGGAAGCATGTGATTTAATTAGAGATATGTGATGTAAAATCTACGAATGAAATCAGAATGATTATGATGTATATATTATAGTTGGGTGGGGTCTAGAGTCTTAGAATGTAACTGGTTTGGAACGACTTGTGATTGGCAAGAGAATCCGAAGGAACTGGATGATTCACCAAGGCTAAAGCAGCTAAAAAGCTCAATTATCAAAAACTGGAGACAGGAACTTGTTCTTAAACAAAGCACACTTTCATTCAAAAGGCATACTTTAGGGGGCAAGTGTTAACTGGGTTTTTTACCCATCAAAATTCAATAAGAATCAGAACATTCATACTACGCCAGAATAACTCAAAAATCAATCAAAAGGACCAAAAAAAGAAGAAGAGAAAGACCTAAGTGGGAAGATGCCAAAATAAGATAAGGTGATGGATCGCTAGTGATCCATAAGGCTTGCTCATTGACCCTCCAAACCTCTTGCATCATGATTTATTACCATTTCTAAGCACACTTTCCAAGTTTCATAGCATGCCAAACAATCTAGCTTGAGAAATTAAGACACGTCTGATTTAAGCTGTTTGGCCAGAATTAGCTAACTGAAAATGGACCTACGGAACTCATACGAAGTTGGATTGACTTGAAATTTTGGAAGAACATTTAGAAAACATAGGAGAAGGCTCACAAAAAATGAAGTCATTTAGAGTTGATTTGATGGATCGTTGGCGATCCATCTAGATAGATCGCTGGCGACCCATTTAGATTGGGCCACACCACATCAAATTCTTATGCTGGGTCCCTAACACCCTCTAGAGTGTTCCTGAAAAGTTTCGTTCGATTCGTTAAGATTTGAGCGAGATATGAATGATTCTTCTAAACCAGATGACCCATGAAGACGGATGATCAAATTAACTCCAAACAACTTGATATTTGGACAAGGCACTTAAATAGAAGATATGAAAACAACCAAATAAAGATCACTCAAAAATATGCTAAGAGGATGGATAGCTAGTGATCCATTCCCTATGGATAGCTAGTGATCCATCAAAATAGGTCGGATCGCCGTCAAACTTTCTAAGCTCCTTCGTAGCACTAAGTAAATGCTTCTGGTAGAAAAATATGCTAAGTTGATGGATAGCCAGCAATCCATCCCCTATGGATAGCTAGCGATCCATAGAAATGAGTCATATTGATTTGAGATTTTTGGTGATGACTTTGCATAACAATTGGACTCTTTTGCACCTGGACTTTTGGCCCAATACTCACTAAACTTTCCTATAAATACTCACCTACCTGCAAATAGAGATGGATCTTTTCCAGATAGAGAGCTTCCATACCTCTATTGGAATTCATTCACTTCTTCAACTTTCTTCTCCCTCACAATAGTCATCAAGGGGGTTACTGTGATTCTCTAGTCAACCCTTGAACTTGTGACTTATTCTAACTCCTTGTAACTTAGATCTAAGGACAAACTAGTTGAGATCCAGTGCGATTCAACTCGTATAATCATAATAAAGATTGATTAAAGTGGACGTAGGCTAGAGCCAGTCGAACAACTATAAAAATCCTGTGTCTCTTTTCTTACTTCTGCTATTTTGTTTGTTGTTTATCTGAGATTTGTGCTGCTGATTATCTATACTGGTGCTTTCACACTTGGTCCAAGGCGTTGGTCCATTTTTTCGATTAACAATAACCAACGAAATAAAAAAACTTACATTACAAACATGAAGAAGAGGAAGAGAGTTTTTGTTTAAATATAAAGCACTTATTATTATAAATTTATCAAAAAAATAAAAAATAAACATAATGTAGCTTTTGAGATTTTATTTGTTATATAATTGGTATAAGATACATTAATTTCTAAATTAATGCTTATGTGATTTGCGTTGAGTGGGAAAAAAGAAAACATATACCGTAAGTTAAGTAGAACGTACTATTTAGACTGAAATAAAATGAGAATACTAAAACCATTTGTACAATAGAATATAAAAAAATGAAATTTTTGTAATTGGTGAATTTATATTGGAATGGAGTAGCATTAAGAAGAGGAAATGAGGGGCCAAAATACAAAGAATGAAACTACTAGAATTAATGGGAAATAAATAATAGATATGAGCGACATGTGGCAGACTGTGAATTTTTTCATGAAAGTGGAAACGAAAGAGCACATAGATTTGAACTTATCTTTCACTTGATATAATAAGTAGATAGATGTATAGACTTGTTAGATTTAAGAATGGAACAAGGGAAAAGGAGATAACGAAAGGAAATGCTACCGTGAAAAATTGGAAGAAGAAAGGATGAAGGATTATTACTAATAAAATAAATAATAGAAAAATGATTTCAATATATGGAAAAAGAAGAGTTATGGAAAAATGTGAAATGAAAAGACTTTTAGGAGTTGCCACATGTCAATCTGAAAAGAAATGAAGTGAGAAGCAATTAGAAAAGAGAAAAATAATAGAAAAATAGTTTTAATCCATGGGAAAAGAAGAGTCGTTGAAAAATGTGAAACGAAAATACTCTTAGAAGTCGTTACATGTTAAGTTGAGAAGAAATGAAGTGAGAAGCAATGAGAACATAGAATGAGAGACTCATCTTTAATAGTATAGTATAGATGAGTTAACTGGGTTGACTTTATTTTTTCATATATGGAATGAGTCAATTTCTATCCAAACCATTTATAATCTAACCCAACCCATCTGGTGACTCTTGTTGTGTAGCATTTATATATAAAATTTGATTCCAATCTTGCAATTTAAGTTGTCTTAAAATTATGCATTATTGGAACAATTTACAAATTTAAACGTTTGTGTATATAACCCTAAAAAAATAAACTTAGGTATCCATTTCTAAAAGAAACATTTGGTAAGTTAAGATAAATATTCACATTAGTCAAAAAATATAGATTCATATTTTCAATGATTTCAAGTGACTCATTAAAATCATTATAGTTACATTTTAGTTTACATTTAGTTTACAGAACTATTAAATGATCTTAATTCTTTAGTCAAAATGTTAGAAGAAATAATGGTGTGCCCTCTAACTTACTTTCTTGGATTTTTATTTTTAGACCACCATCAAAAGGTCTCACGTTATAACTACCAATTTTTAGTTTCAGCAGATAGACAAACTTCCCTCATCTCCTACATGTGACGTATGTATATGATCTGGCACACACTAGTGTAACAAAAGAAAAGCCCGACGATTCATGCATATTAACTCATATATGTACACATTTCTAAGTTATTTAACAATATGGGATTATTTTATTTTCATACCATTGTTCCTATTTCTAATCTTTCGAGGAAACCGTAACAATCTCCCCCGACTCGCATCCTTTTCAAGGTTTTAAAAGCAACGATTTCTTATTTGCATGACTAAGTCCATAACCTTCGGCTCTGACGCCATGTTGAGTTTCAACAGTCGAACCAAGCTCTATTATCTCCTACATGCGAAGTATGCATATAAATTGGCACACACTGGTGTAACAAAATGAATCAGTGATGATACATGCCTACAAACTCATATACATTTATACACTACAACTCCAAGTAATTTAGAAATGTGGTGCTATGCCATTTTCAAACCATCGTTCCAATTTCTAATCATGTCAGACAACTAAAAGCGACAATCTTATGAATGAATTTAATATCATAAACAAATTTTGAAAATATCCACCAAGGCACATGAAATTTCCACAACTAAATAACCAACTTTTATGGATATATGAACTCATATTGCATTATGTTATACATGGCACCGAGTGTTACTTTAAAAAGCAACCAATGTGAACATCATATACAAATGGTGATTTTGTATGCTAAAAACTCTATTCTATGTTATTCTACTTATACTAATAATATACATTTTCATTTATTTAACCTACCACATTTTTTAGGATAACAATAGTCCAAAAACAAAATTCAATTATTTATCTCTAACTAACTCAATTGTTTTTTGTGGATAACTATTTCAAATGAACTTCAAATATGTATTTATGGATGGATATCATTTGAAGTTAATTTCTTCAAAATATGATATAAATGACACCTTTTTAAAATTTTAAATAGCGATATGTGAAACTGCTAATATACTCTTCAAATACCTTGGTAGATCTCTTTACTTATGCGGGGGAAACTCTGAAGATTGGTGCTCTTAACTAAGCCTTTCCACAAAAATGATAATATAACTATAGACTGACATAGAAATATAAAAGTTAACAAAAATTATTTTACTATAACATTAGTGAATGGATGTTGTCATATTTAAGTTCATAAACTTGGATAAACCAGAAATTTAGTATTGATATAAAAATTAAAAGTAAGCAAATCCATCTTTTTTATCCATTGGACATAGCTAGTTCTCACGATAACTCAAAAAAAGCCATTATCCCTTCAAAAAAACCTTAGCACTATTCATCAATAATCAACATCATCATCATCATCAATAGAAATGAACATTGTAGAAGAAAATCCTAAACTTTAATAACTAATACGATAATGTTTTTATTATAAATAAGGCTAATGAATTATTATTAAACACCAAAAAACTTCCAAATAAAAATGATTAAAGTTTGCAGATATGAATACTCCGAATAATTTCTCCATATCTGAACTCTTTGTTAATTAGTTATTATTCCCTAGAGCATAGGATCTTAACATAAACCTTCATAATTAAAATATCAAATCGATGAAACAAAATAGTTATACAGTAGAAGCGCACTTATTCCACATCCATTAAGATTCCTGATGATGTGGATGTTGGATCTAGCCAGTTTTGTAGTGGGTGAAGTGAGGTAATTTTCAAAAAAAATTAAGTGAATCTCAATGGGCATATGTAAACAATTAGTTAGCATTAAATTCAGCCTACATTTCAAAATAATATCTTATTTTATTTTAAAATGCTTATATTTATAATGTGGTGTATATTTAGATGTGTGTGTAATATACCTAAGATATTATATCAACATGTATGATAACAACAAAACATGTGTGTGTACATAATATATATATATATATGTGTGTGTGTGTGTGTGTGTGTGTGTGTATGTGTGTGTGTGATAATTTCATATACATATCAAGAGAATATATATGTCTAAGTATATACATACATTTAAATATACTAAGATGTATGTATATGGTTTGTATACATATAAAGTACCATATATATAGTATAAACATATATATAATACATATTTCCATAAATAATTAAATTTATAAATAACATTATAGTTCTAAATGGTATATGTAGTATTTAATATAACTGCATATTACAAAGGCTATTATACACACACATTAACTGTCTCACGGTGGAAGGAATAAATATAATATCAATGTAAACATGTATGGGACTAAGTGCATATCATATCGTATAAGCAAATGATGTTGAATATGCTAGTATATGATTTTTGTTTGATGATAATAAACATATATATTCATTTAAATGTATTTGTTAATGTACTATTTTATTTTTCACATAATTAAAAAAATATTTGCTGAATAAAATAAATAACACAAAATTTAAATTCAAACAAATATTTTATTCAAATGAATATTTTATTATAATTTGAATAGTACAAATTTGAGCTCTCACTATATATATACAATTTTCAATTATAATACAATTTCGATTACATCATAATTTTTTTCACTATACAAGTGTTACATACATTTGCACCTCACTACATATCAGTCATTCACTCGTATTTGATCTTCAACTCTATTCCAGCTTGAATCCAGCATCTGAATTATCTGCAAAGTAAACACTGACGCAGTAAAATTGAAAAAGAAATATTTTGCAGTGTAAAATAAAATGTGTTTCGAAAATATTATTTGCCTCAGTTATTTGGGTTGTTCGTCATCATTTATTTTTGAATTCATCTACATGAACAACTTATGGCATGCACAGTGTATCACTATACATGCCACAAGGCTGTGCACACCGATATACACTTGATGAAATTGCAGGGACAGGGGAGCACAAGGTCAAATCCAACCAAAAGCTAGGTTCAACACAAGTGCAATACAAATAAAGTCACCGCATGAGCACAAGGTTAAACCCGAGCCAAAGCTAGGTTCAACTCAGGTGCAATACAAATACATCACAAAATCGTCGAGTACAAGAATCCAAAAACCAACATAAAACAAGCCTCGACCAAAAATTCAATGTGTACACTTGAAAAATACTCAACCATTCAAACTCAAGGCAAGTGCAGACCTGAACTTCAATCTGTTCGAAGTGGTGCACCAAACAGTTCAACTGTTCAGGCTAGTGGCATGACACAAAGGCAAAGACCACAACAAGTAACATATATATATGCAACAAGACCAGTGAACAAGGAAATAGGTCAGGCAAAAGGCAATGCTCAAAGCCACACAACAAAAAATGAAACAGTGATGCAACACTGATACCAGAGGCAACAAGACCGAACCAGAAATAACTGCACCAGACCTTCAATGGATATGAAACTCGAAGTAGTGCAAACAGTAACTCAACAAGCAAAATGAAGGCATGACTGCAACTCAACATGAAATATGCAAGGACATGAAACAAGATCAAACCACACAAGCATTCAATCAAAGACCAGATCAAGTGCAACAACAGAGGGATAAAGAATTCAACATGTATGCAATAGAGTGGAATGCAAGACTACACAAAGGAGCACTTGAAGCTCACATGAAATGCAATAGACTCAAAGTAGTATGAAGACCAGACTACAAAATGATCAAGTACAACGTGTAACTAGACATCATCATTGTCAATGGACCAAAGTATAGAGCAGTATAACATTAATGAATTAACTCAACTGCATGAACATCAACACATCAATCAGACTCAACCGAATGATTATACCATAAGTACAAACCAAGCATACAAGTTCATATGCACTGACTCAAAACATATGCAACATGAGGACATTCGAAATATGCAGCGGTTTTCAAGAGGAAACAACATATATGTAGTGATGAACAAGACTACAATACCAAAGTACAATCACACACACACACACATATACATACATACATATATGTATATATGTATGAAGACAATCAACCAAAGCTAGCAGTATATATGAAGTAAAATCAAATCAGTAGCAGGTTGAACCAGTACGTGCAGTGTGAACATTAATCAAGGAATATAGAGAATCAAAGCTGTGGTCACACATTTTCAATCAGAGCAAAAAGAAATTTAACAAGTCGAAGTGTTTTTCAACAAGTCAAAATATTATCTCAAATTCGAATACTGTAACGACCCCGGATTTTTATTAAGTTCAAATTAATAATTAATTTAATTTTTGAATAAAATTTGTGAAATAAATTAATAAATTGGATACGAGTTTCCCCAAACTCAAATAAATTTGGTATAAATCATTTAAACTTTAAATATTGTATATATATGTATATATGTGAATGTGTATATATTTGGGTATATATGAGTGAATTTGAAATTATAAATATGTGTATATATATTTGATTTGAAATTAAATCGTAAATAAATGGTTTGAAAATAAAGATACAAGTTATATAAGATATAATGTATAAAATAAATACATTGGATAAAATTTTAGAAAATATATATAGTAAATAAATTAGCTATATTATAACGTAATGAAAATAGGACTTTATTCATATTGTAAAGCAACAAGAAAATAAATAAAATAAACTAAATATACAGTCAAGTATAAACAAAGATTGGATAAATATGGTTGTAAAATAAGTATGCAGGCAAGTAAAATTTAAACAAAGTGAAATGAGTACCTATAAATATGAACAAAGGCTAAAACAACTTCATATCTATATAGTGCAAAGGCAAATAAAATACGTTTATAAAAATAAGAGAAAATGTGCCAAGCTTTGTATATATGTAGCTGTAAGATTTGTTGGCAGGGAAAAATCATATCAATATATACGAATAGAAATAGGATAAGTATGCTAAGCATCTAAGTCAAGCAAAAATAAACATATGTAAGATTTGTAAGTACATACGAAATTTGAATTGTAAGATGAGTTTGTATACATAGGAGACAAGCATTTAATGCATGGAGCACTAGTACACTACGAAAATCATATCAGCCAACAAAATAAAAAATAAAATAAAAAAAATCTCTGATTGTACAACAAAGAAAATCTCAACTTTGTACCAAATTAATTTTATATCATCTTGTACAAAATACATATCACCAGTAAACCCAATTCTATATCTCCATCATTTTCATTCTCGTCCATTCCAAGCCATGAAAAAAAAAACTGAGTAAACACCATTTCATACTTTAACAAAAATTCAACTGCAAACAACAATCAAACAAGAAGATTTAAAGGAAGATCAAAGCAAACAATTTTCCAGTTTTAAAAGTTCAAGCTATTTTCAACATAAATGATGAGCTCTGTTCTTCTTAAAAGCAAAGGTGAGTAACATTTCATTTAAAATAAATCTGTGGTATCTATAACTGTGAAATGTGCGTGTGATTCTCTGTTAAAGTTTAAATAATATGTACAAGCTGATGCTCACTTTGTTCTCTGTCTCAGTTTTAAAAACATTCAGTTTTTTTTGATTTAATTCATTTGCACTTGATCTACTCAATGGTTGGGCTTAGCATTAAACAAACATTGTTAGTTATAACATATACTTAGGGTACAAATTTATTTAAGTTAAGTAAATTTTGAAATGCTTCTGGAAACAAGAAGAAACTGAGCAAACTCAAACTTTGTCAAAATACAAATCTTTCATTACGCGAATTCAGGTATACGAATTGAATTCATACTACAAGACATGAATTTTAAAACAAAAATTTAGATTTTTAGATTAGAAATTTACGAGCAGTTTGGATTTGAATAAAAATTGTTTTTTTTTCTATTTTCGAAGAAATGAATCAATTTAAATTTTTGAAACTTGGATGGTAGCAAATATAGCCACCCCTGATTTTGAGAAAAATGTCAAGTAATTTTTCTATTTAATGGATTGAGAGGACGAAGACATCTTAGGGTTTAAGTGTTCGAAATTGTCGACTACGTTCGCGAGGCCATTGGGAAATCTAGAGGGAATCGGAGGCCATCACGACTGGGGTGATCGCTGCGTGGATGGAAGGGGGTGCTATGGTTAGAGGGGCACGGTTTCTGAGCGCCGTGAGCGCCGTGGCGAACGTGATTTGCCGATATACGTTGGGTTATGGGTTGAATTGAAGGGTTCGATTTCAATTTTTAAGTGGTACTGGGTTTCTGGAAAGTGGGAGTGATCGAGTGGGCCAACGTCGACTTGGTGGTGGGTGGCGACTCGACCGGAGGTGGCTGGGGTTCGCGTGCACGTGCACAGTGGCGCGTGTGTATATCAGCAGTTCGATCGTGGGTTGGTACTCGAGTGCGTACTCGGGTTATTTCGTGGATTTCTCGAAGTACAGGGGCGGGTTGCTTTCTTTCCTGTTCCTTAATATTTAAAGTTTTAACTTAAGCTAAAGTAATGGGAAGGGGAGAAGAAGAATGGACTTGAGTGGTTCGAGTCTAGATAGGTCGAACCCAAAGCAAGTAATGTATAAAAGGTTACTTAAATTAATTAAGTTTTTATAGTTAGATTACTTTAATTAATAAAGTAATTAAAGTTAAATTAATTAATATTTTTAGATTAATTAATTTATAAAGGTCTAATTAATTAGTTATGGATTAATTAATTGATAATTAAGAATTAAATTAAATTATGATTAAAGGTGAATTAATTAAATAAATTAAAAGTTAATTAATTAATATGATTTATTAATTAAGGTAAATTAATTTGAGGATAATAATATAATTAAAAGTTAATAAATAAATGATTAAAGTTGATTTATTTATCAAATGATTAGTGAATGGATAATTAATATGGTTAATAAATTAAAGCAGTTAATTTGAAGATAATTAATCAAAGATTAATTAATTAATGTAAATGGTTAGGGATGATCACTTATTGAAATTTTATTAATTAAGTGGTAATTAATTAATTAAGGGTAATTTATTAATTAAAGATAATTAATTAAATGGTGAATTAAATGATTAAAGGTTAATTATTTAATATTTAAAGGTTGATAATAATAATTAAAGGTTAATTGATTAAAATGGTTTATAATTAATTTATGATTAATTAACCAAGATTTGTAGTTTATTCAAAAGTAATTAATCTGGTATAAATTAATTATAATTAGATATAAATTGACCTTACTTATGAATGTTTGGATTCTATTGATGTGAATTGTTTGATATCCATGATTTGTGATGCTTTGTGATACATCCTGATTTATGTTGTGATCTGTAATTTACTTATCTGTGATATATATCGGTGATCTGTGAATAAAAGATAAGCGTTATCCTTATACCGCTTATCAACTATCTTTCTGTATTCTGATCTGTGATGATTGAATGATGTCGCACTACTGTGTGAAACCCCTGGACTACACCATACACACACAAATATGGATTTCACGAGGAAACCAGTTAAGTCACAGATGATTTAAATTAATATTTTTGAAATTAAAATTTTAATTTCAATTGATTTTGAAAATGGATTTGGGTTAAATGTTAAAGCTTTTTAAAAGGTGTTTTCAAAGATAAAAGCTATTTTGAATAACTTGGTAAAGTTTCAATTTAAATAATTCAATTTGAATTTGAATTCGAATAATTTAGAATTGAATTCCATGTTTGGAAATTATGGTTAAAGATGTTATAAATGTGTTTATATGAAGTTAAACCATTTTAAAAGGTATAATTTTGAGAATTTTGATTTAACCCAAGAACCTTAACTCGTATAAATGAATCGGATTTCCAAAATGAAAACTGTTTGTTTTAAAAGAATAAAAGCTTTCAGATAAGAAATTAAATTCCAGTTTAATTAAAGGAATTTCAAGTTTGAATTGAAAAATGGTTTTCCAAGTTATGAGTGAATTCTTTTTGAAAGCTATGAATTGAATCTGTTTATTTTAACAGAGTTAAAATGGTGATTTGTTTAAACCATTCGAAATGAAATTTGTTTTGAAAGCTATAAGTTAAATCTTTGTTTTAAAGATTTAACTAGTTAATCAAATTGAAATGGAAATTAATTTGGAAAATCTGTGAATGAATCTTTTGTTTAAAAGATTAAAGTGTGGAAATTGTTTAAACCATTGAAAGTTGTTGAAATGAATCTTTTTGTTTAAAAGATTTGAAAATGGTAACGTGTTTAAACCATTTGAAAGAAAAGTTTTGGTTAATAAGTTGTGACTTAACTGAAATCCCAATATCCATATGTTTTTAAATATTGCGCTCATTATTCGGATTAGCCGGGAGAGGACCTTTGTGTCATATAACCCATTCCGAATAAGTGATACGTCGTATATGGATAGCATTTGAAGACCGGTGTTGAAGACCGAGTGTTTGCGAAAACGATAGGATAACCTATCGATTGTCTCTGCACTGGGTCGCTCCTGGTATAGAGATTACCTAAGTGATGGGAAATCCGATCGGGATTGTGAATACCCGGATTTGCAAGGGCTTCTTCGGAAGTGCCTTCGGTTCTGTTCGAACCCGGAACAGACTTGTATGGTTACATGTCGGACATTACACTTTGAGATATAAAGCAGATTTCTTTCAAATACATTTCTGTTGGTGGCGGAGAATTTATTCTCTTAGCTTAACACCCTTCTCTGAGACGTACGAGCTCAGAGGTTACGTAGTTGAAATTTATCAGTGATATACTCCCAATTGGGTAATGTGGCATGCTGAGTGTTGCTGTGTGATGATCATCGTTTGATCATTTGTGATATGATCATTTGTTTGATCATTTATCTTTGTGATCATTTCTTTGATCATCTGTTGACCCAAAGCATGGCTTTGTGACAAAGCGTAGCTTTGTGGACGAGACTTCTTCGGACCTCACAACCCGGAAATGGTCGAAACAGGAATATGCGGCAAGGTTATGAGGGTCGCGCCCTTTAGGGTATGTCATTTCCTTCTGGAAAAGGGTGGTATCAGGTATGGAGCCCTGGTATTTAACCTATGTGGATACTCCGATCTCATTTATTGTGTGATTGTGTGTTTATCGAGGTGCCTCAGATAAAGGTCCCAAAGGACCGGGGGATGGCATATTCGTGAGTTACCTGTTTTAGGGGTAACCCGGCCTTGTGTTGGCAGAGATCAGTTTGTCTCTCGGGACGTCCAGCAAGAGGCGATCCCATTCGGCAGTAGGAAAGGAATTCCTTAGCCTGACCATTTGTTGGAAATCCAAAGAAACAATACGAACCTTTACGATTGCAATTGTATAACCTGCCATGGAATGTGGCGGTAACCTGCTATTGAACAGGGTAGCTATAGTAGGCATACGATACTGGTCGTATGTTGGCTAAGATTAATATTATACTTTCGAAATGTTTTCTTCACTATGCACTAGTAATAATATTCAATGATTTGTTTTGCGTAGTAAGCATCTTTGACTATCATAAGGAGAAATCTCCTCCGATTCTGCGTTTGCATTGTGTGTATGTGCGGGAGGCCTTATGGTAGTTTCATTTTCCAAAAGCATTGTGAAATTCAAATCTTACTTTGTTTCAAAGATAAACTATTTTTGTTTGCTCACACCAGTCCCACGACTGACTTGGAGTTTATTGTTCCTTTCCTAAACTCTGGGTGCTCATAATTTTCTACACGAGCAGTCTACAGTTGGGGTTTTCAGATATTCAAGTTGAGTAGATTATCTGGAGCTAGTCAGTCCTTGGACGACTGACCTTGCTTTCCGCTAGCTATGGATTGGAGCATTCTATTGGAGATATTCTATCCACTGCTGGTGTTATCTATTTTCTTTCCGCTGTTATTTCTTGTATCATATCTGTGATGTATATTGATATCGGTTGTATCATTCTGTTGTATCATATTGTATCAGATTTTGTATCTGTCATTGTATCAATGTTAGGTATATTGATATATTCTTTTTCTTCCGCTGTGTTGTTGTACTTAATGGTGTTATAAGCTCCGGCGAATCGGATTTGAACGGTCGAATCTATGACATTCGAATACGATATGAAGTATGGATGTCGATTTTCGAACGCGAAAATCTGAGACGTTACATTTGGTATCAGAGCTGAGGGTTGAACTTTAGCTCAGGAGTATAACACATTAAGTAGCTCATTAGAGATAGGGTGAAGTATACCCTAGAATGAGTAATTCTCAGATATCCGTCTGTATGCCTCAGTAAATTCTCTTACTATCCACTGATAGTGAGTATGAGTGCAAGAAGAAGACGAGATAGGGGACAAGGGAATACGACTATAAATGGTCAATACCCTGCAACAGTGGAAATAATTCTCTATCAATTTTCTTTGATTCGTTTCCAAAATTCTTTTGATTGCTTCGTGACAGCTCTAGAAAGAAGTTTCGGTACGGTGATGGCCCTACGAATCGTTGTAGAAGATCTTACTTCATATCTTCATCGACTTCTTATCAGCTTTTTGTTTTTAAAAACTTTAATGAATTTGGAATTGGAAATTTGAAGTTGGAAATTTTAAATAAATTGGAAAATTTAATAGGAGGATAAAATTGAATTAAATCGATAAAACGATATCGTTTGAAACCAAATTTTGAAGTTCTATTGTAATTTCTTTTGAATACCGAAGTCCGAAGAGGGACAAATTGGTATGTATTCTGAGATATTCCGACTTGAGTTGGTATTCATATCGTAAGTTTGAGGAATTATAGGAGATCGAATCTATCTATCTCTATGTTATTTTCGTGCCTGCGAATTTCGAGGACGAAATTCTTTTAAGGGGGGAAGTCTGTAACGACCCCGGATTTTTATTGAGTTCAAATTGATAATTAATTTAATTTTTGAATAAAATTTGTGAAATAAAATAATAAATTGGATGCGAGTTTCCCTAAACTCAAATAAATTTGGTATAAATAATTTAAACTTTAAATATTGTATATATATGTATATATGTGAATGTGTATATATTTGGGTATATATGAGTCAATTTGAAATTATAAATATGTGTATATATATTTGATTTGAAATTAAATCGTAAATAAATGGTTTGAAAATAAAGATACAAGTTATGTAAGATATAATGTATAAAATAAATACATTGGATAAAATTTTAGAAAATATATATAGTAAACAAATTAGCTATATTATAACGTAATGAAAATAGGACTTTATTCATATTGTAAAGCAACAAGAAAATAAATAAAATAAACTAAATATACAGTCAAGTATAAACAAAGATTGGATAAATATGGTTGTAAAATAAGTATGCAGGCAAGTAAAATTTAAACAAAGTGAAATGAGTACCTATAAATATGAACAAAGGCTAAAACAACTTCATATCTATATAGTGCAAAGGCAAATAAAATACGTTTATAAAAATAAGAGAAAATGTGCCAAGCTTTGTATATATGTAGCTGTAAGATTTGTTGGCAGGGAAAAATCATATCAATATATACGAATAGAAATAGGATAAGTATGCTAAGCATCTAAGTCAAGCAAAAATAAACATATGTAAGATTTGTAAGTACATACGAAATTTGAATTGTAAGATGAGTTTGTATACATAGGAGACAAGCATTTAATGCATGGAGCACTAGTACACTACGAAAATCATATCAGCCAACAAAATAAAAAAATAAAAAAAAAATCTCTGATTGTACAACAAAGAAAATCTCAACTTTGTACCAAATTAATTATATATCAGCTTGTACAAAATACATATCACCAGTAAACCCAATTCTATATCTCCATCATTTTCATTCTCGTCCATTCCAAGCTATGAAAAAAAAAACTGAGTAAACACCATTTCATACTTTAACAAAAATTCAACTGCAAACAACAATCAAACAAGAAGATTTAAAGGAAGATCAAAGCAAACCATTTTCCAGTTTTAAAAGTTCAAGCTATTTTCAACATAAATGATGAGCTCTGTTCTTATTAAAAGCAAAGGTGAGTAACATTTCATTTAAAATAAATCTGTGGTATCTATAGCTGTGAAATGTGTGTGTGATTCTCTGTTGAAGTTTAAATAATATGTACAAGCTGATGCTCACTTTGTTCTCTGTCTCAATTTTAAAAACATTCATTTTTTTTATTTAATTCATTTGCACTTGATCTACTCAATGGTTGGGCTTAGCATTAAACAAACATTGTTAGTTATAACATATACTTAGGGTACAAATTTATTTAAGTTAAGTAAATTTTGAAATGCTTCTGGAAACAAGAAGAAACTGAGCAAACTCAAACTTTGTCAAAATACAAATCTTTCATTACGCGAATTCAGGTATACGAATTGAATTCATACTGCAAGACATGAATTTTAAAACAAAAATTTAGATTTTTAGATTACAAATTTACGAGCAGTTTGGATTTGAATAAAAATTGTTTTTTTTCTATTTTCGAAGAAATGAATCAATTTAAAATTTTGAAACTTGGATGGTAGCAAATATAGCCACCCCTGATTTTTAGAAAAATGTCAAGTAATTTTTTTATTTAATGGATTGAGAGGACGAAGACATCTTAGGGTTTAAGTGTTCGAAATTGTCGACTACGTTCGCGAGGCCATTGGGAAATCTAGAGGGAATCGGAGGCCATCGCGACTGGGGTGATCGCTGCGTGGATGGAAGGGGGTGCTATGGTCAGAGGGGCGCGGTTTCTGATCGCCGTGAGCGCCGTGGCGAACGTGATTTGTCGATATACATTGGGTTCTGGGTTGAATTGAAGGGTTCGATTTCGATTTTTAAGTGGTACTGGGTTTCTGGAAAGTGGGAGTGATCGAGTGGGCCAACGTCGACTTGGTGGTGGGTGGCGACTCGACCGGAGGTGGCTGGGGTTCGCGTGCACGTGCACAGTGGCGCGTGTGTATGTCAACAGTTCGATCGTGGGTTGGTACTCGAGTGCGTACTCGGGTTATTTCGTGGATTTCTCGAAGTACAAGGGTGGGTTGCTTTCTTTCCTGTTCCTTAATATTTAAAGTTTTAACTTAAGCTAAAGTAATGGGAAGGGGAGAAGAAGAATGGACTTGAGTGGTTCGAGTCTGGATGGGTCGAACCCAAAGCAAGTAATGTATAAAAGGTTACTTAAATTAATTAAGTTTTTATAGATAGATTACTTTAATTAATAAAGTAATTAAAGTTAAATTAATTAATAATTTTAGATTAATTAATTTATAAAGGTCTTATTAATTAGTTATGGATTAATTAATTGATAATTAAGAATTAAATTAAATTATGATTAAAGGTGAATTAATTAAATAAATTAAAAGTTAATTAATTAATATGATTTATTAATTAAGGAAAATTAATTTGAGGATAATAATATAATTAAAATTTAATAAATAAATGATTAAAGTTGATTTATTTATCAAATGACTAGTGAAAGGATAATTAATATGGTTAATAAATTAAAGCAATTAATTTGAAGATAATTAATCAAAGATTAATTAATTAATGTAAATGGTTAGGGATGATCACTTATTGAAATTTTATTAATTAAGTGGTAATTAATTAATTAAGGGTAATTTATTAATTAAAGATAATTAATTAAATGGTGAATTAAATGATTAAAGGTTAATTATTTAATATTTAAAGGTTGATAATAATAATTAAAGGTTAATTAATTAAAATGGTTTACAATTAATTTATGATTATTAACCAAGATTTGTAGTTTATTCATAAGTAATTAATCTGGTATAAATTAATTATAATCAGATATAAATTGACCTTACTTATGAATGTTTGGATTCTATTGATGTGAATTATTTGATATCCCTGATTTGTGATGCTTTGTGATACATCCTGATTTATGTTGTGATCTGTAATTTACTTATCTTTGATATATATCAGTGATCTGTGAATAAAAGATAAGCGTTATCCTTATACCGCTTATCAACTATCTTTCTGTATTCTGATCTGTGATGATTGAATGATGTTGCACTACTGTGTGAAACCCCTGGACTACACCATACACACACAAATATGGATTTCACGAGGAAACCAGTTAAGTCACAGATGATTTAAATTAATATTTTTGAAATTAAAATTTTAATTTCAATTGATTTTGAAAATGGATTTGGGTTAAATGTTAAAGCTTTTGAAAAGGTGTTTTCAAAGATAAAAGCTATTTTGAATAACTTGGTAAAGTTTCAATTTAAATAATTCAATTTGAATTTGAATTCGAATAATTTAGAATTGAATTCCATGTTTGGAAATTATGGTTAAAGATGTTATAAATGTGTTTATATGAAGTTAAACCATTTTAAAAGGTATAATTTTGAGAATTTTGATTTAACCCAAGAACCTTAACTCGTATAAATGAATCGGATTTCCAAAATGAAAACTGTTTGTTTTAAAAGAATAAAAGCTTTCAGATAAGAAATGAAATTCCAGTTTAATTAAAGGAATTTCAAGTTTGAATTGAAAAATGGTTTTCCAAGTTATGAGTGAATTCTTTTTGAAAGCTATGAATTGAATCTATTTATTTTAACAGAGTTAAAATGGTGATTTGTTTAAACCATTCGAAATGAAATTTGTTTTGAAAGCTATAAGTTAAATCTTTGTTTTAAAGATTTAACTAGTTAATCAAATTGAAATGGAAATTAATTTGGAAAATCTGTGAATGAATCTTTTGTTTAAAAGATTAAAGTGTGGAAATTGTTTAAACCATTGAAAGTTGTTGAAATGAATCTTTTTGTTTAAAAGATTTGAAAATGGTAACGTGTTTAAACCATTTGAAAGAAAAGTTTTGGTTAATAAGTTGTGACTTAACTGAAATCCCAATATCCATATGTTTTTAAATATTGCGCTCATTATTCGGATTAGCCGGGAGAGGACCTTTGTGTCATATAACCCATTCCGAATAAGTGATACGTCGTATATGGATAGCATTTGAAGACCGGTGTTGAAGACCGAGTGTTTGCGAAAACGATAGGATAACCTATCGATTGTCTCTGCACTAGGTCGCTCCTAGTATAGAGATTCCCTAAGTGATGGGAAATCCGATCGGGATTGTGAATACCCGGATTTGCAAGGGCTTCTTCGGAAGTGCCTTCGGTTCTGTTCGAACCCGGAACAGACTTGTATGGTTACATGTCTGACATTACACTTTGAGATATAAAGCATATTTCTTTCAAATACATTTCTGTTGGTGGCGGAGAATTTATTCTCTTAGCTTAACACCCTTCTGTGAGACGTACGAGCTCAGAGGTTATGTAGTTGAAATTTATCAGCGATATACTCCCAATTTGGTAATGTGGCATGCTGAGTGTTGCTGTGTGATGATCATCGTTTGATCATTTGTGATATGATCATTTGTTTGATCATTTATCTTTGTGATCATTTCTTTGATCATCTGTTGACCCTAAGCATGGCTTTGTGACAAAGCGTAGCTTTGTGGACGAGACCTCTTCGGACCTCACAACCCGGAAATGGTCGAAACAGGAATATGCGGCAAGGTTATGAGGGTCGCGCCCTTTAGGGTATGTTATTTCCTTTTGGAAAAGGGTGGTATCAGGTATGGAGCCCTGGTATTTAACCTATGTGGATACTCCGATCTCATTTATTGTGTGATTGTGTGTTTATCGAGGCGCCTCGGATAAAGGTCCCAAAGGACCGGGGGATGGCATATTCGTGAGTTACGTGTTATAGGGGTAACCCGGCCTTGTGTTGGCAGAGAGCAGTTTGTCTCTCGGGACGTCCAGCCATAGGCGATCCCATTCGGTAGTAGGAAAGGAAGTTCCTTAGCCTGACCATTTGTTGGAAATCCAAAGAAACAATACGAACCTTTACGATTGCAATTGTATAACCTGCCATGGAATGTAGCGGTAACCTGCTATTGAATAGGGTAGCTATAGTAGGCATACGATACTGGTCGTATGTTGGCTAAGATTAATATTATACTTTCGAAATGTTTTCTTCACTATGCACTAGTAATAATATTCAATGATTTGTTTTGCATAGTAAGCATCTTTGACTATCATAAGGAGAAATCTCCTCCGATTCTGCGTTTGCATTGTGTGTGTGTGTGCGGGAGGCCTTATGGTAGTTTCATTTTCCAAAAGCATTGCGAAATTCAAATCTTACTTTGTTTTAAAGATAAACTGTTTTTGTTCGCTCACACCAGTCCCACGACTGACTCGGAGTTTATTGTTCCTTTCCTAAACTCTGGGTGCTCATAATTTTCTACACGAGCAGTCTAGAGTTGGGGTTTTCAGATATTCAGGTTGAGTAGATTATCTGGAGCTAGTCAGTCCTTGGACGACTGACCTTGCTTTCCGCTAGCTATGGATTGGAGCATTCTATTGGAGATATTCTATCCACTGCTGGTGTTATCTATTTTCTTTCCGCTGCTATTTCTTGTATCATATCTCTGATGTATATTGATATCGGTTGTATCATTCTGTTGTATCATATTGTATCAGATTTTGTATCTGTCATTGTATCAATGTTAGGTATATTGATATATTCTTTTTCTTCCGCTGTGTTGTTGTATTTAATGGTGTTATAAGCTCCGGCGAATCAGATTTGAACGGTCGAATCTATAACATTCGAATACGATATGAAGTATGGATGTCGATTTTCGAACGCGAAAATCTGAGATGTTACAAATACAGCCAGCAAAAAATTGGAACAAAGTCAAGAGAATCGAACAAGCCCAAGATTATCACAATTTTCAAATGACCGAAGTTATATGTGAATCAAACGGAACCGACTAAATTATATTCAAGAATGAACAAGTCAAAGTAATCACTAGCATTAAATCGAAAATCTATGGTCGAGCAAATTCTCTGAAGAATTCAAACAATATTATACGAACGTAAACTAAGGGAATCGATCCCTATAAAAACCTAAGTCATCATCGGCATTTAAGAGCATTCGAGTTTAAGAAAAATCACATAGGAAAGTTTCAATTTAAATCCCAAATCAACAACTCGAATCAAGTTCGAATCAAGGCAAAACAATAGAGCACTTAAACAACATAATTTACATACCAGATTCATTGATTCGAACTCAATCCTGGGAGCAGCCACAAGCATAATCAAAGCAAAACTATAGAGCAAATCATAGCCAACGAATCGTTTGACGAAGGAACCAGAGGCAAAGTTTACTTCAATTCGAACATCAATTTTCAAGCGGCGGCCTCAGTTATCACGAAACCTTAATTTTTTTAAAAGAGGAACGAACGAGCAAAGAGGCAGACATTATTCACAAAGCAAAGGATACGAGCCGAAGAAATAAAAAGAGAAAAGGGGGATAATTTTTTTAGCACTGCATATTTTTAAATTGGGCTGGTTTCCTTTATTATTTTGGGCTTAAATTTTATTTAGGGTTTTGTGTTTTTTTTATTTTGTAATTTACTTTTAAACTTTTATTAAATTCTAGTCGTGTGACTAGGGGACGAACTACGGTGGTGTAGTTCGAGAATCCACAACTCAGTGGCTGAGTTGTGGCAGGGTTTTGAGCGTAGAGCTAGGTTAGTCAATAGCGGGTGTCGCGAGTTTACGTGTGTAAGCGTCTGACTACTTAATTTCTAGTAGAAACCTTGGGGGCAGCACGTAGGCAGGGTTTTGCCAAAGCTGGGTAAATTGTGTTGTTCTATTTCTGCTTTTATTATTCTGCTATTATCTGTGCTGCAATTATTTTATATATTTCCACATTAATTTTTATTATTATTATTATCACCATATTCATCCCCATCTAGGATGAAATCGATCCTACAAATGAGTCATAAATTCCAACATTATATTACACCACACTCCAAAGTCATGGAGTCCAGACAATACATCAGATCCATATACAATATGTCTCATGATACATATAGTCTCACACGTCTACAACCTAAGACACTGGATATATATAATAACAACGATAATGGCTCCTAAACTCGCCTCCAACTAGTAGAATCCCTCCTTTAAGTTATTCTATTCAAGGAATAAATAACAAAAAAGTTAACATAAAGAGGGTTAGATATAAAGTCTGGTGAAAAGGAAATTTCACTAAACTACATGAATACCAACACACTAATATATCATGTATAATACCAAGTGGTATAATACGAGGTAATTAAACAAAACCTCAATCTGTATCTTCACCTGCTTCGAACAAGTTAGCACATTCCTACTACAGCGCTACAAAATACGTGATACGTATATCAACCGTTAATCACTATGGCATCCGAATATAAATTAACTGCTACACACTAGGCTAGTGGGCCTCTGGTCTCCCGGTATGTTCAAGATTCACTTAGTATGCTCATCACCTAATATCTATACTATGATGCTCTAATGCATTGTCAACCACCTATAACCATATCAAACTCAAACCGATCCATACATGCCTCCACATTACCATTTGATTACCAAGAGGACACAGGAAAAGTAACTCGAGGCCCGCAACCCTTACTATAATAGCTTGAGGTCCATAGCCCTTGCTATCAAGATAGGACATCTCCTAATCTCCATCTTGAACCCGCTCGACACGTGCTACGAAGAAAACCATGTCTCATGTAACCAACGTTCTATAAATATTGAAACCTAATTCCGTAGTCAAGGGATGCAAACTCACTTCATACATAAACGATTGTATGAAATCATATATCATAATATCCTAGTCATCTTGTTTTGAAATCACCAAACGATTCTACAGAATCACTATACAAGTCGGATCGCATCTCGAGCCAGTACTGTAGTCTCCGTATCACTTATCATCAACTATAAGCTTTCCAAGACTTAGCATACCAACCCTAAACTCAAATTATTGCTCCGTAATCACTTCGAACCTTCCAATCACCTCGTAGGCCCACTAACCGAACCCTAACTTGCAAAATTCCCAAATTTTGGAACTAGGCTTAGCTATTAATTCTACTACTAACCAGACATCTAAAAAAGGAAATCAGATTTCCAGCTTTAACTTCATACATTTGGATCAGGAATCCTTTGACGTCAGAATAGGACTTGAATTGCACTATAAATACGTGGCCATATAAAATCTATGATCTAACCGTTAGATTGAAAATTTTAGACGTCTGATTGCATGTTCCAAGCCAAGCCTAACCCTAGATGGATGAATTTCCTTTAGAGGAAATTTATTCCACCTTCTTCCCCTTCTCTCTTACGCCTTCTGTAATGACCAACCACTTCAATCCCTAAAATGTTGACACTAATACATCCACGATATTCACTTGATGAACACCCAAGTGCTAGAAAGATAGATTGTCAGAGTAAAAATAAAAACAGAAAGAAAATGAACAAGAAAGAAGAGAACAAAACATATGAATCTCACAATAGAACGACAATATATAATATCAAAAAGATAGTACCAATAGCAACTCTAAGATATATGGCATTTCAGAGTTACAATCCTAAGTACTATCATCATCTTGGACAGTTATAATCGCATGTCATCACAAATGTTGATATATACATAATAGTAGTGTAGTAGAAATAAGAATACCACAATAGGTGAAAACATCCAACTCGACTCCTTGAACTTCAAAGAATATCTAACAAAAACTAGTCTTTCTCAAACCGCTCGAAAGAGCACCCGAGGAATTAAGGAAAAAATAAAACCACGAGTCTGACATAAATCTAGTGTGAGAAACTCAAGAAACATGTAGCCACATATAATAGTATCATACGAGACCACCCAAATAACCGAAATGATTTTCCACTCAAAAGAACTAAACCATCTATTAAGTACACAAGGGAATATAATAAATAGGGTCTAGGGTGTGAATATAAATCAAAAAATAGTTGTACTGCTTACATTTCATAACACAACAATATTCGAAATACATTGCTAAGGTATTCTTTTATATGGAATTCCATTGGATGTGGTCACGAGAACGGACCTCCTGACAAGGGTCGGAAACTACCTTCTGAAACCATGTATATCTCTAGATAAAATATATCACAAAGGAAAACATAACTGGTCCATGCCCGATCACGTGATACCGAATACCATCAACTCCTTGTGCCCCTCAATTGAAAGAATCTCTAGATATTTGGAGTTGATGTACCCTTAGGTTAGCTTAACCCATTGGTATGTCCATACTATCTTTTTTGTCATTACCAATGGTAAAGTCATGTTCCAGCATCTCAACACATGGGCATATCAACACACGAGTCTTCACCACTCGAACAGATATCGAATCTCTCCATGGATTCCAGCATCTCAATACATAAGTCACCATCACTCGAACAATTCACTAATCTCTCCATGGATTCCAACATAAGTCATCCGACGAATGCTAACTCTGTCCTCTCTCTTGGAATCAACCTCAAAATAGACAGTACCCTTACTAGCATTATTTGAAATGTTAACGCTGACCTCTCCCTTAGACTTAACCCTAGGATAGACATTTCAACTCGATAACATTTCACATAACTACTTCTAAAACATAGAACTCATATACCGATTTTGAAGTGGTTAAGGTTCGAGTCATCTCATATAAATACACTCCCCTGCTTATTAGACTCTTCGAAAACCAAATCGATGAATTCCCGATTAAATTAACTTTGGTTCTTTTAGAAATGAACAGACAACGCATAAGGATAAAGATCATCTTTTATTTGGATGGATTTCCTTAGCTCTTGTCCTAGAAGAGCAAGACAACTGTATACATATGGCATAACATCACCGACAGGACAACCATACTGTATAAATCGTGTTTCTTCTAGATATTTCCTAAGTTAATTTTGGTCAAATTCACTAGCAATGGAAACGATCGCATATGGAAATCAGGTCTTATATACTTATCACATTTTCGACATTCTCAACTTATGCCATCCCTCAATCAAGAGTGAAGCTTAGTAGGTTAGAGCACCATTTGCTTCTAAGCCCTACTCGAACATCATTCTTAACTCTCATAGATAGAACAAATCTACTTTATCGGTTTTTAGTGCTAAGTACGGAAGTAAATACTTCCCATAGATAAGTAAACACACAAGGTATGATTAAGTCACATATGCGACTTCTAATCCCCTTTTTATCAAATAATACTTCTTTGTAAATTCTTGTGTATATATATATATAATACCTTTATAAAAGATATATACATATATACTAATACTTCAATATTCATTTCTACTATTTTCAATACCTCAAAATATATTTATATAATTATCTCAAAGTTATAAGAATATTCACAAATCATTTAACAAGATTTCCTACTTTAAAAATATAATCAAAGATGTTATAAACAAATGTTACTAAAACATTGTTACTATAAGCCCCCTCTCTTTTATAAGTTAAACCTTTGCTTTTATAATCATTTTAAAGCATTCCATACTTATCATTATCTTTAAAATATTATTTTCAAAGATCTAATTACATCTAAAAGGGTTAAAAACAAATGTTACTTAAACATCATGTACTACAAACCCAAAACACTTCTATACTTTCTGTTATCTTTGAACATTATTTTTAAAGACCAAAGTAGACTTATTTAACAAGATAATATACTTTTTAATAACTTCTCAATACAATTCAATATAACTAAGTGTTATAATCAAAACCCACTTATCTTTTATAAAATATTAACTTGCTTTCCAAACTTATACATATATGAAAATACTTTTAATATTACTTAAAAATAACTTCTCAATACTTTTAATATACTTATAAATATGTTTAAATATCTATATAAAATATTACTTAAAAATAACTTATTTAGAATTTAACTAAAATCATAAAAATCATGTTTTATATGTATAAAACCATTTACTTTTAAAATTCATAAATAATTATTAAAAATATAATTAAACTTCAACCGCTTTTAAAATACTTTCGAACCTACTATTAAACATCTCTAAAAAGATATCAAAAAAATAATTAATTTAATTAACATTTTAAACAAGTTTAAAATCACAAAAATAGCTTAAAACAACATAAACAACAAACAATGTTGTAAAAGGTTAGAAGTGCAGTCGTAGGTCAAAGATAACATTTATAAGTGCTGCAAAGATACTAGACAGAGAGCAGGTTATAAAAGCATGAAAGTTTGAGAGTATTTTTCTCTATCCGATAAAGGTTTTAAGATTTGAAAGTTTTATAGTTAGCAACATACTTAGGCTACCTAAAATAATTCAAAGAAAACTTAAGGATATCTTTCGAAATTATATTAAAAAATTACCAAAACAAACTATTTACAAAGTGCTCAAATAGCGACCTTTTCTCTCTACTAACTTTTGCAACTTTGTTCAACCAGTTTTAAATTGATTCTAACTCCAATTTTTTTACAGTAAGTAGCGCGCGCACACACATATATATATTAAAAATCATCAAAAATTAGGCATTTCAAAGTGCATCTATAACGACCTTTTTGCCTACTAACTTTTCTAAACTTTGTTCAATAAGTTCTACAAATTTCCAAACCAACTCTTTGCTGTCACATACATTAATATAAGTATAGAGCACAACCAAAATATATTATATCATAATATATTTACAAATCACCATTTTAAACAAGTTAAACACAAGGGGTTTCAAAGTGCACTTATAGCGACATTTCTCGCTTCAAACACTTTCAAACACACTTCAATGCCAGATACAATCAAACCAAACATGTAAACACAAATTCAATGTCATGTTACATGTTGTAAATGGTAATAGAAGTGAATCATTAGATATAAAGTTGTCGTTTTCTTTCCAAAGCAAGGGGTCCAAAAGTTATAACTTCCATTAGTTCAATACTTAACTTTATATTCAAGCACAACATATATACATACAATATATACATTTAGTGGCGAGTAAACTCATGCAAATCCATCCTAACATCAAGAACAAGCATTATAGAACACAATAAAACTTCCTATCATCACCAAACAACCAAAGACAACACCTTTTGCACCAAAATGTTGTCAGCCACTCCCCATCTTCTTCTTTTGCTCACAGCTAAGGTAGGTTCTACCACTTGTGCCAACTTTCTTCCAAACTTGAATTGCTTTCCCATGCTCCTATTATGCCTTAGAGCCTTTGCCGAAGTTTGGTGAAGATTTGAGTCCATTTGCATTTATTTCTAGAATTTAAAGAGAGAAAGAAGAGGATAAAGACTTAGCCTTTTCTCATTATTTTGGGCAAACGATTTTGTGAGGCTAGTGAAGTATTTAAGCAGATCTTTCTCAAGAGGTCACCCCCTCCTTTACCACCTTTTTGGCCTACCAAACCCACCCCCATGCTTTTCCCATTTGAAAACTTTCCACCTCACCTTTGACGAAAATTCCTTCTCACCTCCAAAATTTCTTCTCCTAATCGATTTATTAATCTATTCACTATTCACCATTTAGTTAGCCATATTAAGAAAAATATTTTTATTTGCTAATTGACTATACATTAATACATTTGGCATACCTAAGATGTTCGAACAATTTTTATCAAGAAAAAAACTGTTTATCGATAAAACAATTTTCGACCATACTATCGATATTTCTTCAAAATATTTATTTTTGTAGACACATTTCAAAAAAAAGTTTACCTTCATCGGTTATTACTTAAAAGAAAGTTAACAAGGTTATAAATCCAATTTGATCATATTTAACCAAGATTCAAATATTCAAATAATTTAGGTATTTAAATACGAAGTGTTCGAAATTTTCGAAATTTTAGGTTGTTAAATGTTCTATATTTTCTCTGCAACGTTCGGCTCCGTGTCACCAAGACACTTTGCATCTAAGACTCTCCACCTGGACTCATGCCCTTATTATAAGTTATTCTTCATTCGTATGAGTATTGTTTTCCCTTTATAGTCAACGAATAACTTCGAGGCCCGTTTAACCAACACATGAGCATATTCCATTTAAAACTCTAATATCAATCAACATAAGTCATTTCCAAATGTCATTACTCATTCTCTACGCATAACCTTCATTCTTAATCAATAGCAAACAACAAAAACCAAACCAACAATTAATTTATCATATTTATCTTCCTAAAGTATTTTTGTACATCCATTGTATGATTAAACATTCATTTAGCACAAAGATCCTATCTTGAATTCTCTAATCAAGCATTAACCCAACATTGTATATTAAATAAGAAATATAGCATAAATAGTGATCATAAAGAAAATGAATCATTCCCCCTCACCAATTACAATGAGAAATCACTAGCTCAAGTTCCATCACAACTCTTGAGCTTTCAAATTAGAACTCCAAACTCATCTCTAGCCAAGTTGCCAACTTGAGTAGATGGGTTTGTAGAGAATCTCCTAACTTAAATTTAGAGTATTTATTTGAATTTTTTATGTTGAGGTATGTAAAAGTTATGAAGAGAATACATCAGAAAACCTAATTTTCTCTTTTGATTATAGGAAGAAAAGTTTGGAGGAATGAGGAGAAAGTGCTCATTTCAGAGTTATAAAGTCGCTTTCCTGATTGATTTACCATTTCTCCTAACTTCTCTTTTTGAATCTTTTTATTTTTATCCAATTTTAACAAACTTTATATGCCAAGTGTAAACGACACCATGAACGCAATGGAATATCTCTCGAGTCCTAATTCATTTATCTTTAAAAATTCACCTTTTTTAATCATTCATTCGATTAAATCGTTTATTTAAATTAAATTGATTGATTATCTAGCTGATGTCAAAGTACAGGTCTTTACATACTCCGTAGTCATCTTCGCCTACACAAGGTTTTTTTTATAGGTTTTTCATCTTTGAGATTGAGTATTCATTGCTAAAATTTCTTGTCTTTCTTCCATAATTGTATTAGAGGTTTCCACTGGGAATTTATTTTGAATCCTATAAATTGTTGATTTTAGTAGAAGTTGATATAAAGAATTAACAAGAATGAGATTTAAAATGTGATTCACAATACAATTTTAAAATTTTTAAATGTAAATATGAAGTTTTGTGTCGAAGGGGATGTGAAATTAGGGTTTTAGGTTGCAATTATTGATTTATCTTTTGAGTTGTGGAATGATACATGTTTAATCCATATTAATTTTATTTACTCCTTTTCTATTCTAAACAATTTTTAGAAATTTTTCTATAGTTTAAATGATTTTAGAACGTTAGTTTGTAATTTAAAAAAATACAAGTAAAATTGTTGATTTGTTGTTTGAATCGTGGATTGTGGAAGTTAATCTGAACCGCACACCAAAACTAAAAATTTGATGTTAAATCAGAACACGATCTCAACGGAGAAACCAAAGACTCAAAAAAAAAAGAAGCATGCTGCTGGCTATCCACACCTCATTTATTCTACAAAAGAAAGCAACGTCCCGCGTTTCTTATTAAAAGCAAATGCAGTACGACCAACAAATTAGAGCGACAAATTAGTAGTCAGAAAAGCAGCACCACCAAATTCAAAAACCTTACCCCTCATAAGTCATAACTTCTTGTCCAACCTGCACATAGTATTTTCACATTAATTAATCAGCACCTTTTATTGTTACTGTGCATCATATACCTAGGCTCCAACACATGGCTCTCATTTCCCCACCGACACACAACATGTGAAACAGTGGCCACCCTCATAAATCACTCATTTTAATCTATTTAGGATCCCCTCCATGTGACCCTCTTCACATATCTTCGTCTCCTCCTTTTTTTCCTTTCTTTTAATATCTTTCTACTTGTGCCTTTCATGCGTGGACATTTATTATTTCTTGTTTCCATTTACCTATAAAAAGTACGTTCAAATTGTGTATTTAAGGCAAACAATCCATCTCCCCGTCTTATATTATACTTTTAACCATCCTTTTTGCTGACTGCATTGGAAATCCTATTATTTGTTCATTTCTTCATCTAGTTTCCCTTTTTTCAGTTAATTAATGTAAGTGGACTTTTTTGTTTTGAGTGCCTTCAAAGCAAATAATAATTGTATTTCACTGAAAGCTTTTACAGCAAGTAAAAGGACTTTTGGATGATGGCTTTAAAGTTCAATTTCTACCAGAAGATTGCAAAACTTATTATGTTTTTTTGGAAGAGAAAGTTGACGGCAAAAGTAGTAGGAATGGGTAAATATGTAAGCTGAAATTAACTACTAATGGTATTAACACAAACATATAGCTACAAATATTCTCTAGCTGTACGAATCCAACTTTATACTGAACAAACGTTAAACCAGTGATGACTGCAGTGAGAGCTTTGGATTTTAGAAGCGTGGATAAATTGGATTCTTAACAGTGTATTATTTATTATTATTATATACGAATCATACGGACGTTTTTATATCTATTTCCACCAAATCAAAAGCAGCACATATCTGTTTCTATATACCCATTGTTAGGTGCTTCTCAGAATCTAATGACACATGCAGCACCAGCTACATTATCGGGAACTTTCTACTCTTAAATTCTTTTCAACAGGGAATGCGAGAGTATACTGTTTTAATTGCTTTTAAAATCAATAATAAAAACTAAAAACCATTGCGTCCGATAAACGTGTTTAAAGAGTGTTTAAAATAGCAAATAAACCAACGGATGAGAAAATGGATTGTAAAGAAAGACAATTTTTTTATGATTTAAATGGGAATAAGATAAAGATTAAGCGAGCACAAAATTAACTAATTTATAATGTTGTATTTTAGTTAATTGTTATTAAGAACTAATAATAATAAAAATCAATTAGTACGTAAATATATTTTAGGGAATTAAAATACAAATATAAATAATATAAAATAGTGGTAGATAAAAAAAAGTTACAAAAACTCATTAATATAGTACTGATACTAATTATTGAAATCAAATCCCTCGATTAGAAAATTTGAGATGATGATTTTGTGTTGGTATTTTCCAATCTCTATCGAAGTTACCTTTTAATCATGGACAATATAAAAACAGTATAAAAGAATATACCAAACCAATACGATATAGCCTCCATCCACCTTTTCATTTCCTCTTTTACTGCTACCCGCAACTTAATCATGTATGTATGTGTGTGTGTGTCTATATATATATCTATGTGTTTGTGTGTGTCTATATATATGTGTGTACAAACATCCACCACCGGACCAAACATTTGGTCCGGTACACAAACATGCCGGATCAAATGTTTGGTCCGACAAATAAGGTACTCCAAGGTAGAATCACCGAACCAAGCCAAAGAAGGACAACCGGTCCTAGCAAGCTTCCTAATCCAAATGTCGATCCAACTGTTCTTGACTCAAATGCCGAACCAAACTCAGGAAACTATAACTTCTTCTCCACACTTCACAACTCTACTCTATAAATACCGGAGCTTCTCAACAACAATGTGGAGGACTTTTGGGGGGAAAAGAGAGAAAACTCTGTTGAGAATCCATCACTTCAGCTACTCCAAGTTTTTTACTCTTTCCGAACAACCTTGTACCTGTAATCAACTCAAAGAAAGAATAATAAGATGGAAAGTGGATGTTGACACATTCTGGCCGAACCACTATAAAATTTTGTGTCGTTTACTTTCCTTATCTGCTTTCTAACTTTGAGCTTGTGAATTGTGTTCTGCTGCAATTGCTGAAATCATTCTTTTACATGTTGAAACAATAAAAATTCCAAATCAATCAACTTGAACGAGACTTAATTACAAATCAAACTTTTGAGGTGTTTGTCCAATTTTAAGCAAACATTTTTGGTGCTTTCATTGAGAGGGGCTGCGTGGAGAGTCGAACTCTTCTGTCCACCATCCTTCCAAACCTTAACTCAACATTAGAACATGGCTCCCTCAAGGCGCAACACCGATAAGGGTAAGAGCGCGACCATTGCTGGTATACTCAACCCCATCCAAGAAGATCAAGAAAACCCGGCTACCCACTCTCAATCTCCAGACTCAGCTCTCACCCGAGAAGACATAGATAGGGTTGTGAATGAGATGACTAACCACTTCGCTGCCTAGCAAAAATCTTTAGTGGACCAACTCATGACACGCTTGAGAGGCACGAAGAAATCCACTCACAACATTGAATCTCGAGGTTAGTCTCAATCTAGAGAGTCGCGTAGACGGAACAGGACCCCTGCAAATGAAGAACTCAATCAAGAAGATACAAGAACTCGAAGCCGAGCCAGGACTCAGCCTAAAGCCGGTCCTGAAAGAGCATCAAGAGCTGAGCCCAGTCAAGGGGGCACCAAGTAAGGACCGACTGTGGCTGACCCTATCATGCTTCGAGCCAATCATCGCCAATCCAGCCTCAACCAAGGTTCCAGACGCCATCAAAGGGAAGACCCCACTTCTTCTAGGGTTTCCTCAGAATCCGAGGAGAGGATGACACGCCTCTTAAGAGAATATCTCAGACACGAATAACTTAGAAGAGGGATAGAGGCAAGGGTGTCCAACCTCTTCACCAGGGACATAGAAGCGACACCCACTCCTCGAGAATGGAAGATGCCCACTATGGATCCCTACAAAGGCACATTCGACCCAATCATCCACTTGTAGCGCTACACCCAACACATGCTCATGAATGGCGCAACAGAGGGTGTGCTGTGTAAATGTTTTTCGTTGTTCCTATCATACTTAGCAACCACATGGTTTTGTCGCTTGCCTCATGGATCTATTAACTCTTGGGAAATATTGAAGGAAAAATTCATAAGTCAATTCCGAATCCATGTGGAACAGCCCAGAGATGCTTATTCCTTGTCGGACGAAAAACGGAAAGATGGAGAACCGCTACAACAGTATCTTACTCGTTTCAATGCTTACCACAGCAGCAGTGCAAAACGTGGATGAAAGGCTTACACTGATGCACTATGCGGAGGCGTCCACCCAGATTCAAAGCTTGCAAGAAGGTTGACGAAGGAAAAGCCTTTAACTCTTCAAGAATTCTTTCATGAAGCCGGAAAATACATGAGATTGAAAGACGCGGCGGCTCACCGACATAGTAAGCAACCCACAGGGGGTTCTAGCGTCTAAGGAAACATGAGTGCCCCACCCCGAGCAAAGGGGAGTAAGCCAAACAACGAAGGAAAAAGTAACCATCAAGGCAACTCAAGAATTGAAAATGGCAATAAGCGACGATACAGACCTGGACCGAGATTCGATTCATACAATCCTTTGAATGACACTGTGGAGAACATTTAACTGGCTACTCAATACAAATTAAAATACAAACGCCCTCCATATAAAAAAGAGTCATAAGCCGCAATTAGAACAGGAAAATATTGTCGCTTCCACGAGTCTCGCGGGCATAACACTGAAGAATGTCAGCATTTGCGGGTCTCATTGAGGAGTACATCCAAAAAAAGAAACTAGAACAGTACGTGCAACAACGACACAACTCTCCTGCTCCAGTCCACGAGGGACCTGGGCTGCACCCACAAGGAAACAACAAAGAAGGAGCAGGAACAAGCCGCTCCAACCAGGAGAAGATAGTTGTCCATACCATATCTGGAGGCCCACATGCGGCCGACGGAAGTTGGGCCGAGATGGAGAGGTATGGAAAGTCTTTGAAAGATAGGGAAGAATATGTTCATTCCATTACTGAAGGACGCATCGCAAAATGGAAAGAAAGAGACAACATAACCTTCAATGATGAAGATTTGGTTAGAAAGCAATATCCGCATACCGATCCCATGGTTATCTACGTCTGGATCGGCCCGGCAGAGGTGTTCCGCATCTTAGTTGATACATGAAGCTCAGTGAATATTTTTTTCAAACATGCCTTCAACAAAATGAAGTTATCAATGAAAGATGTATCCCCATGCAATAAGCCCTTACATGGGTTCACGGGGGAGGCCATGATGCCACTTGGACAATTAGACTTGTTTGTTGAGCTAGGAAGTCACCCCCGATCCATGATCCAAAAGCAAACATTCGTGTTGGTAGATGGACACTCTGCCTACAACGCATTTTTAGGGAGGCCTGCATTGTTAGATTTCCATATAGTCTTGGTCCCATGGTGCCTGAAGATGAAATTCCCAACTGATAATGGAATAGGAGAGGTAGAAGGCGACCAAGACGCAGCTCGAGATTGCTACGTGACAAAACTCCACCAAAACAAAAAGAAGGAAAAAGGTAAGAGTGTAGGGGTCGCCCTTTGTGCCAAAACTGCAGAAGCATAGCAATTAAAGAAGGATCCTCCTCTCGAATATACTAGTGACCCTTTTAATGAGTTGGACCCCAGAGATAGAGAGGAGGAAGTCAACGCCGAGCCCATGGAGGCTATGGAACATGTGATGGTAGACGAACATGACAAAACAAGGCTTTTAAAGATAGGTTCTCAATTGAACTAAACCTAAAAATCCAACTGATAGAATTTATATGCAAGAACTTGGATGTATTCGCATGGACCCATGAAGACATGGTGGGAATATCCCTAGAAGTAGCCTGTCATTCCCTCAATATTGACCCAGCAAAGATCCCAATCAAACAAAAGAAAAGAAGCATAGGGATAGAACGGCCAACTACTCTCAACGAAGAGGTGAAGAACCTGCTCGCCAACGGTTTTATCCACGAAGCCATTTACCCAAAATGGATCTCCAACCTGGTTTTAGTGAAAAAGACTAATGGGAAATGGCGGACCTGCATTGACTTCTCCAACCTCAATAATGCTTGCCTTAAAGACTGTTTTCCTTTGCCCCGAATCGACCGACTGGTAGACGAAACTGCAGGACATGAGTTATTGTCATTCTTGGATGCATATTCAGGATACAAATAGATCCCCATGCATGTGTTGGATCAAGAACATACTAGCTTCATTACGGATCTAGGCCTATATTGCTACAAGGTCATGCCCTTCGGGCTTAAGAACGCCGACGCTACCTATCAATGTCTAGTTAATAAGATGTTTGAGCAGCAAATTGGTCACTCCATAGAAGTCTATGTCGACGACATGCTTGTCAAATCAAGAAGAGCAACGGATCATTTGAGCCACCTAGATGAGATGTTCCAAATATTACACAAATACCAAATGAAGCTGAATCCTCTTAAATGCTCTTTTGGGGTGTCTTCGGGTAGATTCTTAGGTTTTATTGTGCACGCTAGAGGAATAGAGGCGAATCCTGAAAAGGTATAAGCTTTGAAAGACGTCAAAATCCCAGCCACGTGGAGGGAAATGTAGAGCCTAAAAGGGAAGATAGCTGCTCTGAGCAGGTTTATATCCAAGGCCACAGACAAGTGCCTCCCGTTCTTCGAAGCCCTCAAAAAGGACAGAGGAAAATTTTAATGGACCGATGAATGCTACTCTACCTTTCAGAGTCTACTAGAACACCTACAGAAGCCTCCAGTACTCTCCACTCCGATAAATGGAGAAAGCCTCTACCTATACCTAGTTGTATCCTCCCACACGCTAAGTGCCACATTAGTACGAGAAGATGATTGTATCCAAAGACCGGTATACTTCATTAGCAAAAGATTCACGGGGGCAGAAGCTAGATACCCAAAGATCGAAAAATTGGCTTATTGTCTGCTGATAGCATCCAGGAAATTACGACACTACTTTCAATCGCACTCCATTAGAGTTCTAACGGATCAACCCTTGAGGCAAGTCCTACATAAACCGGACATGTCAGAGGACTGTTAAAATGGTGCATTGAGCTGAGCCAGTACGACATTACCTACCACATGCGCACCGCAATTAAGGGACAAGCCTTGGCTGATTTCATAGCTGAGTTCACACTGCGAGACGAGGAGGCTGCGGCAAGGGTTGAGGAAGCTGTCAAATGGAATATGTTCGTTGATGGAGCATCGAACGAGCTCGGCTTGGGGGCATGTGTCATAATAGTCACACCTCGAGGAAGGAAATTAAGCTATGCACTGAGACTAGAGTTCGCTACAACCAATAACGAAGCTGAATACGAGGCAATAATAGCTGGCTTAGAAATCATTAAAGAAATAGGAGTTAAGTCAATATGTGTGCACAGCGATTCACAACTAATTGTTAACCAGATCCTTGGAGAATTTCATACTCGCAGACAAAAGCTTGCGTCCTGTCTCAAAAAGGCCAAAACCCTCCTTGTTGAGTTGGACTACTATGTAATAAAGCACATCCCGCGAGGGGAAAATCATGAGGTGAATGCCCTCGCCAAAGGGGCTAGCATAAGAACTAAACCAATGCCGGGGGTAATCCCCATCATGAGACAATCCACACCGAGTTTCGAGTGTCTGCAAATCACAGCGATCGCAGACAAGGAGGAGACATGGATGACCCCCATCAGATACTTAGAAGAAGCAACCTTACCAGTGGATCGAAATGAAGTCAGGAGAATCTTGAGGAGAGCATCCCGCTACACCATCCAAAACGGCATGTTGTATCTTCATGGCTTTTCCAATCCGCTACTAAGGTGTGTCGTCGGGAACAAAGAAAAAGATATCCTTAACAACATACATCAAGGAAGTTGCGGCGACCATACCGGAGGGAAAACTCTAGCCAGAAAGATCCTGTGTTATGGATACTTTTGGCCCACATTGAACAAAGACGTGGCCGAGTATGCTAAGAAATGTGACAAATGCCAAAGATTTGCCAAAATCCCGAGATTGCCACCTACTGGTTTAATCCAGATGGTCAGCCTCTAGCCCTTTGCCGTCTGGGGAATTGATCTGATCGGGGAACCCCCCATGGGTCGAGGAGGAGCAAAATACGCTATAGCGGCAATGGATTATTTCACCAAATGGGTGGAAGCGGAGCCTTTAAACAAAATTTCATCTACCAAAGTGATAAACTTCCTAATACGTAACATCCTGTGCAGGTATGGGGTGCCGTAAAAAATCATATCGGATAACGGACTTCAATTCGACTGTGAAGAATTCTTCAATTGGTGCCATGAACATGGGATTTCCCAAAGCTTTTCTGCTGTAGCATATCCCCAGGAAAATGGACAAGTCGAAGCAGTAAACAAGGTGTTGAAGACACTAATCAAGAAGAAGCTAGAAAAGTCCAAGGCGGTATGGGTCGACGAACTGCCTATTGCTTTATGGGCATACCGAACTTCTTATAAGACAGCGACAGGGCACATGACATTCGCATCGGCTTATGGAACTGAGGCCATGCTCCCCGTTGAAACAGTCATCCCCTCGCACCGCAGGATACATTACAATCCGAAAGAAAACGAGGAGCTCTTGAACATGTCACTTGACCTGATCGAGGAAAAAAAGAAACGACGCCGCCCTCAAAGCCGCCACCCATAGCCAGAAGGTAGCAGGCAGTACAACTCTAAGGTGAAGCCTCGAACACTGCAAGAAGGAGACTTAGTACTCAAACAAGTCTTCCCACGACCCGGAGCACTAGATCCAATTTGGGAAGGGCTGTTTGTTATTCATAAGGATCTTCACAATGGAGCTTACATCTTATCAACTGTAGATGGAGAGGTGTTTGGGAAAGCATGGAATCTCCAACATCTCCCCCGCTGCTTCTCTTAAGTTGTAAAGAAACATGTACTAAAGCAATAAAAGAAAGACAGTGGACGTAGGTATATTTCGGCCGAACCACTATAAAAATCTTGTGTCTTACATTACTTATATTATTTAAATATTCTTCCGTTTAATTATTTTATCTATGACTATTCCTACTGTGAGCAATCGCAGACACTCGCCGATAGCGGTGGAAGTAAGATAGCCACGATAAAGGGCATGAAACAAGCCCTTTTAATTCACCGCTAACAATCGGCACCCTCAAGCCGGCAATGATGAACCGACCATAAGCCACGAATTGGGCACAATTTATAGCCTATGCAGTTCATCATTAGCGTTCAGCTTGCCGGCAACTGCGAACTAATTATAAGCCCTACGATTAAGGCATGGCTGCAGCTAGGGGTAGTTCGCACTTGACGATCGGCATTACACACGCTAGCCACGATAAATCGAATAATACTCACGACACGGGTACCAACCCGAGTAGTTATAGTTAGCGATCGGCCTTGACTAACAACACGATTATGGTTTTCAGCATTTTTTGAACACAATAACGATTAACCAAGTCGTAAACAGTTCACAAACAAGCTATGAAAATCATACATCACAAAAGTCATTCTAGATAAGCAAGCGAAAGACATAAATTAAACATTACACATTAGAATTCTTTACATACATAACTTTTTGTCCATATATACAAATACTAAATAGCCATACATCCTTCTCAACCACATACAGAAAATAAAATGGAAATCTCTTCAAGACGGGGGGACATCCTTGCCACTCGGCCCGCTTCCTCCAGCTATATCTTTCGAAGGCTCATTTTCCCTTTGAGAATGCCCAGCTTGCCTCGAAGATGTCACTACACAATGCAAGCATGAAGGATCGTAAGTTTTGCAATCCAGAATAGGTAATGGCAGAAATGAAACAAATAAGACATGACACTTGCGGTGGCGTGGCATGGATCACCAAGTCCCCCAAGATTTGAGCCATCCTCATCGTCTTCGTCCTCTGCCAATAGCTCATACCCCTTGGCAATGGCTTTAGTCTCCTCCACTATGAATTGGCTGTTCACCATCCCAACGTCGTACACATCCCCTTCCTCTTGCGTGACTACGGCCTCGTCTCCTCGATGAGCCAAGCATGGATTCCTACCACCACCTAAGTGTAGTCATCCATCCACTGAAGGTTCCTTTGTTTCCAGAACATATAATAAGTATCCTTCAGCATCAGGTTGACTGTGTCACAGAAATTACTGGATTTATCGACTTCGGTCTAGAGAGTCACCACCTTATTCATGTACTGCTCCTTGCCTCTCCTCAACTGAGCACGCTTCACCTTCAACCTGTGGATCTCAGCCTGATATGAGTCCTTCTCCTTTTGCCACTTGCCCCGAGACTCCTTCAGCTCAGCTAAGGCCACTTCCGATTTCTTCACTCTGCCTTTAAGGGAGCGGATTCGCTCCAGATCCTTCTACCGAGCCTCATCCAATGAACAGATAGCCATGTCAGTCTGTGTCTTGCATAGGTCAGTAGCCTCTTTTCTTGCCTCTTCCTTGGCCTTCGTTATCTCGGAGGTGCAGGATGCTTCGACTTCCTCTAACTTAGCCTCTTTCTCTCTGAGTGCCTTGCGAAGATCCTCCATCTCTAAATGCAACCGCATATTGGCACTCCCAACTTCTTCACTATCTTTGGCCAAACGGGACTGATAATCAACAATGTTTCTGGCCTCATCTGTAATCTGGACCATCCTTGTTGTCAAGTTAGCAAAATCAAGATTCTACACCTCATCTAGGATCCGGACCAAGGGATTTTGATTTAAAAGGAACTCAGTGTCAGGATCCATCGCACGACGACCCGCATAGTCAGGATTTATATCAAGATGACTCTCAAAGGGATTCCGCATCGGCTATTGATAATCCAAGAAAAAAGGATCAACATTGCCCTCTCCCAACTCATCTGGCACTTCGTGCACTTCAGAACCCATCGGATAGTGATGGCGACGGTGGGAGGAAGTTTGGGAACCAGGGGAGGTGGCTTCCTTATCCAGGGACCTCGCATGTTTTTGGAACGACTCACGGCTCTCTCCCTTATCCGGGCCTGATGGGGTCTCCCTCATATTCTCTTGCATAGCTTTTTCCTCCTGAAAAGTCGTCTTGGAAGAAACGGAAGCCATTTTCATCCGTTTGAACTGCTCAAGCCGCCTGGGCACTTCATTCCTCCTTAGATTTCTCCTTTTCCCTGGAATACGGGCAACAAAATTAGAACCAAGAAAGAGAGAAACCATAAACAAATGAAATGCTCAAGACACTAGGACACTGCAAGCTAATACAAACCCTTAGGGTAGATTGGATCATATGGTCGGGGCGGGGTCTCACTCAAGTAGGGAATACATTGGAATGGGACTTCACTCGATGGAAGGAGAACACACGGTGACCAAACTTCATTGGATTGAGGAGTAGGAGGAGACTGGGACCCGTCGAAAAACAAAAAGTTTTCAAGAAGTATCTCAAAATCCATACAGTAATCAAAGTACCTGGGGAAAGCCCGAACTCCTCGCCAATTCCCACTCCACCTTGTACTGGAAGAGGCGTTATTCCACCCAAATCACCCGAAGCCACGTTCTCCTAGGAAGGATCAGCAGCAAGAGTCGGCCTTGGGACCGGCTCAAATTGTTCCAACTGCTCGGGCTACTCTTGCATAGTCTCAGCATTCTTTAAAGGATCCACGCCCAAGTCCTTGCTGCTTATAATATCCACGTTTGGAGATACATGAACCTCCACTTCTGTTGCTTCAGAGTCGCTCTCCGATCCTTCCTCCTCTTCACTCTCTCCCTCCAAATGTGAACCTCCCTCGTCGCCAGGGGAAAGAGCATCCCGAATATGCAAAGATTTCCTCGAGCGGGGAAGAAGAACTTGGCTCTTCTTATGCCTCGGCCTTTTCGGAGCTTCGGCCACACTGCCCTCCTTATCTGGACCCTTGCCTTTGTCTCCGTCACCCATGTCTTCTTTGGCTCCCATTGCTCTTTCAGTAGAACTTGGCCTAATCTTGTACACGGACTGTCTGGGGCCAATAAGTTGTAGAATCGGAGGGCTACATCACGGAGTAGGAATGAGGCTTCCCGCTCGGCCTCCGAGATAGCCAATATTTTCTTGGCCGTCATTTTTAAGTCGTCATCCTCCCCCACCTTCACACAACCTGAAAGTTATGGAGCAATAAGAAGCCAACAAAAAGCTCAGAAAAGATAGTACGATAACTTACAGCCAGAAGTAAAAGCATGTTGAGCCACGGTATCATCACGTATAAAGAAATATTCCCTCTCGAACATACTAAACTTGGAATATAGATCCTAGAAAGGCTTGAACTTGTGGGCAGACTCTAGGCTTATAAAAGGACTCCCCTTCCGATAACTCCTCACGTTATATAGATATCTGATCTCTCTATGGGTAGGGGGTCTCCTATACCGCTTTATGAATATCAGATATATACATGTTAGGATAGCATAAGAATTCGGTTGAAGTTGCATGAGAGCGACCTTCAAGTATATCACGAAGCTGGCAATCCAATTGGTAAGCGGAGGAATCACGTCGCACATACAAAGATACTTACTATATGCCATATACCCGCATGGGGGAAAGCATGCTTTATCATCCGGACCAGGTAATATCATGTCTCGACGGTCTATCCCAAACGTAGTAGCTATGGAGTTCAGCTTCTCTATCGTCAACACATTGGGATAACACTCCGAAGGCCTAACCAGCATTTGATTAGGACCAGAACCTTCCACCAGAGAGTAAGCATAACTGGGTTGCTTGGGAGGATTGGTTGGAGCGTCAGAAGAAGAAGGACCATCCCCTGTAGGCCGTGAAGCCGCAAACTTGGAACGAAGCTCACGACCAGAAGACATATTCTCTGTGCAAGAAAATGAAGGTCAAGTGAAGGTCCAAATCATAAATAGAAGTTAAAACATGCATGGGAATCTCCTTTATCTATCCCAATTGAATCCGTACCCCCAGCCTAGCCATTTAGTGGAAGATCTGCTTTTGGCTCGGCATACCCATAAAAATGCGCTCGATAAATCTAGCCCGGCATTATCCTATGTCGAATGCCGAACCAAAATTGCCACACACCAACTGCCGACCCAAAGCATACCCTCCTACGGCCTTACTTAGAAAATATATATTCTCAATTCCGACATTATACCAGAAAACTAGAATACTTCCACTAGTGCCTCTGCTAATAGCAACTCAGTTAACCGGTCAGGCAATGGATCAAACACCTGATGGACGGGTAGTTATTTACACACCCATTCCCAACAGGAATCTCCAAATACCTCAACTACCACTGGGAGGATAAAGACCATCCAAACATCATGATCCTTCGACGCTCGTTCAAACGAGATGCCTCCTCGTCGATTCGAGACCGAAGTCACCCATCCTCGCACTAAACTCTCCTACACATCAAAACCCTAGAACCTTATAACCAACAATCGAGTTAAGAGAAACTTACCTCAAGCTATGACGGCGCGAGAATAGCCAAATTCGAATAAGAAAAAACAAGCTCAAATTAGTTGCAGTCGACCTAGTTGAATCGAAAAAATTCGATTGAGCAAATAGAAGTAACTGAGTGAAGGGAAGAAGGTGTATTTAAAGGAAAAAGAGGGGAAGATGAACGGTCACCAATTTCGTTCGGTGGTGGAAGCTCAACGCCAAACCAAAAACAAAGCATGCTGTGTCACAACATACTTTGGGGAACAAGTGTTGGCTCGGTTTTCTGGGGCACGAAGAAAGAATGAAGTAAAGTTAAGCAGGGGTATAGGGAATATAGTTACCGAACCAAACATATGGCCGACATGTCAGACCAGATGTTTGGTCCGGCATCCTATGGTATACCGAACCAAGTATCTGGTCTGGCATCCTCAGATATGCCGGACCTAATATTTGGTCCGGCATCCCCTGATATGCCGGACCAAATATTTGGTCTGGCATCCTCAGATATGCCAAACCAAATATTTGGTCCGCCATCTTCTAATATGTCGGACCAGGTATTTGGTTCTGCATCTTCTAATATGCCGGACCAGATATTTGGTCCGGCATTCTCTAATATGTTGGACCAGATATCTGGTCCGAGACGACACATCCATCACCGGACCAAACATTTGGTCCGGTACACAAACATGCCGGATCAAATGTTTGGTCCGTCAAATAAGGTACTCTAGGGAAAAATCACCGAACGAAACCAAAGATGGACAACTGGTCCTTGCAAGCTTCCTGATCCAAATGCCGATCCAATTGTTCCTGACCCAAATGCCGATCCAACTATTTCCTGACCCAAATGACGATCCAACTGTTCCTGACTCAAATGCCGATCCAACTGTTTCCTGACCCAAATGTCGATCCAACTGTTCCTGACTCAAATGCCAAACCAAAATTAGGAAACTATAACTTCTTCTCCACCCTTCACAACTCCACTCTATAAATACCGAAGCTTCTCAACAACAATGGGGAGGACTTTTGGGGGGGGGAAAGGGAGACTCTGCTGAGAATTCATCACTTCAGCTACTCTAATTTGTTTACTCTTTCCAAACAATCTTGTACCTGTAATCAACTCAAAGAAAGAATAATAAGATGGAAAGTGGATGTAGGCACATTCTGGCTAAACCACTATAAAATTTTGTGTTGTTTACTTTCCTTATTTGCTTTCCAAACTTTGAGCTTGTGAATTGTGTTCTGCAATTGCTGAAATCATTCTTTTACGTGTTGAAACAATAAAAATTCCAAATCAATCAACTTGAACGAGACTTAATTACAAATCAAACTTTTGAGGCGTTTGTCCAATTTTTGAGCTAACAGCTACCATCACAACTATTGCAACCATCGCAACCAATGCAAGCAATGTAACTAATGTAACCATTATAACTATCACAATCAATATGACCAATGCAAATAGTAGAAGTAGGGTACTGCTACTTATCCATCTCACCAATTTATCATATATGACAACCACAATAATAATAGCACACCGTCATCAAACACCAATAATATCCAATGACAATCTTAATCATCAAACAGTGGATAATACCACAAATATACTTACATACATATTAATCATCCATTTTAGTAACGCATCAACAATGTAATTATAAATCATCAAATGTCTGTCAATCATCCCATAAAGTGATACAAATCAATCATCAAATGTTTGCTAATCCAATCAACATTAGTGCCACAACATCCATCATAAAATAATCGTAATGAACTACCCATCAATTAGTAATAATAGTGGTAAAATATCACATGCTCATCAAAGTGCGATATCATCATCAAGCATCAAACATATGTGATAATTACAACTAAGAACCAATCACACATTCAATAACCATCAAAATAATATTTGCATCTATTATTCTCTTTAAGTATAAAAATCGTTTTGTTATTATTTATATTATTTATTATAAAATTCTTTTTATTTTATTCATCTTGAAAACAACAATAGTACTTTCTATTGTAAGCACTGCAAAATCAATCATTTCACTGTTTACACAAAATAAGACCAATTTCACCAAAGTTTACATTATTAGCATTTAAAGTCTCATTCTATTTTTATAAATAAAAAACTTCTCAAGTGTTTATTTAAAATATAATTTTAGTTATTATTTATGAAATCTCTTAAAAATTCATAAACAATAACCTTATTTAATTCCATACTTTAGCTTCAGTAAAATTTGTTAAATCCTCGTTATTTATAAAAGCCATTTAAAATCTGTAAATAACCTTATCTATTATTTATTTATTTAATTTTCTCATTATTATTAACTTCATTTCAATTAATTACTTTCCTATTCAAATCAACAATTAATTATAATTAAACACCCAAAAATACTACAATCAACAATAATTATCCAATTAAGACACAATTCATCCAAAATACCAGAATAACCAAACAGTCACATATAGAACACAACATACATGGTAAATATTATTTTTCATTAACAATTACGTATTTATAAATTAAAAATTTAATCAATTTACTTAAATAATTCATACCAATGTGCTTTTTCTAGCTATCTCCAAACTTAGCAAACCCTATGCCAGACCATCAGAAATTTCTCCACAAGTCCAGGGAAGAAACTACGTGTGAATCGAAGTTCGTATGTGGAAGATATGAGGGTTTGAAGTCATAAGAGAAATATAATAATTTATTAATTAAATAATATAATTAAGTGTGAACAATACTTTTCAATACCCGCCTCCCCCTTCCATCCATGCCTTTGACTGCCGTCGCAAACCATCAACGACCCCCTACAACTGCCGGATCACCAGCACAAGACTCCCTCCCCCAGTCTAACCCCATCACCACCTCCGACCACCCATAGCCACCACCCACCACCTCGATTACTATGGCTTCTTTAGCCAAATTATGATGCTCCGATGTGAAAGAGTTAGGGGTATGCCCTTGGGGAAATTATGTAATCTGTTACATATATATAACTCTGCGACCAATCTTGTTCAAAATAAATGGTATTTTTTTTTCTATCACATACTTATTATATAGTGATATAAATAATTAAGTAATTAATTTAAAGTATATAGATGGAAAATTCTTAAATGATATATTATGTGATAGTAATAATAAAGTGTTGTAATCATGAGAATTTTATCACAACGAAAATAACAAATTGTTTTAAATATTCCTAGTCAAGATGTTTCAAGAAAGGATATTGATTCATCCGTTAAGACTAGAGTATGCAATGCTCATTAATGTTGGGCAGTGTATTTCTCATGGCTATTGGGTGCACCAAGAGGTTATGTATCGATAATTATTGGATAATTATGAAATGACTCAGTCAAGAGTTCTCTGTTGGTTAATATAACTAAGAATACTATAGAACTTCAATATGGATAATTCACTTTGATTATAGTTAAATCATGACACAACATCCATCGGACGGCTGTAGTTGGGTTTGAGTTGAAGCGTTGGGAGTGAAACACAATTCTGTAGAGAATATGTTCCTAATTATATAGTGTTCGTATCATGGTCAACTATAATCAACTCAAAATCAAAGCCTCTGGCCAGAGCAGCAAGGTTAATAATAATAATTATTATTTGAACTAATAATTTTAAGTTTGGAATTACAAAGTTAAATATGGACGATGTTGGATTTTTGACCAAAACCAAATTCCATAAGTTCTAATGTGATATAGTTTTGACGAAGAGAATTAGTGTAAATGATTGTCACTACATGGTAGCGCTTAAATAAGTAAAATTAGATTTTACCAAAAAGATGTATAGGCAATAAATTCGGCCAAAATGTCACTCCACTAGCTAAGGTGATGAGTGAACGTTAATATTCGAATAGTTCGACATTAATCACTGACTAAATTTATACCTACGAGTTGCACAATCGCATAAATAGATTTTTTGAAATACCACATAATTTAATTGATTTACAAATTATTGTAAGTTATAATTAATATTTTTCAGAAATATTAATTAATTATTTGATGTATTGGATGCCATTAGTATGTTTTTATGTCATTAGCATTTACTTGGGTGTGTATATAAAAGCTGTGCATGTACAACTCGATATAAGATATCGATGGGCGTTTAAATTTGATTTAAATGCAATTATTTGCTAAGTTTTATTAAAAAATTGAGGTGCCACAAAACCTTATTCATTATAATCCATATGAAAAAAGAGGCTTGAAATCCAATGATTGGATCTAGAAAATGAAGGGAGGAGGTTAAGGAAAGCTACCTCTATAAATAACTTGCCTTTCGTTCACTTGCCTCTCTTAATCACTCTCTTCAATAACCCTAGCCACGATCTTCTTTCATCTACTTTCATGGTCGAAATTTTCAGAGAAATAAAAGAAAAAATTTATTTTAATGGCATCCAATTAAATCAATCAAATAAAATGTGGTACTCCTAGCCATTGCAAAGCTAAGAGCTAGGGATAAGATCAAAGATTGAATATATCAATCAAGTTGCATTCAAAAGGGCAACATCAATAAGATATTTATTTTTTATATACATAATTATGTTGTAGATCTAACAATTTATTAAGTTTGAAATTTTTTATACACATTTGTTGTCCCTTATATATATGTGTGTGTGTGTGTGTGTTTGGATTTGAACATTTTATAACTTGTCAACATTTGATTTGGGTTTAAAATTAATAATGACGGTTTCCATTGATAATTGTATTGTTAATTTCTATTGATGTTGTTATTTTTTTTAATTCTAGATATAAAAGTTAGTTAATTATTTTATGTATATTTATTTATTTAAATATCAAATTTCCATTGATTCATAATTGATTTTCTATTTCAAAAAAAACACACGTAAACACACACTCACACATACAAAGATATATATATATATATATATATATAAAATCTGAAAATTATTTTACAATAAGTGGGTTTTATTATAAAAAAGGGGATTATACACATCCTAACCTTGTTTGATAAAACTTTTCTTCTGGATTAAAATGAAAGGTTATGGTTTTGGCAAATGCCTTTATTTTTATTTTCATTTTATTTTAAATCATTGATAAATAATTTATTTTGAATTTGTTGTTCTAGATCTATTTTCATAGTGTATTACCAAATCAGACAACATGATATTTCAGAAATAAAATTTTGTATTTTGATTTGTTGATTTTGTCAAAATCAACTTAGATTTTTAACTTAAAAGAAAACTTTTGAAATATTTATTTATATATATACGTGTATCTGTGTGTATGTATGTATGTATGTGTGTGTATATATATATATATAAATATATTTGCAAGCAATGTTTTAGATAGCTAATGCGTATATAAAAAGAAAATATGTCTGTTGCGGTGTAAATTCCAACACCTAAACACACAAACATTAACTATATACACAATTTAAAAAGTTGTACTTGCACTATATAAACTTGAGTATACTTAGATATGCCTGCAAAACATACCAAGTATAAATTTGGTACAACTATCATTTAAGTAAATAAATCAGTCAATTTAATTAAGAGAATGGAATGAAATTTTTTTCTCTCTAAATAAAATAAAACTATCCTCTAATTACTGAGAGAGCTTTAAGAGAGAAATGAAAGGTTTCTTTCTCTAAATAAATAAAACCTCCTTCATTCATTTAATTGAATTTGATTTGCATTAAATGCATTTAATTAATGAGAATAATTAAATAAGGCAATGTATGTTTAAAATAAAATTTTATTTTATTAAAATAACTAGATTGGATCTAGTGTTAGAAGTTAGACTTAATTGGCCCACTATATCCAAATTGGGTAACTTTTTGAAATTCACTCATTTAACCAGCTTCTGATAGGCCCAGTTCCCCAACATGACCCATTCATAAAATCAAAACCAGATCTGAGTTCGTATGCTCGAGGCCTACCAGATTGTGTTGCAAATTTCATCAATTACTGCCTAAATCGAAGATACTCAAATTAGGAACCCTAATTCGCAAGTAGTGAGATTTGACCACATTTCACCATTAACTTGAACACTTTTACATCGAATGGACACTTGTCGTTGATTCAATTCCTCAAGAGCTTCGCAACGGTATAATATTTGATGGTACTTGGACACTATTATTTTTAATACAAATGTAATTATAGATAATCATTCGCCATTAGCAGGTAGATAAATTTTGGGATTAGAGAAAAATACTAAAGATAGAGGAGACAACTAGAGTTTCATAGCCTCACTTATATAGTTGTTAGACTGGGTTATGGGATGTGTATCTAGTTTGACTTGAAATAGCTACATACGTCGTTTAAAAACTATAACATCTCTATTTCACAAATCGTAACTCTAAATATATCAAAATTTTATATCAAATTGATCAGCTCGAAAAGAACTTTGCAAAGGTCATAAATATGATATCAAATTCACTCTTCTATTAAAAATTTATTTTTAATTAATTTAGTATTAACAACATTATATTTTCAGGTCGTTATAGTCTTTCCCCTTAAAAGAATTGAGTCTCGCAATTTCCCCAAATACAACTTTTAATCAAAATTAATAAATTGTTGGTTTAATAACAAAATATAGGAAAATACACCAATCACAAAGTAGTATATAACGACCATATAACATTAACTACGATATATCCATATGTATCCATAAACTGAATTTCAAATTCCTACCTACACATATTATAGTAACACACACTTTCTCAACCATACAATCCGAACTATAGTATGTAAAATAACATTTCATTAATAAGGGAAAAGTAATATCAATCATAGTATCAATTCATCTCATGCATTTCAATAATTTGACCATAATTGACTATAATTAAAGTCCATAACAAAAAATAGGTTGATCCAAACATGCATGTGCCCATAAATGAATAAACACAAATTAATAACCAGCATAGCTCATCCAAATAAACACACATATTTGAAGTAATATGGTATCAACACCATACTAACATATCAGCCAATAACACGTGTGTGTTAATTTCTATGCTAACTATGCCCATCATAATATGCATACCCTCAAACTATTGATGATCTTCTCCATAGTCTCATCCATAAGATATCTGGTGTACTATTTCAGACCTATATCATCTAAAATATTATGTGTATCTACCTATGGTTACATCCACAAAATAGTATGTCTCTAGTTATAGCTACGCTCTTCAAATGATTTGATCATCCACTTATGCTTCAACTACATCGATCCTTACATCATTCGCATGCTTTGGATCTATGATAACTCATATGATCTTTCCTTTGTCAGGGACTAATAGAAAAATCATGATTTTCGATGTACTCGCCCACCAGTCCAAAGATGACACTAGATCCATTTCACCAATCCAAGGTATACAGATCCATTCCTCCGATCTAGGGTAGCCAATCTCAGTACCCAATGAGTTTCCTCACAATAACCCTGCTTATGAGTACATCAAAAAACAATCCGAGTATCAATGATCCCTTCGCACACTTATTAAAGCCCTTTCCTTGCTCCATCTACTTTCCATTCATCCGTAAAGAACCATTCCACATTCCTTTCTTTTCATGACAGAACCTTTAAATATTCTATCCATGGGTCACCTTTCCTAGAACCCACCTTGTGGATAATCATCCTTACGACCCCTTCCACATCGAGTCGTCATCATCAGAACACTTCTGATGTCCTCATTCCATTTTCCATAGTAGAACCCTTCCTTGTTCCATTCACGAGCTCCCTTCCTTGAATTCGTCCTTGTTTCATGTAACAACCCGCATTTTTTGACGAATGGATATTAAAATAAATAATTTAAATATAGAATCAATGAAGGTCCAAAATTTGACTTTTTGCATACAAATGAATTAGGACTTGGGACCACTTTTGTCGAGTCAGAATTGATGTTGTGAACTAAAATAAGTATATATATATATTTAGGGCCAAATAATTTTTACGATTTACATATTGTTATACGCACTTTGTAAAAATATGTGCATACTCAGGTCTAGTGGGATCTCGACTAACGACTTATGATTTTGGGATGAGAACTTCATTATGAGATGCAGGTGTTAAGAATTTTTGGAATCGGGTGATCCGATGGCCAAAATGATCTAAGAAGCATGAAATTATAAACCTATAGTGCTGCCTCGGATAGCAATAGAATTGATACCATCGAGACTGGAAAAATAAGGTGATGTGATCGACGAGTTTCATGGCGATCCGACATGCCGTGTATCGTACGAGCTCGAAAGGTGTGGCAATTTATTTGAGAAATTAAATAATATATATATATATATAATATATTCACACTCGCTAATCAGATATTTTTCCTCCCTCCGTCTTTTCCTTCTCTCCACTTTTCTTAAAGGGTTGATATATTTTTCTTTGATAGTATAAGCCACAGGCCATGAAAGACTAAGAGGTCAGATCCGGTAAACTCATGGAGAGGGGGCCGTTTAGTTTATGGTGTCCGAGTTGCATGCGATGGTACTAAATGAGATCGATGTGGTTTGGGCATTGACTAGGTTAGACATTGTTAGAGATGGAAAGGGATTTAGGCGAAATGAAGTGCACCAACATGTTTCTCTTAGCGACGCACAATTGTCTACACTAGCCGCCAAAGCTCCATCCATCTCTAGAGCATCGCGACTGTAATAACTCGCCATGAAATGGACCTAAATTCAGACCCTGAAAAAGGTCCATCGAAATTTAGACCCATCTCGAAGCTGGATGTTGGTTGGTATAAAGAATAACACAGAGCCATTCATCTACACTTTCGGAACTCACAGCGAAAGTATGAAATATAATAACAGAAACAGTACCCATTTCATTCAAAATCCAATTGTCATAAAACCAATAACACAATACATATCCGTAGTACAACAATTTCAAAATACATTATTATACATTAGTGGTTACATCAGAAAATTAAATAAGTAGAAAATAGGTAAACTGTCATAAGTTTTCTTCTCCGTCTTCGTCATCATCATCTTTCCTAACCTATATTGTAATGCGGAGGGAGTCGGAATAACATATATCCGGTGAATAAAAATCTCGAACCTTACTATATTAGTACTTTGGCAGTATAATTTAAATAGTAATATATCATATCTGTTCTACCTACATCATAAGTTTTTCACATATAAGTCTGAGAGCTTTTCTCAAACTTAAATAAAAGGCTTTCCAAACATAAGCCCATAACCAATTTGCTATCAACCCAATAACCCATATCTATCGTTCATAATACCATATCAATGTAAGAGACAGTACTCAAGTCACTTAATACCTTTTAATGGGAATTAGGTTGGCTCCGACCATTTAATACCTTATTTAAGGCAGGTTCATGTCATTTACTACTTATAATCCAAAGGCAAACTCCTCACTAGTAACTATCTAGCTGACATTGCATGGAATCTCTTTAGCCATATAATACTTCCTATTGAAGCAGGCCATATCCCGAGATATCCTCTACCATGCCTAACCCATAACCCTGACCATTTACTACTTCCTACATAGAGAAGAGGCGAACCCTCAAACAACCACTTATTACCTTCAATCTATGTAGCAAGTCCTTAATATTATAACACGTACCCCACGGTTATGTCTCACATTAACCCGATAATTCATAGGTACTAGTAGCCAGATTATCTGGGAAGATTTACTCTATAGAATTTGAGACTAATCTTGTGTCATCGTAGTTACTTATTATAGATGACGTGTCATATCAGCCCAAAAGTCACATCGCTAACCAGATTAGCCAGGCAAACTTCTGTGTTTTGGACTAACCTCGCATCCCTAGAACTTAGTCATAATCTATATTACACTCTACATATATTATCACACATCTCACCGTTTCTATAATCAAGGCCTTATAAGAAATTTTCTTATATCGCCTTTAACATTAATTATCTTCCCAAGGGGATTTGAATGGTAATTATTAACCTAATTAACTACGCAATTAATACGTTATAATTATACGTTAATTACACTAATATATATGTATATTTATTGCAACATCCCAGAATTTTATCGTTTTGATTTTGAATATTTAAATAATTTTAAATATTTAAATAATTGGTGTTTAAAAATCTAAATAACTTATATTCAAATATAAGGATTATTTAAATATTTGAATTATGGATTAAATATTAATTAAATGAATCTAATAGCCTTACTTAACTCCTTTTAATAAATAAATAATAATGGTGAGCTTGTTGTTGTAAATTTATTTGCAATAATAAATAGTTCAAATAAATAACAAGAAAATTAATTATTAATAAAACGACTTGATTTTTATTGATGTATTTTTAAATGAATTTATAGGATTTTTCCATAACTTTTAATTTGAAAATATTTGAATTATCATCTGACGTACTTTTTGTCAAACGATGATATTTTTGAAATTCCATAGAATAAGATAACGAGTATATTTTATTTTTGTTTTGTGATCGTATTTTTGTTTTATCATTCACGGTTTGTATGCGAACGGAATTCTGTGTAATGAGATGCTAAAAATTGCGAAATTAACTAAGTTCAACACTTAGAGTATTCATCACACTTTTACTTTTCCCTCTTCTCTCTCTTGTTCCTTTTCTATTTCCTATAACATAAGAAAATAAACATCCTCCATTCAAAAATCAATATAGAATGATTAACTCAATGAAAAAATACAAAACAAGAACCTTTGAACTCGTATCGAGGAGATCTACAAATCCATATGTATGAAGTCATGTGCGGTCGAGACCACATTTCAAGGGTGAACTAGGGTTTGAATTCGACTTGGATTGAGGTGGAGATGGTCGAAGTGGAGGATACCGTTGCATTGCTCGCGTCAAAATGCATGTTTCCCAAAGTTTCGTGGCCTTGGATCTCCCATGTCGAATCACGACATTTACTGTCGCATATAGGTGCTACCATGATGCAATGTAGGAGGGGTCCATCCAGCTTAAATAGTTTGGGTCCACGGCGAAGCTTGGCGAAGTGGAGTTGAACAGAGCAAGCGTCGTTCGATTTCGTTGAGAAACGAGCTAGAGAGGGAGGAGAGAAAGATCGACATTTTTGGGTTTTTTTTTGTACAGGCGAGTACATATGCATGGCCTAGAGATCAAATTGGGGAAGATGATTTGAATTGGAATATTCATTGTTAATTAAGTTATTAATCAATTTGATTAATTCTAAATCTTATAAACTCAATAACTATCATATAAGAGGTTGAATTTGGACGCGATTTTTTGCATTGGACTTGTATCGACGTTATCTATGCATTAGAGTTAGATTCGTTGAATTTAGAGCTAGTAGAATTTCGAGCTTTAGATCAAACCGGAATGCGTAAGCAGCAAGTAGAATTTTAATGAGTTTACTCACCTCTAAATAAACTATATGATATCTATGTTAATATAGATTATTATTAAATGCTTGGATGATAGTTGATAGTATTAATGAAGTATAAATTAATTATAAAATTGTAGTTATTTAATTTAATTACGTTTAACGTAGTTAAATTAGTTATACTTTGTTTGTGATATCTATTTAGCAGAATAAAACACCGCTATGCTATAATTAAATTGAGTAGATTATTTTGGACATCTACGAGCAGAATAAATTACCATTCTGTGCTTGCAAAGTAAAAAGATTATTTTTGAAGTTAATTAATAAGTAAATTAATTAATAAATGATATTTTAGCTATTGGCTGCTAATTGTTGATAATAATATGTTTGTTATTATTGTTTGATTTTTGTTTGGATTTGGATTCCCGCCTGAAAACCAGAGTGCATAAATAACCATTGTTTTGCTAAGGACTTTTGTAGAGAGACCCTTAGGGGTTCCTCACCACTATTCAATTACTGTTATATGCATCCTACTTATATTCTTATATTGCTTATATTGATGTTTGGTCGAAATATTTGTGACGAATGGATATTAAAATAAATAATTTAAATATAGAATCAATGAAGGTCCAAAATTTGACTTTTTGCATACAAACGAATTAGGACTTGGGACCACTTTTGTCGAGTCAGAATTGATGTTGTGAACTAAAATAAGTATATATATATATTTAGGGCCAAATAATTTTTACGATTTACATATTGTTATACGCACTTTGTAAAAATATGTGCATACTCAGGTCTAGTGGGATCTCGACTAACGACTTATGATTTTGGGATGAGAACTTCATTATGAGATGCAGGTGTTAAGAATTTTTGGAATCGGGTGATCCGATGGCCAAAATGATCTAAGAAGCATGAAATTATAAACCTATAGTGCTGCCTCGGATAGCAACAGAATTTATACCATCGAGACTGGAAAAATAAGGTGATGTGATCGACGAGTTTCATGGCGATCCGACATGCCGTGTATCGTACGAGCTCGAAAGGTGTGGCAATTTATTTGAGAAATTAAATAATATATATATATATATATAATATATTCACACTCGCTAATCAGATATTTTTCCTCCCTCCGTCTTTTCCTTCTCTCCACTTTTCTTAAAGGGTTGATATATTTTTCTTTGATAGTATAAGCCACAGGCCATGAAAGACTAAGAGGTCAGATCCGGTAAACTCATGGAGAGGGGGCCGTTTAGTTTATGGTGTCCGAGTTGCATGCGATGGTACTAAATGAGATCGATGTGGTTTGGGCATTGACTAGGTTAGACATTGTTAGAGATGGAAAGGGATTTAGGCGAAATGAAGTGCACCAACATGTTTCTCTTAGCGACGCACAATTGTCTACACTAGCCGCCAAAGCTCCATCCATCTCTAGAGCATCGCGACTGTAATAACTCGCCATGAAATGGACCTAAATTCAGACCCTGAAAAAGGTCCATCGAAACTTAGACCCATCTCGAAGCTGGATGTTGGTTGGTATAAAGAATAACACAGAGCCATTCATCTACACTTTCGGAACTCACAGCGAAAGTATGAAATATAATAACAGAAACAGTACCCATTTCATTCAAAATCCAATTGTCATAAAACCAATAACACAATACATATCCGTAGTACAACAATTTCAAAATACATTATTATACATTAGTGGTTACATCAGAAAATTAAATAAGTAGAAAATAGGTAAACTGTCATAAGTTTTCTTCTCCGTCTTCGTCATCATCATCTTTCCTAACCTATATTGTAATGCGGAGGGAGTCGGAATAACATATATCCGGTGAATAAAAATCTCGAACCTTACTATATTAGTACTTTGGCAGTATAATTTAAATAGTAATATATCATATCTGTTCTACCTACATCATAAGTTTTTCACATATAAGTCTGAGAGCTTTTCTCAAACTTAAATAAAAGGCTTTCCAAACATAAGCCCATAACCAATTTGCTATCAACCCAATAACCCATATCTATCGTTCATAATACCATATCAATGTAAGAGACAGTACTCAAGTCACTTAATACCTTTTAATGGGAATTAGGTTGGCTCCGACCATTTAATACCTTATTTAAGGCAGGTTCATGTCATTTACTACTTATAATCCAAAGGCAAACTCCTCACTAGTAACTATCTAGCTGACATTGCATGGAGTCTCTTTAGCCATATAATACTTCCTATTGAAGCAGGCCATATCCCGAGATATCCTCTACCATGCCTAACCCATAACCCTGACCATTTACTACTTCCTACATAGAGAAGAGGCGAACCCTCAAACAACCACTTATTACCTTCAATCTATGTAGCAAGTCCTTAATATTATAACACGTACCCCACGGTTATGTCTCACATTAGCCCGATAATTCATAGGTACTAGTAGCCAGATTATCTGGGAAGATTTACTCTATAGAATTTGAGACTAATCTTGTGTCATCGTAGTTACTTATTATAGATGACGTGTCATATCAGCCCAAAAGTCACATCGCTAACCAGATTAGCCAGGCAAACTTCTGTGTTTTGGACTAACCTCGCATCCCTATAACTTAGTCATAATCTATATTACACTCTACATATATTATCACACATCTCACCGTTTCTATAATCAAGGCCTTATAAGAAATTTTCTTATATCGCCTTTAACATTAATTATCTTCCCAAGGGGATTTTAATGGTAATTATTAACCTAATTAACTACGCAATTAATACGTTATAATTATACGTTAATTACACTAATATATATGTATATATATTGCAACGTCCCAGAATTTTATCGTTTTGATTTTGAATATTTAAATAATTTTAAATATTTAAATAATTGGTGTTTAAAAATCTAAATAACTTATATTCAAATATAAGGATTATTTAAATATTTGAATTATGGATTAAATATTAATTAAATGAATCTAATAGCCTTACTTAAATCCTTTTAATAAATAAATAATAATGGTGAGCTTGTTGTTGTAAATTTATTTGCAATAATAAATAGTTCAAATAAATAACAAGAAAATTAATTGTTAATAAAACGACTTGATTTTTATTGATGTATTTTTAAATGAATTTATAGGATTTTTCCATAACTTTTAATTTGAAAATATTTGAATTATCATCTGACGTACTTTTTGGCAAACGATGATATTTTTGAAATTCCATAGAATAAGATAACGAGTATATTTTATTTTTGTTTTGTGATCGTATTTTTGTTTTATCATTCGTGGTTTGTATGCGAACGGAATTCTGTGTAATGAGATGCTGAAAATTGCGAAATTAACTAAGTTCAACACTTAGAGTATTCATCACACTTTTACTTTTCCTCTTCTCTCTCTTGTTCCTTTTCTATTTCCTATAACATAAGAAAATAAACATCCTCCATTCAAAAATCAATATAGAATGATTAACTCAATGAAAAAATACAAAACAAGAACCTTTGAACTCGTATCGAGGAGATCTACAAATCCATATGTATGAAGTCATGTGTGGTCGAGACCACATTTCAAGGGTGAACTAGGGTTTGAATTCGACTTGGATTGAGGTGGAGATGGTCGAAGTGGAGGATACCGTTGCATTGCTCGCGTCAAAAAGCATGTTTCCCAAAGTTTCGTGGCCTTGGATCTCCCATGTCGAATCATGACATTTACTGTCGCATATAGGTGCTACCATGATGCAATGTAGGAGGGGTCCATCCAGCTTAAATAGTTTGGGTCCACGGCGAAGCTTGGCGAAGTGGAGTTGAACAGAGCAAGCGTCGTTCGATTTCGTTGAGAAACGAGCTAGAGAGGGAGGAGAGAAAGATCGACATTTTTGGGTTTTTTTTTGTACAGGCGAGTACATATGCATGGCCTAGAGATCAAATTGGGGAAGATGATTTGAATTGGAATATTCATTGTTAATTAAGTTATTAATCAATTTGATTAATTCCAAATCTTATAAACTCAATAACTATCATATAAGAGGTTGAATTTGGACGCGATTTTTTGCATTGGACTTGTATCGACGTTATCTATGCATTAGAGTTAGATTCGTTGAATTTAGAGCTAGTAGAATTTCGAGCTTTAGATAAAACCGGAATGCGTAAGCAGCAATTGGAATTTTAATGAGTTTACTCACCTCTAAATAAACTATATGATATCTATGTTAATATAGATTATTATTAAATGCTTGGATGATAGTTGATAGTATTAATGAAGTATAAATTAATGATAAAATTGTAGTTATTTAATTTAATTACGTTTAACGTAGTTAAATTAGTTATACTTTGTTTGTGATATCTATTTAGCAGAATAAAACACCGCTCTACTATAATTAAATTGAGTAGATTATTTTGGACATCTATCGAGCAGAATAAATTACCATTCTGTGCTTGCAAAGTAAAAAGATTATTTTTGAAGTTAATTAATAAGTAAATTAATTAATAAATGATATTTTAGCTATTGGCTGCTAATTGTTGATAATAATATGTTTGTTATTATTGTTTGATTTTTGTTTGGATTTGGATTCCCGCCTGAAAACCAGAGTGCATAAATAACCATTGTTTTGCTAAGGACTTTTGTAGAGAGACCCTTAGGGGTTCCTCACCACTATTCAATTACTGTTATATGCATCCTACTTATATTCTTATATTGCTTATATTGATGTTTGGTCGAAATATTTGTGACATATTTTTAATTTGATAGCGATTATCGCTATACCATCACTTATGAAATGTCATCTCCTTAAACCTTTGTGTGTACTGAACTTATGCTTATATTTTTACAAAATGAATGTTAAGTCGCATTTTCACACTTTGAAAGTTGTTTAAACTATATTTTCAAGTATTTTTGAAAATTCTGAAATAAAGGATAAGAGTCGTTTAAAGTTTATAAAAGGTGTTAAAATTTGATTAAATTAACTTTCGAGATAATTAATGTTGTTTTAAATTTATAAAATGATTATAAATTTGATTGATTATCTTTTTGGATAATTAATTTTTTTTTAATACATAAAAGGACTATAGATTTGATTAATTTTCTTTTGGGATAATTAATGTTGTTTTAAATTTATAAAACCGTTATAAATTTGATTAATTGTCTTTTGGGGTAATTGATGTTGTTTTAAATGTATAAAAAGATTATAATTTGATTAATTTTCTTTTAGGATAATTAATGTGGTTTAAAATTTGTAAAAGAGTTATATCAATTCTTTTTACCCTAATAATCTACCTTTCCAGCACTTGGATGCTCGGCATTTGAATACCATGGACGTACTAAGTGTCGACTTTCGAGGGTCAAAATGGTGGGTTGTTACATCTGGTATTGGAGTTGAAGGTTAAGCGAGTACCTTGCCTTTGGTGGGGTAAACTTATTAGAGATAGGGTAAGTGACACCCTAGAATGAGTTGAGAATATTATATACACGAGAATGTATTTGTTATCGCTATAAAAACATATTGTGTTAATTGGTCTATTGAGTTCTTATGAATTTTGGTCAAGATGTGGCACGCCATGGTGTCGATAGGGATTTCTAAACACTTGAACAAGGCAAACATAGACGATATTGATTTTTTAAAATTTTGTAAATGAAATATTTGCCTAGGATTATATATTTAATATATATAAAGAAATAACTTTCAAATTTATATAGTTATTCAAGGTGTGTTTGTTTATCAATGATAATATCTCTTTATTATCATTATTATTTAATTTGTCATGCTTGAGTAGTTTAGGAGCATTGACTATTGTTTGTTGATTATTAATTTATGCTCGATCAGTTTATGGGCATTTATTGTTTTGTTAATTGTAAGTACATTAAAATTAACCCCTTGTGAATTAATTTTCACAATTTGACTATAAGGTGTTCGAAGAAAATTTGAAGTTAAAAGTCATCTTTTAATAATGTTGAGTTAAAAGAACTTTTGATAAAATTTGTTTAATATAATCTTAATGAGAAGATATGACATTTAGAGGATAACTATTTGAGAAAATTTTATATAATAAAGAATAATTATTATAATATAAGATCATTTTATATAAAGGCAATTTTTTATGAATTTGGTTTATAAAATGTGTTCTAAAAAGAGTTTTTGAGAATTTAAATCCCGATATTGCTTGAAAGGATTTCAAAAGGATTATTGAGAAAAGTAATGGTAGTATTACCTGGAAGTATTTATAAGTATAAATATTCCAAAGAGAATTTTTAAGAAAGATACATTTACTTTAGATAGTTCGGGGAAAACATCTCGATTAGTTTTGTGGCAATCTGAATACTCTTTTAAGTAACGATCGAATGTTTGCTTAGGTAAATATTGTAGTGCATTAGTAAATTATTCTCTTTATCACTGTGCGATCGAAATGAGTTCAAATCAAAACGAACCCAAAGCGAGTGTTAGTGAATAAATTGTTAAAGTTATTTTATATATAGAAATATATGTAATGTGATTTCAAAAAGGGTTTTGAAATAAAAACCAGGTATTTAGTTCTTAAGTTTCTTAAAGGAAATTGATTTAAAATAAAAGGTATTAGAATGTATTGGTAAATGAAATTTATAACTCTTGGATAGGGAAGAGATATTTTAAGTCAAGTTTTTAATTAGGTTAAATTGGATAAGAAGGTTTAGTAAGCAATATTTTATTAAATCCGTAGTGTTTGTTTAAACATCTAAATTGTATAAACTATTTGATGTTATTAGACCGACCCGTGAACATCTATCCTTAGAACACTCTATGATAAAAACGTCGAAGTAGTCGACTCAGTTTTAAGACCTATATTTCCATTTGAATTCTGAAAAAATAAATAAAATAAAATTGATATTTGTATATACTTTTAGGATATAGAAGATTTTTATATAAGTAAATAAAAATGGAGTAAGTTTTAATTAAATATTTTATAAGATGTTTATAAACTTAAGGGAAAATTTATGAAGTAATTCATAATAATTCTACTATTGAATGTAATACTATAAATGAAAATGAAAGTGATTTTGAAGGAGATGGTGTAGTTAAAAAACCAATCAGATTAAATACGTAAGTTATGCGTAGATCATTTTATTCGCACGATTCTTGATCTAGGATTCGAATACATAACTTTCGAGTGATTCACACTAGCCCGAAAAAGGATTCTCACTTGATTCTTATCAGCAAACACTTGTTATGGATTCTTGATATGATACTAAGGTTTTCTATCATAGTATATGGCTATATAAGAAGAACAGAGGTTTCTTATCAAGGAACCTGATCAGAGTCTACACTTGGGAGGTTTGAGCGATACTTGTTCGAAAGTAAAGTCTACGTGTCCGAGTAAGTGGTCGGACTAGATTTTGCATACGGATGATTTATGTACATCATACAGGCTTAAGTATATTTGTATGCTTTCTTGTATGGCTTTAAAAATTTTAGGAAGTGATTTTCAATTTTGTTTAAGGGAGCTTAGATAATCTTCTAAGTAATAACCAAAGGATGAAGAGCGTAATGGTATGCTTAGAAAATTATCTGTATCCTTGGACGATCGAGAAAGTTGTGAACCTAAGCAAAATTCTAAATCTTGTTTGTTAATCATTTAACATTTTAAATGATGTTTAGTGTTAACTTTTTCCTTTATGGAATTTGATTTGATTGACAATGTGATTTTATATACTATAGTTTATAAAGCCTGAATTTATAAACAAAGGATTTTTAAGTTGTTATTTATTAGGATTTAAATCTCGGTGCTTCTGAAAAGTGATTTCGAAAGAATTTGTGAAAGAAATAATAATATTATTATTTTTAAAACTTTGGTGAAGTATCATCATTTCAATTTATTTGAAATGAGTTTTTGTGAAGTGATATTCCAAATATTTTGGTTATGACTAAAGTTGGGGGATTGGGGGTTTTCTGATTTGGAAGACTCACCGGGTATATTTGTTTACTCTATTTGTTCTTTTGGAAGGAATTAGCTAGAATACTACTAGATGCTCCATGTTATTTTGATTCCAGAGTTATACCATTCTTCGGTAGGAGGAGCCCCTCCTTGTCATAATATATTTTGGTTTTAATATATTTCTCTTTGGAGGAATTTGAAAATATATTTTGAATATAAAAACCCGGATATTAAGTTTTAAATTTAGATTTTGAAAGATTGGATGCTTCGTATTTTATTATAGAGTATTCTGTATCTTTTGTTGCATATGGTTGTTATATTGCTTGTGGTTGCATGTGGCTTTATATGACACCAGAGTTGCATCATTATTATAAATTGCATCATATTGCCTTGTTGCATATGGATGTTATATTATTAATGTTGCTTGTGCTTATGATAGAAATAGCTAGTGCATTGCTCTTTTGTTAGCATGATTCTCTTCTGAATTATGTAAATACAAGATATATATAGGGAAGCAAGAGCTTTTTGTTTGATTTCTTGTGCACCTGCATTCGCATCAAGATAGTAAGTTGCTCGTTAAAAAAATCAAACGCACAAGAGGAACATAGTAGATTTAGAAATTGATGATTGGTTGATGATTTTATTCCCAAGATATGGGAGGCCACTTGGCTTTTGTTTTCTTTGTTGATTTGGACTAGTTGTGTCAAGTTGTAGTTTATCCAAATCAGCCGCGCAAAGGAGTGCTGCCAAAATTTTCCATAACATAAGGGACTTTAAAAGTTTAATAACTCATTTTGATTTATAGTTTTTTTAAACCTTAAGGGTTGGGAGATATTTTCTTCGTTTGGGAATTTCGGGGACAAAATTCTTTTAAGGGGGGAGAATGTAACATCCTGGAATTTTATCGTTTTGATTTTGAATATTTAATTAACTATAAATATTTAAATAATTGGTGTTTAAAAATCTAAATAAATTATATTCAAATATAGAGATTATTTAAACATTTGAATCGTTGATTAAATATTAATTAAATGGATATAATAGCCTTATTTAACTCCTTTTAATTCATATGTAATAATGGCGAGCATGTTATTGTAAATTTGCTTACAATAATAAATAGTTTGAATAAATAACAAGAAAATCAATTGTTAATAAAACATCTTGATTTTTATACACATATTTTTAAATGAATTTATAGGATTTTTCCATAATATTTAATTTGGAAAATATTTGAATTATCGTTTGATGCATTTTTCAACAAACGATGGTATTTTTGAAACTCCATAAAATAAGATAACAATATATTTTATTTTTGTTTTGTTATCGTATCATATATTTTTGTGCGATCATATTTTTATCTATCGTTCGCGGTTCATACGTGAATAGAATTCTATGTAGTGAGATGTTGAAAATTGCGAAATAAACTAAGTTCAACACTTAGATTATTCAACACACTTTTACCTTTTCCTCTTCTCTCTCTTGCTCATTTTCTATTTCCTGTAACATAATAAATAAGCATCTTCCATTCAAAAATCAAAATAAAAAGATTTACTCAACGAAAAACATAAAACAAGAATCATTGAACTCGTATTGAGGATATCTACAAATCCATGTGTATGAAGTCGTGTGCGGTTGTTGTTGGCTGAGATCGACATTTCAAGGGTGAACTAGGTTTTGACTTCGACCTGGATTGAGGCAGAGATGGTTGAAGTGGAGGATACCGTTGCATTGCTCGTGTCAAAGAGCACGTTTCCGCTAAGTTTCCTGGTCTTCGATCTCCCATATCGAATTGCAACATTCACTATCGCATATGGATACTACCAGGACATGTTGTGGGGATTCCATCGAGCTCAAATTCTGTGTCCACGGTGAAGCTTTGGCGAAGTGGAATTGAACGAAGCAAGCGCCGTGAGATTTTATTGAGAAACAAGTGAGAGTGGGATGAGAGAAGGATCAGCATTTTTGGGTTTTTTTGTACATGCATGTACATATGCGTGGCCTGAAGATCAAATTAGTGAAGATGATTTGAATTGGGCAATTAATTGTTAATTAAGTTATTAACCAATTTGATTAATTCCAAATCTTACAAACTCAATAACTATCTCATACGAGGTCAAATTTGGACGTGGTCTTTGTGTTGGACTTGTACGGCATTATCAACGCATTAGAGTAGGATTCGTTAAATTTGGAGCTAGTAGAATTTTGAGCTAAAATCGAACGTCATTCGATTTTAGATCTAATCGGAACACAAAAGAGTCAACTAGAATTTTGTTGAGTTTATTCATTTCTAAATAAACAATATGATATCTGTATTGCTATAGATTATTGTTGAATGCTTGGATGATAGTTGATAGTATTAATGAAGTATAAGTTAAAGATAAAATTATAGTGATTTAATTTAATTATGTTTAACGTTGTTAAATTAGTTATATGTAACATCCTCTATCTGGAGGTCCGAGATAAGCGCTACAGATGCTGCAGTCATCCATAGTATTAACTTCCAGTGACCAAATACGGTAATGTTAATGGTATCCATAATATCAGAAGCACTTGAATATAAAATAAAAATCATAACATTCTAAAACAGTTTCCTGATTACATTTCAAAACAACATTTCATATCCAAGTTACATAATCCCAAACGTTTCCCAGGTTCATAATAAATATAATTATTACAAAATATGCCAAAAGCGACATATGAAGATGCCCCCTTGGATGACCAGAGTACTAAATAGTCATAACAAACTTAATACAACAAAGCAGAAATAAAAACATAACAACTCCTAAATGTAGCTAGCATCAGCCTCCTGCTCGTCTTCAGAAGCTTTATCCGTCCTCCTACTAAAACTTGAAAATCCTCAACCCTTAGCTTACTCAAATCAATTTTGAGCACCCGAGAGTTTAAAGGGAAAAACATAAACTTTGAGTCAAACTTAAAGCCGGTGTGAATAATACTATACATCTCGGTTATTTGATATTAAGTGAGACCACACAACTTAGCAGAACAGGTTTCCCCTCACTAATATCCTTTTAAAACATATCTTTTGCAAACCTTAGTCCTACAACCAAAACTGGTTTAAACAATAATATAAATATCATGAAAGCATATAAATCAGGTAACAAATTGACTTTCTGTCTGAACACTATAGTTTGGTTTGGCTAACTACTAACCTTTGGCTGACTCGGGCCAACCAGAAAAAATACACAAACAATATAACTTCTGTTAGATACTCCTCTTCTGGACGGTCTGTCCCAAACTTACTTCTCCCATGGTCAACGGATCCTAATGGTTTTGCGAGCTCACCAATAACCTCTCTCTATATATATATTCCTTTCTGTGTGTAACATTATTTTAGTCTTACCCGTGGCAATGCCCTACACACTGGAATTTTGGACTCGGGCCTCCACGTGGGGGATGTTACAGCCGTATCGATCGCTCCAGTTTCAGTAAGATATAGCCGTCGTCCTGGGATTGTATATATCTTCCGCTTCAATGTGCTTGTGACTACTTCGTCCCTCTTGAGGGATAGTATAATAGGGAAGCCAAAGAATGCTCTTGGTCCGCTTTCGATGACGAAAATTCCATCCCTCCTGAATTAATATACTAGTACCTCGCCCTAGCTACTCTCACCCTCATTTAATCCCTCTCTTGATTACCTTTGTCCAATTAATATACATGTGGCTTTCTTTCTTATCTTATTCCTTCAACCAGAATTCGATTCCTCGACTGCTTCCGGTCGATCCAAGCAAAAAGAATCCCCTCACTAGAAGACATTCCCCTTACCCCTATATTCCATTTTTGAGGATGGGGATAGGGATTTGGAAGCCTCAGTGCAACCTATAAAGCCATCTATTCCATTGACTAGACCTCCGCATCGATTGATTAGGCTCCATCTCCACCAGCTAGCATTCAGAATCACAGGAATTATGAACTAGAGCGAGCCTATATAGTAGAATGTAATAAAGCAAATTGAAAAATACCTAGCATCGATCATCAAAGGGATAGTAGCGGACATCCCAATCTCCAAAGTTTGAGAAAACCTAGGATTTTTGGATTAAACACCTCCCATTTTAGTCACACCTCGTGGTTGACTCCTTTTCAAACTATACGAGAATATGAACAAATGATCCTTCTATTGTCAACCGAAGCGTCTATTACTTTGTGAGCCCTATCTCTCTTTGTTACCATACTGGTTATTAAGGAAGGAGTTCATAATTAATATATTGGGGCAAGCACAGTCTTAGGGGAAGGTATCAAACTAAGGCAACTATCGTACTAAGACAAGTAAAATGACATGTGCGTAGTGAGATGAGATCAAACGTGAGTTCAGTCTAGGAGCAGCAATAATCAACCCAAAGTCTATGATAAATGAAGTTGCTAGCCAAGGCTCTTCCATTTCGAGACTCAAATGTAGTAGTTCTTATTAGTAGGAGAGATTCCAATCATGCTTTGCTCTCTCGAATGCTTTAGCTAATACCGACTTTGAGACTTGCCTGACTCTCCCATGTCTATGGTTAGCTCCTTCCTTTGCTACCATTTCCATCTTATGATCATGTACCGAGAAAGACTTACTTTAGGATTTTGATTCATAGTTGGTAAGAACTACGAGATCGCTCTTTTCATGGGTGACGGAGGCCATTCGAACCATTTTTTCATGCATTTACCCGTGGTTTGGAGAAAGCAACAATTAATAGGATTTCCTCAATCTCCCCTTCCGAAAAGGAAGAACATGAAATTCATTTTCCTTTTTGTAGGGACCAGGAGATTAGATCTAGCCATAAGAATCATGCTTGGTATAAATAGCTCACTTCTTGGTCTACGAGAAACACTAGGCAACAAAAAAAAGAGGGCCGTAGAAGGAGAAGGACTTGCAATGGAAGAGACTACTTATCCTCCTTTTCTTCCTACCTATCTGTTACGAGTCCGGGAAGCCCAAAATCCTCAATACGTGGGATCTCTCAAAATGGAGAAGGGCGGCATAAGAACTTCCCCCTTCTCTCGTTCAATATAGACGGGAGTGGCCAACGTCATAACAAGCACCTTTGTATGTACAACTTTATTTCAAGGTCGGACTATCCCTCATGCTAATCTAGCCATTTTCAAATGAATCAAATGTCCATTAACATGAAAAGTCATTTCATCATGGAACATCAATTAAATGAAAGTAAGCCAGTCGAACTAGATCCATCGACTTAGCATCCAGCAGGATTCAAGCCTGCAAATTCCCCATTTGTTTACCTATGGCGGATCACTTTCTCCGTTCAACCATAGATGTTTGCGAGTGAACTAGGTTTTTTTGGTATTCATTCTTAAGCATCTATTACCTCCATTAAGGGAGATTCGAGAAAAGATGGAAGAAGAAGAGAGGTAAGCTTATTTGCTGGTTTCAATATAGTGTCATGCAAACAAGGGATAAACACTTGGGTACGAGACTGACGAAACAGATTGGAAATGCACCTTAGTTGATGAGAAAGACAGTTCTTCTAGGAAAGAAAGAAATGGGTAAGGTTGGAGATTGACTTGAACCACTCTTTCTAATTCTGCACAAAAGAACCTTGCATAATTCACTAATTTGTGTGAAGATACTAAATTTTACCCTAAGCATCTTTCTATGACACTCTACCCTACATCGTCACAAGCCCTTTCTTTTTGTATGGTTTTTTAGTTGCCTTTAATGATTATTCATTGTGAATCCGTTTGACATTTATGCGGCTCATCCAAAAAGCAAGCAGCCCCTACCATAGCTTAAGATTCATATTCGTGATATGGGAAAGTGCATGTGGTATTGGCTTCCTTAGAGGAGAACCCTATGAATTTTGTGATTTGACCATTTTCGATTAATGTGTTAAAAAGCTAGTGGATATACCAAAGGAACTCTTGTGCGTCTATTTATAGGAGATGAAAATGGACGAATTTGCTTAGATCCATACTTTCTATTTTTTTAACTGAATAGATAAAAAGAAATACCAGCTCTAGCTCACCCTTCTAGTGGTTCTATCCGCACACCTTCACTGAGCCCTACATTCCCTCCATGAGGCCTTTCTTTCAGACAAAATCACACCACCTAGAGAAAGAGATTAATGGGAAAAGGAAGGCAATTCTGTCGTGCTATAGATCCACTTTTGTTATCTTATCTTTGAGTTGAGTAAAGAATACTAAACTAAGGAGATTAAAGCTTCTAGTTCTCATTTCTTATGGAAACCTAACATGCCACAATTCACTGATTGAATTCTTCTGTTTAAAAAGTGGGGAATAAGAATTCGAGTTTCAAAGAAGGAGTATTCTTGCTTCCACGGAAAGTTACTATTTTGCCGAGTTGAGATGAAATATGTACACAACTTTGGTGAATTTTACTATTTGATCGCACACACCGCTTGGAACATTTTTATTACATTAATATCTTCTCATCCGCTTACTTTTTTGGATCAGGATCTTATATTTCTTGCCAGAATAACTAGGTAATGCAATGAACAATAGACGATTTGTCAATAAAAAAAGAAGACAAAGAAAATGGCCTTAGGTGAATCAGGCCACTCAAAAAGGATGGAAATAAATACGTGGAAGGTCTTTAATACTCAAAGCAGACCCGAAGATTCGATAAAATTTGAGGTGCTTCTAACAAAGATCCTATGAGGTTTGAAACTTGATAAAGTCGAAGGCCCACCATCTGAATCAAAATAAATTACACCAACTACTGCAATTGGTATAACAACTTTGCACCCAAAAACCTACATGCGCCTTGCCTTTTACCGGATTAATATACCTCGCCCTAAATAAGAATAGTTTGGCGAAGTGTACTGGACCTATAATTAAGATACTAGGTCGCCTTACAATTAGGATATCATTTTTTGCACCCTTCGTGATCTACAAATAGAAAATTTACAGAGTTAATGGACTAAGTATATAGGGAACCGTATGAACCCTGCGATGTATTAGTGATGACTATATAATGCATCTTGAGTAGTAAAGTCTTATGCTATGAATGCATAAGCAGGTAAAGAGTACATGTATTGAGCTACTAAAGAAGTAATAACCCCTAAAGAGGCTAAAGCAATGCCTAATTGAAAATGAATCAAATTGTTGATTGTATCATAAAGACCCTTATGTCCACATCCTAATCGACCATCCAAAGGAGTATGTGCTTCTAAAAGATCTTTAATACTATCTCCAATTTCAAAGTTCTTTCTATACATATGGTCAGCAACAAGAAAAATAAATGCAATAGCTAAATGATGATGAGTCATATCAGTCAACCATAAACTTGCGTTTGTGGATGGAATCCCCTAAGAAGGGTTAGAATGGCAGTTCCCTCCTTTGGAGGTACCAAATAAATGACTGCTGGAATCAAGGTTTTGGGCATAAAAATTCCACTAATATATAAGAATTAGGGTAGCTTGTTGCTATAACAAATATGTCCTTAAAGTGCAAGTAGAACAGTCTGCTAGAGAATCATATGGGAGAATAACATATTGCGCCTGCCTTGTTAGCTCTAGGAGAAGTTACTCTGTGCAACCATTAGACGAAGGGAAAGAGAACCTTTTCTTGTTTACTTTAGTGAGCTAGAATGCTAGAGAATCATTCTTTGTTGCTAGACTTGTACCTAGCATTAGGTAACTAAAGGAATGAGCTAGGACTGAAGAAAATATGGTCTTACGGGTCGGTCCAGTAAGGAATACACAGGCTACTACTGATGTCTCCTGCATAATAGTGCCTGCCGTTACTAGAAAGGTTTTCAAACCGACTGCCTATTATTTATTGGTCTCAGCTGTCCAAGGAAGGACTGGAAGATATTTATTACTGCTACGTTAGAGGAGTATAGTAGGCACCCGAAGAAGATGCCAAAGGTGTTAGTCACTATTATTATGTATTAAGGAACATGCTAAGCTATTGGCCGTAGGAGGAGCTTCGCTCTTACTTTATTAAATTCAAAGATCCTGGGTTCCTGTTATCCTACTTGATACTTCTTTGAGCCGCTCCCTAATTGACCAACTGAATGTAGTCATCGATGGGCATCTTGCATCGGGCCCATTTCAGTGTGAACATTGAGTGGGAGATCGGGAAGTTACTACGAATAACACTTAGGCACTAATTACTATGATGTTGGAAATATCGGAGGTTAAATATGTTACGTGACAAGAATGCTATTTTCTTATATTTGGCTTAAAACCGATGCAATTTATTTTCCACTAATGGTTTCTCCTTCTTTATAATACGCATTTCTTGTAGTGATATTTGAAGTAGGGAAGGCTAAATGCAGAACCAACAATTCAGGTCTCCTCTATAGACTGCTTAAAATAATTCAACCAACACTACCGGTTTGAATTTGTTTGCTTCGCTCCGCTACCGCTCTCGTCTTCCTTCCTTTTTTGTAACAGAAAAATCATCAGTAGGACCAAACCGAGGATAAGCAGCATAGATAAGGATGGAGCAGCATCACTCAAACTAATTAGATACCTTCCCCAAAATTCCTCCCAACTACTAGGGCTGCACATCAATTCTATCATCAACCGACGGGTGCCCGGAAATATTGGTTCAAATTCAATTCATGATATGTTTGAGTAAATTGGGATCTATAATAGGAAGAATTCCTCTTCAGCTGATCAGGTGAGATTCTCTTTCGAGAGGGGTCGCCAATGTTTATACTGGCCAATTATGATACCGGGCTTGCGAGGCCCGAAAATCTATAGGCCCATGCCCCTCTCTTTCAAGTGACAGCTGTGAGATGTCTCTCCTTGCTTCACACTACCCTTAATATACGAGGCGAAGGAGGTAGCCTAGCTCTTACAAGGGAGGAGCAGCTGCAGGTATCACTTCAAAAGTGAAGCTAGGAAAATCTGACTTCAATTAATCAATTGGGCAAAGTAAGGCATATCTCTTTAGCAATTGAATTGGAATAGGCTGCATGGTTAATCCAATAGTTAAGACATCCACTGTTAGCCTTTCGGAATAGAAGGAACTCTTTATAGGAATAATTATACGAATACGAAGGTTAAGCATTAGAATTTCCTTTGGGTTGATGTTCTCCTTTATGGGTCTGGATTTATACAGCCTGATGTCCCAGTCGTCGAAGCGGAGCGGTGAGTGAACCCGATTTCCAACTTTAAGGAGAAAGAAGTTTCTTCTCCGAAGTGGGATCTCGAGGCGCCTAAAACTCTAGGAGTAGATAGCATCACATGAGCCAGGGCGTCCATATATTTGTTCAACGACGTGGGACATTTTAGATTGTGATACTGTAATATATATACCCATGAGTCGTGTTACCTTGGAATGATATGGAATAAAATGTGGTCCCCATATAAAGTATTCACCTTTTATTTATCTTAAAATTAGCTAAGAGTTTCCGAAGATCGATATCATGGACATTCATTTCCGATGTGATTTCGAGACTCAATGTTCCCAATCAAACTACTAAAAAGAGGATGAGAAGAAGAGGTTATCTATTAGATGCGATTTGACTAGCAGAGACTCTTGGAACTGCCAACGTAAGAAGCCCCGAAGTTAGCGTATTATGGGGGACCATCAATCACATCTGGCAAGGATCAAGGGAGATCTCCTTGTTGCATAGCTCAATTTAGTGCAACGTGCCATTGGACATTCAACATGCATTCTCACGATTAGGCATGACTATTCGAAAGTTTTCATTGGATACTCCTGCGAGTTGGATACTCCCAAAAGTCGGAAGGCGGAAGGGGAAAGAGGGGGACAATGGGCGGGACCGTTCACTAATTAGTATCGCGTCTTCAAAATTGTTACCTTCTCATGGCATATAAGCGATTAGTATATTTTCTCCTAAAGTGAGTTCCCTACCAACTATAGCCGCCCCCGTCTGCTAAAATTTGCCCCATTTTGCTGACTCCATTACGATACTGCTCCAGATTTTAAGCAACATAGTATCATAATTAGAGGTCCAACCATTATATTAATGGTGACTAGTATACCAAGTCCGAACTATCAATTTGAATTTCTCAAATATTTTACATTTTCGAAATGGATCCTATCAAATATTTTACATTTTGTATAATTATCTCTATTTTAGGCATTCGAGTAATCCTCTTTAATAGATGAAATATTCCTATTATGTCAGTGCCAATTGAAGCAATGTTATTAGCTGTCAATCTAGGCAAAGTGGTAGTACTCTAGATATGCCGATAGGATTAGGGACAAACGGTAGTACAAGAGCTATGCGAAGTTAGGTTATCTCTTTCTTTTGGTACCTCTTTGACCAATACCGAGAATTAGAAAAAAAGAATCATATTACTAGGGCCCTTGACCCCCTGGCATAATACGGGCAGCTTCATACCTACAGGACCGAAACCACCGCTTGAGTCTGACCATAAGGGGGGCAAACGAACTCCTTAACTCTGTCATTAAAGGTAAGGTAGCACGTTGTTTCGTGCAGGAAGAAAGGAAAGACTAATCGGTTATTATTGTTCTTGTTGACCTTCGGCTCCTTATGCTTCTATTAGTTAACTTAGTTGTTTTGTTAGGCTTAGCCAGGTATAAACATATGCGACCAATCCTGTATATTAATTGGTGCATAACGAACCCTTTAGTTATCATATGCCCCTATCTTAGGCTTTTCTATAGCTGCCATGTTGGTTGCTATTATAATCGTCATAGTTCAGTCCTTTCTCATGTTAAATGCAACAAGATCCGATCTAATATCCATGAAAGGAAAGGACATTTAGTTCACTCTAATCTTAGGGGAATAAGCGATGTGAATGAATCCGTAGTAAGGATATCCCCAAATAGGACAAATGCTATTGAATAGGCTGTGAATGCCTTCTTAGGACGAATAAAAAATAATCCCCAAAGGTATTAGCCTGAACCTACTCTTATTTTTGCTTAGCCACATTTGCCTTTAGAGTCCTTCCTTATTAATTGTCGAAGTGTACCAGACCTAGAGGTCGGAGTTCATATTGGACCTCTAGGCCAGTATATTAATTGGAGAACTAGACCTCTAGTTAAGATACTGGGGTCGCCTCTTTTTCCGTTAGGTGGACAGTAGAACCCCAAATCAATGGTCAAAAGTGGAGTTTTTAAAGTTTTTTTGATATTGCGTTCTATGGCCCCTTTTTTATATAGTCTAGATAAAGATGGATGCATGAGATGTTTGCCTAAATTTCCTATGAATTCAAAAGAGGGTAACCTGGAAACTGAACTCAAAACAGTGAAACCTACCAAGAAAAAGAAAATTTTGAATCATCTTCAATAATATCTTATATAATAGTCGAATTGTTCGCGAACTATACATCTTAAGCAAGATAGCGTTGATGTCTTTTATTTTGCATTTTTCTTGTTTATTTTTAGTTCCAATTCCTTTTTATATGTAGGAGACGACACTCTCTTTTAAGCATCTGGTTCACTTTTTTTGGAAGACGAATTAGATTAGAAAGGCCATTATTAGGGCAAACAATGCTCTAGCTTTGGTTAGAGCAATGCCCAAAATGTCATAACCAAATGATTCCCTTTCTGAAGATGAGTCACCACCGCCAGCATTTGACTTTAATAAGATTTTGAGGAAGAAGCAAAATATGCACCATAGCTATCACAGAAATGAATGTCTTTAGAAAAGCCACCCATTATTATCAACTCCATTATATATTCTCTTGCAAACTTGAAACTAGAATGGCAGGTTCCAAATTTGACCGATTCTAGGCCACTCCCAAGTTTCCTAGTTACTATATGAAGATCCTTTCGGTAACTTTCCTCTTGCGTCCAATATTAAGAAACAAGATCAACTTAACCTTACCTTTCACTTGTTAGTATTAAGCATCACTTTAGCGAAAGAAAGAGAAGCAAAATATTTCCTATAAACTCGTGTTTTTTCCCATTTTTCACCCAATTTGAGTGGCATGGATACCAAGGAGGGATGGAGCAATATCAAGATCCAGTAGCTAGAAGAGTGGACCCACTTGTAGACCAAAAAAAGGGACAAGTCACTGCAAACCATACCTCTAGGAAATTAGAGCAAGATTCAGTAGCTTCCAACCCGACCAGGGACGAATTGCTTCATGCTTTACAAACAATGGAAGAACAAATATATCTAGTAAATGGAAAGGGTAAAAATGAAGCATAACCGGGAGGCTAGTTTATAACCGAATCGCTTCATGCCAGTATGTCAGGCTAACAGGTGATGGGAAAGGTCCTTCCACATTTATAACCTCCAGACATACGTGATTTTTATGTAAAATTTGCATTAGGTTGAATCTATCTCTTAGTGAGGTTAGTTTTTCGTAAAATCCCGCAGAATAAAAAAACATGGAGTTATTGCAATTTCATTAATTTGATTCCCTATTCTATTTTAATTGTGTAGCTTTCGGTCGAATAACGAGGGAACGCCCAAAGCAAGAAAATAAGAGAAAACCGAGTAATGAAATGCATAAGAGAGAGAAATATTGGTTAGTTATTGTGAGGCACTAATTCTTGACCGAAGGAACAACAAAGACCTCTGCCCTTCTTTATCTATCCAAAGGAGTGAAGGGTAGAGCTTTTGGATTTTTCATGTTGTCAAATAGTTGAACAATGAAAATAGATGGAGAGTGCTTGACTGAATTGATCAGGTCGTATAGGAACAAGGTTCATATTTCTCGGTCTGTTAGGATGCCTCAGTTGCATACATCACTGCACTTCCACTTGACACCTATTGTAATGATAAATGACTAATCCCATCATGACCTTATCTTGGATTCTCAATACTTCTGTTGCTCCATCACTGTAGGGGCAGAGAACACAATGCTATCTCGGTTGTGCTATTGGAGTCTCTGGGAAGTCGGAATAGGAGAGCATTCATCTTGGGGCAGGCTTACTACTTAAATGCTTTCAACAGTTCTTTGCTTCGCACTTGTCTACCAGGATTTACCGTAGGAACGATAACTTATACACTAGAGTTTCATCCTTCCTGGTCCTCTCGTACTAGGCAAGGTCCTCTCAATTCTCTAAGCCTGCATCGGATATGGATCGAACGATCTCACGAAGTTCCGAACCCAGCTCATGTACTGCTATAATGGGAAAACAACCCAACCCTTGGAACAAACTATAACTTCAGGTGGCGAAGAGCCAACAAAGGGGTGCTAAACCTTCCTGTCGATGTGAACTCTTAGAGGAGATCGGCGTATTACCCGTAGAGTAATTTTTATCCACTAAGCAATGGCTCTTCCACTCGAAACCGTTGTATCAATAAGGCCAACTTTCATTCCTACTCGATGGGTGGGTCTTGCAGTCAAGCTCCCTTATGCCTTTGCACTTGAGGGCCAATCTCCGTCCGACCTAAGGGAACCTTTGCACGCCTTCGTTTCCTTTTGGAAGGCCAATGCCCCATAGAAACTGCCAACCTGAGACTATCGGCCCATAGGTCCTGACACAAGGTTAGAATTCTATCTCATCTAGAGTTGTACCTTACCGATTTCTCGGGCTCCCCGAAAGGAGGCCTTCTTCACACCTAAGTTGTGTAGGAAAGGTCCAAAAATGGTATATAAGGCGTACCTCGTAGATCTTATAAGTAAACATGATATGAAGACGACTACTAAGGTTGTTATTTCCATTTTTAGAAAGTTTCAAGATTACAATGGATCTACGACAAGATCGTTTATTTATTTACAATTCCAACGGAATAGTATACAAAGTCAACTGATCTCAACCAATGATTAAATATGATTAATGGCTACACAAACCATGAAAGAACCAAAGTCAAATAGCATTTATCTATTCTCGAAATGGGATGTAGTTCACACCAGGCAAAAGATAATTTTGTTTATTTAGTTTAAGACGATAGGGTAAATTGATTTTGGTAAGAAGGTGCCATCCTTAAGTTAGGATTCCACTTGAATTGGATGCTCTACAACTAATGGGAGAGAAGGAAGCTTCAGCCAAAGCAAGGCATATCTATAGGCTAAGGAGAGAAACCAGGTATTCGACCTGACATATGAGCTTCTAGGTGAAACTGTGCTTTAAACATAACCTTAGATTATAGTTTCGAAAGTCTTAGTCATGTCACGGAAGTTCCTCTTAAGCCGGAGTCCTCTATCGTTGCTATAGCAATTATAGTTGCTGGTGCAATTTATTTTGATTTATATGTTGGCCCTTTGACTTTATCAAGTTTCCACCCTCCATACGTATAACATTTATGGCATGATATGATTGCGCCTAGTAGCTATATATCCTATGCGCTCAATATGAGGGATTCTTGTTGGATCAGATCTTTCGCTTTGACTAAAGGTTTTAGAACTAGTGAAGGACTCTGACCTTATGCCTCCGCTCAACCAAGTGCGAGAGAAACAAGTAATGTAGAAGCTTTGCTAGAAGCAATACAAGGAAGCAGACGTTAAACTTCGCTTCCCCAATTGCCCGTGCTAACTCCTGTCTTTTTTGACTATGGAATTCACAGTTCAGGCTTTAAACAAAGCAAATAATTACTTGTTCCTGGGTCTTACTTGGATAGCTAAGGAGGATATTTCATGTCTAATCTTGACTTCTTAACTTAGAGAAGTCTTAGAATTCCATATCGATTCATCCGCCCACGAGGTAGCTAGTGCAATAGAATAGGTAGAAGTATATTATGGCAGGATCAATAACCCAGCACCCTCTTCCAAGAAGAATTATGCTATGCCCCATAGCCTCAAGATCCCATAGAGCGAAAGACTAGTGATCCCTAGGTTGCTACATGCCTGGTCTTCCTTCGAGTGCCTCGCATCGCCACCGCTATTTCTAGGTTTGACCGATGAAAGGACTATCCCGGTTGTCCACGCTCACTTCGCTTGCCTCACCTGCATAGGCGAAAATCGACAAGGCGACCAACAAGACGTCGCACATTCATAATAGCGTTCGAACTCATGTGCCTTCCAGAACTTGGGGAGTTTCCTAGCTCCTACGACGTACAATTAGCCCCCTATACTTGCGGGAGTGAGAGTGTTCCTTTCGCCTTTATTTTGATGCTCATAAGCTTCTGACTTGGCTTATTTTACAGGTAAAACTCCATTTTCACCATGTTCCGCTTGTGTATCAGCCAAATATAGATTATCATTTGAGTTCAGCTAGGAATGCCTTAGTAACCTTTATTTATTCCCAGTATTAAGTGTAGATACCAATGTTTATTCAACTACTATTGGGCTCCACTCACTTGAAAGAGAGTTTCTCTAGCGCTCGGTATAAACATTGGCCCCGTCTGTTCTGAATCAGTAGGACCCAAGATAGAGTCGTTACACTCCTCCGTCCTTCATAACTCATAGCACCCAGGACTGGTAGCTTCTTCATCTCATAGGATAATCCCTTACTTTGTGAGATTAATTGCTTGAGTGCATAGGCGGATAGTCTTATTTAAATAATCTCACCTCCCCCGGAATAAATGAGGTAGTCAAAATAAATTATTTGTTAAGCAAAGATAATTCTTATTGGATCTCAATTGTTCTGAACAGTGATGGCCATTCTTGTTGTCTTCAGTAGCACCACCAAATCTTCAACAAGGTGTCAATTCTCATATTCTGTATGTACATGTTCCTACGTCTTCGATGTGTATAGTAGTTTATATCGCAATGGTTATAAAAAGTTTCTTTTTCGTCAATCTCAAAGGAATGCTATACATTTTTTGGAACATCACGATGATATGATAGATCAGAGTTGAGTTAGATACTCAAATGAGTTAGCGGAGAGGTGGCAAAGCTGGGATTTACTTAATCCATTCTCCTAGTTTACTTTACCTTACTCGCTCTCTAAGGCCAACAATGAAGAATTTGCGAGTTAGCTATTAGGAAGCAAGGTCCTATGATCCAGGAAGCACCTCAAGGATTGGTTCTGCCTGACCCTTAAAGCTCAGATGTTTGACTTTCATTTGTTAAGCAAAGATGTTTGTAGAATGATGGATTGTTTGAGTTCTTTCTAAAGTCAAGTAAAGGAGCATCTAGAAGAGTGAGAAAAGCAAGTAATGGATAATAAATAAAGGTGGGGCAGTCGCTCTTCCTTAGAAACAAAGACCGGTTCTCTCTCTTATTTTCTATCCATGAAAGATTTAGGGTTAGCGTGGACATCGGCTCCAAAGCTGTTGACTTACTTGACGAGCCTACCAATTAACATACAGTTATGCTACCTCTTCTAATGAATGCTTCACTTGCAACAGAATCAGAAAACCTTTTATCTACCAAAATTTTTCAACCTTCTTCTTGGGGAAAGGATCTCAGATACAACCTCGACTAGTTTTGAAGTTTCTTGGAGCTTTCTATTTGTAGCTTCTGGCTTCCGCTTTCATCAGCCAAGCAAGCCCGGGAATATAGGCTGACTAGCGGTTGTCATAGAGAATTTCCCTTTAGCAAGTGGTTTAGGGCAGTCCAGTTCTGTTCAGGCCCTAAGTTCGCGAAATTACTTATTGGGTATGTTCGAACCCATATGAAAGGCATAACGATCTGGACACCTTCTTGAAGAGAGGCTTGGTGAGATAGACACATCTCTGAAGATGCGGACCACATGCACCTAGATAAAAAGAGCCAGGAGTAAGTAAACTTTCTCGATGTTGCCTAACTTCGGGCCATGTCTAATTTTGGTAGGATTGGGATGATTTTCCCCATCAGCTTGGTGGCTTTAACCTTCATGACGTCACCTATCTCTGGGCTATGCTGTTTCTCATAAGTATGAGATCGATTTTGCACATCGACTCGGCAGTTTTTATCAATTTTTCCCATCGATCAGATGGTTTTGGACCTTCCCGATATCGCCTAACTATGAGAAATGCCGCTTCTTAAAAGATTATGGTCGATTTTCCCCATTGACCCGGCGGCTTGGGACCTTCCCGACATTGCTATCTCCGCGCAACGCCCGTTCTTAGAAGGTTAGGGTCAATTTTCCTCATCGAACTAAAGGTTTGAGTTGATTTCCTCTATCGACCCGATGGTTTGAGTCCACACTCTCCCTCCATTATCCTAGTACAAAGGAACATTTCCTCGGTTGTGCTGCTAATCACACAACACTGGAGATTTTCTTACTAGAACACAGTTCTATTGGTTTGAGAAGCTAGCTTTATTTGCAGATGGAAAAAGTGGCAAGTCTTACTTATTACATTACCCCTAGTATCCTTAGGTGGCTAATTTGAAATAAAGCAAAAGGTAGTAGTGTCGCAGCAAATTGCTGTTCCATGCACGCGGGAATGGGATTCCATCAACGGTTGCTAGCTTAAATGTTCCATCTTGAAGCTTCTAATCAATTACATAGTGCCCTTCCCAATTTTGGCCAAACGCTCCTATTCCTGGGAGAATTCATTTTCGAATGAGGTCCCCTACGTCAAAGGTGCGATTGCGAACCTTGGCATTGAAGTGTCGAGGCACTCTTTTCTAATGTGTAGCAACCCTTAATTCTACTTCCTTCCATTTCTCATAAATCTGGTCGAGGAATCAAGCAGGAGCTCCTCGTTCACCTTCGGTCAAAAATACCTTTTATAATGAGAAGGGATTTCCAATTCTATAGGGATCATTGCTTTCGATCCATATGCCAAAGTGAACGGTGAATGTCCAGTTGCTGACTTATGTGTCATCCTATAAGCCCACAATGCTAGTCGAAGCTCATCAACAGAGTTGCCTTTAGCCTTAGTCAATCACTTCTTCAAGGTGGATTTAATGACTTTTTTTATTGCTTCCACTTGTCCGTTCACCTGCAGATGCACCACCATGGAGAAGCTCTTCTTGATTATGTATCGATCTCAGAAGTCCTTGCATTCAGCTCTATCAAACCGAGTTCCAGTATTTGCGAAGATCTTCTGGGGTACCCTGAACCTAAAAATGACATTTTTGTTACAAAATTGATTACCTTTTTATTGTAATTGTGGTAAGCGGTTCCGCTTCAGCCCATTTCATAAAGTAATCCACTATAATGTTAGCATTATTAGCTCCTCCTTTTGCTATTGGTAGCACACCGATAATGTCGATTCCCCAAATTACAAATGGCCATGGCTAGACCAGTTATGTATGTTCTAAAGATGTGGTTCTCGGAATCTTCATAAGTCTTTGGCATCGGTCACACCATTTGGTGTTGTCAGCTGCATCTTGGTTTATTGTTGGCCTGAAATATCTGTAGCGAACTATCTTCTTTGCCAAAGTCTTCCACTCAGTGGGGTCACCATAGCTGCCCTCATGGATTTCCATGAGGATCTTCCTAGCCTCATTCTTGATTACACACTGAAGCAGGGGACTTGAGAATCCTCTCCTGTATAATACTTCATCTTGCATCACGAACCATGGCAGTTTTCAGAGGAATTTCTTCCATTCGTTCCTAACTCTTAGGAGAGTTCCATTGATTAGGTAGCCTTTGATTGGAATTATCCATGACTCTTCTTCTGTAGTCTCCAGAATCCATTCGACGTTCATTTGATCAATGATCGGAGCTATTAGAAGCTCCACTAGAACCAATCCCATCATATGTGCTTCCCTAGAGCTAGTTAACATAGCTTGTGAATTAACCTTCGTGTTCTCTTCTATAAGGATGTGTTTTATCGTATAATGCTCCATGGCTTGAAGCAGTTCTAGTGCTTTTGATAAGTAAAGTGCTAGTCTCGCACCTTTGGCATGATACTCCTTCGTGATTTTGAAAACCACCAGCTAGGAGTCGCTAAATATGTGCAACATATTTATCCCTAGTTCTTCTGCTACCCTCAATCCTGCTATTAATATCACGTACTCTGCTTCATTATTAGTCATAGGAATTTCCAACTTCAACGCATAACATATTGACCATTCTTCTGGTGTTTCAAATACTTCTCCTACCTTCGAGCTGTAATTGTTTGAAGCACCGTCGACAATCAACTTCTAATGAGGGGCTGTGACTGCAGCACCCTCTTCCTCTTCACCATCATGCATGGTAAAATCGATGATGAAGTCCACCGATGCTTGCTCGTTTATCGCTCTCCTTCTATTGTATGTAATATTGTATTGAATCAACTCGATATTCCACTTCAATGGCTTCCCGAAGTCTCGGGTCAGTACAATACTTTTTTTAGAGGCCGACTTATTAACACTTTGATCGAGTGAGCATAAAAATATGGTTGCAACTTCATTGACACAATCAGCAAGCAATACACGAGTTTCTCCAGCTTGGGTAATTCTTTTTTTCTTTTGTAAACTACTTGCTGATGTAGTAGACCGGTCTTTAAATCTTTGCCTCCTCACGTACCAATGCTGCACTTAGTGCGTGAACAGACACTGTTAAGTAAAAAAATAAATCCTCCTCATCCAAAAGTATGGACAAGACCAAAGGCATCTTTGTGTATCTCAGTAACTCTTCGAAAGCATTCTGGCAATCCTGATTCCATTTGAAATTCTTTTTACCTTTCCTGAGAACGTCGAAGAAAGGTATGCATTTATTTATAGACTTAAGATGAATCGACTCAAAGCAGTGATCTTTTCATTCAACCTCTGAAGTTGTTTCTTTGTGGTTAGGGTAGTTACATTTCTTAAGGTGTTAATCTTCTTAGAATTGGCCTCAATGCCCTATGTATTCATAATAAAACCAAGAAAACTTCCAGAAACAACACCGAAAGAACACTTCAGATGATTTAGCTTCATTCCATATGTTAGCAAGTTTCTTTGCTAACCTAATATTCAAGGTAGACTAAGGCTAGTTGGAATAAAGGCTTAAGTGGCCTTATGCAAACTTAGGAGAATATGCATGTCCAAAGCTCAAGTCCAAGTCTAAAGATAAGTCATAAGTCATATGCATGTCCATATTTCGAGTTGAAGTCCATAGATAAGTTATATGCATGTCCATAATTTAATAATAGTCGAGATTACAGATTCGGTAGAGGTATGCTATGAAAACCTAAATTTCCAAGTCCTTATATGAAAAAGGTTCAAGTGTTACAATCTACACTAAAAATCTCTAAATAAATTTGGGGTTTACAATTTGAAAAAGTCAGAAATAAGGAAAAAATGATTCGCCCCCCTTTGGGTGTCAATGGGGGTCTATTTTTAGAGGTGTCAATCATGCGGGATTATTGATACGTGTCATGTTTGGAATCCATGGGTTTCGATGACACCATGGAATTTTGGCATTCCTTTGTAGAGATTCGATATCACTTGTTTCTATAAGTTCAACAATCCAATCTTCCTTGTAGAAACTCGATGACTTGTATATCTTTAGAGCTACGAAATCTTTTGCTATTCGTAAAAGCTTGGTAACACTCTTTATAGAAACTCGGTATCATTGGCAGAAGCTCGACAATATTGTCTTATTTACAGAGATTCGGTGGCCTTCTCCTATAGTTAGATGCTCGATGTCCTCTAGGGGTGCGACATCCTTTGCTACATCTTGGCCAATCCTGTATTCTTTGGGCATAACAGCCTTTAAGCGGTAGACATTCGATATATCTTGTTACGTCCTTAACATCCTCGTTATCATTAGGCTCGATAACAATGCTTTAGCGAAATCTCATTATCCCTAGATACTCGATATCCTCCTTTTTACTTTTTTGGGTCTTGCTAACTATTTGGATGCTCGACATCCCAACCGTTATAAAGGTTCACCATCTTCCTCTGCTTTAGATGTTTGACAACTCTTATGGTTGTAGAGGCTCGTTACCCTTTAGAGACTCGACAGTTCTTCAATACTTGCTAACTGCTTGGACTTGAACATCCTTAGAGGTTTGACACCTCTTCTATGCCTATTAACTACTTGAACATTCAACATCTTTTTGATGTAGAGGCTTGATAGCCCTTTGATTTTTGACATTTGACACCTTCTTGTGATTATTTAAAGCTTGCTATCCTTTGTTAAATGTTCAATGCTCGATGAATTTACTTTCTTTAGGTTCGACATCCCTTGTTAATCCCAAACACAACATGTTCTTTTTAAATGCTCGATATACACATTTATAGTAACATTTACTCCCTCTTCTGTGGAAGAAACATATTATACTTTAGTATAATTTCACTTGTTACATTGTCGCCTATTGGTATCCCGATGCTTTCAATCTCGCTCGTTCATTTGAATAGGAATCAATGCTCCTTGCTATTTCTCTCTTCTTCTATAAATACTTGGCTCTACTTCTCCCAAAAAATTATCTAGAAATTAAAAATCAAATCACGATTATAATAATTTTTCTTTCTTCAATCTCGTAATTTCAAAAAAAATTGATTCCTTCTGTATTCAATTCATTCAAGGTGCGATTTACTTTGATCGATTTAAGGATGAAAATGGGGTTTTCAATTTGAAAACAAGGGTTTTATAAATCAGGTACTTACGAATTGCTTGGATTTGATTGGTAGTTTGAATTTAAAGACTCCCATGATTTGGGAATTTCGTGTTTGAGTCCAAAAGATGTTTCCAATTTTGCCTCCCTAATGGCTAACAAAAATTAGACGACAAACATAGTAATATAACTGTCATAGACCTAAAAAATTCCTAGAAATTCAACTATTAATCGGGGTTTTAATAATTGTTAAAGACTCAACATCTACTTAGAGACTCGGTAATTGTTAGAGACTCAATACCCTGCTAGAGAATCGCTAACTAGCTATAGGCTTGCCAACTAGTTATAAATCCAACAACTAGTTAGTGACTCGATAAATGGTTATGAACTCGTCAATTACTTTGAGAATTGTTAATCAGTTACAAACTCGACATCCATTTATAGCGTTGTTAACTAACTTCAAATTCGACAACTATTTATATGTCCAACATCAGTCATGAACTCGATGACTAATTAAGGAATATCTAATTTGTTATGAACGTATTAACTATTTATTACTTTGATACCAAGTTATAAACTCGATAACTAGTTATAAGTACGTCATCATGTTATGAACTCAATAACTAGTTAAGGAATCTCAATGAATTCGCTAACTATTTGTAAGTTCAACATCTGGTTATAAACTCGATAACAAGTTGTCGGTTCGACATCTTGTTATGAACTCGATAGATATTTAGAGAATCGTCAACTAGCTACGTACTCGGTAACTATTTATGAGTTCAACATTTATTTATCCATTTTTCCTTAATGTTTTGTTAACTATTTTAAACTTTTATAAAGTATATGATACTTCCCTAGCATTATATTTTCTAACAGATAAATGGCTGGCAAGAAAGATTCTAAACCTTCTTTTTCTCAAGCACGCTTGAAATCTCCTACTTCAAATGAAGGAGACTATAGACTCATCCAATCTTTTACAACTTCTCAAAATGAAGTAGATACCATCTTTCAACAGTTTGGCATTATCAACGTGGAAGCTAGGGTGGCTGGCCCATCCAAATAAGGATTGACTATCCTTCGGAATGATTTTTTTTGCCTTCGCTTCAATTCATATTTGGCACTCGAGCTACCTTCCCTTTACATAATTCCTTGTGAAATTCTTGTACCACCTGAGAATTCCTCAATACAATTGCCTCCTAACTCCTATATTTATTTGAGTTGCATGGAAATACTAGCAGGGGAAGCTGACCTTCCATCACTCGATCCTAAAACTCTTCATTTAATGGAAAATCTTGTTAAAGTGGGGAAACGACCAACTGGTACCCTATATCGTTGTCTTCCACATCCAAAGAGTGTGATCACTAATTTGATCAACATGAATACGGACTTGGAAAACCGGTTCTTTTATATTAAGAGTCATACCCCTAGAACAAAGGGGTCCTTCTCTATTCCTAGTAAGACTTGTAGCATTTTTTCTATTGTTTATAATATATTATGTTATTCTCTTATAATAGTTATTCTTTTTCAAACGCGCTTCTAAGGGGATGAATTCTTCCATTGCTAATAAAACTAGTGCTTTAAGCTTGGCCTCTCAAACTATTAGGTATAAGCTTAAACTCTTGACTAAAGCTGATGTGCACGTAAATTTGCATATTTTTACCACCATATTTAATATATTTAAATTAAATTAATGATCATATTGGGTATTTTAACTTGTTTAAACCAAAATTCAAATTATTTCAAATCGTCACATATTCATCTTCATCCAAGGGCCAAATGGTCATTTTTGTGCATATATTAATTTTCTAAAATTTAATTGAAAATTTCTATGTCGTTTTATAGGAATTTAAATTCATGTACAAGTGGTTTCATGAAGATATATGCATGCCCAACAGTGAATACAAAGGAATGGAGATGGAAATAATTCAAAGCCATGATCATGGAGGACCTCACCTACCCACCTTCCTTCATGTACAAATTAGAAGCTAATCCACATGCTAATGGCCATTACACTTTCATGCACACTTAATGGGTGATTATTGAAGCTAATGATAACTTGGTCACCACACTTCCTACAAGGGCATTTTGGGCATTCCCCAAATATATGCATTAGAGTTTCAAACTTGTATAAATACCCCTTATGTTTCATGTAACCCTTCTTCCTCTTAGTTTTAGTTGAAGCTCCAAAATAAATCAAGTTCTCTTCTTTCTTTTCATGGTTACTTAGCCATTTCTTTTATGTAATTTTTTATGCAATTTTCAATACATTCTCTTTTCTTCTTTTGTTTATTTCCTTTCATGTTAGTAGTGTAGATTTGTTTATTTATGCAAGTACTGTAGATTTTCTTTTATGCAATTAGGTTAGTTCTCTTTTTCATTTTGCTCTCTTTTTCCTCTTCTTTTAATTTCATGTTGCATGCTACTTGTGTTGATATGATAACACAAATGAGAGGCTAATCCCTTCAATTTAGGACTAATGAAGCCTCTAATCATGTAGCTTCAACAATTTGACAATCTTTGCTCTCTTTTTGTGCTTCATGGAAAGTTGATGTTTATGTAATTTTGTGTTTGGTATTGAGTTTGATAGCCTATGTTATTCAAAATAAATAGGCTATGCTTAGTCATATGAATCACAAATTACCTCTTCAACTACAAATGATTATGACAATGAAGTGAAATTATATCAAAATTTGATGGTCTATATTTCTAATCAATAGTTAATAAGCCATGCTTAAAATAGATTTCATTTTCAACTTCTTGTTATTTTTCATGAGAATTAAAAGTGGTTTAAAGGTTGTGTTATAGTTTGATGGCTTATGTTGAGCCAATTAATAGCACAAATGATTCATACTTATTATAAACACATCATTTAAACTCACTTATGACCAAAAAAGAGAGATCATAATTTCATAATTTGTTGAACTATATGATCTAGAGAGTGGAATTATCTCTAAATTGTGATTTAACTCTCATATTTTTATCACTTTCTTTTTCTCATTTTTTTACATTTTCTAGCTAATCACTTTCAACTTTGGTTTAATTTGATTGAATAGAAAGTTAAAATCTACAATTCCCTGCAGATCGACCCGTATCACTACGTACTACGATAGTACGCCGTGCGCTTGCGGTTAAATTTAATTCAAAATTTATCAGTGGTTTTCTAACTCGAAAGACATTTAGCCGTCCAAACAAGTTTTTGGCGTCGTTGCCGGGGAGTTGTTTTGGTTTTGATTTTCTATTCTTTGAATTATTTTTGTTTGATTTTATTGTGCGTTGTAGTGTGTGTTAACTTGTATTTTAAAAAAAATATTGTGCATTTGTGTGATTTTTGTTTGCATTTTTTGTTGTTTGTGTGTTGTTATTGTTTTTTAGTTGTTTGTTCATTTGCATTGCAAATATAAAAAAACACACACAATTTCACAACAAAAAATCAAAAATATTTTATTTCCCTGTCATTTATAATGTTGCATTTACATTTTTACTATTGCAATTTTTCTTTTTCCATTTGCATTCAAAAAGAAAAAAATTTCTACTATGCTTTCTGTTGTCCACTGTTCTACCCACTGTTCTACCATTCTCTCCACAGCAAATACACTTCCATACTCTGATCATCTCTATAGCAACTGATACCACTGCTTCCCCTCCTCCTGACCATAATTCACTACACTTCAAACCATCTTCACATGACTTCAACATCTTCACAATCCACTTCAAATCGAACTGCTAGCTACATACATACAAACCTCTGCCTGAACCAATCAAACCATAACCATTTGTACCACTACCAATATCAAAAACTGTCACCAACCTCCACACATACAAATCATTCACCATTGCCAAACAACTACAAACGGCTTTGTCAACAACCACCTACAAACGACAGTCACTTCCCTCCAAACAAAACACTCCACGGTCACTTGCCAACAGCCAGAACATTTCACCGACTCACTCCGACACCCTGACTAAACAATCCACTATCATACATCTTCATACCCCATCCATTCAAACAACATACCACATTTACTTACAGCATTAAAAACTTCATTTCAACCCCACAATCATCACACCACACCATCTCCCAAAACAACAAACATCGCCAATTCACGACAACATCTCTGCCTATTCATTACTGTTCATCTGCCTATTCTTGCTCCACACCATAACAAACTGTTGCAAACTGTCCCAAGACTGCCACTGTTAACAACAGTCTACTCTTCCATCACTTATTGCCATCGGTGCTGTTACATCACCTGCAACCTTTCTCAACCATACAGCTTCACTACCCACAGCTTCGTCAACATTACCAGTGCAACTCAAATTTCTACATAACTGACCATCCATCACAACCTGTTCTCCAACACTTCTTCATTTCCACTATATCCTGTGCACAGTGCACAACTACTACTTGTTCACCACAGTATTGCCTACAACATCAACTCCCTCTGTCATCGCCAGTAGCAGCCTACTGTTACCCATCACTTCAACTTGACCACAACAAACCACTACATTGTCACCATCATCATCGACCCGAGCCTCCCATTGCACTGTCGATCACCCTAACTATAGTACAAATCCACTCCAATACAACCATTCATACTGCCTCCACCTGAACCTCATCATCAAACTTCAAATTGCAGCTACACTTCAAATAATGCTTGCATGCCTTGTACCATACCACTAACCACCTCCACATCAGTACATAACCACAACAAAACAAACTGTCACATACCTTTGTTGTTCTTCTACCAGACCACAGCAGTCTCCCCACCAATAGCAGAAAAGACACCCCCCAAAACATCAACATACTCCACATAATCACTGATAAGCTTCCACAAATTCAGTCGCAACAAACCATTCCCAAACTCGAACAACACATCCTCCCCAATTCCGCAACCCATAACAGCCTCCAACATACACGACCATCAAACCAATCGCCAGCTCATCCAATCGTTTCAATTGCCTACTGACAATTCAAACTTCTAACAGCAGTAGCAACCAAACCACGACCGAAGCCCCATCAATCCACCGCAACACCGCTGCCCTTACCCTATATTGAACCGCGACTACAAACCATATCGAATTGCTGACAAAAATCGAACGTGCCCACTACCTTGAACTAAATTGCCCAAACCCCAATCCCCTTGAATCCGCCTCCCTCCATCACAAACCAAATCCAAGAACACAACCACCCAAACAACCGCCTCCTACAAACCGCAAGAAATCAGAATCGAATTGGAATTGAAAATTGATTTTGTAAAAATGGTTTGAGATTTCTCTTCAAATAATTAGATTGAGGAAGTGCGCTTGAAAATTGTGATACGAGGGACAGGGTTATTTACTTCTGTTTTATTTTGGGCCGGGTTGAGACCTTTAAGCTTGTTTTCAATTTTTTTTTGCCTTTCCTCTTTTATTTTGTCTTTCTTAAAAAAAGTGTCTCTTTTAAAAAAAGAAGTTAATTTGGTTTCTTTTTGCTTTTCCTTCTAAAAAAGTTTGTTTTCGTTCCGTTTTGTTTTGTTTTATCCTTTAAAAAAAATTATTTTAATTTTTTTAAGTTTTCTTCTCTAAATAAAAAAAAGAAGAAGGAATAGTTTTCGGTTAATTAGTTTTGTTTTAGTTTCTTCTTTGGTAAAAAAAAAACAAAAAAAAAACCAATCTTAGTTGCATTGTTAATACACGTTTAATTTCTGCTTTGCATTTAGAATTTGATTAATAATAACGGTTAGACATCAATAACACTTAATTGTATACTGACAAATTGTCTTCTTCAAACAATTTACTTTCTTGGTGTCTAGGCTACGGCAGAGTAATAACTATTTATAAATATTACGGTGATTCACAAATATTATAGTGGTTGTTCCTTTGAAGGTACTTAAACCTTCGGCTGCATTGCTATGGTGATTCGTGGTGCACCGATAAATCATGTCCGTTACCTGCCTGAGAACTATCTTGTTGATTTAAGACAGAGCGTGATTATACAATTTTGGGTTAACTTAGGATAAATCATTTGTAATTAATCCTTGCATTCATTTAGTTGTATTAGTTCATGCATATTTAAAAAAATATTCAAAATTCAAAAAAAACTGTAAATATTCCGTTTCCTTTCCTTTGAAAATTTTCAAAATCAAAAAACCATAAAGTCAAAAATAAAATAAAATTTACTTAGTTTTTTTTTAAAATTCAAAAATCCAAAAAAAATATAAAATCTGTTCAAAAACAGAAAAAAAAATTGAAAAATCCTAAAACAAAACAAAAATAAAATTTCCATTTAAAAATAAAGTAAATTCTATATGTAAATAGTTTTCCTTTATAAAAAAACAAAAAAAAAACCAAAAACATTCTTGAAAATGTCTGAATTTCCATAATCACTTGAATTTTACTTTAGTCGTGAAAATCAATATAATCCATATGATTTCACTCCAAATTCGTATGGATATTTTAACGACAACTATTCTATAAACAATTCGAATTTTGAACAACAAAGTTTTCAAAACGATGACCAACCCTCGACGCGTGAAAATAGCATTTCATCTTTACTTGAATTCTCTACACAAAAAAATCAAAGTATAAATGATTTGTGTAATTCATATTTGTGTAATAACTAGAGTCAAAGATTTCAAATTTGAATTCACTTCCAAATTCAAATGATTTTAATTATAACCCATGCCAATCCAATTTCGAACTCCAAAATGAATTTCAAACTCAAAATGAAAATGGAAACAACTTTTCAAACGAATTTGGCAATGGGAATAATCTTAACCACGTTACATTGAAAACTTTTGTCCTCAACAATTTCAAAGTAAAATCCTCATGCTAATAACTATAAATTTGATTTTGTTGAGCACATGAACAAAATTTACGATGATCACACGGATTCATTGTTTGAAACATATATGAAACAACACAAAAAACAAAATCAAATTCCAACGTGTGACGAGTTAAGTAATAATCCATCTTTTACCAAAATTGACGATTTTAAAATAACAACTTTTGAAATTGAAAATGAGAATCTTAATGAAGTTGTTGAAAATTCGGTAATTGAGTTGGATTTCAATATTTTTGAAGGTGTGGAACTCGATTTAAAATTTGATTTTCCTTTCTTCGATTTTGAAAATTTGAATACAACAATTTTGGATTTTGACTTGAGATATGCAATGAAGTTGTTGATAATCCAAATAAGGAAGTCGAATTTAATGAACACGAATTCTATGAACTTTTTGAAGATGAGTTGTTAAATTTCGAAGGGGAAGATTTAAATCACCATTTTGATTTTGAAATCAATAATTCTGAGGAAGCTTTCAACGACAAGTTTGAATTTCCAATTGGTAAAAATAAACTTGAATTTCAATCAATCGATTTATCAACCCCGATAACAATCGAAAATAAACAACTCGTACGATTTTAAATAAAACGACATTTGTTTTTCCAAATCAACATTCAACTTTAAAATCTTTGAAGGTTTGGTTTTTCAAGCTTCAACTGCGTCTCGCATACTTGACGAGACAAATGAATCGGTCTTTGGAAGATCGTTTCATTTACTCTTTAACTGTATATTTTCTAATCTCTTGTAAATGGTAATCTTTTCATTTTCATTTAAATAAAGGTCATTTTTTTATTTTTATTTTTCTCCTTCCACTTGGGTTGACTGTGGGGACACGGTCAGAATCAAGTGTGAGGGGAGACTCATCTTCTTTTTGATTTTTCATTTTTCTTCCAAAACTAAAAAAAACATATATATAAATTTTCAAAAAAAAATTTTTTTTAAGCATTTTGATTTATTTTTAAAGAAACACTATAGGATACATATATGCTTTTTGTTTATTAAATTTAAATTTTTGAAAATTTATTCGTCTTAACAAAATAAAAATGAAGTTTGATTACAAATAACAATGGTTTAACTAGTATATAGGAAGATTCATACGTGTTAATTATAAAATACATCCTAATTGAGAATCTTTGTTTTAAAAAGTGGTTGATTTAAAGTAAAGATATAACATTTTTTTTTCTTCTAAGTTAAATGGTGCTAAGATGATAGTGCGAAACTCTCTCTTCTAAAAAAACAAAAAACAAAAAACAAATTTCTTGTATATAAGTTTATATTTTTAATAAACACCTAGAGTTATGTGTTCACACTTATGTGTTCACTTGCCATGCTCTGTACCCTTCTCACGTAAGCCCGAAAGGCAGTGCACGATCGGTATATCTGGCCTCAGTTTATTCGAGTTAGGTGTGTGTATATAAAATTTATTTTACTAATAATGCCTACAGTCGATAAGTGTTCACACTTGTGTGTTCACTCGCCATGCTCTGTATTCCCCTCACATCAGTCCGCAAGGCAGTGCATGGGTAATATATCTGGCCTTAGTTTACCTGAGTTAGGCATATGTAAATATTGTTAATATCAATAAAATTTTCAAATAAGAGAGAATAAGCAATTGAAATCCAAGCACTATTTTAACTTGTTCGATTTGACTTGTTATTGAAAAGAAATGAAAATACCACTTTGATAAACTTTGATAATCAACTAAGGATCCATTTCATAGTTACTCTTTGTTATCAACTGAAACAACGAGTTAAACTATAGTCTATTTGTTATGATAACTTCGTTTTTATTGGAAACTTTGATGAGTAAATGACTAAAATTTCAAGATAATGACCAAACCCTATATTTAACTTATTTGTGTCAATTTAAAAGTAAATCCTTCATTGTAAATATTTTCAAAAATTTGCATTCACCTCTTTGTAAATAAATCTTGCATTTTGTAAATATTTTCATTCTGCATTTGGATTTTGTGGGTAGTATCCGCTGAAAATCCTCACGAGACAACACTCGTCCTATTGGGGGACACCCAGAGGTTTAAAGGCTTATTGCATATGCTCAATGCAATCGTGCTCCCTACGAAAATAGATTTATCTTAGTTTTTCTTTATTCGAGGACGAATAAAAAGATAAGTGTGAGGGTATTTTATGTGCACGTAAATGTGCATATTTTTACCACCATATTTCATCTATTTAAATTAAATAAATGATCATATTTGGTATTTTAACTTGTTTAAACCAAAATTCAAATTATTTCAAATCGTCACATATTCATCTTCATCCAAGGGAAAAATGGTCATTTTTGTGCATATATTAATTTTCTAAAATTTAATTGAAAATTTCTATGTTGTTTTGTAGGAATTTAAATTCATATACAAGTGGTTTCATTAAGATATATGCATGCACAAGAGTGAATACAAAGGAATGGAGATGGAAATAATTCAAAGCCATGATTATGGAGGACCCCACCTACCCACCTTCCTTCATGTACAAATTAGAAGCTAATCCACATGCTAATGACCATTAAACTTTCATGCACACTTAATAGGTGATTATTGAAGCTAATGATAACTTGGCCACCACACTTCTTACAAGGGTATTTTGGGCATTCCCCAAAAATATGCATTAGGGTTTCTAACTTGTATAAATACCACTTATGTTTCATGTAACCCTCTTCCTCTTAGTTTTAGTTGAGGCTCAAAAATAAATCAAGTTCTCTTCTTTCTTTTCATGGCTACTTAGCCATTTCTTTTATGTAATTTTTTTATGCAATTTTCAATACATGCTCTTTTCTTCTTTTTTTTATTTCCTTTCATGTTAGTAGTGTAGATTTGTTTATTTATGCAAGTAGTGTAGATTTTCTTTTATGCAATTAGATTAGTTCTCCTTTTCACTCTCTTTTTCCTCTTCTTTTAATTTCATGTTGCATGCTACTTGTGTTGATATGATAACACAAATGAGAGGCTAATCCCTTCAATTTAGAGGTAATGAAGCCTCTGATCATGTAGCTTCAACAATTTGACAATCTTTTCTCTCATTTTGTGCTTCATGGAAAATTGATGTTTATGTAATTTTGTGTTTGGTGTTGAGTTTGATAGCCTATGTTGTTCAAAACAAATAGGCTATGCTTAATCATATGAATCATAAATTTCCTCTTCATCTACATATGATTATGGCAATGAAGTGAAATTAAATCAAAATTTGATGGTCTATATTTCTAATCAATAGTTAATAGGCCATACTTAAAATTGATTTCATTTTCAACTTCTTGTTATTTTTCATGAGAATTAAAAGTGGTTTAAAGGTTGTATTATAGTTTGATGGCTTATGTTGAGCTAATTAATAGCACAAATAAGTCATACTTATAATAAACACATCATTTAAACTCACTTATACAAAAAAAGAGATCATAATTTCATAATTTGTTGAACAATATGATCTAGAGAGTGGAATTATTTCTAAATTGTCATTTAACTCTCATATTTTTATCACTTTCCTTTTGTCATTTTTTTTACTTTTTCTAGCTAATCACTTTCAACTTTGGTTTAATTTGATTGAATAGAAAGTTAAAATCTACAATTCCCTACGGATCAAACCGTACTCACTACGTACTACGATAGTACGCCCTACGCTTGTGGTTAAATTTAATTCAAAATTTATCAGCGGTTTTCTAACTCGATAGACATTTAGCCGTCCGAACAAAAGCCAACCTTCGAAAGTTTTCCTTGATTTTGTAGATTCACGAAGTGCTCGTGGAGCCCCTAATGGTCAAAAAGGATGCCCATGGAAAAACCGTGCTCTAGTTATTGGCAATCAAAATTCCTTTTCTCCATCTTCTCCCATCCAGCATGATTCTTCTGGTATCTCTAACATGGTTTTACTCTGACTTCTTATACAATCATCTTATGATTCTTTCCTTGACTTAGGTTCGACCCTTAACATCTCGGTTGCTAAGCCAAATGAAGCTAAAGCTCTTACCTCCTACTCTACTATCATAACTAGAGCTGCCTATGTTGCCGACTTCATTGCCAATGCCCTTAAGGCTATTGAGAGTTGCAAAAGGAAGAAGAATTCTAAGAATCTGTCTCATTTTTCAATTCCTTCTCCGGTTAAAAAGGCCAAACTTGGAGCAGATCAATCGCTTGCTGTTGTCATCGAGGAATCGCATGTAGCTACGGCCCGAATCAACCAAGACTCTAGTTTTATTATTTTAAGCTTTTTAGATCAGTTTCCTCATAACCAAACAGAAGTTGTTCACACCCCAAGCCTTATTATAGATATTATGAATCCCTCAACAACAACTGTTTTCCAACGTTTGTACCAAGAGTTGACCCGACACTCCTCCTACATAATCTCTTCCTTATGAAGTTCTGGCTCAACTCATCCCTTCATATTTCTATAATTTTGTTCGTTTTTATTATCGAATCTCTATCTGTGGCTTCTTTGGTACCATTGCAGCCTTCTACATTTTCCAAATATCATCTCTAAATTTTTCTTCAACAACTCTTTGTGGTACGTATCCTTACGTATCTGGTTAATACAAATTTTAGCTCCATATATTTTTATTTATTATATACATTTTTTATACAATTTAGGTAGCCAAACACAAGTTCTTTCTTTAATAACAAGCTTCTCATGAGTTAGCCATTTGAATTACATACTATAAAGAGTAGATTTCATAGTTTACCGATAAAGTTATGTCCTTTGAGTGCCAATTTCTTGAAGTCACCACAAAAAGGGGTGAGGTTGCCACTAAAAAGAACAAAATACCTCCAATTTGGAGGTTGAAAGAAAAATGAGACTAGTGGCTAAAAAATGAGTGAAATTGCAGGAAAATGAACTTGAGCAGGCCAAACTAAAATACTCAAATGGCTGCACAATTTGCAACCTTAAAAGATAGTCTCGAAAGCAAGGAGGTTGCACTTATGTATACAAGTAACATAATCAAGCGTGGTAAAAAGAAAATCTCCTTTCTCATAGAACAAGCCCTTCCCTAGAAAAAAGAGCGATGTATTGAGGAGGCCCTCTTCATTGCGTATTTCGATAATATGGAGAATTAACAAGAGTTGGACTTCCCCTCACTTCCGAAACTAAAGGAAAAATTCAAGAGGAAGTTTGACCTCAAACTGGAGAGAGTTCCTGGATCATTACAAGATGAATTCTCAGAGGAGGAAGCCATCAAACCTCATAAACTATTATCTTTTGATGATTCTTTGCCTGATGAAGACAGGCATGGTGATGATAGAGGTGATGGTGACAAAGATGAAAACGATAGTGATAGAGATGAAAATGAAGATGATGATGATGATAACGACTTTGGAAGGGAATAGGGAAATGGTAGCGATGATTTTGATGGCCGGTAAGGGGAGGTGATGGATCAGGTAGTCATAACTTAGGTTCGTCGGCTCATGATGCTAAATTCTCCGATCTTCATGAACTTCTCGAGTTTCAAAACGATTCTCAAGAAGATATTATGTGAAAGGATGTTCATGACCTTGACAATCACATCAAAGATTCAGGCAAAGAAAGAGTTCGGGCTTCCGTGTCACTTGCTCTCGCGGTACACGTAAAAAGCTTATCACCTTTAAATGCTTGCAATTATCTTTTAGCATTAGTTAATGAATCAAATATTTTAGCTAAGGAAAGGAAACAAATATCACTTTGAGGTTTTACATGAGAAGAGCGAGAAAGATGTGCTGTGACTGAATAGGGAAATTAAGAAATTGATTGAGGATCATAATAGTCTATCAGAAAAGTATAGGAACCTTCTCATTTATGCCAAACGGTTAAAAGATTTTTAAAGCGGATTGCCTAAATCTTGGAAAGGTACCATCTTCACCGAGAAAGTGTTATAAAGGAGAATGAGGAGTTGACCATACTTTTTTGGATGCTCATCGAAGATAGGGACACTTCGGAATTCCTTTATAAAATCTACATCAAAAATCCTTTTACTAACTTTCCCTTCTAGGGAAAGAGAGTGGGGGTTTACTTAAGCGTTTGCATAATAGGTATTTGAATGATTATGTGTCCAATCCTCAATTGTAGAATGGTAGAACCTTCCCAGCATTAAGGCCATTCCACTTTCCTCGTGCACTCTACCTCCATAGAAGGTCAAGTTCAACAAAGAGAAATTTAGCTTTGAATTTTACAAAGGGTCCATATTTTATGAAGTTAAGTGACTTTGTTATTATATTATGTAATTCATACAATCTTATAAGTCTAAACATTCTTATCTCTTTAGGGCTTAGTTTGGTTTTCTTAAAATACACAGGTTAAGGACCATTGAGCACTTTTGTTTCAAAAGAACTCTTAAGTAAATTTGTGAAGTTAAAAAGGAATTTTAAGGAGAAAACATTAATTCTCAAAACCTCTCGACTAGCAAAGTTATGCATTCTTAGGGATGTTCAAGAAGTTTACATGTAACTCCCCACCTATATTTCAATTTCTTAGGTGACGAAAAAGATAGTTTACTTAAAGAGATCATGTTTTAGTATGCTAAATTGTTATACACAGAAACTAGCCCTCCTGCCCAAAGATGGGATTATCGCCAGTTTCCCCCATTCATAATCCTTACGGATTTAATGCTCCTTTTGACTCTTTTTTTCCAATGTCCATGGGTTCACTAAAAAAGGCTCAAACTACCGTTTCCAAAATTAAGGATTGAATGTATAAAACTCGAGTTGTTGACATAATTTATGACTTATTCATGGTTTTAATACTTTGTTGTTATTACGAAAAGAATATGTTTTTCCTATGTGTTGATTTTCTTTTGTTTATTTGTAATAGGAAAGTTAACTAACACTTGCATATAGCGACCTTGACCTCCACTCTCGTCTGAATAAACTTAAAGCCAGACTAATGTTAGACGTTGGGAAGCGCTCTTCTCAAGATGCTTCGGTTATACCATTTCCAGACAATTCGGAAGCATGTTAATGGTATAACAAATACTATAACTTAAAGTCAACATTATGTAGTATGAATGCAATGATCTTGAGCTTAGAGATCCATACCTACAGACCTAAAAGAGATTAAAGAACTGAAAGAGAGCATTGCTACATTGGTCAATCCGGACCTCTAGACCAAAGGATTGAGGTTGATGCAGAAATTGCTCACAGTATCAGAAAATTGTGATCCTTGAGGTTGACCTACTAAAAAGCCAAGTATCATGCCAATGTCTATAGCATATTGCAAGTGGAGGAAAATCCAGCCTTCCCACTCCTACCCCTACAAGGACGACTAGGTCTAAATCCTCAGTCGGTAAAATGAAAATTTCTTCCTTGGAAAGCCCTCCTCCGGGTTTGGACCATGGAGAGATTACTAGATGGTGCTGAGAGTATAAATATGAATGTACCTAGTTTTTGAAATGAAAGTGGGATGAACAAGTTTCAAAATATCTTAATAATTATCAAAGTCAGGTTGAGGAGTGGGATGCAAGAAATGTGCTCTTGAGCTGAAGATTAAAAATTTGAAAGGGGCTAATAAAATGCTTGATCATGCTTAAAGATTAAAATTGACTGTGTTGATGGCACAAATATTATCCAGGAGAAGGAGAGGAAAATTCAAGAAATTTTTGATATGGCGAATTGTCATATTATCAAACCTTCCTTAGCCAATGAAGTATTAAATAGGGGAAAGTGAAGGACCTTGAGTCTCATTTGGAAATAATCAAGATGCCGTTACTTGAGAACTCTCGATTGAATTCCCTTGTAGACACTTGATTAAATAATAATTGCTTTGGCTTAAAAATCGACCTTTCCTTTTTAGCTCCTGAAATGGACCGAAGATTGGGCAAAGCAGCGGAGGCAGGAACCAAATGTTATCAACACTTCTTTTTATATGGGTGTGCTGACCATCTCAAGAATATTGGAGGCTCTCCGTTTTTGCTTATAGATGCCCCTGCTTCAAGCAAAAGTAATCCATGTCTTCTTGAGGTTGTGAGGAATGGGAAAGAAAATGTATACCAGCATTATCTGCTCCCTCGACCTACTCCCGAGGATGACTAGGTTGGCTTTTCTTGATATCTATAACTTTTTGTATGTAAATTGGTAAATAACTTTGTACCTGAATAGTTGATACTCTGAATAGACCTTGTATTTTCTTCCTTATTCTTGTCTTGTATTTGAACTCGTTGAGCTGTTTGCGATTTGAGATTCACTTTAGAGCTTTAATTTGATTTGATATGATCTGTGGTCTTTGATTAAGCATAAATTTGTTTGCTCTTTGCTTCAAAGTATTCTTTTAGACATGCCTTAATCTGAGAGATGTGTGACGGGCCTTGTAGTATTTGTTTGTCCCTTCCTTGTATGAAAGAGGTTTTTTACATACTTAGTGTAAAAACCAAGTATCTTCTTACCATTCTAGTTCTCATTCCCTTTTAAATCCCTTTTCTTTTGAGAAAGATAGAGTAAATAGTGATGACTTCCATAATTTTAGTAAATTATTTCTTTCTCAAACATATCAATTCATTTTGAAAATGCCAAAGAAATTTTCGGAAAATATTTCTCGTTGAACTTTGGAATTTCAAAAGTTTGGTTTTGAAAATAACTTTTGGAATAAGTATTGAGTCAGCAGAATAGGCCTTTCAAAAATGTGGATCAATTTGCCTTCTTATCTTTTTGGATTAAATGACTTCATAAATAAGCCTTTATTGCTTAATTTTTACCACCCTGGCTGGGTTTTTTAGAGTAAACTTCTCTCCCTCCATCTGGGTTTCTTGGACTATTATTCAATGATTTCTCTCTGTTATATGGGGATATACAAGCATGAAAAGTTACTTGTCCTTTCCTTTGATTGGATCAACTTGGTGTAAGATTGATTCATATCTGACAGCTCTTCCTCTAGAAGATTGCTTTGGCCCATCTCTAAGATGGAATTAGATTTGCCCAACTGATTTCTTTTGCCCCTTTTATATATTTTAAGTAAGGATTTAGGCTCTGATTGATTTCTTTTTCCCCTTCTTACCTTTTAGGTAAGGATTTAGCCTTTGATTGATTTTTTTCTCCTTCTTACCTTTTAGGTTTTGATTTAGGCTGGTCAGGCCATTTGGTTAGCCATCTTAGGCAGAACCAAAGTCTTACCTGTCCTCCCTCTAGGAGGCACTCCGATTAGGCTTTATAGGTATGACTGAAGGGTGGTCGGTGCTTGGGCAGGCCATCTTAGGTGGGACCAAAGGCTTACTCCATCCTTCCCCTAGGAGATGCTCCAGCCAGGCCACATAGGTGGGACCAAAGGCTTGCGATGCTCTGGCCATGCCTTATAGGTGCAACCGGAGGCTTCCTCCGACCTCCCTCTAGGAGGTGCTTTGACCAGGCCCTTGAGTGGGACTAAAGGCTTTTCCTTTATTTTATAAATCCTTTTCATGAAGCATTTCTCTTTACCAAGCACTTGACCTTTGTAGATATACTAGTCTTTTGCTTAAATCTTGTTAACAAACTCTTGGAGTTCTCCTTTTTTTTTAAAAATTATCTATCATCCGTTTTAGGGCTCGACACTAATTAGTTTGGTGTCCATTCGTCGATGATATTGCAATAAGCACTCCGAAGATTTCTTTCATTTCCTTGTAGCTTCTTCTTTAAATGCCAATAGTCCAACTTCTCTTTAGCTAGGAGATATATGTTTTCATAGGAGGTGGAAAAGGAACATGCTCTAGTAGATCGAGAATTCTTAAGCGATTGTGTCTTTAGTCCCCATTTGGCTTTTTTGTAACATTGGATAGGCTCATTAGCTCTGACGTTAAGTTTTCTCTTTAAAAATTCTCGAGTTCTGATTGGTGTGGAAGAGCGATCAATTACTCACTTCCACTTCTTGGCAAACTCATCGAAATCCTTTATTATTTCATTTTCCAATATAGTTCCTTTAGCTTAGAGGTGTATAGTTTTTCTTATTTCCGACAATAGGTTATTCCATTTCTTACTCTCTTTTCTTAGAGTAGGATAATATGCAAAGATCGAGGTAGATCCCATATGGAATTGATTTATTCTCTAGTTATCCAGCTCGTAAGGATTTACCTGCTTATTTTATGCAAGAGTTTTTAGTGCCAAGTTTCTCAACTTCAATACTTGTTCCTCATCGAATTGAAGCTTATGAGTGACTTGATAAGCTGAATTGGTAAAGTGAGGCTTGGAGGATCCTTGTTCGGAGACAATCATTATGCGGTTTAATAGGTTATGCATGATATCTAAAGTCTTAAATAGAATATGCTAGATATGGAATTTCCTATGTAGGGATATGCTGGATATAGAAAGTCCTCTGTGGGGATATACCTGATATGAAAAGTCCTCTATAGAGATATGCGAGGAGTCAAAGGTTCTAGCCCTCCTTATAGTGTTAAAATGTTAGCAAACTTCTTCGTTAATCTAATATACAAGGCAGACTAAGGCTTGTTAGAATAAGGGCTTAAGTGGCCTTATGCAATCTTAGGAGAATATGTAAGTCCAAGTTCAAGTCCAAGTCTGAAGATAAGTCATATGCATGCCCATAGTTCGAGTTCAAGTCCATAAACAAGTCATAAATCATTTGCATGTCCATAGTTCAATAACAGTCGAGTATACAGATTCGAGAGAGGTATGCCATGCAAAGTTCACTGTCTAAGTCCTTATATGTAAAAAGTTCAAGTGTTACAATCGGCTCAAAATATTCCCAAATTAATTTAGGGGTTGCAACTTGACAAAGTAAGAAGTTAGGAGAGAATGATTCGCCCTCTTTAGGTGTCATTTGGGGGTCTATTTATAGGGGTATCAATCATACAAGATGATTGACATGTGTCATAGTTTGGAATCCAAGGGTTCCGATGATACCATGAAATCTCGACATACCGTTGTAGAGATTCAGTATCACTTGTTTGTATAACTTCGACAATCCAATTTTCCTTACAGAAACTCAACAACTTTTATATCTAGAGCTTCGGGTTGTTTTGCTGTTCATAAACGCTTGGTAACACACTCTGTAGAAACTCAGTATCATTGGTAGAAGCTTGATAATATTTTCTTATTTATAGAGATTTAGCAGCCTTCACCCATAGTTAGATGCTCGACATCCTGTAGGGGTGCGACATCCTTTGCTACATCTTAGCCAACCTTGCTATCTCTGGGCTTAACAACCTTTATGCTATAGACATTTGATATATCTTTTAGTCTTCGACATCCTCGCTATCATTAAGCTCGATAATAGTAGCTATAGCAAAACCTCATCATCCCTAGATACTTGATATCCTCCGTTATTCTTTTATAGGGCTTGCTAACTGTTTGGATACTCGACATCCGAACTATTGTAAAGGTTCGACAACTTCCACTGCTTTGGATGCTCGACAACTCTTATGGTTATAGAGGCTCGTTACCCCTTAGGGACTCGACACTTCTTCACTGCTTGCTAACATCTTAGAGTTTGACATCCTTAGAGGTTCGACGCCTCTTCCATGCATGTTAACTACCTGAACATTCAACATCATTTTGATGTAGAGGCTCGATGGCCCTTTGATTTTGCATATTCGACACTTTCTTGTGATTGCTTGAAGCTCGCTATCTTTTGTTAAATGTTGAATGCTTGAAGACTTTACTATATTTAAGCTAGACATCCCTTGTCAATCCCAAACTCAATATGTTCGCTTTAGATGCTCGATATACATATTTGTAGTAACTTCATACTTCGGCAAAATCTCAAACATTTCTGATAGACAACTAGATGGATTTGTGACACCTCTGATTTCATAAGCATGTTGTCTATGTATACCTGCATCGTTCATCCAATTTGATCCTTGAACATCGCATTTACCAGTCTTTGGTACGTAGCTTCGACATTCTTAAGACCGAACAACATTACCCGATAGTAGTATAGTCCTAGTTCCATGATGAAGCTAGTATTTACTGATCCGATGCGTGCATTGGAATCTGGTTGTATCCTGAGTAAGCATCCATAAATGAGAGTAGTTCGTGCCCTGTAGTTCCATCGACAAGATGGATGATTCTTGGTAACGGAAAGCTATCCTTCGAGCAAGCTTTATTTAGTTTTGAGTAGTCAATACAAGTTTACCACTTCCCATTTGGTTTTCTAACCAGCACAACGTTCAATACCACTTTGGAATATAGAGCATAGCGAATAAAGATGTTGGCCGACAACTTATCCACTTCTTCATTTAACATAGAAAATCGCTCCAGACCCAAGTTGCTTCTCTTCTGCTTCACTAGTGTAAACTTAGGATCGATATTAAGTGCTTGACATCTATCTCCGGTGATATCCTGCACTTATCGAAATGCTTCCAACCATACATGTCTAGATTTCCTTGAAGAAAGTTAATCAGTTCCCTCTGTAGTCCAAGACTGAGCTGAGACCCAATTTTCAAGACTTGAGTCAGGTCATCCATATCAACATGGACATTCAATGTAAGCTCTACTGGTGCTGCCCGTACTTCCCTTAAATTTTTCTTGGGATCCAGGAACTTATCAAATCGGTTATTGTTTCCGAGCCAGGGGCCGCCCTATAATTGATATGCTTGTATTTCCTAAATGCGAAGAGTCTTCCCCACATTCTTTCTTTTCTCTTAACGCTTAGCTTCTTGTTGTTCTATAACATAACACTCACTTGCTGCACTTTGTTCTCCTTGCACCACTCCTATCCATTCTCCATAGGGAACTTAATTGTCAGACACCTTGGAGGCAAAGCGATCTTGAAATCAGCTAGGGTCGGTCGGTCCAATAAAGCATTATATGTTGAGTACTCATCAACAATAACAAACGTCTGAATGTGAACCACCCGACGTTCTCAATCACTAATTTCTACAAGTAAGTCAATCTATCTAATCGGCTATTTAGCTTCACCCTTAAATCCCTGAATCTTCGTCATGTAGGCAGTCACATCCTTCATACCGATTTTCATCTAGTCGAAAGTCTTCCTGAACAGAGTGTTGAATAAGCTTCCATTATCCACCAAAACTCGATGCACAACTACTGGTCCAATTCTTGCTGTTATCAACATAGGATCGAGGGTTGGTGCGTCAACTCCATTAGAATCTCTATTTTAAGCACAATATCATATGTTATCACCTTTTATTCCCAAGTTGGAGCTTCGTCTTCAACGGCGTAACAACCTTCCTATGGTGCACACTTTGGTGAACTCGCGTACCTCTCCATCTCACCTCAGCTTCTCTCCGCTGGGTGAGGTTCTCCGGTTATGGCATTAATTAGCAACCTTCCACCATTACGTTTAGGTCCTTCACCACTGGATCCAAGGGTTTTCCTTGATACGAGGGTCCTTAAGGGCCTACAGCATTGTCAACGTTCTATTATTGCTTAACATACCGTTGGAGTATGTTTTTCGTATTAGCTGATCTTCAATTAAATCCTTCAAGTGACAGCATTTATTGATGTTGTGTCCTTGCATTTCGTGGAAGCAGCAGAACTTTGCATAATGTGTCTCCTTCTTTGTCACCTTCCTCCTAGGTGGTTTCTTTTATTGCTTAGTTCCTTGAGTAGCAAGATAAATATTTTTCGGCATGTCATTCAAAGGTATATAATCTTCTTGTGGCATATTCCTGGGGCACGTCCTGTTCTCGTTATGCCTGCCACCAGAGTTCTGGTTTTCCATTTTCTGATTCCCAAAATTCCCTCCATTACCTGCAACTCCATGTAACATCCCACTACTTGGAGGCCCAAAACTAACGGCTACGGATGCTGTAGTCATCCATAGTTATCAATCCTCGACGACCAAATACGGCGGTGTTAGATACATTGATACACAGAAACACATGAATATGGAAAACATTTAAAACATCAAACAATATCACATTCCATTTCAAAACATTTCCAATTCATTACATAATCCCAAAATCGTTAACCACATTCAGAGAAAATATGTTTAATACAACATACCCCAAGAGCGACATATAAAGATGCCTCCTTCGATGATCAGAGTATATAGGGGCAATTTAACAACTTTTCCATTACAAACAACATAGCGGAATCAAAATAAAGAGAACTTTAGATAGGTACCATGCCTCCTGCACGTCTTCGGAAGCTTTATTCGTCTAGTGATGTACCTGAAAACCTCAACTCTCAAACTACTCAAAATCAATTGAGTACCCGAGAGTTTAAGGGGAAAACATAAACTTCGAGTTAGACATAAAGCCTGGTATGAATAATAATCTATCATCTCAAATGATTTAGATATCTAGTGAGACCACGCTGCTTAGCGGAACGGGTTTTCCCTTCACTAGTATTTAAAACGTTTATAAAACCATATACTTTGCTCCTGCATCCACAATGGTTAAAACAATTCAAAACAATATGATATGATGATATGCAAAACAAGTGAATCAATTCTGGATTACCCATCCTCATTCATTTCTGACTATCTGTCTCAATTATAGTTTCTAGGATTATTAATAACCTTATAGTTTTCATGGGCTGACTAATAACCGATAACTTTTTTAAGGACTCCCTATCCAATTACATTGTTTTCATGGGATCACAATGAACTTATTGGTAACTCCAATATATTTACTCTTATCCTAGTTTTCATGGGTTGACTAGGAACCTAATGGTAACTTCAATATCTTTTCTACTTATCCTAGATTTCATGGGCTGACTAGGAACCTATTGACATCTGTCAATATCTTAATTCAGGTATAGTTTTTATGGGTTCACTATAAACCTATTGGCCCCTTCCAATATCAAATTATAGCTTTCATGGGCTAACTATGAAAACGTCTTTCTGACATCTTTAATTAAAAATAGTTCTAATGGGCTTACTATGAACCTATTGGCCCTTGCAAATATCTTTTCCTTTACACAGTTTCATTGGCTTACCAAGAATCTATTGGCCCCTGCTAATATCTTTCTTTAATATTTAAGCATCCTATATTCTAGTCATCCTGACCTCTTGGATGCAATTCTACTCATTTAGGAGTTAATTTATATTCACTGTTGGGTCAACCTAGCTGGTTATTCCGCCCTTCCCTAAAATACAATTATGGGCCCATTACAATGTGAATATATACATATATGAAGAAGCAAACATAAGAACTTGGTTAATCCCTTTAATCTTTTAATAAAACAAAACTTCTTCAAAAACTCCTTTTCAAAACACTTTATTTATTTATGCCATGGTTTTCTTTTAAAATGAGATTGGGTTATTTGTTTTGAAAACTAAGGTCGTCGAAACCTTCAAAACCTTGCTTTCGACTTCACTGGATAACCTCCTTCGAAAGCATATAAATCACTTTTCAAAACATTTGGCCCCTGCCTTTCGAAACACTTTAAAACTTCTCTTTTGAAACCTTTCGAATGTAATAAAGTATTGCTTATTAACTCTTAGAAGCATAGCTTCGAAACCTTTGAAAGTACCCCTTTCAAAACCTTTGGAAGCATCCCTTCTGGAACCATTGAAAGTCCCCTTTCAAAACCATTGGGTTTATATTTAATATATCATTTGGGTCAAAGTGAATATAAACAAAAGTATTCTTTCGAAACCATGGTTTTTCATACAAAATATTGGGGAAAATTTGATGGCGTCGGCACCATCCCTTTCAAAAGCATCAAATCATTTAAACCAAACATTGAAGGATAGCGTCAAAACCCCCTTTCGAAGCCATTGCCTTTGGAACCCTTGGACCCTTTCGAAAGCATTTAGGAAATGGCTTAAAACATCTTTAAAACAAGCACTACCCTTAGAGCGTTGATGACTTCAATACATTCAAAAGGAAAAAGAACGACAGCGGAGCTTCGACTAGGTCGAAACCCCTTCTTTCGAAAGCATTATTTTATAAGTAAAGAAACCCATTCGAAATCCCATTCTTTTAAACATAAGAGGATGGCAACCCCTCCGAAGGCATTTAGAAAACCTCTTTTGAAAACATATGCTTCGACTCCTTCGAAGGCTTTAATAAAACAAAGGCAGGCGCTTCACTTTTTAAAACAAACAAAAGGTATCGACCCTATGGAAGCAATGCTTTCGACACCATGCCTTCCGCCTTTCGTCCAATCCACTATGTACCATCTAAATGATATCTTGTGTATTCGTTTTGGTTTAGTGGGGTTTCAACTTGATTGAAGGTGGAAGCTCTGAGTCGAAAGGTACTTCTAAAGAAGGTGGAACCAACTTTTTTGGATAAAAACTGACTAATGCCAATTAAGGAAAATGCATTCTAACTAATCTGCCATGTGTAATATAATGACCCGACCGTTATACCCAGTTTAGCAAAGAACATTATAAGTAACGTCGTCTGCTAATCCGGAGAATACGGCTTGTTAAGGGCGATCGAATGTGAATATATCTTTATACTAATACTGACACGTCATTTATACCTTTTCTCTTAATATCAGAACTAAATTTGACCTGTACAGTATTAATACAAAGTAATAGACACACCGATTTCTCAGAATCAGAACAATATATAATACAAATAACAATCACAGATCATAGCGGAATAAAATCTCGACTTATACAAATTTTGAGTTTACAAAATGAAATACTAAACTCAATTAATGTACAAGTTATGGTTTTCTAATCTTAATCATACATCACAATTTCAAACAAAATTCCTAAGTGATATAACTAAATATCAGAGGTCCAACTTTTGCTAGCCTAACCATCCATAGATCAACTCATCTTGTAACCTGAAAGTCTCATTTGACCCGAGCAAAATAACACTCGGGTCAGACTATCTCTAAATATCCAATAGGATGAGAACAAGTTATAACACAAGAATAAATAATATATGGGTAATATAAATGTCCAAGAATAACAAGTCACGGGACTAACTTAACTTAGAATTCATCATAAGACTCATGTTTATACATTTAGGCTATGAATATAAATTCGGCATTAAACACTGAATTTCCAGAACAAATCAAACATCTCTATGCACACAAATATCAATAATTTAATTTAGAATTCATCACAACACACAAGAATATATATTTATTTCACTAACACTGAATAGTTAATTTCCAGAATCCAAGTGATCTTAATCTGAACCGATCGTAATGATCGTCCAAAACAATCACAATGATTGTATTTAAAACCCGTGGCGAACAAACAAACAAATTGGTATCACTCGAACCGATCTAATACCAAGGATCGTACTCAGACCGGGAACACAGAATCATAGATTGTTTTCAAGGATAGTCCATACTAATCAAGATGATCGTAGAAACCATGACTCGATAAATCTACATTTATTTAATATTATTATGTTCGAAAAGAAATCCAGGAATAAACTTCTTAAGGATCTAGCAGCCACTTGACGCACACCAAAGAGAGTAAACTCTAAAGTGCCAAATACTATCACCTTAAGTAATCACTAGAAATTAACCGATACGTCCCATACCATATGGTGAAATCCAAGTATTTACTAAAAGCTAGTAAATCACACTCATTACGGATACCACCGTAAAACCTGAACTACATTCTCTTAAGGCTCTAGCAACCACTTGTTGCACACCAGAAGAGAATACAACTCTAAAGTGTTAAGTACTTTCCTATAGTGATCACAAGAAATTAACCAGTATCCCTTACTCCCGATGGAATTCGAGTATTCACTAATGGGCTAGTAAATTACACTAAAACATTCTATTCAATGAGTTTATGCCATATTCGACGAAACGTTATATGAAAGTATTTAAACCAATCGATAACACTAAGTCAATTATTAGCACTCCCCATATTATAAAACTAAGGCTCTCAAAACATTTTTCTTTTTTAGTTTATTGTTTAAAAACAATTATTATAATTTTTCCTAAACCCATTTATTATTTAGCTTTGAATAAATGTTCAACTATTAGATAAAATATTCCATTTAATTCATAAAATTATAAATGAGTTTGAAAACTATATTACTTAATAACTTCTGTTATAAAATCTTTTCCGCAATCATTTTGTACTTTTAAGTATTTACCTATATTTATATATATAATAGAAACAAGTTATTTTCTAAATAAATTATGATTGAATTGAAAATAAGTTTAAATTTATAAATTATTAGGCTACTTGCTAACATATGCATAAAGTGATGTCCATTCAACTTTCAAATTAATATGTGTATAATAATAATTAAAAGTATCATTGCAATATATGTATATATATGTTATACTATAAAATTAACTATGTCAAACTGAAACTAAACTAAGATGCACTGTCATAATTACTTTCGGCTATTCATAAGTAATTGAAATATCTGGGTTTACAAAACATTCTTCTAAATATACAAACATACAATATATATACAACAACTAGGTAACTTATGAATATTCTAACAAAATTATGATTTCCAACGCAAGAACTATCATAGCAGCCTAGGGAAGAAGAGCAAACATATAGAAATTCAGCTGCACTAAAATAGAACAAAAATCCTAGAATAAAATTATTCCAGGTTTGTCTAGATTCAAGCATGCAAGCACAAGGAAATACAATAGTGGATTAACTAAAATATTTCTAACATTGATTTCTAATTCTACATGAGTGGAGGCCTTGATTTCAATTAGACATCAGATTTTTTTTATAGGAGAACAATCACTTAATCATATAGCTTAATTTAATCATCCACACAGGCATATAACGATTTAAATATAAATTTTGTGAGATTTAACTCACCGAAGGAATCACCAACTAGATTGAAATCGCCACTAAACCCTGACCTAGGCGAGCTCGCATCGAATTCCAACCACCGCTTCGAACTCCCCTTATATGCTTCCATGCTCGAGTACCGAGCTTCCACCTCGGCTTGCGCCCGTTCTGGACCACCAAAAGTTGCTAGCAATTTCCTTCGTCACCATCGATTCGCCGCTAACGAACATCATCACACGCCTCTAAGTCGCGCCCTCCCTTCTTTATTCATCTCGGCCTCGACGTCGCATCGCCTTTCCTCGCATGAGCTCCCATTCACCGATTAGCTAGAGTTGTTTTTTAGGAAGGGAACACATTTGGGAATCTATTATCAGGAAGAGGAAGTAAGTTTTGTAGGAGATAATGAGTATTAGAATGGGTTTGGCCTTGTATTAGCTAGGCCCACTAAAATTTAATTAATTTTTTTTACTTTCCTTTTCAAATTATTCATCGCATTTCCTTTTTATTAAATTTAAATTTAATTTAAACTACGTTTTGCTACATTTTACTATATATATATAATTCGATAACTGTATAGTTTCATTCAATCCACTATTATTCACTCTATTTGATAGTCCATTGAATTGATATAAATAAATTTATACAATTTATTGGTAATTTCAAATCAATCACCCGAATATAGATTTAATTCCTCCATAAAATTTCCAAATTACCATTTAAAATTAATTAACCATTTACTAATCAAGTAATTAAACCCAAGGTTGTTACAGGCTTCCCCTCATAAGAAAATTGCGTCCCCGCAATTTCCTTAATGAAAGAAATCCATAATATAAACTTTCCTCTTAAAGCAATTATTTATTAACAAGCTTCTAATTTCATTTCCAAAATTCTCACAAATTTATAACGCCTTAAATTTATGAAAAATTTCGCAAGCGTCTCCTTTGCGCGGCTAGCGTTTCGAAAATTTACTATATGAATATAATTACATAATATACATATCATCTCAAGGATGAGGCATCCAATAGGAAAAAACATAAAAATGTGATATGCAATCCGAGATATGTACCTTATTTTAATATTTAGTAAGCATATAAAGCAAAACCAAATGCAAAAGCGAGCTCCAAATGCAAAGCACTCGCCTTTGGTACCTACTAAGCACTCAACAACCAAATGATAATTATAATCAAGCATATGGAAAATGAAATCAACCACATAAACACACTAAATTAGCTAAACACATTAAATTAGCCTAACCTGGTTTTGTAATGGTTTTTTATTCGAGTTAAGCTCGAAAATTTTAAACGTGCCAAACCATAAAGTTATTACATATTAAGTGAAGTTTTCGAAAAGTGTGAAATTTGACCCCTCTTGAAACGGTTTTTAAAAGTAGCTAGATTTAAAATTTTCAAAAATGATCTACGTAAAAGTTGTCCCCTATTGAGTTAGCTTTCTAGAAATTATAAAAACTTTAAAATCCGATCAAAATCGAAAACTATATGATCAAATAACTATGGGTATCTACCTAGATTTAAAGTTCAGCCCAAATTTTTAATTTCATTTCAAACAACTTTTAAAAATAACAAACTCTAAATTTTCAAAAAGAGCACAAAACGAAAGTTGCTTCTTATTATCTTACCTTTCAAACAATACTATAAATACAAAATTCGAATCATTAACGGAAGATTTTTGACTGAAATTCTACAAGAGGGTTAATAAAAAATATTTAACAGAATTCAACAAAATTTGTATTCCCTCACTTACACAATTAATATTTCCTAATTTACTTTCTCATTTCATATAATTAATTTGATTTTTGAAATTTAAAACTTCATCTTCACCGAATTAAAATTTTCAAAACTCATTCCTACCTAAATACTCCTCTTATTTATTTATATACTCATCACATAAGCAATTTAATAATTTCGCTTTCACATGTATCCATAATTTAATTCAAGGATCTAAGATAAATTCTTATAGAATAATTTATCACTTATTAAATGCTCATTTGCTTAAACCATATAAAATAATTAAAATTTTCTTTTCCATGATTCCCTTATATTCAAGAATATCATCTACATATTTACCATACTAATTATTCTTGAAATTATAAATCTTTTATTTATTTATTATAGTAATAATCATTTCTATTAACACACCACAATACATATAAATTAATATAGAGCCTCGAAATTTAGTGAGCCACTTTGTCATTTGGCTACAAAGTTGATAACATATAATATCAACATTGCCATGCCATGCTTTCCACTTCTCATAATTTGCTTGAGGGCTTAAAATATTATTTTAAATTGTTTTTAAACTAACTTATTTTCCAAATTAATAATTTCTCTTGTTGGAATGTTTCATTCAATGTTTAGGAACCCTTATCAATAACATGGCGTCCCACGTATTGATCAGAATCCTTAAACAATGTCTAGACAAGTCAACACAATAGATAATCACAAATTTTCCTTATTTATTTTATTATCACTAGCATCCATGCCTCCAATATAAATAAATACAACCAAGTAATCAATTCCTAACAACCAGTCAATCAAAACCAAATAACTCCAATATTATTTTTAATATAACCGATTAAAATCAAAATATGCCACAAATGATTATCCCCATAATCATTTTATATTCCTATACCTGTATAAATAATTACTATAACTATCTACCACGCACCCCAGGGAACATGACTCTTAGCCTCACTATGTCCAGATCTATGATTTTATATGCTATAATGTTCTGACAATGCTCTGATACCATGCTGTAACGACCTGACCCTTATACCTAGTTTGGCAAAGAACATTACAAGTAATGTCGTCTGCTAATCCAGAGAATACGGCTTGTTAGGGGCGATCGAATGTGAATATATCTTTATACTAATACGGACACGTCATTTATAGCTTTTCTCTTAATATCTGAACTGAAGTTGACGTGTACAGTATTAATACAAAGTAATAAACACACTGATTTCTTAGAATCAGAAAAATATATAATACAAATAATAGTAACAGATCACAGCAGAATAAAATCTCAACTTATACATATAAAAATTTTGAGTTTACAAAATGAAATACTATACTCAATTAATGTACAAGTTATGGTTTTATAATCTTAATTATACATCTCAATTTCAAACAAAATTCCTAAGCGATATTACTAAATATCAGGTCCAACTTTTGCTAGCCCAATCATCCATAGGTCAACTCGTCATGTAACCTAAAAGTCTCAGTTTGACCCGAACAAAATAACACTCGGGTCAGACTATCTCTAAATATCCAATAGGGTGAGAACAACATATAACACAAGAACAAATAATATATAGGTAATAAAAATGTCCAAGAATAACAAGTCATGGGACTAACTTAACTTAGAATTCATCATAAGACACATGTTTATACATTTAGGCCACGAATAAAAATTAGGCATTAAACACTGAATTCCCAGAACAAAGCAAACATCTCTAAGCACACAAATATCAATAATTTAATTTAGAATCCATCACATGGCACAAGAGTATATATTTATTTCACTAACACAAAATAGTTAATTTCCTGAATCTAAGAGGTCTTAATCCAAACCGATCGTAATGATCGTCCAAAACAATCGCAATGATTGTACTCAAAACCCATGGCAAACAAACAAACAAATTGGTATCACTCAAACCAATCCGATACCAAGGATCGTACTCAGGCCGGAAACACAAAATCACAGAATGATCTCAAGGATAGTCCATACTGATTGAGATGATCGTAGAAACCATGACTCGATAAATATACATTTATTTAATATTATTATATTATTATGTTCGAAAAGAAATCCAGGAATAAACTTCTTAAGGATCTAGCAGCCACTTGTCGCACACCAAAGAGAGTAAACTCTAAAGTGCCGAATACTATCACCTTCAGTAATCACTAGAACTTAACTAATACATCCCATACCATATGGTGAAATCCAAGTATTTACTAAAAGCTAGTAAATCAAAATCATTACGGATACCTCTGGAAAACCTGAACTACATTCTCTTAAGGATTTAGCAACCACTTGTCGCACACTAGAAGAGAATATAGCTCTAAAGTGTTAAGTACTTTCCTATAGTGATCACATGAATTTAACCAAAGTATCCCATACTACTCGGTGGAATTCGAGTATTCACTAATGGACTAGTAAGTTACACTAAAATATTCTATTCAATGAGTTTATGCTATATTTGACAAAGCGTTGTATGAAAGCATTTAAACCAATCAATAACACTAAGTCGATTATTAGCATTCCTCATATTATAAAACTAAGGCTCTCAAAACATATTTCTTTTTGAGTTTATTGTTTAAAAACAATTATTATAATTATTCGTAAACCCCTTTATTATTTAGCTTTGAATAAATGTTCAACTATTAGATAAAATATTCCATTTAATTCATAAAATTACAAATGAGTTTGAAACCTATATTTCTTAATAACTTCTGTTATAAAATCTTTTCCGCAATCATTTTGTGCTTTTAAGTATTTACATATATATTTATATATATATAATAGAAATAAGCTATTTTCTAAATAAATTATGATTGAATTGAAAATAAGTTTAAATTTATAAATTATTAGGCTACTTGCTAACATATGCATAAAGTGATGTCCATTCAACTTTCAAATTAGTATGTGTATAATAATAGTTAAAAGTATCATTGCAATATAGGCATATATGTGTTATATTATAGAATTAACTATGCTAAACAGAAACTAAACTAAGATGCACTGTCACAATTAGTTTTGGTTATTCATAAGCAATTGAAATATCTAGGTTCACAAAACATTCCTCTAACGATGCAAACATACAATATATATACAACAACTAGGTAACTTATGAATATTCTAACCAAATTATGATTGCCAATGCAAGAACTATCATAATAACCTAGGGAAGAAGAGCAAACATATAGAAATTCAGCTACACTAAAACAGAACAAAAATCCTAGAATGAAATAGTTCTAGGTTCGTCCAGATTCAAGCATGCAAGCACAATATAATAAAACAATGTATTAACTAAAAATTTCTAACATTGATTTCTAATTCTGCATTACTAGAGCCTTGATTTCAATTAGACAACAGATTTTTTTTGCATGGGAGAACAATCACTTAATCATATAGCTTAATTTAATCATCCACACAAGCATACAACGATTTAAAGATAAAATTTGTGAGATTTAACTCACCGAAGGAATCACCAACGAGATTGAAATCACCACCAAACCCTGACCTAGGCGAGCTCGCATCGAACTCCAACCACCGCGTCGAACTCTTCTGTTGTGCTTCCTTGCTCAAGTGTCGAGTTTCCACCTTAGCTTGTGCTCGTGTTGGACCACCAAGAGTCACTAGAAATTGCCTCCGCCGCCATCGATTTGCCGCTCACCAAAATCATCACACGCCTCCAAGTCGCACCCTCCCTCTTTGTTTATCTCGGCCTCGACGTCGCATCGCCCCGCCTCGCATGAGCTCCCATTCACCGATTAGCTAGGGTTGTTTTTTTAGGAAGGGAACCCATTTGGGAATATATTATTAGGAAGTGGAAGTGAGCTATCTTGGAAATAATGAGTATTGGAATGGGTTTGGGTTTGTATTAGCTAGGCCCACTAAAATTTAATTAAAAAACGTTTTACTTTCCTTTTCAAGTTATTCATCTCATTTGCTTGTTAATAAGTTTAAATTTAATTTAAACTACTTTTTGCTGCATTTCACAACATATATATATATATATATATATATATTAATATATAATTCGATAATTGTATAGTTTCATTCAATCCACTATTATTCACTCTATTTGATTGTCCATTGAATTGATATAAATAAATTTATACATTTTATTAGTATTTTTAAATCAATCATCCGAATACATATTTAATTCCTCAATTAAATTTCCCAATTACCATTTAAAATTAATTAACCATTTATTAATCAGGTAATTAAATACAGGGTTGTTACATGTAAACATAAGATTGGCTGCCTTAACTTTTAAAATCCTTTACCAAGATAAATGCCGCTAATTTCAGATCTAAACCATGGTTAAGTTAGCAAATAAGCCCTTCCATTAAGCAAAACCAATATTGTAAATAAGTCCTTCTTCTAAAATATTTTAATTTGCATAGCAAATCACTTAGGAAAAATCCCCAAAAAGTCCAGAAATTCACTTTAATCATGTTATCTAACATATCAAAATTTCAGACCCATACTCTCAATATAATTTCTAAAATAAATTTATAAACCTAATTAACCATATTTTCCTTTGAAAATTCATAGTAATCTTTCGATAGCTTGGAAAATTATCAAAATTAAAACCCAACTCCAAATCATGTTTTATACAACATAAAATTTTTCCATGACAAAAAACATCAATATCAATCGGTTTTGCCCTAAAACCGCATATAATCTTATTTAAACATTCTTGTTTAAATCAAACAAATTGTAGTTCAAGCATATCATCATCCAAATCATCACAGAAACTAATTTACCATTAAATCTAAAAACATATGATTATAAAACAAAATAGAGATGGAATGAATTATTATTCACCTTGATTAAGATAAGGAGATTGGATTGAGATTGAGATTTATTCCCCTAGCTTTAATCCTTAGCTTTACTTTGGTTTCTCTTCTCTTTGATTATGGCCGGCTCCTCAACTTACGTTTGCATTTTATTTTTGAATCGTGAATGGGAAAAATGAAACGTGAATGGGGAATGATAATATATATAAGGGTAAGTGGTTATGTGCAGCTAATTCCCAATATACCCTTATGTAGATTAATTAACTTATAACCCATTCTTAAGCCCATTTAATTAGTTAATTGAGCACGACCTTAATTATATTTGTTCAAATCTCAATCCCCTTATCACTTAACATTCACATTATTCTATTTAATTTACCTAATTAAATCTCCCGAATAATGTTATCAAAAATTAGGGGTGTTACAGGCTCCTCTCCTTAAAGAATTTCATCCTCGAAATTCAGTAAGGACTAAATACTAAACATATCAATCATCGGTAATGACTCCTAACAACCATACTAGTCTATCTGACTAGCAATTATCTATAAAAATCTAATATAGACAAACCCTCAAAGCAGATCGGGATAAGTATCTCGAATCGTGTCGTTTGTCTCCCAAGTACAGTCCTCCTCGTTGTCGCTCCACTGAACTTTCACCAACTTGAATGTCCCGTTCCTCAATCTTTTCTCATCTCGCGCTACAACCCGAACTGGTTGTCTAACAAAAGTCAAATTAGGCTCTACTACCAAATCTTCCAACCTTGTCGAATGAATAGTAGTCTCTAGATCATGCACATACTTGCGAAGATGAGACACATGAAATACATTATGGACACCTGCCATACTGCTTGGCAACTCTACTTTGTATGCGAGCTTTTCAATCCTCTCTATATTTGGAATGGACCAACATATCTCGGTGCCAGTTTCCCCGACTTCTCGATCCGTACCACACCCTTCATCGGTGATTCCTTAATGAAAACCATGTCTCCAACTGAGAACTATATGTCTTTGTGCCTTTTATCTGCGTAACTCTTCTATTTGGATTGAGCTTCCTTCATCCATTCTCGGATCAACTCAATCTTCTCTAATGCCTCCCTAACCAAATCTGGACCTAAGACCAATATGTCTTCTATCTCCAACCAACATGCTGGGGATTTGCATGGCCTCCCATACAAAGCTTCAAAAGGCACCATCCTATACTAGTCTGATAATTGTTATTATAGGAAAACTTAACCAAATGTAGGAGATCTTCTCAAGATCTACCAAAATCGAATACACAAGCTCTCAACAAATCCTCGAGTACCTTATTGACTCTCTATATTTGCCCATCCATCTGAGGGTGATATGCAGTACTTATCTTGAGCTTAGTGCCTAACACATCCTGTAGACTCTTCCAGAATTCAGTAGTGAACAAAGCATCTCTATCGCTGACTATGCTACTACGAACTCCATGTAGTCTAACTATGTTCTTCATGAACAACTTTGCTAAAACAGGTGCTATCCTGGTTGACTTTACTGGAATGCAATGGGCACTCTTGGTCAACCTGTCCACTATAACCCATATACTTTCATTTCCTCTATTTGACCTTGGCAACCGATCAATAAATCCATGGATATCAAATCCCATTTCCAAACTGGAATCTCTAGAGGCTGAAGCAACCCACTCGGCTTCTTATGTTCGACTTTCACTTATTCACAGTTTGCACACTGCCTAACCCACAAGCCAACATCCCTCTTCATACCTTCCCAATAGAAGCTCCTCTTCATAACTTGATACATCTTGGTCCCTCCATGATGAATCATAAACTTGGACCGATGACATTCCCCAAGAACTTCTTTCCTCAAGTTCTCAACATCTGGAACACATAATCGTCCATTCTTTCTCAACCATCCTACCCAGTCAAGACCAAAATATTTCAGATCGTCGATCTCAGTTCCAAACTCAAGCCTTCTAATCTTCTCGGCCAATAATGGATCCTCCTTCTTCTTAGAAGCAATTCTCTCGATTGACACTGGTCGAACTTCTAAACATGACATGATGGCAGTACTCTGACTAGAACTAGCAGTCGATCTTAACTACACATCGCAACTGGCCAAAGTTTCTAGATCCTTCCATTTTACCAACATAGCCAACACCACATTCTGGTGTCTTCTACTGATAGCATCCGCTACTTTATTACCTTTCCCTGGTGTATATACTATACCAAAATCATAAGCAACTAAAAACTCCAGCAACCTCTGCCGTCTCATATTCAACTCCTTCTGAGAGATTAAGTATCTTAAAGACTTATGATCTGTGTATTGCTCAAATCTCTCCCCTAAGAGATAATCCCTCCAAATGTTCAATGCGAAGAACACCGCAGCCAACTCCAAATCATGAGTAAGATATCTCACTTCATGTGGTCTAAGTTGTCGTGAAGCGTAGGCAATCACTTTACCCTTCTACATCAACACAGCTCCCAATCCAGTTCCCTACAATTATGTTTTATAGGACATTAGATTACAAATTAACTCTTCAATTGTTAATGTACTAATATCATTGGCTTCCTCTATTGCTAATCTCTTTTGATCCATTCAGAAGACAGTGAATTAAAAATATTTCTAACTTGATCCTCTTTTGAGAAAGTTTTATCTAATGATACTAATGCATGAATTATATCTTGAAATCTGGAATACATATCAGAAATAGACTCATTTGGTTTCATTTTAAAAAGTTGAAACTAATTAGTTTGGATGTAAATCTTAGTTTGCTTTACTTTAATGGCACCCTCAAGTATAACTTGCAATGTTCTTCGAATTTCATATATAGACTTACAAATAGAAACTCGATTAAATTTATTTTTTCTAATTAGCAAAATAAAATATTCAAATAGAAACTCGATTAAATTTATTTAACCTTCTACAAAAGTGTTAAAAAGTGAACTGCCGGTGTTACTAGCCAGTTATACTTTTGAAAAATCAAATTGCAGATCTTTGAGACCCTAATGCTCTGATACCAAATATAGGTTATGGTTTAACGGATATTAAGTCTACTTTAAGCAGGGTGAATAGCGTTTTATAACTTTTATGAATCTTTTTAACATTGTTTCAAGATTTAAGTTATATCATAGATTATCAACATAGGTTTATACTAATCAAGCAGCCACAAATGCAATCATATATAAATATAAAAGCAATAACAAAACATAAAGCAAGAGTTATGACACTAGGAATTTTATACTATTTTGGATTAACCAATTCTACAACTAGTCCTGTACAATGTTGTACGTACTTCTTTTCAATCGCATACTTTACAAAGTAGCAAGCAAACCATATTACAGTCTCGATTTCAAGACTACGAGATACCCCCTCCTATCTCACGAGTCCGGGGTAAGCTCTCTTGATTAATTAGGTAACAAGATCACCCACTAGATTTAGGTGGGCTACTAAGCACACCCACTTGATTTGAACGAGCAACAAGCACACCCAAACAAGTAAGAGTGGACTTGTTTATTTCCAAATACAAATGGTTGTACTTGGGATATAAGATATCCTATAGCCCTTCTGATAACAGTTTGGTCTTTGAGTTTCTAGAGAGAATGCTTCCAAATACTAAATAACTTATAGAGAATCAACCAGATTACGGTCTCGATTTCAACCTAGTAGTAAGTAGTTTTCAAGAAATATTTCAAGGGAGTAAGGAAAGTAGAAAGTAAGAAAAATTAGTTAGAAAATTCGTTTACACTCCCCTTTATATAGTTAATGAACAGATGCATCCATTTATGAAGAGGTGTGTCCAAAAGGCACCTCATTTGAAAATTTAAGAAACAAATCAATGGTCATTATGTCGACATATCTATGAGGGTATGTTGGCATACCTTTGTAAAATTTAAAAATGATTTTCTTTGAAATTGTTTTCAAACTTCTATATTTTTTTAAATAATTTAAACATGCTTTTTAAATACATTGAACACATAAAAACTTTTATAAAATATTTGTAAAATTATTCTTTGAATTTTAAATAATTTATTTTGATAAAATATCAAGATCAGAAAATGTGATATAGATCAGAATCTACTATCAAGGACTTTAATAATTTATTCAAATGACTCTTAACTATACACTAAAGTGTTGAGCTCTTCAAATCATTGTCTTTTAACTCATGAGTCTTGATCATCTCTGAATTTTAGTTTAATGACCCCACCGCGATACCCATATTATTAAAGAAGATTATAAAAATGTCGTCTAATAATATGGAGAATACAGCTTGTTAAGGGCGACCAAATGTGAATATATCATTAGTCTAACAATGACACGTCATACTTACTAATTTTGATTAATATCTGGAATGAAATTTTTGTTATGTATAGTCTCTGTTTAAAGAAATAAACATATTGGTTTCTCAAAAATCAGAACAATATATCATATAAACAACAGTCATAGATCACAGCGAATAATATACATCATGTACAATACATATTGTGAGTCTACAAAATGTAATACTAGAATCATATAATATACATCCAAAATAAGTCACTATCTCAAACAAGATTTCAACAAATCATATTGTGAGTCTACAAGATGGTCCATGATCAAGACCGGCTCTGCTCAATGTGAGAATATTTGCTGGAGATTCTCTTTATCCAATGATTTCAACAAATTAGGGCAATGACAATGGGAGTGGAATCAAAGTTTTATTCAAGATACCGCAAAAGAGATGTTGCCTTTTAAAACAACATCTGCCCTCATCACCGTTTAATCAAACAAATTGATGTTTTTGAGTTATGCCAAGTTCGCTTCCCAGATACAATGAAAGTTAATCTCACTTATCAGCTGCGTTAGCACCAAGGAAATCATTTCAGACTATTTATACAGAAACTACAGCTAAAATTTGGAGGGATGAAAATAAAATACAGAAACCATGGAAGGAGAGAGAGGGAGGAGGGAGAGATTAGGAGAACCAGCGTAGGAGTTTTAGGGATTTGGGAATTAGGGTTTGGGTGGAGGAATAAAGGATCGGTAATAAATAAAAAAATGAACATTTGGGAGGGATGAAAATAAAATTTGTTTAGAGCCAAAATTTCATAGTTGGAGCCAAAAAATTTGGTTTGGAGACTAAAAGAAAACTGTATACTTTGTTGCAATACAAATTTTCAATACATTTTGCAATAAACTTTGTCTTCAAATATTATAAATATTTTTAAACTTTTACAGAAAATTTTAAAATTTTGTCTTTAAGTTCTATAAATATTTTCTAATTTTTTATAAATTTCAATTTTCTTTAAATATTAGATACAATTATTAAAATTTTAATACTAAATAATAAATATTACTTCGTAATCATTAAATATTATTATTAATTATCAATTTTTAAACATGAAATGTTAATTTTATAATTAATTATGTAATATTATTAATTATTAATTATTAAATTAAGTATTAAATACCAATAGTAATTATTAAATATTTATATTTATTACTAATAGTTAATTACTAATTATTAAATTAATTATTAAATATTAATAGTAATAGCAATTATTTAACATTAAATATTTTGTGACCATTGTAAAATTGTCGTCTATTACAACGAGCATTTTGTGAACGTTGTAAAATTGACATGTATTACAACGGGCTTGAAAGGACCGTTGTAATAGCATTATATTACAACGGGCTATCATCGTCCGTTGTAAAAAGGGCGTTGTATAGGGCATCTATTACAACGGGCCTGAATGGACCGTTGTAATAGCCTTCTATTACAACGGGCTATCATCGCCCGTTGTAAAAAGGGCGTTGTATAGGGCATCTATTACAACGGGCTTGAATGGACCGTTGTAATAGCCGTCTATTACAACGGGCAGCCAATGCCCGTTGTAAAAAGGGCGTTGTAATAGGGTATTTTTGTTGTAGTGTACATCCCATAATACAATACATAAATATTCTACAAAATATAAACTAAAAGGTCAAAATGGCTATCATCTGCTAACACACCTAACCAAAAGCCTATAAGTCTTGATGCTTGAAAAGTCTCAACTTGACCCGTGTATATAAATTAAATAGGTTAGACTATCTCTAAATATCCAAAAGGGTATAAAAAATATATAACATAAGGTATATGGCATTATAAATGTGAACTAGTTACATAAATGGTTTAACTCGGAACTTATCACAAAGTGCAAGAAAATTTAAATAACGTATTATTAAAGGATGTATTAGTAAATGAAGCTCTAAATTTGAGTTAATTTAATAAGGAGGATTAATAAACTTTGTTTTATTAAACTGTATCTTTTGATTTTAACATCTAGGAAGTTAAAAAAAATTACTGGAAGTTATTGGGCCGGATAAATCAATTTGATCTTACAAGTGTCTAAGAAAAAGTAGACTCTAAGATGAAGTTGGGATACCAGCATCCTACTCTCCTTAGCTACTTGCCAGACCAATTGGGTAAAGAGGTTGGATTGGTCGAAAGTAAATAGAATTAAAAATCAGATGTTTTGTATATACTCTTAGGATGTAGAAGAGTACTATACAAATAAATAATTAAAATGATTTTGTGAAAAGGTTTCATAAATAGGTTGTGTCATTTTAAAATGTTGGACCTAAGTTGGAATTATATATTATAAAATATTTTCATAATATTTTAGGAAAAGTAGAAAGTAGTTGGGTAGTAAGAAACAATAAGATAAGCACGTATGTTGTACGTAGAACATTTCCATTTCTCGTATAGTTCTAGATCCAAGATTCAAGCACATGACTTGAGATGTTTCACACCATTCCGGATAAGAATTTATCACTGGATTATTGACGACGAACACTTAGTGAGCATTCTTAAGGTGGAACCAAAAGTTTTTTATCATAGTATATGATTATGTAAGGAGAACGAAAGTTTCCAATTAAGAAGCCTGGTCGGAGTCCACATTGGGAAGTCGGGTAAGAGATACTAGTTTGGAAGTAAAGCTATGTATTCGAGTGAGTGTAACAACCCGGGATCTGGAAATCATGTTGTAACTATTGGTTTTATGTGTTTTGGTATTTTTCTAGCTCCTTGATCATCATCTCTTAGCTTTGGTTAGTGCCATATAGGTGTTTGTTCTTTTGCTTGAGAGGAATACTAGGTAAACCCCCTCCTAATCTATGTATAAGCATCTCTTAATTTCTGAAATTATTTTGTTATTCCAAATCCTTTTATGCTTCATTAAAATAAATAAAAATCCTAACTTTTATTTATTAATTGGTAATGCAAATCCCGGGTTGTTACAGTGAGTGATCAAATAAGATTTTTCTTAGGAATGATCTATGTACATCATACGAACTGATGTATAGTGTTATTTATTCCTGGTTGGTTATTGTGGTAAAAATTTATAGGTTGAAATTCTTTTAAGGAGGAGAGAGTGTAAAGACCCGAAATTTCATAGCTTTGGGTTAAAAATAGTTAATTAATTTTAAATATTCAAATAATATGTTTTATAACTAAAATAAAAATCTTTTAAATAATAATTAATGATGCTGAAATATATTTTTTAAATTTGTTTACAAAAATATTTAGTTCGAAGAAAAATCGGAAATGTGACCGGAATTTGTATTTCGACTTTTCGTCAGCTAAAAGTGGTCAGAAAACATTGTGAACTATATAGCATAAATTGACAAATATATGTATAAATAAATTAACATATGTTAGTATCTAGGTATATATACACTTAAGTTCAAATGAGTTGAATTTTCAAATGTAAAGAAATATAATTAAAAAGTGTTTAATCATGACATGACATTAGGAGGAAACATGTCTAAAACAAGGTACACATGCATTTAATTCATGTTGGCTAATCATGAGAGGGAGGGGGACATGCTTTACACATTTTCAAGGAGGGAGGAAGCATACATCGTGAGGTGACAAGCTAGGAGAGGAGGGTATGTACATTAAGGTCATTTTGGTAATTTTGCTAATTAATTGTACAAAAGCAAATTTCTAATTTTCTTTCTTATTTCTCATTTCATTCTTTCCAATTCAAAGCTTCGGTTTTTTTAGCTTCCATGACTTCCTAGTTCTTTCAAAGTTAGAAAAATATAATTTTTTCCACCTTTTAGTATTTAAAAAATTGTTTAAACCTCTTCTTTTCCTTACTTCAACTTCTTTTTCTCAAAACAAGTTCAAACCCCCACCCTCCAAGCCCAAGGCCAAGCTTACCCTTCATGCCCGAATTTCCTTAGCCTTTAAGGCTACCAAAAACTCCATTTGTTTTGAGAAAAATCAAAGCTCTAGGTCATTTGCAAAAGTTAGCAAGCTTGGTTAGTTTTGGTTAGCTTTAAGGTGAGTAAAGCTAACACTTTTACATAAGTTTTTGACTTTATTTTTGAGGTTACTTGGTTGTTAAATATGATGATTACTTTGATAATAAATAGTTTTATTTGGTTGTTAAGTATGTTGGATGTTTGGTTTAGACAATGTTGTAGTTATTTTGCTTATGTATGCATATGTATGTGCTTGGATGTGGTGTAGTACACTTGAAAATCGAAGTTAGTTAATTAATAGAAAGTTAATGCCTTTGCTTGTGTATGTTGATTATGTCATGGATATATGTTGGTACACTTGCTAATAATGTTGTATATTAAGAAAAGTTACACTTGAATTTGTAAGGTAGCGACGTAGAAATCCTTTGTTTTGAAAACTAGCTTTCCTTAAGAATTGTTTTTGAAAAGTTAAAAGTTTTAAAACTTTGATTTAATTTTCAAAACCTCACTTTTGCTTCAAAATCTTATATTAAGTTATAAAAGTAATTAATATATGAAAGCTAAGTATTTTAAAGCCCTTTAATATATTAAACAAGTTTTGCAAATGTCGGGTCGTATATCGATAGTCGCTATAAATGTAGTTCGTGAAAAACGAACTCTTTTTGAATTTAAAACGTTTTAACTTAAATATCTTTTTGAAAAATGTTTTCAAACATATTTAAATATTTAAAAGTAATTAATTAATTATTTATTTATTTAATAATTTTTTATTAATTAATTAAGTAAGGTAATTAGTAATTAATCATTAATTAAGTTAGGGTAATTAGTATTTAGTTATTTTTACGTAAGATAATTATAATTTGTTAATTAATAAAGATTTAATTATTATTTAATTAGGATTAATTGAATGATTTATTTAAGAAGTGTTTAATTATTAATTAATAATCAAGTTAAATAAGTTAAGAATTAATTAAACTTGATTATGATTTAATTATTAAGGTTTAATTGTTATTTAAGTTTTAGATAAGGATTATTTAATTAATTAATTGAGACTAATTTATATGTAGTTATTATTTTAAATTTTAAATTATTATTAATTAAAGATTAGTTAAGGTTTAATTATTTTTAAATAAAAGTTTACAAGTTTTAAACCATTTTATTTCCAAAGATCGGATTTTGTTTTAAGCAACTCTCGTTCAAAGAGTATTTTAAATCTAAGAGATTTTTTTGTCGACTACCCTTAAGTAACCATAATTGAATATGAAACCCAATGACATCTGTTTAGCAGAATAAATCACCTTTCCACTAATTAACTTTCATTTGACATCTATTTGGTATAATAAATCACCGTTCTACCAAAGTTCATCAAGTAGATTATGTTGACATCTATTAGGCAAAATAAGAACTCATTTTGTCATTATATTAACTTAAACATTCGTTTAGCAGAACAAATCCCCGTTTGGTATCTTGGTAACTTGGACATTTACTTATATGATTGATTGTTATTGGCACCCCTTACATACCTACTTGTTATAAAAATACCCATGTTATAACGTGATAAGTTAAACTTAATTAAATGAACCAATGTGGTCACTAAGCCTCTATCTGATTTTGTGAAGTTAAGTATTTCATTTTATCCTTTTTGAAAAGGGTTTATAGTTATTATCATTTTTAAATATGGTATTTAAAGGAAAATTAGGCAATGATTTTACGAAAGTAGTTTTTTAAGTTAATTAAATACTTTTTAAAATCATTGTTTAAAATCATTGTTTTGTTTATATGGTTTAAGGATAATTAAATAAAAAATGTTTGAATAATAACTTGTTTATTTAAAGGTGCATTAAATAATTGATTTGTTTATCAAAGGAACCTTATTGATTAATATTTATAAAAGAGTTTTATAAATGATTTTGAATATTTATAAGAAGTTTTATAAATGGTTTTGGATATTTATAAAAGAAGCTTTATAAATGATTTTGGAGATTTATAAAGAGTTATATAAATGGTTTTTTTATTTATAAAAGAGTTTTTTAAATTAACTTGGAGTTTTATAAAGAGTTTTATAAATGGGTTTGTAATTTTAGTAAGGAAGATTTCATAAATGAAAGAGATTTTATAAGAAGACTTATAGCAGTAAACTATAAAAAATTTGAGATTTCGATTTCCTTTAACTGACCTTCTTAATTATGGTGGTATGGACATTCGTTCCACACTTAACACCGAAGGAATATTATTTGAGGTTATTTTTATCTCCAATTCAAATAACTTTGTTTTGATCCTTTTAGTATGATTTTGAAATTAGAAATTTTTCAAAAATGTTTTGTGAATATACTTATGTCAGTGAGATAAGTATATGAATGTTTTGATAAACGTTTTGAAAAGAGAAATAAATGAAAGATTTGTTTTGAGGCTTAGTGGTTGCTATGGGTAATTAAATGTCTGAATTGTTGTTGTTTGATTATTTTATAGTTAAATAACCGCTATCAGATCTTGGCCAGTTTTGACTTAGAAAGTATGATTGTATATTCGAGTTCCCAAATGAAGACTCGAACACTTGTTGTATACTTCCAGAAGAACCGAGAATGAGTCAACCGAAAATTATCGTTGTTGGTTTGGAGAGACCGTGATCAGATAAGTTATCCGAAAACCACTCCGAACCAACATATGCATTTGAGCTGAAGACATCTTGAAGATGATTGAAGACGATGCTCCTTGAAGATCCTTTGGTTTCGTTCAGACCAAGAACGAACTTGTATGGATAAATGCTAGCATTGCATTTCTACTAGGAGGGCAGTGTTTTCATTTCAAGATAGATTGCTAAATGTTAAGAGCGTAGCCTCTTAAGCCTCACACCCCGGTAATGGTAGACGCAGTAGGGCCATGTGGGTCGCACCCATTAGGGTATGATCATCCTAAGATTTAGTGTCAATATCTCTATGGCCCATTTTTGGTTATTGATCGCAACCAAGGGGTAATCGTATTCGGTGCCACCTAGTTCAAAAGTAGGTCAGTCCTATGTTTGTAGGGGTCGAAAATTTTTCGATCCCACTGTACATTTTATCTAGAGGTATATAGATTTTCGGAAGGTAGTCCCTTACTTGCCATTTGTTGGAAATCTATTCTCCAATACGAGCCTTCGATTTTTGATTGTATATCTATTACTGCTGCCATGTATACACATCATAGCTAATTGATTATTGATATTTTAAATCATAGACATTATTACAACATCATAGCTAATGGTTTTATAAGTTATAATAAAGTTCCTTGTGATTTGAGTTTCTCATGTTGGTTTTACCTGACCTGGGAGTTGTTTCCTATAATCCTCGGGTCAACCCAAGCTTATTTTCCAGATTTAGCTAGATTCTTTGGAGCTTTCAGGAGATGAGCTGGATTTTTCAAAACATATTTGCATATCTTAAAATCTTCTACTATTTAATTATTCTTGATATATGTTTATTGTATTTATCAAATTGTGAGGATAGGCTGTTATAAATGCCCAATAGATAATAGGTTAATGTACTATGTTCTTGTGTATAATAAAGATGATTTCTTTTTGTAAAGACTTGTTCATACTATATATTACTCGTCACGTTTTATGAGATTCTATTCTTTCTTTTCTTTCTTTACCCCAAATGACCTATCTTTCAGACACTTAAATGATCGGCACACGAATACCGATGGTGTATTAAGTGTCGTCTTTAGGTGTAAGAAAGGTAGATCGTTACAACCAGTTAGAGTCGCTCTTGTCCGCCATTTCCAGCATAAAGTTTGAAACTGGTCTTCAATGGTGGATCCTAGTTAGGGTCACTCTGGTCTGTCATTTCCAACAAGAAGTTTGATGTCGATCGTCAATGGTGGACACTTGGTTAGGGTCGCTCTGGTCCGCCATTACCAGCTAAAGGTTAGGGCCGATCGTTAATAGTGAACTACCCGTTCTGTAATCACGTCCTGATCATGGATAAATCTGGTTCACTATTTTTGACCATGATTTTTCCGAGCTTTCTATGATGCGCCAAAGTTGGGTACCACTAGTATGCAGTGGCCTTGCCTGTATAGTGCTAGAAATAGGGGACTTTATTTGGCATGGGATGTTGTTGTGGTGGTTTGGTAGCACTAATCATCTATCATGGTTTCGCATACTCCATCCATGGAGTTCGGTAAGACAGTAACAATTGACAATACACCTATCATAATCTATGTAGTTTCAATAGTTAGTGTGCAAAAACGAAATAGAGTTTTTGAGAATTCCATGTTTTTCTGGATATTGCTCAGTCCATGATGTTGATAGTGCAGGCTACATTTCTTGGATCCCTGCTGATAAAATATTGTCCTTCCTTGATTGGTTCAGTTGCCCGGCCAAGGGACCAAGGCTAGTTTCCTTCCTTCAGCAGGCAATGCTTTATCCTAGAGCTATACTGTTTCACTACTTTTTGCTAGAGCGTTGAGGTTTTCAAAGTAGCCTCGTCCTTCTTCTCCCTAAATATATCAAAGGACATGTTTAGCAATTCCTCATTCTCCTCTAAGTCATAATGGATTCTCATATAAGGTAAGACTGTAGTTTCAATGGGAAGAATAACCAATAATTCGTAGGCCAAAGCAAAAGGAGTATGTCTGTTCGTACCAAAATTGGGCAAAACACTCTTCGGAAGTTTTTGAAGAGATAAAATGAAGAAATTAAATGGAAAAAGAGGATTATCTAACAAAAACTCCAAAAATAGATAATGAAAGTAATAAGAACGCACAGAAACACAAGAATTTAGAGTGGTTCGGTGTATTGCCTACGTCCACTATGAAGTTGATTGCTTTATTTATGTTTTTTTATGTTTACAATTGATTTCAGCAGGTTACAGCAGATAATAATGATTTACAGCAGTGAATCTCGTTAGTAGCAGCAACAATGGAGTTTAGAACTGGATCCGGCGGAGTTTGGGCATTGTCAAATTCAAGGAAGAAGAAGAAGCTCCCTTTTCTGTATGCCCTGGGCTTTATTTATAGGCGTAGGAGGCTGATATTTCGCTCAGATCTCGGGAGACTCTCTCTGGCACGTGACTAGGCCCGCGTGCCTAAGCCCGCGTAGTTTCGGTCCGATCCGTGATCGATACGAACATAATTCGTATCGATCAAGATTACGTCCGATGGAGTCGAAATTTGGCGTGGACATTCTTTAGCATGTACGTAAGCTTCTGTGAAAATTTCATAGCATTTGGACTTGTAGTTTAGGAGATATGATCGATACGAAATGGTGCTTTTCGGATGGATTTTTTGTTCGTATCGATGATTTCGACTCGATGATTTCGAATCGATGGCGGCATGTGCTAGCAGATTGACGTGGCGTGCGTTCTTCGCATCGATCCATATTTCTCGCCGAGTTAATCGAGTCATTTCCAGGACTTTTGCCTTGTTCGTATCAAGGCGCTTGTCTTGTTCGAATCGATGGGAGGTGGCCCTTGTTTCGTATCGATAAAAGATGCACAGTTCGAATCGATGAAGGCTTCTCAGTTCATAACGATAGTCACGTTCTGTTCGTATCGATAAAAGTGGTGTGGCTTGACGATCGATACGAATAACAATTATATAATCGATACGAACAAGGACTCTGCGATGGATACGAAGTAGGGTCAACTGATGGATACGACCTATAGAAGCTTGATGGATTCGAACAAAGCTCTTCAGGCGATGGATGCGAAGTAGACTCTGGCTGATCGATACGAAGTGTGCTGTCCCTTGATGGAGTCGAAGTAGGCCCTGGTGATCGATGCGGAGCCGATCGAGTCGAAGTAAGCTTCCTTAATGGATTCGAACTCGATCGATTCGAACAGAGGCTAGTTGATGGATTCGAACTCGATCGATTCGAACAGAGGCTAGTTGATGGATTCGAACTCGATCGGTTCGAACAGTGGCTGGTTTTCATCCAATCTTGCATCGATCGTAATTTGAGCATACGAACTCGGATTTACTTGAAATTTGGAACGTTGGCTCTCATAGCCTCGCTTGTCGTTTCATATCAATTTTAGCTCGATCCGGACTCGAGAAAAATTCGTCGATATCCATAGTGAGCTTGTATAACCGATCTCTAAGACGGGATAACATTTGCCCCCCAAAGTACGTCTTGTGGAAACATGACGTGCTTTGACATGCTGCAATCGTAATTCTGAATAGTTATCGTCTTTTCGATGAAAGCTATAATCTTCGTCTGATTTTCTTGATAACGTAAACTGTTGACTGTCAATCGCTGTACCCCGTATTATTGCAACTGATTGCTATATGCTAGTGATTAGTCGTTTGTGGTTGTAATCGTTATCAGATGAATTTCCAATTCCTGTAAATTTGGAATATTGAATATTAGTTCGACATATATGCATATATATTAATCTGACTCTCGTTGACGTTTGTACGTTCACGAGTCATTGTCAGTTTATCCCGTATCGAATTCCGTATCGATCCTCTCTTGAACCGATGTGAGATTCGAATTGTAACAACGCTCGATGGTAGTTTTTGAATGTTCCTTCGTATCGATCCTCTCCTGAATCGGTGTAGAAGGTTAAAATATTGTTTTTGCATCGGTATTCATTGTATTGATGGATACGAAATAAGCACTTCGAATCGATGGATGTGCGGTTTGATGGATACGAAGCGTTCGTTCGTATCGATGGAGTTCAATGTCTTCAGAACAACCCTTGTTGTATATTTCGAATCGATGGACCTGGAGTCATTGGATACGAATAGACAATTCGTATCGATGGGCGTTGGCTTCTGTGAACTGCGATTCGATGGATTCGAACTGTACAGTTCATATCGCCGCACTGGAGATGGAGTCGAAGATGATCAATACAAACAGTGGTTTCATATCGATGGATTTGGGTGACTCAGAAAAGCCTTCGTTCTTCGCATCGATAAAGGCTCATGTTGATGGATTCGAATGGCTTGTTCGAATTGATCCCGTGGTGATGTTTTGCAATCGGTCGAATCTACTGTGAAGCGAATCATTTTTTGCCTTCTCGTTCGAGTCCATATAAATACTGTGGACTTAGCCACTTTTCACTTTTTATTCTTCTGCCTTGTCTTCGTATGGCTCCAAAGACTTAGAAAAGGAAAAACTGCTCGACTTCGAATAGAACCAAAATCTTCAAACCCTTTAACCAGTTGTCAAAATCAGGTAATCAATTGAACAAAATCAGTCCTAAAACGATGAGATCCAGATTCTCATGCCATTCCATTCGAACTCGTGCCCGAATGTTGCTCGAGGAAGTAGATAACGTGCGAGGTTGAGGAAGGATAAAATGTTGTTCGAATCGATCTGGGGAAGAAGGAGTGTGGAGATAAAATGGTTTTTTTGGTCCTCTTTTTCGCATCGATCTGGAGTCAGGGCTTTGAGATGATGAGACGGAGGCCTTCGTATCGATCGGTGGCTAAGCTGTTGAATCGAGTTGGGATGATCAATGCGAGTGTCTCGAGCATGTTGATCGATACGAAGGGGTTACGTCTGATGGATTCGAAACCCAGGGTTTTTGATCGATTCGAATTATGCACCAGGGATCGATACGAAGGCGACCCAATTAATGGATACGAAATAATCACTCTAGATCGATTCGAAGTCTCCAGTCTTTTGACCGAGTCGAACTCGCATGCAGATGAACATGAATTATCGATGCGGACAAGGCTCTTGTGATCGATACAAATTGAACGTTAAAGAATTTGTAATTCCTTGCACACTTGAACAACTGACTCCGACGAGCTTCAAACTTGCATAATTGGACTTAATCATTTCACCGCATATCTGATTGCCTATCGAAGTTTGTTGACGGAACTGGAACTTAACAAAATAATAACAAATTTTAACTTGGATTGATCCCTAACATCTTGATGTCATGGTAGTGACAGTCAACGATGACGGTCATTCCGACTAAATTTCGAAGTCTTATCGTTTTCATGCTTTCTCCAATTCCATAGAATTTTTCAAGTGATATACAGTATTGCACTGCACAACACACTTACACACTTTACACTGGGGGATGCACGAGCGTTATTGTCTGTTTAACAATGATTTTTCATAAGCTAGTTAGTCATGGAACCTTCAAGTTCACAGCAACAGGAACTCCCGAGTTCAATTCCTTTAACCATCGAGATACCGGTCATTGAAGCCAAAGTTATAAATCCAGTTCCGGACGAGCTTCCAGGCGCCCGGTTCATTTGTCGTCTACAAGATTCTGTGCCGTCCGGCATCTCCGAAGATATACTGGGACGGATTTGTTTAAGGCATGGCCTGTCGCTTGACGATGTATTACTGCCTGGGCCAAATGACAAGCCACATGCTCCCCCGGAGGGGTTTACTGCTTTCAATTGTCACGCTTGTACAGCGGGGACACTTCCTCCTTTCAATCAATATATAAGGGAGATGTTATCATTCCTTGGAATAGCTCCATCCCAGCTACACCCCAACGGGTACGCTTTATTTAATTACACCTTCATTCTGTTTATGGAGATTCTCTTTCGACCACCGAAGCCGATCGAGATTAGATATCTATTTAACATTAAGAGTCGTGGAGAAAACCCTTCTTTCACCTTCTTGGAAGCGGTTAGGAACTGTCAAGTAGTAACTGGGTCCTGGGAAGGTTGAGTTACTTTAAAACTGAATGGTTCTACGTTCGGTGCCCCCTGGATTTGCTAGGCGATGGTTGGATAGACGTAAGCGTTGCAATCTTTCTCTTGAATTATCGAGATAATAATAACCGACCTCAAAACTGACATACTTTTCTTCTTTCACAGCCGCAATCTCACGACCGGATGGTGGATACTTCAGAGAGCTAGTCCGGATCCTCCAAGCGGTTTCGGGCGAAGAGAGGCATATTGACTTGGTTCTGACCGACAGAAACTTGAGAATTGTCGGGTTGATCGAACGTAAGAAAAGCATACGGCTGGGAGGGACACTAAGAGCAGTCTCGAAGAAGCGGGTGAAAAGAAAAGCGCCCGGAGTCGTAATAGCTGAAGAAGGTTATCCGGAGAGAACGCCAACCGATAATGAGCTCTAAGTTGGGCCTTCTTCCGATGTCCAGGATTCAGGAGGAAGGTGAAAAGGCAAGGTAGTTGCTCACAAGCGTTCTAAATCCGTGAGATTAAAATCCATGGTTATGTCTTTGCCTGTTCAAGGGATTAGAATTTCGGAGGCTCCTCCTCCGCAAGTAGAGAATCCTTTTGAAGGGCTTGCTGATATTTCGATTCTGGATTATGTGTCATTTCAACACGACACCGGGATGGAGGAGCTTGATAATGCTCTTGAACTGAGCGTGTCGCTTGCTATGAGTGCGGCCGACATTTCCGATTGGTCGGGGGGTTGCACATACATACACTTCACTGCACTGCACGATTCATAACTATAAATCGTCCGACCTAAGAAATCACTAACTTTTCCTTCGTCTCTCATTTTCAGGTACGATGTCCGGAAGAGGATCAATGCTCGGGAATCTTCGCTCGGCCCAAAAGTCTTCCATCTATTATGATTCCCGCAGGAGAGATTCAGATAGAGACCGCGATCGCGAGTACTCTAACCAAGATGGTATGGGCGTGACAGGGACAGAGAATACAGACATCGATCTAGATCTCGCTCTCCTCCTCTTAGACTTCCATCTCCACCTCCTATTCTTGTTCCACACCCGCCAGAGCCTCCTTGTCACAGACCGTCCTCTCAAACTTCGAGGTCCAAAACTCAACACCAGCGAGTTGAACCCGTGCCCCCCATAACTGCAGAGCAGGCCATCATTGAGCCCACGGGGGAAGGGGCTATTAAAATTGCTCAGTTGAGGAAGGAGTTTCCGAACATATGCTTTGACGGCTACGTCTTTCCACCTCACTTAAAGAGAATCCCATCTGATGTGGAAAACACGATGCATGATTACATTCATGACATCTACACCCAGTATAGACAGTGGGTAAAGGCTGCCGAGAAAGCTTTTAAGGTGGCCTTTGAGCAAGCCAAAGCGCTCGAGAAAATGGAGACTGAACTCGCTCAAAGGGACCAGATCATTCAAGTGCTCAACACCAAGACCGAGTCTTCTCGGATATCTGAAATTGAGGCCACCAAAAAAGCTGATGAAGCGACCGTGGCGATGGAGAGGTTGAGGTAGACACATGTCGCCTTGGTGGAGGAGATGGGCCATCGGAACACCATAGTCACTGCCGAACGGGATGCGGCGGTTAAGGAGCTTAACGAGCTTAAGGCCAAATTCGCTGACATGGCTAAGGAAAGGGATGATGCAAACAACGCAGCCCAGGAGGCGTGCGAACAAGCTGTTCTGCTTAGAGGTGAACGGGATGTGGCTGTGGCTAAAGTCTGCAAGGTGGAGACTGAGGTTGAGGAGAAAGTGAAGTCGGCCGAGTCCAGGCTAGAGGCTGATATCGAAGACCTTCTCGTTGTTTACAATGCTAATGTGCTGAGGCACAGGGGTCTAGCCTGGCTCGATGTAATCCGGCGCATCTATACAACGCCTGGGGCCGATTAGTTGAAGAAGAGAAGGAGGCGCATCTGGGTGAGTCTGTGGATGAGTTTGAACTCGAGAATCGCATTCTGAATGAAGATGAAAGGAAGATTCTTCACGAGTCAATGATTCTGCATGAAAAGGAAAGACTCGGCGCCCAGCACTTCGAAGTAGGAGAGGGTTCAGGGGTTGACCATTATGAGGCGAGTCTTGAAGTTTCAGTGTCAACCCAGCCCGAATCCTCGTCTGCGGTCGATCCCCAAGCTGTTCCTGCATACAATCCGGATCAGCCGCAGATGTCTCCGGCTACATCACAAGTTACTGAAGCCGTTCTGCCGCCTACAAATCAAACTGAGGAAGGTATTCTGAACATTCCGCATATCTGCCTTGAGTCAGAATCTTTATTTGAATTAAATTCTGACGGTTCTCTTATTCTTTGTCCAGTGATCGATGTTGCACCTGTCGGGCCTCCTGTTACTCAAGAATCATATCAGACGCAGGAGGCTATTGTTACTGAAGCGATCACTGTAACTACAACTGCCCCACTTGACGATACGCAGGGAAGCATGCTTGTTTTTGATGAGCAGTTGATGGATGAACTCTTTCGCCGTCATGGCGTTCCTTTAGCTGACTTGTCTTTTGCCATGGGCGGAGGCGCTCCTGTTACAAGTTCCTCAATGCCAATTACAGATGCCCCCAGCGAGGCTCGAGCGGTTACTGAAGAGGAGATGTTCGCACAAATCGACGCTAAAATGGAAGCAGCGGCTCATGGTGGCAGTTTTGGAGGTGGGATGGTGGCGCTCGGTCCAGCTCCGCTCAGAATGATATCTCCTGGTGGTACATTTTTCATTACCAGTGCCCCCATTCCACCTTCTACACTGGATCCTGTCCCCCCGACTCCGCCTGCAGGACGTATCCCGATCCATTCGAGCTCGGAGGAGGATGTTGAGATCATGCCCCTGCTTGGAGACCGACCACCGAAAAGCAAAGGCTCAAAGAGGAAGGGTAGTGGCGGCTCCAATGGATCTACACCGAGAAGGAAGCCGAGGAAGAAGAAAGATTAGACGTGCCTACTCGGTTCATTTTGATTTTCATTTTGTTGGTCGTGTATAGATGCGGGTTCGGCCCCTGCTAGTAAGAATCTTTTGGAACAAACTTGTACACGAATTTATTTCATAAATAGTAGAAATGAAACTTTTCCTTTTTAGCTTCTTGTGTACTTGCTTAAGTGTTTCAATGTTTGAAATGCACTTGTAAAGCTCCAGCTTCCGAGTCAAGTTTGTCTTTCTGCACCAAGTCTAGAAACTGTGGACATGATTTGCGACCGGGAAGTGAGTTGAATTTTTGACGTCGCACCGCTTTAGTCAATGGTCGATGCTTAAGTCCTACCCCCCGTCTCGTGGGTGAGTTGTAGAACATCAGTTAGCGATTACTCCTTGCTTTTAACATGTTGAGTCTAGTGCCACTGAAGGGATGTCTGAGACAAGTGGAGATTGAGCAGTTTATCCATGCTTGTCTGATTGTCGATGATCATATCCGCACTCCGGGGATTCTCATTTGTTTATCGGCGGTTGGTCACACCGGCTTAAGTTTAAATCATACGTCCGTGCTCGGTGGACTCGGGATCGACATTTATACTCCGACTCGCACTCTGGGAGTTCGGAGTTGATGTTTATACTTCAATTCACGCTCTGGGAACCTGAAGTTGATGTTTATACTCCGTTTCGCACTCTGGGAATCCGAAGTTGATGTTTATACTCCGACTCGCACTCTAGGAGTTCAGAGTTGATATTTATACTCCGACTCGCACTCTGGGAGTTCAAAGTTGATGTTTATACTCCAACTCGCACTCTATGAGTTCGGAGTTGATGTTTATACTCCGTTTCGCACTCTGGGAATCCGGAGTTAATGTTTATACTCCAACTCGCACTCTGGGAGTTCGGAGTTGATGTATATAGTCCGACTCGCACTCTGGGAGTTCGGAGTTGATGTTTATACTCCGACTCGCACTCTGGGAGTTCGAAGTCGATGTTTATACTCCGACTCACACTCTGGGAGTTCGGAGTTGGTAAGCAGGCGGTCAGTCACATCTGCTGTATGTTTTTGGATTTCGCTCGCACTCTGGGAACGAAAGGTGTATCAGGATCATGGATGGTCGGATCACATCCACCTTGAGTTAACAAGTGAGGACGTTAGATGGACGGGTCCACCCTCCTCAAACTTGGTTCAGATACGGACAAAGTCGTTAGGCGGACGGATCCACCCTCTTTGTAGATGTATTTTAATACTCCAGTTCGCACTCTGGGAACCGGGAGTTAAGTGAGGGATTGTCGTGTATCAATACATTTTTATCTTTGATGTGATGGCTTGTCCCCGAGCCCGGGTTTCACTTAGCGAGTGACCGGTTGCATCACAATCACTCCTTATTTGAATAAATTCCACCGTATGATGAAACTTAGCTCTCCGTGCATAGTGATGATCATATGAAGCATTTCAAGTAAATCACAGCTCTGGCTTGAAGAGATTGCATTTTATTGCTGAAATAAGAAAATATGGCAAAGTCAGTTGCCTTATTACAAATTCTAATTTCAAAATACAGAAACAAATTGCAAAATGGAAAATAAACTAAATGAATAAACATAGCCTGTCATGTGTAGTAGCGACGAAGACTCCCGCTATTCCAGGCTCTTGGCAGAGTAAGACCGTCAACAGTCGATAGTTTGAATGTTCCATCTCTGAGCCTTCGTTCAATGACATACGGTCCTTCCTATGTTGGCTTCATATGCGAAGGAACTAGATACATTCCCTTCAGGACGAGATCGCCTAGTTCAAAGGTTCGCGGGCGGACCTTGGCGTTGTACAGTCAGGCGACTCGACTTCGATGCGCGGCTGCCCTCAAATCAGCCTCTTCACGCTTCTCATCTAGTAAATCGAGAGATTCAACAAGTAGGATAGCATTAGTCTTTGGGTCATAGTACGTCACACAATGAGAAGGTACTTCTAATTCGACCGGAATAGCAGCTTCTGAACCATAAGAAAGAGAGAATGGAGTGTGACCAGTCGCGTACTTGTGGGTTGTTCGGTATGCCCATAAAACCATAGGAAGTTCATCGACCCACTTGCCCCCGACCTTTTCCAGTCGTTTTTTCAGAATGGATTTTATAACTTTATTAACCACTTCGACTTGTTCGTTCACTTGAGGGTGTGCAACTGCAGAGAATTTCTTTTGGATGTGAAATCGTTTGCAGAAATCTTTAAATTCAGCACTATCGAATTGGGTTCCGTTGTCCGTAATAATGGTGTGTGGGAGACCGAATCGACAGATAATGTTGCGGACTACAAAGTTGATCACTTTCTTCGTCGTTATAGTAGCAAGAGGCTCAGCTTCAGCCCACTTTGTAAAGTAATCAACTGCGACGATGGCGTATTTCGCACCACCTTTTGCCAGAGGTAAAGTACCAATGATGTCGATGCCCACATTGCAAACGGCCATAGGCTAACCATTTGCGTTATCTCGGTAGGAGGGGCTCTAAGAATTCGAGCATGCTTTTGACACCTATCACATTTCTTTGCATAATCCGACGCGTCGTGGTTCACAGTAGGCCAGTAATATCCATATCGAAGTATTTTCTTGGCAAGTGCTTGCCCCTGGTGTGATCGCCACACTCTCCCTCGTGTACATCCTGCAATACTCGTTTAATTTCATCGTGAGCGATACATCGGAGTAGAGGAACAGAGTACCCTCTTCTGTACATGATTCCATTCTGGATGGTGAATCACGAGGCCTTCCGAAGGACTTGTCTCTTTTCACTCCTGTGCTCTAGTAGGGTTCCGTGCTCAATGTAATTTCTAAGTGGAGTCATCCATGAATCCTTCTCGGGGACGGTTTCGCATACCCAGTCTATTTCTGCCCGGTCAATACTTGGAGAAGATAACGTCTCTACGGGAACGAGTCCCATTTGCTGAGCTTCACCTGTGCTGGCTAACTTCGCCAATGAATCGGCTTTTTGGTTGCATTCTCGAGGTATACAATAAATGGCATAATAATCAAACTGATTTAGCACTTCCTAAACTCGAGCTAAGTAAGCAGCCAGCCTTCGATCTCTTGCTTGAAACTCTCCCCGTACCTGACACACAACTAACTGTGAATCACAATAAATTTCCACAGCGATAATTCTCAAATCTCTGGCAAGCAGTAGTCCAGCTAAGAGGGCTTCATATTCAGGTTCGTTATTGGTTGCAAGAAAATCGAACTTCAAAGCATAACATATAGATCGGCCTTCGGTAGTTTCAAGTACAACACCGGCGCCCGAACACTGGTCGTTTGATGCACCGTCGGTATATAGCTTCCAGACGTATTCGGGGTATTCACTGGTTTCGGGCAAGTCCTCTAGAACGGTAAACTCGGCTATAAAATCGGCTAGGACTTGTCCTTAAATGGCTCGTCTTGGAGTGTAAGTAATGTCAAACTGGCTCCGTTCGATGTTCCACTTGAGTAACTTACCAGACGTCTCAGGCCGCGAAAGGACCTGTCGTAATGGCTGGTCGGTGTAAACAATAATGGGATATGCCTGGAAATACGGTCGGAGTTTTCTTGATGCAACAACAAGGCAATAAGCCAACTTCTTTAATTTCGGATAATTCCTTTCAGCCCCAGTCAATCGTTTGCTGACGTAGTATACTGGCTTCTATAACCTATCTTCTTCTCGAATTAAAGCAGCGCTGATAGCGTTCTCTGATATCGCCAAGTATATGTACAACTTCTCATGATCAATAGGCTTTGACATGATAGGTGGCATGGGTAGATGCTGAACTAGTGCTTGGAAAGTGCCCTCACACTCCGTGGTCCATTCAAAGTTTCGTTTTCCTTTTCGGATCAGATCGAAGAAGGGAATGCATTTGTCGGTGGACTTTGAAATGAACCTGCTCAGTGCTGCTACTTTCCCATTGAGACTTTGGACTTGTTTTATAGTTTTTGGAGTTTCAAGATTTCTGATAGCCCAGATCTTTTCAGGATTAGCTTCAATCCCTCTAGCATTGACAATAAACCCAAGGAACTTTCCGGATGCAACTCCAAAATGACATTTCAGTGGATTTAGCTTCATTTTGTATTCTCGAAGTATGTTGAACATAGTTTCCAGGTCTTTAACATGGTCAGTGGAGAGTCGTGACTTCACAAGCATGTCGTCTACATATACTTCCATGGTTTTCCCGATTTGATTGCCAAACATCTGATTGACCAATCGCTGATAAGTAGCCCCGGCATTCTTGAGCCCGAATGGCATAACTTTGTAGTAACCGAATCGCTGGTATGTTTTTGATTGGGTAAATGCATCGGTATCTGATTGTAGCCAGAATACGCGTCCATGAAGGATAAGAGCTCATGCCCAGCTGTCGAATCTACTAGCTGATCAATTCTGGGAAGCAGGAAACTATCTTTGGGACAAGCTTTATTCAGATCGGAATAGTCGACACATGTTCTCCACTTTCCGTTTGACTTTCGAACGAGCACGGGATTCGACACCCATTCTGGATACAATGCATCTCGAATGAACCCATTCGCTTTAAGCTTTTCTACTTCTTCTTTAAGGGCGGCAGATCTCTCTGGATCCATACCACGCCTTTTCTGTTTGACCGGGACATGCCGCGGGTCAATATTCAGAGTGTGGCTCGCAATGTCCGGCGAGATCCCACACATATCAGAATGCGTCCAGGTGAATACGTCAAGGTTCACCCGTAGAAATCCAACCAATTCCTTTTGAGTTTGCTGGCTTAGGTGAGACCCAATCGTTATCATTTTCGAATCATCGTCATCGTCAATTGGGACATCAATCGTCAGTTCGGCCGAAGATGCTTGACTTTCTTTAGATTCTCCTTCGTCTTCAGTTTCTCTTGGGTCAAGATCCCTTTGGAATTGGCTGGGGTGCCCGGGCCTAGGCCCGTACGTTAATTGTCAATTTTCAGCAAAGCGGACATAGAGAGATTCCTCTACGCCCTTTCCTTTCTCCTTTCGCTGCGCCTCTTGCAGCTCAGCAACATAACAGGCTCTTACAGCAGCCTGATCTCCTTGAATGATTCCCACTCCACGATCAGTGGGAAACTTTAAAGTCAAACACCATGGGGCAATGGCTGCCCTGAATTCAGCGAGGGTCGGTCGGCCCAAAAAAGCATTATAAGGGGAGTCTATGTCCAACACAACGAACTGTAACATCCGTACTCTCCGGCGTTCTCCAACTCCCAACTCCACTGGCAGTTCCACCATTCCAGTGGGTATAGTAGCACTTCCGTTGAAACCATGGATTCGAGATTGACAAGGTTTCAAGTCCTTTGCTTCCATTATCATTTGATCATAAGCTCGTTTAAACATGATATTCACAGAGCTTCCACTGTCAACTAAGATCCTCTTCATCCAAGCAGGACCTACTTGAGCTGAGATGACCAGTGGATCGATAGTGGGGGCTTCGACTTTATCGGCGTCCCTGTTCCTGAAAACGATGTCATCTGTCATCGTCTTTTGTTGCTTGGCCGGAGCCCCTTCATCAAAACTACTATAACACTCGAAGTCTGCATGCCTGATAGAGCTGGCATACGACTCCATTTCCTTCCAGCTTTGTTCTGCTGGATGAGGACCACCACTTATTGTATTGATAACCAACCTCCCACTAGTACGGGCGGGTTCCTCCTGTCTTTCCTGATTTGGTGCACGGTTCTGATTTGATGGGCCCGCACCACCTAACTGCGGCGCCCGCACATACTGATCCAACTTTCGCTCACGTATCAACTTCTCAATGAGATCTTGTAAATGACGACACTCATTTGTACTTTGGCCATAACTTTCGTGGAATCTACAAAACTTCCCTGTTTGGACCTGCCTTTCTGTCGACGGCTTCGGGGCAGGTTTCTTGTATTGCATGGTATTGCAGGTCTGCAAATACACATTTTCCAATGACGTATTCAATGGAGTATAATTGTCAAACATGGGAGCTCTACGTCGTGGACCACGACCTTGATCTCGCTTCTTTCCTTGATTTCCACTGTCCCTCTGCTGATTCTGTTTGTTTTGTATATTCAAATGAACTTTTCCAGAACTCTCCCCGGATTGTTTAACGACGACATTACTCTGAATTCCTTCAATGTTAGGCCTTGCGTCATCCTGCTTCCTAGACTATTTCGCATCCTCCCTTCTCAAGAATTGGGCTGCCTTGGAATAGAAACGGTCCAATGATGCATGTGGTTTTCTAGCTAATCAATTTCCGAACTCGGAATCAGGGACAATCCCCTTAGTCAATGCCATCAGGATAGAGTTATCATTGGGATTTCTTATTTCTGCACACGCTGCATGGAATCACTCCAAGTAACGTCCAAGTGTTTCTCCGGGAGCTTGAGTAACACTAGACAAAGTGTTAACATCTTTAGGCCTCGCTACATGCATACAGAATTTTTCAACAAACTAGGTGGCCATTTTGTCAAAATTAGAAATAGATCACGGTGGCAAACGAGTAAACCACATAGTTGCAATGCCCCCCAGGGAAATGGGGAAGCTACGGCATTTTACTGCATCATCAGCTCTCGTAGCATTCATCAGCCATTCGTATTTCAGGATATGTTGATTGGGATCAGAACTCCCCTCATATACTAGCAAAGCTGGCATCCTGAAGCCCCGAGGTGGTTCAGCATACAATATGTCATCGGTCAAAAGGGTATGACTCCAGGAGATTCCCCAGTCGTCATTAGTGAGACCCTGACTTTCACGGATCATTTGACGAATCGTCATTGGTATATCCGGCATCCGGATATTAGGAGCATGTTGTGCCAAGGTGTGGTCGGGTTCCACAGCGCGAGTCTGGACCGGACGCGGTCGACGGTCCGTGCCTCGCCTCCTTGGTTCAACATTTTCTGGGACATAAGGCTCTGGAGTATGATCTCGTTGGCTACGATGAGGATCGGCTTGGTTTCTAGAATCAACTCCTTGTTCGGTAGTGGTGGTAGTAGCAATGTTACCTGTGACATGGTAAGGAGCAGCACCTCCTCGGGATGAAGGTCCGGTATGATGACTAGTGGATGGTCCAGTTCTGGGTTGTCCTAGATTCGAGGCAGGTTGGTGTCCTGTGGCCTGGGTGTAGCTTACATCCAGCTGTGGGCGTGTGGATCTGTGATGACCGTCAGATGAGGCTGAACTCTCTGTGGAAGAATAAGAACCTTGGTCTCCTTTGGATCTTCTTCGCCTTTGGCGATTTAGCTGGTTGGACAACTCCGTGTTGGCGCGTAGTTGTTCAGTTAGCTATTGTCGACTCTGGGTCAATTCTTGGAGCAGCATTTGAAACTCTTGTCTCGTGACCGGGCCTGATGGATCTGAAGGTCCGGCAGCATCTTAGTTTGATGGAGGCAATTGCACGGAATTCTTCCTATCTCGTCCTCCCTGATCAGCAGCTGTAGAGGTAGTTCGTGTACTTACCATGGTGAATTAATGAAAGTCCTTTCCTAGATCTAATGTAAATCTGAATAGAATGGAAGGGCTTCAAAGCTTGAGATCTGGATCTTCTTCTTGGACTTATGCAATCCGGTATCGATAGGAGATCCAAGGAGGAGGAGAAAAATTGGGTTTTTTCTCAGTGAAAGCACCAAAGTGTTTGTACCAAAATTGGGCACAACACTCTTCGGAAGTTTTTGAAGAGATAAAATGAAGAAATTAAATGGAAAAGGAGGATTATCTAACAAAAAAATCCAAAAACAGATAATGAAAGTAATAAGAACGCACAGAAACACAAGAATTTAGAGTGGTTCGGTGTATTGCCTACGTCCACTATGAAGTTGATTGCTTTATTGATGTTTCTTTGATGATTACAATTGATTTCAGCAGGTTACAACAGATAATAATGATTTACAGCAGTGAATCTCATTAGTAGCAACAGCAATGGAGTTTAGAACTGGATCCGGCAGAGTCTGGGCGTTGTCAAATTCAAGGAAGAAGAAGAAGCTCCCTTTTCTGTATGCCCTAGGGCTCTATTTATAGGTGTAGGAGGCTGTTATTTCACTCAGATCTCCGGAGACTCTCTCTGGCACGTGACTAGGCCCGCGCGCCCAAGCCCGCGAAGTTTTGATCCGATCCGTGATCGATACGAAAGGAATTCGTATCGATCAAGATTGCGTCCGATGGAGTCGAAATTTGGCGTGGACATTCTTTAGCATGCACGTAAGCTTCTGTGAAAATTTCATAGCATTTGGACTTGTAGTTTAGGAGATATGATCGATACAAAATGGTGCTTTTCGGCTGGCAGTTTCATTCGTATCGATCATTTCGACTCGATGATTTCGAATCGATGGCAGCATGCGCTAGCAGATTGACGTGGCGCGCATTCTTCGCATCGATCCATATTTCTCGCCGAGTTAATCGAGTCATTTCCAGGACTTTTGCCTTGTTCGTATCGACGCGCTTGTCTTGTTCGAATCGATGGGAGGTGGCTCTTGTTTCGTATCGATAAAAGATGCATAGTTTGCATTGATGAAGGCTTCTTAGTTCGTAATGATAGTCACGTTCTGTTCGTATCGATAAAAGTGGTGTTGCTTGACGATCGATACAAATAACAATTATATGATCGATACGAACAGGGACTCTGCAATGGATACGAAGTAGGGTCAACTGATGGATACGAACTATAGAAGCTTGATGGATTCGAACAAAGCTCTTCAGGCGATGGATGCGAAGTAGACTCTGGCTGATCGATACGAAGTGTGTTGTCCCTTGATAGAGTCAAAGTAGGCCCTGGTAATCGATGCGGAGCCAATCGAGTCGAAGTAAGCTTCCCTGATGGATTCGAACTCGATCGATTCGAACAGAGGCTAGTTGATGGATTCTAACTCGATCGATTCGAACTCAATCAATTCGAACAGTGGCTGGTTTTCATCCAATCTTGCATCGATCGTAACTTGAGCATACGAACTCGGATTGACTTGAAATTTGGAACGTTGGCTCTTATAGCCTCGCCTGTCATGTCATATCAATTTTAGCTCGATCCGGACTCAAGAAAAATTCATCGATATCCATAGTGAGCATGTGTATAACCGATCTCTAAGACGAACCGTCATTGGTTACTAGTCAATTCCTTGGTGACACGGCCTTGCCAAAAGGCGGGATAACAATGTCCCATTGTAGTTTCGTGGGAAGTGCAATACGCATAAAGTCCAATAGCAACTCACCCATCTGATCTCCCCTATGATTTTCCAAATTCTCCTTTACAAGCATTTTGAGAATCTTGTTGGCATCTTCAACCTATCCATTGGCGTGTGGGTAAGGCACTGTAGAAAAGCTTTTCTTGATTCCATGTTGCTGAAAGAAGTTGGCAAATTCCTGACTATTAAATTGCCAGCTATTGCCCGAGATCATCTAGAGTGGAACTCCATACTCAATAAAGTAATCCATAACCACTATTGCATACTCAACTACACCCAAAGCTATTGGAAATTCTTTATTTTGATCGATGTTTGTGAGATTTCCTTTTCTAGGGTCTACTCTCAAATGTGGTCTCCTAGACTGCTTAGGTGTATGTTACCCAATATCTCCTTAATCTCTCTTGCAACCATGCACCTTAGCAGCAATTTAGTGAAAACCGTTCTATATAGGATGCCATCCGTTATAGTGTATCATCGCCTTGCGCATCACCTTCCTTGCTTCATTTCGGTTTAAGGGTGAAGGTTTTACTTGGGCCAACCCAAAAGGTGATCCATTTCGTGAGCTAGCCAAATTTTCTAAACCTTCAACATCTCAAAATTTCTCCTATGGGAGGTGCTTAACCACATAGCATTCTTACGCATCAAGCAAAGACTTCGTTCTTTTTCTTTTATAAATAGCATGTCAATTGTTATCTTTTGGCGTATAAATCCTAAAGTGCTTGATTCACAACCATTTTAAAGTTTCTATGGATAGATAGTGTCCTAATTCCTAGTTCTGTTGCTATTTCCAATTCTACTATTAGTGTATTGTACTCTGTCGTTCAGTCTAGCCTTCAAGGTAAGTGGTATACCCAATCCATAAGGGTCAAGAACATCAGTTCTTGCCCACTCATCAGTATTTTCTCTCACTTACATGAGTTTCTTATAGTTAAGTTGCGTGGTGCTATTATCCCTCATGTATTTTTATTGAATATTATTTGAAATTTATTCATTAAAGTAAGTCATACCTGTATTATTGTCCCAGTATTCTATGTCGGTATTCAGTCTATGTAGTATCGTAGTCCATATTCATATGAAATTGACTCTATCTCTGGGGCTTTTTTAAAAGATTATGCTCCACCATCTCTAGAGGTGCTCGATACCGTCTATTGAATGGGTCAGAATTACATTCCATTGTCTCTGTAGGAGCTAGACTTGGTCTCCTACTATCTCTGACTGAGTTGAAACCTATCTCCGAGACTAGGAAGTTTATGCTCTGTTGTCCAATTACTCTATTTTTCATAATTTTCATTCACATCTATCTCTGGATATCTAATAGGAGGATATGCTCCAATGTACATTGGGGAATTTAACACCATGCCCTCGATCGCAGTTTATACCCTTCCTCTGCAACAACTTAGTTCCGTCGAGGGAATACAGTCTATAGTTTATAGCACTCTCAATATAGTTTCCTTAGGTTTTAGCCCAGAGCATGTCTACGAGATTTGTCTACATTCTTTGATATCATGGCTATAAATCTCACGGAAAATAGTACTTTCTGGTTCCCGTCTTTGCTATTGTTGACTCTTTGGTACCCGATTCATCATATTCCATAGTTTTCTAGTAGCGAGATAGATTCCTTCAGGAGTGTCTGTAAGCTGTCTAAGTGGAAACTTGCCATATCTTCTAAAATGTTTCCTTTCTCTAGTCCTATTATCCATCTTTTGCCTGCCCCTATCCTGAAGCTTTTCGTCTCCAACCCGATTGACATTTTCTAGTCCTGCCTCAATATTAGAATCCCCAAAGAGCATAAACGTGTAGGCCTAGTAGTATAAGTCCTCCAAATTGGCTGTTGGATTTTTCTTAAGTTCCCGATATAATTTCGTTTTCCTTTTAATTCCAAAAGCAATAACGACAAGGACAATCCATTTACTAATTTGATGCATACCGGCTGCTATATCGCTGAACCGTGCAAGATTTTTCAGTAAGTTTTATCCATCCTTTTGCTTGATATACAAGTGTTAATGGATTAGTACTCCAAATGACCAAACTAAATAGCCTTTTGTTACTACCAATATTGATCCCAAACGCATAAGGGCATGTTGGCAATAAGAATGCCGAGATCAAAGAGTCTTGCACCCAAAGGAGGTTATCAATGCAATGTATATCGAATACCAACAGCATACATGACATCAATGCCGCACACCATTAATGCCACCTGTCTTCAACAAGGGCCATTAGATGATGTAGCATTCCTAAAAATGTGTTTATCAAAGAGCAAAGCTTCTCATATCGGTAAATGATAACGAAAGTATGGAAGTGGCATGTTGTAAAATGCAATGCGAAGGCCTACAATGATATCTCATATCACCAGTGCCACACTCCATTAATAGAGTCGAATGAATAATGTTGTATCTCGCATATCACTAGTGGATGACATCGTATGAAGCTAGTGCCATATCTCATCAAGGCAGTTATGACGTCGGAGAGCGCCGTGTCGTAAACCACCACTCAAAAAGATTGAATGCATCATAAAAGCAAGGGTAGATACCGCATCCAGCAAATATCGCATTAACTGATATTGCATATAGTCAATGTTGGATATCTTTTACGTTAACATTTTTCAAGTGATGTCGCTCTTCTCTAATGTCGCTCCTTACCAATGCCGCCTCTTATTGATGTCGCCTCTCAGGTAATGTCGTACCTCTTCAATGCCGTCTATTATCAATATCGCCAATCATTAATACCATCTATTATCAATACCGCCTATTATCAACGTTGCTTATTATCAATACCGTGCCTTAATGATGTCATAGTTCACCAATATACAAAGGGATGACGCAGTTCTTCCAAACAAAGCATAACGTTGAGTTCCATCGGGATGAACCTTGATGCCAAAGTACAAGCATGCCGCATGGCATCCATGTAGTGCCCAACCACCCCTGTGAATACTAACCTAAGGGCATGAAGGAAGGGATGGATCATTCTTTTCTCACTTCTTACATTTTAAACTTTGTAAACCTAAATCAATTTGAAGATTTTGCTGCCAATTGTACTTTTTGACCCATCGCACATAAGTCCTTGTATATTCAACCATTGCATAACATATGAGTAAAGATATTATGACTGATAGCTTGTTTCATGTTCTAAAGCACTTTTGATTTTTAATCATAACTTGCTTCGAATTCTTAAAGATTCATAGTCTTGATTTCTACTTGCATGAAATTTTTCTACATTGATTGATGGCTTCAACATGGGTTTGAGCATAGCTTCGACAAAAACAATTTATGACTTCATTATAGACTTGAACATACTAAACCTATTCACCTAAACCTATTCTCAACCTAGTGTCGCTTTTTCCAACACTCGTTCACGTATATAAGGATTAATTAAGCTGTCTCTTAGCTAAATTCCTCTTTCTTTACACTTTTTGGGCATTAGCAAAGAAATACGTTAACATTTTGGCACTAGAAGAAAAGCTCAAACCTCTGACTTCGCTTAACCCATAAGCGAAACTACCTTATCCTACATATGTAGGGCTTAAAGGATTTTGCCCTACCAAACATATCCTATTCCAAATCCTATCCAAATTCATTTGTATAGCTGTTTATGAACAAGGATCCTCCGAACCTCGAATGATTAGGCCAACCTACCAAATTACGAATGATCCTCGACTTCATAAAGAATCTGTATTAAGAATCATAGCACTATAAATAATTGAGGATAAGAAGAGACAAGTGGCACCTTATAACCTAGAAAAATGGAATTTGAATCCATTTCATAAAGGGCCGACACCAATCTTTGCCCTAGGAAGGAAATATAAGAGAGATAGCATCTTTGTAACACCCCGCATTTTTATAATCAAATATCTAATAACGATGAATAGTGAAAATAAACATTTTTGTAATTGTCGGAATATGGCCTCGAAACTTATACCATTGTGTTCATGGCGATATTTTGATCAATTTTCATATATAACTTGTCGAAATCCAAGTCAATACGAAGAAGTTATGAGAGAAACGAAAAACGGGAAATAAACGAAAATAGAAAGAAAAAATATATAAAACGTATATGGGTCGACCCATAGGTCGACCCAGAACCTCCCTAGGTCGACCGCTGGGTCGATCCGAAGGAAGCACAGGTCGACCCTAGGGTCGACCCGCGTTGCTACCTGGACGCAATTTCGTCCTGGTACAAGCCGAGCCAAGTAAAATCGATTTTTATCCCATCTGAGCCATATATTGATGCATTTGATGGCTCCAAACGACCCTGTGACGTGGTGGCTTCAGATTCAATCCAAGTATCCAACGGTCTAAAAATATTTCTAGGGAGAAGATCTTCTCAATAAAAATATTTAACACCTAAGAAGGGGATCCAAGAAGACCATGGAGCCAAGATAAGCATAGGCCAAGCTAAGGATGACACGTGAGTGGATTTAATTATATATCTTTTACGTTTATGATATATTATCGTTAGATTCCCGTTAAATAATTTTATTCAGTATTTATTTATGTTATTAATTTTGTTAATTAGTTATGCTGAGACTGTAAATTGTATAAGAGAGCTTATATGTAATTATTATTTATATGGAAAATAGTAATTAAATTAAATATGAAATAATATTAGGCTTGACAGTTAGAGAAAGGCATAAGCCTAAAAATAAGAAATTTACAGTTATTTACATCTATTTTAAAAGTTGAAATTTAGCCTGTAAATGTTAGCTTCTTTTTATTCCTTTTTACGCGAATAAAATAGTAAAGAGAAGAATTCGCAAATACGGACTAAAATAGAAGAACACTAGACTTACAGAAATTAGACGTAAATAAGAAAAGCTGAAATAAAAAGAGAAAAATAGAAATTTGCAGCAAATTATGCTAAAATGGGGAAAAATAAATTAAAAGGGAAAATTTAATAACTTAACAGGGAAGTAAGTGATAGATTAGTTGGTTGGCTTAGAAAAGAGAATACATATCCATAGTTTAATATTTAAAAGATAACGATAAACGTAATTGCAAGAATAAAGGAAACAAAAAGGGAATTGGTGTAAAATAGAGACACTACTGTATTTTGCACTACCCAAAAAGTAAAGAAATAAAAAAAAGAAATATCTTGCAATTATAGATTATTGTTTATAGCTTCATTTAGTATTAAAATATGGAAATGGATTTTTAGCACAGTTTTCGTAACCAACCAAATATAATAGAACTACTTCCTAGAATATAAGAAAATAAAGTGAAGAATTAAAGGAGTAAAGAAGAAATCAAGTTAATAATTAAGACAAGCCTAGAAGCAATTAACAGAAAGGTATCTAGGTCTGCATTTACTGTGCAGATAATAGAATAAAAGCAAAGCAGTTATTATGATAAGTAAATTTGCGACAGTCGGACGTAGTCCCAAGCCAAGATTGTCATATAATATAAGAGAATTAAAGAGAATTTGATATCATAATAAAAGAAGACAGATTAGAATAGAAAAGAGACGCTTGTGATTATATTTATAATGTATTGATTATAAAAGAATATAGTAGTGACAATTGCAAGTAAAATTATAGCATAGATTATAATTAAGTAGAAAGAACAGAAAAGGCTTATTTTAAGACTTAAATTAAGTTAATAAGCAAATAGAGCAGAAATAACAGAAGATGCTTATTTTAATAAACTTAGGTCTTGGATTAAGTTAATAAGTAAGATAATAGAAGTGGCCCATACCAACAGCATTCCCTTTCAGTCAGGAACTGATGGTCTCACAATAGTTAGGTGAGGATGGGACAAGATTTTGCTAATTAGGGTAAATAAATAGCCAACATAATAAGAAAAGTAACTAAACGCAAAATAAAAGATTAGACTTAGGGTCTAATAAAAGAGTAAGATGCGTTTAGAGCAGTTCATCATAGATTTCAAAACACAGAAGAAGCACGTCCAACTTAGTTATTTTGGGCAAGAAGGAAGTACGAGACTTCAACGGGACGTGAGGGTACTCTAGGGTGGCCCTTTGAGGTAGGCATAGCGAAGCAGTCCCCCGAAGGCAGGTCTGTAGGTGTTCCATCAAGAGAGTATGCCTTGAATGTTTTTTGCATGGCAAGACCATTGTAGGCAGTCAAAAGGGTTGATGTTTGGAGTAGGATATTCGTATGACACCATACTTGACTTGCGAGTAGGTTTTAGTGGGCAGGACCCAAAAGGATAGTCTCATGCGGATATCGAGCCAGCATCAAACAAAGAAGCGAGATCGGGAAAGACTAGATTTAAACCAAAAGGCCAATGGTTCTTTCACTATCGAGACACTAGATGAGGGGCGGAACCAATTGGATGTTTAGATTCTTTGTAGTAGGGCACAACCACTTAGCTCTTTAGAGGTCTTTCAATTAGTTGAGGGGTGGCTGCGTGGGGTCATAGCCACGATAAGAAAAGAGACAGACCAAGTAGAACATTTGTATTGTAGGCCTAATAAGATAGCCCTATATAGACTTAGAAAATCCCCGACTGAGTTCCGTACAAGGTATACCTTGTTAAAGCGGGATTCACGGAGTAGATAGAACGATTACATATAGTCCTCAAGGTACGCATTGGGTGGTACATTGTGGATATCCGAGCATTAGTATAGGCTAGTGCGGACATAGTTTTACATTTTCATAGTAGACGACGGAACACCTGTATTGTAGGCCTTACGAGGCGGTCCTTTATAGATGTAGTCACAGAACGCTATAGGAGCAAGACAATGAAGTCCTTTACAAGGAGGATACGGAAGGTACTATGGGTGGTACCTAGGACCGATGCGGTCATTGGGCATATAGCTAGATATATATTAGTTATTAGGTTTTAATCTACTAGGGAGTAGAAAGGTACGATTCACACACAGAGGCGAGAGTATTATGAACCCGATAAACCTAATATAACAGTAAATGGAAATAAAATGGTATATGTAGAATTAAGCTTAGAAGTGTATAATTTGTCCATTCACCAGAACTTTAGTTCTGACCCCCTCCTCATAACATCCTACAGGTTAGGTAGATGGCAGAAACTTTCCAGCTTTGAGACACTTCTTTTGAAAGTGTTATTATATTGGTGAGTATTTACTTACTATTATATTTTAGTCAGTTCCGCTGTGAGATATTTATTTGGGCTATAATATATTGGTCTTGGCCTATTTGCAGGATACCAGATACCCAACTCGGGCTTCAGTCGGCTTGGGTTTTAGCATTTTTGCGAAAAATCCGGACCCACTGGAATTCGGGTTGTTACAATCTTCATAAAGATGAGAAAGAAAATCCAACTCAAAGCTAAGGCAACCATCTTAGTAAAGGAAACAGAAAGAGATTTTGTTCGGTTTACTAGAAAGTGGAGGGGTGTGCCTGATCGATCTCACAAGACGACTGAAGTACAAAATACACTAAAACGAAAATTGATCATTGAAGACGAGGAGCCTGTTACAAGCAATAAAAGATTTAAACGCCAATCAAGTGGATCATTCTCTAAAATATCACGACTTTCTAAAAGTTACTCTCTTACTACTTCCTATGAAAATATCTACCTCTTAACCAAAGGCAAGCTCAACTATTGGCCTTCATAGAAAAAATGAACGAAGAATGAGAGAAATCTAGGAGGATTCTTCCATCCCTTTTTTTAATTTTCTTTTCAAAATCAGAAGTTATTTCTCTCAAACCTTTGAATGTTGACATTAATTTTTAGTATTTGTCATGCCAGTTTTGTGCATCAAGGTTATTTGGAAATTGTAAGGCCAGAGTGCCTTAGGAAAAGAGTTTCTTCTCGAGTTTTACCCTAAGCCTATCTTTAATAGAATCAAGTCAGACAAGGATATCCGAGCTACTAAACGCAAGTGTCGATTGTTCTTCCTAACATATAGATAGGAAAGAAAATCAATACACAAAAGGAATTCTCCTCATTCGACGATAAAGTTTTACAATTAAAGAAAATTAAAAATTACATCTGCACCTTATATAATTAATTCTTAAAGTTTTGAGATAACAGTTTTAGCCTTTTCGAGTGACCCAACAGACATGGTAAGGGTAAAATCGAAGGTAGCTTTAATCTCTACCAGGTATTAACTGGAGGAAGTTGACGATAGTCCCAATTTTCGATTGGAGGCTGGTTTAACCACATATCAATTTAGCATGATTAGTTTGAATTTCATTAAGCAATCATTCCTTCCCATTGCCCAAGAAATCAAAACGAAGGTGAGGAAGTCGTGTATATACTTCATGTAGATCTCTAAGAAAATAATGTTTTGCTAATTGAGATGTTCGGAGAGGTAAGGACTTCTCTTTAAAATCTCACTTTAACTTGATAAATTTACTCAATAATTTCATGGGAATAGGACTACTTGAGGATTCATTAATCTGTACAATATATGAAAATAATCTAAGAACAAAGAAATAGAAGTGATAAGGTTTATAAGCTACTTGAATCACATATTACATTCATATAATCATTTAAGTTCATACAATACTAATTCCTTATAATTTAAAAATAAATCTATCCTTGATATACTTAATCTTATCGGGGCGAAGAGAGCAAGGAGAAAGTGGAATGGTCACCACCTTGGGAAGGTTTCCAGCAATTCCTCGGATGAGGATCGGATCCATGTTTGTCCAATTATCCTTCATGGAGACGCCTAATTAAACCCCTACTTTTCTCGTGTAAGTAAAAAAGTTAACAAAACTTTCCCTTGGAATAAACCTTCTACAGAAACTCTACTAAAGCATTTCGGTCATCGATTAACATCCAACAGAGAGTCATCAATTAAGCATTCTCTTTGATACATCTGTCCCGATGTAGGCGAGCTATCTTAAAGTGATGGGCAGCCTGTTTTCTTTTAGAAAAACATAACCTCACAGTGTCACCAGAAAAACGCTTATATTTGTCAGAAAAGTAATTATATTCTTCAACTAGCCTTTTAATTTCCCTATTTAGTCGGAGCTCCTTATTCACGCTCTTTTCATAAAGATTCTCGTAATAGTGTTTGTTCTTTTTTCTTAACTAAAAAAGTTAGCTTATCAATTGAAAGCTAAAAAGGTAGTTTTAAGCATTTAAATAGAGAACTCCATAACTGGGAAGCAGGAACTTGAGAAATGGAAGTCTGAGTTTTATTCTTTGGCTGATGATTGGGGGAGTGTTATCTTTTAGAGGAGAGTCATTCTTCGTAGTGTCTTGAAGATCAGGGAATTTGGTAAAGCCCGCATCATGAGCAGATGTAGCACCCCTTAGTTGGAATAGGAATAATAAGTCTCACATCGCAAAAGATGCCTATAAAGTGGTGCTTATATAGTAAAGCCTTCTCCTTAGAAATATGATGAGGTCTTTTGAGGAGCAAAACCCCACACCTTGGCTTATCCCATGATGTGGAGGTGTCTAAGTTAGAGACAATATCTTTTCTGAGTAAAGAGCGGACTATTATAGTGGTATCAGAGCCAAGTACCCAGCCGGAATTGTGGCCTTTGTGTAGACCACGACGCCTGGGTGAGGTGTTCGTGAGCCAACAAGAACATTGGGCTTTGAAGTGGGAGATTGTAGCACCCCTTTGTTGGAATGGGAATAATAAAGCTCACATCATGGAAAATGCTTGTGAAGTGGGTGTTTATATATTAAAGCCTTCTCCTTAGAATTGCAACAAGGCCTTTTGAGGAATAAGACCTCATACTTTAGCATGGCCCACGAGGAGGAGGTGTCTAAGTTGGGGATAATATCTTCGTTGAGTAAAGAGCAGGTTGTTACACAGACGAGTCTAAGTTAGCATCACCAGATCCATTTCCTCCATTTTTTGGATTTGAAGGACCCTTCCAATTACCATCATCAACAACATAGCCCTCATCATCATTGTCATCATCATCATCTCCTTCTCCATTGAATTCTGTCTGCTCATCAATTGGGGGATCGTCAAAGGCTAGCAACTTTTTAGCATCGACCTTTACCTCAGTAGGAAACTCTTCTTGAAGTGACTTTTTATCTTTCCTCAGCATAAGACTAAACATTCTTTTGATCTTTTCATTCCAATCTGGAAGGGATGGAAAGTCTAGGTCTGGGCATCTTTGAATGTTATCAGCATATGCTATGAGCAAAGTATTCTTGTAGCACTTCTCAGTAATCTTTAGGAGAGCGTTATTGAGGGAAAATACGACTTTCTGGGCATTCTTGATAATATTATTCGAATATGCCAAGATGTCAGTTTTTCTTTGTACCTTGTTCTCTAAAGATTTATTCTTATTATCTAATTCAGCCTTCTTTTTGTTGGATTTTTCATTCTTATCGGCTAGCTCGGCATTTTCTTTGTAAGCCTTTTCAAGATCTACCTTTAATTTTCTCACTTCTTCCTTTAATAATTACTTAGCATTCTTTTCCTTGTCAAGAGAGGAAGTAAGTTTATCTTTTTCAGAAATAGCTTCATCCCTGGCTGTAGTGATCTCAATTATACTATTGTTAAACGAGGAGATTTGACCATTAAGTTCAGCCAGTTATTTAAAATGCCCTTGAGAAGCCACTCGAAGGAAGAACATATGCTTAGCCATCTAAAATGTTTGGTAGTCATAAGTCAGAATAGTATATACAGAGCTAAAAGATTAGATTAATTAAAAGAAAAGAACGTGTACCAATAAAAGCTTCTTGAGAATGACACTAAGATGGTCTTTTGAGTAAACTGGGGGCTGTGGTGGCACAAGCAATGTCAAAGCAATGTCAAAGAGGGAGATTGAGCAACCAGATGCAGAAGATCCTCAAAACATAAAACGAGGGACTGGCTTGAGCCTCTAATGGAAGAAGATTACTTGGAGAAGGAAACAGACCAAGATGAGCACACAGGCGACTGATGGTTGTTGGAGAAGTAGGAAAGGAAATATTTAGGAGGGACATAGGAGTATGGGGCTCATTTGTTTGCTTCTGGGCTTTGTCTAAGTTTGACACATTAGGGCTCGAATCAATAGTCACATGTACCTCCTCATCCACAACAATAGGAGTAAAATCACCCACGAGTTTAGCCTTTTTGCTCGAGGAAGGAGATGAAATATCAGCAGGAGGGTCATCACTCGCGTTCCTTTTTATTACCTCAATTGCATTGGAAATGGAGTCCTCAATGGAAGTAGGTTTGCTCAACTAAGATGGGGCAGGAACTTTATGTGTTTTCCCCTCTCTAACTTCTATCTCTTTAGAGGTAACTATAAGATTAGATGAGCATAAAACAAAGAAAGAAGTTAATAAGATAATAAACTCAGGAATTCCACACTAGTTATATTAAAAACTTACCAATGGGTTCAAGTTGAACTGAAGAAGAAGCAGAGAAAGCATTTCGATTGTCGATAACCAGTGATCGCTTCCCTTGAGCGTTTCCTTTCACCATCGGAGGTTCCCCAAGTATTGTGTAGTTGTCTAAAATCAAAGAGTATTGACGGAGATTCACATCCGCCAAAAGTTTAAGCCTATCACTCATACTCTCAGATGCCAGAGTCAGGGATTTGATAATGTCATTAGCAGAAGAGCCTAGTTGTTAGAAGCAGAATCTAAAAGAAAACATTTATTATAAGAGATTAACAAATTTGAAATGAATGATAGAGAATAGAAACTTACTGATAACAAAGAAAGTTCCCCTAATCCTAAAGTACCATTTAACACAGAAAAACTAGTTTTCTTATTCCTTCATTTTATTAACAGGACTGGTGATTAAGCTTTTTAAAAGAGGACGAATGCGATATAATGGATTATCCTATTGTTCACCTATTCTTGCAGGGCTAGCTATAGTATGGAGGATTTCAGCACATAGAGAAGAAAGTTTAGCCTCTCTAGCAAGAATTGCTAAGAAATTCAAATAGGTGTATGAGGTCGGAGACAATTGGATTGGAGTGATGTTTAGGTGTTCAAGAAATCGCAAGAGAAAGTCAGGAAAAGGAAGATATCCAGGGTGCCATATGTGAATCGGCGTGAAGGCGAAGAAACCTTCTGGTGGGTTGTCTATCCTACCAGAAGGACCAGTAGGCTTAGCTTCTAGGCTTGTGATACCAAATTGATTGAGAATGGAGTCCACTTCTTCTTGAGTGGTAATATATGAAGATTTGAGAAGATGATCCCATTTCTTAACAGATGGAGAAGCTTTAGGACCTTTACTGGACTTTTTGATTGCTTTCTTGTCTGCTTTCTTGCCTTCTATTTGCCTGCCAGGTGATATCATACCAAAACAGAAAAATATTATATATTTTATGAAATTTAGAATGTTCATGATATAAAAAAGGCTATTATATGATAAAACAAAGGATAACACATCAGCTATGAACTACCCAAGTCATAACGTAAAAATGTCTAAATCTAAAGCCCACTATAATACTTACAACAAGTCAATAACCATAGGGTAATCTATGTTGACATTCCTAAAATGCATAAAATTTCAGCCAAATAAAAGTACGTTAATAATTGTTAGAATCATTTTGAGGGAATAAATTTATGCTTATTCAATAAAAACTTGAATGAAAAACCATCCTAAATGTATAATGAATCTCATGTTGAATTAATAAAATTAATGTTGAATAAGTAGAATAATATTGAATGTCGCATTAAGGGCGCTTTCAAAAACTATAATGTAATGCCACAACAATGCTCAATATTGGGATGAGAAATAGCCAAAATCAATAAATAATGTCGAAATAGTTCAAAAATATTCTCATAAAAAGAACTAAGTGTATAAGTAATCCTGAATATGCTCCAACGACTCTGTCGTGAGAAAACAATGTCGTATAATGATTAAATAAGAATGTTGAAAATGATTACTGAAGAAGAGTAATAACATACTGTAAGATTATCGGTATCATACGATAACCCCATAAATCAATCCAAATTCAAACGGCAACACTTTTAAATAATATTGAATTCATGTATGATGCACCTATAACCAATGATTGACATAAAATTCTTATGACAATAAAACTTAGGTTTTGAACTAGTCACTGCACCTTTGTTTGGTTATTAACGATATAAATATCTCACGCTATGATGATTCTTAACTTTTACGCCAATTGTTGAAACAATAAACAAAGGGTAAATTAATCAATGTCGAACATCATAATGATGTCGTTGATCATCAATTTCGGAATAAAGCGGACTAATACCATGTTTCGGGTTTAGTAAACCCTTCACTTTATTATTATGCTGGAATCTCACAGGTATCCAAATTAATGTTGGCTAAACCTAATTGATTTAATAAATTTTTCAACAACTTAGAAATTTAAAGCTGACGCCTTTATAAGTATAACAAGTTGTCAATTTAACCCATAATTTAAGGATTAACAATCCAGATTTAATGCCAAACTTAGTATCTAAGCCATGATGTCGGTTCAAAATCAAAAAACCCTAATAATAATTCATGTATAAAGCTTCTTAATCTAGGAAAATCGATGAAGTTAAAATTGAAGATCGTACCTTAGTATTAGCATTGGTAGCTGAGGTTTAATGTTTCGAGTGATTTTGAGAAGTTGGAAAAAAATCTTAGTTGATTTGCTGGTGAAGGAAGAATGAAGATGAAGCCTGAGTATTCATAAAGAGGAGGAAGGTGAATCGATGTCATTAGATCGACGTTAAATAAGCGGTTGGATCTACATGGAATAGCAAAATGTGACAAGCGCCATTATCGAGATATTGACTTGAAAAGTCCATGCTTACTTCATACTACGGGCATATGTTATTACCAATATTGATCCGAAAGTCATGAGGGCATGTCGACAACAAGAATGTCGAGATCAAAGAATCTTGCTGGCAAAGGGGGTTATTAATGCAATATGGAACATAGAATGCCACCAGCACACATGACATCAATGTCGCATACCATTAATGCCATCTTTCTTCAACAAGGGCCATTAAATGATGTCGCATTCATGAAAAAGAGATTATCAAATAGCAAAGCATCTTGCATTGGTAAATGATAACGTAAGTGCGGAAGTGGCATGTCGTCAAAGCCAATGTCGAAGGCCCACAATGATGCCTCATATCACCAATGCCGCTCTTCATCAATAAAGCCGAATAAATAATGTTGTATCTTGCATATCATCGGTGGATGTTATTGTAAAGCTAGTTCCATATCCCATTAAGGCAGTGATGATGTCGAAGAGTGCCATATTGTAAGCCACCACTCAAAAAGATTGAATGCATCATCAAAGCAAGGGTAGATACCGCATCCAGCCAATAATGCATCTAATTGATGTCATATATCTTTGGCGTTAACATTTTTCAAGTGTCGCTCCTCTCTAATGCCACTCCTCACCAATACCACCTCTTATTGATGTCGCCTCATAGGCAATGTCGTACCTCTTCAATGTCGTATATTATCAATATCGCATATCATCTATACAGTCTATTATCAATACTGCCTATTATTAATGCCGCCTATTATCAATACCGCGTCTTAATGATGCCATAGTTCATCAATATACAAAGGGATGATGCGGATTATCAAAACAAAGCATAACGCTGAGCTCTATCAGGATGAAACTTGATGTCGAAGTACGAGCATGCCGCATGTCATCCATGCAGTGCGCAACTACCTCTATAAATAACAACCTAGGGGCATGAAGGAGTGGGTGGATCATTCTTTTCTCACTTTTTATAGTTTAAACTTTGTAACCCTTAATCAATTTGGGGTTTTTGGTGCCAATTGTACTTTTTGACCAATCACACATAAGTCCCTGTATTGCATAGCATATAAATAAAGATATCATGACTGATAGCTTGTTTTGAGTTACAAAGCTCTTGTGACTTTTAATCATAACTTGTTTCGAATTCTTAAACAATCACAGTCTCGATTTCGACTTGCATGAGATTGTTCTACATTGATTGATGGCTTCAACATGGGTTTGAGCATAGCTTCGACATAAATAATTTATGACTTTATTATGGACTTGAGCATGCTTAACCTATTCACATAAGCCCATTATCAACCAAGTATCGTTTTTGCCAACACTCGTCGAGGTTTATAAGGGTTAATCAAGCCTAGTCTTAACCAAATTCCTCTTTCTTTACACTTTTTGGGTGTTAGCGAAGAAATTCATTAACGTCTTTAATTATGATGAGAATAGAGGAAAGCAATCACATTTTCTCTGTTCATAGCTCCAACTGCTTCCCTATGCTTAATGTAGCACCTCAAATGTGTTTAAGGATTGGTTCTGCAAACATACTATTCAATGACCAGTGCCTTAAAATCCAAAGGTTGCATATTCGGTGTACGGAGTGAACTGACTATAGTTCATCCTGTCAAGCTCTGGTCTCCTGCCCTTCTTACCTAACACTCGATGAAATAGCCTAGTGACTCGCTCCTTCACTATTTGCTTCCTCGGGTTTCTTGGTGGGCCTATTTGTGCCCTCTATGCAAATGGATCAACCATCTATGTACCGATTGGTTTGATTAAAGTGGTCCCATTTCAACAGTCAGCGTATGGTCCCCGCTTCAGTATTAACTTCTATTCGAACATCATTCCTTGGTCCGGCATAGGCTATATCGTTGGTCAGGTACCAATCAATTCTGCATAGGTCCAATTTGTTTCAAGCCCTAGCCGATTCAGTTTGTGGAAGTCCATATTTCCATGGCTCCTTCCTACTTTGCCTACTCCCTTGTGTCTATTCTTGATGGGCTGTAGAAAGAATCTGAACTTGGTCTCTTTGGACCTGCATTAGTGCTGCTTGCTCAATGAGTCTAAGGAATGCTCCATTATCTCCAAATAATTAGCTAGGAAAGAAGCTACCATATTTTACATCATCATTTGCAGTCACTACTAGACTCTTCCCTAATAGCTATACCGAGCTGTCTTCATGATGCATCACATTCCAACTTCATATACTTTGCCGGCTCATAGACGAACTCCTCTAATGTGGATGGTTTCTCTATTGTCCATCTCTTAGCAAACTTCGTTCTAGGGTGCACTCCACTATACAAGTCATCAAGGTAAAACTTTCATTCGTGTTCTAAGATCTAGCGGCTACGACATTAAACTAGGATAAATACTACTACAGTGACTCATCTTCCCTTTGCTTCACATCAAATAATGAGTACCCATCCTTCGGTTATCCAGTATATACCTAGAATTGACTAATAAACTTCTTCTTTAACTTTACACAATAATTAATTGATCCTAGGGATAAACCACAAAACCACATAATGGATATGTTTGGCAAGAATAGAGGAAATCACTTTCATAAGGCTTCTTTTGTAGCTCCGCTTATGAGCATGTGCTGAGTATACCGTTGTCAATGTATTGTGGGGTCAGTTGGTCCTTTATACAGCTCCATAGTTAGCATCCAAAAATCTATGGGATTCCTGGTAGTTCTATCCTTAGGGAGAAGGTACTGCTAAACCTAACTCCAATTGCTCACTCGATTTGTTCACATTGACATGTTATCTAATGATTTGAGCCATCCTATCCTTTGGTTTGGGTGACTGGCAATGATAGCTTGACCTTTTCCTTCTGGGGGAACGATTTCCTTCATCCTCCCTATGATAACTTGATCTACGATTTCGGGCATGTTTATGGCTCCTACACCGATCCCAAGGATCATTTGTCCACCATTGACCACAATTTCAATGAGGGAATGAGAAGCATTTGCTGTAGCTTCCCCCGGTTCGGCATCATCCTTGTCTAGTTCGACGTCAAACTGCTTCTCGGTCTAGCTTCAGGCTGAACTCTTTCTCTTTTCATCCCTTAAGCATCCCTTCTTCTATCTTTTTGACTTTCTTAATCAGATTCCTTATTAGAGTGCGACCCCCTTCTCCTTCTGGATTCTTTAGATTGGGATCTCCATCGTATTCCGGTGTTTTGACCAATAGTTTGCAGTTGCCCTAAGCTTGCTATGATTTGGTCCACCATTGCATGGTGTTGGGAAGTGAAACATTCATTTTTTCTAAGCCACAACTCAATTCGAGTCACCTTTGATAATTACATATGATGGCACTGGAGTGCTTGCTGAATGATCATCCTGATTGGCAGTAGTTTGACTAGGTGCGCTGGTGTTCTCTGCATTCCCACTGGTTGAACAAACCTAATTCTTTGATTTCGAAGGCATGTTGACGGCTCTCAATGAAAGCACAAAAAATGTTTGCATACAAAATGGGAAAACACTTCCAATTAATATGTTGTAGAACTGTGTTTATGAGGTGTAAAACACATCTTTCATATTTGTAATTTGATTGACTTTCAGAGAGCAGATCACCACTAGGTTATGCAGAAAATAAATTGCGTTGAAGTAAAGAACACAAAAGTTTATATTGGTTCAACCAAAATGAATTTACGTCCACTGTCCATTTTTATTATCCTTCATATAGATCTTTGGTACAATGTTGGGGTACAAAATATAATGATTTATTGCTCAATAGAAAGTAAGATATAGACCCAAGGAAGTTCGATCAACAAATTCAGTTCGGATTTTCATGTTCGGCCGTTCCTGTTAGGTTGTTCCAACTATCCTATTCATGTTCGGCTATTCCTGTTAGCCTATTCATGTTTGTCTATTCTTATTTAGCTATTATTATTAGACTATTTTTGTTAAACTATCCCTGTTAGGTTGTTCCTAGCTTTCTATGACTTGTCTGCCATTACTATTGTAAGCATGACTCTCTAGAATTATCCCCTATTTTTGTTAAACTATCCCTGTTAGGTTGTTCCTAGCTTTCTATGACTTGTCTGCCATTACTATTGTAAGCATGACTCTCTAGAATTATCCCCTATTTTTGTTGGATGCTTTGGTATTTATAGGAGTAAAGGTATAGAGAAGCTAGGCTAATAAAATAGGCAGTTTTCGTATATAACATACTCGGTTTGATACTTCCATATATACAAGATTTGGTCTAGATTTTCCTATTTTACCTTCCTCAGCATCCTTGGTTCGACACACTGGGTTTGATGCTCCTAGGTCCGGTAGTGCCTTGGTCTGGCGGTGTCCGGTGGTGCCTAAGTCCAGTCTCTCTATTTAGAGGTCTCTCTGCCCAATGGTGTCTCTGTTCGATTATGTCTCTGTTAGGCGGTTCCTCTATCTAATGGTTCCTTGATCTGGTGGTTCCTCGGCCCGTTGTCTTTATATCCGGTGGGCTAAGATTAATCGTTGTGTTTAGAAGTGCTCCATGGATTGGGTTTGGCAAGACTCTGTTAGGCAAAGATTTGGTTAGGTAGTTTCCAGAGCTCTAAACTTGTCTGCCATTATTGCTCATCTATTCTTCCCTCAATAGTTTTGCTCATCGATGAGGTATTTATAGGTGTGAGGTTGGGTAGATATCTGTTAGGCAGTAAATGATTAGGTTCCCTACTGAACCTTTCCTTATGTTCCATAAAAATAATAGGCTTGCTATGAATCCATTCCCTGGTTTCTTTGACGGAAGCTTGACACTCAACCACCTGAGGTACACACATTTTTTGCAATAACTCCTTCATTTTAAGTCCGAATTAAATGAAACTTAGATTGATAGCTTTGTATCGTCGAGTAGAGCATTCTAATTCCTTTAAATGTTCGATTTCTTGAAGTCGGTAGTACCTTCTCAAGGTGTGGCCTAAGCCGATTAGGTGGTGGACACATTTTAAGATGATCATATCTTCAATATGTAGCTTGGATTGAGATACAATTTCGACCTAGGTGCATGTCTTGACCTTAGGAATAATTTACAAGTGCTTTGAGTATATTTTAGACTGTGCCAAATTTTCCCCTAAAACTTTGCTTTACCCTTGTAATTACATGATGATGCCTTTATTATGCACCATCCGACTGTTTCTATGCCCCTTGACGCCTTTTTGTATTCACCATGATGTGGGCGAAATGCCCAAAACACTAGTATAGACTTGGGTGTTACCTTTTTCTATTTATTATTATGTATGCATGTTCGATGTGTGACGGTTGCCTATGATTGGATATGACTGTTAGCCATGCGGGATAACCTTATTGAATTTGTTTGGAATTCAAGGGTGAAATTCCTAAAGTGGGGAAGAATGTAACAACCTGCATTTTACATATCAGAGGATCATTAAATACTAATATTATTTTTATATAGTGCAGTATAATTCTATAACTTTGAAAAATGACTATTAGGGATATTTTCCATCCTAAGAATTTTTATCGATCGATTTTGACCTTGAAAATCTTGAAAGGTCTAAAACTTTTGACAAAAGCCAAACTAGGATCTTAAACCACTCCATTAGATTGGGATGCCGGTTTCTCTTTCCATAGAGTGGTTATAATAGAAAAGTGAACTTATCATTCTGGAGATATAGCTGGTTGAAGTTTTGCTTGATTTTGAACATCTTGGTGGGTAATTATGAGGATTAGTGGCTAAACCCAAAGCACATTTTGAAATTAGCACTTATAGGGGCTGATGGGATTCTCCTTGTCATTTCATACTTCCTAACATACTTAGAGAAACCACCATAACACTCTTCGCCATAAACCAGCCTAATCTTATTTTAATTAGAAAATCTTATCATTAAGGATTGCTACCACAAATAACGATGTGAAACATAAAAAGAGAGCATGTCGAAATTCAAGATGGCAAAAGTAGTAGAACATTCAGCAAGGGATATCGAACGTTTAATAAAGATGTCGACTTCCAAGGTGATGTAAAATGTTTAAAGGGTTCGAAGAGTGATGACAAATCCCGAAAAGTTACAAAGCTCTATAAAGACAGATTTTATTAAGCATTTGGCAAGAAACAAATGATGTCCAATGACAACACTAAAAGAGGTGTCAAATGCCTAACAGTAAGAAGATATTGGATCTCAATAGCTCAAGTGATATCGGCCCTCAACAATTTAACGTTGTAGATCATGTAGCAAAAGAGGAGTATATAACTCCAAGAATTTGGACAACCCAGAAGATGTCGTACACGAACATATAGTCACAAAGGACATATATCAGAACTTGGTAGATATCTTGCCTTTACAACTACAACAATTGTAAAGCGTTTACAAGCAATGGAGGATGCTGGGCTTCAAAGAGTATGAGAGATATCAAATGCCTATAGTTATCAAAAATGTCGTAATTCATCAGTGCATAAAAGGGTATCGCAAATCATTAATGTAGCATAGGATGTTGAATATCAACAACTGTGAAGGATGTCATGAACCATCAGTGTGGCAAGGGCGCCCTAAATCATCAATATGGCAAAGATGTCCTAAACCATTAATAAATTAGGATGTCGCAATTCATCAATGTAAGTAGTCTTGCCGCATATCAAAGTATACAGAAGATTGCAACATATCACAAAGGCAATGGATGATGCCGAGAATCAAGGGTGCCAAAGGACACATGGCAGCCAGGCCGCCTACTTAAACTCCTATAAATACGGACCCCATAGCTTCATGGAAGGGCTATATTCTTCCTATCACTTTCTTACATTTTCACATTTGTAACACTAAATCAAATTGGGATCTAGAGTGCATATTGTAAATTTGTGATTGTTTGCAAATAAGGACTTGTACAGATTGATTTTACATAGCATACGACAAGTAAATAAAGATTCTTGACTACGATATGACTTATGAATTGCATATGACTCTTATGTCCTATTGCTTATGACATGTACATGATTTCTTTATTGAACATGCATTCATCTTGTAAGTTGACATAAGGCTATCCAAGTCTATCTCTTACCAAGCTTTATCTACTTTGCGCATTTTGGGTTAACAAAGAAATAGTTTACATTTGGTGCTAGGAGGGCTTGAACTCCATCTCCCTACATATCTCATATTGGATAATCCTTGATCTACATACATAGGGTATAGAGGAATTACCACAACCAGCATATTCCGTAAAGGAACTGGCTAAATCCTACATAACCTTCCTTGGAAAATATAATGACTATCTCAGAACAAGGATCTTCTAAGCCTTAAGCAGTTAGGCCAATCTATCAAATCACTTCTAACCCTCAGTTTTATGAGAAACAAGTGTTAAGAATGTTAGCACTATAAGTCATGGAAGAAAAGAGACAAATGATTCTTTGTAATCCCGATAAGTGGAGTATGGATCCATTTCCTATAGGCTCTACCCATATTTACGACGACCGTCCTTTGCTTGGAAAGGAAAGCACAAAAAAGAATAGTTTTTTCCTAAAAATGAGAAGAGATATACAATCCCAATCTAAAGGAACTATTTTTGAAAAAGAAATAACAAGAGACTTTGACAAATTTTCCCAAAGGTGGAAAGGAGTAATTGATCATCCTCCTACACTAATCAAAGTTCGAGAATCTGTAAAGAGTAAACTTACAAATGGTGCTAATATACCAATCCAATGCTACAAGAGAACCAAGCAGGAGCAAAGAGTACAATATTCTAGAAATTTCCGATCTTCAAGATTTTGTCCCATTATCACTTCCCATGGAAATATCTACCTCCTAACTAAAGAAAGAGTAAACCATTGGCCTTTAAAGAAGAAATAACCAGGAAATAAAATGAAACTCGGAGATGCTTATTGCCAATATCACCGAAGGAATGGTCCTGAAACTAATCAATGTCGAGCTATTAAAGGAATGATTGAGAATTTCTTGGGAAAAGGAGAGCTTCAAGAGTTTATTAGCAAGATTTAAGCAAAAGAAAAATGTGTCTACAAAGAATAAGTAATCAATAAAGCTGAATGCTTCATAAAGAGGATTTACAAAATAAAGGAAAAAGGCTTTGATCCCTCCAAGATGGCCAAGTCAAAGCACCTCCTAAAGGAAGGTCAGAGTAAGCCTCTGGTCTGCCTATAAACCCTGGCCAGAGCACTGCAAGCCTCGGTCCCGCCTACGTACCTTGGTTGGAGCGCCTCCCAGAGGGAGAACAGAGTAAGCCTTTGGTGCTGCCTAAGATGGTTTGGCCAGAGCACCAACCAGCCTTTAGTCTTGCATATAAGGCCTGCCTAAAGCACCTCCTAGACGAAGGACGGACTAAGCCTTTGGTCCCACCTAAGATGGCATGGAAAATCACCAAACCAGAGTTCTGCCTATAAGGCCTGATTGGAGCGCCTCCTAGAGGAAGAATGGGTAAGACTTTGGTTCTACTTAAGAATGCTAACCAAACTCACCGATTAGCCTAAATCATTACATATAAGGTAATAAGGGGCGTAAGCCCAAATCATCACCCGAAGAGTGATAAGTGACGAAGGGAATTAAAGCCTAAGTCATCACTGAAAGGGTGATGAGTGGCGAAAGAGATCAGAACCTAAATCACCACCCAAAGAGTGGTAAGGTGCAAAAGAAATCAATCAAACAAGTTCAAACCTACCCTAAAGATGGGTCAAAGCAATCTTCTAGAGGAAGAACAGTCAAACACATTCTACATCAAGGAAAATTTAAAGCAATCTTCAAGGGAAGGACAAAAAAGCTATCTATCATGCAGAGTTAGGAATTTTAATGTCAGATGGTGACATCCGAGAAACTATGACTTATTACCCAAGCCCAGGGCTTCATTCTTCGAAATAACTCTCAATCCATGATTTCTATATTAAATTCAAATAATGGAAATCTCCGTTAATAATCAGATTTCTAAACAACTAGAATCTCTATCAATTGTTGGATTTCTAGTTCTCTTACCATATGGAATTCTGGACTTGTTTTGATCTTCTTATCAATTGGAATTCTAATTTAATACCAGATGGATTTTTGGTCTTTTACTCAGATAAAATTATAGTATTACTAACAGATGGTTTTTTGGTCTTTTATTTCAAAGCTATTATCATATGGTTTTCTGGTCTTCTATTTCAAAATTATTACCAGATGGTTTTCTGGTCTTTAATTTCAAACTTATTGCTAGATGGTTTTTCAATTCCCTATTCATGTTGCTGTTGGATGGATTTCTGGTTTTCTATTTAAATAATATTATCGCCAGAAGATTTCTAATCTTCAATATAAAACAATTTATAACAACCAAATAGACTTTCAAATATCTACTCTTCGAGACTAAAGCTTCAAATTTCAAGCTCAAAATTTCTAGGTAATAAGGAAAAAAGGCGAAGTTATTAGAAGCTTCACTTCTCAAAGTGCTAAATTAAGTTCTCCTAGAATGGAGTTCAAATTTTATAATAATGAGAATCATCGTTATTAGATGGGTTTCTAATTTCCTGATAAATAAAGGAAGCATTCTTTCGAACTTTTAAGTTACGAATCCTTTTATCAAAATGAATTTCAGGTTTTAGTGACAAGGTTTATATTAAGAAGACAAACCAATAATCAATCAAAGGCTATATATCATATTGCGTCAAATTAAAGCTCTGGAAAGCAAGTTGCATGTCTCAAACAATTCAACAAATTTATAAAGAAGAATACAAAGTTCATTCAAGGTAACAATCATTTATATACAAATTTGTTTATTTTACATATTATATACAAGAATTAGAGGTACCAAGGATGGATAGCCAAAATGGAAATTTGCCCAAAAACTCATACGCGATTCTTTGTTAGCTGTCAAGTTTTTGCACCTCCGTTTTCAAATTTTTAGCAACCGAAAGAGAATCTATAATGTGAAGGATAGCCACATCCAATTTTTCATTAATATTATTTTCTTTCTTTCGAATAGTGTTTGCATTATCAATAGAGCCAATTTGAACTTCCAATGCATGCTTAAGTGTTTTGTTCGCTCCCCTTAAAGCATTAACTCTGCTCTTCAATTTCTTAACCTCCAGCTCAAGAGTGCATTTTTCATGTTCAACTTTCTCCACCCAACCCTGATAATTATTAAGATATTTAGAAACCTTTTCATCCCATTGCTTGTTCAAAAATCGAATGCATTCATATCTAATTCTTTGTCTCCATCGGGCGATTTCGCCTTCGCTTGCAATGAGTTCTAAGGATTGACCTAATACTTTTCTTTTCAAAAAGTCTACTTCAAAATCCATTACTCTTTGATGTAGTTAGGCAATTTCTGCATTAGCTTCAACTAAAGGTCCAAAATGACCATTTGTGTCCATTTTCTCTTTTAACTCTTGAACTCGTTTATCCTTTTCTTTAAAAAATTTCCTTTAGATTGGAGGTCATCTCCTTCAAACAACTAAAGGTGGACTTCAATCGGTAATATTTGCCATGCCATTTTTGTGCACACAGGTTATCCGAAAATGATAAAATTGAAACACCTTGAGAAGAGACGACCTGAACAAAGCTTTAATAATATCAAATCAAGTAAGGAGTTCCGGACCGCAAGACGTGAGCGTTAGTTGTTTTTCTAATAAAAATAAGTAAATGGGAAAAGGAAATCAATATGGAGAAAATGCTTTCTTCATTAACAACAATAAGGGTTATAAGCGTGAGTAAATTCAATTTACATCAGTAATACAAGTTTTATACATTAAACTCTCAAAGTTCAAAACCATTATATTAAGCCTTTTTAAGTGATCCAGTATACAAAGAGAGGGTAGAGTCAAATGGAACATTAAACCCTTGAGGGATATTAACTAGAGGGAGTATATGGTAGTCTCATTTTCCGGTTGGAGGGCTGATCTCACCACATAACAGTTTAGCATGGTTAGTTTGTATTTCACTAAGCAATTGATTCATTTCGTCACCTAAGAAATCGCAGTGAAAGTGTGGAAACCATGTGTAAACTTCTTGGAGATCTCTAAGGAAGCAATATTTTGCTAGCTGAGAAGTTTAAAGAATTAACTATTTCTCTTTACAGTCCTTCTTTAATTTGATAAATTCACTTAAGAGTTCCACGGAGTTAGGAATTCCAGATGATTCCTTGAGGCGTATGATATATGAAGGATAAACTAAGTTGCAAAGTAATGAAAACGCCAAAATTCATAAAATTGTCTGAATTACACATTAAAGACAAAGTTACTTGGATCCATACAATATCCGTGACGACCCACAAATCCGTACCCTCTGAACTAACAACAAACCATGCATGTCGACCTAGAGCGAACAGGATTGCGGATAATCATGAGAAAGAAAATAGATGGTGAGAAGAAAGAAAGAAGAAAGAAAGAAGAAAGAAGAAGAGAAGAGAAGAAGAGGAGAGAAGCGGAACCAAAACAATACAGAATCTCACATCGCAGGGGAATAACATATAATATAGATCAGTAATCTTTACAAAGAGAAACTGTAATATACATAAATCAATATCAGAGTACACAATAAGTAATCATCAGCTTGGACAGTTATAATAACCTGTCCTCACAAATGCTGATAATTTACAACAACAACAATGCAATCCAGCGGAAAAATAAACAAATACGTATATATGACATGAAGATCTCTAGCTCGCCTGCTGAAGCTCCAAAAGCACCAAATCTGAACCTTAAATATACTCGGTCTGACCCGAGCATTGAAAGGGAAGAACGCCCGTATCAGTCCGGTAAACCAGCGTGAGAAAAACAAATCTCAAATGAATTTATAAAGTTATCAAAACTTTTCTTTTATCAAAACAAAAGGTATCTCGTAAGACCATGTCCACACATAAACACAGACAGGTTTTTCCCTTACAATAACCAAAACCTTTTCATATCAAATCTTGTTATATTATAATAGTGTCTATTATACAAATAATAATCAGCATAGCTGAAATTGTTACATTATTAAATTCCAGCAATACTAGGCTCTACAAACAAAATGGCAGGCATATAGTGCATTTTGGATTTCCATACAAATGACTAGGTAAAGGGACTACCTTTCCGAACCAAATCTTGGCACACCTCTAGAGGGATTTACCTAGGGTCGAGATACTCGGCGCTTAAACCAACACAAGAATGGCCTACCTCTTCTTGGATAGTACCGAATATGTCATCACTCCGGTCGTTACCGACCTAAATACGTGGCAACAATCATACATCAACAATAATGAGATACACGACGTCATAGCGTGTAAAGATACATCTAGAAGAGTGATGACATCTCCTAATGGGAGCGACCCACTTAGCATTGATGCTTCTATCCCTGTTTCAGTCATTTTCTAGGGAGCGAGGCCAAAAGAGGTATCGATTACCTTTCACATATCACATATCACATCATCTTTGAGTGCCCCCGTTGACTACTAATTGCCTTCCACAAAAATACAACCCTTGAGCTCGTAGGTCTCAAGGAGGGTGTTAAGCTAAAAGAAGTTGCCTTCTCCGCCACCACATGATGTACGTTTGTAGATCCCAATGTACATAACCTTAGAAATGCAATGTCAAACACTCATCCATACAAGTTTTCCAGGAACATGACAAACTGAAGGTACTCTCCTATCACATCCTATAGGATTAGTAGCGACAGCCCTTGCAATGGATATTTCATAACGAAGAGACTACTGCTACTATATGTATATTGGGATTTTTAACCCCGAATGATCAACAAGTAGAGTCCTTCACTATGAAAATCCTTAATATCAATATCATCGACCAACCTACACAATCGTCGCATATATGTTGGTCCGTAGTGGTTTTTAGATAAATCTGATCATGGTCTCTTCGCACCAACAACGCAAAAGCGTTTCTCAACCTCAAACGGAAACCAAGTCTTATAGACTTATCATGTCATCAACTTTCAACTTGCTATCCTTCGGCCAAGATGGAAGCTCGATAGGTTAGAGTAATCCCTCCGCACTACACGAATCAACATTCTCAACACAAACGATAATCAAACCTACACAGTCAATTACGTACTAAGTGTACGACTAATTAGTTTCTACATAAAATCGAGAAACTAAAATGGCCAAAACTAAAATTTAGCACTTAAACAGTCACTAGGACTGATTTATTAATCTTTCATTAATTAAATCGCTTTTCCAAATCATTTACTTCAAATTATCTTTAAAAAGATATAATTCCAAAACCATTTCAATATTTGGAAAACATTTCCATATACTTATTTTAATAATAAGTGAATTCACAATTTATTTTATTTTCAAACCATTTAAACTCCATTTTATAATATCACTTTCCAAAACATTGATTTAAAGAATTATTCTCTTTAAAAACGTGAATATATTTCCTTTTATAAAAATCCATATTTAGCTTATCAAATTAAACTGATTTCATATTTATAAAACAATGTTTATAACTCACATTTCTATTTTATAAAAACCTCCATTTATAAAATTCCATTATTAACCAATTTCCCGTTTATCTCATTTATATGTCAAAATTGCATTATAAGTTTATTACTTATAAATCTCTTTATTTACAAATTCATTATTTTGCAATCTCATTATTTATAAATTTCATTATATATTCATTTCGAAATTTTAATTACAAATCCATATACAAATTTGATTACAATTCCATTTCTAATATTTATAAAACACCGTTTATAAAATTTATTTCATTAAATCTCTTTATTAATAACATTCCTTTATAACTTCCTTACATTATAAATCTCATTTACTTATAAGGTTTCATTTATAACTTCATTTTAACACTTATAAAACTCGTTTATAATCCCATTACTTTTATTTATAAAATACCAATTTTATAAATCTTATATATAAACCATTTATAATAAGTTCAAAATTCTCAATTTAACTTATTTTACAAAATAGTTAACTTCATATTTCAAAAATCATATTTAAGTATATTTCACAAAAACATAATTTTTATAACGTAAAAATTATAACTTTTTATTTATTTAAAATAAATCCATTTCTTTAATCATTCAAAAATTCTTAAACCATATATATTTTTAAAATCGCTATGAAATCCTTTTTAAATTGAAATCATCATTTCTATATTTTAAATTCCAAAAATATGGCCCAATGCTGCAAAAGTACTAAATAAGGGGATTCACATCAAAAATAGCAATCATGGCATCCACCACATCAAATATCACATAATACAACATATATAACAATATGTGTAAATAAACATCAACCATAGTGAGGAATCATGTTCAATCCCTCCAACCTGTCACCTGCAACAAATATACATATGAGAGAATATGTACAATGTCTGCTTCGAGGCAAATGCACGTACAAAGGGTCATCCGCTCATATACGGGAATGTATAGGGTCTCATATGCTCCATTCGGCAGGAATATATCCAACTACTAACTACTATAGCATAACATCCAAACAATCATCACATAGCATAAAATAAATTTATTCCCACTTATATAAAATTATAAGCGGACCAGAGAGAGTGAGTTTTACTCATTTTGTTTCCAGTCGTCGTTGCAGTGTTTTATTTGGAATAAAATTAAACAAGCATTTAATTTTATCTAAAATTCCTATTTGCTCCAATAGACTCCAACCTAGTTCCATCATGTAGTATTTTCAGTAACAAGTCCAACGCAATTTGTTTCGAGCGAAATGGACCTCGTATGAAGAAGTTATGATATTTATAAGTTTACACGAAATTAAATAAAATTAATTACTCTTAATTACCATGATTATATTTAAATTAACCTAGGGTGAATCTCGGCCATTCGATTAAGTTTCTTCCAATATGGGCTGCACCTTCCTTCCTTCATATCCCTCACGCTATTCCAGTAAACCGTAACCCATTAACACCATCTTTAACCATGATTTTCTCCACCTACAAGCCACTGGAGCAAGATCGGAGACCATCACCACGTACGCCTTGGCTAGCTCGACTCACGGTCAGAGACTGATTCCCCCTTTCTCCTCGATCGCTGTGAAATCTAGCCATGAATGCGCTATGATTTCGGCTTAATATCTCTTTCTACACTGCGTTAAATAAGATCATTACCGTTGAATCTCTAGAGCGCGTCGAGGTCTCCAACTTTCGTGTAGAAGCCGGAGAGTGAAAGTGTATGGATCGTGTGAAATCAAGGGAGGAAGTTCATGAAATTCTGGCCTTTGAACAGAAAGCGGGGGCTAGGTCTTTTAGGGCTAGGGTTTATGGAATGAGGGGTGAGTTGAATCCTTTATATTGGCCACTTTAAAACACTATTCACCCAACAACTTTTTGGACTCCAAACGATGCGTGCCGCCTGGCGTTCCTAATGTTTTACCCCTATTTCAAAGACAATGGAATATATATCGGAGGCCAATTCCATTGTATACAGAAGGTTTTCAAAATTGAATTATATTAATTAAATTCCTTTATTAAATTTCTGTGCATTTCAGCTTCGCACTACCAAACCTTAAGTCCGATCGCCAAGAAATTTGAAATCCTATCATAACTCACTATTACGTATCCAATGAAACTGGTTTCGTCGAAATCCGAGACAGTGTCCCAAATGGCTATTTTCCACGTATTAATTAAATATCAAAATTTTCAATTTCTGTAAATTAACTTTTTATTCAATTTTAAAACTTCACTAAATCAATTCAAATTAAAATATCATTTAAAACAACGTAAGAAATCATTTTTATTCACATTAGATTCCAAATTCAATTATTTATCCAATTCAACTTATAATATTCATTTTCAATATTTAAATTCAATTAAATATTCTAAATTCAGGCGACTGAAAAACTGGGTCGTTACATTCTTCTCCCCTTAAAAGAATTTCGTCCTCGAAATTACTAAGTAAGAAAGATGCTACAACTCCATTAACTTTCAAAACCAATTAGTTGAAATGGATTATCATATTTTTTAAGTATTTAACTTTTTCAAAATCATTTAGTTGCAACTTTTTATAAAAACTTGTCTAATTTTCCACATTCATTCATAGTTATTAACTAATACCACTTCAAAAATCAACTAATATCATTTCAATTTATCACTCAAAAATCAAAACTTTTAGTTATCAAAAATTTTCTAACGCCTTAAATTTTCAGAAAATTTCGCCAGAGTCTCCTTGGCGCGGTTCGATCCGAAAAAAATATAACAATTTATATATATCACAAATATACATCTCATCTCAATGATGAGGTATCCCGTAAGGAAAAAGTGTAAAAGTACGATATGTAATCCGAGATATGTACCTTATATATTACTAGCGAGCATATATAAGCAATATAGCGTGAAAGCGAGCTCCAAATGCGAAGCATACGCCGTCCGCACCTACTAAAACACTCAACAACCAATGAGAAACATGTATATAGCAAATAATATCAATGTACAACATAGCTAATACAATAATCATATGCAAATGAAACACATGCAATATAAGCAATCATCAAACAACAAATACCCATCCAATGTCATAACCAAAACAATATGCATTTTCAAGTGTCAATAGTTTTAATTTATTAACTTTCCTTTCTTATTAACATTTATTTGGTTTGTATTCAATTACATTCATCACTTTAATTTGCTTACTAATTTTCAATTAATTCTCATTCAATTAATTTACATTCATTCCTTCAACATTCATCCTATTCATTTTCAACTAGTTTACATTCAACTAATTTACATTCATTCCAATTCATTTATTAACATTCATTGTTAACATACATTTCATTAATCATTCAATTTAATTTCATTCGAGTTATTTTACTTTCCATTTCATTAACCTCTTTTATTTATTTCATGTTTATTTTCATTTACATTTACATTGATTCTTCACTTAGTATATTTTTTTAATACAAATATTAACAACACTTAATAACCATTCCATAAGATTCTTACTTAAGTTCATTTTCATATTTTTATACAACACTTCTAATGTATATATTTAATTCACAACTTAAGTTACATTCTTATTACTTCGATTCATTCATTTACTTTCGATATGAAATTTCAATTTCATTCTACATTACTTAAGTTAGATTTCTTTCTAAAATTTATTTATATTACTTAAGTTTCATCTTTCAATTCAAATATGGATTTCCATGGCTTAACATTCATATTTTAACAATTTCAAAATCTTGTTTCTAACTTGTTATTACTAAATGTATAAGTTGTATAACTTAGTTATTCACAATTTCAAATTCATGGTTATATAATCACTTTAAAGCTTAAGTGTATATTCATTTCAAATTCAATTCATTTAACTTTACTTAAGTTGAATTTCAGTTCATGTAATCCATTTAATTTAATTCACTTACTCCAATTTACTTAACTTCACGTAAGTTAAATTCGATTATATATATATATATTTATCTATGCCACTTTAAATTTGATAAGTTCAAAACTCATTTTCCATATATCTTAAATCAAATCATACTTTGGATTTTAAATTTCAATTCTTGTTTCTCATAGCAAAACTTCAATATCAAATAACTAAGGTAGCAAATTAATCACACAGAAACTCGAAAATGATATTGATGATGCAGCCGTCATCATCCTTATTATTTCCCAGCAACTGTAGTGAATTCAGTGCTTTAAATTCTTTTAAAATCCATTTATTTATAAATTACATTTATAATTTTATACTTATATAATTTCACTTATTCATATTTATATAAGATTCATTCCAAATTTGTTTATCTTGTTGTTTAGATTTATAATAATAACTTCTTTTTAACACACAACAAATAACAAATGATAATAATCAAATATTACCCTTCATTAAAAACCAACAATTTATATACTAATATATAAAATATAATCAAGGTAAAATTATTTCATTTACCCAATTTAAAATAATATAAAACATTTTTATATCACTAACAAATACGCTCTCATATATATATATGCACTCAACTCATTCTATGGTATTACTAACCATATCTATAATGAGTACACATCAAAGCCTAGGAGTATACTAAACATAAGCTTTGATACCAACTGTGATGACCCACAAATACGTACCCTCTAAACCGACAACAAACAACGACTGTCGACCCAGAGCGAACATAATTGCTGATAATCATGAGAAAGAAGAGGGTGGGTGAGAAGAAAGAGAGAAGAAAGAAGAAGAGAAGAGAAGGAAGAGAGAAGCGGAACCAAAACAATATAGAATCTCACATCGTAGCGGAATAACATATAATATAGATTAGCAATCTTTACAAAGAAAAATGGTAATATACATAAATCAATATCAGAGTACACAATAAGTAATCATTAACTTGGATAGTTACAATAACCTTTCCACACAAATGCTGATAATTTATAACAACAACAAAGCAATGCAGCGAAAAAATAAACAGATACGTGCATACGACATGAAGATCTCCAGCTTGCCTACTGAATCTCCAAAAGCACCAAATCTGAAGCTGTAATATACTCGGTCTGACTCGATCATTGAAAGGGAAGAACGCCCGGATCATTCTGGTAAACCAGCGTGAAAAAAACAAATCTCAACTGAATTTATAAAGTTATCAAAATTTTCCTTTATCAAAAAGATAAGGTATCTCGTAAGACCACGTCCACACATAAACACAAACGGGTTTTTCCCTTACGATAACCAAAACCTTTTCATATCAAATCATGTTATATTATAATAGTGTCTATTATACAAATAATAATCAACAAAGTTAAAATTGTTACATTATTAAATTCCTACAATACTAGGCTCTACAAACAAAATGGCAGGCACGTAGTGGATTTTGGATTCCATATAAATGACTGGGTGAACGGACTACCTTTCCAAACCAAATCTTGGTACACCTTTAGAGGGATGTACCTAGGGTCGAGATACTCGGCACCTAAACCAACACAAGATCGGCCTACCCTTTCTTGGATAGTACTGAATATGTCATCACTCTAGTCGTTACCGACCTAAATCCATGGCCACAAGCATACATCATTAATAATTAGATACACGATGTCATAGCATGTAAAGATACATCTAGAAGAGTGATAACATCTCCCAATGGCAGTGACCCACTTAGCCTTTCTGCTTCTATCCCTGTTTCAGTCATTTTTCGGGGAGTGAGACCAAAAGAGGTATCGATTACCTTTCACATATCACATATCACATCGTCTTTGAATGCCATGCTGTTATTCCCATTGACTACTAATTGCCTTCCACAAAAATACAACCCTTGAGCTTGTATGTCTCAAAGAGGGTGTTGAGCTAAAAGAAGTTGCCTTCTCCACCACCACATGATGTACGTTTGTAAAAACCAATATACGTAATCTTAGAAATGCAATTTTAGACACTCATCCATACAAGTTGTCCAGGAACAGGACAAACCGAAGGTATACTCTCCTACCACATCCTATAGGATTAGTAGTGATAGCCCTTGCAATGGATATTTCATAACAAAGAGACTACTGCTACTATATGTATATTGGGATTTTAACCCCCAATGATCAACAAGCAGTCCTTCACTATGAAAATCATAAATATCAATATCATCGAACAACCTGCACAATCGTCGCATATATATTGGGCCGAAGTGTTTTTTAGATAAATTTGGTCCCGGTCTCTTCGCACCAACAATGCAAAAGCATTTCTCAACCTCACACAGAAACCAAGTCTCATAGACTTATCATATCTCCAACTTTCAACTTGCTATCCTTCGGCCAAGAAGGAGCTCGATAGATTGGAGTAATCACTCTGCACTACACGAATCAACATTCTTAACACAAACGATAATCAAGCCTATAGGTCCATTACGTACTAAGTTTACGACTAATTAGTTTCCACATCAAATCGAGAAACTAAAATGGCCAAAAATAAAATTTAGCACTTAAACAGTCACTAGGCCTGATTTATTAATCTTTCATTAATTAAATCGCTTTTCCAAATCATTTACTTCAAATTATCTTTAAATATATATAATTCCAAAACCATTTCATTATTTCAATATTTGGAAAAAATATTCTTATACTTATTTTAATAATAAGTGAGTTCACAATTTATATTATTTTCAAACCATTTAAAATCCATTTTATAATATCACTTTCCAAAACATTCGTTTAAAAAATTATTCTCTTTAAAAACGTGAATATATTTCCTTTTATAAAAATCCATATTTAGCTTATCAAATTAAATTGATTTCACATTTATAAAACACTGAATATAATTCACATTTCTATTTTATAAAAACTTCCATTTATAAAATTCCATTATTAACCAATTTCCCGTTTATCTCATTTATATGTCAAAATCGCATTATAAGTTTATTTACTTATAAATCCCTTTATTTACAAATTCTTTCTTTTGTAATCTCATTATTTATAAAGTCCGTTATAAATTCATTTCTAAATTTTAATTACAAATTCATATACAAATTTGATTACAATTCCATTTCTAATATTTATAAAACACCGTTTATAAAATTTATTTCATTAAATCTCATTATTAATAACATTCCTTTTATAACTTCCTTTCTTTATAAATCTCATTTACTTATAAGGTTTCATTTATAACTTCATTTTAACACTTATTAAACTCGTTTATAATCCCATTACTTTTATTTATAAAATATTAATTTTATAAATCTCAAATATAAACCATCTATAATAAGTTCAAAATTCTTAATTTAACTTATTTTACAAAATAGTTAACTTCATATTTCAAAAATCATATGTATATTTCACAAAAACATAATTTTTATAATGCAAAAATTATAGCTTTTTATTTATTTAAAATAAATCCATTTCTTTAATCATTCAAAAGTTATTAGACCATATTTATTTTCAAAATCACTTTGAAATCCTTTTTAAATTGAAATCATCATTTCTATATTTTAAATTCCAAAAATATGGCCCAATGCTGCAAAAGTACTAAATAAGGGGATTCACATCAATAATATCAATCATGGTATCCATCACATCAAATATCACATAATACAACATATATAACAATATGCGTAAATAAACATCAACCATAATAAGGAATCATGTTGGATCCCTCCAACCTTGTCACCTACAGCAAATATACATATGATAAAATATGTACAATGTTTGCTTCGAGGCAGACGTGCGTACAAAGGGTAATCCGCTCATACACAAGAACGTATAGTGTCTCATCTGCTCCAATCGGCAGGAATATATCCAAATACTAACTACTATAGCATAACATCCAAACAATCATCACATAGCATAAAATAAATTTATTCCCACTTATATAAAAATATAAGTGGGCTAGAGAGAGTGAGTTTTACTCACTTTGTTTCCAATCGTCATTGCAGCGTTTTATTTGGAATAAATTAAACGAGTGTTTAATTTTACCCAAAATTCCAATTTTCTCCAATCGACTCCAATCCAGCTCCGTCGCATATTATTTGCAGTAACGAGTCCAACGCAATTCGTTTCGTGCAACACGGACCTCGTATGAAGAAGTTATGATATTTATAATTTTACACGAAAATAAATAAAATTAATTACTCTTAATTGTTAGTCAACCTTAGGACTTGTTATAAAATATAAATACTAATATTATGGTCTAGATATATATGTATATGCAGGATATATATATGTAGGTACTGAGAATGAAGACTGTACAATATAAAGATTCAAGATAGAGTATAAAGATTCAAGACTGAGTATAGAGATTCAAGACTGACGAATTCAAGATTGAAAAAATTAAGACTTAAGACTCATGAGTATCAAGAGTTCAAGATATCAAGATAAGTAATAGAGTCTAGATTTATGTAAAAACTTCATAATAACACTTAAATCTTTATTCAGATTTTAATTGTGGAATGGAATCCACCTTCTTGCTTTAATAGTGGGATGGAACCCACGACCTTCTCTAGTGGAATGGAATCCACGAAATTTTTAAAATGACTTATTTTTAGATTTTTTCAAAACTATCTTTTAAAAAGACATCTCTCTCCCTATTTAAATATTTTAGCCCTAATTCAAAAACTATTTTTAATCATATTAATTTCAAAATCATTTCTTGTTTTAGAACTATCTCCTGGTTTTAATGTTTTAGCTTTAATCTCAAAATATTTATATATTTAGTTTTTATTACTTTTATATTTCGTAAGATCACTTTCCAAATGTTTTTATAATCATAAAGTATATTCAAAATAGTTTACAAAGTTATAAGATAGTTTCGACAAACTTTAGAAAGAAAATCTCTTTTAAAACAAAAATCAATTTTCAAAATATACTAGGGGATGTCGACATGCCCCTACCCCCATGTCGACATGGTAGCCGTAGAATTTAAAATTCAAATTTTCAAAAGAAGTGTCTATTCGTCATAACCTTTCATGAATGGACATGACTATTATTCCCCTATATATACGATAGTTTTCAACGAATTTTTACAGAAGTTTTCTTTGTTTTCTCTTCTCTTTCTCTTCCATTCTTATTTTCAAACATTCTTAACAAGACCCAGCCGAAATCCTAAGTGAATCAAACTTGATCATCTCTAGTTTGATTCTCTGCCACTCTCTCTCAAAGATCTCAGTGCTATTCAGAGTTATAGGATCATTTGTAATCAAAGATCGAAAGATCGAAGTGTATCGAGTCTCTCTCTATCAAAGTGTGATTGGAAATGGTGTGATTGTGGCCCGTAAATCAATTGGGTGTGATTGTAGCCCATAAATCAATTAGGTGATCTTATAGCCTGGTTAAATCAAGAGAGTTTGCCCTGGACTCGGAGACAGGAGGGTGTATCTCGTGGCCTTGAAATCGAGGTTGTAATATCGACATTATATTTGAAAAGAAATCTGCACAAGAAATTGTGTGGGACTGGATGTAGGGTAACCCCGAACCAGTATAAAATTCCGGTGTATTCTTTCCTTTACTGCTTTTATTTACTATTTGCATCAGTTTCTGATTCTATAATTGTTTCTGTGTTTATGAATTGCATCTATTTGGATTTAATTTGAAAAGATTTCAAAAGGATTCATAAAACTAATTTAACACTATTTACCCCCTCCCCCTCTAGTGTTAATTCTGCCTTAAGATATGTAATCCGCATTTCCTACATTTGGTATCAGAACATTTGTTTTCAAAGTTATCATAATCTGAATTTTGAAAAAGTTTAAAATGGCAATTTTTGGAGATTCTGTTAACACTAGTTCAAAACTGTCTAAATCATCATTGTTTCATAAGTCTGCATATTGTTACTATAGAAAATCATGTTATCTACTGAAATGGTATGTTGTGCAGGAACAAGTGTGTTATATGGCTTTTGAAAAATCAAAACTCAATGGAAAAATGGTGCAAATCAAGAAAAAAAATGGATAATTGATAATGGATGTTCAAGACACATGACCGGTAATCCGAAGATACTGAATGACATAATTTATGAATATGGAGGAATGGTTAACTTTGGAGACAATTCAAAAGGATATGTGACTGGCATCGGCATTGTTGGTAACTCTAAAACTCCTACTATTTCTGATGTTATGTTAGTTAGGAATCTAAAACACAACTTACTTAGCATAAGTCAACTATGTGACAAGGGCTACAAAATTAAATTTGAAAAGGATAAGTGTCACATCGAAGATAATAAATCAAATATTATCTTTGAAGGAATTAGGAAGAAAAATATATATATTCTCAGTATGAAAATCTCAAATGATAAACTATGTCTTTTGGCTAATACAAGTGACCCTTGGATTTGGCATAAAAGATTTAGGCGTTTGAATTTCAAACTCTTATCTAGACTTTCAAAACTTGATCTAGTAAGAGGTCTCCCTAAAATGGATTTTAAAGTAGATAGTATATGTGATGCTTGTTAATTAGGAAAACTTAGAAAGAGTTCATTTAAATTGAAAGATATGATTTCAACTTCAAAACCACTTGAGTTACTTCATTTAGATCTGTTTGGTTCATCTCAAATTCAGTCAATAAGTCACAGTCAATAGTGATCATGGTGGAGAATTTGAAAATGAAAATTTTGAGAATTTCTGTAATCAAAAAGGAATAACTCATAATTTTTCTTTTCCAAGAACTCCATAACAAAACGGAGTGGTAGAGCGTAAAAATAGGACGATTCAAGAGTGTGCAAGAACTATGCTTTCAGATAGTAATTTACTAAGAAATTTTTAGGTTGAAGCAGTCGCTATAGCTTGTTACATTTTGAATAGGATTTTAATTAGACATCTAACCAATAAAACACCATATGAACTTCTTTTCAATAAGAAACCAAAGGTATCTTATTTTAAAGTTTTTGGAAGTAAATGTTTTATACAAAAGACAATTTGGACAAATTTGATCTTAAATCCAACAAAGGAGACTTTATCGGATACTCTAATAGAAGTAAATCGTACGGAGTTTTTAATTTAAAAACTAACACAATTGAAGAAACAGTGCATGTATCTTTTGATGAAAATTTCAAAGATTTTGATCAAATAAATGATGAAGATGATTTTTGTGACACCCCGCACCTCTAGGCACCCCGAAAACAGACATGACTAGAAGCACGGGTGGTCAGGTAAAATAAAAATCCATAACATAGCACAGAGACTAAGGCAATAGCATAAAATGATTAAAATATTACAGCAGAAGAAAACTTTCACTAATTATAAATTAATAGCAAAACGGCTTCATTAAAAACAACATTATCCCAAATTTGTTTCTGAAACCAAAATTACTAAGTAGTCTCCACCAAAACATAAAACATAACAAAGTTCACAATATAGGTCCCCATATATAGAGTAAAGTACGGAAAAGAGAAACGAAGTACATGAAACAAAAGAAACAAAAGCTAAAGATATCAACTGCTCCAATGACCCACCAAGCTGCAAAGAACTACAACCTAGACCTGCCCTCCTGTGATTTGCGGAAAATAGGAATGGGTCAGACAAAAAGTCTGATGAATGAGAATAAATGAAGCAGAAAGAATAAAACAGTTTAATTCCAGGTCCTCCCCGGATATCGCAGAGGGTGAATAATACAAGACAGTGAACCCTTCTTAGATAGAGTTCCAAAGAAGCCAAAGTCCGTAGTCACTCTAGGGAAGTCAACCATGCAGTAATACTAAATGTCAATCAGCCTGTCGGACCTGCTTTCCTTACCTATCCACGTGCTACAGAGTAAAAGTCATGCTCTTCACCCATGCATTGTGACTAAATGGCTCTTACGTCTGACCGGCGCCGACTCAAACAACCTTGCAGGACCCTAAAGTTGCGCTCAGGCTCCGCCAAAATGGACTCCTATCCTCCTGTCTCTTCAGTCACCAACATGGACTTGCCTCTATCCAAAGTGTCGGTCCTCCGAAAGAGCGCCCGCAGCTGGGTTGGCTACGCAAAATCCCTTAATGATCTGCCTAAAGAAGCCTACGCCGGAGCACACTCGTCCTATCCGTCCGCGTCGATCTGACTGAAGAAGCTTACGATTGCGGATGTTATCTATCCTACGTACTAGCAACCTGTGAAAGGTAACAAACATCCTTGCGAACCTACTTGCCCACTCCTATTATGCATAGCCAAAACTATATTCTGGTCTTAACTGCATGAAACACCTATCCGGACCTTTACAAGGTCTGCCTACCAAATCGCTTCCAGATTAAGTAATTTACTGTTAAAGTTTACATATTGTTTATTTCCATTAATCTACTTTAGGCCATTTTTACATCCGATTTGGTTATTTCATAATTTCACTTTTTCTTACAAAAATGGTATTTTAATTTCACGTCTGTTCAGTCCATATGGTTTGTTTGTAATTTTTATGCCATTTTGTTACAGATTTACACTAGCCTTTAGGGTCCATTTAATTTACATTTTTTCCACCCTAATTTACGTTCTCCTTTTAGAGATTTAATCTGTACAAATATTTTATCCAATAGCCACAAACCATTTAATTACACAAAATTCCACTTTTACATTTTCAGGTCACATATGAAACAAACAATTATGCCAATCAGACTTCCCAATTTTGTTCCAAAACCATATTCAAAATTATGTAATTATATCAATCAAAACCATAATTTTATTCAAGTAACATATTCTGAATTTATTCAACTAACTTGTTCTATCTTTAGAAATTGAATACAATTCTAATTCTATTTAATTAAACCAATCTTATTTACGCCATGAAACGTGAATAACAATTTGTTGGTTCCAAATTTCAACCCAAACATGAATTAGAATTGATAAGTGGAAGAAGAAGAAGATACAATAATTTACATAAATTTCAATCTTATTTATGCCATAAAACGTGAATAGACAATTTATATGACCCATATTTCAAACCAAACATGAATTAGATTTGAGAAGTGGAAGAAGAAGAAGAAGTTGCAATAATTTACATCTATTCTCAATTAATAACAGAAATTAATTCATATTAACGTGCCAGAAAAGAACTGAAATTGAACTACTTTATTTTTCTATTTCTTATTAATCTCACTCACCTGGCACTTGAGCTTGCATAAATTTGAAAAAAGCATTGCTTTAATCTTTCTCCCTTTGATTTTCTAAATTCCCCAAATTGCTTGAATATATATAGATAATTTAATTTTGTAGAGATTTGTTTATTTAGTAGAGAAAAGAAGGAAGAATAATACACACTAATTTTACTGTAGAATTATGGCGACGGCTGAATAAGAGATTAGGTTTAGGCTATATAGTTTATTTTTAGATTGTTTGAGTGAATATAATCCATTAGATTATTTTACATTAAATCTGGTTCTTTCATACACTTAATGGTTATCCATTCTAGCCCATACACAACACTCAACCAATAAAATTTAGCCATCTCATCCTATTACATCACTGGAGCAAATGGAAAGCCGCCACATGTCAGAAATAACGCTGAAATACGTAGGAAAATAGCTAGAAACGAACCAGCTAAAAAAACATTGGTCCAGATTTTGGGCGACAATGGGACTTGATCCCTGGTCACTAAGGAAGTCAACATGCGCCTTTACCACTATACCAAATGCGCTTTTAATATCTTTTTAATTGTATTTCCTTTAAAATATCAAAGTGTTATATTCTCCCCCCTTAAAGGATTTCGTCTCCGAAATCTCCAAAGATGGAAGAACGTAATTAACAACCAGCATCCAAGAACTACATCCATCTACTCAACCATCATCCATTTCTAACATTGTCCTTATTTTTAACTAATGCAATTTATGATTTATGCAAAGTGAAATGCATATGAAATTACCTAATGCGAAAAGGTAGTCGGTCTACCGATTCATTTAACCTCCTGTAATGCAAGTATGCTTATGCCATGCAACCAAATGTATGCGATTACCCTAGTATAATTAATAATTCTATATGTATGTTTCAATAATTCAACCAAATGCACCATCCTTATGCAACATCCATTTATATACACACACACAAATATATATATATATATACAACCATATGCAAATGCGATAGATAACAGACATGCATATGCAAGCGTGTGTACCTAGTTGGCCGATTATCCTAATAAATATCTATCTAGTGCATGCAATGCATCCATTTACAAACATTGGCATCCACTTGCAATCATTTTCATCCATCAAACATAACATGCCCTAATGACATGTTTACAACCAAGCTACCATCCTTAGGTTTCACATAAAGATTATCGAAAAGACCCTAACTAAGGAAAGATCAAAGATCAAAGATAGGATATTTGAAGTATACCTTCAAATAGAAAAGGATAAGAAGTTTGAATTCTCTCCTCAGATTCCCATGTGCAGTCATTGGGGTCATCTCCCCACTGAACCTTCATTAGACGAACTTCCTTGTTGCATAATCTCTTGACGATGTGTTCCAATATATGGGTGGGTGTACTAAGCAGAAGTGATTTTCGCTCTACCTCCACTTCCCTTAGCTGATCGGGTTATACTACTATTGCGGAATCATGTAGACACTTCCTCATATGCAAAACATGAAAAACGTTGTGAACTCCTGCCAACTTATCTGGAAGATCAACTCTGTATGCCACTTTTCCAATCCGTGCGGTAATAGGGAAGGGTCCTACAAATCTTGGTACCAACTTACCCACTGAGCCAAATCTCATAACGTTTCTCAGAGGAGAAACCTTGACAAAAAACCATATCTCTAACCATAAACTCCAAATCTGAACGTCTTCTGTCGGCATATGACTTTTGTATATCTTGTGCAATCTTCAACATCTTGCGAATCAAATCTACCTTCTCGGAAGTTTCCCTCACCAAATCTGGTCTAAGCAAGATCCTATCGGTGGTATCCCACCAACAGGCTAGTGATCTACATGGTCTGCCATAGAGGGCCTCGAACGGTGCCAACCCAATGCTTGCTTGATAACTATTATTATACGCAAACTCCACCAAAGGTAGGTGGTCTTCCCAAGAGTCTCTGAAATCAATGATGCACAATCTGAGCAAATCTTCCACTATTTACCCTCTTAGTCTGTCCATCTGTCTGAGCGTGATATGCCGTGCTCAGATTCAATTCTGTTCCCAAGGCTTGGTGAAGACTCCTCCAAAACTAGCTGGTGAATAATGAATCTCTGTCACTCACAATGCTGGCGGGAACTCCATGAAGCCTAACTACCTCCCTTACATAAAGAGTCGCCAAAGAAGCTGCTGTCCTATTACTCTTAATGGGTATAAAATGAGCGCTCTTCGTCAGTCTATCCACAATGACCCAAATGCTCGTGTTCCCTCTCCGTGACCTTGGTAATCCATCCACGAAGTCTATAGAGACGCTCTCCCATTTCCATAATGGAATATCCAATGGCTGCAACAGTCCTCCGGGCTTCTTTTATTCTGCCTTTAACCTTTGGCAAGTGATGCACTTCGATACATACTCCGCCAACCTCTTCTTCATTATGGGACAATAGAATACCCTCTTCATATCCCGGTACATCTTATCACCACTGGGTTGCACTGTCATCCTAGAATGATGTGACTCGGCCAACACCGCATCTACTAAATCCTCACTACAGGGAACACAAAGTCTACCATCCCTTCTAAGCCATCCCCTAGTGTCCATGGTATAGTGCCTAAAATGTGGTGATGACTCTCCTCTACCAAGCTTATCTAAAATCTCCTGTAACTCTTCATCCTCACCTTGCCTTGCTCCAATCTACTGCATCAAAGTAGGCTGGACGTTGAGGGCTGCTAATAATCCCGGAGCTAAATCCGATGGAGGTCTAAAATCAAAGGTAGCAATGTACTCCAAATGTTTCCATTCCAAAAATAGAGGACTTAAAACCACTTTGCGTCTAATCAACGCATCTGCCACTACATTACCCCTAGTAGGGGTATAGGAAATCTCAAAGTCATAAGAGGCTAAAAACTTCATCCATCTTTGCTGTCTCAAATTCAAGTCTTTCTGAGAGAATAGATACTTCAAAGACTTATTATCCATGAAAATCTCAAATCTTTCTTCTAAGAGATAGTGCCTCCAAAACTTGAGAGCAAAAAATATAGCTGCCAACTAAAGATCATGCATCGGGTAGTTCTTCTCGTGCATTTTCAACTGTCTACTCGGATAGCACACTACCCTACCCTCTTGCATCAGTACCGCCCCTAGCCCCGTACCATAAGAATCCATATAAACTGAGAAAGGCTTGGTTTCATCCGGTAATACCATTACGGCGCGGTTGTCAAAGCTCTCTTCTATCGACTAAAGGCATCCTTACACTTGGCATCCCAAACAAAAGCTGATCTTCTTGGTAAGGCGGGTAAGTGGAGCTGATATCCTAGCGAAGTCCTTAATGAACTTCCTATAGTAGCCTGCAAGACCAAGGAAACTCCTTATGTCTGTGGCATTCTTAGGAGTCTGCCAATCCTGTACCACTGCCACTTTTGCCGGATCTACTGCAAGTCCATCCTCCGAAACGATGTGTCCCAAAAAGCGAACCTCATCCCTCCAAAAGTGGCACTTGGAGAACATCGCCTTCAACCTATGTTCTCGTAGGGTCCTAAGCACTTCTTCCAAGTGAGCAGTATGCTCCTCCTTGCTTCGCGAATAAACCAAAATATCGTCGACAAACACCACCACAAACTTGTTCAACGATTCGTGAAATACTTGACTCATCAGGTCCACAAATTATGTCGGAGCATTGGTTAGCCCAAATGGCATGACTAACCACTCAAATAACCCATCCAGAGTCCTAAACGAAGTCTTCTCGATGCTATCCTCCGCTGCACACAACTGATGAAATCCCGTGGCCAAATCGAGCTGCGAAAATACCTTGGCTCCTACTAGTTGGTCGAAAAGATCATCTATATGGGGAAGAGGATAACGATTCTTCTTCGTTGGCTTATTAAGCTCCCTATAATCCATGCAAAGCTTAAGAGAGCAATCCGCCTTAGTGGAAAAGACGACACGTGCACCCCACTAAGAAATGCCCCTACGAATGAAGCCCTTCTCCAAAGGCTCTCCAATCTGCTTGCTCAACTCACGACGTTCCTTGGGTGCCATATGCTTTACCGGTAAAGCAACCTATTTGGCAATATCGACAAGATAAATCTTGAACTTGATCTCTCTTCGAGGTGGAAGGCCAGCAACCTCCTCGAACACATCTGGAAAGTATTTAACAACGAGTACCGACCTCAAACTATCGGGCGATAAGTCAAGAGAATAAAGGTAGCTCAACATGACTGATTCTCTAGGATCATAAGATACCTCCAAGGTACGTCTACTACAAGTGCCTAACCTCACTACCCTCTTATTGCAATCAAGAACAGCACCATACATGGATAGCCAATCCATACCAAAAATCAACCCAAACCCGGAAAAGCCCAATACAAAGGCACTACAGTCAAACTCAACCCATAAAATAAACAATTTCAAATCCCGACATAACATGGACAAATAGGCCGATCCTCCCACGGGATTTTATACTACTACCGGGTCGATCACTAAGCAAGCATCAAGACCAGGACCCTCTACCAAAGTACTAGATATAAAAGGGTGCGAAGCTCCAAAATCAAATAGGGTACGAACAGGAAAATCATAGATGGATAACACACCTTTGATGATCACCTTCTTTCCTTGGTCCACAACCGGACGAGTACTAGAGGAAGGAGCTGCCTCTAAAGCATACGCCTGAGCAGGCTGTGAAGGTGTCTGTGAGCTGTCCTTGGTTCAACGGACAGTCTTTTTTCATATGCCCCACTTGATCGCAAAGATAGCACCTCAGTCTTGGTTTCTCTCCTGCCCCTCTACAATCCTTAGCAAGATGACCTGGTTTCCCACAAGTATTGCACTTCCAGTCCTTCCATGGAACTTCCCTTTTTCCACTTGACTCTCCTTCTCCTCTCCTCTTTCCTTTCCACTGCTTCTTCCCATCACTCTTCTGCACCACATCTCCTTTCTTCTCAGTATCAGCAAGTAAAGCCATCTATACCAATCCCTCAAAAGTGGCTCCCATCGGAATATGGCTCACCACCAAACTCTGTAGTGGATGACTCAAAATCTTAGCGAACTTCAACTCCTCCTTATGAGGAGTATTGATCGGGTCTAGTCCAAACCTGGCAAGCTCGTTGAATTGATTAACATATTCCTGAACTGTCATATCCTTTTGCTTGAGCTGTATAAATTTATCTAGCCGCACTCCCTCTTCAGCTTGCGATAAGAATTTCCTCTCGAACCTAGTACGAAAATTCTCCCAAGTCAAATTATCAGCCTCAGCCTCCATAATCTCCCACCAACAAAGAGCCTCTCCCTACAACTTCCATGAAGCCACTACCTCCGAGCCAAGTCCTCCAATCCCATAAGTCCAAATATCCACTAACAACTACGGATCCAAGCTCTCGCCTCAGTATATGACTCGGTGCCAAGAAATGGTTTGCCTCTTAAGCTAGTATAGTCCTAGCATAACTTGGGAAAATCGGGAACGCATGGCGAATGGGCTGGAGCCCCTTCCACCGGAGAAACATCCCTAGCTGATGGCTCTGCTGGTGCAGTAGCCTGCAAATAACGTCTGAACCAAGCAGGCATATTTAGGCCTGGAACTTCGGGGATATCTTGCAGTTCAGACATTTCTATCATTGGATATTAAAAAGATGGGATTAAGTACTCCATGAATTGTTCAATGGAAAGGGAGGAAGAGATATGAGGGACCCATTTCTAAAATTTCTTTTTTTTCCAAAATATATACATATACTTTTAAAATTATTATTTGAAATATCCTTTAAAAATTATTCGAAAACCTTTATATTTTTAAAATATTTTTAGGATTACCGAAACCTTAGCTCTGATACCAACTATGATACCCCGCACCTCTAGGCACCCCGAAAATCGGACAAGACTAGAAGCACGAGTGGTCGGGTGAAATAAATATCCATAACATAGCACAGAGACTAAGGCAACAACATAAAATGATTAAAATATTACAGCGGAAGAAAACTTTCACTAATTATAAATTAATAGCAAAACAGCTTTATTAAAAACAACATTATCCCAAATTTATTTCTGAAACAAAAAGTACCAAGTAGTCTCCACCAAAACATAAAACATACAAAGTTTACAATATAGGTCCCCATATACAGAGAAAAGTATGGAAAAGAAAAATGAAGTACATGAAACAAAAGAAACAAAAGATGAAGATAACAACTGCTCCAATGACCCTCCAAGCTGCAAAGAACTGCAACCTAGACCTGCCCTTCTATGATTTGGGGAAAATAGGAAAAATAAGAATGGGTCAGACATAAAGTCCGGTGAATGAGAAATAAAATGAAGCAAAAAGAATAAAATAGTTTAATTCCAGATCTTCCCCGGATATTACAAAGGGTGAATAAATTAATGCAGTGAACCCTTCTTAGATACAGTTCCTAAGAAGCCAAAGTCCGTGGTCACTCTAGGGAAGTCAACCATACGGTAATACAAAACGTCAATCGGCCTGTCAGACCTGCTATCCCTAGCTATCCTCGTGCTACAGCGTGAAATTTTTGCTCTTCACCCGTGCACTGTGACTAAATGCCTCTTACATTTGACCAGCGCCGACTCAAACAACCTCGTAGGACCCCGAAGTTGCGCTCAGGCTCCGCCAAACTGGACTCCTATCCTCATGTCTCCTCGGTCACCAACATGGACTTGCCCTTATCTAAAGTGTCAGTCCTCCGAAAAAGCTAACGCAGCTGGGTCGGCTGAGCAAAATCCTCCAACGATTTGCCTAAAGAAGCCTACATCGGAGCACACTTATCATGTTTCGTCCGCGTCGATCTGCCTGAAGAAGCTTATGATTGCGGATGCTATCTATCCTACATACTAGCAACCTATGAAAGGTAACAAACATCCTTGCGAACCTACTTGCCCGCTCCTAGTATGTACAGCCAAAACTATATTTTGGTCTTAACTACATGAAATACCTATCTAGACCTTTACAAAGTCTGCCTACCAAAATCGCTTCCAGATTAATTAATTTTACCATTAAAGTTTACACACTATTTATTTCCATTAATCTGCTTTAGGCCATTTTTAAATCCGATTTGGTTATTTCACAATTTCCCTTTTTCTTACATAAATGGTATTTCAGTTTCACGTACGTTCAGTCCGTATGGTTTGTCTGTAATTTTTATGCCATTTTTTTACAGATTTACATTAGCCTTTAGGGTCCATTTAATTTACATTTTTTCCACCCTAATTTACGTCCTCCTTTTAGAGATTTAATATGTACAAAATTTTTATCCAATAGCCACAAACCATTTAATTACACAAAATTCCACTTTAACATTTTTAGGTCACATATGAAACAAACAATTATGCCAATTAGACTTTCCAATTTTGTTCGAAAACCACATTCAAAATTATGTAATTATATCAATCAAAACCATAATTTTATTCAAGTAACATATTCTGAATTTATTCAACTAACCTGTTCTACCATTAGAAATTGAATAACAATTCTAATTCAATTTAATTAAACCAATCTTATTTACGCTATGAAACGTGAATAACAATTTGTTTGTTCCAAATTTCAACCCAAAGATGAATTAGAATTAAGAAGTGGAAGAAGAAGAAGATACAATAATTTACATAAATTTCAATCTTATTTATGCCATAAAACGTGAATAGACAATTTATATGTCCCATATTTTAAACCAAACATGAAAAAGGTCTGAGAATTGGAAGAAGAAGAAGTTGCAATAATTTACATCTATTCTCAATTAATAATAGAAATTAATTCATATTAACATGCCATAAAAGAACTGAAATTGAACTACTTTATTTTTCTTTTTCATATTAATTCCCACTCACCTGGCACTTGAGCTTGCATAAATTTAAAATAGGCTTTGCTTTAATCTTTCTCCCTTTGATTCTTCTAAATTCCTCAAATTGCTTGAATATATATAGATAATTTAATTTGGTAGAAATTTGTTTATTTAGTAGAGAAAAGGAGGAAGAATAGTATACACTAATTTTACTGTCAAATTATGGCGATGGCTGAATAAGAGATTAGGTTTAGGTTAGATGGTTTGTTTATAGATTAATTGAGTGAATATAATCCATTAGATTATTTTAGATAAAATCTGGTTCTTTCATACACTTAATGGTTATCCATTCTAGCCCATACACATCACTCAACCAATAAAATTTAGCCATCTCATCCTATTACATCACTGGAGCGAATGGGAAGCCGCCACATATCAGAAACAACGCTGAAATATGTAGGAAAATCGGTGGAAACGAATCAGCTAAAAAAACATCGCTCCAGATTTTGGGCAACAATGGGACTTGATCCCTAGTCATTAAGGAAGTCAACATGCGCCTTTACCATTATACCAAATGCACTTTTAATTTCTTTTTAATTATATTTCCCATAAAATATCGAGGTGTTACAATTTTGTTGCTTTAAATAATGAATCAAATGAAAGAAATTGTGAAACTGTTCATCCTAATAAAAGGATTAGGCTTTTAAAAGGTCATCGTATAGAAAATATACTAGGAAATATTGAATCTTTTGTTAGAACTAGAAATCAATTAAACTAGATGAGTAATGTAGCTTTTATATCAACTATTGAACCCAAAAATCCAAAGGAAGCATCATCTGATGATTCATGGATTCTTGCTATGCAAGAAGAACTGAATCGATTCACCAGAAATGATGTATGGGAACTTGTTCCTAGAGCTGAGGACAAAACTATAATAGGAACTAAATTGGTTTATAAAAATAAAATGAATGATCAAGGTGAGGTCATTAGAAATAAAGCTCGGTTAGTTGCGCAAGGTTATTGTCAAGAAGAAGGAATAGACTTTGATGAAACCTTTGCACCCGTAGCACGATCAGAAGCCATTATAATTCTACTTGCTTTCGCAAATCACAACAATTTCAAATTATTTCAAATGGATGTCAAAAGTGCCTTTTTAAATGGTTTTTAAAAAGAGGATGTTTATGTTAAACAACCTCCACTTTTTGAAGAAGAAAAGTTTCCAAATTAAAGAAAGCTTCATATGGTCTGAAGCAAGCTCCTAGAGCCTGGTATGACAGACTAAGATCTTACCTACACTACAACAAAAAGTGTCTTTTATAGCGACATATAGCCGCTATTAATCACAACCATAGCGGTTTGATAAGCGCTGTATATCGACATGTTATAAAAAACTGTTGAATATTTATAACACAAAATATGCTGCTATGGTTGAGCTTAGTTTTATAATGCAAATTCGCCGCTATGGTACGTTAATTCAATAGCTCATTATAGCCGCTATAATACAGCTAAATCTCAATGGAACTGGAAATCTTTATAACACCATTTTGCCGCTATAAAATATTTATTCAATAGCTCATTATAGCCGCTATAATACAGCTAAATCTCAACGGAATTGGAAATCTTTATAACACCATTTTGCCGCTATAAAATATTTATTCAATAGCGGTCATTTCACGCTATTAAATCAACATGTTATAGTATTGATAAATTCTTTTACAGCTCATATATGCCGCTATAAAAATCGTAGATACACTTTTTAAGAGCTATGCCTATATATTACATTTTAATAATAGCAATCAAACTAAATCTTCATAAACGAATAAAGATTATAATCAACAAATATAACACAATAGCATGCTCAGAAAGAAATGTGATATATTTTTCATTACAGTGTACAAACATTAAAGCAAGTGCATAACCATTGAATAAAACATAAGCCTGCAGCCAAGTTAACACAGAGAAACAGAAAATAATGTTAATTTAATAAGTTTACAATTGTTATTACTCAGACACTCGTGTTTCTAACATGGTAAAAAGAATACACAGTGCACATACTGTTCTGTGCATCTGTGAACCTCTGTTCTCTGCCTGCACTTCAGTAATCACCTCCAACCTTCTCTACAGCTTCACATCACCAAATTACATCTCTCTGACCTATCCACAATCGAGCAAATCTATGCATTTCCTTTCATCTCCACATCAATCATTACAAAAACACATTTCTGACTATCTCCATATACACCATAACCAAGCAACTACATAACATTTGTACCTGTCACTACCTTGCCAACCACTAGAGCTGCCAGAAATCATCCTTGTCATTCATCACCCCGACCAGCTGTTACCACTCCTCCACCTGATCTTCCAAGATGCTTCCCACATACTTCACCGATCTCCATCTCTGACATACTATTCTTCATCCAAGAAATTCTATTTCATTAATTTACATCATTCCTGCAAACAACTCCCCTACACACTCAATTCAACAGTATACAATCATCACAATTTAATCTTGCCACCTCTGCCTTGCTTCTACACACATACAAAACCATCTACAACCATCTCCTTGCCCTCTGGCCGACCCAGACGACCCAACCGCTGATTGCAATCGCGACCATTTACACATCAACCACCTTCTATCTGCCAACTTCAAAATCCTTCAACACCCCCCTCTTCTTGCATATAATATTGGCAGCACCGACTGTATACATTCCAAATCAATTTCCTGTACAACCCAAATTTCATCACCATACATCCATCACCTCCTTTCACCACAAAATAGCACACTAACCCACCAGCAGTGCTTCATTGTTAGATAACAACATCATGCAATAACCTCATGCCTTCAACCTTCTCACAATCAAAACAACACACACTTCCATCAACAAACACAATTCGAACACTTCCATCAACAAACACCAGCTTTCAACTTGACCTTCGTCCCCGGCACAAGACACTATCAACCACACTGTCAATAAAATCTTTCATTACCCCACACTTTCAACCGTAATATTATCCACAACCAACTACAGTGCTGATCCCTATAATACATCCTCTTGCTACCTATAATACCCAACCATAACTGCTACTTTCAACCACAACCAAACAAAGCAACAAACACCAACCAAATACTTCACAAAGCAGTCACTGGCAAACCCCATCCACTCATCTATGAATTGACATTATTTTCTGACATTATTTTCTGGCTATTACACTACCACCGAAATACAAAAATTGAACACTATCTTTATCATCGATCAAGGTTGAAAAAACTAAACATAAATAAGATGGAAGAAGTCATCATAAAAAATACGAGTGTCTAAAAAAGAGGAAGAATGAATGTGAGAGGCAGTGCAGACTGCAAAAGCATAGATTTTTTTACAAACTATAATATTATTTACCTAAATTATTATAGTGATATTATTTTAACCATGTAACCTATGATTATCACAAGATGAGATTTATAACAATAAAGCTAATTATAACATTAAAGCTAATTATAACATTTTCGTTTATCTGCATTATCTTTTGATTTATTAAAAACCCATTTCAAATTTTTGTATGTTATTTATTAACTGTAATTTTTGGTATTGTTGAATAAGTGTATTTGAACAAGTTTAGACCACCAAATGTATTTGATATGACCTTTCCAGGATGAAAGGCTTCCTTATTGATTGAATTGAAAAAATCATCTTCCATGCAATAAGCAGGTGAATAAAGATTGAGTTATTTTACATAAGCATATTTATTGCATGTTTATATAACATTTGTTAGTTTAGAACTTGATAAAAACTACAATAAGTTTTCTTGGTATGTTAGAGGGTCTTTAATTACACATATTGTAAATTCAAGCTTTAGTTGTTTCACTTGAACTATAAAATGCATGTTATTTTTGTTCTGTAGTGAAACTAATTTTGAATATAGTCATTGATAGTTAAAAGCCATATGAGTTATGTATGTAGAACTTATCATATACATATATACTTGAACATTTGAAAATATAAAATCATCATTCTTGAATACTATTTTTTATATACAGAGAATGGATTTAAAACTCATATGCTGAGAGCGTACAACCCAATTTGACCTAGAATCCGAACATTGCAAGTACCTCCAATAACTCATTGTTACAATCACTAAATGGCATGGTTTAAATAACCTTAGATGAAGAAAAGAAGCCAGTTAGAAGCGCATCAAACTTCTTTGACAAGTAAATTCTCTTCATTCATTCATTGAATAAAAAAAAATTGGGTTGTCCAATTTGATAATAATTCATATTACAGTTGGAAAACACTTCTCAAAGAAAGGCAAATGAGTAGAGGATTGATTAACAAAGAAACAACAAATAGTAAAGGCATTAATCTTTGGTTTGATCTATGGATTTATGGATTATCTTTAACTGATCTATTGGGATGGCAGGAAATTTCTACACTGGGTGGCCCAAACAGGAAGGTTTCTACTCTCCTACGTTGAGCTTAAAGCAAAATATCAAATTTGGAACAAGCTAAGATCAAAAGCTAAGACCATTGCTGAGGAAGAAGACACGTATAGTGTAAATTCTTCATTAATTTCAGATGTGTTAGATTTCCTTGAAACATCAGATAATAGAATCAGCCTTCCTACTACAGAGGTAATAATATTTTTCATGCTTGTTATTTATTAATATTTTTGTTTGGATAAATGAAATTATTAGTCTTCTGCTTTCTCTTGTTAATCTACTATATTTTATATATTTGCTCCCATGTTCATGCATCATAGTACCATTTTTATACTTATGGGTTGGATTTTAATAATAATAATAATAATATTTGAAAAAAAAGCACTTACCTCAAGGAATTCACCTAAAATTCCTTTACTATGTGATTCTAAATCCTTAAGTTGTTTGTCCATTTCAGCAAGAGCTTGCCCATCAAACGTTCACTGCACGAGTGTTGCACTCTTAAGTGAAATAGTTGAGTTGCGCCCGAAGCTGCAAATATATCAATAGATTAAATAAGACCCTTTTACAAATTCCTCGATATTTCTATTGAATTAGTACAACTCAAAACATATAATACACTGTCAATTGGAAGAGCTCACAACCTAATCTTAGATTCTCAATAACATGTAGAATGTAGAACATAATATATAAGACATTTTGATATCTAAAAAAATAAAAGTTTCAAATTAACAAATTATAAATAGACATTAAATTTTCAAACATATTAATTAGTTGTATGTAGGAACAAATAAATCATTTGTTTTCTCATGTCTCCGTATACAAAGTGTCAATGTAATCAAAGATCACAAATCAAGTTCAGTATTGAAGGTAAACTGAAATTATTTGACTACACTGTAGATCTAATGTCATAGCACCTGCCTTCATGGACTCCGTGAGCAGGAAATTAACAGAAATTCACACATATAACAGCAGAGCAATCCAAATTTAGCAGGATAACCAATAATTTTAAAGTCATACCTCCTTGTTCCATTTTCTTCTTTTTGAACTAAAACCTATGACAAATTTCCAATGCATGCACTCTTAGTAATGGTTGAATAATAATTCACTGGTGACTTGAGCCTGAAGTAGTAAATTTATCACTAGACAAAACAAGGATTTCTAGAGAACCTTTCAATAATTATATTGAACAAGTAATAATGCTCAACTAAAATCATCATATAATAATACACTGTTAACAGGGTAGCTCACCACCTAATGCCAACAATATATAAAATGCAGAACATAAGATAGATATCTTGTTCGCAAGATAAAAGAACACATTGGCATCCAAAAAGAAAAGTTTGAAACAAATAACTCGTAAAGCAAATAGAGAAGATTCAAACCGGGTACCAGAATAAAATGGCACTTAAGCCTTGTGATAGTGATGCAGTTTGTAGAGCAAAACCTTCCCATTTGAAATCCCAACTGCCACAAATCCACCTCCAGGACTGAAACCCAAGCACCTCGGTTTTGCAAGCTAAACCTAGGAAGAGGCCAATTCGAAAACACAGTAAGAGTTGGAACATGAACAAGCTTCAATCCATTCTTGCTTTTACTCAAGCATACAGCCAGCAGCTGTGCATCATGGTTAAACTTCATAAACTCAACCTCAGTAGTAAAATTCTCCACCACCTTCAATGGCTTTCTTTTCCCTCCAGAGTCCAAGAAACTCATCCCTTTTATAAATGCTCACAATTCACTGTTTGAACCAACTAGAATTAAACAAACTACCATCATAAGAAGCGCATAGACTCATACCAGTAATGCATCCTTCATCCTTCGCTCTATGAAAGCAAGTTCTTGTTCTTAGATGAATATCCAAATGATATATTTCTCCATCGGTTCCTATACTCAGCAGCTGGTTTCCGTTATCAGCAAAAGCTATGGATCAGACTTCTCCGTTCATTTTAACGGTTCCTACAAGCTCTTTGGTTGAAGTAGAAACTAAAAGGATGTAACCATCTAAACTAGCAAATTTTCAGTTTTGAATCAGGAGAAACCTCGAATATTTCTAAACTCTTCTCCTCTCTTCCAGTTATAGGCCAAATTTTGTCAATGTTCGATTTTATTAAATTTTGTCGATTCTCGAACATTCCTTTACCAACTAGAATAACAAATACATATTTTTAGCATAAATAAAAAATAAAATGATCAGTCAAATAAGCAAATTCATGGAACTAGTTTATAGTTAAACGCGTTACATTCATGTATTAAAGGTAGTATCATAATAATCTATTTAGAACACATGACAGGAAAGAAAAAAGCTAAGTTGATTAAATTTAAAAAAAAATTGTAACTAATATAATGATATTTTCCATGTACAATTGATAGAAAAAGGAGGGAAATTTTTCTGAAAACACAAATATTTGTTTCAATGCATCTTTGAGGAGGTTTCAAATCATTACACAAATTTCTTACTGTACAATCTGAAGTCAAATCACTTCATGTTATTACACAAACAGACAAATAATAGCACCCAATAACATCTTGAACTGATCATGCAACAATCATCCACAACCACATAGTTGCAAAATCAGTGGTGTAACCGAAAGGAATGAGATGATGAAATGAAAAAAGAAAAGACCAGCTATCGTAGGAAATTAAACAGATATCAAAACAAACTCACCATTAAGTTAAAGCAGCGATCATTCATAAGCCAAAGCAAGCAATTAGTTGAACACTTGACAGCGAGCATAATTTTGTGCAATTACTACAATATGATATGGATGGACTTACAGGAAAGCAATGGTGGAGTATTCGCAATAAGTCGAAGTCGAAGTTGGAATTTAAGAGCAAGCATAGTAGGGATTTGACGGTTTGATGGATAGCAGCGATTTGATGGAGTCGGAAATGGAGCTTGGAGATGCAATGGAATTTGAGCGGACGATAGCAGAATTCAGGCGGTAACAAAATCGAAGATTATATCCAAAATGCGAAGCCCTAGCTTCGACAGATCGGAGCTACATGCAAAGCCCTAGCTTCGAAATCGAAGGAGTTTGCTTTCTTCGACAAAACTTGAGAGGGTTTCTGCTTCTTCGAATCGCTAACGTAATTTGGAGGAGGGAGCTGCGCGCGTTTTGGAGTCTTCGAATCGCTAACGTAATTTGGAGGAGGGAGATGCGTGTGTTTTGGAGGGAGGCGAAATGGTTTTGGAGGGAGAGGGAAAATAATTTGGAAAGTTGGAGGGAGATGTTTTGGGGCAGCGTTACACGTGAAGGGGAAGGGAGATGCGCGCGTTACACCTGTAGGGAGAACAAAAATCAACCGGTAACTAGATAATTAAGGGTCAATAATAATGCTTCATAACGCGTTATTAAATAGCGTTATTAATATCATATTTTGTTGTAGTGCTATTACAATCAAATTTTGAAATTGGTAAAGTAGATAATACTCTTTTTATTAAAAGAAACAAAAATGATATCCAATTAGTACAGATTTATGTAGATGATATAATTTTTGGATCAACAAACAATGAAATGAACAAAGTGTTTTCTGAAATAATGACAAAAGAGTTTGAGAGGAATCATATGGGTGAACTTACTTTCTTTTTAGGATTGCAAATAAAACAATTAGATAGTGGTATTTTCATTAGTCAAGAAAAGTATGCTAGAAATCTAATTAGTAAGTTTGGTATGACCACTGTGAGTGGAAAACCCACTCCTATGGCAACCTATGAAACCTTAAATAAAGTAGACATGTCAAAAGATGTTGATCAAAAACTATACAGGGGAATGATTGGATCGCTACTCTATATAACTACGAGTAGGCCTAATATCATAAATAGTGTTTGTCTCTGTGCAAGGTACCAATCTCAACCCAAAGAAACCCATTTAAAAGCTGTTAAATGTATCCTAAGATATGTTAAACACACTTTAGACTATGGCCTATTTTACCCAAAAAATGATTCATTTGATTTAATCTCATATTGTGATGCAGATTATGCTGGTTGTAAATTAGACCGAAAAAGTACAAGTGGAACTTGTTACTTTTTAGGACATTCTCTGGTTTCCTGGTTTAGTAAAAAGAAAAATACTGTCTCACTATCAACAACTAAAGTAGAATATATCTCCGCTGCTTTGGCTTGTTTTCAAGTTATCTATATGCAAGAGGCCCTAAAGGATTTTGGATTAAATATTTCAAAATCACCAATTTATTGTGACAATACAAGTGCAATAAATTTATCGAAAAATCCTACTCATCGTGCCAGAACAAAACATATTGATATCAGACATCATTTTCTCGGAGATAATATAAGTAAAGAGATTATTTCTCTTGAATTTATCAACACTGAGAATCAAATAGCTGATATTCTGACCAAACCCTTGAATCAATCAACATTTATTAAATTAAGAAGAGAACTAGGTATTTGTTCTATAACTGAGATATAGAATATAGATATAGTAACATATATATTTAAATAAATAAAGAAAACAAAATTGTCAAAATTTTCAAAGGGATGTCGACTTGCCCCTACCCCCCATGTCGACATACATCGGTAAAATTTGAAATTTTGATTTTCCCTCTAAAATCGGTTTGGTGGTTATATAATCACAACATTTCGAATTTTTCTATCTTCTTACTTCATTTTCTCTGTAATAAACTTCTAAAAATATAAAATAATGGCCTCCTCTTCTAAATCAAACCAAAATGCAACCTTTTCCTTCCCTTCTCCTAATTCTGGTCCATTTCAACGAACTACATTGGCTCGAGTAATGAAGATCGAGGTAATTATGAAGGATTCTCTGCAAATGCTGACTAAATTACAAGTCATGCAAATAAGGATGGCAAAGGAACAAGAGAAACAAGGCAAGATTCCTAGAAATTTGCAAAAATTTCTAATGGATAATCATGCAGACCGTATTGTGATTGAAGATGATTCCTCTAATATACATATTCATAATCCATTAGAGGACGACGAAGAAGAAGAAGACCAAGAGGAAGAAGCGCAAATGGACGAAGACGATAAAGTTATTTGCGTTGGAGAAGTCTATTTTGACAAAAATGGTAATTTGGTCGAACAACATGGAAACTTTTGTCTCCATTACCCTAATTGTTCGATTCCGAAGTCACCAACTGTCAAGGACTCTCATTAGATTATTATTATATTAATGTTTTTATATTTTGTGTATTGTATATATTTGTGTCTATGTTTCATATATAATAAAATTAGACTTATGTTTCGCTTATTATACTTCGTTATTAGCATTTAGTTCCATAGTATTAGTTTAAGGGGGAGTTATATAGTTTAGGCTTAGTTTTTGTTAATGACAAAAGGGGAGAATTATAAAATAGGTTAGATAGGCTTAGATTAAGGGGGAGTTAGTAGATTAAGGGGGAGTTGTTGGAATAAAAGGGAGTCGGAGTAGAATCGAAGTTTGTTGGAGTAGATTTTATAAACATAGGTCGCCATCATTAAAAAGGGGGAGATTGTTAGTTTCTGAGATGATGGTTTTGATGACAACAACCTTAGGACTTGCTATAAAATATAAATACTAATATTCTTGTCTAGATATATATGTATATGCAGGATATATATATATATATATATAACTAGGTACTAAGAATGAAGACTGTACAATATAAATATTCAAGATTGAGTATAAAGATTCAAGACTGAGTATAGAGATTCAAGACTGACGAATTCAAGATTGAAGAAATCAAGACTGAAGACTCATGAGTATCAAGAGTTCAAGAGTTCAAGATATCAAGATAAGTAATAGATTCTAGATTTATGTTAAAACTTCATAATAGCACTTAAATCTTTATTCGGATTTTAATTGTGGAATGGAATCCACCTTCTCGCTTTAATAGTGGGATGGAACCCACGGCCTTCTCTAGTGGAATGGAATTTCAAAATGACTTATTTTTAGATTTTTTTAAAACTATATTTTAAAAAGACATCTCTCTCTCTATTTAAATATTTTAGCCGTAATTCAAAAACTATTTTTAATCATATTAATTTCAAAATCATTTCTTGTTTTAAAGCTATCTCCTGGTTTTAATGTTTTAGCTTTAAGCTCAAAATATTTATATATTTAGTTTTTATTACTTTTATATTTCATAAGATCACTTTCCAAAGGTTTTTATAATCTTAAAGTTTATTCAAAATAGTTTACAAAGTTCTATGATAGTTTCGACAAACTTTAGAAAGAAAATCTGTTTTAAAACAAAAATCAATTTTCAAAATATACTAGGGGATGTCGACATGCCCCTATCCCCCATGTTGACATGGTAGCCGTAGAATTTAAAATTCAAATTTTCAAAAGAAGTGTCTATTCGTCATAACCTTTCACGAATGGACATGACCATTATTCCCCTATATATACCAATAGTTTTCAACAAATTTTTACACAAGTTTTCTTTGTTTTCTCTGCTCTTTCTCTTCCATTCTTATTTTCAAACATTCTTAACAAGACCCCGCCGAAATCCTAAGTGAATCAAACTCGATCGTCTCTAGTTTGATTCTCTGCCACCTCTCTCAAAGATCTTAGTGCTATTCGGAGTTACAAGATCATTTGTAATCAAAGATCGAAAGATCGAAGTGTATCGAGTCTCTCTCTATCAAAGTGTGATTCGAAACGGTGTGATTGTGGCCCATAAATCAATTGGGTGTGATTGTAGCCCGTAAATCAATTAGGTGATCTTGTAGCCTGGTTAAATCAAGAGAGTTTGTCTTGGAATCGTAGACAGGAGGGTGTATCTCGTGGCCTTGAAATCGAGGTTGTAATATTGACATTATATTTGAAAAGAAATTTGCACAAGAAATTGTGTGGGACTGGATGTAGGGTACCTCCGAACCAGTATAAAATTTCGGTGTGTTCTTTCCTTTACTGCTTTTATTTACTATTTACATCTGTGTCTGATTCTGTGATTGTTTCTGTGTTTGTGAATTGCATCTGTTTGGGTTTAATTTGAAAAAATTTCAAAAAGATTCATAAGATTAATTAAACACTATTCACCCCCCTTGCTCTAGTGTTAATTCTGCCTTAAGATCTGTAATCCGCATTTCCTACATTAATTACCGTAGTTAATTTTAAATTAACGTAGGGTGAATCTCGGTCGTTCGATTAAGTTTCTTCCAATGAGGGCTGCACCGTCCTTTCTTCATATCCCTCACGCTATTCCAATAAACTGTAACCCATTAACACCATCTTTGACCGTGATTTCTTCCACCTACAAGCCATCGGAGCAAGATCGGAGACCATCACCACTATGCCTTGGCCAGCTCGACTCATGGCTAAAGGCCGATTCCCCCCGTCTCCTTAATCGTCGTGAAATGTAGCCATGAATGCGCTGTGATTGCGGCCTATATCTCCTTCTATGCTGCGTTAAATAAGATCACTACCGGATAATCTCTAGAGCTCGTCGAGCTCTCTAACTTTCGTGTAGAAGCCGGAGCGTGAAAGTGAATGGAACGTGTGAAATGGAGGGAGGAAATTCACGAAATTCTGGCCTTTGAACAGAAAGCGACGACTAGGTCTTTTAGGGCTAGGGTTTTGTGTAATGAGGGATGAGTTGAGTCCTTTATGTAGGCCACTTTAAAACACTATTCACCCGACACCTTTCCGAACTCCAAACGAAGCATGCCGCCTAGCATTCCTAATGTTTTACCCATATTCCAAACACAATGGAATATATATCGGAGGCCAATTCCATCATATATAGAAGATAGGTTTTCAAAATCGAATTATATTAACTAAATTCCTTTAATAAATTTTTGTGTGTTTCAGCTTTGCACGACCAAACCGTAAGTCCAATCGCCATGAAATTTGAAATCCTATCATAACTCACTATTATGGATCCAATGAAACTAGTTTCGTCGAAATCCGAGACAGTGTCCCAAATGGCTATTTTCCACATATTAATTAAATATTGAAATTTTCAATTTCTGTAGATTAACTTTTTATTCAATTTTAAAACTTCACTAACTCCATTCAAATTCAAATAGCATTTAAAACAATGTTAGAAATCATTTTTATTCATATTAGATTCCAAATTTAATTATTTAACCAATTCAACTTATAATATTCATTTTTTAATATTTAAATTCAATTAAATATTCTAAATTCAAGCGACTAAAAAATCGGGTCATTAGAATATCGATCCTTTGTAAAATTCGAAAATAAATCTCTCCTTGTTAAACTTAACATTCTCGGGAGGAAGAGTATTTGGGGAAAATGTAATGATCGGAACCCTGCGAAGATTCCAGCATTCTCCGGGATGGGGATCGGTTCCATGCTCATCTAAATATCTACTATGCAAACGCCTAAGCAAACCTCCACTTTTCCCCCCTAAGAATGAAAAATCAGTAAGAACAATTCTAGAGTAAATTTTGTAAAGGAACTCCACTGAGGTGTCCCTATCTTAAATAAGCATCCAAAAGAGTGTGGTTAATACTCTATTTTCCTTTAAAACTCTTTCTCGATGAAGGTGAGATCTTTTTAAAAGCAGAGTCGCATGTTTCTCCTTAAAGTGCTGCAATCGCTTGGCATGAGTTAGAAGATTCCCATAATTTTCAAACAAATGGTTGTGCTCTTTGCCTAATTTTTCAATCTCCCTATTCAAGCGATGGACTTCCCTCTCACTCTTCCCATATAAAGTCTCATAATATTTAGTTCTTTTCCTTAACTAAAATAATAAACTTGTTAACTAAAGGCTGGTAGATAACTTTAAGTATTTAAATAATAAATTCCATACTTGCGTGACTAGAATTTGAGGAGTTCTGGCTTGAAATTTTCCTTTCGGTTGCTGGCTGAGGGAAAAAGTATTTTTTAAAGGAATATTATCCCATAAGCATCCTGGAAATCAGATAGATCAGGAAGATCAGCATCATGAGCAGATGAGTTTAAGTTATGACCGCCTGATCCATCATCCCCATATATTGGTCCTTCTGGACCGTTGTTGCCCTCATCCCCACCTTGATCATTATCATCATCATCATTCTCATCTTCATCATCATCCCCCCTTCATCTGAATCGCCATCCATTTCAAGCAGGGGGTCATCAAAAGATAACAACTTCTTCGAATCGACGACTTCTTCTTCAGGGAATTAATCTTGAAGCGATCTTGAGATCTCCCCAACATAAGATCAAACTTTCTCTTGAATTTGTCATTTATCTCTAGGAGAGAAGGAAAATCCAGATCGGGGCATTTATCAATATTGTCATTATAAGCTACAAAAAGCGCATATTTATAGCATTTCTCGATTATATAAGTAAGAGCCTGATCAAGAAAGAAAGTAACATTCTTCTTGTCATCCTTTATGATGTTATTAGTATAGATCAGAGTGGCATCTCCGGTTTCCAGCTGACTTTCTAAAGACTTTATCTTATCGACCATATCGGCCTTCTCTTTCTCTAAAGTCTTCACACCCTCTTTAAGTAGCAGCTTGGCTTTCTTTTCCTCATTAAAGGAGGAGGCAAGTTTGTTTTTCTCAAGAACAAAATTATCCTTCTCTACTGTAATTTAAATCGCTTGAGTTTTTAGTGAAGAAACTTGCTTCTTGAGCTCGGCAATTTGATTAGAGGGCCTTGAGTGCCATGTAGAAGTAAGCACATGTGCTTAGCCGCCTGAAACATGCAGCGGACATAAGCTAAGTCAGGATATACGAAATTAAAGTTTAGATTACCCAAGCACAAAAGGATATATACTACTAAAAGCTACTGATAGAGGAAATAAAAATGATATGTTGAGAAAATCGAAGGTTGTACTGGCCTAAGAGAAGCCAAAGGAGATTGAATAGTCGAACGAACGAGATCATTAAAGCCCATATGGAGAGTTTGGGCCTGGGCCTCTAAAGGGAGAAGTTCGATAGGAGGAAGAGTCAAACCAAGCTCCTTGTACAAGCGTTGAAAATCAGACGAAGCGGTTGGAAGCGAGATATTAAGCAAAGAATCCGGGGTATGAGTTTCCTCGGCATGCTTTTGAACACTGTGATTTCAAGAGCCTAAATCCATCATATCAGGATCTTGGGTGGTCAGGTTAACTTCAATATTCGACTTCTAAGCGATAATAATAAAGGTTTGGTCCTCATCAATGTAACATTCCCTATTCAGAGGCCCAAGACTAACTGCTACGAAGGCTGTAGTAATCCATAGTTATTAATTCTTGGGGAAAAACGTGGCTATGTTAATCATATCAATAATTAGAAGCACATGAATATGAAAAAATTTCTAACACTGTTTCATAGCAAATTTTAATATCTCATTTCACAAATGATATTTCATATTCATTACATAATCCCATTCACAATCCCACATTCAAAGAAATTATAATTATTGAAAAATACTCCAAGAGCGACATATGAAGATGCCACATTGGTTGATCTGAGTTGGATACTAGGAAATTATACAACTTTTCCATTACATCCAAATAGACAAAACCAAACTATATAGCAGAAATAGATAAAGCTCCTGATAGCTAGATTGCCTCCTGCACACCTCAGGAAGCTTATTCATCTAACTAGAACCTGAAATCCCTTACTCTCGACCTACTCAGATGAGTACCCAAGATTTTAAGAGGAAAACCAAAAACTTCGGGTCAGACAATAGTCTGGTGTGAATAATAACCTACCATCTCGAGCCAAATAGATATCTAGTGAGATCACGCCATAGGGCGGAACGGGTTTTCCCCTCACTTGTTTCTTATCAAAACATAACAACCATATACTGTGCTCCTGCAACCACAATAGCTAGAACATTGAAAATAGCATTTATAATTATGCAACACATATTGGATTACCCATCCTAATTCATTCGATTATCCATCTTAATTTCAAATGACTACCTGTCAAAATTTAAACTGACTATCCGTCTTATTTTAATCTGAATACCCATCTTATAATTATGTGGACTATCCATCTCACATTTAAATATATTCAGAATTATGTGGACTATCCATCTCACATGTATTTATTTTTTAGATTACCCATTCCCTACCATATTGACTACACATGACATACGGTTTAATCATTTAAAATTTTATGAACTATTCATCAAACATATTCATTTAACTTAAAATGATGCAGACTATACATCACATATCCCATAGTTTTCCTAGGATGACTATGAACCCTACATTATTCTCGTATAGACTATCCATCTCTAGCATGATGTGGACTATCCATCTCACATCCCATAGTTTTCATAGGATGAATATGAATCCTTAATTTGGCCTTTTAATTCATGTAACCCGCATGTATCTATTCAACTCATGTTACCCATATGTTTCTCTTTAATCCATGTTACCCACTGTTGGGTACGTTTCGACCCTATTCCAGACTGCCGAACCAACCTCCACTCGAGACTGCCGAACCAAATACAACCGAATCAACTCCTCTCCACCGATCCAAACTACCACCGAACCAATACAACCGGACCAAATCCCATCCACCTATCACCAAACCACCTCATGACCGAACCAAGAGGATGCCGAACCAGACTGCCAGGCCAGATCACTTTAGCCCAAGCCCACCAGCAGCTGTATATATCCAAGACCCCTGCCCCCAACCTCACTCTATAAATAGAGAGGCAGGGGTACAACAATGGGGGACAAGTTTGAGAGCTCAAGCACGGAGAGAACTTTCAAACAACTTTCTTTTATTTGTATCAAAGCTTTGTACTTGTAATCAAAACAAGAGAAGAGAAATAACATATAAAGTGGACGTAGGCACATTCTGGCTGAACCACTATAAATCTGTGTGTCTTTTTACAGTTTAGCCCCTGCTTTTCATATATTTGCATAAATCACCCAAATCACTAAGAACAACATAAGATCCACTAAATCATACAACTTTGAGGTGTTTGTCCATTTTTTGTGCAAACATTTTTGGTGCTTTCACTGAGAACTAGAAGCTCGAAGCTTCAGCTTCATCTACTTAACGAGTTTTCCTAGCAGCATCATCCGCCACTTGGAAAACATGCCTCCCAAACAGAGAAAAGATGTTAACAAAGGAAAAAACATCGCATCCAGTAGTCTTCCTGATCCAGCTATCGCGAATCAAGTAAATCGTCCTCCTCCAGCAACGGTAACAAATGGAGGACAGGCTAACCCAACCACTCCTGCCACAGCACAGACTGCAGCAATTACTAGGGCAGATTTGGACAGAGTTGTTGTTGAAGTAACTAACCGCTTCACGTCCCAGCAGGAAGCCTTGGTGGACCATCTCATGTCACGCTTGAGGGACGCTGAAGAATCCAACCGCAACACTGAATCATGGGGCGAGTCCCAGTCTGGAGGATCTCAGAGACAGCAAAGATCTTCCTTCTTCGAAGGAGCTAACGGCAGAAGTAGCCATGGTAGGGGCCGAGACCGAGCTCAGCCCGAAGTTAGGCCTGAGGAAACGTTCGGTACCGAACCCAACGGGGAAGGCACCGGGCGAAGGTCAACTGCAGCTGAGCCTGTCATGCTGCCTAACCACAGAAACAACAGTGAACGGGGCCGAGCTAGAGTTCAGCCCGAAGTTGGACCCGAGGAAGTGCTTAGATCAGAACCCAACAGGGGAAGATCAAGGCAAGGGCCAACTGTAGCTGACCCAAGCATGCTCCCAGAAGATCAAAGGCAGCCACTGGAAAATATGAGGAATGATAGACGATACCATCCCTACAGGTTGTCTGGACGGAATCAACCCCACAGAACAGAACCAAACTCATTTCTGTCCGCTCCAAATTCTGATGAAAGGATGGCGCGCTTATTCAGAGAGTGTGTCCAACGGGAGCAAAGAGATCGAGGGATAGGCGCTAGGGTAACCAGCCCTTTCGCCCGCAATATCGAAATTGCTATCACCCCCCGAGAATGGAAGATGCCAACAATGGAACCCTACAAAGGGACCTCCGATCCCGTTGTACACTTACAGAGGTACACGCAGCATATGCTCATGAGTGGAGCAACAGAGGGAGTACTGTGCAAATGCTTCCCGCTCTTCTTAGCAGATCTTGCTACCTCCTGGTTCTGTCATCTACCCCAAGGATCCATCAGCTCATGGGAAATGTTGAAAGAAAAATTCATCAGTCAGTTCCGCATTCATGTGGAGCAACCTAAGGACGCTTATTCCTTATCCAGCGTCAAACAGAAACCTGGAGAAAAGCTGCAGCAATACCTAACCAGATTCAACGCCGCAGCAGCAGCAGTTTAAGATGCCGATGAGAAGCTTATCCTAATGGCCCTCTGCAGTGGGGTGCATCCGGACACTAAATTTGCTAGAAGATTGACAAAAGAAAAACCAGCTACTTTACCCGATTTCTTCCATGAAGCCGGGAAATACATGAGGCTTGAGGATGCTGCCATTGAGGGGCAGTCAGGACAGCAAAGTAAGACGACCCATGGCAACGCCCCTGCTGTGGCGAGGGATGTTCGAAGAAATGATTCCAGAGACAATGCTGGGGGCAAGAAAGTAGAAAAACGCCTATATCGGCCAGGACCAAGATTCGACTCTTACACCCCTTTGAACGAGACCGTCGAAAATATCTTCCTTGCCACCCAAGGCGAAGTTAGATACAAACGCCCACCATACAAGAAGGAATCAGATAACGTACAGAAGTCTGGAAAATTCTGCCGCTTCCACGAATCTCACGGACATGATACCAACGAATGTCATCATCTCCGAGATCTGATTGAGGAACACATCAGAAGGAAGAAACTGGAACGCTATGTAAAAAGTCAAGACAGGACTCCAGCTCCTGCCAATGAAAACCCGAGGCTACCCTCACCAGGGACCGGCAGAGGCGACCGCAACGCTAGCAGCTCTAGTCAAGAGAAGATAGTGGTCCATACCATCTCAGGAGGTCCGCACATCGCAGACAGAAGTTGGAGAGAGATGGAAAGATATGGGAAGTCGCTTAGAGACAATAGAGACTGTGTCAATACGGTTATAGAAGAGCGCCACCCAAAGCGGAAAGAAAGTGATGACATCACATTCAGTAAACGCGACCTAGAAGGAAGACAGTACCCTCACATGGATCCCATGGTTATCTCTGCCCGACTCGGTCCCGCCGAAGTTTACCGAATCCTGGTAGACACTGGAAGCTCTGTAAATATCCTATTCAAACACGCATTCGACAAAATGAAGCTATCAATAAAGGATGTATCTCCCTGCGATAAACCACTACATGGTTTCACTGGAGATGCGAAGATGCCCCTCGGGCAGCTGGACCTCTTTGTTGAGATTGGAAGTCATCCCCGCTCCGTGGTAAGGAAACAGACGTTTGTGCTGGTAGAGAACCATTCGGCCTACAACGCCTTCTTAGGAAGACCAGCCTTGTCTGACTTCCAGATTGTCCTAGCCCCATGGTGCCTGAAAATGAAATTTCCAACAGACAATGGGGTAGGGGAAGTGGAAGGAGACCAGGATATTGCACGAGACTGCTATGTAACCGAACTTCGCAACAACCACAGGAGAGATAAAGGGAAAGGTGTAGAGATTGCCCTCTGCACAAAAAGCCTTGAAGCATAGCAACTAAAGAAAGCCCCTCCTCTTCGATACACCAGCGACCCTTTCAATGAATTAGACCCTAGGGACAAAGAGGAGGAGGCCACCGCCGAGCCTGCAGAGGCTATGGAGTTTATATCTGTAGACAAGCACGACTCAAGTAGGCTACTTAAAATTGGGTCCCAGTTGAAAGCTGAATTGAAGGAACAACTTATTGATTTTCTCCGCCACAACTTGGATGTATTCGCTTGGTCACACGCTGACATGACCGGAATCTCCCCCGACATAGCGTGCCACGTATTAAAAATTGATCCTACCAAGGCGCCTGTAAAACAAAAAAAGAGAAGTATGGGGGCAGAGCGATCAGCATCCCTCGATGAAGAAGTAAAGAATCTACTCGCCAATGACTTCATACGAGAAGCTATTTACCCAGAATGGATCGCCAACCCGGTACTAGTAAAGAAGGCTAATGGGAAGTGGCGGACCTGCATTGACTTCTCCAACCTAAACGACGCCTGCCCAAAGGATTGCTTCCCGCTTCCCAGAATCGACCAACTTGTAGACAGCACGGCCGGGCACGAACTCCTGTCTTTTATGGATGCATACTCAGGATATAACCAAATTCCTATGCATGCTCCCGACCAAGACCACACTAGTTTCATCACCGACCGGGGTTTGTACTGCTACAAAGTGATGCCCTTCGGACTTAAAAATGCAGGAGCCACCTACCAGCGCCTCGTCAACAAGATGTTCGCAGGGCTAATAGGACGAACAATGGAAGTATATGTAGACGACATGCTGGTAAAATCACGGAAAGCCAAAAATCACGTAAGCCACCTAGGCGAAATGTTCCAGGTACTTCGACAGTATGGAATGAAGTTGAATCCACTAAAGTGCTCCTTCGGAGTGTCGTCGGGAAAATTCTTAGGATTCATCGTCCATGCCCGAGGGATAGAAGCAAACCCTGAACAAGTCCGAGCATTAAGGGACATCAAGATACCTTCCACCCGAAAGGAAATGCAAAGCCTAAATGGAAAAGTGGCTGCCCTAAGCCGATTCATCTCCAAAGCAACGGACAAGTGCGTCCCCTTTTTCGAAGCTCTAAAGAAAGATAAAGGAAAGTTCGAATGGACGGACGAATGCTTAACCGCTTTCCTTAACCTAATCGAACACCTCCAGAAACCACCGGTACTCTCGACCCCAAGCGAAGGCGAAGAATTATACCTATACCTTGCTGTGTCATCTCACGCTCTAAGCGCTGCCTTGGTAAGGGAAGACAACCGCACGCAACGACCAGTTTACTTCGTCAGTAAAAGGTTTACTGGGGCAGAAGTCAGATATCCTAAGCTTGAAAAGTTAGCATACTGTTTACTAATCACTTCACGAAAGCTACGTCACTACTTCCAATCCCATTCCATCAAAGTTCTGACCGATCAACCACTGAGGCAGGTACTCCATCGTCTCGACACTTCCGGGCGACTACTTAAATGGTGTATTGAGCTGAATCAATATGATATCACCTATCACCCTCGCACCGCCATCAAGGGACAGGCCATGGCTGATTTCATTGCAGAATTCACTACCAACGAGGATAAGGAGCAACTGGAAATAACAGAAGATATCAAGTGGAATCTCTTTGTGGATGGTGCATCTAACGAACAAGGCTCGGGGGCAGGTGTGGTAATAATCACCCCCAGGGGAAATAAACTGCACTATGCTATAAGGTTGGAGTTCGCTGCCACCAACAACGATGCGGAATATGAAGCAGTAATAGCCGGATTAGAAATTGCTATCGAGATCGGAGCCAATTCTTTGTGTCTTCACAGCGATTCTCAGCTTATTGTTAATCAAATACTGGGGGAATTCCAAGCTCGAGAAGAACGACTCATAGCATATCTAAAGAAGACCAAGTTACTTCTCAGCCGATTGGACCACTACTTAGTCAAACACATCCCTCGGGAAGAGAACCAAGAGGCCGACGAATTGGCAAAGCAAGCAAGTGTGAGAGACGTCGCCATCTTCGGAGCAGTAACTGTCTCAAAGCAAACGATCCCAAGTTTTGAGCAAGTAAATCTGATAGCTGCAACCGAAGAGGCAACTTGGATGACTCCCATCCGAGACTACCTACAGAATGGCACACTACCCGACGGGCGTAACGAAGTTAAGAAAATCTTGAGGAAAGCGTCCCGCTACACAATACAAGGAGACATCCTCTATCGGCGCGGGTTCTCTAACCCGTTGTTAAGGTGTGTCGCCGGAAGGGGAGCCAAGGAGATCTTATCCAACATTCATCAAGGAAGCTGCGGAGATCACACCGGAGGGCAAACGCTAGCAAAAAAGATACTCCGATACGGATATTTCTGGCCCACCTTAAGCAAGGACGCCTTAGATTTCATCAAGAAGTGTGACAGATGCCAAAAATTTGCTAAGATCCCTCGGCTACCAACAACCGAAATTACTCAGATGACCAGCCCTTGGCCCTTTGCAGTATGGGGAATTGACTTAATCGGTGAACTGCCAATGGGTCGAGGCGGCGCCAAATATGCTATAGTAGCAGTCGACTATTTCACCAAATGGGTGGAAGCAGAACCTCTAAATAAAGTATCTTCAGCGAAAGTTACCAACTTCTTAATCAAAAATGTTCTGTGCAGGTACGGAGTCCCACTAAAAATCATATCAGACAATGGACTTCAGTTTGACAGCGAGGAATTCGCCAACTGGTGCCAAGAACACGGAATTCACAAAAGCTTCTCATCCGTAGCATATCCCCAAGCAAACGGACAAGTCGAAGCAGTCAACAAAATTCTAAAAACTCTGATCAAAAAGAAGCTCGAAAAGTCAAAGGGCGCTTGGGTGGATGAACTCCCTACGGCACTATGGGCCTACCGCACATCTTTCAGAACATCAACAGGACACACTCCTTTCTCTTTGGCATACGGATCGGAGGCTATGCTCCCAGTTGAAACCATTGTGCCTTCCCACCGTAGGATCCACTATAACCCAGAAGAGAACGAAGAGCTCCTCAACTTGTCTTTGGATCTAGTCGAGGAGAGAAGGAATGATGCAGCCCTAAAAACAGCAGCCCACAAGCAAAAGGTGGCAGCACAATACAACTCCAAAGTCAAGCATCGTACCTTACGAGAAGGGGATCTTGTCCTCAAGCGAATCTTCCCTCGCCCCGGAGCACTAGACCCAATCTGGGATGGACCATATGTAATTCATAAAGATCTCCACAACGGAGCCTATATTTTGTCAACAGTGGACGGAGAGGTGTTCCAGAGGGCATGGAACATCCAACACCTCCGTCGATACTTTTCTTAACTTGTATCGCCCATATGAAGTGAATTAACAAAGAGAATCAGTGGACGTAGGCATTTTTTTTCGTGCCGAACCACTTTAAAAAAGCCTTGTCTCTTTTTTAACTTGTTCCTTTGTATCTTGGATGCTTGTTAACTTTATCCTTTTCTGTTGAACAAAATCCTGAGCATATAGCATTTCTACTCAAAGCACTCCACAATGCAACTTCACGTGGACAAGACCCAACAGGTACTATGCGAATCTATGCCCTCGCCAATGAGACACTTTTGCTCCAGCATCCCTCTGCTGCGGGTTAACTCATTGCTCGCGACGGCCCTTAAAGCCAACTGTAATGAGCCGATTATAAGCCACCGAGAAGGCCGACTATAGCCGAGGCAGCTCATTACGGCGTTAGGCTCGCCGGCGACTGTGAACCGATTATAAGCCCCAACATAAGGTGTGGCCAGCCAGGGGCAGTTCACAGTTGACGATCGGCACCCACGCTAGCCGGCCACAGTAAGTCGAATAATACCCATGAGTACGGGCCATAATGGCCCGGGTAGTTACTGTGCGCGATCTCGGCTCCGGTGTGTCTTAAGTGCGGCTGTGGTAAAAAAGAATTAACTCCCCGCGGAGGCGTAAGATGGGTGACAAATGTCTCCAAGACCCACAGCTAGGGAAAGTGACTACAAAACCCGTTTGCCACGAACTTAAGCACATCGAAGGCCTTCCGTGACTGGAAGTTTTACTATTTCACATATTTCAATTTCACTTAAAAAACTTTCCTCCTATCCTCTATAACAAACCATAAAGTACAGGATGCAGGGTAAGAGATACCCGCCAATGGATGCAGAGATTCACAATCAGATGACAGGGCATTCAACCGCTTTCCATGCTTGGTCATACAAGATATTCGAAGCTGCCATTTACAAACAGAACAGGAAAGGCGGTATTTCCTTCCTTTATGTGCAGATGCATGACTGTAATTTAATTTTTTCACACCACACGCTAACATTGCAAGTCATGAGGTTATGATTTAAAACCAGAATCTGACATCAAACACAATTTAATTACGAGAATATACACAGCTATATTTCTCATACGATATGTCAAAATAGCAACAAATATTCAAGAAACGACGAAATCAGCTTAAGTTAAAAATTACACGTCAAGAATAATGTTATTACAAGTAGCAAGAATTACAACTCAGAAGTTACTCTACTGTCTTAAGACTAACAGATACAACAATGCCAAGCCTACAAAAAGAATTTTCCAGGTCCAATCAGGGAGCCGGTTGCGTCGAAGTCTTGTCCTTGCTCTTTTGCCCGCCTGTCCGGTCATAAAAAGGATTCATTAGTGATGAGTAACCAAGTTAACGGAAAGACTAGAAAGGAAGACTTACCAGTACCTGCTTCTTGACCGTCCTGGTCGTCATCCTCTACCTGCACACCTGCCTCTTCAGCAGCAAGCAGCCGCATACCCTCCTTTACCGCCACTTTCTCCTCCTTGGTGAACTGGGCAGTGACCATATCCATCCACTAATGACCTCGGGGCGGGCCCATGACGCTCCGATCCTGATTGAGCTGGGGGCACGGCCGAGGACTCTCCTTCACCCCCAGATCTCCTCTTATCTGATCGAGTTTCAACTTTTCGAGACATTTATCTGCAAACATGGGAAAAGTATATCGTTAGAATATACAAGCAGCGTAATCTGGAATTTCGCTTAAAAATTCGAAGTATGAAACACATGTTCATTCGGTCGTACAAATCAATGGTTCATTCGGTCGTATAAGTCAATAGTTCATTCGGTCGTACAAATCAATGGTTCATTCGGTCGTATCACTCAATAGTTTCATTCGGTCGTATCACTCAATAGTTTCATTCAGTCGTATAACTCAATAGTTTCATTCGGTCGTATCACTCAATAGTTTCATTCAGTCGTATAACTCAATAGTCCATTCGGTCGTATCACTCAAAAGTTTCATTCGGTGGCACAAGTCAATGTTCCATTCGGTCGTTCAAATCAACAGTTCACTCGGCAGAAAAAATAGTACCTGGTTCGGCTAAATCACTTGGTCCGGCTAAGATGCTTAATAACTTGGTTCGGCTAAATCACTTGGTCCGGCTAGAATGCTTAATAACTTGGTTCGGCTAAATCACTTGATAGGAAAAGCGATGGCCTAAGCCCCCTATTTATAAGGGAAGGATGAATGACCGGACCAGCCGGTTCGACTCAGGTACCGAATACGGTCACTCGAGACAAAACAAAGCACAACGTATGCCGTCATACGCCCCGTTTTGGGGGGCAAATGTTGGGTACGTTTCGACCCTATTCCAGACTGCCGAACCAACCTCCACTCGAGACTACCGAACCAAATACAACCGAATCAACTCCTCTCCACCGATCCAAACTACCACCGAACCAATACAACCGGACCAAATCCCATCCACCTATCACCAAACCACCTCATGACCGAACCAAGAGGATGCCGAACCAGACTGCCAGGCCAGATCACTTCAGCCCAGGCCCACCAGCAGCTGTATATATCCAAGACCCCTACCCCCAACCTCACTCTATAAATAGAGAGGCAGGGGTACAATAATGGGGGACAAGTTTGAGAGCTCTAGCACGGAGAGAACTTTCAAACAACTTTCTTTTATTTGTATCAAAGCTTTGTACTTGTAATCAAAACAAGAGAAGAGAAATAACATATAAAGTGGACGTAGGCACATTCTGGCTGAACCACTATAAATCTGTGTGTCTTTTTACAGTTTAGCCCCTGCTTTTCATATATTTGCATAAATCACCCAAATCACTAAGAACAACATAAGATCCACTAAATCATACAACTTTGAGGTGTTTGTCCATTTTTTGTGCAAACACCCACATGTTTAACTCATATATATTGGTGTCCCTAATTAGGTTATTTCTTCTTATAATTTAACATTTATAAGCGACATACATCAGTATCTCCTAATGTTCCATGTCGAAGTTTATGCTCATTGGTATCCCCAATGATAGTGTTGAAATCCTAATTTAAAATAACATCGATATCCCCATGAATTTAAAGTCAAAATATATAGAATATGACTCTTTACCATTCATTACTTTAGTATAGAACAACATCGAAGTTCATATTTTAAAACGACATTGGTATTCCTAAGGACGTTGCTATAGAACGCGTGGGATCTCCTAATCAATAAAGATAGGCGATATTCATGCCACGCTATGCCTCATCGCCCTCTACCCAAGGTAAAAACAAACTTAAATCTTTTAAGTATAAAACCATGCCGAAGATAACATTGTCGACTGTCATAAATTATAGGCTATCCATCTATAAAACAAAGCTTTAACTTTTATAAATTACATGGTTAACCGCCAAATATATAGGGTCTTCGACCCTCTTAAAATATTGGCTTCTTCAACCCTTTTTTAAATCATTTTAGTTTATATGAAAACAAGCCTCTTCGGCATTAAGAAAAGAAAGTGTGATGTCAAGACCAAGAGGCATCGACACTCAAGCATAAGGTCTCCGACCTTGATGCATATCGACCCAAGACCTTCGACGATGCTATAAACTTTTATACTCAAACTACTTTGGCTATTATGCCGCATTTCATAATGTCAAAATCATATATGGTCGAAGTTATAAAAAGTGGCATCACTACCTTAGTCATTTAAGAACTTAAAATAATTAGGTGCAACATCATTTAAAAATAGTGGCAAAGACATATGACGTCATTGACGTTGACCTGAACCTTTAAAACTTTTTAAATGAGTTACGAAGTACCATGGCCGTCAATTATATTGTTGAAGAGGTCGACTTCGGCCTACTTGGAACCATTACATAGTTAACGAAGTAACTACCATAAGCTTTCTTTCAACACCACTTCAACACTCATGGGATGCAGGCTTCTATGGGCATGAGGACATTGGGGTGGCATGGCATTGTCGTAATTCTTACGAAAATTGCTTTATTACTTCTTAAAGTAAAAACTTTTCACCAAATCACAATCCTTGTCCAATTTCTATTGGATAAAGACTATCTTCTACTAATTACTCTCAAAATTTTCTACTGCCATATTATTTCAAGTTCCCAAATACAAATAAAATAATTAATTAATATCCTCGATTAATTGACCTTTTAAATGCCCATGTAGCATAATAAATTCACATAAATTAGAGAATATCCTTCTCTTTACCATATAAAAATTTTGAACCCAAAAATCATTTTCAATTAAATTAAATAATTAAAACCCGGAATTAAGGAATTTCCTCCTTAGGAAATTTATAAAATATTCAACTAGATTCAAAAAATTATGAAATTAAAAACCCTTCTCCAAAATGTCATATTATACATCATATCAAAAATTTGTATCATTTGGAGACTAAAAACTTAGATTTTATCATTAAAGCCCTTCCAAATAATTTCATAAAAATCCCTTAAATTATTATTCTACCCATATAATGATTATTCAACCAAAACTTGGCAAAAACAAACAATATTAGTTCGGGTACTATCCATAACCGAACCCTAAAATAAGTAAAGAGATGGATCTTTTATTATTCACCTTAGATTCAGGTGTTGGAGTTTAGATTTGATTAATATCCATAAGCTTCTTCCCCTTGAATCCCTAGATTTCGATCTCTATAGCTTGAGTTATGACCGGCCATGGTATATGCTTTTGATTGTTTGATTTTTTAAATATGAGAATGATATGAGGGAGAGAGTGTATAAAGGTTAAAGAATGGATCTACCTATTTTGCCCCCTTCATATTTCTCTTATATGTTAAGTTTAAACAATCCCATTACTTAATTAAGGCACGACCTTATTAGGTTTCAAATCTCACTCTCCTTAACTATTCTCATTATTCTTATTTAATTTATCCAATTAAATACCATGAATAATTTTAAACAAAACTTAGGGGTGTTACAGGCTCCCATCCTTAAAGAATTTCATCATCGAAATTCAGGAAGGACTACCTAACAAGCATATCAAACATGTGAATAATGCTAGTATATCCTACCAGCTATAAAGTCTATATACAGCAAATATAGAACATACCCTCATAACAGCTCAGGATATGTATCTATAATTCTGTCCTCTGTCTCTCAAGTACAGTCTTTCTCATTATCGCTCCATTGAACTTTTACCAACTTGACTATCTTGTTCCTTAACTTCTTCTCATCTCTCGCTATAACTCAAACCAGTTGCTTAACAAAAGTCAGATCTGGTTCTACTACTAAGTCTTCCAAAGCCGTCGTAGCGATAGTAGTTTCTGGATCATGTTCATGCTTTTGAAGATGAGAAACGTGAAGTACATTATGGATTCCTGCCAAACTACTTGGTAGCTCTACTCGATATGTGAGCTTTTCGATCCTCTCCATAATTAAGAACGATCCAACATATCTTGGTGTCAGTTTTACTGACTTTCCAAAACATACCACACCCTTCATCGGTGATACCTTAATAAAAACACGGTCTCCAACTGAGAACTCTAAGTCTTTACGCATATTATCTGCATACTATTCTGTCTAGACTAAGCTTCTCTCATCCTACCTCAGATTAACTCAATCTTCTCTATGGCTTCTCTCACCATATATGGACCAAGGACCAATCTATTTTCGGTCTTCAACCAACATGCTGGTGATTTGCATGGCCCTCGATACAAAGCTCTGAAAGGCATTATCCTAATACTAGTTTGATAATTATTGTCACAGGAAAATAAACTAGGTATGACTGGTCCTCCCATGACCTACCAAAATTTAGTACACAAGCTCTCAAAAAATCCTCAAGCACCTTACTGACTCTCTCCGTTTGCCCATCTATTTGACGGTGATAAACAGTAATCATCTAAAGCATGGTACCTAGTACTTCCTGTAGACTCTTCCAGAATTCACTACTGAACAATGCATCCCTGTCACTAATTATACTACTAGGAATCCAATGCACTCTAACTATATTCTTCATAAATAACTTAACCAATATAGGCGTTGTCCTGGTTGACTTAACAGAAATGAAATGGGCACTCTTGGTCAATCTATCAACCACAACTCATGTACTTTCATTTCCCCTATTTGACCTTGGCAACCCATCAATAAAATCAATGGATATCAAATCCCATTTTCAAATCGGTATATCTAAAGGCTGAAGCAATCCACTTGGCTTCTGATGTTCGGCTTTCACTTGTTGGCAATTAGCACATTGTTTCACCCATAAGTCTACATCCCTTTTCATACCTTCCCAAACGAAAATTCTCTTCATATCATGATATGTCTTGGTTCCCCCAGGATGAATCGTAAACTTTGATCGATGACACTCCTTAAGAACTTCTCTCTTTAGTTCACCAAAATCCAAAACACACAATCGTTCCTTCTTTCTCAACCATCCCTTCTAGTCAAGCCTAAAATCTTTTAGATCATCAATCTCAGTTCCACTTTCAAGCCATCTAATCTTCTCGGCTAATAATGGATCATCTCTCTGCTTAGAAGCAATCCTTTCGATCAATAATGGATGAACTTCCAAGCAAGGTAACGTGGCAGTACTTTGACTGGAACTAGCAGTCATTCTTAACTGCACACTACAAGTAGTCAATGCCTCCAGATCCTTCAATTCAACCAACATAGCTAACACCACATTCTAATGTTTCCTGCTAAGTGCATATGCGACTTTATTTCCTTTCCCCGGTGTATACTCAATACTAAAATCATAAGCTGTTAAAAACTCCATTTGCCTCTGCTGTCTCATATTCAAGTCTTTCTGAGAGAATAAATACTTCAAAGACTTGTGATCCATATATAATTCAAATCTTTCTCCTAAAAGATAATGTCTCCACACTTTTAAAGCAAAGACCACCACTGCCAACTCCAAATCATGAGTTGGATGTATCACTTTACACGGTCTGAGCTATCAGGAAGCGTAGGCAATTACTTTACCCCTTTGCATCAACACAGCTCCTAATCCAGTTTTACATGCATCTGTATACACTACTAATTCCTGATTCCCACCCAGAATAACTAACACGGATGCGTTGGTACCCAAATTTCAACTCAAGGATGCTTCCTCACATTTATCAAACCAATAAACTTCACATCTTTTCTAGTTAGTCTAGTCAAAGGCCTGTTATCTGCGAGAAGTCTTAGATAAATCTTCGGTAATAGCTAGCTAATCCAAGAAAACTTAATATCTCGGTCACCATCTAGGATCCTTTCCAACTGTTAACAACTTCGATCTTAATTGGATCGACTGACAACCCTTTCTCTGAAACTACATGACCAAGAAACTTCACTTCTTTCTTTTTGAAATGACATGCTCTCTTAATGTCTCAAGCATAATTCTAAGATGAATCTCATGATCTCTTTCATCCTTGGAATATACCAAAATGTCGTCAATGAAAACCAACATGAACCTATCCAAGTGCTCTCAAAATATCTGGATCATCAAATCCACAAAAAAAGCAGACACATTAGTCAATCTGAATGGCATTACTAACCACTCATACGAACCATACCTCATTCAAAACGTCATCAACGGAATACTGTACTCCGCCACTCTCAATTGATGGAACCCTATTACCAAATCCAGTTGGGAAAATACTTTAGCTCCACTCAACTGGTCAAATAAATCATCAATTCTCGGCAAAGGAGATAGGCTCTTTATCGTGTTTTCATTCCACTTACGATAATCGATGCACAATCTTAATGACCCGTCCGGTTTCTTTACAAACACCGCTCTCGCTCCCCAAGGTGAACTACTTAGTCTAATAAAACTCTTTCCTTCTAAGTCCACTAGTTGCACCTTTAACTCCTTCATCTCGGTAGGTGTCATCTTTCTAGGTGTCTACTTACGGGTTCAGCTTCTGGTACAAGGTCTATTCGAAATTCGATAGCACATTTCAGTGGTAGTCCTGTAACTGGCTCAAAGACATCCGAAAGTGATCTTACAATTAAAACCCGTTCAATTCGTCTTCCACTTTTATGGCACCTAATAAATCACAAATTTCTGGACGCGAATTCTCAACTGAGTTCACTATTCGATCACACTATGAGGATGTCTCAATGATATTTTCCTATTCTGGAAAAATATCCTAGCATCATATCTACTCAACCAGTCCATACCTAAAATAATCTCAAAACCCGCGAAATAAAATATATACAAACTGCAGGAAAAAGTATAACCTAGCAACTCAAACTCTAGATGGTCACATCTCATCCCTAGAGTTGCATGCCCTTCTATTGAATTAGCTACCCTTAACAAAGTAACAAGGTATGATGGTTTTAAATCTGATTTGTCTACCAAACACCGAGAGATAAAAGAATGTGATGCACCAGTATCAAACAATACTTTAACCGGTATGCTATGGACCATAAGCGTACCTCCCATCATAGCTTTTCCTTTCTCCTTCGCTATTGGCTTAGATGATGATGGTCCAAATCAAAGACATTCCCATTTCATGCCCTAGCCGCTTCTAGACATTTGTTCTTTTAATGCTCCAACCTGGTCATAGTTAAAGCACTTCACATTCCGCTTTCCTACAATCACCTTGCCATCACCAGATCAACACTTATTAGCATAGTGTCCATTCTTAACACACTTGTAACAAACTATATATGATTTCCCCTTCTTGGCAGCTCCTCCTTTTGAGCTCCCTTCTTCTTCAAGAACTTCCTCTGCTTATTTTGAGACTTCTAGTTCTCTATCAGATCCTCCTTCCCAAAGGTAGAAAGAATTTCTTCGTTCCTAATAGCCATCTCCACCACTACATTCGATGGATCTCTAAGATGTGATGTAGTCGCCCTAACAATTTCCAACCTCAACCCCCGGATAAACTTCTCATTCCTCTCGGTAACCATGTCAAAGTGGCATATCCATACTTATACAGCTCATCAAATTTAGCAGAGTACTCCAACACTGACATTTCCTTCTTGTTCCAACTCCATAAACTTCTTGAGCAAGGCTGACTTGGCTACTTCAGACAAAAACCATTCCTTGAATCTCCTTCGAAATATTACCTAAGTTAATTCCTTTTCTGGTACCTCTACGGTCACCCCATTCCACCAGAACAAAGAAGCTCCTTGCAACTGCCTAGTAGCTAATCTCCTTTTCTGCTCATCATTCAAGCCCAAATCAGGAAATATTCTCTCACAACGCAACAACTAGTTTTCCACTTCTACTGCATCTTCGGCTCCTATAAAAGGCTTTCCACGTAGACTGGTGTAATCTCGACTTAGCTTAACATAGTTATTAGCAGCTGGTGCTATGAGATTAACTCCTCCCGCATTATCAACATTTCCTGCTGCTGCTCCAGCTTGCACCAATTTGATGAAAAGCTTATACATAGCCCTCATATCTACTGGTAGGGTTCCGGCACCTCTGTTGGCATTTGCATTTTGATTTGCATTTACCCATCGACCTTGGTTTCTCCTGGTATTAGGCTGAGCGTTTCCATTAGTTGTGTTTCTTCTACCTAGATTCACTCTTCCATTTCTTGCCTCCCTAACTTTCTTTCTCTTAAATCTGCATATGAGCCTTAGTAAGATATATAAGAACAGTCTAAGAGAGATGGAAGAATACGTACTTATATATAGCAAATACAAGTACGTTACTGTAGCATTATCCCATACCCCAAGCATATTCTCTGATTCATTCGGATTATGTTTCCATAAACTCTTTAGTTTTAAAATTCTTTTAACCATAAACTTATGTTCTGATACCAACTTGTAACATCCCCCATTCTAAGGCCCAAAAGTATTTGCTACGGATGCTGCATTCATCTATAGTTATTAATTCTTGGCGACAAAATGCGACTATGTTAATCATATCAATAATCAAAAGCACATGAATATGAAAAAATTTCAAACACTGTTTTATAGCAAATATTTATATCTCTTCTCACAAATGATATTTCATATTCACTATATAACCCCATTCGTAATCCCACATTTAGAGAAATTATAATTATTACAAAATACTCTAAGAACGACATATGAAGATGCCCCATTGGTTAATCAGAGTCAAATAGTCCGAAATTATACAACTTTTCAGTTACATTCAAATAGACAAAATCAAGCTATATGGCGGAAATAGATAAAGCTCCTAATAGCTAGATTGCCTCCTGCACACCTCTGGAAGCTTATTCATCTAACTAGAACCTGAAAGCCCTTACTCTTGACCTACTCAGATGAGTACTTGAGAGTTTAAAAGGGAAAACAAAAACTTCGGGTCAGACAGCAGTTTGATGGAATAATAACCTAGCAACTCGAACCAAATTGATATCTAGTGAGACCACGCCATAGGGCGGAACGGGTTTTACCCTCACTGGTATCTTATCAAAACATAACAACCATATACCGTGCTCCTACAACCACAATAGTTAGAACATAGAAAATAGCATTTATAATTATGCAACGCATATTGGATTACCCATCCCAATTCATTCGATTATCCATCTTAATTTCAAATGACTTCCTGACAAAATTTAAACTGACTATCCATCTTATTTTAATATGAATACCCGTCTTATAATTATGTGGACTATCCATCTCACATTTAAATATATTTAGAATTATTTGGACTATCCATCTCACATGTATTTATTTTTTGGATTACCCATCCCCTACCATATTGACTACCCATGACATATGGTTTAATCGTTTAAAATATTATAGACTATCTATCACTCATATTCCATTTAACTTGAAATGATGTTCACTATCCATCACACATCTCATAGTTTTCTTAGGATGACTATGGACCCTGCATTATTCTCATAGAGACTATCCGTCTCTAGCACGATGTAGACTATCCATCTCATATCCCATATTTTCCTAGGACAACTATGAACCCTTTATTTGGTCTTTTAATTCATGTTACCCACATGTATCTATTCAACTCATGTTACCCACATGTTTCTCTTTAATCCATGTTAACCACATGTTTAACCCATATCTACTAGTGTTCCCAATTAGGTTATTTCCCCTTATAATTTAATATTTCTAAGTGACATACATCAGTATCCCCTAATATTCCATGTTGAAGTTTATACTCATTGGTACCGCCAATGATTGTTGAAATCAAAATTTAAATTAACATTGGTATCCACAAGAATTTAAAGTCAAAACATATAGCACATGGCTCTTCGCCATTCATTACTTTAGTACAGAACAACATCGAAGTTCATATTTTAAAACGAAATTGGTATCCCCAAGGACATCGTTATAGAACATATAGGATCTCCGCCTTAACGAAGATAGGCAATATTCATGCCGCGTTGCGCTTCATCGACCCTTTACCCAAGGTAAAAATAAACTTAAATTCTATTAAGTATAAAACCATATCAAAGATAACATTGTCGACTATCATAAGTTAGATGCTATCAACCTATTAAAACAAAGCTTTAACATTTATAAGTTAGGTAGCTAAATGCTGAAGATATAGGGTCTTCGACCCTCTTAAAACATTGGCCTCTTCGTCGCTTTTTAAAACCATTTTAGTTTATACAAAAACAAGCCTCTTCGGCATTAAGAAAAGGAAAGTGACATCGAGACCAAGAGACATCGACATTCAAGCATAAGGTTTCCGACCTTGATGCACATCGACTTATAACCTTCGACGACACTATAAACTTTTATACTCAAACTACTTCGGCTATTATGCCCATTTCATAATGTCAAAGTCATATATAGTTGAAGTAATTAAAAGTAGCATCACTACCTTTTCGTATAAGAACTTAAAATAATTAGGTGTGACATCATTTAAAAACTATGGTGAAGACAAACGACGTCGTCGACGTCGACCTGAAGCTTTTAAACTTTTTAAATGAGTTATGAAGTGCCAGGGTCGCCAATATTATATTGTCGAAGAGGTTGACTTCAGCCTACTTGGAACCGTTATGTAGTTAATGAAGTAACAACCCTACGCTTTCTTTCAACACCACATTGACACTCATGGGATGCAACCTTCTATAGGCGACATGGCACTATCGTAATTCTTATAAAAATTGCTTTATTACTTCTTAAAGTAAAAACTTTTCACCAAATCACAATTCTTGTCCAATTTCTATTGGATAAAGACTATCTTTTACAAATTCCTTTTAAAAATTTCTACCGCCCTATAATTTCAAGTTTGTAAACATAATTAAAATAATTAATTAATATCCTTGATTAATTAACCTTTTAAATGAATAAATTCATAATAAATTGAAATTGCTTGGGAAAATCCCAAAAATTCATATAAATGAGAGAATATCCTTCTCTTTACTATATAAAAATTTCAAACCCAAATATTTAATTAATTTAAATAATTAAAACCTAAAGTTAAGCAATTTCCTCCTTAGGAAATTCATAAAATATTCAAATGAATTCAAAAAATTATAAAATTAAAAAATCATCTTCAAAATGTCATTTTATACTTCATATCAAAATTTTGTATCATTTGGAGGGTTTTACCCTTAAAACCCTTTTAAATAATTTCATAAAAATGCCTTAAATCATTATTATATCCAGACAATGATTATTCAACCAAAACTTGGTAAAACAAACAAAATAAATTTGGGTACTATCCATAACTAAACCCTAAAATAAGTAAAAGAGATGAATCTTGTATTATTCACTTTAGATTTAAATGTTGGAGTCGAGATTTGATTGAGCTTTAGTATTCCAAAGCTTCTTCTCCTAGAATCCCTAGATTTCGATCTCTATAGCTTAAGTTATGGCCAGCTTTGTGACGCAGCGGATTAATCAAAAACAATGTAGATCGATGAATGTAGTAATCGGTGGATTGATGAATACTGAAATGCCCAAATTCGTTGATCCGAAGATACCGAATTCTAGCTATCCCTGACACGTTGATCGCGCACGATACCGTGAGAATAGATCTTCAATTCTTCGAGTGTTGATCAAGCGCACTTGATTCCGCGAATCGGCTTCTGCAATCGTTGAATCAAGCACACTCGATTAACCGAAAGAGGAGATAGGAGATTACACTCAACTACCAATTTAGATTGAGAGCACAAAGCTAACAAAAGAGAATTTTATTCAAAAATCAACAACCGATTACAAATGACTTACATATAGGCATTTGACTTTACAACAGAAATTTCATCATCTCCTAAGTCGGTTCCGACTTATAACAAACGACTCAAAATAGCCGACCTACCATACGTCGTTTACGACTTAACAGTTTACAACACAACCCGCCTCAGCCGACTTAACAAACACGACTCACGACTTACAAACAGCATACAACTTACGAGTTACAATACAGAAACACAAGTCTACGATCTTATGACTTAAGTACAGACGACATACGACTTAAAGAAATACAACATAATACCATACAACGACTCAACATTTAAGTCGTAGACGACTTAACGACTTAACCCAGTTCACGATTCATCCATAGTAGCGACTTAAGAATACAGCGGTTTAGATTAACTCGGCATAAGATTCAACGGCATCCAGAGCTTCAGCGACTTAACTCTTGACCCGTTAGGTCGTTCAGGCGACTCAACTAAGTCGTAACTCGGCAACGACTTATTCCCTGCTTCGTTAAGTCGTACACTTACCAAAACACTTCCCTTAAGTCGTTGCCGACTTAAACCTTCGCATTTTTCAACTTGGGTTGCTCTTCCTGTAGTCTTAGGTCGTAACCCAGCACGTCCCTTAAGTCGTTGACGACTCATAGCTCCTTCCTTAAGTTGGTCACGACTTATACCTCCTTCTTTAAGTCGGTCACGACTTATGCCTTTGATGCTTTTACTCCTGTTAAGTCGGTCACGACTTAAATCTTCTATCATGTTAAGTCGGTCACGACTTATACCTTTGACAAATGTGGGCTGCGCTGCATCATCCTCCCCAGGTTGAGAAAAATTCGACCTCGAATTTGTAAATTCTTCCACATCAGCTCGTTCGTCCCCATGATATGGTACGAGATGTTTAACATTGAACACATCAGAAGTGTACACATCTTCTGGCAGCTTCAACTTATAAGCATTTTCATTAATCCGTTTCATGACTTCTACAGGACCAATTTTTCTGGCTTTTAACTTGTTATAAGCGCCCACTGGACAACGATCCTTTGTTAACACTGCATAAACCCAATCACCTTTATTAAATTCAACATTTCTTCGCTTTAGATCTGCCGATCGTTTATACTTTTCATTTGCTTTCTCCAATCGTTCTTGAACGGTTCTATGACACTCCGTCAACCCTTCAACAAAATCAGCAACTTTCTTAACTGTCCCCTTTGAGTGTGGTATTACCGTCAAATCCAACGGTCCTTTTGGCATACTAGAATATACAATCTGGAATGGACTGAACCCAGTACTTCGATTTACAGCATGATTATGGGCAAACTCTGCCTGGCATAACTTCACATCCCAACTCTTCAGATTGTCTTGCACAAGACACCTCAACAAATTTCCCAATGATCTGTTCACAACCTCGGTCTGTCCATCCGTTTGCGGATGATAAGCGCTGCTAAAATTCAACTTCGTTCCAACCATCTTCCACAAACTTAGCCAAAAATGACTTAGAAAACGGGTATCTCTATCTGACACAATAGATTCTGGCAATCCATGAAGTCGATATATCTCTTTGAAAAATAGTTGAGCAACATGAACAACATCCGCCGTCTTCTTACAAGCAATAAAATGTGCCATTTTCGAAAATCGGTCAACTACCACATAAATGGAATCATTACCACGCTGCGTTCTCGGCAACCCCAACACAAAGTCCATACTCACATCAACCCATGGTTTAGTTGGTATAGGTAGCGGCATATATAAACCAGCATTAGTCACAGTTCCTTTCAAAACCTGACAGATATGACATCGCTCCACAAACCTCTCCACTTCTTTCCTCATCGATGGCCAAAAGTAAGACTGCGAAATCAATTGCAAAGTATGGTCTCTACCCACGTGGCCTTCCTCGTGTAGCTCCTTTACAATCTTCATTCTCAAACTACAATCAGGTATGCACAATCGATTTCCTTTGAATAGAAAACCGTCTACCATCATAAACTCATCCGTCTTTCCCTCCTTGACTTTATCAATACACTTCGCAAAATAAGGATCATCGATAAATAATTCTGGCAACACATCAAACCCTGTCACCTCAACTTTCAGTGTAGTCAACAAATGACTCCTTCTACTCAAAGCATCAGCCACTCGATTCGTCACTCCTGACTTGTGTTTAACAACAAAAGTAAACTGTTGCAGATATGCAATCCACGATGCATGTCTCGCTGAAATCTTGTCTTGCCCTTGTAAATGTTTTAATGCCTCATGATCAGTGTAAAGAACAAATTCCTTCTGAAATAGATAGTGTCTCCAGTGTTTAATAGATTGCACAACAGCATAGAATTCCACATCATATGTACTGTATCTCATCTTTGCTCCTGATAACTTCTCGCTAAAGTATGCAATCGGACGTCCCATCTGACTCAACACTCCTCCAATCCCAACCTTGGATGCATCAGTATGTAGTTCAAATACTAGCCGAAAATATGGTAATATTAGAATTGGTGCAGACGTCAAGAGTTCTTTGATTCGATCAAAAGCAACTCCGGCTTCCTTCGTCCATGCAAACTGTTTACCCTTCATACAATCAGTCACAGGCGCCATCACACTACTAAAGTGTGGAATAAACCTTCGATAAAATGAAGCCAACCCGTGAAAACTATGAACTTCCGTTATCGTCTTGGGTTGCGGCCACTCTTTGATAGCTTCAACTTTACTTTGGTCAACCTGTATTCCTTCTTCCGACACAACCTACCCCAGAAATAGAACACTCCTCTCCATGAAAACACATTTCTTTGTAGCAGCATATAATTGTTCTTCACGAAGAATAATTAACACTTTCTTCAAATGCTGAACATGCTCTTCTTTACTAGCACTGTAGATCAGAATATCATCAAAGTAAACTACCATAAATTTTCCAACGTACGGTCTGAAAATTTGGTTCATCACCCTTATGAAGGTACTTGGTGCATTCGATAGACCAAACGGCATTACCAGCCATTCATACAATCCTTCTCTTGTCTTGAATGCTGTCTTCCATTCATCCCCTGGTCTAATGCGAATCTGATGATAACCGCTCTTCAAGTCAATCTTAGAAAAGATTACGGACCCACTGATTTGATCCAATAAATCATCAAGCCTCGGCATCGGAAATCTATATCTCACAGTAATCTTATTCAATGCTCGACTGTCAGTGCACATCCTCCACGTTCCATCCTTTTTGGGTACCAATAAAGATGGTACAGCACAAGGACTTAAACTCTCCTGCACACGCCCCTGTTCAAGCAATTCCTCTACCTGCCTCCGCAACTCTTCATGTTCCTTCAGACTCATTCGATAATGCGGTCTGTGTGGCAACACAGCACCTGTAACAAGATCTATCTGATGTTGTATATCCCTCAACGGTGGCAACTCCGTTGGTAACTCTTCTGGAAATACATCGTCAAACGCTTTCAATACCGGTTTTACTTCTTCTGGTATTTCAACCTCTTCACTGCTTTCTCGCCCAATCAACAAAAACACTTCAGGCTCCTCCTCTACTTCCTTCACAAACTCCTTCAAAGATAACAAAGTTTTAAGCTCTTCAATCTCCTCCAACTTGTTTTCCTCCTATTGCCGCTTCTTTGGAACTAGAGTAATCTTTGTGCCTTCAAACATGAAACTGTAACTGTTGGTACGCCCATCATGCTGCACCGCCCTATCATACTGCCACGGTCTCCCCAGCAACAAATGACAGACATCCATATCTACCACATCGCACCAGATTTCATCCTTGTATTTCTTTCCAATTGAAAACTTCACACAAGCCCTTCGTCCAACCTTTACCTCCTCGCCTTTCCTCAACCAAGCTAGCTTGTACGGTTTTGGATGTTTCTCAGTCTTCAATGCCAACTTCCTCACAGCTTCTGAAGAAATTATATTATCACAGCTTCCAGCATCAATAACAAATTTGCAAACCTTCCCCAGAATAGTACATGTTGACTGAAAAATATTGCTCCTCAACCAACTACAATCCTCCTCTTGCTTTGGTGTTAAACAGGACCTCTTCATCATTAGATTGTAACCTTCGTCTCCCGACGCTTCTTCTTCCTCCTCATCAGGTGGTGAATTGGAACATTCAGCTTCTTCATCCTCATCCTCAACCTCCGCTATCATAGTTCTCTTCTTCGGCTTTGGACATTCGCTACTTTTGTGACCCAATTCCTGACAATTGTAACATTTGAAACCGTTGTTAACCTTTGTCTTCTCAGCCTCCTTCACTACTGGTCTACTGATAGGTTTAGAAATATTAGAACTCCCACCAACACCCTTCACTTGATTGTTGGAATTAGTAAACACACCACTTCCTCATCTTCCCTGTTTTTCCCAAGCCAACGCCTTCTGATGTGCTTCTGCTACAGATCTGGGATCAAACATGTTAACCATATCCTGAATCTGCATTCGCAATCCCCCAATGAATCTAGATGTCAGCTGCTCTTCCGTTTCCATAATATCATTCCTCGCAATAAGTTGATAGAATTCATCTACGTAATCATTAACATTCTTTGTGCCCTGCCTCAAATTCTGCAAACGTTGATACATCAACGATTGATAATTGTAAGGTAAGAACGTTGCTTTCATCATTTTCTTCATCTTCTCCCAAGATTCAACTTTTGACTTTCCCATCCGTTCACGTGTAAGTTTGGTTTGCTGCCACCATGCCAAAGCTCTACCCCTCAACCTCGTAGCAACCAACTTCACTCTACGATGTTCTGGAACTTCTTTGAAGTCAAAAATCTCTTCAACATTAGCCACCCAATCTAGAAACTCCTCTGCTTGCATACCACCTTTGAATTCAGGAATTTCAGTCTTCATCCCCGACTCCCACTTGTGATCATACTCAGAGTGATTTCTTCCTTGTTCTCGTCCTTGTCCTCGAACACTACCACCATCATACTCCTCTTCAAAATCAGATGTATATCGTTGTCTATCTCGTCCACCCACATCTCTACTACCATCATGTCTTCCACCATCATCCCTTCTATCTACATTCCTCCGTTCTCGATCATCCACGTTCCTCCCACGCCTTTGATCATTGTCAACACTTTTTTCTCGATTGGATTGCGGTGAGACTCTACTTCCCCCATGGTTAGATTCAGGTGAAACCCTTCTCCGATTTTGATTCATCTCTAACCGTCCAATTCCTTCGTTAAGCTTTTCACTAAAGTTTTCATTGATTCTTTGCTCCATCTCATCAGCTTCTTCTCTTCGATACAAAGCTTCTACGTTTTGGTGACGATTAGCTCTTCTCGGCGGCATACTTGAAAACTTCACAAAATTCTTCAACACTTCAAAATTCAAACACCTTTCGGACTTTGATCCAAAATGAAATGGATCGAAAACTCCCACTTTGTTGCAACTTCGCGATGAACACGATGAACACAACTTCTCCAAATGAGGCAAGTTTGATCTCCAACACTTCTACTAAGCTCGGCTTCTCACTTCAAGCTCGGCTATCACTTCAACTTCAAAATTCTTCAAAAGAATTGGCTCCAAGACTCGATTTAGCTATGATTGGCTAAAACAAGCTCTGATACCAAACTGACGCAGCGGATTAATCAAAAACAATGTAGATCGATGAATGTAGTAATCGGTGGATTGATGAATACTGAAATGCCCAAATTCGTTGATCCGAAGATACCGAATTCTAGCTATCCCTGACACGTTGATCGCGCACGATACCGTGAGAAGAGATCTTCAATTCTTCGAGCGTTGATCAAGCGCACTTGATTCCGCGAATCGGCTTCTGCAATCGTTGAATCGAGCGCACTCGATTAACCGAAAGAGGAGATAGGAGATTACACTCAACTACCAATTTAGATTGAGAGCACAAAGCTAACAAAAGAGAATTTTATTCAAAAATCAACAACCGATTACAAATGACTTACATGGCCTATTTATAGGCATTTGACTTTACAACAGAAATTTCATCATCTCCTAAGTCGGTTCCGACTTATAACAAACGACTCAAAATAGCCGACCTACCATACGTCGTTTACGACTTAACAGTTTACAACACAACCCGCCTCAGCCGACTTAAAAAACACGACTCACGACTTACAAACAGCATACGACTTACGAGTTACAATACAGAAACACAAGTCTACGATCTTATGACTTAAGTACAGACGACATACGACTTAAAGAAATACAACATAATACCATACAACGACTCAACATTTAAGTCGTAGACGACTTAACGACTTAACCCAGTTCACAATTCATCCATAGTAGCGACTTAAGAATACAGCGGTTTAGATTAACTCCGCATAAGATTCAACGGCATCCAGAGCTTCAGCGACTTAGCTCTTGACCCGTTAGGTCGTTCAGGCGACTCAACTAAGTCGTAACTCGGCAACGACTTATTTCCTGCTTCGTTAAGTCGTACACTTACCAAAACACTTCCCTTAAGTCGTTGCCGACTTAAACCTTCGCATTTTTCAACTTGGGTTGCTCTTCCTGTAGTCTTAGGTCGTAACCCATCACGTCCCTTAAGTCGTTGACGACTCATAGCTCATTCCTTAAGTTGGTCACGACTTATACCTCCTTCTTTAAGTCGGTCACGACTTATGCCTTTGATGCTTTTACTCCTGTTAAGTCGGTCACGACTTAAATCTTCTATCATGTTAAGTCGGTCACGACTTATACCTTTGACAAATGTGGGCTGCGCTGCATCACTTTGGTATATTCATTTGATTGTTTGAGTTTGTAAAAATGAGAATGATATGAGAGAGAGGGTTTAAAGGTTAAAGGATGGATCTACCTATTTTGCCTCCCTTATATTTCTCTTATATGTTAAGTTTAAACAATCCCATTACTTAATTAATTAAGGCACGACCTTATTAGGTTTCAAATCTTACTCTTCTTAATTATTCTCATTATTCTTATTTAATCTATCCAATTAAATACCCTGATTAATATTTAGAAAAATTAGGGGCGTTGCACCCGAGGTTAGGCTTTTTGCTCGAAGGAAATCTTGAAGCGTCTGTGGGAGTACTAGAGCTCGCTTTCTTTTTTATGTCAATAATGGCTTTTGCAATAGAATCCTTGATAGGAGAAGATTTAGTTGGTTCAGCTAAGACAGAAGTGTGAACTTTAGCTTTCTTACACTTAGAAGCAACAATAATAGAAGATGAGCCTAAATTAAAGGGAAATTCTTAAGACATCGACATAAGAAACTTCATTTAACTATAATGAAAACTTACTGGAAGAATCACATTGAATAGGGGAAGAAATAGAAAAGGCATTCCCATTGCCAATCACCAGGAATTGCTTTCCATGAGCATCCTTCTTTACCATAGAAGGTTCCCCAAGCACTTTGTGGCACTCCAAAATTAGGAAATGTTTCTTGAGATTAGCTTCGGATAGAAGTTTCTGTCTGTTTCCTAAAGTTTTTTTTTTCTAAGTTCAATTCTCTAACTGTTTTAGCTATGAAAGAATCTGTCCCTTTTGGGGCTAGTCATAAAAGAGAATAACAATTATTAGGCGACGGATGTGGATGTAAAAAATGCATATTTTTACTCTCATATTTAATCTCCTTTTATTTAAATAAATGGCATATTAGAGTATATTTACATGTTTTAAACAAAAATACAAAAATATTTTAAAGTCATCATTCACTCTTCTACGTATGGGCAAAACAGTCATTTTTGTATGTATTAATTTTTGAGAAAATTTACTTGTACGTTCAAATGTTGTTTTATAGGAATTTGAGTGCACATTGTAAGTGGTTTCATTGACGTATACATGCACAAGTGTTCAAAGCCATAGAAAGAAGGAAATAAAAGAATTCATGCAAATGGAGGAGCCCACCTACCCGCTAACTAATGGACCACAATCAAAAAGCAAAACCACATGTTAGTTGAGGATTAATTAAGTGATAATGATGACTTGGAGACTACACAATCTCAAGAACATTTTTGGTAGTTCTCTAAAAATGGAATTAGGGTTTTAGGCATGTATAAATACCCCTTTATGTTTCATATAATGATCTCTTTTTTTATGCAAGTTGTAGTCACAAAATCAATGATAAATAAAATGGTTTCTTAAGCCTCTTCTTATTTCCTTTTATTGCCAAAAGTTCTTCCTTTCATTCTATTTTATTTCATGCTCTTTTATTTAGTTTATGCTTCTTTATTTCATGTTAGTGGATGGTTTTAATTTATGCAATTAGTTTTGTTTCATTTCATGCAAGTGGTTAGCTCTCTTTTCTTTTGATTAGCTCTCATTTTTCTTGTTTTTTTATGTTTAAATCATTTTGTGTTAAGACGATTCCAATTATGAGAAGCCAAACCCTTTCAATTTAGGAGTAATGAAGCTCTCATGAGTCCTATAAACTCAACATATTTATTTCAATTATAATATTTCACTTTTGTGCTTAATGGAATTTTAGATGTTAATGGTAGTTTGTTGTTTACTAGTGAATTTAAAAGCTATGTTGTTAATAACAAATAGGTTCTGCTTAATCAAATGTAAATGCAAATTACATTTTCATCTAACTATGATTTGATAATGAAAGTGAAACTAGAATCAAAATTTGACGCTCTATGTTACTAATTCATAGTAAGCTGGTCATGCTTAACATAGATTTTATTTTTAATTTCATGTTATTTTCATAAGAGTTGATAGGTGGGTTAGAGGGTGTGTTAGAGTTTTATGGTTTAAGTTGTGTTAGTTAATAGCACAATTAGGCCATACTTATAATAAATACATCCACTAATTCAACAAATGATTAAAAGAGAGATTATAGATTTATGTTGTGTTGACTTATATGAAAATTTAAAAGTTGATTTACCTCTAAATTGCTCTTTAATCTCATAGTTTTATTCTAGTTTTTACAACCATTTTTTTAAACTTTTTAGTTAAAAAATTCTCTTAACTTTTGGGCTAATTTGATTGAGTAATTTTGGAATTTTATTCTTTCCTTGTGGATCGACCCTTATTTGCATATGAACTACGATTGTACGCTGTGTGCTTGCGGTTTTTATTATGATATATTTTCGACGGTATTCTAATTGATAGAATTTTCCGCTACGAACAAGTTTTTGACGCCGTTGTCGGGGAATAGCAATTTATTTTTAATTTTACTCATCGAATTATTATTCCTTTTCCCTTTGTTTTCGGTTAAGTTTTCATTAAAAAAAGTTTCCATTCTCTGTTTTTCATTGCAATGTATACATTCCTCTGTTTACATCTCACTATTTCCATTTCACTTATTTACATTTTACAAGTCACTGCCTGCAAATCAAAACACTGTCCTTATTGCTTACACTCCTATGTTCATTTCATTGTTTCTATTGTTTGCATTTCACTTCTTTACATTCCTGTGTTCAAATCAAATACTTTCTTGTTTAAAAAAACCTCATGTGCATTTGTTTTAGTCAATTATGGTTCAAGTGTGTTGTTCATTTCTACTGTTCTTGTTTAAAAATTTCACTGTTCTTTCAATTTGCATTTTTGTTCTTTCATTACATTTCTCTGTTTCTTATAACCAGTTTTTGCTCGATTGTATTCTGTTTACAATTCTCAATCACCACACTACCCTTCCACTTTTGCCTTCAAATCCATCTCCCTTCACCGCAACCGAGCACCAAATTCCAAACTCCAACCTGAAAGCACCATCTCGGAACTTGCCACTGCCACCCTCTTCATACACTTGTCCACCTCCACAAACACTTCCAACCAGATCCTTGCAACCTTAGCACCCAAACCACTTCAGAACTACTACAGTCAACCGCACTTCAACATACTTCTTCACCACCAAACTCCCTTAACTCCAAACACCTCTACAACCTCATCATTCAACTACAACCTACACAAATCTCGTGCCTGCAACCAGTTACTGCTTCTGTCTACAACCCACGAATCAAACTACCTTCCTTTCCAAACAATCATCATCATTACCTTCTAGACAGTCAAGCACACCCATCATCATTACCTTCTAGACAGTCAAGCACACCCATCACCATCCACAATCACTGCTGCCCCAAACCTACAACACAAACATACCTCCACCGTCCAAACTCGTACAACTTCATCTCCATCACTACCAATACAAACTGTTATCTTCTCCTCCTCCACAATAGAAATTTCCCATGATCACACTTCATAACTGCAGCCTTCAATACCCAATATCCAAACCACCAATCACCACCGCCTCCAATTCCAAATCGAGGCCACCATCACCCTCAAATTACCTAAACCCACGCAGCTTCTTCACCATTGATCGAAGTAAAATCCGCAACCTACGAACGAATCCGAACCCAAAATCAACCCATCACCCAAATCCAATCCCATCACCTCAAATTGCATTTCTAACCAACAACGAAACCCAATCGAGACTTGCCACTAAAATCGCGAATTCCATTTTTCTGATTACACATTTTCGTTTATTTAAGGAAAAAGAGTCGAATTCGTTTATCAGAGAAGAACGAAAAGGGGGAGAGATTAATTAAAGTTTTGGGTACTCATGGGCTTGTGGTTGTGCGTTAGGCTATAAGCGTTTGTCTAACTTTTTATTTAAAAACTTTAGCTTGTGTTGCATTGGGATAACTTCTTTTGTTTAACCAAAAAAATTCTCTTCTTTAGTTTAACCAAATTTTTTTTTTGCTTTTGTAATTTTTTGTTTTAACCTTCCTTCCTATCTCCTCTTTTCAAAGAAAAAAAATAGAAAAAAATCAAAAATTTGCTTTCGTTTAGTTTGGATAATTCGGGTTGAGTTTAATATGTTTTTTTTTAAGTTTTCCTTTGTTTAACTTTCAACTTTAGAAAAAGAAAAAAATTGCTTTTGTTTCGTTTTAACTTATTTTAAAAAAAATCATTTTTCATTCAAGTTGTGAATATAAGAAAAGCGGATAAAGAGAAGAGTTGCTTGCTAAAATTCACTGCTTTTCAATAAATTTACTAATAATTCTGCTCGTTCCAGTATCGTGTTCTTATCACTTGTTTTAATTTCTCTTGCAATATTGGTTGCTCGAATTAAAAAAAATCCAAAACAAAAACAAAAACAAAAAAAATTATCATTTGTAGTTGCATTATTACTACACTTTTAATTTTTGTTTTGCATTCATTTCATCTTATTTTCTTTTCTAAGGGCAATACCCAACTTCACATAAGGTGGTGGATTTCATCACCCCTTCCTTGTCCCACAAATTTCTTATCATCTTAGAATTTGACTAATAATAATGGTTAGACGTTGGATTTAAGGGAGTCATGAGCTCATCTAGGGCAAAATTGTATCTTGACAAGTTGATTTCTTTTAACAATTTATTTGTTGGTGTTTAGGCTACGGCAAAGCAATAATCATTTATAAATATTACGGTGATTCACAAATATTATAGTGATTGTTTTTCTGAATGTTCTTAAACCATCGGCTACATTGCTATGGTAATTCGTGGCACACCGATAACTCCTATTCGGTACCTAGTTAAGAACTATTTTGTTGAATTAAGTCAATGTGTGATTATACAATTTTAGGTTAGGAGCAACTGAGGATAGAAAATTTGTAGATAAGTCCTTGCATTATTTAGTTGCATTAGTTCATGCATATACAGAAAAAACAAAACAAAAAATCCAAAAGTAAAAAAAATCACATTTTCCTTAACTTAGTTTTCAACAAATATCCAAAAAAAATCTTTTCAAAAAACAACAAAAACATTTTTAAAAAATAAATTAAAATCCAAAAAACATAAGAAGAAAAATTCCTTTTGAAAATAATTTCTTTTTGGTAAATATTTTTCTTTAAAAAAACAAAAGAAAATATTTTTTCACTTCTTGTCATTCTCTTAACCTTGATTTTCACGTCTTTCTCTCCTTAATCTTTTCACTTGTGCATGAGTTCCTGGACTCGTGACACAACGTCGAATCGTTTAACCCGAACGAACAAACTTCCAACGATGGCTAATGAAAACCCTCCTCGAACTCTCATGGATATAATTTTTCCTGATAGAGTTTCTATTCCTTCTTGTATCACCTTACCCACCCCAACGGGTAATCACTTTGAAATTCATTTAAATCATATTGCCATGCTCCTGAAATTTAGCAATTTTGAACATGGTGACCCATACATCTTCTTAACAAAATTCGAACAAGTCTATGCAACCAATAAACTTCAATAATAATGTGATGATGGAATCAAACTTAGGTCAATTCCATTCGCCCTTACCGATTATGTAGAAATTTTTTTGTATAGCTTGCCTTCGAATTCAATCAAAACTTGGGACGAATTCGTTAAACTTTTCTTAAAAATGTTCCACCCTTTGGAAAAAACGACCAAAATACGAAACGAAATTGTAAACTTTCATCAATTTAGGGGTGAACCTTTCAAAAAATACTTTGAAAGATTTAAAGAGCTTTAGATAAAATGTCCACACCATAATTTTGAAAAATGGCCTCTTTACCAAATCTTATGTGATAGACTTGAAAATAGTTCACGAACCATACTTGAATCGACGTGCTAAGGCAATTTTCTAGCCCAATATCATGACGATGCTTGGTAATTCCTTGAAAACTTAGCCGAAAAATCATCCCAATGGGAATGTTCTAACATGAAATCCATCTATTCACGATCGAACGCATACTCGATAGGATCATCGTTGGCTTTGGAAGTGATAGTCAATGCGATGATCAATAAATTCGACAGCGTTTTCTCATCCAATCAAATGAACCAAGCTTCCCAACAATTGTGTTATAAATGTAACGATCCGAATCACATCACCAATCAATGCTCTCAATCGATAGAACAACTCAACGCTTTTAACAAAGTTAAGAATGACCCGTTTTCTCCAACGTATAATCCCGGCTGGATAAATCATCCTAACTTTGCATGGAACCAAAATAATTCAAACATGACTTTGGTTCGACCCAATTTTCAAGCATTTTCAAACAATGCTTCGAATCCTCCTTTTCAACCCAACCACTTTCAATAAAATTTTGCGCCTCCATCTCAAAATCAACCGCAAAAATCTTTCGCTCCCCAAGACGATAAATGAATGACTTCACTTGAGAAAAGTCTTGAAACTTTGGCTAAAGTGACCACTCAAAACATCCAATCAAATAGAAATTTTCAAAATTTGTTAACCTCGTACATGCAAAATACGAGTCAATCAATTGCTAAACTCAAAATGAAAATGAGTCAATAGCCACTTCTGTGAGTTAACGTGAACGAGGTCCCAAGTCAGCCAGTTCTGAACCCTAGAAATCAAAACACGAACTCGAATCAAGCTCATGTCGTTCAAGATAGCAATGTGAACCAAACGAATGCTATCATGACTTTGCATTCCAGTAAACTAATCGATAACCAAGTTGTCAATCCAAACGATTTACTGAAAGCTCCTCTTGACACTTTGAAAATGACAAGCGATTCTGAACAAAACATCGAGTTAAATATTGAATCAAATTCCAATCCAAATTCTTCTTCTACTCAAGTAGACCAACCTACTAAGTATCAAATTCCATTTCCACATCAACTTTGACCTAAAAAACATTTCGAGCAAATAGAAAAGATATTGGAAATTTTCAAAGAAGTCGAAGTGAACATCCCTCTCCTTGATATTGTTCAACAAGTCCCCGCTTATACTAAGCTTCTAAAGGACTTGTGTACTCAAAGACGACACACTCATGTGCCGAAGATATTTTTTTAACTGTCGGTCTTAGTGAAGTCTTGTCTCTATCAATTCCCATATAATACAAAGATAGTGGATGTCCGACGATCTCATGCATGATAGGAGATAAAACGATTAATAAATGCTTATTAGACTTGGGTGCGAGTGTCAATTTGATTCCTTATTCAGTTTGCTGGCAACTTGGCTTGGGTGAACTAAAACCGATGAAAGTAACTGTTCAATTTTCCGATCGTTCGATAAAGAAACCCATGGGACAAATCAAGGATATACTCATACAAATCGGTCAATTCATATTTCCTGTCGATTTCATCGTCCTAGAGACACAACCTATGAATAATCCGATGAGTCAAATTCCATTTATTCTAGGACGACCTTTCTTTACCACTTCGAATGCCCTAAGCAATTGTCAAAATGGTTTGATAAAAATTTCTTTTGGTAACATGACTTTGGACTTTAACATCTTAAATCTTGAAAATAAATCAAATGAACCTCTTGACCAAATGTTGGAAGTTAGCTCCATTCAAGAAAATTTTGACAACGAAACAGTTGACCTTAACAACGAACATGAGACCGGATATGAACAACTATTTCAAGATGAACCTAACGAGATCTAAAATGCTCTTCCATTTGAACCCCTCATGGTGAGTCAGAACATCAACCAAATTCTTTGATTGATTAACCTCTTAGGTTGGAACTCAAGCCTCTTCCTGATTACCTTAAGTACGCATACTTAGGAGACAACGAAATGTTCCCTGTCATAATCTCTTCGAATCTTTCTCTTGATCAAGAAGCCTCCCTTCTTTCAATTCTATCGAAAAAAAAGAGGCAATTGGATGGTCAATTACTGGTATTAAGGGAATTAGTTTCGCTCTTATTCAACATTGCATCCATTAAGTTGACAAAGCCAAGCCTGTTCATAACGCGCAATGAAGGCTTAACCCAAAAATGAAGGATGCAGTTCAAGACAAAATTCTTAAGATCCTGGATTATGGAATCATATATCCCATCTCTAATAGTTTGTGGGTTAGCTGAATTCATGTCGTGCCTAAGAATTCCAGACTTATCGTTATTACGAATTACGCTAATGAACTCGTTCCAACTCGTACTCAAATGGGTTGGCGTGTTTGCATTGATTATCAAAAATTAAATGCTGCAAACTTAAAGATAAATTTCTTCTTCATTTCATTGACCAAATGCTCGAACGTTTAGCCGGCCATGAATTCTATTGCTTTCATGATGGTTATTCCGGTTATAACCAAATTCCGATCACACCCGAAGGAAAACGACTTTCATGTGTCCATTTGGCACCTTTGCGTATCGATGTATGCCATTTGGCCTCGGCAACGCTCCTACTACTTTCCAAAGATGCATGGCCAGCATCTTTTTCGACATGATCGAACGCTTTCTGGAAGTGTTTATAGATGATTTTTCCGTCTTTGGAAACTCTATTTACGAGTGCTTTCACCATCTCGAAATGGTTCTAAGTCGATGCAAGAAAAAGACTTAACCTTAAATTGAGAAAAATGTAATTTCATGGTCAAACATGGCATTGTCCTCGGACAAGTCATTTCAAACAAAGGCATTGAGGTAGATAAAGCGAAAGTTGACATAATTGTGAATCTACCCATTCCCAAATCTCTCAATGACATTCGTTCATTTCTTGGGCACATTGGCTTCTATCGATGTTTTATAAAGAATTTTAGTAAAATCGCTCGATCTCTAACTGCTCTTCTTGGAAGACGTTCCATTTGACTTTAATTCTGCTCGCTCGATCTCTAACTGCTCTTCTTGGAAAAGACGTTCCATTTGACTTTAATTCTGACTGTGATTTTTCTTTCGAACGTCTCAAAAAATGAAATCATTTCCTCTCCCATCATTTGCTCACCCGACTAGGATCTTCCTTGTGAAATAATGTGTAAGCCTCTAACTTCGCAGTTGGTGCTATCTTAGGACAACGCATCAACAAAATTCTTAATGTCATCTACTACACTAGTATGACTTTAAATGATGCTCAACCCAATTACACGACAATTGAAAAAGAGCTTCTAGCGGTAGTCTTTGTGCTCGAAAAGTTTCGACCTTATTTGATTGGCTCATGCATTACGATTTACACTGACGACTCCGCTCTTAGGTACCTTTTCACTAAAAAGGGTACCAAGTTTCGTTTGATCCGTTGGTTCCTTTTACTCCAAGAATCTAACCTTACGATCAAAGATAAAAAAGGATCTAACAACATCATTACTGATCATTTGTCGCATCTTCTAAACACACCATCTTCTTTACCGATCAAAAAGAACTTTCCTGATGAACAACTCCATTCAGTTTCCATTGATCCATGGTATGCCGATATAGTGAACTATTTAGTCACCAAGGAAACTCCTTCATTTTGGTTGAAACAAGATAAATACAAATTTCTTTCCCAAGTGAAATATTTCTATTGGGATGATCCATACTTGTTTAATTACTGTTTCGACCAAATTATTTGACGTTGCATCCCAAATTGCGAAATTAAGAGTGTCCTTTCGTTTTGTCATGACCAAGCTTGTGGTGGTCATTTCAGTCAAAAGAAAACAGCAAAAAAGAGCTCCAATGTGATTTTTACTGGCCTACGCTTTTCAAAGATGCATTCCAGTTCTGTAAAACTTGTGATTGCTGCCAAATGTTAGGAAAAATCTCTCGACAAAACTGATGCCTTTGAATACCATTCTTACGATCGAAATCTTTGACGTTTAGGGTATTGACTTTATGGGACCGTTACCCAACTCTTTCAGAAATCCGTACATTCTTCTTGTTGTTGATTACATCCCTAAATGGGTTAAAGACATTCCATGTAAAAACAATGAGTACAAAGTTGTTGTGAAATTTATAAAAGAAAACATCTTTTCGAGGTTTGGAACACCTCACACAATAATATTCGATAATGGAACCCATTTCTGTAATCGATCATTTGAAACTACAATGAAGAAATACTCGATAACCCACAAGTCATCCACTCCTTATCATCCTCAAACTTGTGGTCAAGTTGAAGTTTTAAATCACCAAATCAAGCAAATTTTGGAGAAAACTATAAATAAAAATCAAAAAGGTCGGTCAAAAAAAGTGACAGATAAGCTTTGGGCTTACAGAACTGCGTATAAAACTAACCTTGGGACGTTTCCTTTTAGGTTAGTATATGGTAAAGCGTGGCACTTACCTGTTGAGCTTGAACATAAAGCATTGTGGGCGATTAAGAACATAAATTTGGATCTTGAAAAAACTAGCAAAAATAGAAAATTGCAACTCAATGAATTAGAGGAGATTATAAATGACACGTATGAAAGTGAGAAAATTTACAACGAAAGAACAAATTTTTTTATCATGACAAGTCAATCCTAAGAAAACATTTTCGCTAAATCAAAGAGTTCTTTTGTATGACTCTCGACTTCATTTGTTCCCTGGGAATTAAAATCAAGGTGGACAGGACTATACGTGGTACGTACTGTTTTTCCACACGGTGCCATAGAAATATACGACCTTAGGGATGGATCGATTTTTAAAGTCAATGGCCATCGTTTAAAATTTTACTTGGAGTTGGTGAGTGATCGAGAGGACGAGCTTATGATTCTTCAAGAGTCACACTACGTCTCGTAAGAAATTTTAACCCTCTCTTTTAAATATGTACATATTTTTCTCCCTCACACTCATTATATACAATGCGTTGACTCTGGGGACACAGTCAAAATCAAGTGTGGGGGGGGGTCTCATGTTTATTTTGATTATTCATGGTTTATTTTTTGCATTTTCTTTCCAAAAATAAAAAAGAAAATAAATTTAGCATATTGATTTATTTTTGAAGAAACATGATAGAATAAGTATACGTTTTCTGTTATTAAATTAAAAATTTTGAAAAATTACTTGTCTCAACAAAAATCAAAATAAAAGTTTGATTACAACTATGGTGTAACTAGTATATAGGAAGGTTCATAGGTGATAATTATGAAGTATATCCTAATTGTAATCTTTGTTTAAAAGAGTGGTTGATTTAAAGTAAAGGTGATAACATTTTTTATCTTCTAAGTTATGTGGTGCTAAGATGATTTTGCATAACTCTCTCTTTTCAAAAAGAAAATTTCATAATAATAAGAACCACCTAGAGTCGTGTTTTCACACATAAGTGTGTGCACTCGCCATGCTCTGTACCCTTCTCACGTAATCCCGAAGGGTATTGCATGATCGGTATATCTGACCTCAGTATATCTGAGTTAGATGTATGTAAATAAAACTAAATAATAATAATAAACACCTAGAGTCATGTGTTCATACGCAAGTGTATACACTCGCCACGCTTTGTGCTTTTCTCACGTAAGCCCAAAAGGCAGTGCATGATCGGAATATCTGGCCTCAGTATATCTGAGTTAGGTGTATAAACAATAATAATGTTAACATTTTTCAAAATAGAGAGAGCAAGCAATTGAAACCCATGCACTATCTTCACTTAATTGACGTGACTTGTTATTTCAAAGAAATAAAAATGCCACTTTGCAAAACTTTGATAATCAACTAAAGGATTCATTGCATAGTTGCACTATGTTATTAACCAAAACAACTACCTAACTAGAGTCCAATTGTGATGATAACATAACTTTTGTTGGAACTTTTGATGAGTAAAAAGACTAAAATTTCTTGATAATAACCAAAACTTATATCTACCTTACTCTTGTCAATTTAAAATTAAATTCTACATTTGTAAGTATTTTTGAAAACTTGCATTATGTAGTCGCATTAGAATTTTCATATCGCATTTGGATTTTGTGGGTAGTATCCACTTAAAACCCTCACGAGACAACACCCGTCCTACTAGGGGCACCTAGAGGTTTAATGGCTTGTTGCATATGCTCAATGCAGTCGTGTTTTCTACGAACACAGATTTAGCCTAGTTTTATTTTATTGGAGGACGAATAAAAAGATAAGTGTAGGAGTATTTGATGTGCATGTAAAAATGTATATTTTTTGTAACATCCCTCATTTAGAGGCTCAAAACTAACTGCTACAGATGCTGTAGTCATCCATAGTTATTAATTCTCGATGACCAAATGCGGTAATGTTAGATACATTGGTATACCAGAAACATATGAATATGAAAAAATTTAAACTCAATTTAATTTTTTTTCTCATTTCACTATAATAGTATTTCAGATTTATTACATAATCCCATACATACGCCACGTTCAGAGAAATTACAATTTATCACAAAATATGCTAAGAGCGATATATGAAGATGCCTCCTTGGTTAATCAGAGTCTAAATATAGGCAATTAAACAAATTTTCCCTTACATCCAACTAACACAGCGGACAATAGATAGAATCTCCTAAATAGGTAGCTTGCCTCCTACATATCTCCGGAAGCTTATTCGTCAACTAATAACTTGGAAAACCCTTACCCTCAGCCTACTTAAATTAATTTTTGAGCAACCGAGAGTTTAAGTGAAAAAACATAAACTTCGAGTCAGACAAAAGTCTGGTGTGAATAATAATATACCATCACAAACAAAATAGATATCTAGCGAGACCACGCCGCTGAGCGGAACGGGATTTCCCGTCGCTGGTACGTTAACCAAAAACTAATTAATCATATACTATGCACCTACATCCATAATGATTAAAACATAACATAATATGATGGTATGCAATTATACAATATATTCTGGATTTCCTATCCCTATTCACAAGTTATAGTTTCTAAGGCCACTATTAACCTATTAGTTTTCATGGGCTAACTAATAACTTATTCCAAGCTTACGAACTATCTGTCTGGTTTCATAGTTTTCATGGGATTACTAAGAACCTATTGGTGTCTACCAATATCATCATCCAATCATAGTTATCATGGGATGACTATGAACCTACTCGAATCTCCAATAACATTTTTAAGGTCATAGTTTTCATGGGTTGACTATGAACCTATTTATCTCTATCAATAACCAATTCTAGACATAGTTTTGATGGGATCCCTAAAAACCTATTGGCCCCTGCCAATAACATTTCTCAAGGCATAGTTTTCATGGGCTATAACTTTTTATAGGTGTATAATTAGGGTCTTTAACCTAATTCATCGCTTCTAAATGATGGTTTCTCTGTCCGTAGAGTGGTTATAAAGAAATGGACTTACAGTTAAGAAGTTGCATATGTTTTAAATTTTGAAAACAAAGCCGGCATTACTATAGCACGGCTATGAAAGCTAAAGTTACTACAGCGTTGCTTCGAAAGCAATGACACTGTAGCATAGCTTCAAAAGCTAAAGGTATTGTAGCAATACGAAAGCAAATGGGTACTGTAGCATGGCGTCGAAAGAAAATGGGTACTATAGCATGGCTTCCAAAGCTAAAAGGTACTATGGCAATACGAAAGTAAATGGTACTATCGAAAGCTAGAAGGCACTATAGCAATACGAAAGCAAATGGGTACTGTAGCATGGCTTCGAAAGCTAAAAGGCACTGTAGCAATACGAAAGCAAATTGGTAGTGTAGCATGGCCTCAAAAGCTAAAAGGTACTGTAGCAATTCGAAAGCAAATTGTTATAGTGGCAGACTCATAATTAACGTAAAAATTGCTATTTTGCTAAATAAAGTATATTCTTTTCACCAACTTTTATTGTTTGTCAAATTCCTATTGGATAGAGATATACTTTATCAATTTCTTTGTGGAAAAACTTTCATAATCAGATTTCATAATTTCAAAAATTATTTTCAAACAGTTAAATTATATTAATATTTTTGTTATCCCGCTTTTTGGTCAAAGCCGGAATATCAAACAAATCGACAGGAAAGGATGGATATCAGGGTTGGGGGTCGATCAGAGAAAAGGCTACGATGGATATCGTCAAAATTTGACCGGGCTCCGATCGAGACGAAATTGGTTGGAGATGATGGCAAGGGTTAGGAGAGGCTATGTTTCAATTTTCAGGACAATCAGAGTTCGTATGATGGAGTTAGGGATGGATTATGGAATGTGGATAATGGTTCGAATCGATAGTATTCGAATCCATCATGAAGGAAACAATTCGAATCGATATGATTCGTATCGATCGACACTGGTTCGACTCGATGGCAACACACCCAGGTTGTTAGGCAAGCATGCAATGGTTTATTCGAATCCATCCCCTCAGGCCTTGATTCGAATCCACCCCAGTGAGACTCATTCGAATCGATCGGTAGTGACTTGCCCTGATCGATTCGAATGAATGTTGGTCTGATCGATTCGAAGGATACGAGTCTACCAAGCAACGTAGCTGGAACCCGAAGGGATGCAATGTATGACTCGGAGCACACGCGTGGAAGAGAAATCAACTCAATCGAGTCGACTCAAGAGCATCGATTCGAATAGCAATCGAATCGAGTGGATCGATTCGAACGAATCGATTCGAAGGAAGATCGATTCGAACCAGGATAGTCAACCAGAGACGCAACCTTGAATCGATCATATCTCGAGATCTACAAATCCAAATGACATGAAATTTTCACAGTAGCTTGAGCACATGTTGAAGAATGTTCACACCAAATTTCAGCTCGATTGGACAATTTCTTGATCGATTCGAACGAAGCTTCGAATCGATCCCAAAGTGGGCCCGGATTTCCAGAAAAGCGGGCATGTGGGCCCCCTGACGTACTGGAACTGGTCTCCCTTCAGTTTAGGCGAAATATCAGCCTCCTACACCTATAAATAGACCCCCAGGTCATTCAGAAAAGGGGTCGGACAATTGTGAGAGCTAAGAGCGCCCGGACTCTGCCAGATTTACTCCAGATCACCATTTCTGCCTTAGATTCAGATTATAATCATAAAATCCGTTGTACTACGCGATAGGAAATTGTAATCTTCAAGAATCGATCAATAAAAGATAAAAACTTTGGAGTGGACGTAGGCCGGAGATAGCCGAACCACTATAAATCTCGTGTTTTTGTTCATTATTTCTGGATTGCTGTTTGTTGTTTGTTTAGATCTGAGATTTGTGTTTGAATATTGCTGATTTGTATTCATACACTGGTGCTTTCACAACATTCGGGGTTTGTGACCATTTTTGGCGCAAACACTTTGGTGCTTTCACTGAGAAGGACTAGCACCCGCTACACCAGATTCAAAGTTTAGATTCGAAGGTTTGAAGGATTCAGATTGACTCTACAATGACTCGACAAACAAGACAAAGGGCTGAGAGGAGCCAACAGGGAGGAAGTCAAGAGGCATCCTCCGGAGCTGGAGAAGGACAAGCTTCGATTTACATTACCAGAGATGAGATGGAAGCTATGGCAAATTCATTGCACGAGAGGTTACTGAAGAGTCAACAGGATATGATGCAGACTTTCTTCGAGCAAATGAGAGCTGCAGGAACACAGAATCTTGGACCAACCATAGCGACTGCAAATGTAGAACAAGGAGCTAGGGTCGCGGAACCCAATGGAGGACAGAATACAGAACCGGAAGGCAATCAGCAAGGACTTGGGGGCAGGCCCGCCGGATCCAACGCAGAAGGACCTTTGGAAGGAGCTCAGCAGGCTAGAGCCAACGTTGCGGCTAATGAGCCACATGAAGAATATGTGCCGGAGTTCCCTCGGGAGCATGGGGGGCAACACCTAACAGGCAACGCTGGATTAATGGAAATCATCAGGAAGACTATGCGTGGAGGATTGGCCAATAGAGACTTGGAAGGAGTAAATAGGAGTCCGTTCGCTCGGGAAATCAGGACGGCTCAGAATCCACCTAAGTTCAAGTTACCTAGCGTGGAAGTATATAATGGAAAGGCTGACCCGACTGATCACTTGATGAGATACACTAGACACATGGAAGTGCTGGGGGCATCGGAGGAAGTGATGGCCAGATGTTTCCCTTTATACTTGACAGACCTAGCGGCAATGTGGTTTAGGCAGCTGGAGGAAGGATCTATCAGGAATTGGAGAGAATTGGTGGACAGGTTTTTGGGACAGTTTCGGGTTCACATCAAAAGACCTAAGAACGTGATGACGTTAACATCGGTAAAGCAAAGAACGGATGAATCGCTTAGAGCATTTTTAACTCGATTTAATGCGGCGGTTTCTTCGGTGGATCGGCCAGATCCGTCAATGGTTTTGATGGCGGCAGTGTCGGGAGTCAGAGAGGATTCAGATTTTAAGGTATCTTTAGTACGAGACCCACCACTGGATCTCGGGGAATTCTTTCACGAAGCTGAAAGATTTCTTCGGCAAGAAGATGCATGTATGGATTTAAAGCTAAAGGAGGTGAATGTGACTGGGGGTGGAGGACCATCCAACGGAAGCTCAGACAAAGATAAAGGAAAAAGGAAGTTGGACGACGATTCAGGAAAAACCAGGAAGCAATGGAAGGATCCAAAGTTTTCCACATACACAGAATTAAACGAGACGCAGGAGCGGATATACATGGAAACTCGGAATCGCCTTCCTTACCGGAGGCCGACTAGGAGAGAACCATCCGAGCGAGAGAAGGCATCAGGAAAGCATTGTCTCTTCCACGATTTGGACGGGCATGATACCAACAGCTGCAGGCATTTAAAGGACATAATTGAGGAGCATGTGAGGAATGGGCAGTTGAGGCAGTATGTTGGGGCTCGGAATGCAGCGGTGGAGCAGGAGCAACCACCGCCTACCTCAAACCATGAGGATATGAGGCACAGGAATAATGGTCGATTGGTCATCAATTGATCAGGATAATCTGAAATAAGTAACAAACCATTGGCAAGCGACCGAGTCATTTACACATGTATGGGGACGGAGATAGCCCCTAGGCATGCTCTGAATGATGATAAAATGCGAAGCCGTGGTTTGCGAAATCTGTTTTCTTTTGTTTTTGGATTGGACACTTATTTTTCTGGTTTGGTTTTTGGAGTTTGGATTGAACTCCTGATTTTGCTCGTTCCTCTGGTTTTGGCATTCACTCGGATGATTGTTCTCCGTTTTGGATGTTGATTTTGATTTCTGGTTTTCCGATTTGATTTGGATTTTGGATTGGATCTTGACTGGATTCTATTTGGTTTTTGATAAACGGTCGTCAGGTATGGATTATGCCTGACAAGGGGTGAGTCGTTCTGCCCGAACGCGGTAAAGTGACTCATTCAGGTCGTCGAGTATGGACTGTACTCGGCAAGGGTCCGGAGTGACCAGGATTTGGCCTAGGACTTAGGCCCCCTACTATCGATTATTGTTTCAGGTCGTTGAGTATGGACTATGCTCAACAAGGGTCCGAAGTGACCAGGATTCGGCTTAGGACTTAAGCCATGGCATTACTTACGTCCAGGGACACTGGACCACGGTCGTCAGGTGTGGATTACGCTTGGTAAGAACCCGGAGAGGTTAGCTCCACGTCCAGGGACACTGGACCATGGTCGTCAGGTGTGGATTGCGCTTGGCAAGAGCCCAGAGAGGTTATGGATTTGGATATCGACCCGGAGAGGTCCTGGATTCGGTTATTGGCTATTGGATAAGGATGGATTAGGATTCGGTCGTCGGGTTCAAACGGATATGGATTTGGCTAAGGCTTTGGTAGTTGGGTTTGGAGTTGGGCATCGACTCCGAGCAGTCAGGGATGATGCACTTGGATGATGTGGCTATGGACTTTGGATATCGGATACGGAACTATTCAAAACACGCCTTCTTATCACAAGGCATGTTTTGGGGGGCAAATGTTATCCCGCTTTTTGGTCAAAGCCGGAATATCAAACAAATCGACAGGAAAGGATGGATATCAGGGTTGGGGGTCGATCAGAGAAAAGGCTACGATGGATATCGTCAAAATTTGACCGGGCTCCGATCGAGACGAAATTGGTTGGAGATGATGGCAAGGGTTAGGAGAGGCTATGTTTCAATTTTCAGGACAATCAGAGTTCGTATGATGGAGTTAGGGATGGATTATGGAATGTGGATAATGGTTCGAATCGATAGTATTCGAATCCATCATGAAGGAAACAATTCGAATCGATATGATTCGTATCGATCGACACTGGTTCGACTCGATGGCAACACACCCAGGTTGTTAGGCAAGCATGCAATGGTTTATTCGAATCCATCCCCTCAGGCCTTGATTCGAATCCACCCCAGTGAGACTCATTCGAATCGATCGGTAGTGACTTGCCCTGATCGATTCGAATGAATGTTGGTCTGATCGATTCGAAGGATACGAGTCTACCAAGCAACGTAGCTGGAACCCGAAGGGATGCAATGTATGACTCGGAGCACACGCGTGGAAGAGAAATCAACTCAATCGAGTCGACTCAAGAGCATCGATTCGAATAGCAATCGAATCGAGTGGATCGATTCGAACGAATCGATTCGAAGGAAGATCGATTCGAACCAGGATAGTCAACCAGAGACGCAACCTTGAATCGATCATATCTCGAGATCTACAAATCCAAATGACATGAAATTTTCACAGTAGCTTGAGCACATGTTGAAGAATGTTCACACCAAATTTCAGCTCGATTGGACAATTTCTTGATCGATTCGAACGAAGCTTCGAATCGATCCCAAAGTGGGCCCGGATTTCCAGAAAAGCGGGCATGTGGGCCCCCTGACGTACTGGAACTGGTCTCCCTTCAGTTTAGGCGAAATATCAGCCTCCTACACCTATAAATAGACCCCCAGGTCATTCAGAAAAGGGGTCGGACAATTGTGAGAGCTAAGAGCGCCCGGACTCTGCCAGATTTACTCCAGATCACCATTTCTGCCTTAGATTCAGATTATAATCATAAAATCCGTTGTACTACGCGATAGGAAATTGTAATCTTCAAGAATCGATCAATAAAAGATAAAAACTTTGGAGTGGACGTAGGCCGGAGATAGCCGAACCACTATAAATCTCGTGTTTTTGTTCATTATTTCTGGATTGCTGTTTGTTGTTTGTTTAGATCTGAGATTTGTGTTTGAATATTGCTGATTTGTATTCATACACTGGTGCTTTCACAACATTCGGGGTTTGTGACCATTTTTGGCGCAAACAATTTTAATATAATTATTAAGCCTTTCTAGCTTAGAAAATTCATAATAAATCGAAAACATTTGGGAAAAATCTCAAAAATCCAAAAAAAAATCTGAAATATCGTTTTATTTAATATATAAAAGTTTCAGGGCAAAATTCATTATTTTATTATTTTTAATAATTAAAACCCAAAATAAATGTCCTCTTCACCTTAGGAAATTCATAAAATATTCCTGTTAATTCTGAAAATTATGAAATTAAAATCCCATCTCCAAAATTAGGAACTACACAATATGTCCAAAAATCAAGTCGTTTGGAGGTGATTCGCTAAGGTTTTTCCCTTGAAACCATCATACTATTTTCATAAAAATTTCAAAAAATCACCATTCATGCAAACAATGGCAAAATCAACCATATCATCATTAAACATCATGGAATATATCAAAAATCTAAAAAATTAACACATATAAATGAGATGGTTACTATTATTCACATTGTTTTAAGAAAAAGAGTTAATATTTGAGTTGTTGATTTGATTCCCCTTAGCTTTAACTTGATTCTCTAACTTTTCTTCCTTTAAAAGCTTTAGAAATGGCCTCTACTTGTGTTTTGTATAGATGTAAAAATGAATGAGGATATGAGGGTGGAAGGGTTTATGTTTAGGAAATGAAGCTTATTCATATTTTGCCCCTCTCATAAAACGATCTTACATGTTGATTAGTTAAGGCCTAATCCAATTAATTATCAAGTCTCATCTCCTTCTCATGCCATACATTATTATGTTTAATTAATCTAATTAAATTTCCTAAATAATGTTAAAGAAAAATTAGAGGTGTTATAGGCTTCCCCCCTTAAAGAGTTTCGTCCTAGAAATTCAGTAAGGACTACAAACAAGCATATCAATCATGCCAACAAAGCTAGTATATCCCATGAGCGAAAAGTCTATATAAAAAAATATAGAACATACCCTCATAACAGCCTAGGATAAGTATCCATAATCCTATCTTCTGTTTTCCAAGTGCAGTCCTTCTCGTTGTCGCTCCACTGAACTTTTACCAACTTGACTGTCTTGTTTCTTAACCTCTTCTCATCTCTCACTACAACCCGAACCGGTTGCCTAACAAAAGTCAGATCTGGTTCTACTATTAAGTCTTCCAATGCAGTCGGAGGGATAGTAGTCTCTGGATTATGTACATACTTAGGAAGATTACACATGGAACACATTATGGACACCTGCCAAACTGCTCGGTAACTCTACTATGTATGCAAGCTTTTCGATCTTCTCTATCACTGGGAACGGTCCAACATATCTCTATGCCAGTTTCCCAAACTTTCCAAATCGTGCATACCCTTCATCGATGATACTTTAATGAAAACCCTATCTCAAACTGAGAACTGTAGATCCCTACGCCTCTTATCTGCATAACTCTTTGTCTAGACTGAGCTTCCTTCATCCTACCTCGAATCAACTCCATGTTCTCTGTTGCTTCTCTCACCATATTTAGACCAAGGACCAATCTGTCTCAGGTCTCTATCCAACACGCTGGTGATATGCACTGCCTTCCATATAAAGCCTCAAAAGGTGTCATCCCTATACTAGCTTGGTAGTTATTATTATAGGAAAACTCAACCAAGTGCAAATGGTCTTCCCATGACCCACCAAAATCTAATACACAAGCTTTTAATAGATCCTTGAGTACCTTGTTGACTCTCTCTGTTTGCCCATCCGTCTATGAATGATAAGCGATACTCATCTTAAGCTCGGTTCCTAACGTTCGTTGTAGACTCTTCCAGAATTCACTAGTGAACAAGGCATCTATGTCACTGACTATGCTACTAGGAATTCCATGTAGTCTAACTATGTTCTTTATAAATAATTTAGCTAGGACAAGTGTCGTCTTGGTTGATTTGACTGGAATGAAATGGCACTCTTGGTTAACATGTCCACTATGACCTATATACTTTCATTTCCCCAGTTCGACCTTCGCAACCCGTCTATAAAATCCTTGGATATCGAATCTCATTTTCAAACTGGGATCTGCAAAGGTTAAAGAAACCCACTCGGCTTCTGATGTTTGGCCTTTGCTTGTTGATAGTTCACACATTGCTTTACCCACAAGCAAACATTCCTCTTCATACCTTCCCTATAGAATCTCCTCTTCATATCCTATTACAACTTGGTCACCCCAGGATGAATTGAAAATTTTGATCGATGTCATTCTCTAAGGATCTCCTTCCTTAGGTTTTCTACATTCGGGACACCCTCTCTGATCAAGACTAAAATCCTTCATATCATCAATCGCATTTTCAGCCTCTAGCCTTCTAATCTTCTCAACTAACACTGGGTCATCTTTCTGCTTAGATGCAATCCTTTCAATCAATCTAGGTCGAACTTCCAAGCAGAAAAACATGACAGTACTCTGACTAGAATTAGCACTAGATCTTAAATCCACACTACCCGTAATCAACGCCTCAAGATCCTTCCATTCCTCCAATATGGCTAACACCAAATTTTGATGTTTCCTGCTAAGTGCATCCGCAGCCTTGTTACCTTTCCCCGGCATGTACTCTATTCTGAGGCATAAACTGCTAAAAACTCCAACCACCTATGCTGTCTCATATTTAACTCCTTCTGAGAGAATGGGTATCTTAAGGACTTATGACCGGTATATAACTCGAAACTCTCTCCCAAGTGATAGTGTCACCATATTTTCAACATGAAGATTACCGCTGCCAACTATAAATCATGAGCAGGGTATCTCACTTCATGGGGTCTAAGCTGTCGAGAAGCGTAGGCAATGACCTTACCCATTTGCATCAACACAGCTCCTAATCTCGTTCCTCATGCATCGGTATACACTACTAATCATTGATTCCCGTCTGGAACTACTGACACAGGTGCATTGGTCAATAAATGCTTTAACTTAAGGAATGCTTCCTCATATTTGCCAGACCAAGTAAACTTCACATCCTTCTTGGTCAGTCCAGTCAAACGCGCTGTTATTCATGAGAAATCCTTAATAAACCCACGGTAGTAATCAGCAAGCCCAAGGAAACTTCTGATCTCAGTCACCATCTCTGGTATCTTGCAGTTGTTAATAGCTTCAATTTTATCCGGATCAAGTGACAAACCCTTCTCTGAAACCACGTGACCAAGAAACTTAACTTCTTTCTTCTAGAAATGACACTTTGTAAACTTTTCTTCCAGTTGATGTTGCCTCAACATCTCAAGCACCACTCTAAGATGAAATTCATGCTTTCTTTCATCCTTAGATTATAATAATATATCATCTATGAACACCAATACAAACCTATCCAAGTGCTCTTGGAAAACCTGGTTCATCAAATCCACGAAGAAAGTTGGTGCATTCGTTAACCCGAATGGCATCACCAACCACTCATATGACCCATATGTGGTCCTGAACATTGTTAATGGAATACTATCCTCCGTCACTCTTAGCTGATGGAAACCTGTTACCAAATCCACCTGGGAGAACACTCTGGCTCCATTCAACTGATCGAACAAATCATCGATTCTCGACAAAGGATACTTATTCTTGATCGTCCTTTCATTCAACTTGTGGTAGTCAATACACAATCTTAGAGATCCATCTGGCTCCTTCATAATACCGTAGCTGCTACCCAAGGAAAACTACTTGGTCTAATAAAGCTCTTCCTTTCCAAGTCAACTAGCTGCACTTTCAGCTCTTTCGTCTTAGTAGGTGTTATCCGGCTAGGTGGTCCACTTACAGGTTCTGCTCCTGGTACAAGATCTATCCGAAACTCGATAGATCGCTTTGGCAGTAGCACTGACATTGGCTCAAAAACAGCTGCAAACTCTTTTGCTACCAACAACCGATCTAATTCTTCTTCCGCTTCACTGCATTCAGCAAAGCACAAGCACTTGAGTCTGACTTTTCCACCGAGTATATAACTCGGTTATGGTTGTTAAGGTGTCTCAGTGATATTTTCCCATCCTGGAAAAATATTCAGGCATTGTATCTCTCTAACCAATCCATACCCAATTTGATCTCTAACCCTGGAAATCAAAAGCATACAGACTGCATGCAAACTTATGACTTAACAAGTCAAGTTCTAACTGATCACATCTCATTCCCAAAGTTGCATACCCTCCTATTAGATTTGCAATCCTTAAGGAAGTATGTAGGTATGATGATTCTAAACATAATTTATCTACCAAACACTGAGATATAAATGAATGTGATGCACCGGTATCAAATAGTACCCTAACTAGTATACTATGAATCAAAAGTGTACCTTCCATCATGGATTTACCCTTCTCGGCTGTTGTTGGTTTAGAAGAAGATGGTTCCAAGGCAATAACTTTTTCCTTGTCTACTCTAACCGGTTCTAGACACTGATTCTTATAATGCCCGATCTAGTTACAGTTGAAGCACTTCACTCCTTTCTTATCTGCAACCTTCTTCCCTTTCCAGTTCAACATTCATGAGCAAAATAACATTTCTTGTCGCACTTGTACCAAACTACATCGGCCTTCCCATTCTTGGCTGCTCCTCCTTTTTGAGCTCCATTCCATTTACAGAACTTTCTCTTCTTTCCCTAGGGATCTTGAACCTCAACTGACTTCCTCTTACTAAACGTAGAGAGCATCTCTTCGTTCCTGAGAGCCATCTCTACTACAACATTTCTTGGGTCATGGTGGTGTGGCATGTTTTCCTTGGCAATCTCTGGCTTCAATCCTCGAATAAACTTTTAATTTCTCTTGATGACAGTGTCAATCATGGCGTATCTGTATCTGGACAACTCTTCAAATTTCATGGCATATTTGATTACTGACATTCCCCCCGCCCATCCATAAATTTCCTCATCAATGCCAACTTGGCCACTTCGGATAGAAACCTCTCTTCGAATATCCTTCAAATTTTGGCCCAAGTTAATTCTTCTTTAGGTACCCTAACAGTAACCCCATTCCACCAGTACAATGCTGCTCTATGCAGCTGTCTGGAAGCAATTCTTCTCTTCTGTTCATCATCTAATCCCAAATGAGCAAAAATTCTTTCACAGTGCAATAACCAGTTTTCTACTTCGATAGCATCCTCTGTTCCCAAAAATGGCTTCCCACCAAGAATGGGGTAATCCTTTCTCAACTTGGCATAGCTATTGCCAACTAGGGCCATAGGATTTGCTCCCCCAGCATTCACAGCATTTCCTCGAACTACTCCTGTAGCTGCTCCAGCTTGCATCAGATTGATGAAGAACTAATATATCATCCCTATATCTGCGGGTGGGGTTCCAGCACCTACGTTGGCATTTGCATTTGTATTAGCATTTGCCTGTCGACCCAGGTTCCTCCTGGTATTGGATCGAGCATTTCCATTAGTTATGGTGCTTCCTCTACCCAGATTTCCTCCTCCATTTCCTGCTTCTGTATCTTCCTTTCTAGTATAACTGCATGCGAGCATTAGTAAGATATAGAAGAATGGTCTAAGAAAAAGGGAATGCGTACTTATATATATGTATATTTATATATGTATATATGTATGTATATATATATGTATATATGTATATATATATGTATATGTATATATATATGTATATATGTATATATGTATATATATATAACAAATGCAAGTACGTTACTATAGCGTTAACCCAAACCCTACTCTCATTCTCTGATTCATTGGGTTATGTTTTGAAAATCTTTTAGGTTTAAATATCTTTTAAATTTACATGAACCTATGCTTTGATATCAACTTGTAACATCCCCCATTTGGAGGCCTAAAACTAACTGCTACGGGTGTTGATGTCATCCATAGTTATTAATTCTCTGTGACCAAATGCGGTAATTTAGATACATTGATATACCAGAAACACATGAATATGAAAAAATTTAAACTCAATTTAAAAAAATTCTCATTTCATTACAAATAGTATTTCATATTCATCACATAATCCCATACGTAAGCCAAATTCAGAGAAATTACAATTTATTACAAAATACGCCAAGAGCGACATATAAAGATGCCCATTTGGTTATAAGTCTAAATATAGGCAATTAAACAAATTTGCCCTTACATCCAAATAACACAGCAGACAATATAAAGAATTTCCTAAGTAGTTAGCTTGCCTCCTGCACATCTCCGGAAGCTTATTCGTCAACTAGTAACCTGAAAAACCCTTACCCTCAGCCTACTCAAATAAATTTTTGAGCACCTGAGAGTTTAATGGGAAAAACATTAACTTCGAGTCGGACAAAAAGTCTGGTGTGAATAATAATATACCACCTCGAACCAAATAGATATCTAGCGAGACCATGCCGCTGAGCGGAATGGGTTTTCCTCTCACTAGTACGTTAATCAAAAAATAATTAACCATATACTGTGCACCTGCATCCATAATGGTTAAAACATAGTATAATATGATGATATGCAACTATACAATATATCATGGATTTCCCATCCCCATTCATTGGACTATCTGTCTCAAGTTACAATTTCTAGGATCACTATTAACCTATTAGTTTTCATGGTCCAACTAATAACCTGTTCCAACCTTACAGACTATCTATCCAGTTTCATAGTTTTCTTGGGATTACTAAGAACCCATTGATGTCTACCAATAACATCATCTAATTAAAGTTTTCATGGGCTGACTATGAACCTACTAGATTCTCCAATAATATCTATAAAGTCATAGTTTTCATGGGCTGACTATGAACCTATTGATCTCTATCAATAACCTATTCTAGACATAGTTTGTATGGGATCACTAAGAACTTATTGGCCCCTGCTAATAACAATTCTCAAGCCATAGTTTTCAAGGTCTATAACCTTTTATAGGTGTAGAATTATAGTCTTTAACATATTTCATTGCTTCCGAATGATGGTTTCTCTTTTTGTAGATTGGTCATAATAAAGAAATAGACTTACGGTTAAAAAGTTACACATGTTTTAAATTTTGAAAGCAAAGCTGGCGTTACACTAGCACGGCTATGAAAGCTGAAGTTACTGCAGCATGGCTTCGAAAGCATTGGCACTGTAGCATGGCTTAGAAAGCTAATGTTACTATAGCATGGCTTCAAAAGCTAAAGGTACTGTAGCAATACGAATGCAATGGGTACTGTAGCATGGCTTCGAAGGCTAAGGTATTGTAGCATGGCTTCGAAAGCAAAAAGGTATTGTAGCAATATGAAAGCAAATATGTACTGTAGCATGACTTCAAAAGCTAAAAGGTACTATAGCAATATGAAAGAAAATGGTTTATGTAGCATAGCTTCAATAGCTAAAAGTAACTGTGGCAATACGAAAGCAAATGGGTACTATAGGTCTGTAGCATGGCTTCGAAAGCTAAAAGGTATTGCAGTAATACGGAAGCAAATGGGTACTGTAGCATGGCTTCGAAAGCTAAAAGGTACTGTAGCAATACAACAAAAAATAGTTACCGTAGCATGGCTTCAGAAGCTAAAAGGTACTATAGCAATTCGAAAGCAAATGGGTGCAGTGGCAGACTCGTAATTAACGTAAAACTGCCATTTTGCTAAATACAATATATTGTTTCATCAACTCATATTTTTGTCAAATTCCTATTGGATAGAGATATACTTTATCGATTTCTTTACAGAGAAACTGTTATAATCATATTTCATAATTTCCAAAATTATTTTCAAACCATTAAATTATAATGATATTTTAATATAATTATTAAGCTTTTCTAGCTTAGAAAATTTATAATAAATCGAAAAAACTTGGAAAACATTATAAAAATTTACCCAAAATCTAAAACAACATGTTCTTTTCTATATAAAAATTTAGGGTCAAAATTCATTATTTTATTATTTTTAATAATTAAAATCCGAAATAAATATCCTTTTCACCTTAGGAAATTCATAAAATATTCCTATTATTTCCGAAAATTATGAAATTAAAAAATCATCTTCAAAATTGGATATTACACAACTTATCAAAAAATCAACTCGTTTGGAGGTCATTCACTAAGGTTTTTCCCTTGAAACCTATCATAATAATTTGATAAAAATTTCAATAAATCGCCATTCATGAAAACAATGGTATAATCAACCATATCATCATCAAACAATGGGGAATACATTAAAAATCCAAAATTTAACACATATGAATGATATGGTTACTATTATTCACCTTGTTTTAAGAAAGAGAGTTGAGATTTGAGTTGTTGATTTGATTTCCCTTAGCATTAACTTGATTGTCTAACTTTTCTTCCTTTAAAAGCTTTAGCAATGGCCTCTACTTGTTTGTGTTTTGTATGGATGTAAAAATGAATGAGGATATGAGGGTGGAAGGGTTTATGTTTATGAAATGAAGCTTATTTCAATTTTTCCCCTCTCACAAATCCTCCTACTTATGTTTAAGTTAAAATGATCTTACATGTTGATTAGTTAGGGCCTAACTCAATTAATTATCAAATCTCATCTCCTTCTCACGCCACAATTTTTTTTTGTTTAATTAATCTAATTAAATCTCCTGAGTAATGTTAAAGAAAAATTAGGGATGTTACATTTTTTTGTCATATTTTTGATCTCCTTTTATTTAAATAAATTGCATATTATGGTATATTTACATGTTTTAAACCAATAAAAAAATATTTTCAAGTCATCATTCACTCATCTACATATGAGCAAAATGGTCATTTTGTGTATATATTGATTTTTAAGAAAATTTACGTTCTAATGTTGTTTTGTAGGAATTTGAGTGCATATTGGAAGTGTCTTCATTGACGTATGCATGTACAAGCGTTCAAAGCCAAAGAATGAAGGAAATAAAAAATTCATGCAAATGGAGGAGCCCACCTACCCACTAACTAATGGATCATAATTAAAAGCAAAAGCACGTGTTAGTAGAGGATTAATTAAGTGCTAATGATGAATTGGAGGCTAAATAATCTCAAGGACATTTTTGGTAGTTTCCTAAAAATGGAATTAGAGTTTTAGGCATGTATAAATACCCCTTTATGTTTCATGTAATGCTCTCTTTTTTTATGCAAGTTCTAGTCACAAAATCAATGATAAATAAAATGACTTCTTAAGCCTCTTCTTATTTCCTTTTATTGTCTACATGCTTTTCTTCCTTTCATGCTATTTTATTTCATGCTCTTTTATTTAGTTTATGCTTCTTTTTTCATATTAATAGTTAGTTTTAATTTATGCAATTAGTTTTGTTTCATTTCACGCAAGTAGTTAACTCTCTTTTCCTTTTATTAGCTCTCATTTTCTTGCTTTTTATGTTTAAATCATTTTGTGTTGAGATGAATTCAATTATGAGACTGAACCCCTTCAATTTAGGGCTAATGAAGCTCTCATGTATCATATAAACTCAACATAATTATTTCATTTATAATCTTCTTTTTTTCTTAATGGAATTTTAGATGCTAATGGAAGTTTGTTGTTTACTAGTGAATTTGATAGCCTATGTTGTTAATAACAAATATGTTATACTTAATCAAATGTAAACACAAGTTACATTTTCATCTAACTATGATTTTGATAATGAAAGTGAAACTAAAATCAAAATTTGATGCTCTATTTTACTAATCCATAGTAAATAGATCATGCTTAAAATAGATTTTATTTTTAATTTAATGTCATTTTCATAAGAGCTGATAAGTGGATTAAAGGCTGTGTTAGAGTTTGATGGTTTAAGTTGTGTTAGTTAATAGCACAATTAGGCCATACTTATAATAGATACATCCACTAATTCCACAAATGATTAAAAAGAAAGATTATAGATTTATTGTGTTGATTTATACGAAAATTTGAAAGTGGATTTACCTCTAAATTGCTCTTTAATCTCATAGTTTTATTCTCATTTTTACTAAAAACAATTCTCTCAACTTTTGGGCTAAATTGATTGAGTAATTTTAGAATTTTATTCTTTTCCTGTTGATCGACCCATACTCGCATACTTACTATGATTGTACGCCGTGTGCTTTCATTTTTTATTACAATATATTTCCGATGTTATTCTAATCGATATAATTTTCCATCGCGAACAACGACAACAAAATGTAATATATAAATACAACCAGCAAAGCTTACTAGGAATAGAGAAATACCCTCCATTTTCGGAGGTGTGGCTCTTAACATGGAAGAATTGATTCTCTTGGTCTCTAGATTTATTTATCACATTTGTAGTCAAACTCTTAAGAACTGATTCTCTTGGTCTCTTATGAGGGAGAAGGTTAGCTTCGCTGGCCAGAATCTTAAGGCATTTTAAATACATCTCGAAATTAGGCAACAACTATATTGAAGCGATGCTCAAATGTTCCAAGTATCGAACGAAGGAGTTCGAAAGAGGGAGATAACTAAAATGCCAAATGTGAATTGAAGTATAGGCGAAGAAACCTTCTGGGGATTGTCTATCCTTCCGAATGGGCCCTCCACTCTAGCCTCAATATCGGTTGTACCAAAGTGACGAAGGATGGAGTTGACTTCCTCCTGAGAAGTGATAAGAGATGGAACGAGTCTATAGTCTCCTTTCCTAGAAGTAGGACAAGGTATAGGACCCTTATCAGATTTTTTACCAGCCAGTTATCTATCAAAGGGAATTACCCAAGATGAGGGAAGTATTATATATTTTATAAAATTTTGAAATGCTCCTAAAAGTAGATGTAAAGGTGAATAATTGAAAATCTAACCAACGGATACATGATTATTTGAAAACTGTTTAGTCCATAATGAAATATCAAAACCAACTAACTATAGAACTTGTAAAGATGTCCATTTAATTATCAAACCAATAATAAAATATCAATTTTATAAATATCTAAAGTATTCATAACCAATTAAATACTCATTGATAATTGCTGGTGTTAACCAGGTTTTTAACCCAGTAGTATTCAATAGGAGTTAGAACATTCAGATTAAGCCAGAATGACATGAGACTTGACCCAAAGGCTTAAAACAACTAAAAGATGGGTTCCAAGAAATATGGGACCAAAAAACACAATTTATTCGGATCAGAACCGATATGAAATATTGAATGGTAGTTGTTTCTAACGACTTGCATCATACTCCCTTCTCACTGCCCAACTTATCTATAGAGTCTGGTGACATTGCAAGCATCCAAGTTCAAGAAGCAAGGATTTATCTGATTCAGACTATAGTTCAGTCAAATCCATAGGTGAATCACCATTAGAACATGTCAACAAGCTACAAAATTACATGTAGAGCATCACAACTAAGCAAGGAAGCCATCTGAATAGAAAGTGTAAAAAAATTGTACAACTAATCGGATCGGTACCGATCCGATCAAATTGGACCAGTACCGATCTGAATAGTTTTTCTTGTGATACCCAATTTTCCTGAATAGCTTCTACATGATGGATACGGGTTCTATTGAAACAACTCTAGCCCAAGTAATCTCCAACTCCTATAAATACCATCCCATCTGCAACAGAAAAAAGAATCTAATCTTATGAACTAACGGCAACAACTCTACCATTGTTTCTTTACTTATCTTCTCCCTCACTAGCCATTAAGGGGCAACTGAGGTCCTTCCGGTTGTCTCTAACAATGGTGGCTTGACCTAACATAGGATAGAAGAATCATATTGTAATCAAAACTCCTTTGTAATGATAGTTGATCAATAAAAGCTATAAAGTGAACGTAGGCTTCATTAACAGCCAAACCACTATAAAAAAAATTTTGTCACTTTACTATTTCTACTCTTTTTACATTTATTTTCAACATTATTTTCTCTGAGAAATAGGGCTGGAGCTTTCACACTCAAACCAGTGTGTTGATCCATTTTTAGGTTAACATTTTGGTGCTTTCACTGAGCAATGAATTCAGGCATAGATCTAGCTTTTCTCTTTGGATTCGCCAGATCCAGAAACAAGATCCATCAAATCGGCATTAGAAAGTTTGAAGATTGCCATTGAAGATTAGGGACAGGGAGAAAGAGAACTTCCTTTGGAAAATCCATAGGAGCTGTTATAGCTAGAGAAGAGACCAATCCCTGGCAAGTTGAAGTCAACAACACCAATAATCTACTAATTGAAGCGAATTCTGGAGCTAACAATGGAGATCAGGTGTCGGGATATTCTACCCACCATGAGGTCGTCACCAAAGGCAAATTGAACAAGATGGTTGGTGAAATCAACCAAAAGATGGAGAGCATCTAAAAAGCCCTTATGGACAAATTAAACGCCCTCCTAATCTTGCAATCACTAGTTGCTCCAAGAACCATGCCAGAACCCACAGCTTCCACGGAGCTGGAAAGCTCTTCTATTTTTGGCCTAAACAGAAGAAATGATAGGCAAAAGCAAAAAGGTGTAGTGGGTGGAGCTGTTGGAATCATCATAGAAGGAAACACAAGCAGTCCGTCAACTGCAATGCAAACTGCTACAAAATTAAATCAAGGGGCGAAAACCCCACAAGAAGATATAGCGGTGGATCTCTCCGACTCTTAAGATGGTGACCAATTTGATGACGACAAGTTTGAAGAAAATGCTAATGCACTCAATACCGGTAGGGGGGCTCAGATTTCCACTACCCAAACAACCGAAAGCCAACAGGACTCCGAAGGAGTGGCTCTCCCGAAGACAGGAGAGCCTAAGCTTCATCGCACTTACCAAGATGGTTTGCAAAATAAAACACTTGGCCTAGTCTCTGGCAGCCAAACCATGGACTACCGGACATCAGAGGCATATATCGCGGATATGATCAAGCAATTGATGTACGAAAGTAAGTATAGGGGAGATAATGAATGGGGATCCACTCCAAGCCAGACTCACTTCACAGATGACATTTTGAATGAACAATACCCTGAACAGTTTACTATGCTGACTATTCCATCTTACAATGGAACTAGAGATCCAAAACCCTACTTGTACAAGTATAGTTAGTATATGGATGGAGCAAATGATTCAAATGCTATTCGATGTAGATTTTTTCCTATCTTCCTAGAGATAATTACTTCTATGTGGTTCACACCAAAATCCATCTCCACTTTCAATAAATTAGCAACAAAATTTCTTGATTGGTTGAGGCTTCATTCGGCACAGTCAAAAGATGTGATGTCCTCATCTAGCCTATTCCAAGGATGAAATGAATCCTTGAAATCTTTCATGACTCGGTTCAACACCGCGGTGACTGAAGTAAGTAATCCAAATTAAGATATGGTCTTCATGGCCCTGGTCCGTGCTATCCACCCCGACACTAAATTCGAAAAATGGATCAAAATGAAGAAACCTACCACTAGGAAGGACTTTAACCGAAAGGAAAGCCAGTACTTGAGATCGGAAGAGGCGGAGGAGCTAGAAGGAAAACCTACTAACCCATAAACAACCAACGAGCGCCAAAATAGCACGATAGCTAACCAAAGCGTAAACAACTTCGGAACCGCTACAGGAAATGCGGGAAGGATAGAAACTAGAAGAGGAAGAACTAAAATTCCAACAAGCGAAATGGAAGTGACAAGCGACTTAAAGGCTTCAGGCCCGAAACTACACACCACTTAATGATACTCTAGAAAACATCTACCTCGTAACACAAGGAACAGAGGAGTACAAGAAGCGACCTAAAAAGGAAGCAACTGAACAACAAAAGCATTCTAGAAAGTACTATTGCTTCCATGAATCACGTGGTCACAATACGAATGAGTGCCGACACCTGGAGAACTTGATTGAAGAGTTGACTCGTGAAAAAAAACTTTAGCAGTACGTGAGGAAACTACAAAATACTGACCAGCCTATTGCATCCTAAGCTCCTAATGCCTAGGGAAACTAAGCTGAAGCCAATGAAGAGGGATTCGAATGGACCAACCAACGACTCATCATCGGAACAATATCTGAAGGATCTCGTCTTGCGTAGGAGAGTTGGGGAGAAATAGAGTGATATGCGAGCTCATTGAAACATGCTCCGAAAAATTCAAGCTTTATGATTAAAGATGAAACTCCTGCCAAGTAGCAGAGAACCCTGAATGGTGATATAGTATTTCGGAACCGAGATATTAAAGGAATAGAAGATCTGACCCTTGACCCTATGATCGTGTTGGTAGGAATCGGACCAGCCATGGTCCGACGAGTATTGGTGGATAGTGGCATCTCTATCAATATCCTATTCAGACACATGTTTGATCAAATGAAGATTAGCATGAAATATGTATCTGCTTGTCGAATAAAGATCCAGGGATTCATCGGTGAACCTAGACAACCTGTCGGAACAATTGATTTGCCCGTGGAACTTGGGGAAGGTGATCGAAGAGTCGTCCTCATCCAGACTTTTGTGATTGTAGACTAAATGTCCGCCTACAATGCTTTCTTAGGTTGGCCTGCTTTGGCACATTTCATGATTGCTTTAGCTTAGTGGCGTCGAACCATGAAATTTACAAGAGAGATTGGAGTTGGAGTGATCAAATGAGACCAAAGTGTTGCCAGAGAATGCTACATCGTAGAACTGCGTGGGTCTAGAAGAAAAGAAAAAGGGAAGAATATAGGGAAAACTGTCCACATTCGTGAACCTACCGTATAGCAATTACAGAACCGCCCCTAGCTTGGGGACCATAGCTGATTTGACAAGGCTTTGGACCCTAAAAAGAAGAGTTCAGGGGAGGATCGGGCAGCACCGGCAGAATTAACATTGCGTGTCCCTGTTAGCACCAAGATTGGCCACTAACACCCTTGAATAGAATTGTGTAGAGAGATTAATGAAGAAAGTAAATTAAAACATAGAAGTAACGCAATTGAGTGCAAAACGAACAACAAAAAACGAGAACAACGGATTTATAGTGGTTCAGCGTAATGCCTACGTCCACTTTGAATGTGATCTTTATTACTTTTCCAATCACTTAAGTACAGATACAATCCATAAACAAACAACTTGAAAACAAGTTTGAATAGGAAAGAAACGAGTACAGAAAATGGCAGAGTCTCCCTGGAATTCTCGAAAAAAGGTCCCTTTCAACTGTACCCCTGCCCCTCTATTTATAAACAAAGACAGGCTTGATCCCCTGCGCAAGCCCATGACCAAGACGACTCGACCCACAAGTGATGCTTCAGGATGTTCGAACCAGGTACACCGAGCCACTCTGGCCGAACCAGGGGTTACTTGTGAATGACTCAAAGCATCTCTTTGTTCAACTCGAAGCATCTCTTTGATCAACTCGAAGCAAATGGTGTTGGAACTCGAAGAAGGGAAACACCAGGTAACTCGTCGACTCACCTTAGGATGCACTATCCCAGGTACGCCGATCCACGTGCTAAATCATTATGACCGAACCACAAGCGCCGAACCAGGCCCGACCGACCTATCTTGGCCGACCCATGCACGACCTTTCTTCCTTGACCGAGCGACATCTGTTGATCCACCTAGACCAAGCCATGTGTGACCTTCGTCTTTGACCGAGCCATGTATTCCAATCCATACCTATCGAGCCACACATACATGCCAAACCATGCCTACCGAGCCACACATACATGCCAAACCTTGTCTACCGAGCCACACACACATGCCGAACCACATTGATTGCATAACACCTTTATATCTCCAGTCTCTTCTTGGTCAGAATCTTGTCTAGGCTCAACCATAACCTCTACAACTGTCGCTTTGTAGCCGGGCCAAGTAGCCGGGTAACATTTGCCCCCAAAGTACGTCTTGTTGCATACAAGTCGTGCCTTGAATCGAAGAAAGTTAGAGTCTCCAGAAAGAAATCCATCATGTTTCCTGAATAGTCATTATCCTTCAATTTTATCCTTCCAAAGTGTCGTATCCTTCTTTCATCGTCATGACGCTTGGTCGATTCCCAATAGTATAAATTCAGGATTGTAGTTCATTAGTGGCCATCTGTGTCCGGTTCTACAGGGCTAGTAAGCTTCGGCTATCCGATCCAATCTTTTCTTAATAACCCTAAGTGAAAATTCAATTTTTTTCGATTTCAAGAAGTCAAATTTTTTCGAATATACACGTGCATGTTCAGATACACGTTCTTTCCATTGGCTCTCGGATGCGTTTTATATGCTCGTAAGTCATCACCAATTCCATCTAGTTTAATTGCAATTCTATTGCAGTTCCTTGTTTATATTTTTTGTGAAATAAGGGTTGTAATCAGCCACTTGATGAGAGGGGACTTCAAGTTCTGTATGGATGACGACCTCGAAGCCGTGAGCAAGGGTAAAGGGATTACAGCCTGTCACGGACTCATGGGTAGTTCTATAAGCCCATAATGTTTTTGGACGTTCATCCACCCATTTACCTCTAGCCTTTTCCAAACCTTTCTTCAAAATAGACTTTATGATTTTGTTCACAGCTTCAACCTATCCATTTGCTTGAGGGCAAGCAAATATCGTAAATCTCTTTTCAATATGATGCTGACAGCAGAAGTCATTTAAATTTAGCGCTGTCGAATTGGGATTCATTACCAGTTATAAGTTATAATGGATTATGGAAGGTCATAAGGACAGATGACGTTACAGATAATGAAGTTGATTATTTCCTTCATCTTGGTCGTGGTTAAAAGTTCATCATCTGCCCATTTCGTGAAGTAATCAACTGCTACGATGGCGTATTTTGCACCACCTTTAGGATCGGCAAGAAGACGATGATGCCAATGCCCTTAAGTGGAAAATGGCTATGGACTAGCCATTTGAGTAATTTCCATCGGCGGGGTTCTCGGATTTTTTGCAAATATCTTGCACTCGTCGCATTATATAGCATGATCAACCGCATCTTGATTGATAGTTGGCCAGTAATACCCGTAGCAGAGTATTTTCTTTGTCAGGGTTTTCCCCTTGATGTATCGCCGCATTCTTCTTCATAGACTTCGCTTAAGACTCATTTGATATCATCATAGGTGATACACCGAAGCATGGGAATGGATAAACTCCTATCCACACATAACTTCTTCTTGGATGATTTGGCGTGAAGCTTTGAGGAGGATCTATCGTTTTCCATTCCTCCATTCAGTAAGAATTCCTTATTGTAGATAGTATTTGATAGGAGTCAACCATGGCCCCTTTTCTGGCTCTGTCTCCAAGATCTAGCCGATCTATATCCGTCAATGCTTGGAATATTAAGTATTTCTACCGAAACAAAGTATGTCCGTTGCACGTCCCTGAAACTGGCCAGCGTGGCCAGTAACTTGACTTTTTTCATTTCGTTCGTTGAGAATGTGTGTAATGATGTAATATGTGAAGTCGGCTAGTGGCTCTTGGACCCGGTCGAGATAAGGAGTAAGACAATGCCCCCGACAAGATTAACTTCCCTAACTTTGCATACTACTAATCAGGAATCACAAAAGATATGTAAAGTTTCCACTCCAAGTTCTCTAGCAAGTTTGAGCCTGGCGGTCGAGGCTTCATACTAAGCATCGTTGTTTATTACAACAAAATCGAGTTTCAACACGTAGCAGATCGATCGTTCCTCGGGAGTCATTAACACAACTCCTGCACCATAACACTGATCATTGGATGCTCCATCTGCATACATTTTCCATCTGTCGGTTGGTTCTCCACTACTCTTCGAGTTGTCATCTGATGCGGTGAATTCAGATATGAGGTCTGCTAATTTCCGTCCTCGGATAGCTCTTAGAGGGAAATAAGTGATATCGAATTGGCTTAGTTCGATATTCTATTTAAGTAATCTTTCAAACGTCTTAGGTCATTGTATGACCTGTCGTAATAGCTGTTAGGCATAAAGGTTAATGGGGTGAGCCTAAAAGTAAGAGCGGAGCTTTCATGATGAAATCAATAGACATTATGCTAGCTTTTATAGCTTTGGGTCGATATTCAATGCATGGCTCGCAATAGTCGGTGAAATCACACAAGCATGTCAGAGTGGGTCCAAGGGAACATATCATCATTTATTCAGAAAAATCCAACTAGATCTTTTATCATCATTGCACCGAGCGATGATCCAATCTTCAGCACCCGTGAAGGGTCGCCATGGCTGACCGTAATGTCAACTATCAGCTTAGCGGGTGCAATCTCGGATTCTTTGAGTTCAGATGTAACTATTTTGCGTAACATTCAATGTGAAATATGGTTGGGATGGTCAATGTTGATGGTTACTATAGTCGAATCCTAGAGTCTTGTCATGAGTTATTAAGTCTAATAGTGAAGGGCTCTGAATGCTCTGATTGATTATCTGCAAATGGCCAAAGATCAGGCTTAGAAGCATGTTGAAGAAAATGTTGAGTATGGGTCAGCCTCGAGTTGCGTGAAGCTTCATAGCTGGATCTTTCTTTGAGTTTGAATTTTCTTGAGTAACGCGCTTTCCATTCAATGCATTCATGATCCTTTACCCGTCCTTCGGGTTGGAGTAATAGTCAGTTGCCCACGAGCTTAGGCATCGATTTAATGATTCTATCTCTAGGCATTCTTTCGGTCGTAGCCTTGAGTATTTGTAAACACTATATATAAGTTTCAATATTAAGCTATCGCAACCAGTCTTTGGATGATCACGCTTCTGCTCCCAGTCTCGGGTTGATAAATGTACTACGTGGATGGTTGAGTCTATTCCTAGCTATGTTTATATTCCCACCTAAACTCCAAAGACATATAGTTGATCGGTGAATAGTCGGTTCACATTCATCCTGCTTCTCACTCATGCCCCTAAGTATGGGGCATATACCGATAAGTAGGAAGGTCAGTCATTCCTACTTTAGCTTTACTCTCTTTCCCGTTGAATCGTGGAATCAGGTCAGTTGATGGGAGGCTGAGTCTCGCCTATCCTGGATTGTATTGTGTTTTTTCATTCCAAGGGGAATACTTCGATGCCTCTTCAGTTTCTGGGTGTAAGTTGGGTACTGGACGGTCAGCTACATCCACTTTGGTTCATGTTCTGTAATCGGATCTCGGGGTAAAGTTGGCTCAAGTGTAGTCGGGTCATGCTCATCCAGTTTCATTTTCCTCATGATGGATTAAAGGAGGGTGTTGGAGAATTGATGATCAAGTCTTCGTGGTTTACTCTCCTTTCCACACTCTGGTGGTCATAGTTTTTCAAGGGAAATTCGGGTCACATTCATATATGCTTAGTGCGGGTCGATATTGACTCTCGATCTGAGGTATGATATAGTCGGTCGCCGGTAGCTTTGGATGTCGTTTCGATTAGTTCTGTATTGAGGCCTCCTTGCAGTCGTTGCCTTAAGTTGTAAGGAACTCCAAGCTAGAGCTATAATGAGCTGTCATATTCAGCTTTCAGTGATTTGTACTCCTGCCCCCATCATTGATTTGGCTAGGCCACAAGTCGGATTGTCGAAATCCATCCTTAGCGAGTAAATACTCCTTATGTCGATTTCAGGCCGAAGTGTGCGGAATAGAGAACGGTAGGAATCCACTCATCTATTTATCGATGTTTATACGCCACTTTGCATTCTGGTGACTTAGAGTTATTCTTCCCCCGGTCGACTCGCGCCCAATTTGTGTTCATGCTTCGATCCACTCTCCGGGGACTTATGGATTTGTCGAACGGTTTATGCTCTAGTCCACAGTCAGGGATTTAGAGATTTTTCTCAAATCGTTTATACTCTAGTCCGCACTTTAGGGACTCAGAGTACTCTAGTCCACTTCAAGGACTTAGAGATTTTTCTCAAGTCGTTTATACTCTAGTCCGCGCTCTGGGGACTCAGATTACTCTAGCCCGCTTCAGGGACTTAGAGATTTTTCTCAAATCATTTATACTCTAGTCCGCGCTCTAGGGACTCAGAGTACTCTAGTCCGCTTCAGAGACTTAGAGATTTTTCTCAAGTCGTTTATACTCTAGTCTGCACTATGGGGACTCAGAGTACTCTAGTCCGCTTTAGGGACTTAGAGATTTTTCTTAAGTCGTTTATACTCTAGTCTGCACTCTAGGGACTCAGAGTACTCTAGTCTGCTTCAGGGACTTAGAGATTTTTCTCGAATCGTTTATACTCTAGTCCGCACTCTGGGGACTCAGAGTACTCTAGTCCGCTTCAAGGATGTAGAGATTTTTCTCAAATTGTTTATACTCTAGTCCATGTTCTAGGGACTTAGAGTACTCTAGTCCGCTTCAGGGACTTAGAGATTTTCTTCAATTCATTAATAATCTAGTCCGCGCTCCGGGGACTCAGAGTACTCTAGTCCGCTTCAGAGACTTAGAGATTTTCATCAATTCATTTATACTCTAGTCCACGCTTTGGGGACTTAGAGTACTCTAGTCCGCTTTAGGGACTTAGAGATTTTCCTCAAGTCGTTTATACTTTATTCCACGCTCTAAGGACTCAGAGTACTCTAGTCCGCTTCAACGACTTAGAAATTTTCCTCAAGTCATTTATACTCTAGTCTGCGCTTTGGGGACTCAGAGTACTCTAGTCCACTTCAAGGACTTAGAGATTTCTCTCGAGTCGTTTATACTCTAGTCCGCGCTCCGGTGACTCAAAGTACTCTAGTCCGCTTCAGGGACTTAGAGATTTTCGTCAAGCCATTTATACTCTAGTACGTGCTCTGGGGACTCACAGTACTCTAGTCTACTTCACGGACTTAGAGATTTTGCTCGAGTCGTTTATACTCTAGTCCACGCTCCGGGGACTCAGAGTACACTAGTCCGCTTCAAGGACTTAGAGATTTTCCTCAAGTCATTTATACTCTAGTCCGCGCTTCGGGGACTCAGAGTACTCTAGTCCGCTTCAAGGACTTAGAGATTTTTCTCGAGTCGTTTATACTCTAGTCCACGCTCCGGGGACTCAGAGTACTCTAGTCCGCTTCAGGGACTTAGAGATTTTCCTCGAGTCGTTCATACTCTAGTCAGTGCTCTGGGGACTCAGAGTACTCTAGTCTGCTTCAGGGACTTATAGATTTTTCTCAAGTCGTTTATACTCTAGTCCGCACTCTGGGGACTCAGAGTACTCTAGTTCGCTTCAAGGACTTAGAGATTTTTGTTTAAAGCAGTCGTATTTCCACCATTTTGATTTGTATTTCAATTACCATATCGAGGCTAATGTTGTCGAATGAATGGTCGAACCGCGTTTGCTCATGTAATGGGACTCTGCCCCCAGCATCAAGGACGAAACTTGAAAAATGGACGTTCGATTCTCGTCCGCTCGGTGATTGTAGCTCTTCCAATCAAGTCGAGGAAGAAGGTATATGATAGATGGTTGGATCACATCCATGCTGGGGTTGGACAATCAAGTCTCGCACAATTTTCTTCGTATCTCTTTCTAGAAATTGAGGATAATGGATTATTGAGTAGACAAAGTAAGTTGCATATGTTTTAAGGTGCAGTCGTGTCCATGTATTGAGAGCGATGGTTGACGAGTAGGCAGTCCATCACAGCTACTTCAAGTCGGGCTTTCAAACTACCTTTTGTGTTCAGGGTAAGATTTGATGTGTAGATGATCAAATCAAGTCCACTCTAGATAGATCCCGGCGTCACGGAGCTTTAGGAAAGGCATTTGTATTTTGTCGAACTTTTTTTTATGACTCGATTTGAGTGGATGATATGGCCATATTCATTCTAAGCCTTGCTTAGGTCTCCAAGTCAAATGTGGAGGTCGATGAATGGATGGTTGGTCATGTTCGCTTTGTATTGGGCTTTGACCGTGATAAGCTTTTCAATCTCTAGTCCTTGGCCCCAAATCAAAGGCACATAGTTGATGATGAGCGATCGAATCATGCTTGTCTTGATGAAACTCCACAGGTCTGATCAAGGTCTGCGTGGATTGGTTGGTGGCCAACTCTGAGTACTTGGTTACCTGCATTATTTTGGAAGAAGTTTAGTTCAAGTCGGTCATAATTCAAAGCACAATTGAAATTGAAATTGAAATAATCCAAAGAAGATTGGTATAAATCTCATTGATAAATGGAGCAGCATTATGTGCTCGCTATTTAACTCTGCCCCTAGCCCCTTCTAGCGGGATGTTGACTGCCAACGATCCAATTGATAATTAGGGTTCTTTATTGATGGGCGTCCGAAGTTCCTGGCTCGCCATTCTACAAGGCTTGCACGTACTATTGAAGCTTTCCTTTCCGAATCAGCTTTTCGATCACACCTCGGAGGTGTTTGTAATCGCCAGTGTTAGGATCGGTGTGCATCTTGGAGTATACAACATTCCCCTGATTTTCTCTGGGCTTCGGTGGACTCCCTTGAGGTCAGTTTTTAGTATTGCTTTGAGTCATTAGTCTCTAAGTAGAGGCTATCGTTTGAATCTTTCAAAGTAGCATATGAGTCGAATTTTGAGATCTTGGTTCGTCTACTAGAGTCTGAGTCCTTAGCCAACATGCATGTATTGTTATTTCTCATAGTTTGCTCTATTCCTCCTCGCTTTGGTTCTGATTCACTTTGTAACAGAAACAATCCAAGGTCATAGGAGGCTCTCCAGCTAACTAGCTGTCAAAATATATTTGGGGATCGATTCCCCTCAAACGCCATCAGTATGGTATCCTAGTTAGCATTTGGAATAAATTGCTTGGAATTAATCATTAGTTTGCTTGGAGTCACTAAATTCGAAGTGTTGGGTCAGTGGAGAACATTGCTTGGAATCATCTCATCTATGTTCCCCAATCTTTGGGAGTATCGTTTGAGTAGCGGTTGCTTGTCCGTTCTGTGGTTGTCATTCAGAAGCTGTCGCCTGATCCTCTATACCCTGGCCTATCACAAGACGTATGGAAAGTGGATAGAATGCATCGTCTTTGGGTTAAGTTTCAAATGAAGCTGCGGGGCACTACGATGCGGCACTGCACTGCGCTTTTAAATGGGTCGTACCCCATCCACATTTTCTTTGGAGTAAGGATTCGATTTTTCTTTTTTCTTTTTAGAAGTTTTAAGGGGTCGAAGTACGATCCCTATATGTCACATTGACAACCAATTTGTAGCATTGTGAAAGCGGGCTGCATTTCTTCTTAAGGTATTGCCTTAGCTTATGTTTTCCTCACTTTTGTTTCATTTATCAAAATAGATCTGTTCCCTTCAGTTTTTTCTTGAAATTATTATTACTGATCCCTTCTACTAAATTCCCTTGCTCACCGACCTGATCCCTCTCTAATTGCTCACTTACCCGTTCCCTCTCTAATTGCTCACCATCTGATCCCTCTCCAATTGCTTACCGCCCCTTTTTCTCATTTCTGTGGATCGAACCCTCCTCTTCTCGACTACATTTTTCGGTTTAAATGGAAGCGGAGAAGGAGCATGGGGATTGGTCGTGAGAAGGAGGATTTCAAATTCTGGTTTGGAAATCTTGCAATGTTGCTGGATTATGGGAATGCAGGGATCGATTAAAGGTTTCACGCTGGCATTTGTGAAGGAAATGGAGTGGATTAGAGGGATCAGATGTGGTATATGGCGCATGAGGGATCGGTGCGACTTGATTTGCATGATCGGTTGTAGGCATGTAATATGTCAGGATTCTGATTGAATGCGCATGTAGTCTTGGTGTTGGGATTACCACGTTTTCGTGAAGATTGCAGCATCTAGATTGTTATTCAGGCGTTGTTTGATTGTTTAGAAATAGGAACAAGAATCGGTATTGATTCCATTTTTTTCTCTTGTATTTGCTGGAATTTGCTTGTAATAATTTTTTTTTTGAATGAGTGCATACTTGATACTGTGATCCTTGAGTTGAAAGAAAACATATGTTTGCGCTGATCTTTGTATCAATGAGTTTTTTTCTCCTTCTTGTAGAAAACACTTTGCTCCTATATTTTGAAATCAATGACAGGAGAAGATTATTAAAATGGGATAGGTATTATTAAAAAGGGATCGACTGAGGCATTTGATGCTTGAATTTGGCCAAGGCAACATGGCCTAGAGGAGGGATCAATCCTTGCCCTATGGAAGAGTTAAGCCATTTTCTAGTCTTATTTGTGAAATTTAGTACTTGGTCACCTATACGTGAATTTCAATGGATTTGAACATTTGAACTTCGGCATGTATACATACTACTTTGAATGTACTTGAGTTCGGACATCCACAATCATCGATATGAAACTCGGTTAAACATTATTCTCGCCTTGTCGAACATTAGCATCATCTTTTCCTTCAACTTCGTTGGAAATTGATTTAGTTCCCTAGATTTTCTTCAAATCTGAGTAGAATGAGAATTTATCAGTTGAAAGTTGGATCTATCTCATGAATATTGAAATCCACCAACAGATGATGAGATCCAATCAAGCTGAGAATTCAATTCCCAGTGAAAGCACCAAAATGTTAGCACCAAAATTGGTCACTAACACCTTTGAATAGAATAGTGTAGAGAGATTAATGAAGAAAGTAAATTAAAATAGCGAAGTAACGCAATTGAGTGCAAAAAGAATAACAAAAAACGAGAACACCAGATTTATAGTGGTTCAGCGTAATTGTCTATGTCCACTTTGAATGTGATCTTTATTACTTTTCCAATCACTTGAGTACAGATACAATCCATAAACAAACAACTTGAACAAGTTTGAATAGGAAAGAAACGAGTACAGAAAATGGCAGAGTCTCCCTGGAATTCTCAAAAAAAGGTCCCTTTCAACTGTACCCCTGCCCCTCTATTTATAGACGAAGACAGGCTTGATCCCCTGCACAAGCCCATGACCAAGACGACTCAGCCCACAAGTGATGCTTCAGGATGTCCGAACCAGGTACACCGAGCTACTATGGCCGAACCAGGGGTTACTTGTGAATGACTCGAAGCATCTCTTTGATCAACTCGAAGCAAATGGTGTTGGAACTCGAAGCAAGGAAACACCAGGTAACTCGTCGACTCACCTTAGGATGCACTGTCCCAGGTACGTCGATCCATACGTGCTAAATCATTATGACTGAAACAGAAGCGCCGAACCAGGCCCGACTGACCTATCTTGGCCGACCCATGCACGACCTTTCTTCCTTAACCGAGCGGCATCTGCTGATCCACTTAGATCGAGCCATGTGTGACCTTCGTCTTTGACCGAGCCATGTATTTTGATCCATACCTACCGAGCCACACATACATGCCGAACCATGCCTACCGAGCCACACATACATGTTGAACCATGTCTACCGAGCCACACACACATGCCGAACCACATCGATTGCATCAAACCCTTATATCTCCAGTCTCTTCTTGGCCAGAATCTTGTCTAGGCTCAACCATAACCTTTGCAACTGTCGCTTTGTAGCCGGGCCAAGTAGCCGGGTAACAGTCCTCGTCGATATGGATGACCCAACTTGCGTCTTGAAAATTGGGTCACATCTTGGAAACGCGACTGGGACTAATCAAATTTCTTCATGCTAACCTGGACATATTCGCTTGGATGCATTCCGATATGTGCGGAGTATCATCGGAGATTACATGCCATGCACTCAATATCGATCCGAAGTAAACCCCAATAAGGCAGAAGAGGCGCAACCTAAGACCCGAATGGTTCAAAGCGCTAAGAGAGGAGTGGATAAGCTGATGGCGAATGGTTTTACTCGCGGTGCAACCTATCCCAAATGGGTATCCAACCCAGTCTGGGTCAAGAAATCCAATGGAAAATGGTGAACTTGTATCGACTACTCATACCTAAACAAAGCTTGCCCAAAGGGCAGCTTTCCACTACCTAGAATCGACCAGCTTATGAACGGGACAGCGGGACATGAATTGCTACCATTCATGAATGCCTACTCAGGATACAACCAGATCATAATGCATGAACCTGACTTGGAAAACACCAGTTTCATTACTGATCTGGGATTATATTGCTACAAAGTGATTTCATTCGGCTTAAAGAATGCTGGAGCAACTTACCAACGACTGGTGAACGCCTTGTTCAAACATCAAATCGGGAAGACTATGGAAGTCTATGTAGATGATATGCTAGTTAAATAATGCACAGCCATAAATCACTTGGACAACCTCGCCGAAATATTCGAAATACTCGGCAAGTATAGAGTGAAACTCAATCCACTTAAATGTCACTTTGGGGTGGCCTCTGGAAAGGTTAGGATTCATTGTAAGTGCCAAAGGCATCAAAGCTAACCCTGAACAAATTACCACTTTACGGGAAGTCGAGGCCTCAAGGAACAAGAAAGAGTTACAAAGCTTGAATGGAAAAGTTGTAGCACTAAGCTGGTTCATCTCAAAAGCAACCGACAAATGTATACCGTTCTTTGATGCACTAAAGAAGGGAAAAAAGAATTTTGAATAGAATCAGGCTTGTCATACTGCTTTCGAGGAGTTGCTGCGACAAATGGAGACTCGGCCAGTCCTATCCAAGCCAATAGACGGAGAAGACTTGTTTTTCTACTTAGCAGTCTCACCCCATGCATTAAGTGCCGCGCTTGTACATGAAGAAGCTATGGTCCAGCGACTTGTATATTACATTAGTAAATGGTTTACTCGAGCAGAGTAGAATTATTCGAAGTTGGAAAAACTAGCATACTGCCCCTTGATCGCATCTGGAAAGTTATGAACATACTCTCAGGCGCACCCGATCAAAGTGCTAACAGACCAACCCTTCAAGCAGGTATTGTACTGCCCCAAGACCTCTGGACAACTTATTAGATGGAACATTGAATTGAGTCAATATGAATTAACTTACCATCCTCGAAGGGCGATCAATAGGCAGGCACTGGCAGACTTCAATACCGAGTTTATAATACAAGATAATGAAGAAGATGTTACTCCAGAAGTGGAGACACTAGTGGTTGTTCGTCGATGGTGCATCTAACAACTTTTGCTCGGAGGTAGGAGTCGTGCTCGAAACTCCCGAAGGACGATCCGTTTCTTATGCCTTACGCTAGGAATTCCCTGCAACTAACAATAAGATGGAATATGAAGAATTGATAGCCAGACTAAAAGTTGTAAAGGTACTCGAGATAAAGTCCATACATATCTATAGCAACTCTCAGCTAGTCGTCTATCAGGTGAGAGGCGAATATAAAGCCCAAGGAGAGAACCTCGCCCTGTATCTATCCAAAGCGCAAGAATTGATGAATGTCATTGAGCATTAAACCATAACTCATATCCCAAGGGAACAAAACATAAAGGCAGACTATCTAGCTAAACTAGCCAGTTTCGAAGAAGCTAAATCAATAGGACCAGTCCCAGTTGAAACTCTTACTGCTCCAAGCATAGCCAAGATGGATATCGACTGGATTTTCGAAACGATCGAAGAACCGGAGACATAGATGACACTAATCAAGGACTATATGTTCAGAGGAACGCTCCCCGTAGACAGGAATCAACGGAAAAAGCTCCTTTGAAAGGCACCATGGTTCAGAATACAAGATGGAATACTCTACCGAAGGGGATTCTCTGTCTACTTGCTCAGGTGTGTGAGCAACGATGAAGTTCATTGAATCCTCATGGAAGCTCATGAAGGCGACTGCAGAGATCAAACTAGGGGGCAAACCCTTGCAGAGAAAGTTCTTCGATATGGGTATTTTTGGCCAACGGTCAATCGCGATGCAGTAGATTATGCAAAACATTGCGACCAATGCCAAATATTTGGCAAGATCAAAAGAACTCCTTCAATAGAGCTAACACAGATTGTCAGTCCATGACCATTCGCAATCTGGGGAATCGGTTTGATTGGTGTATTCCCAATAGCCAAAGGAGGAGCCAAATATGCTATCGTTGTTGTTGACTACTTTACCAAATGTGCCGAAGCGAACTACTGGCCACTATTACCACAAAGAAAGTTATTAACTTTGTCACTAAAAACATTATTTGTAGGTTTGAGTGCTACAAAAAATCATCACAGATAACGGGACTCAAATCGAAAGCGTTGAATTCAAAGACTTTTGCAAAAATGCTTTCGAATCGAGAAATGTTTTTCCGTTATTGCACTCCACAGGTAGGCCTGTCAACGGACGCTATCTTATATGGATAGTGCCATATTTGCATCTGCATCCGAAATCATTTTCGGATATCGGATATCCGCCTCCACGGATACGGAAAGATATCGGATAATTATCATATCCGCTAATGACTAATAAATCAATAATTATAAAAAGAAAATTTTACTTTAACATAAATATTTTTCAATCCCATTGATTATAAAAGTGATAAAAAAATAACAAATATGATGATAATAAATTGCTTCGAGCAGTTAAAAAGCATTATGTGCATATAATATAAACTACTAACTTAATAAAATAATAAACAAATATCTTTCACTGCACTAAAATACACATAATTTGAACTATAATATTGAAAAAAAAAACGGACGGATAATTTTCGGATGCGAATGCCTTCGTGTTCGCATCCGCATCCATTTTTCCGAATGTCGGATATCTATCCGCTTTTCGAATGCGGATGGATTTCAGATTTTCGGGTATCTATTGACAGCCCTATCTACAGGCGAACGGGAAAGTGGAGGCAGTAAACAAGATCATCAAGTCCACCATTAAAAAGTGGCTAATTAAAGCTAAAGGAAATTTGGTTGATGAACTTCTACTTGCACTATGGGCTTACAGAACAACACACAAATCTGCAACATGGCACTCTCTATTCGCCCAGGCATATGGTTCAGAAGCAATAATCCCAATCAAACTGGACGTCCCTTTTCATCGAAGGCATAACTTCAATCAAAGGAAGAACGAGCAGCTCCTGCTCGAGTCACTTAATATGGTCAATGAGAAGCGGGAAGAAGCCCAGCTAAGGACTTCTGCTCAACAGAAAAGGGTTGTACAATATTTCAACTCCAAGATTTGTAACCGCACTTTCGAAGTAGGAGACCTTGTCCTCAAACGGGTCTACCCTGTACTAGGAACATCGGACCAAACTAGGATGGGCCCAATGTAGTCGGCCAGAAGCTAGGGGATGGCACGTTCAAGCCAACAACCATTGATGGAACCTAAATTCCTTGTGCTTGGAACAGCGAATCGATGCGTCATTACTTTACCTTGGACTATCTTATATATTTCCTATTTCCATAAATAAGCCATTTCCGGATAACGAAGGCATTGTAAATAGGCAGAACTCGTCCAACTTTAATTTCAGTAAATGAAATTTCTTTGCTTTTTGAACCAATAAAATTGTGTTCACATAAGAAACCTGGCGAGTCGACGGGGTCAAATTGAATCAAAACCATTTGATCTCTACTTGGGATAGTGGAACCATACTCAAGTATGCCCCACCTACCCGCTGAGTTGACGGAAGCAAATCGACTCAAAATGCTAATCGACGGAACTCGATCCCTGCCTTCTAAGAACCGGTGTTGCTTTAGCGACACTGGGACGGTCCAAATCAAAGCCACGTATTTCGTAAGCCTTGCACCACCTATTTGATTATGGAATCACGTCCAAGCAAACAAATTACTACGTCGTGCATCTCGTAAGCCGCGCATCGCTTCTTGGTTCACAAAACTGCAACTGAGAAAGCCTCAATTCCACTGTGCATATTCCGTAAGCCGCACACCACTGCTTGGATCAGCAAAATTGCATCCAAAGATGAGGAACCCTCATATTACAAAAAACCATGCACCACTGAAAGTGATGCTATGGATCGTAATATGGAATATAATCTAAGTTATCTACTAGTGAAGAATATGAATATAAAAAGTAAACAATAAAGTAAATGACACCAAGGATTTTTATACTAGTTCGAACTCCCGTTCTACGTCCAGTCCCAAACTCCTTCTAAAATTTAACTATAAACCTCTCTTGACCCGTAGGAATAGGTATTACACCGCCTGAGCAACCGAATAGGACTTCTACTGCCCAAACAACTGAATAGGAATTCTACCGCCTAAGCAACCGAATTGGACTTCCAATACAAATAGTAAAGTTGTTTCTGACTGAATATGCTCTTGAATAGCAACGATAAGTCAATAACGTACACCCTTCCTATAATCTTCTCCTCTGTGGTTATATAGTGTAATTCCTGAAGATAGGAAGTTTATTAAATTACTTAATGAGGTTTGCTTGAATGAACAAGTGATTTGAATTAAATATTGATTGCAAATGGCAATATAGTTTAGATAGTAAGAATGAGAATTTAAATCGGAAATTGGTGATAAAATCAATTGATTTAATAGCAATATATAGCGTTTAAGAGTTCCAATTGTTCATGAAAGGTCGCCATGAAAGAATATGGAAGAAACTCTTGAATCAAGAGTTGTATCTCTTTACTGAAATGAAGTGTCTCTTCCAAATATAGCCGTTATGAAGATTAAGCCGAATGAGTGAAAAGATTCAGCTGACTGAATTGATTGAAAATCGATGCAGCAAGAAAACAGTGCGTTAAACATGTAATTCAATCGACTGAAATGTATGATTCGGTCGACTTAATATTCAAATAAAGTTTTGCATATGCACAGAATTCAATCAACTGAATGACGTTGTTCAGTCGGTTGAATTCTATTGATGAATAAAAATTGCCTTGGCTCATTTGATTAAAACACTTGCTTTCTAAACTAGTGACTCGGTTTCGAGTCTTGCCCAGTGCATTTTTGAAAACATGATTTTTCATTTAAAATATGATCACACCAATGACCCGAAATTGAGTCTTGCTTCATATATTATTATTACTTTTTTAAACTTTTATTGCTTTTATAAAATGTTTCTAATGTGTATGTATTTGTGTGTATACCACTTTGATAAGATTTTAACATTTGTAAACTCTAGACATGACACTCTATGACTAATAATACTTTGTTTGTCACCTTCGTCTTGTTTCTATAGTGTATATCTCTTCTTGTATCTCCATATACATACTTTTATCCTCTTTTGTACTGTGTATCTTCATGTTGAACTTATTTGTTTGTCTCTTTTTGATATTCATGTACCTGCAAGTTAGCTTAGAGGTTCTTTGGAATAATTGTATAGTTAATGTCATTAAAATCCAACTATAGAGGTTCTTACATTCTCCCCCTTTTTGATGATGACAACTGTTATCCCGCCTTTTGGCAAGGCCCTGACACTAAGAACTTGACCAGAAACCAATGATGGTTTGTCTTAGAGATCGGTTATTGCCAGGCTCATTATGGATATCGACAAATTTTGTCCGAGTTCGGATCAAGCCACAATCAACAAGGCACGACGAGCGAAGCAATGGAAGTCAGCACTCCAAATCTCAAGTCAATCCGAGTTCATGTGCTCAAGTTATGATCGATGCAAGATTAGATGAAAACCATCCTCGAGTTCAAATCCATCGACTGGCCACTGTTCGAATCGATCGAGTTCGAATCCATCGATTGGACACTGTTCGAATCGATCGGCCAATGCCCACTTCGTATCGATCGACTTAGCATCCATCCTAGAGCCTCAGTTCGACTCGATCTCATTCGAATCCATGAAGTAACCACGATTCGTATCCATTAGAGGAATATGCCTCGTTCGTATCGATAAGCCATTCTCCTGTTCGCATCGATCAGCTGATCTTTTGTTCGTATCGATCAGCTGATCTTTTGTTCGTATCGATCAGCTACCCTCTGTTCGTATCCATCGAGCATTCAACTATTCGTATCCATCACAATCTTGCTTGTTCGTATCCATCAAGTCGAAGTGACTTTGATCGATACGAACAAGGGTTACCTTCATCGATGCGAACAGAGCCACCATCATCGATACGACCCAGTCACCTTCCATCGATTCGAACAAGACAAATACCTCGATACGAACAAGGCGAAAATCCTGGAACGACTCGATCAAACTCGGCGAAGAAGGTGGATCGATCCGAAGAATGCTCGCCACGTCACTACTTGATCACGCGCAGCCATCGATTCGAACAGGATCGAGTCGAAATGATCGAGTCAAACCAAACAGCCTGCCGAAAGTCTCCATTTTGTATCGATCATATCTCACGATCCACAAGTCCAAATGCTACCAAATTTTCACAGAGGCTTGCGTACAAGATGAAAAATGTCCACACCAAGTTTCGACTCCATTGGATGAAATCCTGATCGATACAAAATTTGTTCGTATCGATCGCAGATCGGGCCGAAACTTCACAGGCTTGGTCGCGTGGGCCCGCTCATGTGCCAGAAGAAGTCTCCTGAGATTTGAGCGAAATATCAGCCTCCTACGCCTATAAATAGACCCCCAAAGCCTATAGAAAAGGGATCTTTGAATTCTCCAACGCCTAAACTCTGCCGGATCCAGTTCTAAACTCCATTGCTGTTGTTGATAACAAATTTTACTGTTGTAATTCATTGTTATCTTCTGTAACCCGCTGTTATCAATTGTAATCATCAAAGAAACATCAATAAAGCGATCAATTTCATAGTGGACATAGGCAACACGCCGAACCACTCTAAATCCTTGTGTTTTTGTGCATTTTAATTACTTTCATATCTATTTTTTTGGAGTTTTTGTTAGATAATCCTCTTTTACCATTTAATTTCTTCACTTTATCTCTTTAAAAACTTCCGAAGAGTGTTGTACCCAATTTTGGTACAAACACTTTGGTGCTTTCACTGAGAAAAAACTCGATTTTTCTCCTGCTCCTTGGATCTCCTATCGATACCAGATTGCAAAAATCCAAGAAGAAGATCCAGATCTCAAGCCTTGAAGCCCTACCATTCTATTCAGATTTGCATTAGATCTAGGAAAGGACTTCAAAAATCCATCATGGTGAGTACACGAACTGCCTCTACAGCTGATGACCAAGAAGGACGGGACAGACAAAATCCCATGCAATTGCCTCCATCCAACCAAGACGTCGCCGGACCTTCAGATCCATCGGGCCCGGTTACCAGACAAGAGTTTCAGATGCTGCTTCAAGAGTTGACCCAGAGTCGGCAACAACTGACTGAACAACTACGCGCCAACGCAGAGTTGACCAACCAGTTGAATCACCAAAGGCGCATAAGATCCAGAAGAGATCAAGGTTCCTATTCTTCCATGGAGAGTTCAGCCTTATCTGACAATCATCATCGATCCACACGCCCACGGCTGGATGTAAGCTACACCCAGGCCATAAGACACCAACCTGCCTTGAATCTTGGACAACCCAGAATTGGACCGTCTGCCAGTCATCATACCGGACCTTCATCCCGAGGAGGTGCCGCTCCTTACCATGTCACCGGCAACCTTGTTGTCACCACCACTACCGAACAAGGAGTTGATGTTAGGAATCAAGCTGATCTGCATCGTCACCAACGAGAACCCACTCCAGAACCTTATGTCCCTGAAAATGTTGAACCAAGGAGGCAAGGCACGGACCGTCAACCGCGTCCGGTCCAGACTCGCACTGTGGAACCCGACCACACCTTGGCACAACATCCTCCAAATATCCAGATGCCGGATATACCGACGATGATTCGTCAGATGATCCGTGAAAGTCAGGGTCTCACTAATGACGACTGGGGAATCTCCCAGAGTCATACCCCTTTCACCGATGATATCTTATATGCTGAACCACCTCGTCGTTTCAGGATGCCAACTTTGCCAGTCTATAAAGGAAATTCTGATCCAAATCAACACATCCTGAAGTATGAATGGCTGATGAATGCTGCGAGAGTTGATGATGCAGTCAAATGCCGTAATTTCCCCATTTCCCTAGGGGGCATTGCAACTATGTGGTTTACTCGTTTACCACTATGATCCATTTCTAATTTTGATCAAATGGCCACCAAGTTTGTTGAACAATTCTGTATGCACATAGCGAGGCGTAAAGATGTTAATACTCTATCTAGCGTCACTCAAGCTCCCGGAGAGACACTCAGACATTACTTGGAGCGACCTGCTTGTGCGAAAATAAGCAATCCCAATGACAACTCCATCCTGATGGCATTAACTAAAGGGATTGATCCTGATTCCGAGTTCGGAAGTTGGTTAGCTGGTAAGCCGCCTGCGTCATTGGACCATTTCTATTCCAAGGTAGCCTATTTCTTGAGAAGGGAGGATGCGAAACAGTCTAGGAAGCAGGATGGCAGGGCCCAGCATTGAAGGAATTCAAAGTAACATTGCAGTTAAACAATCCGGGGAGAGTTTCGGGAAGGTTCAGTTGAATATACAAAACAAGAAGAACCAGCAGAGGGATAGTGGAAATCAAGCTAAAAAACGAGATCAGAATCGTGGTCCACGACGTAGAGCTCTAATGTTCGACAATTACACACCATTGAATACATCGCTGGAAAATGTGTATTTACAGACCTGTAATACCATGTAATACAAGAAACCTGCCCCGAAGCCGTCAACAGAAAGACAAGTCCAGACAGGGAAGTTTTGTAGATTCGATGAAAGTTATGGCCATAATACAAATGAGTGCTGTCATTTACAAGATCTCATTGAGAAACTGATACGTGAACGAAAGTTGGATCAGTATGTGCGGGCGCTGCAGTCAGGAGGTGCGGGTCCATCGAATCAGAATCGCGCACCAAACTAGGAAAGGCAGGAAGAACCCGCTCGAACTGGCGGGAGGTTGGTTATTAATACAACAAGTGGTGGTCCTCATCCAGCAGACCAAAGCTGGAAGGAAATGGAGTCGTATGCCAGCTCTATCAGGCATGAGGACTTTGAGTGTTATAGTAATTTTTATGAAGGGGCTCCGGCCAAACAACAGAAGACGATGATTGATGACATCGTATTCAGAGATAGAGATGCTGATAAAGTCGAAGCTCCCACTATCGATCCACTGGTCATCTCAGCTCAAGTAGGTCCTGCTTGGATGAAGAGGATCTTAGTTGATAGTGGAAGCTCTGTGAATATTTTGTTTAAACGAGCTTACGACCAAATGAAAATGGAAGCCAAAGATTTGAAACCTTGTCAGTCCTGAATCCACGGTTTCAATGGGAGCACTACTATACCCATTGGAGTAGTGGAACTACCAGTGGAGTTGGGAGTTGGAGAACGCCGGAGAGTGAGGATATTACAGTTCGTTGTGTTAGATATAGACTCCCCTTATAATGCTTTTTTGGGCCGACCAGCCCTCGTTGAGTTCAGGGCAGCTACTGCCCCGTGGTGTTTAACCCTGAAGTTCCCCACTGATCATGGAGTGGGAGTCATCCAAGGAGATCAGGCTGCAGCAAGAGCCTGTTATGTTGCCAAGCTGCGGGAGGCGCAGCGAAAGGAGAAAGGAAAAGGCGTAGAGGAATCTCTCTGCGTCCGTTTTGCTGGTAATTGACAATTAGCACCTGGGCCTATGCCCGGGCACCCCAACCAATTCCAAAGGGATCTTGACCCGAGAGAGACTGAAGATGAAGGAGAATCTAAAGAAAGTCAAGCATCCCCGGCCGAACTGACAATCGATGTCCCGATTGACAATGATGATGATTCGAAAATGATAAAGATTGGGTCTCAGCTAAGCCAGCAAACTCAAGAGGAATTGGTTGAATTTTTACGGGCGAATCTTGACGTATTCGCCTGGACACATTCTGATATGTGTGGGATCTCGTCGGACATCGCGAGCCACACTCTGAATATTGACTCGCGGCATGTCCCGGTCAAACAGAAAAGGCGTGGTATGGATCCAGAGAGATCTGCTGCCCTTAAAGAAGAGGTAGAAAAGCTTAAAGTAAACGGGTTCATTCGAGATGCGCTATACCCCGAATGGGTGTCGAATCCCGTGCTCGTCCGGAAGTCGAACGGAAAATGGAGAACTTGTGTTGATTACTCCGATCTGAATAAAGCTTGTCCCAAAGATAGTTTTCCACTCCCCAGAATTGATCAGCTAGTAGATTCAAGAGCTGGGCATGAACTCTTATCTTTCATGGATGCGTATTCTGGATATAATCAGATACCGATGCATTTACCTGATCAAGAACATACCAGCTTCATAACCCATCTGGGACTTTATTGCTACAAAGTTATGCCATTCGGACTCAAGAATGCCAGGGCTACTTATCAAGGATTGGTCAATCAGATGTTTGCCAATCAAATCAGGAAAACCATAGAAGTATATGTAGACGACATGCTTGTGAAGTCACGATTTTCCACTGACCATATTAAAGACCTAGAAACTATGTTTAACATACTTCGAGAATACAGAATGAAACTCAACCCACTGAAATGTCATTTCAGAGTTGCATCCGGAAAATTCCTTGGGTTTATCGTCAATGCAAGAGGGATCGAAGCTAATCTTGAAAAAATCTAGGCTATCAGAAATCTTGAAACTCCGAAAACTATAAACCAAGTCCATAGTCTCAATGGGAAAGTAGCAGCACTGAGTAGGTTCATCTCAAAATCCACTGATAAATGCATTCCCTTCTTCGATCTGATCCGAAAAGGAAAACGAAACTTTGAATGGACCACAGTGTGTGAAGGCGCTTTCCAAGCACTAGTTCTGCATCTATCCACACCACCTATCCTATCAAAGCCTATTGATCATGAAAAGTAGTAGGTTTACTTGGCGATATCAGAAAATGCTATCAGCGCTGCATTAATTCGAGAAGAAGATAGGATACAGAAGCCAGTATACTACATCAGCAAACGGTTGACTGGAGCTAAAAAAAATTATCCGAAACTAGAAAAGTTGTCTTATTGCCTTGTTATTGAATCAAGGAAGCTCCGTCCGTATTTCCAGGCACATCCTATTATTGTTTACACCGACCAGCCGTTACGACTACGCGGCGAGAGACGTCTGGTAGGTTACTCAAGTGGAACATCGAACTGAGCCAGTTTAATATTACTTATACTCCAAGATGAGCCATTCAAGGACAAGTCCTAGCCGATTTCATAGCCGAATTTACCGTTCCGCAGGACTTCCCCGAAACTAGTGAATCTCCCGAATACATCTGGAAGTTGTATACTGATGGTGCATCAAACGACCGATGTTCGGGCGCTGGAGTTGTACTCGAAACCCCCGAAGGCCGATCTATATGTTATGCTTTAAAGTTTGATTTTCATGCAACGAATAATGAAGCTGAATATGAAGCCCTCTTAGTTGGACTAAAACTTGCCAGAGATTTGAAAATTATCGCTGTGGAAATCTATTGTGATTCACAGTTAGTGGTGTGTCAAGTACGGGGAGAATATCAAGCGAGAGATCGAAGGCTGGCTGCTTACTTGGCTCGGGTACAGGAAATTCTGAATCAGTTTGATTATTATGCCATTTATTGTATACCTCGAGAACGCAATCAAAAAGCCGATTCATTGGCAAAGTTAGCCAGCACAGGTGAAGCTCGGCAAATGAGACTCGTTCCCGTAGAGACATTAACTTCCCCAAGCATTGAACGGGCAGAAATAGATTGGGTATGTGAAACCGTTCTAGATAAAGAGTCGTGGATGACTCTATTCAGAAACTACCTTGAGCACGGAACCCTGCCGGAGCGCAGAAATGAAAAGAGGCAAGTCCTTCAGAAGGCCTCACGATTCACCATCCAAGATGGAATCATGTACAGAAGAGGGTACTCTATTCCTTTACTCCGGTGTATCGCTCACAATGAAATCAAACGAGTATTACACGATGTACACGAGGGAGAATGTGGTGATCACACCGGGGGGCAAGCACTTGCCATGAAAATACTTCGATATGGATATTATTGGCCAACTGTGAATCACGATGCGTCAGATTATGCAAAAAATGTGATAAATGTCAAAAGCATGCTCGAATTCCTAGAGCCCCACCTACCGAGATAACGCAAATGGTCAGCCCATGGCCATTCGCAATATGGGGCATCGACATCATTGGTACTCTACCTCTGGCAAAAGGTGGTTCGAAGTACGCCATCGTCGCAGTTGATTACTTTACAAAGTGGGCTGAAGCTGAACCTCTTGCTACCATAACGATGAAAAAAGCGATCAACTTTGTAGTCCGCAACATTATATGTCGATTCGATCTCCCACACATCATGATTACTGATAACGGAACCCAATTCGACAGTGTTGAATTTAAAGATTTCTGCAAACGTTTTCGCATTCAAAAGAATTTCTCTGTAGTTGCACACCCTCAAGCAAACGGACAAGTCAAAGCGGTTAATAAAGTTATAAAGTCCATTCTGAAAAAACGATTGGAAAAGGTCGGGAGCAAGTGGGTCGATGAACTTCCTATGGCTTTATGGGCTTACCGAACAACCCACAAGTCCACGACCGGTCACACTCCATTTTCTCTCTCTTATGGTTCAGAAGTTGTTATTCCAGTTGAGCTAGAAGTAACTTCTCATCGCGTGACATACTATGATCCGAAGACCAATGCTATATTACTTGCTGAATCTCTCAATTTACCAGATGAGAAACATGAAGAGGTTGATTTGAGGGCAGCCGCATATCGAAGTCAAGTCGCCCGATTGTACAATGCCAAGGTCCACCCGCGAACCTTTGAACTAGGCGATCTCGTCCTGAAAAGAATCTATCCGGTTCCTTCACATATGAAGCCAACATGGGAAGAACCGTATGTTATTGAACGAAGGCTCTGAGATGGCACATTCAAATTATCGACCGTTGACGGTCTTACTCTGCCAAGAGCCTGGAATAGCGAGAGTCTTCGTCGCTACTACACATAACAGGCTATGTTTATTCATTTAGTTTATTTTCCATTTGCAATTTGTTTCTGCATTTTGAAATTAGAATTTGTAATAAGGCAATTGACTTTGCCATATTTTCTTATTTCAGCAATAAAATGCAATCTCTTCGAGCCAGAGCTGTGATTTACTTGAAATACTTCATATGAACATCACCATGCACGGAGAGCTAAGTTTCACCATACGATGGAATTTATTCAAATAGGGAGTGACTTTGATGCAACCGGTCACTGACTAAGTGAAACCCATGCTCGGGGACAAGCCATCACACCAAAGTCAAAAAAGGATTGATACACGATAATCCTTCACTTAACTCTGGGTTCCCAGAGTGCGAACTGGAGTATATAAATACGTCTACGAAGAGGGTGGATCCGTCCGCCTAACGACTTCGTCCGTATCCAAACCAAGTTTGAGGAGGGTGGACCCGTCCATCTATCACCTCACTTGTTGACTCAGGATGGATATGATCCGACCATCCACGATCCTGATACACCTTTTGTTCCCAGAGTGCGAACGAAATCCAAAACATGTAGCAGATGTGACTGACCATCTGTTCACCAACTCCGGATTCCAAGAGTGCGAAACGGAGTATAAACATTAACTACGAACTCCCAGAGCGCGAGTCGGAGTATAAACATTAACTCCGAACTCCCAGAGCGCGAGTCGGAGTATAAACATTAACTCCGAACTCCCAGAGCGCGAGTCGGAGTATAAACACCTACTCCGGATTCCCAGAGTGCGAAACGGAGTATAGACATCAACTTTGAACTCCCAGAGTGCGAGTCGGAGTATAAACAATAACTCCGGACTCCCAGAGTGCGAGTCGGAGTATAAACATTAACTCCGGATTCCCAGAGTGCGAAAGAGAGTATAAACATCAACTCTGAACTCCCAAAGCGCGAGTCGGAGTATAAACATCAACTCCGAATTCCCAAAGTGCGAATTGGAGTATAAACGCTAACTCCGAATTCCGAGAGTGCGAGTCGGAGTATAAATGTCGATTTCGAGTCCCCAGAGCGGACGTATGATTGAAACTTAAGCAGGCATGACCAGCCGCCAGAGAACGAATGAGATCCCCAAAGTGCGGATATAAGCATCGATAATCAAACGAGTGTGGATAAACCGCTCAATCTCCACTTGTCTCAAACATCCGTTCAGTGGCGCTGGACTCAACATGTTATAAGAGAGAAGCAATCACTAACAGATGTTTTACAACTCACCCCCAAGACCGGGGGTCAGAACTTAAGTGACGACCATTGACTGAAGCAGTGCGATGTCAAAATTCAGCTCACTTCCCGTTCGTGAACCATGTCCACGGTTTCCAGGCCTGGCGCAAAAGACAAACTTGACTCCGAAGCTGGAGCTTTACAAGTGCATTTCATACATTGAAACACTTAAGCAAATACACAAGAAGCTAAAAAGGAAGAGTTTCATTTCTACTATTTATGAAAGAAATTCGTGTACAAGTTTGGTCCAAAATATTCCTACTAGTAGGGGCCGAACCCGCATCTATACACGGCCAACAAAATGAAAGTCAAAATAAACTAAGGAAGCATGTCTAATCTTTCTTCTTCCTCTACTTCCTTTTCGGTGTAGACCCGCTGGAGCCGCCACTACCCTTCCTCTTTGAGCCTTTGCTTTTCGGTGGTTGGTCTCCAGGCGGGGGCATGATCTCAACATCCTCCTCCGAGCTCGAATGAATAGGAATGCTTCTTGCAGGCAGAGTCGGAGGAACAAGATCGAGTATAGAAGTTGGAACGGGCGCACTGGCGTCGAAAACTGTACCACCATGAGATATCATTCTGAGTGGGGCTGGACCGGGTGCCGCCATCCCACCTCCAAAACTGCCACCATGTGCCGCTGCTTCCATCTCAGCGTCGATCTCGGCCAATATTTCCTCTTCAGTAACCACTCGGGCCTCGCTAGAAGCATCGGTAGTTGGCATTGAAGAACTTGTAGCAGGAGCGCCTCCACCCATAACAAATGGCAGGTCGGCAAGAGAATCGCCATGACGGCGAAAGAGTTCCTCCATCAGCTGCTCATAAAAAACAAGCGTGCTTCCCTGCGTATCGTCAAGTGGGGCAGTTGTAGTTACAGTGATCGCTTCGATAACGATAGCCTCCTGCGTCTGAAATGATTCCTAAGTAATAGGAGGCCCGACAGGTGCAGCATCGATCATTGGACAAAGAATAAGAGAATTGTCAGAATTTAATTCAAATAAAGATTCTAACTTAAGGCAGATATGTGGAATGTTCAGAATACCTTCCTTAGTTTGACTTGTAGGCGGCTGAACGACTTCAGCAACTTGCTCGGTAGCCGGAGACATATGCGGCTGATCCGGATTGTAGGCAGGAATAGCTTAGGGATCAACCGTAGGTAAGGATTCAGGCTGGGTTGATGCTGGAACTTCAAGACTCGCCTCATGATGGTCAACCCCTGAACCCTCTCCTACTTCGAAGTGCTAGGCGCCGAGCCTTTCTTTTTCATGCAGAATCATTGACTCGTGGAGAATCTTCCTTTCATCTTCATTCAGAATGCGATTCTCGTGTTCAAATTCATCTACAGACACACCCAGATGCGCATCCTTCTCTTCTTCAACTAATCGGCCCCAGGCGTTGTATAGATGCATCGGATAATCATCGAGCCAGGCTAGACCTCTGTGCCTCAGCACGTTAGCGTTGTAAACAACGAGAAGGTCTTCGATATCAGCCTCTAGCCTGGACTCGGCCGATTTCACCTTCTCCTCAACCTCAGTCTCCACCTTGCGAGCCTTAGCCACCGCCGCATCCCGTTCACCCCGGAGCAGGACAGCCTGCTCACACGCCTCCTGGGCTGCTTTGTTCGCATCATCTCTTTCCTTGGCCATGTCAGAGAATTTGGCCTTAAGCTCATTAAGTTCCTTCACCGCCGCATCTCGTTCGGCGGTGACTGTGGTGTTTCGATGACCCATCTCCTCCACCAAGGCAACATGTGTCTGCCTTAACCTATCCATCGCCATAGTCGCTTCGTCAGCTTTTTTGGTGGCCTCAATTTAAGATTTTCGAGAAGACTCGGCCTCGGTATTGAGGACTTGTATAATTCGGTCCTTCTGAGCGAGTTCAGACTCCATTTTCTCAATCGCTTTGGCTCGCTCAAAGGCCAACTTGGAAGCTTTCTATGCAGCCTTTACCCACTCTCTATACTTGGTGTAGATGTCGTGAATATAGTCATGCATCGTGTTTTCTACCCCAGATGGGATTCTCTTTAAGTGAGGTGAAAAGACGTAGCCATCGAAGCATATGTTCGAGAACTCCTTCCTCAGCTGAGCAATTTTAATAGCCCCTTCCCCCGTGGGCTCAGTAATGGCCTGCTCTACAATTATGGAGGGCACGGGTTTAACTTGCTGGTGTTGAGTTTTGGACCTCGAAGTTTGAGAAGACGGTCTGTGTTGTGGAGGCTCTGGTGGGTGTGGAACAAGAACAGGAGGTGGAGATGGAAGTCTAAGAGGTAGAGAGCGAGACCTAGATCGGTGTCTATATTCTCTGCCCCGGTCCCGCTCGTACCTCTCTTGACTAGAGTACCCGCGATCGCGGTCTCTATCTGTGTCTCTCCTGCGGGAGTCATAGTAGGTAGAAGATTTTTGAGCTGAGTGAAGGCTCCCCAGCATTGATCCTCTCTCGAACATAGTACCTGAAAGTGAGAAACGAAGGAAAAGTTAGTGATCTCTTGGGTTGGACAATTTACAGTTATGAATCATGTAGTGCAGTGAAGTGTATGCATGTGCAACCCCCCGAACAACCGGAAATGTCAGCCGCACTCATAGCAAGCGACCCGCTCAGCTCGAGAGCATTGTCAAGCTCCTCCATCCCGGTGTCGTGTTGAAACGACACATAATCCGGAATCGAAATATCAGCAAGCCCTTCAAAAGGATTCTCTACTTGCGGGGGAGGAGCCTCCGAAATTCTAATCCCTGGGACGGGCAAAGACATAACTATGGATTTCAATCTCACGGATTTAGAACGCTTATGAGCAACTGCCTTGCCTTTTCTCCTCCCTCCTAAATCTTGAAAACTGGAAGAAGGCCCAGCTTGGAGTTCGTTATCTGTAGGCATTCTTTTCGGATCGACTTCTTCAGCTATTACGACTCTGGGCGCTTTGCGTTTCACCTGCTTCTTCGAGACCGCTCTAAGTGTCCCTTCCATCCGTATGCTTTGCTTACATTCAATCAACCCGACGATTCTCAAGTTTCTGTCGGTCAAAACCAAGTCAATGTGCCTCTCTTCACCCGGAACCGCTTGGAGTATCCGAACAAGCTCTCTGAAATATCCACCATCGGGTCGTGAGATTACGGCTGTAAAGGAAGAAAAGTATGTCAGTTTTGAGGTCGATTATTATTATCTCGATAATTCAAGAGAAAGATTGCAACGCTTACATCTATCCAACCATCGCCTAGCGAATCCGGGGGCACCGAACGTAGAACCATTTAGTTTTAAAGTAACTCAGCCTTCCTCAGGACCCAGTTACTATTTGACAGTTCCTAACCGCTTCCAAGAGGGTGAAAGAAGGGCTGTCTCCACGACTCATAATGTTAAATAGATATCTAATCTCGATCGGCTTTGGTGGTCGGAAGAGAATTTCCATAAATAGAATGAAAGTGCTATTCAACAAGGCGTATCCGTTTGGGTGTAGCTGGGATGGAGCGATTCCAAGGAACGACGGCATTTCCCTTATGTACTGGTTGAATGGAGGAAGTGTTCCCGCCGTACAAGCATGACGGTTGAAAGTAGTAAACCCCTCCGGGGGAGCACGTGGTCTACCATTTGGCCCTGGCAGTAACACGTCATCGAGCGACAAACCATGTCTTAAGCATATCTGTCCCAGCATATCTTCGGAAATGCCGGACAGCACAGAGTCTTGTGGACGATAAATGAACCGGGCGCCTAGAAACTCGTCCGGTGCTGGATCTATGACTTCGGCCTTGATGGCCGGTATCTCGATTACTGGAGGGATTGAACCTTGAACTTCCTATTGTTGTGAACTTGAAGGTTCCATAACTAACTAGCTTACAAAAAATCATCGTTAAACAGACAATAACGCTTGTGCATCCCCCAGTGTAAAGTACGTGAATGTGTTGTGTAGTGCAGTGCTGTGAAGTACTTGAAAAGATTCAACAGAATTAGAGAAAATGTCTGAATGACGAGACTTCGAAATTCGGTCGGAAGGACCGTCATCATTGACCGTCACAACCATGCCATTCGAATATTAGCAATCGATCCAAGTTAAAGTTCGCTATAATTTTGTTAGGTTACAGTTCCATCGACGAGCTTCGGTAGGCAGTCGAATATGCAATTTAACAGTCAAGTCCAGATATGCAGGAATGAAGCTCGCCGGGGTCATACGTTTAGTAATTTCGCATCGATGACCTGAGGAAACAAGTTCGAATCGATCGCCTTGAAGCCAGATCATTTCAATTAGACTCCCTCAGTTCGTATCGATCGCGGCCTGTGTTCTCGTATCGTTCGGAAAGAACAACACTTCGAATCGATCGGAGCTCAACACTTTAGTATCGATCAATTGGGTCGCTTTCGTATTGATCCCCTAGCGCATAATTCGTATCGATCGGAAAATCTAGATTTCGAATCGATCAGACGCAACCCCTTCGTATCGATCTACATGTTCGAAACTCTCACATCGATCATCTTGATTCGATGCAAAAGCCAAGCCACCGATCGATACGAAGGCCTCCATCTCATCGTCTCGAAGCCCCTACTCCGGATCGACAAGAAGCGAAGGCCGAAGAAACGTCGAGAAAACTAGTTTGTATCCATCCTTGCACAGTATCTTCTTCCCCAAACTGTTCAAACACCATGGCAATTTTCGAATAGCCGACTCCGGTCTTGGAATCACCAGGGATCGATCATATATGCAAATAGATTGGCAATCGATTTCGAATCTCGTCGCAACAACGTGGGTCAGCCGTTCATTTACCTGATTTCAAAGATTGGTTCAAGGAGTTACAGATTTGAATCGATTTGAAGGCAAGAACTTCTCTTTTTCCAAGACTCTGGAGCGATACGAAGGGCTGTAGAAGAAACGAGCGAGTAAAAAGTAAAAAGAAAAAAACGGCTAAGTCCATGATATTTATATGGACTCAAGTGTGAAGGGAGAAACGATTCGCCTCCCAGTAAACTCGTCCGGTTGCAAAATGTCACCACGAGATCGATTCGAACAATCTGTTCGAATCCATCAACTCGAGCCTTTATTGAAGCGAAATGGCCAACGAAGGCTTCTCAGAGTCACCCAAATCCATCGATATGAAGCCATTGTTCGTATCGATCATTTTCGACTCCATCTCCAGTGCAGCGATATGAACTGTGCAGTTCGAATCCATCGAATCACAGCTCTCAGAGGCCAGCACCCATCGATACGAATTGTCTGTTCGTATCCAATAACACCAGGTCCATCGATTCAAAATATACAACAAGGGCTGTTCTGAAGGCATTGAACTCCATCGATACGAACGATCGCTTCGTATCCATCTAACCCCACATCCATCGATTCGAAATGCTCATCTTGTATCCATCTATGCGATGCATATCGATACAAAGATAATGTTCCAACCTTTTACATCAATTCAGGAGAGGATCGATACGAAGGGACATTCAAAAACAATCGTCGAGCGTTGTTACAATTCGGATTTCACATTGGTTCAGGAGAGGATCGATACGGAATTCGAAACGAGATAAACTGACAATGACTCGTGAACGTGCAAACGTTAACGATGGTCAAATTAACATATACGCATATATGTCGGACTAATATTCAATTTTCAATATCCACAGGAATTGGATACTTATCTAATAACGATTACAACAACAAACAGCTAATCACCAGCATACAGCAATCAGTTGCAACAATACAGGGTACAACAGTTGACAGTCAACAGTTTACATTATCGAGAAAGTAAGTCAAAGATTACAACTTTCGTAGAAAAGACGAAAATTGTTCGGAATGAAGGTCGCAGCTTTTCAAAGCACGTCATGTTTCCACAAGATATACTTTGGGGGGCAAATGTTATCCCGCCTTTTGGCAAGGCCGTGACACTAAGAACATGACCAGAAACCAATGACGGTTCGTCTTAGAGATCGGTTATACCCAGGCTCACTATGGATATCGATAAATTTTGTCCGAGTCCGGATCAAGCTACAATCAACAAGGCACGACGAGCGAAGCAATGGAAGTCAGCACTCCAAATCTCAAGTCAATCTGAGTTCATGTGCTCAAGTTATGATCGATGCAAGATTAGAAGAAAAACAGCCTCGAGTTCGAATCCATCGACTGGCCACTGTTCGAATCGATCGAGTTCGAATCCATCGACTGGCCACTGTTCAAATCGATCGGCCAATGCCCACATCATATCGATCGACTTAGCATCCATCCTAGAGCCTCAGTTTGACTCGATCTCGTTCGAATCCATGAAGTAACCACGATTCGTATCCATCAAAGGAATATGCCTCGTTCGTATCGATCAGCCATTCTCCTCTTTGCATCGATCAGCTGATCTCTTGTTCGTATCAATCAGCTACCCTCTGTTCTTATCCATCGAGCATTCCGCTTTTCGTATCCATCACAATCTTGCTTGTTCGTATCCATCAAGTCGAAGTGACTTTGATCGATACGAACAAGGGTTACCTTCATCGATGCGAAAGAGCCACCATCATCGATACGACCCAGTCACCTTCCATCGATTCGAACAAGACAAATACCTCGATACGGACAAGGCGAAAATCCTGGAACGACTCGATCAAACTCGGCGAAGAAGGTGGATCGATCCGAAGAATGCTCGCCACGTCACCACTTGATCACGTGCAGCCACCGATTCGAACATGATCGAGTCGAAATGATCGAGTCGAACCAAACAGCCTGCCGAAAGTCTCCATTTCGTATCGATCATATCTCACGATCCATAAGTCCAAATGCTACCAAATTTTCACAGAGGCTTGCATACAAGATGAAGAATGTCCACACCAAGTTTCGACTCCATTGGATGAAATCCTGATCGATACGAAATTCATTCGTATCGATCGCGGATCGGGACGAAACTTCACGGGCTTGGTCGTGTGGGCCTGTTCACGTGCCAGAAGAAGTCTACCGAGATCTGAGCGAAATATCAGCCTCCTACGCCTATAAATAGACCCCCAAAGCCTATAGAAAAGGGATCTTTGAATTCTCCAACGCCTAAACTCTACCGGATCCAGTTCTAAACTCCATTGCTGTTGCTGCTAACGAATTTTACTGTTGTAATTCATTGTTATCTGTTGTAACCCGTTGCAATCAATTGTAATCATCAAAGAAACATCAATAAAGCGATCAATTTCATAGTGGACGTAGGCAACACGCCGAACCACTCTAAATCCTTGTGTTTCTGTGCATTTTAATTACTTTCATATCTGTTTTTTTGAAGTTTTTGTTAGATAATCCTCTTTTTCCATTTAATTTCTTCACTTTATCTCTTCAAAAACTTCCGAAGAGTGTTGTGCCCAATTTTGGTACAAACAACAACTATACAATTTTAAAAATATTCATTCTATATAAAATAATATTAATATGTTTAAAGCTGCTCCCCCTAAGTATAATATCTCCTCCTATGTATAATATCTCCCTCAATCAATATGCATATGAATTTCTCCCCCATTGTCATTATAAAAAAGAACGAGGGAATATAATAAATTTTATAAAATATCTTTTAAATAGAAGGATAGACCCAATATTAATTATGGAGAAAATAAATTAGATTTTACCGTATTTGCTGAAGTCTGTATTTCGTTGTAAGCACGTAATTCTATTAAATGTATGGAACATCCTTTAAGATTCCAAAATCTATCCTTTTCCTTTTGTTTCTCCAAGTACCTGCAATAAATAATAATAATTTTTGGTACCCACTTACTATGTTAGGGCCCGGGGGGTTAGGTCTTGGGAAGCCATACCCATTTAGGTGTGGTTGAACCTTTATAAATATAATTTTCAATATTTACTACCATATCAAAATAATCATCAATCTATTTTTCCAATTAACAGAAACCCAAATACTTAGATAATTTTTATTTATATTTCCAATCAATGATTTTGTACATCTAGAGATATTATAAACATTATTGGTCATAGCAGTATTTGAATTTCTATAAAAATTGGATTTAGACTTTACTCGAAATCTAGTACTAGCACTAACATTTTTACTATACATGAAAGCGTATCTAGTGCTACTTCTACGGTTAGTTTTATTATATCCTAAATCACTTTTATCATGTAAAGTGTAAAACTAGATAAAATCATGTTTAAATCATTTTGACCTTTGTTAAATTTTACAAATTCATTTTTACGTTTTTCAAATTTAGTTTTAAAGTCGCAATTGTTATTTTCAAAAGATTATTTTTCAAAATATCAATCTTCTCATTTAATTCAGAATTCTCGTTTTTTAACGTACAGTTCTCATTTTTGAGAAGAAAATTTTGAGATTCTGAATTATCTAAAGAGGATTGTAATAAATCATATTGTCTTTTCAAATCAAAAATTTCTTCTGAAAATTTTTGTCTCTCTTTTTCAAATAAGGTGTTTTGTCCATCTAGAAAATCTTTAACAGTTATAAAATTATTTTTTAAAACACCAAGTTGATTTTCTAAATTTAATTTCTCCTTTTCAATTTCTCATTTTCAGGTTCGACGGATTTCATCTTTTCTAAAATAATAAAATTAAGCTTTGGGATCTTATCGCTTATACTAAGTAATTCATTATTATATTTTAGTGGAATTTGTAAATTAGAAAGTACCTTTTTGTAGTCCTCATTGGTGGCTTTGACAGGGATTTTGCTTGTTGTATTTCGATTGGATCTTTTTCTAGTCATTATTCTATGATGTTGTGATGATCGATAGAATTCTAGGCTCTGATACTAAATAAAAGTGATGCTATAGATCGTAATATGGAATATAATCTAAGTTATCTACTAGTGTGGAATATGAATATAAAAAGTGAATAATAAATTAAATGACACCGGGGATTTTTATACTAGTTCGAACTCCCGTTCTACGTCCAGTCCCAGACTCCTTCTAGAATTTAACTATCAACCTTCTCTTAACCCGGAGGAATAGGTATTACACCGCCCGAGCAACCGAACATGACTTCTACCGCCTAGACAACTAAATAGGACTTCTACTGCCTGAGCAATCGAACAGGACTTCCAATACAAATAGTAAAAAATTTCTGACTAAATATGCTCTTGAATAGCACTGATAAGTCAATAATGTACACCCTTCCTATAATCTTCTTCTTTGTGGTTTTATAGTGTAATTCGTGAAGATAGGAAGTTTATTAAATCACTTAATGAGGTTTGCTTGAATGAACAAGTGATTTCAATGAAATATTGATTGCAAATGGAAGATAGTTTAGACAATAAGAATGAGAATTTAAATCAGAAATTGGTGATAAAAACAATTGCTTTCATGGCTATATATAGTGTTTAAGAGTTGCAATTATTCATGAATGGTCGCCATAAAAGAATATGAAAGCAATTATTGAATCAAGAGTTGTATCTCTTTGCTGAAATGAAGTGTCACTTCAAAATATAGTCGTTATGAAGATTCAGCCGATTGAGTGAAAAGATTCAGCTGACTGAATCGATTGAAAATCAATGCAGCAAGAAAATAGTGCAAAAAACATGTAATTCAGTCGACCGAAATGTATGATTCGATCGACTGAATATTCAAATAAAGTTGTGCATATGGACAGAATTGAGACGACTGAATGACCTTGTTCAATCGGCTGAATTCTATTGATGAATAAAAATTACCTTAGCTCATTTGGTTAGAGCACTTGCTTTCTAAACTAGTGACTCGGGTTCGAGTCTTGCTCCATGCATTTTTGAAAACTTGATTTTTCATTTAAAATATGATCTCACCAATGACCAGAAATCGAGTCTTGCTTCATATATTGTTATTATTATTTTTAAAACTTTTATTGCTTTTTATAAAATGTTTCGAATGTGTATGTATATGTGTGTATACCACTTTGAGAAGATTTTAACATCTGTAAACTCTCGACATGATACTCTATGACTAATAATACTTTGTTTTCAACCTTCATCTTGTCTCTATCGTGTATATCTCTTCTTGTATCTCCATATACATACTTGTATTCTCTTTTGTACTGTGTATCTTCATGTAGAACTTATTTGTTTGCCTCTTTTTGATACTGATGTACCTGCAAGTTAGCTTAGAGGTTCTTTGGCATAATTGTATAGTTGTTGTCATTATCCAAATATAGAGGTTCTAACAACTACCTCAAGAACAAAGAAAATAGCACTCTAAGGAGCGACACATGTGCACAATAGCCTGAACGTTAGCATTGCAACAGAATCAGTTAATAGTATTTCAAGTAATTGTGTTACTCCGGCATTACCAATCACTTAGTGAAATTCTTAAGTGTGTAAATCATTCGACGTAAGGCCGCTAAAAAGCTTCACGGATATCCCAAGTTAGAAATCAAAATGGGATATCTAAAATGAGGACAATAAAACCAAAAGTTCCCAAATATAGGAGCTGCAGTATAAACCCGACTGGGAGCATCCGAAAGACTACTAGGGGCCCCCAGTCTCGTATCGAGTGTTCGGAGTAAACAGTCCCGTGAACTAGGGGGCACACAAACCAACACCCAACCAAAATAGCAAATACTTCACAGTTCCGTTACCCCAAACAAAGAATTTTGGCAGCAATTATGGGACTAAATAAAACAGTACAGGAAAAATAAAAACGACTACTTCATGTACAAAATCATGCTGAATAAAAAAAGTGGTACATAAAAGGCAACAGTGCATGAAATATAGATAAGTAGACAAGTGAAATTACAGTCAAAATTTCACCAATTTATCGCTTATAACATTTTTCATGTACAACAACAAACAATGGTGGCCGTACCCGCACAATATTGTCCAATAAAAGGAAAACACAAACACCACTGTTGTAACAACAATAAGAAATGCTAAGTGGAGACTCTGCACTTGTGCAAAAAGCAACCAGAAGAAGAAAAAACTCTGCTTCACAGATACATGGGCAAATCATGGCTTCTTATCATTGCTTCCCATGTCGCATTTCCCACTTCTGAGTAGCAACTTCTTAAGCTTCTCCAAATTCCCACCCGGAATGATCTCGCTTTCTGAAACATTGCCACTGGCAGACCCTCCTTTGCCTTTGTGCTTGCGGGATTTGTAAGAATCTTCAACGACATTTTTTGCTCTTTAGCCACCTTCTCCTTCTTCACCGCTGCCATCTGCTGCTTAGTCTCCACTTTGTCTGGCTGGCAAGCTTGATCCGTCTGCTCCCGTGTGTCAGTAGCTGCCAAGCCCTCCTCTTGAGATACAGAGAGGTCATCCAAACCATGCAGCGCTTCAATTTGCTCGAAGTGCGGACCAGGCTAAGAACCGGGAGCGGAAACGATGGTTGATGCAGTCAGAGTAGCAGTAGATCTGGATTGTGTGGAGGAGGTAGCTCGATAGGAAGAGAGGACTGATTTGTAATATCAGAATAAAGGCAGTTATCTCAGCAATTTCATCCGGCGTAAACTTGAAATCTTCGAACACGGGAGAGATAAGAAAATTACCTGCCATGGTGGTCTGGTCATGCATTACAACTTCAAAGAACTCGTTGTTGCCCTCTTTTGATGGCTGCATAATCATAGGAGTAGTAGAAGCGACTGAAGAAGCACCACCTACTAAAGTAGGAATGATCCCCTCATCAACACGGGGATGTGAAGACGACTCACCAGGACCTGAAGGAAACTGCTCGGTTATAGCCTTAGCAGCGGCCGCGGCATCAATAGCTTCTCGCTTCCTCTCCAGTCTCAAGATCTCATGGCATTCCCCTAAAGCTTGATGGGACTCTTCGTTCAGATATGCTCGAACCAACTCCACTTCAGTATAACCGCCACCCATGTCTTAAAATCGGATAAGAATCTCTTCCCTGACTACGATAAGTGTTCGAGGGACCAGCATACCCAAGTAACTAAGACTCCCCTAATGCAGCACGGAGTTGGCATAGAAGCCCAAAATCATAGCATCCAAGCCCTTCATCTTCTTTGTGTAGGTATCTTGAAGCTTCGAAAAGCTGGCACCCATGTTAGCCTTCTCTACCGCTAGCTGTTTCTTCTCAGCATCCAAATTCAAGACTTAATCGTGAAGTGAGGCGATCTCTTGAGCCTGCTCGACGATTGTTTTTTTCTGCATCTCAACCATCGCCTCGCTTATCTTCAACTGTTCATTTAATGCTGCCTCATCTGTATGGAACTTCTTTATCTCATCTCTAAATATGATTGCGGCTCGATCAGTGGATTAATTTAGCTCCTAAAGCAAAGAAGCACTTTTACTCTCCCCTTGAGAGCGTCATCTCTCTCTTTCTTTAGTCTCTCGATCTCCGCAGCACGATCAGTGAGCTGCATTTCATACTCATCCTTTTCAGACTCAAATGAGAGGATTTCCTAGTAGTTCTTTCGATTAATAGTAGACAGCAGTATGCATAATTTTTCCGATCCTTCAGCTTGCTACAAACCTCTCTAAATTGCTTGGAAATTGAGTGAATAAGATTCGGCACGAACTGACTTCAGATTGGGGTTATCAAACACAACCGCCTTTAAGAACAAATTAGGAAATGCAGCTTGTAGATGTGGGGGACCAGTAGGAAGAATATAAGGTGCATGCCTAGAAATATGGGGAGTGGCAGTCATGATAGTATGGGTGGAAGAGGTCACAGCACCAGAAGCAGGGACATTTATCCTAATGGAAGCAGGAGGTTGTGAAGTGGATTCGCGTTCTTGATCTCTTTTCGGCCTCTTCAACGGATCTCCTTGGTCAGTCGGGCTCTTCCTCTTTTCGTAGCCTCCTCTCCTATCTCTACCTTGATCTCTATCGGCACGGCGATGCTCTTCCACTTCTTTCTCTCTCCTTCATCCTTTTCCTCTCATCGTCAGTCTCTCGGGGAGTATAGTACCTTAAAGATTGTCTCTACGTGCGCTAAGATCTAAAACTCAATCAAGATCATCGTAAAGACCAGAAAACATGATTCCTGTAGAAAGCGATAAAATGGCTTTAGGAAAAGGCATTCGATGGACTAAAACATCCTAAAGAAAAATAATATATAGTGTGTGATCCTAGTGAGGTGCATTTTACAATTTGACATCCCCAGCGGAATACACAAACCAGATTGGTCACCAACTAATGTCAGAACATTGCCTCTTACAGGGATGATCTAAGTAGACTGGGAAGGCAACCCTTCTGAAGTAAAGTCATCCATCAACTCATCCATATTCACAAAAATGTTAATTATATCTCCCAAATCAATGTCAGCATCTCCCGTTAGAGAGCTGGGCACAGGCTCAGTCTTGGGAGAAGCTCTCTCGATAGGCTCTTTCAAAGAAGGTGAGAGTGCATGACCAGAGCTTAATTCCGAGCCCTTGTCGCCTAATTTGATGTCACCCTCATCAGTATCCCAATCTATTTCTTCCTTATTTAGGAGATGCTCCTCATTGATTTTTCCTTCTCTCAACCAGTGGAGCCTTGCCCTTTCATTGAATAAATCTTCCTCTTTTTCTTCTGGAATTGAGGGCATTTTGGGAGGGCTGTCGGCCTCGATTTGACTTTCAACCTCCTTAGTGGTCTCCTCCGACCCATCGGATGGGCTACTTTCCTCTTTATCATCATAATCATCCTCACCAGAGTCATGGGAAGAGGAAAAAGAATGGTTTCGGGCTCTAGAAGAAGAAGGAGCACTAACAAATCCAATGGATCTCCTAGGATGTAAAACTCCTATTGGCGAAGGTTCTTATTCGTGAGCAAGAATCTAATCATGCGCTCCTAAGCATCGACTGCTTTCAAGGTGCCGAGAATGGTGTTGAGTACCGGGTCCTTATTAATATTTGGAAGAACTGCAAGGAATATATGATCATTCGGAAAAAATTATAATAATTAAAAGAAACTCCGAACATGAAGAAGGAGACTCGCCCCCCGTTGTCCATAAACGGGTGAATCCTTCTGGACACTTAGAAAAATAAAACCGATACTTAAATGAAGGAACTTTGTTGGGAAGATCCAGTATAAGCTTCTGGCTCCAATGTGCTTCAATATAAATAAGTGATGGATTAGCCTCTCTTTTCTTGAACAATAGGAGATACCGCGGCTTAGCGAAGCTTGGGGTGCGATCAAGAGTCCACATGAATAGAACGTACAAGCATGTCAACATGACATATCCAAACAGAAGAATCTAGAAGGGGCTAATCCTATATTCACAAGGGTTGTCATCAAGAAGTGGTTGAACAGAGGCACCGCTCTGTACGTGCACATATATCGATGAAAAGCCACATACCCAGGAGGCAGTCTAAGGGCAAACTCTTCTCTTGATGGCAAAAGCATATCGTCCTCTGGAATACCATATTGTGAGCAAATACTTTGAAACATCTTATGTGTAATAGTTGTAGAAGCCTTCTCCGGAGGATCAAGTAAGGCTTTGAAATTAGGAGGAGTACAGTCAATAACGGGCCAGATCGGAATCAGATGGCCATATTGACCTACATTCTAAGGAGCACCAGACCTTGTCGGGATCGTTGATGACTTCAAAATGAGGTGAATTTCCTTCAAGTGATTTGTACCGTGATGATTTGTGCACCATTCTACACAATAAAGCTTGTGTTCAAAATTGTCAGATACACCTAATCTCTAAACCATAAACCCTTATGCGGTTGACACTTGAAATCCAAAAGACTATTGACGTATCCCAACCAATCGAATTCCAAGTGTTAGCTGGGGGCATGTGTAGTGTGCAATCTAAGTGAGAATGGGTCCGGTGTCCAGAACACTATAAACGATCCATCTCGTGTAGATAGCTCATTCACGCTACAAAAAATGATCTGTATCGTTCGCTTAATTTTTTATTACTATACTTACCCATTATCGATCAACGATCGATAACAGATCCATTACCCGAAGCGACATGGAAAGCTCTTCCTATTCTAGGAACATCGGGTTCGCAATAACAGGACTATTCTGGTGCAAGTAGCTCCCGACAAATACGTCCATACTAATTGAAAATCTTCATCATTAGTCTACTTTAGTTTTCTGGAGGAGGATAAAAACATAAGCTATGTACAAGACAATACGCCAAGCTATTATCACCTCCCAAAAAAACCAAGATCAATCCACAATAAACATTGTCTCCACTACCAATTCCAATTAACCGCTAGTCAACCATCAAAACATCAAATCCACATCACCAACCTTCAAAATCAAGGAGAAGGAGAAATCAACTCGATCAGCAATTCAAAGCCCTCCAAATTAGAGATCCAAAGCAATTGGATCGGTAGTGCTTCAAGGTGATGGCAGTTTCGATGGTGGCTCCTCCCTAGAATAGGATAGCTCCAGGCACCAGCGACTGGCGACAGTGGCGGAAGGAAGTGGACGTCGGCGGTTGGAAGGATTTGATCGTCTAGTTAGGGTTTGGAGAGGTCGGATCGGTTGGAGAAATGAGCGATCGGGTCGAATGAAAATGAACTGAAGTAAAGGGTCGGCTTATATAAAGCTTAAGTAAAAAGAAGAAGAAAAAAGAAAAAGTGAGAGTTTGAAAATTATTTTCAAGTACGTGGATCGGTACCGATCCGATCTAATTGGATCGGTACTGACCCAAATTTATTCCTCCAAATGGTCCCAAATTTCCCTTACACGATCTACGCGATGTTCATATTCATTTTGGAAATTATCAAGTCAATATCACTCAGTAATCAAGAACAATGGAGATTCACATTAAGGACTGAACAGTTAACCAGTACTTTGTAGATAGCTTTTCAAGATAGCCAGATATGATCGATGAAACTCCTTAAAATGGAAACCCAAAGATGGTCAATTCCAGAGCACACCTTGTTTTCAATGAAAGCATACTCTGGGGGGCAAATGTTAACCGATTTTTAACCCAGCAGAATTCAATAAGAGATAGAACATTTGAATTAAGCCAGAATGACATGAGACTTGACCTAAAGGCCTAAAACAACTAAAAGATGGGATCCAAGAAATATGGGACCAAAAAACACAATCTATTCGAATCTGCACCGATCCGATCCAAATGGATCGGTACCGATCTGAAATATTGAATGGTGGTTTCTTCTAACCACTTGCATCGTATTCCCATCTCTCTTCCTAGCTTATCTATCAAGTTAGGTGACATTCTAGCTACCAAAGTTTAAGAAGCAAAGACTTATCCGATTCAGACTATAGTTCAGTCAAATCCATAGGTGAATCACCATCGGAACACATCAACAAGCTATAAAATTATGTGGAGAGCATCACAACTAAGCAAGGAAGCCATCTGAATAGAAAATGTACAAAAATTGTACAATTATTTGGATCGGTACCAAAACGATCCAATTGGACCGGTACTGATTCGAATAGTTTGTTCCTGTGATACCTAATTTTCCTACGCAGCTTCTGCATGAGAGATACGAGCTTCTGGTGAAACAACTCTGGCCTAAGTTCTCTCCAACTACTATAAATACCATCCCATCTACAATAGAAAAAGGATCTAATCTGATCTCTGCTGAACTAATGGTAACAACTTTGCGATTGTTTCTTCAGTCTTCTTCTCCCTCACAATAGCCATTAAGGGGCAACTGAGATCCTTTCGGTTGTCTCTAACAATAGTGGCTTCATCTAACTTAGGAATGAAGAATCATATTGTAATCAAAATTCCTTTATAAAGGCAGTGGGTCAATAAAAGCTATAAAGTGGACGTAGGCTTCATTAACAGCCGAACTACTATGAAAATCTTCTTGTCTCTTTACTATTTCTGCTCTTTTATAGTGATTTTCTACATATTTTCTTTGAGAAACAAAGCTGGTGTTTTCACACTCAAACTAGGTGGTTGATCCATTTTTTGGGTTGACAGTTGAATTTATGATTGGATGCCAAATCCATAATTAGTCACTAAGATCTAATCCACGCATAAGGCACTTTATTAAGGTTATACAAAAGTGTTGAACCGATAACCCGATGTCGAATTTATAAACGATAAAATAAATTTAGAATTATTTAAAGATACTTCGACCAATTGTCGAATGTAAAAGGTGTCGAATACACAAATTACCCATGAGTTTGGCTACTTTCTGAATCTATAATATGGTGTCGGACATAAACAAGATACAGAATTTATGCCTTACATAGCAATTCCTTAATTAGTTTTTGAATTTCTAAAGAGGTAGTGATTTGCTGAAAAGCTATCAAATGTGCAACTAAAACAACAATCTTTTGAGTAAGTTGTCGGGCTTATAACCAATTGTCGAATTTGTAGCCAGTAAGTAAAACTTTAAAGAGATACAAAATTTCAAGATTATTTGTCGACTTTCAAAAGACTGATGAATTTAAAAACCCGGATCTAACTAGTGACGAGTTGTCAAGTTTAAAAAAAAATGTTGAATTTTCTATAAAGTGTTGAGATCTTAAAAAAGGGGGGTACCAATTCTATCGATAGCGAAACTCCAAGAAGTTATCTTTCTAGAAAGCTTTTGAATTCATAATAACTGCCATCTAACTTTAATCAATCATTAAAGAAAAATACCATAATCCACATTCGAATTCATATATTAAAAATAGTGACTTCCGTTAAACCTCAAACAATTCATAAAATGCCCAATTAAACCCTAATTTAGAAATCAAAATTATAAACCCCTCTTTAATCTTGCATCTAAATCATGTAAAAAGAAAAAGTCAAATCTTTAAATCGAACTTGAGCGCTGTGAAATTTGAAACTTTTTGATTGAAATAGAGAGCTAATATTTTATAAACCATTTTGAGAATAATGAGCAGGAAAGAAGTAAAAGAAGAGGAAGGACGGGTATTTACAGAATGAAAAAGGAACAATGAGAACCATAGATCTTAGTTTAAATGAATGAGCAAGATTTAGAATGAATGCCAATAGGCGGCAATGCGGTTATCAAGATGGAAAGTGTCAACATCGAGGTGTTAACTTGAAAAGTCAACATTTCTTCTAGACTAGGGGGCAAATATTGTCAGAAATAACGACATCGAACATGAAAAGAGAGCATGTCAAAATTCAAGATGGCAAAAGCAGTAGAACATTCAGTAAGGGATAGTGATGTTTAATAAAGATGTCAACTTCCAAGGTGATGTACAATGTTTAAAGGGGACGAAGAGTGATGTCGAATCCCTAGAAGTTATGAAGCTCTATAAAGACTGATGTTAATGAGCATTTGGCAAGAAACAAATGATTTCTAACAACAACATTGAATCGAACGCCTAACAATAAGAAGATATCAGATCTTAATAGCTCAAGTGACATCGGGCCTTAACAATTTAACATTGTAGATTATGAAGCAAAGGAAGAGTGTCGAACTCCAAGCAATTGGACAAACCAGAAGATGTTGTACATGAATATATAGTCACAAAGGAGGTATATCAGAACTCTGTAGATATCAGGCCTTTACAACTATAACAGTTGTAAAGCATTTACAAGTAGCAGAGGATGCCAAACTTTAAAGAGTATGAGAGATATCGGATGCCTATAGTTATCAAAAATGCCATAAGTCATCGGCGCTTCAAAGGGTTTCACAAATCATCAAGGCAGAAAGGATGTCGAATGCCAACAACTATGAAGGATGTCGTGAGCCATCAATGTGGCAAGGATACTGTAAATTATCAATATAGCAAAGATGTCATAAATTATTGGTAAAGTAGGATGCCGCAATTCATTAGTGTAAGTAGGGTTGCCGCATATCAATAATACAAAGAAGATTATCACATATCACCAATGTAATGAACGATGCCGAGAATCAACGGTGCTGAAGAACATGTGGCAACCAGGTTGCCTACTTCAACTCCTATAAATATGGACCCCATAGTTTCATGTAAGGGGCAAATTTTTCCTATCACTTTTCTTACATTTTCAAATTTGTAAACTCTAAATCGAATTGGGGATTTAGAGTGCTTATTGTAAATTTGTGGCTTTTTGCAAACAAGGACTTGTACAAATCGATTTTACATAGCATACTACAAGTAAATAAAGATTCTTGACTAGGATATGACTTATAACTTGCATACTCTTATGCCCTATTGCTTATGACATGTACACGCTTTCTTTATTGAACACGCATTCTTCTTGCAAGTTGACATATGACTATCCAAATCTATCTCTAACCAAGCTTTATCTACTTTGCGCATTTTGGAGTTAACAAAGAAATTTGGTAACAAGGAGGAGATTAGCAAAATTAGCCCTTGGGTTAGGGGATTTTCTATTGGAGACATCATAGATTTGCTGTTCATCTTGAGATTAGAGCTCTTTTGAATTGCTTTAGATTTTAGGTGAGTGGTTAAGACCTCCCACTTATTAATTAATCATTATATGCCTTAAAATGATGTTTTAAGATGATTTTTTAACCCTAAAATATGATTTAAACCATAACCAATCACATATGTTTGGAAAAAATGATTTTATAAAGTTTTATGAAATTGTGTTCTTATGAATCTTCTTTGTTCTTATGGTTCTTTGTTCTTTTACCCTTAGATTTAGTCTATAATTTAATGTATGTTGATTGTTGAATGCTTGAACACTGATCGAATGGCGACATAGAAATATGAATAGTGTTATAACTCGTCACCGATCCATGGAAGTGAAAGTAACCAAATTTGGTGCGAGTTGTCAGAGGTGATAAGAAAGGCATCACAAATCTATGTTCCAAGTCGGTTGGAGTTCATTTGCTTGAGCTATGGATGAAAGAAGTTGGATCGGCAATGATACTCAAGTGTTGGATCAGTAAAGAATTGCTTTGAGCCTTACTTCAAGCCGTATTCAGGGTTGCATCGAGCTTGCTTCAATTTGCATAGGGATTAGAGCATAAGCGTGGGATCGGTAATGGAGATGGAATGATGGGATCGGCACCGAGTCATAAAGAGGATGGCTTGGGTCTCACTTCGAGTTTCTTGCACGTCCACTTGGAGTAGCACTTTGGGGAAACGAAATAGTGTAGTGCTGGATCGATGGAAACTTGGATCGGTGGTAGGCATAGTTCGGTAGTCACAGACTAGTGGGGTCAGTTTGGTGGTCAAGGTTTAGTTATAATGTTTCAATGATTGGGAGAGCCCAAGCTTGCTTCAAATTCTTCATATATTCGCTTTGGTCGCTTATGTGATTGCTTCGAGTTCTTCACGCTTCTACTTCGGGCCATTCATATTTGTGCTTGCTTTGAGTTTTAGCCAAACCTGCTTCGAGTTAAGACCCAGTTCGGTACCGAGTCATGTGACTCAGTAGTGAACCGTTGATGTCAATGACACATAGCTATAATGTGCAGTGATGGCTTCGATGATGGTATATTTGTACTTGGGACGTAGAGTTGAGGACTCTGAGTCAAATTTAAGCAACAATTAGAGGGTGATTACGGGATAACTATAACACTCCACCTCTATAACCATATATCCAAGAGCATTACTAGGTAATACTATCAGATAATATGGAGAATGATGCAATATTAGGCTGCCACACAAGAATATTCTCTTGGGCTGACATTGGTACATATTCAATATCGAATAAATAACTCACCTATACGTACATAGTGTTGGCACAAAGCAATAGACTATTCAATATCGAATGAATAACTCACTTATACGTACAAAAGTGTCGGCACGAGGCAATAGACACGTGTATTTCCAAAATAGAACAATACATCATATAAACAAATAATATGTAGAACATAGAGTCAACAACACGACAATAGTATATAGCAAAAATATACACAATACTGAGTGGGAGGAAATGAAACAAATACCCACTATCCTAGAAGTAAATACAATGTATGAGTTCAATATACAATACAATGTCATAAAAACATGAAATCTCATAATACACAATGATATATAATAATATTCTACCCTCTATCTAAGCCCGGCATCCATAAACTATCATTTTCTCCTTGAACCTGAAATGTCTCAGACTGACTCGAGTATTATATAAATAACACACGGGTCAGACTATGTCCAAAATGAAAGTGTCCATGTATCTTTATAATATGGTATCATAAACTGATTGAAGGGTACCTCAAAGTAGAAATATATCACAAAACATATATATGCAATATCACCCATATGGAAAAGAAAGTCAAACAATGTACCACATGAATAATGTCATATGGGTGAAATAATCCATGCATCCACAGATCATCAAGTATACAAGATCATAAACTACATAATAGATGCTCATAGCAATGCCCAAGATGATCTCTTAGATAATCGTAAAGTAGAGATGCCTAGGTCCGTCATAATCAACACACATAAAACATACACAAACAATCATCCAAATCATACATACAATAAATACAAATATGACATACCCTTAGTAGCCATGGTCATCTCTTAGATACCATAAAGATAGGAACATGGTACAAACCCATGCTCTCAGCATCTCTAGCTATCTTCGATAGCAATATAATCAAGTATATGGGGTTACACATCTATATGGACACATGGACCAATAAACAATCAAGGAGATCTATAATCACATAAGGACCATCCATACATTTAGCCTCATGGTCATTGTCTTGGCTCTCAGCCAAAGAAATAATCATATGGACTCTCAGACCTCTACTATCTACTTAACTCTCAGTATCATAGATAATCAAATAGGCTCTCGGTCCAATGAGCTCTCAGCTCCATAATAATTATATTGGGATCAGTCTGAATAAATGAACTGAACGCCTCTTAGCCGTATCTATTACGATCTTATATAGGTGAATAAATAGTGTCTATATAAATAATAAGCAAACGGGAGACTGACGGCTCTCAGCCTACTCCAAGAGCCTTCCTCACACGCTCTCAGTATTATTCCTACTGTAATTAGCTACCTCAATGGCCATCGTGACCCAATATCCATCTAGTGCATGACTACACTATGCAATGGTCATGACCGTACAAGTGCCCTAATGGTAACTGACTACTGGCACGGTGCGGTGGCTCTCCGCCATATATACATCAAAGGTGTGTTACGATTCAGTGAGCCACCCTACAATTAGGTTGCTACGATGGACACTAACCAATCTAGTTTACTACCCGATGTATAATAGGAGTATACACATAAGATGGACATACTTATGACTCTTAACCTACTCACTCTCAGTTCACATCACCATAATTACCCCATAGACATGACCATATCAAGTGCATTTACTTATAGAGAGTAATCGAACAAGTATCAGTTCGGACATCCTATACCACTCGATGTTACCCGAACATTTACTCAATGCTCGTAAATTCCACTTGCTTATATTTGACATAATAATATTCTATAGAACTAGTCCAAAAAATAACCAAACAAATATTACTAAACGCCCCATCCTAAACGGTATTACTAATCCGTTTATTCTAATTCTCGTTACACAGAATTAATACATACATACATATATTTATTTAGAAATAGACTTTGATATATTTTTCTATAAAAACATATCTATAATTAATAAAAGCATTTATAGATTTAAGAGTTAAAAATATTAATTTCCCAACCTTTTATAAATTTGAATATACACAAATTAACTTTTGAAAACTAATTTCTATCTTTTGAAATTCCAAAATAGCATGTGAAAACCAAATATTACTCATAACAATCACTTCACAATTTTCCATATTCAAATACTATAAATAAATAAAATTTATACAATCCAAATCAATTTGTTTTTATTCTAAATCAAAAAAAATATTTCCAAAACATTGTATTATATTAAAAATTCAAGAAATATACCCTGAATACTATAAAATAATAATTAGAAACCATTCCATATTTTTCTAGAATTTTATAGGATTTTCAAAGATTATTTAAAAAATCAATTTTCTTTAATAAATCAATATCTTTAATAAAATAATTAATAATCAAATTAAATAGAACTATTTTCATATTTTCAATTCTTCAACTTTCAACTTTCAAAATCGTACTTTTATTTAATTTTTCGAAAACGTTTTTTTAATAGTAGGGGCCTGGTGCACTGCTTGGAAAACCCCAGATAGTGCACCAGTCCACGCACCTCAACTCTAGATGTTCAGGTCACGCGCCTCAACTCCATCGGTTTTGACCGCCACTTCCACCCCCAGTCGAACCTTATGACCTACCCAATTCCACCATCTAACATCTCAGTATACATCATTGTGATTCAAAATCAACAAAAACAAACCTACAAAAGCTTTCATCAGAAGTGTACGACATAAAAATCCATACACAACAGCATACATAAGATTAAATTCAAGTATTTAAACATAGTTTTGAGTAAAGAAACACTCACCATAGGTTTACCAAGCTCCAAATTCTTCATAGATCTAACATTCTTTACTTTCTCCTAACTTGAAAATTCCATGAACCCAAAACGTATGCAAATTACAAACATTTTCATGACAATGGGTGTAGCATGGTGTTGAGGTGCCTCTATTTTAATTTGGGAACTGTAGGAATTTTATTTTTATTTCTATTTTTATTTTATTTTAAAAGGAGTAGAAGGGTTTTAAACCAATTATTCTTCATGAGGAAAGAAGTTCAAAGTGAAGAAAATAATATACGTGAATTGCTTTTGAATGAGGAGGAGAGGTTTCTAGAAAAAGATGTGTCTAGATTGCATTTCATGAAGCAAAGGTTTAAGCCAAGCAAGTTGGGCCTTGCATAATATTCTTTTCATTCACTTTCTTCACTTGTTTTCTATTTCTACTAATTTTATTTAACACAAATAAAAATTAAATTCAAAGATAAAAATTATATATACATCACTTAAATGATTACACAACTTCATGGGATTTTTATAGAATTTATTTTACACAAATTCTTGTATTTTAGTTAATTACTCTCTAAATATCATATTTGGCCCACTTAAGTGAATTTCATTTATTCACCCGAATAAAGTTTCAATTTCCATAAAAATATTTCTTACTCAAATTCATACTATTCACCTATTAAATAATTTTATAAAATATTATTTTCATACTTTAGATCACTTTACTTTAATTATTTCTTAATTACATTTCGAATCCATTTATTAAATAAATTCCGAAACTTCTCATTTGAATAAAATCCCTTTTCTTTTAAAATAAACTTCAAACCTTATTTATTATCATTACTAAACTTTATAAAATCATTTCAATCGTTTTATTTTATTTTATTTTAAAACCCTACTCTTGAGAGTAGAGTTAAGGAATTTGGTAGGCTCGCCCCAACAAACCCTCCCTTTTAGCCGGGCTCTTGCAGGGGTACTTTTTGATCCCGAGATTTTCAATTCATTTTAAGAGATTATTACATGTCTCCACAAATTACAAGCTACTAAAGTGTAGTTGTCAAGGCTTGAACCCTCTCCCTCTTCTGGGGAGCCGGGAACCCTTGTCAACTCCACCATAGCTGGGGATACATTTGAGTCATTTTTAATATATTTAAAATCAATTTAAGCTTAAAATCATTTTTATTATATTTATTAATAATTCACAACTTTAAAATATTTATCACAGAAATGATTTATCATCGAATTATCATTTTTCCAAAAAATATTTTATTATTAAATCTCAATATTTTCATACAAATCAAAAATTATTCTCAATTAATCTTTTTAAAATCCATTTCAATTAATTAAATCACTATTATTAAATTTTATTAATTGCTTCTCAACACTAGGTTGTTGAACACTCCCCCTTAAGAAAATTACATCCTCGCAATTTCTCCTTAGGGGGAATCTATAACTAAGTTAATAAATCATGGCTTAACTATACCATCTATAATTTACACTCAAATGCAAAACAACCAATCATCACAACATATTCGTTTTGCTCTAACTTCACTATTACAAGTTAGCACGTATAGTGATCTGCATCGACCCGATAAGTATATAAATATAGCAATATAAAATTAATGATTTGACCTTTTATCGATGGCATACACAAGACCTGGATTTTATCTTCATTTCCAATTGCTCGTGCTTATGGAGTATGAGTTTGAATGAACTAATTCGAAAGATTCTAATGTTTAGGCAAAACAATCAAAATATTTTCCATATGTAGAAATTTCCAGAAAACTTCGAAGTAATCTCAATGGCATGAAGTGTATCTTGAAAACCACAATATTCAAAATAATATAAAAGCGTTATATTGATCCACAAATAAATATTTTTATATTTATAATACCAAGCACTTTATTTAACTTAAAAACATAAAAACATCAACTTATGATATACTTCTTCGAAATCAACATCTTACTTTGAAATCTGAGAATTGAGTAGGTAGCAACTCATTTCCAAAGTATCCAATTTCAGTTCACTTTTCAAAATTATAATTTATACCATTTAATTTATTTAATGATAAGTCAATTATAAAGCTATATGGATTTCTTTGCCCTATATTAATCCACAAAATTCTCTTTATTTTAAACAAAACTCTTTCCAAATAGTTTTCTTGAAATTCTCACTTTACGAATGTCATAAACTCTTCCCAAATAGTTTTGTCTAAAATTTCACTTTGCAAAAGATATAAATATTTCTTAAAATAATTCTTTTCGAAAATTCCTTTACAAAACCTTATCTACTTTCAAATAAACTTTGTCAATATACATCAATATTGTAAATCATTCTTTAACTTCATAATATTACTACATAAAAAATTTCTTTCTCTTCAGTTGTCTCTTAATTCATAAATTTTGAAAACTAACTTACTCCAATACTTTACATATTTATCAAATAAACACCTTTTCAAATTAAACACTAAAACTTCAGGGTGTTTACATTTTTAATTTATTGTCAATTTTTTTCCAAATTCATACATACCATAGAGGACTTTAAACACATTTATAAAATTTAAAATTTCAAAATCAAAAACTATACTTCTTACCAAAACAAGTCCTCTAAATTTTTTTTATTAAATATGTTACACTTTATAATCTTTATATAATTTATCACAACATTATTTCATAAATATTTTTTCACTCAAAAGAAAATTACTAAAATTTCAATCACCATTTTAAATTTTATTCTCCATTCAGACTACATTTCTTCTATAATGATCTAGAATTGCAAAAATTCAATTTTCTAATAATTAATTGTATATTTTGTATTTACAAAAAATTACAGTGTTCAAATTCAGCTATTTATTCTAAATATAAATGATTTATAATTTTTGTTCTTACTTTCTTTTCAATTAGATTACACATATATATGTCTAAGTTTTATTTCTCATTACATATCATTACAACCATATTTGGCATCCATAAAAGCCACATCAAATCATACACAATCATCCAAAATATTTCACATATAATTTATTTCAACATACACCATACATTATTTCGAATTTACAAATACTTTAAGGTATAAATTATCGACGTTGCCTTGCCATAGTTTCTTAGTGAATCTGTTTGATGATTGGCTGCAATATTGACCGTGTGGTCAACATCGCCTCGCCAGCAACCTCAACTATCAACTAAGTTCGATAGCTATAATCATCACTTAAAGTGTCTATAATTTCAAAATATCTTTATCATTTAAAAAACCCATTACTATATCAAAATAATTTGTAGTTTCTCATCTCAAAACTTTACTAAAAATATATTTCCAAATAATAATTTCCTTTTCAAATACATATATTTTCATATCAAAACTACTTTATATTTTATTAAAACACTATTTGATTTCTTCTTTCAAAATATAGCTTATAATATTTCTCTAAAATACAAATTTATCATCGAAACTTTTTTCCAAAACCCTTACAACCATTCCCTTCAAAACTTTCGCCTTTCAAAATTATTAACTTCCTCAAAATAATATGTTTTGATATTACTCAAAATATTTTTTTAGCAAAGCTAGCCAGCTTTAAAGTGGGTCGTGCCACTGTATAAATAACGGGAAAATAGGTATTTTGCATATGCACAGAACAGCTAGGGAGGAGCAAAACGACTAACCAGAATGAAAAAATAAGCACCGGAGCTAGGCAAAAAACCTAGACTACAAAAAAAAGACTACTCCCCCTCCGAAGAGGAGGGGCCAAAACCTTCATCAGATGACGGACCAAATGGAATTCAAAATATTTAATCCTTTTATAACCTTGAAATCTTCTCAAAACCTTTTAATATTTCCAAAATATTGAAATCTTTGCAAAACAATGTGTTCAAATGTCTCATTCTAGTGTTTAGGAATCCATATCAAAAACATTAGCCAAACGCACCGACCAAAATTCTTAAAGCACTCAATGGCCAAACTAACACAAACCTTACTTCAAAAATTGCTTTAAATATAATTTGCACAAGTCCATAAATAATCTTAAATTATAAAATAATCATTTGCGCATATTTCAAAATGCAACCAAATATCACATTTGTATACATATACTTTATTAACAGATCTCTAATTAAAACACTTGCCTACTTTTATAAAAACATTTTTCCTTAATTCCATACACACACATATATATAAGCTAAAAGACTTTCATCTAAAACATATTTTTGCTTATATTTAAATCCTTATGAATACTCTCTATATACATATTTAAAAATAAGCCACTTTCAACATTTTAAGCATCACACAACATCAAGCAAACATCACATTTAAATTTATCTTAAAATTTTAATTAATAGTATATATATATAGTATATTATTTTACATAAAACACAATTTCCAAAATTCCTAGTGGTAACTTCTCCATTGAAGACACTGCAAGGTCTTAATATCAATAGTTACAAATTTAATGTAAGCAATCATCAACCAATCAAGCATATAACAGAAATAGACATCAAATGTGTTCAGCAGAAAGCAATTCATCTACTTCCACTGCCCATTCTGACTAAAAACGGATCAGAATATGGCAAATCAATATAAAGCCACCATAGGTCTAAAATCCATTAACAAGGCCCAACTATATCAGTCGGATAGTTACTTCTTTCTTCACTACCTTTATCGACTGCTTTGTATCTCATATAGAGTCTAATTCTTGGAAGATAGAAGAGACCAATATTACATAGTAAGAAAATACAAATACGTCCCTCCATGATTACCCTAATAATCATCATAAATAATTAATATATATATATATACTCCTATTTTCCTAACTATAAGGTAATTACCCAACAAGCCTAAAGGGATAGGGACTGTAAGTCTATTCTAAGGTCATGACTCGTGTCTTATATGTACAATGTATTGTTCTAAACTTGCTCTGATACTAACTCTAACACCATACCTCTATACCCATATTATCCAAGAGTATTACTAGGTAATACTGTTAGATAATACAAAGAATGAGGCAATATTGGGAAATCACACTGAATATTCCCTTAGGCTAACACTAGTACGTATTCAATATCAAATAAATAACACATATATATACACGGTATCAGCATAAAGTAATAGACACATGCGTTTCCAAGATAAAACAATACATCATATAATATAAAGAACACAGAGTCAACAATGCAGCGATAATATATAACAGAAATATATAAAATACTAAGTGGGAGAAAATGAAACAAATACCAACTATCCCAAAAATAAATACAATATATGAGTTCAATATACAATATAAAGTCATACAAACATGAAATCGTAATACATAATGGCATATAATAATATTCTGCCCTTTATTTATGCCTAACATCCATAAACTGGTCATTTCATCGAAATACCTCAAACTGATCCGAGTATTATATAAATAACACACGGGTAAGACTATGTCTAAAATGTAAGTGTCAATATATCTCTATAATATGCTATCACAAACTAATGTGTGGGTAACTCAATGTAGAAACATATCACGAAACATGTATATGCAATATCACCCATATTGAAAAGCAAGTCAAACTATATACTAGATGAATAATGTCATATGGGTGAAATAATCATGCATCCATATATCATCAAGTATATAACATCAAGAACTACATAGGACATGGTCTCAGCAATGCCCAAGATTATCTCTTAGATAATCGTAAAGTAGACATACCCGGATCCGTCATAATCAACATACATAAAATATATAGAATCAGTCATCCAAATCATACATACAACAAATAGGAATATGGCATACCCTCGGTAGCCATGGTCATCTCTCAAATAACCATAAAGATAGGAATAGGGTCTAACTCCATGTTCTTTGCATCTCTAGCTATCCTTGATAGTAATATAATCAGTATATATGGGGTTACACATCTATATGGACACATAGTCCAATAAACAATCAAGGAGATCTATATTCACATAAGGATCATCCAAACATTTAGCATCATAGTAATCGTCTTCGATCTCAGTTAAAGAAATAATCATATGGTCTCTCGGACCTCTACCATCTACTCAATTCTCAGTATCATAGATAATCAATTGGACTCTTAGTCCAATTGGCTCTCAGCTCCATAATAACTATATCAGCATCAGTCTCAATAAATGAACTGAATGACTTTTAGCCGCATCTATAATGATCTCATATATGTGAATAAGTAGTATCTATATCAATAATAACCAGATAGGAGACTGATAGCTCTTAGCCTACTCCAGGAGTTGTCTTTATTTGCTCTCAGCACTACTCCTACAGTCGTCGGTTACTTGGACGACCATCGTGATCTAATATCCATCTAGTGCACGATTACGTTATGTAATGGTCACAACCCTACAAGTGCCCTAAAGGTAACTGGCTGTTAGCCTAAGTGACACAGGGAAATAACTCTCAGCCCTATATACATCAAAGGTGTCACGCAGATTAGGGGAGCGACCCCACAATCAAGATGCTAGGATGGATACAAGCCAAACTGGTTTACCCCTCAATGTCTAATAAGAGTATACACATAAGGTAGACACACTTATGGGTCTCAACCTACTTACATTTAGTTCACATCACCATAATTACCCCGTAGACATGATCCTACCGAGTGAGTTCTACTTACAAGTGATCAAAAAAGTATTAACTCGAGCATCCCATACCACCCAGTGTTACTTGAACATTTACTCAATGCTCATAAACTCCACTCACCTATTTGACATGGTAATATTCTTTATAACAAGTCCAAAGAATAACTGGAGAAATATTACCAATTGCCCCTCCCAAATGGTATTTATATTCTATTTATTCTAAATCTCGTTACAAAGAATTAATACATACATACATGTAGAAGGAGATATAGATATATTTTTCGAATAAAACATATCTATAATTAATAAAAGCATTTATAAATTTAAAGAGTTAAAATATTAATTGCTCAACCTTTTATAAATTTAAATATTCACAAATTAAATTTGGAAAGCTAATTCTATTTTTTGAAACCCTAATATAGCTTGTAAAAAGCAAATATTACTCATAATGATCACTTCATAATTTTCTATAATCTAATATTACTATTAAATAAATTTTATACCATCCAAATTAATTTCTTTTTACTCCAAAACTAAAAAAAAATCAAAACTTTATATTATATTCAAAATTCAGAAAATATACTTTGAATATTATAAAATAATAATTAGTAACCATTTCATATTTTTCTAGAATTTTATAGGATTTTTAAAGATTTATTAAAACAAAAAAAAATAGTTTTCTTTAACAAAGTAGTATCTTTAATAAAATAATTAATACTCAAATTAAATTAAAAAAATTTCACAAAACTAATTTTATATATGCAATTCGTCAACTTTCTACTTTAAAAATCATATTTTTGTTTAATTTTTTGAAAATATTTTTTCTAATTAGCAGGGGCTGGTGCACTGCTTGGAAAACCCCAAATAGTGTGCCACTAGTGCCCTGGTCCACATGGACCAGTGGACTGGTGCTTAACTTGGAATAGAATGTTTCAGGTCATGCACGCCAACTCTGATGGTTTCGGTTGCCACTTCCACTCCCAACCGAACCTTATGACCTCACTTTATCCAATTCCATCATTAAACATCTCAATATACATCATTACAATTCAAAATCAATCAAAACAAGCCTATAAATGTTTCATGGGAAGTGCACACACAGAATAAATCCATACACACCAACATACACAAGATGAAATCAAGTATTTAAACATAGGCGTGAGTGAAGAAACACTCACCATAGGTTTGCTGAGCTCCAAATTCATCATAGCTCTAACATTCTCTACTTTTCTCCTAACTTGAAAATTCCATGAACCCAAAACTTGAGCAAATTGTAGACATTTTCATGAGAATGGTGTAGCACGGTGTTAAGATGCCACTTGTTTAATTTACAAATTTTAGGAATTTTATTTCTATTTTAGTTTGAGTTTAGAAGAAGGAGAAGGGTTTTACACCAATTATTCTTCATGAAGAAAGAAGCTTCAAAGTATAGAAAATAATATATGTGAATTGCCTTTGAATAAAGAGGGGGGTTTCTAGACAAAATGTGTCTAGATTGCACTTCACGAAGCAAAGGTTTGGGCCAAGCTAGTTGGGCCTAACACAATCTTCTTTTCATTTATCTTCTTCATTTGTTTTCTATTTCTACTAATTTTATTTAACACAAATCAATATCAAATTCGAAGATTAAAAAAATATTTACATCACTTAAGTGATTACATAACTTCATGGGATTTTTATAGAATTTATTTTATAGAAATTCTTGTATTTTAATTAATTACTCTCTAAATATCATATTTGGCCCATTTAAGTGAAAATTCATTTATTCACCCAAATAAAGTTTCAATTTCAACAAAAATTAATTCTTACTCGAATGCATAATGTCCACCCGTTATATAATTTTATAAAATATTATTTTCACTTTTTAACTCATTTTATTTAAATTATTTCTTAATTACATTTTGAATCCATTTATTAAATAAATTCCAAAACTTCTCATTTAAATAAAATCCCTTTTCTTTTTAAAATAAATTTAAAACTTTATTTATTATCATTACTAAACTTTATAAAAACATTTCAACCATTTTTAATATATTTAAAACCATTTTAATCTTAAAATATCTATATTTGTAAAAAATAATTAAATTCTTCATTTATTAATAATTCACAACATTAAATTATCCATCACTGAAATTATTTATCATCGAATTCATTTTTCCACAAAATATTTTATTATCAATATTTTCATACAAACCTAAAATTATTCTCATTAATATTTTAAAAATCCATTTTAATTAATTAAAATTATTAATTTTTAATTAATTGCTTCTCAACACCGGGTTATTACACAAAAGATTATATTCTACAACTGACGATGATCGTTTAGAATAGTCCTAATCGCAATGACTTTAGACAGGTGTTGTATGATGACTTAAAGATTAGTTCCAGGATGTGCTCTGCTATGAATGACATGTGCAAAGGGATCATTGATACTCGGAGGTTCCGATGTGTACTTGTAAAGCAAAGGTATGTGAAGATGCTCACCTGAGCATATGATGGGCCCTATATCACATAATGTTTTGGCCTACCTTACCTTGTATAACTATTATGGGAAGTCTGGTTTGGCCTACTCAGTGGCATGAATTCGAGTACTAAGAAACCGGGATGTTGAGTTGTCCCCGACTTATGATGTGGTCATATGAGTATTATATATCCAACACACTGAGTGAGTGAATGTGAGCATGGATGATGAATGTTATGTTTGCTTTCATTGTTTATCACCCTAAGGATGTCACACGATGTAGATATTATTGATACATATATCTAGACGCTCATTAGTACTTAGACGTATAGTACACCCATGATGATTACAATATAGAGTATCATATATCGTATGTTATTTTCTAACTCTGTAGATGTAGGGACATGTCAAGTATGATTCTTCATACCCATTTGTCCTAGTATATTGACTTTACAGTATTTGAGATTTTCTACTGCTCATACCAGACTGTTGTCTGACTTGGGATTTTATATTTTGCTTCCTATTATTCTGGGTACTCTTAAATGAGTGAATTAGGGATATAAGTTCTGATGAGCACGTGGAGCTGGATAGGTGGCGAGCAGGACAACGTTCTCACGTATTACTATATTAAATTATTGTTGCTTATTTTTCTGTTGTGTAGCACCATAGAGCTTACTAGTACTTTTATCTATTTAGAGATGGTTATCTATCGGAGTTTATTATCAGTTGTATAAACTCCATCACTTATGTTTCATAGCTATATGGATCTACGTACTTTAATTTCTATGGTTCATTCAGTTTTACTATCTTGCATGTTTTATATCTGTGATGATCATTATATCTTATTCGATGCACTATAGGATATACGATAGGTCCTATGATTGTTTTAATTACTTCACAACCCCTTGACAACCGTCCTGCATCGGCTGAGCACCAATATAACTCACTTTATAGGTTATTACATTATTGGATGCCAGTGGTGTAGGGAGGTCGTCGCAAGGAGACTGATAGAGTTAAGGGTATGCCCTAGGGGTAATTCTATAATTTATTATAAATATTAACTTTAATATCGATTATCATTCGTAATAAAAGGTGTTTCCCATCTATTATATACTTGTTACAATGTGTTATAATTAACCAATTATTTAATTTAAGTATATTTAACAAAAAAAATCCATAAATGATGCTTATTGTGATAATAATTACAAGATGTTGTGATCATGAGTATTTTATCACAATTTAAATAAACACATCGTTTTAAATATTCATATTCAAGATGTATCAAGATCGGATATTGATGCATTCATTGAGACAAGTACGTAACACTCTCCAATTGTTAGGCACCCTATTACTCATGACTGTTGGGGGGCACCAATCGGTTACATACCAATAGTTATTGGATAACTATGAAATGAATCGCTCGATAGTTTTCTGTTGGTTAATATTACTAAGGTCAAATAGAAAATATCGATGTGATAATATTACATAGTTCTCTTTACTTGATAATATTGTTGATCTTTAATATGAAAGTTATAGTTAAATTATGGCACGCCATCCATCGAATGAGTATAGTTGGGTCGGGTGGAAGTATAGGAAGTGAAACACTATTCTAGAGAGGATTTATCTCCTCGGTTATGTGAGGTTAGTAACACGGTCACCTTAAGTCAACTCAAAGTCAAAATCTTTGGCCAGAGTAGATCAATTAATAAAAATTATTATTACTGAACCAATGAAGTATGTGTTTGGACTGTAAAGTTGAATGTGGACGATGTTGGAATTTTGATCATTATCAAATTCCATAACTAGTAATGTGATATAGTTTTGATGAAGAGAATTTGTGTAAATAATTATCACTGTTGGGTAATGCTTAAATATGTAAAAATGGATTTTACTGAAGCTATATAAGCGATAAATTTTGTCAAAATTTTACATCACTAGTTAAGATTACATGTGAATATTAATATTTGAACTGTTCAATATTAATCGCTGACCAAATTTGTACCTAAAGAGTCAACACAACCGCAATGTTGAATCCTTCATCTACCACCAGATTTAGTTAAATTATAAATGTTATAATTAATTAAAGTAATTAATATTTACGAAATATTAATTATAAATTTTTATTTAAATTGTGTTTATCAGAGTTAAAAAGTGCATATATAAAATTTATATATACACTCATGATATCATTGTACATTTAAATTTTATTTAAATGTAAAATATCTGATCTCACTTGAAGTGTTTTGAGGTCCAATAGGAAGGCAAGTATGGTCGGCCATGATGGAAGGGGATTGGATTATAAATTGATTGCAAAAGCTGTGTAAATGGCTAAGGAAAAGAAAAAGATGTTACTATCTTGACCCCTTACCTTCCACTGCTATTTAAACATCTCCTGCCACTTTTTTCTAAGATTTATTTCTATTGATTTTTCCTCCACTCCTCCCCATCATTTTTAGCCGAAATCCCTTCTTTTCCCTCTTTAAAATTCGAGATAAAAAACCCAAACAAAAATTCAATTAAAAATATAAAGAAACAATGTGTGGCTTTCCCAAAGGGGTTGCGCATTTTGGAAGTGTTGAACTATTATTTGAATAACAAAGAACACTCAAGGTATTCTTTTGAGAAATATAAAGGTACAATATTTATTTATGAGCACTTAGAATTTTAGAATTGATTGTGATATGCCTTTTGTTTAGTTGAATTGTTTATTATCACAGTTCCATATATCTATGTGTTGTCGACATATGATGTTGAATATGAATATGTGTATATAATATGAATTTGAATTCTTTTGAATCTCCACCCCTCTTATATTGGACATGAAATTAGAATTAAATTTTTCTTTCAATTTTATATTTAACAGTGTTTGAAGATGAATTTTAATAAATTGATTTATACCAGATCTATGTATATAATGGTATATGTATATAGATCTACCGATTAATTAAATTCATTCATATGTGTTATTATTCTATAGCATATAAAATTGCAATTTCATGTTTTAAACACATCATTTTGTGTATAGCAAATATAATTAATTTTTTCAACATGTAATCTTGGGCATGAAATCAAAATTGAATTTTTCTTTCAATTTTAAATTTGATAATGTTTGAAGATGAATTTTAATAAATTAATTCATACAAGCTCTATGTATATAATAATATATGTGCATAGATCTATCAATTAAGTAAATTCATTCATATGTAAATTTATTTTATAGCAAAGAAAATTGCAATTTCATGTTTATATGTAGAGGTCAAATCTTTAGTTACATATTTATATGTATGTACCAACAAATACAATCAATTGTTTAATATGTATTTTGATTCAAAATTCATATTATATGTATATGTATTTTATGAATACAAATTATGCATATATGTATATATTTTCAATTAAAAAAATCATTTTATAATTGCTTATAAACACACATATGTGTGTACATGTTTATTTATCTACCAACTGTAGTTTATTATATGAACATCTTGATTTTGGAGTTTGAAATTTAAAATTAAATTAGAATCTAAACTTCAAGTTTCATATTTTTAATTGGAAACTTTTTTTCCCCATAATATGTTGCACTTGCATATTTTTTGCTGGAGTATATTTTGATATACCCACAATATATGTCAAGTGTAATTTTGGTTGTAGATGTCATTTAATATGTCAGTAAAACTAATTAATGAGAGAGAAGTGAAAAGTTTATCTCTCTATTTTATAGCCTCGCCTTCACTTAATTAATTATATATATTTAAGGAGGGAAACAAAAGGTTTTATTTTTAAAAATTTTACATGTTTATATACATATTATACACTGCTAATATGCTGCACTTACATTTCAAACATATGAATGTATTTGATACATTCATTATAGTACATATAGATTAAAATTAAAATTTAAACTTCCTTCCTAACAAGATTAAATAAAATATAATTTTATTTAAAACTTCATTTGTTTGGATCTAGTAATCTTTTATACTTCATAGGCCCAACAGATTCAAATAAGGAAATTTTTTGTAATCTACCTATTTTACCACCTTTCGACTAGCCTGGTTCCAACACTTCCCCTGTTATTTGATAAGTTTAGCAAAGGAAGGAAGATAGAAATATCTGGTCATCTAGTCGGGGGTAGCTTTATTGGGAACAACCAAAAAGAACACAGGTTTGGTGTTAGTTTTGGAATGATAGTAAGTATTGACTAGGTATTCGGCCTCTTTTTATAGTCAGAAAATCATCTCAATAAGATTAGCATTTGGCTCGGGAAGGCCGAGTGCCATATAAGCAGCATAGATGCCACATAGGAATTGATAGTTGTTGGGAGTTAGCTGATTGGGACATGCTGGTATGCATTGAGGATAGAGATGAAGAGGGGCAGCATAACCCCTACCTTGAAATAGCCTAAGGAGAAAGCAAAGTAGCCCGGAGGGGATCGATCGGGATGGTCGATGGGAGTGGGGTAGCGAACCATCTCCACAATACATGAATGGCTATCTAAAAGCAAGGTCAATCCTCCCGAGCTCAAGCTTGGAAGATTTAAGACCAATAGTGCCCGCAATGGTCGATCTGCTTGCGGATGTGGTACCGAGGTGGTTATTTGAAACATAAGCGGCCTAGGTTAGACAAAGCACCAACATCTATGCCTGACAACAGATAACGGTGGAAGCATGATGACCATCTCTAGGGCATTCCCAGGCCGGGCACCCCTTGAAGGCTGACTCTCAACTTAAAATCTTAAGTTAAGTAAACAGGACTTACGGTCCCCTTTTTATTACTCGATTATATTACTTAAAACCCATTCTTATGTCATTGGGTCTATTCCACGACCCATTACCTAATTTATTTATTCATATCATTATTAACATTTGCAGGCACACTGGAGCCCACCAACATTGATCGACGATCGTTGACATAGTAGTGATGATCGATCGATGTCCAAAGATAGCCAAAAAAAGCATATTTCGATCAAGGAAAATAAAATCATTTTAACATCATCAACGTTATAGTAGCACCATCCTCAAAATCATAAAAAAATACAAAAAATAGCATAAAAAACTAGCAAACTTGGCCATGGCCACGACACCTACGACGACGGAGAGCGAACTCACTTTTTATCGAAATAGGAGGCTAGAAAGTCAAAGTTTTTTGAGGAGTGTTGAAGCTTGTGAATGACTATTTGCTTTTCATTTTTGGTAAAGAGTGAGAGAAGAAGGAGAAGCAGCTTTTATATACCTATTTCATTAATCTTAGCCATCAGATTCGAAATGCCTTCAAATCTTGGTCGTCTTGGTGTGATGAATGCAACTGTCACTTCATCCATGTTGGAAATGTGATCCCTTTGCAACGTTTGGAAAAAGTGAATCATTATAGCCAATCACAGAGTGGCCCGTAGGGCACATATTAAATGAATAACATGAGGGCCAGTTGATGATATCTTTATGACTTGACAAGCCTCTCTCTACTCACAGAGATGAGCTTATGTAGGCAAAATATTGCTCAATTTTCTCACAACTATGATTAGCATGTCGATTAGGCACAGTCTGGTCCAACCAAAGCCAACCCAACATAACTCAGCGAAACTAGTACATGCCAGCCCAAGAAAAGTCTCGCCCCACGATGATCCATATACTCAGCAACCCTCTGACCGATTATTGGTCGGCTTAACTCATGATGGCTCCAACAGCCACTTCACAAGACGAGACCTGCTCAAGCCCGACCCATCTTTAGCCCGATTTCATCACAACACGCCTCCGACTGGATCCAGATGGCCCGTTTAGTCATCTCATAGCCAGTCGGGCACATCCCTTACAACTTGGTACTTAGCCACAACTTTCCTCAGCAAACTTCAACAATAGGCAACCGACCCACTCATGGTAGTTCACATCTATCTGGTCCATGCCATCCCGTTAAGATCAACTTCATTGTCGGCCAACACAACTCAAGATGGCTTCAATAGCCAACACATTTGTTAAGACTGGCTCAAGCATGGCTTGTCTCCATCATAGCCCATCCCGTCATCTCATAACCGGCCTAGCACGTTCTTTTCATCGTAGTCTTTGGTAGCATTTAGCTTTATTCATGCATTGTCAACAGCCAATCGAACCGCATAACCCAGTCGAAGCCACTCATCTGCCTTGCTACCTAAGCATGTGAAAGTAAATGATAAGTCGTACATCTAGTTGTATTAGGTACTGTAGTAAAACAGCCAAATGCATACATACCCCTATAGCTTGTCGTAGGCATTTAATGCACATTAAATGCAATGCGTGTACCTGGTATAGAGGGACAACTAATATGCTTCGCAGCCACTCATTTCAGCCTTCCTTTACAGTTGTCTTTCATCAGCCAAGGTGACCAGAGAAATGGCCGAGCACCTTCTCGCTGTTTCTATACGTGATCTCCGCCATCCATCATCTCCTACAACCACTGCAACTAACCCATGTATTGCCAATTCAAAGGGGTTGGAAATTATTAGACGTCTAGTTATTATCTCCTTTTCAGAGCTTCCCGTATAGCTAATCAATACCCTAAGCTCTTAAGATTAGCACTTTTTCAGTCCTAAGTGCTTTATTTTTTATTATTCTCAAGTAATTCCTTGTAATTGTATGAGAGATACATAGTAGTAGATCTTCATAGTGGATGTAGACAAGCTTGACAAACCACTTTGCATTTTTGTGTCGTTTACTTGCTTGTGCTTGCTTTCTTCCAGATTTTACATTGTTAAGCTCAGTGATTTGCAAGTAAAATTTTCTTTCACAACACATTAGTTTAATTCGAAGGTTAGCTAATTCGTTATTCAACAGTTTGGATTATTCAATTCGAACAAAATTTTGTGAAGACGAGCTTATAGCATGTAAGGACAAATCTAGAATAATTCATCCAATTTAAATTGTGTAGTTTTAAAACTTGTGGGAGGTGTAGATAAGGAGTAACATAATTCCATATACGCATTTATAAGAAAATCTATTTGAACTCAAACTAATAACATAAAATTTGACACAACAAAACTTAATTAGTGGATCCCCTTTTATTTCCAATTCTCATATACATGTACATATACATATATATACACATATACGTAGATATGTATGCATGTACTTACGTACGTATGTATCGTTTTGGCATTTCCAACACACTTAAAATTACATTTCAAATTCATGGTTAATGTAACACCCCACCCTTAACAAAGCGTATTACTAGATAATACTGTCTGTTAGTGTAGAGAATAAGGCTGGTTAGGAGCGACCATTTGAAAAATTGTTTTGGACGAGTATCAAATACATCGAATAATGTGACCATATTTTTCTTTTCTTTTCTGATAAGTGGTAATTCGACATATTCGATCTAGTCATAAAATAATAATATAATGGTTTAATCTAATTTAGAATAATACACAATATAATATACATCACAGAATCAGACGACGTAATGGAAATAATATACATCGGTATATTCTCAAAAGAATGAGTCTACAAAAGAGAATACTGCACTCACATTTATACACTTCTATAAACAACGATAAGTCTCAATTATACATGTCTACAACATTACCAGACACAGATCAAGCATGTAGCTAAACTCAAATGGCACATCAAAATAATAACAACATCAAATAAAACTCCTTATGCTAGATCACGTACAAAGCCACTGAGTCTCTGTTCCTGTCAAGTCTTGGTCTGACCCGAGCATTAAAATAACACCCAGGTCAGACTATCTCTAATTATCAAAAAAGTTAGTCCATAGTAATAATAGACTACATAACCAGTAAAATATCATAGGTTGTACTTCACTAATCTACTTAAGACTTCGTATGAACTTCATGACTTAATGTTAGGCTATACTAATTCTGTACACAACATCAAAGTGATAACAACCATTATTAAAAGCATAATAATTCTCAATCATGAATGCAAGCAAAAGACAAGCACTTCACAAGCCAATAATCATCGTCGTGCACTTCGCACATAATAAATAAGCACTTCGCTAATTTATTATCGTCGACGTGCACATCACACATAAAATAAGCACTTCACTAGTCGACTATAAGACAAGTGCATTGCAAGTCAACACCAAATACAAGTACTTCTCTCGTCGTCATCAATAGCTAGCCTAATAGACAAGTGCATCACATGTCAATACAAATACAAGCACATCGCAAGTAATAACTCATTAGTACATGAGTAACACCAGATATGGGCTTTGAAAACCTAAAAATTCGCATAAAGCGGCCTAGCCACAGATGAGTCAAAAATTCGATGAAATAAGTGTTATGTACTTCCTATAAGTAATCATCTGTATGTCCCATAACTACTCGGGTTTACTTAAATGTTTATTATAAGTTAGTAAACTCCACTCGATAGTTGTAATCTGCTTTCAATTAGTAACTAGATAAGTATCGTGCAATATCTCATACCCACTTAGCGTTACTTAATTATTTACCAAGTGATTGTAAATCCTACTCGTGCAAAATAAATGTTCATTCGAGCAAGTCCAAGAATTAATCGGTAAAAAAACGTGAGCTTTTCATACTACTCAATTTATTAAACCTTTAAAATTGATTCCTCATCCGATAAACATCGTGCAATTCAACGAAAACAATTTTCTTTGAAATCCTTCTTAAAACAGTTCTTTTTATAAACTAGAATACATACATACATATATATATATATATATATATATATATATATATTAGAAAGCATTTATAAATTTATACGTTGGCATTTATAAATGCACTTTTAAAACATCATTCTAAACCCATTTAAAATTATTGATACTATAATTAAATATCTTATATATATATATATTCCAAACATTCTTTTGTAGAAAATATTCATACTTAAAATAATTTAGAAAACGTTTAGATTAGAATTTTTTTTGAAAGCACTAGTTGAAATAGTGCAATAAACTTGTGTACAATGTCATGTGTAACTTCATATATCCATAATAGCATCTCTCTGGAATTAAATCATCTAAATGAATTCATCAATTTAGAACTTCATAATATGCATCCCAATTATCACAACCAAGGTACTAGCACACAACACATCATGAATATATTAGGCAAAGCGGGAGTCAAACGGGCTATCGGGGAAGTCACATAGCATGGCTTGGAACACAATCGAGGCCACGAACGGTGCACCGGTCCAAGTGGATCGGTCCACCGATTGCGCTGCCTGAAACATGTTCCAGGCAATGCTACGGCCTCCCTGGTGGACCGTTTCCGTCGGTTTTCGAACTGTAACCTCTATAAACTTCTTGGGTGACTAATTTGACAACATGAAATACTCAAACATAATGGAATTAATACTATAAGAGGTAAAATGTCTAATGTTTTCATCAAACAGGAAATCTAGCAGCTAGTTATGCAAACATCACAACCAAACTTAAGATCATTCAATAAGAATTCATCCAATCAACATAATCAACAACTTAAATTCAAATAGAGATAGTTGTTAGGGTTAACTCACCTTTTCTCTGTAATTTAGTTTGCTAAAACCCCTTCATATCAACCTTGTAATTAGATTTCAACAACCCTAGAAACTCTCTCAACAGTTGACAAAAACAACCAAATCAAACATCACAAAAACTAAAGTCAATAAGTCTAGAAGATCGAATAGGGTTCTATTAACATACCTTTATTTATCACAATTTTATAGAATTTATTCCTATTTTTATAACTTGATTTTTGCTTGCAACAGGAAGGAGAAGCTGAAACCTAGTTTTCTTCTTTTAGTTTGAACGTATAGAACTTTGAAAATGAAAAGAATGAGAAGAGCACTTCTCTTATTTGTTTAGAAATGGGTTTAGGTTTAGTTTAAGCCCATTAAATTAAAATACACAATTCTTATTTTACTAAAATGGGCATTTACTTCCAAGGCTAATTTATTAAATCATTCTTAATTACTTAACACTTACCCAAAACCCACATATCCAAATTTATAAATTATTCACAATAATTTATTTCATATAAATTTTAATGTCTAAAATTATAAAATTAATTTCCCATTAATAATAAACAAATCCTTTGAAATATTAATTTAAAAAATGATCACTTCATAACACTATTTTTATAACATTGAAAAGATTTACTAAACAAAATAAAATCTTAATATTCCCTTCAAATTAGATTTATTTATAATTCATCAGAAAATACCAAATCAAACCAAACAAATATTTTTGTCTCAACTCTAATTTCAATTATCTTCAAGTAAAACAATTAATATTCTAATTTCTCTAATTTAAATCTCAAATCATTCTAATTAAACAATACCGAAAATCAGAGTTGTTACAGACTTTCCTCCTTAAAGAATCTGTGTCCTCGCAATTTCTAATTTGGAGCAAAGTCTATAAATAATTGAAATATTTTACTAATAATAAACTTTCTATTTTTCAAAATATAACTAGCACCAAAACAACCAAACATCCTGGCACAAAATAATCAAGCAATGTACAAGAAAATCCTTGTATATATATTCATAAAAATCTTTTAACTTTCGATTTCCAAAGGTTAAAACGTCTAATTTATAAATTTACACAAGTTATTTTTCAAAAATTAGATTTCATCAATCAATTTCCAATATAATTACTTCTTTTTAAATTAATATCTCAAATTGGTTCTTTTAAATATTCCTAAGAAATTAATTTCTTCAAAAATTTGTGCTTCCCAATTTATATCATTTTAAAAGCAAAGATTAACTTCTTTAAAAACTTGTGCTTCACAAATTGTATCCCACAAATTGTACTTTAAAAATTGTATTTTAATTTAAAACATTCTAATGGATTTATCATATTTTAAATCATACTATAACCACAATCATCATGTATCATATTCAAGCTAACAATCAACCCATATCATTACATGTATTCATCCATGACTCATCTTTCAATTTCATTCAATTCAAGTTTCTTCATCTGAAGTTTATAAACTAATAAAACTAACTTCTAATAAGAAGTTACATATAATAATCAAATCAAAATAATTTTCCTTATGTTGGAAAACCTGAACTATATTCTCTGAAGGATCTATTGGTCCCACTAAACACCGAAAGAGAATACAACTCTAAAGTGTTAAATACTTCCTAATAGCAATCACAAGAATTTAACCAAGGCATTCCATACTACCCGATGAAATTCGATTATTCACTAATAGGCTAGTAAGTGCCACTCGGATATTCTATTCAATGTGTTGTACAATATTTGATGAAGCATTACTCAAGAGCATTTAAACTAATCGATAACAATAAGTCAATTATTAGTACTCCCTATATTATAGAACTAAGGCTCTCATAACATTTATCTTGGAAAATTTTATAGCTTTAAACTTCAAACTTCCTTTAAAAATTTAAATGATTTAATTTTGGATAAATCTCTTCTTCAAAATAATTTTCTAACTCTATATTCTTCAAACAATATACTAACTTCTTATGGTATTTATATACTAATTCAAATAAAAGATTTACCCTTTTAAATTCCAAACCATTAATAAAAAAATTCAAACTTTCTTTTCAAATACTTTCTTACTTTGAAGTTCCCAAGTTTATTAACATAATTTCTTACATCTTCTGTTTTAACTTCTTTTAAATTAAAACTCAAAATTATCGTCTATTTAAATCATGAAATGATATACATAACAAAACACAATCATCAAAAACCATTTCACATATATCAAAAATAATATAACAACGTTGCCTTGTCATTTATTTATAGCAAATTGCTTTGTCAAATGGCTGCGATATTGATCGTGAAATCAACATTGCCTCACCACTAATCTTTGCTATCGCTAATGCTCGATGGCTGCAACAATCATCAAAATTACTACATATAAAATATTTTTATAGTTTTTAATAAATTTTCTAAACCACTAAAATTTATTAACCATGTATATTTACATAAAAATAAATATTCCATTCTTAGTTTGTTTTCCGAAAATTTCCTTTCCAAAATAGCATTTCATTTCCAAAAATTTATTACATATGCATGTTTATGTATTTTCCAAAACATTTATCCTCTTTAAAAATAATATTTTCCTCAATTAACACTTTATTTTTATATTTTTTAAAATATTATTTAAAACTTTTGTAAAAAATTTCTAAAATATTAAAACTCAAAGCACTATGTCCGACTATCTCGTCGAAGTGTTTAGGAACCCCTATCGATAACGTTGATCAAGCGCGTCGATCAGAATTCTTAAAGTAATCAATGAGCAATTTAACACAAAACTAATTTCTAATTGTTACTTTATCAATCTGTAGATATTCATTTAATTGAAAATTTATTAATAGGAAATTAATAACACATCCATTCATCCATGTACACATAACGCAATCAAATATAAATAAACATCTAACTACCTAGTTCAGTGGAAATAGTCTATCGACTTCCACAACGCCACTCTGATCTCTAACGGATCAGGACTTCACTACACAACACTTAACTTTTAAAACCTTTTTTAAAAATAATTTATAGAGTAATCTTAAATTTTCACAAATACGTTCCAATGATTATTCCCAATAATCATTTTTCTCATATCTAAATAGGAAATAAATCCTAAACTCTACACGACAAACTCAAGGGACGAGACTCTAAGTCTGTCTAGGCCATGATTCGTGTTTCTTATATCCTATATTATTCTGAACCTTTGCTCTAATACCAACTGTAACGCTCCACCCCGAGACCCACACTAACAAAGGGTATTACTGGGTAATACTGCCTGTTAGTGCAAAGACTAGGGCTGGTTAGGAGCGATCGTCTGTAAAATTGCTTTGGGCTTATATCGAATACGTCCAGTAATGTGACTATATTTTTCTTTTCTTTTCTGATAAGTGGTAATTCAACATATCCGATCCAGATGCAAAACAATAATACAATGGTTTAATCTAATTCAAAACAATACACAATTTAATGTACATCACAGAATCAGACATCGCAACGGAAACAATATGCATGATTATCTTCTCAAAAGAATGAGCCTACAAAAGAGAATACTAGACTCACAATTATACATCTCTATAAACAATGATAAGTCTCAATTATACATGTCTACAACATTAATAAACATAGATCAAGCATGTAGCTAAACTCAAATGGTACATCAAAATAATAACAACATCAAATAAAACTCCTAATGCCAACTGACATCCAAAGCCACTGAGTCTATGTTCCTATCAAGTCTCGGTCTGACCCGAGCATTAAAATAACACTCGGGTCAGACTATCTCTAATTATCAAAAAGGTTATTCCATAGTAATAATAAACTACATAATCATCAAGGGTAAAATATCATAGGTTGTACTTCACTAATCTACTTAGTACTTCATATGAACTTCATGACTTAATGTTAGGCTATACTAATTCAGTACACAACATCAAAGCGATAGCAATCATTATTAAAAGCATAATAATTCTCAATCATGAATGCAAGAAAAAGACAAGCACTTCGCAAGTTAATGATCATCATCGTGTACTTCGCACATAATAAATAAGCACTTCACTAATTTATTATCATGACGTACACGTCGCACGTAAAATAAGCACTTCGTTTGTTGACTATAAGACAAGCACATCACAAGTCAACACCAAATACGAGTACATCTCTCATTGTCATCAATAGCTAGCCTAATAGACAAGTGCATCACATATCAATACAAATACAAGCACATCGCAAGTAATAACTCATTAGTATATGAGTAACACGTGATATAGGCCTTGAAAACCCACAAAATCCACGTAAAGCGGCCTACCCACGGATGAGTCTAAAACTCGATGAAATAAGTGTTATATACTTTCTATAAGTAATCATGCCAGTAATGATCGCATGTCTCATAACCATTCGGGTTTACTCAAATGTTTACTATAAGTTAGTAATCTCCACTCGATAAGTGTAATCTACTTTCAATTAGTAATTAGATAAGTATCTCGCAATGTTCCATAACCACTTAACGTTACTTAATTATTTACTAAATGATTATAAATCCCACCCATACAAAATAAATGTTCATTCAAATAAGTCCAAAAATTAATCGATAAAAAAACACGAGCATTTCATACCACTTGTTTTATTAAACCGTTTAAATCGATTCCTCATCTGATCAACGTCGTGCAATTCTACAAAAACAATTTGCTTTGAAATCCCTCTTGAAACTATCCTTTTTAAAAACGAGAATATATACATATATATTAGAAGCATTTATAAATTTATACATCGGTATTTATAAATGCACTTTTAAAAACATCATTTTAAACCCATTTAAAATCATTGATATTATAATTAAATATCTTATATATATATATATATATATATATATATATATTCCAAACATTCTTTTGTAGAAAATATTAATACTTAAAATAATTTAATAAACTTTGAATTAGAAAACATTTCTTTTGAAAATACTAGTTGAAATAGTGCAATAAACTTGTGTGCAATGTCATGTGTAACTTCATATGTCCATAGTAGCATCTCTATGGAATTAAATCATCAAAATGAATACATCAATTCATTAATTTAGAACTTCAAAATATGCACCCAATCATCACAACCAAGGTACTAGAACACAACACAAGACGTCAAGAATACATCGTGCAAAGCGGGGGTCGAACAGGCTATCGGGGATGTAACATATCATGACCTGAAACACATTCCAGGCCACGACCAATGCACCAGTCCAAGTGGACCGGTCCACCGGTTGCGCTGCCTGGAACGTGATCCAGGTAGTGCTACGGCCACCCCGATGGTTTGCTTTCGTCGCTTTTCGAACTACAATCTCTATAGACTCCCTAGGTGATGAATTTGGCAACATGAAATATTTAAACGTCATGGAATTAATACTATAAGAGGTTAAATGCCTAAGGTTTTTAGCAAACAGGAAATCTAGCAACTAGTTATGCAAACATCACAACCAAACTTAAGGTCATTCAATAACAATTCATTCAATTAACACAATCAGCAACTTGAATTCAAATAGAGATGGTTGTGAGAGTTAACTCACCTTTTCTCTTTAATTTAGCTTGCTAAAACCCCTTCATATCACCTTGTAATTAGATTTCAGCAACCATAAAAACTCTTTCAACAATTGACAAAAACAACCAAATCAAACATCACAAAACTGAAATCAATAAGCCTAAAAGATAGTATAGGGTTCTATTAACTACCTTGATTTTATCACAATTTTTTGGAATTTATTCCTATTTTAAAAATTGATTTTTGCTTGCAACAGGAAGGAGAAGCTTAAACCTAGTTTTCTTCTTTTAGTTTGAACGTACAAACTTTGGAAATGAAAAGAATGAGAAGAGTACTTCTCTTGTTTGTTTAGAAATGGGTTTGGGTTTAGTTTAAGCCCATTAAATTAAAATACACAATTCTTATTTTATTAAAATGGACATTTACTTCAAAGGCTAATTTATTAAATCATTCTTAATTTCTTAACACTTACCCAAAGCCCACATATCCTAATTCATAAATTATTCAAAATAATTTGTTTCATATAAATTTTAAAGTCTAAAATTATAAAAAAATAATAATTTCTCATTAATAATAATAAAATCCTTTAAAATGTTTATTTACAAAATGATCACTTCATAACATTTTTTTTATAACAATGAAAAGATTTACTAAACAAAATAAAATCTCAATATTCTCTCCAAAATAGATTTATTTATTATTTATCAAAAAATACTAATTTCAAATAAAACAAATATTTTTGTCTCAGCTCTAATTTCAATCATCTTCAAGTAATTTCTTCAATTTAAATCTTAAATTATTCTATTTAAACAACACTGAAAATCAAAGTTATTGCAGTTAATATAAGTGTGTTCGTTTTTTGAGTGTTTAAATATTTTGAAATAATTCATATAGATTATGTTTGGAATAAGTACAAATATATACAAAATTATAAAGATTGTTTGCACCAGAAAACGAAGAAATGCGGAGGATTTACAAGAAGGAGATATTGGTCATTCCCATACACGTATACCGCGGTGTGATTTTTGACCAACCGTCATTGTTAAATCTGATTACACCTTCATCGTGTGGTTTAAAACACCTGTCTACATAAAGGAGCCTACTACGGTTTGGCTTAAAGGTTTTTTTTTTGTTTTTTTTTTCTCCTTCCATAGACCATATATTGCCAGGTGTTGCGTAGAGACCCATCCACACCCCATGAAGATCAGCCTCATAAAAGCATTAAAATGTTATGAGTTAGTTGGCTAGTGCTATGAATGTTCTGGGTAAACATTCGGTAAAAAAATAAAAAATAAAAAATAAAAAATAAAAAATAAAAATAGGTTTCCATACAATAAAGGTTTTCAGTGACATAAGTAGGTACTACATTGTGAAACATCCATTGTAAATATCCATTAAAGGAATGTACAATTAGCAATGAAGACAGTCAAGATGGCCATTTAACACCCTGCACTTATTCCCTTCATGAAATCCTGACTCTTTAATCCTATACAAATAAACCAAATCACCAAATATAAAAACAAATTGCGGTTAATTACTAGAAAAAAAATTACCCAAAAAGAATAACTACACAGACAGCCCAGCCAAAAAGGCCACGCCAGTAGAAGGCAACCAGGACGACCCATAAATAAACTGCCCAACCGTAAACTTAACCGCCTCCTCCGGCAAAGTAATAACCCTATACCCGGGCCAGTTCACTCTCTTCCCAACTGCTGCACCAGGCCCATAATTCATATACTCCCCATAATACAAAGTATCCAACGCAAACGTCGCATTCCACTCCAACCACCCAGCCGGGTGCACATGGTCCCCCATATAACTCATCATGTACACTACCCTAGAATACATCTTCCAAGGTCTTCCCAAATACGTTGGATACGACATTCTCGCCGGCTCCAGATCAGCTGTGGCCACCACTCTGCATGCATGGATCGAGATCCCCGTGTTCTGGTTCGGGTCCTTCCTGTTTTGCGCCGTGATGGTCACCTTCTGCATCGCCATCGGCTTCCTCGCCCACAGACTACAGTTCTGGAACACCACCGCTGCGTTTCCAAAAATAAAATCAACGGTCCCGTACACGTCGCATTCCCTGTAAAACTGCCTCTGCGAGTGCACGTACAGCGTGTCCTGATACCCTATTATGTTGCAGCGGTACACCACCGATCGATCTGCGCCAATCCGCAGTGCCACCGCTTGGTGCTTCGCTGGCCCTGCGTAGTTCTCTATTGTCATGTCCCTTATTATGAATCCTGCTCCAGTCGCAGCTGCATTTTAATTTCAATGTTAATTCACAACCAAATCCATAACCGAATAAGCAATAGAATGAGTTTAAATTACCGAATGTGGCGGTGTGAAACGTGGTGTAGTTGTCGAACACGCTTCTACAGCCGGTAACGATGGTCTTTCCTTTTCCGTCGCCGATGAACATGAGATTGGTCTTCTTTCGACCCACCTTGATGTTTTCTTCGTACTTGCCGGCCTTTACGTAGATGATGATTCTTCTATTGCTGTTTTCGGGTGCGTGCTTTATTGCATCGGAGATCTTCTGGTAAGTTCCGTTTCCGTCCTTTGAGACGGTGATATCAGCTTGGATTCCGGTTATTCCTGGCATTTGAAGTAATCTTCTGTCGCTCTTCTTCACCCATTTTGGAAACTGGAGTAACTTTCTTTTGTTTTGAATTGGAATACCGGCGAAATCTTTATTTTTTGTGCTGATTGCGAAAATTGCGAGGGAATTGCTGATGAGTTCGGACAAGTCTTTCAAGTACCCGACCATCTGCTGCCGGACGTAGCTGTCGGCGACGCCGTCCAGACCGTCGGAGCACGTGTCCTGGTTGGTCAGTGCGGCGCTAAGCCAGGTCAGCACGTCTTCGTCGGAGGAGAACCCTTTGGCGGCGGGGCCGCCGAGGACGACGAGGCTTTTGGAGAGCTGGCTCATGGAGTCGTCGAGGAGCTCCATGCAGTCCTCGTAGGCGGATCTGGCGTGGATGTCCATGTCAACGTTGGCGATGGCGGACGCGTCGTACAGCGCGCGGCTGACGTGGCGGAGGGTCATGTTGAGGGTGACGTGGACGAGGTCGCGTTCGCTGGCGTTGAGCGCGTCCGGGAAGTCCAGCAAGGAGGTGACGCATAGACTGGGGTACCGGGCGAAGCGGCAGGTTTTGGAGATGGCTTGGGTCGGGGTTCGGGTCAGGTTGGGGTTATCGGGTTTGGTTTTGGTGCGGACGAGGAAGGCGATGGAAATGCAGGAGATGACGAGAAAGATGATGGCTGCAGTCGGAATTAGAATAAATTTAATTTTACGACTTGTCGAGTTGATCATTTTTATTTTATTTTTTGGGTACCTTTAGGTGAGAGTGAAGAGAGTGGGAGTTTGTTAGTGGAGTTTATAAAAGAGGAAATGTGAAGTAGGGATTGGCTTTGGTTTGGTGGTGAGTCTGTGTCTGTCTTCTGTCTTTGATATTATGTGTACTGAGCTGGATGCTGCTACTTTCTTTATTTCTGGGTGGGGAGCTTTTTATTCTGTATACACAGCAATACATATGTAACCTACTTGGCTATGGATATTTTTATTTATTCCCAACTTATGGTATAGGAATAGGAATAGAATTTGCAACCACTGATTGGAATGCAAAAGGATAGGTTGAAATTACAGTTTACTAATCAGCAAAACGTTGGATTACGTAACATGTTCAATCCAATTCAAATGGCTAGTGGATTCTGTATACGATTTCATGGCTAAACAAACTTCTATTTGAATTTTAATGAAACAACAAAACTCATTACACATCCAACAACCAGTTATTCTTTATCTCCACCGTGAAAAATCATTCTTCTCAAATAGTTTGTATGATCAATCCATACCAAATATACCTCAAAAATATTTAGAGCTCAAAACAATCAAATCATTTGGTTAAATCCTGTTGTCTACCTCTACTTCTGATGTAGATTAAAGTAACAACGTGCAGCATACCCTATTTATAGAATAAAAAATGAACATGAAAGATATCGTAGTCATCCTACCATTAACTCTAAAAACAAAAAACAAAAACAAAAACAAAAACTAAAGCCACACTTCAATAAAACAATTGTAAATTTTTCAAATGTCTTTTGCTGAAACCTAAAATTAAACTCGCATCAATAACACAATAAATAGAATCTAGATTTGATATAAGTTTTGAAAAAATACGACTGCATGATATTATAATATAAATCATGTTATTAGACGTGAGAAATACGCAGAGAAGTTAAGAAACTTAAATGAAGCGTGTAATAAATGACTAAACAAACAAATAAATCTTGCTTAACGAGCTAGAAGCGGCGCTTGATTGTGATGACTACCCTACACCCCTCGTATCTAATATATAACATGTAGAGTGCACTGTAACGGTATCCGACCGATGTAGGACGATTGTCAATGGTGAAATAAAGTAAAAATTATTCAAACACTAAACCTATCGTATATCCCACAGCGCAACAATAAAATATAATGATCAACACATATATAAAATGTGACGGAGTTAAGAATATGTCATCAGGGCAAATCTATAATTTAATATAAATTATTAATTCTGAAATTAAATCTCACTCACAACAAAAAATATATTTTTCTTTGTTATATATTGTCCTACTGTGTTATGTTAATTAATCATTTAATTTAAGTATTTTAAATGAAAAAAAATGTAAATATATATTGTGATAGTAATTACAATGTGTTGTGATCATGAGAAATTTATCAGATTAAAAATAACATATTATTTTAAATATTCATAATCAAAATGTTTCAAGACAAGATATCAATACATCAATTGAGATAGGAGTACGCGATGCTCTTCAAATATTGGGCAGTGCGTTACTTATGGCTGTTGGGGGGGCACTAAGAGGCTATGTACTGATATTAACTGGATAACTATGGAACGACCCGCTCAAGAGTCTTTTGTTGGTTGATATAACTAAGGTCAAATAGAGAATTTTGAAGTGACGATATTACACGGTTCTTCGTTTTGAGAATACTATTGAACTTCATTGTTGACACTCCACTTTGATTATAGTTAAGTTGTTGTATGATGCCAATCGAACGACTATAAATGGGCCTGAGTTGAAGCATTGAAAGTGAAATATTATTCAATAGAAAATTCATGTCTTTTGTTATATGAGGTTCGTATTATGGCCAACTGTAGTCAACTCAAAGTCAAAGCCTTTGGTCAAAGCGGTATATTTAATAATAAGCATTATTGTTGGACCAACGACTTTGTGTTTGGACTAGTTAACTTGACTATGGACGCTATTGGAATTTTAACCAAAACCAAATTTCATAAGTTCTAAAGTGATGTAGTTTTGATGAAGGAAATTGGCTTAAATAATTGTTACTACCAAATACCACTTGAAATTATTATATAGGATTTTATTGTTGAAGATGTATAAGTGATAAATTCAACCAAACTAACACCACTAACTAAGGTGACGTGTGAACTTTAATATTTGAATTGTTCAATATTAATTGCTAACTGATTTTACACCTACGAGTCGCACAATCGTTGACTGAAATACCACGCGGTTTAACCGATTTATAAATTTTATAAATTAATTTTTATTTAGGAAATATTAATTATTAATTTATTTGGTGTATTAAGTGGCGTTAGTGTTTCTTGAGTGTTATTAGTAATTAAATGAGTGTGTATATAAAAGTTATATATGTACGAATCAATATTCAATGTCGATATACATTTAAATTAATTTAAATGTATTTTATTTTTCAATGGGTTTGGACAAGTTTTGAGGCCTGCGTAGCCCTTGGATGGCCAGCCATGACAAGGGAAGAAAGTGGATTCAAATATAAGTGTAGGATGTTGAATTGGTAAAGAGAGACTTAGTAAACTAAGAAGAAAAGATCTCCTTAAATCTCTCTTTAAATCTCTCTATGTAAACCACACTACCCCTTCATTATTTGGTTGACTATTTTTTGGCCTTCTCCTTTCCTTGTCCTGCCACCATCTCTGCTTACATCCTTTGTTGAAAATGCTTCAAGCCCAACAACATCTAAATAATATTAAAGGTGATACACTACGCCATTGGAAAGCTAGGACGTAGGATCAAATCTAGGACTATTTATAAATCAAGATGCAAATCTAAAACCACATCTATAAGGTAATTTTCTATTATTTATAGTTCTACATCATCATGTTAATGTAGAACTAGTTCATCATTAAACGAATTTATATACACATATGTTATCCCTTATAGATGAAGAAACCAAACTAGTCGAAAGTAGATGAAATAGGTGTATTTTCAAAAAAATTCCTACTTTGGACTTTATTTAAGCGTATGAAGCCTAAAATGATTTTAGATTTAACCTAAAAAATTTATTTGTTTAAATTAATTTGAGTTTAAACATGTTAACATTTCAATTAATCATTTTATTGGGAATGTATGAATATACTTTCAAACATATATAGCAACATAAATGAGATAATATAAACATTTGTATACACATTCATTAAAAAATAAACATTTGTATACACACACACACAAATCTAGATATTGAGATTTATATTTATTTTATGTGTGTGTGTATTATACTTACATATACATGTTACAATCTCACATGCATATGAGGAATATAAATGCCTAAGCATATACATATGTTTGAGTATATTACAATGTATGCGGTTTGTATATATATCCTGACAGTACCAATATATATAGTTTAGATATATATATATATATATATATATGTAACCTTTATTGCCACTTATAATATATATATATATATATATATATATATATATATCTGTGTGTGTGTAAGGTATGAAAATAATTCAGATAAAGTAGACAACTAATGTAAGAGGAAATTAGAAGAGTGAAGATGGAAAGGTAATTTATGTTGTAATTAAATATAATTAAATCAAAGTTAAAAGGAAAAATAATTATAACACCCCTATTTTTAGTTAAACTCTTTAGGACATTTAATTGGATAGATTAAATAAAATAATGCAAAGGGTTAAGAAGAATGAGATTTGAAACATAATAAGGTCGTGCTATACTTAATTAATTAAGTAATTGGGAAGATCCATCTCCTCGACTCTCAAAAATCAACACTAATACATTTACGGTATTCACGTGTTGTAAATCTAAGTTCCGAGGAGGCAGATTTTCAGGGGTAAAGTAAAGTAAAATATAGAAGCACAAATTCTCACATTACGTTAAAATAGATAGATAGTACATACAACCACTCTCACTAGTGTACATCGGAATTTTAGTATGAACTAACCCAGCCAGGAATAGTTATAACTACCTGCTCACCCACTTGCTGGTATTAACTAATTTGGACACAGTGGAAAAATAAAATAAATAGATAGATAGATATCCACATCGGGTGCTCCAGCTCTGTAACAACCCGCATATTTTACGTTTGAGTATTTAAATAATTTATTTAAATATTTCATCGTTATCGGATTTTAGTCCGAAAAGCTACTTTTTGCAAATAGTCGAATTGGGACTCGAGACCACCCCCATTGAGTTCAAAATGACCTTTGCGACTTTTTTGAGTATAAACATTGATATGTTTGGAGTTAGTGGAATTTTGCTACTTTTTCACTTTGGGCTTTGGTTTTGGTTTCAGCCCTATATCCTAACTCAAGCCCTTAGCCGCACTCCCACTTATCTTCATTCACTTCATTTTCCTAACACTTTCAAGCTCTAGATAAAAATGGTGGAAGAGAAAAAGAATTAGGAAACTCCAAGCCCTAGTTTCCATTTGCAAATCAAGTTCTAGCTCCAAATCAATAGAAGAAGCTTTGGTAAGCCTCCTCTTCTTCCTTTCCAACTCATTCTCTTATTAATTTCAGAAATTCCTAAGTCTAATTTAGGAAATGTTTCTCTTTTAAGCTTAAATTCAAGCTTCTTGAGTTGGGATTGAAGAGTGGTTGATCCTCCTTTGTTTTCAAGCTTCTCCTTCCTTGTTTTTGGGTTTAAAGGTGAGATTTTTATCTCACATCTATGACTATAACTATCTTTGATGTTGGGTATGAATTCCTAACACTATTTCATGTTCAATTGCTTTTAGTTTGAATTGTTTTGGCGAACATTTCAATTTTTGGTGTTTGAAGTCAAAACTTTGAAAATCCGTTCTTTGATTTGTGAACATGTTTTCGGTTGAGAATCAGAGGGCCTATAGGGCCGAATTGTCGATTGGCAAAAGCCCCAAAGTCCATTGCTTGACCGGGTTCAAATGTGAGAGAGTTTGCTCTCCCACTTGGCTGAAAAACAATTTCAGCTCGTCACCAGACGTCTGCAGGTAGGCTCAGACGTCTGGAGTCTGTTTCAGGAAGTTCCCGAAACTTGCTCCAGACGTCTGAGTATTTACCCCAGACGTTTGGAGTATGTGACCTACTCTATTTTGCCTGTTTTTGCCTATTTATCTCGATATTTCAATTTATATCGATTCGTGATGATCCTATTTGTTGTTATCATTTCTTAAGACTTTGATGGCTCCTCTTTCGGGATTTTTGAATATCCATTTTGATGGATTCTTTATCGGTTTTAATGAATTTGATTTGCGTCTTCGAATGTGAATTTTTATGATTGATTGTTTCCACAATTATTTTTGTGGTTTGTCACTTTAAAATACAAAGGTTTCAATACTAGTATTAAATATCAAAACTTCTTCATCAAAACGATTTCAACTCTATTTTAAATATAAAGCTTGTTTCCAAAACCGTTTTCCAATCTATTAGTATATACAAACCTTTACCTCATTCGTATGAGAAAATATAATTAAACGGCTTAGCAAAACAAGTGGTATGAAACGCTTGCGTTTACTTCGTCGGTTAATTTTTGGACTTGTTCGATTGAAACTTTTGTGACAATTTTCTAGTGAAGATCTACAGCTTGTTCGTAAATATTTAAGTTAAGCAAGTGGTTATGGGACATGAAGCTAAACTCATATACTTACTAGCTAGGTGTGATTGACACTTCTTGATGATCATGAAGATCATTTTTGTGCTTCAGACTAGAAATTGTGCGATGTCTCTTTGTCTACGAGGGAGACTCAACCCTGTTTGTGTGATGTTTCGACTCACATATGTGGGGTAGCGACCCACGGTCTTCGGGCCATTCTTGTGGAGCTTCGGCTCAAAATTAATGGTTAGCTACCATGAGATAGCGTCTCGTTTTGTGTTACACGTGTTGGTGAGTTTTCATACTCCCGTTTTGTGATAGGCCTCCCCCTTCTTGTGATTTCTGGATTTCTTGAGATGATTTCTGAAATTTTGTGCTTCACCAATTTTCGTGATTTCCATTGATAAGTTTTATCAATTTTTGTGCATTGGTGAATTTGTGTGTCATTGACTTGTTATGAATATAAGCTTAGGGTATGATACCCTATTTTATCTTTGAGAAGATTCTTGTGATATTGATTAATCTCATGTTGATTTTCAATTACTTACTTATAGTAGTATGCCATTATGGTTATTACATGTTTATGCCATATCTTTTATTCTATATCATGTCATCTGATATTTATAGCTGGACTGATCCATTTATTATTTTCTTATGAAATAATACTCGGGTCAGACCGAGATGTTACAGGTGCTTCTGCTTGACTTCTCTTCTGGGATTACTCTGACTTTTGGCTAACTACTTAGATTAGTAGTTTTTGTTGTATACATTTGAGATATAGACTCCGTGATGTATATTTATTCTTTTGTGTAGCTTGTAGCTATTATTTTGTATTATGTGGATCTTGTTAGACCACTACTCTGATGTACACTTTCATGTGTTATATATTCATATCTTCTTCCGCCTTTGTGATATGGATGTCTGTGACTGATTTGTGTTATGTTTATTTCTATATTTGTTTCCGAAGATTATATATAGCCACTGTGTGATAGCTTTGAGTTTGTATCGGTATGTCAGATTTCCTCCTTAAATGAAATGCATGCTTTACTATCTGACATATCGATGCTCACACAAAGAAGTTACATGGATTGTCGCTCCTCAACAACCTTATTCTCCGTGCTAATTGACAGCACTACACCGTAGTGTTCTTGGCTAGCGTGGGTATAGAGGTGGGGCGTCACAGCTTGGTATCAGAGCCAAACTTCGGAACAAAATAGAATAACTTAACAAGGATTATCGTCCTAAGTCCAACTTAGGAGTCGTGCCTTAGGATTTAATTCGAGTCTTCGTACCAATACATCCTATTTCCTTTTATGTATCCTTGTTTTATCTATCAAGATTTGCTTGATATTTATTAGGAGAATAACTTTTCTTCTTCTCTCTTTCTTAAAGAAGAGGATGTCTAGACCAGGCCGTCCCAGAGCCGGACCATCTACTGTTACTCCCCAAGATGGAGTTTTTATGACTGCTCAACAGCTTCTTGATTTAGTAAAGAATGCTCAAGCAGCTGGTCCTAATCAGGAACCTACCCATCCTAAGTCTGGATTTGCACGCTTGTGCAACAATTATACCAACTTGGGTAGGAAGCCATTCAAAGGTTCTGAAACTATTATTGAAGTCCAGGCTTGGCTAAGAGCATGCGATCGAATCTTTTCTCGCATGAACCTTATTGATCTTCACCGAGTTCAGGTGGCCTCTAGTATGCTCCAAGAAAGAGCATTGGAATGGTATGAACTTCTTATTTCTGAGATTAATGAAGAGGATCTCACTTGGGAGCAATTCCGGGAACGCTTCGAATTGAAATTTGTACCAGAAGCTGAGAAAGTAACATTGGCTCGACGTTTCATAGACCTTGTTCAAGGTGAATCCTCCGTGACGGATTATGTCACATCATTCGAGTCGCTTTCCAAATATGGGGTTGAATACATCAACACCCCATTGAAGAAGAATCAAAGATTCGTCTATGGCTTAAACAAAAATCTCAAGAAGCCATTACTTCTAAAATTAGAAGTTCCTTTCGACCAACTCATTGATATCGCTCTTCGTCTTGAAGAGGCGGATAGGGAAAGTGATGTTGAAGTGGTGGGTTCCAAACCAAACTTCAACAACAAGAAGAGGCCAAACAAATTCAAAGGTCCTTATCCCAACAAAAAGGGGAAACCTGCACTTTCGACAGCAAAGACTTCTACCCCAAGTAGTGGGCAATGCTTTAACTGTGGTTCTAAGGACCATTTTGCGAACAAGTGTTCAAAGCCCCGTTCTTGTCGCTATTGTAAGAGCCCGGATCATTATATACATTTATGCCCTAGACTTCAAGGCAAGAAGGAGGGAAAGTTAAACGTGGCTCAAGCCCCTGGCAACACATCTCGTGGTCAAGGTATTTCTCATTCTATCCTTGATGGTATTATTGTGTTTCGTGATCATCCTATTCGAGTTCTTTTTGATACGGGCGCGTCCCACTCTTTCATTTCAAAGGAACTTGTTGATACTTTTTCTTTGGATGTTTTGTGTTTAATGACTTCTTTGAGTATTGCGAATCTGGTTGGGGGGTCCGCAACGCTCAGTTTATTGTGTAAAGATGTCGAGATTATTTTATGTGATTTTTCTTTCCTAGCCGATTTGCATGTCATGCGTTACCTAGGCTTTGGAATGATTTTGGGTATGGATTGGCTTAACCGTTATGAAGCTCATATCCTATGTCCTGAGCGGACTATTTATCTTCGACATCCACTATCTGTTAAGCAGATTTCTATTGTACTTAAAGATTCGGATTCCAGCTTGACTGCATCTTTATATTCTTTAAATCCTCATGATGACGATGATGATGATGAGGAGGATGTCATTTCTCTTATTCACGTTGTTCGTGAATTTTCCGACATATTTGAGCCCGTTTTAGGACTACCTCCTAAGCGAGCAATTGAGTTCATAATTAATATTATCCCTGGAGCTCAACCTATCACTCGTCCTCCTTATCGCATGTCCAATAAAGAAAATGAGGAGATGCGCAAACAATTATCCGAATTAGAAGCGAAGCAATTTATTCAATCTAGTTCCTCTCCATGGGGAGCTTCGGCTATTTTTGTGAAGAAATCTGATGGTACACTTAGGCTTTGCGTTGACTACCGCAAACTTAATGATCTCACCATCAAGAATAAATATCCCTTGCCTCGGATTGACGATTTGTTCGATCAACTTAGTGGTGCTAAAGTCTTTTCACAATTGGACTTAGCAACTGGTTTTCATCAGCTTCGTATTGCAGAGGATAGTATTCCTTTGACTTCGTTCCGTACTCGTTATTGATCTTATGAATGGCTTGTTATGCCATTTGGTTTGACGAATGCTCCAGCTTATTTTGTTGACCTTATGAATCGAGTTTTCAAAGATTTCCTCGATCGATTTGTCCTCATCTTTATTGATTCTTGTGTATTCAAAGACCGAGGAAGAACATGAAGAGCATCTTCGGATTGTATTGGAAACTCTTAGGAGCAATCAACTAAAAGCAAAATTTCCTAAATGCCACTTTTGGCAATCTAGTGTGAAGTTTCTCGGTCATATTATTTCTGAATCCAGAATATCAGTGGATCCTTCAAAGATTGAAGCGATTCAAAATTGGAAGAGACCGGAGAGCGTGACTGAAATCCGTAGCTTTCTCGGATTGACTGAAATCCGTAGCTTTTTCGGGTTGTGAGGGAGGAGCTTGGTAGTGCTGTGGTCAACGGTCAGGGTCGATGAAGAGGAAAGCGACTAAGGGGTGTGGATCTAGCGGTCACGTGACTGCTCGGGTTGATAAGCTGATGGGTTTTATTTGGTTGTGCAAGGACTGGAGCGGGCCCGGAGTAGAGAGAGGAGGTGAGGTTGTGTTGCCATTGGCTGTTGTAAGCTACCGCTCGGGGAAATGAAGGTGGACATTCGGCTGGGCTTGGTGCTACTCCGTGGCCGACATGGGAAGATAGGAATGCTCGGTGGTGGTTGTTGATGTCAGGGAGGTGGCGATCGGGTCAGAGAGGAAGGTGATGGTGAAGAAGCGTGGAGCACATGCGCTAGGCGTGTGGAGAAGGTCACATGCACACAAAGAAGGACACGGTGCTCGAGATTTGAAGGGTGCGGCAACGGGTAGAGAGGCAGGGAAGTCGAACAAATTTTATGAAATAAAATTTATATAAGTTTTGAATATAATCTCTGTTTCTTTGTGAAGCAAGATATGGTAGAAGAGAATGAACCAGATTATTTATAAGTTGCTACTCAGTAATATAATGGCGGCTTTATATATAAAACTTATATAAATAGAAAAGGAGCAGTTACCACTTGCATTTTGTTTTTTTCAAACGAAGTATAAGAAAGTTATGAGCAGAAGTTTCAAAATAGGTGATGAGTAGTTGCCACCATTCCACTTCATCATATACGAGCATTTATATTATTATTATTATTATTATTTTTGGTAAGCATAGAAATGAAAAAGGATGAGCACGGTAACTGTGGGAAAAGAAATATGAACAGCTTCGAATTTTATCTATAAACTAATATTATATAATTGATTAAAATGAAGCACTGTAACGACCCAAAAATTATGGAATATGTAGAACCACAGAAGTTAAAGTCTTAATTACAGTGAGTTATAAAAGATGGTGGCCATTCATTTCACGGGAAAGCAAACGAATGGACGTAGGGAAACAAAAGGGTTCGAAGGGTCACCGATATAGCTAACCGTTTTATGGTTTTCGCTACGTACCGGACACCGAAATGCACAAATGAATATACTGCGGAGATCAGCATGACGAGACAAACATAATGGTACACAGATATCAGCGAGGCGATCGTCCTATCAAAAGTCGAATTTTAGTGCCAAACTACTGCTAAAACGTTGAAAATAAGATAAACAAAGTAAGAACAGTCCAAATTTGACGAAACGAATTATGTATCTCACTCAGAAAATGATTTACATTTTTATTATATAAAAATATTCAGGTTTCGAAAATATTTCATTTCCATCAAATTGACCGATTTTAAATTAGAATTGAAAATTACACAACATGACTAACTTCCATATTTTCCAATGAAAATTAACCATTTGCTATGTTTTAAATAGAAGTATTCCAAATATCAAATTTTCATTTCAAAAATTTACGATTTAATTTCAAGCAAAATTTCAGTTAATTACGCTATTTAAACCGTTAAAATTTACGGGTCATTACACTCTCCCCCACTCAAAACTTTTCGTCCCCGAAAAGGAATGAGATAGGAGAATAGGAACAACCAGAAAGAAAAGATAGACTGAAATACAAAATACAACGATTAATTCGAAACCATATAAATTTCAATTTAAATAAATTAATATTTAACAATTTGGTTTAATCCATTTTATTCAATCAATAAATAGTCATTCAATTCAAAATTTTGATTTGCTTTCAATTTATCAGCATTTCTTTCAAACAAATTCATTTTTAAATTAACTCATTTATTTATCCATTTATCTTCAGCTAAGTTGATTCCACTTAAAATTAAATTTCAAATATATTTTAAGTTCATATTTATCTACTTAAATAGTATTTCTCTTTTATTTATTTAATTTATTTCACTTAACATATTTTCAACATATATTAAGTGTATAAACATATTATAACCATATTTTGTTCACCAAATTAATTCTCTTTTTATTATTCAATTTATTATTCAATTTATTATCTGTAAATTCCCTTAACAAATATCATTTTAGATATCTTATTACTTATATCATAGTGTATACTATTCAATTACATTCTAATTTCATTTAAAATTTTCTAGGTAAGTTATATTAATGTTTCTGAGCGTAATTAAACACTATACAAAATTTCTTTTTATTTACAAAATTTCTATTAAGAAAAGTTCAGTTTGAACATTTTATTACTTAAATTTCCTCTTGTAGAATCTTCAATTAAAAATTTATTAACATTTTACTTTTGAATATTTCAGGTAAGTTATATATATTTAAAAAAATGAAATTGAGTATTATACAAGAATTTTTTTTCTCTTCCTAGTTTCAAGTTATTACAATATTATTTCTCATTTTAAAAATTCCAATTATTCAAAATATTTACTTCATTTCAATAATTGAAACTATCACTTAACATAACTAGAGAGTTAAATTCTCGGTTTCTCTTTAAACTATTTGAAAAAATAAATATACATATATAAGAAATTCAAATCATATTCAAGAAATTCAAAACAAATCTATTTCCAAAACAAAAGTGTAGCAATGCTACTAAGCGGTCTCTCTACTTTGAGACTCGAAAATGAATGTCGATGATGCTGCAGTCATCACGGAAATTATTTTCCAATGATAAAACATGAGAGTACTGATTTACTTCATTTAAAATTCTTTGGAAACAATTTCCATTCGAAAATACTTTCCACTAATGCCTATTTTTCCAAACTTGGAAAACAAAAATTTGAAAAACATAGGAAATTTAATTCTCAAATTCCCAATTTAAATTCATTTCGATTTCAAATCAAATTTTATAAACCATGTTTAAAATTTTCAAAGAACAATAGTTAATGATTTAGAAGTATTAACCAAGAAATAAATGATGACCAAGTATTATTATTTCAAACAACAATTCATTAACTATCTAATTTCAGAAAATTATACCTTTATATATAAAATATAATCATATATAAGATTACTTCATTTACCAATTTTGAAAACAATATTGTGTCAGTTTGCTCTGTTAAAGTGTTTTGGAATTTCTATCGATAGCGTTGGCCAGACGAATCGATCGAAATCCCAAATCAACCATAATAACTCAAACAACACAATATAAAACATTTTGATATTAATTACAAATACACTCTCTCACTCGATGATTCAAGAATGGATTATAGAACAAGAAAAGAGATTCAAATTTAGAGGAAGTCTAATCAAAGAGAATTCTAACTAAGAAGATAGGCTCGAAAGGGAGATAAGATAATTAAATTACAAAAGGGAAAGATGAATAGACTAATATTAATCGCGGGTGACCTTAACCAGGTCAACCGAAATTCCTGGAATAGGATCGATGCGGAAATTCAATTTCCCGCTTAAAGGGAAGAAAAGTGACTTTACCACAACATCAGGATAATCTCTGACTATAGGGAAAATCAAGAATACTAGGCACACACAAAACCGAGGACATAGAAATCTATGGTAAGTTGACGCCTGTTGTAAAGGAGTTTCACTCCCTTTCAAATCATTCTAAGATTGGCGGGATCGCCGATGGAATTAGACACACACAAGGACAAAATTACCAATTGAGGTGGCAAGATGTTCTCAAATTCATTATAGAGGTCAACTGATATGGAGTTATGGGATGCTTCAGAACCTAAAAGAACACGAATAGGAAAAGACCAGAATGGATTTCAGAACAAAAGGGAAAGTTCTGAAATTCAAAAGAAATCCTAATCAAAGAGGAGAAATTCAAGCTCAAACGAAGGTGTTTCAGTAATTAATTTTTACTCCATATGCCAAGTTTGCCTAAACCAGAGCTCTGATACCAACTGTAACGACCCGGTATTTCGAACCAATCGCATCCGCACATATCGGACTGGAATTGCTCAAAACAACAGATTGTTAATTTATTTTTGGAAAAACTCAACAGATACAGTAAACAAATCAATCACAGATTCACAGACACAGAGTAATAAACATTAAGCAGCGGAATAAATAAATAGTATTTCATGAAGCTACTATGTGAATATCAGAGTTTAAAGTAAAATACAATATATATCTGATACATAGAAGTTACTAATACAAATGTAAAGGAGAAGTCAAAACAGAACAACTGGAATACTAAAATAACTGAAAGCTGGATAAATAGATCTTCAAACAAGGTTCCAATCTCTAAAGGTGAGTCTCAAATGCTATGACACCCACTATGACCCGAGCATAAAGCAAAACACAAAACACAAAACACTCGAGTTAAGATTAACTTTCTTATACCAGTAAATTCAACTCACGTGAAATGTCAACTGAAATACAAGTAACTTAAAGGATGTTTGGGATTTCCATCCTCTAAGGATCCGTGGAACTATCTACTATGTAGTAATATACACTATTATAATATGTCTATTAAAGTAAACTATTAAAATAGCGTTAACGCATTACCCATATCCCCCTTAACACATTTTATATATTCCCGTAGTCTATACAATGCCGTACGCTCCACCAAACCGGTGGTTTACCCAGAGGAAACCACATAGGTACGGTACAAAACAAACTCGTAGAAGGCACGATAGGGCATGTGACAAGGCATGCGAGGCAATGCTAGGGTAGATGTACCGTTTGCGGATCCGGACTGGTGGTAACACATAGCAGCTACTACCGCCCACCTCGTGAAACACTCCCAAATCAAAGGTGCACCCAATCAAATCATAAAGTAATAGAATGGTATCGAAGAAAAGTGTCCGATAGGAGGAATGACCTCACTTGGCCCGGCATGGCTCCAGTTTTAGCCACATCAAGCTGACTCGTGGGAGTCAGGGCTATTTAAATACCTCATATAGAATCGTCACCAAACCATCCTACTTCGTTCTGGAATCTCCACCACGTACACAGTTGTTAAAGTGGTTTTCAGTATTGACAGAGAGTATGACAATATCCGATCCCGGTCTGTTTAACAACCAAACGCTTATTTCACACTGTGGTCATTTCATTTCAAATAGTTCATACTTCATATCAAAATATTATATTCATTTCAAAATTATATCAATTCGATATCATTATTCACTTTAAATAATATTCATTTCCAGAATCGTAACACTTTCAAAATTATAACACACACTTTTGAGATTATAACACTTTTGAAATCATACACTTTTGAAATCATAACACTTTCCACTTAAACAGTTATATATTGAAAATAGTATAAATATTAAAATAGTTATAAATTAGAATAGTTTATATATTAAAATAATTTATATATAAAATTAGTTTCCTCCAATTTCGCAAATCGATTCAAATCAACTTAAATTCCAAAAATTCAATTTAAATCAATTCTAATTTAACCGTTTAAATTTAAAGTTCAAAGATTCAATTTAAATTCTAAATAAACCATTTCAATTTATCTCGATTTCAAAATCCAGGTTTGAACTATCACTTCAATTCCAATAAGATTCAAAATTTAAATATTCAAACATTTTCAATATAAGTTTCATTTATATTTCAACATTTAACTTTAATTTTCTTCAAATTGGAGAATATTCACTTAATCATTTTAATAACAATCAAATAAAATCTCAATTTATAAATTTAAATCAATATTAAATGTTCAGTCTCAATTTTATTTAAAGTTGAGAATGTTCATTTAATCAAGTTTTATCAAATCAAGTTATAAATCATATCTTTCAAAACCTCAAAAATCAATAAGCTTAAATCAATTCTTATTTAAATTCAATTATTAACCAATTTAAATTCCAAGTCAACATTAATTTAACTTCCCAACCTTTATTATTAAAGTTATTGAAAATATATTTTTAAAATATTAATATAAATTTAAATAAGCACTTAAATATATTATAAACCAATTAAATTAATTTTAATAAATTAAATCTTATTATTAAATTTATTTTATATTAAATCTATTTTTATATATTTTCAAAACAATAAAATTATAAGTAAAATCTTAAAAATTATATTTTCAACACTAACTTATAAATTAAAAATTTCCAAAACATATAATTTTAAAAATAAAAAATTTAGACATATATAAAAATAACATTTATACATATTATATTTTAAAAATCAATATTTATTAAAACCCATATATTTCCTTTCAAAACTTTGGAAATCATTTTCAAAGTATAGACCAACGGTGTCCGTATATAATTTTCTATCCTATGGTCAAGTGATACAGATATTTCTCATTTCAATCCGCATTTTAAATATCTACGGGTATATATCATTTCAACCCGTAATCCCAAAAATTCAAAATTAATGAAAATCGCTTGGGTTTATCATTTCAACCCATAACGATTTTCCCTAAATCTATAAAATCATTCGGGTATGCATCATTTCAATCTAAAGGGAATTTTAACTAACAGGGAACTTGCAGAGTGAGAACAAATATGACAATAATATAACATATCAACAACATGTATATATCATCAGTAACAGATTTAAATATAATACATATTCAACAGGATATGGTGTCATATATCATAGGTAAACAAGATCAGATAATGGCATATCATATTTAACAATTAAATAATGAGCAATTAAAATTTAACAGCATATTTCAATTGTCGTTTCAAGTGAAATCAAATTTACTAACAATAAGAATGTTAATCGTGAGTGATTTCTCACCTTTCGAGGATAGAGAGATTAACGTGAATGAAAGCGAATAGACACAGACAAGCACACATATCGAACAAGCTGGACAGCGACAAAGTTAGAAACTGTTGCTGTGATCAATTCTAGACAGCGGCGAGACAAAAGCAAAGCATGATGAACTGGATTTGACGAAAATCAATTATAAGTGAACTTATATATGCATAAGCTATATTTATTCATTTATTTATTTATTATTTATTGAAACCCATATATCACTTCAAAATTTTCAAATGGATATTTAATAATATACCGATATTGAAGCTATTACACAAGAAATCTATTTAAAAATATAAACATAAAATTTAGTAAATATTTTAAACATACTATATATATAAATTTACTTTATTATTATCATTATTACCAATATTAACATTATTAATACATATCTATGTAAAGCAAGAAACAACCATCGTTCGAAATACTTTGGAAACGGTATATATGTACTGACTTTAACATAATTATTACAAATTACTATCATATATATATATATATATTTATATAATGTTATTACACAACCTATATTATAAATATTAACATAAATTTTTAAAAATATTTAATCACGTTGAATAAATACTTTAACACTTTGGTATAGATACCTCAACCACAAAGAGTATATATATGGAAGCTGCTCGAGTGAAGGCTGGAAGAAGCTGCTCATAGGCACTAGGGTGTTCGGCCAGGGGTTGTGAGGGTGGAGCTTGGCAGTGTGTGGTCAACGGTCAAGGTCGATGGAGGGGAAGGCGACTGACGGGTGTGGATCTAGCGGTCACGTGGCTGCTCGGGTTGATAGGCTGATGGGTTTTATTTGGTTGTGCAAGGACTGGAGCAGGCCCGGAGCAGAGAGAGGAGGTGAGGTTGTGTTGCCGTTGGCTGTTGTAGGCTGCCGCTCGGGGAAATGAAGGTGGACATTTGGCTTTGCTCGGTGCTACTCGATGGCTGACATGGGAAGATACGAATGCTCGGTGGTGGTTGTTGATGTCAGGGAGGTGGCGATCGGGTCAGAGAGGAAGGTGATGGAGGAGAAGCATAGAGCTCATGCGCTAAGTGTGGGGAGCAGGTCACATGCACACGAAGATGGACGCGGTGCTCGAGATCTGAAGGGTGCAGCAACGGGTAGAGAGGAAGGGAAGTCGAACAAATTTTCTAAAAATAAAATATATATATATATATATAAGTTTTGAATATAATCTTTATTTCTTTGTGTAGCAAGATCTGGTAGAAGAGAACGAACCAGATTGTTTATTAATTGCTACTCTGTAATATAATGGCGGCTTTATATATAAATAGAAAAGGAGTAGTAACCATTTGCATTTTGTTTTTTTCTTCAAATGAAGTATAAGAAAGTGATGAGTAGCAGTTTCAAAATAGGAGATAAGCAGTTGCCACCATTCCACTTCATCATATACGAGCTTTTATATTATTATTTTTAGTAAGCATAGAAATGAAAAAGGATGAGCACGGTAACTATTGGAAAAGAAATACGAACAACCTCGAATTGTATCTATAAACTAATATTATATAATTGATTAAAATGAAGCACTGCAACGAGCCAGAAATTATGGAATATGTGGAACCACAGAAGTTAAAGTCATAATTACAGTGAGTTATAAAAGATGGTGGCCATTCATTTCACGGGAAAACAAACGAATGGACGTAGGGAAACAAAAGGGTTCGAACGATCACCGATACGGCTAACCATTTTATGGTTTTCGCTGCGTACCGTACACCGAAATGCACAAATGAATATGCTACAAAGATCAGCACGATGAGACGAACAGAACGGTACACAGATATCAGCGATGCGATCACCCTATCAAAAATCGAATATTTGTGCCAAACTACTGCTAAAACGCTGAAAATAAGATACATGAAGTTAGAATATTCCAAATTCGACGAAATGAATTATGCCGTCTCACTCAGAAAATGATTCACATTTTTATTATATAAAAATATTCAGGTTTCGAAAATATTTCATTTCCATCAAATTGATTGATTTTAAATTGAAATTGAAAATTACACAACATGACTAACTTCCATATTTTCGAATGAAAATTTACCATTTGCTATGTTTTAAATAGACGTATTCCAAATATCAAATTTTCATTTCAAAAATTTACTATTTAATTTTGACGCAGCGGATTAAACAAAACAAGGTAGATCGATGAAATTAGCAATCGGTGGATTGAGAAATACTGAAATGCCCAAATTCATTGATCCGAAGATACCGAATTCTAGCTATCTCTGACACGTTAATCGCGCACGATACCATGAAGAGAGATCTACAATTCTTCGAGCGTTGATCAAGCGCACTTGATTCCGCGAATTGGCTTCAACGATCGAAGATTCGAGCGCACTCGAATGTCGAAGGTGGAGATAGGAGATTACACTCAACTACCGATTTTAATTGAAAGCACAAAGCTAACAAACAAGAATTTTATTCAAAAATCAACAACCATTACAAATGACCCATCCTCGCTATTTATAGTTTTACAACACACGCCCAGACAAACTATACAACTCATAGGTCGGCCATGACTTAACACATCACGACCTAAAAGTATACGACCTAAAACATCACGACTTAAAAACATCACGACCTAAAACAGTACAACATAAGCAAATACAACACAACGCTTTACAACACATAGGTCGGAAACGACCCAAAACTATACGACTTATCATTTGAACGACCTAAAACAAGGCAGCATCTTCCAAGAATCCAGGCAGCAGCGAACTGTAGCAATCGGCGACCTAAAGTTCTCGCGACCTAACTTAGGTCGTAGGTCGTACGCGACCTAACTAAGGTCGTAGGTCGAGGCATTCTTCATTTTGAATTTCGGAGCGACTTATCTTAGGTCGTAGGTCGTCCATACGACCTAACTTAGGTCGTATCACTTCTTTGCGACCTAAGTCTTCACGACCTAAGGCCTCACGACTTATAGTGAGCGACCTATCTCTCCGCATCTCCCCGCGACCTAACTTAGGTTGTTCCTTTTCTCTGCGACCTAACATAGATCGTAACTCGTTAGGTCGTAGCACCTTATTCTTCAACTCGTTAGGTCGTAGCAACCTGTTAGGTCGTTCCAGCGACCTATTTCCCCGGATGAAGCTTGCTAGGTCGTTCCAGCGACCTATCCCTTAACTCGTTAGGTTGTACACGACTTAGTACTTCATTTTGTATCCCTTTCTCGCGAACTTCCTTGTTAGCTCCCATGTTCTTAGGTCGTAAACGACTCATCATTTCCGAACGACTTAAGGTTTCGTTAGGTCGGTCACGACCTAACACTTGGCCTGCATCATCCTCCCCTGGTTGAGAGAAATTCGTCCTCGAATTTGCGCCTTCCTCCTCCGCAACACACTCATTCCCATGATACGGAACTAAATATTTGACGTTAAACACATCAGAAGTATGAACATTATCCGGCAATTCCAATTGATACGCGTTCTCATTGATTTTCTTCAAAATTCTTACTGGACCAATCTTCCGCGCTTTCAATTTATTATACGTTCCCACCGGAAAACGATCCTTTGTTAACACTGCATAAACCAAATCACCTTCATTAAATTCAACACTCCTTCGCTTCAGATCGGCAGATCGTTTGTACTTCTCATTTGCTTTCTCCAATCGTTCCTGAACGATTTGATGACATTCTGCCAATCTATCAACAAAATCAACAGCCCGTTTAACCGTCCCCTTTGGTTGTGGTACTACCGTTAAGTCCAATGGTCCCCTTGGCAAACTCGAATATACAATCTGGAATGGACTGAAACCTGTGCTATGATTTACCGCATGATTATGAGCAAACTCTGCCTGGCATAACTTCATGTCCCAACTCTTCAGATTATCTTTCACCAAACATCGCAATAAATTCCCCAGCGATCTGTTAACCACGTCCGTTTGCCCATCAGTTTGTGGATGGTAAGCACTACTAAAATTCAACTTCGTTCCGACCATCTTCCACAAACTTAGCCAAAAATGACTCAGAAAACGAGTATCCCTATCTGACACAATAGATTCTGGCAATCTATGAAGTCGATATATTTCTTTGAAAAATAGCTGAGCAACATGAACAGCATCCGCCGTCTTCTTACAAGCAATAAAATGTGCCATTTTCGAAAATCGGTCAACCACCACATAAATGGAATCGTTTCCTTTTTGAGTTCGCGGTAACCCCAAAACAAAATCCATACTCACATCAACCCAAGGCTTAGTTGGTTCAGGTAATGGCATATATAATCCAGCATTGGTCGCAGTTCCTTTCGAAACCTGACAGATATGACATCGCTCCACAAACCTTTCCACTTCTTTCCTCATTGATGGCCAAAAATAAGATTGTGAAATCAACTGTAGAGTTCGATCTCTACCCACATGTCCTTCCTCATGTAACTCTTTCACAATCTTCAATCGTAAACTACCTTCCGGTATACACAATCTGTTTCCTTTGAAAAGAAAGCCATCCACCAACACATACTCATTCGTCTTTCCCTCCTTGACTTTATCGACATACTTTGCAAAGTAAGGATCTTCAACACACAACTCCGGAAGTACTTCGAACCCCAACACTTCAACTTTCATTGTAGTTAATAAATGACTTCTTCTGCTCAACGCATCTGCCACACGGTTTGTAACTCCCGACTTGTGTTTCACAACAAATGTAAATTGTTGTAGGTATGCAATCCACGATGCATGTCTCGCTGAAATCTTGTCTTGCCCTTGTAAATGTTTCAATGCCTCATGATCAGTGTATAGCACAAACTCCTTGTGAAATAAGTAATGTCTCCAATGTTTAATGGCTTGCACAACAGCATAAAATTCCACATCATACGTACTATATCTCATCTTTGCTCCTGATAACTTCTCACTGAAATATGCAATAGGACGTCCCTTCTGACTTAACACCCCTCCAATTCCAACTTTTGATGCATCAGTATGTAGTTCAAATACCAACTGAAAATCTGGTAATACTAGAATTGGTGCTGACGTCAAGAGTTCTTTGATTCTCTCAAAAGCAAACCCTGCTCCCTCCGTCCATGCAAACTGTTTACCCTTCATACAATCAGTCACAAGCGCCATCACACTACTAAAGTGCGGAATAAACCTGCGATAAAATGAAGCTAACCCGTGAAAACTACGAACTTCCGTTATCGTCTTGGGTTGTGACCAATCTCTAATTGCTTCGAATTTACTCTGGTCAACCTGTATTCCTTCTTTCGATACAACATATCCCAAAAATAAGACACTCTGTGCCATAAACACACATTTCTTAGTTGCTGCATAGAATTGTTCTTCACGAAGGATAATTAACACTTTCCTCAAATGCTGAACATGCTCCTCTTTACTAGCACTGTAAATCAGAATATCATCAAAGTAAACTACCACAAATTTCCCAATGTACGGCCTGAAAATTTGATTCATCACCCTCATGAATGTACTTGGTGCATTCGATAGACCAAACGGCATCACCAGCCATTCATACAATCCTTCCCTCGCCTTGAATGCTGTCTTCCATTCGTCCCCTGGTCTAATTCGAATTTGATGATAACCACTCTTCAAGTCAATCTTAGAAAAGATTACGGACCCACTGATTTGATCCAATAAATCATCAAGCCTCGACATCAGAAATCTGTATCTGACTGTGATCTTATTCAATGCTCTACTATCTGTGCACGTCCTCCACGTTCTATCCTTTTTGGGTACCAATAAAGCTGGTACAGCACAAGGACTTAAACTCTCCTGCACACGCCCCTGTTCAAGCAATTCTTCCACCTGCCTTCGCAACTCCTCATGCTCTTTTGGACTCATTCTGTAGTGTGGTCTATGAAGTAACACAGCTCCTGGAACAAGATCAATTTGATGTTGAATGTCCCTCAACGGCGGTAACTCCGTTGGCAACTCCTCTGGAAATACATCGTCAAACTCTTCCAGTACTGGTTTTACTTCTTCTGGTATTTCCACCACTTCATGACTCTCCTGTCCGATCAATAAAAATACTTCAGGCTCCTCCTCAACCTCCTTGACAAACTCCTTCAAAGATAGCAAAGTTTTAAGCTCTTCAATTTCTTCCAACTTACTTTCTTCTTGTTGTCGTTTCTTTGGAACTAAAGTAATTTTGGTGCCTTCAAACATGAAACTATAACTGTTAGTACGCCCATCATGTTGTACAGCCCTATCATACTGCCACGGTCTCCCCAACAACAAATGACATACATCCATGTCCACAACATCACACCAAATTTCATCTTTGTATTTCTTCCCAATTGAAAAATTAACACAAGCCCTTCGACTATCTTTCACCTCCCCACCTTTCCTTAACCAAGCTAACTTGTAAGGCTTCGGATGCTTCTCTGTCTTCAATGATAACTTCTTCACAGCTTCGGTAGAGATAATATTATCACAGCTTCCCGCATCAATGACAAACTTGCAAACCCTTTCCAAGATAGTGCATGTTGATTGAAAGATGTTAATCCTCAACCAGCTAGTCTCTTCCTCCTGCTTCGGTGTTAAACACGACCTCTTCATCATCAATGAATACCCTTCATCTCCCGACACATTTTCTTCCTCCTCATCGTGTGGTGAATTGGGACATTCAGCTTCTATATCCTCCTCTTCAACCCCAACAATCATTGTTCGCTTCTTCGGCTTTGTACATTCATTGCTCTTGTGACCCATCTCCTGACAATTGAAACATTTGATGCCACTATTGACCCTGGTCTTAGCAATTTCATTAACAACTGGTTTTGCGACAGCCTTCGAAACATTCACACTACTACTAGCCCCTTTCATTGGATTGTTAGAATTTGTAAACACACCACCTCCTCTCCTCCCTTGTTTCTCCCAAGCTAGAGCTTTATGATGTGCTTCAGCGACAGATCTGGGATCAAACATATTCACCATATCTTGTATCTGCATTCTCAACCGTCCAACAAATCTAGCTGTCAGCTGCTCCTCCGTCTCCATGATATCGTTTCGTGCAATCAGCTAATAGAACTCATCTGCATAATCATTTACTGACTTCATCCCTTGCCTCAAGTTCTGCAAACGTTGATACATAAGAGATTGATAATTGTAAGGTAAGAATGTTGCTTTCATCAATTTCTTCATCTTCTCCCATGATTCAACCTTTGACTTCCCCATTCGTTCACGTGTAAGTTTGGTTTGCTGCCACCATGCCAAAGCTCTACCCCTCAACCTTGTAGCAACCAACTTCACTCTACGATGTTCTGGAACTTCCTTGAAGTCAAAAATCTCTTCAACATTAGCCACCCAATCCAAAAACTCCTCATCTTGCATACCACCCTTGAATTCAGGAATTTCAGTTTTCATCCCCGATTCCCACTTGTGATCATACTCAGAGTAATTTCTTCCTTGACCTCGTCCTTGTCCACGAACACTACCACCGTCATACTCCTCTTCAAAATCAAATGTATATCGATGTCGATCCTGACCACCAACATCTCTACTACCAGCGTTTCTTCCACCAACATCCCTTCGACCTATATTCCTCCGTTCTCGACCATTCACATTCCGATCATCATCATTTCTATAAGAATCTCGATCCATACTTCTATGATTACTATCGATACTTCTCTCTTGATTTGAATGTGGCGAAACTCTACTTCCCCCATGGTTAGATTCAGGTGTAACCCTTCTCTGATTTTGAATCATCTCTAACATCATCTTCCCTATTCGACCAATCCCTTCATCAAATTTTTCATGCATACGTTGCTCCATTTGATCGGCCTCTTCTCTTCTATACAAAGCTTCAATATTTTGATGTCGATTAGCTCTTCTCGGTGGCATGATTAGATCTTGATTAATTTTTACAAAAGATACCAAATGACATATAGCTTCTATCTTCCAACTTCAAATTTTGGCGCGTAAACTCCACGACCAAATTCAAACACTTTTCGAATTTTGATCCAAAATGAAATGGATCGAAAACTCCCACTTTGTTGCAAAAATATGATGAACACGACGAACACAAACTCTTCGATTTCCACTCGGCTTTGCTTGATGTAGCTCGGCCTCTCTAACTCTTCAAACTTCAAATTCTCGGCTCCAAGACTCGATTTAGCTATGATTGGCTAAAACAAGCTCTGATACCAAACTGACGCAGCGGATTAAACAAAACAAGGTAGATCGATGAAAGTAGCAATCGGTGGATTGAGAAATAATGAAATGCCCAAATTCGTTGATCCGAAGATACCGAATTCTAGCTATCTCTGACATGTTGATCACGCACGATACCGTGAAGAGAGATCTACAATTCTTCGAGCGTTGATCAAGCGCACTTGATTCCGCGAATTGGCTTCAACGATCGAAGATTCGAGCACACTCGAATGTCGAAGGTGGAGATAGGAGATTACACTCAACTACCGATTTTAATTGAAAGCACAAAGCTAACAAACAAGAATTTTATTCAAAAATCAACAACCATTACAAATGACCCATCCTCGCTATTTATAGGTTTACAACACACGCCCAGACAAACTGTACAACTCATAGGTCGGCCACGACTTAACACATCATGACCTAAAAGTACACGACCTAAAACATCACGACTTAAAAACATCACGACCTAAAACAGTACAACATAAGCAAATACAATACAACGCTTTACAACACATAGGTCGGAAATGACCCAAAACTACACGACTTATCATTTGAACGACCTAAAACAAGGCAGCATCTTCCAAGAATCCAGGCGGCAGCGAACTGTAGCAATCGGCGACCTAAAGTTCTCGCGACCTAACTTAGGTCATAGGTCGTACACGACCTAACTTAGGTCGTAGGTCGAGGCATTCTTCATTCTGAATTTCGGAGCGACTTATCTTAGGTCGTAGGTCGTCCATACGACCTAACTTAGGTCGTATTACTTCTTTGCGACCTAAGTCTTCACGACCTAAGGCCTCACGACTTATAGTGAGCGACCTATCTCTCCGCATCTCCCCGCGACCTAACTTAGGTCGTTCCTTTTCTCTGTGACCTAACATAGATCGTAACTCGTTAGGTCGTAGCACCTTATTCTTCAACTCGTTAGGTCGTAGCAACCTGTTAGGTTGTTCCAGCGACCTATTTCCCAGATGAAGCTTGCTAGGTCGTTCCAGCGACCTATCCCTTAACTCGTTAGGTCGTACACGACTTAGTACTTCATTTTGTATCCCTTCCTCGCGAACTTCCTTGTTAGCTCCCATGTTCTTAGGTCATAAACGACTCATCATTTCCGAATGACTTAAGGTTTCGTTAGGTCGGTCACGACCTAACACTTGGCCTGCATCAAATTTCAAGCAAAATTTCAGTTAATTATGTTATTTAAACCGTTAAAATTTATGGGTCATTACATAATTAACTAAGCAATTATACGTTATAATTGTACGTTATTTATGGTAATTAATATATAAATAAATACGTGCTTATTATTTTATATGCGTGCGAAGAGCACGCCCTAACGAACGTTAAATGTCAATTCCTTTCTAACAATAATAATACAAGTCCTTTTTCCATATTATCAATGGTGCCACATTTTTGCAATATCCATGATAATGGATTTCATTATCCTTAACAAGGGATTCAACATTCAAATTAAAATATTGTAATAAATAGACTTATACATAATAAAAATTTCAACACAATTGCATTAAATCATGGAATAATGTCAAAAATAGAAATTGCTAATCTAATTTCAATCTCTATTCAACCCCTTTTCTACAAATAATTTAAACACTTCTCTTTTATTTCATATGGAACGAATAAATTCATACTTTACATCCTATTCCTTAATTGAATTTCGTAATCAAATTAGAATTAAAGAGAGTGGAGTAGAAACCGAAATCACCAAAAATTGCAAAAACTACATGTTCCAACAATTTAATGTAAACAATTGAGAATTCCAAGAACATTTTAAATTATAGGAGTTTTGGATGATTTCATTTTATTTTAATTTCGTAAACCCAAACCCCTAAGGCATATTCAAATCCATGATATACTAATCAATTAATAAAATAAAAGACTAAGATTTCCACCTATAGTTGGTCCTTAACTTTGCTTTACTTTGGATTTGGAATACCCATTGTAATCTCCTTCAGATCTCCTCTTATTGATATATATACAACAAGAGATTTGCATATATATTAGATTCAGAAAGGTTAGAGGAGAAGATGATTAGAAATTAAATAATAAACAAAGATATGTATATAGGATTTCTAACTTGAAACCCTAATGGAGTTTTCTGAATCAAAGAAGAAATGAACCGATAGAGTTTCGTTGATATTTCCAAAATATTTGTTAATAAAAGTGAGGGATATAGGGTCTTACTTATAGAGACTGAAACGTATCAAAACCGTAGGACGAAATTATGTTTGAACGGATAAATCTAAAATGTTTTTTAATAGCACAACCCTAGCCGCCACTAACAGAAGTGGTCAATAGCCATATATGCACCGGTCGACCGGCTGGGGTCGGCGGGCGACCCGTTCGCCTATTTTGGAAATGTAATTACTTCTGTACCATTGGTTTTATTTAATTCCATTATTATACTTTTAACGTTAAATTTATGTTAAAAATTTATTAACCCCCAATTCTAATCTCAGTTAATTTTCGAATTTCAAATTTCAAATTTAATTATTTATTTAAATTTGAATTTGAATTAAATTATTTTAAACCTAAAAACTTTAAATGCTTAGAACTTCTTCGTTTGAGCTCCGTTTTTAGCATATTATATATGGAAATAGATTAAAATTTCGCCATGAACGCAACGCTACAACTTTTGGGCCAAATTCCAACTTTTCCAAAATTTCCATTTTTACTCCTACTTAATTTAATTTAATATTTGTTGTTTTTACGAGGTGTTACATTGTTCTCCCTTAAAAAGGATTTCGTCCCCGAAATTTTTTCAAGGGTTTAATAGCTTACCAAATAATAACATCCATGTTATACAACCAAGCTATCTACACAACCATCTACTCAACCAAAGTGCAACATGATTAGGTACTATGGATATGCTATAAATGAGCTCAACCCTAGCATGAATGTGTGATTGTGTCATGCAACTATATATGCAAACATCCTAAACATGCATAAAACTTATACATGAGTGTAAAGTGATTATGAAAAACTGTAACATCTCCTACCATGCAATCTAGCAACCATAATGCAATCAAAACCCTAATTTTGGAGAGAAAACTTTACCAGAGAAAAGCATATGACGAGAAGTCCTCATGCCTTCTACCATACTTTCTCCACACTGTAATTGGACCAATCTAATTTCTTTATTACAGAGCTTTCTAGTTTTCTGGTGCATAATGCATGCAGTGGCACAAGACGCTATTGACTCCTTCTCGGTAGCTCTTAATTGACTAGGCTCTACCATAATTTCTATGCTATGAAGGTATTTTCTCAAATGCAAAACACAAAAAACGTCATGGACTCCTGTGAACTTATATGTTTTCTTATTTTCCCCAATATTGGGAAAGGCCTAATAAATCTTGATGCCAACATTTCCAAACCTTATGACCTTCACATTCTGCCTAACCAACTCTAGCTTCTCGAAGTCTCTTAATTCAAATCTGGTCTAAGTTGAATTTTATCGATGGTATCCCATCCACAATTTGGCGATTTGTATGGCTTCCCATAAAGTGCTTTAAGGGTGCAATACCAATCGTTTGTTGGTGACTACTATTATATACGAATTCTCCTAATCCTAAGGGTAAGTGCTGCTCCTGATGTTATCCAAAGTCCACGATGCAAGATCTCAACAAATCCTCCAAGTTCCCATTCTCACCTTTAGTTTATCTGTCGGTCTTTGGTTGGTAAGTGGTGCCAAGATTTAACGAAGTTCCTAAAGCTGCTAGCAATCTCCTCTAAATTTTGCTGGCAATTAAGGTGTCCCTATTACTAATTATGCTAATCGAAATTCCAAGAAGTCAAACTTTCACCTTGATATGAATCTATGCTAGAGACGCTGCGGTCCTATTGCTAGAATGGCAACAAAAGGGTCTCTTTCTCCTAGCGATAAATTTTTTCTACCTTCTTTTCCATCCTTGTCTAATAGAAAATTCTCTTCATATGTCTATATATTTTATCTCTTTGTTGAATGGTGACATTCTATGAGCTAAATTTTATTTTTCCAAACATTCCAAAGTTTTGAGATTTTAACATTTATTTACTTTAGGTTGCTAACCTAATTTTTCATTAACTTCCAGTCTTACCTATGATTTATCGCTAATTCAGTGTCCCCATAATTTTTTTATTTATGTTGCTTCTCAATATGTATATATTTATTAAGTGGTTTAATCTCATTCATAAAATCAACACAAGAATAAATAGGGATATATCTTATACCACATTATACATTTTTCTAAAAACTAAAGGAGACAACTAGTGATTACAACCTAAAAACTCTAAAAGAAAATTTTGTTGGAAGCTGCCATTTATAATCAAGCGGTATGAATGGTGTTGAGGCCATAACACTCCTTACTAAATTAAGATGAGTATTCCTTAACATGTCATTCCATTATTATCTATTTTCTTAGTTTTCCTTTTTGATTTCTAATGAATATTGTCCATCCATAACAGTTGTTCATTATTGTCAAAATTTAACCATCCCCAATTAATCCTTATTTAATCCCTTTAGCCTACTTCACATTCCAAAATCTATCCATTACTTAGATCTAATTCTTCCATAAATGCCACATTAAGTTTCCCTAATCAATCCCCACTTAATTCCTCTTTCCTCTCATTAATTACAAATTTATCATTAATTACAAATTCATTGTCCTTTAAATTTGTAATTAGTGTCCATAAATCCTATTCCATTAATTAGTAACCAATATGCGTATAGTCATAATTTATGCTATTTATATATATTCTTATTTCTAATCGCTAAGTGTGGTTGAATGTGTATACTAATTTCTAAACTAGAACGCTTAACTCCACATTTTTAATTATTAGAGCTATTCTTAAAAAGGACGATCGTTACAATCTCCCATAAATAACCATAGTTGTGATTTTTTTGCTTTATTTGAATTTAAAAAGAATTATTCTTTTCTTCTATTGGAAGAGATAGTGTAAAAAAATGGAAAGGATATCCATATCCTAAAGATCTCTTTCCATTTTTGGTGCATCCTTTGTTAATTCAAACAACGTGCTTTTATACATATTTTAGAATATGGTAATTTATGGAGATTACATGAAAAGCACTCCAAATAAATTAAAACATAGAAAGTTACATTCTAAGCTATCTAGGGCAATCTAATTTACAACCTAATTATAGATATGAAATATCTTTATAATTTATCAACTTCTTCAAATAGAGGTTTGGGACTAATTTCAAATTTCCAGAACAAGTTGTACATTCTATTCCTATTTTATTCATATCCTAAAAACTTACGTGTTTGATAAATAGAAATCTTGAGCCTTACTATTTCAGTATTGGGCAGTTTAATTTGAATAAGAATATGTCTTACGTGTTTTGAAACCATTTAATTCTTCATACAAGGAAAGGAGGCGAGCCCTAAATCAACCACTTAATATCTTCCATTCTCGAAGCAGGGTTTCCCAATCTCATAACCCATACCTAACATCATAAATGTCCAACAATGCGAGAGATATAACCTAAGCCACTTAAAAGCTTTCGTTGGAAAATAAGCAGACTCCGACAATTTAAGACCTTAATTGAGGTAGGCTCACTTCATTTAATACCTATTGCCAAGGTGAACCCCACATAGGTATCTATATGGTTGACATTGCATGGAAATCTCTTCGGACACTTAATACTTCCTATTGAAGCCGACCTTTCCGGAATATCCTTAACTGTGCCTAAATTCAATGCCGACCATTTAATACTTCATTTGGGAAAGAAGGCAACCCCTCAAACAACCACTTAATACCTCCAAAACCCCGAAACTGGTCCTTCGGCTTATGACCCGTACCCACAGTGATGTCTCACATTAGCCCGATTATTCTTAGGTATTGGTAGCAAGATTGACTGCACAGATTTATCCTACAAAATTAGGCCTAACTTCACATCATCATAGTTACTTATCATAGGTAATGTCTCACATCAGCCCCAAAGTCACACTACTGATAGCCATGTTAGTTGGCCAGACTTCCAGGTATCGCTTGACTGACCTTGCATCATTATGACTTGATCATACTTACGATACTCTTAATATATTATCACATACCTCACCATAACCATTAATTAGGCTGTATAAGAATTCCTTCTTATTATGCCTTAACAATCAGTTACTTTCCTAAGGGGAATTTATTGATAATTATTACCTAATTTGTAACGACCCGGTATTTCGAACCATTCCCATCCGCACATGTCGGACTGGAATTGCTCAAAACTACAGATTGTTAATTTGTATTTGGCAAAACTCAGCATATACAGTAAAAAATCAATCACAGAATCACATACACAGAGTAATCAACATTAAGCAGCGGAATAAATAAATAGTAGTTCATGAAGCTACTATGTGAACATCAGAGTTTAAAGTAAAATACAACAGATATCTGATACACAGAAGTTACTAATACAAATGTAAAGGACAAGTCAAAAAAGAACAACTGGAATACTGAAATAACTGAAAGCTGGATAGATAGATCTTCAAACAAGGCTCCAATCTCCAAAGGTGAGTCTCAAATGCTATGACACCCAGTCTGACCCGAGCATAAAGCAAAACACAAAACACCCGAGTCAGGATTAACATTCTTATAACAGTAAATTCAACTCAAGTGAAATGTCAACTGAAATACAAGTAACTTAAAGGATGTTTGGGATTTCCATCCTCTAAGAATCCATGGAACTATCTACTATGTAGTAATATACACTATTATAATATGTCTATAGTAAAGTAAACTATTAAATAGCGTTACGACGTTACCCATATCCCCCTTAACTCATTTTATATATTCCCGTAGTCTATACATTGCCGTATGCTCCACCAAAACAGTGGTTTACCCAGAGGACACCACATAGGTACGGCACAAAACAAACTCGTAGAAGGCGCGATAGGGAAAGTGACAAGGCATGCGAGGCAATGCCAGGGTAGATATACCGTTTGCGGATCCGAACTGGTGGTAACGCATAGCAGCTACTACTGCCCACCTCGTGACACACTCCCAAATCAAAGGTGCACCCAATTAAATCACAAAGTAATAGAATGGTATCGAAGAAATGTGTCCGATAGAAGGAATGACCTCACTTGGCCCGGCATGGCTCCTGTTTTAGCCCATCAAGCTGACTCGCGGGAGTCAGGGCTATGTAAATACCTCATACAGAATCATCACCAAACCATCCTACTTCGTTCTGGAATCTCCACCATGTACACAGTTGTTAAAGTGGTTTTCGGTATTGGCAGAGAGTATGACAATATCCTATCCCGGTCTCTTTAACAACCAAATGCTTATTTCACACCGTGGCCATTTCATTTCAAATAGTTCATACTTCATATCAAAATATTATATTCATTTCAAAATCATATCAATTCGATATCATTATTCACTTTAAATAATATTCATTTCCAGGATCGTAACACTTTCAAAATTATAACACTTACGAAACCATAACACTTTTGAGATCATAACACCTTTGAGATCATAACACTTTTGAAATCATAACACTTTTGAAATCATAACACTTTCCACTTAAACAGTTTAGATATTGAAAATAGTATATATATTAAAATAGTTATAAATTAGAATAGTTTATATATTAAAATAATTTATATATAAAATTAGTTTCCTCCAATTTCGCAAATCGATTCAAATCAACTTAAATTCCAAAAATTCAATTTAAATCAATTCTAATTTAACCATTTAAATTTAAAGGTCAAAGATTCAATTTAAATTCAAAATAAACCATTTCAATTTACCGCGACTTCCAAATCCACGTTTGAACTATCAATTCAATTCCAATAAGATTCAAAATTTAAATATTCAAACATTTTCAAAATAAGTTTCATTTATATTTCAACATTTAACTTTAATTTTATTCAAATTGGAGAATATTCACTTAATTATTTAAATAACAATTAAATAAAATCTCAATTTATAAATTTAAATCAATATCAAATATTCAGTCTCAATTTTATTTAAAGTTGAGAATGTTCATTTAATCATTATTTATCAAATCAAGTTATAAATCATATCTTTCAAAACCTCAAAAATCAATAATCTTAAATCGATTCTTATTTAAATTCAATTATTAACCAATTTAAATTCCAAGTCAATATTAATTTATCTTCCCAACCTTTATTATTAAAGTTATTGAAAATCTATTTTTAAAATATTAATATAAATTTAAATAAACACTTAAACATATTATAAACCAATTAAATTAATTTTACTAAATTAAATCTTATTATTAAATTTATATTAAATCTATTTTTATATATTTTTAAAATAATAAAATAATAAGTAAAATCTTAAAAATTATATTTTCAAAACTAACTTATAAATTAAAAATTTCCAAAACATATAATTTTAAAAATAAAAAATTTAGACATATATAAAAATAACATTTATAGATATTATATTTTAAAAATCAATATTTATTAAAACCCATATATTTACTTTCAAAACTTTGGAAATCATTTTCAAAGTATATACCAACGGTGTCCGTATATAATTTCTTATCCTATGGTCAAGTGATACAGATATTTATCATTTCAATCCGCATTTTAAATATCTACGTGTATATATCATTTCAACCTGCAATCCCAAAAATTCAAAATCAATGAAAATCGCTTGGGTTTATCATTTCAATCCATAATGATTTTCCCTTAATCTATAAAATCGTTCGGGTATGTATCATTTGAACCCATAGGGAATTTTAACTAACAGGGAACTTGCAAAGTGAGAACAAATATGACAATAATATAACATATCAACAACAGGCATATATCATTAGTAACAGATTTAAATATAATATATATACAACAGGATATGGTGTCATATAACATAGGTAAACAAGATCAGATAATGGCATATCATATTTAACAATTAAATAACGAGCAATTCAAATTTAACAGCATATTTCAATTGTTGTTTCAAGTGAAATCAAATTTACTAACAACTCAAACAACACAATATAAAACATTTTATATTAATTACAAATACACTCCTCACTCGATGATTCAAGAATGGATTATACAACAAGAATAGAAAATCAAATTTAAAGGAAGCTAATCATAGAGAATTCTAACTAAGAAGATATGCTCGTAAGGGAGATAAGATAATTAAATTACAAAAGGGAAAGATGAATAGACTAATATTAATCGCGGGTGACCTTAACTGGGTCAACCGAAATTCCAGGAATAGGATCGATGCAGAAATTCAATTTCCTGCTTGAAGGGAAGAAAAGTGACTTTACCACAAAATCAGGATAATCCCTGACTATAGGGAAAATCAAGAACTAGGCTGATCATCGAGCGAAAAGATTGCCAGAAATAACAGCATCAAAACCGAGGACAAAGAAATCTATGGTAAGTTGACGCCTGTTGTAAAAGAGTTTCACCCTCTTTCAAATCATTCTAAGATTGGCGGGATCGCCGATGGAATTAGACAAAATAAGGACGAAATTGCCAATTGGGGTGGCAAGATTTTCTCAAATTCATTATAGAGGTCAACCGAAGTGGAGTTATAGGATGCTCTAGAATCAAGAAGAACACGAACAGGAAAAGACCAGAATGGATTTTAGAACAAAAGGGAAAGTTCCGAAATTCAAAAGAAATCCTAATCAAAGAGGAGAAATTCAAGCTCGAACGAGGGTGTTTCAGTAATTAATTTTTACTCCATATGCCAAGTTTGCCTAAACCAGAGCTCTGATACCAACTGTAACGACCCGGTATTTCGAACCATTCGCATCCGCACATATCGGACTGGAATTGGTCAAAACAACATATTGTTAATTTATATTTGGCAAAACTCAACATATACAGTAAATAAATCAATCACAGAATCACAGACACAAAGTAATAAACATTAAGCAGCGGAATAAATAAATAGTAGTTCATGAAGCTACGATGTGAACATCAGAGTTTAAAGTAAAATGCAACAGATATCTGATACACAGAAGTTACTAATACAAATGTAAAGGACAAGTCAAAACTGAACAACTGGAATACTGAAATAACTGAAAGCTGGATAGATAAATCTTCAAACAAGGCTCCAATCTCCAAAGGTGAGTCTCAAATACTGTGACACCCAGTCTGACCCGAGCAAAAAGCATAACACAAAATAATCGAGTCAGGATTAACATTCTTATACTAGTAAATTCAACTCAGGTGAAATGTCAACTGAAATACAAGTAACTTAAAGGATGTTTGGGATTTCCATCCTCTAAGGATCCGTGGAACTATCTACTATGTAGTAATATACACTATTATAATATGTCTATAATAAATTAAACTATTAAAATAGCATTAAAGCATTAGCCATATCCCCCTTAACACATTTTATATATTCCCGTAGTCTATACAATGCCATACGGTCCACTAAACCGGTGGTTTACCCAAAGGACACCACATAGGTACGGTACAAAACAAACTCGTAGAAGGCGCGATAGGGCATGTGACAAGGCATGCGAGGCAATGCCAAGGTAGATATACCGTTTGCAAATCCAGACTGGTGGTAACACATAGCAGCTACTACCGCCCACCTCGTGACACACTCCCAAATCAAAGGTCCACCCAATCAAATCACAAAGTAATAGAATGGTATCGAAGAAATGTGTCCGATAGGAGGAATGACCTCACTTGGCCCGGCATGGCTCCTATTTTAGCCACATAATGCTGACTCACGGGAGTCAGGGCTACGTAAATACCTCATAAAGAATCATCACCAAACCGTCCTACTTCATTCTGGAATCTCCACTACGTACACAGTTGTTAAAGTGGTTTTCGGTATTGGCAGAGAGTATGACAATATCCGATCCCGGTCTCTTTAACAACCAAACGCTTATTTCACACCATGGTCATTTCATTTCAATAGTTCATACTTCATATCAAAATATTATATTCATTTCAAAATCATATAAATTCGATATCATTATTCACTTTAAATAATATTCATTTCTAGAATCGTAACACTTTCAAAATTATAACACTTTCGAAACCATAATATTTTTGAAATCATAACACTTACACTTTTGAAATCATAACACTTTTGAGATCATAACACTTTTGAAATCATAACACTTTTAAAATCATAACACTTTCCACTTAAACAGTTTAGATATTGAAAATAGTATATATATTAAAATAGTTATAAATTAAAATAGTTTGTATATTAAAATAATTTATATATAAAATGAGTTTCCTCCAATTTCACAAATCGATTCAAATCAACTTAAATTCCAAAAATTCAGTTTAAATCAATTCTAATTTAACCATTTAAATTTAAAGGTCAAAGATTCAATTTAAATTCTAAATAAACCATTTCAGTTTATCTCGATTTCAAAATCCAGGTTTGAACTATCACTTCAATTCCAATAAGATTCAAAATTTAAATATTCAAACATTTTCAATATAAGTTTCATTTATATTTCATCATTTAACTTTAGTTTTATTCAAATTGGAGAATATTCACTTAATCATTTCAATAACAATTAAATAAAATCTCAATTTATAAATTTAAATCAATATCGGATATTCAGTCTCAATTTTATTTAAAGTTGAGAATGTTCATTTAATCACGTTTTATCAAATCAAGTTATAAATCATATCTTTCAAAACCTCAAAAATCAATAAGCTTAAATCAATTCTGATTTAAATTAAATTATTAACCAATTTAAATTCTAAGTCAACATTAATTTATCTTTCCAACCTTTATTATTAAAATTATTGAAAATCTATTTTTAAAATATTAATATAAATTTAGATAAACACTTAAACATATTATAAACCAATTGAATTAATTTTACTAAATTAAATCTTATTATTAAATTTATTTTATATTAAATCTATTTTTATATATTTTTAAAATAATAAACTTATAAGTAAAATCTTAAAAATTATATTTTCAAAACTAACTTATAAATTAAAAATTTCCAAAACATATAATTTTAAAAATAAAAAATTTAGACATATATAAAAATAACATTTTTATAATATTTTACAAATCAATATTTATTAAAACCCATATATTTCCTTTCAAAACTTTGGAAATCATTTTCAAAGTATAGACCAACGGTGTCCGTATTCAATTTTCTATCCTATGGTCAAGTGATACGGATATTTATCATTTCAATCTGCATTTTAAATATCTACGGGTATATATCATTTCAACCCACAATCCCAAAAATTCAAAATCAATGAAAATCGCTTGGGTTTATCATTTTAACCCATAACTATTTTTCCCTTAATCTATAAAATCGTTCGGGTATGTATCATTTCAACCCAAAGGGAATTTTAACCAACAGGGAACTTGTAGAGTGAGAACAAATATGACAATAATATAACATATCAACAATAGGCATATATCATAAGTAATAGATTTAAATATAATACATATTCAACAAGATATGGTGTCATATATCATAGGTAAACAAGATCACATAATGGTATATCACATTTAACAATTAAATAATGAGCAATTCAAATTTAACAACATATTTCAATTTTCGTTTCAAGTGAAATCAAATTTACTAACAATAAGAATGTTAATCGTGAGTGATTGCTTACCTTTCGAGGTTAGAGAGATGAACGTGAATGAAAGCGAATAGACACAGACAAGCACACCGATCGAACAAGTGGGATAGCGACAAAGTTAGAAACTGCTGCTATGACCAATTCTAGATAGCGGCGAAACAAAAGCAAAGCACGATGAACTGGATTTGACGAAAATCAATTATAAGTGAACTTATATAGGCATTAGCTATATTTATTCATTTATTTATTTATCATTTGTTGAAACCCATATATTACCTCAAAATTTTCAAATGGATATTTAACAATATACCTATATTGAAGCTATTACACAAGAAATCTATTTAAAAATATAAACATAAAATTTAGTAAATATTTTAAACATACTTTATATAAACTTACTTTATTATTATCATTATCACCATTATTAACATTATTAATACATATCTATGTAAAGCAAGACACAGCCATCGTTTGAAATACTTTGGAAACAGTATATATGTACTGACTCTAATATAATTATTATAAATTACTATCATAAATAATTAAATAAATAAATATATAAAGTTATTACACAACCTATATTATAATTATTAACATAATATTTTTAAAATATTTAATCACATTAAATAAATACTTTAACACATTGTTATAAATACCTCAAACATAAAGAGTATAAATTTGGAAGCTGCTCGAGTGAAGGCTGGAAGAAGCTGCTCGTAGGCACTATGGTGTTCAGCCAGGGGTTGTGAGGGCGAAGCTTGGCAGTGCTGTGGTCAACGGTCAGGGTCGATGAAGAGGAAAGCGACTAAGGGGTATGGATCTAGCGGTCACGTGGCTGCTCGGGTTGATAAGCTGATGGGTTTTATTTGGTTGTGCAAGGACTGGTGCGGGCCCGGAGTAGAGAGAGGAGGTGAGGTTGTGTTGCCATTGGCTGTTGTAAGCTACCGCTCGGGGAAATGAAGGTGGACATTCGGCTGGGCTTGGTGCTACTCGGTGGCCGACATGGGAAGATAGGAATGCTCGGTGGTGGTTGTTGATGTCAGGGAGGTGGCGATCGGGTCAGAGAGGAAGGTGATGGTGGAGAAGCATGGAGCACATGCGCTAGGCGTGTGGAGAAGGTCACAGGCACACAAAGAAAGACACGGTGCTCGAGATCTGAAGGGTGCGGCAACGGGTAGAGAGGCAGGGAAGTCGAACGAATTTTCTGAAATAAAATATATATAAGTTTTGAATATAATCTCTGTTTCTTTGTGAAGCAAGATCTGGTAGAAGAGAATGAACCAGATTGTTTATAAGTTGCTACTCAGTAATATAATGGCGGCTTTATATATAAAACTTATATAAATAGAAAAGGAGCAGTTACCACTTGCATTTTGTTTTTTTTCAAACGAAGTATAAGAAAGTAATGAGCAGAAGTTTCAAAATAGGTGATGAGTAGTTTCCACCATTCCACTTCATCATATACGAGCATTTATATTATTATTATTATTATTATTATTATTATTATTTTTGGTAAGCATAGAAATGAAAAAGGATGAGCACGGTAACTGTGGGAAAAGAAATATGAACAGCCTCGAATTTTATCTATAAATTAATATTATATAATTGATTAAAATGAAGCACTGCAACGACCCAGAAATTATGGAATATGTGGAACCACAGAAGTTAAAGTCTTAATTACAGTGAGTTATAAAAGATGGTGGCCATTCATTTCACGAGAAAGCAAACGAATGGACGTAGGGAAACAAAAGGGTTCGAAGGGTCACCGATATAGCTAACCGTTTTATGGTTTTCGCTACGTACCGGACACCGAAATGCACAAATGAATATACTGCGGAGATCAACATGACGAGACAAACATAATGGTACACAGATATTAGCGAGGCGATCGTCCTATCAAAAGTCGAATTTTAGTGCCAAACTACTGCTAAAACGTTGAAAATAAGATAAACAAAGTAAGAACAGTCCAAATTTGACGAAACGAATTATGTATCTCACTCAGAAAATGATTTACATTTTTATTATATAAAAATATTCAGGTTTCGAAAATATTTCATTTCCATCAAATTGACTAATTTTAAATTAGAATTGAAAATTACACAACATGACTAACTTCCATATTTTCCAATGAAAATTAACCATTTGCTATGTTTTAAATAGACGTATTCCAAATATCAAATTTTCATTTCAAAAATTTACTATTTAATTTCAAGCAAAATTTCAGTTAATTACGTTATTTAAACCGTTAAAATTTACGGGTCATTACACTCTTCCCCACTCAAAACTTTTCGTCCCCGAAAAGGAACGAGATAGGAGAATAGGAACATCCAGAAAGAAAAGATAGACTGAAATACAAAATACAACCATTAATTCGAAACCATATAAATTTAAATTTAAATAAATTAATATTTAACAATTTGGTTTAATCCATTTTATTCAATCAATAAATAGTCATTCAATTCAAAATTTTGATTTGCTTTCAATTTATCAGCATTTCTTTCAAACAAATTCATTTTTAAATTAACTCATTTATTTTATCCATTTATCTTCAGCTAAGTTGATTCCACTTAAAATTAAATTTCAAATATATTTTAAGTTCATATTTATCTACTTAAATAGTATTTCTCTTTTATTTATTTAATTTATTTCACTTAACATATTTTCAACATATATTAAGTGTATAAACATATTATAACCATATTTTATTCACCAAATTAATTCTCCTTTTATTATTCAATTTATTATCAGTAAATTCCATTAACAAAATATCATTTTAGATATCTTATTACTTATATCATAGTGTATACTATTCAATTACATTCTAATTTCATTTAAAATTTTCTAGGTAAGTTATATTAATGTTTCCGAGCGTAATTAAACACTATACAAATTTTCTTTTTATTTACAAAATTTCTATTAAGAAAAGTTCAGTTTGAACATTTTATTACTTAAATTTCCTCTTGTAGAATCTTCAATTAAATTTTTATTAACATTTTACTTTTGAATATTTCAGGTAAGTTATATATATTTAAAAAAAATGAAATTGAGTATTATACAAGAAATTTTTTTTTCTGTTCCTAGTTCCAAGTTATTACAATATTATTTCTCATTTTAAAAATTCCAATTATTCAAAATATTTACTTCATTTCAATAATTGAAACTATCACTTAACATAACTAGAGAGTTAAATTCTCGGTTTCTCTTTAAACTATTTGAAAAAATAAATATACATATATAAGAAATTCAAATCATACTCAAGAAATTCAAAACAAATCTATTTCCAAAACAAAAGTGTAGCAATGCTACTAAGCGGTCTCTCTACTTTGAGACTCGAAAATCAATGTCGATGATGCTGCAGTCATCACTGAAATTATTTTCCAATGATAAAACAGGAGAGTACTGATTTACTTCATTTAAAATTCTTTGGAAACAATTTCCATTCGAAAATACTTTCCACTAATGCCTATTTTTCCAAACTTGGAAAACAAAAATTTGAAAAACATAGGAAATTTAATTCTCAAATTCCCAATTTAAATTCATTTCGATTTCAAATCAAATTTTATAAACCATGTTTAAAATTTTCAAAGAACAATAGTTAATGATTTAGAAGTATTAACCAAGAAATAAATGATGACCAAGTATTATTATTTCTAACAACAATTCATTAACTATCTAATTTCAGAAAATTATTCCTTTATATATAAAATACAATCATATATAAGATTACTTCATTTACCAATTTTGAAAACAATATTGTGTCAGTTTGCTCTGTTCAAGTGTTTTGGAATTTCTATCGATAGCGTTGGCCAGACGAATCGATCGAAATCCCAAATCAACCTTAACAACTCAAACAACACAATATAAAACATTTTGATATTAATTACAAATACACTCCCTCACTCGATGATTCAAGAATGGATTATAGAACGAGAAAAGAGATTCAAATTTAGAGGAAGTCTAATCAAAGAGAATTCTAACTAAGAAGATAGGCTCGAAAGGGAGATAAGATAATTAAATTACAAAAGGGAAAGATGAATAGACTAATATTAATCGCGGGTGACCTTAACCAGGTCAACCAAAATTCCAGGAATAGGATCGATGCGGAAATTCAATTTCCCACTTGAAGGGAAGAAAAGTGACTTTACCACAACATCAGGATAATCTCTGACTATAGGGAAAATCAAGAATACTAGGCATACACAAAACCGAGGACATAGAAATCTATGGTAAGTTGATGCCTGTTGTAAAGGAGTTTCACCCCCTTTCAAATCATTCTAAGATTAGCGGGATCGCCGATGGAATTAGACACACAAAAGGACAAAATTACGAATTTAGGTGGCAAGATGTTCTCAAATTCATTATAGAGGTCAACCGATATGGAGTTATGGGATGCTTCAGAACCTAGAAGAACACAAACAGGAAAAGACCGGAATGGATTTCAGAACAAAAGGGAAAGTTCTGAAATTCAAAAGAAATCCTAATCAAAGAGGAGAAATTCAAGCTCGAACGAAGGTGTTTCAGTAATTAATTTTTACTCCATATGCCAAGTTTGCCTAAACCAGAGCTCTGATACCAACTGTAACGACCCGGTATTTCGAACCATTCGCATCCGCACATATCGGACTGGAATTGCTCAAAACAACAGATTGTTAATTTATATTTGGAAAAACTCAACATATACAGTAAACAAATCAATCACAGAATCACAGACACAGAGTAATAAACATTAAGCAGCGGAATAAATAAATAGTATTTCATGAAGCTACTATGTGAACATCAGAGTTTAAAGTAAAATACAACATATATCTGATACGCAGAAGTTACTAATACAAATGTAAAGGAGAAGTCAAAACAGAACAAATGGAATACTGAAATAACTGAAAGCTGGATAAATAGATCTTCAAACAAGGTTCCAATCTCCAAAGGTGAGTCTCAAATGCTGTGACACCCACTATGACCCGAGCATAAAGCAAAACACAAAACACTCGAGTTAAGATTAACTTTCTTATACCAGTAAATTCAACTCACGTGAAATGTCAACTGAAATACAAGTAACTTAAAGGATGTTTAGGATTTCCATCCTCTAAGGATCCGTGGAACTATCTACTATGTAGTAATATACACTATTATAATATGTCTATTAAAGTAAACTATTAAAATAGCGTTAACGCATTACCCATATCCCCCTTAACACATTTTATATATTCCCGTAGTCTATACAATGCCGTACGCTCCACCAAACCAGTGGTTTACCCAGAGGACACCATATAGGTACGGTACAAAACAAACTCGTAGAAGGCACGATAGGGCATGTGACAAGGCATGCGAGGCAATGCTAGGGTAGATGTACCGTTTGCGGATCCGGACTGGTGGTAACACATAGCAGCTACTACCGCCCACCTCGTTACACACTCCCAAATCAAAGATGCACCCAATCAAATCATAAAGTAATAGAATGGTATCGAAGAAATGTGTCCGATAGGAGGAATGACCTCACTTGGCCCGGCATGGCTCCTGTTTTAGCCACATCAAGCTGACTTGTGGGAGTCAGGGCTACGTAAATACCTCATACACAATCGTCACCAAACCATCCTACTTCGTTCTGGAATCTCCACCACGTACATAGTTGTTAAAGTGGTTTTCGGTATTGGCAGAGATTATGACAATATACGATCCCGGTCTGTTTAACAACCAAACGCTTATTTCACACAGTGGTCATTTCATTTCAAATAGTTCATACTTCATATCAAAATATTATATTCATTTTAAAATTATATCAATTCGATATCATTATTCACTTTAAATAATATTCATTTCCAGAATCGTAACACTTTTAAAATTATAACACACACTTTTGAGATCATAACACTTTGGAAATCATACACTTTTGAAATCATAACACTTTCCACTTAAACAGTTTAGATATTGAAAATAGTATAAATATTAAAATAGTTATAAATTAGAATAGTTTATATATTAAAATAATTTATATATAAAATTAGTTTCCTCCAATTTCGCAAATCGATTCAAATCAACTTAAATTCCAAAAATTCAATTTAAATCAATTCTAATTTAACCGTTTAAATTTAAAGTTCGAAGATTCAATTTAAATTCTAAATAAACCATTTCAATTTATCTCGATTTCAAAATCCAGGTTTGAACTATCACTTCAATTCCAATAATAATAGGTTTAAATATTCAATAAAATCTTTTTCACCTTTTTGCTTTTAATGGCCTCTCCCGTCCATTCCTCTCACCATACCCTGTCAAATCAGCCTATCGTGCCCACTCTTTCAACTGTTCATGCATCACCTCCTAGCTCGGCCTCCCTTCCCACCTCTCCCCTTTCCTTACCACCTCCGATCCCTCCCCCGCTCCCTGCTTAGACTTCCACCCTTCCTATCTCTGTCCCCTCTGCAATTCCATGGTCCTCGCTCTTTAAGAGCAGACCAAGAAACGCCGGTCAGTATACCCCTGTTGATATTCCGCTGGCGTTTGATGGTCTATCTTTAGTCCCTCCCCGCGAAGTCATTGAGGCTGGGAATGCAGTGTGGGAAAATTGGTTGGTAGGTTTTTTTCTGGATAAGCCCCTCTCTTATTTGACAGTTATCAACCACCTTAAGAAGCTTTGGAAGCTAAAAGGGGAGATTAAAATTAAGTCGGATGGTGTTTTGTTCCTGTTCCATCTATCCTGTGCTGAGGATAGAAGGAAAATAGTTGAGGCAGACCCAATATTCCTTAGGAATAAAATTTTCATCATTAAAGCATGGGATCCTTTTATTGGTAACAGTTGTAGTACCATAAAATCTGTGCCAGTTTGGATTAAATTGACGAACATACCACTGTACGCGTGGTCACATCTTGGCATTAATTGGCTTGCATCAAGAGTTGGTAGGTTGCTATGTCTGGACTCTTCTACTGATAGAATGGAGAGAATAGGTTATGCGAAGTGTCTGGTAGATGTAACACCTAAACAAGCTTTGGTAGATGAGTTTCCTATACATTTAATTGATGGTTCTATACAATTGGTGAAGGTTAACTATCTATGGAAGCCTGAAATATGTCTCCACTGCAAAGAATTTGGTCACAGGAAAAGTACATGCTTAAGAGCAGGTGCTGACAAGGAGGGCGAGGAGGTGATAAAAATGAGTACACAAGAAGAGATAATAAATGAGCAGAGGGATGGAAAGCAAGCAAGTAGGAATAATCGGCAATGGCGGAAAGTTGTTAATAAAAAAGATAAAGAAGGAATTGGTGGAAAAATGAAAGAACAGGTAGCAATTGATAAAGCCAATTACGTTAACGCTGCAGCTACATCTGCTGTTCTGCAGCAGAATAAGGAGAAAGTAATTATTAGTGGAGAGTGTGGAAATGAAAAGGTTGTGGTTAATGGAGATCCTGACAATGTTAAGGGAAAGATTGTGACTTACAATAGTTTTGAATTGTTGAATGATATAAGTATTGATGAAGATGCTGGTACTCCTGTAAGTTGTGGTGATCAACCCCTGATGCCTGCAAGCAGTTTGCTTGGGCTGATTGCTGATTCCACTTGTGGTAATGTGACTAAGGCAGATGGTTACGAGCAATCCATTACTTATGTTGATTTTAATCAAGTTGCCCAACAACAATTACAAGGTGGTGGTTTTGAACTTGTGCATGTCTCTGATTCTCAAGATGGTGCACATACCATAACAGATTCGACTGTTACTAAACAACATGAGAATTGCGTTAGCAATCCCATAATATCTCCACCACAACTGCAGAAAGACTATAATCAGGACTTGATTAATGACTCTGCTCATGGAATACAAAACTTCCAGATTATGAGGGATGTGTCTGTGCATGTCCCTGATGCTCACTTACGCATTAATGATCATATGAATGCTCTGCTACCTGAAATAATTCCAACCAAACATCCTTCACCTTCATCTAATCCTTTTGAAGTCAATCATGAAGAGGACTTCGTTAACTCGTTGAAAACCCAAATTTTCGAATTTTTGGTTCAATCTGCTACTAATCCTTTAGCTTCCCCCTCTGTCCCGTCTCCTCCTTGTCCTCACCAACCTTCTTCTAATCTTCCGTATGTTTACCTTGGATCTACTCCAGGTTGGAAATCACCGCTAACTGAACAAATTCCGATCCCATGCCCAGTCTCATCTACTGGTAAAGGCAAAAGGGTCAAGAAAAATTGGTCTCTTAATCCCAATCAAAGCAGAATAAATTCTCCTATTACTAGGAGCATGAAAGAAGGGGAAATACACTCTAAAGTTTAAATATGTCACACAATATAGGAGCCTGGAACATACGAGGATCTCATAATTTCATTAAACTAGATCAGGTTAAGCACCTCATTGTTGAACATCATCTTTCTATTTTCACAATCCTAGAAACCAAATTGTATCTCCCTCTAACTATTTCTGCTGCTAAGTACATAAATCCTGCATGGCAGCTATCTCATAACCTACCTGAAGCTAATTACGGTCGTATCATGGTTGTTCATGATCCTGAACTTCTCTGTCTCGAGCTGATACTTTCCACTCCTCAATTAATGCATTATCGTGCCAAGTACCATAACTCCTCCACTTCTTTCTATATCACTTTCATATATGCTCATAATTCCCCCTCAGCAAGGCTTTCTGTTCTTCAGCTTCTTCCTGCGCTAAGACAAGAATCTCATCCTTGGGTCGTTCTTGGAGATTTCAATTGTTGCCTCTCTTTGGATGACAAGAAAGGGGGTAACTCCCTTCTGCCAAATGATATAATTCCGTTAAACACATCGGTATCTGATTCTTTACTAATTCCTATTACCAGAAATGGTGCTCCTTTCTCCTGGAATAATAGGTCGAGGAATGGTACTCGAATTTTCTCCAACATTGATCACTCCTTCTCCAACTTCAATGCCCTATCTGCCTGGCCTTCTCTCTCCTCTCACTATCCACAACCTATTCTTTCTGATCACTCTCCTCTAATTCTCACCACTGGGACGAGGCCTATTGGAGTTAAAAGGGGGTTTAAATTCTACAATGCTTGGGTTAATGATCCAGACTATAATAACTTAATTAAAAATGCTTGGTCTAATAAGTACTATGGAAATCCGATGTTTGTATTTTGCAGGAAGCTTACAGCAACGAAGGAGTGCCTAAAAGCTTGGTCCAAAGCGAAATTTGGGAGAGGCAATCTGCTATCCACCAAGCTAAAAGAGCAGCTAAAGGAAGCTCAAGACAATATGATGGCGCAACCTGGTGATGCTGATATGGCACAGAGAGAAGCTGTCCTCTTCAATTAACTCAATCTAGCTCTTGCCAATGAATGTGACATGAGAAGACAACAACTTCGGATCAAATGGGCTGCAGAGGGTGACAGGAATACAAAGTTTTTTCATGCTTCACTTAAAGTCAAGCAATCAATGAGCAACATCTCGACAATCACTGATGAAGCTGGTAATTTGAATGATACCCCTGAAACTGTTGAAAAAGCGTTCCTCATGTACTATACTAGCCTCTTTGGAAATACAAACAACTTTGAACCTGACCTTGATCTCCTGTCTTCCATAAATCTGCCCAGAGTTACTGCTGATGAAGCCAACTTTCTAGTCACCAGAGTTACTGATGCTGAAATTAAAAATGCTTTGTTTGCTATGAATAAGTCTTCCTCTGGTGGACCTGATGGTTTCAATGTGATCTTTTATACTTCTAGTTGGGATATTGTGGGTTCCCAGTTTTCCTTGGCTGTTCACAACTTCTTCAACAAGTTCAAATTGTTGAAATCTGCGAATGCTACAAATTTGGTTCTAATCCCGAAGAGCAAACAAGCCGCTACTGTTTCCTCATTTAGACCTATCTCCTGCTGCAATGTGATATATAAGTGTATTTCTAAAATTATTGCAGCCAGGCTTGTCACTGTGTTGCAGTGGATCATATCAATCAATCAAGTGGCTTTCCTGCCTAATAGAAGCATACTTGACAATATAATGCTGGCTCATGAGCTCCTTAATGGGTATAACCGTGTGAATTCTACGCCGCGGGCCATGTTAAAGCTAGATTTGATGAAAGCGTATGACTCAATCCAGTGGAAGTCAATTGTGCGGATTATGTCGCTGATGGGATTTCCTAAGGTCTTTGTTGCTTGGGTGTATGAGTGCATTTCCACGCCCACTTTCTCTCTGATAATCAATGGTGCTAGCACAAGCAACTTCGCATCTAAGCAGGGTATAAGGCAGGGGGATCCTCTCTCCTCCTACCTTTTCATCTTAGTCATGGAGGTCTTCACCTGTTTGCTTAAGCCTCCCTTCCAAAATAAGCAGATTCTATACCATTCTAAATGCAAGGAGCTCCAAATAACCTCTCTTCTTTTTGCAGATGACATCATGATATTCACCAAGCCTAATCAGCAATCTATTGACTGCATTAAAAGTGTTCTGCACATATTTTACAGGATTACTGGTCTTCAGCTCAACTGTAATAAATCTAGCATTTTATATTCTGGGATAACCAGCTAACAACAAGACAGCCTCTCCACAAATACTGGATTACAGTCAATGGCCACTGATATGACTTATCTCGGTCTCCCTCTTTGCTCCTCTCGCATAACCCATGCTGACTGTCTTCCTTTGTACGAAAAAATCACGAATGTCATGGATTGTTGGGCTAACAAATACTTGACACAGGCTGGTAGATTGGTCCTTGTGCAATCGGTGAGCTTCTCTGTCACGGTATATTGGGCCAGGGTGTTCATCCTACCTACTAGGCTTTTGAAAATGGTAAGACGTGCTATGTTAAGATTTTTTTGGTTTGGAACAATACACACTAGGAAAGTACTACCATGTTCTTTCTCTGCTTTTGAGAAGCCTAAGTGCAAAGGTGGTTTGGGGTTGCATAGAATTAAAGACTGGAATAAAGCTGCTTACAGTCATCACATCAATGCGATATTAAACAACAGGGACACATTATGGGTTCAATGGACTATCAAATACAATATTGTCTCCAAAAATTTCTGGGTAATGGATGTGCCGCTCTCCTGCAGTTGGATATGGAGGAGTGTGCTAAATCTCAGAAGAACATTCCTTCCTTTTGTTAAAATTAACCTGGCAGAGGGGAGTGTCTGTAACTTTTGGACAGTTCATTGGATTGGCAAAGGAATTGTACTTGATAGTCTTTTCAATCAACAGCAGAGGTATCAATCTGGCATTAGTGGTACTGCGCTTGCAGTTGATTATATTGCTGACGGAAAACTGGTGGTTCCTTTCACTAGTAACCAATATGTCAGAGCTTTTTGGGGAGAATATGCAAGTTGTTGCTTTGTTCACCCTGACAATGACACTGTAATGTGGAATGATCATGCACATGCTGTTAGCGGTGTTTACTCTGACTTGCTTGGTCTGGATGCTTTGCCTGATTGCAAGTGGCACAAGGTTACCTGGTCTACTGTGTCGAGTGGTAGTGATAATCTATGCTTCTGGAAGGTGATCAACAAAGCACTGATGACAAGAGATAAACTTGTTAGCTACGGAATGTCTGTTCAACCAAACTGCGAGCTGTGTGATCAACATAGTGAGAGCGTTGACCACATTTTCTTTAATTGTCCTTATGTTCTTCATGTTTGGTCCAAGTTATTAAGTTGTATGCAAGGGTTGAGGCTTTCTCACAATCCCACTAACCATTGGTTACTTATTGAGCAAGTGCTAAGATGGAAGAATGAACACAAAGTTTACTTTTTTTTCGTCCTGAAAAAGCTTATTACGGTAGTTTGGAATGAACGGAACCTGAGGGTATTCGAAGGGAAGTGCTGCAGTAAAGAAGGGAAATGGCTGGTTTTGAAGACTGAAATTTATAAGGGGATGCACGAGAGCAAGCACAGTTTTTTAGATAACCAATTCGAGCCATGGGTTCCTTAGCTTCGACTTCTACCTTTTTCTTCTTTTGTTTTCTTCCTTGTTAGTTCTGTGGTGTGTTTTTGTTTTTCTCCTGTCTCTTCTCTTGTCTGTTTTCCCTGTATTTTCTGCTTCTTTAATAAACCTGGTAGGGGACCAGTTTAACCCCGCTTAGCCTTAAAAAAAAGATTCAAAATTTAAATATTCAAACATTTTCAATATAAGTTTCATTTATATTTCAACATTTAACTTTAATTTTCTTCAAATTGGAGAATATTCACTTAATCATTTTAATAACAATTAAATAAAATCTCAATTTATAAATTTAAATCAATATCAAATGTTCAGTCTCAATTTTATTTAAAGTTGAGAATGTTCATTTAATCACGTTTTATCAACTCAAGTTATAAATCATATCTTTCAAAACCTCAAAAATCAATAAGCTTAAATCAATTCTTATTTAAATTCAATTATTAACCAATTTAAATTCCAAGTCAACATTAATTTAACTTCCCAACCTTTATTATTAAAGTTATTGAAAATATATTTTTAAAATATTAATATAAATTTAAATAAGAACTTAAACATATTATAAACCAATTAAATTAATTTTACTAAATTAAATCTCATTATTAAATTTATTTTATATTAAATTTATTTTTATATATTTTCAAAACAATAAAATTATAAGTAAAATCTTAAAAATTATATTTTCAAAACTAACTTATAAATTAAAAATTTCAAAAACATATAATTTTAAAAATAAAAAATTTAGACATATATAAAAATAACATTTATACATATTATATTTTAAAAATCAATATTATTAAAACCCATATATTTCCTTTCAAAACTTTGGAAATCATTTTCAAAGTATAGACCAATGGTGTCCGTATATAATTTTCTATCCTATGGTCAAGTGATATAGATATTTCTCATTTCAATCTGCATTTTAAATATCTACGGGTATATATCATTTCAACCTGCAATCCCAAAAATTCAAAATCAATGAAAATCACTTGGGTTTATCATTTCAACCCATAACGATTTTCCCTAAATCTATAAAATCATTCGGGTATGCATCATTTCAATCTAAAGGGAATTTTAACTAACAGGGAACTTGCAGAGTGAGAACAAATATGACAATAATATAACATATCAACAACAGGCATATATCATCAGTAACAGATTTAAATATAATACATATTCAACAGGATATGGTGTCATATATCATAGGTAAACAAGATCAGATAATGGCATATCATATTTAACAATTAAATAATGAGCAATTCAAATTTAACAGCATATTTCAATTGTCGTTTCAAGTGAAATCAAATTTACTAACAATAAGAATGTTAATCGTGAGTGATTGCTCACCTTTCGAGGTTAGAGAGATGAATGTGAATGAAAGCGAATAGACACAGACAAGCACACATATCGAACAAGCTGGACAGCGACAAAGTTAGAAACTGTTGTTGTGATCAATTATAGACAGCGGCGAGACAAAAGCAAAGCATGATGAACTGGATTTGACGAAAATCAATTATAAGTGAACTTATATATACATAAGCTATATTTATTCATTTATTTATTTATTTATTATTTATTGAAACCCATATATCACTTCAAAATTTTCAAATGGATATTTAACAATATACCGATATTGAAGCTATTACACAAGAAATCTATTTAAAAATATAAACATAAAATTTAGTAAATATTTTAAACATACTATATATATAAATTTACTTTATTATTATCATTATTACCAATATTAACATTATTAATACATATCTATGTAAAGCAAGAAACAACCATCGTTCGAAATACTTTGGAAACGGTATATATGTACTGACTTTAACATAATTATTACAAATTACTATCATATATATATATATTTATATAATGTTATTACACAACCTATATTATAAATATTAACATAAATTTTTAAAAATATTTAATCACGTTGAATAAATACTTTAACACTTTGGTATAGATACCTCAACCACAAAGAGTATATATATGGAAGCTGCTCGAGTGAAGGCTGGAAGAAGCTGCTCATAGGCACTAGGGTGTTCGGCCAGGGGTTGTGAGGGTGGAGCTTGGCAGTGTGTGGTCAACGGTCAAGGTCGATGGAGGGGAAGGCGACTGACGGGTGTGGATCTAGCGGTCACGTGGCTGCTCGGGTTGATAGGCTGATGGGTTTTATTTGGTTGTGCAAGGACTGGAGCAGGCCCGGAGCAGAGAGAGGAGGTGAGGTTGTGTTGCCGTTGGCTGTTGTAGGCTGCCGCTCGGGGAAATGAAGGTGGACATTTGGCTTTGCTCGGTGCTACTCGATGGCTGACATGGGAAGATACGAATGCTCGGTGGTGGTTGTTGATGTCAGGGAGGTGGCGATCGGGTCAGAGAGGAAGGTGATGGAGGAGAAGCATAGAGCTCATGCGCTAAGTGTGGGGAGCAGGTCACATGCACACGAAGAAGGACGCGGTGCTCGAGATCTGAAGGGTGCAGCAACGGGTAGAGAGGAAGGGATGTCGAACAAATTTTTTGAAAATAATATATATATATAAGTTTTGAATATAATCTCTGTTGGGTGCGTTTCCACCACCACCGAGCCAGAAAGAAGAAGGCATCGCCGAACCATAGGGAGGAAAGTCCCACCAAACCAACACGTCTCCAAGGCCCTGCCGAACCAACCCTTGCTCCACTACCTGTCGAACCAAACCCAAAGCATCACTACCGAATCGGAAGCCATTCCACCTACCACCGAACCAACCCATCTCCCAGGTGCTACCGGACCAAAGTCCCACCGAACCTACCGGACCGAAGCACTACCGAACCAAGGCGTTGCCGAACCAACGTTGCCAGGCCAGATTGCATCAGCCCAGGCCCACCAGCAGCTATATACATCCAGAACCCCTACTCCCAGCCTTACTCTATAAATAGAGGGGTAGGGGTACAACAATGGCGGACAAGTTTGAGAGCTGAAGCACGGATAGAACTTTGTATCAAAGCTTGTATCAAAGCTTTGTACTTGTAATCTGAACAGTAAAGGAGAATAACATATAAAGTGGACGTAGGCACATTCTGGCCGAACCACTATAAATCTGTGCGTCTTTTACAGTTTAGTCCATGCTTTTTATATATTTGCATAAATCACCCAAATCACTAAAAACAACATAAAATCAACTAAATCATACGACTTGGAGGTGTTTGCTCATTTTTTGTGCAAACATTTTTGGTGCTTTCACTGAGAAACGGGAGCTCGAAGCTTCAGCTTCTCCCACTTAACCTTCTTCCTAACAGCGTCGTTCATTGCTTGGAAAACATGCCTCCCAGGCAGAAAAAAGACGTTAACAAAGGAAAGAACATCGCAACTAGCAGTATTCCAGATCCAATGGTCAAAGATCAAGTAAATCATCCCATTCCAATAGCAGTACCAAATGAAGATCAGGCAAATCCGACAACCCCTGCCACGGGACAGCCGGTAGCAATTACTATGGCAGATCTAGACAGGGTTGTGGCTGAAGTGACTAACCGCTTCACATCCCAACAGGAAGCCTTGGTGGACCAACTAATGTCACGCTTAAGGGATGCTGAAGAGTCCAACCGCAACACTGAATCATGGGGTGAGTCCCAGTCTGGAGGATCTCGAAGGCAACAAAGATCTTCCTTCTTCGAAGAAGCTAACGACAGAAGCGGCCATGGTAGGAGCCGAGACCGAACTCAGTCCGAATGCCGACCCGAGGAAACGCTTGGAACCAAACCCAACGGGGGAGGTACCAGGTGAAGGTCAACCGTAGCTGAGCCTGTCATGCTGCCTAACCATGGAAACGCCAATGAACGTGGCCGAGCTAGAGTCCAGCCCGAAGTTGGACCCGAGGAAGTGCTTAGATCAGAACCCAGCAGGGGAAGATCAAGGCAAGGGTCAGCTGTGGCTGACCCTAGCATGCTCCCAGAAGACCAAAAACAGCCACTGGAAAATATTAGGAATGATAGACGATACCATCCCTACAGGTCATCTGGACGGAATCAATCCCACAGAGAAGAACCGAACTCATTTCTATCCGCTCCAAATCCTGATGAAAGGATGGCACGCTTGTTCAGAGAGTGCGTCCAACGGGATCAAAGAGATCGAGGGATATGCGCGAGGGTAACCAGCCCTTTCGCCCGCAATATCGAGATTGCCATCACCCCCCGAGAATGGAAAATGCCAACAATGGAACCTTACAAGGGAACCTCTGACCCCGTTGTACACTTACAGTGATACGCACAGCATATGCTCATGAGCGGAGCAACCGAGGGAGTACTGTGCAAATGCTTTCCACTATTCTTAGCAGATCTAGCTACCTCCTGGTTCTGCCATCTACCCCAAGGATCCATCAGCTCATGGGGGATGTTGAAAGAAAAGTTCATCAGCCAGTTCCACATTCATGTGGAGCAACCCAAGGATGCTTATTCCTTATCCAGTATCAAACAGAAACCTGGAGAGAAAGTGCAGCAATATCTAACCCGATTCAATGCCGCAGCGGCCGTAGTCCAAGATGCCGATGAGAAGCTTATCTTAATGGCCCTCTGTAGTGGGGTGCATCCAGATACTAAATTTGCTAGAAGATTGACCAAAGAAAAACCAGCTACTTTACCCGATTTCTTCCATGAAGCTGGGAAATATATGAGACTTGAAGACGCTGCCACTGAGAGGCAGACAGGGCAACAAAATAAGGCAGCTCACGGCAACACGCCCGCTATAGCAAAGGACGTTCGAAGAAATGATTCTAGAGACAATGCTGGGGGCAAGAAGGGAGAAAAGCGTCTATATCGGCCAGGATCGAGATTTGATGCTTACACCCCTTTGAATGAAACGATCGAAAACATCTTCCTGGCCACTCAAGACGAAGTTAAATACAAACGCCCCCCCCGCACAAGAAGGAATCAGATAACGCAATTAAGTCTAGAAAATTCTGCCGCTTCCACGAATCCCATGGGCATGATACTAACGAATGCCATCATCTCCGGGACTTGATTGAAGAATACATCAGAAGAAGGAGACTAGAACGCTATGTAAAAGGTCAGAATAGGACTCCAGTTCCTGCCAATGAGAACCCAAGGCTACCCTCCAGAGAAATAGGCAGAGGAAATCGCAACACCAGCGGCTCCAGTCAAGAGAAGATAGTGGTCCATACCATCTCGGGAGGGCCACACATCGCCGACGGAAGCTGGGCAGAGATGGAAAGGTACGGAAAGTCACTTAGAAACAATGAAGAATGCGTCAATTCTATTATAGAAGAATGCCACCCGAAGCGGATAGAGAATGGTGACATCACATTCAGTAGGCGTGACTTGGAGGGAAGGCCGTACCCTCAAACGGATCCCATGGTTATCTCTGCCCGGCTCGGTCCAACCGAGGTTTTCCGAATTCTAATAGACACTGGAAGCTCAGTAAATATCCTATTCAAGCATGCCTTTGACAAAATGAAGCTGTCATTAAAGGATGTTCTTCCCTGCAATAAACCACTACACGGTTTCACAGGAAATGCGAAGATGCCCCTCGGGCGACTGGACCTCTTTGTTGAAATTGGAAGTCATCCCCGCTCCGTTGTGCGGAAACAAACATTTGTGCTGATAGAAAACCACTCGGCCTACAACGCCTTCTTAGGAAGGCCAGCCTTGTCTGACTTCCAAATTGTCCTGGCCCCATGGTGCCTGAAGATGAAATTTCCAACGGACAATGGAATAGGGGAAGTAGAGGGAGACCAGGACATTGCTCGAGATTGCTATGTAACTGAACTTCGCAATAACCACAGGAAGAATAAAGGGAAGAGTGTAGAGATTGCCCTCTGCACAAAAAGTTTGGAAGCATAGCAACTAAAGAAAGCCCCTCCTCTTCGATATACTGGCGACCCTTTTAATGAATTAGACCCCAGGGACAAAGAGGAAGAGGCCACCGCCGAGCTTGCAGAGGCTATGGAATTTGTATCTGTGGACAAACATGACTCGAGTAGACTATTGAAAGTCGGGTCCCAACTAAAAGCAAAGTTGAAGGAACAACTCATTGATTTTCTCCGCCACAACTTGGATGTATTTGCATGGTCACACGCTGACATGACTAGAATCTCCCCTGACATAGCATGCCACGTACTAAACATTGATCCTACCAAGGCGCCAGTAAAACAGAAAAAGAGAAGTATGGGGGCAGAACGATCAGCAGCCCTCGATGAAGAAGTAAAGAACCTACTTGCCAATGACTTCATACGAGAAGCCATCTACCCAGAGTGGATCGCCAACCCAGTGCTAGTAAAGAAGGCTAATGGGAAGTGGCGAACATGCATTGACTTCTCCAACTTAAATGACGCCTACACGAAGGATTGCTTCCCACTTCCCCGAATCGATCAACTTGTGGACAGCACAGCCGGGCACGAACTCTTATCTTTTATGGACGCATACTCAGGATATAACCAAATTCCTATGCATGCTCCCGATCAAGACCACACTAGTTTCATCACTGACCGGGGATTGTACTGCTACAAGGTAATGCCTTTCGGACTTAAAAACGCAGGAGCCACCTATCAGCGCCTCGTCAACAAGATGTTTGCTGGGCTAATAGGACAAACTATGGAAGTTTATGTGGATGACATGCTGGTAAAGTCAAGGAAAGCCGACGATCACGTAAGCCACCTGGATGAAAATTTTCAAGTACTTCGCCAATATGGAATGAAGCTGAATCCTCTAAAGTGCTCCTTCAGAGTATCATCAGGAAAGTTCCTAGGATTCATCGTCCATGCCAGAGGAATTGAAGCAAACCCTGAACAAGTCTGAGCTCTGAAAGATATCATGATACCCTCTACCCGAAAAGAAATGCAAAGCCTAAATGGGAAGGTGGCCGCCCTAAGCAGATTCATCTCTAAAGCGACTGACAAATGCATCCCCTTCTTCGAAGCGCTAAAGAAAGACAAAGGAAAGTTCGAATGGATTGGCGAATGCTTAACAGCTTTCCTTAACTTAATCGAACACCTCCAGAGACCACCAGTACTCTCAACTCTGAACAAAGGCGAAGAGCTATACCTATACCTTGCTGTGTCATCTCATGCTCTAAGCCCCGCCTTGGTGAGAGAAGACAAACGCACGCAGCTGCCAGTATACTTTGTAAGCAAGAGGTTTACAGGGGCGGAAGCTAGATATCCTAAACTTGAGAAACTAGCATACTGTTTACTAATCACATCGCGGAAACTGCATCACTATTTCCAATCTCATTCCATCAGAGTTCTGACCGATCAACCACTAAGGCAGGTACTCCATCGTCCCGACACTTCTGGGCGACTACTTAAATGGTGCATTGAACTAAGCCAATATGATATCACCTACCATCCTCGCACCGCCATCAAGGGACAAGCCATGGCCGATTTCATTGCCGAATTCACTACCAACGAAAGTAAGGAGCAATCGGAAATAGCAGAAGACATCAAGTGGAATCTCTTTGTGGATGGAGCGTCAAACGAACAAGGCTCGGGGGCAGGTGTGGTAATAATCACTCCCAGGGGAAATAGGCTACACTATGCTCTAAGGTTGGAATTCGCTGCCACCAACAACGATGCAGAGTATGAAGCTATGATAGCTGGATTAGAACTTTCCTTGGAGATCGGAGCCAATTCTTTATGTCTTCATAGTGATTCTCAACTTGTTGTAAATCAAATACTAGGAGAATTTCAGACTCGAGAAGAACGACTCACAGCATATCTAAAGAAGACCAAGCTGCTTCTCAATCTATTGGATCACTATTTAATCAAACACATCCCTCAGGAAGAGAACCAAGAGGCCGACGAATTGGCAAAGCAAGCTAGCATGAGAGATGGTACTATTTCTAGAGCAGTGGCCGTCTCAAAGCAACTGACCCCGAGTTTCGAGCAGGTGAATCTGATAGCTGCAATCGAAGAAGAAACTTGGATGACTCCCATCCAAAAATACTTACATGACGGCACAATGCCTGACAAGCGTAACGAATTCAAGAGAATGTTGAGGAAAGCTTCCCGCTACACAATGCAAGAAGGCACCCTTTATCGGCGAGGCTTCTCTAACCCCTTATTGAGGTGTGTCGCTGGAAGGGAAGCAAAAGAAATCTTATCCAACATCCATCAAGGAAGCTACGGAGATCACACTGGAGGGCAGACTCTAGCAAAGAAAATACTCCGATATGGATATTTCTGGCCCACCTTAAGCAAAGACGCCTTAGATTTCGTCAAAAAATGTGACAGATGTCAGAAATTTGCTAAAATTCCATGGCTACCAACAACTGAGATTACTCAAATGACCAGCCCATGGCCCTTTGCAGTATGGGGAATTGACTTGATTGGCGAACTGCCAATGGACCGAGGCGGAGCCAAATATGCTATAGTGGCAGTCAACTATTTCACCAAATGGGTGGAAGCAGAACCCCTGAATAAAGTATCTTCATCAAAACTTATTAACTTCTTGATCAAAAATGTTCTATGCAGGTACGGAGTCCCACTTAAAATCATATCGGACAATGGACTTCAGTTTGACAGCGAGGAGTTCGCCAACTTGTGCCAAGAGCACGGAATTCACAAAAGCTTCTCATCTGTAGCTTATCCCCAGGCAAACAGACAGGTCGAAGCTGTCAACAAAATTCTCAAAACTCTAATCAAAAAGAAACTTGAAAAGTCAAAAGGCGCTTGGGTGGATGAACTTCCTACGACACTTTGGGCCTATCGCACATCTTTCAGAACATCAACGGGGCATACTCCTTTCTCTATGGCATACAGATCGGAGGCTATGCTACCAGTTGAAACTATAGTGCCTTCCCACCGTAGGATCCACTATAACCCAGAAGAGAACGAAGAACTCCTTCACATGTCTTTGGACCTAATTGAGGAAAGAAGAAATGATGCAGCCCTCAAAGCAGCAGCTCACAAGCAAAAAGTGGCAACGCAATACAACTCCAAAGTCAAGCATCGTAGCTTACAAAAAGGAGATCTTGTCCTCAAGCGAATCTTCCCACGCCCCGGAGCGCTAGATCCAATCTGGGATAGACCATATGTAATTCATAAAGATCTCCACAATGGAGCTTATATTTTGTCAACAGTGGACGGGGAGGTGTTCCAGAGGGCATGAAACATCCAACACCTTCGTCGATACTTTTCTTAACTTGTACTGCCCATATAAAGTGAATTAACAAAGAGAATCAGTGGACGTAGGCATTTTCGTGCCGAACCACTTTAAAAAACTTGTCTCTTTTTAACTTGTTCCTTTATATCTTGGCTGCTTGTTAACTTTATCCTTTTCTATTGAACAAAATCCTGTGTAATGGCATTTCCATTCAAGACACATCACGGCGCAACCTCACCTGGACAAGACCTAACAGGTACTATGCGAATCTATGCCCTCGCCAATGAGACACTTTTGCTCCAGCATCCCTCTGCTGCGAGTTAACTCATTGCTCGCGATCGGCCCTTAAAGCCAACTGTAATGAGCCGATTATAAGCCACCGAGAAGGCCGACTATAGCCGAGGCAGCTCATTACGGCGTTCGGCTCGCCGGCAACCGTGAACCTACTTTAAGCCCCAACATAAGGTGTGGCCAGCCAGGGGTAGTTCACGGTTGACGATCGGCACCCACGCTAGCCGGCCACGGTAAATCGAATAATACCCACGATTATGGGCCATAATGGCTCGGGTAGTTACTGTGCGCGATCTCGGCTCCGAGTGTCTTAAGTACGGCTGTGGTAAAAAAGATAAACTCCCCGCGGAAGCGTAAGATGGGTGACAAATGTCTCCAAGACCCACAGCTAGGGAAAGTGACTACAAAGCCCGTTTGCCTCGAACTTAAGCACATCGTAGGCCTTCCGTGATTGGAAGTTTTACTATTTCTTATATTTCTATCTTATTTAAAAACTTTCCTCCTATCCTCCATAACAATCCCTAAAGTACATGGCACAAAGTAGGAGACGCTCACCAATGATGATAAGAACTCACAATGGGATGACTGGTCAATCAACTACATTCCATGCTCAGTCCTATAAGACATTCAAAGCTACCATCTACAATTAAAACATGAAGGGCGGTACTTTCTTCTCTTGTAAATGAATACATAGCTATAATTTATTCGCATATCACATTAACTTTGCAAGGTATGAAATTATATCTTAAGCAAGAAACTGGCATCAAACACAATGGAATCACAGGCATGTGCACAGCTGTATTTCTTATGCGACACATCAGAATAACAAAGGCAGTCAAATATGACAGAATCAGCTTAAGTTAAAAATTACAGGCTAAGAATAAAGTCGTTTGTTACCAATAACATGATTACAGCCTAAAAGCTACATTAATGTTTTAAAGCTAGCATAGACAGCAATGTCGAACAAGCCAAAAAGACATCCAGGTCAAGTCAGGAAGTCAGCTGCACCGGAGCTTCATCCTTATCTTGCCAGTCCTCCAAGATCTACTTAGCCACGGGATCGGAACTCTCAGCATGCTGGCCGGAGGCAGTCGGTACCTTGGAGGTCTCACCTGTCCAATCCAGAAGAAGAATCCATTAGATAAGCGATAAGCGGTCAGGTTACAAAAAGCTAAAAGGGAAGACTTACCAGCCTCTGCTCCTTGATCATCATCCTCCAACTGCACACCAACCTCCTCAGCAGTAAGCAGCCGCATACCCTCTTTCACCGCCACCTTCTCCTCCTTGGTGAATTGAGCCGTAACCACATCCATTCTAAAGGCCACACCACCCTCCTTATCTGCATCGGACTTAGCCTCCTCCAAGGCCCTGAGATAAATCCTGGCCATGACTCGGGGGTAATCATCCATCTAAGATAAGTTGCCCTGTTTCCAAGTGCGAAAGTATATATCATGAAGCATCCCATCCATTATCCCCTCATTCTCCTCGAACTCCCTTATTCGGTCCTCGGAAGCCAACAGCTTTGCAACGGTAGCGTCCCTCTCCGATCGGTATCGCGAGCAGTCAGCCTGAAAGGATTTTCTCATCGCCTCCATCTCCCCCTTCAGCTTGGTTTGGGCAAGCTCCGCAGCCTCAAGTTTCCCGAACAACTCCTGTACCCGCTCGAGATCCGCTTTCCGAACCTCATCCACCGTCACAATAGCCATATCAATCCGTTCCTTACAAACGGCCTCCATTTTCCGCATCTCTGCCCTGCTGACCTTTTCCATGGTCTTCTTTAATTGCCTAGATGCAAACTCATGTTGAGAGATCTGGATGGCTTGATCAGCGAGTTTGTAATATCCCGGAAATTTGGGGCAATATCAATTTAATAATCTGTTTAAATAATTAAATTGATTTGATAATCTTTGATAATAAAATTTGAATTGGTTTAATAATCTAATTAAATAAATATTTAGTTAGTGAATTTTACTAATAAAATGATTTCTATTTATAATGTGTATATATATGTGTGTATATATTGTAAATAGATAAGCTTTGGTTTGAAATTTAATAAATAAATAAAATATTGTTTTTAAATTTCTAATATATATATTTTGATAGTTTGGAAATTATGATTTATTTGATATAAGTTTTTCAAAGCTATTTAAACAAAATAACTATATGGTTTTGAAATGAGATTAATAATCAAGATTATTTTATTTCTTTTTAAATATTGCTTAATAAATAAGATTTAAGAATATATATATATAGATAAGTTTAAAACACAATATTAATAGTGTATTGTTTTATATATATATAGATAAGTAACTAATAAATTAAGTAAAGGGTTATTATTTACATTTAAAATAAATAAGATTTTGTAAAAAAAAAAGACAAGTGTAAATCTCTAAGACTTTATTTTAACATGTGTAAATTCCTAAGGCATCATTATAATATGTGTTCTAAGATTAAGATATGAGAAGGACAAGTGTCAAATTAAATTTAGTTTTTCTTTTATTTTTATTTTTAAAGTATTTCAGCTTATATAAACATTTCCTTCTTCCCTTCCATTCTTTTCTGATTCTTTTTCTAAATCTAAGCTAAGTGAAAATCTGAGAATCCATAAACAATTCAGTAATCATCTTCAAAACCAATAGTTCATTTTCAAATCAAAATGAAAACCCTGTAAATCACTTCCCTGTAATACATTTTTCAAGTTCAAAGCAAATCTCTGTAACCAAGTTTGCAAGGCTTTTCATCAATCTGTAAAACAACTCCTCAAATCCAGAAATCCATCTGAAATCCCTGTAACATTTTCAAAATATGTTCTAAAGCAAACCCCTGTAACTCATTTTCCAAAATCTGAATTGCATGTAAACATCTTCTTCAAAAGCCTGCATTTCTTTAGCCTGTAAATATTTCTTCAATCGAAGCAAAGGCCTGTTTTCTCTTCAAATCTGGAAACAAGCAATAACCTGGAATCTAAAGCATTATCTCAACAAGATAAATGGCATGCAATGCAAGTTTCCAGCAAACAATTCAAGTTTCAAATCAAAGCCCAGAAGTTAAGGCATTTCAGTTTTAAGAGATTCAAAAGCTTTTCAAAACATATCTGGAAGCTCTGTCTTCTTCAAATTAAGTGAGTAACAATATTTTTAAATTTAAGGATAAAATCTGGTTGCATGCTTATCTCTGAAATAAGTTTGACTGTGAGTATATTTTTAAGTAAATATCTGTGCATGTATGTATATGAATGTTGGTGTGCATGTCTGTTATTTGCTCTGTTCTCAGTTTCAAGTTCAAAGTTTGATTTAAATCCTGTATCTTTTGACTTAGTTACTATTATGGTTTAAGTAAAAACGATAATTGCTTGTTTTATCATAGATTAGAGTTTTAAAAATTTAATTAAGTTAAAATAAACAGGAATGTCTCTAGGAACTAGAAACTATAGTGCATGTTTAAAATAGGTGAAAATTTAAGTATCTAAATTTATCAAGACAGGCATATAATCTAAAACCCTATCCTAAAACATGAATTTTAAAAGTAAAATGATAATTTTTAGTGTTGTATAAATTGAGATATGCTAGTATGAACGGAAATTGGGAAATGGTCGAATTCTGGCGATCGATGTAATCTGGAAGGTCGTGGTCACTAGGGAAGGAAGTGGAATGATCAGGGACTTTGGTAAAAATGCTAGGAAGGTAATTAAGGTATGATGGTGGCGATGGTAATCGAATTAAATCTGTAGACCTAATTTTGGGCATGGTCGAGATTTTGGTGGTCAAGGAAGCTCTGGTGGATCGAGTGCCATCAGTTTCTGGAATTTGGAAGTGGGGACGTTGACGAAGCTTTGGCTGGAAGCACAGATGATCTGATGGTCGGAGAAAGGTGTTCGAGCGTCTTTCCAGACTTGGGTTCCTATACTTGATGGTGATGGGATACTCGATTTCAAATTCGAGGGGTTGTCGAAGATCTGGTGATCGAGTTAGGGTATGTGGATGATTGTCGACATGTAGAGATTGTCATGGGTGGCCGGAGCTCCGGCGATTAGCAATGCACGTGTACGTGCATTTTCATGTATCAATGTTGAGAAGTTTGAGAAGAAGGATGGAAGCTCGAAGTCATACTCGAGAAAATAGGGACTTGGCTCGGGTTCGTTTGGGGAAAACTCGTGTGGGTTATAGCAGTTTTAAATTTTAATATGTCAAGTTTTAATAAAAAGGGGAAGGGAAACTCGAAGTGTGTCTTGGGGGTTTCCAGTTTTTACTCGGGTATTTTAATGTTGGGCTCGGGTAGATTTGATGATAACAGTTTTAAAAACCTGACATTGTTTTCAAATTTAAAATAAGTTTAAATGTGGAGTAGGATTTTAAATAAAATTTAAAATCAAATTTAAAGTATGAATTCAAGTTAATTTGTATCTTAGTTGGAAATAAATAAGTTTATAAATTTATAATGTTTTTATCAAATTTAAAGCATTTAAAGTATATTTTAAAAGGGGTTTGAATTTAAATAAATTGGTTTAAAAATCTTTTAAATGTTAAGTGTTTCTTTAACATTTGGATTTAAAAGGGTTTGTAAATTTAATTTGAATTTGGTTAAAGTTAAATTTGTAATTCAAATTTAAATCTTTAATTTAAAATGAATTAAAAGAAAGATTTTAAGGTAAAATGTTTCAAGTCTTTTTGTTAATAATAATTAAAGTAGTTATAAAGGTTAATACTTTATTTTAAAGATTAATTAAGGTTTAATGATTTAGGATTCATTAAATTAATAAGGAAATTAAAGAGTAATTTAATAATTTAATTAATTAATGATTTAATGTTAATTAATTAAAATAATTAAGATTTTAAGTAAATTAATTAAGGGTTAATTAATTTGAAAGTAAGGATCATTTAATTAGATAAGTATAGATTATTAATAAATAATTAGGGATTAATTAATCAAGGGATTAAAGATTAATTAAATAATAAATTAAGTAATTAGAGATTTATTAATTGAGAATTAATTTATTTGTAATTAATAATGTTTGATTTAAGTTTAATTACTTAAATAAGGAATTGATAATTGATGAGAGATCATTAATTAGAGATTATTAAATAATTAATTAATGTGATTAATTTTGATAATCAATTAGATTAATTAGTATGAAATTGGTTAAGTGTAAATTACTTAATGGAAGTAATCAAAGTAATTTATTTCTTAAGGTAATTAATTAGATAAATTTGATAAGTTTAATTTATTAATTAAATTAAGATAATCACTTGGTGATTGATAAGTAATTACTTAAATGTAATTAGTGAAGTGTAATTACTTAGGAAAGTAATTAAAGTTAATTAATGGATATAATTAACTAAAGATGATTTTAATAATGAAAGTAATTTGAGTTTAATTACTTTTGAATAATTAATCAAAGGATTAATTAAAGGATAATTAATTAAGGAGTAATTAATTTATGAAGTGGAGTAATTAAGGGAAGTTAATTACTAAATGAGATTAATCAAAGGTGATTAATAAATGTGACTAATTAATTATTAAATGTAATTAATTTAAATAAGATAATTAATTAAGAGTAATTAAGGATCATTAATTAATAAAATTAATGATGTAATTAAGAATTGATTAATTAAGATTAATTAATAAATAATAAGTGATTAAAGTAATTAATTAATTATAATTAATTAAGGAGTAATGTAATTAAGTACAGTTAATTTTTAGATGAAGTAATTAAAGATTAATTACTGAAATGGTTTAAGATAATTAATTTGTGAAATTAATTAAGTATTAATTACTTAAAGTAATTAAAGGATTATTAATCAGGAATGACTAATTAAGATGGATACTTAGAGTAATGGTTAATTAATTGGTTTAATTAATAATTAAGTAAGCAGGATTTATAGAATGAAGTAATTAGTTTAATTCACTTTAAATTAATTAGATGATATAAATCATTGCTTAAGGATGGATGAATGAGATTGAATGTATTTCATTGTTTGATATCTCTGATGAGATATGATTGATATATGATATGGATGTTTGGTTGAATTATAATGATAATGTGAATTATCTGTTTGGGATGATAATGTAGATTATCTATTGAATTATCTATCTTTGTGTATATAGATAAGAATTGAATTGTTTTAACCTTAAAACAACTTGGCCCTTAAAAGATACGTTTTGGATTTCGATGAGACCGGGATCGGGTTTCCGTATACCGGGATTCCAGGTCTGGAGACCCGAATACCACATCGATCCAAATTAACGATAGGTCGTGAATCTCAAGTGAAGATGAAGATTCAGAGTGCAAGGGTTATTGTCGTTAACTCTGAGGGTGATTCCAAAACGAGTGTAATGAGATAATGCCTTCGGTTTCGTTCGAACCCGGAACGAACTTGTATGGATTGAATGCTTTCAGCACATCGTCAGGCGGACGATGAGCATTCTAAGTGATATGTTCTGATTAAAGGTAATCGTAACCTCAAGCCTCATCAACCGGGAATGGCTAAAACAGGGGAGGTGCAGCAAGGCTTCGTGGGTAGCACCCACTGAGAGCAAGATAGATCCCTGTCTAGAGGTCCCTTTTCTTTTTATTCGGCTTAGTGTGTGGTTGGTCGCGCCAACTACGGGGTTATCTTGTTCGGAATTATCCAGTAAGGGATGGTTCCGGCTTTGTGTTGCAGAGGAGCGGGCGTACTCCTCGGTACGGTGATCTAGGCCACGTACTGTGACGGGCGGTACCCCAGTAGCCCTGCCATTGTATGGAATCCAAACTCCAATAAGTGCCGTACGTATTAGTTGTGCCCAACTATGTTGGAATGTGAGATGTAAGCATTTCAGCTATTTCTATATTTTACTTGAAAACCCTAGACCCTATTATAATAAAATCAGATTTCCTATCAAATGTTTTGGTTAGCGTAAGGTAAAAACTTACCCATGTTTATTTGTGGGGAGTCTTACGTGATACCTTTTCTTTCTAAAGGTTTTGAAGTTAAGCAAGTTTAACCTGTTACTCACACCAGACCCATGTCTGACCCAAGTGTTTATTTCTGTTTTATAAACTCTTGGGTACTCAAATTTTTACGAGTAGCCAAGGGATTCAGGTTTAGCTTTGACCAATATTCTGGAGGAGCAATGGAGCAGGAGGCTTCGGCGTTCGTAGATATAGTATTCCGCTGTGTTGATATATGTGATAGTGTCTTGTCTTGTATTTGAGTTGTAATGTCTAGACAGATGTTTATAACTGTCTAGTAAGTGATGTATATGCTGTGTAACTCTGTAAATTGTTGTATACTATGTAATAGTTTATGTTATTAATATAATTTATTCGTTCCGCTGTGAGATCGTTGTTGTTGTTTCTTTCTTTCTTCTCTTCTTTTCTATTTTCTACCCCTTTCTTTCTTATTAATGATACGTCATTCTGTAGAATGAGTGGCGGGTCATTACAGTGGTATCAGAGCATAGGTTGAGCGAATGCCTAAGCTTTTGGTTAAGTGAATATCAGAACACTAGGTTGAGTGAATACCTAGGTTCGGAAGGATTGTTCATTAGAGATAGGATCTGTAGCAACCTGTTTGAGTCTGAGTATATATATATATACGATAGCGCGTATTTGTTAGTTATATAAAATGGTTTTATATTGTGTTAATTGATCGGTTGAGTGGTATATGGATTCTGGTCAATACGAGTAGCTAACGTTATTGATAGGGATCTCTAAACACTTGACCAGGCCAACGGACACAATATTGTTTTAAAGAGGTAGATGAAATAATTCTACCCAGATATAATTTCTATATAAAAAGTATCATTTTAAATGTATATGGTATTAGTAATGATTGGTTGAGATGATAATAATTTATCATCTAGGATTAGGAGTTTGAGTGTTGAGGTTGGAAGTGTATCTGTCGAGACTGTAGACCTAATACCGTCTCGAGTGAACTTTGCAATTGTGAGGATTTCATCGATCTCTGAAGAAAACCTGTTAAGGTTCGGAGTTCATCTTTGAAGTTTGGATGGGTAGAGTTGGATCTGTCGGAGAACAGAAGCGAGTGATGGTATCTCAGGTAATAGTAGCTGTGTGATAAGATGCAGTGACCATGGATGTTCCCGAAGATGTTTTCTTTGGAACAAGTTAATGAAGTGTGTCTGTTTCGGTGTTGTGGCTGAGTTCAACATGGTGTTTCTGCTTTGTTTGGGTTCGAGTTTCTCGAAGAGCTTTGGTTAGGAAGTCTTTGGCATTGTGGCAGCGTTGTAGCTCGGAGTATTCTTGGATTGGCAGGAAGTTTTTCTGGCTGAGCAGTTTTTCTGAAGTGGAGTTCAGAAGCAGCAGAGTATATCCATTTCTTCGATGAATTGGATAGTTAAGTGTGAGCTGTTGTAATATCCCGGAAATTTTAACAATATCAATTTAATAATCTGTTTAATAATTAAATTGATATTGATAATCTTTGATAATAAAATTTGAATTTAATTTAATAATCTGATTAAATGGGTATTTAATTAGTGAATTTATCTTTTAAAAACCAATAAAATGATTTCTATTATAATGTATATATATATAGGTTTAAAATACAATTTACATATGATATGTTAATTCAATTAGTAATAGTAGTAATTTATAAATCTCTTTTATAAATTATTTTAAAATTGATCAATTATTATGTTAAACAATAATTATTAATATATGGTTTTATATATAGATATAATAGACTTTAATAAAATGGAATTGTTATTTAAAATTGAATATATGTTATAAATTGACTTTAAATTGGATTTTAAAATATAATTTTCATTTGAATTTAAATTAAATTTGAAATTCAAAAGAGGTAAGATTTCAAATAGTTTTGGATTTTAAATATTTGTATAACTTTTATTTATAAGTATAATTGGTATATCTCTTTAAAAAGTTATCTATATATACATAGATAAGTAATAAGTGTTTAATAAATAAAGAAGAGGTTTTTACATTTTAAAAATAAATATGAATTACTTAAAATACAAGTGTTATCATATTAAGGCTTGTTTAAACAAGTGTACATTAATAAGACAATGTAATTGACAAATGTCAAGTTCTTAATTTTAGTTTTCATTTATTTTTATTTTTAATAAAACTACATTTCTACTTATACAAACATTTACCTTTTATCTCATTTTCTTTCCCTATTCTCTTCAATTCAAACTTAAGAATTTTCAGCCTGAAACAATAATCTGAAACAAAATTCCTCATAAACAAATCAGTAAATCAACCTTTCTCAAACCAAAAATCCTCAAAACATTAACCTGTAATGCATTTCTTCAACAACCCGTAACTCTTCTCTTCAATCTGGAATCTAAATCAAAGTCTTCAGCCAGAAATTTCTTTTCAAACCTGGAATCAAAACTCCAGCATGCATGCAAATTGTAGAATCTGAAAGCAAAGCATTTGCAGTAAAATCAAGACTAAAGTTTTTAAGAAAAAAAAAAGAGAAGCAACTTGAAGTTTTGAATCAAAAGCAATCCAGTTCAAGTTTTCAAATCAAAGAAACATTCAAGTTAAAGTCTTCAAGAGATAAAAACTGCCTCTGTTTCATCTTTGTATATCAGGTGAGTAACTATAAAATTAAAAATATAATTGGTTGCATGAATATAAATGTGTATTGCATGTATATATAAGTGGATGTTTGATGTGAATGTTATCTGTGTGCATCCTGTTTAAAAATTTGCTCTGTCCTGTCTTATTTTTCTCAAGTTCAATTTTTATTTAAAATCCTTACCCCATGATCTAATTCTTGTCAGGACTTGATTATCAAACAAATATTGTTTGATTTAACCTGGTGTAATTTTTAAGAAATTAAGATAGTCAAAATAAAATATGTTATCTCTGGAATTTAAAAACAATCAGTGCATGATAATTTTTATCAAAATCCAAACATGTTAATTTTGTAATTCAGTTTCGTAAATCAAAAGCATTAACTAAAGCTTGATTTTTAAATCAAGAATTAGGATTTTTAGTTAAGGGGGTATGGTGCAGTTCTGTGAAGAACAGAAAAGGGAAATTAAGGGATTTCTTATGATCTATCTATATTGAGGGATCGGGGTTCAATTTGTGGGTAGAGGAGTAACCATTGATGATTGGAAAAATAATTGTTGTTGATGCAAATCAACATGGAGACAGTGGTGATGAATTGTTACCTGTAGCCCTAGTTTAAGCTAGGTAGTTTGTTTTGGTCAGTACTACCTGTAGAGATGATCGAGTTCGATGAAAATTGGGCAGATGGAAGCTTGGCCATAGTTGAAGTCGCAGTCGGAGTTGTTGGATTTTCGGTGGTCGGAGGGCCGTGATCTTGGCGATGTCAGGTTTGGTTGGGGTTGAACTTTTCTGTTCCAGGTTTATGTTTTAAACTCGAATTCAAATTCGAGCTGAATAGGAGCGAGGTGATGATCGTATTGGACTGAGGGGATGGTCATTGATGTTTGGAAGCCACCGGAGTTGGCTGGAGTTGATCGGAGGCACGGTGCATGTGCACCGTGCACTTTTGGTTCCAGGTGTTTGCCTGGATATAAGCAGTGGGGGAAACTCGAGAATTACTCGAGTAGGTGCTGTGTACTACTCGAAGCAGTAGGCTAGTTGACTCGAAGTATTTTAGAGGGAGCTCGGGTTAATAGTTGCTACAGGTTTCTACTTAAAACCTGTCAGTTTTTCGAATTTAAAATTTATTTTAAATTTGAAAGCAAGTTTTAAATTTCTTTAATTAAGTAAGTATTTCTTTAACATGTGTTTTTAAAGGGATTTAAATGGTTTTAAAAACTTTGTTAAAGTTAAATTTGAATTCATTTTAAATCTTAAGTTTAAAATGAAAGTTAAAAGTAAATTTAAAAGTAAATTGTTTAAAAGTAATATTAATGATAATTTAATCATTAATAAGAATGAAGTTTATCTTAAAGTAAATTAAGATTTAATAATTTAGAATAAAATAAATTATTAAGGTAATTAAAAGTTAATTAATCAATTTAATTAATTTATGACTTGGGTTAATAAATTAGTAATTAAGGGTTTAAAATTGATTAATGAAGGATTAATTAAATTAATTTAAAGCTTAATTAATTTGAATTAAGGATCATTAATTTTATAAGTTAAGATTATAAATTAATGGTTAGGAATAAAATTATTAAAGTAATTAAGGTTTAATTAAGTTATTGTTAAGTACTTAATTAATTAAGTAATTAGAGATTAATTTATTGATAATTAGGATGAATTAAGTTGTAATTAATAATGGTAAATTAATGTTTAATTATTTAAGAAAGATAATTAAAGAATAGTTAATGGTTAACGTAGATCATTAATTAAGGATTATTAAATAATTAATTAATGTGATTAATTTTAGTAATTAAATAGATTAATTAATTAAGGTTAATCATTTGTGAAATTGTTTAATTAAATTACTTAATGAAAGTAATTAATAAATTAATTACCCATTGTAATTAATTGAGTTTATTTTGATTAGTTAAGTTAATTAATTAAGTTTAATTAATTTAAGATAATCATTTAATGATTTGTATAATTACTTAATGTAATTTAATGAGGTATAATTACTTAGGAAAGTAATTAATAGATAATTACTGATGTAATTAATGGAGTAATTAAGGGTAGTTAATTACTTAATGGAATTAATCAAGGGATTAATTAAGAAATTAATTAAGGAATAATTAATTTATTTTAAGAAGTAATTAAGGGTAGTTAATTACTGAATGTGATTAATCAATAGTGATTAATAATTGTGGTTTAATTAAGATTAATTACTTAATGTAATTAATTTAAATAAAGTAATTAATGATGAAATGTAATTAAGGATCATTAATTAATATAATTAATGATGTAATTAAGAATTGATCAATTAAGAAATAATTAATAAATGAAGTGATTAATTAATGTAATTAATTAAGGAGTAATGAAATTAATTATAATTAATTAATAAATGTAGTAATTAAAGGTTAATTACTATAAGTGGTTAAGAATAATTAATTTGTGAAATTAATTTAAGTGCTAATTATTTGAATGTAATTAAATGTAATTAATCAAGGATGATTAATTAAAATGAATAATTAGATAAGGGTTGATTAATTAATTGATAATTAATTAATAGTGACTTAAGCAAGATTGTTAATGATGAAAGTAATTAATTTAATTTATTTTAAATTAATTAGAGATGAAGTATTTAATTTAATTCATTTTAAATTAACTATATATGGTGATTAATAAATCATTGCTTAAGGATATTGAATGATATTGATTTACCTTGAATTGTTTGAGATCTCAGAGATGAGATGATTGATACTGTATGATTTGGATGCTTTGGTTGCATAATGCTGATGATATGGATTATCTGCTTTTATTGATAATGTTGATTATCTCTTGTGAATCTGTGAATTATCTATCTGTATGTAAATAGATAGTATAATTGAATTGGTTTAACTTTAAAAATAACTTGGCCTTAAAAGATACGTTTTGGATTTCGATGAGACCGGGATCGGGTTTCCGTATACCGGTATTCCAGGTCTGGAGACCCGAATACCACATCGATCCAAATTAACGATAGGTCGTGAATCTCAAGTGAAGATGAAGATTTAGAGTGCAAGGGTTATTGTCGTTAACTCTGAGGGTGATTCCAAAACGAGTGTAACGAGATAATGCCTTCGGTTTCGTTCGAACCCGGAACAAACTTGTATGGATTGAATGCTTTCAGCACATCGTCAGGTGGACGATGAGCATTCTAAGTGATATGTTCTGATTAAAGGTAATCGTAACCTCAAGCCTCATCAACCGGGAATGGCTAAAACAGGGGAGGTGCAGCAAGGCTTCGTGGGTAGCACCCACTGAGAGCAAGATAGATCCCTGTCTAGAGGTCCCTTTTCTTTTTATTCGGCTTAGTGTGTGGTTGGTCGCGCCAACTACGGGGTTATCTTGTTCGGAATTATCCAGTAAGGGATGGTTCCGGCTTTGTGTTGCAGGGGAGCGGGCGTACTCCTCGGTACGGTGATCTAGGCCACGTACTGTGACGGGCGGTACCCCAGTAGCCCTGCCATTGTATGGAATCCAAACTCCAATAAGTGCCGTACGTATTAGATGTGCCCAACTATGTTGGAATGTGAGATGTAAGCATTTCAGCTATTTCTATATTTTACTTGAAAACCCTAGACCCTATTATAATAAAATCAGATTTCCTATCAAATGTTTTGGTTAGCGTAAGGTAAAAACTTACCCATGTTTATGTGTGGGAAGTCTTACGTGATACTTTTTCTTTCAAAAGGTTTTGAAGTTAAACAAGTTTAACCTGTTACTCACACCAGACCCATGTCTGACCCAAGTTGTTTATTTCTGTTTTATAAACTCTTGGGTACTCAAATTTTTACGAGTAGCCAAGGGATTCAGGTTAGCCTTGACGAATTATGGAGGAGCAATGGAGCAGGAGGCTTCGGCGTTGTAGATAGATAGTAGTTTCCGCTGTGTTGATTTTGTATTGATCTCTGTAATGTATTGAGATGTAATAACTAGACAGATGTTTATAACTGTCTAGTATATGATATGTAATCTATGTAACTCTGATAAGTGTTGTATATGATACTATGTAATATTTATGTGATATAATATATTTTATTCGTTTCCGCTGTGAGTTTTTGTGTTTGTTTTCTTTCTCTTCTTTTCTTTTCTACTTCTCACCCCTTTCTTTCTTATTAACGATGCGACTTTCTATGGAGAGAAAGTCGTGGTCGTTACAGTGGTATCAGAGCATAGGTTGAGCGAATGCCTAAGCTTTTGGTTAAGTGAATATCAGAACACTAGGTTGAGTGAATACCTAGGTTCGGAAGGGTTGTTCATTAGAGATAGGATCTGTAGCAACCTGTTTGAGTGTATATATATATACGAGAGCGCGTATTTGTTAGTTATATAAAATGGTTTTATATTGTGTTAATTGATCGGTTGAGTGGTATATGGATTCTGGTCAATACGAGTAGCTAACGTTATTGATAGGGATCTCTAAACACTTGAACCAGGCCAACGGACACAATATTGTTTTAAAGAGGTAAATGAAATAATTTTACCCAGAAATAATTTCTATATAAAAAGTATCATTTTAAATATATATATATTTCTACCTATTTGTTGGGTTACCTGTTCGGGTTTTCCAATATAAGTTATAAAGGTAGATGGGGTAGTGGTGTGTGAAACACGACTACCAATGGTTGGAGTTTAAATGTTGAGGTTGGAAGTGTATTTGTCGAGACTGTAGACCCAATACCGTCTTGAGTAAGCTTTGCTGTGGTGAAGAATTTCATCGATCTCCGAAGGAAACTGTAATGGTTCGGAGTTTATCTCTGAAGTTTGGATGAGTAGAGTTGGATCTGTCGATGAGGCAGAAGCGAGTGATGGTACCTTGATACCTCAGGTAATAGTAGCTGTATGATGAGATACAGTGACGATGGATGTTTCCGAAGATGTTTTCTTTGGAACAAGATTAAGGAAGTGTGTATGCTTTGGTATTGTGGCTGAGTTCAGCATGGTGTTTCTGTTTGGTTTGGAGTTCGAGTTTCTCGAAGATCTTTGGAGTAGGAAGTCCTTGGCATCAGTGTCAGCAGTGCAGCTCGGAGTATTCTGTGATGGCAGGAAGTTTTCTGGCTGAGCAATTTTTCTGAAGATGAAGTTCAGAAGCAGTAAGAGTGGGTCCATTTCTTCGATAAATTGGATAAATAAGTGTAAGCTGTTCTGATTGGTAAAGAGAGAACAGTCTGTTTGGAATTAGGTTGGGTTGATCGCAAAAGTGACTTGTGATTGCTGAGTGTTCTCTTGTGTTGTCAGAGTTTTTCTGGATGTCTTCAGAGAAGTCAGGAGTTTGTCCGCATCTGAAGGTTGAATTTTCTTATCGACTGGATTCCATGAGTGATACCAGTGGTTCAGTCTAGTTTAAGGATGTTTTCCTAGAGGTAGAGTTTGGTGAAGCAGCTCAAGTTTTGCTGGAGTATCTGAGTTTTCTTTATGGATCAGTGAACCTTATTTCTAGAAGTGAGTTGTCCAGTCTGTGCTGGTGTTCTACCTCAGATCAGAGTTGAGCAGCGAAAGTAGTTTGGAGTGTATCTCTGGATGGGAGAAGTAAGTTTGGAATCTACTGATGTTGTGAAGTAGAGTTGTGTTTGGATCTCGTCTGTGTTCTGATTTGGATAAGTATTTGGACTTCTGAATTGAATTGTCAGTTTGGATAACTGGAATTCATTGAGTTTTACGTATCTCTGAGGGAGTACGTATTTGATCTATCTCTGGTTTTAGAATCTGCAGTTTTGGGAAGTTTGGTAGTTGAGTCAGACTCGTCTGTAGTCTGATATTCTGTTTAGTTCTGTAGATCTAGATGAGTAGGAGATCTATAGCTTAGTAGTTTAGATTGTTTGTAGAGCGAGTATTCCGGTATATATATATACTTGGGGAAACTCGAGGAATTTTATCTAGAATTTAGTCTAGATAGTTAGAATTGATTGATTGAATGAATTGGTTGCTATGGTTGCTAGCATATGGATGATAGTATATGCTTGTGTTTTGAATTTAAATCTTTAATAAGATTATTAAATTACCTTTGTTTAAATTTCGGGGACGAAATTATTTTAAGGGGGGAGGAATGTAATATCCCGGAAATTTTAACAATATCAATTTAATAATCTGTTTAATAATTAAATTGATATTGATAATCTTTGATAATAAAATTTGAATTTAATTTAATAATCTGATTAAATGGGTATTTAATTAGTGAATTTATCTTTTAAAAACCAATAAAATGATTTCTATTATAATGTATATATATATATATAGGTTTAAAATACAATTTACATATGATATGTTAATTCAATTAGTAATAGTAGTAATTTATAAATCTCTTTTATAAATTATTTTAAAATTGATCAATTATTATGTTAAACAATAATTATTAATATATGGTTTTATATATAGATATAATAGACTTTAATAAAATGGAATTGTTATTTAAAATTGAATATATGTTATAAATTGACTTTAAATTGGATTTTAAAATATAATTTGCATTTGAATTTAAATTAAATTTGAAATTCAAAAGAGGTAAGATTTCAAATAGTTTTGGATTTTAAATATTTGTATAACTTTTATTTATAAGTATAATTGGTATATCTCTTTAAAAAGTTATCTATATATACATAGATAAGTAATAAGTGTTTAATAAATAAAGAAGAGGTTTTTACATTTTAAAAATAAATATGAATTACTTAAAATACAAGTGTTATCATATTAAGGCTTGTTTAAACAAGTGTACATTAATAAGACAATGTAATTGACAAATGTCAAGTTCTTAATTTTAGTTTTCATTTATTTTTATTTTTAATAAAACTACATTTCTACTTATACAAACATTTACCTTTTATCTCATTTTCTTTCCCTATTCTCTTCAATTCAAACTTAAGAATTTTCAGCCTGAAACAATAATCTGAAACAAAATTCCTCATAAACAAATCAGTAAATCAACCTTTCTCAAACCAAAAATCCTCAAAACATTAACCTGTAATGCATTTCTTCAACAACCCGTAACTCTTCTCTTCAATCTGGAATCTAAATCAAAGTCTTCAGCCAGAAATTTCTTTTCAAACCTGGAATCAAAACTCCAGCATGCATGCAAATTGTAGAATCTGAAAGCAAAGCATTTGCAGTAAAATCAAGACTAAAGTTTTTAAGAAAAAAAAAAGAGAAGCAACTTGAAGTTTTGAATCAAAAGCAATCCAGTTCAAGTTTTCAAATCAAAGAAACATTCAAGTTAAAGTCTTCAAGAGATAAAAACTGCCTCTGTTTCATCTTTGTATATCAGGTGAGTAACTATAAAATTAAAAATATAATTGGTTGCATGAATATAAATGTGTATTGCATGTATATATAAGTGGATGTTTGATGTGAATGTTATCTGTGTGCATCCTGTTTAAAAATTTGCTCTGTCCTGTCTTATTTTTCTCAAGTTCAATTTTTATTTAAAATCCTTACCCCATGATCTAATTCTTGTCAGGACTTGATTATCAAACAAATATTGTTTGATTTAACCTGGTGTAATTTTTAAGAAATTAAGATAGTCAAAATAAAATATGTTATCTCTGGAATTTAAAAACAATCAGTGCATGATAATTTTTATCAAAATCCAAACATGTTAATTTTGTAATTCAGTTTCGTAAATCAAAAGCATTAACTAAAGCTTGATTTTTAAATCAAGAATTAGGATTTTTAGTTAAGGGGGTATGGTGCAGTTCTGTGAAGAACAGAAAAGGGAAATTAAGGGATTTCTTATGATCTATCTATATTGAGGGATCGGGGTTCAATTTGTGGGTAGAGGAGTAACCATTGATGATTGGAAAAATAATTGTTGTTGATGCAAATCAACATGGAGACAGTGGTGATGAATTGTTACCTGTAGCCCTAGTTTAAGCTAGGTAGTTTGTTTTGGTCAGTACTACCTGTAGAGATGATCGAGTTCGATGAAAATTGGGCAGATGGAAGCTTGGCCATAGTTGAAGTCGCAGTCGGAGTTGTTGGATTTTCGGTGGTCGGAGGGCCGTGATCTTGGCGATGTCAGGTTTGGTTGGGGTTGAACTTTTCTGTTCCAGGTTTATGTTTTAAACTCGAATTCAAATTCGAGCTGAATAGGAGCGAGGTGATGATCGTATTGGACTGAGGGGATGGTCGTTGATGTTTGGAAGCCACCGGAGTTGGCTGGAGTTGATCGGAGGCACGGTGCATGTGCACCGTGCACTTTTGGTTCCAGGTGTTTGCCTGGATATAAGCAGTGGGGGAAACTCGAGAATTACTCGAGTAGGTGCTGTGTACTACTCGAAGCAGTAGGCTAGTTGACTCGAAGTATTTTAGAGGGAGCTCGGGTTAATAGTTGCTACAGGTTTCTACTTAAAACCTGTCAGTTTTTCGAATTTAAAATTTATTTTAAATTTGAAAGCAAGTTTTAAATTTCTTTAATTAAGTAAGTATTTATTTAACATGTGTTTTTAAAGGGATTTAAATGGTTTTAAAAACTTTGTTAAAGTTAAATTTGAATTCATTTTAAATCTTAAGTTTAAAATGAAAGTTAAAAGTAAATTTAAAAGTAAATTGTTTAAAAGTAATATTAATGATAATTTAATCATTAATAAGAATGAAGTTTATCTTAAAGTAAATTAAGATTTAATAATTTAGAATAAAATAAATTATTAAGGTAATTAAAAGTTAATTAATCAATTTAATTAATTTATGACTTGGGTTAATAAATTAGTAATTAAGGGTTTAAAATTGATTAATGAAGGATTAATTAAATTAATTTAAAGCTTAATTAATTTGAATTAAGGATCATTAATTTTATAAGTTAAGATTATAAATTAATGGTTAGGAATAAAATTATTAAAGTAATTAAGGTTTAATTAAGTTATTGTTAAGTACTTAATTAATTAAGTAATTAGAGATTAATTTATTGATAATTAGGATGAATTAAGTTGTAATTAATAATGGTAAATTAATGTTTAATTATTTAAGAAAGATAATTAAAGAATAGTTAATGGTTAACGTAGATCATTAATTAAGGATTATTAAATAATTAATTAATGTGATTAATTTTAGTAATTAAATAGATTAATTAATTAAGGTTAATCATTTGTGAAATTGTTTAATTAAATTACTTAATGAAAGTAATTAATAAATTAATTACCCATTGTAATTAATTGAGTTTATTTTGATTAGTTAAGTTAATTAATTAAGTTTAATTAATTTAAGATAATCATTTAATGATTTGTATAATTACTTAATGTAATTTAATGAGGTATAATTACTTAGGAAAGTAATTAATAGATAATTACTGATGTAATTAATGGAGTAATTAAGGGTAGTTAATTACTTAATGGAATTAATCAAGGGATTAATTAAGAAATTAATTAAGGAATAATTAATTTATTTTAAGAAGTAATTAAGGGTAGTTAATTACTGAATGTGATTAATCAATAGTGATTAATAATTGTGGTTTAATTAAGATTAATTACTTAATGTAATTAATTTAAATAAAGTAATTAATGATGAAATGTAATTAAGGATCATTAATTAATATAATTAATGATGTAATTAAGAATTGATCAATTAAGAAATAATTAATAAATGAAGTGATTAATTAATGTAATTAATTAAGGAGTAATGAAATTAATTATAATTAATTAATAAATGTAGTAATTAAAGGTTAATTACTATAAGTGGTTAAGAATAATTAATTTGTGAAATTAATTTAAGTGCTAATTATTTGAATGTAATTAAATGTAATTAATCAAGGATGATTAATTAAAATGAATAATTAGATAAGGGTTGATTAATTAATTGATAATTAATTAATAGTGACTTAAGCAAGATTGTTAATGATGAAAGTAATTAATTTAATTTATTTTAAATTAATTAGAGATGAAGTATTTAATTTAATTCATTTTAAATTAACTATATATGGTGATTAATAAATCATTGCTTAAGGATATTGAATGATATTGATTTACCTTGAATTGTTTGAGATCTCAGAGATGAGATGATTGATACTGTATGATTTGGATGCTTTGGTTGCATAATGCTGATGATATGGATTATCTGCTTTTATTGATAATGTTAATTATCTCTTGTGAATCTGTGAATTATCTATCTGTATGTAAATAGATAGTATAATTGAATTGGTTTAACTTTAAAAATAACTTGGCCTTAAAAGATACGTTTTGGATTTCGATGAGACCGGGATCGGGTTTCCGTATACCGGTATTCCAGGTCTGGAGACCCGAATACCACATCGATCCAAATTAACGATAGGTCGTGAATCTCAAGTGAAGATGAAGATTTAGAGTGTAAGGGTTATTGTCGTTAACTCTGAGGGTGATTCCAAAACGAGTGTAACGAGATAATGCCTTCGGTTTCGTTCGAACCCGGAACGAACTTGTATGGATTGAATGCTTTCAGCACATCGTCAGGTGGACGATGAGCATTCTAAGTGATATGTTCTGATTAAAGGTAATCGTAACCTCAAGCCTCATCAACCGGGAATGGCTAAAACAGGGGAGGTGCAGCAAGGCTTCGTGGGTAGCACCCACTGAGAGCAAGATAGATCCCTGTCTAGAGGTCCCTTTTCTTTTTATTCGGCTTAGTGTGTGGTTGGTCGCGCCAACTACGGGGTTATCTTGTTCGGAATTATCCAGTAAGGGATGGTTCCGGCTTTGTGTTGCAGGGGAGCGGGCGTACTCCTCGGTACGGTGATCTAGGCCACGTACTGTGACGGGCGGTACCCCAGTAGCCCTGCCATTGTATGGAATCCAAACTCCAATAAGTGCCGTACGTATTAGATGTGCCCAACTATGTTGGAATGTGAGATGTAAGCATTTCAGCTATTTCTATATTTTACTTGAAAACCCTAGACCCTATTATAATAAAATCAGATTTCCTATCAAATGTTTTGGTTAGCGTAAGGTAAAAACTTACCCATGTTTATGTGTGGAAAGTCTTACGTGATACTTTTTCTTTCAAAAGGTTTTGAAGTTAAACAAGTTTAACCTGTTACTCACACCAGACCCATGTCTGACCCAAGTTGTTTATTTCTGTTTTATAAACTCTTGGGTACTCAAATTTTTACGAGTAGCCAAGGGATTCAGGTTAGCCTTGACGAATTATGGAGGAGCAATGGAGCAGGAGGCTTCGGCGTTGTAGATAGATAGTAGTTTCCGCTGTGTTGATTTTGTATTGATCTCTGTAATGTATTGAGATGTAATAACTAGACAGATGTTTATAACTGTCTAGTATATGATATGTAATCTATGTAACTCTGATAAGTGTTGTATATGATACTATGTAATATTTATGTGATATAATATATTTTGTTCGTTTCCGCTGTGAGTATTTGTGTTTGTTTTCTTTCTCTTCTTTTCTTTTCTACTTCTCACCCCTTTCTTTCTTATTAACGATGCGACTTTCTATGGAGAGAAAGTCGTGGTCGTTACAGCTGTTCTGATTGGTAAAGAGAGAACAGTTTTATTTGGAATTTGGCTGAGTTGATCGCAAAAGTGACTTGCGATTGCTGAGTATTCTCTTGAGTTATCTGAACTTTTTCTGGGATGTGTTGTCCAGTTTGTGCTTGTGTTCTTCATCAGCATTTTCATTCTACTCCAAGATCAGAGTGGTGCAGCGAAAGCAATTTGGCGAGTACATCTGTTTGTCTTTTCCAGATAGGAGAAGTTAGTTCGATCTTCTGATGTTTGTGAGTAGAGTTGTGTTTTAGATTATGGGTAGATCTTGAGAGGATCATTGGTTGAGTTATTTTTGGTCCTGATTGTTTCTAGAAGCATCAGCAAAGGTTGAGCTGATCAGGAAGGATCTGTAGACAGCCCAGGATCGTCTGAAGGATTTTGTGGATAAGAGACGGAGGAATTTGAAATTCGAAGTTGGAAACTTCATTGTTGTGAAGTTTTTCTCTGGTTAAAGGGAGCTATAAGATTGGGTAAGTCTGGGAAGTTAGCTCCGAGTTATTTTAGATCTTTTCTGTGATCTAATTTGGATAAGTACTTTGATATACAAGGTTGAATTGTCAGTTTGGATAACTGGAATTCATTGTGTTTTACGTATCTCTGAGGGAATGCGTGTTTGATCTATCTCTGGTTTAGAACCAGCAGTTCAGGAGATTTGGTTGTTGAGTCAGACTCGTCTGTAGTCTGATATCTTGTTTAGTTCTATAGATCTAGATGAGTAGGAGCTCTATAGCTTAGTAGTATTGGTTGTTTGGATTGTTTGTAGAGCGAGTATCCCGGTATATATGTATACTTGGGGAAACTCGAGGAAATTCTATTCAGAATTTTGGCTGGATAGTTAGAATTGTTTGTTTGGATGATTGGTTGCTATGATTGTTAGCATATGGATGATAATACATCCTTGTGATTTAAAAAGATTATTAAATTACCTTTGTTTTAAATTTCGGGGACGAAATTATTTTAAGGGGGGAAGAATGTAATATCCCGGAAATTTGGGGCAATATCAATTTAATAATCTGTTTAAATAATTAAATTGATTTGATAATCTTTGATAATAAAATTTGAATTGGTTTAATAATCTAATTAAATAAATATTTAATTAGTGAATTTTACTAATAAAATGATTTCTATTTATAATGTGTATATATATGTGTGTATATATTGTAAATAGATAAGCTTTGGTTTGAAATTTAATAAATAAATAAAATATTGTTTTTAAATTTCTAATATATATATTTTGATAGTTTGGAAATTATGATTTATTTGATATAAGTTTTTCAAAGCTATTTAAACAAAATAACTATATGGTTTTGAAATGAGATTAATAATCAGGATTATTTTATTTCTTTTTAAATATTGCTTAATAAATAAGATTTAAGAATATATATATAGATAAGTTTAAAACACAATATTAATAGTGTATTGTTTTATATATATATAGATAAGTAACTAATAAATTAAGTAAAGGGTTATTATTTACATTTAAAATAAATAAGATTTTGTAAAAAAAAAAGACAAGTGTAAATCTCTAAGACTTTATTTTAACATGTGTAAATTCCTAAGGCATCATTATAATATGTGTTCTAAGATTAAGATATGAGAAGGACAAGTGTCAAATTAAATTTAGTTTTTCTTTTATTTTTATTTTTAAAGTATTTCAGCTTATATAAACATTTCCTTCTTCCCTTCCATTCTTTTCTGATTCTTTTTCTAAATCTAAGCTAAGTGAAAATCTGAGAATCCACAAACAATTCAGTAATCATCTTCAAAACCAATAGTTCATTTTCAAATCAAAATGAAAACCCTGTAAATCACTTCCCTGTAATACATTTTTCAAGTTCAAAGCAAATCTCTGTAACCAAGTTTGCAAGGCTTTTCATCAATCTGTAAAACAACTCCTCAAATCCAGAAATCCATCTGAAATCCCTGTAACATTTTCAAAATATGTTCTAAAGCAAACCCCTGTAACTCATTTTCCAAAATCTGAATTGCATGTAAACATCTTCTTCAAAAGCCTGCATTTCTTTAACCTGTAAATATTTCTTCAATCGAAGCAAAGGCCTGTTTTCTCTTCAAATCTGGAAACAAGCAATAACCTGGAATCTAAAGCATTATCTCAACAAGATAAATGGCATGCAATGCAAGTTTCCAGCAAACAATTCAAGTTTCAAATCAAAGCCCAGAAGTTAAGGCATTTCAGTTTTAAGAGATTCAAAAGCTTTTCAAAACATATCTGGAAGCTCTGTCTTCTTCAAATTAAGTGAGTAACAATATTTTTAAATTTAAGGATAAAATCTGGTTGCATGCTTATCTCTGAAATAAGTTTGACTGTGAGTATATTTTTAAGTAAATATCTGTGCATGTATGTATATGAATGTTGGTGTGCATGTCTGTTATTTGCTCTGTTCTCAGTTTCAAGTTCAAAGTTTGATTTAAATCCTGTATCTTTTGACTTAGTTACTATTATGGTTTAAGTAAAAACGATAATTGCTTGTTTTATCATAGATTAGGGTTTTAAAAATTTAATTAAGTTAAAATAAACAGGAATGTCTCTAGGAACTAGAAACTATAGTGCATGTTTAAAATAGGTGAAAATTTAAGTATCTAAATTTATCAAGACAGGCATATAATCTAAAACCCTATCCTAAAACATGAATTTTAAAAGTAAAATGATAATTTTTAGTGTTGTATAAATTGAGATATGCTAGTATGAACGGAAATTGGGAAATGGTCGAATTCTGGCGATCGATGTAATCTGGAAGGTCGTGGTCACTAGGGAAGGAAGTGGAATGATCAGGGACTTTGGTAAAAATGCTAGGAAGGTAATTAAGGTACGATGGTGGCGATGGTAATCGAATTAAATCTGTAGACCTAATTTTGGGCATGGTCGAGATTTTGGTGGTCAAGGAAGCTCTGGTGGATCGAGTGCCATCAGTTTCTGGAATTTGGAAGTGGGGACGTTGACGAAGCTTTGGCTGGAAGCACAGATGATCTGATGGTCGGAGAAAGGTGTTCGAGCGTCTTTCCAGACTTGGGTTCCTGTACTTGATGGTGATGGGATACTCGATTTCAAATTCGAGGGGTTGTCGAAGATCTGGTGATCGAGTTAGGGTATGTGGATGATTGTCGACATGTAGAGATTGTCATGGGTGGCCGGAGCTCCGGCGATTAGCCGTGCACGTGTACGTGCATTTTCATGTATCAGTGTTGAGAAGTTTGAGAAGAAGGATGGAAGCTCGAAGTCATACTCGAGAAAATAGGGACTTGGCTCGGGTTCGTTTGGGGAAAACTCGTGTGGGTTATAGCAGTTTTAAATTTTAATATGTCAAGTTTTAATAAAAAGGGGAAGGGAAACTCGAAGTGTGTCTCGGGGGTTTCCAGTTTTTACTCGGGTATTTTAATGTTGGGCTCGGGTAGATTTGATGATAACAGTTTTAAAAACCTGACATTGTTTTCAAATTTAAAATAAGTTTAAATGTGGAGTAGGATTTTAAATAAAATTTAAAATCAAATTTAAAGTATGAATTCAAGTTAATTTGTATCTTAGTTGGAAATAAATAAGTTTATAAATTTATAATGTTTTTATCAAATTTAAAGCATTTAAAGTATATTTTAAAAGGGGTTTGAATTTAAATAAATTGGTTTAAAAATCTTTTAAATGTTAAGTGTTTCTTTAACATTTGGATTTAAAAGGGTTTGTAAATTTAATTTGAATTTGGTTAAAGTTAAATTTGTAATTCAAATTTAAATCTTTAATTTAAAATGAATTAAAAGAAAGATTTTAAGGTAAAATGTTTCAAGTCTTTTTGTTAATAATAATTAAAGTAGTTATAAAGGTTAATACTTTATTTTAAAGATTAATTAAGGTTTAATGATTTAGGATTCATTAAATTAATAAGGAAATTAAAGAGTAATTTAATAATTTAATTAATTAATGATTTAATGTTAATTAATTAAAATAATTAAGATTTTAAGTAAATTAATTAAGGGTTAATTAATTTGAAAGTAAGGATCATTTAATTAGATAAGTATAGATTATTAATAAATAATTAGGGATTAATTAATCAAGGGATTAAAGATTAATTAAATAATAAATTAAGTAATTAGAGATTTATTAATTGAGAATTAATTTATTTGTAATTAATAATGTTTGATTTAAGTTTAATTACTTAAATAAGGAATTGATAATTGATGAGAGATCATTAATTAGAGATTATTAAATAATTAATTAATGTGATTAATTTTGATAATCAATTAGATTAATTAGTATGAAATTAGTTAAGTGTAAATTACTTAATGGAAGTAATCAAAGTAATTTATTTCTTAAGGTAATTAATTAGATAAATTTGATAAGTTTAATTTATTAATTAAATTAAGATAATCACTTGGTGATTGATAAGTAATTACTTAAATGTAATTAGTGAAGTGTAATTACTTAGGAAAGTAATTAAAGTTAATTAATGGATATAATTAACTAAAGATGATTTTAATAATGAAAGTAATTTGAGTTTAATTACTTTTGAATAATTAATCAAAGGATTAATTAAAGGATAATTAATTAAGGAGTAATTAATTTATGAAGTGGAGTAATTAAGGGAAGTTAATTACTAAATGAGATTAATCAAAGGTGATTAATAAATGTGACTAATTAATTATTAAATGTAATTAATTTAAATAAGATAATTAATTAAGAGTAATTAAGGATCATTAATTAATAAAATTAATGATGTAATTAAGAATTGATTAATTAAGATTAATTAATAAATAATAAGTGATTAAAGTAATTAATTAATTATAATTAATTAAGGAGTAATGTAATTAAGTACAGTTAATTTTTAGATGAAGTAATTAAAGATTAATTACTGAAATGGTTTAAGATAATTAATTTGTGAAATTAATTAAGTATTAATTACTTAAAGTAATTAAAGGATTATTAATCAGGAATGACTAATTAAGATGGATACTTAGAGTAATGATTAATTAATTGGTTTAATTAATAATTAAGTAAGCAGGATTTATAGAATGAAGTAATTAGTTTAATTCACTTTAAATTAATTAGATGATATAAATCATTGCTTAAGGATGGATGAATGAGATTGAATGTATTTCATTGTTTGATATCTCTGATGAGATATGATTGATATATGATATGGATGTTTGGTTGAATTATAATGATAATGTGAATTATCTGTTTGGGATGATAATGTAGATTATCTATTGAATTATCTATCTTTGTGTATATAGATAAGAATTGAATTGTTTTAACCTTAAAACAACTTGGCCCTTAAAAGATACGTTTTGGATTTCGATGAGACCGGGATCGGGTTTCCGTATACCGGGATTCCAGGTCTGGAGACCCGAATACCACATCGATCCAAATTAACGATAGGTCGTGAATCTCAAGTGAAGATGAAGATTCAGAGTGCAAGGGTTATTGTCGTTAACTCTGAGGGTGATTCCAAAACGAGTGTAATGAGATAATGCCTTCGGTTTCGTTCGAACCCGGAACGAACTTGTATGGATTGAATGCTTTCAGCACATCGTCAGGCGGACGATGAGCATTCTAAGTGATATGTTCTGATTAAAGGTAATCGTAACCTCAAGCCTCATCAACCGGGAATGGCTAAAACAGGGGAGGTGCAGCAAGGCTTCGTGGGTAGCACCCACTGAGAGCAAGATAGATCCCTGTCTAGAGGTCCCTTTTCTTTTTATTCGGCTTAGTGTGTGGTTGGTCGCGCCAACTACGGGGTTATCTTGTTCGGAATTATCCAGTAAGGGATGGTTCCGGCTTTGTGTTGCAGAGGAGCGGGCGTACTCCTTGGTACGGTGATCTAGGCCACGTACTGTGACGGGCGGTACCCCAGTAGCCCTGCCATTGTATGGAATCCAAACTCCAATAAGTGCCGTACGTATTAGTTGTGCCCAACTATGTTGGAATGTGAGATGTAAGCATTTCAGCTATTTCTATATTTTACTTGAAAACCCTAGACCCTATTATAATAAAATCAGATTTCCTATCAAATGTTTTGGTTAGCGTAAGGTAAAAACTTACCCATGTTTATTTGTGGGGAGTCTTACGTGATACCTTTTCTTTCTAAAGGTTTTGAAGTTAAGCAAGTTTAACCTGTTACTCACACCAGACCCATGTCTGACCCAAGTGTTTATTTCTGTTTTATAAACTCTTGGGTACTCAAATTTTTACGAGTAGCCAAGGGATTCAGGTTTAGCTTTGACGAATATTCTGGAGGAGCAATGGAGCAGGAGGCTTCGGCGTTCGTAGATATAGTATTCCGCTGTGTTGATATATGTGATAGTGTCTTGTCTTGTATTTGAGTTGTAATGTCTAGACAGATGTTTATAACTGTCTAGTAAGTGATGTATATGCTGTGTAACTCTGTAAATTGTTGTATACTATGTAATAGTTTATGTTATTAATATAATTTATTCGTTCCGCTGTGAGATCGTTGTTGTTGTTTCTTTCTTTCTTCTCTTCTTTTCTATTTTCTACCCCTTTCTTTCTTATTAATGATACGTCATTCTGTAGAATGAGTGGCGGGTCATTACAGAGTTGTTTGGCCTGGTTGGAAACAATTAAACGCAGTCGAATGTTAGCACTTCCGATTTCTTCTCCATCCTTAACCAGTCGAGCATGATGCCCCAATAGCTTCCTGGTTTCCTCAGCAACCCGGTCAATGTTTGCCTTAGCTTCGTCCCCCAAGGTTACAACCCGAGTGGTAAGCAAATCAAGGTCCAGGGACTTGGCTTCGTCAAGCACCCTTACCATGGGATTACAAGGGAGAAGGTGCTCACCAGTAGCCTCATCAAAAGAAATATCGTGAGAATCCGGATCCAGATCCGGATGACCCGCAAACGGATTACGAGCCAAGCCAGGATGGTCTATCGGGATAACAGTAGGATTTTCAGACGGGAGCGGGGAAGGAATAAACTCAGTGTTCTCCTCCGTGGTACCCTGAAGAGGCTGAGTCGGAGGCTGAGGACCAGGTGAAGATTCAAACAAGGGGCGACTCCTCTTTTTCCTTTGAATATCCTCTTCGATAACTCCAAGAAGGGGACGGTAGCCGACTACATCTCCAGGACGGTTAGTCGGAGGCTTTGGTTTAGTAGAAGCCTTGAGGAGTTTGTACTGTTCAAGACGGTGCCGAACATCCGACACCTTGGCCACTTTACCCGCTCCTGTAATAAAAGTCAAGTGTTACGAGCATACATTGAGCTATAATTCAAGAAATACATCAAGTCAAGAAGAGTAAAAAAAAGACGCATTTGTTATACAAACCCTGGGAAGGAGTGGGATACTGCAATAAGTCCTTGATCTCATTCCAGGACGGGAGCTGACCATAAAATATTCCTAAGTCCTTATCATAAATGGAGTCTGCAGAAGTCAAAAATTCACCTTGAGTCGCGGGGGTTGCCTCAACTAGAACACTTTTGGAAGATGAGTCGGCGCCGGGTCCGGCCTTGTTAGCTTTCTTAGGCCCCTCTACCAGAGCCGTTTCTCGCTCCAGCCCTTCGAAAGCCAAGCGGAAAGCATCGTCCGTCCACTCCTGGATCACACCCGCTTGCTTAGAAGACAAAGCCCCAGCACCATCACCACTCTGCCCATCACCACCATCATCACCACTCTGTCCATCGCCTTCTCCACCACTACCACTCTCCGCCTCACCTCCTTCACCCTCGCCTCTTTCCTCCTCCTCACCTTCCTCCTCCGGAGCGTCTGGACATGTGCTGGGGGAGGGTCCATCGGATTTCTTAAGTTTCTTCCCCCCGACAATTGGATGATGTGAGAAAGGTTTCCTTTTACCACTCTTCGTCGTAGCCCCTCCTTTAGCTTTGGCGGCCCTCTCTTCAGCTGTGTATCTCTGCTTGACCACAGACTGACGTGGCAGAATCAGGTTGTGCCCCAGAAGAGTAGCGTTCCTGATCAAATAAGAAGCCGCCCTCTCCCTTTCCGGAATGGCTTCTATTTCCTCAACCATCCGAACCAGACGTTCGTTCTCTACAACCGCAAAGCCACCTGTCACTAGCAAGAAATAAAGCACGTAAGGAGAAGTATTGCGGTCAGAACAAAAATTATAAATGATTTTCAACTTACAGCCAGAGGTGAAGCGGCGGAAAGAAACGGAGTCATCCTTGACAAAAAACCATTCCTTCTTGAAAATGCTGAATTTCGAATATAAATCCAGGACTGGCTTGAAGGACACAGCCGACTCTAAGCTAATATATGGAGACCCCTTCTTGTAGCCTCTCAAGTTGTACAAGTACCGGATTTCCCGGTTGGAAGAAGGACGCCCGTATCTCCTCTGGAAGATAAGGAACAGACTCACCAAGATGGCATAGGAGTTGGGCTGAAGCTGGAAAGGAGCCACCTTCAAGTATATGATGAAACTGACTATCCAAGCGTTAATAGGTGGGATAGCACCGCACATACAATGATACCTGCTATAGGCAAAATATCCTTCAGGAGGGTTATACCGCATCACTTCATTCCCCGGCAGCATCATATGCGCCCTATCGATCCCAAAAGACCTAGATATAATATCAAGCTGCTCATCTTTGAGGGAGCTAGGGAAGCAGTCAGGCGGTGAGTTTAAGAGCTCTTGAGGACCATACCCGTCTACTAGCGATCTTGGGGTTGGTCCTTGTCGTTTTGGTTCTGCCTGGACTAGGGGCACCATGGAGGACTCTCCTTTATCCTTGGATTTCTTCCTGTCAGAACGAGTTTCTACTTTATGAGACATTATCTGCAACACGAGAAAACACATCGTCAGAACGAGGGATGTAGACAGACAAATTCAACACATAAAAAACATCGTTCGATATCCCGGGTCTTAGAGTTCATCCGGCATCCATGTTCCCCAAGTACCATTCGGTAGTCCCGGTCTTGGAGTTCATTCGGCACTCGTGTTCCCCAAAGTGTCATTCGGTAATACAAGGCGAAAGTTCATTCGGCGCTTATGCTCCCCAAACTCATTCGGTAGCTCTAGCATAAGGTTCGTTCGGTAGAGTGGAACCTCACCTGATTCGGCAGTTAAGAATCTGGATCGGCTCTTTCAAACAGTAAGAAATGACGAAGACGTGGAGCCCATACTTATAGGCGAATAGAAACGACCGGACCAACTGGTTCGGCGCTCGGGACCGAATGAGAGTGTCCAAGTCGAAGGGCCTAAAACAAAGCACGACATATGCTGGCATATGCCCCACTTTGGGGGGCAAATGTTGGGTGCGTTTCCACCACCACCGAGCCAGAAAGAAGAAGGCATCGCCGAACCATAGGGAGGAAAGTCCCACCGAACCAACACGTCTCCAAGGCCCTGCCAAACCAACCCTTGCTCCACTACCTGTCGAACCAAACACAAAGCATCACTACCGAACCGGAAGCCACTCCACCTACCACCGAACCAACCCATCTCCCAGGTGCTACCAGACCAAAGTCCCACCGAACCTACCGGACCAAAGTACCACCGGACCGAAGCACTACCAAACCAAGGCATTGTCGAACCAACGTTGCCAGGCCAGATTGCATCAGCCCAGGCCCACCAGCAGCTATATACATCCAGAACTCCTATTCCCAGCCTCACTCTATAAAAGAGGGGTAGGGGTACAACAATGGCGGACAAGTTTGAGAGCTGAAGCACGAATAGAACTTTCAAACAACCTTCATATACTTGTATCAAAGCTTTGTACTTGTAATCTGAACAGTAAAGGAGAATAACATATAAAGTGGATGTAGGCACATTCTGGCCGAACCACTATAAATCTGTGTGTCTTTTACAGTTTAGTCCATGATTTTTATATATTTTCATAAATCACCCAGATCACTAAAAACAACATAAAATCAACTAAATCATACGACTTGGAGGTGTTTGCCCATTTTTTGTGCAAACAATCTCTATTTCTTTGTGTAGCAAGATCGGGTAGAAGAGAACGAACCAGATTGTTTATAAATTGCTACTCTATAATATAATGGCGGCTTTATATATAAATAGAAAAGGAGCAGTAACCACTTGCATTTTGTTTTTTTTTTCTTCAAATGAAGTATAAGAAAGTGATGAGCAACAGTTTCAAAATAGGAGATAAGCAATTGCCACCATTCCACTTCATCATATACGAGCTTTTATATTATTTTTTTAGTAAGCATGGAAATGAAAAAGGATGAGCACGGTAACTATTGGAAAAGAAATACGAACAACCTCGAATTTTATCTATAAACTAATATTATATAATTGATTAAAACGAAGCACTGCAACGAGCCAGAAATTATGGAATATGTGGAACCACAGAAGTTAAAGTCTTAATTACAATGAGTTATAAAAGATGGTGGCCATTCATTTCACAGGAAAACAAACGAATGGATGTAGGGAAACAAAAGGGTTCGAACGATCACTACGACTAACCATTTTATGGTCACTACGTACCATACACCGAAATGCACAAATGAATATGCTGCAAAGATCAGCACGATGAGACGAACAGAACGGTACACAGATATCAGCGATGCGATCATCCTATCAAAAGTCGAATTTTTGTGCCAAACTACTGCTAAAACGCTGAAAATAAGATAAATGAAGTTAGAACAGTCCAAATTCGACGAAACGAATTATGCCGTCTCACTTAGAAAATGATTTACATTTTTATTATATAAAAATATTCAGGTTTCGAAAATATTTCATTTCCATCAAATTGACTGATTTTAAATTGAAATTGAAAATTACACAACATGACCAACTTCCATATTTTCCAATGAAAATTTACCATTTGCTATGTTTTAAATAGACGTATTCCAAATATCAAATTTTCATTTCAAAAATTTACTATTTAATTTCAAGCAAAATTTCAGTTAATTACGTTATTTAAACCGTTAAAATTTATGGGTCATTACATAATTAACTAAGCAATTATACGTTATAATTGTACGTTATTTATGGTAATTATTATATAAATAAATACGTGCTTATTATTTTATATGAGTGTGAAGAGCATGCCCTAACCAACATTAAATGTCAATTCCTTTCTAACAATAATAATACAAGTCCTTTTTCCATATTATCAATGGTGCCACATTTTTGCAATATCCATGATAATGGATTTCATTATCCTTAACAAGGGATTCAACATTCAAATTAAAAGATTGTAATAAATAGACTTATACATAATAAAAATTTCAACACAATTGCATTAAATCATGGAATAATGTCAAAAATATAAATTGCTATTCTAATTTCAATCTCTATTCAACCCCTTTTCAACAAATAATTTAAACACTTCTCTTTTATTTCATATGGAACGAATAAATTCATACTTTACATCCTATTCCTTAATTGAATTTCGTAATCAAATTAAAATTAAAGAGAGTGGAGTAGAAACCGAAATCACCAAAATTGCAAAAACTACATGTTCCAACAATTTAATGTAAACAATTGAGAATTCCAAGAACATTTTAAATTATAGGAGTTTTGGATGATTTCATTTTATTTTAATTTCGTAAACCCAAACCCCCAAGGCATATTCAAATCCATGATATACTAATCAATTAATAAAATAAAAGACTAAGATTTCCACCTATAGTTGGTCCTTAACTTTGCTTTACTTTGGATTTGGAATACCCATTGTAATCTCCTTCAGATCTCCTCTTATTGATATATATACAACAAGAGATTTGCATATATATTAGATTCAGAAAGGTTAGAGGAGAAGAGGATTAGAAATTAAATAATAAACAAAGATATGTATATAGGATTTCTAACCTGAAACCCTAATGGAGTATTCTGAATCAAAGAAGAAATGAACTGATAGAGTTTTGTTGATATTTCCAAAATATTTGTTAATAAAAGTGAGGGATATAGGGTCTTACTTATAGAGATTGAAACGTATCAAAACCGTAGGACGAAATTATGTTTGAATAGATAATTCTAAAATGTTTGTTAATAGCACAACCCTAGCCGCCACTAACAGAAGTGGTCAATAGCCCTATATGCACCGGTCGACCGGCTGGGGTCGGCGGGCGATCCGTTCGCCTATTTTGGAAATGTAATTACTTCTGTACCATTGGTTTTATTTAATTCCATTATTATACTTTTAACGTTAAATTTATGTTAAAAATTTCTTAACCCCCAATTCTAATCTCAGTTAATTTTCGAATTTAAAATTTAAAATTTAATTATTTATTTAAATTTGAATTTGAATTAAATTATTTTAAACCTAAAAACTTTAAATGCCTAAAACTTCTTCGTTTGAGCTCCGTTTTTAGCATATTATATATGGAAATAGATTAAAATTTCGCCATGAACGCAACGCAACAACTTTTGGGCCAAATTCCAACTTTTACAAAATTTCCATTTTTACTCCTACTTAATTTAATTTAATTTTTGCTGTTTTTACGAGGTGTTACATTCTTCTCCCTTAAAAAGGATTTCGTCCCCGAAATTTTTTCAAGGGGTAATAGCTTACCAAATAATAACATCCATGTTATACAACCAAGCTATCTACACAACCATCTACTCAACCAAAGTGCAACATGATTAGGTACTATGGATATGCTATAAATGAGCTCAACCCTAGCATGAATGTGTGATTGTGTCATGCAACTATATATGCAAACATCCTAAACATTCATAAAACTTATACATGAGTGTAAAGTGATTATGTAAAACTGTAACATCTCCTACCATGCAATCTAGCAACCACAATGCAATCAAAACCCTAATTTTGGAGAGAAAAGTTTACCAGAGAAAAGCATATGACGAGAAGTCCTCATGCCTTCTACCATACTTTCTCCACACTGTAATTGGACCAATCTAATTTCTTTATTATAGAGCTTTCTAGTTTTGTGGTGCATAATGCATGTAGTGGCACAAGACGCTATTGACTCCTTCTCGGTAGCTCTTAATTGACTAGGCTCTATCACAATTTCTATGCTATGAAGGTATTTTCTCAAATGCAAAACACAAAAAACGTCATGGACTCCTGTCAACTTATATGTTTTCTTATTTTCCCCAATATTGGGAAAGGCCCAATAAATCTTGATGCCAACATTTCCAACTTTCCAAACCTTATGACCTTCACATTCTGCCTAACCAACTCTATCTTCTCGAAGTCTCTTAATTCAAATCTGGTCTAAGTAGAATTTTATCGATGGTATCCCATCCTTATTTTGGCGATTTGTATGGCTTCCCATAAAGTGCTTTAAGGGTGCCATACCAATCGTCTGTTGGTGACTACTATTATACACGAATTCTCCTAAGGGTAAGTGCTGCTCCTGATGTTATCCAAAGTCCACGATGCAAGCTCTCAACAAATCCTCCAAGTTCCCATTCTCACCTTCGGTTTATCTGTCGGTCTTTGGTTGGTAAGTGGTGCCAAGATTTAACGAAGTTCCTAAAGCTGCCAGCAATCTCCTCTAAATTTTGCTGTCAATTAAGGTGTCCCTATTACTAATTATGCTAATCGAAATTCCAAGAAGTCAAACTTTCACCTTGATATGATTCTATGCTAGAGACGCTGCGGTCCTATTGCTAGAATGGCAACAAAAGGGTCTCTTTCTCCTAGCGATAAATTTTTTCTACCTTCTTTTCCGTCCTTGTCTAATAAAAAATTCTCTTTATATGTCTATATATTTTATCTCTTTGTTGAATGGTGACATTCTATGAGCTAATTTTTTTTTCCCAACATTCCAAAGTTTTGAGATTTTAACATTTATTTACTTTAGGTTGCTAACCTAATTTTTCATTAACTTCCAGTCTTACCTATGATTTATCGCTAATTTAGTGTCCCCATAATTTTTTTATTTATGTTGCTTCTCAATATGTATATATTTATTAAGTGGTTTAATCTCATTCATTAAATCAACAAAAGAATAAATAGGGATATATCTTATACCACATCATACATTTTTCTAAAAACTAAAGGAGACAACTAGTGATTACAACCTAAAAACTCTAAAAGAAAATTTTGCTGGAAGCTGCCATTTATAATCAAGCGGTATGAATGGTGTTGAGGCCATAACACTCCTTACTAAATTAAGATGAGTATTCCTTAACATGTCATTCCATTATTATCTATTTTCTTAGTTTTCCTTTTTGATTTCTAATGAATATTGTCCATCCATAACAGTTGTTCATTATTGTCAAAATTTAACCATCCCCAATTAATCCTTATTTAATCCCTTTAGCCTACTTCACATTCCAAAATCTATCCATTACTTAGATCTAATTCTTCCATAAATGCCACATTAAGTTTCCCTAATCAATCCCCACTTAATTCCTCTTTCCTCTCATTAATTACAAATTTATCATTAATTACAAATTTATTGTCCATTAAATTTGTAATTAATGTCCATAAATCCTATTCCATTAATTAGTAACCAATATGCGTATAGTCATAATTTATGCTATTTATATATATTCTTATTTCTAATCGCTAAGTGTGGTTGAATGTGTATACTAATTTCTAAACTAGAACGCTTAACTCCACATTTTTAATTATTAGAGCTATTCTTAAAAAGGACCATCGTTACAATCTCCCATAAATTAACAATAGATGTGATTTTTTTGCTTTATTTGAATTTAAAAATAATTATTCTTTTCTTCTATTGGAAGTGATAGTGTAAATAAATGGAAAGGATATCCATATCCTACAGATCTCTTTCCATTTTTGGTGCATCCTTTGTTAATTCAAACAACGTGCTTTTATACATATTTTAGAATATGGTAATTTATGGAGATTACATGAAAAGTACTCCAAATAAATTAAAACATAGAAAGTTACATTCTAAGCTATCTAGGGCAATCTAATTTACAACCCAATTATAGATATGAAATATCTTTATCATTTATCAACTTCTTCAAATAGAGGTTTGGGACTGATTTCAAATTTCTAGAACAAGTTGTACATTCTATTCCTATTTTATTCATATCCTAAAAACTTTAATCTGTCATACCTAGGTAGTAATCTTTATCTACTCCATAAAAAATTATTTTCACAAATTTTTTGGTAAACCAAAATTTCAACATCAACAAAATAATAAACTATTTTCATATAAATAAACTTATTATATTAAATTCAGAATTAGCATTTATTACCCCCATTTCTTGTAAAACTTAAAATTTCACAAATAGGAAGTACCAAATTCAAAATCTCCCTCTTTGAAAATATAAACTTAGAAATCTTCATCAAGAATTCAAAATTGCTTAGTTCCAAGAAGTAACAAAATAATCTCTTTTTAAAACATTCTTCATCGAAGACTTATTCCTTTAAAAGTTAGACTTTTAATTCATAGTATTCAACAATTGCTTGGTTTTCAAAAAGGAACTATAAAATACTTCCTTTTTCAATGACTTACTATAATAAAGACTTACTCCTTTCGAAAATAGGATTTTTAACACAAAACATTCAAAATTCAATTAACATTCCAAAATAATAGACTGAACTGGTCACAAGACAGTTATTTTATTTAAAAATACACATCAACATCTATTGCTTTATTACTCCAAATATATTGTCATTTAACCAAATACTTTTTATAACTTTATTCAAAACTCTTACAATCTTTCACAATCCTTTTCATGTCGGCTCCAGTAATATTCTTATTCATAAAATTTAAAATTCGAATAGGAAAAACGTATATATAAGATTCTTATCTTTACATGGATGCCTTTTCTTCTATACAAAAATATCTAACTCATTTATTAGTTACCATCCAAATCCTCAATTGCCAAAGATACCTTTAAGACTTTAAATGATGGAAAACTAAAGTAAACGAAGATAACTTCTATCTTATTCTTATTACTCCTCTCCTACATTATTTATTATTGGATTAAAAATTTTAGTTCTATTACTAGCAAAATTTCAGCTATTATTCTCCATATACCCACCTATCTTATCAAGAATTCTTATCCTTTTTATTCTCTATTTTCCTATTACAATCGGGTGTCATTTCCATTTATACACCCTTTTATAAAGAATTTTAAGGAATATAACATCCAAATTTATAAAATAGAAGAAATCGTATAAAAATAGAAGAATCCAAAAGTTGAAAACTTTTTAGTTCAACAAATTTTAAATTGAGAAGTTAACAAATGAAAACCTTTCCTCTCTTTTTTCAACTTTTCAAGTCGTTAAATTTACAATTAAAAATCATCCACCGTTTTATTTTTTTAAATGTTTCACCACCTTTAAAATTATATCCTCTTTCGAATCTTTTTTACAAATGGTAGTATATTTCCAACGTCGTCTAAAATCACTTTCTACCAAAAAATTAAACTTATAATGCATAAGATCTTCACTTAATAATCTTTTTAGAAGCTCTTTCAAAACATTCAAGGAGTTTCAAAAAAGTTTATATCAAATTCTTTCTCATATGGTAGGATATAAAAATTGGCTTTAGTTATTCTTTTCTTTGAACTTTCCTACTCAATTCTCTTAAAAATCTAGTTATATTCTTATGATGATTAATGTACACTTTCTTATGGAAGCTTATTTCATTCCTTCTTTACACCTCACTTTCAAATTTTTACCAATATTCTACCTTATACCTTTTAATTAATATTTAATATTTTATTCATTACCTCCATAAACGTCACTTTGTCCGTATTAAATGGTTGTTATCTTAACGGACATTTTCTAAAGACATTTATTTACTCATTCAAACTTTAACTTAATAATCTCATTAATATATTTAATTTCTTGTAACTCCTCAATTATTACACATTCATTATTTATTAAATATGGAGTTACAACCTTTCCATCCACATTTTCTACCTCTATTATTAATATGCTTATAGGGTCCACGATTATAAGAAAATCTAGGTCCAACAAAGTAGTCAAGTACTATTCAGCTTCTGGGGCGCTTCCATATGTTGTAATCATGCTCTTCTCCATCCACTCTTAAGATATGATCTCTACTCCATAAGTAATCGGAGTAGGATTATAAATTTAAATCTATTTATTATTCCAACCCATAGTCATTTCGCCATCCTTTTGGAATATGAAAGCAACTACTACTATAGTTGGAATTTATAGAGTTAGGCGTATATTCAAAATAGGTATATATTTTATAGTAAAAAGTTTAGAAAAACCTTTTCAAAATAACAATTAAGCCACACATATGTATATTTTTCCCATTGATCGAGTAATCTAAGCTCTGATACAAAATGTAAGAACCCACCTCAAAACAGGCCTAAATTCCGACTCAGAAAAGGCCCTCGAAACTTAGACCCATTCCAAAGCTGGTTGTTGGTTGTTAAAAAGAAAAACCATATAGAGCTATTTATCTATTCTTTCACAACTCACAACATAAGGGATAAAATATAATAACAATAATGATACCCATTTATTTCAAATCATTTGAAATGTCATAACACAGAACAAAGCATAATGTCAATAACAACCGTTACATCATTTTGTTCCAAAAATACATTTTATGGGTACAATAGAACATAACAAGAAAATGTAGATAACAATTGGCCAAAAGCTTTACTCTTGCCATCTTTAAGCATCATCAACTCCTTCTATAATTCGTGTTGTAATGAGGAGGGAGTTTGAACAACATGTGTCTGATTAATAGAAATCTCGAGCCTTACTATTCAGTACTTGAGTAGTATAATTTAAATAAGAATATGTCTTATGTGTTTTGAAACCATTTGATACTTCATATAAGGACAAGATGTGAGCCCTCAATCAATAACTTAATACCGTCAATTCTCGTAGTAGGTTTTCTTATCCTATAACCCATAACCAATGTCATAAATGTCTATCAATGCAAGAGATAAAACCCAAGCCACTTAATATCTTTTAATGGAAAATAGGAAGACTCTGACCATTTAAGACCTCAATTGAGGTAGGGCCCCATCGTTTAATACATATTCCCAAGACGGACCCCACAAAGATATCCATTTAGCTGACGCTGCATAGAAACCTCTTCGGACACTTAATACTGTTTAAGTGAACCTTTTTGAGATATCCTTAACTGTGCCTAAACCTAATTACAACCATTTAATACATTGTTTGGGGAAGAAGGCGGTCCCTCAAACAACCACTTAATACCTCCAAAACCCGAAGCAGGTCCTTTTTCCTTTGACCCGTACCCACAATGACGTTTCACATTAGTTTGACTATTCATAGGTACCGGTAGCCAGATTGACTGGGCAGATTCACCCTACATAATTGGGACGAACATCGCGTCATTGTAATAACTTATCATAAGTGATGTCTCACATCAGCCCCAAATGACACTACTGGTAGCCAGATTAGCTGGCCAGACTTCCATGTTTTCTCAAAATGAACTCAATTTGCGTCAACAACATTGGTCAAGTTCCTTGCATCTATGATCTTGATATTTTTTATATACTCCCGAAAAGGGCAATCGTGTTGCCAATGCCCTTAGTCATAAGCAACAAGCGAATGTTTCTTTATTGATATCCGAATGGAATGATCGCGAGACTTTATCCACTTGCGAGATTCGAGATCGTGAATCCGATTTATGTTCATCTCTTGTTTTGTGTAGCCTTGAGGCTTATCCTTCTCTTTTGGATCGCATCCTTGAAGCTCAAAAGTAAGATCCTGAATTGGCTTTTCTTAGCCAAAGTTGATGGGATCAAAATAAGGTTGATGGTTTGAAAGATTTTAAAATCGATGCTCGTAGTGGCATTCGAAAATCTGGTAGACTTATTGTGCCAAATATTTGTGATCTTCGTAAAGACATTTTAGAAGATTCTCATCGTTCTAAATTTACCATTCATCCCGGCAATAGTAAAATGTACGCGGATATGAAGCGACTTTATTATTGGGATGGGATGAAATCTGATATCACTAATTTTATAAAGCGTTGCATGACTTTCCAACTCGTTAAAGCCGAGCATCAAAGGCCCGGTGGGTTATTGCAACCTTTGGACATTCCAATTTGGAAGTGGGATCAAATTTCCATGGACTTCATTGACGGTCTTCTCCGTTCTTGTTCGGGTCATGACAGTTTATGGGTAATTGTAGATAGACTTACAAAATCCATCCATTTTCTTCCCGTTCGGTCCAACCGGACCATACCTATTTTGGCTAAACTCTTTGTCAAGGAAATTGTTAAATTGCATGGAGTTCCTACTTCTATTATTATTAATCATGATCCATTATTTTATTAGTGGATTTTTGGTAAGGTCTTCAAAAAGCTTTGGGAACAAAGCTTAATTTTAGCACCGTTTATCGTCCTCAGACCGATGGACAAATAGAGCGTGTGAATCAAACCTTTGAAGATCTTCTGCGTGCATTTGTTCTTGATTTTGGTGGAAGTTGGGAAGATCATATTACTCTTGTTGAGTTTTCTTCCTATAATAGCTTCCAATCTAGTATTGGTATGGCACCTTTGAGGCACTCTACGGAAGGCCATGCCAATTCCCTTCGTGTTGGCTTGAAGCCGGTGAGAAACTGGTTTTAGGTCTAGACTTTATTGGTGTTCATTTGTGTTTCACCTATGAAGGTTGTTGTGCGTTTCAATCGATCGAGAAAGTTAGCACCTCGATATGTTGGCCCATTTCCTGTAACGACCCTGAATTTTTGACATTTAAAATGTGAATATTTAATTGAGTTTAAATATTCGAATGATAATTTAATTTGAAATTCAATTATCGGAATGAATTTGGCGATTAAATTATTGAATTTAATTATTGAAACTGGGTAAAAAATTTGAATCTTTAGTTTTAAACTGATTAAAAATAATCTGAAGGCTTGGAAAATTTATATTGAGTATACTGAAGATAATAAAAGTTTCAGGATCGAATTTGAAACTGTTTTGTTCAGTTTTGAAATTGTATCGTTTAAATTGAATTTAAAAATATCGTTCCGGGGCACAGTCTCGGAATTCGATGAAACTAGTTTCATTGGATCCGTAATATTGTATTATTATCGGATTTCAATTTTCGTAATGTTTAGTGATCGTTTGGCCGTACGATAAGCAAACGCGTTGAAATTAAATCGAAAATTTAATATTATAACTGGTCCGAAAAGCTATCTTCTCCATACGATCAAATTTGGACTCGAAACCTTTTCCATCGCATTCGGAATAGGCGTATAACATTACGAACGCCTAGCGGCACGCCTCGATTGGAGGTTGAGATTTTGAGTTGCATTTATCGGACGTTTTGAATTGAAATTTAAATTAAATAAGATATATATCTATTCTCCTACAACCCAACATCCAGCTGCCTTTCCTTCAAATCACTGTCTCCACTCGTACACGCAGTCATCATTTCCTCCCCTTTATTTCATTTCACAGCCGAAGAAAATTGTACTCGAAGCTTCAAACAGAAAAAAATATCTATCGTTCAAATGAAATTTAAATGGCCGCTTGCCCTTACATTTTCAAATCGAGATTTTCTTCCAAATAAAAAAAATCGCAACCTAATTTCTACTATCCCGTTTCAAATGCTCTGATCCACTCCAAATTAAAACAAGGGAGGACACGGGCTGGTACTCGAATCGCGATGATAGAGGGGGTTCGCGACTCGTTCGCATGGGACTGCTTGACAAGGGTATCGTCAAGGCACGCGGTTGTGGTTCGTCGAGCAATTCTGGGGAGTTCTGGAAGGCGGCACGAGCAGCAGCCAGGGGAGGCTCGCGTGCGCACTCGCGTAGGGATGGGTTCTGTTGGGAATGGAGGTCGCGAGGGTGTCGAGTGGCCTGGCGAATCGATGATGGCAAGTTGGTCGATCTTGAAAAATCACGTCACCGCGATGGGCGATGTCAGCTCAGGGGCGAAGCCGATAGGATAGGCTTTCGTGATGCTCTGAGTGTTGTCGTGAAGGTGGATTTGGGGCATGGGTATGCTCGGTACTGTTCTCAAAGCAGGCGATTGGGAATAGGGTTCAACGATGGAGGTTAGGGCATTCGCATTCATGTGCGCGAGCGTGGTGTCACCAAGGATGCAGTAGTGATGTTGCAAACTAGGGTTCTGATCGATTTGGCAACGCGTAGGTGAGGCAGCGAGGTAAAAATTTTCAATTTGCCTTCGTTTGAGAGAAGAAAACTTTATAACCTGCCTAACATATATATTTATTTTACAGAGAGAAAAAAAAAATATATAATCATTGCAGTAAAGAAAATTTTAAAACAGATCTGTTTCCTTTTAATTTAATACATGTATATAGGTTTGGAAAATGAAATTTGTTTATTGGAATTCAATGTCTATATAGGGTTAAATTTATAGAAGGATGAAAAACAATTTTTATTTTTATAAGGTTCAGTATATATACGTGTAAACAGTAAAACGAAGATAAATCTGTTTTTAATTAAATAAATATATACATATAAGTGAAACGGTTAATATATGTGTATATAGGAGTTTGAAAGTATAGGAATTTTAAAACAATATGAAGTTTATAAATAATTAGATTCTTGAAATCTATAAATTGTTTGGTTGCTGAAAACAATTATGAAAAGGAAATTTAATAATTAGTTAATTCAATCTATAAAAATGGAAATTAATTTGTTCGATTTAATTCGAATATTGATATATTGTATAAATTGTTATACAAGGTTTAATACATCGGAATGGAAATGGATTGCAAAATTAAAAGCAAAGGTGAGATCTTCTCACTCAATTTGAAAGGTGGAAATTTTCAGTTATTGTTTGTTTGTGGTTTGAATGTGATATTAGATATAGTAGGATATATCTATATATATAGCAATATATACATATTGGCATATGTATATATTGGATTGATTGATTTCCCGCCTCGTATAGCGGATGAGACCCTATTGCGCCGTTAGTAAGCGGATGATATTTTATAAAACCCATATACCGCAATATTCCACCTCGAAGTGGAATTGGTATTGTGCTAACATCTGTGGATGCAGGGAAACAGGTTGGAGGGATCCAACAGGATTCCTCAAAACATTTGAATTGATTTCATATGTTGTTTGATTGATTATTTATAATCTGTGTATGATTATATCTGTGATTGAATTTGTTGAGAGCTATAATTTAGCCGAATATAATTTTGGTATCGTTGGATACCAGAAATAAATGAAATTGGATTTCTGAAATTAAAATTGAATTTTTGATGGTTTGGAAAAATAAAAGAATTTATTTTAAAGGAGATAAATTTATTTGAAATCATAGTGATAATTGATTGGGTATTTAAAATAAATCTTTGAGGAATCGATATGAAAACTTATTTAATGTTGAATCAAAAATTGATTTTTGTGTTGAAAATAAATTTGGGAATCGATTTGTAAAATGATTTGGTAATTGGGATTAAAAGTTAAAATCAATTTGAAATGTGATTCGGTGTTGAAGTAAATTCAGAAATAAATTTGGAATTCGTTTTGGATTGGAAATAAAATGGAGAAATCAATTTTTAAAGTTGATTCGGGGTTGAAAATGAATATTTGGAAAACGATTTGAAAATCGTGTAAAAGTGGATTTTTAGGAATGTAAATTCCGAATAGAAGTTGTAAAGGAAAGGGAAATTTGTTTTAAAAAAATAAATATTGATTTATTTTTAAAAGTGTGGAAAATATGGTTTGAAATCGGATTTTCAAAGTGATGAAGTGTGGAAATAAATTTACAAATTTGAAATGTAAATTTGAAATAAATCGATAAGGATTTATCAAATTGGTTTAAATGGACCATAATATGATTTGAAATTGATTTTCAAACGTGAAGTATGAAATATGATTTGAAATTGATTTTTAAATGTGAAGTGTGGAAGAATATATATCTTGTGAAAAGATTTGAAATTAAATAAATAATTTGGGAAAAATTATTTGAATTGGATGTTTGTTATGAATGTTATTGATAGTTAAATAACCGACTATCAATATTTGTCTTTGGAATGACACTTGATTTGTTTTTAAAACAAACGCTCATTATTCGGTTAAGCCGGGAGAGGACCTTTGTGTCATATAACCCATTCCGAATAGTGATACGTTGCGAATGGATAGCATTGAAGACCGGTGTGAAGACCGGATATTTGTGAAAATGAAAGGACAACCTGTCGAATGTCTCTGCACCGAGTTGCTCCGGTATAGAGATTTATATCACTCTTTTTGTGATGGGAAGTCCGGACGTGATTAGTGAATATCCGGATTGCAAGGGCTTCTTTGGAAGTGCCTTCGGTTCCGTTCGATCCCGGAACGGACTTGTATGGATGTGTGTCTGACGTTACACTTTGAGATGTAAAGCTGGTTTCTATCAAATACAATTCTGTTGGTGGCGGAGAATTTATTCTCTTAGCTTAACACCCTTCTCTGAGACGTACGAGCTCAGAGGTTATGTAGTTGATGGTTACTAGTGATACATTCCCAATTTGGTAATGTGGCACACGAAGTGCTGTTGATCAATTGTGGATCAAAGCGTTGCTTTGTGAAGAAGCGTGGCTTTGTGAAAAAGCGTGGCTTTGTGAAAAAGCGTAGCTTTGTGGATGAGACTTCGTCGAGCCTCACAACCCGGTAATGGTCGAAACAGGAATGTTGCGACAAAGGTTTGTAGGGGTAGCGCCCCTAGGGTATGCCATTTCCTTCTGGATAAAAGGTGATATCATGGTATGGAGCCCAGATATTTTACCTATGTTGATTATATTTTGTGGCTGTTGCTTTTCGATTGAGGATCCTCGGATAAAGGTTGGTAACAACCGGGGGATGGCATAGCTCGTGTGTTAGTTACCTAGTTACAGCTCGGTTAGAGCGTGAGGTAGCGTCGGCCTTTTGTTTGCGGAGATCCGGTTAGGATCCGGAGCGTCTTTCCAGAGGCGTTTCTATTTCGGTAAGGAAGTTCCTTAGCCTGATCATTTGTTGGAAATCCAAAGAAACAATACGAACCCTGTACGATTTTTAGTTGTATTACCTGCTATGGAATGTGGCGGTAACCTGCTACTGAACGTGGTAGCTATAGTAGGCATACAACAATAGTTGTATGTTGGCTAAGATTGATATTATACTTTCGAAATGTTTTTCACACTAGACATTAATAATAATATCAATTGATTTTGCGTAGTAAGCATTTTTGACTATCATAAGGAGAAATCTCCTCCAATTCTGCGTTTGCATTGTGTGTGTGGTGGGAGGCCTTATGGTAGTTTCATTTTCTAAAAGCATTGCGAAGTTGTTTTATTTTCTTTGCGAAAATAACTGTTTTACGATCTCACACCAGTCACCATGACTGACCTGGAGTTTATTGTTCCCTTTCTAAACTCTGGGTGCCCATAATTTTCCACACGGGCAGCCTAGAGTTATTTTATCAGGATTCTGGATATTCTGGAGCTTTGGAGATGAGTTGGATGGCGAAGCGTACTATCGTACTTGTTATTTATTCCGCTGTGTATTCTGTATGAGGACAAGTTTATATAACTGTCCATTGTTGTAAACTCTGATGATTGATGTATGTATAAACTGATATAGTCTTTTGTTTAAAGATTATTGATTTATCTATTGTATATTATTCCGCTGCGAAATGTGAGATTCTGATATTGTTCCTGTTCTTTGTTTTCTGTGTCGTTCTTCTTTCTTTTTCTTCTATCTTTTCTTCTACCTCTTCTTTTAACCCTAAAGTTTCGCGTTTCCGCCATTCGATAATTCGACAATTTGGTACAGTGGACGTATCAGTGTCGAGTTTTCGGAAGACGGATTTGCGGGTCTTTACAAGTGGTATCAGAGCATCCGGTTAAGCGACAACCCTGCTCTGTTGGGTGTTACTCATTAGAGATAGAGTCAGTAGTACTCTAGAATGAGTGTGAGTGTAATAATAGATATGAGCGCGTATTTGTTAGTGAATACAAAATTTGTTTTGTATTGTGTTGACTTATCGGTTGATTGTTTATAGATTCTGGTCGATGCAGGGTGGCCAACTGTAATCGATAGGGGTTTCTAAACTCTTATACAAGATAAACCGACACAGTATTGTTTTAAAATAGGGTAAATGAAATAATTTTGCCCAAAACTATTTTTGTATAGAAAAGAGATGATTTTCTATGAATTATAGTAGTATATGGATGCTTGGTTGTTAGAAAAAAATAATATTGAAATATTATCATTGTTATATGGAATTGAATAAGAAATTCAAATAATAACCAAAGATTTGGAGATAAACTCATTTAACAAATGAAATTTATAAATATGAATTGAAAGATAAGGAAATAAATCCATATACAAATGAGATTTGGGAATGTGAATTGTAAATATAATTTACAAATTGAAATAAAATTTCAGAAAGAATATTTGAAATAAATTCATTAATGGAATGTAAAATAAGTTGATAACTTATAAAATATTTGAAATCTAATTGGAATGAGATTCAAATTGGAAATGAATGAATTTGTGAAGGAATAAATAAATTTGCAACTGCAAGTGCAAGAAAATGAAAGTGAATGTTAAAATTCATTTTGAATTTGTAAGTAAATAGAACTGGAATTGAATTTGATTTGTGGAAAACGAAGTGATGTATTAAACTAAAATTAGTAAGTGAAGCTAATTGAGATTGACCAAATGAATAAGGTTTGAAACGAATTGAATTCAATAATTATAAATGAAAGATTGATTGGATTTATATGGAATTGGTAATCCAGTTCAAATATAAGTGGTAATTGAAAATTAATATCAAAAGTATGGAAAATACTTGTATTGAACTTAAGAAATAAGTGTGAAATTCTTGAGTAAATTTGATATTGAAAATATTCTAAGTTGGTGAATGTGAATATGAAATGCCAATTAAAATTGAATGGAATCAATTGGAAATGAAGTACTATACATATATGACATATGTTTTCCAAACTAAGGATATGAAAAAGTACCTTCCATTGAAAATTTTTGAAGGTCTTGGAACTCAGTATGAGTATCCGTTTGATCGTGATGGGATCATATTGATTGATCACGACGTATGCCACAGCGAAATTCGAGGGGCGAGATGCCTATGGTTACAAGCGATTCCACTGAGATAGTGGCGCAGCCGCCGTGTGAACTACGATCTATGGCAACAACCATGGCGAAATTTAAGAGATGAGAAATCTACAGATTACGAGCGATTCTACTGGGATAGTAGCGAAACCGCCGAGTAACTGTGATCCATGGGGGAACGTGCTTTCCATATCCATTTTTAAAAAAGGATTTTTAAGTAATTTCAAATTGGGAATTGAGATAAAAGTGAATAAAGCTCAATATTCGAAATTAGAAGATGAATCGAATTCAAGTAAAAGCTGAATGAAAATCTGAATGAAAAATCTGAAGATAAAATGAATTCAAATAGAATTGAAATTGTCAAATTGAATTCAAATGAAATTGGAAATGCAAAATTGAATGAAAATAGATATGTAACTTCAATAGTGAAGTAAAAATGTATAAGAAGCATACATTGAAAATTGTGTAATGGAATTTGCAAAATGGTTTGAATATTGTAACTAGATATTATGGCTAGTAGGATATATACAGGTGTATACAGGAATTGGAATTTTGATTTCAAAAATAAATTTGAATTGCTCGACAAAAAGGTACGTATTTAAATTTCAGTATGAAATTTGATGAGTTTCTGATTTTACCACTTGGCATTTTGTTTTCTTTTGAGATCTGAGAGTCCGTAGGGACGTTTTGTAGTCGTACCGTATTAGCCGCGCAAAGGAGACGCTGGCGAAATTTTTCGAAAATTTCGAGTGTTAGAAAAATTTTGAGAAATTTTGGAAGTTTAAAATTTGAATTTAAACTCGAATTTGAATTAAGAAGTTAAACAATGTTGTTTGAAACTTATAATTGAAGTTAGAAAATTAGTTGAAGTGATAACGAATCTTGAATAAAAAGATTTGTTTTGAAAATTAGATCAAACTATTGGATTGTGAAAATAGTAGACGAGTTAAGGACCTTTTTTTCTTCCTAACTTGGTAATTTCGAGGACGAAATTCTTTTAAGGGGGGAAGTTTGTAACGACCCTGAATTTTTGACATTTAAAATGTGAATATTTAATTGAGTTTAAATATTCGAATGATAATTTAATTTGAAATTCAATTATCGGAATGAATTTGGCGATTAAATTATTGAATTTAATTATTGAAACTGGGTAAAAATTTGAATCTTTAGTTTTAAACTGATTAAAAATAATCTGAAGGCTTGGAAAATTTATATTGAGTATACTAAAGATAATAAAAGTTTCAGGATCGAATTTGAAACTGTTTTGTTCAGTTTTGAAATTGTATCGTTTAAATTGAATTTAAAAATATCGTTCCGAGGCACAGTCTCGGAATTCGATGAAACTAGTTTCATTGGATCCGTAATATTGTATTATTATCGGATTTCAATTTTCGTAATGTTTGGAGTGATCGTTTGGCCGTACGATAAGCAAACGCGTTGAAATTAAATCGAAAATTTAATATTATAACTGGTCCGAAAAGCTATCTTCTCCATACGATCAAATTTGGACTCGAAACCTTTTCCATCGCATTCGGAATAGGCGTATAACATTACGAACGCCTAGCGGCACGCCTCGATTGGAGGTTGAGATTTTGAGTTGCATTTATCGGACGTTTTGAATTGAAATTTAAATTAAATAAGATATATATCTATTCTCCTACAACCCAACATCCAGCTGCCTTTCCTTCAAATCACTGTCTCCACTCGTACACGCAGTCATCATTTCCTCCCCTTTATTTCATTTCACAGCCGAAGAAAATTGTACTCGAAGCTTCAAACAGAAAAAAATATCTATCGTTCAAATGAAATTTAAATGGCCGCTTGCCCTTACATTTTCAAATCGAGATTTTCTTCCAAATAAAAAAAATCGCAACCTAATTTCTTCTATCCCGTTTCAAATGCCCTGATCCACTCCAAATTAAAACAAGGGAGGACACGGGCTGGTACTCGAATCGCGATGATAGAGGGGGTTCGCGACTCGTTCGCATGGGACTGCTTGACAAGGGTATCGTCAAGGCACGCGGTTGTGGTTCGTCGAGCATTTCTGGGGAGTTCTGGAAGGCGGCACGAGCAGCAGCCAGGGGAGGCTCGCGTGCGCACTCGCGTAGGGATGGGTTCTGTTGGGAATGGAGGTCGCGAGGGTGTCGAGTGGCCTGGCGAATCGATGATGGCAAGTTGGTCGATCTTGAAAAATCACGTCACCGCGATGGGCGATGTCATCTCAGAGGCGAAGCCGATAGGCTTTCGTGATGCTCTGAGTGTTGTCGTGAAGGTGGATTTGGGGCATGGGTATGCTCGGTACTGTTCTCAAAGCAGGCGATTGGGAATAGGGTTCAACGATGGAGGTTAGGGCATTCGCATTCATGTGCGCGAGCGTGGTGTCACCAAGGATGCAGTAGTGATGTTGCAAACTAGGGTTCTGATCGATTTGGCAACGCGTAGGTGAGGCAGCGAGGTAAACATTTTCAATTTGCCTTCGTTTGAAAGAAGAAAACTTTATAACCTGCCTAACATATATATTTATTTTACAGAGAGAAAAAAAATATATATAATCATTGCAGTAAAGAAAATTTTAAAACAGATCTGTTTCCTTTTAATTTAATACATGTATATAGGTTTGGAAAATGAAATTTGTTTATTGGAATTCAATGTCTATATAGGGTTAAATTTATAGAAGGATGAAAAACAATTTTTATTTTTATAAGGTTCAGTATATATACGTGTAAACAGTAAAACGAAGATAAATCTGTTTTTAATTAAATAAATATATACATATAAGTGAAACGGTTAATATATGTGTATATAGGAGTTTGAAAGTATAGGAATTTTAAAACAATATGAAGTTTATAAATAATTAGATTCTTGAAATCTATAAATTGTTTGGTTGTTGAAAACAATTATGAAAAGGAAATTTAATAATTAGTTAATTCAATCTATAAAAATGGAAATTAATTTGTTCGATTTAATTCGAATATTGATATATTGTATAAATTGTTATACAAGGTTTAATACAATGAAGAAATGATCGGAATGGAAATGGATTGCAAAATTAAAAGCAAAGGTGAGATCTTCTCACTCAATTTGAAAGGTGGAAATTTTCAGTTATTGTTTGTTTGTGGTTTGAATGTGATATTAGATATAGTAGGATATATCTATATATATAGCAATATATACATATTGGCATATGTATATATTGGATTGATTGATTTCCCGCCTCGTATAGCGGATGAGACCCTATTGCGCCGTTAGTAAGCGGATGATATTTTATAAAACCCATATACCGCGATATTCCACCTCGAAGTGGAATTGGTATTGTGCTAACATCTGTGGATGCAGGGAAACAGGTTGGAGGGATCCAACAGGATTCCTCAAAACATTTGAATTGATTTCATATGTTGTTTGATTGATTATTTATAATCTGTGTATGATTATATCTGTGATTGAATTTGTTGAGAGCTATAATTTAGCCGAATGTAATTTTGGTATCGTTGGATACCAGAAATAAATGAAATTGGATTTCTGAAATTAAAATTGAATTTTTGATGGTTTGGAAAAATAAAAGAATTTATTTTAAAGGAGATAAATTTATTTGAAATCATAGTGATAATTGATTGGGTATTTAAAATAAATCTTTGAGGAATCGATATGAAAACTTATTTAATGTTGAATCAAAAATTGATTTTTGTGTTGAAAATAAATTTGGGAATCGATTTGTAAAATGATTTGGTAATTGGGATTAAAAGTTAAAATCAATTTGAAATGTGATTCGGTGTTGAAGTAAATTCAGAAATAAATTTGGAATTCGTTTTGGATTGGAAATAAAATGGAGAAATCAATTTTTAAAGTTGATTCGGGGTTGAAAATGAATATTTGGAAAACGATTTGAAAATCGTGTAAAAGTGGATTTTTAGGAATGTAAATTCCGAATAGAAGTTGTAAAGGAAAGGGAAATTTGTTTTAAAAAAATAAATATTGATTTATTTTTAAAAGTGTGGAAAATATGGTTTGAAATCGGATTTTCAAAGTGATGAAGTGTGGAAATAAATTTACAAATTTGAAATGTAAATTTGAAATAAATCGATAAGGATTTATCAAATTGGTTTAAATGGACCATAATATGATTTGAAATTGATTTTCAAACGTGAAGTATGAAATATGATTTGAAATTGATTTTTAAATGTGAAGTGTGGAAGAATATATATCTTGTGAAAAGATTTGAAATTAAATAAATAATTTGGGAAAAATTATTTGAATTGGATGTTTGTTATGAATGTTATTGATAGTTAAATAACCGACTATCAATATTTGTCTTTGGAATGACACTTGATTTGTTTTTAAAACAAACGCTCATTATTCGGTTAAGCCGGGAGAGGACCTTTGTGTCATATAACCCATTCCGAATAGTGATACGTTGCGAATGGATAGCATTGAAGACCGGTGTGAAGACCGGATATTTGTGAAAATGAAAGGACAACCTGTCGAATGTCTCTGCACCGAGTTGCTCCGGTATAGAGATTTATATCACTCTTTTTGTGATGGGAAGTCCGGACGTGATTAGTGAATATCCGGATTGCAAGGGCTTCTTTGGAAGTGCCTTCGGTTCCGTTCGATCCCGGAACGGACTTGTATGGATGTGTGTCTGACGTTACACTTTGAGATGTAAAGCTGGTTTCTATCAAATACAATTCTGTTGGTGGCGGAGAATTTATTCTCTTAGCTTAACACCCTTCTCTGAGACGTACGAGCTCAGAGGTTATGTAGTTGATGGTTACTAGTGATACATTCCCAATTTGGTAATGTGGCACACGAAGTGCTGTTGATCAATTGTGGATCAAAGCGTTGCTTTGTGAAGAAGCGTGGCTTTGTGAAAAAGCGTGGCTTTGTGAAAAAGCGTAGCTTTGTGGACGAGACTTCGTCGAGCCTCACAACCCGGTAATGGTCGAAACAGGAATGTTGCGACAAAGGTTTGTAGGGGTAGCGCCCCTAGGGTATGCCATTTCCTTCTGGATAAAAGGTGATATCATGGTATGGAGCCCAGATATTTTACCTATGTTGATTATATTTTGTGGCTGTTGCTTTTCGATTGAGGATCCTCGGATAAAGGTTGGTAACGACCGGGGGATGGCATAGCTCGTGTGTTAGTTACCTAGTTACAGCTCGGTTAGAGCGTGAGGTAGCGTCGGCCTTTTGTTTGCGGAGATCCGGTTAGGATCCGGAGCGTCTTTCCAGAGGCGTTTCTATTTCGGTAAGGAAGTTCCTTAGCCTGATCATTTGTTGGAAATCCAAAGAAACAATACGAACCCTGTACGATTTTTAGTTGTATTACCTGCTATGGAATATGGCGGTAACCTGCTACTGAACGTGGTAGCTATAGTAGGCATACAACAATAGTTGTATGTTGGCTAAGATTGATATTATACTTTCGAAATGTTTTTCACACTAGACATTAATAATAATATCAATTGATTTTGCGTAGTAAGCATTTTTGACTATCATAAGGAGAAATCTCCTCCAATTCTGCGTTTGCATTGTGTGTGTGGTGGGAGGCCTTATGGTAGTTTCATTTTCCAAAAGCATTGCGAAGTTGTTTTATTTTCTTTGCGAAAATAACTGTTTTACGATCTCACACCGGTCACCATGACTGACCTGGAGTTTATTGTTCCCTTTCTAAACTCTGGGTGCCCATAATTTTCCACACGGGCAGCCTAGAGTTATTTTATCAGGATTCTGGATATTCTGGAGCTTTGGAGATGAGCTGGATGGCGAAGCGTACTATCGTACTTGTTATTTATTCCGCTGTGTATTCTGTATGAGGACAAGTTTATATAACTGTCCATTGTTGTAAACTCTGATGATTGATGTATGTATAAACTGATATAGTCTTTTGTTTAAAGATTATTGATTTATCTATTGTATATTATTCCGCTGCGAAATGTGAGATTCTGATATTGTTCCTGTTCTTTGTTTTCTGTGTCGTTCTTCTTTCTTTTTCTTCTATCTTTTCTTCTACCTCTTCTTTTAACCCTAAAGTTTCGCGTTTCCGCCATTCGATAATTCGACAATTTGGTACAGTGGACGTATCAGTGTCGAGTTTTCGGAAGACGGATTTGCGGGTCTTTACATTTCCCATCACCCAACGCATTGGTTCCGTGGCTTATCGCCTCTTGTTACCAGCTCAGTTTTCTGCTATTCATGACATATTCCACGTCTCTCAATTATGGAAATGCCTTTGAGATTCCGATTCTATTCTTGAGCCCAGTGTTATTGAAGAAATTGAAGTTTCACCTAATTTGACTTATGAGCAACATCCTATCCGTATCATTGCTTCGGAGGTTAAACGCCTTCGAAATAAAGATATTCCTCTTGTGAAAGTTCAATGGTCCTCAAATCTTAAGGATTGCTCTTGGAAATCTAGAGAATTCATCGAGCGAACACATCCGGAATTACTCTCTCGTGCTCTTTAAGGTGAACTTCTTATTTCCAATTTTCTTCTCTTTGTATTGATATGCTTTTATAGTTTTTACTCTTTAATTTCTTCTTAATTATTGCGTGGATGCAATTTCTTTAAGGAGGGGAGTCTGTAACAACCCGCATATTTTACGATTTGTATATTTAAACGTTTAATTTAAATGTAGCATCGTTAGTCGGATTTTAGTCCGAAAAAGTCACTATTCGTAGAAGAACAGTCGAATTAGTGAAAAGTCTACGTGGATAGTGCTATTTGGAAGTGCCTATTTGAAAACACATTCAAACAGAAATTCAGACGTCTGAAATGGGTCGTTCAGAAGTCTGAAATTGCTCAAATCAAACCAGAAAGGAAATAGGCAAAAATTGCCATTTTCAGACGTCTGAAATGGACGATTCAGACGTCTGAATATTGTTCTAAGACAACTCCTATTTTTCCAGATTCTGACGTCTGAATCGTTTAGTTCAGACGTCTGAATGAACTTTGGAAACTCATATTTTTCCAGATTCAGACGTCTGGTTTGGAAATTTCAAACGTCTGAATGAGGAATGAAATTGAGAATCAACATTTTGGACTCGAGACCACTTCCATTGAGTTCAAAATGGTGTTTGCAATTTTTTTAAATTTAAACTTCGATAGGTTTGGAGTTGAGTGAGTTTTGATGTTTTCTATTTGGTCTTGGGTTTCAGCCCATCAACCTTCTAATAACCTAACTCTTCATCCAACTTCTCTTCACTCACTCATTTCATTTCCTAACACTCTAGCTCAACTGAAAATGGGGGAAGAGGATGGGAAATAGAAATTCCAAGCCCTAGTTTTCTTTGCAAACTCAAATTCTTGCTCCAAAATCAAAGAGAAGCTTAGGTAAGCCTTCTTTCCATCTTCTCCATCTCATTTCCTCTTCAATTTTAGAAATATTCTAAATCCTAACTTGGGAATGTTTTTCTTTTGAGCTTAGACTGAAGCTCCTTGGGTTAAAATTGAAGAGTGATTGTTCTTGCCTTACTCCATAGCTTCTCTCTTGTGTTTTTGGGTTTAAAGGTGAGTTTTTGAACTCACATCTACGTCTATATCTTTGATAGTGTTATGTATTAATTCCTAACATCTATTTCTTGTCCATTTGCTTTTGAATTGAATTGGTTTGATGAATATTCCAATTTTTGGCGTTTGAAGTCAAAATCTATGAAAAATCCTTATGGTTGTTTGGGCATGTTGGTCGGAGTGTTTTGGTGAGTCTTTAAGGTTGGGTAGTTGTTTGGCGTAAAACCCTAGCCATCGTCACTCATCCGATCGCTTCCGATATGATTTGGCCATCATTGGCCTAGGCAAAGTATTGCTTGAGCCCCTGGTTCAGACGTCTGAAATATACAAGCCAGACGTCTGAATCTGCTTGTCTCAGCCCAATTTGCCTATTTTGTGTGGGATTCCAATTTTAATCGATTCGGGTTGATCCGATTTGTTGTTATCTTTTATATCGACTTTGATGACTTCTTTTCGGGATTTTTTGGGAATATCCATTTTGATGGATTCGGTATCGATTTTTATTGATTTGATTCACGTCTTCGAATGTGAATTTTTGATGATTGATTGTTTCTACAATCATTTTTGTGATTTGTCACTTTAAAATATAAAGGTTTTCTATACTAGTAATAAATATTCAAACTCTTTCACAAAGATGATTTCAAATCTATTTTTAATACAAAGCTCGTTTATAAAACCGTTTTCCAATCTATTAGTATATACAAACCTTTACCTCATTCGCATGAGAAATCTAATTAAACAGCTTAGTAAAACAAGTGGTATGAAACGCTTGCGTTCACTTCGTCGGTTAATTCTTGGACTTGTACGATTGAACTCTTGTGACAATTTTCGAGTGGAAATCTACAATCTGTTCGTAAATATTTGAGTTAAGCTAGTGGTTATGAGACATGAAGCTAAACTCTTATATTTACTGGATTAGTGTAATTTACACTTAACTTCGAGTGGAAGTCTATAATTTGTTCGTAAATATTTGAGTTAAGCTAGTGGTTATGGGACATGAAGCTAAACTCTTATATTTACTAGCTTAGTGTAATTGACACTTTTTATTGATCGATGATGATCATTTTTTGATTTGGACTAGCGATGTGCGATGTCTATTTGTTTGTGTGGGGATTACAAACCCCGTTTGTGGAACTTCGGTTCAATTTGGTGGAGTAGCGACCCATGGTCTTCGGGCCATTTGTGGAGCCTCGGCTCAAAATTTGATGGTTAGCGACCATGGAACAGCGTTCCGTTTGTGATGCACGTGTTTGGGAGTTTTCATGCTCCCGTTTGTGATAGGCCTCCCCCTTTGTGATTTCTTGATTTCTTGTTGTGATTTCTGGAATTTGTGTCTCACCAATTTTTATGCGATTGGCATTGATATGTTTTGCCAATATTTATGTTTTGGTGAATAATTTAAAGAATGTGATTCTTTTTGGTGTTTCGAGATGATTTGAGATATTGTATGATTTTTGTTGTTATTTGATGTATACTTGACACAGAATGACATTTTTGTTTTCATACGTTTTTGGTCATATCTCTTATCCTATATCATTTTATCTGATATTTATAGCTAGACCAATCCGTTTATTATTTTCTTCTTAAATAATACTTGAGTCAGACCGAGGTATTTCAGGTGCTCCTGCTTTACTTCTTATCAGGGTCCTTCACCTGACTTTTGGCTAACTACTTTATCATAGTTGTTTTTGTTAATATACTTTTGAGATATAGACTCCATCATGTATATTTATTCTTTTGTCTTGCACCTGTATCTATTCTTTGATGATGTAGTGGATCTTATATGACCACTATTTTGATGTACACTTTTATGTGTTATGTTCATATCTGTTTCCACCTTCGTGATATGAATATCTGTGACTGATTTGTGTTATGTTTATTTCTATATTTTTTTCCGAAGTCCACATAACCACTGTGTGGTAGCTTTGAGTTTGTATTTGATATGTCGGATTTCCTCTTGAAATGAAATGTAAGTTATATTATCTGACATATCGTTGCTCGCACAAAGCAATTACACAGATGGTCGCTCCTCAACAGCCTTATTCTTCGTGCTAGTCGACGGCATTACCCCGTAGTGTCCTTGGCTAGCGTGAGTATAGAGGTAGGGCGTCACAGCTTGGTATCAAAGCCAAACTTCGAAACAATGTAGAATAATCTAGCAAGGATCATTGTCTTAAGTCTTTCTTAGGAATCGTGCCATAGGATTTAATTCGAGTCTTCGTACCGTTCTATCCTATTTATTTTTTATGATGCCTTGTTTTATCAATCAAGTTTGTTTGATATTCATTTTGTGAATAACCTTTTTCCTCTTCTTTCTTTCTTTCTTAAAGAAGAGATATGGTTAGATCTGGCAGTCCTAGCGCTGGTCAATCCAATAGTCCTTCTCTGGATGGCGTCTTCATGACTGCCTAACAACTTTTGGATCATGTAAAGAATCAAAGTTTTATTTGTGCTTTGAGTAAGAACCCGGAAAAGGTTTTACCTCTGAAACTAGAGGTGCCTTTCGATCAGCTTGTAGATATCGCTCTTCGACTTGAAGAGGCTAATAAAGAAAATGATGTTGAAATTGTGGATGCCAAACAAAACTTCAACATCAATAAGAAAAGGCATATTAAGTTCAAAATCCCTAATCCCAACAAGAAAGGGAAGCAGGCAATTTTGGTAGCAAAGACTCCTACCACTAGCCATGGACGATGCTACAATTGTGGTTCTACGGACCACTATGCAAATGAGTGCCCAGAACCTTTTTTTGTCGTTATTGCTAAATTTCGGGCCATCTTTTATCTACATGTCCCTACTCCAGAGTAGGAGAAAGGGAGAGTTGTATGTTGTGCAAGCCCCTAGTAACCGTTCTCTTGGTCAAGGTAATTCTCCTTCTATCCTTGATGACATTAATTTGTTTTGTGATTATCCTATTTGATTTCTTTTGATACGAGTGCATCTCCTTCTTTTATATCGAAAGAATTTGTTAATACTTTTTCTTTAAATATTATGGGCTTGATGACTTCTCTGAGAATTGCGAATCCAGTTGGTGGATCCGCAACACTCAGTTTACTTTGTGGTGATGTCGAAATTATTTTATGTGATTATTCTTTTCGAGCCGATTTGCATGTTATGCGTTACTTAGGCTTCGAAATTGATTTTTGGGAAAGGATTGGCTTGATCATTATTAAGCCCACATCCTATGTCCTGAGCGAACTATCCATCTTCGACATCCTCAATCTGTTAAGTAGATTTATTTTGTTCTTAATGATTTTGATTTCCAAATTCGGTGAAATCATTTTATTCTTTAAACCCACTTGATGAGGAAAGTGTTATTTCTCTCATTCAAGTAGTTTGTGAATTTTACGGTATATTTGAGCTTGTCTTAGGATTACCACCTAAGCAATCTATTGAGTGGTGCTAAGGTCTTTTCAGCTCGACCTTGCCACCGGTTTTCATCAGCTACGAGTTGCGGAGGGTAGCATTCCACTTACTGCATTCCGCACTCGTTATGATTCTTGTGAGTGGTTCGTTATGTCATTCGGTTTGACGAACCTTCTACCTTATTTCATCCATTTTGTGAATCGAGTGTTCTATGAATATCTCGATTAGTTTATCCTTGTATTTATTGATTATGGATGAAAACAAAAATTAAAAATTTGCAAATCTTTTTAATAAGATATTTATAAGTACGATTGGATTTTGTTCTTAAAACGAGCAAAGAATATTTGTAAATTTTATAAGAGGCATGTTTATCATATAGAAGATGATTTTGTGTTGTTTTGCCCATTGAGTGCTTTAAGAATTCTGGTCGATGTGCTTGATCAACGTTATCGATAGGAATCTCCTAAACGCTTTGATGAGACAGTTAGTCATAATAAATTGACTTGTAATAAGTAAATTTTTTCTAAAATGATGATTACATTAATATTAATTATAATTTTGAATGTCTTAGCTTTTCGGGAATGAGGATCAATTAAAAGAACTCTTTTTCGATGCTTTTATTCTTGCGATTCCCGAAGGGAACCAAGACTTTATTGTTTGTACCGATACTAGTCGTATTGGTTTTGGTGGAATTCTCTTGCAAAGGGAATGTGTTATCGCATTTTCTTCTTGACAAGTAAAGCTTGTCGAGACTAGATATGCCATTCATTATCTGGTGCTCGCGGCTATTGTTTTCGCTCTGAGATTTTGGCATTATTATCTTTTGAGAGAAAAATTTGTTCTCTAAACCGATCATAAAATCTTTGAAGTATTTGTTTTCTCAAAAGGAACTCAATTTGTGTCAACAACATTGGCTCGAGTTCCTTGCTAATGCCCTTAGTCGTAAGCAACAAGCGGATGTTTCTTTATTGATATCTGAACGAAATGATCTCGAGATTTATCCACTTGCAAGATTCGAGATCGTGAATCCGATTTATGTTCATCTCTTGTTTTGTGTAGCCTTGAGGCTTATCCTTATCTTTTGGACCGCATCCTTGAAGCTCAAAAGTAAGATCTCGAATTGCCTTTTCTTAGCCAAAGTTGAAGGGATCAAAATAAGGTTGATGGTTTGAAAGATTTTGAAATCGATGCTCGTTGTGGCATTCGAAAATCTGGTAGACTTATTTTGCCAAATATTTGTGATCTTCGTAAAGACATTTTAGAAGATTCTCATCGTTCTAAATTTACCATTCATCCCGGCAATAGTAAAATATACGCGGATATGAAATGACTTTATTATTGGGATGGGATGAAATCTAATATCACTAATTTTATAAAGCGTTGCATGACTTGCCAACTCGTTAAAGCCGAGCATCAAAGGCCCGGTGGGTTATTGCAACCTTTGGACATTCCAATTTGGAAGTGGGATCAAATTTCCATGGACTTCATTGACGGTCTTCTCCGTTCTTGTTCGGGTTATGTCAGTTTAGGAGTAATTGTAGATAGACTTACAAAATCCACCAATTTTCTTCCCGTTCGGTCCAACCGGACCATACCTATTTTGGCTAAACTCTTTGTCAAGGAAATTGTTAAATTGAATGGAGTTTCTACTTCTATTGTTAGCAATCATGATCCATTATTTTATTGGTGGATTTTTGGTAAGGTCTTAAAAAAGCTTTGGGAACAAAGCTTAATTTTAGCACCGTTTATCGTCCTCAGACCGATGGACAAATAGAGCATGTGAATCAAACCATTGAAGATCTCCTTCGTGCATTTGTTCTTGATTTTGGTGGAAGTTGGGAAGATCATATTACTCTTGTTGAGTTTTCTTCCTATAATAGCTTCCAATCTAGTATTGGTATGGCACCTTTCGAGGCACTCTACGGAAGGTCATGCCGATTCCCTTCGTGTTGGCTTGAAGCCGGTGAGAAGCTAGTTTTAGATCTAGACTTTATTGGTGTTCATTTGTGTTTCACCTATGAAGGTTGTTGTGCGTTTCAGTCGATCGGGAAAGTTAGCACCTCGATATATTGGCCCATTTCCCATCACCCAACGCATTGGTTCCGTGGCTTATCGCCTCTTGTTACCGGCTCAGTTTTCTACTATTCATGACATATTCCACGTCTCTTAATTACGAAAATGCCTTCGAGATTCCGATTCTATTCTTGAGCCCGGTGTTATTGAAGAAATTGAAGTTTCACCTAATTTGACTTATGAGCAACATCTTATCCGTATCATTGCTTCGGAGGTTAAACGCCTCCGAAATAAAGATGTTCCTCTTGTGAAAGTTCAATGGTCCTCAAATCCTAAGGATTGCTCTTGGGAATCTAGAGAAATCATCGAGCGAACACATTCGGAATTACTCTCTCGTGATCTTTAAGGTGAACTTCTTATTTCCAATTTTCTTCTCTTGTATTGATATGCTTTTATAGTTGTTACTCTTTAATTTCTTCTTAATTATTGCGAGGATGCAATTTCTTTATGGAGGGGAGTCTGTAACAACCCGCATATTTTACGATTCATATACTTAAATGTTTAATTTAAATATAGCATCGTTAGTCGGATTTTAGTCCGAAAAAGTCACTATTCGTAGAAGAACAGTCGAATTATTGAAAAGTCTATGTGGATAGTGCTATTTGGAAGTGCCTATTTGAAAACACATTCAAACAGAAATTCAGACGTCTGAAATGGGTCATTCAGACGTCTGAAATGGGTCGTTCAGACGTCTGAAATTGCTCAAATCAAACCAGAAAGGAAATAGGCAAAAATTGCCATTTTCAGACGTCTGAAATGAACGATTCAGAAGTCTGAATATTGTTCTAAGACAACTCCTATTTTTAACGATTCAGACGTCTGAATCGTTTAGTTCAGATGTCTGAATGAACTTTGGAAACTCATATTTTTCCAGATTCAGACGTCTGGTTTGGAAATTTCAGACGTCTGAATGAGGAATGAAATTGATAATCAACATTTTGGACTCGAGACCACTTCCATTGAGTTCAAAATGGTGTTTGCGACTTTTTTAAGTATAAGCATTGATATGTTTAGAGTTGAGTGAATTTTGATGTTTTCTATTTGGGCTTGGGTTTGGGTTTCAGCCCATCAACCTTCTAATAACCTAACCCTTCATCCAACTTCTCTTCACTCACTCATTTCATTTCCTAACACTCTAGCTCAACTGAAAATGGGGGAAGAGAATGGGAAATAGAAATTCCAAGCCCTAGTTTTCTTTGCAAACTCAAATTCTTGCTCCAAAATCAAAGAGAAGCTTAGGTAAGCCTTCTTTCCATCTTCTCCATCTCATTTCCTCTTCAATTTCAGAAATGTTCTAAACCCTAACTTAGGAATGTTTTTCTTTTGAGCTTAGATTGAAGCTCCTTGGGTTAAAATTGAAGAGTGATTATCCTTGCCTTGCTCCATAGCTTCTATCTTGTGTTTTTGGGTTTAAAGGTGAGTTTTTGAACTCACATCTACGTCTATATCTTTGATAGTGTTAGGTATTAATTCCTAACATCTATTTCTTGTCCATTTGCTTTTGAATTGAATTGGTTTGATGAATATTCCAATTTTTGGCGTTTGAAGTCAAAATCTATGAAAAATCCTTATGGTCGTTTGGACATGTTGGTCGGAGTGTTTTGGTGAGTCTTTAAGGTTGGGTAGTCGTTTGGCGTAAACCCCTAGCCATCGTCAGTCATCCGATCGCTTTCGATATGATTTGGCCATCATTGGCCTAGGCAAAGTATTGCCTGAGCCCCAGGTTTAGGCGTCTGAAATATACAAGTCAGACGTCTGAATCTGCTTGTCTCAGCCCAATTTGCCTACTTTGTGTGGGATTCCAATTTTAATCGATTCGGGTTGATCCGATTTGTTGTTATCTTTTATATCGACTTTGATGACTTCTTTTCGGGATTTTTTTGGGAATATCCATTTTGATGGATTCGGTTTTGATTTTTATGGATTTGATTCACGTCTTCGAATGTGAATTTTTGATGATTGATTGTTTCTACAATCATTTCTGTGATTTGTCACTTTAATATATAAAGGTTTTCTATACTAGTAATAAATATTCAAGCTCTTTCACAAAGATGATTTCAACTCTATTTTTAATACAAAGCTCGTTTATAAAACCATTTTCCAATCTATTAGTATATACAAACCTTTACCTCATTCGCATGAGAAATCTAATTAAACGGCTTAGTAAAACAAGTGGTATGAAACGCTTGCGTTCACTTCGTTGGTTAATTCTTGGACTTGTACGATTGAACTCTTGTGACAATTTTCGAGTGGAAATCTACAATCTGTTCATAAATATTTGAGTTAAGCTAGTGGTTATAAGACATGAAGCTAAACTCTTATATTTACTGGCTTAGTGTAATTTACACTTAACTTCGAGTGGAAGTCTACAATTTGTTCGTAAATATTTGAGTTAAGCTAGTGGTTATGGGACATGAAGCTAAACTCTTATATTTACTAGCTTAGTGTAATTGACACTTTTTATTGATCGATGATGATCATTTTGTGATTTAGACTAGCGATGTGTGATGTCTATTTGTTTGTGTGGGGATTACAAACCCCGTTTGTGGAACTTCGGTTCAATTTGGTGGGGTAGCGACCCATGGTCTTCGGGCCGTTTGTGGAGCCTCGGCTCAAAATTTGATGCTTAGCGACCATGGAATAGCGTTTCGTTTGTGATGCACGTGTTTGGGAGTTTTCATGCTCCTGTTTGTGATAGGCCGCCCCCTTTGTGATTTCTGGATTTCTTGTTGTGATTTCTGGAATTTGTGCCTCACCAATTTTTATGCGATTGGCATTGATATGTTTTGCCAATATTTGTGTTTTGGTGAATAATTTAAAGAATGTGATTCTTTTTGGTGTTTCGAGATGATTTGAGTTATTGTATGATTTTTGTTGTTATTTGAGGTATACTTGACACAGAATGACATTTTTGTTATCATACGTTTTTGTCATATCTCTTATCCTATATCATTTTATCTGATATTTATAGCTAGACTGATCCGTTTATTATTTTCTTCTTAAATAATACTCGGGTTAGACCGAGGTATTTCAGGTGCTCCTGCTTGACCTCTTATCAGGGTCCTTCACCTGACTTTTGGCTAACTACTTTATCATAGTTGTTTTTGTTAATATACATTTGAGATATAGACTCCATGATGTATATTTATTCTTTTGTCTTGCACCTGTATCTATTCTTTTGTGATGTAGTGGATCTTATATGACCACTATTTTAATGTACACTTTTATGTGTTATGTTCATATCTGTTTCCACCTTCGTGATATGAATATCGGTGACTGATTTGTGTTATGTTTATTTCTATATTTGTTTCCGAAGTCCACATAGCCACTGTGTGGTAGCTTTGAGTTTGTATTTGATATGTCGGATTTCCTCTTGAAATTAAACGTAAGTTATATTATCTGACATATCGTTGCTCGCACAGAGCAATTACACAGATGGTCGCTCCTCAACAGCCTTATTCTTCGTGCTACTCGACGACATTACCCCGTAGTGTCCTTGGCTAGCGTGAGTATAGAGGTGGGGCGTCACAAATTGTGTTGCGGAATAGCTGAAACAAATAAAGTCAAAAACAAAATTTTTGTAATAAGCAATAATTTGATTTGATTTTTGATGTGAAGGGAACCTTGACTTTTCAATTACCTAGCTTGAAAGGTTGCCTTAATTTATACACTATTTCACCTCAGTTTCATTTCGCTTCACTTCATTTCAACTTCACTTTCACTTCATTCATTTCTTTTCTTAATTTTCTTTTTCTTCTTCCTATAAATGAAAAACAACTCCCTCCTTCCGCATTCAGAAGTTAATTACTCTAAAACTATTGACTTTTAGCCAAAGCGATCAACTGCAAAGTTGTTTGTTATCATCTCTAGAATTTGATAAAAATAGTTGCTCGTTGTTTCGTCGAGCAGAGTGGATACAGTTGGTCGATAAGAGTGGTCGTCGAATATTAGTGGTTTTCGACAAAACGATATAAAGATCAGAGAGTTGGGTTGTGTTTGTGGCGGCAAGACGGGATTTTTGGTGATGATCTCGAGATTTTTGGGGGTAGGAATTGTCGTGGGGTGGAAGATGATCATTTTCCTTTCCACTAGCCTTTTCTGGCATTGTAGGCAGCTATGGAAGAGATTGGAGGCACTAAAGTGAATTGGCAGAGATGAGGTCATGGGCAGAGGTTGGGGAGGTCCAATGGACCATGGTGGCAGTGGTGAACTCTATTAGGGTTTCATCTGTATTTGATTTTGGGTTTGGTTTTTGGATAACTAGTGACGATTAGGTGACATCGAGCTGGCCGAAGATAAGTTGGAGTGGAAGTGACTAAGGATTATGTATTATGAAATATTAACTAAACTATTTACTTATGTGGAATATAAATATAAATGTAATAAAGTAAGAGACATCAAAGATTTTTATACTAGTTTGAACTTCCTGTTCTACGTCCTATCCTAGACTCCTTCTGAATTTAATCGATACCTTCACTTAACCTGGAGGAACAGGTATTACACCGCCTAAGCAACTAAACAGGACTTCAACTGCCTAGACAGTCGAATAGGACTTTAACCGCCCGAGGATACTACAACATGACTTCCAATACAAGTAGTAGAAATGTTTCTGATTGAGTAAGCTCTTGAATAGCACTGATAAGTCGATAAAGCACACCCTTCCTATAATCTTATCCTTTGTGGTATATTGTGTAGTTCATGAAGAAAGGAAATTTATTTGATCATAAGAGTAGTAAACTTGAATATACAAGTGATCAAAATAGAGTTTTATGTATAGAATAGCTCTAGAGTTAAAATAGCAAGAATAGATAGAATTAAGAATGAGAAAATTGATTTTTAAGTCATTGAAATTCTTTGCTATTTATAGAGATTAAAAATTGATACATTCATGAAGACTGGCCAGGAAGAGACATGGAAGCTACTCTTGAATTAGGAGTTGTTTCTGTTCATGAAAGAGAAGCACCTTTTCAAAAACTAGCCGTTATAAATATTCAGTCGTCTGAACTAAATGTTTCAACCAGCTGAATTGAGTGAAAATCAAGAAAGCAAGAAAATAATACAAAATAGCCCTTATTCAGCTGCTTGAATATTATACTTCAGCCGATCGAATGTTGTAAATTTTGGTGTGCAAGTGCACAACATTTAGACGGCTGAAAGTGCACATTCAGCCAGCTGAACATGTTGTTTTGAGCAGGATTCTTTGTTTTGATGAATCATATATTTTGTGTGCATGTGTATACCACTTCAGAGAGATTTTAACATATTTCTACTTCTAGACTCATACTCTACACTTAACAATACAATGTAGGTACAATCTGAAACCTGGTCTTCATATGTTTGTTATTATCTCTCTAATGATTTCTTCCCCTGCGAATTTGGTTAGTTCATATAATATTTACTTATATAGTTGTCATAATCAAAGCATCAAAATTCGAGGTTCTAACATTCTCCCTCTTTTTGATGATGACAACTATGTAAGAATTAAATATAAGGATTTAATTATTCTCTCCCTAATTCGATACTGCCCTTATTGATATGACTACCTTACTCTCCCCCTTTGTCATCGGTAAAAAGGAAACAATTATTTGATAAGAGAACTATCATTGATAAGTAGTAGAAAAGATATTACATAGATATGTTCTTGAAATATTACATAAATATTACATAGATAAGTTCTTTGAAATAAGTAGTAGAAAAGATAGAGTAATGTCTAGATAATAAATAAAAACATAAAAAATCAATCTTCCCTTCCTTCTTCTTCTTCCTCTCCTTCTTGCTTAGAAGATTTCCAAGTAAACAGTGCTAGCTTTTCAAGAATTTCTATTTATGTGGATGCGGTGCAAGAAATTTTTTCCCAAATCTTGTTCAAAAAACCTTTTATTGAGTTTAGCTTTTTGTTTGTCTTGGAAACATGTTTCTCAATGTTAGCTAAACGGCGATTGGGCATGCTTTGATTTTGGGACAAAGTGACGGAGCTTGTTTAACAGGCACATCAACATTTAATTCATGGATTTCATCATCTTCTTCTTATTATTGGAGTTGTTGAGATGAAGAGAAAATATTTGTGTCTCGAGGTTGCGGAATGCCTTGATTGCGATTGGCGATCCATTATTGAAAACTAATAATTTGTTGATTCGCGGGACGCTTTGGAAAACCCATGAGACTAAGGGTGTTGGAGTTAAGTTCACTTATTGTTGTGAAGTCGAAATCGGGCAAAATAACTCCAAAATTTTGTAATATCCTCATTATATAAGCTCCGTAATGAATGGTTTTATAACTCCTTCTATTGTTAACACTTTGAAATTCATCCAATATAATCTTTTCCCAATTTACACGTTGAGACGAATAAATAGCATATAGGCTTGGAAATCACGCTTATGAACTTTTTCATAGCTATCGGTTCTTGGTTGAAGAGAGCGAATGAAAGCACGTTGAATAATTCTTGCATTAGGACATAAGGCACTAAATTTTAGTTCGGTTAGATTGTGCGATAAAAATCTATGCGACACTTCATAACTTTGGTACATACCAACGTCAACCATATCCATGTCTGAGCCTTCAGATGCACATCTTAAAATATGCCCTAATCTTTGTTAAAGGTAAATAAATTTTAACTCCATATCCCCAAGTCCAAACGCAATAAGTTTTATTTTGAGGATTTTGTGGTTTAGATTCATATGTCGATAAAAAAGCTTAATCAAGAGAGGATAAATCTTAACGTTATTTGCATCATACCTAATAAGAGAATCGAATCCATGTGCTTCCATTAATTCTCTAATTGCATATCCATTAAAATCTAAAAATTTCATGAAAGCCCCTTCAAAATTCTTGGATTTCTTCATGCTATTAAATCGATTAAAAGTCGTGCGTTGTGGAGCCATGCCTTAGTCTGGTTTTGACATGGACCAGTAGAAGATTCTCTTGTTCTTTTTGATCTAGGAGGCATTTTTGTTTTGAGGAATAAAGAAAGATTGGTTTTTTGATGAAGAATATTTAGGGTTTCTTTTGTTATATCAGAAGAGTGTAGAGGTATGTAATGAATGAATAGGTAGGTTTTGGGAATATGCATTGGTTTGAATTTTGATTTGTGCTTTGAGAAATGTACAAGTGCCTTAGTAAAAAATAGATTTTCGACCAGGTAGCCGGCTGAATCTAGGAAGGCAACTAGCTGAATTGAAAAATTTGCAGCCAGCAAGTAAACAGTTCATTTTTGTCATGATTCAACCATCTGAATTTGGGGTTCAGCCGGCTGAAATCTAGATGGAATAAATTTTTATTTTGAAGTTTCAACCATCTGGATGGGGTGTTTCAGTCGGCTGAATCTGTTAATTTTGTACAGGTTAGCCTTTTCTCAGTATATTTCAAATTTGTTTAAACACTATACACCCTACATGTGTTAATATGTGAGCTTTATTCTCATATTAAATAACTTTATTTAATTTTTATTTCAACAAACTTATTATATATGTAAATTACAACATCAATATTAAAAGCACAATTTTATGAAATATAAAATTTATTTATTTTCAGAGGTCTTGGATTCATCTAGAAGAAAAAAGTTCAAATGAGTTTGGTTCAGCTTTGGTGTCTTCCTGTAATGGATTAATAGGAGATCAAGTATTACATCGAATATGAGATATATTTGTAGCGCCTTGATCCTAAGAATTTGGAGATACATAAGGTCGTTAAGGAGATGGATTATGCACACCCTCTTTAGGGGCATTTCAACAGAATTTTATAGCAAATTGTTTGAGAAAACTTAAACGTCTTCCATGGTGTTTTTACTCGTAATACATCTCACGATGAATACTTAAAGTTTCACGCTAGTAGTGATGAATGTCATTGATTTTCTCCTTGGTAGAAGGTAATCAAATTTCTAAGTTTTTTCTAGTTCTTTTGCTTTTTGGTGTATATTCGGCATGGTGATTTAGAGATGGAGTAATGTCCACAGGGACATAAATTGGAGTAGATTTGTTAGAAGAATCTGAAGTAAGTGTGCTATATACAATTGACGAGTAGTCGGAGTTTTCTTAAGATGACATTTTTATAAGAATTTAAGTAGTTGTTTATTTATTTAATATGAATAAAAACTTTTTTATTCATGCATATATATATATATATATATTCCATTTAGCTATTTCTGAATTAGATTATCCTGGATATTATTAATCTGTAGAGCAGAATTTAATTTACCTCTATGCTATAAATAGTTAATATAATTCTAAGGTAAGAATAAAAAGTTATGAATATAGAGGAGAGGTTCTAATGTGAAAATTGAAATAAAAAAATGGAAAGTCATATGCCTATCTCCCAAGAGTGCAGAGTTTGAGTGCCAGCAGCTCCAATTTTTTTGCTCAACTATTATTATTTTATACACTTTTAACCATATATACTTTATTGTAAAAGTATAAATCATCTAACGATATAATTTCGAGTTCACATCTTAATTTTAGAAAAATATTTTCATTCAACGTTTTTGTAAAAATATCCGCTATTTGATTTTCGAAAAAGACAAAATCTAGTGAAATCGAATCCTTTTTCTATGCTATCTCGTAGAAACTGATGTCGAATCTTAATATGTTTCATTCTTTAATGGTTTATCGGATTCTTAGATAAATTTATAGAACTCGTATTATCACAATGAATTATTAATTTAGTCAAATTTATACCAAAATCTTGAAGTGTTTGCTGCATGTAGGTTACTTGAGCACATGCAAGAGCAGTAGAGATGTATTCTGCTTCATACATTACAAGTGAAACACAACTTTGTTTCTTACAAAACCATGATACTAAAGACTGTCCAATGAAGTGACATGTACCACTCGTACTTTTTCGATCTATTTGATATCCTCCAAAATCAACGTGACTATATGACACCAACTTAAAAGGACATTCTTTTGGGTAAAAAAGTCCATAGTCTTTAGTTTTGCTTAAGTAAAACAAAATCCGTTTCACAGCTCGCAAATGTGATTATTTGGGTTTGCTTGAAATCGTGCACACAAACAAAAATTCATCATAATATCTGGACGACTTGCAGTTAAATATAATAGAGAACCAATCATACTTCTGAAAGGTTTTTGGTCAATACTTTTGCCATCGTCATCTCATTCAAGATGAACAATAGTACTTATAGGAGTTGGTTTCTGGAAGGATGAAGTCCGATTCCTCGGGCATATTGTTCATTCAATTTATTCTATCTTTCTTGTTGTCCTTATCTATCCCTATTCTGTACAGGATTGGGAAACTCCTAAGACTCCTACTGATATCCGTAGTTTTCTGGGCCTTGCCAGTTATTACTGGAGATTCATTGAGAATTTTGCTCGGATTGCTGCACCTCTCACTGCTTTGACTCGGAAGAATGCTAAGTTTATTTAGAGTGATGAGTGTAAGGCTGCATTCAGTGAGTTGAAGCACAAGCTTACTTCCGCACCAGTTCTTACCGTTCCAAATAGAAATGAGGGATTAACGGTATACACCGATGCTTGTCGTGAGGGTTTGGGAGCTGTTCTGATGCAGGATGGTAAGGTGATTGCTTATGCTAGTCGTTAGTTTAAGACCCATGAAGCAAATTATGCTGCCTATGATTTAGAGTTGCTTGCTGTTGTTTTTGCTTTGAAGCTTTGGAGACATCATCTTTTGGGTACTAAGTTTGAGCTTTTCACAGATCATCAGTCTTTGAGGTATATTTTCTCTTAGAAGGATTTGAACCAGAGACAAGTTAGGTGGTTAGAGTTCCTTACTTCTTATGACCTCGACATCAACTATACCCCTAGGAAAGCTAATGTTGTGGCGGATGCTTTGAGTTGGAAGAAGGCTTTGTTGTGTCAGCTTGTTGTTTCTTCTCCTCTTGTGGATCGTATCATGGCTAAGCAGGATGAGGATCAGATGCTTAGATTGATTAAGGAGAATGTTCGAAGTAGGGTTGGAAGTAATAGTCTTGATGGCAGTGGTGCTTAGATAGATGATAAAGGTGTGTTGAGGATTAATAATAGGATTTGTGTCCCGAATGTTGATGGTTTGAGACAGGAGTTACTTCGGGAGAATCATCGGTCCAGACTTTCTATTCATCCAGGTGTGACCAAGATGTATCAGAATATGAAGAAGTTGTATTGGTGGAGAGGTATGAGGCGAGATATTTCCATTTTTGTTAATAGGTGTGCGACTTGTCAGCAAGTCAAGGCAGATCATCAGAAGACCCCTGGTTTGTTGCAGCCTCTTGAGATTCCCAATTGGAAGTGGGAACAGGTTTCTATGGATTTCATTGATGGATTACCGAGGACTAGGATGGGTAATGAGAGTATTTGGGTTATTGTGGATAGATTGACCAAATCAGCTTATTTCATTCCGGTCAAGTCTACCTGTTCTGCTTCTAGTTTGTTTGAGATTTACATGAGGGAGATTGTTCGTCTCCATGGTGTCCCTCTCAGTATTGTTTGTGATCGTGATCCTATCTTTACTAGTCGGTTTTGGAAAGCCTTTCAGGATTCTTTGGGTACTCGTCTGAATCTGAGCACTGCTTAACATCCACAGACCGACGGTCAAACGGAAAGGGTGAATCAGATTCTCAAAGATCTTCTTCGTGCTTGTGTGCTTGATTATGGAGGATCTTGGGAAGATCATCTCCATCTTGTCGAATTCACCTATAACAATAGTTATCAGGTATAATTTCTATCTTCTGTTTTAATCTTATCTTAATCTTTTATCTATCTCATTTCTATCTTTGAATTCAGGCCAGTATCAAGACATCTCCGTTTGCTGCTCTTTACGGACGACCTTGTAGATCTCCTTCTTGCTGGATTGAATCCGGTAATCGTTTGGTTCTTGGTGCTGATATGATTTTGGAGGCTTCTGAGAGAGTTGAGGAGATTAGGAGAAAGATGAGGATTGCTCAGGATTGGCATAAGAAGTATGCTGATAAGCGTAGGCAGAGTTTAGAGTTTGCTGTTGGTGATTTGGTTTTCCTTAAGGTCTCTCCCTTAAGGAATGTTATTCGATTTGGTCGTAGAGGGAAGCTTTCTCCTAGATTTGTTGGTCCTTTACGCATTGTGGAAAGAATTGGTTCTTTGGCTTATCGTCTGGATTTGCCCGAGAAGTTCTCTGGAGTGCATAATGTATTCCACGTTTCTCATCTTCGTCGCTATCTGCATGATCCATCTCTTATTGTTAAGCCTTCTGCTCTTGATAGTTTGGATATTGAGCCTAATTTGACTATTGAGAGGAAGCCACTTCGTATTGTCGACAGAGGTACGAAGCAGCTGAGAAGGAAATCTATTAGTCTGGTCAAAGTACAGTGGAGTACTGATGATCGTGATTGTACTTGGGAGACGGAGGAAAGCATTCGTGCTTCAAATCCGGAATTGTTTATTCCAGGTACTATTTTGTTTTCTATCTTGTTTTCTTTTTTTTCCTGGTTTCCGTTCTTTTCGAGGAAGAAAAGGTTTGAGTGGGGGAGAGTGTAACAAACCAATATTTTTGAAACCATTTTTAATTTGAATTTATTTCATTTTGAAAATATTTTATAGTGAAGTAGAAATTTTTCTAGAATTAATGGTATTTTGTTGTAATTTTCATGTTCTGTTTCCTATTTTTAAACAATTTCTTCAATTCTTTTGCTATTTTCTCTGAATTTAATTATTTTGTCACATTGAAAATGTTTTAAAAATTATTTTTATTTCCAATTTTGTTTTAGAATATTTTTAAAATGAAGTAAATAATTTTCCAAAGTCAATGGTGATTTATTTGTAATTTCTGGACACTGTTTTCAATTTTTCAGTAATTTCAGTAATTCTTTTTCCATTTTCTTTAAAATAAATTATTTATTTATATTTTATAATATTTTGTTTCAGTTGTTAAAGCTTATTTCTGAGTTTATTTTGTTTATATAAAATTTAAAAGAAAAAGAAATATGAAGAGTTTAAAATGCTTTAGAAACTGAAGTCCTTTCACCTCCTAAAGTCTTTTCACTTGCCATAACCTCCCATTTTTCTTTGGCCCTGACTTTTAATTCTTTTTCATGTGAAAGTTCACTCCTCATTTCACAAAAATTCGACCATTTCAGATCTGAGCAAAAAACTTTGGTAATGGCCTTTCGTTTTCTCTTTATTTTCTTCTTTTTCCTATTGATTTTACATTTTTTTGCCTTGTTCTCTAGCCTATTGTGTTCGGCCACCACCTTGTTTGCCACGGCAATGGCCACCACCACCCTCTACATCTCTTCCCTGCCATCACCACCACCTACACCCTAGGCCTTGACCATGGCCGAGCCCACCATGGTGACTAAACCCCTCAAAAATGCAACCTAATGCCTTGAAACCATGTTGTTTGACCACTACTTGTTCACCACTTCATTTTCCACCACCACCTTAGGCCGCCACCACCACCTCTGAACAGAACATTACACACCCCTCCACCACCTGACCAGACCCATACCCCTCTGACTTGACCAAATTGTCCATGGCCGAGCCCATTTGGGTGAACAAAACCATGCTTTGGCCTTGAACTCTTCACATTCCTTTATATAAACTTCCTCCCATGTTTACACTACCTTGGTCGTGCCTTTACATGACCAAACCCGGGCCATTCCCTGTTCAAACCAAAGCCAAAACCATCCCTAGGCCATGACAAAAAAATAGAGAAAACAAGGAAAAAGATTTGGCATTCGTATCTCTTTTCATTTAAAAATTATTCCATTTCAAGTGTATTGAAATTTATGGTTTGTTTTGATTTTTTGTTTGGGTTGTAACACAAGATCTATAGCATTGGATTTGCTCTCCACTCAAGTCCGTAATCTTGTCATCGTGCTTTGATTTCCATTGTGTCATTGGTTTTGTTATCTCCAGCATTTTTGAGGTGAGTAAATCTCACACGACTATTCATACTTATATAATTGTGAAGCGACCACAACTGAATGTGTAGAATTAAAAAATGATGTTATAATTGCCTGTGATTATTTATATATGATGTTAAACCTGTTAAATCACATGTCTTATCACCTGTTATTGTTATATGTTGCTGACTATTCATTTTTATCAGTTTATCACACTGCAAGTTCCTTGTAGATTAGGTTCACTATGGGTTGAAATGATACATACCCGAACGGACTTTAGAATAGGGAAAGATCGTTATGGGCTGAAATGATAAGCCTGAGCGCTTTTAATTAATTTTATTTACTTGGGATTGTAGGTTTGAAATGATAAAACTCGGATTTTCTTGGTAAACTACGGATTGAAATGATATATTATCCGTATCACTTATATTAAGCTAGAAAATATTATACAGAACCGTGGTTATTTTATTTATTTTTCTAGAAATTTTTAAGTATTTTAAAATGTAAAAATATGATAAATTTATTTAAATTGAATTTTTAAAAGATTTATTAAAATGGAAATGTTTTTCTATGTTTTAAATGTAAAATAAATGGATAGAAAATGGTGATTTTAAAGTGTAATTAAATTGGAAATTTGACTGATTTTAAAAATGGAAATTTAAGTTAAATTAAAAATGAAAATTTAGTTTTAAATGGTGAAAAATGGAGATTTAAATTTAAGTGTTGAAATAAATTGTTTAAAATGAAAAATGGGAATTGACACACTTGAATTAAATAAGTGAACTTTGGAAATTTTGATTTTTATTTGAAAATTTTTTCTTTATAAAAATCATAAGTTAAAGGATTTAAGTGAAAATTTTTAATGTGAAAATATATGATTTTTATAAGTTTAAATGATTTAAATTGAAGTTTATCTATGGCTGGAATTGTATTTTAAAACCTGGAAATTCAATTAATTGCACTTCAGAAATGCTATCATTTCTGGAAATGAACTAATTCTGAACTAAGTAGAATCTGCAGCACTTGGTAAGTGCTGTGGTTGCATAAATGAACTAAAAGACTAAAATGAACTAAGGCTATGAAAGCACTTGGTAAGTGTTGTAGTGGCAGGAACTAAATTTAAAACTGAAACTAATGAAGGGGCTATTGTAGCACTTGTTAATTGCTGCAGTAGGCTGAAATATGATTTTTGAATATAATTGAACTACTGCAGCAGTTTTTAAACGTTGTCTTTGATGAATTGAAATAAAACCTTTAATTTGAAACCTGAACTAGTACAGCAGTTCTGTAAATGCTGTCTTTTTTGAATTGAACTACTTTTCCTTTAAAACTGAACTGTTACAGCAGTTTATAAGTGCTATCTTTACTGAATTGAATTGTTTTCAAATCTAACTTACCGCAGCACTTTTTAAATGCTGTGAAAGCTGGAATTTTAATGTTTTAATGTTTTTAAGTGAATAAATGAACTCAGAAAAGGCTAAAATTTTGGGAATTGAATATTTGATTTAAAAGAATAATGACTTTGTTTTTAAATGGTTTAATTGAAGTATTTTGATTTGAAATATAAACTGTTTTTAAATTTATAACCACGGGTTATAATAACGATTGGTTGTTAAAGAGACCGAGATCGGATATGGACATACTCTCTGTCGATACCGAAAACTACTTTGACAACTGTGTACGCGATGGAGTTTCCAGAATGAAGTAGGATGGTGGCGACGATCCTAAGGTATATACGTGGACCCAACTCCCGTGAGTTGGCATAAGGTGGCTAAAACAGGAGCGATTGACGGACCAATGAGGTAGCACCTCTGATCGAACACACTTCTTCGATACCATTCTATTACTTATGATTGATTTGGTGTGCACCCTTGATTTGGGAGTGTTGTTCGAGGTGGGCGGTAGTGGCTGCTATGCGTCACCATCAGTTCGGATGCGTAATTGGTATATCTACCCTGGCATTGCTTAGTGGTGCCGTGTCACCTACCATATCGAGCTTTACTACGAGTTGTGATTTCTCCCGTAGCCTGTGGAGTATCGAGGGTAGCCCCCATTTTTGGAGTATGCTAATACTGGATAGACTACTGGGACTATTAAGTGTTAAGGGGAATATTGGGTCACTCCTTAATGCAATTTAAAAGTATGTTTATTTTATATTAGACATTATTATAATAGCGAATATTACTACACAGTAGATAGTTTAACAGATCCTTAAAGAATGGGCGATCCCAAGCATTCTTTAAGTTACCTGTACCATTATTACAGTTCACTTGAGTTGGTTTACATTGTATAAGTATGTATGTCCTGACTCGAGTGTTTGTGTTTTATTTACGCTCGGGTCAGCCTGAGTATTCATAGCTTTGGATTTCACTTTTCTGGAGCTAGGAATCGCTAGAGTTTCTGCTTATCTAGTTATCTATCTATTTCAGTTTCAGTTGTTCTATTTCAGCTTTTGTATTAGAGACTTATGTATTTGGATTTCTATTGTACTTGTTTCAGAACTGTATTGGTTTTCAGACTATGTATTTTATATCTGTTTTGAGACTCTGTATTTTAGTGGCTTCATGAACCACTATTTATTTTATTTCCGCTGCGAGTTATTCTAATATTTCTGTGTCTGTGATTCTATGAATGATTTTATTTGCTCCAAATTTTATTACAATCTGTTATTTTGTACTATTCAAGTCTGACATGTGTGTCTGCCTATGTGGATTATTGTCGATTTGAATGGCCTAAAATAGGGGGTCATTACACTATTTGATTTAACTAATTTCTTGTTCTTACATTAGAGTTTATTTCTCCAATAATATTTTGGATTGGGTGATTTCTTAATAATCTAGGTGAAGATTGTATTTCATTTTCATTTGGTAAGTTGTTTTCAATTTCAGTATTATTTTCAATATTACCATCTTCTGTGATATTTGATTTTCGTCATCTTCATGTTTATTATTAAGTTTGAAATTTTCATCGAATGACACATGAAGTGTTTCATCGATTAATTTAGTTCTTTTATTATAAATTCTACATCCCTTGCTTCTTTCCAAGTATCCTATGAATATTCCTTCATCGGATTTTGGATCGAATTTACCAAGTTGGTCTTTTATATCTAATAAAAAACATTTTGAACCGAAAATTTTAAAATATGATATGTTGGATTTTCTTCCATTAAAAAGTTCATATGGAGTGTGTTTTGTTAATGGTCTAATGAAGACTTTTGATTTAAAATATGACAAGCAGTAGCTATAGATTTTGCCCAGAAATGTTTAGGAAGAGTGCTTCCATTAAAAAAGGTTCTAGTGCATTCTTGAAGCGTTCTATTTCTCCTTTCTACAACCCTGCTTTGTTGTGGAGTTCTAGGAGATGAAAAATTATGAAAAATTCCTTTCTTATTATAATATTTTTCAAAAATATCATTATCGAATTCACCTCCATGATCGCTTCTAATGTTTTTAATTTTTACTTTTTTAATATTTTGTATTCTTTTAGCAAAGTTTTTGAAATTCTCAAAAGTATCACTTTTATTTTTCATAAATATTGTCCAAGTATATCTCGAAAAATCATCTATAATTACAAAACATAATGATTGTGATTTATAGATTGAACTTGCATTGGTCCAAATAGATCTAAATGTAATAACTCAAGTGGCTGTAATGTAGAAATAATTTTATTTGATTTAAAGGATGATTTAGTTAGTTTTCCTAACTGACAAGCATCACAAATACTATTTACTTTGAAGTTCATCTTTGGTAAACTGTTTACTAAATTATTTTTAGATAATTTGCTTATAGCTTTGAAATTTATGTGACAAAATCTCTTGTGCCATAACCATGGCTAGACACATGTTTGTGTAATGATTAATTTTCATCTTTAACATGCATATATTTCTTTCTCTAATCCAATCCGTTAGCACCAAAATTGGTCACTAACCTCGTTGAGAAAGATTGTGTAGAGATATAAGTAATGAAGGTAAATTTAGACAAGGAAGAATATGCTATTTTGAATGCGGAAAGTAAGAACACCAGATTTATAGTGGTTCAGCGTAATTGCCTACGTCCACTTTGAGGTTAAACTTTATTGCTTTACTAGATGATTGATTACAGATACAATCCATAGACTAAACACTTGAATACAATTGCTAAGTAAAGAGGATGAGTCTTGAAAGCGGTAGAGTCTCCCCAGTGTTCTCGAAAAAAGGCCCTTTTCACTGTGCTCCTGCCCCTCTATTTATAGACAAAGATGGGTTGGACTTCCCTGGCGGGCCTGGCAGCCGAACACTTTGGCCCAAATGGAGTGGTCACTGTATGACGATCCAAACAAGCCGAATGGTCAGATGCCGAACCATCCTCCTCATGGCGAACGAGGCTCTTGTTGTGTGGGAAGAGTAGGCCGAGTAACAATCTAAGTCGAACGTGCCTTTGGCCGAACAAAGTATTTGGCCGAATGCTACCTTTGGCCGAACGAAGTCTCTGGCCGAACACTACCTTTGGCCGAACGAAGTCTCTGGCCGAACGATGCCTTTGGCTGAACGAAGTCTCGGGCCAAACACTACCTTTGGTTGAACGAAGTCTCTGGCCGAACGCTACCTTTGGCCGAACGATGCAGTTAGGCCGAACTGTGGGTATGCCGAGTGCTAAGTTTTCTGGCCCAATCTCTATGCCGAATACTAAGTTGCCTGGCCCAATCTCCAGGAAACACTTGGCCCCCAAAGTGTATTACATGACTGAACGTGTGTGACAACCCGGATTTTGACGTGTGTTAATCAGACGACTAAACGAATGTAAATATAAGGGTATTAACTCTTATTAAATAAATAAATAAATTTTCGGATATTTAATACCCAAATCTATATTAAATATATATAAGTGTGAACATGGTTGCGCATGGTGCAATGCAAGTAGAGTAGAAAAATATACATAACTATATACGTGTACATATATAGGTATACATATTAAAGAAAAAATAATAAATATATTCAAGTTTGAACAAAAGGAAATAGAAATGTCTTTGAACCTGTACAAGTAGACAGTAAAGTATTTTCATGTATAAGCAAAAAGATGTGTATAAAAAAAGCAAGTAAACATATAAAAGATATAAAGTACCTTGGCATTAAATGCTGGCAACATTTTTGTCAACTCGAAAATGTCTTCAGCCCCAAAGCAAAGAAAAAACCACTGATATTGTACAAAAAAGAATCTAATCACCCTATTCAAAGAAAATATCACCTGTACAACTCATTTTCTATATATCAAGCTTTTCTTCATTTCAGTTCGTATATTCCAAACAAAGAAAATATTATTTCATATTCAAGCAAGCCCCAACTTAAAAACATCTCAGTAAAACATCAAAACAATTTATCCAAAGCCTGAGATCAAGAAGAAGTTTCAACTTGCAAGAATTCACAACCTGTTTCAAACATAAAAGAAGAGCTATGTTTTCTTTCCTCTAGAAACAACGTGAGTAAACCATCATTTTTATAGAAGTTAAAATATGTCTTATAACCTGATGTCGTGATAAATTCCTGTGGTAATGTTGTGAAATGTTTGCATGAATGGGTGAATATGTTTGCATGTGTATCAGTTGATAGTTGCTATGTATTTGTTTATATGCATGTTTGTGTTTAGATATATAAATCTCTGTTTTGATTTACAGACCCAATAATCACACAAAACTCCATTTCTCTTCACCCAAGTATTTATAGGTTATAATGTCAAAAGGAAATGTGTTTGTGTTGATGAAACCTTATTTTTAAAAATAGTCTCAAGTGAAATTATTAAGTTATTATTTGGAAAATAGTGAATTTACAGTGGATAATCAATCTTTCTAGGAAATTCGATCAGTGTAGTTCAAGTTTTCATATATATAATTGAAATCTATGTTCAAAATGATGATTTTTAGAAAAAGAATCAAGATTTTTAGGCTTTTAAATCTTGAGATAATGTATGTTGAACAGGAATTGGGTTTCGAGCATTCTTTGATGATTGGCAAAGTTTGGGGTTTCGAGATTTTGGCTGGAGCTAGCCTGGAACCAGGCGATGTCGGTAAAAATAGTTACAGGATTTTACAACCACCATCGCGGCGGTAAATCGATGAACTAGGGTTTTAGCCTGGCTTAGGGTCGAGTTCGGTTGTGGTTTATTGGTGGTGACGTTTGTCGACCGGAGTGGTTCGCACCGAGGGGAAAAGCAGGATAGGGATGTGACGGAGTTTAGGACGGGGTTTCGCGATATTTGGTGGTCGGCGTTGTCGTGGCGAGGAGAATCTTGGTTGGGGTTTTGATGTTCCAGATCGATCAGGCATCTCGATTTTTGATTGTGAGCTTGCGTGGGACTTTGATGATCAGAATCATAAGGGTAGGTCATCGTCGACTCGGAGGTGATAGCATGGGTGATCGGAGCGTCAATGTTGATCTGTGCATGTGCACAGGTATTTGGTGGTGTCAGTAATGTTGTATTCGTGGAAGAAGAAAAGTATCCTCGGGCAAGAACTCGAAGCAGCTGAGGGATGACTTGAGTATGGTTTCGGATCATTGCACGTGAGTGGTTCATGTGTATTAGGTTGTAAACTTAAACTTAAAACTAAGTTTTTTTTAAAAAGAAAAAGGGGATTGTCTCGGGTCCAGGCTTGAGTGATATTCGGGTTGGACCCGAAGTATAAGTTAAACGGTTCTTTTTTAAATTTTATAAAAGCAAGTTATAAGTTTAAATTTAGTCTAGTTTAAACTATTATAAGATAAATGTTTTTTTAAAATTATTTGATTGAAGGAAGTTATATAATTTGTTAACTTAAATAGGTTTAAGTTAAATGCTTAAGTTATTTTAAAACTTAATTTATAAATGTAATTAAGTGTTAATTAAAAAGATAAAATGTTTAAATATATGTGTTTATCATAATTAGGTAATTAATAAAGATAATGAATTATCTTAAAGATAATTAAGGTTTTGATAATTAAAGATTAATTAAATTAATTAAGTAATTAATAAAAGAGTAATTAATTAATTTAATTAATTAATGATTAAGTATTAATTAATTGATAATTGAGAATTATTAATTAATTGGTGATTAGAGATTAATTAATGTAAGTAATTGGAGATTAACTACTTAAATGATAAGTACTTAATGTAAGTAATTAAAGGGAAATCACTTAATAGAAGTAATTACGGATTAATTACTTAGTGTAATTAATTAAAGGATTGATTAATTAAGGAAATTAATTAAAGGGTTAGTTAATTAATGAATGTGATTTATTAAAGGATAATTAATCAATGTAAGTTATTTTAGAATAATTAATTAAGGATCAATAATTAATTTATGAGAGTAATTAAAGGGTAATTAATATGAATGGTTGAAGGTTAATGAATTTGTGTAAATAAATAAAAGGCTAATTACTTAATGTAAATTAAGATGATAATTAAGGGATGATTAATTAATTGCTTTGTAACTAATTAATGTTAAGAAAGAAGGATTAAAAGTGACTGATGTAATTAATTTAATTTATTTAAATTAATTAGAAATGGTGTGATTAATTAATCTTGCTTATGGATGATTGAACGATATTGAATGCCTTGGATTATTTGATATCTTTGATATGTGATTTGTGATGCTTTGTGAGATGATATGTTTGGGTTGAATTGTGATGATATGGATTATCTATCTATAATGGAACCACTATGTGAATATGCTACTCTGAATATGAATTAAATTGTTTTCACTTAAACAACTTGGAATAATAATAACATTGGATTCGAAGAGACCGGGGTCGGGTATCAGTAAAGACCCGAAACCACTTCGATTTGAAATCTACAATAATTCTTTATAGATTGATATGTGAAATCAATAGGCTGAATGGGATAAATTTAAATGACTGGACCATTTAAACTAAGTAAAGTTACTTAGGGATTGAGTTGTGAAATAAGTGTTGAGCATAACATGTAATGAACTCGTAGTGAAGTACGAGTTATCCCGGGATTTTCTTTATGGTTTGAACTTAGTATTTAAAATTATATGGGTTTACTCACGCTGGTTTCCAGCCTGACCCGGGTGTTACTTTGATGTAATGCTCGGGTCAGACCGAGTATTACAGATTTTCAGGTAAGGACGTTCTGGAGCTCATGAGGCGAGCTGGATGGCAGGAACGTATGGAGTGTATTCCGCTGTGATATATTGTAGTTTGTCTGGGACATGTTGATTGTATCTGTCCAGTGTTTGTGTATATGTTGTAACTCTGATGTATTAAAGTGTAATTTGACAAGTTCAGATTTCATTTGTATAACTGTTATTATTTGATATTATATTTTGATCCGCTGCGAATGTGAGATTCTATGTTTTATTTTCTGTTTCTTCTTCTATCTCTTTCTTCTTTCCCTAACTATCTGGAATTTTCGGGATCGAAAATTCCGGGTCATTACACTTGGTATCAGAGCGGAAGGTTAAGCGAGAACCTTGGCTCTGGTGGGTATACTCATAAGGATAGGGTCAATAGTACCCTAGGATGAGTTGAGTGTTTATATATATATATATGAGAGCGTACTTGTTATTTTCATACATAAAGATTTTAAATGATTTTATGTAAGAATATATTTTGATATATATAAAGCAATATTTCTTACTAATAAATGTTAAAGTAATTGGTTGTTAAAAATTATTGGAATAAAATAAAATAATGAGAATTAAGTGTTAATAGTAATACAACCAAATTGAAATTGAATGAAGATAAATTTGAAATGGATCCAAACTGAAATTAAAATCCTGAATTTGTAGAAATGTTTTCAGAATAAAGATAATAATAAATTGGTTTCCAGATATGATAATCTTGGTTATTATCATAAATGGTTGTTGTGTTTAATAATGAAATGTTGTTAATGAGTAAGCAAGATGAAATGTTTTAGGGAAGTAAAACATTTAGGCAAGTATGACTTATAAATTGGAACTGAAGATGATATAAATTGTGAAGTTTTAAATCTGAGCTCAGAATTTGAAAATTGTTTCAAAATGATAAAGAATAGTAAATAATATTATTTGAATGAAAGGGCTTAATTCAAACAGGAGTTGTTTGAAAATTTAAAGGAATTTGTTTGAATTAAAAACCCAAGGTGGTTTAAATTTTAAGGATAACTTAGTGTGTAAAAGAAATAATATGTATATATGGGGAATATACATAATATCAAAAATAGTTTGAAACAAACTTTAAATGTTGAGTTTAAAAATTTGGAATGAAATGTGATATCCAAGGTGATTAGTTTTAGAACTTATAAGATTATTAATGTGAAGTTTAAAATTTGAAGTGGGAATTCAAATTTGAGTAAGTTTGACGAGATTAAATTGAATTTAACTTAAAGGAAGTTAAATAAGTTTGGAATAAACAACCTGAATTGGAAATTTCAAGATGAAATTGAGATTTAACTTAGGAAAGTTAAATGGGTTGATTTGGTAGGGAACTATATGTGATCTCAAATAGGTTTGAGATCTGGAATGGATAGTGGATGATGAATGTTTTAAATAAATTGGATGATAGATTGAGGTAATATCTATTCCATTATTGGAATTAAATGGAATTTAAACTTTAATTTGAAATTACTTAAGTAATTTTGATTTTAAAGATAAAAATTAAACTTGAGAAAATGAGATCACTTTGAACATTAAGATTTGAATGTTTAAAATGAACATGTAAACTAAAATGGTTAAGGAGGGGTTCTAAGATTTAATTTGGGTAATAAATTGAATTTCAAAGATTAAATTGTTTAAAAAGGGGTTTGAATTATTATTTTAACCTAGAAATAAGTTTATGTAGAAGTAAAGGTAAATTAAAATGGAATTTTGAAATTTGAACTCGGAATTAAATGGTTAGGCTGTTAAATTAAAAGTAAAGGTAAAATTTGATTTATGGGATTAAATCAACATTTGAAATAGTAACTCGAATTTGTATAATTCAAGATGGTTTAAAGTGAAATGAAATTGGAAGTTAATTGGAAATTGGCAATTGTTTGGAAATGGAGATTGGGAAGTTGTACAGTTTGACTCTGGACTATTTTCAAAATAAATTGTTTTAATATAAATCTATTTTTCTAAACTATTTACCATACAACTTTTCTTTTTAAAACCTAAAACTATCTTAAGCTTGTTTTACAATTACTTTTGGAACTATTTAACAATTTTAACACTGATTTATAAACCGATTACTGTTTTTCAACTGTTTTATAAATAATTACTATTTTTCAACTATCTTACAATTACTTAACTGTTTACAGCTATTTTACAAACTAATAATTATTTTTCAACTACTTATCTATTTTAAAAAATTTCAAGCTATATTTCTAAATTTAAGCTGGTCGGAGTTCAAACTGTTATTGATTAAATACCCAACTGAGATAAGAATTAAAGTGATAATCCAAATGGGGATTAAGGCAAATGTGAATAAGTGAATAAAATCAAAGTGAGGATGAATAGAAAGGAGAAATTGATTTAGCTAATAATTAATGAAGAAAAATACGTAGGATGTACGTATATTATTTTATTCGCATAGTGATTTGATCCAGATTCGAGCTTAGAATTTCGAGATAGTATTATCGATCCGAGCAGGAACTTTTCACTCAATTTTCGACGGCGAACCTGGATATGGATTTTTGATTGGTTCTGGATATTCTCTATCATAGTTGTGACTATGCAAGGAGAATGACGGTTTCTGATCAAGAAACTAGATCTGAGTCCGCACTAGGAAGTCGGATGGACAATACTAGTTCGGAGGTGAAATTGTGTGATCGAGTGAGCGATCAAATTGATATTGCATACGAATGATATGTGGACATCGTACGGGTTTGAATAAAATTGATATTGAAATTTGTGGATAAGAACTGTAATATGGTTTTTGAAATGGAAGTAAATTTTGAGAAATATACAATAAATAAAAGTGAAAATGGAATATCTTTATGATTAAAATTTACTTTATCAAAGTAAATAATTTGGCAAATGACTTTATAAGTAATCTAATTTGAATATTTGATTTGGAATAAACAAAGTTACGTATCTTTGTTATATATATATGATAAAAACTCCCCTTGTTGAATCTTTTGCCAGAAAAAAAGGGGTTTTGAAAGTATTTGAAGTATAAAAATGAAATTTATATAAGTATGAAGCGATTCAAAAATTTCCCAAGGTTATTATATATATATATATAAGTATATATAAAGGATTTTGTAAAAATGATTTTGAGGAAAAGGTTTTGGGAACCTTTGAATTTTGGAAAGGCTTTGATTTTGAGAAAAATCAAATTTAAAATTTGGAAAGCCTAGTTTGTGAATTATCGATTTTGGGAATCGATTTTGTAAAGGAGCTTTATATGAAATTCATACTCGGTGTATGATTTGAAAAATACTATATGTGTATAGTATAAAGTGTTTTGAAGTGGCTCTGGGGAAAAACGCGCTCCCTTGAAATGAACTTCTCAGGAGTGCCACAGGGTGGCACTGCCTTGAGCCTCTAAGGGGGAGGTTCTAAAGTTGATCCTGTGAGGAGTCCGGACAAAACTAATTCTTGGGGATTATTTGTGTAGCGAAAGTCGAGGGGCTGGTGCCTACAGGGGCATTTGGGTTATGCCGTGACGACAGTGTAACTCAATGTCACTGCGATCTACTGGAGACCATAGCAAAAGTCGTGTGTGCCGCTGAGAGCCAACAGTCTATGTTTGATTTTATATCGGTAGACTGTGACACTATGGTAACATAGCGAAAGTCGTGTGTGCCGCTGAGAGCCAACAGTTTACGTTTGATTTTATATCGGTAGACTGCGACCTATGTAAGAGTGGAGAAGTTTCATTTTTGACAGCGAAAATCGAGGGCGCTAATGCCTATAGTTACATGGACTTTTGCTGTGATGGCAACGTAACCCTGGAATGTAACTACGATCTGTTGTGGGTTCCATGGCGTAATCGAGGGGTGCGGAGACCTATAGTTACATGGACTTTTGCTGCGATGGCAATGTAACCCAGGATGTAACTGCGACCATGGATGGGAGTGATGATTTCCAGAGCATTTTCACCAAAGATATTTTCTCTATTTTCGAAACTATTCTCTATACTTTCAATAAAATTATTTTCCAAAGTATTTTCACTGGGTGTTGGAAACGAGTTTACTAAGTACTTATAGATTTTCAGTCCTACGCCTGATCAACGTATGACCGAATTTCTGAGAGAACAAGGATGGACTTGTCAAATCGTCAAGTTATAAAGGTATTTTTATAAAAACTATTTTAGTAATATTATATAGATTTTTAAAGTGATTTAAAATGATTAAAGAATATTTATCTGATTTTAAGCATTATATTAATTCTCGTTTCATTCCTTTTCGAGGACGAAAAGTTCTAAAGGGGGGAGGAATGTGACAACCCGGATTTTGACGTGCGTTAATCGGACGACTAAACGAATGTAAATATAGGGGTATTAACTTTTATTAAATAAATAAATAATTTTTTTGATATTTAATACCCAAATCTATATTAAATATATATAACTGTGAACATGGTTGCGCATGGTGCAATGCAAGTAGAATAGAAAAATATACATAACTATATACGTGTACATATATAGGTATACATACTAAAGAAAAAAAAATATTCAAGTTTGAACAAAAGGAAATAGAAATGTCTTTGAACCTGTACAAGTAGACAGTAAAGTATTTTCATGTATAAGCAAAAAGATGTGTATAAAACAAAGCAAGTAAACATATAAAAGATATAAAGTACCTTGGCATTAATGCTAGCAACATTTTTGTCAACTCGAAAATGTCTTCAGCCAAAAAGCAAAGAAAAAACCAATGATATTGTACAAATAAGAATCATATCACCCTATTCAAAGAAAATATCATCTGTACAACTCATTTTCTATATATCAAGCTTTTCTTCATTTCAGTTCGTATATTCCAAACAAAGAAAATATTATTTCATATTCAAGCAAGCCTCAACTTAAAAACATCTGAGTAAAACATCAAAACAATTTATCCAAAGCCTGAGATCAAGAAGAAGTTTCAACTTGCAAGAAATTCACAACCTGTTTCAAACATAAAAGAAGAGCTCTGTTTTCTTTCCTCTGGAAACAACGTGAGTAAACCATCATTTTTATAGAAGTTAAATATGTCTTATAACCTGATGCCATGATAAATTCCTGTGGTAATGTTGTGAAATGTTTGCATGAATGGGTGAATATGTTTGCATGTGTATCAGTTGATAGTTGCTATGTATATGTTTATATGCATGTCTGTGTTTAGATATATAAATCTCTGTTTTGATTTACAGACCCAATAATCACACGAAACTCCATTTCTCTTCACCCAAGTACTTATAGGTTATAATGTCAAAAGGAAATGTGTTTGTATTGATGAAACCTTAATTTTAAAAATAGTCTCAAGTGAAATTATTAAGTTATTATTTGGAAAATAGTGAATTTACAGTGGATAATCAATCTTTCCAGGAAATTCGATCAGTGTAATTCAAGTTTTCATATATATAATTGAAATCTATGTTCAAAATGATGATTTTTAGAAAAAGAATCAAGATTTTTAGGCTTTTAAATCTTGAGATAATGTATGTTGAATGGAAATTGGGTTTCGAGCATTCTTTGATGATCGGCAAAGTTTGGGGTTTCGAGATTTTGGCTGGAGTTAGCCTGGAACTCGGCGATGTCGGTAAAAATAGTTACAGGATTTTACAACCACCGTAGCGGCGGCAAATTGGTGAACTAGGGTTTTAGCCTGGCTTAGGGTCGGTTGTGGTTCATTGGTGGTGACGTTTGTCGACCGGTGTAATGACCCAAGATTTTAGGAATCTATTCTGAAAAATATAAATGAATTCAAAATAATTTTTGAATAAATTTTGAAAGGGGAGTGATATAGCTTGATAGTGTATCAGTATGTGTGTACATGTGTGCACAGGAAATGCACATGAACTAAAGCTAAAATCCCTGAACTCTAAGAATAAATACATATTGATATGTATGGGAATATATATATATATAGGTTAAATCCTTAAAAGACTGTATGCATAAGTAAATATACATATATGGATGCTACTGAATATTTTTGAGTGTACATGTGCATGTGTGTGTCAATACAGAATGATGTATAAATAAATATATATATATAGGTGTACTAATTATTTCAGTAAGACTTATATAAATATATATGTGTTAATAAAATACTAGAGTTCAAATTAGTAAGATAAAATATACAGACATATTTTAGTATATAGGAAGAAAGAAAGAAAAACTGAAGATATAAAAAGGAGTATTCCTCTTGTAAATAAATAAAGGAGGTACATACCATTTACATGAAAGCTAAAAATAGGAAAAATAAGACAAAACAGGGAAATGCTTGGTATAGGCATAATTAGGAAGAGTATTTGATAAATAATAAAATCAAGTCACATTTTTAGCATGATTGTAGACAAAGGAAAAAAGTATTTTCTGAAAAGCAAAATTCTGAAATTAACCAAAAAGGATGTAACCACTTTTCTCTTCACCTAAATTAAGCCGGGGAGGGTAGAATTTTGGGTTCAAGTAAAATACAGATAACATGATTTTTCTGGTGGGCAAAAATGGCTTTAACTAATACCCAAAACCCTAAGGAAGACCCTGTATATATACATGTATATGCAGCAGCCTCCTCTCCTTCTCAGAAAAGAACTTTGAAAAAAAAAACAACACCATAGAAATCATAAGGCAAGGGAAGGAAAAGAGCTTGAGGCTAAAGGCAGAAGTTCATCAATTAATTAAGGAAGCAAAGAAGAGAGCTAGGTGAGAAAACTCACTCAAAATCTAAGGCAATAAGTCCTAATGTAGGCAGCCAGTTATAAGTAATTTTCTTAAAAGAGTACTTTCATATATGAATGCTTATCTGTGATTTTAAATCTGAAAATGTTTTGATTCTCTTTGGTTGTTCTACTTGTTTTATTATAAGAAAGCTTTATGTGTTGTTAGTATACATATATGTTTTATGAACCCAGATCTCTGATATGTAAATGTTTAGGAACATAAACAAATACCCAGGAAAATAAATGTTGAATATAGGCAAGTAGTATTGGTTTTGGCTTAACTCAGAGAAATGAAAACATATTGAGCTGCAATATACTCATGTATAAGTGCTGAGGCTTGAGACAAAAAGGAATTAGGGGTGCAATAGGGTTGCCTATGTGCTGATGCTCCTAATTTAATAAAAATGCATAAAGGTATATACACATACAAACAAAATTTTGTGATTCAGTAAAACCAGGTCATTCTGAGTTTAACTCAAGCACAAATGTTTGCAAAAGGAAAAACTCTCTCAGAAGCCATAAGCTAATGTTAGTTGCCTGTACCCCTTTTAAAAATACCAGAATATATATATACATACAGAACCTTATTTATTTAGTCACCAATGGTTGTTTGCTTGTTTGTCTCTGTATGGTTATGAATAATATGAGATGCCATGATATGGATGTTTTTAGTTAGTAAAATGGATCACTGAATGGTTTAGTCATGAAAAATCAAAAGAGTTATTATTAACTTAAACCTGATTAGGAAAATGGGGTCAAGAACACTGCAGGAATGACTTGTGTTCTTGAGTAACACAAGTTGACACATGGCTTGTTTAAGTCCTGAGATCTTTGTGTAATGGAGTGAATTAGTTCATTACAGTGTGTCCATTGATTCATAAATATTGCAGATGAGACCAGGATAGATAAATATACCAAGGGAAAAATACTTGAGATGATGAGAAAACTAGAGTTTTTCCCAGAATTGAAATATGAGGATGGAATAAATGATTTAACTCATATTGGTTATTTTCCTGTTTGGTATGGATGATTGTTTGGCTATGACTGAATTGTATGCTTGAATATATGTGCCATATTTATATATGTAGTCTCTGGAAAGAAAAATTAAAGTGTGCACATGCACAATGACACAGAGCATGCACACAAGTATAACCTGATTCCAAAGGGCAGAACTTTATGTATATGTACTTAACTTGATTTTAACCTAATTAACTAATTGCTTTTGTGAATTTTCTCATACCAGACATGTGTCTGACCCTAGTGTGCTAATGGCATCTGGGGTGTCTCATTTAAAATGAGGCAGTCTCAAATGCTTTTTCAGGGATTGCAACAACTAAGTAGGAGTAGGAGCAAGGCTTTGAGAAGAAGATTATAGCATGCTAAACTTAGTTAGATAAGAGCCTAAATGATAAAATCCGCATGTATTAATGATTTAAATTGTTACTTGTATTAAGTGTTGAATATGGGATGGATATTTTGTTAAGTATTTTATTAAGAGATTGACTTGTATCTGGAATTTATAAATCTAGTTAATATCTGATATAAAAGAAGTTATTCAAAATATTGTAAGTGGATTTAGTAAGAACACCATGTTTAAATTAAATGATTATATTTTTATAAATGTATTAGTCAATCTTGAGTCTTTAGAAAGGATTTTAGTTTTGGAAAATCTGGATAGTTGATTCTCAGAAAAATTAAATGGTTTTATCTTTCTACCATGGCATATGTATACAAAAGATAATAGGCATAGGTTGAATGTTTTTATATGACTGCAAGGTTCCCATAATTTAACTTGTTTCATGAAAATGTTTCATGTCTTGTTTTTAAATAAAGAAAGGATTTGTAATAAGGGAGTTGAAAGCCAGATCCAAATAGTTGCAGTTATATACGCACATAAACATGTTTTGTGCAAATATTAACACACCTTTTTCCTATGTATTTGTAATAGGAATCTGAATTTCACTCAGATTTTAACCAAATGCATTTTAAATTCCAGACAGATTTTATAAGAAGAAAATCAAACATGGACATATAACACTGAACTATATGTGGATTGATTAAATTCAATCAATCCAATATCCTCTTGTTTTCCAGAACTCTGATTCAAACAAGAGAGGCATATGCATCCTCACATGTATGTGCTTATCTTTGTGAATGTACTGATATATTTATATTGGTTAATTGTTTTGGTCCTGGATATATTTTGTTTATTGGAAAAAGAAAATGACCCTGGAAAATATATTTGTAATGATTGATATATCTATATATCATCTCTGATAGTTCAAAGGAAGTTTAAATCCAACTTAAAAAAGTGTAAATGAATGTAGGTGGACATCCAGACACATATAAATAGAATGTGCATATGCATGTACATAGAGATCGAATTTAGACGTCAGTCTTAATAATTTAGACGTCTGAGATTAAACTTAGACGTCAGTCATAATAATTTAGACGTCTGAGGTTAAATGTAGACGTCTGTCACAAAAAAATTAGATGTCTGAATTTAGTTCAAAATGTCTTTTTCTCTCTGTTTCAATTTTAGATCTCTGAGCCGTCTGTCATAATTAGTTAGACGTCTGGGATTAAGTTTAGACGCCTGTCATAATTATTTAGACGTCTGAACTGCTGATTTTGCCTAATTTGCCTATTTAAAAAGAAACAAGTGGCTATGTCAATAGCTTGTATGGCATTTTGATTGCTATTTGATTTAAATTCCCTTTGATGAAGTAAAAAAAAAAATCCTTATGAAATTAGGGTAGAAATAGGAGGGTCACTTCATTTGGTATCAGAGCTATGTTATTCAACATAGTAGAAGTAAAGATCAAGTTCTTAGATAGAAATAAAATTTAAGGGAACTAAATATATATATCAATGTTTTCAGTGTGAAAAAAAAAACCACTGAAATAATAAAATTACCAATCAAACTAACCAGCTATGTAAATTATTATTAGCAAACTATGGTAGGGAGACCACCAAATCAGGGAGCAGGATCTTCCCATGCACCACCAATGGTCAATCTGCAAGACTTGGTGAGAGCATTTAGGGATGGGGCAGGACAAAGGCAAGAAAATCCCTATGAAGAACTCTCAAAATTACTTAAGACCTATACTCATTTAGGAGGCAAAAGCTTTGAAGGGACAGAAAGTATCATGGAAATTCAAACATGGTTGAGAACATTGGAAAGAATTTTCAATGACATGCAACTTGATGATCAAAGAAAGAGGCAAGTGGCTTCAAGACAGCTAAAAGGAGTAGCTTTAGGCTGGTGGGAAGTAATCATTGCAGGAAGGAATGAGAATGAAATCACTTGGAATCAATTCAAAGAGATGTTGGCAAGGTTTGTACCAGCATCAGCAAAGACTACCTTGCTAGAAGAATTTATTAGACTTAGACAAGGAACCATGACTGTCACAGAATACACTCAAAAGTTTGAGGGGCTTTCCACATATGGAGCAATGCTTGTGGCAGATGAGGCATCCAAAAATGATAGGTACATAAAAGGGTTGAACCCAGGACTTAGCAGAGCCATGTTACCCTATGCAGACAGGACTTTTGACCATGTAATAGACTTAGCTTTGAGGTTGGAACAGCATGATAAGGAAAGGGAGAAGTTCAGAAATTTTAAGAACAATAATACCAAGAAGGGTAAGGGGAGGTATCACCCTTATGATAAGAAGAAGGAAGAGGCCAGTAACAAAGGCACTGGAGATGTCAAAGCTAAGGAAACCAAGAAGAAAATTGTGTGCCATCAGTGTGGAAAGGAGGGGCATATCAAGCCTAGGTGTCCAGAATTGAAGGGAGGAGCTTTTAAGTGCTATCTATGTGGGAAAGAGGGGCATATGAAGAGGAATTGTCCTGAGTACAAACAGCAAGGAAAATTGGCAAATTTGGAAGGAAAAGGCAAAGCCACAGTGGAGAGTAACACTGAAAACCATAGCCAAGTGGAAGGTACATTACTTATTTGTACCATACCTATAGCAGTAGTATATGATACTGGGGCAACTCACTCTTTAATTTCTTATGAACTAGTTAAAATGCTAAAACTGAATTGCATATTGGTTGAAACCCCATTGCATATACAAAGTCCACTGGGGAGTTCTAGTGTTTTAAATATGATTTGTGTGGATGTGGAATTAAACATAGGAGGAAATATTTTTATTTCCAATTTAAATGTTTTGAATTACCCAAATATAGGTGTTATATTGGGGGTAGACTGGTTAAGGCAATTTAGAGCCATAATTAACTTAGACTCATCCACCATATCATTGCAAAATTCTAGAGGTCAAAGAATCACAGTTTTGTGTGAAGTAGCTAAGGAAGGAAAACTATATCATTTAGTTGACTTAGAAAAAGATTTCAGTGAACTAAACATTGAAGAAATTCCCATAGTCAATGAATATTTGGATGTGTTTGGTGAGGTCAAGGGTGTTCCATACCATAGACCAGTAGAGTTCCAGATCAATCTAGTTCCAGGAGCAAGCCCAGTGATTAAAAAGCCAACTAGAATGGGGCCAAATGAACTAACGGAATTAAAGAAACAGTTAGAAGAATTGGAAGAAAAGGGTTTTATAAGACCAAGTAATTCTTGCTGGGGAGCACCAGTGGTATTTGTTAAGAAACAAGATGGCTCCTTAAGACTCTGTATAGATTATAGAGAATTAAACAAGGTAACTATTAAAAATAAATACCCATTGCCAAGAATAGATGATCTTTTTGATCAATTAGCAGGGGCAAAAGTATTTTCTAGACTAGACTTAACATCTGGTTTTCATCAAATGAAGGTGGAAGAATCAAGCATCAAGTACACTGCCTTTAACACTAGGTATGGGTTGTATGAATTTTTGGTTATGCCATTTGGCTTGACCAATGCACCATCATACTTTGTAGATTTAATGAACAGAACCTTTAGAGATTGTTTAGACAAGTTTGTGCTTATTTTTATAGATGACATTTTGATTTATTCCAAAACAGTGGAAGAACATAAGCATCATTTGCACCTGGTTTTGTCTAGGTTAAGGGAAAAAGATTTAAAAGCAAAATTTTCAAAATGTGTATTTTGGAAAGAGGAAGTACATTTCCTTGGCCATGTTATATCTGCTCAAGGAATTTCAGTGAACCCCAATAAAGTAGTGGCTATTCAAGCATGGAAGAGGCCAAGCACTGTGAGTGAAGTGAGGTCATTTATGGGGATGGAAGGGTATTATAGGAGGTTTATAAAAGATTTCTCAAAAATTTCTACACCACTCACTAACCTAACCAGGAAGAACCAAGCTTTTGTTTGGTCAGAAAAATGTGAAAAGTCTTTTGAACAGTTGAAGGAGGCATTGGTGAATGCTCCAATTTTAAAGGTACCTCATGGAAATGAAGAATTAGTTGTATACACTGATGCTAGTGGATTTGGCTTGGGTGCAGTGTTGATGCAACAAGGCCAAGTCATTGCATATGCATCCAGACAACTTAAACCCCATGAAGTAAGGTATGCCACACATGATCTCGAATTAGCAGCTGTGATCTATGGTTTAAAACTTTGGAGACATTATTTGTTAGGCACAAAGTTTGAACTTTACACTGACCACAAGTCTCTGAAATATTTATTTTCACAAAAAGATTTGAACATGAGGCAACATAGATGGGTGGAGTTCTTAGCTGTCTATGACTTTGACATACTCTATACACCAGGCAAAGCAAACAAAGTTGCAGATGCTCTAAGTAGACAGCATGCTAAATTGGCTATGATGATGATAGAAGAATTTAAGGGCTTGTCTTTGCTGACTGAGTTAGAAATTGGAGAGAATGGTTGTGTGCACATTGATGAGCAAATGCATGGTGCACAAGAAGATAAAGGGAAGTTAAGCTTAATGACACTTCAACCAGATTTAATTCTGAAGGTAGGAAAAATGCAAGAACAGGATGCCAACTTATTAGAGAAGAAAGTGCTCCTCTCAAGAGGGGAGGAAGTGATGAATCACCATATTGATAAAAATGGTTATATGAGATACCAAAATAGGATGTGTGTACCAGAGGACACAGAATTGAAGAAGGAGATATTGAATGAATATCACAGAAGTAAATACTCCATACACCCAGGCAGCACAAAAATGTACCAAAATTTGAAAAGAGACATCTGGTGGAAGGGGATGAAATCTGATGTAGCTAAATACATTGCCAAATGTATGACTTGCCAACAAGTCAAGGCTGAAACCCAAAGGCCATCAGGGTTGATGCAGCCTCTTAGTGTACCACAGTGGAAGTGGGAAGATATATCTATGGACTTCATAGATGGACTGCCTAGATCTAAGAGAGGTAATACAAGTATATGGGTGATAGTTGATAGGCTAACCAAGGTAGCACACTTCATCCCAGTCAAGTCAGAAAGAACAGCACCAAAATTAGCTCAAATTTTTATAAAGGAAGTGGTAAAGTTACATGGCATTCCCAAAACCATTGTGAGTGATAGGGATACCATCTTCACTTCAAAATTCTGGAGAAGCTTTCAAGAAGCAATGGGAAGTGAACTATGTTTAAGTACTGCCTACCATCCTCAATCAGATGGGCAGACTGAGGTAGTAAACAAAGTTTTGGAGGACATGTTGAGGGCATGTATACTGGATTTTGGGGGCAACTGGGAAGATTATCTTCATCTAGTTGAATTTACATACAACAACAGCTACCAAAGCACCATAGGAATGGCTCCATTTGAAGCCTTATATGGTAAACCCTGTTTGTCACCTGTTTGTTGGGTAGAAGCAGGAGAAAGGTCTATTTTAGGACCTGATTACATACAAGAAACTAAGGAGAAAATTGAGTTGATAAGAAGAAGAATGGCAGCAGCTCAAGATAGGCAAAAGAAATTTGCAGACATGAGAAGGAGGCAGGTAGAATATGAAGTGGGAAATTTTGTTTTCATCAAAATCTCACCTATGAAAAATGTGCTGAGGTTTGGAAAACAAGGCAAGTTAACCCCGAGATATATTGGACCATACAAAATTCTGGAAAGAATTGGTCCCTTGGCATATAAGTTGGAATTACCAGAAAACATGCAAGGTATACATGATGTTTTTCATGTATCACAATTGAGAAGGTGGGTCCATGACAAGGCAGAAATTCTTGAGACCCCAACCCAAGTGCAGACAAATTCTAATTTGATTTATGAAAAGGATCCAGTGGGGATTTTGGCAAGAGAGGTGAAGAAGTTGAGAAATAAATCTCTGAAACTTGTGAAGGTACAGTGGAGTCTTGATCCTAGTGATTGCACATGGGAATTAGAGGACAAAGTTAGGATGAATTATACTAAGCTATTTTCAGATTAAAGGTAATTCTGATCTTTGATTGTTTTCTTTTTAGATGCATATGTTTTTAGTTATTATAGAACTAAAAATCTATTTGGTGTAGAATGTACTTGTTCTCTGAATTAAGTTTAAAATTTATTTTAAGCTTAGGAAAATTGTGGGACACAATTTCTAAAAGGAGGGGTGTATGTAATGACCCAAGATTTTAGGAATCTATTCTGAAAAATATAAATGAATTCAAAATAATTTTTGAATAAATTTTGAAAGGGGAGTGATATAGCTTGATAGTGTATCAGTATGTGTGTACATGTGTGCACAGGAAATGCACATGAACTAAAGCTAAAATCCCTGAACTCTAAGAATAAATACATATTGATATGTATGGGAATATATATATATATATATATATATATATATATAGGTTAAATCCTTAAAAGACTGTATGCATAAGTAAATATACATATATGGATGCTACTGAATATTTTTGAGTGTACATGTGCATGTGTGTGTCAATACAGAATGATGTATAAATATATATATATATAGGTGTACTAATTATTTCAGTAAGACTTATATAAATATATATGTGTTAATAAAATACTAGAGTTCAAATTAGTAAGATAAAATATACAGACATATTTTAGTATATAGGAAGAAAGAAAGAAAAACTGAAGATATAAAAAGGAGTATTCCTCTTGTAAATAAATAAAGGAGGTACATACCATTTACATGAAAGCTAAAAATAGGAAAAATAAGACAAAACAGGGAAATTCTTGGTATAGGCAGAATTAGGAAGAGTATTTGATAAATAATAAAATCAAGTCACATTTTTAGCAAGATTGTAGACAAAGGAAAAAAGTATTTTCTGAAAAGCAAAATTCTGAAATTAACCAAAAAGGATGTAACCACTTTTCTCTTCACCTAAATTAAGCCGGGGAGGGTAGAATTTTGGTTTCAAGTAAAATACAGATAACATGATTTTTCTGGTGGGCAAAAATGGCTTTAACCAATACCCAAAACCCTAAGGAAGACCCTGTATATATACATGTATATGCAGCAGCCTCCTCTCCTTCTCAGAAAAGAACTTTGAAAAAAAAAGAAAACAACACCATAGAAATCATAAGGCAAGGGAAGGAAAAGAGCTTGAGGCTAAAGGCAGAAGTTCATCAATTAATTAAGGAAGCAAAGAAGAGAGCTAGGTGAGAAAACTCACTCAAAATCTAAGGCAATAAGTCCTAATGTAGGCAGCCAGTTATAAGTAATTTTCTTAAAAGAGTACTTTCATATATGAATGCTTATCTGTGATTTTAAATCTGAAAATGTTTTGATTCTCTTTGGTTGTTCTACTTGTTTTATTATAAGAAAGCTTTATGTGTTGTTAGTATACATATATGTTTTATGAACCCAGATCTCTGATATGTAAATGTTTAGGAACATAAACAAATACCCAGGAAAATAAATGTTGAATATAGGCAAGTAGTATTGGTTTTGGCTTAACTCAGAGAAATGAAAACATATTGAGCTGCAATATACTCATGTATAAGTGCTGAGGCTTGAGACAAAAAGGAATTAGGGGTGCAATAGGGTTGCCTATGTGCTGATGCTCCTAATTTAATAAAAATGCATAAAGGTATATACACATAGCAAACAAAATTTTGTGATTCAGTAAAACCAGGTCATTCCGAGTTTAACTCAAGCACAAATGTTTGCAAAAGGAAAAACTCTCTCAGAAGCCATAAGCTAATGTTAGTTGCCTATACCCCTTTTAAAAATACCAGAATATATATATACATACAGAACCTTATTTATTTAGTCACCAATGGTTGTTTGCTTGTTTGTCTCTGTATAGTTATGAATAATATGAGATGCCATGATATGGATGTTTTTAGTTAGTAAAATGGATCACTGAATGGTTTAGTCATGAAAAATCAAAAGAGTTATTATTAACTTAAAACTGATTAGGAAAATGGGGTCAAGAACACTGCAGGAATGACTTGTGTTCTTGAGTAACACAAGTTGACACATGGCTTGTTTAAGTCCTGAGATCTTTGTGTAATGGAGTGAATTAGTTCATTACAGTGTGTCCATTGATTCATAAATATTTCAGATGAGTCCAGGATAGATAAATATACCAAGGGAAAAATACTTGAGATGATGAGAAAACTAGAGTTTTTCCCAGAATTGAAATATGAGGATGGAATAAATGATTTAACTCATATTGGTTATTTTCCTGTTTGGTATGGATGATTGTTTGACTATGACTGAATTGTATGCTTGAATATATGTGCCATATTTATATATGTAGTCTCTGGAAAGAAAAATTAAAGTGTGCACATGCACAATGACACAGAGCATGCACACAAGTATAACCTGATTCCAAAGGGCAGAACTTTATGTATATGTACTTAACTTGATTTTAACCTAATTAACTAATTGCTTTTGTGAATTTTCTCATACCAGACATGTGTCTGACCCTAGTGTGCTAATGGCATCTGGGGTGTCTCATTTAAAATGAGGCAGTTTCAAATGCTTTTTCAAGGATTGCAGCAACTAAGTAGGAGTAGGAGCAAGGCTTTGAGAAGAAGATTATAGCATGCTAAACTTAGTTAGATAAGAGCCTAAATGATAAAATCCGCATGTATTAATGATTTAAATTGTTACTTGTATTAAGTGTTGAATATGGGATGGATATTTTGTTAAGTATTTTATTAAGAGATTGACTTGTATCTGGAATTTATAAATCTAGTTAATATCTGATATTAAAGAAGTTAATCAAAATATTGTAAGTGGATTTAGTAAGAACACCATGTTTAAATTAAATGATTATATTTTATAAATGTATTAGTCAATCTTGAGTCTTTAGAAAGGATTTTAGTTTTGGAAAATCTGGATAGTTGATTCTCAGAAAAATTAAATGGTTTTATCTTTCTACCATGGCATATGTATACAAAAGATAATAGGCATAGGTTGAATGTTTTTATATGACTGCAAGGTTCCCATAATTTAACTTGTTTCATACAAATGTTTCATGTCTTGTTTTTAAATAAAGAAAGGATCTGTAATAAGGGAGTTGAAAGCCAGATCCAAATAGTTGCAGTTAGATACGCACATAAACATGTTTTGTGCAAATATTAACACACCTTTTTCCTATGTATTTGTAATAGGAATCTGAATTTCACTCAGATTTTAACCAAATGCATTTTAAATTCCAGACAGATTTTATAAGAAGAAAATCAAACATGGACATATAACACTGAACTATGTGTGGATTGATTAAATTCAATCAATCCAATATCCTCTTGTTTTCCAGAACTCTGATTCAAACAAGAGAGGCATATGCATCCTCACATGTATGTGCTTATCTTTGTGAATGTACTAATATATTTATATTGGTTAATTGTTTTGGTCCTGGATATATTTTGTTTATTGGAAAAAGAAAATGACCCTGGAAAATATATTTGTAATGATTGATATATCTATATATCATCTCTGATAGTTCAAAGGAAGTTTAAATCCCACTTAAAAAAGTGTAAATGAATGTAGGTGGACATCCAGACACATATAAATTGAATGTGCATATGCATGTACATAGAGATCGAATTTAGACGTCAGTCTTAATAATTTAGACGTCTGAGATTAAACTTAGACGTCAGTCATAATAATTTAGACGTCTGAGGTTAAATGTAGACGTCTGTCACAAAAAAATTAGATGTCTGAATTTAGTTCAAAATGTCTTTTTCTCTCTGTTTCAATTTTAGATCTTTGAGCCGTCTGTCATAATTAGTTAGACGTCTGGGATTAAGTTTAGACGCCTGTCATAATTATTTAGACGTCTGAACTGCTGATTTTGCCTAATTTTCCTATTTAAAAAGAAACAAGTGGCTATGTCAATAGCTTGTATGGCATTTTGATTTCTATTTGATTTAAATTCCCTTTGATGAAGTAAAAAAAAATCCTTATGAAATTAGGGTAGAAATAGGAGGGTCACTTCAACCAGAGTGGTTCACACCGAGGGGAAAAGCAGGATAGGGATGTGACGGAGTTTAGGACGGGGTTTCGCGATCTCTGGTGGTCGGCGTTGTCGTGGCGAGGAGAATCTTGGTTGGGGTTTTGATGTTCCAGATCGATCAGGCATCTCGATTTCTGATTGTGAGCTTGCGTGGGACTTTGATGATCGAAATCGTAAGGGTAGGTCATCGTCGACTCGGCAGCGATAGCATGGGTGATCGGAGCGTCAATGTTGATCTGTGCTTGTGCACAGGTATTTGGTGGTGTTAGTAATGTTGTATTCGTGGAAGAAGAAAAGTATCCTCGGGCGAGAACTCGAAGCAGCTGAGGGATGACTCGAGTATGGTTTTGGGTCATTGCACGTGAGTGGTTCATGTGTATCAGGTTGTAAACTTAAACTTAAAACTAAGTTTTTTTTAAAAAGGAAAAGGGGATTGTCTTAGGTCCAGGCTTGAGTGATATTCCGGTTGGACCCGAAGTAAAAGTTAAACGGTTTTTTTTTAATTTTATAAAAGCAAGTTTTAAATTTAAATCTAGTCTAGTTTAAACTATTATATGATAAATGTTTTTTAAAAATTATTTGATTGAAGGAAGTTATATAATTTTTTAACTTAAATAGGTTTAAGTTAAATGCTTAAGTTATTTTAAAACTTAATTTATAAAAGTAATTAAGAGTTAATTAAAAAGATAAAATGTTTAAACATATGTGTTTATCATAATTAGGTAATTAATAAAGATAATGAATTATCTTAAAGATAATTAAGGTTTTGATAATTAAAGATTAATTAAGTAATTAATTAATTTAATTAATTAATGATTAAGGATTAATTAATTGAGAATTATTAATTAATTGGTGATTAGAGATTAATTAATGTAAGTAATTAGAGATTAACTACTTAAATGATATGTACTTAATGTAAGTAATTGAAGGGAAATCACTTAATGGAAGTAATTACGGTTTAATTACTTAGTGTAATTAATTAAAGGATTGATTAATTAAGGAAATTAATTAAAGGGTTTGTTAATTAATGAATGTGATTTATTAAAGGATAATTAATCAATGTAAGTGATTTTAGAATAATTAATTAAGGATCAATAATTAATTTATGAGAGAATTAAAGGGTAATTAATATGAATGGTTGAAGGTTAATGAATTTGTGTAATTAAATAAAAGGCTAATTACTTAATGTAAATTAAGATGATAATTAAGGGATGATTATTTAATTGGTTTGTAACTAATTAATGTTAAGAAAGAAGGATTAAAAGTGACTGAAGTAATTAATTTAATTTATTTAAATTAATTAGAAATGGTGTGATTAATTAATCTTGCTTATGGATGATTGAACGATATTGAATGCCTTGGATTATTTGATATCTCTGATATGTGATTTGTGATGCTATGTGAGATGATATGTTTGGGTTGAATTGTGATGATATGCATTATCTATTTGTAATGGAACCACTATGTGAATATGCTACTCTGAATATGAATTAAATTGTTTTCACTTAAATAACTTGGAATAATAATAACATTGGATTCGAAGAGACCGGGGTCGGATATCAGTAAAGACCCGAAACCACTTCGATTTGAAATCTACAATAATTCTTTATAGATTGATATGTGAAATCAATAGGCTGAATGGGATAAATTCAAATGACTGGACCATTTAAACTAAGTAAAGGTACTTAGGGATTGATTTGTGAAATAAGTGTTGAGCATAACAATTAATGAACTCGTAGTGAAGTACGAGTTATCCCGGGTTTTTTTATGGTTTGAACTTAGTATTTAAAATTATATGGGTTTACTCACGCTGGTTTCCAGCCTGACCCGGGTGTTACTTTGATGTAATGCTCGGGTCAGACCGAGTATTACAGATTTTCAGGTAAGGACGTTCTGGAGCTCATGAGGCGAGTTGGATGGTAGGAACGTATGGAGTGTATTCCGCTGTGATATATTGTAGTTTGTCTGGGACATGTTGATTGTATCTGTCCAGTGTTTGTGTATATGTTGTAACTCTGATGTATTAAAGTGTAATTTGACAAGTTTAGATTTCATTTGTATAACTGTTATTATTTGATATTATATTTTGATCCGCTGCGAATGTGTGATTCTGTGTTTTATTTTCTGTTTCTTCTTCTATCTCTTTCTTCTTTCCCTAACTATCTAGAATTTTCGGGATCGAAAATTCCGGGTCATTACAACGTGATACGCTTTGAATTACGTATCCTCCATGTTTCGCTTCAAATCCTTGGTTCCTCATCCTTGGGGGTTGCTTTCTTGTGAATGCCGGATACGGAGGTGTGTGCCGAACGTAGTGTAAATTCCGAACGATCCAGTCGAAGCCGAGCGTTCCGTGCGTGCCGAACAATACCATCTTGACCGGCCTTACCGGTTATGGCCTCTTCAACTTCTTCTTCTTCCCTATAAAACCAGGTGTTTGCGCCAAAATTGGTCACAAACACCCGATAGTTGTTGAAAGCACCCGTACGCAATCACAATTCGCAGATAACAAATATGTAGCGAAACAAAAATGAAAAACACTCAGAAAATTGAAAAGAACAGTAGTAAATGACACAGGATTTATAGTGGTTCGGCGATCTTGCCTATGTCCACTCTGAAGTTTGATGGTTTTATTGCTCATTCCTTGAAGATTACAATTTCTTATAATGTAGTACAACTGATTTTATGATCTAAGTCTGAATCTAAGGTAGTAGTGGTGATTTGGAGTAAATCTGGCAGAGTCTGGGTGCTCTTTAGCTCTTAAAATTCTCCGACCTCTTTTCTGAAAGATCTGGGGCTCTATTTATAGGTGTAGGAGGCTGATATTTCGCCTAAAATTAGGGAGACCAGTTCTGGTATGTGAGGGGGCCCACATGCCCGCTTTCAGGAAATTCGGGCCCACTTTGGGATCGATTCGAAGTCCATTCGAATCGATCAAGAAATCATCCAATCGAGCTGAAATTTGGTGTGGACATTCTTCATCATGTGCTTAAGCTTCTGTAAAAATTTCATGGCATTTGGACTTGTAGAACTCGACTTATGATCGATTCAAGATTGCATTTCCGGTTGACATGCTTGGTTCGAATCGATCCCCTTCGAATCGATAGGGTCGAATCGATGGCCTAGCGAGCGAAGACGTTGACGTGGCGCGTGCTTCTCGCATCGATCCACATTTTACTCCGAGTTGACTGGGTCGACTCCATCCTTTTCGCTACTCTGACTTAATGGATTCGAGGGATTTCTACATACATCGATTCGAATAAAGTTTGTTCGAATCGATCATGGTGAGCTCTAGTCGATCGATACGAAGTTGTTGTAATAGGATGGAATCGAAGTAAAGAAACTTCATGGATTCGAGCATACCACTTAAGCATGGAGTCGAAATAGAGCTTTGTTCGTATCGATCATGATGGGATCCATTTAATCGATACGAACTGGTGGGGTCCGGATGGATTCAAACGTCCTCCAGTTTTATGGATACGAAACAGATGGAGGCGAGGCTATCTCCCTTCCGATCGATTCGAATGCTATGGATTCGAACAGAGGCAACACTTATGGATTCGAACAGGAGTAAGTTGGTGGATTCGAACATAGCTCCCTTAACTTGTATCGATCCTATCTTGAGCGTACGAACTCGGATTGACTTGAAACTTGGAACGTTGATTTTCCTGACCTTGCTTGATGTGTCTTATCAATTATAGCCCGATCCGGACTCGGACAAAATTCATCAATATCCATGGTGAAACAGTGTATAACGAACTTTTATGACGAACTTTTTTTAGTTTTCCAATCAACTTTTTGGTGTCACGGCCTTGCCAAAAGGCGGGATAACACCAGGCGTCCTCCCTCTTTCCCTCTTTTCCACTTTTATTTCTGTCATTCTCCAAAAACCTTGCAATTCTCGCCTGTGAATCAGATACTTAAAGCCTAATCAATCCTTCCCAAGTTTCGATCTACTGACTAGGTATTATCCCTTCTATCTAAATCCCTTCCATGATTAAACAATAAGAGACTTAGGTTTGTGCATTATAACCGTAGCCGAGAGGGTTATATGGATGGAGGAATCAAACTTCGATTAGGATATCTTTAGAGCTGAATGATGTGAGGCGAAGAGAAATGACCAGGGGTGATCGCATGTAGGAGTTGTTGGGTGATGTGTGGTAGTTCGGCTTAACTTCTTCGTGCCGAACGAGGCCGAAAGAATAGAGGAAGTGTTGGAGGAGATTAGGATGCCGAATGGCATAATCTGGGATGACTCGTCGAGCGACCTGTTCTTGTTGTTCGGTGTAGATGGAGGAGGAGAGGAGTGGAAATGTAGTCAAGGGTGGAGTGCCGAACGTCAAGGCTCGGCATAACTCTGGTTCGGCGTATCTTACCATATGCCGAACAGTGAAATGGAAGGCTAAGGTGAAGGCATGAATTAGTGGGGATGCCGAACGATCACGAATGCCGAACAATATTTCGGCCGAACAACACTCAGGCCGAACAAACTTAAATGCCGAACCATATCAAGGCTGACCATAACTTAAATGTCGAACCATACTTAGGCCGAACAACACAGATGCCGAACAATCATAAGTGCCGAACAAACATAAATGCCAAACCACACTTAAGCCGAACAACACAAATGCCGAACAATCATAAGTGCCGAACAAACATAAATGCCAAACCACACTTAAGCCAAACAACACAAATGCCGAACAATCATAAGTGCCGAACAAACATAAATGCCGAACCACACTTTAGCCGAACAACACAAATGTCGAACCAACAATTGCCTTGCCTAATCACATAACAAAACAAGGACAAGGACTCTAGCATACTAGCATATCAAACTAATCCGGACTATCAACTCCCTAGCTCCAGTAGACATAAACCCGAACTTAGATTGACTAATCGCCATAAGGCAGGCTTTTGGAGACGGTCAGCGATGATGGTCTTCGAAGGCGATGATTTGAAGTTCAATCTTATATCTGTAACCTTGTGACTTTCCAATTTTCAACGCTTATACACGATTGATTTCACTAGTTCACACACCACGTGGGGGGAATATTCGAGTTGTTAATTCTAATGTTGAACATTTTTCAAGTATAGTTCTCATAGGTGATTTGCCAGATTCACTATTTATTGGAGATGTCTAAAAAGTCTAGCTCCTCCACTATCTCAGATAGGCCCGGACCATCTTAAAAGCAAGAAGTTGCGGACACTTCAAATCCGTCGACTTCCCCCACTCATAATTTAGCTCCCGATGCCGTGGAGGCATCGATTCTCTTGGATAATCCGATCGACTCACAGGCTTCGAAGATTAACGAAGTTGCGCTTCAGCGAATATGCTCCATCTACAGAATACCTTTCACCGACGTGTTGGTTCCGTCAAGGCATGATCGTCCTCATTTGCCCCCAGTCGGATATACTGCCTGTAATAAGTTTATGTGCTGGATGGGCAGCGTGCCTCCATTCAATCTATTTCTTCGGGACGTGTTGCAATACATAGACATTGCCCCGTCGCAGCTGCATCCAAATGGCCACGCTTTCATATACGGTACCTACCTCCTTTTCATGGCCGTCTTCTCTAGGCCTCCAACTCCCGGCGACATCAGATATATTTATATGATTAAGAAGCGGAAAGATAGCCCCTCCTTTATGTTCCTCGAGCCGTACCACAAATGCCAGATTTTGACCGGAGCATGTAGCAAATTTGCCCTGTACAAACAGGAATGGTTCTATGTGCATTGCCCTCCTGGTTTCGCGAGGAGATGGGTCGAAGGCAGTAAGTCTTTTCCCTGAGTCGACATTCGCGCTCAATCGGAGCTATGCTTTTTCTAACTTCTTTTTTCATCTTTTTAGGTATTAACCCGCATCCTGAGGGCCGAGGATATTCTGAGACCGTCGAAGCCATTAGAGCTCTTCCTGCCGAGGAACGGGACATCCGAACCATCATTTCAAATGAGTCATTATCAAGGTTCGGACTGTTAGCAGGAGGTCGCCGGATTAGCCTTCCTGAGGGCGTTTCCATTCCCAAGTCCGCATCCGGTAAAGGGAAAAAACAAGCTGAATCGTCATCACGCCATACTCCCGATGCACATGAAGGGGGAAAAATCAAAGAGGTTAAAGCTCCTGAGACACAAGGCGAGAATGTGGGTCCTGCTTAGGACCCGGCGGTCGAAGTGCACGATATTGAAACGTCATCTTCCCATCGAAGGGGAAAAAGAAATTGACGTATAAGATACGTAAGGAGAAAGTTGGCGGAACTTCCAAAGTTACGCTCATCCCAACAGAGAAAGAGGCTTCTTCACAGCACATGGAAAGTTCTTTAAAGGGTTTGTCGAACCTTACCATTCCGTCCGATCTTCTCAATTACGGTTTCGACGATCCAGAAGCCTTTAAAATTCATTCTCCCGCTAGAGGCGATACGGGAGTCCAAGCCCTAGCCCAGGGAGATAACACTCCAATCAGTAAAGACAAAGGAACTGGTTCGTCAGGGGGAACACTAGGACACACACGCATGCACGCACTTCACCACATGCACGCACTTCATCATACACTTCAATTTTTGCCATTACCCTGATTTTTCCTAACTTGCTGTTATTTTTATTCTATGCAGGTGAGATGGGGCGCTCCCATGGACTCGATCGCCTCCACGGTTCTTCTATATTTCACCATCCTGGATGGGATTCAGGCTCAGGTAGACGTAGGGACAGAGATGATTACGAGGATCGAGACAACCGTCCCCGTGAATCGTCTTATCGAAAGAAATCATATTCCCAGTCTTCATACTCTCGCGATCCCCCTCCTCAAACTGAGCCAGATAGAGAAAAACTTTCGCAGAAGGGGTCTCAACCCGATGTCTCCCGAGAACAACATTCCAGTTTGTCGAGCACAAGTCAAACTCGGGAGCATCGGAAAAGAACAGAACTTTCAAAGCCTCCTCCCCCTACTCCTGCGGCTGACCCAATGATAGCAGAGAAGATGGTCGATCTAAAGGCAAAATTCCCAAAAATCTGCTTTGATGGCCTGAAATTCCTCCCAGCTATTCATCACATCCCAGGGCACGTCAAGCAGAGTGCCATCGCCTGCAACAACGACGTCTATGTTCAACATGATCCGTTTGTACACTTGGTCGAAAAAGTCTCGGAAGTATCTGTTGAGCGACAACATGAAATTGACCGTTTGAAGTTGGAAGCTGGCTTTGACAAGGACATCATCAAGAGTCAAGACGAAGAGCTTGCTTCATACAAGTCCAAGCTTGAAACCGTAGAACAGAATGCTAAGGAGACTGCGGAGGTCGTCTCTCGTCTAGAGATGGCCCATAAGAAAGAACTTGACCTCGCAGTCCATCGCAGCGGGGCCGTAGCTCTAGAAAAAGATTCTATTCAAAAAAAAGGGATACACTTGCCCTGCAAGTCAAAGAGCTGAAGGAGCTACTCTCTAAGGAGATGGAAGAAAAGATAGCGGCTCAAGAAGAGTCTCAACAGTACTGTAACGAGATCGTCGACACACGTCTCCTAAAAGCAAAGCTCGATGATGAGCTCTCTAAAGTTGAGACGATGAAGAGCGAAGCCTGGGAGGAGGGCAAGAGACTAGCTTCCGAGGAGATTGACTCCCGTCTCGAAGCAGCTGCAGAGGCCGGTAGAGAAAAAGTCAAGTGCTTCTTTAATCCTCTGATTGTCGAATACAGCGCCCACGTCCTTATGCACCGTGACTTGACATTCCTAGGCGAGGGCTATCTTGAATCTCTAGCTGAGGCCTGGGAGACTTTAATAAAGATCAGAAAGATCGAGTCAGGCACTGAGGAAGTCGATGAGGATGCCCTGGTGAAAGAATTTCTTAGAGGGAACGAGCCAGCGGATTTATTTGCAGCTTTGGCTCTTTATAGTAAAGGCTCTCCCTATCAAAAAAGAAAGACGACGGAGCTGGTCCATCTAGGGCTAAGGCTGCAGCTCCTCCTCCTATTGCTCCTCCCTCTGCTCAATCGACCGGTCGGCCAATACTTGACCCATTTGAGCAGCATGCCGGCTATGATCCAGAAGATCCCGGGCTTGGCGTTCATGTGCTATCCCTTATTCTAGAGGGTGAAACTCCATGCGCAACTGATAGCCAACCAGAACCCGGTATAAAACTCTTCTTTTAGAAGTTCAAAGATCTGTCACTTTCTGGCAGCGGTTATTTGTCCTAACGTTCATTCTTTATGTTTTTATGCAGGTCATTCTGATCCCGAACCAACTCCGAGGAGCGATGATGCCAAGGAGGAGGCAGAGAAGACAAGCGATGTCACTCATGCGGGTGTAACTCTCGGCCTTGACGCACAAGTGATCGGGGCGCTAGATGATGATAAGTTTGACACTTCATCTCCCGTTGAAGGGAGTGATGAAATCGAGATCACTGGCGCCTCAGAACATACTTTGGAGATGAGCATGAAAGAGCGACTCCTAGAAGAGAAGAAGAAGAAAGTCGAGATCAAGGTCGAGCCTCAAATACTGGAACTTACCGACCCGCTGAATAGGCCTCTGAAAATCATTCTCCCAGGAAAATCCAAACCGCTTGATGTTCCTTCTCCCACTCTTGACTCCGCTTCGTTGGCAAGCAAAAAATCCCAGAGGAAGCGTGGGGGAGAGGAGTCATCTGAGAAAATAAAGGAAGACAAGAAGAAGAAGCCGAAGAAATAGTTGCTATACTCGTTCATTGAGATTTTGCTTAAGTCCTGTATCTACTCTTACTTTTTCGTTTCCATAGTTCATGTAGATAGAATTTTGACTCCGAGTTTAGGAGGAGTAGTTGTGTAACCCCATCTTCGATTATTGAATAAAGTTTAGTTTTCTTTGTCACTCGAACGATTTTTTCGCTTTTTAGCTTTCTGTATAACTGTGGTCGAAACTCAAGTTCTTATGAGTCGCATAATTTCCCAATCCATTCTTACATTGTTCGAACATTCTTTGGGTACTTAGAATTTTCTCTAATCCGCATTCCGGGGATTTAGAGTAATACGGTCCGCATTCAGGGGACTTGGAGATTTGAATCGTCTATACTCTAATCCACACTCCAGGGACTTAGAGTACTCCGGTCCGCACTCAGGGGACTCGGAGATTGAAGTCGTTTATACTCTAGTCCACGCTCAAGAGACTTAGAGTACTCCGGTCCGCGCTGAGGGGACTTGGAGATTCGAATCATCTATACTCTAATCCGCACTCCAGGTACTTAGAGTACTCCGGTCCGCGCTCAGGGGACCAGAGATTGAAGTCGTTTATACTCTAGTCCGTGCTCAGGGGACTCGGAGATTGAAGTCGTTTATACTCTAGTCCGCGCTCCAGAGACTTAGAGTACTCTGGTCCGCGCTCAGGGGACTCGGAGATTGAAGTCGTTTATACTCTAGTCCGTGCTCTGGCGACTTAGAGTACTCCGGTCCATGCTCAGGGGACTCGGAGATTGAAGCCATTTATACTCTAGTCCGCGCTCCGGAGACTTAGAGTACTCTGGTCCGCGCTTAGGGGACTCAGAGATTGAAGTCATTTATACTCTAGTCCATGCTCCAAAGACTTAGAGTACTCCGGTCCGCGCTCAGGAGACTCGGAGATTGAAGTCGTTTATACTCTAGCCCGCACTAAGGAGACTTAGAGTACTCCGGTCTACGCTCAGGGGACTCGGAGATTGAAGTCATTTATACGAGTTCCTATATCATATGGAATAATATAACTCCAGCGGTTCATCACCAGATTACAAGGTACAGAAACATTAATAATTCGTGGAACAGATGGCTTCAAGCCTTTATTAATGAAACAAAATAAATTGTCCAACTACACACCAAAAAGGAAACTAAGAATCAGCGGAATAAACACATATAGCAAACAATTATACCTAAAATAGGAAAGAAACAGGCTAAATGTAATAATGTCGCAAATGTTCATTGTTCCACGCTCGGGGGAGTGTCACGCCATCAACGGTCGCTAGCTTGAAAGTTCCCTCTCCAAGCTTCCGTTCAACGACATATGGACCTTCCCAGTTGGGATTCATATGCGATGGTACTAGGAAAACTCATTTCTAAACGAGATCCCCCACATTAAAGATCCTTGGGCGGACTTTGTTGTCGTAATATCGCTTGACTCGGTGCCTATGTGCGTCCGCCCTTAGATCGGCCTCTTCACGTTTTTCGTCGATGCAGTCTAGTGATTCCAATAATAGATCCTGATTCGTCCTAGGATCATAATATGTCACCCGATGCGATGGAACTTCAAGCTCCACAGGTATATCGGCTTCCGAGCCGTAGGCCAATGCGAATGAAGTGTGGCCAGTCGCGGACTTGTGGGTAGTTCTATAAGCCCATAATGCTGTTGGGAGTTCATCTACCCACTTGCCTCTGGCTTTTTCCAAACGCTTCTTCGGTATGGCCTTGATTATTTTGTTTACGGCTTCGACTTGTCCGTTAGCTTTCGGATGTGCAACGACGGCGAACTTCTTCTCAATGCCGTACTTTAAAAAGAAATCTTTGAATTCTCTACTTTCAAACCGTGTTCCGTTGTCTGTAATGATGGTTCGCGGGAGGCCAAAGCGGCATATAATGTTTCGTACAACGAAATTAATGACTTTCTTGGAGGTGATTGTGGCTAAAGGTTCTGCCTCGGCCCATTTCGTGAAGTAGTCGACTGCAACTATCGCGTATTTCGCACCACCTTTGGATATAGGCAAAGAACCGATTATGTCGATTCCCCAGATTGCAAACGGCCAGGGACTAACCATTTGTGTGAGTTCCGTTGGAGGAGCTCTCGGGATTTTCGCATATCTTTGACACTTGTCACATTTTCTTGCATAGTCTGCAACATCCCGATTCACAGTTGGCCAATAGTATCCGTAACGGAGGATCTTTTTTGCTAGCGTTTGACCCCCGGTATGGTCGCCACATTCACCTTCATGAACTTCCTCCAAGACCTGCTTTGGCTCATCATGGGCAATGCATCGTAATAAGGGGACCGAGAACCCCTTCCGATACATTATTCTATCATGCATCACATATCGTGCGGCTTTTCAGATGACTTGTCGTCTTTCACTCCTTTTTTCTGCTAAAGTCCCGGTCATCAGGTATAGTTTGAATGGGGTTATCCATGACTCTCTTTCGATTTCCGTTTCCAATGCAAAATCGACTTCCATCACATCTATGCTTGGAGTGTGCAAGGTTTCGACGGGAACTAATCCCATCTGCTGCGCATCGCCAGTGCTTGCGAATTTGGCCAACGAGTCGGCTTCTTTGTTCTGTTCACGTGGGACATGCGAGATGTCATAATGTTCAAAGTTCGCCAATAGTTCCTGAACCAGAGCAAGGTACAGAGCAAGCTTCTGTCCCCTTGCTTGGTAATCTCCCCGCACTTGGTAGACCACCAATTGTGAGTCACAAAAAATTTCAACTGACCTTATCCCGAGTTCTCCAATGAGCTTTAGACCAGCAATCAATGCTTCATACTCTGATTCATTATTCGTAGCCGGGAAATTGAGCTTCAAAGCGTAACAAATCGATCGATTTTCCGGAATTAAGAGAACAACACCAGCTCCGGAGCAACGGTCATTTGATGCCCCATCGGTGTACAATTTCCATCGAATGGGGGGAATGACACTGCGACTATCTGGTTCGTCAGGTACAGTAAACTCAGCGATGAAGTCTGCTAGTGCTTTCCCTTGTATGGATCTTCTTGGTAGGTAGGTAATATCGAACTGACTCAACTCAATATTCCATTTTAACATCCTTCCAAACGTTTCTGGTCGTTGGAGTACCTGCCGTAAGGGCTGATCGGTATAGACACTGACCGAGTGTGCTTGAAAGTATGGACGCAGCTTACGTGATGCAATCACTAAGCAATAGGCCAATTTCTCGATTTTGGGGTAATTTCTTTCTGCCCCTGTTAAACGTTTACTAACGTAATACACCGGCTTTTGGACTCGGTCCTCCTTACGGACCAAAGCCACACTTATAGCATGCAGGGATACGGCCAAGTATACGTACAACATCTCGTGGTCTACCGGCTTCGACAGCACTGGAGGACTTTCCAGATGCCTCACCAGATCTCGGAATGCTTCCTCACAGTTAGATGTCCATTCGAAATTCCTCCTTCCTCTCCTTATTATATCGAAGAAAGGAATGCATTTTTCTGTGGCTCTGGATATGAATCGACTCAGCGCAACCACTTTCCCATTCAAGCTTTGCACCTGTTTTATAGTTCTGGGAACTTGCACATCTCGAATAGCTTGAATCTTTTTTGGGTTAGGTTCAATTCCCCTGGCGTTAACAATTAATCCCAAAAACTTCCCCGACGCAACGCCGAAGGAACACTTCAGAGGGTTGATCTTCATCCCATAGTATCTGAGTATATCGAACATCTCTGCTAAGTCTCGAATGTGGTCGTTTGACTGTCGTGACTTCACGAGCATGTCATCCACATAGACTTCCATCGTTCTACCAATCTGGTCTTTGAACATCTGATTCACCAAACGCTGATAGGTCGCTCCTGCGTTTTTCAATCCGAAAGGCATTACTACATAGTAATACAGCCCAACGTCTATGACGAAACTAGTGTGCTCCTGGTCTGGAATATGCATCGGGATCTGATTGTATCCCGAGTACGCATCCATGAATGACAACAACTCGTGTCCTACAGTGGAGTCGACCAACTGATCAATTCTGGGCAATGGGAAACTGTCCTTGGGGCACGCTTTGTTCAAATCGAAATAATCTACGCAAGTTCTACATTTCCCGTTCGCCTTTTTCACCAGCATGGGGTTTGATACCCATTCAGGGTAGAGGGCATCGCGGATGAATCCATTGGCTTTGAGTTTGTTCACCTCCTCTCGTAGAGCAGCGGACCTCTCCGGGTCCATTCCTCTCCTCTTTTGTTTAACTGGGATGTACTTCGGGTCTATGTTCAACATATGACTCGTAATAGCAGGAGAAATCCCACACATATCAAAATGTGTCCAAGCGAAAACATCAAGATTCGCTCGGAGGAAATCACTAAGGTCTTAAGTCATTGCGGGGCTGAGTTGTGATCCGATCTTTAGCACTCGCGATGGATCGTCTCGACTGACTGAAATGTCAATTGTTAGTTCAGCTGGTGCTGCTTTTTCATCCCTGGGTTCCTCATCGTCGTCTCTCGGATCTATGCCTCTGTAGATCCAAGAATTATGCCCGAGCAAGGGCTCGGGCATTACTTGTCAATTGTCGTTATTCTAGATGCGGACGAACTTGTCCGCAACCTTTTTTTTCTCTCTCCGCTGGGCCTCTCGGAGCTCAGCCACATAACATGCACGACCGGTTGCCTGGTCGCCATGAACAACACCTACACCTTTGTCAGTCGGGAACTTCAAAGTCAAGCACCACGGGGCTAATGCTGCCTAAACTCAGCCAGGGCTGGTCGGCCTAAGAACACATTGTATGGAGAATCCACATCCAAAACTACGAAGGGTAGAATTCGCACCCTCCGACGCTCGCCTTGTCCCAGTTCAACTGGTAACTCAACATACCCCACTGCATCGGTCGCTACGCCATTAAAGCCATGTATACGAGCTTTAGCCGGTATCAAATTCTTCGTTTCCATCTTCATTTGGTCATAAGCCTTCTGGAAGATGATGTTGATAGAACTTCCACAATCAATTAAAATTATTTTCACATAAGTCGGCCCGATTGTCGTAGATATGACCATCGGGTCAATGGTAGGAGCCTCTATTTGGTCAGCATCTCTGCTTCTGAATACAATATCGTCTGTCATCACGTGCAGCTGTTTAGCAAGGGTCCCATCCTCTACGTTGGAACAACACTCGAAATCTGCGTGCTTCAGGGAACTAGCATACCGCACCATCTCTTGCCAGTTCTTATCCGCGGGGTGAGGCCCGCCGATGATCGTGTTTATGACTAGTCTACCCACAGTCCAGGCAGGCTCCTCGGGATGACGCGGAGCTGGTGCACGACTTGGGTTGGATGTTCCCTGTCCTCCTTCCTGTGGATCCTTCACAAACTCCTGTAACTTTTTCTGCCTGATCAACTTCTCTATAGCGTCGTGTAGGTGTCTGCACACTTCTGTATTGTGCCCATAAGTCTCATGGAAGCGGTAGTATTTCCCAGTCCGCTTTTGTTCCTCGGTTGACTCCTTTGGACGTGGCTTTCTGTACTGAAAGGTATTGCAGGTTGATAGGTAAATGTTCTCAAGAGACGCACTCAGCGGGGTATACTCGTTGTATGTTGGAATCCTCGGCTTCCACTTCCCCGCTTCTCTCTTTTTCCCTTGATTTCTTCCTCCGGATTCCTTAGGTTGCCCGGGCTTGTTCTGGACATTGACTTGAACTTTTCCCGAGTTGTCCCCGGACTGCTTCACAGCAATGTTGCTTTTCACGGATTCCTGGACATGCCCCAGTGCCTTATCTCGCCTTACCCACCTGGCTTCCTCTCTTCTTATGAACTGGTGTGCCTTTGAGTAAAAACGCTCTAGCGTAGTCGGAGGTTTTCCTGCCAGCCAGTCTCCACAGAATTCGGATCCACACCTTGCATCACAGCCATAAGAATTGCATGATCATTGGGATTGCTGACTTCAGTCGCCGCAACATGGAATCTCTGTAAATACTCCTTCAATGACTCCCCAGGAGCTTGGATTACACTTGATAGAGACATCACGTCCTTTGGACGAGTAGTGTGTATCCTGAACTGTTCTATAAACTTTTTTGCCAACTCCTCGAAAATGGATACGGACCGTGGAGGAAGTCGGGTGAACCACATGATAGCGATCCCAGATAGGGTTATCGGAAAGCACCTGCACTTGGTTGCATCATTTGCTCTAGCTGAATCCATCATCCATTCGTACCTCATGACATGCTGCCTGGGATCGGTCTTTCCTTCATAAGCCGGGATAGTTGGCATACTAAACTTTCTGGGGTATGCTGCCTGTAGAACAATGTCTGTGAACAGAGTATGACTTCTTGACACTCCCCAATCGTCGTTCGATAAGCCTTGATTCTCTTTCATCAATTGTCTGATCATGGCTGTCAGGTCTGGTATTTGGATGGAAGGTGGAAGGTTGGAGTCTGTTCTACGTGATTGATCATGCTGATGCCTCCTCTACTGGCGATCTGCCAAATGTGCATCTTGAGGTTCGACATCGTTGGCATCTTGATGGTCTGGGCCTCCAGCCTCCACCTGCACTCCAGCTCCTAAGTTTCCAGCTCCGGCTTGGACACGGTCTCCAACTGTTCGGACAGCAGCACCTGCCTGCGCAGTTTCAGTCTTGCGGCGTCTACGCCTGGGAGGTTCATCGGACGAAGTTGAGCTGTCGGATGAGGAATAAGGAGCGGGATTGCCACCAACATTCTGGTGCTGTTGTTGAGTGAGTTGTGCCATGAGGTTGGCGTTGGCTTGCATCTATTCTTCGAGTTGTCTCCCGCTTTCCCTGAGTTCTCTCATCAAGTCGTTGAACTCTATTCTGGTGACAATCGGCATTTGGTCCTGGGCGGTAGTCCCTGCACCTGGAATCGCTTGCTGATTGCTAGGTCCTGCTTGTTGCACGCTAGCAGTCTCGTGGGCATCTGCATTATGGGAAGCTGATCTGGTACGTGGTCTTACCATTGTAGAGTTATTGGTATGAACTCTAAGTAGAATCAACGGACGTCCTATGAATGAGTCAGATCTGCTTTGGGGGATTTATTCAATCCAGTAGCTTCAAAGCAGATCCTTGAGGTCTGAGAATTCAACTCTCAGTGAAAGCACCAAAGTGTTAGCACCAAAATTGGTCACTAACCTCGTTGAGAAAGATTGTATAGAGATATAAGTGATGAAGGTACATTTAAACAAGGAAGAATATGCTAATTTGAATGCGGAAAGTAAGAACACCAGATTTATAGTGGTTCAGCGTAATTGCCTACGTCCACTTTGAGGTTAAACTTTATTGCTTTACTAGATTATTGATTACAGATACAATCCATAGACCAAACACTTGAATACAATTGCTAAGTAAAGAGGATGAGTCTTGAAAGCGATAGAGTCTCCCCAGTGTTCCCGAAAAAAGGCCCTTTTCACTGTGCCCCTGCCCCTCTATTTATAGACAAAGATGGGTTGGACTTCCCTGGCGGGCCGAACAATTTGGCCCAAATGGAGTGGTCACTGTATGCCGATCCAAACAGGCCGAATGGTCGGATGCCGAACCATCCTCCTCATGCCGAACGAGGCGCTTGTTGTGTGGGAAGAGTAGGCCGAGTAACAATCGAAGCCGAACGTGCCTTTGGCCGAACGAAGTATCTGACCGAACGCTACCTTTGGCCGAACGAAGTATCTGGCCGAACGTGCCTTTGGCCGAACGAAGTCTTTGGCCGAACACTACCTTTGGCCGAACGAAGTCTCTGGCCGAACGATGCCTTGGGGCCGAACGACGTCTCTGGCCGAACGATGCCTTTGGCCGAACGAAGTCTCTGGCCGGACACTACCTTTGGCCGAACGAAGTCTCTGGCCGAGCGCTACCTTTGGCCGAACGAAGTCGCTGGCCGAACGCTACCTTTGGCCGTACGATGCAGTTGGGCCGAACTGTGGGTATGCCGAGTGCTAAGTTGCCTGGCCCAATCTCTATGCCGAATACTAAGTTGCCTGGCCCAATCTCCAGGAAACACAATCAAAAATAAGATTTTTATTTTGATCAAATATATTGCATTCATTTTTTGAAAATTATATATTAAATCCTTTACCACAAAGTTGCTTTATAGTAAGCAAATTATGTTTTAAGTTTTTAACTAATAAAACATTTGTAATAAGAGGTAAGTTAGATGTACCGTCATTTCTCACATCACCTTTGCCGATGATATAGTCTTTGAAGTTTTCCCCAAATGTGATAGATCCTCTATCTGGGTTGATAATGTTAGTCAGCATGTCTTTGTTTCCTATCATGTGTTTTGAGCAACCACTATCAAATATCCACTTTACTCTTTTCTTAATTGGTACCTGCAAAAATATAGAAATGAAGTTGGTACCCAATTTTTGTTAGGGTCCTAAGAGTTAGGTCTTAGGAAGCCAAACTCAAGAGGGTTTTGAATTCCCTTTAAAAGTAAAATTTTTATTTGTATGAACTGTATCTATAAAAATCTTTATATACTTATTTCTAATTAAATGACTGTTTGTCTTTGGAACCTAAATTTTAATATATTTTGATTTCTTGATACTTTGTGAAACTGGTTTCACAAAAGTATTTTCTTTCTTTTTAAAGTTAGTATATAAAGAGTCATGTTTAGGATTAGTTGTTGTCATTTTCTTATATCCTAAACTCTTTTTATTTGAGATAGCCTATGAATTTTCTATAATTCTAGAAAGATTTTATCTTTCTTTATTAAAATTAGAAACATTTTTTGTAATATTTTCTAATTTGGTTTTAAGACAAGAATAATCTAATTCTAAAATTTTAACAGTAGATTTTAACTCATAATTCTCAGTTGATAAAATGTCATTTTTTTTCTTTTTTCATTTTTATTTCACTAATTAGCATAGTAAACTGAGAAGTAATATTAGCACATGATTCATATATATTTACAAGTTCTTCTTCTAAAATTTTCTTCTCATCTCTTAGCATATCAACTTCAATTTCTGCTCTTTTTAATTTTTCTATAGAATCTTTATGTTTTCTTTTGAGATTCTTTAGTTTATCTAGTAAATCAGAGTTTATATCTACTAAATCATCAAATGAGAGATCACTTACATCGTCATTTATAGCCATAAAGCATACATTGGCTTGTTCAGTGTCACTATCAATTTCACTGTCCAATGAGGAAGAGTAATCTGAGTCATCCCATGTAATAGAAAATGCTTGCTTCATCTTATATCTGTCTTTTTTGTTCTTGTTGTTGTATTTGTCTTTCTTACGGTCAAGACAATCTTTCTTCATGTTACCCTTTTTGTGACATTCATAACATTCGAGAGTTGAAGCTGATTGTTTGTCGTTGTTCTTATTATTTCCAAACTTATTGCTCTTTCTAAATTTTATTTTTTTTTTTTAAATTTTTAGCTATGAACACCATATCATCTTCTTCCGAATCTGATTCTTCTTGTTCGGCCTGGAATGCTATTGTTTTTCTAGCTTGAGCTTGAACACTTTTTGCCTGCAAATTAACTTCATGTGACATGAGATTTCCTATTAACTCTTCTGGTTTTATGGTAGAAATGTCGTTAGCTTCTTCAATTGCTAAGACTTTTCATTTCCACTCATCCGTTAAAGAGTTTAGGATTTTTGAAACAATATCAAAATCAATATATTTTTCTCCTAATGCCAGAAGCAAGTGATATTTATCTTGAAACCTGTAATACATCTCATTTATGGTTTCATCTTACTTCATTCCAAAATTCTAAAATTGATTCTTAAGCATAGATATCTTGCTTTGTTTAACCTTATTAGTATCTTCATGAGTAATTTTTAGAGTGCGCCAAATTTCATATGCTAAAGTACACATACGAACTCTATTAAACTCATTTTTATCTAAGGAATAAAAAAACATATCATAGCTTTGGCATTTGCAGTAGAATCTAATTCTTGTGTATTTGACCATTGTGCATAAGGAGTGATAGGTACAATATATTCATCTTGAGTGATATTCCAAGTATCATATCCATTTTCTTGCATGTAAGTTCTCATTCGAGTTGACCAGTAATTATAGCTTATTCCATTAAACAATGGTGGTCGTGTAGTGGATCGATCTTCAATAAAACTTGTGCTAGTGTAATTAGCCATATTATTTGAATATCAAACATCTGTGTTAAGGTTATATGATGACCTGCTCTGATACCAAGTGAAAGTGAATAAGGATCGCGTAATATGAAATATTAACTAAACCATTTACTTGTGCGGAATATAAATATAAAAGTAAAAGTAATAATGTAAATGACACTAGAGATTTTTATATTGGTTCGAACTTCCTGTTCTATGTCCAGTCCCAGACTCCATCTGGATTTGGTCGATATCCTCGCTTAACCCGAAGGAACATGTATTACATCGCCTGAGCAACTGAACAGGACTACAACCGAATAGGACTTCAAATGCCCGAGGATACTGAAATAGGATTTCCAATACAAATAGTAGAAATGTTTTTGACTAAGTATGCTCTTGAATAGCACTGATAAATCGATAAAGTACACCCTTACTATAATCTTCTCCTTTGTGTTATATTTTGTAGTTCGTGAAGAAAGGAAATTTATTTTGGTCACAAGAGTAGAAAACTTGAATATACAAGTGATTAAAAAAGAATTTTTATCTATAAAATGCTTTAGAGTTAAAATAGCAAGAATAGATAGAATTAAGAATGAGAAAATTGATTTTTAAGACATTGAAATTCTTTGCTATTTATAGAGATTAAAAGTTGTATATGTTCATAAAGAGTAGTCATGAAGAGATATCGATGCTACTCTTGAATCAGGAGTTGTTTCTGTTCATGAAAGTGAAGCACATTTCCAAAAACTAACCGTTATAAATATTCAGCCGTCTGAACTAAAAGTTTCAGCCAACTGAATTGAGTGAAAATCAAGACAACAAGAAAATAATATAAAATAGCCCTTATTTAGCCGTCTGAATATTATACTTCAGCCGGCTGAAAATTGAATTTTTTTTTGTACAAGTGCACAACATTCATATTGTTGAAAGTGCAATTAGGCCGGCTGAACGTGTTGTTTTAAGCAGGATTCTTTATTTTGATGAATTTTTTATTTTGTGTGTATGTGTATACCACTTCGAAGAGATTTTAACATATTTCTACATCTAGACTCAGAATCAAGACTTAACAATACAATGTGGACACAATTTAGAACCTGGTCTTTATATGTTTGTGATTATCTCTATAACGATTCTTCTCTTGCAAATTTGGTTAGTCCATATAATATTTACTTATGTATTAGTCATAATCAAAACATAAAAATTCGAGGTTCTGATATGGAGGTGAGGAGGTAGGTCGGTGTTTTGGTGGTGGCGAGGACGTGGGCCATAGTGACTTTGGTGGCGGTATGGGGAGGAGAGAAGTATCCGTTTTGGTGCATGTTTTAGGGTACACGGCTGAATTTGAATTAAAGAAGGGGAGGAACTGTTGATGATGGGTATAGGTATGAGTGTGGAGTTTTGGCTTGGCACGTTTAAATTTGGGTGAGAGTTTATATTATTTAAATTTCTATTGAATATCCCAAACTTTGAAATGCCATAACTCCTTTGTTCAAAATTCGTTTAACCCGTAGATTTTTGTGTTAGACTCATATTGATGAGTGCAACATTTTTGTATAAATAATTGATAGTTTTAGTGAAATAGAAAATATTGATAAAATAATAGTGATTGAATACAATTATGTAGATTTTAAGAATAATGTATTTAAATTAATTAAACTTCACTTGTGATATCTATTTGGCAGAATGAAATACTGGTCTGCTATAATTAAACTAAATAGATTATTTTGGACATCTATTGACTAGAATAAAACCCCATTATGTGTTTGCAAAATAAAATGATGATTTTTTAAGTTAATCAATATATGGATTGATTAATATTGGACAAATGATGTGTTAACTATTGGTTGTTAATTGTTGAGTGCTAGAAGCTTGTTAGCCTGGCCATATTGGATGTGACTTTTGTATGTCGTGAAAGTTGAATTGTTTTTAGAGTGAAAACCATGATAACATTTTTTAAGTGCTATGGTAGGTCTAGGCCTTGTCATGGTATTTTGAAATATTATTACTTGCTGTTTTTGATTTAACATTGCTTTAATGCGAAGAATGATTTTAAATGTGACTTTTGGAATGTACTATGGCAATTTTCTTAGAAATGGGTTTTTGGACTTCCCTATTTTACTTCAACCTTTTTATTAGTCTTTTCTAACATATATGAAAATGTTTTAAAAGTATTTTGGAAGTAGCTAATATAATGTTTATTATAAAGTAAAAGGGGTTTATCTCTTATAATAAAGTGATTCTGTTTTTAAAGAAGATAGAAATATTTTTGAATAAATATTTGTGAAACATTTTATATAAATTTTTGTATAGAAAGATAGATTTATAAAAGATATTTTATAAATAAAAGAATAAATTTATAAATGTTACTTTACAAAAAGGAAATGATATAATTTTGATAATTTAGAGTAATAAACCACATTTGTGAATTTACAGCGATATATAAAATGATCATTTTATGGAAAATATTGGATTCTATCCTGAAACCGAAGATTTGTTATAAGTATACGAGATAAATAATTTTAGAGATGTATAAGTACTTTAAGAAATTTATAAAAGGAGTTAGAGATTTATAAACCAAGTTTTATAAATTAATTTGGAGATTTATGAAAGGACTTATAAATATGGAATGGGTTTATAAAAGGAATTTTATAAAATGAATGAGATTTGATTCTATAAATGATCATTTTAACATATGATAGTATGGAAAGTATTCTTTCCATGCTTAACACTAAAAAGAAGTGGTTTGGGTTTATAGTAAATAATGTTTTAAATGATATTTGTTTTTATCCCATTCAAATATGAATTTGAAAAAACAAAATCTACATTTTGATTTGTTAATATACTTGTACCGATGAGATAAGTGTATGGATACATTTTCTAAGTATTGAAAGTGTAGTGTTTGTGAATATACTTATATCTATGAGATAAGTATATGTATGTTTTTCCAAGAATTGAAATAGTACAAATGAAATAGTGAATGAGTAGTATACTTATGTATAGCTTTGTAAAAGTATTTTGATACAAGTATTTACAAAGTGGTTTTAATTAATGATAATTAAAGAGGCTTAGGACTGCTTATGTGTTTAATCGTGCTTGGTTTCTTATGAATTAAACATCTAATTTGATTGATTGTTTATTTGATAGTTAAATAATCGAATTTCAAATCTTGACCATATATAACTCTGGAAATATCTACAAGAAACACAGAAATTATATGTGTATAGTTATCTTCGGTGATGCTATACTGTATGTATAAAATCATTTTTCTCTTCTAGGGCAAATGATAAGGAAATTCATCTGCTTAAACGGTTAAGAGGTTATCTCCGCTCTTTCCCATTGTTTGTTTATTTCCCACAGAATCGGAGTTGAGTTTGCCGAAAAACCATCTATCTATTTTGGAGCGCTCGATAAGAAAGGGAGTGTACTTATATAAAATGACTCAAAACCATAACCACTCCAAAACCATATATGTGTTTTATGCTTTGGAAAAAGTTGGAGACTAATTCAAGATGCTAGAATCTATATGGAGATTTGAGATCTATTTGAGATGCTCGAACACATGTAGTTGTTTGTGATCTTTTTAGGATGTAGGAATCCAAGTCTGATTCCAAGACCTATTGAGGTATTGGAATCCATGTGTGGTTCTAAAATCTATTCAAATTATGACTTGTGTGCTGAAATGCCAGACGTAGCCTCACCAACAGAGATGACTAAAAATAGTGTAGGATGCACAACCACGGGGTTTAGCTAACCCATAAAGGTGTAGGTGACTCTACCCTACAGATACCTGTAGTATATGCATGTCATGAGTGGTGCACTCAGTCCGTGTGTGGCCAGTTATGTATTTCCTATGGTACATTAGCTAGGGATGTACGATGCTTCGAAAGGATATCTCCGATCCTTGTGCAGGAGGACCGCTCTCGAAGTACTGAGAGCACCTCATGGAATCCTACACAATTTGCAAACGCACCTTAGCGGTCTTGATTCTATATCTATTATTTCTATGTTGTGCACTCATATTCAACACAGCTAATTCTTATTCATTTTCATCCTAGACATTATTATAATATCATTGGATTTTCTAATAGAATTGGCTTGGTTATCGTAAGGTAAAAATATGTCCATGTTTATGTGCAGCGTGGTCTTACGATATACCTTATATTTGAAGTATTTTTAAATATAGAAATCCATACGATTTGTCTTTCACACACTAGTTTACCAAATTGATCTGGGCGTTATTTTTTTATAATGATCGAGTCAGCCCAAGCATATTTTCAGATTTAGTTATGGATGCTTTGGAGCTTCAGTAGACGAGGTAGAAGCCTCCAAGATATATTCACCTACCTTTTATTTCCATTGCAGTTCTTGTTCTGTATTTATCAGCATTGGTGAAGACATGCTGTTATAACTGTCCAGGCTGATGTTAGGTTAGTTTACTTTGATTGACGTATATATATTGCAATTTTGTTTTGTAAAGATCATGTATATATTAAATATTACTCGTCACGATGTGAGATTTTGTCCGGCCTTTTAATTTCTTTCACCCAATAATCTATCTTTCTGGCACTTAGATGCTCGACACATGAATACCGTGGATGTATAAGCGTCGACGATTGAGGGTCGAAAAGGCCGGTCTTTACACAATTTACAGTAATTAACATATAAATAAATATGCGCTTATTATTTTCTATGCATGCGTAGATTACGCCCTAACCAACTTTAGATGTCAATTCCTTTCTAACAACAATAATACAACTTCCTTTTCCATATTATCAATGGTATCATATTTCCATTATTCCTAACAAGGGATTTCAATATCCTTAACAAAGGATTCAAGATTCTCCAAAAATTGTAATAAACAGACTTGTACATAACAAAAAATTTAACTCAATCTATCACATCAAATCATTGAATAATCTCAAAAATATAAATTGCAATACTAGTTCTAATCTCTATTCATCCCCACTTTTACAAATAATTAACCATTTCTTTTTTATTTTCATATGGAACAAATGGTGTAAACTACAAATAAATTCATATTTTACACCCTATTCCTTAATTGAAACTTCATAATCAAATTAGAATTAAAGAGAAGTGGAATAGAAATTGGAATCACAAAAAAAAATGTAAAAACTACATATTCCATTAATTTAATGTAAACAATTGAGAATTCCAAAAAGAATTGACATTTCGAGTTATAGGAGTTTTGGGGGTTTCATTTTGTTTTATTTTCATGAACTCAAAACCCCTAAGGCGTATTCAAATCCATAATAAACTGATCAATTACTGAAATAATAATACTAATATTTTCAACTTATAGTTGTTCCTTAGCTTTGCTTATCTTCGGATTTGAAACGCCCATTATAATCTCCTCCAGATCTCTTCTTACTGATATATATAACAAGAGATTTGTATATATATTTACATATATTAAATTCGGAAAGGTTGTAGGAAAAGAAGAATATAAATTAAATAATAAAAAAAGATATGTATATAGGATTTCTTACATGAAACCCTAATGGATTTTTCTAAATCTAAGAAGAGATGAACTGACAGAGCTTCACTGATGTTTACAAAATATTTGTGAATATATGTAAGGGGTCTAGATCTTATTTATAGAGGTTGAAACGTATTAGAACCATAGGATGAAAATAGGTTAAAAACAGATAAATCTGGAAAATTCGTTGGTAGCGAAACCCTAGCCGCCACCAATCGTTCTACCGCCCTATATGCATTGGTGGAACGACTGAGATCGGCGGTCGACCCCTCCACTTCTTTTGGAAAGGTAATTATTTCTATACCGTTGGTTTTGTTTAATTCCTTTATTATACTTTTAACATTAAGTTTTTACATTAATGATTTCTTAACCCCCACATAAAATCTTGATTAATTATCAAATTTCAAATTTAATTATTTATTTGAGTTTGAATTAAATTATTTCAAACCTGAAAACTTCATATGCTCATAACTTCTTCGTTTGAGCTTAGTTTTTAGCATATTATATATGGAAACGGATCATTCATGGCCAAATTCCAATTTTACAAAATTTTCTTTCTTACCCCTACATAATTTAATTTAATTCTTACTAATTTTATGGAGTGTTACAATACATTGCTCTGGAAAATTATCAGTAATGGAAATCATAACCAGGATAACTTAAAAAAAAGAGGAATCCTCATGTCCTCTATTTGGTTCTGTGTGGCAAGGCACTAGAAAACAATGGAAATTTGTTCTTTAATTGCCCCTACTCATTCAATATATGGAGAGCTACATTATTGAATCTAAGGCTTTATTATCTTGTTATTGTGTCCACTTTTGAATGGTTCTGCATATTTAAGGCTACTGGATGGAAGAACATAAATGATGATACATTTCTTCACTATCTAAAGTTATTGCGGCTGTATGGAAAGAAAATAATAATCGAATTTTCAACACTTTGAAAAATCTTAAGGAGACACTGATTGCTAAAATAATAAAATAGTTTGATGTGTTGTAATTTATTTAGGGTTTCTGTTGTTTTAAGTTATGATGAAGTGCTATATTTTTATGGTTGCTGGTAGTTTATTTATGCTGCTCTAACTCAATATAGGATGAGTGTTCCTCATATTCTTTTTTCTATTTTAATCCTGGTAGAGGCCAGTAAAACATATTAGCTTTGTTAGAAATATCTATGTACCATTCAACGTTCTTTCTTATAAAGACATGCTTCCTCTTCATTCTAATTGAAAGTCAAACTAATCGATATTTGTATCAATATACTTATTCAATTTTGATGCCTATAGAATAATACTTTCATATTATTTCTAGGATCATATCCGAAAAACCTACAAATCTAATATTGCTCACATTGACTTCGAGATTGTTTGGTTGTTGTATGCAAATAGTCTATTCTAAATCATCGTTTATAATTTTCCATTTCAACGCGTATGTACCAAAATACAAAGTCATATCAAGCGATAATTTTAAGAGTAAATCCAAATCATCTTGAGCACTTTTAATGACGAATCCGCTGCGTTAATTTCAACAATTGAAAATTACGATTTTATTCTTATGACTGTTGCTCACTATATTCCAACTACATTAGTTTTTCTCTTGAAGGCAAATTTTGGGCCGATGAATCATATTCGTTCAGGTACAATTATCAAATCACATTTCGATAATGTATTTGGAATCCTTTCGGATTCTGCACCATATCATATGACAGAGTCAATGCTCTTAATGGTTTAATTGACCATTGAGGATTATTTGTTCTCGACATTGATAAGAAAATCATAATTTCTCTTTAATGTGCAAGAATATTTATTAGATATTAAAATGTGTAATGTTCATTTAGGTTTGGTTATCCTCGTAATTAGTTTTATCTTTGAATTGTATTCAAATCCATTTTACTTCTAATAATTTCTAAAGGAAATTCCCTCACCATAAAGTTGATATTTCTTGAAACAACAATTGTTTCTTGGTGCAAGGACTAGGTATTCATAAACATTTTATGAATTTCCTTATAATAAACTGATTTGATTTTAGTTTACAAAATTTACTTTCAAAAATGTACTAATGACAATCATTCCCAAACTCCTTTTACGGCGATTCAAGCAAGATCCCTCACGTACAATTATTACGTGTAGTTATTCGACTTGCATAGTCTACCAACTCTTTGGCCTAGGATATGTTAGGGTTTCTTATAAACCCTTATTTTGTTTGATTTTGCAAATCATTTTTTAGGTGAAATAAATTTTAACTGTGTGTGCTACTCTTAAGTACACGACCTAATAAAGTTAAGTTAGCTCAACATCATGCACCATTATTCATATTCTGTTCAACAATGATTATTCCTTATCGACACATCATTATGTATCATATGGAGAAGTGGCTTTTAAGATTGAATCTTTATTCATTTTACGTTCGAAACTCTTTCCAATATACTTATTTTTTCGATCAAATCGAATTATTTTATTTTCTATCGCATATTTTTTTATTTACTTCAATTTTATATTCTATGAATTCATCATTAACATATCACATGTGTGTCATATACACATATTCATGTTTGTGATAATTCATCGGTGAATACAATAAAGTATGTCGAACCATTTTGGAATGTTCGATTGCATATATATATATATATATAGACTTTTATAATGCTCCCACTAAGAGGGTGTTTAGCACTTAGTTATTTGAGATATAATTTACTAGTACCATATGATTCATCATCATATAATTATTTCTTAAAACTATGAAATAGTCCATAGTTCCAAAATAATTGGAAACAAAATTAGATATACTACTATTATAGTTTTATTTTATAATGAATATTCATATTGAAATAAAACTATGTCTATTTTCAGTCAATAATGAAAAATAATTATTATGTCATAACTAATGTTTGGTATGTTTTACGAAAATAGTTTCGTAACTTGATGTGACCAATAAGTGTTGTATGACATACTCTCATTATTTTTGCCATTACTATAGTAGCGTATGAAATACAAAGCTCCATTCAACCTCTTAATATATGTTATTTAGTATAATTGGTTTACAGTCGAGAATTTTCTGACCAAGTACCTTTAATTTCAAAGAAATAAATTTCATTGAAAAAGTTTCTATGTGAAAGTACATTTGGAATATAAATCACATTTCTTAATCCTTATTAAGTATCTATTACTGTTTTACAATTCTTGTTTCTAATGTTTCCATATGAAGCAGAAGTGACCATTAAATCTCTTTATTCCAATTATGCTTAAGTTACGTCCACCCTCGCACATTCGGTTTCCTTTTTAAATAGGCAAACCATTCAAATAGAAGTCCTTACTACGTGATCATAATGAACTCTTTGCAAAAATGCATTTGGTCATCCTTAACATTTAAGGATATCAAATAAGGTTAATTTACGTAAACTGTTCAAACTGACTTTCAGTGGTCGAATTCTCGGATCAATCTTGTAGCTCTTAGTCAAATGTTACATTTAACATGATAATATCATATTGTAATCAATCATGTTTTTTAATACATCATCTCAGATTATGGTTTACTTGCTTATTTCGACTAAGTAGATTGTATTGAAGTTTCATACATTACGAATTACGACCGTTCACCATATAACATTTATATGCGAAAAAATATGGATCAAACATCCATATACAAGTATTCTTTCTAGAGTTGAAACTCATAAAGGACAGTACACAGTCTAAGGCAAATAAATATGTATATGACCAATTATTAATGTATTTAGTAGTTGTAAAATTTGATAATTTTATGGGCCTTAAAATAATAACATGCAAATAATATTTACTAGTAAGTATATTTTACATTTCTATTTGTCAATTATCAACTCGGTTCATTTATAAATCTTAAAGGATAAATATTTTATTGATTATACTAATTGCATAAATTTATCAATGTAGATTATTATTAGTTTATACAACAGATGTTCTTACGATATTAGAAAGTTTAAATGTTACCATTTTATTTTTCTAATAAGGCTCCTACTGGTCTTTTATGTTTCTCCAAACCCTACTATGAAACATAGAAGACTCTTGACTTCACTAACATATGTTAGGACCTGTCTTGGTATTCTGACCTTGAGTTTGCTTAACAAGTTATAGCCCTACAAATAATGGATAACCCCTTATCGGTTATATAATATACAACTCCAAACCCGTAGTTGCTTGTCATAATCTTATTTTTACCTTGAGTTTGCTCAACAAATCAAAAGAGATTATTCACTCGCAGCTACCATTTCACGACGGTCTAAGTATAATATATGTACCTTAAGTTTGCTTAATAAATAAATATAGCTATCTTACCTTATCTATTCTATATATTAATAATACTATACATAACATGCCTAGCTTGAGTTTTCTCAACAATCAAAGAGCATGCAAGTAATCTGTTAATATATAAATGGTAAATGACAACACTTATATTAAATAATTCATAATCTACAATATATTCGATTGAGTGATGTCAACTTATGGAGTAATGTATTTTTTTATGAAATACCTTCGTTATTCAAGCGTCGAACACATTAGAAATCACTATATACATACTATATGTATGTATTTGTTCCTTAAGTCTATTTTAGGTTTCTTACTATACCGGTTTTGTTTTATACATTCATACTCATAAGTTTAATAGTTATATAACTTTTATAATTGAATTAACTTATATAATAGTGTAACGACCTATATTTTTTATAATTAAAACTATTAAATTAAATAAGATTTTGAAATTTAATATTGTGAGAAATTTAAAATTTATGATTTATTAATGAGAAAAATAATTAGAATATGATTTAATAATGTTGTTCGAATGTTATTGACAACTATTTTAATGTAATTTCAATCAATTGAAATAATTGTAATGTTAATTTGGTTATAATTGTAAATAAGGAATAAAATAATTATTGGAATCAATTATTGGAATTAATGTAATTCAATATTGTAGTTAATATGAGTTAAGATGATAACTGTAGAATATGAATGTAATAAAATGTAAACAAATATCAATTATATTCATATGGTAATAGTTGACTCAATAATAGGAGTGTAAATCGAAATAAAAGAATTTGATTAAAATTAAAATATAATTAAATGGGTTTTATTACAGTTGTAATTGAACGCTGAAATTAGTGCAATATTTAAATATTCGATTTAATATGGAAATTTGTATTTTAAAAGATTATAAATTTCTATGTAATCAAGAATGATAAAATGGTTAACTTTTAAATTTGAATTTAAAGGTGATTAAATCAATTTAATAATACTTTATTTAATTAACGTGAAAATTAGCCATTTGGGCCACTGTCTCAGATTTCAATGAAACAAGTTTCATCCGATCCATAACAATGAATTATTATAGGATTTTAAGTTTCATAGCGATCAGACTTATCATTTGATCGTGTGAGCTCAGAACGCGTAGAAATCGATTAATAGAAGTTAAATGAATATAATTTGATTTTGAAAGCTAACTTCTATATACGATTGTATTAGGGTTTGAAACTAGTTCCATTGAGTTTAAAAATATCGAAAACCTATAATTTGATATAAGGGATGACCTACTTTTATTTCGGAAATGAAACGGGCTTTTCGGGCCATTGTTATCGTTTCGACCCAATTCGATCTGTCCATTCTTTCTTATCCATCTATCTATATAAATAGATAATTCCAGAAATCGTAACAACTTTCTGATTTCATTTGCTATACATACAAATTTATGCTCCTTCCTTCCTTCCCAATTGGAAAAACCCTAATTTCAATTTCAATCAAAACCATAATCCCCAATTTCAAATCAAATCAAAAACTAAACTCCTCAAACCCTATCGAACTATATACTGCTGGAAAGCTCTCGATGAACATGATCTATTGATGCAATTCGTTTTTCAATTGGAGGCTTCGTTTGGCCAGAAATTGGTGAAGTACTCTCGGCCGTCCATTCTAGGTTTTCGATTTCAACGGTGGATCTTCGTCGATATGATGATTAGAGGCCACTGAACGATAGAGGGAAGTAAGGCAAGTGCATTAGCATGGTTTTTTCATCTTAGAGGCGGAGGAGTTCGCCAAAATCATTGAACTTTGGTGGCGGTAACGGTTTGGCATGGGGAGGCCGATGGTGGTCGCGCAACCTTGGTGGAGGTCGACCGGATGTGGGGTAGCCAATGACGAGGTTGGATCTGGGTCGCGTGGCACGTGGCAGTGGCGAACAAAGGTTGATCGAGGCAGCTGTAGGATAGTTCCACGAAGTCGCGTACAGTAGGGTTTGACGATGGTATAACATTTATGATATTGCCCTTTAATAATTTTAATTTTAATTTTCAAATCTTCTAACGTACATAACTTTTTCATATGAGCTCGGATTTGGACGTGGTTTCTTCCATTGGCATCGTATCGGAATTCCAGACTAGGGTGAAAATAAGAACAAAGATCCAAATTAGTCCATAGACTTCTTTTAAAGATTCCGATCTAGAAAATGAATTTATAGCTTGTATTTCCGCTTCTGTCATATCAATTATCATTTCAACGATCAACTTCTCCCATTTGAAACTTATTTGGTTGAATTCTGAGACTATTCAAATTTTGGGTTTTACTTGGATTTTAAATCGACTAGAAATCAAAGTTGGGTGATTTAACCCACTCACAAATACTAAACCTTCTTATGTTAGTTGAATGAAATTTAGGACGTGATAAGAATATTATTGGTTGTTGTTTGGTAGTTTAATTTGACATTTTAATTAAAGTTGAATTTTTTTGAATTAAGTTGCCATTTAAATTAGTATTGAATTTAAATTGTCAGTTAAATATCTAATAAAGATAACCAGTTAATTTTTGTGATCTATTGACTAATTTAGATGTCGATTATGATGGATATTTATTTGTTGACATTTTGGATGATTAGAGGTTATATCCCTATTATCACTATAGGTTGAAATGATACGTACCTGTATGATCTAATAGATTAGGTAAATTCATTATGGGTTGAAATGATAAACCCGAGCGTTTTTTTGATTTGGAAATTTTTAATTTGGGATATGAGTTGAAATGATATATACTTGGAATTTTATTTAACCATTTGGGGTTGAAATGATATATACCCTACAACTTGACCATAGGGTAGAAAATTATACATGGACACCGTTGGTCGGTTTTAAATTATTTCTTAAATAGTAAAGAATGTTTAATTTATAAATTTGATTTTTTTTAAATTTAATTTAATGATTTTATTTTAAAAAAATATATTTGGAAAATAATTTGTTTTATATGTTTTAAAGTTTCAAATTATAAGTTAATATATGGTTTAAATGTAAATTTAAGATTTTAACTTATGATTTTATTTAGTTTTAAAAATATTTTTGTTTAAATAGTTTAAAATTTAATTTAATAAAATATTTAATATAATTTTAATATATATTTTAAATTTAATTTAATATAACAAATGTAGTTTTCATTTAATAAAATAAATATAGATTTTATAATAACTTTAATAAATAAAAATGTAAGGGTTTTGTAAGGACTTTATAAAAGTTTTGTAAGAGATTTTATAATGGATTTTATAAAAGGATTCTTATAAAAGTTTTTATAAAGGATTTTATAATGGTTTTATAAAGGTTTTAAAGGATTTTATAAAGGGTTTCATAAAAGAACTTGTACAAAGGGATTTGAAAGCGTATAAAGGAATTTGTGTAAAAGTTTATGATAAAGGGAAGAGTTGTAAGTTGTTTTGGGAGTTTATAAATAGCTTTATAAATGGTTTTAAAGCATATAAATATTTTATAAATGGTTTATAACAGATTTATAAATTATTTTCTAATTTGATTGAAAGAAATCTTCTTCGGTATTTATGAATATAGTTAAACTTTTGGAATAAGTATATAGATATCTTGATATGAAAGTATAAACTGTTTTCTGGATTTATCAATATAATTTTTTTATAAAATGACCACGGTGTGAAAAATATAACGATTAGTTGTTAAAGAGACCGAGGTCGGATATTGTCATACTCTCTGCCAATTTCGAAACCACATTAATAATGTTAACGTGGTGGAGAATCCAGAACGAAGTAGGATGGTTTGGCGAACGCTTCTGGTAAGAGGTAAGAACACAGCCCTGACCACCTCGGGTCAGCTTGATATGACTAAAACAGGAGCTATACCGGGCCAAGTGAGGTTGCACCTCCGATCGGGCATATTTCTTCGATACCATATCTGTTACTTTGTGCTTGATTTGGTGGCCACCCTCGATTTGATTATGGGAGTGTGTTCCAAGGTAGGCGGTAGCAGTTGTTATGCATTACCACCAGTCTTGGTGTGCAAAACGGTAGAATCCTACCCTGGGCATTCCCTCGTTTGCCTTGTCATATGCCTTATCGAGCCCACTACGATTTTGGTTTGTATTGTACCTATGGAGTGCTCCTTGATAGCCCACCAGTTTGGTGGAGTTTATAGTACTGTATAGACTACGACATTTATAAAATGTGTTAAGGGGGATATGGGTAACGCCTTAATGCAATTTTAATACTTTACTTTACTGATAGACACTACAAATATAGCATATATTACTATGTATAAATAGTTTAACGGATCCTTTGGAGATGGAAATCCCGAAACATCTCTTAAGTTATTGCACGCACGTCATACACTGGATAGGAGATGTAAAATCCCGTAAACATCTTCGAAGCCATTACACCCATATTTACTTGTTATTGATTTAACTTACATAAGAATTTTTAGTTCCGACTCAAGTGTTTTGTCTTTTTTCATTACGCTTGGGTCAGCCTGAGCGTTTCGACGTTGAAGACTTTATTTCTGGAGGACGAAGACGGAGTTTGGTATATTATATTATTAATATCATTACACTGCATCATGTTGTTCCGCTGTATTACCATATTTTACCTGCTATATGTATAACTCTAATAGAATTGTACAAGTGTGATCAAATGTATATTATAAAATAGCTTCATGAACTGTTTATTTGATTATTATATTTTATCATTCCGATGTGAGATTCTGTGTTTTGTTTTTCCTTTATTTTCTCTTATTTTCTTATTTACCCCATTAACAATCCTCCCTTTTGAATGGTTTGAGTTGACATGTGTGGGTCATTGTCGATTTAAACCATCCAAAAAGGTGGGCCGTTATAGTTGGTATCAGAACTTTGGTTTAGTGATACCTTAGCCTGTTCGGGGTTAACTCATTAGAGATAGGGTTAATAATACCCTAGAATGAATTTGAGAGTATATATATAAAAGAGCGTATTTGTTAGTGCTATAAAGATATTTTTATATTGTGTTAATTTGTTCTGTTTAGTATTTATAAATTTTGGTCGGTACATAAGACGTTATGGCATCGATAAGGATTTCTAAACACTTAATAGGGTAGACCGACACAATATTTTTTTTGAAATATAGGTGAATGAAATAACTTTACCTAATATTATATTTTGTATATAAAAGAATAATTTTTATAAATGGATATAGTTGTATCTGATATGTTTGTTAGGAAGTGAAATTTTATAAATATTGGTTGCAAAATAAAATTTACAAATAAAGTAAATATGAATTAGAAATTTGAGAACTTAAGTTCTGGAATTTTGAAATTGTTTTTCAAAGATTTTGGAATATAATATTAGTATTATTTGGAAGTATTTTCGGATATAAATATTTTCAATGTGATTTGAAAGAAATGTTTTAAAAGAATTTTAATAGGAAATGAGTTATGTAGTTTCCTCTTCTATCGTTGAAAAATAATTTCGGTGATGATCGTGGCATCATCGACATTCATTTTCGAGTTTCAAAGTGGGAATACCACTGTAGTAGCTTTGCTACACATTTCTTTTGATAAACAAATTTTAATTTCCATGTATGTTTTGCTATACAAAAGATATAAATATAAATTATTTTGAGATGATTTGCAATGAAATCTGGTATTTAGTTCATAAGTTTTCTATTAATCAATGATTTTCAGTTATTGTAATAGAATGAAATCTTGACTATTTTAATAAGTTGGAAATATTCAAATTGAAATCTTAACTAAAAGGTAATTTTTTAATGAAAATATGAGAAATTGGAGATTTGTAACTTGTACATTAAAAGAAAATGGAAATTAAGAAGATGTAAACTATTGAGCATTTTTGTTAATTAAAATGAATGGGATAAATTTGTATAACATTCAATTACATTCTAAAAACATATACAAAACTTACCAGAAAAGTTAAGAAAAGTTTAAATGTTAATTATGAATATGTAATAGAATATTATACAAGTAAAAACTTAAGTAGTAATAATGTTCAAAATTGAAATCATGTCCAGATGTAAATAAAAATTTCAGATGTACAAGAAATGTTGTAAACATGAGTTAAGTTTTAGAATTCTTAGTAACTAAATTGAATAGTAAAAGGGAATATCACTTAAGTAAATGATTATAAACTTAGGTTTATGTTTTGAAGTGATTTATAATTAGATTGAATAGTAAAAAGTGAATGTTATCTAAGAAAATGATTGTAAACTCTAAGAAATTCTAAAAATGAGTCAAAAATAAGTTTATTATTTAATGATACTGTACGTGAAGAAATAAATGTAAATTTATAAGTTAAGAAACCTAAGTTGAAATGATTCATTAATGAATACTAATATTAAATTGAAATCAAGCTATATAAACAATGAATGTGAAATAGATTGCAAGGAAACTTATATAATATTTTAAGAATTGATTTATTGATGTTCTAAATAATTGAGTTTGAAATAATCTATGTGAATAAATGAATGTAAATTAATAAGATATAACCTTGTATGAATAAATTGAAATTAAATGAAATGTATGTAATACTTTAACAATGTATTCAATGTTGATTTCAAATATTGAAAGGGAAGTATACTATGTAAGTAACTGAATGAAAATTTATAAAAGACGACTTGGTGTGCATGGGAACTAAAAATAAATGAAAGTAAATAATGTGTAAAAGGGAAACCGATTGAATAAACTTAAATAACATTTAAATTCTGTATTATTTGGCTAATGGGAAGTTTGGGAGAGGATACTTCAAATTGTTTAAGGTTGTATGAATAATCTATTAAGTTATTATCTAAGGCTGTTGAGCATAAGGTACACTTATTAGTTTATTTATCACCCTTGTATGATGAAAGGTTTCAGAACTAACCAAACCATTAGTTTTGGTTGCTATGGATGTGTGATGGATTCTTTTGTTGCATATGATGGTCGGGCTGTTTTTTTGCATATGTTTTGTGTTGATTTGCTTTTGTTACTAATTGAAACAACTAAATATTTTTCTTATACATAATTTTCACTCTTTGGATTATATAAGTGAAATACAGGTTTATGGACGCAATAACTACTACTTTTGGTTTAATAAATAAAGTTGTTTGCCCGAAATATAGGTACGTTTTCCGATTACGGTTTTATAGTGATATTTTATTGGTTTTCCCATAGTTTGGGATGTTTATTATTGAAATATGATACATATATATATATATATATATTGTAATTATTGATATTATTATTTTTTTGGACCTAGCCGCACAAAGGAGACTCTGCCGAATTTTTTTGTGAGTTAGGACTTAGAATTTTTTTTATGAAAGTTGAGTTATTTTCAAATTTTTATTAAACTAAATTATGTAAATTAATTGTTTATAAATTGATAATTTGGATAAAATTTTCTTAATTCCTTCCTGTTCCTTTTCGAGGACGAAAAGTTTTGAGTGCGGGAGAGTGTAAAGACCCGTATTCTTGATAACTAAAACTATTAAATTAAATAAGATTTTGAAATTTAATATTGTGAGAAATTTAAAATTTATGATCTATTAATGAAAATAATAATTAAAATATGACTTAATAATGTTGTTTGAATGTTATTGACATCTATTTTAATGTAATTTCAATCAATTGAAATAATTGTAAAGTTAATTTGGTTATAATTGTAAATAATGAATAAAATAATTGTTGGAATCAATTGTTGGAATTAATGTAATTAAATATTGATGTTAATACGAGTTATGATGAAAATTGTAGAATATGAATGTAATAAAATGTAAACAAATGTTAATTATATTCATATGGTAATAGTTGACTCAATAATAGGGGTATAAATCGAAATAAAAGAGTTTGATTGAAATTAAAATATAATTAACTTGGGTTTTGTTTTAATTTTAATTAAACGATGAAATTAGTGCAATATTTAAATATTGGATTTAATATTGAAATTTGTATTTTAAAAGATTATAAATTTCTATGTAATCAAGAATGATAAAATGGTTAACTTTTAAATTTGAATTTAAAGGTGGTTAAATCAATTTAATAATAATTTATTGAATTAATTTGAAAATTAGCCATTTTGGCCACTGCCTCGGATTTTGACAAAACTAGTTTCATCTGATTAAGAACAGTGAATTATTATAGGAGTTCAATTTCGTAGCGATCAGACTTATCATTTGATCGTGCGAGCTCGAAACGTGTAGAAATCGATTAATAGAAGTTAAATGAATATGATTTGATTTTGAAAGCTAACTTCTATATACGATGGAGTTAGGCTTTGAAACTAGTTCCATTGGGTTTAAAAATATCGAAACCCTATATTTTGATAGGACGACCTACTTTCGTTTCGGAAAAGAAACGAGCTTTTTGGGACGTTGTTATCATTTCGACCCAATTGATCTGTCCATTTGTTCTTATTCATCTGTCTATATAAATAGATACTAACTGAAACCCTAGCAGCTTTCTGATTTCATTTGCTGCACGTACATATTTCTGCTCCTTCCTTCCTTCCCATTGGCAGAAACCCTAATTTCAATTTCAATCAAAATCCTAATCCCCAATTTCAAATCAAATTAAAAATTTAAACTCCTCAAACCCTATCGAACTATATACTACCGAAAAGCTCTCGACAAACGTAATATACCAATGCAATTCATTTTTCGATTGGAGGCTTCATTTAGCTAGAAATTAGCGAAGTGCTCTCGGTCGTCCATTCTAGGTTTTCGATTTCAACGATGGATCTTCGTCGATATGATGATCAGAGGCCACTGGTCAATAGAGGGAAGAAAGGCAAGTGTATCGGCATGGTTGGTTCGTCTCAGAGGTGGAGGAGCTCGCCACAATCAGCAAACTTTGGTGGTGGTGGCGGTTTGGCTTGGGGAGGCCGATGGTGGTCGCGTAGCCTTGGTGGAGGTCGGCCGGATGTGGGGTAGCCAATGGCGAGGTTGGATCTGGGTCGCATGGCATGTGGCAATGGCGAACAGAGATTGATCAAGGCGGCATAGGATGGTTTCATAAGGTCGCGTACAATAGGGTTTGATGATAGTATAACATTTACGATATTTCCCTTCATTAAATTTTATTTTAATTTTAATTTTTAAATCTTCTAACTTACATAACTTTTTCATATGAGCTCGGATTTGGACGCTGTTTCTTCCATTGGGATCGTATTAGAATTCCGGACAATTTGAAATAAGTTTGGCTGAATTCTGAGACTGTTCAAATTTCGGGTTTTATTTGGATTTTAAATCGACTAGAAATCAAAGGTGAGTGAATTAACCCACTCACAAATACTAAACCTTCTTATGTTAGTTGAATTAAATTTACCATGTTCTAAGAATATTATTGGTTACTGTTTGGTAGTTAAATTTGACATTTTAAGAATTAAATTTCCATTTAAATTAATATTGAATTTAAATTGTTAGTTAAATACCTGATAATGATAACCAATTAATTGTTGTGATTTATTGGCTAATTTGGATATTGATTATGATGGATGTTTATTTGTTGACATTTTGGATGATTGGAGGTTATATCCCTGTTATCACTATGGGTTGAAATGATACATACTCGAATGATTTTATAGATTAGGGAAAATCGTTATGGGTTGAAATGATAAAACCGAGTAATTTTGTTGATTTGGAAATTTTTGATTCGGGATACGGGTTGAAATGATATATACCCGGAATTTTTTTTTACTATTTTGGGTTTGAAATATTATATATCCTATCACTTGACCATAGGGTAGAATATCATATACGGACACCGTAGGTCAATTTTAAATTATTTCCTAAATAGTAAAGTATGTTTGATTTATAAATTTAATATCTTTTTTAAATTTAATTTAATGATTTTATTTTAAAAAAATTATATTTGTAAAATAATTTGTTTTATATGTTTTAAAGTTTCAAATTATAAGCTAATATATGGTTAAAATGTAAATTAAAATTTTAACTTATGATTTTATTTAGTTTTAAAAATATATATTTTTTAACTAGCTAAAAATTTAATTTAATAAAATATTTAATATAATTTTAATATATATACATATATATATATATATTGTAAATTTAATTTAATATATAAATATAGTTTTGATTTAATATAATAAATATAGATTTTATAATAACTTTAATAAATAAAAATGTAAGGGGTTTTGTAAGGAATTTATAAAAGTTTTCTAAGAGATTTTATAATGGATTTTATAAAAGGATTCTTATAAAATATTTTTATAAAGGATTTTATAATGGTTTTATAAAGGTTTTAAAGGATTTTATAATGGTTTTATAAAGCTTTTAAAGGATTTTATAAATGGTTTTATAAAAGAACTTGTATAAAGGGATTTTGAAGCGTATAAAGGAATTTGCGTAAAAGTTTATGATAAAGGGAAGAGTTGTATGTTGTTTTGGGAATTTATAAATAGCTTTATAAATGGGTTTAAAGCATATAAATAATTTATACATGGTTTAGAAGAGATTTATAAATTATTTTCGGAATTGATTGAAAGAAATCTTCCTCGGTATTTATGAATATATTTATACTTTTGGAATAATTATATGGATATCTTGATATGAAAGTATAAACTATTTTCTCGATTTATTATTATAGATGTTTTATAAAATGACCACGGTGTGAAAAATATAACGATTGGTTGTTAAAGTGACCGAGGTCGGATATTTTCATACTCTTTGCCAATTTCGAAACCACTTTAACAACTGTGCACGTGGTGGAGAATCCAGAACGAAGTAGGATGGCTTGGTGAACGCTTCTGGTATGAGGTAAGAATGCAGCCTGGACCCCTTCGGGTCTGCTTGATATGACTAAAACAGGAGCTATACTAGGCCAAGTGAGGTCACTCCTCCGATCGGGCACATTTCTTCGATACCATATATGTTACTTCATGATTGATTTGGTGGCCACCCTCGATTTGACTATGGGAGTGTGTTCCGAGGTGGGCCGGTAGTAGGTGCTATGCTTTACCACCAGTCTGGGAGTGCAAAACGGTAGAATCCTACCCTGGGCATTGCCTCACGTGCCTTGTCATATGCCTTATCGAGTCCACTACAATTTTGGTTTGTGTCGTACCTATGGAGTGCTCCGTGATAGCCCACCGGTTTGGTGGAGTTTACCGTACTGTATAGACCATGGCATTTATAAAATGTGTTAAGGGGGATAACGCTATTTTAATACTTTACTTTACTGATAGACACTACTTATATAGAGTCTATTACTACATATAAATAGTTTAACGGATCCTTAAGAGATGGAAATCCCTAAACATCTCTTAAGTTATTGCACGCACGTCATACACTGGATAGGAGATGTAAAATCCCATAAACATCTCTGAAGCCATTACACCCATATTTACTTGTTGTTGATTTAACTTACATAAGAATTTTTACTTCTGACTCGAGTGATTTGGCTTTTTGATTATGCTTGGGTCAGCTAGATTATTTCAGCGTTGAAGACTTTATTTCTAGAGGGCGTAGACGGAGTTTGATACATTATATTATTAGTATCATTACACTGCATCATTTTTACCTGCGGTATGTATAACTCCGATTGTATTGTACAAGTGTAATCAAATGTATATTATAAAACAACTTTATGAACTATTTATTTGATTATTATATTTTGTTATTCCGCTGTGAGATTCTCTATCTTGATTTTCCTTCTTTTTCTCTTATTTTCTTATTTACCCTATTAACAATCCTCCCTTTTAAATGGTTTGAGTTGACATGTGTGGTTCATTGTCGATTTAAACCATCCAAAAAGGTAGATCGTTACTAATAGTCTTATGTAAATTACATTTATTAAGTCTTTATTTAATCAGTTTAACTAATTAACATTTTAATTAATTTTATATTATTCAATTCAATTAAATACATATACCATAACTTTATGGGTACACACATAGACACACACACATACATATATATGTATTTTATTATTTATTACTTAACATTTGATTAACTTATTTAATTAGATAATTTAATTAAATATTATTTGAAAATTTCTTATGTATATACATATATACTTACACCATCTTAAATAATTCAAGATAATATATATATATATATGTATATATTTTACATCTATACACTTGAATCAATTGACTATTGAATTAACTAAATTTATCAATCTTAATAATAAATAATAAAATTTTCAAAATATGTTCATTGTAATTTCAAAGCACTTTTCAAAAATGTATTATAACATTTACAATATACATTATTTTCAAAGCTAACTTTGAAAATTATATTATAACATATAATGGAATTTTTATTTTGAATTAAACTTTTAATTTAATAGCTTATCTTAATTTCAAAATGATTTTGAAATCACATTATAACATTTATATGTATATCTTATTTTAAAGTTAACTTTTAAATTTAAAATTTCATTTTAGTTTTTAAAACAATTTTGAAAATTAGCCCAAGGTCCAATTCAAATTGGGTTTTTTCTATTAGAGGCAACCTTTGGGCTCACTTACTTGTCGGGCCAGGCAAATAACCAAGGAGGGCAGGGTACTTGATTATCCAAAACCAAGCCTAGACATTAATTTTCTAGACACCTTAATAAATTAGTAAGCTTAATTGGTTAGCCTTAACATGATTAATTTAGATTGCATAGACTATTTGGCTCTTATACCATTGAAGAAACCTGGTCAATCGGAAGCAGATGAAATAAGTACATTTCAAAAAAGATTCCAACTTCATACCTTATTTAATACTATGAAGAGTAAATTGATTTTAGATCTAATTAAAATTTTGAATAAAATTTTTATTTTATTTCCTTCATGTTGAAATTAGTTTAAGTTTAAACATGTTAACATTTCAATTACTTGTTTTATTAGGAATGCATTAGTATACATTTAAACATATAACAACATAAATGAGCTAATATAAACATGTGTGTGTACATATATATATACTGTTATCCAGCTTTGTGACCAACCCACATCTGGACTAGTTAGAGCAATAAAATAGAAAAATAACCATGCAAAAATATGGAGCGATAGTTGTCGAGTTCAAATATCAAATAAAATCTTAAAGTGAAGCTATAAGACTTGCCAAGTAGCTTCATAATATCAACTCACTTCAATCACAAGAACGAAGTCCAAGGTCAATGCTAAGTCATGGATTGGTACTGATCCTCATCCTTTCCTCGAATTCATCATCAATTCATGCAACAAGGAGCTAGAGTGCTCATGGATTCTTAAATGCCATATGGAATGGTCTGCAAGTTCCCAACATCAAAATGATCGATTACGAATCAACTACTTTCATTCAACATTCAAACTAAGTAATTCGATCAAATCCAAGCTTATGATGATGTAACTAGATGCAAAGGACCTAGACAAGAGCCAAGAAAGCAATTGCAACAACTCAAAGAAGGTCCCCTAATCAATCTCATAGATCGGTATCGATCGTTGCTCATGGATCGTTACTGATCCCTGAAATTCACTTATGTAGCCATCATTTCTTTTGCATGATTCTTCTTGGATGTGGGACACATGAGTGTAATCATGGTGGAGAGATTTCAAGCGACCTACACCTATAAATAGGCGAGGAGAGGCTTCATTTGGGGGCTAATTTTCATTCTCCTAACAAATTTCTATAATTTTTCTATAACCTTAGGGATCATTACCGATCCGTAAAAACAACTTTGTAAAAATTGGATAGAAATCGAATAATAAAGCGTAAGTGGACTAGGTCGGAGTATTAATTGAACCACTATTAAATTGTGTGTTCTTCCTTTCTATTTCTTTCATTTTCTTGTTAACTTTTATATTTTTTATTTCATTAGGTGTTTGTGCCAACTTTTGACGTAAACATTTTGGTGCTTCCATCGAGAAACTTGAATTAATCAACTTTGAAACACAAAATTGGAGAAGATGATGAGACCATCGACTAGGAGAATTCCTTGAGAAAGCCAACAAGGACGTGCGGGCAGCCAAGAGGTTTACTCAGGATCTAACCATTTTCCATCTACATAACCAGAGATAAGATGGAAATAATGATGAATGAGATGCAAGAAAGAATAATAGCCCTCCAGAAAGAGTTGATGTAAGTATTCTACAGAAGAATGGAATAACGAATGACGATTGGAACAACTAAAAACCAAAACCCAAGGCTAGAAGGCAGAACAAACATAGTTGGAATCGAAGCAGAGCAGATGGAGCAATCCTCATAGAAGAAAATCGGATGGATATCGATCCACAAGTACGGATGGGTATTGATCCAAGAATCCATGAGAGCAACAATGAATTGAATCCAAAACTTGGAAATACACATTTTAGAAACGCTGGTGAACATAAGAATGTGAATCAGAATGCAAACTAGAGATGGACCTCCAGACCAGAGTCTGGAAGACGTGACCATAAATCCATTCACTCCTAACATCCAATATGCGAGAACAACATGATTTCAAGCTACCGACGCTGAAAATTTATGATGGAAAAACCGACCCAATGGTTCATCTAATGAGATACATCCAACATATGGAGGTGTTGGGTGCATCTAAAGAAGTGATGGGATAATGTTTCCCTTTATATTTGATGTACTTAGCGGTGATGTGGTTTAGACAATTGGAGAACGGTTCCATCAGCATGGATTGAGTTAGTGAATAGACTCGTGAGGCAATTCGAAGTGCATATTTCATGATCAAAGTGCATGATGACCTTATTGAGCATGAAGCAAAGGGTCGGAGAGACTCTAAGAAGTTAATTAACCAAGCCTAAAGTGGTAGCTGCTGCGGTTCATAAGCCAAATTCATCAGGGGTTCTGATGGTGACAATTTCAGAAGTTGCTTGATAAACGGATTTAAAGATTGCTTGGGAAAGGGATCCACCAATGGATCTTGTGGTTATCATTAGGTTGAGAGATACCAGCGTCAGGAGGACGCTAAAGTTGAAAAGGTATAGGTTAATGCTATGAATGGTGGAAGACCCTCTACAGAAAGAATTGGTTAAGATAAAGGAAAGAGTAATGCTGACGATGACTTTGGAGGACCAAAGCGGTAAAGAAGGGAACATATATTATCTTCTTACGTAGAGTGAGCAAAACTCCAAAATGGATTTACCTTGACAAATGGGGTGGATCCCCTATCGAAAGACATAACCCACCGATCAAGAAAGGAGATTACGGAAGTATTGCCTATTTCATGAGCTGGATGGGCATGGTACCAATGATTGCAAGCACCTTCATTACCTAATGGAGGAACTAGTTTGAAACAATCAGTTGTAGCAATAAGTAAGAAGCTGACTACAGTGGTAGAACAGAAGTAGCCATCACCTGCATCAAATGGAAATGAGCTTGGATCTAGGTCAAGGATAGTTATCTCATGATTGGAATGGCAGAGAATTAATTTTGACTCTCCCACTTTGCCTTTGCTTTAATAAATGATCCAATATTGCAGCCAAGCCACTTACTCATGTATGTTCCTTGATCAGTCACTAGGCATGCTCTAAGTTGGATGCTAGACTGTAGTGCTTGTTGGGATGAATGTTGTGTTGTTCGTTTGATGTTTTGAATTTGAATTCTGTGAATGAATACCTGACTTGGAAAATAACCTGAACTTGAAAAATGATATTAATTTCGAAACACTAATGGAGATTGGTTACCCTTGAAAATGATTAAGAATTTACGAACCACTGAGTGTGATGATCAATATTGATCGTGGTAGTCCTGTCCGGAGAAACAAGGCAATGACCATAAGGTGCAAGTCCCTTTGCCGAAGTGCAAGTGGAATGGACTTGTGCGAGAGTGAGTGTAACGGCCCATATATCTAATGATGATATATTTAAATAATTGATTTAAATAATAAATCGTAATTAATTGACGGTTCCAAAAATATGATTTTTCGCATACAAACAAATAAGGACTCGAGACCAGTTCCATTGAGTTCATATCGATGTTGCGAATTAAAATAAATATATAGATCGCTATATTTGAAGATTGGACGATTTGATGGTCGAAACAGTCTCAAAAAGCGCAAATTATCATCTTGGAGCTTAGTCCTGGATGGCGATGAAATTTATACCATCGGGACTGAAAAAATAAGGAGATGCACGTAGATGAGTTTCGTCGCGATCGGACGTACTGTTTGATCATGAGAGCTGAAAACATACGACATTTTATTTGGATAATTTTAATAAAGGGAATAAAATATTGTTATTTAAATATGTAAATCCTTCTCTTTGTTGGATGAGTACCGTTCCATTGAACATAGAGATATAACATGGCCGCCTCCTCCTTTTTGATTTCAAAAATTAATATCCATCAATTCACTTATCTAAAAATCACGCCACTGGGTTCATTGAGTTTGTCTTGGAGAGATCCTATAATGACCCACATTTCGGAATGTTTAAATTGACAATAATCCACACATGTCCAACTCAAACAATTCGAAACACCGATAATCAATGGGGTTAATTAAGAAAATAAGAAAAGAAGAAAACAAATACAAAATCTCGCAACGGAATGGCAAAATATACTAATCAAATAAACAGTTCATGAAGCTGTTTATACTATACATTTGATTAAAATTTTACAACATCTATCAAAGTTATATATACAACAGAATAATAGAATACAATAGTGCAACAGAACAACATGATGCAGGGGATAATTCTAGTAAGATAATATACCAAATCTTCGTCTTCGTCCATCAGAAAATAATCTTCAATGCGTTGAAAACTTAGGCTGACCCGGGCATAAAGTAAAACAATACACTCGAGTCAGGACTAAAATATCCTTATGTGAGTCAAATCAATATTACATATAATAGGAGTGTAATAGCGTCATAGATGATTACGAGGTTTTACATCTCCTATCCAATATATAACGTGTGTGCAATAACTCAAGAGATGTTACGGGATTTTCCATCTCTTAAGGATCCGTCAAAATATCTATATATAGTAGAATACGCTATATATATGTAATGTCTAATTAGAAAAATAAATATTTTTCTTAGTGTTAAGGCTTTACATTAATCCCCCTTAATGCATTTTTAAGCATTGTCGTACAGTTTGCACATAACGCCCCAGTAGTACGTCGGGGGATAGGGATGCACCGTGATACAACAACACTAAGACAAACTCGTAGTGGTCTCATATAAGGATAAAATTATGACAAGGCATGTGAAGCAATGCCCACGGTAGGATACTGCCAGTTCGAGTCGTAGGGTTTGTGGTAACGCATCGTAGCCACGATCGTCCCCCGCATCCATCCATCCCATATCGAGTTAAAGGGAGGTTATCCCAAATCAAGGTGCATCAATCAAAACAAATATCAAGAGTAATAGTATGGATCAAGTCCAAGAAGAATATCGAAGAACGGATATCCGCTAGAGGTAATTAGCCCACTTGGCCCTAACAAACCATCCTGTTTTAGTCATTTCAAATTGGCACAAGTGCCGGGGTCTATCCATCATCGTTCTCTTTCTTCAAATCCAACAAATGTAGATCAAATCCAACCACTTCATTTTGGAGTCTCCTCCACGTACATAGTTGTTAAAGTGGTTCCAATATTGACAAAGAGTATGCTAATAAGAGGCCTTGGTCTCTTTAACAACCAAACGTCGTTTTACACACCGGTTAGTTCTTTTACATTTTGAAAACGATTCATACTTGATATCAAAATATCATATTCGCTTAAAAAATCTTTTATATCAAAATATCATATTTACTTAAAATATGTTAATATCGCTTGAAAATCATTTTCATTCAAAATTCCATTTCGAATTTCAACTTAGGTAATAACTTCATTTTAACCCAATTCACATTTAAATCCATGATTTAAATATGAATAGTTCCCACTCTGACTAGTTTAAATTTTGAGAAATAGTTTGAATAATTTTAAATAGTTTAAAAAGTTAATGTAGGTTAACTAGTTAAAATAGATTGTATATTAGATTATTTGAAATTTTAAATAATTTGGAAATTTTAAAAGAAGAATTTTAAAATAGTTTATAGGAAAAATAGTTTATAGTGAAAATAATTTCAAATTCAAATAAATTTCTTCCCATTTCCAATAAATCAAGAATCGGGTCCAAATATAAATCAAACTTATTCAATTCCAAATCTTTCAATTCAAATCATCTTCAATCTCAATCCAATTCAAATCGACTCAATTTCGATTTCAATTCAAATTAACTTCGATTTCAATTTCAATTCAAATTGATTTTGATTTTGATTTTCATTTTTCGATTCAAATAGTTTAAGTTTCTATTCAATCCTCCATTTTAAACCATTTCAGTTTATATAATTTCCACGTCCATTTTCAAATTACCGATCTAAAACACTTAAATCAATTAAACTTCAAATCTAAAGTAATTCAATTCCGAGCTCAAATTTGAAATATCAATTTAATCACTTTTACTTAAATAACTTCGAAGTTCAATTAAAAGTTCAAACTTTTTAAAACAATTCAATTTCTATAATTCAAGTCATATTTCAATCATAACTTCAAAATCCAAATTAAATTCTTTAAAACAATTTCATTTAACTAATTTTATATTCAACATTTCAAACTCGAATTCAGAATTAATTCAATCTTTATAAATTAGATTTTTTTTATTTCTTTAAATCAAAGACACTTAAATAATATCAATACCAAGAATTTTAAAATCATTTAATTTAACTAATCCGGTGTCCGTATATAATTTTCTATCCTATAGCCAAGTAAGCAGTTATTTCGATTTAATTTCAGGGATGGATATATATCTTTTCAATCCAAATCAAAGTGTCATAGGTATATATCATTTCAACCTATTTCTTAATTTATACGAAATAATTCAAATAATAGTTTTGTATCCTGTTAAATAATATCATGGTGATAACATGACATATAAAATAAATAAACATCTAATTATCCAAAATACCAACCAATAGCCATCCATCACAATCAACATCCAAATTAGTCAAAATATTACAACGATTAAACAGTTATCAATATCAGGCGTTTAACTAGAAATTTAATTTCAATGTCAAATTTAACCGTCAACTAAAATTCCTAATAGTTCAATTCATATGTTAATTTAAATGTTTGTTAAATTACCAAACAACAGTGAATAAAAATAAATAACTTCACGATTTCAATTTAACTAACATAAAAATATTTCAGTAACTCGTTAGCGTTTTAAAACATTCACCTTTATTTGAAATTGAAATTTTCCAAAGCCAACTCAATACCAATCCACTGCCATGTCGCAATATTCATCGATACTGTTATCCCACCTTTTGGCAAAGCCGAGATACCTAAAAATTAACTGAAAATCAATGATTACTAGTCATGAATATCGATTGTGCATCGCAGGTTCACTATGGATATCGATGAATTTTGTCCGAGTCCAGATCGGGCTACAATTGACAAGATAGGACACGCAAAGCCATAAAAGCCAGCGTTTCAAATTTCAGGTTAATCGGAGTTTGTATGCTCAAGATATGATCAATGCAAGTTGATGAAAAAAGTCACATTCTCGTATCCATCAAGTAGCATTAGCTTTGTATCGATGAGGTTCGTATCCATCGACTTGAAGTCCTTCGAATCCATGAAGACACTCCGCTTTGAGTCCACGTACGATGATATGTTTGAATCCATCACGTTAGCACCACAACCATCTGGTTTGAATCCATCAACGATGTTTCCTTCATATCCATCAAGCTTGGAGAACCTTTGAATCCATGAAGATACCTCTCTTCGAATCCAACTAGTGCCATCGTTTCCTATCGATCAGCTGAAGTGAGATATGATCAATACGAACGAGTCTCAGTTCGAATCCATGATATGGTTGAAGCCTTCGAATCCATCAAGTCAAAGCGGCGAGATACTTGGAACGACTCGATCAAACCGGAGTGAAAGGTGGAACGACCCGAAGATTGTGCACCACATCACCAGGAGAGCACGTGCAGGTGATCGATTCGAAGGAATCGATTCGAAGGAGATTGAGTCGAAGCAAACAGCCACCGAAGAACACGATTTCGTAGCGACGATATCTCGAGATCTACAAGTCCAAATGATATGAAATTTTCACAGAAGCTTACATACATGTTGAAGAATGTTCTCACCAAATTTCAGCTCGATTGGATGATTTTTTGATCGATTAGAATGGAGTTCGAATCGATCCCGAAGCGGGCCCAGATTTCTTGGACACGGGCGCATGGGCCCCCACACGTGCCAGAAGTAGTCTCCCAAATTTTAGGCGAAATATCAGCCTCCTACACCTATAAATAGAGCCCTAGGTCATTTAGAAAAGGGGATCGGGATTCTGAAGCGCCTAGACTCTACGAGATTCAATTCTACACTTCAATACAACCATTGTGCTCAAAATTCTTCATTGCAACTGCTGTAATCAATTGTAATCGGCAAGGATAATCAATAAAAGATAAACCTTTGAAGTGGACGTAGGCCAGAGATAGCCGAACCACTATAAATCTCGTTTTCTGTTCATTATTTCTGAATTGTGATACTCTATTTGCTTAGATTTGAGATTTGTGTGTAAATATTGTTGATTTATATTCATACACTGGTGCTTTCACAACATTCGGGGTTTGTGACCAATTTTGGCGCAAACACTTTGGTGCTTTCACTGAGAAGAACTAGCACCCGCTACACCAGATTCAAAGTTTAGATTTGAAAGTTTGAAGGATTCAGATTAACTCGACAATGACTCGACGAACAAGACAAAGAGCTGAGAGAAGCCAACAGGGAGGAAGTCAAGAGGCATCCTCTAGTGCTAGAGAAGGGCAAGCTTCGATTTATATCACCAGAGATGAAATGGAAGCTATAGCAAATTCATTGCAAGAGAGAATGATGAAGACTCACCAAGAGATGCTACAGAACTTCTTTGAACAAATGAGAATAGAAAATATGCATAATCTTGGACCAACTACAGCAACTGCAAGTGCTGAACAAGGAGTCAGGATTGCGGAAACCAATGAATGTCAGGTTCAAGGTCAGAATGCAGATCCATAAGGCAATCAACAAGGACTTGGGGGCAGACCCTCAAGATCTGATGCTGGAAGGCCTACAGATGGAGCTCAACAAGCTGGAGCCAACGCTGGTGCCAACGGGCCACACGAAGAGTACGTACCAGAATACCCTTCAAGACCAAGAGGGCAACCCCAGGATGGAGATGAAAAGATGGCTGGATTAGTGCGACAACTCATGAGAGGAGGATTGTCAAGCGAAGGGTTGGAAGAAGTCAGTCGGAGTCTGTTCACTCCGAATATCAGGAATGCAAGGAACCCTCCGAAGTTCAAACTTCCTATGCTAGATCCTTATGACGGGAAGTCAGATCCAACAATGCATATTACTCGATACATTAGACACATGGAAGTGTTGGGGGCATCCGAGGAAGTGATGACTTGATGCTTCCCTCTATACTTGTCAGATTTGGCTGCACTTTGGTTCAGGCAATTAGAAACTGGATCGATCAGAACATGGGGCGACCTTGTAGATTGCTTCATGAGACAGTTTAGGGTCCACGTGACGCGACCCAAGAGTGTGATAACTTTGGCATCGATAAAACAAAGGACCGGAGAGTCCATAAAAGATTTTCTTCTACGATTTAATGCAACGGTGGCTTCTGTAGATCGCCTAGATCCATCGATGATTTTGATGGCGGCAGTGGTAGAAGTTGGGGAAGGCACCGAATTCAAAGATTCTTTGGCAAGAGAACCACCGCAAGATCTTGGAGAATTTTACCATGAAGCTGAAAGATTCATTCGATTAGAAGAATCACGAGCCGAGAGGCAAGAAATAAACGCTGTACAAGGCGAAGGAACCGCCAGGGAACAGCCCAGGGCGGACAAAGGAAAGAGAAAGCAGGATGACGCACACGATGGTCCTGATAAACGGAAGAAATTCCGAGAGCCCAGATTCAGGCAATACACAGATTTGGCAGCAAGCCTGGAACGAATTTACACTGAAACTCGGGGGCAACTCCCTTATCGAAAACCACCCAGGAGAGATCCCACAGAGCGGGAGCGTAGAACCGGAAATATTGCCTATTCCATTAGCTGGATGGGCACACAACCGACGAATGCCGCCACCTAAAGGATGAGGTGGAAGAACATGCCAGGAGTGGTAGATTGCCACAATATGTCAAAGAACGGGCAGCGGCGGTAAGGCCTGAACAACTACCGCCTCCACCTAACAGAAACGATCCTGGATCGGGATCACGACTCGTCATCAACTGATTAAGATGGCAAGGGCCAAGTTCAGGATTTAGAGTTCGGTCAAATAATTTCATTAGATTTATTTTCAGAATATACGGCTACTCCACTTACTCATGTACGGGAACCAGAAAGATCCCTAGGCATGCTCTGAGATGGAGATAGACCGATCTGCCTGGAGAGGCAATGTTTAGTTTTTCTTGATGTTTGAGATTGAACATCTAGGACCTAAATTTAATAAATAAACTTGAATTTATTGAAATAAACCTTTGACCGGAGAGTTAAAGGATGAGTATTAAATACCAATATAAAAATGATCACTTTATGACCCTACCCGAAGAGACGGGGTCCGGAGTGCAAGAAGTGGGTTGCTTCGCCGGAGTGCGACGAGATCGACTCACTTAACGTCGTTTCCCATTTATCGGAGAGTTATTGGATCGGGATTCGATAAGAGCCCGGAGAGGCTATGATCGGCCCACGATTTAGGCCATGACATCGCTTAATGTTTAGATACACTGAACCGAAGTGCAAGAAGTGAGTTGCTTCACCGGAAAGCGACAGGATTGACTCACTTAACGATGTTTCCCCTTCACCGGAGAGTGACAGGATGGGATCCAGCAGGAGATCGGAAAGGCTACGATCAGTCCAGAACGACCAAGATATTGCTTTACGTCCTAACTAGGGCCAGAGTGCAAGGAATAGAAAGTAACGCCAGAGTGCAATAGGATCTTTCTATTCGATCGCAAAGTCTGGAATGGGCTTGGCAAGGGTCCGGAGTGACCATCGATAGTATGGAGAGACTGTAGAATTTCATTCTTAACTTCCACTGGAAGAAATTGATAACGATTCAGCTTCGAACAGCCATGGACTTGATTGAAAATGCTATAAGCTCTGAATAAAATATGAACTTACTGCATTCAATTTGAGACTGATCAAAACACACCTTTTACCAAAAGGCATGTTTTGGGGGGCAAAGTGTTATCCCACCTTTTGGTAAAGCCGAGATACCCAAAAATTAACTGAAAATCAATGATTACTAGTCATGAATATCGATTGTGCATCGCAGGTTCACTATGGATATCGATGAATTTTTTCTGAGTCTAGATCGGGCTACAATTCACAAGACAGGACAAGCAAAGCCATAAAAGCCAGCGTTTCAAATTTCAGGTTAATCGGAGTTTGTATGCTCAAGATATGATCAATACAAGTTGATGAAAAAAGTCACATTCTCGTTTCCATCAAGTAGCATTAGCTTCGTATCGATGAGGCTCGTATCCATCGACTTGAAGTCCTTCGAATCCATGAAGACACTCCGCTTCGAGTCCACGTACGATGATATGTTCGAATCCATCACGTTAGCACCACAACCATCTGGTTCGAATCCATCAACGATGTTTCCTTCGTATCCATCAAGCTTGGAGAACCTTTGAAACCATGAAGATACCTCTCTTCGAATCCAACTAGTGCCATCGTTTCGTATCGATCAGCTGAAGTGAGATATGATCGATACGAACGAGTCTCAGTTCGAATCCATGATATAGTTGAAGCCTTCGAATCCATCAAGTCAAAGCGGCGAGATACTTGGAACGACTCGATCAAACCGGAGTGAAAGGTGGAACGACCCGAAGATTGTGCGCCACATCACCACGAGAGCACGTGCAGGTGATCGATTCGAAGGAATCGATTCGAAGGAGATCGAGTCGAAGCAAACAACCACCAAAGAACACGATTTCGTATCGACGATATCTCGAGATCTACAAGTCCAAATGATATGAAATTTTCACAGAAGCTTACATACATGTTGAAGAATGTTCTCACCAAATTTTAGCTCGATTGGATGATTTTTTGATTGATTCGAATGGAGTTCGAATCGATCCCGAAGCGGGCCCAGATTTCTTGGACACGGGCGCATGGGCCCCCACACATGCCAGAAGTAGTCTCCCTAATTTTAGGCGAAATATCAGCCTCCTACACCTATAAATAGAGCCCCAAGTCATTCAGAAAAGGGGATTAGAATTCTGAAGCGCCTAGACTCTACGAGATTCAATTCTACACTTCAATACAACCATTGTGCTCAAAATTCTTCATTGCAACTGCTGTAATCAATTGTAATCAGCAAGGATAATCAATAAAAGATAAACCTTTGAAGTGGACGTAGGCCAGAGATAGCCGAACCACTATAAATCTGTTTCTGTTCATTATTTTTGAATTGTGATACTCTGTTTGCTTAGATTTGAGATTTGTGTGTAAATATTGTTGATTTATATTCATACACTGGTGCTTTCACAACATTCGGGGTTTGTGACCAATTTTGGCGCAAACAGATACGATCGCAACGTGACTTGTTTCGTTCGAATCATACCTCGTACGAGAAAGTTATACGAAAAATAACATAACGATAATTAAAATTTAATTCACACTTAATTAATTGAAATTAAAAAAAAGCCTTATCTCTTTACGTTTTCACATACACAGGCAATATAGGTTCACGCAAAACCCATCGCGACTCCAATTTCCACGTAGGCCACCATAATCGATGACCGGACCACCATCAAAACCCACCACGACGAATGCCTCACCCCTTCATGCCACTACCCCAAGCGTGAATGATTCTGCCGCCGCCGTTCACAAACGAGAATCCAAAAACTGTCACCTTATTCTATCTCGATTCTAGCGAATTCCAGGCTATTCGCCTCGATCCAACCGCACAACATGTAGATCTCGATGAGATCTACACTTTTCCTTTTGGTGGCATTTGATTTTGTTGGGTGGATTGAGAAAAATCCAAGGGAGAAAGACGATGAATTTTTAGCCATTAACATGAGAAAGAGCGGCTATCAAAAACTAGGGCTTGATGAAAAGGAAAATACGCGGTCTGTTATATAAATCTCCGACCCGATTCATTCACGAAAATTCCTAACTTCAAACAAAGCATGCCGCCTAGCGTTCCATATGTTATACCTCCATTCCGAACACAATGGAATAAGTATCGGGAGCCAATTCCATCATATTCAGAAGATAACATTTCAAAATCAGTTTACTTTAATTAAAGTTCGGAAAATAAATCCTACGCTTTTCAAGCTCGCATGGCCAAACGATAAGTCCGATCACTACAAAACTTGAAATCCTATAATAATTTGCTATTTCGGATCCGATGAAACTGGTTTCCTCGAAATCCGAGACAGTAGTCAAAATGGCTATTTTCACACGTTAATTGAAACAAGCTATTTTCCAATTTTAGTTTATTTACTTTTAGATTCAATTTTAAAAGCTAACAATTTCCATTCTTATTTAAATAAAATTTAAATCAACTTTCGACATCATTTTCTTTCACATTAAATTCAGTGATTATTTAAATAATTTCCAATATTAAATTTAAACAATTTAATTATCCAATAAGTTACATTAATAATCATAAAATTTCAAATGAATTTTAGTTATCAACAATAATTTTATTTACATTTAATAAATTCAACATATTCAATTCCAAATATATTCAATACATAAAATTTCAATACTTGTTGTTGCCTAATTCTTCGAAATTGGTTATTTCAAAATTTTATTCAAGTTATATTCAATAAACTACATTAATAAATCATTAAATTTTTATTTCTAACCATTTTCATTCAATAATTATACTAAATTTAATAATTTAAAATAGTTAAAATTTCAGGTCATTACAGACCTTCCCACCCATGTCAATATTGAAGAGTGCGATCATCGTTATGCAACCTACATTTTCAGGCAGCAAACTAGGGTTTCGGTTGCCGAAGCTATAAGCGACAATAAAGAAATGGCAAGTACAGTTAAATTTCTCTTGGCAAATAGCATCTTCCCTTGAAACCTTGTCGAATCCGGTTATCTACATCAAAATGCATTCGCAAGCATGGTTGAATGCTAGCATCAGATTGGATCTTGCTAGAGGCAAGTAGTCAAGATGCGTTTGGGTGCAGATTAAAGAGCACACGTAGAGGTACGCATGGCGAAAACGGAATGACGTGTCATCAAGAAAGCAAGGGAAATCATGGATTGAAGCTTGCAGCTATGGGTGGATATGCACTGGTACATTTATAGGTCTGAAACAAGAATTTAGGGAAGAAAGGGACTATCTCTAATTAGGTAATTACATTAATTTAACTATTAGTTGAATTAATTAATTGTTTAAAAAATACGATATCTTAGATTATGCATATCTTTTGCATACAAGGTCTGTTTTGGACGATTCATGTTGCATTGCACTTGTGATGGAGAGCTCTACAATTTGGTGATGGTTTGGATAGATTTGGATGAGGTGAGTGATATTGTAACTCACTACACTATGATTGGTTGTATAGTAGATTGATGCTCGGGAATGATTTTTGGTTTTAAAATGTGATTTTCCTATAATTATACACCTGCTATATTTTTATAGAAGAAAATAAAATAATTTGTAAATAATATCATATATTTTACATCTACATGCCATAGTTATGGGATTATTAGACTTGGTCTATTATTGATATTATTTCCAACATTGGCTGATATGGATGGAATACATATACTATTATGGACGTTTATATGCTTGTTAGATGTATGTATGTAAATTGGTTGTTTGGTCGAAAGTGTTGATTTATTGCCAATCTAGCGTTTGGGAATATTCCATGCATTAGGGTTTCATCCGATTGATTAGAAACCCAAACAAATGGGATAAATTGTAAGATAATGCTAGAATGCATGCCAACAAATCTAAGGATGGAAGACAATGTATTTGGATGAGCTTGGGACTTTAGGATGGACGTTGAACATTTTCAGTTGGTCATTACTTATCCATTTTTGGCTAAGTGCAGGACCAGAGTGGTTGGTATTGACAATTATGGAGTGGTCATACCCATCACTATTGATGATGGTTGATTTGGTCGACCCTTGACATAGACGGTGAGGAGACTTCGAGGAGCGTAATAAGATGGTTAGTCCATGCGGTCGACTCTGTGTCTTTATGGTATTGCTCTATGACTAGGGATTTTGACGATTGCGACGATGTGACGCTTCAATATAGCAGTTTTTGGGACTTTAGCTGGTAGCTACTTGGTGCATGGAGTTAGGTTCTGAGGTTAACACTTTCAGGACTTCGGATGGTATCTAGTTGGTGCATGGAGTTAGGTTCAAAGGTTGGATACTTGATGTTGATAGGACTCATGATAGTTTTCCACATGGGCGGGATCTTTAGGGTGACCCACGGATAGAGCATATAATGGTTCTATCGTTGAAATGAGAGAAGCTGTGTAGAGCATTAGGATGCATGATAAGGGATTGTTGATACTCGGAGTGTTTTCCATTACACTTGGAGCAAGGGTATTTGTGGGGATGCCCATGGGTATGTTGATTTGGTACCCCGGGTCGGTTGATTTGGATCCATATACCCTCGATCGAAAGAAAGGGTCTAGTACCAACCTTAGGTTAAAGAGAGTACAATTAAAATTCAGGATTTTTATTTATTAATCCCTGGCACAAGAATAGTCATACGAGCTATTATAGATCTAGAGCATATTGAGTGACAGCTAGTATTGTTCGAAGGATTCTATGTTTGTTATGGTTGCTCACTAGCCACCTATCACTCTAGGGATGTCACACGAGGTAGATATTGGGCATAGGATGTAACAACCTTGGTTTTGGTGATTACATGTAAATATTAAATTATAACGGTAATTATAATTTAATATTGTGAATTAAAAATAAATTGGAGATTTAAATTATTTATTTGAAATAAACAACGGATTTTGGAAATAAAATGTGAAAATAAGCTTTTAAAACTTTATCTTGGGTATTTGTGAGAATAATGAGTGAAATATGATTTTATTTAGTGAAAATGCAATAATCCTTGTAATTATTGCCAAATGCTTCTTTTAATAATTTTTAAAGGAAGTATTTGATTTTTAAAATGTGTTTATTTAAAATTAAAATGTGAAATTGGATTTAAAAATAAGTTTTGATCATAAAAATGATGAATAATGGTTTGTTATATTTTATTACACAAGAAAATAATTTTTATGTAATTTTTGGAGTTAAAAATAGAGTTTTATATGAATTATTGTGTAAATTGTGTATTTAAGTAAAATAAGAGTTTTTCATAATGAAAAATATTTTTATAACTAAACTATCTTTTTATTTGTTGTTAAAAATGTTTGTTAATCATAAAAATATGTTTGTATAATTTATAGAGATGAAATCATGTAAATATACATATGTTGTATTATGTAAATATGAGAGTGTTAGGGTAAATTTAGTGTTAATTAGATTTTTAGGCTAATTAATTCTTTTGGGTTAAGACCATTTATTCACTAACCATAAAGTAATGAGAAATCTTCTACTTCCTCAAAACACCTATACATATATTTTTAATAGAAAACAAAAGGAAGAAGAAAAACTATTCCTCTTTCAAACCCTAGGCATCAAATCTCTAATTAATCCAAGTGTTTGTTGAAATTTATCAAAATATAGTCAATTATTTTAGGTAATCTAAGCCAAAAACAAACTTCTCTTCATCCTTTTTCTAATTTGGTTAATTTTTTGTTTATAATTGAAGTTTTGTTCTTGCATTTTTGTATAAACTCTTTTTTTAGGTTGTTGAAGCTTCCTCAAGGCCATAGCTCGCATCTTCTCTCCAATTCGCTCTTGTTGCCCTACTATTTTGTAAGGTGAGTTACAAAACTCACAAAAACTAGCTGAGCCAAGCTCAAAATTGCCAAAATTTTGCTTTGTAATTTGTTTTTACTTTCAATTTTGTTTATGTGTCAAAACCTTCTCTGGTTGGTACTTTGCATGCAAATATCTTTTGATTACGACAACGAAATGCTGCCGGATTTGTTGCATTTGGTAGATTGCATGTTGAACTTCATTTCTGCAAATCTTGGTTGAATAATATTGCCATTTGGATGTTCAAAACAGTGGTAGAAAATCTACTCAAACACAGATTTTTGCCTGTAGAAATTTTGTTTTCTGAGTTGCTGCAAACATGGTCCGAGTCCATGTTTGAGATAGCATAATTCTTTCATTTCGAACCAAAATTCATCGATTATTTTTTTGTTTGAAAGATAAACTTTTCTACTATTAGCATACCAATTTTCAGCTCAATCCCTGATGACTTGGTCCTTTGTTTCATGCCTGGAAGATGAACCCAAGATGGTTTTCAGGCCTGTACATTTTTGGTTGAACTGTTGCAAACATGGCCTGAGTGCATGTTTGAGACAGTGTAACTTTTTCATTTCCAGTCGGAATTCATTAATTTTATTTTTGTTTGAAAGCTGAAGTTTTCTATCATATAAATACTAATTTTCAGCTCAATCCGAGGTAATTTGGTCCTTTGTTTCATGCTTGGAAGTTGAAACCGAGATGGTTTTCGGGCCTATACATTTTATTGGTTTTCTGAACTGTTGCAAACATGGTCTGAGTCCATGTTTGAGACAATGTAACTTTTTCATTTTCCGTTGGAATTCATAGATTCTTTTTTTTTTGAAATATGCAGTTTTCTATTATAAGCTTACCAATTTTTAGCTCAATATGAGGTCGTTTGTTCCTCTATTTCAGGCCTGTAAATTGGACCCAAAATGATTTTCAGGCCTGGGCATATTTTTGTTTTTGAACTGTTGTAAACATGGCCTGAGTCCATGTTTGAGACAGCATAACTTTTTCATTTCCATTCGGAATTTATCGATTCTTTTTTTGTTTGAAAGCAAAAGTTTTCTACTTTGTGCACACCAATTTTTAGTTCAATCAAAGTTAGTTAGGCCATCTATTTCATGTCCTAAATTTGAACCCAGAAAAGATTTCAGACCTGGGTATTGTGTTGCCCATGCATTTTTATGTTCTTTTTCTTTCCGACTTTGACTTTTACTTCATGTTTTTGTAATATTTCTAAAAGAAATTTAGGCCATGATGTCTATCGTTAGACTAGCCAAATTTTGGAGATTTTGAAATTCAAATTTTGGATTAAATTTGAATTTAATTTGAATTGAATTCGAATATCAATTTGAGTGATTTCTTGGGTTTTTATTCGTTTTCGAGCACGAATTTTTCCAAACCTTTTTGAAATAATTTTTAAAATAAATGGGCATTTTAAATTATTATGTAATATTTTAAAACTATTTTAAGCTATAAAATCTATTTATTCTCTATAATAATGGAATTTTCAAATAGGGTTTTCAAATTGATTTTGGAGAATTGGTTTTCAAAGCTTGTTTTCCAAAGTAAATTATTTTATATATAAATTACACGTTTTTGCACATTTCGAGCGAATGAGAAGGAGAACTAAACGGTTTGGTGAAACACGTGTTATGGGACACGTGCGTTTATCTTATTGGTTAATTCCCGATTTGTTTGTTTGATCGTTTTGACCTTCGAGTCGAGTTTACCGATGAGATGAGGTAAACTTTTTACTGCTTTGAGTATGAAATTTACTAGCGGTTAGTAAACCGTTTAGTGCGAACGTGTGGTATCGGACACACGTTAACATTGTCCGGGTTCCTATCCGAGAATTTGTGATAGATTTGCCATTGCGGCGTGCCACTAGTGGACCTTCGGTCATTTGCCATTGCGGCGTAATTGTCTTCGAGAGGTTTTCCATTGCGGCGTATTTTCCATTGCGGCGTATTTGTCATTGTGACGTTTTGCCTACGGGCGAGGTACCTATTTGAGATAACAGTACTCGGCAAGGCTTTGGCCACATGCACGTGCTAAACTTTTGAGATGATTTCTTTGACTATTTTCCCTAGTGTATCGCCCCTTTCTGAAATTGGTCCTTTGAACCATTCAATATATATTTGTGGCGATTACCTTTCGGGAATTTGAACTCTTGGAAGTTCTATTTTTGAGATTTGAATTGCCTATACTGGCGTTATTTGAGATTTGCCTTTTGGCGACATTATATGAGATTTTCCTTTTTGCGTTTATTTGAGATTTTATTCTCCTCTTTGGAGATATATTTGCCTTATGGTGTGTTTGAGATGGGATCTCTTTATGCACGTTTTGGGTTTGCCAAGATGGCGGGTTTAGGTTTTCCCTAAACCATATTTGATGTTTTATGAATGCCGATGATATGAGGCTCGCTACTTTTAGCGCTTTATGGGTATTTTATCTACTTTGAGATTATACGTTTCTATAGTGATACCATATTATCACTTGATGTAATCATACACTTTAGATTGTTCCTTCCCATTCGGGAATATCATCACATTATCCTTATGCTCATATTATCGCTTATCCTTGTAAACTGATTTGTTTAGCTAGACAGACCCATGTATTTTATTCTCGGGTCAGACCGAGGTGTTTCAGGTTTGGTACCCTTTGGATTTAGCCTATTCTGCTTCCGCATGGACTTTTCTGCTAGCTCTTTTTGTTGTAGCTTTTGTGCAGTTCTTTTTGTTGCTACTCTAATATGTATATTCTTTTGACTCGTGTTTGTATTGTGGTCGTCATACCACATATGTGATGTATCATTTTGTATAATATGTGATGTGTCTGTATATGTGTATATATTTGATTATCTGCTGTTCTGTGATGTGTTTTGCATTTGAGTTGTTGTATTTTGTTCTGATAGATCATATAGCCACCTATGGCTTCATATTAAGTATTTATTGGATATGTCGATCCACTTGAATAAGAAAAAAAATATAGAGCATTTATCGAAGTATTCAATAGATATTTAAGACAAGGCTATAGATGGTTGCTCCTAACCAGCCTTATTCTCCACATTAGCAGACGGTATTACCTAGTAATTCTCTTTGTTAATGTGGGTCTCGGGGTGGGGCGTCATAGTTTGTATCAGAGCTGAGTTCAGAATAAAATATGATAAACACAGAACATAAACATATATTGCGGTACATCAAAGTATAGTACAAGTGTTACAAATTCCTGAATCATTGTGTCCTTAACCTTTTCGTGTCCTTTGGAGTAGATATAGGATGGGAATAGGTCTAGGAATGTATTTTAATTCCGTAGTATTCCACAGTTAAATTGATGATATCTTATCCTAGGAGTAACCCTAATCGAGATTGTTCTATTCGAGTCCTCTTCGATACGGGTGCTTGACACTCATCCGTATCGGAGGAATTTATTGATGCCATTGGATGTTATTGTCTTATTACTTCTGTGAGGATTGCGAATCCTATTGGGGGAATCCACAATATCTGGCTTGTTGAGTGATGATTTTGAGGTTGTTCTTTGTAGGTTTTCTTTTCGTGCGTAATTGCACGTTATTTACTATCTTAGGTTTGATGAGAATTTGGAAGGATTGGCTTGTATGTATCAGGCCCAAATTCTATGTCTGAAAGGATTCTATATCTTAGGTATCCTAATTCGGCTGATCTGTTGTTTCTTGTCCTTCGAAATGTTGATGGAGATTCTGAAGTATCTTTAATTGCTTTTGAGTCTCGAGATAATGATGAAGTATCTCGAACTCCTGTTGTTAGTAATTCTACCGATGTATTTGAGTCCGTTAGGGTTTACCACCCAAGCGGGCAATTGAGTTTTGTTTTGACTTCATTCCTAGTTCTCAGACTGTTAGTCGTCCTCCCACGAGGATGTCCACTAAGGAAATGAGGAACTCTAAGAGTGATTGCTGAAGCTTAAAGCCAAGCAATTCATTCAGTTCAGTCTTTACCATGGGATGCCACGGTCATCTTTGTTATGAAATCTAAGGGCATTCTTAGGCTTTGCATCCATTTTCGCAAGCTTAACAAGTTAACCATTAGAACGAGTATCTATTGCTTATGATTGATGAAATATTCGATCTATTGGGTGGTGTTAGGGTCTTTCCTCGGCTTGACCTTGCACCGATTTTCATCAGCTACGAGTTGCAGAGGATAGCATTCCTCTTACCGCATTCCGCACTCGTATGGTTCTTGTGATTGGCTCGTTATACCGTTCGGTTTGACGAACACTCCAGTTTATTTCGTCGATCTTGTGAATCGACTATTCTAGGAATATCTCGATGAGTTCTCCTTGGTTCTTTGATTTTGAGTGTAAGCAACAATTTGATATTGCAAATCTTTCAAATAGAAGATATGTTTTTAAGTATAATTGGATTTTTGTTCATTAAGACAAGCAAAGAATATTTTGCAAATTATATAATAGGCATTTTTATAGAAAATGATTTTTGTGTTGGATTGTCCATCGAGTGCTCTAAGAATTCTGGTCGATGCACCTGATCAACGTTATCGATAGGAATTTCCTAATCGCTATGATGAGACAATCAGACACGGTAAATTGAGTTTTAATACGTAAAGTTTGGAATAAATTAATATGATTTGAGTATTAAATTTTATTTGAATGTGTAATGCAGCCAGTGAACCGTAGTGAGGGTTGGATGAGTGGCGATGCAGTTTTGATCATTTGGTTAACTATGTAGCCAATCGATGGGGACATTCGCTATAAATCAATGGCGAGGCAATACCCTTATATTATTTGAAATTTTTGAAATTTAGAATGCTAATTTTAAAATTTAGCATTTTGTAAGCAAGTTTTGCTTTAAAATTTTGGTTGTATTAAAAATTTGTTGGTGTAAATTTGTGAAATCCTTTTGGAAACAAGTTTGAATTAATTATCGACTTTAATTAGTTTTATGTTGATAATTAAATGGAAATTTAAATTTGGTGACAAAGTGGAAATGTGAATTTGAATTGTCTTGATAAATGAACCATCTATAGTAGTATAATTATTCTAATTATGAGAATGATTTTAAACTTTTTATATATATTTATCCCAAAATTTATTTATGGATAATCAATAATCATTTCTTGATAATGAAAGAGATTAGCTTTCTCCTTCAAAATGAGTTTTCTTAGTTAATTATTTTAAAGTTAGATTTTGAAAAGTAATGAAGATTTTTCCAACTAATGAATTATTTCTTTCTATGATAATTATATAGAGTTGATCATAATTTTGGTATGTCTTAGCTTTCCGGAGAAAAAGAAGATCATTTAATAAGTGATTTAGCAAAAACTTGTTTGAAAATATAAAATTGAAATTAAATGGTTTGGGAAAATTTCAAAATTTAAATTGATTTGAAAGATTAAATTTGGTTTGAAAATGTGCTTTGCTAAAACAACAATAACTTTAGATTTATAACTCCGAATGAGTTCAAAATTTTTGCAAATAAAAGAGCATTTAGAAAGCTATAAATTTTCTTTTTACCACTTTAGAAGATCTTGCTTTTTATTCTATCTAAAATAAGTTTGAAAGTGAAAAAACATTTCTGTCCTTTAAGATTCTAAAATTTGGGCTGAAAGTAAATTTAGCATAACTTTCAAATCGTAAATCCGATTTTTAAGATCTTTATATTGCTGGAAAGCTTAGACTTAGTAGAACAACTTTTATTTTATAAGTAATTTCATATTTTGAGTTTAGCTGGGTCAAATTTAAGATTATTATAGCAGGTTTGAAATTTAAATAACTTGTTTCTTATTAGCCAAGTGCATTCTACCTATTTTGTGTTTATAATTTAGTTGATGTTTAGTATAAATATATATACTTCAAGTTGAAATATATTTTGGTAGAATTTAAGAGTGAAACTTTTATTAACTTTAAATGAAGAGTTTGTAAATTAAATTGGATTTGTGTAAGAGATTTTGAAAATTTTCTAAATATTGAGATTTGAGAATTTGATAATGAAGAAAATGGATTTTGATAACCTTAAAAATATTTGTTTAGTTAAATAAGAGTATAAAGAATTCATTCTTTGAGTTTGTCTTGCCTTTGTGCAATTATCTAGTGACTCGCATTTATGCGGTCGTTTGGGTTGGTGGTATTGAGGAAACCACCTACCTCTTATCGAGTCTTCTTACCTCAATTGTGTCAACTTAATGTTGGTGTGGTTCTTTCTGTAGTGACATACAGAAAGTCATGTCAATAATTATCTAGTTGGTTGGAACCGGGATAAAATTTTGTTAAATCCCGACTCTATTTATGAAGCTGTAGAGGAATCGATCTCACCTGATTTATCTATTGTGTAACCTTCAATTCGTGTTCTTGCTTCAAAGGTGCAGTGCCTTCGAAATAAGAATATTCTGCTCATAAAAATTCATGGTCCGTTATCCCAATAATTGCACTTGGGAAACCATGGAATTTATTGAGCTATCTTATTTGAGTTTTCTATTCTCTTGTGTTGAGGGTGAGAAATTTAAACTCTAAGTTATTTATCTTCCTTTGCTTGATGAAATAATTTGTGTTGAATACAGCTCTTCTCTAGAAATTGCGAGGACGCAATTTTTATAGGGGGGAGTCTGCAACAACCCTGGTTTTGGTGATTACCTGTAAATATTAAATTAGAACGGTAATTATAATTTAATATTGTGAATTAAAAATAAATTGGAGATTTAAATTGTTTATTTGGAATAAAAAATAGATTTTGGAAATAAAATGTGAAAATAAAGTTTTTAAAACTTTATCTTGGGTATTTGTGAGAATAATGAGTGAAATATGATTTTATTTAGTGAAAATGCAATAATTCTTGTAATGATTGCCAAATGCTTCTTTTAATAATTTTTAAAGAAAGTATTTGATTTTTACAATGTGTTTATTTAAAATAAAAAGGTGAAATTTGATTTAAAAATAAGTTTTGATCATAAAAATGATGAATAATGGTTTGTTATATTTTATTACACAAGAAAATAATTTTTATGTAATTTTTGGAGTTAAAAATAGAGTTTTATATGAATTATTGTGTAAATTGTGTATTTAAGTAAAATAATAGTTTTTAATTGTTGAGTAAATTACGACCGAACCAACTCCTTTCCCTGCACACCGAACCAGATCCCACCGAACCAACTCCTTCCCCTGCACATCGGACCAGATCCCACCGAACCAACCCCTTCCCCTACACGCCGGACCAGATCCCACCGAACCAAGTTCGCCTGCCGAACCAAACTTCCACCAAACCAAACTCCCACCGAACCAAACTCCCACCGAACCAAACCCCCACCGAACCAAACCCCCACCGAACCAAACTCCATCCACTCACAACCGGACCAAGGCGTACCAGATCAACACTGCCAGGCCAGATCGCATCAGCCCAGGCCCACCAATGGCTATGTACATCTAAGACCCCTGCCCCCAGCCTCACTCTATAAATAGAGGGGTAGGGGTACAACAGAGAGGACAAGTTTTGAGAGCTCAAGCACGGATAGAACTTTCAAACAACTTTCAGATACTTGTATCAAAGCTCTGTACTTGTAATCTGAAAAACAAAAGGAGAAATAATATATAAAGTGGACTTAGGCACATTCTGGCTGAACCACTATAAATCTGTGTGTCTTTTACAGTTTAGTCCCTGCTTTTTACATATTTGCATAAATCACCCAGATCACTAAAAACAACATAAAATCAACTAAATCATACGACTTGGAGGTGTTTGCCCATTTTTTGTGCAAACATTTTTGGTGCTTTCACTGAGAAGGCGAGAAGCTCGAAGCTCGAAGCTTCAGCTTCTCCCACTTAACCTTCTTCCTAACAGCGTCGTTCATTGCTTAGAAAACATGCCTCCGAGGCAGAAAAAAGACGTTAACAAAGGAAAGAACATCGCAACTGGCAGTGTTCCAGATCCAGTGGTCACAGATCAAGTAGATCGTCCCATTCCAGCAGCAGTACCGAATGAAGGTCAGGCAAATCCGACAACCCCTGCCACAGAGCAGCCGGCAGCAATTACTAGGGCAGATCTAGATAGGGTTGTGGCTGAAGTGACTAACCGCTTCACATCCCAGCAGGAAGCCTTGGTGGACCAACTCATGTCACGCTTAAGGGATGCTGAAGAGTCCAACAGCAACACTGAATCATGGGGGGAGTCCTAGTCTGGAGGATCTCAGAGACAACAAAGATCTTCCTTCTTCGAAGGAGCTAACGACAGAAGCGGCCATGGTAGGAGCCAAGAATGAGCTCAGCCCGAAGTTAGACCTGAGGAAACGTTCGGAACCGAACCCTTCGGGGGAGGTATCGGGCGGAGGTCAACTGTAGCCGAGCCTGTCGTACTACCTAACCACGGAAACACCAGTGAACGAGGACGAGCTAGAGTCCAGCCCGAAGTTAGACCCGAGGAAGTGCTTAGATCAGAGCTCAGCAGAGGAAGATCAAGGCAAGGGCCAACTATAGCTGACCCTAGCATGCTCCCAGAAGACCAAAGACGGCCACTGGAAAATATTAGGAATGATAGATGATACCATCCCTACAGGTCATTTGGACGGAATCAATCCCACAGGGCAGAACCGAACTCATTTCTATATGCTCCAAATTCTGATGAAAGGATGGCGCGCTTGTTCAGAGAGTGCGTCCAACGGGATCAAAAAGATCGAGGAATAGGCGCTAGGGTAACCATCCCTTTCGCCCGCAATATCGAAATTGCCATCACCCCCCGAGAATGGAAAATGCCAACTATGGAACCTTACAAAGGAACCTCTGACCCCGTTGTACACTTACAAAGATACACGCAGCATATGCTCATGAGTGGAGCAACAGAAGGAGTGCTGTACAAATGTTTTCCACTATTCTTAGTAGACCTAGCTACCTCCTGGTTCTGCCATCTGCCCTAAGGATCCATCAGCTCATGGGAGATGTTGAAAGAAAAGTTCATCATCCAGTTCCGCATTCATGTGGAGCAGCCCAAGGACGCTTATTCCTTATCCAATATCAAACAGAAACCTGGAGAGAAAGTGCAGCAATATTTAACCCGATTCAATGCCGTAGCGGCCGCAGTCCAAGATGCCGATGAGAAGCTTATCTTAATGGCCCTCTATAGCGGTGTGCATCCGGATACCAAATTTGCTAGAAGATTGACTAAAGAAAAACCAGCTACTTTACCCGATTTCTTCCATGAAGCTGGGAAATATATGAGACTTGAAGATGCTGCCACTGAGAGGCAGACAGGGCAACAAAATAAGGCGGCTCACGGCAACACACCCGCTGTAGCAAGGGACGTTCAAAGAAATGATTCTAGAGACAACGCTGGGGGCAAGAAGGGAGAAAAGCGCCTATATCGGCCAGGACCGAGATTTGACACTTACACCCCGTTGAATGAAACGATCGAAAACATCTTCCTAGCCACTCAAGACGAGGTTAGATACAAACGCCCCTCGCACAAGAAGGAATCAGATAACGCAATTAAGTCTGGAAAATTCTGCCGCTTCCATGAATCCCATGGGCATGATACCAACGAATGCCATCATCTCTGAGACTTGATTGAAGAACATATCAGAAGAAGGAAACTAGAACGCTATGTAAAAAGTCAGAACAGGACTCCAGCTCCTGCCAATGAAAACCCAAGGCTACCCTCTCCAGAGACAGGCGGAGGAAATCGCAACACTAGCAGGCACAGTCAAGAGAAGATAGTGGTCCATACCATCTCGGGAGGACCACACATCGCCGACGGAAGCTGGGCAAAGATGGAAAGATATGGAAAGTCACTTAGAAACAATGAAGACTGCGTTAATTCTGTTATAGAAGAACGCCGCCCGAAGCGGAAAGAGAGTGATGACATCACATTCAATAGGCGTGACCTAGAGGGGAGGCAATACCCTTACATGGATCCCATGGTTATCTCTACCCGGCTCGGTCCAGCCGAAGTTTTCAAGCATGCATTCGACAAAATGAAACTGTCAATAAAGGATGTTTCCCCTGCAATAAACCACTGCACGGTTTCACTAGAGTTGCAAAGATGCCCCTCGGGCAGCTGGACCTCTTTGTTGAAATTGGAAGTCATCCCCGCTCCGTTGTGCGGAAGCAGACATTTGTGTTGATAGAAAAGCACTCGGCCTACAACGCCTTCTTAGGAAGGCCAGCCTTGTCTGACTTCCAAATTGTCCTGGCCCCATGGTGTCTAAAGATGAAATTTCCAACGGACAATGGAGTAGGGGAAGTAGAGGGAGACCAGGACATCGCTCGAGACTGCTATGTAACTGAACTTCGCAACAACCACAGGAAGGATAAAGGGAAGAGTGTAGAGGTTGCCCTCTGCACAAAAAGTTTGGAAGCATAGCAACTAAAGAAAGCCCCTCCTCTTCGATATACCAGCGACTCTTTCAATGAATTAGACCCCAGGGACAAAGAGGAGGAGGCCACCGCCGAGCCTGTAGAGGCTATGGAATTTTTATCTATAGACACACATGACTCGAGTAAACTACTGAAAATCGGGTCCCAACTAAAAGCAGAGTTGAAGGAGCAACTCATTGATTTTCTCCGCCACAACTTGGATGTATTTGCATGGTCACACGCTGACATGACCGGAATCTCCCCTGACATAGCATGCCACGTACTAAACATTGATCCTACCAAGACACCAGTAAAACAGAAAAAGAGAAGTATGGGGGCAGAACGATCAGCCGCCCTCGATGAAGAAGTAAAGAACCAACTTGCCAATGACTTCATACGAGAAGCCATCTACCCAGAGTGGATCGCCAACCCAGTACTGGTAAAGAAGGCTAACGGGAAGTGGTGAACATGCGTTCACTTCTCCAACTTAAATGACGCCTGCCCAAAGGATTGCTTCCCACTTCCCTGAATCGATCAACTTGTAGACAGCATAGCAGGACACGAACTCTTATCTTTTATGGACGCATACTCAGGATATAACTAAATTCCTATGCATGCTGTCGATCAAGACCACACTAGTTTCATCACTGACCGAGGATTGTACTGTTACAAGGTAATGCCTTTCGGGCTTAAAAACGCAGGAGCCACCTATCAGCGCCTCGTCAACAAGATGTTTGCAGGGCTAATAGGACAAACTATGGAAGTTTATGTGGATGACATGGTGGTAAAGTCAAGGGGAGCCGATGGTCACGTAAGCCACCTGGATGAAATGTTTCAAGTACTTCGCCAATACGGAATGAAGCTGAATCCTCTAAAGTGCTCCTTCAGAGTATCATCGGGAAAGTTTCTAGGATTCATCGTCCATGCCAGAGGGATTGAAGCAAATCCTGAACAAGTCCGAGCTCTAAAAAATATCAGGATACCTTCTACCCGAAAGGAAATGCAAAGCCTAAATGGGAAAGTGGCCGCTTTGAGCAGATTCATCTCTAAAGCGACTGACAAATGCATCCCCTTCTTCGAAGCTCTAAAGAAAGAGAAAGGAAAATTCGAATGGACTGACGAATGCTTAACAGCTTTCCTTAACCTAATCGAACACCTCCAGAGACCACCAGTACTCTCAACTCCAAACAAAGGCAAGGAGCTATACCTATACCTTGCTGTGTCATCTCATGCTCTGAGCGCCGCCTTGGTGAGAGAGGACAAACGCACGCAGCGACCAGTATACTTTGTAAGCAAGAGGTTTATAGGGGCGGAAGCCAGATATCCTAAACTTGAGAAATTAGCATACTGTTTGCTAATCACATCACGAAAACTGCGTCACTACTTCCAATCCCATTCCATCAGAGTTCTGACCGATCAACCACTGAGGCAGGTACTCCATCGTCCCGACACTTCTGGGCGACTACTTAAATGGTGCATTGAACTAAGTCAATATGATATCACCTACCATCCTCGCACCGCCATCAAGGGACAAGCCATGGTCGATTTCATTGCCGAATTCACTACCAACAAAGGTAAGGAGCAATCAGAAATAGCAGAAGACATCAAGTGGAATCTCTTTGTGGATGGTGCGTCAAACGAACAAGGCTCGGGGGCAGGTGTGGTAATAATCACTCCCAGGGGAAATAAACTACACTATGCTATAAGGTTGGAATTCGCTGCCACTAACAACGATGCAGAGTATGAAGCGGTGATAGCTGGATTAGAACTTGCCTTAGAAATCGGAGCCAATTCTTTGTGTCTTCATAGCGATTCTCAACTTATTGTAAATCAAATACTAGGAGAATTCCAGGCTCGAGAAGAACGACTCATGGCATATTTAAAGAAGACCAAGGTGCTTCTTAATCAATTGGATCGCTATTTAATCAAACACATCCCTCGGGAAGAGAACCAAGAGGCCGACGAATTAGCGAAACAAGCTAGCATGAGAGACGGCACATTTCTGGAGCAGTAGCCATCTCAAAGCAACTGACCCCAAGTTTTGAGCAAGTGAATCTGATAGCTACAACCGAAGACGCAACTTGGATGACTCCCATCCGAGACTACCTACAAAGTGGCACACTACCCAACGAGCGTAACGAAGTCAAGAAAATCTTGAGGAAAGCTTCCCGCTACACAATACAAGAGGACATCCTCTATCGACGCGGCTTCTCTAACCCCTTATTAAGGTGTGTCGCTGGAAGGGAAGCCAAGGAAATCTTATCCAACATCCATCAAGGAAGCTGCAGAGATCACACTGAAGGGCAGACTTTGGCAAAAAAGATACTCCGATATGGGTATTTCTTGCCCACCTTAAGCAAGGACGCCTTAGATTTCGTCAGAAAATGTGACAGATGTCAGAAGTTTGCTAAGATTCCACGGCTACCAACAACTAAGATTACTCAAATGACCAGCCCTTGGCCCTTTGCAGTGTGGGGAATTGACTTGATTGGCGAACTGCCAATGGGCCGAGGCGGGGCCAAATATGCTATAGTGGCAGTTGATTATTTCACCAAATGGGTGGAAGCAGAACCCCTGAATAAAGTATCTTCAACAAAAGTTATTAACTTCTTGATCAAAAATGTTCTATGCGTGTACGGAGTCCCCCTTAAAATCATTTCGGACAATGGACTTCAGTTTGACAGCGAGGAGTTCGCCAACTGGTGCCAAGAGCACGGAATTCACAAAAGCTTCTCATCCGTAGCTTATCCCCAGGCAAACGGACAAGTCGAAGCCGTCAACAAAATTCTCAAGACTCTAATCAAAAAGAAACTCGAAAAGTCAAAAGGCGCTTGGGTGGATGAACTTCCTACGGCACTATGGGCCTATCGCACATCTTTCAGAACATCAACGGGGCATACTCCTTTCTCTTTGGCATATGGATCGGAGGCTATGCTCCCAGTTGAAACTATAGTACCTTCCCACCGTAGGATCCACTATAACCCGTAAGAGAACGAAGAGCTCTTTTGTATGTCTTTGGATCTAATTGAGGAAAGAAGAAATGATGCAGCCCTCAAGGCAGCAGCTCACAAGCAAAAAGTGGCAGCACAATACAACTCCAAAGTCAAGCATCGCAGCTTACAAAAAGGAGATCTTGTACTCAAGCGAATCTTCCCATGCCCCGGAGCACTAGATCCAATCTGGGACAGACCATATGTAATTCATAAAGATCTCCACAATGGAGCTTATATTTTGTCAACAGTGGACGGGGAGGTGTTCCAGAGGGCATGGAACATCCAACACCTTCGTCGATACTTTTCTTAACTTGTACTGCCCATATGAAGTGAATTAACAAAGAGAATCAGTGGACGTAGGCATTTTCATGCCGAACCACTTTAAAAAGCTTGTCTCTTTTTAACTTGTTCCTTTATATCTTGGTTGCTTGTTGGCTTTATCCTTTTCTGTTGAACAAAATCCTGTATAATGACTTTCCCATTCAAGACACGTCACAGCACAACTTCTCCTGGAGAAGACCTAACAGGTACTATACGAATCTATGCCCTCACCAATGAGACACTTTTGCTCCAGCATCCCTCTGCTGCGGGTTAACTCATTGCTTGCGACGGCCCTCAAAGCCAACTGTAATGAGCCGATTATAAGCCACCGAGAAGGCCGACTATAGCCAAGGCAGCTCATTACGGCGTTCGGCTCGCCGGCAACTGTGAACCTACTTTAAGCCCCAACCTAAGATGTGGCCAGCCAGGAGTAGTTCACGGTTGACGATCGGCACCCACGCTAGCCGGCCACAGTAAATCGAATAATACCCACTATTACGGGCCATAATGGCCCGGGTAGTTACTGTGCGCGATCTCGGCTCCGATGTGTCTTAGGTACGGCTGTGGTAAAAAAGATTAACTCCACGTGGAGGCGTAAGATGGATGACAAATGTCTCCAAGACCCACGGCTAGGGAAAGTGACTACAAAGCCCGTTTTCCACGAACTTAAGCACATCGAAGGCCTTCCATGATTGGAAGTTTTACTTTTTCTCATATTTCAATTCCATTTAGAGAACTTTTTTCCTATCCTCTATCACGATCCCTAAAGTACAGGACACAGAATAGGAGACACTCGCTAGTGGGGATAGGAGCTCGCAACTGGACACTCGACTACATTCCATACCCAGTCACACAAGACATACGATGCTGCCATCTGCAACTAAAACATGAAGGGCGGTATTTTCTTCTTTTGTGTATAAAAACATGGCTATAATTTATTCGCGCATCACAACAACATTGCAAGATATGAAATTATGTTTTAAGCAAGAACTTGACACCAAACCCAATTGAATTACAAGCATATGCATAACTATATTTCTCATACAACATGTCAAAATAACAAAAGCATTCAAGTACGACAGAATCAAATAAAGTTAAAAATTACACGTCGAGAATAATGTTGTTTATTACAAGTAACATAATTACGACCTAAAAGTCACGTTACTATTTTGAGACTAACATATACAACAATGTCAAGTCCACAAAAAGATATCCAGGTCAAATCAAGGAGCCGGCTGCGTCGGAGCTTTATCCTTATCCTGTTGCCCACCTGCCCGATCAAGGAAAGAATTCATTAGTGATAAGCAACCATGTTAACGGAAAGACTAAAGGGGAAGACTTACCAGCATCCTCTCCCTGATCATCTTGATCATCGTCCTCAACTTCCACACCTGCCTCCTCAGCGGTAAGCAGATGCATGCCCTCCTTCACCGCCACCTTCTCCTCCTTGGAAAACTGGGCAGTGACCACATCCACTCTGAAAACTTCACCACCCTCTTTATCCGTCTCAGCCCTAGCCTCCTCCAGATCCCGGAGATAAATCTTGGCCATAACTTTGGGGTAATCATCCATCCAGGATAAGTTACCCTGTTTCCAAGTGCGGAAATACATATCCTGGAGCATCTCATCCATCATCCCCTCGTTTTCCTCAAGCTCCCTCAGTCGGGCCTCAGAAGCATGCAGCTTAGTAATGGCAGCATCCCTCTCCGATCGGTATCGCGAGCGGTCAGCCTGAAGGGATTTCCTCATCGCCTCCATCTCATCCTTTAGCTTGGTTTGAACCAGCTCTGCAGCTTCAAGCCTCCCGGATAAATCCTCTACCCGCTCGAGATCCGCTTTCCGAACCTCATCCACCGTTGCTATAGCCATGTCAATCCGCTCCTTGCAGGCGGCCTCCATTTTTCGCAACTCTGCCCTGATGGCCTCTTCCATAGTCTTCTTCAGTTGCCTGGATGCGGCCTCGTGCTGAGAAATTTGAATGGCTTGATCAGCAAGTTGCTTAGCCTGGTTAGAAACCATTAACTGTAGCCGAATGTTGGCACTCCCGATTTCCTCCCTGACCTTAACTAGTCGGGCATGATGCTCCATCAATTTCCTGGTCTCCTCAGCAACCCGGTCAATATTCGCCTTAGCTTCATCCCCCAGAGTTACGACCCGGGTAGTAAGCAAATCAAGGTCCAGGGACTTACTTCGTCAAGCACCCGTACCATAGGATTGGGAGGGAGAAGATGCTCACCAGTAACCTCATCGAAGGAGATGTCATGAGAGGCCGGGTCCAGGTCTGGATGACCCGCAAACGGATTGCGAACTAAGCCAGGGTGATCTATCGGGGTGACGGTTGGATTCTTAGACGGATGTGGAGAAGGTATAAACTCGGTGTCCTCCTCCGTAATATCATGAATAGGCTGGAGTGAGGCCGGAGGGCCAGGAAGAAATTCAAACGTAGATCGACTCCTCTTCCTCTTTTGTATATCTTCTTCAATAACTCCAAGAAGAGGACGATAGCCGACTACATCTCCAGGACGGTTAGTAGGAGGCTTCGGCTTGGCGGAAGCTTTGAGGAGTTTGTATTGTTCAAGCCTGTGCCGAAGATCTGGGGACTTGACCGTTTTGCCCGCTCCTGGAATGAAAACCAAGTGTCACCAGCATGCATTGAGCCATCATTTAAGAATTAGAAAGAATAAAGAGAAATTCACCTTGAATCGCAGTAGTCGCCTCAGTAGAAGCACTCCCGGAAGATAAATCGGCGCCGGTCCCGACCTTACCAGCTTTCTTGGACTTCTCTGTTTCCTCCAACTCTTTGAAGGCTTGGCGGAGAGCGTCATCTGTCCACTCTTGAATCACGCCCGCCTGCTCGGGAGGCAAAGCCCTGGTGCCATCACCGCCCTGTCCTTCGCCACCATCATCACCGTGACGATCACCGTCACCTTCTCTACCACTTCCGCTCTCCGCCTCACCTCCCTCGTCCTCACATTTTTCCTCCTCCTGAACATCTGGATGTGTGCTGGGAGAGGGTTCATCGGACTTCTTGAGTTTCTATCCCCCGGCGACTGGATGCATCAAGAAGGGTCTCCTTTTGCTGCTTTTCGCCGTGGCTCCTCCTGTAACTTTGGCAGCTCTCTCCTCCGTCGTGTCTCTCTGCTTAACCACAGACTGATGTGGAAGGATCAGGTTGTTCCCCAGAATTGTAGCATTCCTGATCAAGTAAGAAGCCGACCTGTCCCTTCCCATAATGGCTTCTATTTCCACAGCCATCTGAACCAGGCAATCATTCTCCACGACCGCAAAGCCACCTGTCGCTAGCAAGAAATAAAAACACATAAGAAGAAGCATTGCAGTTATGATGGAAATTATAAATAAGCTTCACACTTACAGCCGGAGGTGAAGCGACGGATGGAAACAGAGTCATCCTTGATAAAAAACCATTCTCTCTTAAACATGCTAAACTTCGAATATAAGTCCAGGACAGGCTTGAAAGATACGGTTGATTCCAAGCTGATGTATGGAGACCCCTTCTTATAGCCTCTCAAATTGTACAAGTACTGGATCTCCCGATTGGAGGGAGGACGCCCGTACCTCCTCTGGAAAATGACAAACAGGCTCACCAGGATGGCGTAGGAGTTAGGCTGAAGTTGAAACGGAGCTACTTTCAAGTAGGTGATGAAGCTGATTATCCAAGCATTGATCGGGGGAATGGCCCCATACATGCAATGGTACCGACTATAGGTGAAATACCCTTCGGGGGGATTATATGGCATCACTCCCTCCCCCGGCAATAGCATACGCGCTCTGTCAATCCCAAAGGAGCGGGAGATAACATCAAGCTGCTCGCCTTTGAGGGAGCTTGGGAAACAGTCAGGAGGTGAGTTCAGAAGCTCCTGAGGGCCGTACCCATCTACTAGTGACCTCGGGGTGGGCCCATGACGTCCCAGTTCTGACTGAGCTGGGGGCACTGCGGAAGGATCTTCTCTGTCCTGAGATTTTTTCTTCTCTGATCGGGTTTCAACTTTATGAGACATTATCTGCAACACGAGAAAACACACTGTTAGAATAAGGGTATAGAGATATAAACAAACGAGTGTATGTTGTCCAGAGTTTCACTTATAAACACATAAACTCATTCGGTATAACAAAATTCAAGTTTCATTCGGCACTCAAGCCATTCGAAAATTCAAGGCATGAAGCTTCGTTCGGCATACAAGCCATTTGGTAGTTCAAAGCACGAATTTTCATTCGGCCTTATACTCCCAAGTTGATTCGGTCAGTTCATTCGGTACTCAAGCCTCTTCGGTAAAATGATTGAGTTCATTCGATGGATCAGTCTTAAAGAATCATTCGGCTCACCTGGTTCAGCAGATGACTTGATTCGGTAATTGACTAGTCCGGTTATATCAAGCAATCAAGTCTGATTCAGTTGATTCGGCTATTCCAAAAGATGAAGGGTGAACATAGACACGAGGTCCCTACTTATAGACAAATACTAATGACCGGACCAGTTGGTTCGGCACACAGGACCGGTTGAGGATATCCAAGCTAAAGCAAAGCATGCCATGTGCGTACCCACATGCCCTACTTTGGGGGGCAAGTGTTGAGTAAATTACGACCGAACCAACTCCTTCCCCTACACACCGGACCAGATCCCACCGAACCAACTCCTTCCCCTGCACACCGGACCAGATCCCACCGAACCAACCCCTTCCCCTACACGCCGGACCAGATCCCACCGAACCAAGTTCGCCTGCCGAACCAAACTCCCACCGAACCAAACTCCAACCGAACCAAACTCCCACTGGACCAAACCCCCACCGAACCAAACTCCATCCACTCACAACCGGACCAAGGCGTACCGGATCAACACTGCCAGGCCAGATCGCATCAGCCCAGGCCCACCAGCGGCTATGTACATCCAAGACCCCTGCCTCCAGCCTCACTCTATAAATAGAGGGGCAGGGGTACAACAGAGAGGACAAGTTTTGAGAGCTCAAGCACGGATAGAACTTTCAAACAACTTTCAGATACTTGTATCAAAGCTTTGTACTTGTAATCTGAAAAACAAAAGGAGAAATAATATATAAAGTGGACGTAGGCACATTCTGGCTGAACCACTATAAATCTGTGTGTCTTTTACAGTTTAGTCCTTGCTTTTTACATATTTTCATAAATCACCCAGATCACTAAAAACAACATAAAATCAACTAAATCATATGACTTGGAGGTGTTTGCCCATTTTTTGTGCAAACATTAATAATGAAAAATATTTTTATAACTAAACTATATTTTTATTTGTTGTTAAAAATGTTTGTTAAACATAAAAATATGTTTGTATAATTTATAGAGATGAAATCATGTAAATACACATATGTTGTATTATGTAAATATGAGAGTGTCAAGGTAAATTTAGTGTTAAATTAGATTTTTAGGCTAATTAATTCTTTTGGGTAAAGCCCATTTGTTCACTAACCATAAAGTAATGAGAAATCTTCTCCTTTCTCAAAACACATATACATATATTTTTACTAGAAAACAAAAAGAAGAAGAAAAACTATTCCTCTTTCAAACCCTAGGCTTCAAATCTCTAATTAATCCAAGTGTTTGTTGAAATTTATCAAAATATAGTCAATTATTTCAGGTAATCTAAGCCAAAACCAAACTTCTCTTCATCCTTTTTCTGATTTAGTGAATTTGTCGTTTATAATTGAAGTTTTATTCTTGCATGTTTGTATAAACTCTTTTTTTAGGTTGTTGAAGATTCCTCAAGGCCAAAGCTTGCATCTTCTCTCCAATTCGCTCTTGTTGCTCTACTATTTTGTAAGGTGAGTTCCAAAACTCACAAAAACTAGCTGAGCAAGCTCAAAATTGCCAAAATTTTGCTTTGTAATTTGTTTTTACTTTCAATTTTGTTTATGTGTCAAAACCTTCTCTGGTTGGTACTTTGCATGCTAATATCTTTAGATTCCGGCTATGAAATGCTGCCGGATTTCTTGCATTTGGTAGCTTGCATGTTGAACTTCATTTCCGCAAATTTTGGTTGAATAATATAGTCATTTGAATGTTCAAAACAGTGGTAGAAAATCAACTCAAACACAGATTTTTGCCTGTAGAAATTTTGTTTTCTGAGTTGCTGCAAACATGGTCTGAGTCCATGTTTGAGATAGCATAACTCTTTGATTTCTAACTAAAATTCATCGATTCTTTTTTTTAAAGATAAAGTTTTCTACTATTAGCGTACCAATTTTCAGCTCAATCCCTGATGATTTGGTCCTCTATTTCATGCTTGGAAGTTGAACCCGAGATGGTTTTCAGGCCTGTACATTTTATGGTTTTTTAAACTGTTGCAAACATGGCTTGAGTGCTTGTTTGAGACAATGTAAGTTTTTTATTTCCAGTCGGAATTCATTGATTTTATTTTTATTTGAAAACTGAAGATTTCTATCATATACATACTAATTTTCAGCTCAATCCGAGGTAATTTGGTCCTTTGTTTCATGCCTGGAAGTTGAACCCGAAATGGTTTTCAGGCCTGTACATTTTTTTGGTTTTCTGAACTGTTGCAAACATGGCCTGAGTCCATGTTTGAGACAATGTAACTTTTTCATTTCCCGTCGGAATTCATCGATTCTTTTTTTGTTTGAAAGATGAAGTTTTCTACTATAGATTACTAATTTTTAGCTCAATATGAGGTCGTTTGTCACTGTATTTCAGGCCTGTAAATTGGACCCAAAATGGTTTTCAGGCCTGGGCATATTTTTGTTTTTGAACTGTTGCAAACATGGCCTGAGTCCATGTTTGAGACAGCATAACTTTTTCATTTCCAGTCGGAATTTATCTATTCTTTTTTTGTTTGAAAGCAGAAGTTTTCTACTTTGTTCACACCAATTTTTAGTTCAATCAAAGGTAGTTGTACCATCTGTTTCATGTCTGAAAGTTGAACCCAGAGAAGATTTCAGACCTGGGTATTGTGTTGCCGATGCATTTTTATGTTCTTTTTCTGTCCGACTTTTGACTTTTACTTCATGTTTTTGTAATATTTCTGAAATGTTTTGAGGCCATGATGTCTATAATCAGACTAGCAAAATTTTGTAGATTTTTAAATTCAAATTTTGGATTAAATTTGAATTTAATTTGAATTGAATTCGAATATCGATTTGAGTGATTTCTTGGGTTTTTATTCGTTTTCGAGCACGGATTTTTCCAAACCTTTTTGAAATAATTTTTAAAATAAATGGGAATTTTAAATTATTATGTAATATTTTTAAATTATTTTAAGCTATAAAATCTATTTATTCTCTATAATAATGGAATTTTCAAATAGGGTTTTCAAATTGATTTCGAGATCTGGTTTTTAAAGCTTGTTTTCCAAAGTAAATTATTTTATATATAAATTACATGTTTTTGCACATTTCAAGCAAATGAGAAGGAGAACTAAATGGTTTGGTAAAACACGTGGTATGGGACACATGCGTTTATCTTATCGGTTAATTCCCGACTTGTCCGTTTGATCGTTTGGACCTTCGAGTCGAGTTTACCGATGAGATGAGGTAAACTTTTTACTACTTTGAGTGTGAAATTTACTAGCGGTTAATAAACCGTTTAGTGTGAACGTGTGGTATGGGACATACATTAACACTGTTCGTGTTCCTATCCGAGAGTTTATGACACATCTGCCATTGCGGCGTGCCAGTACTAGACCATCGGGTCATTGCTATCGCGGCGTGATTGTCTTCGAGAGGTTTGCCATTGCGGTGTTTGCCATTGCGGTGTATTTGCCATTGTAGCGTATTTGTCATTGTGACGTTTTGCCTTCGGGCGAGGTACCTATTTGAGATAATAATACTCGGCAAGGCTTCGGCCACATGCACGTGCTAAACTTTTGAGATGATTTCTTTGACTATTTTCCCTAGTGTATCGCCCCTTTCCAGAATTGGTCCTTTGAACCATTCGATATATATTTGTGGCGATTACCTTTCGGGAACTTGAACTCTTGGAAGTTCTATTTTTGAGATTTGAATTGCCGATACTGGCGTTATTTGAGATTTGCCTTTTGGCGACATTATATGAGATTTTCCTTTTGGCGTTATTTGAGATTTTTTTCTCCTCTTTGGAGATATATTTGCATTATGGCGTGTTTGAGATGGGATCTCTCTATGCATGTTTTGGGTTTGCCAAGATGGCGGGTTTAGGTTTTCCCTAAACCATATTTGATGTTTTATGAATGCCGATGATATAAGGCTCGCTACTTTTAGCGCTTTATGGGTATTTTATCTCCTTTGAGATTATACGTTTCTATAGTGATACCATATTATCACTTGATGTAATCATACACTTTAGATTGTTCCTTCCCATTCGGGAATATCATCACATAATCCTTATGCTCATATTATCGCTTATCCTTGTAAACTGATTTGTTTAGCTAGACAGACCCGTGTATTTTATTCTCGGGTCAGACCGAGGTGTTTCAGGTTTGGTACCCTTTGGATTTAGCCTATTCTGCTTCCGCATGGACTTTTCTGCTAGCTCTTTTTGTTGTAGCTTTTGTGAAGTTCTTTTTGTTGCTACTCTAATATGTATATTCTTTTGACTCGTGTTTGTATTGTGGTCGTCATACCACATATGTGATGTATCATTTTGTATAATCTGTGATGTATCTATATATGTGTATATATTTGATTATCTGCTATTCTGTGATGTGTTTTGCATTTGAGTTGTTGTATTTTGTTCTGATAGATCATATAGCCACCTATGGCTTCGTATTAAGTATTTATTGGATATGTCGATCCACTTGAATAGGAAAAAAAATATAGAGCATTTATCGAAGTATTCAATAGATATTTAAGACAAGGCTATAGATGGTTGCTCCTAACCAGCATTTATCTCGGATGCTCTTAAATGAGTAGACTAGACAACATGTGTAAATAACACTTAGAGCTATGTAGATGGCTTAGTAGGAGGCGACGCTTTCTCATACATTTTGAGCTTATAACTATGTATTCCACCATATAACACTATGGAGCCTTAACAATATTGATTTATTTTTATTAGAGATAGTTAGTCAGTTGATTTTATTTATCATTTATATAAACTCTATCACTGTTTTGTATAACTGTATGAGTATGTATACTCTAAGTTTGTGATTCATTTTTTTATTTAGTGTCTTGTCTGTTTTATATCTTTGATGACTATTTATACCGCTTCTCAATGAGAGACTAATCATTCTCATCATTGATTAAGAATGGTCTAGCATATAAGGAAAGTGTCTATTGACACCATCTTCGGAGTTGAGGAGCGAACAACACCAATGACCACTAACCCCTATTTACAGAATATGTTTGTTGAGATGGTGCAAATGATCATTATTTTGGAATGCCCATGTTGCTCTAAATGATTATAGCACTCTAGTGCAAACACCTAGAGTCGACTTTGCCAAGCTGTATAAAGACTTCATGAGTCTAGGAGGCAGACCGTTCCTTGAAACGGGATCTACTATTGAGGTGCAAGATGGGTTGACATATGCAAAAGGATCTTCGATGACTTGGAGTTAGATGATGTAATGAGGTAGAAGTTAACCTCTAGATGACTCCAGGGACGGACAATGAACTGGTGGAGCATCCTTATAGCTTCGATTCTCGAGGATCATTTTACTTGGGAATAGTTCATAGTTCACATCGAAGGAAGTTTAACTCGGCTTTCCAAAAGTTGATGTTGTTTGGGAGTTCATCGATTTGAAGTAAGGCAATATGTCTGTGTTGGATATGTGACCGAATTCGATGTTCTGTTGAAGTACGGTCTATATCTTATTGATACTCCATATGGAAAGGATGGAGAATTTATCATTGGGTTGAGTGATTATCTTAGGATACGACGAGTGCTTCAATAAGTTGGTAAATAAAGGCTTTATGTTGCGAGAGCCTATACCCGATGATGGAAGTTTTTCCAAAACCAGTTATATAGGGGCAAATAATGGAAGCATATGCATTGAATGCCATTCCCACTTCATTAATTTCTCTATTGGTGGAAGAGAAGGGAAAAGGCATCACCACCCAGGGTATGCTTTCCATTTATGGCATTTCCATATGTATTTTATTTGACGTCAATGTTTCATATTCCTTCATATCTAGTGATTTGCAGATAGATTAGGATTTAGACCCGAAATTGTTGACCGACATTTAGATTATGACAAACCTTGTTGGTGGCTCAGTCAAATTATACATGTGTAACATCCCATATTTTTTCATCGAAAATTAATATTATGGATGACTACAATATCCGTAGCATTTAGTTTCGCACCTCAAAATGGGGGAGTATTGTAGCATGGGTTGTCTATACTTAGCTTACAACATGGTTTGTCTATACTTGGCTTATACATGGTTTCTTGAGATCTAATCTTATCGGGTCATAGATGCTTATTTGTTATTGATTATTTTGGGTTTAATTGGGTTCATCATTATGGTATGGAAATCAACTGGCTGAAGAGGTACGAAATAGTAGTGGATTGTGAGAGGCTATTGGTGACGATTGGGACTGTGGGGGGGGGGGCAGACAGTAGTGATTAGCTACATGCTAGAGGATAGAGTTACAATTAGCTTTTTATATTTGCTTGAGACTCCATAGGATGGAATGTCATCTATGCCTGTAGTTAGAGATTGTCCGGACACTTTCAGTGTGATGACCTAATTTCCACCATAGAGGGATTGAGTTTTGTATCTATTTGATTAGACATACTTGACCAGTAGTTATGCCTTTATGGCATATGATGTCCAAAGAGCATAGGGAACTAAAGGTGCTAGCGAATAACCTATTGAGAAGTAGGTTCATTCGTAGTAGTATATTTGAGTGGGATGCACCATTATTGTTTGCCACGGGGGCAGATGGCTCTTTGGAGATGCTTGTTGGCTGTCGCGAGTTGAGTGAGATGATAAACAAGTTTCTACTTTGGTTTGTTGATGGCTTGTTCGGTCACCTCCATGGCACAAGAATGTTCTCTTAGTTGGAACTTGCGATGAGGTTTCACCAACTGAGAGTATTTTTGACGAGTGTACCGAATATAGTATTTCATACGCCACCTTGATTTCTGATTGGTTGGTTATGCCGTTTAGGCTAACCATTGCATTGGCATACTATGTCGATTTCTTGGACCGTGTTCTAAGAGATCACTTGAGTAGGTTCATGCTTTTGCTTGTTGATGATACTTTCGTCTACCCATAGATGAAAGAGGAGCACAAGGCACGATTGGTGATTGCATTATAGGTGTTGGGAAGACACTGAATGATGATGATACTTTGATGGTATCACTTCTAAAGGAGGGAAGTGAGATGCTTGGGTCACGTTGTTTCAGAGTGGGACATCACTGTAGATCATGTAGTTACGACAGTCCGGAATTTGAACAAACCCAAGGTAGCAGCATCGTTGACCTATTTGATGGGAGAGGATCATAATTTATCTGAGATGCAAGGTGTGGACATGCTTAGTGAGTCTAATCAAGAGGTTGATGAGGGAGGCGATGTTACTCATCTGAGCGGGAATAAGGAGAAAATAACACATACATGCCTACGGTACATAACTGGGTGCGGTATTGTTACCGAAAGGTTAGGTTGTAATGTGTTAGTCGATGACTGAAATCGCACTAGGGGAAGTACCTGACTCGTGATTTGCTGTTGGAGGCGATAGTGTTTGCTTAGGAAATTTGGAAGTACTATCTATTAGGAGAGGAGTTCGAGCTATTTACTGATTTCACATCATTGGAGTATCTCTTCTCCGAAAAGGATCATGACCTTCACTAGTTGCGATGATTATGATTATTGGCCTCCACTACTTTGACATTTCCTATGTGTTCTTATGAGAAATATAGTTGTTAATGCTTTGAGTGGAAGACCAGTTAGGGAAGTTTCCTAGAATAGGCATTACTAGAATTTATCACTGGTTATGACTTCGAAACTCGATGTGGACTTGTGCCAAAAATAATGGCCAGTTTGACTATCGGACCTACTTTGATCTAGCGGATCGGTAGAGTTAGAGACGTGAAGCTAAGCTAGCGAAGATCATGGATAAATTAGAGGAACGAGTAGTGTCTATAGAGGTGATACATTGCAAACCCGACCGAGATTGTTGGTTCCGTAAGGATGAGAGATTATTTGTTCTCGAGTAGTGTGAACATATATATATCTATATAACAAAAAGCATTGGTTAGTTATAAAAGACAAAGAGAGGCTGAGATTTATTCTCAACATGGATATCAAGCGGCTATGCTTTATACATAGATACTGATTTATTCACACGATCTGCCACGATCTCCTTACGTTTACTTCATCACCACATAATTGATTACCCATCTTTCATTTCCTCATGTCATATTACACCTTTTCCTTTTAGATTTACTATGTCTCTCTCATTTCCAAATTTTTCCATCCTCCACCAAAATCCTTAGGCCTCTTTTCCGATTTGTTTGTCAGTGTATTTCTCGAACCCTAATTTTGGATCAAGCGAAATGACTAACAACCGAGATGAAGACCACAACATCCTCTGTTTTTCATCCCCATTCTTCAATTATTATCAATATATATTTACTCAAAATTAAAATTACAATGGAATCACTAGGTTGCAGTCATACTCCAGTGATTATACTCTTCTATGAATTATATTCCATCGATTTTATTTTCTTGCTCATATGATTTCTTCTTCTCTAACAGTTTTATTTTAGTAAACTACTCTGATTTGCTCATGTGATTTCAGTTACATTAAATGTAAAGTTCCCCTTCAATCGAACCTTCTCCATTACCTCCACGACACTCCACTCACCTATATCTTTCCACGAATACTAACATGACAGCGGTTGTGAAGAGGCAACAAAACAAAAGTGAAAAATCAGAGTAATAAACGAAATATAAAAAATGAATATCCAAACCACCTTTTGATAATGGCTCGAGATCAAGCTCTAATGTTCAGTCGATCAAGATTTGAATGGTTGTTGTCGCCAATAAATATTCCGATCTCTTATTATGGATTCCCTACCAAGTTGATTGAAAATGATTCAAAGTCGCAAGGGTTAAGTTTTCCATCAACGAATTCAAGTTCATGCTATGGTTGTTTTTTTCACAGTAATAATATTTTCGCAATTCTTCAGCGTTCACCAGTTTATTTTCAAACAACATATGCTTCATTGATTTACTAGGTTTCCACCCTATTCTCAATATTTTTGTGTTATTGATTGTTCATGTAGTTAAGTTGTTTGTTTAAATTAATGAATGAACTATTTGTGTCTTATTGGTCATGGAAGTGAGCGAAATTGAAAAAGATGATGTAAGAACATATAAAAAGATACCCATATTAGTAAATATGTATGCATTAAAATACTCTTCTTCTTTCTAACATTGTATTAGGTACTTACTTTATGTATCGTCCAACAGTCCCACTAACCATCCTAGCAACAAATGCATATCCCAATAATCCTCTCCGGAACTCTTTCTAACTACATTTTTTTACAGCGCATTAGATTCAATCGTAGTATTACTTTGTAAAGGTTTTTGCTTCATGTAAGTATTGTGTTGATGTGTGAAAATCGAGTTTTGCTAAATTAATAGATGTTACTGTAGTTTATGTACGATGTCAAGGTTATATCTCTTAGCTTTCAATTGTTTTTTTATTATAAAAATCGAACCTAATTTGATTTTTTTTCTATTGTCCTACTCAAGTCTACTATTTATTTTGTTCTAGATTAGATCTAATTGATTAATTTATTATTCTATAGTAAGTTCTTTCTATTTATAAAATATCATACTCTATTCTACAATCCATTTATGGTTTTGTTCCTAATTTATTTTTATCTGACTGAATATACATTTTCATATGATTATGTGTTACTATTGATTAACTTATAAATACTGACCATATCAATCTGCTCACTTTTTCGCAATTTTGAATGATATAAAAGATTATACTTTAATGGTCAAGCACTACAAAATAAAATTTTGGGGCATCATTCCTGACTAACTATACAAGTTTGTGCATGAAATTTAACTGCCAAATTTATTATTTGACTGATGTTGGTTTAAGATTTAATATATATAGCTGAATACGAAGTGATCTTTACATATCTTATACTTAATGTTTAACTATGATAGTCACACCATTGTATTTAAATATTATGTTTGTTAGTTTTGTACTACCCTGATGCCATTTGGATTCTTATTTTTCCTTAACACTATACTAGGTTTTGTCTTTACAGTTTTATTATTTGCTATATAGTTTATACTTATATTATACATAATTGAATACTATCTACATGAGTATTGATTCTAGTAGTATATTTGGTTGAAATTGTTTGAGTTATTTATGCATACTGTATTTGAAATCTTGCTGTTTTAGTATGATATAGTTACATGCATTTAAAATTCAAAAATTGGGTATATTTTTGTATTTTTCCTTTTTTACAAATTGATTTATTATATAACATACCGTTCTTCACTTAATTGAATTGTCGATTATCAACCTTTTGTTCTGTTTCCTAAATTACCAGCAAACAAACAAAGCGAAAAAAGTGAAAGAAGAATAATATGTATCTTACATGCTGCTCCTTGGTGGACGTGATTCAAGGGGAGTAAAAAATAAGGAAGCAAGTTGGATTGAAGTTATAGTACCAAAAAAATGAAAACAAGTAGAAGACTTTTGAATGAAAATGCTTTTGACGGTTTTGTTTGTTTATGGCAGGAGATGAAAAGCCCTAAAGATTTTGATAAGAATCGAATTTTTGATAGCACGACATTCAATTGCTAAATTGTAATTTCTCAAGCTCTATTTAATAGTTTTATCATTAGAGTTTTGTTAATAACAGTAAATCATTTAAGATTTTGACTATATCAAATTGGATTTGTAAAACCGTTCCTAATAAACAGTGCTTGCAAGCATGATGTTTCAGCTTTTTTCGGGTCATATAAGGCAGATTTAGTTTCAAATTTTAATGCTTTAAATGTTTGTTTCAATGTTACGTTGTATTGAATTGAAAATCGATTTTAACATTGAATGTGGTAATAAGCAGGAATTTCTTTGAATGATTCTTTAATTTAGCAATGTGGGTAGTATATAATCCAATTACGCAAAACTGTATGTGAATTCAAAACCAAATGTCATTTCATTCAAAGACAGAGTTTCTCCAGTTTTTCTTACGCATAAAGTAGATGCTGTTTTGAATTTGTCATTTGTGACTAATCAAAAATACCAAATTACATTTCTTTTCTTCTGTATATAATTATTTTGAACCAACTACGCACTTAGTTGTAGATTATTTGAACTAATGTGGATAAAAAAGTCGTTGTCTAATTGGGGTAATAGGAATTCATAGGGTATTGGTAGATGTAAAAGATGTAATCTTCTTAGGTTCTATACAATTCATACAAAAGAAGGAAGCATGGACTTATTTGTTGGATAAGGATAAGTTCCAAATAAATCACATAAGAGCTAAGTATTCTGACATTTCATAAAAAAAATTGATTAGAGTGTGGTTAGAGGTTGGATATAAAGTAATTAGATATTTCATCCCATATTATTAGAATGTTTTCTTTTGTAATAATAAGTAATTAATAATTCTTAGTTAATAATTTATAATTCATATTTAAAATTTAAAATTTGTTATTAATTGTTAATATTAACGATCAATAATTATTAATTCATAGTCAACTTTTCAGATGAGCTACCTTATGTATATACGAAGTAAAGTGTATGTTCCCTCCTTCTAAACTCTCTTCATTCACAATTTAAAATGACTTTTAAGTCGGACGTATATACGAAAATATGAATGTAAAAAATGTAAAACGCTTTTGAAAGAGTGTTTTTAGATCCGGAAACGATGACTAAATTTACCAAATTGCGAACAAATTTAACACCGATCAAATTGTACATATCCAACGCATCATATTGTAAGTTGTGTCAAGCAAAACTGAATCCGTGCCATCGGCACGAGCTACATACTAGTGTGGATACATATAAATATACAAGATATATATAAACCTACTGTATACACATCATTGTTAATATATGCGGCTGAGGCAGGGAATACATGCACTCAGCAAACTTATATATATTGTCTTTGAAAAAAACAAAACAAAACTATATATTACTATAATTATATATATATATATTATAGCTCTTGTAAACTTCATATACTTTTAAAATCTATACACTATAAAACATATAGCTCTTGTAAACTTCATATACTTTTAAAGTTTTATAGTTTATAGATTTTAAAAGTATATGAAGTTTACAAGAGCTATAATATATATATATATACACACACACACATACATACATCCTCTTATTCAATGCAAAGATGAAATTTAAAAGTCGAAACAATTATACTTAAAATGGTTAATAGTATAACTTAGTAAAACTAAGTTTCTATATGTTTTAACTTTAAGGTCCTTCAAAAATGATGTTTTCATAGCATTGCTTACTTTACTGATAACGCTTCAGGAAATATATATATATATATATATATATATTCGGCCAAGAGGAAGAAATGAACAAGGATCTGCTTCTACATGTGAATTTTGTTTTGAGGAACGAAGCAAAGATCTGGAAGCATATAAACAGCCACAAGTCAAAATATATAAGCTTTCACAGAACCCAAAATGCTAACTTTCCAATATATGTTCTCAAAAGATCAAGCACGTACAGGATTTTGTAGAAAATGGGTAGGTTGAAGGTTCGCATACACATGTAGACATGAGGATGGGCGGAGGAGCATGGTGTGGCGCTTGCTAGCCTTTGGTGGGAAGGCTCGGCATGCACAGGTATGATACTCGGTCGGAGAGCTTATGGCTGAGGAGATTGGGGAGGACGAGCGCATGTTGAACGAGAGGGAGGTTTGAGAAGAATGAAGGAAAGTTGTAGAATAAAATATATAGAAAGCTTTGTATATTTTTTTCAAATGGCAGAAAAAAGAAGAACCGACCAGGGAAAAGCAAGCGAACAGAGGTAGACGAAATGAACTGGGACAATATTGGAACCAGTGAAAATAAAAGTGAAGCATTAATTTTCTGAAAATAATAAATGTCAGTGGCTGTTGGGTTTAACACAGTGGAAATTGAATAGTCAAGAGAAATTTGAAATGTTCGAAACCGTACCGATACTGCATATCGTTTCATCGACCCCGCAGCAAGCCGGACTTCAAAACCCAGAAACGAATATACTGCAGCGATCAGCACGACGAGACGATCAAAACGGTATACATATATCAGTTGTACGATCATCTGATCAAGGTCGATAATCGGTACCGAAAATGCTGCTATTTTGCCGAAAATAAGATCGACGGAACAATAACAGTCCAACTTTAGAGAAACGAAATATGACATCTCACTCAGAAGATGAAATACAATTTTTCTATATAAAAATATTCAAGTTTGGAAAACATTTCATTACCATCTATTTTAACTGATTTAAATCAAAATAGAATTACACTAAAAAATAAACTTCCATATTATCAGATGAAAATTTACCATTTGCTATGTTTAAGTAGACATATTCCAAATATCAAATTTTTATTTCCAAATTCAATTATTTAAAATTTCATAAAATTTCAGTTAATTACGTTATTAAAATAGTTAAAATTTACGTGTCGTTACAAATGCTATCCCTCAACTCACATGAAATATGTTTTTCTTATATAATTTGATATGTAATTATTCCTTATATCTCATAGATATGTGAAGTTCCACAAAAACGACAATACAGAGCTATAGAGTTTTATGATGTTCGAGCAATGGATACTGCTCTTGCATCTTTAAGTAGCTATGAAATTGTAGGAAAAAGAATTAAAGTTGAGCTAATGCACCTTGATGGTTTGAAATTAAGGTATGCCCTTTCGATTCAAAATTTTGGCCAAAATCAGTTCATTTAGCCAGCATCTTTACCGATGGAATCCATTACATCTACAAGAGAAAACTCACACAATTCAGTTCCTTTATTACGATTTTTCTTTAATTTTCTTCTACTGGTTGAAATTTTCATTGGGGCAGTTCTATGCAAACGGTGACTATGGATCTTGAATTGGAAGAACCAGGCCAAAGTAGGCATGAAATTTATTCTTAAAAAATTCCGTTAGAGTACTTAATATGCTATTTGCCTTCCTATGTTTTCTATCTTAAATACTAATTGATGAACTATGAGGGTGTTACTTAAATGGTTGATTTCCATATATGTTTGCTATGGGTTATCAAGAACTATTGATTCCCATATATGTTTGCTAAAGCCCATCAGATATTAAGATATATGTTTTTCCTATTTCTCAGTTACCATATATTTTTGGTTAAAAAAGCAATGAAAATCCGGTGACTTCTTAGCAAAGTAAAAGTATTGCTTCTTTAAGGCAATACTTTTACCATATACCTATTTTGCACTCTTTCATAAAACTAAAATAAAATTATACGAAAAAAAACATGGTGCCATTTACACTAGAAGCATCATGTTGAGATTTAGTACACTAATTAGAGATTTGTGGATAAATTTAACGTGTAAGAAATGCTATATGAAATCTGCATTAACCAATGAAAGTAAATTTACAAACATCTTTAATGGTAGAAGCAGCATTTACCTTCCCACGTAGAGGTTTACAAGAAATTAGGACAACTACTTATATCGGAAAAATCAGGTTGTGCGTATGAAAAAGGATTTTTATATTTATACTATTTACTGAAAAGTATTATTATAATGGTTGTAAAATTACTTATATAGCATTATTAATATTATTTTACTTATATAACCTGAATTGTTTTCATGTATAGTAATGTCTATGTCACCAATCATGTATAGTAATGTCTATGTCACCAATTTCCACTATTATTATTTGAGCCGTTAGACATAAATTGGTTGTTAAACCTGTTATAGGTACAAATTGGTGTTTAAGTCATGCATGACAAACAAGACATCCTTGATGTTCAAGCCTAACCATCAAAGCCCTAGTAATCTTTAAAACAAGATCAGCCACCATCATCACTACCGCTGCCTAAAAACTTAGACCCAGTAACACCCAACAAGCATCACCTCAAACACCGTACTTCCAACCACCTCCCCTACTTCAGCAGTCATACCAACCACCTATGCTAACTTATCATCACTAATACCAACCACCACATTAACTTTTGATAATTCGATATCTAGTGCTTTACTGTAATATTTCATTATTCTGTTTCTTACACTCTTGGTAATAATATTTCATTATTTTACTGTGGCTGGTTTCTAATTAGTACTAGAAAAAACATAAAATGGAAAAAGCAAAATATCAACATGCTATTTACCAAATTTTCAACATCATGGCTCAAATGTTTTGATTTAAGTTTACTGGATACGTAAAGTTTCAGGTTCTTATGATGAAGTTGGTAAAAAAGATTATTTACTTTCAAGATAGTTTCTACATATTGTTAGGAGAAATACTATCATGGTTCTTATAATGAAGTTAGCTGGCAGTATTTGGTATTGGTTATTTGGATAGAAATTTAGTTAGTGGATGGTGTGCGGGAGCTGAAGCAGAATTTTTGGGAAGGGAGGATAAATATATAAGCATATTATAGCTTACTTTTATGATTGCCATTTTGTTAAAAAGTTTGGTCATTATGAAATATACAAAGACACGTTCTATCAAAATGGATAAATTATAAAAAGTTGAATGTTGAGTATAATATGAGACCTAGGTAATCAAAACCTAATTGCTTCAAATTTTGATAATAAGACACACTCATTTTATCTCCATATGATACTAATTTTAATATTCTTTCTTCTGTTATTTGGTGCTAAAATAGTTATTTTTATTGGCTGAGTGAGTACACTAAACTATCCACGTTTGTACTATTTAATTTGACAATGTTTAGTACATTTTCCATCAGGACGTAGAAAATTTTGTATTTTCCATTTTCCACTACCCAGTTGTGCTCTAATAAAAATTAATTTTGTATAATTTACAGAGCCTAGATGGAAATATAATAGATTGTGTTCATCTAGCGCATCAACCTGCATTCGATCACCCCTACCTAAAAAAACACACCATTTAGGTTCACTTTTTTTCATATCGCTTTCTCTTCCTCCTAGAAAAACGACTTTAACTAATTGGTTTATTTGATCTTTTGAAAACTTTAAAACACTGTAGATGAGGCCTAATTATCACCCAGAAGGACTTTATGATGAGAACGAAGTTGCATCGAAAATGGAAACCAAATCAATAACACAAATGTGGCATTTGAATGGAAAGCGCCTTGAGAATACAGAAGAACGAAGATGTGTTAAGAGCTAGTTTAGTTAAGAGATATGGAAAGAAGAAGCATAAGGCGATTCCAAGGCCAATGCCGGCTGACCTTGACTTAATTAATCAAAGTGGGCATCAGGTACATTAGTTGAAATGCCACTAATATAAAGTTAGCTTTAGAATAAAGTGGTTATCTTTTTTATTGTCAAGCACCATTTTAGAGCAATGATTAAGCTTGATTTAACTCATTTAGCAATTGAAAGATTTATTTTCTTACTGCCATTTCGTGTTAAAGGCAAACCTATGTGTTTTCTTGATTCATTTACATGGCCTTCTACTATTTTCTTGAACTTGATTATAATGCATTTCTTAGAGCAATGAACCCAAAACCTCAGGTCACAGCAAGATGTCTTGCCACTACTTTCCATAGTCGTTGACCCCCTTCAACTATTTTATATTTCAAAGAAAGACTAGTATATATATATATAGACTTTATCTATGGAATGTCATCGACTAGGAGTGAATATGATAACATTTGAATCATAGTCGATATATTGACCAAGAATGCTAGATTTATATTTGTTAAGTCCATTTGAATGGCATCCGAATTTGTCGAGTTAGATAGGGAATGGATAGTGTTATTCCATTATGTGCCAAGTGCATTGTAAGTTGTCGAAACTCATTGTTCACTATTGGGTTTTTGGAGAACCTACAAGTGGCTTTTGGAAATTTGGCATCAAATTAACTTGATGATGTCGAGATTGAACCAAGAACTTTTAGACCTTGTAAGCCTATTCGTACCGATAGACGTGATACGAAATAGGTCACAAGAAAGGCAATGGAGTTGTAGTTGTTCAATGGAGTGAAAGAGAAAGCAATTGCACATGAGAGACTGATGAGAGCATGAGGACCACTTGTCCATACTCTTTATTAAGGGATACTAGCTTTCATATTGGATATTTTGATTGTTTTATACTAGATAGTTTAGCATCCTGCATGCTAGGACAGACATGGATGTTATTTTTGACGTCTGATTTTATATATACCAATTAATGTTGGATTGTTGGCATTTGATATGATTACTTCTGCTTATATGGTTGTTAGACATGTAGAATAGTTATAGTTTGATATAACATGTTTATTTGAGACGATTTCCATATATATGATCTAGTATATTTAAAGATATGAGATGTATACATATCTTTGTTGCATTGGGATTTTCCCCCGACCTAGCCACACAAAGGAGTGCTATCGAAATTTTCTATGACATAAGCTAAAATTGAGAGAAAATTCAACATATAGGATATTAGACGTTATCGACGGTTAAGAGAGTCGGTATTGTATGAGATTTCATTGACTTTCCTTTTGATTAGTGAGTTGGCACTTTTGTTTTCCATTTTCTGTTTCTTTAGAAATTAATCCATAACTTAGATGTTTGGCTTAGCCACATTGATTTGGATTCGATAATGATTGTACTTAGGGATGATGATGATGACTTCATGCTAATTCCGTGTCTATTCCCTTTGTTGTGATCACTTTCAGTTGATTGTTGTTCAGAGTTGATAAGTGACAATTCTTGTATCATTGCTTATGTGAGGGTATTGGGTTGTGTTATCTTGTCCTTGGGATTTCGAGGACAAAATCCTTTTAAGAAAGAAATAATGTAATGACCCATATTTTTAACGATAATATATTTAAATAACTGGTTTAAATATTGAATTGTTAATCAATTGACAATCTCAAAAATATGATTTTTTTTCATATGATCAAATCAAGACTCAAGACTACTTCCGTTGAGTTTGTATCGACGTTGGGAATTAAAATACATATATAGATTGCTATATTTGAAGTTCGGATCATCCGATGGCCGAAACGGTCTAGAAAAGCACGAAATTATCATCCAGAAGCGCAGTCTCTGATAGCGATGAAATTTATACTATCGGGACCGGAAAACGAGGTAATGTACGTAGATGAGTTTCGTTGCAATCAGATGCAACTATTGATCATTCACGCTCGAAACATACAACGTTTTATTTGGAGAATGCAAATAAAGGGAATAAAATATTATTATTTAAATACCCAAACCCTTCTCTTCATTGGATAAGTACTATTCTGTAACGACCCGATATTTTTGGACCATTCGCATCCATTATAAGTGTATAGGTAGACACTCATGCCGAAATTGAATTGCTCAAAATACCGCGTTGTTAATTTAAATTTGACAAAACTGAACATATACAGTAAATAAATAATCACAGATCACAGACACAGAGTAATAAGTGCAGCGGAATTAAAAGAGATAGTAGTTCATGAAGCTACTATATGAATATATAAAATACATCAGAGTTTACAACAGAAGAGTAATACGATACATCAGATACAAATCAGAATACATCACTGAAATCATCGAATACTGAAAACAGAATAGATGGCTGGATCTTCAAGCAAAGCTCCAACTCCAAAGGTGAGCATCGAATACTGGTGCACTCAGTCTGACCCGAGCGTAAAGAAAAACACAAAACACTCGAGTCAGGATTAACATTCTTATATTAATAAATCCAACTCAAGTGAAATAGCAATTGAAATACAAGTAACTCAAAGGATGTTTGGAATAACCATCCTTTAAGGATCCGTCAAACTATCTACTATGTAGTAATGTACGATAAGTAGATAATGTCTATCAGTAATATAAAAGGATATCAAAATAGCGTTAAGTCATGGCCCATTCCACCCTTAACACATTTTTATTCCCACAAGCATATACAAGACCGTAGTTTCCCCAAAACTGGAAGTCACCAGAGGGAAATCCATATACTCAAGGTACAAAACAAATTCGTAGTGGTCGCGCATAAATGGAATACAAGTATGACAAGGCACATGAGGCAATACCCAAGGTAGTGATACTACCGTTCGCCTGATCCGGACTGGTGAGAACGCAACGCCACAGCGCCCGCAACACCGTGAAACAACACTCCCAAAATCAAGGGTGCACCAATCGACAACAAGTAATAAGTAGTTCGAAGAAGTGTGTCCACTTGAGGTAGCTAATCCTCCATTGGCCCGGCACAGCTCCTGTTTTAGTCATTTCCAATTTGACACAAGTGTCAAGGCTATCCATCATCGTTCACTTTCTTCAGTCATCAACGAACATCATTCCAACCACTTCATTCTGGATCATCACTCCGCGTATAGTTATTAAAGTGGTTTTCGGTTTAGATAGAGAGTATATCCATAACCGAATTCCGGTCTCTTTAATAACTTCCGTAATTATTTCACCGATTGGTCGTTTATTTATTTCAAAACCAAATCAATTTCAATTCAATTAGAATTCGTAAATCAACATTTCATTTGTCTTTCTAAACCAATTTCCAATATTTGCGTTTCAAAACTTCCAAATTCACAATTTCAAAATCTTATCATTCAATTTCAATTCAAATATCGATTCAAGTTCGAATATAAGTTTCATTTCGAAATCATTTAAATTAATTTAATTTAACATTCAAATCAATTTAAATTCATTTATCGATTTCATTCAATATCGTTAAGTTACTTTATCATTCAAAACAATTTCTATTAAATTTCCAATTCATTAAATCATTTCTTAAGTTCAACTTCATTAAATCAAACTTACAATTTTGAATTAAATTAAATTCGTCAAATCAATTCTTTCGATTACAAGTCTTACATTAATTCCAAAAATATCACAATTTCATTTCTTGTTAAAGAAATTCAGTTTCACTTATTTACTTCCTTAAATAAATTTCCAAAACTTAATTGATAAAGAAAACTCAATTTCAATTATTTACGAAGTAAATTCACTTATTCAAAAGTTCAATTTTCTTAATTAAAAATACAATTCAATTTAATCATTAAATAATTCAATCTTATTTAATTATTAAGTAATTCAAAACTTAATTATTAAATAATTTCAAGGTTTAATAATTTCAAACTTAATTATAATTTCAAACTTAATTATTAAATCATTTCAAACTTAATTCAATCATTTCTCAAATTAAACAACATTCTTTCATCAATTTCTATATACATATTTCATTTCAGATTATTAAATATTCACATTTAAATTTCATTAAAATCCAATTTCCAACTTCGTTTCAAAACCATATTATTTATTCAAATAAAATCTTCATTTTATTTTTAAATCAAATTATTGACCAATCGGGTTTTTATTTAATTTCTTATCCTAGGTCAAAGTTCAATTTGGGTATTTATCATTTCAACCCGATTCCAATTCAATTCAAAATCAAAGCATAGCAAAGGGAACTTGCAGTGTGATAACTGGGATGGTGTCAAAGTAAATAAACAAGCAATAACAACAAACAATAACAATCCAATATTCAATTCAAATAATCCCGAAATAACCGTATTAATTCGCATTGTTGTTTGTGCGAATTAATATAATTATTTCTAGAATCTACACTATCATTTCATGTAGATTAAAGATTATTACATTACAGTTTTTCACTTGTCATCTATTTACAATTTCATACATCATCAATTTAACAACATACATTCAGTGATTCAAAATGTAATTAAACAAATCCTACGTCAAATTTACTTGCATAATATTTATCACTTTATACATTTCAATTTAACATTCAATATAAACAACAAACAATCAATCAATTGTCAATCAAATAGGATTATCATCGTATAATTAACAAATAATGGTGTCAGATGGCAAAGGTGAACTGATACAGTTAATAGCATAAATAACAGTAGCATATTTCAATTGTCGTTTCAATTGAAATCAAATTTAATAAATAAAAGAACGTTAATCGTGAGTGAGTGCTCACCTTTGAGGCTAGAGAATACAGAAGATGATACGGATATGCTCACTGATGCGGACACTGAAATTTGAATGATGAATCGAAACAAAGCAACATAGGCTCGAATTCGACGATAAAGCTGATAAATGGAAATATACGAAATCAAATCAGAATCGGATCGAAGAAGATGAATTGATATAAGCGACCATATATATATGTAACTGTATACAACCTTATATATATAACCATATTCTAAATTCAAACATATAATAAAATTAGTATATTTGTATTTTAAAATATATACTATCATCTATCACTAAAATAGGTTGTATACGTGTTGTGTATGCAAGTTACCAAATATACGTTTACAACAAAATATATTGTTTAAGAACTCGATACATATATAACAACCACGTTAATGTTTCAAAATATAACAGTAGCTTGTACAGCATAAAAATATATTCAGACACCACATACTTGTACAAACTTAACCCATCATAAGTAAAATATTATTATAACATGAATATACTACAGCAGCTAATATAACTTAACAGCACTAATAAAACTTAAACTCTACAGAATATATATGTTGGCTAATGCAATTTAAAACATATGTATATACCGACTCAATATAACATGGAATATATACAATCTATATAACACTTCCCATAACAGATCTATATGCATCCTATATACAAAGTTTAAAACAGGTCAAAAGAAATATGTATTCAAATTTATATTTTTATAAATAATAAAAATAAACCCAATATACTCATATAGACAGACAGACGTATAGACTACTATATAATCCTTACTACATTTTAAACAAAAATTTATAGAAATCAGTAAAACTCAATATGTGTGAACTCAGCAAATATACGTATAAGCCTATACATATCAATTATATATATCAACATCTATTTGGGTTTTAAGTTAAAATCAACAGCTTGTATTCAAACTCAAAGGTATACTTATATACCAGACTATTACAAGGCTGCTTCCAGACGTCAACAAAATTTAAATATACCTTAACATTTTTTTTGTACGTATATATTAAAATCAGAAATACATGTACTATACATATATCCCTAAAGTGGAATGCAAGCACATTATATATACATTATGAATTGAAGACTGTACAAACATTTTCTTTTATAAATGACAAAATATATGCCTCTACTCTGTTTCAAATATGTACTCTGTCATATGATACAGATTATACAACTCACACACAAAATCAAAAACACATATGCATTGGAAAAACCCAAAAACACTACACGCCGCTCATATCTACATGTATATGCAGAAACAAAATGATATAAACTTGTATACTACATATATATATAGCAGTCCCTTTTATATATAAAGCCATGAATGAAATATGTGACTCATCTATATGCAGCAAATATATGTAATTAGTTACCCTTAACATATCCAGTACCACATATATAAACCTTTATATATATGTATATACTATACTATAGTAAAACTGATTACAATTTATATTATAAACCATATATTCAAAACAACTTAATAATGTATATACGTATATTTGGAAAATCAAAATCTTTATATATATGTATATAAACACTCGAAATCATATATATACACAAATCGAACAAAACACAACTATACCTATATATAATATAATACTTACTCTGTAAATAGAATATGTGCAAAAACATTCTTATCAACGGCAGAGGGCTGCAAGCATGGGTAGCAAGGCACGAACGGTTCGGCAGCAAGTAGGAGGTGGGAACAGCTGTGCTCGGTTGGTAAGGGGAAGGGTTGTTCCGTGGCAGGAGGTTTCACGCGGGAAGGGGTTGGGCGAGGCGGATTTGGGAAAAGTGGAGCTTCGAGTGGTGGGCTGCGGTTTTGGTTGCTGCTCATGACCACGGTGGAGGGCAGCCGAAGGTGAGGCGGAGATCGGTGATGGGTCTGGCGAAGGGAAAGGTGGTGGTGGAAGAGGGGTACGGCTGGAGGCTGCTGTGCACTGCCTGGGAAGTGGTGATGGCCGGTCAGGCGTGCCAGGCGGAGGCCGGTGTCAGGGTGGAAGGCAAGGTCATTTGTGGCGAGCTGAGGAGGGAGGCGGACGCTCGCTGGGGTTGATGGTTGTACGGTGAAGGGTAGGTGGCAGCTGCCGGGAGAAGATGTTCGCCGGACGGGAAGTTGGTGGCCGTGGTCAGTAGGCAACGGTGGCGCTGTCCATGGGAGGAGAGAGGCGGAGGCGTTGGTGGGTCGGGGCGTGGTGGTGAGTGGGTTTGGAAGGTTGGTGAATGGAAGGGCGGAGAACGTGAAGAGCAGGCAAAAGAAAGAGTGGAGGAATGGAACAGAGAAGAAAATGAACCGATTTTGGGATAAAGACATTGAGGAATAGGGAATAGCTTTATGAGTTGTAACCGGGAATGACAAAAGTCATGTATCAACAGTTGTAAATATTGGGAATGACAAAAGTCATATATCAACAGTTGTAAATATTAATAGTGGACGGCTATTCCAATACAAGTTTGACAACGAAAGGACAAGAACTCAAAAGGCATGAAACGAGTACCGATACGGTTGACCGTTTCACGGTTTTCGACGCGTATTGGATTTCGAAATATACAGATGAATATACTGCGAAGATCAGCACGACGAGACGGTCAAAACGATATGTAGATATCTGTGGTACGATCATCCGATAAAAATCGATATCGGTACCAGAATACTGTTATTTTGCAGAAAATAAGAACGACGGAGCAATAGATGTCCAAATTTTGAAAAACGACAAACTGACATCTTGCTCAGAAGATGGTTTAAAATTTTTCTATGTAAAATATTTAGGTTTTGAGAACGTTTTATTTCCAACGCTTTTTTAACTGATTAAATTGAAGTGAATTTACGTGCGAAATAAACTTTCATATTTTCGAACGAAAATTTACCAGTTGCTATGTTTAACTAGACGTATTCCAAATATCAAATTGATATTTCAAAATTTTATCGTTTAAAATTTCACAAAATTTTAACTAATTACGTTATTAAAACGGTTAAAATTTACGGGTCGTTACATATTCCATTGAATAAAGAGAAAAAACATGGCCACCTCCTCCTCTTTGATTTCAAATATTAATATCCACCAATCCGCTTATACAAAAATCTCACGGCCGGGTTCGTTGTGTTCGTCTTGGGGAGATCTTCCCATCCATGTCAATATTGAGGAGTGCAATCATTATTGGGTAACCTACATTTTTAGGCAGCAAACTAGGGTTTTGGGTTGCTAAAGCTATAAGCAACGATAGGGGAAACAGTGAGTATGGTTGAGTTTCTTATAGTAAATAGCATCTTTCCGTGAAATCTCATCGAATCTAGTTATCTACATCAAAATGCATTCTCAAGCATGGTTGAATGTTAGCATCAGGTCAGACCATACTAGACCAACACAATTGAGATGTGTTTGGATGCAGATTGAAGAGCATGCGTAAAGGGACGTGTTAGTGAAAACAAGACGACGTTTCATCGAGGAACGAAGGAGAAAACATGGATTAAAGCTTGCAGCTATGAGTGGATATGCACTGGTACATGTACGAGCCTAGAAATAATAATGGGGCATTTCACCAGAAGGACAAACTTTGCAGTCCAATTAGTTTCTAGGACACACATTCAAAGAAATTACTTTCAAGGCCAAAGTCAGCAGAATAATTACTTTCAAGGACAAAGTCAGCAGTCCAATTACTTTCAAGGACATAATTTCGTAGGTTTTTAGGCCCTAGAAATTAATTATTTTACGTTTTGTCCTTGAAAGTAATTATTTCAGTTGTGTGTCCTAGAAACTAATTCCACTTGCTAAAGAGGCCTTTATGGCTAATTTTGTAACAACCCGCATATTTATCGATTTTATATTTAAATATTTTATTTAAATATTTTATCGTCAGTCGGATTTTAGTCCGAAAAGCTACTTTTTGCATACGGTCAAATTAGGACTCGAAACCACCCCCATTGAGTTCAAAATGACGTTTGCGATCTTTTTGAGTGTAAACTTCGATATGTTTGGAGATAGTGGAATTTTGTCACTTTTCGCGTAGGGCTTTGGTTTGGGCTGAACCACTTACTAACTTAGTCCCAACCCATCTCCTCTTCATCACTTCCTTCTTCATTTCCTAACACAACAAAGCTTCATCAAAAATGGTGGAGGGAATGGGAAATTAAAACTCCAAGCTCAAGTTCTCTTGCAAATCCATCATCCAACTCTAAATCTAGAGAGAAGACATTGGATTCAAGCTTCTTCCATTGTTTTTAAGTTTCTCCATCGTCAATTTCGTGAAAAGGTGAGATTTTTATCTCACATTCTTGTCTATAACCATCTTGGATTGTTGGGAATGGATTCCTATCACTTTAGCATGAGCATTTGCATTTGGTTTGGATTGGATTGGTGAAAAATCCCAATTTTTAGTGTTTTTGGCGAAAAAAACTGCAGTTAGGTCGTTCTGCCTCGCTAGGTCGCTCGGCATGGAAAAGTTATGCTGGTTATAGGTCGTTTCCCCCTAGGACGCGCGGCGTAGCTCGTTTCAACACTTAGGTCGTTCGCCCCTTAGGTCGTTCGTCCATTTAGGTCGCCAAGGCTTAGGTCGTGCCACTGTAGGTCGTGACTCGTTGGGTCGTTATGTCCCTAGGTCGGTCGGTCTGCTTTCGCTAGGTCGCTTGCTCACTTAGGTCGCACCATCCTTAGGTCGTTCGACCCTATTCCTTTTAGGTCGTTGGACCTCATTTGTCTTTAGGTCGCTTGACCACTTAAATCACTCGACCTCTAGGTCATAACACGTTAGGTCGCACGACCTGGTTAAGACCTTAGGTCGCTCGCTCATGTCACTTGGCCTCACTTCCATTAGGTCGCATGACCTCTTTTCCACTAGGTCGCTCGACCTGTAGGTCGTTCCATTGCATCTTTAGCTCGGCCTTGTTAGGTCATGCCACCTTCCTGTGTTGAATTTTGTTATGTCGCAGGGGAACTTCCACTTTGATGCATTTTGAGCTGATTTCCTTGGATTTCATTCACGTCTTCGAACGTGAATTTTTGTGACTTGTTGATTCTGCAATCAATTTCTGTGATTTGTCACTTTAAAAATATGAAGGTTTTAATACTAGTAGTAAATATCAAAACCCTTTCTTCCAAATGTTTTCAACACTATTTTAAATATCAAAAGCTCATCTTCTCAAACCGTTTTCCAATCTACTAGTATATACAAGCCTTTACTTCACTCGGATGAGAAATCGAATTAAACGACCTAGTAAAACGAGTGGTATGAAACACTTACGTTTACTTCGTCGGTTAGCTCTTGGACTTGTTCGATTGAACCTTTTGTGACAATTTTCTAGTGAAGATTTACAGTTTGTTCGTAAATATTTAAGTTAAGCAAGTGGTTATGGGACATGAAGCTAAACTCATATATTTACTAGCTTGGTGTGATTGACACTTCTTGATGATCATGACGATCATTTTTGTGATTTAGGCTAGCAATTGTGCGATGTCTCTTTGTCTACGAGGGAGACTAAACCCCGTTTGTGTGATGTTTCTACATCACATATGTGGGGTAGCGCCCCACGGTCTTCGGGCCATTCTTGTGGAGTTTTGGCTCAAAATTAATGGTTAGCTACCATGAGATAGCGTCTCGTCTTGTGTTACACGTGTTGGTGAGTTTTCATACTCCCGTTTTGTGATAGGCCTCCCCCTTCTTGTGATTTCTGGATTTCTTGAGATGATTTCTGGAATTTTGTGCTTCACCAATTTTAGTGATTTCCATTGATATGTTTATCAATTTTTGTGCATTGGTGAATTTGTGTGTCATTGACTTGTTATGAATACAAGTTTAGGGTATGATACCCTATTTTATCTTTGAGAAGATTCTTGTGATATTGATTAATCTCATGTTGATTTTCAATTACATACTTATAGTAATATGCCATTATTGTTATTACATGTTTATGCCATATCTTTTATTCTATATCATGTCATCTGATATTTATAGCTAGACTGATCCGTTTATTATTTTCTTATGAAATAATACTCGGGTCAGACCGAGATGTTACAGGTGCTTCTGCTTGACTTCTCTTCTGGGATTACTCTGACTTTTGGCTAACTACTTAGATTAGTAGTTTTTGTTGTATACATTTGAGATATAGACTCCGTGATGTATACTTATTCTTTTGTGTAGCTTGTAGCTATTATTTTGTATTATGTGGATCTTGTTAGACCACTACCCTGATGTACACTTTCATGTGTTATATATTCATATCTTCTTCTGCCTTTGTGATATGGATGTCTGTGACTGATTGGTGTTATGTTTATTTCTATATTTGTTTCCGAAGATTATTTATAGCCACCGTGTGATAGCTTTGAGTTTGTATCGGTATGCCGGATTTCCTCCTTAAATGAAATGCATGCTATACTATCTGACATATCGGTGCTCGCACAAAGAAGTTACATGGATGGTCGCTTCTCAACAGCCTTATTCTCCGTGCTAGTTGACAACATTACACCGTAGTGTTCTTGGCTGGCGTGGGTATAGAGGTGGGGCGTCACAAATTTCCACAATAATAATTTGGGAAAGAAAGGGATTATCTCTAATTAGGCAATTAGTTTAATTTGATTATTAGTTGAATTAATTAATTGTTTAAAAAAATATGATATCTTTTATTATGCATGTCTTTTGCATACTAGGTCCATTTTGGACAGGTTTCATACGTTGTGCTCATGATGGAGAGCTCTATGATTTGGCCATGGTTTGGACAAATTAGATGAGATGAGTGATATTGCCTCAGTATACTATGATTAGTTGTATAGTATTAGATTGACGCTCGAAAATGATTTTTCATTTTTAAAATATGATTTTCCAATACTTATATATCTGCTCGATTTTTATAAAAGAAAACAAAATAATTTTAAGATAATTTATAAAGAGTATCACATATTATCCATCGGCATGCCATATTTAGGGGATTATTAGACTTGAGCTACTATTTATATTATTTCTCACATTGGTTGATATGGATGGATTATACAATTTATACATATTATAGATATACTATTATGGACGTTTATATGCTTGTTGGATGTATGTATGTTAGTTTAATTATTAGATTGAAAACGCCGATTTATTGGCAATCTAGCGTTAAGGAATATTCTTCGTGTTACGGTTTCATCCAATTGATTGAAAATCCAAACAAACGGGATAAGTTGTAAGAGAATATTGGAATGCTTGTCGATGGATTTGAGGATGGAAGACGATGGATTTAGACGAGCTTCAGACTTCAAGATGGACGCTGGACGTTTTTAGTTGGTTAGTACTTATCCATTTTTGTCAAATGCAGGACGAGAGTGGTTGGCATTGACCACTGTAGAGTGGTTAATACCCATCACTATTGATGATGGTCGATTTGATCGACCATTGACATGGACGCTGAGGATGCTTCGAGGAGCATGATATGATGGTCAATTCGTGCGGCCGACTCTATGTCTTGATGGTATTGCTCTACGACTAGGGATTTTGACGATCGTGACGATACGATGCTTCAAATGGCAGTTTTGGACTTTGGATGGTAGCTCGTTGGTGCATTGAACTAGGTTCTGAGGTTAGATACTTGATGTCGATAGGAGTCGTGATAGTTTTCCACATAGACAGGTTCTTTAGGATGACTCGTGGATAGAATGTAGAATGATTCTATCGTGGAAATGGGTGAAGCCATGTAGAGCATAGAGATGCTGCTAAGGGATCATTGATCCTCGGAGAGTTTTTCGTTATACTCATAGCATGGGTATTTGTGGGGACGCCCATGGGTATGCTGATTTGGTACCCCAGATCAATTTATTTGGATCCATATACCCTGGACAGGAAGTATGGGACTAGTACCAGCTTTATGCTAAAGAGAGTACAATTGAAAATTGGGATTTTATTCATTAATCCCTGGCAGAAGAATGGTTATACGAGTTATCATAGACCTAGAGGACAATGAGTGACAATTAGTATTGTTTGATGAATGTTATGTTTGTTATGGTTGTTCACTAGCCACTTGTCACTCTAGGGATGTCACACAATGTAGGTATTGGGCATAGGGATACTTAGATGCCCAGACAGTTTACTTAGTATGGAGTAGGTATTGTGGATGGAGATACCTAGGCACCACGATGATTTACTTAGTATGGAGTGCCCTTTATGACAATTTATAGAGTAGCATATTATCGATGTTATGTGCTAACCCTTTGGTTGCAGGGACATGCCAGGTATTATTAGTATACCCTCTATTCCATATACTATATCGACTTTTATAGTATTTTGATATTATTTATCTCTCATACCAGACTGTTCTCTAATTCGAGGTTTTATATTTTGCTTCTTATTATCTCGGGTGCTCCTAAATGAATAGACTAGATATCAGGGGTAAATAACACTTGGAGTTGTGCAGATAGATTAGCAGGAGGCAACGCTTTCTCATACCTACATTTTGAGCTTATTATTATGTATTCTACCGTATAACACTATGAAACCTTGACAATGTTAATTTATTATTATTACAGACAGTTTGTAAGTTGAGTTTATTTATCATTTGTATAAACAGTATCACTATTTTTTATAACTGTATATCTCTGTATACTCTGATTCTATGTTTTATTCAGTTATTTACTGTCTCGTCTATTTTATATCTGTGGTGACTATTATATTTTGTTTGTTGCGCTGTTAGATATACAACATATTATGTAATTATATGATGTTTTATTCCTTCCTCTTTTCTTCTATTCTCTTCTCTTCTTTCCTATTCCTCATCTTTATTTCTATTTCTTTCCTTTGATAACTGTTCTACATCATAGGTGTAGGGCGATCGTCACAGTGAGTCCCTTCATCGAAGAATGAGCAGACAGATTTGCTTAAGCAATGAGTCCCCTCTTCCAAGAGCGAGCGAATTGGGCTCAGTAAGAATGTGACAATCCGGTGTTAATAAGTAATTAATTAAAATAATTAATAGTGATTTAACTAATTAAAATTGATATTTAAAGATAAATAAGAATAATTTTAATTTATTTAGGTAATTATGGAATTTGATGATTAGGTGATTTCTATAAAATCCTATAGTATTGGGAAGTTACTTAAGAGATGAAGTTATAATTTTATTTTGAAATTTGTTATTGACTTGCGATAGGTAAAAATTTGTAGAAGGAGAATAAGAAGAAGAAAATAAATGTTCAAGTAATGTACATGAAGTCCAAGCCCATAAACCCAAACTCAAACCCATGTCTTCTTATGTAAGCATTCGTAAGCCTAAAAAACTCTTCATTTATCTTGAAAATGTATCATGTAAGTTTCATTCCATTATCTTTATTTTATTTTCTAACTTCATAAGAAAAAGCTATCCATCCTAAAAATTAAAATAAAATCAAATTAAATCCCATAAATTCATAATTTGATATATATGCATTTGAATACCATAATGCATCTTTGGCTATGAAGAAGTTGATGTTTTGTCAAGTTCTGGAAATACAGAATTTACAAATGAGGAGGGAAGTGAAAGTAGAAAGCTTATTAGACTACATATTACTAGGGTGAATGTTTCCCACTCATAAATCCATGTCTAAATTATTTAGTCTCATGCTTGAATGAAGTGTATAATTGTTTATTGGCTAGTTTGTTGTTGACTCCATTGTGTGCATTGCTTTTGTTTAGATTAGTGAGAAGTTGATGTGTTTTGGATTATGACGTTTTGTAAGTGCTGTGATAAAATTGCTGTAATTTTTGATTGTTTGGTTGGAATTAAGTGTGGTTATTTCCAATTGGAAGATATATTCATAAGCAAAACCATTGATCATGATTTGAAATTCAGAAGTTTTCTAATGCTAAAATGTGATTGAATATGAAGTAACAACTCTGGCTTGAGATTTGTTCCGAGATGAAGCACTATACTATTTAATCATAACTTCATATTTTTTTGATCCAATTTAAGTGAGAATTTTTTCAGTTGAAAAGTATTTTTACAATGAACAACTTTCGTCTTTATCACTTTTTGAAAATCTGAAGTTTGGTAAACCTGAAAGGTGTATGACTTTGTGGTAATACCTAGGCTTGTGTTTTAGGATTTAAGAATTGTAGCATAGTAATGTTTTGGCCATAACTTTTGATTCCCTATCTATTTTCTATGATCCAACTCTCGTTAGAGAGCTAGGATAATATGGGAAATTTTTTTTAGAGTTATGTGAAAATTTGAGTTTTTCTTGATAAAAATGATGTTTTAAAGGAGTGGTCCTGCTTTTAATAAATCACTTTAGAATTTCTGTCATTTGGCAAAATTGCCATAACCTTTGATATACATCATATTTATGAGATTTGGGATATGTTTTGGAAAGCTGTTTAATTATGCTATAAACTTTCTTTGAAAGTATCAAATTATTTTGTGATTTTGATGCCTTAAACTTGGTCGCAAGTCTCGTACATTAAAATGTAACTTCGTTCTTTTGTTATATAAGATATTTCTGAGATTTCAAAGTATAGAAATAAAGGTTTGGAAGTTATTTTTAAGGATTAATATCCTTATTTTTGGTTTTGTACAAACCGAAAGAAAAATAGTAATTCAACTTTCTTTTATAGTATATAAAGGCCTTCGTAATATTTGATTTGTAATGTGTTTTAGATCTGTATACTAAAGATGTTGAATAAACAGATTAGTAATACCGTCGGGGATGGGGCATTCGGTAATTTTTTTCTATTTATTTCATTGACTTATATTAAAGAATAATTATTGGTATAATGAGTTGTTTTTACTAGCTTCTAGTAAATGATCGAGTAATACTGAGTGGTATGGGATGCTCAAGTAATACCTATTTGATCACTATTGGTGAGTATATGTCACTTATATTCTAGAGATGGGTTAGGAATACGTGATAACGTCTAGAGTGACTCCTTAGAGCTTAGTAGTCGAGAGTTATATTACTCTCTAAGCGCTACAAGCTGGAGATATGTTTGGATATATAGATGTATCCTCTAAGGGCTAACTAGTCAAGTATCATTATCTACTTTTAATGCTAGTAGTTAAGGATTTGTTATATGGAGATGTTCTCATCAGGACCTATATAGTTAAGAGTATTTGATGTGGCTCTCATTAGGACTCATCGAGTCTAGAGTATCGGTTATCACTCTCATTAGGACTCATAGAGTCAAGAGTGTCAATTATCACTCTCGATAGGACTTATTGAGTCGGAAGTAATTGTTGTCATTCTAATCCGGACTCCTAGAGTCGAGAATACTAGAATCACTCTCATTATGACAAATATAATCGAGATTATTTGTTGGGAATCAACATCATAAGGTTCATGTCAATTATGAAGAGCATGTGAATTAGAGCCGCTATATAGGCTAGCTATCCATCCTAGTGTTACTGATTGTAGGGTCGCATACCGGATCTTTGATGTCACCTAGTTGATTTTGTAGGATGAGAGATATTTCTCTCATTAGGCCATTGCTTTGACGTCACTTAAAGACCCATAGTCCATTACCAAGGGCAAGTAGGAATCGTGACTAATGCTCGACATAATCCGACAGTGTGTTTGTGACATCCGATGGATACGAGTGTCATGATACTGGGAGTAACCAAGGAACTGTAGGAAATAGGTTGTGGTCATTAGTGTTTCCTAGAGCAGCCTTGTAGTACTTTAGGCTTTCATCTAGATGACTTAAGTAGATCCATTATACTTGAGAAATATTTGATATTATCACCTTATTTTAGGCGATGATCATGTTACATTAGAGACTGGCTGCGTGTTAATATGTCATTTGTGATTCCATAACCCATGGAAACTGCATGTTGTTTATTTATGACATTAGAGACATGTTGCGGCTTGTCTATCATTCTCTCATAAGAGCCTATGCTGAGATATCTCCTTTTTGTATGATTTGTTGGCTCTATCTCCTAGAACCATTCAGTCAAGAGTTTTGCCTCTCTAAGGGCTGAATTTCGACATATATGATTTTATACATTGACTATTGGATTGATTTTGATATTTGTTGAGTTTGAGTTTCTTGATATCTCTAAGGGCCAAACAGCCGAAGGTTATCTTTTCCATTAGGACTATAGGTCGTAATAGTTATAGGATATTGATTTTGATGTTTTGCATGGACTGGTTTTTTTAGATTTGTATTTCTTGCTATCTCCTAGGACTAACGATCAGATGTATTTACTCCCATTATGACTGAAAGTCGAGATAATATTCCTAGATATCTATTTTTTGTATTTTGTATGGATTTGGTTTTGTTTGAGTTCCATTTTTCATGATTTATCTCATGTGACTTAACAGCTAGAAGTTATTACTTCCTTTAGGGCTATGAGTCGAGATTTGATACTTTGATTATTTATTTTGGATTATGCCTTTTTGATTTATATTTTTATGGCTTGATAGTTGGAAGTCTTCACTTCCATTAGTAATGAAAGTCAAGGCATATACTTTGATTGTCAATCCTTGTATTTGGTATAATTCGGGATTCATTCCTTTATTAGTGATTTTGTGGACATACAGTGTCTTTATCCATAGGATTTTTAGTTTTTGATGAATTTTGATCGTATAACCCAATTTATGGATGGCATGACTCTTATTTTCTTATTGTTATATGCTCACCTTGGATTTAGATATAGTTTCACTAGTTTATTATTTATATAAGACTCGGGTCAGTCCGAGACATTTCGGGTTCAAGGAAAATGAGATCAGCTTGTGTTTTAGGCATATAAAAGACTAGGATGTGGTATTATTATATATCAGTTGAGTATTATATAATTTCACATGTGTACATTCTGGTGTTGTAAATTGGACATATTATATATGTTTATGTATAACATATTATTGTTGCGATTCTGACTTTGCGTTCTCTATTTATGTACTGTATATTATGTACTATTCTATTCTAGAGGCACACATGTTTACTGCTTTATGCTGATACCGTGCATGTTTATGTGAGTTATTTATTCAATGTTTTTGTACTTACTAGTGTTAGCCTAAGGGAATATTCACGTATGTACCCCATATAGCCTCATTCTCCATATTATATGTCGGTATTACTTAGTAATACTCTTGGATAGCATGGGTATAGAGGAGCGGTGTTGCAGTTGATATCAATGTAGGTTTAGAATAGTACATTATATATGAGACATGAGTCAAAACTTTAGTTGAGACTTAGAGTCCACATCCCTTTGGGTGAGATGGGTAGTTACCCTATAATTAGGGATAGTAGGAATATATATAGGATGATTACTGGAGTACTCATATGGGGATGTATTTGTTATTTTCTATATGTATATAACATTTTGATTTTTGGTATTTTGAGTATGAATTTGAGTTTGATCAGAGTGCGCAGCGGGGAATTTTTTTATCTGTTTTCCATTGGGTGCATTGGTTGTTGTTTTTGTTATTGTTTATATTTGATTGGTTATCGATAACTTTTTGTGTTAATTTATCTGTTGGGTGGTATATGAATTCTGATCGATGCGGGTGCACACATATTCGATAAGGATTGCTAAACACTAGCATGAGATATATGGACACAAAATCTTAAAATATTTTGTTATGTTTGGAAAGTGATATAGTACCTAAATTTTTTATAATATTTTGAGCTACATAAAAAAAACTATTGTCGTGAAATGAAATATATAAGATGATTTGTGACGCCTCACCTTTATGCTATTATTAACAAAGAACATTGCAATGAACTATCGTCTGTTAATGTGAAGAATAATGCTTGTTAGGAGAGACCATCTGTATTATTACTCTGGGCGAGTACCGATACGTTGAATTGGCCAAAAATATTTTTTCTTTTATAAGAGGATTCAACATATCCGATCCAGGCACAAAACAACAACACAGTGGCTTAATATAATTTAGAACAATATAAAATATAACAAAACATAGAATCACATAACATGACAAAGAAATATAAACATTTCTCATAAAGTGGATGTGAACATGTATATGATACATGATGTGAACTACAAAAGGTGGTTATAAAAGAACCATGATATACATATAAAATATCTAAGACAACATAAATGAATATACATCAAAATGAATCTCTATTTCGACATACAAGAAGGACTAAAACATAACTAGACTACAAGTCTACTAAAGCATACAAAGAAGCCTCAAACTAATCCAACTCTAAGATCATCATGCTGAAGAACCTAAAATATCTCGGTCTGACCTAAGTATTAATTAAAGATAATAAATGGATCAGTCTAGTCTAATTCGAATCAATGTGAGATAAAAAGTGATGACAGATTACAAGCCATAATAGGAACATAAAAACTCGCATAGAGTTAACATGAAACTCATATAGAGTTAAACAAAGAGGAATATTATCCTTCTTAAAGTTATGCACCAAATCACAAAACCATTTTAGCTTATATAAGTAAATCTAACAAAATATTTGGCGAAACACAAATTTCATGAAATCCAGAAAATGAGATTTTTGAATGTTTATAAATAGTATCAAAATATTTTCATAAAAATAACAGTTTGATACCTTTATGCAATATAATTGAATTACTCCAAAATGAATTTATAAATCACTTGCAATCTAATTATTTATTTTTCAATCAAAATTGCTATTTATTAGAAAACTAACTATCAAAAAATTCACAAATATTTATGTCATCAAAATATGAATTAAATCACTAAAATTCAGCAGTAATTTAATACATCAAAAATGGAATTTCTTCCATATAACTCAAAGTGGAAATTATGTTGAAGGGCTTCTATTTTATGGATAATAAGTTTTAAGGACAACACTTTTAAATAATTAGTTTTAAGGACAATTTACAGGATAATGATAAATTCATTTATCTTTTTAAGTTATACAGAAAAATGATAAATCTTTTTATCATTATTTATGTATAACTGAAAATGATAAATTCTTTTATCTTTTTCCTGTAAAATGTCCTTAAAACTAATTTTTTAGAAATAGTGTCCTTAAAACTTATTATCTGCACAAATAAGCCCTTGAAGTGAAAATCCCCTAACTCAAAGGCATCAAAATGCAATTATTTTCCATTGAATCAAAACTCAAAATTCATAGGGGCTTTGCATGAAAGGTCCCTATTTCTGATGGTGTTACAAGAAAAGTCCCTGTAGAAATAAGTATGTAAATTTAGTCCCTGTTTTTTATAATCAGAAAACGCAAGTTAGCTTGCGCTTTCTAAAATTTCAAAATTTTCAAAATCAGAAAGCGCAAACCAGCTTGCGTTTTCCTGATAGAAAGCGCAAGTTACCTTGCGCTTTTCAAAAATTTCAAATTTTTTAAAATTTTCAAGAAAATTTCAAAATTAGAAAGCGCAAGTTACCTTGCGCTTTTCAAAAATTTCAAAATTAAAAAGCGCAAACTAACTTGCACTTCCCTGATAGAAAATGCAAGTTAACTTGCACTTTTCAAAATTTTAGAAAATTTTGAAAATTTCGAAAAATATTTCAAAATTAAAAAAGTGCAAATTATCTTGCATTTTCTGTCAAAAAAGTGCAAGACGCTTTGCGTTTTTTTATTTTTGAAAAATAGGGACCAAATTTACAAATTCATTTCTACAGGGACTTTTTGTATAACAACATCAAAAACAGGGACCTGTGACTCTTTTCTTGAAATTCATATTACAAATTCATTGGAAAACAACATTAAAAATATAAGCAAAATCTAATTTCAACATTTAGAAAGCAGTAAACTAACATTGAGCAAATAAGGAGTAGTTTCAGAAAACACTGATAGTAATCACCAAACAAAGATCAATAAAACTAGTACTTTCACTATTCAACCACATGCAAATGAATCGATACTAGAAGTGTGAGGGTTACTCACCTTAACATTGCAAAATTCCCAAAATTGCAAGCAATCAACACAAGGCCAAAACTCAGAATTTTCTACACTTTCGTTCACAGTGCAGCAAGGATTTGGCATAACAAAAAAAGTATTTTCCTATGAAATTTTACAGAAGGTATGGTTATGTGTTGAGAATGATATATCCAAATTTCAAAATTTTTTGGTTTTTCTATAATTAGTTATGAATTTTCTGCCGACCTTCGTTTTCTATCCAGATTTAACTCGATAACAACTTGAGAAAAAAGAACTTTGACCCATCAAGTCTAAACCAAATGCCACGAAATTTGGAGCAGAGGTGTTGGAACATGTTAGCAACAATATATCCAAAATTGAGAATTTTGGGGAACTTATTTGATTTGTTATGATTTTTGGAGTAGCTAGGGTTTTGTGAAAATTTTCAGAATATGGAGTTTGCTCTTTGATTTGGTTTGAGAAGAAGGTAGTGATGATTTGTGTTTTCTGATTTGAGAAAGATGGAAATGAGACGAACGTGTTCTCAATTGTTTAAGTGTTGATGTGCTTTAGGATAATGAGTAGATATCCAATAAGAAGTGTTCAAAATTCTCTTATCACAAGGTGTTGCAAATTACAACTTTGAACTATAAAACACTTTAATTTATTTTTGAACAAACTTGTATATTTTTTTTTAAATTCAACCACTCAACTTTTAACAAACTCTATAAGATAAAATCTTCATTTTATAAATTACAACATGTTTAAATTTAATTAAACCATGTTTTCCATAATAAAATATATTGTTATTATTAACGTTGTAAAAATACATCGTTTGTGTCCAAAATTTAATACAGCTTTTAGAATAAAAATTATTCATCATAGTTTACCAAAATAATCTATATGGAAAAATCATATTTCAAATGTTGAAATTATTTCCATTATTACTAAAACTTCTCAAATACTCATTTTTAGTACAAAATTCATTTACATGAATTCTGTACAAATAGATTCTCCAAACTCCAATTTAATTAACACTAAAAATTACCAAATCTCTTAATTATTTAATTATCACTAAATTAAATTATTCTCCCAATTTAGCTTTTGGTAATCTAAACCAGGGTGTTTACAGACTCGCCTTCTTATGAAAATTGCGTCCCCGCAATTCTTTATAAAGAATAGTCAATAACAATTCTCAAACGAATACATCTTTCAAAAGATAAATAAGCAATCGATAAAGGATATTTACATGAAGGAAACATCACTAATGAGTAGTAGAGGATAATGCAGAATGGTTCAACTTTTAAAGCAACAAGACTACTAGGATTATACTCCTAAGTCAATTCGAATGAGATCTAAAAATCTCGAAGAGCTCTAGGCTCAAGAACACAAATCAGAATCTCTTGGACATTTCTGAAAATAAAATATAACGATGACATCTAGAATAGCGCCAAATTGAGCTTGGAAAAAAAAAGAGACTCGTTAAGCAATTGGGACAATGCGTTCAATAATTTGAAACGCATAACTCCCATCAAAGAAAAATACAAATAAGAGCTAAGTTTCTTTCCAAAAATTTAATTTTTTTAAAGCATTTTATCTTATGCCTTTATACTTTTCAGTTCATAACCACTAACATTATTTTTCCCTTTTTCCAAGCTTCTTTTAATATTAACACTTCAAAATTTCAAAATTGTTCATTTCAAATTTTTTTTTTCGAAGTCCTCTTTTATTACGATTTAAACCAATTAAGCATTTACTTTTATTTTAAGATTCTATAATTCAAGGGTTTGGAAATCAAATTCTTTTAGTTAGATCACCAATTCAAAACACTTTTCAAAATTCAAAACATATAAAATTTTATAAAATATTCTAAGTGTCGAAATTTTGAGAAATTTTGGCGGAGTCTTCTTTGAACGGAAAGCCTTCTGAACAATTTCAATATAATAATTTAGATATACATCGACCAAAATATGGTCGTAAATAATTTACATATCAAAAATTTTGAATTCCAACATTTTAAACCGTAGGCGTGCCTTGTTTTCACATTTTAAGCAAGCTATTTAGCTTATTGCAAGCAAAAGCAAACCAAATTCCCTAATTATCCTAAACATACTCCAATGGTACCTATTCTTATATCTTATATAGGTTAACTCATAATTTATACCACATTAAAACTAAAATTGTTCAAACTCTAGTTTGTAAAGATTTTCCTTTTCTAATTTCTGCACTGCTGTAAAAATCAAAATTTTCATCCAAAAAAACTCAAAATTTGCTAGTACTATTAAAATGAAAGTTGTTCTACTCAGTCTAAGCTTTCCAACAAGATAAAGATGATCAAAATCAGATTTACGGTTTAAAATTTAAGTCCAAAATACTTTCAGCCTTTTGCTTTATAAATTACTAATAGAACAGAGTTGCCCATTAATTTTCAAACTCATTTTAGACCAAACAAATTTTAAAAAATTGTAAAGAGAAAATTTTTAGATTATTGTAAGTACTTTCTTTCACAAAAAGATTGATTCCATTTGTTGCTATAATTCTCAAGGTATCGCTATTATAGTACAACGCATTCTTAATCAAAATTTCAATAATAAGACCATTTTACAAATATTTCTTTCAAACCATTTCAAAATGCAAATGCCATGTATGCCCAATGATATATTTACACTATATCACTCATGAAATGATCTATCTTTTAGAAAGTTTAAGACATCAAAATTTTATTCAACCAACTTTCAAAATCAAATCATCTAATAAACTCACTTTCACTAACTTTTCACATTTTATACTCTATTTGAATAATATTTTTTTTTTCATTTCAACTATACTAAAATTTACATTATTTTCAAACTACTACACAAAATTAATTTAATTTGCACTAAAGCCAATGGATATGTAAAATTTTCAAACTATTAACAATGCATAATTATTCAATATTTGCAAATAACAAATATAACTTCTTATCAAACTATCTTTTAAACAAATAGGTGTTTAAAAAATAATAGAAAGCATAATTTGAAAAAACTTGTAAACCAAAAGTTTTTCCTTACTATCATAGCTTTTCAAAAAGCATAAATTTATTGAAATCGGTTTAATGGTTCAAAAGTTATGATTAAAACAAGCACAAGTTCGAAATTCAATATCGTTGTCGATCACTCTCAGGACAACGACAAAAATGTATAACTTAGATCAATTAAACCTAAGAATGTTACAAAACTCAAAACATGAAACTTATATAATATAGTAATTAACCTCATTAACCATAGTAATGACTCATAGTGAATGATTCCAAAATCTAGAAATAACCATAAGAAAGTAAATGGCAACTCATGTCATATTTCAATAAATCATGAGATACACAATTATAACCTTCCATAGGCAAAACTGAATTGTGGTGGAATTCCAGCTAAATCTCAAATCATTATGTTTAAATCAATAAACACATAATTATAAACATATGACATAACATACAAATAAGCCATAATAAAATATGCCCGAAACCCATAGTCATAATAAGGCATATTAATCAACATTACCATTTCATAAATCCATACCAAGTAGCAATTTGACAATCATTAAAAATATGGTGATAAAAAAATAAAATCTCCAAATTCACAAAAGAAATGAATCTCAAATGCAACGATAAGGTCGCTAACACCTCCCCAAGCAGTTTCGTCCATGACAAGGTCGCTAATACCTCGCTAAGCAGTTTCGTCCATGACAAGGTCGCTGACACCTCGCTAAGCGATTTCATCCGTCACAAGGTCACTAACACCTCGCTAAAATTATTTCAACAATTTCTTTAGTAAATGAAATTACTTAGACTTTTTAGAGTACGAAAAGTAACCATGAAATAACCAGGATCATGTGATTTTATAGCATTGTGTTGACGACATTTGGCTTACGTAAAAAGTCATTGCCATGATATATAATTATCACAACTAAAGTGGATACCTCCATACGACTATAAACTGCCCAAAAAAATAAGATCTCGCGGTATCGCCACTCGTTATGACGAATACACATCCAAACCTGTGAAATCTGATACTGTACTTTCGTAAGGCATACTAACGCAGCCTAAAATAATGATAAAAGAAATTATCAGTGATAGATATAACTATCGTTTGTGTTAATATTAATTAACACTAGACATGCGGCTGGTCAATGAAGGTTACGGCAAGGGCTGGTTGTTGTGATTCCGATAAATCAATCAGCTAGTGGAATGGATAATAGTTGATCCGGTTAAAGTTATTTATTCATTCCAAAAATTCTTTTTAAAAAAACATCAAACATATGATTTAAAATGCAGAAACCAAGTAAGAAAGTAAGTTCAAACAAAAATAATAAAGAAATAAAGATTGGAGCTTTAACTTAGATAAAATTCAAGAGCAAATGACTTTGTTTTAGGACAGGTTTTCGAAGCATCTAAGTTCAAAATTTGTAAAAGTGTTCAACATGAAAGTGTTCACACATAAAGTCGTCTTTTCGAAACATAAAAATTGCCAAAATCTGATAAGAACTTAAAACGATATGGTCAATTCACTAATAGTGTTTAGCTCAGAGAATATTAATTTCAAAGGAACAGAGCTGAGAGTTTGCAACAGGTCTTCGATCAACCTATGCTCAAAATTTGTAAAAAGTTCTCATACATGAAGGAAACTATCTGAAACATCAAAAGCTATTGAAATCTGATGAGAAACGAAAAACATATTCTCAATTTACTAGCGGTGCTTAGCTTAGAGAATATAAATTTAAAAGGGACAGAGCTGAGAGTTTGCAATAGTTTCAATCAACCTATGCTCAAAAGTTGTGAAAGTGTTCAACATAAAAATTTTCACACATGAAGTCAGCTTTTCGAAATATCAAAAGTTATCAAAATCCGATGAGAAGTGAAAAGGATATGCTCAATTTACTAACAGTGCTTAGCTCGGAGAATATAAATTTGAAAGGGACAGAGCTGAGAGTTTGCAATAGGTCTTCTATCAACCTATGCTCAAAATTTATAGAAGTGTTCAACATTAAAGTTGCCTCATAAGAAATCAGAATTCCGAAACATTAAAAGTTATCTAAATCTGATGAGAAATGAAAATGATATGCTCAGTTTACTAATGGTGCTTAGCTTAGAAAATATAAATTTAAAAGGGATAGAGCTGAGAGTTTGCAATAGGTTTTCGATCAACCTATGCTCAAAATTTGTAAAATTATTCAACATAAAAGTTGTCACAGATGAAGGTATCTTTCTGGAATATCAAAAATTATCGAAATCGACCAAAAATGAAAAAGATGTGCTCAATTTACTAACACATGCATATAAAGATATAGTTATTAAAGTGTGTATGTGACAAAAACTATACTTTTATTCTAGATTTTTAATTAAAATTTGTGAACATCTATTTTTAATATAGATCTATATTAAAAACTGAAATATAATCAAATTAAAACAAGAACCGTGAGAGAATTTTCTCACCACAATTTCACAACTAATGATAACATTGGGTTTGAATCACCCAAACTCGTATGAGACACGAACTTAAGTGATATTTTCTAACAAAAATCACACTCAAGACGAACCTCTCAAAAATAAAACTTCATATGAGATTTATTTATAGCAAATGGTTTACAACTGAATTTTTTTTTTCGAAATGGTATTTAGATACAACATGTTACTGGGACAACACAACACAATTCACATGTCAATATATGTTCGAATCATGCTACGCAAGTTTCAAACTTGTGACCTCTCGCACCAAAGTCGAATCACTTAACCACTAGGACAATGGTGTTTGTCTACAACTGAATTTTTTTTTCAAAACATTACAATATATACACCTTTTCTCAAAAGATCATTCAATTCCAAATAATGTGTCAACTTCGAAAAAGTTTTATTTACTCATCTAAATATTATTTAAAATCTTTTAAACATTTAAGGTTTTAAAAAATTTGAACTCAAATTTTGTTGTCTCATTAACTCGGTCAAATTTTTAGAAAGCCCTATTGAAAAATGTTGGCCAAACGCTTCGACGAGAATTCTTAAAGCATCTAACGGACAACTTTCCACACAAAATAGATTTTCCAAAGATTTCTTTTTATTAAATTTCTTTCAATGCCTTTACATACATTATAAATGATACTCCAATAAAATCAATTTAATGATATTTCCTTTTATACATGTTTGCTTTAATCAATTATCCATTTTAAAATTCATCTTAGTTTTTAATTTAATTATCCATAGGATAAATTAATTATTAAACAAAATTCAATTATGCCTTGCGTAGCGACATCAAATCTAAACACAACAAGGTTCAATTAATATCGAGTGGGCCTTTTAAATTCTAAAATGGTAAATTCTACTCAATGTTAATCTTTAATCATTACTAAGTTTAATTATTAAACACGCAAGCATTTATTATTGACAACAAATTATAAACGCACTTAAATTTGAGGTGCGCAGTGGAAAGCAGTTAATCCGCCTTCATTGCACAACTCAGATTGCTAAAGACAAAGACACCCAATTCAATTTGAAGTCTGCTAAAGTTGATGTGAAACATTTTTTCAATGGAAGAATTACTTCAAGATACCAAATAGTGTGTATAGAAAATAGGCACGATGTATCTTAGGATTTTCTAAGATATGACTCATCTCTAGAGGAAGAATTGCTAGTATCGACCCAAAGAACTCTAAGGGATGGTCTCAAAGACACATATAGTAAAAGATTCTCATCAGTAATATCGTATATTATTCCAAACTCGGCACTGATACCAAGTTGTCATGCCCCGCCTTTATGCCTCATTAACAAAGAACATTACAATGAAATATCATCAGTTAATGTGGAGAATAAGACTTGTTAGGAGTGACCATCAGTAGTATTACTCTAGGTGAGTACCGATACATCGAATTGACTAAAAATATTTTTTCTTTTATAAGAGGATTCAATGTATCTGATCCAGGCATGAAACAACAACCCAGTGGCTTAATATAAGTTAGAACAATATGAAATATAATAGAACATAGAATCACAGAATACGACAAAGAAATACAAACATTTCTCATAAAGCAGATCTGAACATGTATATGATGCATGATGTGAACTACTACATAAAATACTAAAGACAACATAATTGATTATACATCAAAATGAACCTCTGTTTTGACATACAAGAAGGACTACTGCATAACTAGACTAAAAGTCTACTAAAGCATACGAAGAAGCCTCAAACTAATCCAATTCTATGATCATCATGCTGAAGAATCTAAAATATTTAGGTCTGACCTGAGTAATACATAAAGATAATAAACGGATCAATCTAGTCTAATTCGAATCAATGTGAGATAAAAGTGATAATAGATTACAAGCCATAATAGGAACATAAAAAATCACATAAAGTTAACATGAAACTCATATAGAGTTAAACAAAGAGGAATATTATCCTTCTTAAAATTATTCACCAAATCACAAAACCACTATTAGCTTATAAAAGCAAATCTCACAAAATATTTCATGAAACACAAATTTCATAAAATCTAGAAAATGAGATTTTTAAATGTTTATAAATAGTATCAAAGTGTTTTAATAAAAATAGGAGTTAGAAACCTTTATGCAATATAATTGAATTGCTCCAAAATCAATTTATAAATCACTTGAAATCTATTTATTTATTTTTCAATCAAAATTGCTACTTATTAGAAAACCAACTATCAATTTCACAAATATTCATATCATCAAAATACAAATTAAACCACTGAAATCCAGCAATAATTGAACACATCAAAAATGGAATTGCTTCCATAGAACACAAAGGCATCAAAATGAAATTACTTTCAATTGAATCAGAACTCAAAATTCATATTACAAAATCATTGGAAAACAACGTTAAAAATTTAAGAAAAATCTAATTTTAACATTTAGAAAGCTCTAAACTGATAGTGAGCAAACAATGAGTAAATTTAGAAATTATTGACAGTAATCACCAAACAAAGATCAATAAAACTAGCACTTTCACCATTCAACCACATGCAAATGAATCTAGACTAGAAGTGTGAGGGTTATTCACCTCAACATCCCACAATTCCCAAAATTGCAAGCAATCAACACAAGGCCAAAACTCATAATTTTCTGCATTTTTGTTCTCAGTGCAGCAAGAATTTGGCACAAGAAAACTAAATATTTTCCTATGAAATTTTACAAAAGGTGTGTTACGAGTTGAGAATAACATTTCCAAATTTTAGAATTTCTGATTTTTTTTATAATTAGTTATGAATTTTGTACCGACCTTCGTTTTCTCTCCAGATTTAACCCGAAATCACTTGAGAAAAGAAGAACTTTAACCCATCAAAACTAAACTAAATGCCACGAAATATGGAGGAGAGGTGCTAGAACATGTTAGCAATGATATATCCAAAACCGAGAATTATTTAGTATTTATTTGATTTGTTATGATTTTTTGAGCAACTAGGGTTTTGTGAAAATTTTCAGAAAATGGAGTTTGCGCTTTGATTTGGTTTAAGAAGAAGGTTGAGATGGTTTGTGTTTTCTGATTTTAGAGAGATGGACATTGAGTGTTAGTGGATAATTGAAGTCATAGCGAGGTAATGTTGATCACATGGTACACGTTGGAGCTAGATGGCAAAGTGAGCCACTAGAAAATCATGGCGAGACATCGTTACTGTGTATACATACATACATACATACACACACACACATATATATCAAAATTTGGAATTTATTGGTATGTGTGGATTTGATTATTTTGAAAAATTATATATGAATTTCCTTACATTTTATGAACATTAAATTATGAATATAATAGTGTGAAATAAATTTTGTGTCTAAAATATTTTAAAGGATTGCGAAGTTTGTGTAGTTATGGAAAAATATTAAAGTATTATTTTAGTGGAAGAATTGATTGATAATGTTTTGAATTTTGCTAAATATTTCGAAGATTATTTGATGAATTTTGAATAGAGTTTGAATCGTGTATAAAATAAAAAAAATTTGATAATGAATTTAAGAAAGTGTTTTATAATTATGGAAATATTAGTTATGTATAAATTCCCCCTAAGGAAATTGCGGGGATGTAATTTTTGTTAAGAGGGTGTCTGCAACAACCCAGTATTAATAAGTAATTGATTAAAATAATTAAAGTTTTAAGTAAATTAAATGGATATTTACAGATAAAATAAGAATAATTTGGATTTATTTGGGTAATTTTGGAATTTGATGATTAAGTAATTCTTATAAAATCCTATAATATTGGGTAGTTACTTAAGAGATGAAAATATATTTATATTTTGAAATTTGTTATTGATTTGTGCTAGGTAAAAATTTGTAGAAGGATAATAAGAAGAAGAAGAAAATAAATGTTCAAGTAATATACAAGAAGCCCATGCCCATAAACTCAAACTTAAACCTATGTCTTCTTATGTAAGGCATTCCTAAGTCTAGAAAACTCTTCATTCGTCATGAAAATGTATCGTGTAAGCATCATTCCATTATCTTTATTTTATTTTCTAACTTCGTAACAGAAAGCTAGAAAACCTCCTCCATCGTAAAAATTAAAATAAAATCCCATAAATTCCCAATTTGATCTATATGCATCTCAATACCATACTACACCTATGGCTATCAAGAAGTTGATGTTTCGGTCAAGTTTGGGAAATATGGAATTTACAAATGAAGAGGGAAGTGAAAGTAGAAAGCTTATTAGACAAGTTATGACCAAGGTGAGTGTTTCCCTCTCACAAATCTATGTCTAAATTATTTGATTTCATGCTTGAATGGAGTATTTATAATTGTTTGTTGGCTGGTTTGTTATTGAATCCCATTGCGTGCATTGCTTTTGTTTTGATTAGTGAGATGTTGATGTGTTTTATATTATGAAGTTTTGTAACTGCTGTGATAAAATTGCTACAACTTTTGATTGTTTGGTCGTAATTAAGTGCGGTTTTTTTCCAATTGGAAGATATACTCATAAGGAACAACTTTTATGTTGATCATTTTTCAATTCATAAGTTCTCTAATGCTAAAATGTGATTGAATATGAAGTAACAACTCTGATCCGAGTTTTGTTCTGAAATGAAGCACTATAATATTTTAACCAAAAATTCTAATTTTCTTGATCCAATTTAAGTGAGATTTTTTTAGTTGAATGGAATTTTATAATGAACAACTTTCATGTTTATCAGCTTCTAAAAATCCAAAGTTTGCTAAGCTTGAAACGTGTTTGAATTTGGGGTAATATCTCACGCTTGTGTTTTGGGATTTAAGAATTTTAGCATAGTAATCTTTTGGCTATAAATTGCGAATCCCTTATACATTTTCTTTGATCCACTAACTTCTGTTTGTGCCAAAAATGGTCACAAACCCTGAATGCAATGAAAGCACCAGTGTTTACAGACAAATCCTTAGTATCCAGTCATAGATCTCAGATCGAGATGATTTACAGAGTAAAAATGAAGAAATAACAAAATTAAAATGAAAGAAAATGGAAAAAGACACGAGATTTATAGTGGTTCGGCTATCGCTGGCCTACGTCCACTTTGAATTGATCCTTTTATTCCTTTTATATTGAGATTACAGTTACAAGCCTTTGAAAGAAGTAAACAAAATGATAGAGTTTCACCTAGAAAAGCATAAGAAGATCCCTTTTTAGTTGCCATAGAGCTGCTATTTATAGGTGCAGATCTGAAAATATCTGCCCTAAAACCTAGAATACCACTTCTCATGCGCAGGTGGGCCCACTAGATCGATCTGGGGTCATTTGGGATCGATCCCGATCGATCCAAGTACAATTCGAATCAATCTAAAAATGGCCCAATGAAGCTGAGATCAATCATGGACGTTCCTGAGTGAATAAGAAAGCCTCTATGAAAATTTCATACCATTGGACCAGTAGAATAAGAGTTATGATCGATCCAAGTTTGTTTTTATGAGTAGGCTGAAGGCTTCATATCCATGGATTTCGTATCCATCAATTTGCCTCCATCACTTCGTATCCATTAGTCACCATGTCCATAGTAGTAGCCTTCGTATCCATCCGAGTTCCACACTTTGATCCATACAATGCGCTCCTCCCCTTGATCGGCTTCTTCGTATAAATCAATACGAAGGCGATCGATACGAAATAGCCTATGAGTGCTCGCCGCTTTTCATATCCGTCCCCTACACCTACCTTCGTATCGATCCCAAGTGTCGTGATGAAGCATGTGACTTCATATCCATCCCAAGTGGGTTCTTTGTATCGATCAATAAGTGATCGATACGAAATGCTCATCCGAATCCTTGCAAACATTGCTTCATTCTTCGTATCGATCCCAGCCTTGATCGATACGAAGTGCATTGACGTATTTTGCCATCCAATCGATAATTGCATATCGATACGAATTTCATACCCATCAATCTGTTTCCATTCTAAAGTCCACTTATCGATGCAAAGTGCATCGATACGAGATGCATCGATCCGAAGACCGATCGATCCAAACCTATCATCACAATGATCGATATGAAGGTATCGATCCAAAACCATTTCTCTCCAATATTGACCCATCCATAACTCGTCCATATGAACTCCGATTGACTTGAAATTCGAAGCACAGCTTCATCTAGCCTTGTTTATCATTCCCAATCGATCCCACCTTGATTGGAGCTTGGTCCAATTTTGACGGTATCGGTCATAGCCTTGTTTCCAATCCATCTCCAATCTTGATATTCATCCTTCTTAGCCAATTTGTTGATATCCCAGCCTTGACCAAAAGGCGGGGTAACATTTGCCCCTCAAAACATGCCTTGCAATAGGAATACGTGTTTTGAATAGCTTTAATTCCGACATCCAAAGTCCATAATCCATCCATAGCCATACCATCCGATCTATAATCCAAACCATTACCAAGCCATTCTATCTAAGTGCCATAGCCATACCCTTGTCCAAATCTGTGACTGCTCCGAGTCGATATCCGATTCCAAATCCAGTAACCAAATCCTTAGCCAATTCCATATCCATTTGAACCCATCAACCGAGTTTTAATCCATTCATATCCAGAATCCAATAACCAAATCCATGACCTTTTCGGGTTGCTTTATCCAAGTCCGGGACCTCGCCAGGTCCAAAGCCGGGACCTCTCCGGGTCCAAATCCGTAGACCTTACCATGTCATTTTATGCTGATCCGGCCTCGACATTCCTATCGAGGGTTTTGTATTCTCCAGCCATGACTCTCCGGTCGAGACTTTTGTATTCTCCAGCCTTGACTCTCCGGTCGAGGACTTCTGTATTCTCCGGCCTCGACTCTCCGGTCGAGGACTTCTGTATTCTCCGGCCTCGACTCTCCGGTCGAGGACTTCTGTATTCTCCGGCCTCGACTCTCTGGTCGAGGACTTCTGTATTCTCCGGCCTTGACTCTCCGCTCGAGGACTTTTGTATTCTCCGGCCTCGACTCTCCGCTCGAGGACTTTTGTATTCTCCGGCATCGACTCTGCGGTCAGGGACTTTTGTATTCTCCGGCCTCGACTTGGCCTCGACTCTTCGGTCGGGGACTTTTCTATTCTCTGGCCTCGACTCTCCTGTCGAAGACTTTTATATTCTCCAGCCTCGACTCTCCGGTCAAGGACTTTTGTATTTCGTTCAAGTCCATTCCATCGCTCTCCGATGAAGGGAATCGTAACTTACGATTACTGCCCCGTCTCTCTGGTTGGGACCAAAATCGCGTAACCTGTATTATTTATTACATTAATCCAAATCCAATCAACACAGAGTCCAATTGACAAAATAGAAGTCCGTACAACCAAGAAAATCAAATGTCTATAGTACCAAGAAAGAAACCAGAGTCCACAGAAAACAGAAAGAAAACAAGATTTCATAAACCCGTGTATCACGGTTTATCATCATCTCAGAGCATGCCTAGGGACCGTCCTCGATCCCATACATGTGTAGGTGACTTAGCCGCATCACTTCGGGGTTTATTACTTATTCAAAGCCATAAATCCATTTAGCTGATAATAAGCTGACGATGCCTAGATCCAGTGCCATCTTCGTCTGAGGTGGGCGGTGGCTGCTCTTATCCCACTACCACAGCTCGATTCCTTATGTCCTATTTTAGATGACCATTCCTTACATGCTCCTCAACGATATCCTTTAAATGCCTGCAGTCGTTCGTGTTGTGCCCATCCAAGTCATGTAATAGGCAATGCTTTCCCGATGCCCGTTCGTACTCAGAGGGTTCCCTTTTTGCCGACCTTCGATACTGGGTGTGCCCTCGAGTATCCAAGTAAATCCATTCTAGATTTTCAGTTAAATCTGTGTAAAAAGAGAATTTTGATTCTTTCCGTTGCCTTTTTGATGTGTTACTGTTGTTATTCATTTTCCTTTTGCCTCTATCGTCCTTGTTTGAATCCTCCCTAGGCGTACCTATACCTTTTATCGCATTAACTTCAGCCTCTCTCCCCTCTTTCAGCCTTCGCATCTTCCTGTCGTAAAAACCTTTCTGCTTCGTGATAAAACTCTTCGAGATTCGTCGGTGGATCTCATTCCAATGATATCTTAAAATCTGAATCATCCGCAATTCCTAAGAATGCTATTTGGTACAGGTCCTACTTTCATCTTTGCTTATTAACTTAGATAAATTATTTAAACAAGCCTTTATTATCATCTTTACTTTCTACACTTATTAATTTATCCCAAGTCTTAAAATAAGCCTCATTCTATTCTTTTTCTTATTAGAACCTATGTTATAATCATGCTTATTACTTAACCCAAGGTTTAAGTGTGAAAATAAGCTTCTTTCATCTTTTACTCTATTTAGTTATAACTATGCCAATTATCTTTAATTATTCCAATTCTAATTATAATTAGGCGTAGTTTCAGTCCAATTCCATTATTTATTACATTCCAATTCTATTATTTATTACAATCTTTATAATTTACATCTTATTTTCTTCATTCAATATTCTCACTTATATAATCCATATTCGCTTTTAATTTGTTCTTATCCATACGCGAAGGAAAGGGGGATGAAGAGAATAGACGCTTGCATAAAATCCAAATAGTCGAAAAAGATGTAAATAAGAAATAAATAACAGTAAATAAACTTAAATACTATAAATAAACTATAAATAAATAAAAAGCTATGCTTAACAGTAATAAATTATAACTAACAGAAATAAACTAAAATTACTGAAAAGAATAGTTGAAAAGAGAATAGACTGAAATTAATTCTAAAAACTATAAATATACTACTGAAAAGGCTATTCCAAAAATTGTAGTAAAACTTTAACTATTGGAAACCCAATTATTTTAAATTACTTAAAGAAATCTTAAAATAATTACAATCACTCACCTCCGATCCTAAGCTCTTCCTTTGGTCTTCCCGGATCCACTTGGTGTTGTAAAAAATTTTAATTTATAACGATTTTCTCCTTTGGAAAAATAATTCCGTTTAGGGTCCTTCCTAGAAAGGTGAACCCAATTGGAGAAATCCTAGAATGAGAAAAGGTGTTAGGTCTAGGGGTCTATTTATAGGGGTAGAAGTGGATCTCAGACCGTTGGATTTGGGGATTGAATAGGATGCGACCACGTCATAGGCTGAATAGGAGCCATCGAATGGAAGCACAGAAGGACCAGATGGAATAAAAGAATCCAAACAACGTGTATGAAACTTCTGCTGACTCATTGCTGTGTCAAATCTTACAATGCACCTCGTCAGTGCCTTATCTTATATTTAATTCAATTAATTACACCCTCAATAATATACAAACTATAAATAATGTTTTCTTCTCCTCAATTAATTTCTAATTTTTGCATTTTATTTCAAGTTAAATTTCCACGCGTCTCTCTTTATTCGCATGCTTCATTTTAGTTTTCAACATCCCATTTAATTTACATGAATACGTCTAGAATAAATAAATAAACAACATATCAATATCTTTCCACATTTACCTCTGAAATAAATAAATTAACACGTGAATGGTTATATCTACATTTTTTTTCCATATTCACATATGTTGTAATTAGATAAATAACATACGTCCACAAACGTGTATATATGTTGTGTATTAATTAGTAACCTTATTCTTTACCTTTAAATTGAGCAATCAATTATATTAATTAATTGGTATAAATGTTTTTATGTTCAAAAACCAAACAGACCCTTATTCCTTGCTAATAAAGAAATAACATACCTTATATTTTTGGTAAGAAATGCAATCCTTCCATAATACACTCTTGCCTTTTCTTTTCAAAATATAACGTTTATTTTACTAAATGCATTCTTTTTTATAAATATATGCTTACATTTTCTCTCATTTGCAATAACCCATCTCATTTGAACATCGTCATCTTCACTTTTCAAATTTATAAAAGTAGATGCCTTCTTTTTAAATATACTATTATATGTATATATATTTTTCTTTTTTTGTAACAAAATAAACTCCATGTTTATAAAATCATACATATATTCAAAAATGAATTTTTTTTCATTTATCTCAAAACATGCATTTATTTCTATTTAAAATGTTCATTCCATTTTGACACAAATGCAAGTTCTTATATTAAACTCAATCATTACAATTTGATTCCTCTTTCTCTTTCTAATTGAAACATTTCAATAAGTCTACTGCCAATTAATTTCAATACTAATTTCAAACGAATTATAATTATAAGCACTATTTCTTTTCACTTATAATTATTTATTAATTTCTCCTTAAATTTCGGGTTGTTACATTCTTCCCTCCTTAAGGGATTTCGTCCCCGAAATCTCTAAAGTTAGAAGAATGAAATAAATGTTTTCATCCAAGTTCTACAACCAACAACTCAATCATCACCCTTTACATCCATCGTCCTTAGGTTTTTCTAATGCGATTTATGATACTTATGCAAAAAGTGTAGTGTCAATGTCCCTAACTAATGCAAAAGATTAGGCGGTCCACTGATTCAGTCGACCCCCTTTTATGCAATCATGTTCGTGTCATGTGTCCAAATGAATGCAAATTCCCTAATGATAACTGATAGTTCTATATGCGGGCTACAATCATCATCCAAATGCAACAATCATGTGATAATCATCCATTTATAGCAACCATGAAAATAAAATAAAAATGCAAATGCGCACACATCCATATGCATATGCTCTAGTGTCCTAGTTAGCCCGATCCCTAAAGGATAATAGTGCCTACTGTAAGAATATGCATCCACTAGCAAACACTTGCAACCACTAGCATACATCATTCATAACATGTTCTATTAACATGTTTACGTCAAATCCTACCATCCATAGGTTAAATCCTAAGTTCTACCCTCCCAAAGGATAATAAAGGAAAGAACCTATTCAAAACTAAAGATGGAAATAAGAAATTCTAAAACTTACTATCAAAGAAATGCAGATATGAGATACAAATTTTCTCCTAATCAAACGAATTTTCTCCGAAGTCTCCTTAACTATGTCGGAACCAAGGCAATCCTTCTATAGACTCTATCCAACGCGTAGGCGACTTGTGCGGTCTTCCATAAAGAGGTTCAAAAGAAGCCACTGCAATGTTAGCTTTAAAACTACTTTCATATGAGAATTCCATTAAAGAAAGATGTTTTTCCCAAGTTCCTCCAAAATCAAGAATACTCATGCTCAACCGTGTGTGTCTTACTTTCTTATTAATTTCACTTTACTGTTCTTCTTTAGTCAGCTCAACATTCCTAGGTTCTTACTAGTGTCCTATACACTCCCCAGAAACTTCTATTATTACTTCTAAAAGTAATCATTATTGTCTCCTTCATAGTCTTACACTTTATACTTAGGAAATGATTCCTATATATTCCACATTTATAAGTTTGGTTTGGTATTTATTTTTAGAAACTAAAGTTTCTAAATTTTTAAACAATCAAATCCTAAAATCTTTGTTTTTAAAAAGTGTTATTTTTAAGTTTCTATTAAATTCAAAAATACTTGACTACTCAATATTTTATTTTTTCTGAACTTGCATCCTTATAGCCTTTGGAATTTACATTAATTCCCAAACCTAGAGGGGAAACCTTTTAAATCCAAAACTTATTCCTCATTTTCTTTTAAAGACCTTTACAATTTTCTATAAAAATTGGGATTTTTAAATTCAATTGTTACTAAGCTTTTTGCTTTCAAAAACTTATCTACTTTTTCATCAAACCATTTTTCTTTTAAAATATCTTTAAAATGTCTTTTTTCTAATCATCTTCTTATTATACCAAATAGCCTCATACCTTAAGGTATTGGAACTACTTTCTCTAATGAGAAATTCTTAGCGCTAAAATCTTCTATGAACCTTTTAAAAGAGGACTTCTTGTTTATGTGGAGTTACAAGGAATTTATTATATATTTTCGAAATAGACTATACAGAATATGGTGCTTTCGGTACCTTGTACATCTCTTTCATATATTCCTTGTGACTTGCATAAAACATTTTTATTGGTTTAATAGAAAATTATACCATTATTCTTTTCATTCCAATAGATTAAAGCATGTTTAATTTATACTTTCCTATGATAAACATTTTCTTATACTTATTTAAATAATAGGTGTATTCACAAATTACTTTATTTCTATTCTTAGAAATTACCTTTTTAAAATTCGCCTTTATTTGGGTTAAAACGGATGTTGCGTAAAGCACCGTTACTACAACCCACAAATATCCTTTTGTATTAATTTAATTAAAAATAAATACTAATAAACCTCACATATTATGTTAAAACATTCCTTTTGGGAGTCATCTACTATAATAATAATGTTACAGTCTATGCTCCTTTTAATTTTCACGAAAACATCTATTACAACAATAAATGTTGTAACCTATGTTTTCGATACTTAATACACTTTATGTTTTTATATTTAAAATCTTTTTTTACTTACATAGAAGCTAGTGAGCTATATACGCTCTATAATTCTTCAAAAAAATTCACTTTTTCAACAAAATTTATATCATATAAAAACCAATTTTAAATTTCATGCCATTTTTCAAAAAGACCCAATATTTACTTTAAAAACATTGACAATTATACTTTTCAACTTTTCTAATTCTAGCAATTTTATTGGGCTAGATATAAAGTGGATTTTCTTCTCATTACCTTAGGAGTATCCTTCCTAAATTTTGGTAATCCCACTTCCTTACCAAAGTCTTTTACTCCAATTCCTCTTTGATGCTTATATTTTTACTCTAAGGCACTACCATTAAATCAACTTATATGAAACAATTATAATTTCTGCAATTATCTACACATGGGCTTTCTTTTTTTCTTATGAACTAAATCTATTGTACATCTCCAACCTTTTCCTACCACTCTTTGGATTTCCATAATCCAAACCTAAAAAAACAAAACCATTTCTCAAACTCCTACCATGTGTAGACCTTCTCTATGCCCCGAGAAAAGCACCTCTTTAAAGATATCTGGGAAATTTCTAAAGACTGGAACTGAATCTAACTCTGCTGATGATGAATCGAGGGGATAAAAGAAGCTCAACATGACCGACTCCTATGGGTTGCAAGAAACCTCAAGAGTCCTACTGCTACATGTCTCTTGTCTAACGACTCTCCTCTCGTAGTCTAAAATCGTTCCATAAGTGGATACCTAATCCATTCCCAAAATCATCCCGTACCCCAAAACTCCCAATACATAGGCGTCACAGTCAAACTGTACGCCTAGGATAAAAAATTTCAAACCCCTACAAACCATAGATAAGTGTGCCGATCCTCCTATGGGGTTTGAAACAACAATTCGGTCTACTACTAAAGAGATGTCTGAGTGCAAACAATCAAACAAAGAACTCGAAATGAAAGGCCGTGATGCTCCAGAATCGAAAAGAGTCCAAATGGGAAAATCAAAAATAGAAATTAGGACTTTCCATGGTGACTTTCCTACCTCTATCTGGTCCACTACTAGAAGGTGTTGCATTCAAAGCTTATACTTGCGTTGTAGGTGCGCCTGCTCTCTGCCCATTCTTGTGGGGACAGTTCCTACTCATGTGACCGGGTTATCCACAATTATAGCACTTTCCCTCCATCTTGCAGTCTTTTGTGTATTGACTAGTTACCCCACAACTATGGCACTTCGCTCCTTGCTTGACTTGCCTCTGAGGGCCTTTCCTTTTCCTATTATCCTTATACCTCTTCCACCATGGCTTCTTAGAGCTTTTTGACTTAGGAACCTCTTTAAGCTCTCCCTTCGGTTGCGAAGATACACGCTGAACTCTCTATTGGTCTTCCAAGTCTAACAACCTAAACTTTTGCTCCATATCTTCCAACCTAGCTCATGTCTCCTCGAAATCCTCCATGCCAGAAAATGTTCTGCCCCCTATACTAGCGAATTCCTTGCATAGCTTAGAAAAATCGGCTGGTGTAGGTGGATTAAAGGGATTTCCACCTACCGGTGTTGTATTGGGCATTTTCCCTCGCACCTCTGGTACCATAACTTTATGGAACCAGTCAGCCATACTATGCAAAGAAAAATAAACTTAGGCTTGAAAGAATCGAAAGAAGGTTGAACTAGAATTTGAGGGGATTTTTATAAAAACTCTTTTATACTTGAAAACTATTTCTAAGCGTTCCTTGGAAAATACTTTTAAAACAAGTTATTTTTGGAGAAATACTTTACTTTTAAAATAAATTTTAAAGAATCTTGTAACCTTAGGCTCTGATACCAAATGAAACACCCCACACCCCTTGATATACCCAAAAGGACACATTAAAAGGCGTGATGCGTTGTAGGTATAAATAAAACTAACAGAGACTAAGATTCACAAGACAAAAATAGATAAAAACAGCGAAAACTAAAATAATAACTTATTTAAAATAAAACTTTCATAATTGCTTCATAAATAAGTCAAATACCAAATACAACATCCATATCTCAAAACCCATCATGTCTTATGAAATAAAAATTCATAGTCACAAAAATCAGAGTACATAATACCTCTCATAATAAGCTAATACATAGAAAGAACAAAAGCTGAAAGGAAAGAAATACGTGGTAGCAAACTCCTCCAAAAAATCTCCAAGCAACTGCAATCTATTGCTTCTCCCTTGATTTCCTATAGGGGCGGAAAGGGGAAAATAGAGGAGTAGGTCAGACTAAAAGTCTGGTGAATGATAGTAATTACTAGAGTCTTTAAGCAAGATAAAATTAATGGACTCTATAACAGTTCTAGCATAAAGAAGGATAATAAAAGGATGTAGGAAAGGGATAAACTGAAAATAAGTACGATTAAATTTTGCTCAATTCATACGATAGGTTAACTTTGATTGTTTGCAATTGTCCTTGATTTCTGCTTTGATTAGGCTGAATTCCTAATCTTGTAATTAAGATGTAACCCTAATTCTACCCTTTTTGATCGGCCTACTACTCCATAGACCTTTGTAACGGCCCAAATTTTTTGTAAATATTTTAAATTTAAATTATTTGACAACTTTGATTTTTTAAATCATTTTAAAATTTGAAAGTTGAAATTTCTCCAATGTATTTGGATTTTTGTTTCCATTTTTATTTCCTAGTACAATAAAATAAACATTTTCTGAAAATTTAATATTTTGGTCAAACTTTGACTTTATTCGAAAATTTAAAAATTTTAAATTCTGATCTTTTATTTGAAGTTGTATATAATTCTAATATCCGTTATGCTTTTCGTTTCATTAAATTCTGATTTATACTTTGTAAATTGGATAACATACAGCGTTTTAAAAGCAATTAATTTCTGCATTTTATTTTATATGTTTCTATATCCATCTCCTCATTTTATTTTTCTATTGTGTTTGTATAAACTTTATTTTTATTTATTGAATGTTTCTTTGTATATATATCTTGTAATTAATGGCTAGGAAACAAATTTATTAGACGTATGTTACTTTGATTTAATTTGGCATAGGTTACATTTGGTTTATTTCTTGCCTTTATTTGCTTGTCCTCTTTAAATTCCTACCATAGCCATTCCTAAATTGTAGCCATTCATACCGTATCAATTCACGTGAAAAGAAGAGTATCTCATCTCATTTTCCATTTGTTTCTTTTTATTAAATAGGTAACAAATCCCTTCAAATCTCTAGCCGTTTAAAACATTTAATTGCTTACCGTTTTCTTTCCACTTGATTAGCCGTGTAAAAAAACTCCTCTAGTAATTACTTATCCACGTACAAAAACTTTCCCACATCTCATTCCCACGTTCATTTTTCATTTGTTTTCACCTGAGAACAAAATTGTAAGTTTTTTTTCCATGGCTCCTTCCTTTCTTATTCTCTTTTTCATTTTGTTTTCACTTTGTCTCAAAGCAAGTGCTTGGCCACTACCCATCCTCCTCCTCCACCGACCATCACCGCCACTTCATCACCACCCATGAGCAGCCTCCATCACCATCTCCACTGGCCAGACCATTTCCGTGGCCACCATGATGAACATCCACTACCAAAACTCCATGCAAACACATAGCCGAACTCCTTATTCCATCACCACCTTCCTTTGTTCACCTTGGCCTCCACCGTGCCACCACCTTCTCCAGCACGTGACTGACCTCACCGCCGACCTCTGGCCACCACTTGACCCGACCTGACCTGTAGTTGAACCAAACCGAGCCACTTAGACCATAGGGCCGAGCCTATGTGAACCTATAGCCTCTTTTGCCTTGACTCTTTGTATTCACTTGCTTTGTAACTCCACCTCTCTTCATATTCTTACCTAGGCCGAACCATTAACATCAGATCTGAACAATGCCGAGCACTACTAGACCATGGTCAAGCCATTTTGATGATGTGGCCGAGCACATTTGTGTGGTTAAGCCCATTTATTCCTTTGTTGATTTATATTTTGCATTGTTTTAATTTATTTTGTGTTGAATATAATTCTTATATTTGTTTTATTTTATTTGTTGTATACAAGATCTAAATGTTGGCTCTCCCTCCACCCATATTTGATTCGTGCTTTATCGTGCTTTTGGGAGTTGTTTGTCTTGTGTTTGATTTGGATCTCTAGCTTTAGAGGTGAGTTATTCACTCTAGACATTCGTACTTATAGAATTGTGAAATGATGACAATTGGATATGTAAAATTTATATGCTATGTTAATAAACCCATACATGCCTGTGATACGATTTATATGATGTTAAAATCTGCTTATAAACTTGTCACATCATCTGATATGTTATATTTTGTTATATTGTTTATTTTATTTCAGTTTCTCATACTGCAAGTTCCCTATAGAATAGAATCACTATGGGTTGAAATGATACATACTCGAACGGACTTTAGAATAGGGAAAAATCGTTACGAGCTGAAATGATAGGCTTGGGCGATTTTTATTTATTTTTATTGACTTGGGATTGCGGGTTTGAAATGATAGAACTCGGATTTTTCTTTGTAAATTAAGGATTGAAATGATATATTATCTGTATCACTTGACTTAGGTTAGAAAATATTATACAGACCCGTGGTTATTATATATAATTTTTCTAGAAAATTTTAGTATTTTTAAATGTAAAAGATGATATTCTGACTTAAATTTGGATATTATTGATTTAAATAAAGTGTAGTGATTTTTCTATGAGTTAAAGTATGTAAGTAAATAAATGGTTAAATTGTAATTTGAAGATATAACTTAACTTGAAAATTTGAGATTTTGTTTGAAATGGAAGTTTAAGTTAAGTTAAACAAATGGAAATTAAGTTTTGTTCATGAAATGGTATTTTAAAATTAATTGTTAAGTTAATTGTTAAAAATACAAAGAATAAGAAAATAGCGCACTTTGATTTAATAAGTGAATCATTGTTAAAATTTGGATATTTATTAATGAAATTTTATTTTATAAAATCATAAGTAAAAGGTTATCCAAATGATCAATTTTGAAGTGAAAAAAATATGATTTTATAAGTTAAAATGGTTAAAAATCGAAGGTTATTTGTTTCTGAAATTTTATAATAAATCTAGAATTAGAATTATAACACTTCAGAAATGCTGTCATTGCTAAAACTAACTAAAAATCTGAAGTAAATGATACTGCAGCACTTGGTAAGTACCGTGGTTGCTGAAAGTGAACTATAGACTAAACAAACTAAAGGGCTACTGTAGCACTTGATAAGTGCTGTTGTTGCTAAAAGAAAAACTAAAATAAAAAACTAACTAAAGGGCTACTGTAGCACTTGATAAGTGCTACTGTTTGCTGAAAAGAAGAGATTTTCAAATGAACACTGAACTACTACAGCAGTTTTAATGCTGTCTTTTCTAAAATGAACTGTTTTCGAATATAACTTACCGAAGAATTTTCTAAGTGCTGCGAATGCTGAAATTTCAATGTTTTGAAGTATTTAACTGAATAAACGAGCTTCAAAAATGCTAAATTTTTGGGAATTGAATATTTGATTTGAAAGAATAATGTCTTTATTTTTAAATGGTTTAAATGAATTATTTTGATTGGAAAAAAATAAACCATTTTGAAAAGTATAACCACGTGTTATAATAACGATTGGTTGTTAAAGAGACCGGGATCGGATATGGACATACTCTTTGTCGATACCGAAAACCAATTTAACAACTGTGTACGCGATGGAGATTCCAGAATGAAGTAGGATGGTGGCGACGATCCTATTGAGGTATATACGTGGACCCGACTCCCGTGAGTTGGCATAAGGTGGCTAAAACAGGAGCGATTGATGGGCCAATGAAGTAGCACCTCTGATCGGACACACTTCTTCGATACCATTCTATTACTTTTGTGATTGACTGGGTGCACCCCTTTGATTTTGGGAGTGTGGCTCGAGGTGGGCGGTAGTGGCTGCTATGCGCTACCAGCAGCCCGGATGCGTAACAGGTATATCTACCCTGGCATTGCCTAGTTGTGCCGTGTCACCTACCCTAGTGCGCCTTGTACGAGTTTGATTTATGTCGTACCTATGGAGTATCTTCTCGTAGCCCCCGATCTAGAGGTACGCAGGTACTGTATAGACTATGGGCACTATTACGTGTTAAGGTGGAAAATGTAAAGCCTTAATGCTATTTAAAAGTAAGTTTACTTTATTATTAGGCATTATTATAATAGCATATATTACTACATAGTAGATAGTTTAACGGATCCTTAAAGAATGGGCAATCCCAAGCATTCTTTAAGTTACTTGTGCATTTCTATTACAGTTCACTTGAGTTGGTTTACATTGTATAAGTATGTATGTCCTGACTCGAGTGTTTGTATTTTTTTTATTTACGCTCGGGTCAGCCTAAGTATTACAGCTTTGGATTCACCTTCTGGAGCTAAAGATTTCTGGAGTTTATCAGCCTATCTAGTTGTCTTTCCATTTCAGTTATTTCATTTAGCTTTGCTTATGTAATTGGGAACTTATGTATTCAGACTTCTATTGTATCCTTTTTTTTAGACTATGTATTTTGAATCTGTTTTGAGACTATGTAGTTTTAGTGGCTTCATGAACCACTATCTATTTTAATTTCTGCTACGTGTTATTCTGATATTCTGTGTTTGTGATTCTGTGATTGGTTTTATTTGCTCCAAATTTCTTTACAATCTACTATTTTGTATTATTCAAGTCCGACATGTGTGGATTTATTGTCGATTTAAATGGTCCAAAATAGTGGGTCGTTACATTTGGTATCAGAGCTTTGGTTTTAGGCAAACCTTAACCTATGGAGAAAGAACTCATTAGAGATAGGGTAGAAATACCCTAGAACGAGTGAAGTCAATCTTAGAATTATGTCTTTGTGAGAGAATGTATTTTTAAGTATAAATGTTTTTAAAATGATTTTAAAGGATTATTTTGGATATAATTTTTTTTTGTTTAAAATCCCATTTTCTTAACTTCATTCCTTTTCGAATCACCTTGTTTATTTGCATTCTTTGATTAGGATCTCCATTTCTAGTTGAATCTTATCTTTGTCTTTCGGTTTTACCTTTGTTCTAAAAATTCATTCTTGACTTTTCCAGGATGAATCCTAGGAATGCTAGAGGTAGGGGTCATGGTATTGCCCCAGTTCCTGAGCCTGTTGCACCCATCAGGTTCGCTACTCTTTGCAAGGAATTCACTCAACTTGGTGGTACCATGTTTACTGGGTTTGAGAGCATCATAGATGCTCAACAGTGGTTGAGGAGTCTTGAGAAGATTTTTACTTGTTTGGAGATTACTGATGCGCATAAGTGTAAGTTGGCAGTTGAAGGAAGCAGCTTTGGATTGGTGGGAGTCTGTCACAGCTCAGACTGTGGAGGCAGATATTTCTTGGGATCAGTTTAGGTATCTTTTGGTGTTGTCTTGGGTTCTGTTCAGCATTTTCTCTTTAAAATCTATCTTAAGCTTATCTATCTTTTTCCAGGGAGGCTTCTGTGGAACAATGGATGCCCGAAGCCGAGAAATCTCAGCTTTATCGGGAGTTTATGGATCTCAAGTAGGGTACCATGTCCTTCTCTGAGTATGAGCGGAAGTTCAATGAACTTTCCAAATTTGGTCCTGGCCTTATTAACACCCAACTTAAGAAGAATGAGAAGTTCATAGCTGGAGCTCGCCCAGAGTTCTATGATCATCTCATTTCTCATGTTCATGGCACTTTCACCGAGCTTATGGATATGGCTATTGGTTATGCGAACCCTACTTCTAAGGGTCCTGCTGTTGCTAGTGCTCCTTTATCTCAGTCTTCCCCTACTAACTCTAAGAAGAGAAAGCCAAATTTCCATCAGCAGAAGAAGAATTGGCTCAAGCTTCCAGGATTGGGATCTTTATCTTATCCTTCTTAGAGGCAGCCTATCAACCTATCTTCCATTACCTGTTTCAAGTGTGATCAGAAGGGACACTATGCAAATAGTTTCCCTACTTCAGTTGGTGCTGCTGTTCCTCCACCTCAGAATACCAGGAACAACCTCTGTCATGTCTGTCTACAGCCTGGTCATTTTAAGAATGATTGTCCTTTGTATCAGAAGGGCAAGCCGTTAGGTATTTTTGCTGTTACCTCTGCTTCTTCACCGCCTCCACCTGCACCTGTTCCTGCTCCTAGTGATAACCAAGGTACTCTTCAGGGCATCTTTTCTTTATTTAATCATCATGTTCGTGTTTTATTTGATACTGGAGCTTCGCATAGTTTTATTTCTGTGGATCTTTGTGATAAGTTTGAACATCTTCTTTCTCCTGTGTATGCTGTTGAATCTTTGTGTGTTAAAAATCCTATTGGTGGCCCCGCGAACCTTAATAGGATTTGTAAGCAAGTGAGACTCTTCTATTCTGGCCATAAATTTTCTGGTTACTTCTTTGTTCTTGGTTTCGATGCTTTTGATTTGTTGCTTGGAGGTGATTGGCTTAAGAGGCATGATGCCTTTATCTCTTGTAAATTCCGAATTGTTTCGCTTGTGGATGATCGGGGAAATCCTTTGGTTATTCAGTGTCGTATGCCTCATGATTATGCTGGCAACTTTATTTATTCTCTGGATTCTTCTCCTGTTGATCTTCAGTCGACTCGTGTGGTCGAACTCTATCCCGATGTATTTGGTGAAGTCACTGCATTACCTCCTAGGCGGGAAATCGATTTCTGCATTGATCTTATTCCTAGAGCTCGACCTGTAGTTCTTCCTCCTAGAAGAATGGCACCCCGTGAGAAGGTTGAGTTGAGGAATCAAATTGAGGACTTGTTCACCAAGGGTCTGATCAGACCTAGCCACTCTGAATGGGGAGCAGCGGTGGTTTTCGTCACTAAGTCCGATGGATCTTTGAGGATGTGTGGTTATTATAGGGAGCTGAACAAGCTCACTATGAAAAACAGAAATCCAATGCCTCGCATCAATGATACGTTTGATCAGCTTTATGGTGCTACTGTTTTCTCTCAGCTTGATCTTGCCATAGGTTTTCACCAGCTTAGAGTTGCTGAGGAAAGTATTCCCAAGACTGCTTTCCGTACTGAGAATGGTTTCTATGAATGGTTAGTCATGCCTTTTGGTTTGACTAATGCCCCAGCTTTCTTTGTTGATTTGATGAATCATGTTTTTTGTGATGTTCTGAATAAGTTTGTTCTGGTCTTTGTTGATGATATCCTTGTCTTCTCTAAGTCCAAGAAAGAGCATGAGTCGCATTTGAAATCTGTTCTTGAGACTCTTAGAAATAATCAGTTGAAGGCTAAATTTTCTAAATGCCATTTCTGGAAGGATGAGGTCTGATTCCTCGGGCATATTGTTTTTGGTAATGGAGTTTCTGTTGATCCAGTCAAGATCGCTGTGATCAATGATTGGGAAACTCCTAGGACTCCAACTGATATCCGTAGTTTTCTAGGCCTTCCAGGTTATTATCGGAGATTCATTGAGAATTTTGCTCGGATAGCTGCACCTCTCACTGCTTTGACTCGTAAGAATGCTAAGTTTATTTGGAGTGATGAGTGTAAGGCTGCATTCAATGAGTTAAAGCACATGCTTACTTCTGCACCAGTTCTTATCGTTCCAAATGGAAATGAGGGATTAACGGTATACACTGATGCTTGTCGTGAAGGTTTGGGAGTTGTTTTGATGCAGGATGGGAAGGTCATTGCTTATGCCAGTCGTCAATTGAAGACCCATGAGGCCAATTATGCTGCCCATGATTTGGAATTGCTTGCTGTGGTTTTTGCTTTGAAGCTTTGGAGGCATCATATTTTGGGAACTAAATTTGAGCTTTTTACGGATCATCAGTCTTTGAAGTATATATTCACCTAGAAAGACTTGAATCAGAGACAAGTTAGGTGGTTAGAGTTCCTTGCTTCTTACGAACTCGACATCAACTATACCCCTGGGAAAGCTAATGTTGTGGAAGATGCTTTGAGTCGGAAGAAGGCGATGTTGTGTTAGCTTGTTGTTTCTTCTCCTCTTTTGAATCATATCATGGCTAAGCAGGATGAGGATCGGATGCTTAGGATTATTAAGGAGAATGTTCATAGTAGGGTTGGTGGTAGTAGTCTTGATGGTAATGGAGCACAGATCGATGATAGAGGTATTTTGAGGATTAATAATCGGATTTGTGACCAGAATGTAGATGGATTAAGATAGGAGTTACTTCAGGAAAACCATCAATCCAAACTTTCTATTCATCCGGGAGTGACGAAGATGTATCAGGATATGAAGAAGTTGTATTGGTGGAGAGATATGAAGCGTGATATCTACATCTTTGTTTGTAGATGTGCGACCTGTCAACAAGTCAAGGCAGATCATCAGAAGACCCCTGGTTTGTTGCAACCCCTTGAGATTCATAATTGGAAATGGGAACAAGTTTCTATGGATTTCATTGATGGATTACCGAGGACTAGGAGGGGTAATGAGAGTATCTGGGTTATTGTGGATATATTGACTGTAACGACCCGCCATTTTGTACCATTCGCATCCATTATAAGTGTATAGGTAGACACTCATGCCGGAGTTGAATTGCTCAAAATACCGCGTTGTTAATTTAAATTTGGCAAAACTGAACATATACAGTAAATAAATAATCACAGATCACAGACACAGAGTAATAATTGCAGCGGAAAATAAAATAAAAGAGATAGTAGTTCATGAAGCTACTATATGAATATATAAAATACATCAGAGTTTACAACAGAAGAGTAATACGATACATCGGAGTTAAACCAGATACAACGGAAGAGTAACAGATACAAATCAGAATACATCACTGGAATCATCGAATATCTGAAAGCTGGATAGATAGCTGGATCTCCAAGCGAAGCTCCAACTCCAAAGGTGAGTCTCGAAAACTGAACCACTCAGTCTGACCCGAGCGTAAAGCAAAAACACAAGACACTCGAGTCAGGATTAACATTCTTATATTAATAAATCCAACTCAAGTGAAATAGCAATTGAAATACAAGTAACTCAAAGGATGTTTGGAATAACCATCCTTCAAGGATCCGTCAAACTATCTACTAGGTAGTAATATACGCTAAGTAGATAATGTCTATCAGTAATATAAAGATATCAAAATAGCGTTAAGTCATGGCCCATTCCACCCTTAACACATTTTTATTCCCACAAGCATATACAAGACCGTAGTTTCCCCAAAACCGGAAGTCACCAGAGGGCAATCCATATACTCAAGGTACAAAACAAATTCGTAGTGGTCGCGCATAAATGGAATACAAGTATGACAAGGCACATGAGGCTATACCCAAGGTAGTGATACTACCGTTCGCCTGATCCGGGCTGGTGAGAACGCAACGCCGCAGCGCCCGCAACACCGTGAGACAACACTCCCAAAAATCAAGGGTGCACCAATCGACAATAAGTATAAGTAGTTCGAAGAAGTGTGTCCACTTGAGGTATCAATCCTCCATTGGCCCGGCATAGCTCCTGTTTTAGTCATTTCCAATTTGACACAAGTGTCAAGGTTATCCATTATCGTTCTCTTTCTTCAGTCAACACGTACATCATTCCAACCACTTCATTCTGGATCATCACTCCGCGTATAGTTATTAAAGTGGTTTTCGGTTTAGATAGAGAGTATATCCATAACCGAATTCCGGTCTCTTTAATAACTTTCGTAATTATTACATCGATTGGTCATTTAATATATTTCAAAACCAAATCAATTTCAATTAAATTAGAATTCGCAAATCAACATTTCATTTGTCTTTCAAAACCAATTTCCATACTTTACGTTTCAAAACTTCCAAATTATCATTTCAAAATCTTATAATTCAATTTCAATCGTTATTTAAAACAATTCAAAATTGATTCAAGTTCGAATACAAGTTTCATTCCGAAATCATTTAAATTTATTTAATTTAACATTCCAAATCAGTTTAACTTCATTTATCGATTCCATTCAATATTCGTTAAGTTACTCTATCATTCAAAACAATTTCTATTAAATTTCCAATTCGTTAAATCAATTCTTAAGTTCAACTTCATTAAATCAAAACTTACAATTTTGAATTAAATTAAATTCATCAAATCGAATTCTTTAAATTTCAGGTCTTACATTAATTTCGATAAATCACATTTTATTTCTTGTTAAAGAAATTCCACTTCACTTATTTACTTACTTAAATAAATTTCCAAAACTTAATTAATAAAGAAACTCAATTTCAATTATTTACGAAGTAAATTCACTTATTCAAAAGTTCAATTTTCTTAATTAAAAATCCAATTCAATTTAATCATTAAATAATTCAATCTTATTTAATTATTAAATAATTCAAAACTTAATTATTAAATAATTTCAAAGTTTAATAATTTCAAACTTAATTAAATTTCAAACTTAATTATTAAATCATTTCCAAGTTTAATAATTTCAAAATTAATTATTAAATCATTTCTCAAATTAGACACCGTTCTTTTATCAATTTCATTTTAATATTTTATTTCAGATTATTAAATATCCACATTTAAATTTCATTTAAAAATTCAATTTCCAACTTCGTTTCAAACATATTATTTATTTAAATAAAATCTTCGTTTTTTTTTTTAAATCAAATTATTGACCAATCGGGTTTTATTTAATTTCCTATCCTAGGTACAAATTCAATTTGGGTATTTATCATTTCAACCCGATTCCAATTCAATTCAAAATCAAAACATATCAAAGGGAACTTGCAGTGTGATAACTGGGATGGTGTCAAAGTAAATAAACAAGCAATAACAACAAACAATAACAATCCAATAATCAATTCAAATAATCCCGAAATAACCGTATTAATTCGCATTGTTATTTGTACGAATTAATATAATTATTTCTAGAATCTACACTATCATTTCATGTAGATTAAAGATTATTACATTACGGTTTTTCACTTGTCATCTATTACAATTTCATATATCATCAGTTTAAACAACATACAATTAGTGGTTCAAGATGTAATTAAACAAATCCTACGTGTCAATAAATTTTTGACAGTTAAATGGGTCATATTATACAAATGTTCATTTAAATCAAATTTAACATTTAACTATCCTATATCAATTTCAATTGCATACTATTTATCATTTTAACATTAACAATTTAACGTCCAATATAAACATCAACAATCAATCAATTATCAGCCAAACTGTATTATCATCGCATAAATAATTAACAGAAAATGGTGTCAGATGTCACAGGTGAACTGATACAGGTAATAGCATATATAACAGTGTAATTAACTATTAGCAGCATATTTCAATTGTCGTTTCAATTGAAATCAGATTTAATAAATAAAAGAACGTTAATCGTGAGTGAGTGCTCACCTTTCGAGGCTAGAGAAAAGAACAGGATGGAATGAGTTTCGAATCCAAGAACGAATTTCAAAGCAAAGCTAGATGGGCCTGAATTCGATGGACAATCTGATAGATACGGAAATCGATGAAGCACTCGGAATCAGTTTGATAGAGATAGAAATTTTATAAATATAAATATTATTATCTTAAAATCAATATTTTAAAACTTATATAAACCCATCATTAAGACATCCCAAAACTTCTCGTATAAACTATATATGGATAAAATCATATTCTAATTTCAAATGCATTTCAAAATTTTAAACATATATTAAACTCAACATATGCATACCTTACATATCAACGTATACTACTCTATATATGGTTTCCAGAGATCATAGTTTTAATTTAAGATTCGTATATATATATATATAAAACAAATATATATAAAATAAGTTTTGAAATTCATTTATATAAACACGTAAAATAGATGTACAGTGTAAACGAAATGTTCGCTGCCTGTATGTATTCATGCAGACAAAATGCTTGGGTTTAATTGTTTAACCAATTATATGCAAAATAACTAATGCACGCAACCTATAAATATGTAAAATGACAACTGCAGCATGGTCCAAAAATCGAAAAAAATATAGACTTGTACCACATATAGAACGAATGTTATTAAAGAAAATATTAACAAAATATATCATACTGTCAAATATAAAACTTCTTTCTGAGTTTTGGTTATATTGATTGACTGCAACTTTTATCTGTTTTGAGTTTGTTCTCATTTTTTTTTTTTTTGTAGATAACATACTGCTTTCTCACAGTAGTGAGCTATACGGTTGTCTCGTCCTACCCTACCCTAGAAGTCAGTGTTATTTGCATTAATAATCTGAAGATTTTTTTTTTACGTAGTTTTAGTACAAAATATTGGTTGGCATGCTCATTGTTCATGCCCTGACTATTGGTTTATAGTTACATGGGATGCTGATGGTACTTAAAAAAAATACTTATAAAATAAAACAGCAAATCCAGAGTTTAAAATATATAAACAAACCGATTAGTTATCCTAATACATATAACGTAATACACATCTAAACAACTGTTGAAACTTAAGATATAATAAAATGTTTAATCTATAATATACTAACAGCAAGTAGAATATATATGTATCCAATTACTAAATATACTAACCCATAACTGCAACTACATTCTTAACCGATAAATAGAAGTACCGTTAAATAAAGAAGAGAGGAAAGGAAAGTGGAGCTGGCGGAGGAGAGACTCACGTCCATTGGTGGGTTCTCGGCTGGACTGGCGTTGGCCGATGGGTCTGGTCGACATGGAGAGCAGCGGAGGAGAGTGGAGCAGCGTGGGCCTGGTGTGGCGGATGTGAGGCAAGGAGTTGACTCCGAACAGTTGGAACGAGTGCGATGACTCGCCAAACTCAATGTCGCAGAAGAATATGTCGTCGGATCCAGACGCGGAATTGGATACCAAAGCAAAATCGGAGCGGAGGTGAGGAAGGTGGAGTTCCGGTTTGTTGCGGAGCTGTGTGGCATCGAAGAAGACGAAAAAGAGAGTAGGCGCGTGGGGTAGGGAAGTGGTTGATGGCCGAGGTCTGGGTGTGGCTGCGATGGGTGCTAGGCGGAGGAGCAGGGGTTAGACGCGAGAAAAATGAAGGTCCTAACGGTTGGAGTGCTGTCCGCCTGGTGGTGGTCGCCTACACGTGAGGTAGTGGGCTGTGCAAGCGGGGAGATGGTTCATGTGGAGGGTTCAGTGATGTGCTTCAGGGTTTGTGATGGTGGTGGGAGGAGATCGGCATGAGAGAGAAGGGAAAGGATGAATGAAAGTGATGATATATTTTTTTTTTTTAAAAACCAATGGACAGCGACTAGTTTTATCATTCTATTTGAAATGGAACTAACCCAAAACAATACGAAACATCACAAAATAAATGAAATAGGAATTAGTGTCAGTCATAAAGTTAAATTTTGAGAAGTGAAAAAGACTGCAGGCTATTGGAAATTAGACGGTGGAATATGAAAAGAAATAGGAAACCAAAAGTTAGAATTGGGTACCGATATGGCGAACCATTTTATGTTTCCACGACGTACTGGACTCCGACTGCAGAAATGAATATACCGCAGTGATCAGCAGGACGAGACGATCAACACAGTATATAAATATCTGCGGTCTGATTGAATTTTAAAAAATTCGAAATTTCAAATAGCGGAAAACGCAAGAAAAACGCTGAAGAATAAGATCGACGGAGCCAAAGATGTCCGAATTTGGAAAAACGACAAACTGACATCTTGCTCAGAAGATGGTTTAGAATTTTTCTATGTAAAAATATTTAGGTTTCAGAAACATTTTATTTTCAACGCATTTTAACTGATTAAATTGAAGTGAATTTACGCGCGAAATAAACTTTCATATTTTCGGACGAAAATTTACCAGTTGCTATGTTTAACTAGACGTATTTCAAATATTAAATTTTTATTTCAAAATTTTATCGTTTAAAATTTCACAAAATTTCAACTAATTGTATTATTAAAACAGTTGAAATTTACGGGTCGTTACACTCTCCCCCACTCAACACTTTTCGTCCCCGAAAAGGAACGAGGTAGGAGAATAGAAACAACCAGAAAGAAAAACAGATTTTGAAATACAAAATAACAATTAATTTAAACCATATAAATTCAAATTTAAATTAATTGATATTCAATAATTGATTTAATCCATTTGATTTCACTAAAATCAATCACAACTATTTCTACATTTATTATCCTATCATCCAATTATCTTCAATTTACAATTTCTAAAACCATAAATTTGAATAAATTTTATTATAATCATATTTTTTTTTCAACAATTTTAAATTCTTCTTTATTACAAGTTATTATTAAATTTATTCTACTCAATATATCTAATCCCATATATTTAACACATATAAATTAATTTAAACCATAAAAGTTTCGATTTAAATAAATTTATATTCACTAATTGCCTTTAAATTCAAAGTATTTTCATAAGTTGATCAAATTTCAATTTATTAATTCTTTCAAAACAAATTTATTTCATTATTAACTAAGTTTACTTATTATCCTATCTAATTCTATTAACCTCTTTATAATCAAAATTAGTGTATAACATTTATTATAAACACTCAATTTTTATTTATAAATTCAATTTATTTTATGTATAATCCAATTACATATTCAACTTCTGAATGATTTAGGTAAGTTGTAGTAGAATGCAGTTGAACAATATACAAATAAAATTTTCCAAATTCAATTATTCAAGTTTAATTATTTATTCCAAATTTGGTTTTATTTATAATTAAAATCATCCTTTAACAAAATTTAAGAATTAGATTTCCGATTAACTTAAACAATTTAGAGATATATATAATATATTTATATCAAATCAAATCTAGATTTTAACATAAGATACCTATATATATAAATCAAAATATACTGACGAAATTCAAATCAAAATACTTTTCAAAACAAACCGTAGCAAAGCTACAGAATAGTATCTCCACTTCGAAACTCGAAAATAAACATCGATGATGCGGCCGCCATCACCGAAATTATTTTCCAGCGACAAAGAGAAGAGTACTGATTTCAATATTTAAATTCTTTGAAAACGATTTCTATTCGAAATACTTTCTATACTATATACTTTAAAATTTTAAAGACCAAAGTTCGAAATCACCGGAAACTAAATTCTCAAATTTCTGAATTAAATTCATTTCAAATTCCAATCAATTTATAAACCGTATTTATAAATTTATTTAGAACAATAAATGATAATCAAATATTATCATTTCAAACAACAATTCAATTTACTTATTAAATTTCAGAAAATTTTACTTATATATATCTATAATATTTTCATACAAATTTATTCCATTTTCCAAATTTGAAAATAATATTGTGTCAGTTTGCTCTGTTCAAGTGTTTTGGAAATCCTATCGATAGCGTTGATCAGACGAATCGATCGAAAACCCAAATCAACATCAACAACTCAAACAACACAATATATAAAACATTTTAATATAAATTTACAAATACACTTCTTTGCTCGACGATACAGGGATGAATTTTCAAAATAAGGATAGGGTTTCAAATTTTATGGACTCAAGTTAAAGAGAATTCTGATTTTAAATACAAGTTCGAAAGAAAAGATAAGATGATTCAATTAACAGAATCGGGTTGGATAAGCTTATTTAATTCACGGGCAATCTTAACCGGATCGTCCGTAACTTCAAGAATAAGATCGATGCTGAATTCCGAGGTAAATCAACACTCGGTCTCATGAGATAGAATTCAGGTATAGCAGGGAATAGATAGCATCGTAAACCGAGGATAAAGAAATCGACGGTAAATCAATGCCTATTGTAAAGGAGTTTCACCCCTTTACAAATCATTCGAAATTTGGCGAGACCGCCGATTCATTATAAGGGTCATTCGAAGTGGAGTTATGTGATGCTCCAGAATTGAAAGGAGACGAATAGTGAGGGACACGAATGAAATTCGGAACCGTAGGGAACGTTCCAAAATTCAAAGAATCGAGTCGGAAAGAAGAGATTGAAACTCGAATGAGAGTGATTCTGTAAATACTTTTACCCTATATGTTGAGTTTTGCCTAGAGCTACCAAAGCTCTGATACCAACTGTAACGACCCGCCATTTTGTACCATTCGCATCCATTATAAGTGTATAGGTAGACACTCATGCCGGAGTTGAATTGCTCAAAATACCGCGTTGTTAATTTAAATTTGGCAAAACTGAACATATACAGTAAATAAATAATCACAGATCACAGACACAGAGTAATAATTGCAGCGGAAAATAAAATAAAAGAGATAGTAGTTCATGAAGCTACTATATGAATATATAAAATACATCAGAGTTTACAACAGAAGAGTAATACGATACATCGGAGTTAAACCAGATACAACGGAAGAGTAACAGATACAAATCAGAATACATCACTGGAATCATCGAATATCTGAAAGCTGGATAGATAGCTGGATCTCCAAGCGAAGCTCCAACTCCAAAGGTGAGTCTCGAAAACTGAACCACTCAGTCTGACCCGAGCGTAAAGCAAAAACACAAGACACTCGAGTCAGGATTAACATTCTTATATTAATAAATCCAACTCAAGTGAAATAGCAATTGAAATACAAGTAACTCAAAGGATGTTTGGAATAACCATTCTTCAAGGATCCGTCAAACTATCTACTAGGTAGTAATATACGCTAAGTAGATAATGTCTATCAGTAATATAAAGATATCAAAATAGCGTTAAGTCATGGCCCATTCCACCCTTAACACATTTTTATTCCCACAAGCATATACAAGACCGTAGTTTCCCCAAAACCGGAAGTCACCAGAGGGCAATCCATATACTCAAGGTACAAAACAAATTCGTAGTGGTCGCGCATAAATGGAATACAAGTATGACAAGGCACATGAGGCTATACCCAAGGTAGTGATACTACCGTTCGCCTGATCCGGGCTGGTGAGAACGCAACGCCGCAGCGCCCGCAACACCGTGAGACAACACTCCCAAAAATCAAGGGTGCACCAATCGACAATAAGTATAAGTAGTTCGAAGAAGTGTGTCCACTTGAGGTATCAATCCTCCATTGGCCCGGCACAGCTCCTGTTTTAGTCATTTCCAATTTGACACAAGTGTCAAGGTTATCCATTATCGTTCTCTTTCTTCAGTCAACACATACATCATTCCAACCACTTCATTCTGGATCATCACTCCGCGTATAGTTATTAAAGTGGTTTTCGGTTTAGATAGAGAGTATATCCATAACCGAATTCCGGTCTCTTTAATAACTTTCGTAATTATTACACCGATTGGTCATTTAATATATTTCAAAACCAAATCAATTTCAATTAAATTAGAATTCGCAAATCAACATTTCATTTGTCTTTCAAAACCAATTTCCATACTTTACGTTTCAAAACTTCCAAATTATCATTTCAAAATCTTATAATTCAATTTCAATCGTTATTTAAAACAATTCAAAATTGATTCAAGTTCGAATACAAGTTTCATTCCGAAATCATTTAAATTTATTTAATTTAACATTCCAAATCAGTTTAACTTCATTTATCGATTCCATTCAATATTCGTTAAGTTACTCTATCATTCAAAACAATTTCTATTAAATTTCCAATTCGTTAAATCAATTCTTAAGTTCAACTTCATTAAATCAAAACTTACAATTTTGAATTAAATTAAATTCATCAAATCGAATTCTTTAAATTTCAGGTCTTACATTAATTTCGATAAATCACATTTTATTTCTTGTTAAAGAAATTCCACTTCACTTATTTACTTACTTAAATAAATTTCCAAAACTTAATTAATAAAGAAACTCAATTTCAATTATTTACGAAGTAAATTCACTTATTCAAAAGTTCAATTTTCTTAATTAAAAATCCAATTCAATTTAATCATTAAATAATTCAATCTTATTTAATTATTAAATAATTCAAAACTTAATTATTAAATAATTTCAAAGTTTAATAATTTCAAACTTAATTAAATTTCAAACTTAATTATTAAATCATTTCCAAGTTTAATAATTTCAAAATTAATTATTAAATCATTTCTCAAATTAGACACCGTTCTTTTATCAATTTCATTTTAATATTTTATTTCAGATTATTAAATATCCACATTTAAATTTCATTTAAAAATTCAATTTCCAACTTCGTTTCAAACATATTATTTATTTAAATAAAATCTTCGTTTTAATTTTTTTTTTAAATCAAATTATTGACCAATCGGGTTTTATTTAATTTCCTATCCTAGGTACAAATTCAATTTGGGTATTTATCATTTCAACCTGATTCCAATTCAATTCAAAATCAAAACATATCAAAGGGAACTTGCAGTGTGATAACTGGGATGGTGTCAAAGTAAATAAACAAGCAATAACAACAAACAATAACAATCCAATAATCAATTCAAATAATCCCGAAATAACCGTATTAATTCGCATTGTTATTTGTACGAATTAATATAATTATTTCTAGAATCTACACTATCATTTCATGTAGATTAAAGATTATTACATTACGGTTTTTCACTTGTCATCTATTACAATTTCATATATCATCAGTTTAAACAACATACAATTAGTGGTTCAAGATGTAATTAAACAAATCCTACGTGTCAATAAATTTTTGACAGTTAAATGGGTCATATTATACAAATGTTCATTTAAATCAAATTTAACATTTAACTATCCTATATCAATTTCAATTGCATACTATTTATCATTTTAACATTAACAATTTAACGTCCAATATAAACATCAACAATCAATCAATTATCAGCCAAACTGTATTATCATCGCATAAATAATTAACAGAAAATGGTGTCAGATGTCACAGGTGAACTGATACAGGTAATAGCATATATAACAGTGTAATTAACTATTAGCAGCATATTTCAATTGTCGTTTCAATTGAAATCAGATTTAATAAATAAAAGAACGTTAATCGTGAGTGAGTGCTCACCTTTCGAGGCTAGAGAAAAGAACAGGATGGAATGAGTTTCGAATCCAAGAACGAATTTCAAAGCAAAGCTAGATGGGCCTGAATTCGATGGACAATCTGATAGATACGGAAATCGATGAAGCACTCGGAATCAGTTTGATAGAGATAGAAATTTTATAAATATAAATATTATTATCTTAAAATCAATATTTTAAAACTTATATAAACCCATCATTAAGACATCCCAAAACTTCTCGTATAAACTATATATGGATAAAATCATATTCTAATTTCAAATGCATTTCAAAATTTTAAACATATATTAAACTCAACATATGCATACCTTACATATCAACGTATACTACTCTATATATGGTTTCCAGAGATCATAGTTTTAATTTAAGATTCGTATATATATATATAAAACAAATATATATAAAATAAGTTTTGAAATTCATTTATATAAACACGTAAAATAGATGTACAGTGTAAACGAAATGTTCGCTGCCTGTATGTATTCATGCAGACAAAATGCTTGGGTTTAATTGTTTAACCAATTATATGCAAAATAACTAATGCACGCAACCTATAAATATGTAAAATGACAACTGCAGCATGGTCCAAAAATCGAAAAAAATATAGACTTGTACCACATATAGAACGAACGTTATTAAAGAAAATATTAACAAAATATATCATACTGTCAAATATAAAACTTCTTTCTGAGTTTTGGTTATATTGATTGACTGCAACTTTTATCTGTTTTGAGTTTGTTCTCATTTTTTTTTTTTTTTTTTTGTAGATAACATACTGCTTTCTCACAGTAGTGAGCTATACGGTTGTCTCGTCCTACCCTACCCTAGAAGTCAGTGTTATTTGCATTAATAATCTGAAGATTTTTTTTTTTACGTAGTTTTAGTACAAAATATTGGTTGGCATGCTCATTGTTCATGCCCTGACTATTGGTTTATAGTTACATGGGATGCTGATGGTACTTAAAAAAATACTTATAAAATAAAACAGCAAATCCAGAGTTTAAAATATATAAACAAACCGATTAGTTATCCTAATACATATAACGTAATACACATCTAAACAACTGTTGAAACTTAAGATATAATAAAATGTTTAATCTATAATATACTAACAGCAAGTAGAATATATATGTATCCAATTACTAAATATACTAACCCATAACTGCAACTACATTCTTAACCGATAAATAGAAGTACCGTTAAATAAAGAAGAGAGGAAAGGAAAGTGGAGCCGGCGGAGGAGAGACTCACGTCCATTGGTGGGTTCTCGGCTGGACTGGCGTTGGCCGATGGGTCTGGTCGACATGGAGAGCAGCGGAGGAGAGTGGAGCAGCGTGGGCCTGGTGTGGCGGATGTGAGGCAAGGAGTTGACTCCGAACAGTTGGAACGAGTGCGATGACTCGCCAAACTCAATGTCGCAGAAGAATATGTCGTCGGATCCAGACGCGGAATTGGATACCAAAGCAAAATCGGAGCGGAGGTGAGGAAGGTGGAGTTCCGGTTTGTTGCGGAGCTGTGTGGCATCGAAGAAGACGAAAAAGAGAGTTGGCGCGTGGGGTAGGGAAGTGGTTGATGGCCGAGGTCTGGGTGTGGCTGCGATGGGTGCTAGGCGGAGGAGCAGGGGTTAGACGCGAGAAAAATGAAGGTCCTAACGGTTGGAGTGCTGTCCGCCTGGTGGTGGTCGCCTACACGTGAGGTAGTGGGCTGTGCAAGCGGGGAGATGGTTCATGTGGAGGGTTCAGTGATGTGCTTCAGGGTTTGTGATGGTGGTGGGAGGAGATCGGCATGAGAGAGAAGGGAAAGGATGAATGAAAGTGATGATATATTTTTTTTTTTAAAAACCAATGGACATCGACTAGTTTTACATTCTATTTGAAATGGAACTAACCCAAAACAATACGAAACATCACAAAATAAATGAAATAGGAATTAGTGTCAGTCATAAAGTTAAATTTTGAGAAGTGAAAAAGACTGCAGGCTATTGGAAATTAGACGGTGGAATATGAAAAGAAATAGGAAACCAAAAGTTAGAATTGGGTACCGATATGGCGAACCATTTTATGTTTCCACGACGTACTGGACTCCGACTGCAGAAATGAATATACCGCAGTGATCAGCAGGACGAGACGATCAACACAGTATATAAATATCTGCGGTCTGATTGAATTTTAAAAAATTCGAAATTTCAAATAGCGGAAAACGCAAGAAAAACGCTGAAGAATAAGATCGACGGAGCCAAAGATGTCCGAATTTGGAAAAACGACAAACTGACATCTTGCTCAGAAGATGGTTTAGAATTTTTCTATGTAAAAATATTTAGGTTTCAGAAACATTTTATTTTCAACGCATTTTAACTGATTAAATTGAAGTGAATTTACGCGCGAAATAAACTTTCATATTTTCGGACGAAAATTTACCAGTTGCTATGTTTAACTAGACGTATTTCAAATATTAAATTTTTATTTCAAAATTTTATCGTTTAAAATTTCACAAAATTTCAACTAATTGTATTATTAAAACAGTTGAAATTTACGGGTCGTTACATTGACCAAGTCAGCTCATTTAATTCCGGTCAAGTCTACCCGTTCTGCTTCTAGCTTGTCTGAGATCTATATGAGGGAGATTGTTCGTCTCAATGGAGTCACTGTCAGTATTGTTTGTGATCATGATCCTATCTTTACCAGTCAGTTTTTGAGAGCTTTTCAGGAATCTTTGGGTACTCATCTGAATCTAAGCACTGCTTACCATCCACAGACCGACGGTCAAACGGAAAGGGTGAATCGGATTCTAGAGGACCTTCTTCGTGCTTGTGTTCTTGATTATGGAGGATCTTGGGAAGATCATCTCCATCTTGTCGAATTCACCTATAACAATAGTTATCGGGTATAATTTCTATCTTATATTTTGATCTTTTCTTAATCTTTTATCTATCTCATTTCTATCTTCAAATTCAGGCTAGCATTAAAATGTCGCCATTTGCTACTCTTTACGGGCGACCTTGCAGATCTCCATCTTGCTGGATTGAATTCGGTAATCGTTTAGTTCTTGGTCCTGAGATGATTTTAGAGGCTTCGGAGAAGGTTGAGGAGATTAAGAGGAAGATGAGGGTTGCTCAGGATAAGCAGAAGAAGTATGCCGATCGTCGTAGGAGGAGTTTGGAGTTTGCTGTTGGTGATTTGGTTTTCCTTAAGGTTCGCCCTTAAGGAATGTTATTCGGTTTGGTCGTAGAGGGAAGCTTGCTCATAGGTTTGTTAGTCCTTTCCGCATTGTGGAGAGAATAGGTTCTTTAGCTTATCGTCTGGATTTGCCTGAGAAGTTTTCTGGAGTGCATAATGTATTTCATGTTTCACATCTTCATAATGATCCATCTCTTATTGTTCAGCCTTCTGCTCTTGATAGTTTGGATATTGAGCCTAATCTGACTGTTGATAGGAAGCCACTTCGTATCGTCGATCGAGGTACGAAGCAGCTAAGAAGGAAATCTGTTAGTCTGGTCAAAGTACAGTGGAGTACTGATGATCGGGATTGTACCTGGGAGACGGAGTAGAGCATGCGTGCTTCGAATCCGGAATTGTTTGTTTCAGGTACTTTTGCTTTTCTACTTGATCTTTCCTTTGTTTTCCTTGTTTCGTTCCTTTTCGAGGACGAAAAGTTTTGAGTGGGAAAGATTGTAACAACCCAAATATTTTGTAAATATTTTAAATTTAATTTATTTGAAAACTTTGATTTTTTAAATCATTTTAAAATTTGAAAGTTGAAAATTTTCAAATGTATTTGGATTTTTGTTTCCATTTTTATTTCCTAGTACAATAAAATAAACATTTTCTGAAAATTTTATATTTTGGTCAAACTTTGACTTTATTTGAAAATTTAAAATTTAAAATTCTGATCTTTTATTTGAAGCTGTATATAATTCTAATATCCGTTATGCTTTTAATTTCATTAAATTCTGATTTATACTTTGTAAATTGGATAACATACAGCGTTTTAAAAGCAATTAATTTCTGCGTTTTATTTTATATGTTTCTATATCCATCTCCTTATTTTATTTTTCTATTGTGTTTGTATAAACTTTATTTTTATTTATTGAATGTTTCTTTGTATATATATCTTGTAATTAATGGCTAGGAAATAAATTTATTAGACGTATGTTACTTTGATTTAATTTGGCATAGGTTACTTTTGGTTTATTTCTTGCCTTTATTTGCTTGTCCTCTTTAAATTCCTACCATAGCCGTTCCTAAATTGTAGTCGTTCATACCCTATCAATTTACGTGAAAAGAAGAGTATCTCATCTCGTTTTCCATTTGTTTCTTTTTATTAAATAGGTAACAAATCCCTTCAAATCTCTAGCCGTTTAAAACATTTAATTGCTTGCCGTTTTCTTTCCACTTGATTAGCCATGTTAAAAAACTCCTCTAGTAATTACTTATCCACGTACAAAAACTTTCCCACATCTCATTCCCACGTTCATTTTCCATTTTCTTTCACCTGAGAACAAAATTGTATGTTTTTTTTCATCGCTCCTTCCTTTCTTATTCTCTTTTTCATTTTTTTTCACTTTGCCTCAAAGCAAGTGCTCAGCCTCTACCCATCCTCCTCCTCCACTGACCATCAACACCACTTCATCACCACCCATGACCGGCCTCCATCACCATCTCCACTGGCCAGACCATTGTCGTGGCCACCATGTGAAATGACCCTCCTATTTACACACTAATTTCATTAGTGATTTTTTTTTTTAAAGATGATATATAGATATATCATCCATTACAAATATATTTCCCAGGGTCATTTTCTTTCTCTAATTAACAAAAATATAACCAGGATCTTTCACAATATAAAAATATTGTTTTAATTCTAAATCATTCTTAACATACATATATGAAGATATCTATGTTATATTCTACTTGAGTCAGAGCATGGTAATAAGTAGAAATCCTTTTTAAATTTGCAAAAATGTGATAAATTCCCTTTTTGAAAGAAAACTTATTGTATCCTGATTTTTGACTATAGTGTCCACTGGAAATATGTACCTTAGGCTGTTATTATAATTAAGAAATGATCAAGCAATAATCAGTGGAAAGCAAGCTTATAATATAGATGATTTTCTTAAAGTCTGGATAGCATCAAACTCAGGTTAAAAGAAAGTGGATCATAAGTGAACACAAGCAACATCTAGGCGTAATGGAAACGCGCCTAACTTATACATTCAAGGTCTCGAGTTCGAGTACTATGCTGGTCGGTTCAAACACAATTTTTGTTTTTCTTTTTATTTTCTCCTGTATGGTTTGAAATCTGATACCTACCTAAATATATACTCAATTTTTACTTATAATCTATCATACAAAACAATATTTCTTGCTTTATTATTTTTGAAACCCTTTCCTACAACTGTTCTAGGAATTTATATTTATATTTTTGCCCAATATCAACATGTACACAGATATACATGTACATGTCAGTGTCTTTGTTCATTTTCCAGAAAACTGAGCTCAAATGTTCCCTTGCTTCATTGATTTGAAGTGAAACATTGGGCCTGACCTATGGCCTAACCATGTGGTTACTCTGGCCATTCTTTTGTTTGCATTTTACAACCCAGAATATACACAAAACATTGATACCTCTCCTTTTTAAAAACATGTTTATATATATTTGTATGAATCAGACACCTTGTGATCAGATATATATCATTCTTCCTAACCATAATTCTCTTTTTAAAAATATATCTTCAGAGTATATACACATTTTCTTGCATTTGGACATATATCAATATCATGAATTGAAAACATAGCAGTTTAATCCTTTTCTGGGTTTTCCCAATATAATTTTCTACATATCTATTTTTTTTTGAAAGGACTCAGGATTAACTGAAATCATCATAAATGATTATGCTTATAAAATCCAGGTTTTTTCCTCTAAATCAAAACAACTTTAGCAAATAGGTTTTCAAATCAGTTTAGCATCAATATCCTTAGTACATACCAAATCAGAAATAACCAGAAACAACATAGCACATGTCTCTCACAAGTTCTTCCTACTTAATACATTTAGATAGCCATATTAATCAGGGAATACATGCATGAATTAACACATTCTAGCTTTTATTTCTAATTATCTTAGCATCCCCTATTCCATATCTTTTTAATCTTGCTTACTTAGCTCCATCACAACCTGCAAAAGCATTAGTGGCTGCCCCATTATAAATGAGACACCCCCATGTGCCATGAGCAATAAGGGTCAGATCTATGATCTGGTATGAGCATTTCTAACATATCCATGATATTAAGCTAAGGATACAGCATAAATATACTTTGCATACTTGACAGGTATTATCATATACAATACATAAGAGCAAACATATGCATTAAAACAACTTTTATCTGGAACTACTAAGGTTGCCTTTTCTTTTTCTTATAAATTCCTGGCCTCATCTGCTATAAGGAATCAAAGGGACACATTGCCATGAACTAATTAACATCATGGCACAAAGATCTCAGGACTTAAACAAGCCATGTGCCAACTTGTCTACTTCAAATAGGACAAGCATTCCAGCAGCCTTCTTGGCACAAAATCCTTAGTTATATCACTAAGTGTATTTATGTTCATTCTATCAATGATAGCTAGGTGTACAAACCACCTGTACACATGAAGCATACTAGTTACCTTGCAGACATAATATTGCAAGCAAGTTAAAGGTTACTTTCTAGAGGTATAACACCCCAGTCATTTCATCTCACATTATTTAGCATATAAACACCCTATTCAAGCATATACCAGAATATTTGCAACTGAGAATAAATGCATGGCTCTATTGGGTTTATTTTGATTTTGCAAGCAACTATGTTTAGCCAGATTTTTAATCTTGTTTAAACACAGTTTTTAGGCTTGTAAATTTCTGTTTGGTTTAGGGCTCAGCACTTATAGAGAAAGACTCCATTGCACCCTTAACCAATTATTTCAAGCCTCAGCACCATACCAATGTATATGCAGCTCATAGTTTTCTTTTTTTTTCATTCTTTGTCTTAAGCCATTATTCAGACTAGTTACAAATACTCTGTTATATGTTCTTTAAGGTTTTGGTATAATATACAGAGATGAAAATAGAACAACAAAGTTATACATCCAGCATAGCAGATCATATCTCATCAAACATTCATGAAACCATCAGTAGCCAACATAGTTTGTAAATCAAAACATGCAAAATATAGCATATAAAAGCTTGGCTGCCTAATCCCAGGTCTTAATGCCATGTATATGAGTGAGGATACTCACCTAAATGCTTACACAAGCTTAAACCAGAAAACCCTTCAAATCTTTAGCCTTATCTTCCTCTTCTTCCTTAGGTTAATTAATTAGTGAGAGAGCAGTTTTCTGATTGGGCTCTTGGTTTAAATAAGGGTTCTATCTAGGGTTTTGGGTGATGCAAAATCCCTATTTTAGCCCAGACCAGAATCATGCATTTGGCATTGCATATTCCCTCCCTCCTAACCCTTAATGTCCCGGCCAATATTTTAAAACAAGGCTAAATTGTGCCCATTTTCTTTTCTTTTCAGAAAGTGATTACTTTAAGTATTTTTATTATACTTACCTCAAACATGATAATGGTGTGACTTTCTATTTTCTGCCTATGTACATTTGCTTTCTTGCACTTTGGTTCTTACTGTTTTAGTGATTCCTTTATTAATTTTCTGCTCAAATAATCTCTGGATATATATATACATTTATACAACTATGGGTGTTAATTTAACTTTAACCTTTTATTTGCAGAAAACATGTGCATACTTATGTGCATTTCTACACCTATTATTCAAATAAAAATTTCACTTATTCATTATAAATCAATGTTCTCTTCTGCCTTAATTTTCAGACAAGTCATACATATGCATATATATAGATATATATATATATACACACATCCTCAGGAATTTTAATATTCATGTCTAGGCCTATATTTCCTTTATTTAAAACATTTTATCTAAATGTTTTCCTTCCTGGTTTTATCATTCAGGAATTCTGGATTTTCTCTTAGTGCTATAACTAGTGTGCACGTGCACACATGCACACAACCTTGCACCACTGAAAATCCCACCTATATAATAATTCTGATTTTCCCCCAGAATTTTAATCATTTATTTAAAAGAATTTTCCTCAAAATCTTGGGGTATTACAATCACCCCTTCTTTTAGGAATTGTGCCCTCACAATTTGCAACATATTCTTTGAGTACTCCTACTTTCTTAGGGAAAATTATTCAAATATGCATGAGCAATTCAAATAGTCACTGTCTATCATACATATCAAACTTTCTTAGTAATCTAAGAATTTACCTTTTAAATTTGCAAAGAGCCTAGGGTAATCCATCCTGATTTTATCCTCTAGCTCCCAAGTACAATCACTAGGATCTATACTCCATTGAATCTTTACAAGCTTCAATGTCTTGTTTCTTAATTTCTTTTCTTCCCTTGCCACAATTCCCACTGGCTCTTTCTCATAGATTAGATCTGGATTAATCTAAACTTCAGTAGGCTTTTCTAAGATTTCCTCCTTGTCATGCACCCATCTCCTTAGTTGTGACACATGAAACACATTGTGCATTGCACTCATCTTCTCTGGAAGCTCCAGCTTATAGGCTAGTGAGCCTATCCTTTCCAAAATCTTGTATGGTCCAACATATCTGGGTCTGAGTTTCCCTTGCTTGCCAAATCTCAAGACTTTCTTCATTGGTGAAACCTTAATGAAGACATAATCACCTACTTTGAATTCCACTGACTTCCTCTTTGCATCAGCATACTTCTTTTGCCTATCTTGAGCTACCGCCATCCTCTTTCTCACCAGTCCTATTTTCTCTGTGATGTCCTTGACATATTCTGGCCCTAGGATAGCTTTCTCTCCTGCCTCAGCCCAACACATAGGTGATAGACAAGGCTTTCCATATAGGGCTTCAAAGGGTGCCATTCCAATTGTGCTTTGGTGGCTATTATTGTATGTGAACTCAGCCAAATGGAGGTGGTCCTCCCAATTTCCTCCAAAGTCTAACACACATGCTCTAAGCAGATCCTCTAAAATCTTGTTTACCACTTCTGTTTGCCCATCTGACTGGGGGTGATAAGCAGTGCTTAGGCACAATTCACTCCCCATAGCTTCTTGGAAGCTCTTCCAGAATCTTGAAGTGAAGATTGTATCCCTATCACTCACTATAGTTTTAGGAACACCATGCAATTTTACCACTTATCTCATAAAAGTTTGGGCTAACCTAGGTGCATTTCTGTCTGCTTTCACTGGTATGAAGTGGGCTACTTTAGTCAGCCTATCTACAATCACCCAAATACTTGTATTTCCCTTCTTGGATCTAGGAAGACCATCTATGAAATCCATAGACATGTCTTCCCACTTCCACTGTGGTATGCTAAGTGGCTGCAACAACCCTGAAGGTCTTTGGGTCTCAGCTTTTATTTGTTGACAAACCATGCACTTAGCAACATACCTAGCTACATTAGACTTCATTCCCTTCCACCAATAGTCCCTTTTTAAGTTTTGGTACATCTTGGTGCTGCCTGGATGTATGGAATATTTGCTCCTGTGGTACTCATTAAGGATTTCTTCTTTCAATTCTATGATGTTTGGGACACATATCCTACCCTTGTACCTTAAGTATCCTTTTACATCAATGTGATAATCCTTCACTTCCTCCTTCTTTAATAGGAGAGACCTCTTTTCTGCTAAGTCTTGATCTTCTTCTTGCATTTTTGCCACCTTCAAGGCCAAATTTGATTGTAAAGTAATTAAACTTAACCTTCCTTTACTCCTTTCTTCCTCAATTATCTCCATACTTATCCCACTGCTCTCATCTATTTCCAAATCAGTGAGCATGGTCAAGTCTTTAAACTCCTCCATCATCAACATGGCCACTTTTGCATGCTGCCTACTCAATGCATCTGCCACTTTATTAGCCTTGCCTGGTGTATAAAGTATATCTAAGTCATAAGCAGCAAGAAATTCAACCCATCTGTGTTGTCTCATATTTAAATCTTTCTGTGAAAAGAGATACTTTAAGGCCTTGTGATCAGTGTATAAAATGAACTTTGCACCCAATAAATAATGCCTCCAGAGCTTTAAGGCATATACTACTGCTGCCAACTCAAGATCATGAGTTGCATATCTAGTTTCATGGGGTTTTAGTTGTCTAGATGCATAGGCTATGACCTGATCTTGCTGCATCAACACAGCCCCTAGCCCTGACCCACATGCATCTGTATATACAACTAATCCCTCATTGCCTTCTGGTACTCTCAACACTGGTGATTTTACCAAAGCCTCCTTGATCTGGGTGAAAGCTTGTTCACACTTATCAGTCCATATAAACTTTTGGTTCTTCCTAGTCAGGTTAGTGAGTGGCATTGCTATTTTAGAAAATCCTTGTATAAACCTTCTATAGTATCCTGCCATCCCCATGAATGACCTAACTTCACTAACATTGTTAGGCTTCTTCCATGCATGGATTGCTACTATCTTATTGGGGTTTACAGAAATTCCTCTAGCAGAGACAACATGTCCAAGAAAGTGTACTTCCTCTTGCCAGAACACACACTTAGAGAACTTTGCTTTCAAATCTTTTTCTCTTAATCTAGATAAGACCAGATGTAAGTGGTTCTCATGTTCCTCTATTGTTTTAGAGTAGATTAGAATGTCATCTATAAAAATCAGAACAAACTTGTCCAAGTAATCTCTGAATATCCTATTCATTAGGTCTACAAAGTAAGAAGGGGCATTTGTTAGCCCAAATGGCATAACCAGAAACTCATACAATCCATATCTTGTGTTGAATGCTGTATATTTAACACTTGATTCCTCAACCTTCATCTGATGAAACCCATATGCCAAGTCTAGCCTAGAAAACACTTTAGCTCCACTGAGTTGATCAAAGAGATCATCTATCCTGGGTAATGGGTATTTGTTTTTGATGGTTACTTTGTTTAATTCTCTATAATCTATACACATTCTTAAAGTACCATCATGCTTTTTAACAAATACTACAGGAGCACCCCAGCATGAATTACTTGGCCTTATAAACCCCTTGGCTTCTAATTCTTCCAGCTAGTTCTTTAGCTCCTTTAATTCACTTGGCCCCATCCTTGTAGGTTTTTTGATAACTGGGCTAGCCCCAGGCATAAGGTTAATCTGGAATTCAACAGGTCTATGGTGTGAGACACCTTTTACTTCCCCAAATACATCCAAGTATTCTTTAACTATGGGGATTTCATTAATAGCTATTTCCTTGGGATTATTTTCTAATTCAATTAAATGATTTAGACTGTTTTCTTTGATAGGTTCACATAGAATTGTAACCCTTTAGCCTTTAGAATTTTGTAGTGAAATGGTGGATGCATCTAGGTCAATTATGGCTTTGAATTGTCTTAGCCAATCTGCCCCTAATATAACTCCTATATTTGGGAAATTTAGAACATATAAATTGGAAACAAATGTGCTTCCCCCTATGTTCAAATTCACATCCACACAAACCATATCTAATACACTAGAACTTCCTAAAGGGCTTTGTATTAACAGAGGTATTTCAGCCAAATTGCAGTTCATTTTCAACCTTTTAACTATTTCATGGGAAATGAGTGAGTGGGTTGCCCCGGTATCATATATTACAGCTAAAGGTATGGTACAAATAAATAGTGTACCTTCCACTTGACCATGGTTTTCAGCATTAGCCTCAATTATGGCCTTGCCCCTACCTTCCAGGTTTGCCACTTTCCCTTGTTGCTTGTATTCTGGGCAATTTCTTTTCATATGCCCTTCCTTCCCACATAGAAAGCATTTGAAAGCTCCCCCTTTTAGCTCTGGGCATCTTGGCTTAATATGGCCTTCTTTCCCACAATGGTTGCAAACTATTTTTCTTTTGGCTTCATTGGGTTTTGCATCTACTGCCTTCTTACCATCTGCCTCTCCTTTCTTCTTATCATAAGGATGGTACTTCCCTTTGTTCTTCTTGTTGCTATTGTTTTTGAAGCTCCTAAACTTATCTCTTTCCTTGTCATGCTGCTCAATCTTCAGAGCCAAATCTATCACTTGATCAAAAGTTCTGTCAGCATAAGGCAGTATAGCCCTGCTAAGCCCTGGGTTCAATCCCTTGATGTATCTATCATTTTTGGATGCTTCATCAGCCACTAACATTGCCCCATAGGTTGACAATCCCTCAAACTTCTGGGTGTATTCTGTGACATTCATAGTCCCCTGTCTAAGTTTGATGAACTCCTCAAGTAAAGTGGTTTTTGCTGAGGCTGGAACAAACCTTGCCTCTAACATCTCCTTAAATTGATTCCAATTAATATCATTTTCATTCCGGCCAGCTATGATCACCTCCCACCAACTCAAAGCTGCACCTTTTAATTGCCTTGAGGCCACTTGCCTCTTCCTTTGGTCATCTAGTTGCATATCAGTGAAGATCCTCTCTAATGTCCTTAGCCATGCTTGAATCTCCATTACACTTTCAGTTCCTTCAAAGCTCTTGCCTCCCAAGTTGGTATAAGTCTTCACTAACTTGGAGAGCTCCTCATATGGGTTCTCAGGTCTGTGCCCAATTCCATCTCTCAGAACTCTCACAAATTCCTGCATGTCAAGCATTTGTGGTGTGCTAGATCCTCCTTGATGATGAGACCCTCTTCCTACCATATTTCTAAAAGTATATGTATTTCATCTTATTAGTTTATAACACTTAGCTTTAATTTTAAATTGGTTGCATCTTTCCTATTTAATCATTGTGTATGTCACATGCACACACATACATACATTCAGGGAATACTTATAAACAGTCAAATATACAAACAACCTAGTATAAACATAAGCATACAAACATTTTGCTATGTTAATTAAAACATAGCTCTGATACCAAATGAAATGACCCTCCTATTTACACACTAATTTCATTAGTGGTTTTTTTTTAAAGATGATATATAGATATATCATCCATTACAAATATATTTCCCAGGATCATTTTCTTTCTCTAATTAACAAAAATATAACCAGGATCTTTCACAATATAAAAATATTGTTTTAATTCTAAATCATTCTTAACATACATATATGAAGATATCTATGTTATATTCTACTTGAGTCAGAGCATGGTAATAAGTAGAAATCCTTTTTAAATTTGCAAAAATGTGATAAATTCCCTTTTTGAAAGAAAACTTATTGTATCCTGATTTTTGACTATAGTGTCCACTGGAAATATGTACCTTAGGCTGTTATTATAATTAAGAAATGATCAAGCAATAATCAGTGGAAAGCAAGCTTATAATATAGATGATTTTCTTAAAGTCTGGATAGCATCAAACTCAGGTTAAAAGAAAGTGGATCATAAGTGAACACAAGCAACATCTAGGCGTAATGGAAACGCGCCTAACTTATACATTCAAGGTCTCGAGTTCGAGTACTATGCTGGTCGGTTCAAACACAATTTTTGTTTTTCTTTTTATTTTCTCCTGTATGGTTTGAAATCTGATACCTACCTAAATATATACTCAATTTTTACTTATAATCTATCATACAAAACAATATTTCTTGCTTTATTATTTTTGAAACCCTTTCCTACAACTGTTCTAGGAATTTATATTTATATTTTTGCCCAATATCAACATGTACACAGATATACATGTACATGTCAGTGTCTTTGTTCATTTTCCAGAAAACTGAGCTCAAATGTTCCCTTGCTTCATTGATTTGAAGTGAAACATTTGGCCTGACCTATGGCCTAACCATGTGGTTACTCTAGCCATTCTTTTGTTTGCATTTTACAACCCAGAATATACACAAAACATTGATACCTCTCCTTTTTAAAAACATGTTTATATATATTTGTATGAATCAGACACCTTGTGATCAGATATATATCATTCTTCCTAACCATAATTCTCTTTTTAAAAATATATCTTTAGAGTATATACACATTTTCTTGCATTTGGACATATATCAATATCATGAATTGAAAACATAGCAGTTTAATCCTTTTCTGGGTTTTCCCAATATAATTTTCTACATATCTATTTTTTTTGAAAGGACTCAGGATTAACTGAAATCATCATAAATGATTATGCTTATAAAATCCAGGTTTTTTCCTCTAAATCAAAACAACTTTAGCAAATAGGTTTTCAAATCAGTTTAGCATCAATATCCTTAGTACATACCAAATCAGAAATAACCAGAAACAACATAGCACATGTCTCTCACAAGTTCTTCCTACTTAATACATTTAGATAGCCATATTAATCAGGGAATACATGCATGAATTAACACATTCTAGCTTTTATTTCTAATTATCTTAGCATCCCCTATTCCATATCTTTTTAATCTTGCTTACTTAGCTCCATCACAACCTGCAAAAGCATTAGTGGCTGCCCCATTATAAATGAGACACCCCCATGTGCCATGAGCAATAAGGGTCAGATCTATGATCTGGTATGAGCATTTCTAACATATCCATGATATTAAGCTAAGGATACAGCATAAATATACTTTGCATACTTGACAGGTATTATCATATACAATACATAAGAGCAAACATATGCATTAAAACAACTTTTATCTGGAACTACTAAGGTTGCCTTTTCTTTTTCTTATAAATTCCTGGCCTCATCTGCTATAAGGAATCAAAGGGACACATTGCCATGAACTAATTAACATCATGGCACAAAGATCTCAGGACTTAAACAAGCCATGTGCCAACTTGTCTACTTCAAATAGGACAAGCATTCCAGCAGCCTTCTTGGCACAAAATCCTTAGTTATATCACTAAGTGTATTTATGTTCATTCTATCAATGATAGCTAGGTGTACAAACCACCTGTACACATGAAGCATACTAGTTACCTTGCAGACATAATATTGCAAGCAAGTTAAAGGTTACTTTCTAGAGGTATAACACCCCAGTCATTTCATCTCACATTATTTAGCATATAAACACCCTATTCAAGCATATACCAGAATATTTGCAACTGAGAATAAATGCATGGCTCTATTGGGTTTATTTTGATTTTGCAAGCAACTATGTTTAGCCAGATTTTTAATCTTGTTTAAACACAGTTTTTAGGCTTGTAAATTTCTGTTTGGTTTAGGGCTCAGCACTTATAGAGAAAGACTCCATTGCACCCTTAACCAATTATTTCAAGCCTCAGCACCATACCAATGTATATGCAGCTCATAGTTTTCTTTTTTTTCATTCTTTGTCTTAAGCCATTATTCAGACTAGTTACAAATACTCTGTTATATGTTCTTTAAGGTTTTGGTATAATATACAGAGATGAAAATAGAACAACAAAGTTATACATCCAGCATAGCAGATCATATCTCATCAAACATTCATGAAACCATCAGTAGCCAACATAGTTTGTAAATCAAAACATGCAAAATATAGCATATAAAAGCTTGGCTGCCTAATCCCAGGTCTTAATGCCATGTGTATGAGTGAGGATACTCACCTAAATGCTTACACAAGCTTAAACCAGAAAACCCTTCAAATCTTTAGCCTTATCTTCCTCTTCTTCCTTAGGTTAATTAATTAGTGAGAGAGCAGTTTTCTGATTGGGCTCTTGGTTTAAATAAGGGTTCTATCTAGGGTTTTGGGTGATGCAAAATCCCTATTTTAGCCCAGACCAGAATCATGCATTTGGCATTGCATATTCCCTCCCTCCTAACCCTTAATGTCCCGGCCAATATTTTAAAACAAGGCTAAATTGTGCCCATTTTCTTTTCTTTTCAGAAAGTGATTACTTTAAGTATTTTTATTATACTTACCTCAAACATGATAATGGTGTGACTTTCTATTTTCTGCCTATGTACATTTGCTTTCTTGCACTTTGGTTCTTACTGTTTTAGTGATTCCTTTATTAATTTTCTGCTCAAATAATCTATGGATATATATATACATTTATACAACTATGGGTGTTAATTTAACTTTAACCTTTTATTTGCAGAAAACATGTGCATACTTATGTGCATTTCTACACCTATTATTCAAATAAAAATTTCACTTATTCATTATAAATCAATGTTCTCTTCTGCCTTAATTTTCAGACAAGTCATACATATGCATATATATATATATATATATATATATATATATATATACACACACATCCTCAGGAATTTTAATATTCATGTCTAGGCCTATATTTCCTTTATTTAAAACATTTTATCTAAATGTTTTCCTTCCTGGTTTTATCATTCAGGAATTCTGGATTTTCTCTTAGTGCTATAACTAGTGTGCACGTGCACACATGCACACAACCTTGCACCACTGAAAATCCCACCTATATAATAATTCTGATTTTCCCCCAGAATTTTAATCATTTATTTAAAAGAATTTTCCTCAAAATCTTGGGGTATTACACCATGATGAACATCCACCACCAAAACTCCATGCAAACACATAGCCAAACTCCTTATTCCATCACCACCTTCCTTTGTTCACCTCGGCCTCCACCTTGCCACCACCTTCTCCAGCACGTGACTGACCTCACCGCCGACCTCTGGCCACCACTTGACCTGACTTGACCTGTAGTTGAACCAGACCAAGCCACTTAGACCATAGGGCCGAGCCTATGTGAACCCATAACCTCTTTTGCCTTGACTCTTTGTATTCACTTGCTTTGTAACTCCACCTCTCTTCATATTCTTACCTAGGTCGAACCATTTACCTCAGATCTGAACCATGCCGAGCACTACTAGACCATGGTCAAGCCATTTTGATGATGTGGCCGAGCACATTTGTGTGGTTAAGCCCATTCATTCCTTTGTTGATTTATACTTTGCATTCTTTTAATTTATTTTGTGTTGAATATAATTCTTATATTTGTTTTATTTTATTTGTTGTATACAAGATCTAAATCTTGGCTCTCCCTCCACTCGTATTTGATTCGTGCTTTATCGTGCTTTCGGGAGTTGTTTGTCTTGTGTTTGATTTGGATCTCTAGCTTTAGAGGTGAGTTTTTCACACTAGACATTCGTACTTATAGAATTGTAAAATAATGACAAGTGGATATGTAAAATTGATATGCTATGTTAATAAACCCATACATGCCTTTGATACGATTTATATGATGTTAAAAATCTGCTTATAAACCTATCACATCATCTGATATGTTATATTTTGTTATATTGTTTATTTTATTTCTGTTTCTCACACTGCAAGTTCCCTATAGAATAGAATCACTATGGGTTGAAATAATACATACCCGAACGGACTTTAGAATAGGGAAAAATCGTTACAGGCTCAAATGGTAGGCTTGGGCGATTTTTATTGACTTGGGATTGCGGGTTTGAAATGAGAGAACCCGGATTTTTCTTTGTAAATTATTGATTGAAATGATATATTATCCGTATCACTTGACTTAGGTTAGAAAATATTATACAGACCCGTGGTTATTATATATAATTTTTCTGGAAACATTTAGTAATTTTAAATGTAAAAGATGATATTCTGAATTAAATTTGGATTTTATTGATTTAAATAAAGTATAGTGATTTTTCTATGAGTTAAAATATGTAAGTAAATAAATGGTTAAATTGTAATTTGAAGATATAACTTAACTTGAAAATTTGAGATTTGGTTTGAAATGGAAGTTTAAGTTAAGTTAAACAAATGGAAATTAAGTTTTATTCATGAAATGGTATTTTAAAATAAATTGTTAAGTTAATTGTTAAAAATACAAAAAATAAGAAAATAGTGCACTTTGATTTAATAAGTGAATCATTATTAAAATTTGGATATTCATTAATGAAATTTTATTTTATAAAATCATAAGTAAAAGGTTATCCAAATGACCATTTTTGAAGTGAAAAAAATATGATTTTATAAGTTAAAATGGTTAAAATCGAAGTTTATTTGTTTCTGAAATTTTATAATAAATTTGGAATTAGAATTGGTAGCACTTCAGAAATGCTGTCGTTGCTAAAACAAACTAAAAATCTAAAGTAAATGATACTGCAGCACTTGGTAAGTGTTGTGGTTGCTGAAAGTGAACTATAGGTTAAACTAACTAAAGGGCTGCTATAGCACTTGATAAGTGCTGTTGTTGCTGAAAGAAAAACAAAAAGCAGAAACTAACTAAAGGGCTGCTGTGGCACTTGATAAGTGCTGCTGTTTGCTGAAATGAAGAGATTTTCAAATGAACACTGAACTACTGCAGCAGTTTTAATGCTGTCTTTTCAGAAATGAACTGTTTTCAAATATAACTTACCGTAGCATTTTCTAAGTGCTGCGAATGCTGAAATTTCAATGTTTTGAAGTATTTAACTGAATAAATGAGCTTCAAAAATGCTAAATTTTTGGGAATTGAATATTTGATTTGAAAGAATAATGTCTTTATTTTTAAATGGTTTAAATGAATTATTTTGATTGGAAAAAAATAAACCATTTTGAAAAGTATAACCACGGGTTATAATAACAATTGGTTGTTAAAGAGACTGGCATCGGATATGGACATACTCTCTGTCGATATCGAAAACCACTTTAACAACTGTGTACGCGGTGGAGATTCCAGAATGAAGTAGGATGGTGGCGACGATCCTATTGAGGTATATACGTGGACCCGACTCCCGTGAGTTGGCATAAGGTGGCTAAAACAAGAGCGATTGACGGGCCAATGAGGTAGCACCTCTGATCGGACACACTTCTTCGATACCATTCTATTACTTTTGTGATTGATTGGGTGCACCCCTTTGATTTTGGGAGTGTGGCTCGAGGTGGGCGGTAGTGGCTGCTATGCGCTACCCCCAGCCTGGATGCGTAATTGGTATATCTACATTGGCATTGCCTAGTTGTGCCGTGTCACCTACCCTAGCGCGCCTTGTATGAGTTTGATTTGTGTCGTACCTATGGAGTATCTTCTCGTAGCCCCCAATCTGGAGGTACGCAGGTACTGTATAGACTATGGGCACTATTATGTGTTAAGGTGGAAAATGTAAAGCCTTAACGCTATTTAAAAGTAAGTTTACATTATTATTAGGCATTATTATAATAGCGTATATTACTACATAGTAGATAGTTTAACGGATCCTTAAAGAATGGGCGATCCCAAGCATTCTTTAAGTTACTTGTGCATTTCTATTACAGTTCACTTGAGTTGGTTTACATTGTATAAGTATGTATGTCCTAACTCGAGTGTTTGTATTTTTTTTATTTACGCTCGGGTCAGCCTGAGTATTACAGCTTTGGATTCACCTTCTGGAGCTAGAGATTTCTTTAGTTTATCTGCCTATCTAGTTGTCTTTCCATTTCAGTTATTTCATTCATCTTTGCTTATGTAATTGGGAAATTATGTATTCATACTTCTGTTGTATCTGTTTTTTTTCAGACTATGTACTTTGAATCTGTTTTGAGACTATGTAATTTTAGTGGCTTCATGAACCACTATCTATTTTAATTTCTTCTACGAGTTATTCTGATATTCTGTGTCTGTCATTCTGTGATTGGTTATATTTGCTCCAAATTTCTTTACAATCTACTGTTTTGTATTATTCAAGTCCGACATGTGTGGATTTATTGTCGATTTGAATTGTCCAAAGTAATGGGCCATTACAACCTTACTGTGGACCAGCCACTATATAACTCCATACACAGCAGCCAATAGTATTTACGAAAGATTCACGGAGCAACCACTGTGGATCCAGACGATATATATAGCTCCTTACACAGAAGGTAATGGTGGCTACGAAAGACACCTATACTAAGCGCTTGGAACTCATAGCTATTACTGAGCACCCAAATGGAAGTCGCACGCGTAACTGCCACCATGCCCATGCTAACTTTTCTCCACCTATTGGGTCTTCTTATTACCTTAAGATCTAGCATAAGCGTGCCCCTCATCCCACTTCAGGCTAACGTTAGATCACTGTGTGTCCATAGAAAATAAGGGTAATGCTGTTGGTACTGGCCCTTCATCCAAACAATATCTAGTCGCGCCCTTATCCAAATCCCTCGTGATTTGGACTTATATTTGACCAATTATTACCATTCCTAGGATAAGCGTTCCCTCGTCTCTCTTCAGGCTAATGTGAGACTATCGTTTTGTCTAATAGGGAATGCTATTTGGTACAGGTCCTACTTTCATTATTGCTTATTACCTTAGATAAATTATTTAAATAAGCCTTTATTACCATCTTTACTTTCTACGCTTATTAATTTATCCCAAGTCTTAAAATAAGCCTCATTCTATTCTTTTTCTTATTATAACCTATGTTATAATCATGCCTATTACTTAACCCAAGGTCTAAGTGTGAAAATAAGCTTCTTTCATCTTTTACTCTATTTAGTTATAATTATGCCAATTATCTTTAATTAGTCCAATTCTAATTATAATTAGGCGTAATTTCAGTCCAATTCCATTATTTATTACAGTCTTGAAAATTTACATCTTATTTTCTTCATTCAATATTCTCACTTATATAATCCATATTCATGTTTAATTTGTTCTTATCCATACGTGAAGGAAAGGGGGATGAAGAGAATAGACGCTTGCATAAAATCCAAAACGTCGAAAAAGATGTAAATAAGAAATAAATAACAGTAAATAAACTTAAATACTGTAAATAAACTGTAAATAAATAAAAAGCTATGCTTAACAATAATAAATTATAATTAACAGAAATAAACTAAAATTACTTAAAAGAATAGCTGAAAAGGAAATAGATTGAAAATAATTCTAAAAACTATAAATACACTACTAAAAGGCTATTCCAAAAATTGTAGTAAAACTACAACTATTGGAAACCCTATTATTTTAAATTACTTAAAGAAATCTTAAAATAATTACAATCCCTGACCGCTGGTCCAAATCTCTTCATTTGGTCTTCCCAGATACACTTGGTGTTGTAAAATAATTTAATTTATAACGATTTTCCCCTTTGGAAAAATTATTCCATTTAGGGTCCTTCCTAGAAAGGTGAACCCAATTGGAGAAATCCTAGAATGAGAAAAGGTGTTAGGTCTAAGGGTCTATTTAAAGGGGTAGAAGTGGATCTCAGACCGTTGGATTTGGGGATTGAATAGGATGCGACCACGTCATAGGCTGAATATGAGCCATCGAATGGAAGCACGGAAGGACCAGATGGAATAAAAGAATCCAAAACAACGTGTATGAAACTTCTGCTGACTCATTGCTGTGTCAAATCTTACAATGCACCTCGTCAGTGCCTTATCTTATATTTAATTCACTTAATTACACCCTCAATAATATACAAACTATAAATAATGTTTTCTTATCCTCAATTAATTTCTAATTTTTGCATTTTATTTCAAGTTAAATTTCCACGCGTCTCTCTTTATTCGCATGCTTCATTTTAGTTTTCAACTTCCCATTTAATTTACATGATTACGTCTAGAATAAATAAATAAACAACATATCAATATCTTTTCACATTTACCTCTGAAATAAATAAATTAACACGTGAATGGTTATATCTACATTTTTTTCCATATTCACATATGTTGTAATTAGATAAATAACATATGTCCACAAACGTGTATATATGTTGTGTATTAATTAGTAACCTTATTCTTTACCTTTAAATTGAGCAATCAATTACATTAATTAATTGGTATAAATGTTTTTATGTTCAAAAACCAAACAGATCCTTATTTCTTACTAATAAAGAAATAACATGCCTTATCTTTTCTGTAAGAAATGCAATCCTTCCATAATATGCTCTTGCCTTTTCTTTTCAAAATATAACGTTTATTTTATTAAATGCCTTCTATTTTATAAATATATGGTTACAATTTCTCTCATTTACAATAATCCATCTCATTTGAACAACGTCATCTTCACTTTTCAAATTTATAAAAGTAGATGCCTTCTTTTTAAATATACTATTATATATATTATTTTTTTCCTTTTTTTGGTAACAAAACAAACTCCCTGTTTATAAAACCAAACATATATTCAAAAATTAAAAGTTCATTTCATTTATCTCAAAACATGCATTTATTTCTATTTAAAATCTTCATTCCATTTGGACATAAATGCAAGTTCTTATATTAACCTCTGTCTGCGATCTCCACCCTGCCCCCCGAGTCCACGAGGGAATCCCGAAACATGTCCTTCTGAACGAGCATCCATATCCCAATCAACGCCAAACTGCACAGTGCCGCCTGGTACCCTTCCTGGAATTGAGCCAACATGATTCGAGGGCGTGCCCCTAGCTCAGGGACTATTCCTAATGGTCCCACTCTATCTTGAATCCTGGTTGCTCAATCTTCCTGATCCTGACTCTGAACTGTCTCTGCTCCTGCTGCTCCAGCTTCACGATCCCTGTTTCCAGCATTTCCTATTGTTACGTTCTCTTGATTTTGCACTCCGGCTTGTCCAACTTCTCGGAGTAGGTTCTACATCATCTCCTCTTGCCTTTTCAACATCCATCATCATCTCCATCTCATCTCTGGCGATGAAAAATGAGGTCTGATTAGCTCCTAAAGAGGCCTCCTGACTTCCTTCATGCTGACTCCTTTCCGTTCTCTGCCTCCTTATTGATTGCTTAGCCATTGCTTCCCAAAATCTGATACTTTGGCTTTCCAAATCCGAACTCCAAATCTGGTATAGCGGGTGCTAGTCCCTTCTCAGTGAAAGCACCAAAGTGTTTGTGCCAAAAATGGTCATAAACCCGAAATGCAATGAAAGCACCAGTGTTTACACACAAATCCTTAGTATCCAGTCATAGATCTCAAACCCAGATGATGTAGAGAGTAAAAATGAAGAAATAACAAAATTAAAATGAAATAAAATGGGAAAAGACACAAGATTAATAATGGTTCGAATATCTCCGGCCTACGTCCACTTTGAATTGATCATTTTATTCTTTTTATATTGAGATTAAAGTTATAAGCCTTTGAAATCAGTAAACAAAATGATCGAGTTTCGCCCAGAAAAGTAGAAGAAGATCCCTTTTTAGTTTCCATAGAGCTGCTATTTAAAGGTGCAGATTTGAAATTATCCACCCCAAAACTTGGAATACTGCTTCTCATGCGCAGGTGGCCCACCAGATCGATCTGGGGTCGTTTGGGATCGATCCCGATTGATCCAAGTACAATTCGCATCGATCCAAAAATTTCCCAATGAAGCTCAGATCGATCGTGGACGTTCTTGAGTGAATAAGAAAGCCTTTGTGAAAATTTCATAGCATTTGGACTTGTATAATAAGAGTTATGATGGATCCAAGTTTGTTTTTGTGAGTAGGCCGAGGGCTTCGTATACATGGATTTCGTATCCATCAATTTGCCTCCATCACTTCGTATCCATCAGTCCCCATGTCCATAGCCGTAGCTTTATATCCATCCGAGTTCCACGCTTCAATCCATGCAATGTGCTCCTCCCCTTGACCAGTTTTTTTGTATTGATCGATACAAAGGCGATCGATATGAAATAGCCTATGAGTGCTCGCCGCTTTTCGTATCCATCCCTTGCACCTATCTTCATATCGATCCTAAGTGTCCTGATGAAGCATGTGACTTCGTATCCATCCCAAGTGTGTTCTTCGTATCGATCAATAAGTGATCAATACAAAATGCTCATCCGAATCCCCACAAGCATTGCTTCATTCTTCGTATCGATCCCAGCCTTGATCGATACGAAGTGCATTGACGTATTTTGCCATCCAAACAATACGTGCGTATCGATACAAATTTCATACCCATCCATCTGTTTCCTTCCTGAAGTCTACTTGTCGATGTAAAGTGCATTGATACGAGATGCATCGATTTAAAGACCGATCGATCCAAACCTATCATCACAATGATCGATACGGAGGTATCGATCCAAAACCATTTCTCTCCAATATTGTCCCATCCATAACTCATGCATATGAGCTCTGATTGACCTGAAATTCAAAGCGTAGCTTTATCTAGCCTTGTTTATCATTCCCAATCGATCCCACCTTGATTGGAGCTTGGTCCAATTTTGACGGTATCGGTCATAGCCCTTTTTCCAATCGATCTCCAATCCTGATATTCATCCTTCTTAGCCAATTTGTTGATATCCTAGCCTTGAACAGAAGGTGGGTAACAACTTCCGTTTTGATAGTTATGCCAAAAATTTGAGGTTTTCTTGGTAAAAATGATGTTTTAAAGGAGTTGTCCTACTTTTAGTAAATCATTTCAGAATTTGTATCATTTGGCAAAATTGCTATAAGCTTTGATATGCTTCAAAATTTTGAGATCTGGATTATGTTTTGAAAAGCTATTTGATTATGCTCCAACTTTTTTTTCGAAATCACCAAATTATTTTATGATTTTAACACCTTAAACTTAGTCGCAAGTCACACACATGAAAATGTAACATCGTTTTTTGTTATATAAGAGATTTATGAGATTTTAAAATATAGAAAAAGATTTGGAATTCATTTGTAAGGATTAAAATTCTTATTTTTGGTTTTTTAAAAACTGGAAGAAAAATGGTAATTCAAATTTTTTTAAAAGTACATAAAGGCCTTTGGAATGTTTGATTTCTATGTGTTTTAATTCTATATATTAGGATGTTGAATAAATAGATTAGTACCGTCTGGGATGGCGCATTCATTATTTTTTTCGGTTATTTCATTAACTCATATTATAGAATAATTGTTGATTTGATTAGTGTGGTTTACTAGCTTTTAGTAAACGATCAAGTATTACTGAGTGGTTTGGGACCCTCAAGTAATACTCCTTTGATGACTATTGCTTAGTAGATGTCACTTAATTCTGGAGATGGATTAAGAATTTACGATAACATTTAGAGGTGACTCCTTAGAGGTTAGTAGTCGAGAATAATATTACTCTTCAAGAGTATAAGGTGGAGACATGTTGGGATATATAGATTTATCCTGTAAGGGCTGACTAGTCGAGGATCATTATCTACCCTTAGTGCTAGTAGTCGAGGATATATGGAGATGTTCTCATAAGGACCTATATTGTTGAGACTATTTGATGTGACTCTCATCAGGACTCAATGAGTCGAGCATATCAGCAATCACTCTCATTAGGAGTCGTCGAGTCAAGAGTATTAGTTATTACTCTCAATATGATTTATCAAGTTGGGAGCAATTGTTGTCACGCTCGTCCACACTCTTAGAGTCGAGATTACTAGATATCACTCTCTTTTTTAACTTATATAGTCGAGAGTATTTGTCGGGAATCTATGTCCTAGGGTTCACGCCACTATGGAGAGCGCATAAATTAGACCTACCAAATAGGCTAGCTATCCATCCTAGTTGTCTGATTGTGGAATCGCACCACGGATCTGTGATGTTTTCTAGTTAAGTTTGTAGACCGAGAGTTATTTCTCTCATTATAGACATTGCCCCGATGTCACTTAAGGACCAACAGTCCATTACCAAAGGCAAGTAGGAACGGTGACCAATGCTCGGCATAGTCTGACAGCGTGTTTACGAAATTGGATCAATATGAGTGTCACAATTCTAGGAGTAACTAATGGACTGTCGAAAATAAATAGCGGTCATTAGCGTATCCTAGAGCAGTGCTGCAGTACGTCAGTCTTCCATCTGGGTGACTTAGATAGATCAATTATACTTAAGAAATATTGATATTATCACCTCATTAGAGACGATGACCATATGACATTAGAGACTTGGTGCGTGTTAGTCTGTCATTTAAGATACCCTAACCAAAGATAACTATGTGTTGTCTATTTATGACAGTAGAGACATGCTGCGAACTTGTCAGTCATTCTCTCATAATAGCCTATGGCTGAGAGGTCTCCTTTTTGTATGATTTATTTGATCTATCTCATAGGATTATTCAGCCAAGAGTTTCACCTCTCTAAGGGCTGGGGGTCGACATATATGATTTTATACATTGACTAATTTGGATATTTATTGAGTTTGATTTTCTTGATATCTCTGAGGGCCTAACAGTCGGAAGTTATCTCTTCCATTAGAAATATAGGTCGAGATAATTATTGGATATCGATTTTATTGTTTTGCATGGATTGCATTTTTTTGGGATTTGTATTTCTTGTTATCTCCTAGACTATTAGTCAAACGTATTTATTTCCATTACGATAAAAGTTGAGATTGTATTCCTTATATTGATTTTCGTAATTTTTATGGATTTCATTCTGTTGAGTTCATTTTCCTTAACTTATCTCATATGGCTTAACTGTTTGAAATTATTACTTCTATTAGGGTTGTGAGTCGAGATTTGATACTTTGTTTATTTTGGATTATGCCTTCTTGATTTAAATTTCTAGGGCATGATGGTTAGAAGTCTTCACTTCCATTAGGACTACAAGTTAGGCTAGATATTTTGGTTGTTGACCCTTGTATTTGGTATGATTCGGGGAATCATTCCTTTATTAGTGATTTTGTGGGCAAGTAATGTGCTTGTCTAAAGCATTTTTTGATTTTGATGTGTTTTGATCGTATCACCGATTTGTGGATGCTATGATTCTTATATGCTTATTGTTATAAGCTCACCTTAGATTTAGATATAGTCTGACCTGTTTATTATTTATATAATACTCGGTCAGTCCAAGACATTTCAGGTTCAGGGACAGCGACACCAGCTCGTGTTTTAGGCATAGAGGAGACTAGGATGCGATATTATTGTATATCAGCTTAGTATTATATAATTCCACATGTGTAAATTTGGGTGTTGTATATTGGACATATTACATGTATTTATGTATAACATATTATCGCTGCGATTCTAACTCTGTGTTTTTGTTTATGTACTGTATATTGTGTATTGTTCTATCCTGAAGGCACGCATATTTACTGCTTTGTGCCTGTCCATTTAAAATGATACTGTCCACATCCTAATAAACGGAAAACTACACCAAACACTGATTCATCTAGAAAAACAGAGAAGAGCCTATACTGCAACATTAGACGATTCAGACACATCCTCAAGTGATAATGAATTAGATATAGAAATTGTTAACATGTGCTTCACAGTAATACGTAATTTAGAACAACATGGTTAAATGGATCAAGAAAAGGTACGCTTTTAATATATCAAATTTTTTAATTTCTTGAATGAATTTTTTTGTTGCTTTATTGTTTGTTAGGAATATCATATGAATTAATAAAAATATTAGTTGAATATTGTGTGACTATATTTTAAATTTATATATTTTATATATTTTAATAATATAAAATATATTTAATTTTTTTTAAAAAATTACTATTTTGTAAATAGAATAACTATAAATAGATATATATATATATATAATAAAATAGGATACAGTTAAACAAAAATCATTTTTAAAATTTTTGACCTATATGTCAACATACCCCACATGCATATGTCAATATATGTAGGTAGATTTTGATCGAATTCAAAATTTGAATTTTCCTCCATCTTTTCACCAACTTCTATGTTCTGAAAAAAGGTCTCTTGACCAGAGAACATGTCCTTTGATTCTCTATTTATTTACTCTATCTTCATCTATTCATTTTGCACTTTCATTTTCAAATTCAAAAATCATAAACTCTCTTATCACTTAAAATTACTCTTCAATGGCATTCTCAAGAAATACTAAGGCAACTATAAGGCTTTCTAAGAAAATAAAAGAATATCTTTTTAATGATCAAGAAGCCATGCAAGCCTATATTAAGTATATATCTTGTGGAAAAGTCTTTCCTGGAAGATTTGCTATTTTTGAAGATTTTCCTATTTATGATCTTTTTAATCTTTGTTTGCAAAATGAAATTCTTGGTTTAATTGATTCTTCTAAAAATTATTTCATTTTTTACCAAAATCAGTGAAAATGTTTTAGGCAAATTTAAAAGGAAATTTTTATGATGGAAGAGAATGAGAAGTTCGGAGTAGAGTCAAGGGGACATAAATTATTTTTAATTATGAACCTTTGGGTCACATTCTTGGATTCAAATCTAGTGGAATGGAACTTTCAACTTTTCAAATTGATTTTTTAAATCCTAAAGTAGTTCATGAAATTTTTGAAAGTGATGATGGTTTTGAATTTTAAAAAAACAATTTACGTCCAAAAGCAATAATTTTAAGCCTTCTTTTTCAACAAAGTATCACTCCTAGAATGGGTAATTATAATAACCCGACACAAAAGGTTTTCAAAGCTCTTTTCTCCATTTATGGTCGATACGACATAAATTGGTCCCCACTCATTTTGGATGAACTTTTTCCTAAAAATCTTTCTAAACATGAAAACAAACTATTTCATGGTGCGTATCTTAATCGTGTTTTCAATTATTTTGGTGTTGACCTTAAATGAGAGGAAACAATTTCTCAAAAAATATTTGATAAGACCAACATTTCTCTTATGCATATTTCATCCTTTTTGAGCCTTATGAAATGCTTGCGAAAAAGGAAAAAAGGTCGGCTTAGGAAGAGAAGCAAGAAATATGAGAAGAGGAAGAGGAAGGAGAGGAAATGGAAGTCAAGGAGGAAGAACAAGAAGAGGAGAGGGATACTTCCTTGGAAAGTATCAATATGCCACCTAATCCATCCTACAAAGATCTTCTCAAAAATCAAGAGAAGATCATTCACAAAAAAAAGTGTAAGAAATCATTCTCAAAGAGATTTACCTTAATTTTCAACAAAATGGATAAATTCCTTGGAATGATCATCCACTTGCTTGGTGGTTCTTCTTCATCTTCATCCACATCTTTCTAGTTGTTTGTTTAAGCTATCTTTGTTTATGGATTTCCTAGTTTTAAGTTTATGTTGAATCCCATGTACCTTTCTCTTATTCCTTGTAGTCATGCTTATTATCAATGAACATTCTATTTCTTACTGTTATACATTGTCACTTATCTTTGGAAAGTCATGCAAATATAATAGTATAGGAAAAAATAATAGAATTGTAAAATAAAGTAGTTTTGAAAAATACATTGCAAATGTCGACATATGCATATCATGTATAACGACATATAACGACAAGATTTCAAATTTTTTTGGAATTAAAAAATAATAACTACCAAACACTAATTCATTTCAAACGACTTCTTACCACTATATATACTTATTCACTCTAGAAAATCAATATTTTAAGCTTGTATCTTCACTCCTTTTAATTCCAAAACTCTAATAAAAATTAATGGCTTCTCCTATCCAAAAAATAACCGAAAACCTCGAACGATCTCTTGAATCATTCAAAAACATTCTTTCTTTCATCCTAAGAAACCAGAGGCACTTAGAATTGAGTCAAATGCAGATGATCAAGGAGCAAGAAAGGCATTTCGACGTGATTTGGTGAATGATTTCTACCTTGAACAAAGAAGAACCTGAAAGTACACGTGTAGTACTAAGGATCGTGTAATATGGTATGTTAATGCGGAAACTGGTAATAACAGTAAAGTACAAATTAAAGTAAGCACACCAGGAATTTTTATACTGGTTCGAACTTCCCGTTCTACGTCCAGTCCCAGAATACCCTCTGGATTTAAACTAAACCCCTCACTTAACCCGGAGGAATAGGTATACGACACCTGAGCAGCCGAACAAGAATTTTTCCGCCTCAACAGCCGAAGAGGACTTCAACTTAATACAAATAGTTTGTTGACGAATGTGTTCTGAATAACACTGATTGTCTTTTGATAGTACAACTTTCCTATAATCAAATCCTCAAGAGTATATATGTGTGTGAAGATTTAGAAGGAAGATAATCACGTAGAATCGAAGTATATGAATAAATTCAAGGATTCTAGTGATATTAAATAAGAATAAATGCTTTTATTTGCAGAAATGAATAGAGATTAGATTTCAGAAATATAAACAAGAATCGGTTATTGTAGAAGTGAATTGAATATGTTTATATAGTTGTAGAAGAGTTGTAATCTTTCATGAAGTGTTTTAGTTAACAGTTGTGTCCATACCTCTTGAAATAGAGGACATTCCTCTTCATGAAATGATCGCGTCTCTTTAGAAAAATAGCCGTTTTTCTCTGGTCGGTCGACCGGAAAACCTGGCCGGTCAGCTGAGTTTAAAACATATATAAAACAGAAAGTCACTGTGCACATGATACAGGGTCGGTCGACCGAGGATCCTGGTCGGTCGGCCGACCTGGTGTTATATGCACAGTGAACATAGTTTTTGCTATAAAATGTTTTGTGTGCGTGTGTGACTATTTGAGGAATGATTTTAACATTGTTCTAAGACTCAAATAAAATAAAATATCCATACTAATCTCTGGATTGTAAGATTATCTCCATTGTAGTGCACGGTATGCACTTATTCTCTTTTTGTCGTTTTCATATAGTATTCTCGTCGTATGATCTCTGAAACTTGTGTCATGAATCAAAACTCATGAATCAACATTCTCCCCCTTTTTGATTGATGACAATACTTATGTGACGAAGTAATATTGACATATATATTATAGTTCTCCCCCTGAGTATATGGCGACTTTTCTGCAAAAATTCGTTAGTTTGCATACATTTCTCCCCCTTTGTCATCGACAAAAAGGAATACTTATAACAAATTTAAAGTAATGCAAAACATTTAAATTTACATGGTACATTCTTGAGCTTAATTAGAAATAATTTAAAGATGTTTGCTTAGAACATATCATAACAATTAATTAAGAAACAAATAAAGTACAAGAAATTCTTGAAAGTAAATAATTTTAAAAATACTACAATTACTCCTCATCATCGTCGGTATCCCACTGTTTTGGATGAAGATTTTCATCGAGAGGAGCCAGTTCCTTACCCCGTCTTTGAGTGGTAGGTGCGGGGTTGCCGATGTGCTGGAACTTGTGTTCTCGGATGTAGACCAAGAGAAATTTGGTGCTGGTCTTTTTCCAGGAGCAACAAATGAAGCACCGGCTTCAGAAGAGCATGATAAGGCATCCCATAAATTTACGAAGAAGCCTTTGATCTTCTTGAAATGTCCATCAATTTTTCGAAGGCGAGAATCCAAAGCTAGTTGATTTTGGGCCAAAATATCAATGGCAGCCGCTGTGCTAGTACCGGGAGGTGGTCTTTGGATAGAGGTCTGACGAGTTATACGTTCTGTAGAATGAGTGGATGGTTGAGGTGTAGAATAGCTGCGACGTAGTTGTTCTCGTGGAATGGTACGCCATTGCTGAAAGGTGGTGATTTGGGATGGTGCATCGGGTAACTTCATTAATTTTATTGTTCGTGAGTCAAAGGTACGAACTTTGGATGTTTCGGATTCCGGAGCATGGGTGACAAAGTTATTAATCAACCGCATTATGTATTCTCCATAATAAATATGGAGCATTTTCCCTTGGTTGAATGTAAGGAATTCATCCATGAGAAGTTGTGTCCAATTTACCCGAATATTTCCACACATAGCATATAACGCCTTGAAGTTTTCGGGATATACTAAGTGGTATGACCCTCCTCTTGGAACAATAGACTTCATCATGAATCGATGAAAGAGTCGTGCTTTAGGTCGGAGAGATGAAGTTTGCCTTAAATCGGTAGCATCATCTTCAAAGAATAGATGACTTAGGCGATCACGAGTTGATGTATTACAGTCTACATCATGTAATGATATTCCACCCGGTCGAGCATTTAAAATATGATTCATTCGATCAATGGAGAGAAAAATCGAAGTGCCACAAACCGATGTCCAAACACAATTTTCAGTGTTTCTCGGTGGATTTACAAGGTTGAGATTTGCTAGGAATAACTTTACCATTATATGATTAATTTTCAAGTTGTTCTTCCTATGGTCAAGAAAAGCATCAAGACCACTTTCAAGAGCGGCATTTTCAACACCGTAGGCGGTAAAATCAGGATAACTTACAAAAGACTCCTCAAAGATTTTTGCATCTTGAAGCCTTATCCATCTTTCTAAAGCTTTTTCACTTACTAGCCAAGAAGCAATCTGAGAGTCTACAGGAGTTGAGGAAGATTGGCCAGCAGTAGTCTTAGATTTCTTCTTGGGTGCCATTTTTTTTTTGAAGAATTTGAAGAAATTTAGGAAGGTTGTAATGGGGGCTAGGGTTAAAATCTGTTGTGGGAGAGTAAAGTGAAGAGGTGAGATAAAAAGGTGAATGGTTGGGTTAAAATATGTAGGCAACTTCAGCAGTAAAAGTTCGTTCGGTCGGCTGAAATCCCTGGGTCGGTCGACCGAGTTGAGGTTCAGAATAGTGCTGAAACTTTCGGGAAGAACTTCGGTCGACTGGTGCAGGGTATTCAGTTGACCGAGTTAAAAAATGTTCTAATGTCATTCTGGAAACAAGTTCGGCTGACCGAGACAGGTTGTTCGGTCGACCGACTTGTAAGAAATCTGTTTTTAAAAAACTTCTCGGGACAGCTTCGGTTGACCGATTCAGATTTTTCGGTCGACCGAGGCATGTGAACAGACTAGTTTATGCTGTCTTTCAAACAAGAATTATAGAAGTATAATTATATTATTACATTATATATATCTATACATCTTATTCAAAATAATAACATCTATATAGTAAATTATAGCCATGGTGCATCAGCATCGACGTTCCCATGAATTTGGAGATGGAACGTTTTCTACCGGTGACCATATTGGAGCTATTGGAGATTGAACATGGTTAGAAGGAGATGGAGTTCTGTAAGAAGGTTCAGCAACATCATCCTTCTTAGATGAACAAAATTTCATGGCAATCTTTTCAAGGAAGCTTAAACGTCTTGCCGTGACTTTCTGTTCGTAATAAAGTTCCCTTTGCATATTCATCTGTTGTTGTTGGTAGTGATGAATTGCATCAATCTTTTGTTTGGTTGATGGAGATACTACCATTTCCTTTTTCCCTTTCTTTTTATCAGGTGTATAACCTGTATGGGAGTCTTCTCATGGTTTCCACCTGTGTCGGGGGTCATTATCTGGAGAGGGGAATTCTAAAACACGATTAGGCATTGAAAAGTAGGTTGGGGACCATTTTCAGTGATGCGATCAGAATAGTCGTCGTCCGGGGATGTATAAGAAAGATGAGAAATTGTAGACGTCATTGTTAGAAGACATTTTTGTTTCAAGTTTTGTTTTGTAAGTAGATTTTTTTGTATCTTATGTTCTATTCAATAAACATATGTATGTATATATAACCATTTATTTCTAAAAAAAATAGTGGTTTAAAATCAAATTTTAGTTTTAATCACAGAACTTTTTAAACAAAAACTGTTTGTAAATGAATGACATACAATGCTTAAGAGTCAAAATAGTATATTTTGAAATTAAGTTTTAATGGTACAAATTAGAAACAGAGCTGGAACAAGAAACGCCCATAGCTCAAGTGGCTATACTACAACATCTAACATATAAGTCAGAGGTCATGAGTTCGAGTGCTGCTTTGGTCAGAAATAAAATAATTTTTGTTTTTCCATATTTTTGCATATTTTATTCATAAGTCTTTAGACGACATTATACCTAAATCACGTCGGTATTAAAATTTATGTGACAAAATCTTTTGTGCCAAAGACAAGAATCTTTTTCTTTAGCTACTAGACACAAATTTGAATTATTATTAACATTCATATTTAGGATATAAATATTTTTATCTCTATTTCCTTCGAAAATGATGTTGTGATTTTTATCAAAAATGTTGCATTTATTTTCTGAAAAAGTTATATTAAAACCTTTATCGCATAGTTGACTAATACTTAATAAATTATGTTTTAAATTTTTAACTAATAAAACATCGGTAATGAGAGGTAAATTAGATGTACCGTTGCTATTAACATTGCCTTTGCCGATGATATATCCTTTTGAGTTATCTCCAAAGGTGACTGCTCCTCCATTTGAGTATATAATGTTTGATAACATTTCTTTGTTTCCAGTCATGTGTTTTGAGCAACCGCTATCTAAAATCCATTTTCCTCTCTTCTTATGTGGTACATCGTCTGACGAAGCCATGAAGCATACATTTGCTTGTTCATTATCACTTTCACTCTCTGATGAGGATGATGAGTCAGTGTCGTCCCAAGTGACTGAAAAAGCTTTTCGTTTGGTTTTGTCCTTCTTGAAATTATTCTTTTTACGATCTGGACAATCTTTCTTCATGAGTCCTTTCTTATGACATTCATAACATTCCATTGTTGAAGATGATGGTTTGCTGCTATTGGAATTGTTGTTGGAATTATTTTTGTTTCCCTTGAATTTGTTTCTGTTGAATTTCAAAAACTTTTTCAAATTTTTAGCGATCATGGCCATATCTTCATTATCTGAGTCGGAATCATCTTTTTCTGCTTGGAATGCTACATTTTTCTTTTCTTATGCTCCATTTCGTTTTGCCTGCAAATTTACTTCGTAGGACATTAAATTACCTATCAACTCTTCTGGTTTTAATGTTGACAAATCAGTTGCTTTTTCAATAGCTAGAACTTTTCGTTCCCATTCATCCGTTAAAGAATTCAAGATTTTTGTGACAACATCAAAATCAGTAAACTTTTGTTCTAGTGATAATAAAGCATGATAAATATCCTGAAATCTAGAGTACATGTCATTTATAGATTTATTTGGCCTCATTTTAAAATTTTCAAATTGATGTTTCAACATAGAAATTTTGCTCAATTTAACTTTGTTCGTTCCTTCATGTGAAACTTTAAGAGTTCTCCAAATTTCATAACCGGAAGTGCACATACTAACTCTATTGAATTCATTTCTATCTAATGCACAAAATAAAATATTCATTGCTTTTGCATTTGAAGTAGCATCTAGTTTTTGTGTGTTACTCCAAGTTGAGTATTCTCCAGTAGGAGTTGTATACTCTCTTTGTATAATATTCCAGATATCAAATCCACTTGATTGCATATAGATTCTCATTCTAGTTGACCAATAATTGTAATTTATACCATTGAAAAGTGGAGGTCGTGAAGTCGATTGACCTTCTGTGAAACTAGAATTAGTGTGAGTGTTAACATCGTTAATTTGTGTGGTTGCCATATTACTAAAAGTAAATATCAAATAACTTTGTGATGGTTATAGGATGACCTTGCTCTGATACCAAATGAAAGTACACGTGTAGTACTAAGGATCGTGTAATATGGTATGTTAATGCGGAAACTGGTAATAGCAGTAAAGTACAAATTAAAGTAAGCACACCAGGAATTTTTATACTGGTTCGAACTTCCCGTTCTACGTCCAGTCCCAGAATACCCTCTGGATTTAAACTAAACCCCTCACTTAACCTGGAGGAATAGGTATACGACACCTGAGCAGCCAAACAGGAATTTTTCCGCCTCAACAGCCGAAGAGGACTTCAACTTAATACAAATAGTTTGTTGACGAATGTGTTCTGAATAACACTGATTGTCTTTTGATAGTACAACTTTCCTATAATCAAATCCTCAAGAGTATATATGTGTGTGAAGATTTAGAAGGAAGATAATCACGTAGAATCGAAGTATATGAATAAATTCAAGGATTCTAGTGATATTAAATAAGAATAAATGCTTTTATTTGCAGAAATGAATAGAGATTAGATTTCAGAAATATAAACAAGAATCGGTTATTGTAGAAGTGAATTGAATATGTTTATATAGTTGTAGAAGAGTTGTAATCTTTCATGAAGAGTTTTAGTTAACAGTTGTGTCCATACCTCTTGAAATAGAGGACATTCCTCTTCATGAAATGATCGCGTCTCTTCAGAAAAATAGCCGTTTTTCTCTGGTCGGTCGACCGGAAAACCTGGTTGGTCAGCTGAGTTTAAAACGTATACAAAACAGAAAGTCACTGTGCACATGATACAGGGTCGGTCGACCGAGGATCCTGGTCGGTCGGCCGACCTGGTGTTATATGCACAGTGAACATAGTTTTTGCTATAAAATGTTTTGTGTGCGTGTGTGACTATTTGAGGAATGATTTTAACATTGTTCTAAGACTCAAATAAAATAAAATATCCATACTAATCTCTGGATTGTAAGATTATCTCCTTTGTAGTGCACGGTATGCACTTATTCTCTTTTTGTCGCTTTCATATAGTATTCTCGTCGTATGATCTCTGAAACTTGTGTCATGAATCAAAACTCATGAATCAACAGAACCAACCACCAATTCAGAGTGTACCATCAACAAAGATGCTGAAGATTGGGATGCTATAAAAGCAGATCCAATCTTTGGTACCGATGGATGGGTTGAAGTTCCTCGAAATGTCTAGTTCAAATAAGTTAGATTGTGTATAAATAATGATACTCGATTTGGTTTGGATTTGATTGGTTTGATTTATGTAGATTTGCTTGAATGGTGTATGACATTAACTTTGTTGGATTGAATGAATATCAAGATTGATTATGATTGTTTCACAATTAACTAATTTTACATATCACTTATTGTTTTTATGCAATCATTCTCATCGTCATTATATATAATTCTTATATGTATATGTATATATATCAATTAGTGTTTAATTTAAGGGGAATAATAGTTAACGTTAGAGTAAGAGTTAGTGTTAGAGTTATAGTTTTATATGGTTATTTTTGTTGATGGCAAAAGGGAAGAAATAAATAAATCTAGGCATATATTAAGGGGGAGTTTTGTAACCTATGGGGAGTTGTGTTATATTTTTTATAAGGAGTTGTCATTATCAAGAAGGGAGAGATTGTTAGTACCTTAGGTTTTGGTTTTGATGATAACAACTATTGGACATTATATAAAATATAGATACTAATGTTTTGTCAAGATATATATATATAGTGCAAGATATTAGACAAGTGTTAACTAAGAAGACTGTATAGTATTAAGAGTAGGTTCAAGATGATGATAATTAAATGCTCATGAGTATTGAAGAGTTCAAGATTTTAAGATATTCAAGATAAGTTATAGTGTCATAGAAATTTTGTTAAAATCTTGATAGCACTTTCTTGATCTCTCTCTATATTTCAAATAAGTTTTAAATATTTTTCAAATATCCTAATTTACAAAATAATAATTTCTAACATCTATTTAAAATATTTCTCAAAATAATTTCTTAACCTTTTATATTTACAAAGATATTATATTAAGTTTTTAAATGTTTTTTAACCTATTATATTCTTTTGGTATTTTAGCTTATATCTTCCTTATTTTTATTTTTTAGATTTATATTTTGGTTTTAGATATTTACTTATAATTTAAAATGATATCGATTTTATATATATTATTTACATTATATTTAATACTCTTATTAAATCTTTTGAAATTATTTTATAAAGTTTTATTAAGTTATATTTTGATTAAAATGTGTATAAACTATATTTAAATGATTCTACAAAGTATCAAATTATTTTACAAAGCAATGGATTTTCAAAGTAATATTTTATAATGTTTTCTAATTCTGTGAAGAGTATATCGACATACTCTATCTATGAATGTCGACATAGTGGCCGTAATTTTCAAAATTCAAATTTGAATGGAAGTATTTTTCGTCGTACTCTTCACGAATGGACATGACTGTTATTTCCCTATATACTAGACTTCCAAACGAATTTTTAGCATCTATTTTCTTCTTCCTCTCTCCTCCTTCTACTCTCTTATTTTCTAAATCAAAATATACCTAAATTCCACCGAAATTCAACCAGAATCAAATTCGATCATCACTATTTTGATTCTCCTTCATCTACTCTCTGATTTTGCCCATCTCTCTCATTCAAACCAAGATCAAAGTGCTATTCAAGAGTCATATGATCAATTGTAATTAAGATCAAAGATCTAAGTTTGTAAAACTTTATCAAATCATGCTACTATACTTGTGGGTGTGACTGTAGCCCGTAAAATCAATTGGGTGTGCTTAGTAGCCCATAGATCTAGTGGGTGTGCTTGTAGCCAAAAAAACAAGTGACTCTACCCAGATGTCAGGATTCTGTAGGGTATGTCTCTTAGCCTTGAAATCGAGATTGTTTTTTCATTTACTAGTTGAAAAGAAATTCGTACAAGGAATTGTGTTGGACTGGATGTAGGGCAACTCCGAAGTCCAAACTAGTATAAAATCATGATGTGTACTTACCTTTTACTTTTACTGCTTTTATTTTTATCAGCACATTGATTATGTGATTGTTTCTGTGATTGTTAATTACATCATTCTACGTAGAATCTTAAAGAATCTGAAAAAATTCATATAATCAGTTAAACACTATTCACCCCCTTCTAATGTTAATTTAGCCTTAAGATCCCTATTCCGCTGACTCACATATTCCGGTAGAACACAGAACGATGATCATTGATGACTAACCCTCAATCAAGGACTTGATTTCTTAGCCATCCTAATCTGGAATGATCTTTCATTTAAAAGTGAGTCTGATGGAACTTGACGATTTTCCGCAATTCAATTAAGTCAATAGCCAAGAATTGGGCTACTCAGGGATAATTGACTTCAATATTTACTCTTGAGCAAAGCACACCTTCTAATCACAAGGCTTGCTTTGAGAGGCAAATGTTATCCAGCTTTGTGACCGAGCCACATCTGCATGAGTTAGAGCAATCAAACAAAAAAATAACTAAGTATAAATCCGAAGCGATAACTACCGTGTTCAAATATCAAACAAAATCACAAAATGAAACAATGAAACTTTCCAGGTAGCTTCATAATATCAGCTCACTTCAATCACAATAACGAATTCCAATGTCGGTGCTAAGTCATGGATCGATATCGATCCACATCCTTTCCTTGAATCCAACATCAAGTCATGCAACAAGAAGCTTGAGTTCTCATGGACTCATACATGCCATATGGAATGGTTTGCAAGTCCCCAACAATCTAAATGGTTGATATACGAATCAACTACTTTCATTAACATTAGAACCGAGGAATTCAATCAAATCCAAGCTCATGTTAATGCAGCTAGATGCCAAGGACCAACACACGAGCTAAGCAAGCAATCGCAACAACTTAAAGAGGGTCCCCTAATCAATCTCATGGATTTCTACTGATCCCCGCTCATGGATTGGTACTGACCCCTGCAAACCGCTGACATGGCCATGATTTCTTTTGCACAATTCTTCTTGGATGTGGGAGACATGGGTGTGACCATGGTGGAGAGACTTCTAGCGACCTACGGTTATAAATAGGCGAGGAGAGGCATCATTTGGGGCTAATTTTCATTCTCCTAACAAATTTCTATACAACTTCTATAAACTAAGAAATCATGATCGATCTGTAAGAACAACATTGTAAAAACTGGACGAAAATCGAATAACAAAGTTAAGTGGACGTAGGCCGAAGTATTCGCTAAACCACTATAAAATTGTGTGTTCTTCCTTTCTACTTCTTGGTTTTTCTTGATAATTTTCATATTTGTTATTTCACTAGGTTTTTATGCCAACTTTTGGTATAAAACACACACACACATATATATATATATATATCTATGTGTGTGTGTTAGTATGTATGTATATGTATGTACGTACATCTAGATATTGGGATTTATATCTATTGTATATGTGCTTACTTACATATACATGTTACATTCGCACATGCATATTAGGATTATAAATGCTTAAGTATATACATATGTTGGAGTATATTGCAATATATGTGTATGGTTTGTTTACACTTACTGACAGTATTACATATATATATATATATATATATATATATATATAGAAATACACACACACACATACATATATATGTAATCTTTATTGCCGCTTATATTTTGTATTTGCATATATATAAAACGGACAAAAACATTCATAAAATAGACAATTAATATAGTTCGAGTTCAAATTTAATCGAATTCCTTTAAAAAAATAAGAAAATAATGGCGAATGCTGCTTCCTCTTTCTCGACCTTACATTTTTCATTTTTGCATCCCTGCTTCTCCAATCTTTCCAATTCAAATCACTTCTTTGATTTCAATTCATCGTCTAACCGTTCTTGTGCTCAAGTTGTTAAGGAGTCATCGTTTCCTTCTTCTTAATCTTTCAATCGTAGACCTACATTCAAGAACTGGTTCGATTCTAGAAAAGGGAAAAGATTCTACTTTCGATGCGGAGACTTATCTCATATAGCTAAAGATTGTCGTGATCCTATTAGGTTTTTCGGTTGCGGTTTCTTTGGGGATAAAAAACAACTATTCGATGAAATCCAATCCTAATTCTGGTGATCGAAAAAGGCTATCTATCACTAACCATGGTTTTTTATTTGTATTAAAGTGTATGAAGCTTAAGAGAATTTTATTAGATCATCTTTGGATTCAGAGAAATGAAGGGATTCAATTCTTGGAAGATTTGTTCAAGCATTTTGATGTGATCAACGCGGTCAATATTTGACGAAATTATAGAGAGAAATTTGGAGATCCTGCAGATTATTTTCGGGTTTTTGATTCTTCTTTGGATGGAAATGTTTAAGTTATTGATGATGAGTTAGTTTCTGATGGATATAATCGGTATTCTAATGGTTGGTTGATGATAATTTGGTGTTATTATGAGATAATCCGGCTGATCTTTTTTATTCAGATCCACTATTACATGATCTAGAGATGGTGATGCCCAATTCAAATTTTAACATTCAAGAAGTGAATCCGGATCTTAGGATTGTTGGTGCTAATCTTTTACAGAAGGGAGTTCATTGTTTTGTTCAATCTAAGAACAAAAAATATAAGGCTAAATCTTGTAAAAATAATAATCATGAGATTGTTACTTCTAATCGTTTTGATGGCCTAAGTGACTTTGATGATTTTGTTTTTTGCTCTGGTCAAATTCGAGAAGTAGTCTATGATATCTCTGATCAGAGTTGGATTAAAGATGAGAATGGAGTTTTTAGTGATAGTTTGGTTAGACTTTCTGATGGAGATGTTGTTTTTTTGAAATGGGATATGGATGTTATGTACACGAATAATGTCATGAACGTGCACACTAATATATTGTTGGGTTCTATGGTGGATAGAATTGTTATGACCAAATGATTGGATAGAGATGTGGATATGCACAGTGACATAATCAGATTAGAATTGAGATTGAGATCCATGAATGAATTTGTTGTTTTGGTTGCTCCCGATTTGAAATGGTCTTTGGTAATCAAATTTCTGATGAGATTAGGTTTCTTTTGGTCAGTTATGGGGTACCGCAATATGCATATGTTGGTACTGCCTAGATTATACAAGATGATGGGCGTAACTGTTTCATGTTAAGTTCAGTTTTTGATAGGGAAGTAAATAGTGTGAATTCAGTTGCTCAATCTTCAGTAGGGATTGTTGATGGTAAATCAAGGTGTGGGTTGTTTCAGCGGTTAAATATTGATGTTGTTAATTGGATGGATACTGCTGTAAAGGATAATAAGGTTGGAAATGTGGTGAAGTCAGGGTGTTTGGATGGAGATAAGAGTCACTTTATTATTGCTGAGGGGTCCACGGGATCAGTTTTGCACGTTGTTGAGATTGGAAATGTGATGATGTCAAGGTGTTTGGATGGTGTTAAGGCATGCTTTGATGTTACTGGGGGGTCCATGGGATTTCTTTTGCATGATATTGAGGTTGGAAACGTAGTAAATTTAGGGAGTTTGGATAGTGATAACGCACGCTTTGATGTTGTTGATTCTTTTGTGTGCATGCATGCTAAAGATTTTATGGATGTGGAAAGAGCATCACATTTATATTCATCGACAAAGAGAGGCAAGCCTAGGAAATCAGTTGCTGTCAATGGCATTGTTCATCATAGTGCTATGGTCCGTGGCAGTCATTCTTCGTTTATGGGTGAGTGACCTGATTCGACTGCTACGAATAGCAGTACGAACTATTTTAGGAAATACTTATTTTTCTTATGCTCTAGGTAGTTTATCCACCAGTGAGTTATGTCAATTATGTAGGGATACCTCTTTTGTTTTCACTAATGATGAATTAGATACTGCTTACATTAGGAGTATGGAAATTGAAACACCCCACACCCCTTAGTATACCCAAGAAGGGCACACCAAAGGATATGGTGCGTTATAGGTATAGCTAAAGCATCACAGAGACTAAGATTCACAAGACAAATAAGTAAAAACAGCGGAAACATTTAAATAATAACTTATCATTCAAAATTAAACTTCATCTAAAATAAGTCATAAAAACATTACATATCTCAAAAAATCAAAAGGTCTCATGTCTCATGAAAATACATCTCAGTCTCATAAAATCAGAGTATAAAAGTAACAATAATAATAGTAATCCCTCTCACAAGTGCAAGTCCATCATATGCCAAATGAAAAGGATGAAAATCAGAAGAATACATCTGAAACGAGAAAGCTCCGGAAATGAATCTCCAAGCAACCTGAATCAACTCAACTCTGCTGGCCTATTGGGGGAAAATGGGGAAATAGAGGAGTGGGTCAGACTATAAGTCTGGTGAGTGAAAGTAATTACTAGCTCTGGAAATTCACTTTCTTCTCATGTCCTCTCATGTCCTTCTCCCCATTCCTTCTCCCATTCCTTCACCCACTCCTCCTGTCCCTTCTCCCATTCCGTCCTTGTCAGTTCTTCCAACCTCTTATGTACCTTCGGCCCCTCCTCCACCGACCCCTGTCCCACCTCCTCTTGTCCTTCCCGGTGCTCCCCCTTCTTGTTCTTTTCCACCTTTACCTTCTTCTTCTTCTTCTTCTTCCATTTCCTCTCCTCATGTCCCTATCTTTCCTCCTCCTTCTTCAAATCCTATCTCTGCTTTAAGCTGGTCTTTATTATTTTCTAACAAACCAAGGAATGTAGGAACTTATTCTCCAGTGCAGTTTGACATTCAGTACAATGGCTCCCCTTTAGAACCACCTGTGGAGGTTGTTAATGAAGTCATAAAGGCATGGTCAGACTGCCTTATAGGCTTTTTCTTGGCAGGTACTATCAATTACATGGCTGTTAGGTCTCATTTAGATAAAGTATGGAAGCTCAAAGGTTCTTATGATATTTTCTTTGACAAACAAAACTACTATCTAAAGTTTCGTAATGAAGATGATAAACAATCTGTATTGATGAAAGATCCGATCTTTACAAGAGGACAGATGTTTATAATATCAAAATGGAATCCCTCCTTCACTTCAGCTCAATCTACAGTCAGGTCAGTTCCTATACGGATTCACCTATACAAAATTCCTATATTAACATAGTCACTTTTGAGTATCAATTGGTTAGCGTTCCATTTGGGTAAAATTGTATGTTTTGATGAGAACACTGAAAAGATGAGGAGATTGTAATACGCGAAGTGCTTGATTAAAGTATCTCCTGATAAGGAACTGACAGATCAAATTGCAGTTGGGAATGACTTGTGCCCGAATGTTTTAGTTTAATATTCTTGGAAACCGCTTATATGTATGCATTGTAAAGTGTTTGGGCATGCAACTATCCACTGTGATCTTAACAATATGATTGGAAAAGGTCTGGACAACAAAAGTGTGGTGGAAAATGGAAAAAATATTGAGAAGAGATTGTTGGAAAGGAAAATGTTTCAAAGGAAAAAATCAACAGAGTATTTTTTGTTAAAGGAAGGAGAAGGAACAAACAAATAAATAAGGAATGGAGGAGGGTTAGTTTAAAAAAAGATGACATAGAAAAGGAATTTGTGGTAATTGGAAATGTTGAGGTAATTGAAGACATAGCAAAAGAGAAAGAAAAAATAGATGAAGTTATTAAAGACTTGCAACCAAAGGTAGTTATGCATAAAAATAACAGTTCTCATGCAACTGCAAATGAGCTTAATAAATGCATCAATAATGATTGTACTGTGCACTTGCCTGAAGCTAATGTTTTGGATACTTCTGTTGAAATAAACAACTCATTTGCTTTACTTCAGGAAATAGACAATGACAATAATATTACTGAAGTGTTTCTCTCTCAACACAATGAATTCATAAATCAATTGACACTTCAGCAACTGATAATCCTCATCAAGAAATTCAAAAGCCCACTGATACAGACATGCATGCTGACATGCACACTCCCTCTCTCATAAGTCTTCCTTTATCATCTTTAGTTGCCTCCCCTTATAACTCATTGACACTTCCAAATCATTTGTTCCCTGATATTAAATCCTCTTCCCATCATACAAATGATCATTCTCATTCTCTCAAAATCAATACTCATGCTTCCTCTTCAAAATCAAACACAAGAGGTAGACCCAAGAAAATTCTCTCTCCCTATGCCCATGATGCTGACCGAGATAATGGTAATCAATTTTCTCTAAATCAAACAACTATTCATGCACTTCATGCTACTCACCCAAAATCCACTTTCTCTAGAGTGTGTACCAGAGCATCCTCCAATAAGTTATGATGATTGAAAAACTAGGATATTTGAATATAAGGGGTGCAAACTCTCTTGCAAAATAATTAGAAATAAAAAATCTTATCTCTTCTCAAAATATTCACCTTATGGCTATAGCTGAAACAAAACTAAATCACTCTACCACCTCCACAGCTGCTACTTGTATTATGCCACAATTGAATTTTATTCATAATTTATCTCAAGCTCCATTTGGTAAACTTCTCCTCTTATGGAATCTTGCAATCTTCTCTCTTTCTTCTATCACTGTCCATAGGCAGTTTATTCACTTTGCAATAACTCATATTCCCTCATTATGTTCATTCTTTCTGACCGCTGTATATACTAAAAACTGTGCTAGTCATAGGCGGATTCTCATTGATATCGTTCCTACTCTTCGCCCTCATAATAATTCATGAATTTGCATGGGGGATTGGAATTGCATGCAACAGTCTTTTGACAAGTGTGGTGGCTCTCCACTGACATTCACTCAAACAAGGCCTCTTAACAATGCCATTTTTGACTCTAGGTTACTTTCTGTTCCTACCTTTGGCTGCAAATTCAGTTGAAGTAATTCAAGTAGAACTGGTAATTTGACTTTATGCAAACTAGATAGGGCCTTCCAAAATCTTGCTTCTCTTCTAAAATGGCCTTCACTTTCTTCTATCATCCTTCCTCCTTCTTTGTCAGATCACTCTCCTATAATTCTTGACTAGGAAAAAAGACTTTGAGAAGACATGCCTCATTTTCATTTTTCAATAACTGGGTTGACCACCCTCAATATTCAAATATTGTTGTAGATTCTTGGAAAATACATGTATTTGGTAACCCTATATTTGTTTTGCAGGCAAATTTAAGGCATCAAAAAGGTAAACTCAGAGCTTAGGCCAAAGCTATTTTTGGAACTGGTAATTGCATTTCATCAACTATTAGAGGGAAGCTTGAGCAACTTCAGAGAGATATTCACCACAATCCTTCAATAAGAACTTGACTGATCAAGAGAATTCCTTAAAGAATAATTTAGCTAAGGCCCTGGTGGAGGAGTACAAAATGAATAAACAAAAAGCAAAGGCAAAATGGAATATGTATGGTGATAGGAATACCAAAATTTTCCATGAGTCCCTCATGATCAAACATGCTTCTAAAAATATAACTAATATTACTGAAAAAAGTGGGATGAATTGTACTACTCCTGAATCTTTTCACCAAGGGTTTTTGGAATATTTTCAAGACATTTTGGCTAATCAGTCCATTCCAGTGATATCTAATCATTTATTCTCCCACTCCCGAATTCCTACTATCTCTGAAGAACACAAGGTTAAATTGATAAGGCCTATAACTACAACTGAAATCAAAGAGGCAATATTCAATATGAAGTCTACTAGCTCTCCTGGACCAGATGGGTTTAATGCACACATTTACAAAACTTCATGGAACATTGTTGGTGGCGATGTCATTAGAGCCATCCTCAACTTCTTCAAGCATAACAAGCTGTTAACTGGTATCAATGCCACTAGACTTGTTCTCATCCCTAAGATTGATCATCCTACCTTGGTTAGTCAATTCAGGCCTAATGCTTGCTGTAATGTCATATACAAATGTATAACTAAGATATTGGCTGCTAGGACGAAGGATGTTCTGGCTACTGCAATTTCTACTAATCAAGGATCCTTTTTGCCTTTAGAGACATCACTGATAATGTGATTTTGTCCAATGAGTTACTCAGAGGCTACAATAGACAACATTTATCCACTAGATGTGTGTTAAAATTGGATATTCAGAAGGTGTAACGATCCGGTATTTTCAACCATTTGCATCCGCATATGTCAGACTTGAATTGCTCAAAATATCAGATTGTTAATTTATATTTGGCAAAACTCAGCATATACAGTAAATAAATCAATCATAGAATCGTAGACACAGAGTATTACAACAGTAAGTAGCGGAATAGATAAATAATAGAGTTGAAATAAAATACAACAGAATATCTCAAATACAAAGCTGTCTCGAATACAAACAGATGACAAGTCCAAACCAACAACTGGATAGCTGAAAGCTGAATAGATAGATGGATCTCCAAGCGAAGCTCCAACTCTAAAGGTTAGTCTCTAATGCTGTGGCAGTCAATCTGACCCGAGCATAAAGCAAAACACAAAACACTCGAGTCAGGACTAACATTCTTATATCAATAAATCCAACTCAAGTGAAATATCAACTGAAATACAACAACTTAAAGGATGTTTGGGATAACCATCCTCTAAGGATACGTGAAACTATCTACTATGTAGGAATATACGCTATTATAATATGTCTATAGTAAATTAAAGGTATTAAAATAGCATTAAGACGTTACCCATATCCCCCTTAACACATTTTATATATTCCCGTAGTCTATACAATGTCGTACGCTCCTCCGTAAACTGGAGGTTTACCTAGAGGACATCACATAGGTACGGTACAAAACAAAATCGTAGAAGGCGCTCTAGGGCATGTGAACACGGCACACGAGGAAATGCCAGGGTAGATATACCGTTTGCGGATTCGGACTGGTGGTAATGTATAGAAGCTACTACCGCCCACCTCGGACACACTCCCATATCAAAAATCGAAGGGTGGCCACCAAACAATCACAAGAATCAGAATATAGTATCGAAGGAATGTGCCCGATAGAAGGAATGACCTCACTTGGCCCGGCGTGGCTCTTGATTTTAGTCACGTCTAAGCTGACTCACAGGAGTCAGGGTCACGTCATACCATATAGAATCATCGTCAAACCATTCTACTTCATTTCTGGAATCTCCACCACGTACACAATTGTTAAAGTGGTTTTCGGTATTGGCAGAGAGTATGACAATATCTGATCCCGGTCTCTTTAACAACCAAACGTTATTATAACATCGTGGTCATTTCATTTCAAATCATATTTCAAAACCAAATATCATATCCATTTCGAAACCATATCAATTCTGAGATCATTATTCCCTTAAAATATATTCATCTCAAAATCATAATACTTTCCAAAGATTTACACTTTCCACTCAATAATTTAGATATAGAAAATAATATATGTAATAAGATAGATTATAAAAATATAAAAATAGTTTATATAATAAAATAGTTTATACACTGAAATAGTTGTATATTAAAATAGTTTAATATTAAAAATAGTTTATATTAAAAATTATTCACAAAGAAAAATATTTTTATGTATTAACATACTTTATATAAAATAAAAATAGTTTCCTTAAATTCACAAATCGATTCAGACCAACTCGAATTCCAAGAATTCAATTCAGATCAAAACCATTTAAATTTATATGGATTTCAAATACATATATAAACTACAATTTAAATCATTTCAATTTCAATAGATTTCAAAGCTTTAAATTCATTTATATTTCAAATTCAACTTTACCAATTTTTAGTATTGCAAATTCACTTAGTTAATCCAATATCGTTTAAATAAAACCTTAAATTACACTTTATATAAACTAAATATTCCCTTCAATTTATTTACTTAAAATATTCATTTATTCATTTTAAATCAAGAATCAAGTTATAAATCATATCTGTAAAATCTTAAATTTAATAAGTTTCAAATTGGTTTTATTTAAGAAAATTCAAATAAATTTCAAACTAATTTCCATGTCTCTTTCCAACTTAATTTATTAAAATTATTATCAAATCTATATTAAAGATATATTATCTTAAAATCAATATTTATTAAAACCACATATATTTCTTGCAAAACCTTGGAAATCATTTTTCAATATATATATATATAGACCAACGGTGCCTGTATATAATTTTCTATCCTATGGTCAAGTGGTACAGATATTTATCATTTCAATCCATAATTTAAATATATACTGGTATATATCATTTCAACCTGCAATCCCAAATTCAATTCAATGAAAATCGCTTGGGTTTATCATTTCAAGACATAATGATTTTCCCCTATTCTACAAAATCGTTCGGGTATGTATCATTTCAACCCATAGGGAATTCTATACTAACAAGGAACTTGCAGAGTGAGAACAGTTATGAAATTAATATAACATATCAACAACAGAGATATCATCAGTGATAAATAAAACAAAATGTGTTTGTACCAAAATTGGGCACAACACTCTTCGGAAGTTTTTGAAGAGATAAAGTGAAGGAATTAAATGAAAAAAGAGGACTATCTTACAAAAACTCCAAATTTCAGAAATGAGAATAATTAAAATGCACAGAGACACAAGAATTTAGAGTGGTTCGGCGTATCTCCTACGTTCACTATGAAGTTGATAGCTTTATTGATCTTTCTTTGAAGGTTACAAGTGAATTCAATGAATTACAAGAGGTAATTATGATTTTCAGCAGTGAATCTCGTTGGTAGCAGCAGCCATGGAGTTCAGATCCGTGTTTGGCAGAGTCTAGGCGTTGGAGATCTCAAAGAAGAAGAAGAACCCCTTTTTAGTTGGCATTGGGGGTCTATTTATAGGTGTAGGAGGTTGGTATTTCGCTCAGATCTTGGGAGACCCTCTCTGGCACGTGACCAGGCCCGCACGCCCAAGCCCATGAAGTTTCGGTCCGATCCGTGATTGATACGAACAGATTTCGTATCGATCAAGATTTCATCCAATGGAGTCGAAATTTGGCATGGACATTCTTTAGCATGCACGTAGTCTTTTGTGAAAATTTCATAACATTTGGACTTGTAGATTAGGAGATATGATCGATACGAATTGGGATTCTCGGTTGGCTTTTTGGTTCGACTCGCTTATGTTTCGACTCGCTTTTTATTCGAATCGGTTCTGTTTGACTCGGTGACGTGGCGCTAACTTGCATTTACTGCTGTGCTTTGCTTCACATCGATGGACACGAAGTAGAAGCCTTTAGATGGATGCGAATTCGACGAAGTGGAGCGAGTTGAAGAATGGCTCGAGGCGGAGCGAGTCGAAGTGAGCAATGATTGAGCGAGTTGAAGTGTGAGTTGGTCGAGCGAGTCGAAGAAGGCGATTGATGGAGGCGGAGCGGAGCGAGTCGAAGTAGCCACTTCTGATGGTTGCGAAGCGAGTCGAAGTTGTCGCTTCTGATGGTTGTGAAGCGAGTCGAAAGTGTCTCTTTTGATGGTTGCGAAGCGAGTTGAAAGTGTCACTTCTGATGGTTGTGAACGGAGCGAGTCGAAGAATGGCTCGAAGAGGAGCGAGTCGAAATGTGCACTTCTTATGGATTCGAACTGGAGCGAGTCGAAGAAGACTGTTCTTAACCAATTTTGTATCATTCACAACTTGAGCATATGAACTTGGATTGACCTGAGATTTGGAACGTTGACTCTCATAGCTTCGGTTGCCATGTCATGCCAATTTTGGCTCGATCCGGACTCGGACAAAATTCGTCGATATCCATAGTGAGCCTGTGTATGACTCATCTCTAGGACGGACTGTCATTGGTTACTAGTCAATTCCTTGGTGTCACGGCCTTGCCAAAAGGTGGGATAACATTTTCCCTCCAAAGTACGTCTTGTGAAAACATGATGTGCTTTGAAGTACTACAATCTTCATTCTGACTAGTTTTCGTTTTTCCGATGAAACCCGCAACCTTTGACTGTTTTTCTTGATAATGTAAACTGTTGATTGTTAACTGCTATACCATGTACAGTTGCAACTGATTGCTGTAAGCTAGTGATTAACTGTTTGCTGTTGTAATTGTTATCAATTGAGTTTCCAATTCCTGGAAATCTGGAATATTGAATATTTGTCCGACATATATGCACATATGTTAATCTGACTCTCGCTGGCGTTTGTACGTTTACGAGTCGTTGTCAGTTTGTTTTATATCAGATTCCGTATCGATCCTCTCCCGAACCGACGTGAAATTTGTTGTAATAATGATCGATGGTTGCTTTTGAATGTTCCTTCATAACGATCCTCTCCCGAATCGATGTGAAGGGTTGAAATATTGAAGACGACTTTCATTGAATTTAGGGATGCAAAATGAGCATTTCGAATCGATATAGGTGGAGTCACTGGATATGAACAGGCAATTCGTATCGATGGAGTTGGCCTCTGGAAGCAGTGATTCGATGAATTCGAACTGAACGAGTCGAAGTGGAGCGAGTCGAAGTAGACTTCTCAGATGGATTCGAACTGCTTGTTCGACTCGGTATTGGATTCGAACTGCCTGTTCGACTCGGTCTTGGACTCGAACTGCATAGGAGTCGGAGTCAAAACGCACAGGAGACGGAGTCGAAACGATTGCTTGTATTGCTGCATTGGAGAGGGAGTCGAAGATAAGCGATACGAAGAGGAGCTTCACATCGATGCACTGGAGACGGAGTCGAAGAGCATGTTCGAATCCACCGGGATGTGAATCGTTTATTCCCTTTGTTTTCGAGTCCATATAAATACTTTGTACTTAGTCGTTTTTCCACTTTTTACCTTTCACTTTCCTTACTTGCCTTCGTATCGCTTAGAAACTCGAGAAGAAAGAAGAAAACAATCTTGCCTTCGAATCGATTCATACCTTCAATCATTTGAACTAACTGATAGCTCTAAGTAATCCAATAAGTGAATCCATCGCGTAAACGATGAGACTCGATTCTTAACACCAAATCAACCAGAGTCACGATCGATCGAAGATTCCTTGGCCTCAGCTTTGCATCGATCTAGAGTAGGGGTTTCGAGATGATGAGGCGGAGGCCTTCGTATCAATCGATGGTGGAGCTTCGCTTTGAGTCAAATGCTTTAAATCTGTGGATCGATACGAAGGGGCTGTGTCTGATCGATCTGAAACGATGGCCTGCGATCGAGTCGAAGTGGACGTGTGGGATCGAGTCGAACTGCGTTGTCTTGGAAGCGAGTCAAAGTGGATGGCTTCGAATCGAGTCAAAGTGCGTAGCTTTTGGATCGAGTCGAAGTGGATGGCTCTGGAATGAGTCGAACTGGAGGCTTTTAATCGATTTGAAGTGCTGCGCTCCGATCGATTCGAAATCCTTAGCCCCTTGATCGAGTCGAACTTGCATTCCAACCTTCTAATCGAGTCTAACTCATACGCACACGAACATAACTTATCGATGCGAACATGGCTCTTGTGAGCGATATGAATTTGATCGTTAAAAAATTTGAAACTCCTCGCACATTTGAACAATTGACTCCGACGAGCTTCAAACTTGCATAACTGGACTTAACCGTTTCACCGCATATCTGATCGCCTATCGAAGCTCGTCGATGAAACTGGAACTTATTAAAATGACAATAAACTTTAACTTGGAATGATAGTTAATAGCTGGATGGTATGGTTATGACGGTCAGCGACGATGGTCCTTTCGACTAAATTCCGAAGTCTCGTCATTTACATGCTTTCTCTAAACCTGTAGATCTTCTCAAATGATATACAGTACTGCACTGCACAGCACACACTCACACACTTTACATTGGGGGATGCACGAGCGTTATTGTTTGTTTAACAATGATTTTTATAAGCTAGCTATTCATGGAACCCTCAAGTTCACAACAACAGGAAGTCCCGAGTTCTATTCCTCCAACCATAGAGATACCGGTTATAGAAGCCGAAGTTATAGAGCCAGCTCCGGACGAGCGTCTAGGGGCTCGGTTTATTTGTAGTCCACCAGATTTGGTGCCGTCGGGTATCTCCGAAGATATGCTAGGATGGATCTTTTTAAGGCACGGTTTGTCGCTTGACGACGTGCTACTACCTGGGCCAAATGACAGGCCACATTATCCCCCGGAAGGGTTTACTGCTTTCAACCGTCACGCTTGCACAGCGGGAACACTCCCTCCCTTAAACCAATATATAATGGAGATGTTATCGCTTCTGGGCATAGCTCCATCTCAGCTACATCCCAATGGGTATGCCTTGTTGAACAGCACCTTCGTCCTATTTATGGAGATCCTCTTTCGACCGCCGAAGCCGATCGAAATCAGATATTTATTCAATTTCAAGAGCCACCGAGACAGCCCTCCTTTCACCTTCCTGGAAGCGGTCAGAAACTGCCACATTGTACTGGGCTCCTGGGGAAGGCTAAGTTATTATAAAACTGAATTGTTCTACGTTCGGTGCCCCCCTGGATTTGCTAGGCGGTGGTTGGATAGACGTAAGTGTTGCCATTTCTCTCTTGAATCATTGAGATGTTAGTAACTGACTTCAAATCTGATATACTTTTCCTTTTTTATAGCTGCAATCTCTCGTCCTGACGGCGCATACTTCAGAGAGCTTGTTGGGATTCTTCAAGCGTATCCGGGCGAAAAGAGGCATATCAACTTGGTCTTGACTGATAGAAATTTGAGGACCGTCGGGATAATAGAGCGAAGGCAGAGCATACAGTTGGAAGCGACACATAGAGTGGTCCCGAAGAAACGGGTACTCTCTTCATGTCAGGTACATCATCGTACCCATGGGATGAATGGTAAACATAGGTCGATGACTTTCTTCTAAGACCTCTTCTCGAATATTTCTTAAATTAGGTATACACCGTCTTTCTTTCTTCCTAAGCCATCACTTTGAGCCTACCTTGAACCTTTTTAGGTCCTCAACATCTGCACCCTTTCCCAATCACCTAATTATTTTGGCTAACAACGGGTCTTCTCCTTGCATTGCAGCAATTCTATCTATCTGGATTGGATATACCTAGATCTCAACTTGATCGTGCATTTTTTCTATACTGCACTCTACAGGATGCCAATGTCACTAATGTCTTCCACTCAACAATCATGGTTAACACTATATTCTGATGGTTTCTACTTAACGCATCTGCACCCTTATTCCCCATTCCTCGTGTATATTCTATACTGAAATCGTATATTGCCAAGAATTCTTACCATCTCTGTTACCTCATATTCAACTCTTTTTTAGAGAACAAATACTTAAGGGACTTTTGGTTCATATACAACTTGAACCACTCTCCTAAAAGACGATGCCTTCAAATCTTCAGTGCAAAAACTATCGCTACTAACTTCAAGTCATGAGTTGGTTACCAAACCTCATACGATCTCAACCGCCTTGATGCGTAAGCTATCATTTGCCCTTTTTGCATCAACACTGCATCCAAACCAATAACACAAGCATTCATATACATCACCAAGTTTTGATTCCCTACAAGTATGATCAAGATAGAAGCATTTGTCAATAACTTCATCAACTCCTGAAATGACTCATCGGACTTACCAGTCCACACGACCTTCTCATTCTTTCTGGTCAACTTAGTTAAGGGTGCTGCTACATGCAAGAAATCCTTAATGAATCTGCAATAATAGCCATCCAATCCCAAGAAATTTCTCATCTTTTCAACCGTCTACGATTTCTTCCAACCATTAATGGTTTCTATCTTCATTGAATCCACTACTAATTTATTTTCTGACATAGCAGGCCTAAGAACTTAATTCTCATTTCCAAAAGTAACACTTTGAAAATTTTGCCTTTAATTTGTGTTGTCTCAGTGTCTTTAACATCAACCTAAGATGGATTTCATGGTCTTTCTCATTCTTAGTATACACCAAAATGTTATCAATGAGGAGCAACATAAATCTATCTAACTGCTGATGAAAGATTCAGTTCATAAGATCTACGAAGAATGCAGGTGTTTGGTAGTCCAAACGGCATCACTAACCACTCGCATGAGCATATCTTGTTTTGAATGTGGTTAATGAAACACTACCCTCCACTATTTGATGTGCACATAAAAGTGTATATTTTTATTTCCACATTTAATTTTCTTTTAATTAAATAAATGAGCATATTAATGTCTAAACAAAAATTTAAATAGTTTTAAAATCATCATTTATTCATCTTCATTTGGGGGGTAAAATGGTAATTTTTTTTATGATTTAATTTTGAGAAAATTTACTTGCATAATTTTATTTTCATTTGTAGGAAAGTGCAAATATGAAGAGGTTTTATGGATTTATGCATGCATAATGTTGAAAGCTAAGGAAGAATGGAAATAAAAGAATTCATGCAATAAGGAGGAGCCCACATACCCACTAACTAATGGTGCATAATTAAAAGCACATGCACATGTTATTAGAGGCTTAAAGGCATGTTAGTGGGGATTGATTAATTCCCTAATGATTACTTAGAGGTTACACTTTCTCAAGGGAATTTCAAGTAATCCCCTAAAAAAGGATTAGGGTTTTAACCATGTATAAATACCCCTTATGTTTCATGTAATGATCTTCTTGATTTTTTATGCAATATTTTAGCCACAAATCAATGATAAATAAAATGTCGCTTTACTGGCTTCTTAGCCTTGCTCTTTACTTTCATGCTTTCTTTTATCGCTATTTTTTATGCTTTCTTATTTAATTTATGCTCTCTTATTTCATGTTAGTAGCATAGATTTAATTCTTGAAAATTAGTTTAGTTCGATTTCATGCAAGTAATTAGCTCTCTTTTCTTTTAATTAGCTCTCAGTTTTCTTGTTTTTTTATGATAAAATCATTTTATGTTAAGATGTATTCAAATATGAGTAGCTAAACCCCTTCAATTTAGGGGTAATGAAGCTCTTATGAAACATATTAACTTAACATAAAGATTTTATTTATTATCTCTCTTTTGTGCTTAATGGAATTATGAATGATCGTGATTTATGTTTTTCTTTTAGTGAATTTGATAGTCTATGTTGACATCTCAAATAGGCTATACTTAATCCCATATAAACATAAACTATTTGATCATTTTCCTAAGTGATTTTGATGATGAAAGTTAAGCTAGAATCAAAATTTGATGGGCTATGTTACTAATTCATAGTAAATAGATCATACTTAAAATAGATTTTATTTTTAATTTCATATCATCTTCAAGGGTGCTGATAAGTTGGTTTGAAGGGTGTGTTAGGGTTTTATGATTAAAGTTGTGTTAATTAATTGCACAAATAAACTATACTTATGATAAACACATAAATCAATTCTATTCAATATTTAATGAGAGATCATAAATCAATTTTGTGTTGATTTATGTGAATGATTGGAAGTGGATTTGCCTCTAAATTGCTCCTCAATCTCATACTTTTATTCACTTTTGCTCTAGCTTATTTTCTACAATTTTTCTTAGTTTAAAACCACATCCAAACTTTAGGCTAATTTGATTGAGTAATATTGGAATTTAATTCGTTCACCGCAGATCGACCCATACTCGCATATGTACTACAATTGTAAGCCGTGCGCTTGCGGTTTTTATAAAGATTATATTTTTTTGGAGGTTTTCTAATCGATATAAAATCCATCATTTCAACAAGTTTTTGGCACCATTACCGGGGAAGTTGGTAGTTGTTATGGTTGTGGGAGCATGATGCAGTGGTGGGCAGGGGAAAGTGAGCGGATTATCGTTGCTGTGGTGGTGGAGCAGCTTGTATATGGCAGAAGTAGGTAATGATATAGTTAGGTATATGTTGATGGGAAGAGTAGTTATGAATGAGATTTGGTAAAATAGAGAATTTAATGATAATTTAATGTGTTATGTAAATGAGAACAGAATTGAAATGTATGTAGAAACATTAGAATGTAATGAAAACGGAGAAGAGTTTGTAATAATTGAAAATGTGTAACAATAGTTTTTTTATGAAAACTAAATGTGGCCTAGTGATATGCCAAATGGACACTGAACAAAAAAACACAAATGAGAAAATGAACACAAAATAAATGAAAGCAAAATAAATTGAACAAAGCAAATGAACAACAATATATTTTTTCTTTTCTTTTTGGTTTTTAAGAAGAACAAAAATCAAAATGAACACAAAATAAAACAAAACAAAAATAGTCTAAAGAATAAAACTAAATTCAAATTTCATTCCTCGGAAACGGCACCGAAAACTTATTGAAACGATGAATTTTCTATCGATTAGAAAAGCACAAAAAAATATAATATTTATAAAAACCGCAAGTGCACGGCATACAATTGTAGTATGTATGCGAGTACGGGTCGATCCACAGGGAAAGAATTAAATTCCAATATTACTCAATCAAATTAACCCAATTTTTGAAGTGGTTTTAAACTAAGAAAAATTGTAGAAAATAAACTAGAGCAAAAGTGAATAAAAGTATGAGATTAAGGAGCAATTTAGAGGAAAATCCACTTCCAATCATTTATATAAATCAACAGAAAATTCATTTATAATCTCTCATTAAAATATTAAGTAGAACCGATTTATTTGTTTATCATAAGTATGTTTTAGTTGTGTTAAATCCTAGTTGGTGGAATCCCCTTGCCAAATCTAGCTATGAGAATATTCTAGCTCCTCTAAGCTGATCAAATAAGTCATTTATCCTAGGCAGTGGATAACAATTCTTCATAGTGAGCTCATTCAACTTTCGGTAATCAATACACATCTGTAAAGTTGAATTCGACTTCTTTACGAATATCGAGGAAACATCCCACGAAGAGCTACTCGGCCTAATGAAATTTTATGGTCAAGTTTCGCCAGCTAATTCTTCAATTCTTCCATCTCTTTGAGCGACATTCTACTAAGTGGTCTACTAATAGGTTGTACCCTCGGCATCAAGTCTATACAGAACTCAATCGCTCTTCTTGCTGATAATTTCATTACTATTTAAAAACATCTACAAACTCTCGAACTACCTGTACTCTATTTATCTCTTCCTCCTGATCCTCTACCGCCATAATGTTAATCCTAACTGTTCATCCATTACATCTAGCACTACTATGATCCTTTTCCCATCATTGGATTCCATAATGTGATGAATCTATCTGGATAAATGATCCTAGCATCATTACGCATTAATCAATCCATACCTCAAGTTACCCCATACAACATGAAGTCAAACACGTATAGTTGCAAACAAACCGATGACCATATAAATCTAACATAAGGCCAGTGCACTATAATATGAGAGTAGAATACCCACCGATTGTATTAACCACACATAAAGATATGACTAAATAGATAGTATTAACTCCAACCTATCCACTACGTCTTTTGATATGAATGAATAGGTAGAACCCATATCAAAAACAGCTCTAACTGTAGTAGTAGAGATCGAGATTATCCATTCTAGCATAACTTACTTCTCCTTCCCTTCGGCGGCTGATGGACCTTCCAAAGTGAAAGTCTTTGGCTGCTTTAACTAGAGACATTCTTTCTTCTTATGTCTAGGTTTTTCATAGATAAAGCATTTGTCCTTCACCACCCTAACTGGCTTCGGACACTTAATTTGTAGTGCCCCTTTTGCTTACAATTGTAGCACGTTACATCGGTAACATCCTTCCACTCTACTCCATCGTTAGCCTTTCCTTTTTGTTGTTGGCATTTCTTGTCTTTCTGATATAGAGCAAACTTTTTTCTTTAAACTAGTCCGAGCCTTCTACCCCATGCCTCCCCTTTCAGCATACATAAGATCATACCTCCTCGCCTTATCACCACTTTATTGGATGGAAGTGCTAGATAATCTATTGTCCAGTCACTCAATCCAGGCCTCAATCCCAAGATGAACTTATCTACCATCTTTCTCCATGTCCTTATTAGATTAGCTACATACTTAGATAATGCATTAAGCTTTTGCATATACTTTAACTTGATCAAATTCCCCCACTGTAGCTTTACAAACTCCTGGAACACTACAGATAGTTCTGATCCCAAAATATGTTGTTCTTTAAACATCCTCCCTAAACCTATCTGAAGTTATTTCTTGCTTCAGAATCTCTGCTCCACAGTTCCACACGAGATACTTAATGGTCCTTTGAACTGTTTAGATACAAGCTTGACCTTTTGAGCATTAGCTAACACTATGTCTTTACAAATACTGTAACGACCCGCTATTTTGGACCATTCAAATCGACAATAAATCCACACATGTCTGACTTGAATAATTCAAAATATCAGATTGTTAATTTAAATTTGGCAAAACTCAGCATATGCAGTAAATAAATCAATCACAGAATCACAGACACAGAGTAATACAATAATACGCAGCGGAATAGATAAAATAGTAGTTCATGAAGCTACTATATAAACATCAGAGTTAGAAATAAAATACAACAGAATATCTCAAATGCAGTGAAGTCTTCAGTACGAATAGACGACCTCCTTGAACAAATCAACTGAAGAGCTGAAAGCTGAATCGATGGTTGGATCTCCAAACGAAGCTCCAAACTCCAAAGGTGAGTCTCAAATACTGTATCACTCGGTCTGACCCGAGCATAAAGCAAAACATAAAACACTCGAGTCAGGATTAACATTCTTATATAAATAAATCCAACTCAAGTGAAATATCAACTGAAATACAAGTAACTTAAAGGATGTTTGGGATAACCATCCTCTAAGGATCTTCAGAACTATCTACAATGTGGAAATATACATTATAACACCGTGGTCATTTCAATTTAATTTATACTTCAAAACCCAAATATCATTTTATTTCAAATATAACTATTTTCCAAGATAGTATATATATTAATTAATTTATAAAGTAAAGCATTTAATTTTTCTCAAGTCTCGCAAATCGATTCAAATCAACTTCAAATTCCAAATTCAAATTTATTCAAAGCTCAATTCATCAATTCAATTCAGTTCTAAATATATCATTTAAATTTTCAATATATTTCAAGGCTTTAATATTCAACATTTTCAAAGTTAAATTTAACAGTTTCATATAGCACTTGATTTAACTTTATTATTATTTAATCAGGGAATATTCACTTAATAAATTCAATATCATTTAACTAGCCTTAAATTACATTTTTACTAAATATTTCCTTAAATTTATTTAAACAAGAAATATTATTTAAATTACTTAAATTAAACCCCAGTTATAAATCATATCTTAAATCTCAATTTCAATAAGTTTCACATCGGTTTAATTTAATAAAATTCTTTAATGAATAAAATTTCAACTAAATTCAAATTATCTTCCCAACCTTAAATTATTCAAATTATTACCAAAAATCTATTTTGAAATATAAATTTTATACTTAAACATATTATATGTATTAAATCCATCCTAATTAAATTAAATATCATTATTTAATATATATATATATCATTACCATTTATATATAATAATTTAAGGCTCAACATTTATTAAAACCATGTATTTCTTTCCAAACCATAGAATTTATTTTCAAAATATTTATATATGTGGACCAACGGTGTCTGTATATATATCTATCATATGGTTAAGTGATACGGATATTTATCATTTCAATCCGAAATTTAAATATATACGGGTAGAATCAATTCAACCCGTAATCCCAATTTCAATTCAAATGAAAAATTGCTTGTGTCTATCATTTCAACCCATAACGATTTTCTCCTATTCTAAAGTCCGTTCGGGTATGTATCATTTCAACCCATAGTGATTTCTATACTAACAGGGAACTTGCAGAGTGATAACAGATATAGAAATAATATAACAGGTATAGAAATAATATAACAGGTATAGAAATAATATAACAGGTATAGATATATCATCAATAACAATATAATATAAACAGCAGGATATGGTGTCATATCCCACAGGTGAGCAGTTACAGATAATAGCGTATATAACAATTTAAATAACTACAATAGCATATTTCAATTGTCGTTTCAATTGAAATCAAATTTAATAAATAAAAGAATGTTAATCGTTAGTGGTTGCTCACCTTTCGAGGCTAGAGAAGAAAAGACAATGAAATGAGTTACGAATCCAAGCACGAATTCCAAAGCAAAGCTAGATTGGTACGAATTTGATGAACAAAGCTGATAGCAGGAATTTGACGAGAACAAATCAAAACCGGATTGATGAAGATAAATGGTATAAATGAACATATATATAACTATATGCACTATATACAAATCATATACAACTTAAAATTTTAAAATAACACATAACTATATAGATTCAGTATTTAATGGAACTTATAATAAAATAAAATCCTAAACGTGTCAATTTTATTCAATTAAATTTACATATATAGAATGACCTATACAAATATCATATGTAAAACTAAAACATATACTTCCCCAATATTTTAAGTATAACCATAACATAAAAATAATCCCTTATCTTATCTTTGGAAAGTTCAAACAGATAACATAATACTTTCATTTTTTTTTCCTAACATTATGAAACTACAAACTATTGCCTTTAAAACTATATATACACACACACACAGTCCATTCACAAATCAACATGCAGACTCAATAAATATCTTCAAACTAAACTAAAGTATAAATACACAAACTAATACACTAATATATAACCAGATCATATAGCTATATAATTGTCAAAGTATGTAACTTATACTCATATCATTTTAAAATCAATCTTTATTATTATATAATCAAATATAAACAACAAAACCTTTCAAAATAAGTGGAGACTATCAACATAAGCTAAAAGACTTACATAAATTATCCTCTGTATATATAAAATCTGTGAACTGCACAATATATATACATTTATATATACTTACCTACATATATAATGTAATAAGATACCTCACTGATATGCTAATATACACACTGCAACACGCAAAATAAATACATGGTAAAATATTATATTATAAGATCTACGTAAAAAAAAATATGTGTAAACATCTGTAAACTGAGATATATATACTAGATATGGAAACAAATTAAATTTTAAAACAAATATTAAAATAACATATTTAATTAAAATCAATGTTTTAAATAATATATTGCCTATATAAACTTATAGAAATCTATATATATATAAAACAGAATATACAACTAACAGTATATATATAGTCAAAAAGCAATATTAACTTTCGAACCCCAAAAATAAAATATGTATTAAAATTTCAAAAGCAATACGTAATGAAACATTTCTAAAACAATGTCTGTAAATCAGACAGAAGGCTTGCAAACGAATGACTGCGACCATGTTAAATAAATAGTACTATATAATATATATAAACTATAACAAGATGAACTGTGTATACAACTTTAAAATAAAATATAGAATACTACCTAGACATATATATGGTAACATCTATATATTACTGTATAGTTTCCTTAGCAAAGAAACAAAGAAAGGACAATACACAAAAATATTACCTCAGATATGTTGTACGAGATGTAGGATTCGGCCAGTGCTACTGCACGCGAAAGCCAGAAAGGTTGAACGAAGTAGAGGTGGATAATTGCGTGGATAGGCAGGAGCCGAAGCTTGGTGGGGTGGTGGTGCTGCGCCCTTGCCCAGGCTAAGGCGATGGGACGACTACACTTCAAATAGGAGGAGTTGTTAGTGGTGGAAGGCTCGGCCTCAAGGGGAGGAGGAGGTTGCACGTGCCAAAGTGGATCGGAAGGGAGAGTGAGTTGCGGAGGTGGGTTTTGGCGGAGGGCAGATCCGGGAAGGTTGGAGGTGGGCTTCGGCCAGCGTGTGATGGGGTTGTCCACGCGGGCCTGGGAACGTTGGTGGCTCGGTAAAGGCTGGAGGAGGGAGGCCGAAGGAGTTGCTAAGCATACGGTGGACGATGGAAGACTTTGTTGGCAAGCTTTGGTCGGAAATGAGCGTGGGAAGAAGAAGAGAAGGAATCGTTAGGAGGAAAGGAAAAAATGGGAGAGATCTGAGAAAAAGAATGTGAACAGTATGCATATTTTTATTTTTATCTCATTTTTTTGTAATAAAGAAGGGTAGAAATGTGTTTCTATGAGCATGGCAACAGTTACGCCTACGAAATGGCAAAAATAAATGCAAACCGATGGAAAGGCAATTAATGCTTGTTTGGGCAGCCCGTTTCATTTTGAATTCGAAGGAACGTGCAAAGTCAATATTTTCGGTACCGTTACGCGAACAGTTTATTATTTCCGTCGCGTACCGGACCTCAAAAATATAGAAACAAATATACCGCTGAGATCAGCTCGACTAGACGATCAAAACGGTATACAGATATTAGTGGTACGATCATCCGATCAAAAGTCGATAATCGGTACCAGAAATGCTGCTATTTTGTCAGAATTAAGATAAACGGAGCAGTAGAAGACCAAATTTGGAAAAATGAATTTCGCAGTCTGATTCAGAATGATCTGAATAAATTTTCTCCCGTTGACATATTTTGGTTTCGGAAAACTTTTAAATTCACTGTTATTAACCAGTTTGATTTGAAATAAAATTTCACAGGAAAATAAACTTCAATATTATCAGATGAAAATTTACCAGTTGCTATATTAAAATAGACGTATTCCAAATAATAAATTTTATTTTCAAATTTTATTGTTTAAAATTTCACAAAATTTCAATTAATTTAACACTCTCATACATCACCAGACAATCACTAGGCTCCAACGCTTATTTTGTCCCATTAAATATTTCCCCTCTTAGGCTCCTAAAATCCTTATTCGTATTAGGAAAATCCTCTCTAACTGGCTACATAGGACAACATAGGACATTCTAGGCCTGCAGTGGTACTTGTAGCTGCGCTAAGTTTGCTAATAACTGCTGAAAGAGTGTGTTCATATCCATATTACGTACGACCAAAGTGGGCATTTTGTTACCATCTTCAGCATAAATTTCCAGGACTTCCTCCCTTCCTTGGCCACTAGTCTGAGTACCAATGGTTCCTCTACTAGCATTTGCCCTTCTACCTCTAAAAGTAAAATGTCCACTTTGCAGATCCATTATGTCTTTCTCCCTAATAAAGCGTTCGTAAGAAATGAAAGAAAATGAGAGTGAAAATAATAGTAAAGGGATAGGTATATCCACTTGTACACACACACACACACACACACATATATATATATATATATATACACACACACACACCATATACCCTACCCAAGGTGTTTAGCTTTTTAGTTATCTAACTTATACTTAGCTCTGTTTCAGTTAAATGTCCCCTAACCTAAGCTTTAATACCAAGTTGTAACGTCCCCCACTTCGAGACAAGAAAATGAATGACGTCGATGTTTCAAGCACTAAAGTGAGATCGGTATGTTTTTTTTACAACCTTAAATAGAAAGAGCAACTAAATAATTTTATTACATCAAAATGTTTTACAAAAGTCATTATAACATCATTAACCCTTCTCATTCCCAAGCAGAGGAGAACATATAATAAGATATAAATAGACTTCCATGCTTGACATATGAAAATACCTTCATGGACAATTAACCAGTTATTAATCCTGGTTTTACATAGCAACATTTCTGTAACGTCCTAGGCTTTCTCTCCACAGAAAGTCGCATCGTTAATAAGAAAGAAAGGGGTGAGAAATAGAAAAGAAGAGAAAGAGAAAGAAAACAACACAAATACTCACAGCGGAAACGGAACAAAATATAATATATCATATAACTATTACATAGTATCATATACATCTATCAGAGTTACACAGATTACACATCATATACTAGACAGTTATAAACATCTGTCTAGTTATTACAACTCAATACAAAACAAAGATCTAAACAAGATCAACACAGCGGAAACTACTATCTATATCTACAACGCTGAAGCCTCCTGCTCCATTGCTCCTCCACAATTCGTCAAGGCTAACCTGAATCCCTTGGCTACACGTAAAAATTTGAGTACCCAAGAGTTTATAAAACAGAAATAAACAACTTGGGTCAGACATGGGTCTGGTGTGAGTAACAGGTTAAACTTGCTTAACTTCAAAACCTTTTGAAAGAAAAGGTATCACGTAAGACTTCCCACACATAAACATGGGTAAGTTTTTACCTTACGCTAACCAAAACATTTGATAGGAAATTCGATTGTATTATAATAGGGTCTAGGGTTTTCAAATAAATATGAAATAGCTGAAATTGTTACATTATTAAATTCCAGCATACTAGCCACAAAGTGGGTTATACAATCAAGTCCGTTGGCACTTATTGGATTTTGGATTCCATACAATGGCAGGGCTACCGGGGTACCGCCCGTCACAGTACGTGGCCTAGATCACCGTACCGAGGATCACTCCCAATCCCCTGCAACACAAGGTCGGAACATCCCTTACTGGATAATTCCCGCACAAGATACCTCACGGTTGGGATCAGCAACCGCACCACTAAGTCGAAAATAGAAAGGGACATCTAGACAGAGGTAACCTTGTCCTACTTGGGTGCTACCCACTAACCTTGCTGCACCTCCCCTGTTTTAGCCATTCCTGGTTTGTGAGGCTTGAGGTCACGATTACCTTAGAAAAGAACACATCACTTAGAATGCTCATCGTCCACCTGACGATGTTCTGAAAGCATTCAGTCCATACAAGTTCGTTCCGGGTTCGAACGAAACCGAAGGCATTATCTCGTTACACTCGTTTTGGAATCACCCTCAGAGTTAACGACAATAACCCTTGCACTCTGAATCTTCATCTTCACTTGATTCACGACCTATCGTAAATTTGGATCGATGTGGTATTCGGGTCTCCAGACCTGGAAATCCGGTATACGGAAACCCGATCCCGGTCTCATCGAAATCCAAAGCGTATCTTTTAAGGCCAAGTTGTTTAAAGGTTTAAACAATTCAATTCAATACTTGAATTCACATAGCATTAACTTAGATAAATATCACACATTTATCACAGATATATCCAATATCATATCACAGAATATCATAGTATATCATCCAATAGATATTAACCAAATCAGACATTCTACTCAACCATCATTCATAAGCAACCATTTATTAATCTCTATTATAATTAATTTAATCAACTTAAATTAAATTAATTACTTAAGAATTAATTCCTTTCCTTGCTTAATCAACATTAATTAATTACAATCCATTTAATTAATTAATCATTAAATATTAATCACTCTTGATTAATTATTAATTAGATAAAGTAATTATCCTTTAATTAACTTCACAAATTAATTATTCTTAACCATTAACAGTAATTAACCTTTAATTACTCTCATTAATTACATTAATTAATGATCCTTAATTAATTACTTTAATTAATTAATTAACCTTTAATTAATTACATTATTCCTTAATTAATTACATTAATTAATCATGCATTAAATAATTACTTCCATTAATCAACCTTAAATAATCATAAACAGTAATTAATTATTCTTAATTACTTCTTAATTATTTCTTATTTGTTTTATAAATCTTTTTATAAATCCTTTGATTAATTACACAATTTAATTAATCCTTAATTACTTTTTACCAAATAATTATTCTTTTAAATTACTTTCCATTAAGTAATTTCTCTTATCTCAATTACATCTAGTAGTTCATTTATCAATTACTTACTCTAAGTAATTTCACTTATTGAATCTTATTAAGTAATTATACTTAATTAATTACCAAGTGACTATCTTTAATTAATTAACAAATTAATTAACTTAAATTAATCACATTCATTTCATAAATAATAACTGAGTAATTCATCCTTAATTACCCTTTAAACAAATTAATCCCTAATCACAGATTAATTATTCATTAATTATTAATTAATAAACCTTAATTATTAATCAATATCCTTTAATACAAAGTAATCAATTCCTAATTACTTTTGTAATTAATTAATTAACCTTAATTAACTAATTAATTATCTCTTAATTATTAATTAATAAAACTCAATTATTAATTAACAATTTTAATTACAATTTTAATTAATTATTAATTATCAATTAATCAATCCTTATTGGAAATTAATAACAGTTAATTAATCCTTAATTAACTCTAATCATAGATTAATAATCTCTTAATTATTAATTAAGAAAACTTAATTAATACTTAATAAAAATTTATTAAGTACTCCTTAATTACTATTTTAATTAACCCTTAATCATTTAATTAATTCTTATTAATTAAATAAATTAAACTTAAATTTCTTAATTAACTTAATTAATTTCAACTCATTAAAAATCTAAATTTTCTTTGAGATAAAACATTATCAATAAAACATTTTATCTTAGAATTAACTCACTTAATTAAATCATTAATTAAGTTTATAAAAAAATAATCATTAACTACTTATCTTTAATTGGTTAACAATCCTTATTTACAAATTAATAAAACACTTGAAACCCTTAATTGTTAACTAATAAGTCCTTAATCAATAACTAATTCCATTAATTAATCATTCTTAACTTTTCTCATTAACTATCATCCTTTAATTAAGTTTTAAGATAAAAAAACATTTCCTTTATATTTCAAATTAAGTTTGAAAATAACTTTAGAATTTATCTTAATACATTTAAGTTAAACAAATGTTACAACTTAAATTTAGTCAAAACATTAATTATTAAGAAATAAATTTCCAGGAAAATTGATTTAACTTGATTGTTAAATTTTTTTAAAAATCTTGCCTTTATTTAAATTTTAAACTGTTTTAGACTTAACAGTTCACCCATTACTTCTCGCGTACAACCCGGCAACATACCCGAGTTCAAAGCCTTATTTCACGAGTGCCTCCCCGAACAAATTTTAAAACTGTTTGTAAAAAAAAAACTTAAAACTGTTAAAACATTTATCACTTAAACACTCGCGTATATCCCTAAAAATCCCCGAGCCAAAACTTAGTTTACCCGAGTCCCTTCTCGAGAACGAACTCGAGAAACTCCATCTTCCCAAACTAAAAAAAAAGAAACCCACAGATACACGTTATTTTCGTGCACGTGCACAGGTGAACGCTGCCACTCCGACCATGTTGCCGATCACCATCGAGTCGCACTCCTTCTCCTCGATCACCACGTCAACTCTGATCATCGAGGAAATTTGAAAATCAAATTAGAGCCATCTCGACCACTTCCTGGAACAACATCTTACCCAAGAACCACCTCGACCGATCATCTCTGGCCACCAGAACCCCCACGACTTCGACCAAAGCTTCGTCTCCGACCCATGCCTCATTTCCCCCAGGTGCGGTAGCTTCCGGCTCGACCACGTCCACGAAAAAGCCTCGACTTCAACGCTGTCCAAAACCACTCACTAAACCCTAAAATCCCATCGAATAACCACCACGACGAATAATAAATTCATCCACTATTTTTCCCATCATCTACAGCCTTCAACCTACCTCCGACATCAATCACGATGAACCCAGCCCCATCGTTCGTCTGAAAATGACGAAAATGTCATTTCTGTTCATCTTACAATTTCTCTACCATTTCAACCTTAAAGTTCTTGAATTCTTTTTCTAAATTCATCATTTGTAATTACTAATCAGATTATAGAGTCAAAGTTTTAAATTAACATTTTCGAAATTTACCCATTTCATTGAGTTCTACTGTAAACTTTAAATTTTAGAGTTAATACTTATTACAAATCCTCGAATCTTCTTTTAAAATTTAAAGTACATGGTTAGAAACTCTTTTCATTTACAAACTCTAGACTAAAATCAATTAAATAGGAAGATAGTTATTTTCTATTAAAATCTAAAGCCTGTACTGTTATAAACAGAGACATAAATATGAACAGACATACATATCTTTATATTTACATATTTATAAACATGCAAACTAAAATGCACTCAAACATTCTTAGGATATCTCATATATACTTCTGGGATCATGATATATATATAGTTCAAGGTCTTATAAAGAAGAGTTTTTCTCAAATTAAAGATAACAGAGCAACTAACACTTAAATCATACATGCACAATTCAATTCTTACATACACACAGAGAACATTCATATAAATAAACATGCATATATACTCTATTCAGAAATCATTTAAAAGCAAATTTAATTTCCTTTTTAACTTTTGAAAAAGATTATTTACTCACCATTTAAAGAAGATGAACAGAGCATCTAATTGTTTATGAGCATACACACTATAAACATTCACATTAGATTTTCACTTATTCATGCAATACTTATTCATTTCAACTATACTAGCATGCAACCATATTTTACTTTAAGTTTTTAAAAGTTACTCACCTTTTAACTAAAATGCAGAGATGATTTAAACTGAGATGAAGCTTTGAAAACTTTGAATGCTTTGAAAAACTGGGTTCAAGCCTTTGAATTAGTTTTGAATTCTTTAAACTGAGATGTTTTGAGACATTGATTTATGCAGGCTGGAGCTTCAATTTGCTGCTGAATGCTTTGAAAATCCAGGTTGTATTTGAAACTTGCAAGCTTTGAAAATTGTTACAGGCTTTATCTTTGATTTGAGAAATTGTTCTCAGGTTTGAAAAAGATACAGGCTTGAGAAAAATGTTTTGAGTTGATCTGGTGATTGTTTTACAGGTTTCGATTTTGAGTTTCTTTGTTTTAGAAATGAGAATAGGAAAAGAAATGAAGAGGAAGATATATGTTTATATAAGTTAATTTAGATTTTATTTAAAAATAAAAGAAAATTAAAATTAATGTGACACTTGTCTTAACCTTACTTAGTTTGCTAACACATGGTATTTAAGAGGTTTATAGATTAACACATGTAACTTTACATGCATAATTAAATTTTAAATGTTTTATAAAGTTTTTATAAATTAATTTCCAAATAAATAAATACATATCTTATTTTATGAATGCTTTTCTTAATTTATAAAAATAAAATCTTTAAAAGAAAATAAAATAAAAACCAATTAAAAGATTTATCTAAAGTATATTTAAAACTAAAATGTTATTTATTTAAATAACATTGAAAAGTCCAGATTAAACTAAATATGAATTTCCAATTTACCAAAGCTTCTATTTACAACATATACAAATAAATATATATATTCAAATAGAAAATATCTTATTAACTTTTAAAAGATAAAATCATCAATTAATACTAATTTAATCAGATTATTAAATTAAATTCAAATTTTATTATCAAAGATCATCAATATCAATTTAATTATTTAACAGATTATTAAATTGATATTGTTAAAATTTCCGGGATATTACATTCCTTCCCCCTTAAAATAATTTCGTCCCCGAAATTTAAACAAAGGTAATTTAATAATCTTATTAAAGATTTTAATTTAAAACACAAGCATATACTATCATCCATATGCTAACAACCATAGCAGCCAAATCATCCAATCAAAAAATTTAACTATCTAGACTAAATTTTAGATAAAATACCTCGAGTTTCCCCAAGTATATATATATACCGGAATACTCGCTCTACAAACAATCTAAACTATTAAACTCTAGATCTCCTACTCATCTAGATCTACAGAACTAAACAGACTATCAGACTACAGACGAGTCTGACTCAACTATCAAACTTCCAGAACTGCTGATTCAACAACCAAAGATAGATCAAATACGTACTCCCTCAGAGATACATGAAAACACAATGAATTCCAATTATCCAAATTGACAATTCAACCAAGTAGACCAATTACTTATCCAAATCAGAACACAGAAGAGATCCAAAACACAACTCTACTTCACAACTATCAGTAGATTCCAAACTTACTTCTCCCATCCAGAGATACACTCCAAACTGCTTTCGCTGCTCAACTCTGATCTGAGGTAGAACACAAGCACAGACTGGACAACTCACTTCTAGAAATAAGGTTCACTGATCCATACATAAAACTCAGATATTCCAGCAAAACTTGAGCTGCTTCGCCAACTCCATCTCTAGGAAAACATCCTTCCACTAGCTGAATCACCGGTATCACTCCTGGAATCCAGTCGATAAGAAAACTCAACCTTCAGATGCGGACAACTCCTGACTTCTCTGAAGACATCCAGAAAATTCTGACAACCCAAGAGAACACTCAGCAATCACAAGTCACTTTTGCGATCAACCCAACCTATTTCCAAACAGACTGTTCTCTCTTTACCAATCAGAACAGCTTACACTTATTTATCCAATTTATCGAAGAAATGGATCCACTCTGCTGCTTCTGAACTTCACTTCCAGAAAAACTGCTCATCCAGAAAACTTCCTGCCATCACAGAATACTCCGAGCTGCACTGCTGACATTGATGCTCTTATCCAAAGCTCTTCGAGAAACTCGGACTCCAAACCAAAGCAGAAACTTCATGCTGAACTCAGCCACAACACCGAAGCATTCACACTTCCTTAATCTTGTTCCAAAGAAAACATCTTCGGGAACATCCATCGTCACTGTATCTCATCATACAGCTACTATTACCTGAGGTATCAAGATACCATCACTCACTTCTGCCTCATCGACAGATCCAACTCTACTCATCCAACTTCAAAGATAAACTCCGAACCATTACAGTTTCCTTCGGAGATCGATGAAATCCTTCACCACAGTAAAGCTTACTCGAGACGGTATTGGGTCTACAGTCTCGACAGATACACTTCCAACCTCAACATTCAAACTCCAACCATTGGTAGTCGTGTTACACACACCACTACCCTATCTACCTTTATATCCTATATTGGAAAACCTGTATGGGTAACCCAACAAATAGGTAGAATAGATATAAATATATATATTTAAAATGATATATATTTTTTTTATATAGAAATTATTTCTGGGTAAAATTATTTCATCTACCTCTTTAAAACAATATTGTGTCCGTTGGCCTGGTCCAAGTGTTTAGAGATCCCTATCAATAACGTTAGCTACTCGTATTGACCAGAATCCATATACCACTCAACCGATCAATTAACACAATATAAAATCATTTTTATATAACTAACAATTACGCGCTCTCAAGATAGACACCACTTCAGAGCCTAGGTATTCACTCAACCTACTGCTCTGATATTCACTTAACCAAAAGCTTAGGCATTCGCTCAACCTATGCTCTGATACCACTGTAACGACCATGACTTTCTCTCCACAGAAAGTCGCATCGTTAATAAGAAAGAAAGGGGTGAGAAATAGAAAAGAAGAGAAAGAGAAAGAAAACAACACAAATACTCACAGCGGAAACGGAACAAAATATAATATATCATATAACTATTACATAGTATCATATACATCTATCAGAGTTACACAGATTACACATCATATACTAGACAGTTATAAACATCTATCTAGTTATTACAACTCAATACAAAACAAAGATCTAAACAAGATCAACACAGCGGAAACTACTATCTATATCTACAACGCTGAAGCCTCCTGCTCCATTGCTCCTCCACAATTCGTCAAGGCTAACCTGAATCCCTTGGCTACTCGTAAAAATTTGAGTACCCAAGAGTTTATAAAACAGAAATAAACAACTTGGGTCAGACATGGGTCTGGTGTGAGTAACAGGTTAAACTTGCTTAACTTCAAAACCTTTTGAAAGAAAAGGTATCACGTAAGACTTCCCACACATAAACATGGGTAAGTTTTTACCTTACGCTAACCAAAACATTTGATAGGAAATTCGATTGTATTATAATAGGGTCTAGGGTTTTCAAATAAATATGAAATAGCTGAAATTGTTACATTATTAAATTCCAGCATACTAGCCACAAAGTGGGTTATACAATCAAGTCCGTTGGCACTTATTGGATTTTGGATTCCATACAATGGTAGGGCTACCGGGGTACCGCCCGTCACAGTACGTGGCCTAGATCACCGTACCGAGGATCACTCCCAATCCCCTGCAACACAAGGTCGGAACATCCCTTACTGGATAATTCCCGCACAAGATACCTCACGGTTGGGATCAGCAACCGCACCACTAAGTCGAAAATAGAAAGGGACATCTAGACAGAGGTAACCTTGTCCTACTTGGGTGCTACCCACTAACCTTGCTGCACCTCCCCTGTTTTAGCCATTCCCGGTTTGTGAGGCTTGAGGTCACGATTACCTTAGAAAAGAACACATCACTTAGAATGCTCATCGTCCACCTGACGATGTTCTGAAAGCATTCAGTCCATACAAGTTCGTTCCGGGTTCGAACGAAACCGAAGGCATTATCTCGTTACACTCGTTTTGGAATCACCCTCAGAGTTAACGACAATAACCCTTGCACTCTGAATCTTCATCTTCACTTGATTCACGACCTATCGTAAATTTGGATCGATGTGGTATTCGGGTCTCCAGACCTGGAAATCCGGTATACGGAAACCCGATCCCGGTCTCATCGAAATCCAAAGCGTATCTTTTAAGGCCAAGTTGTTTAAAGGTTTAAACAATTCAATTCAATACTTGAATTCACATAGCATTAACTTAGATAAATATCACACATTTATCACAGATATATCCAATATCATATCACAAAATATCATAGTATATCATCCAATAGATATTAACCAAATCAGACATTCTACTCAACCATCATTCATAAGCAACCATTTATTAATCTCTATTATAATTAATTTAATCAACTTAAATTAAATTAATTACTTAAGAATTAATTCCTTTCCTTGCTTAATCAACATTAATTAATTACAATCCATTTAATTAATTAATCATTAAATATTAATCACTCTTGATTAATTATTAATTACATAAAGTAATTATCCTTTAATTAACTTCACAAATTAATTATTCTTAACCATTAACAGTAATTAACCTTTAATTACTCTCATTAATTACATTAATTAATGATCCTTAATTAATTACTTTAATTAATTAATTAACCTTTAATTAATTACATTATTCCTTAATTAATTACATTAATTAATCATGCATTAAATAATTACTTCCATTAATCAACCTTAAATAATCATAAACAGTAATTAATTATTCTTAATTACTTCTTAATTATTTCTTATTTGTTTTATAAATCTTTTTATAAATCCTTTGATTAATTACACAATTTAATTAATCCTTAATTACTTTTTACCAAATAATTATTCTTTTAAATTACTTTCCATTAAGTAATTTCTCTTATCTCAATTACATCTAGTAGTTCATTTATCAATTACTTACTCTAAGTAATTTCACTTATTGAATCTTATTAAGTAATTATACTTAATTAATTACCAAGTGACTATCTTTAATTAATTAACAAATTAATTAACTTAAATTAATCACATTCATTTCATAAATAATAACTGAGTAATTCATCCTTAATTACCCTTTAAACAAATTAATCCCTAATCACAGATTAATTATTCATTAATTATTAATTAATAAACCTTAATTATTAATCAATATCCTTTAATACAAAGTAATCAATTCCTAATTACTTTTGTAATTAATTAATTAACCTTAATTAACTAATTAATTATCTCTTAATTATTAATTAATAAAACTCAATTATTAATTAACAATTTTAATTACAATTTTAATTAATTATTAATTATCAATTAATCAATCCTTATTGGAAATTAATAACAGTTAATTAATCCTTAATTAACTCTAATCATAGATTAATAATCTCTTAATTATTAATTAAGAAAACTGAATTAATACTTAATAAAAATTTATTAAGTACTCCTTAATTACTATTTTAATTAACCCTTAATCATTTAATTAATTCTTATTAATTAAATAAATTAAACTTAAATTTCTTAATTAACTTAATTAATTTCAACTCATTAAAAATCTAAATTTTCTTTGAGATAAAACATTATCAATAAAACATTTTATCTTAGAATTAACTCACTTAATTAAATCATTAATTAAGTTTAAAAAAAATAATCATTAACTACTTATCTTTAATTGGTTAACAATCCTTATTTACAAATTAATAAAACACTTGAAACCCTTAATTGTTAACTAATAAGTCCTTAATCAATAACTAATTCCATTAATTAATCATTCTTAACTTTTCTCATTAACTATCATCCTTTAATTAAGTTTTAAGATAAAAAAAACATTTCCTTTATATTTCAAATTAAGTTTGAAAATAACTTTAGAATTTATCTTAATACATTTAAGTTAAACAAATGTTACAACTTAAATTTAGTCAAAACATTAATTATTAAGAAATAAATTTCCAGGAAAATTGATTTAACTTGATTGTTAAATTTTTTTAAAAATCTAGCCTTTATTTAAATTTTAAACTGTTTTAGACTTAACAGTTCACCCATTACTTCTCGCGTACAACCCGGCAACATACCCGAGTTCAAAGCCTTATTTCACCAGTGCCTCCCCGAACAAATTTTAAAACTGTTTGTAAAAAAAAAACTTAAAACTGTTAAAACATTTATCACTTAAACACTCGCGTATATCCCTAAAAATCCCCGAGCCAAAACTTAGTTTACCCGAGTCCCTTCTCGAGAACGAACTCGAGAAACTCCATCTTCCCAAACTAAAAAAAAAGAAACCCACAGATACACGTTATTTTCGTGCACGTGCACAGGTGAATGCTGCCACTCCGACCATGTTGTCGATCACCATCGAGTCGCACTCCTTCTCCTCGATCACCACGTCAACTCTGATCATCGAGGAAATTTGAAAATCAAATTAGAGCCATCTCGACCACTTCCTGGAACAACATCTTACCCAAGAACCACCTCGACCGATCATCTCTGGCCACCAAAACCCCCACGACTTCGACCAAAGCTTCGTCTCCGACCCATGCCTCATTTCCCCCAGGTGCGGTAGCTTCCGGCTCGACCACGTCCACGAAAAAGCCTCGACTTCAACGCTGTCCAAAACCACTCACTAAACCCTAAAATCCCATCGAATAACCACCACGACGAATAATAAATTCATCCACTATTTTTCCCATCATCTACAGCCTTCAACCTACCTCCGACATCAATCACGATGAACCCAGCCCCATCGTTCGTCTGAAAATGACGAAAATGTCATTTCTGTTCATCTTACAATTTCTCTACCATTTCAACCTTAAAGTTCTTGAATTCTTTTTCTAAATTCATCATTTGTAATTACTAATCAGATTATAGAGTCAAAGTTTTAAATTAACATTTTCGAAATTTACCCATTTCATTGAGTTCTACTGTAAACTTTAAATTTTAGAGTTAATACTTATTACAAATCCTCGAATCTTCTTTTAAAATTTAAAGTACATGGTTAGAAACTCTTTTCATTTACAAACTCTAGACTAAAATCAATTAAATAGGAAGATAGGAATTTTCTATTAAAATCTAAAGCCTGTACTGTTATAAACAGAGACATAAATATGAATAGACATACATATCTTTATATTTACATATTTATAAACATGCAAACTAAAATGCACTCAAACATTCTTAGGATATCTCATATATACTTCTGGGATCATGATATATATATAGTTCAAGGTCTTATAAAGAAGAGTTTTTCTCAAATTAAAGATAACAGAGCAACTAACACTTAAATCATACATGCACAATTCAATTCTTACATACACACAGAGAACATTCATATAAATAAACATGCATATATACTCTATTCAGAAATCATTTAAAAGCAAATTTAATTTCCTTTTTAACTTTTGAAAAAGATTATTTACTCACCATTTAAAGAAGATGAACAGAGCATCTAATTGTTTATGAGCATACACACTATAAACATTCACATTAGATTTTCACTTATTCATGCAATACTTATTCATTTCAACTATACTAGCATGCAACCATATTTTACTTTAAGTTTTTAAAAGTTACTCACCTTTTAACTAAAATGCAGAGATGATTTAAACTGAGATGAAGCTTTGAAAACTTTGAATGCTTTGAAAAACTGGGTTCAAGCCTTTGAATTAGTTTTGAATTCTTTAAACTGAGATGTTTTGAGACATTGATTTATGCAGGCTGGAGCTTCAATTTGCTGCTGAATGCTTTGAAAATCCAGGTTGTATTTGAAACTTGCAAGCTTTGAAAATTGTTACAGGCTTTATCTTTGATTTGAGAAATTGTTCTCAGGTTTGAAAAAGATACAGGCTTGAGAAAAATGTTTTGAGTTGATCTGGTGATTGTTTTACAGGTTTCGATTTTGAGTTTCTTTGTTTTAGAAATGAGAATAGGAAAAGAAATGAAGAGGAAGATATATGTTTATATAAGTTAATTTAGATTTTATTTAAAAATAAAAGAAAATTAAAATTAATGTGACACTTGTCTTAACCTTACTTAGTTTGCTAACACATGGTATTTAAGAGGTTTATAGATTAACACATGTAACTTTACATGCATAATTAAATTTTAAATGTTTTATAAAGTTTTTATAAATTAATTTCCAAATAAATAAATACATATCTTATTTTATGAATGCTTTTCTTAATTTATAAAAATAAAATCTTTAAAAGAAAATAAAATAAAAACCAATTAAAAGATTTATCTAAAGTATATTTAAAACTAAAATGTTATTTATTTAAATAACATTGAAAAGTCCAGATTAAACTAAATATGAATTTCCAATTTACCAAAGCTTCTATTTACAACATATACAAATAAATATATATATTCAAATAGAAAATATCTTATTAACTTTTAAAAGATAAAATCATCAATTAATACTAATTTAATCAGATTATTAAATTAAATTCAAATTTTATTATCAAAGATCATCAATATCAATTTAATTATTTAACAGATTATTAAATTGATATTGTTAAAATTTCCGGGATATTACAATTTCAAAATAACTTTTATTTACAAAAATAAGCCTCATTCTTCATCTTCGGAGTCTTTATTAATCTTTTCCAAAAGCTTCGTATCTATATCATGAACTTAGCCTACTCGAATTAGTACTTGTGAATTTAAGGGAAATAATAAAAACACAAGCCATACATAAACCTGGTATGAGTAATACTTTACCCTAAGCAAACAATCTCATAGTGAGACCATGCCCCTAAAGCATGGAATGGGTTTTCCCCTCATTATTCCAACTTCATCAATTACATCATATAATGCGATAATATCAAACCATAATCAAATACAAATTACCAATGTCAACATAAGGGTGAGATTTCCTTCCCGACATTTTTGACTATTTTTACAGTCGGTTCATTTTCAGATTTTCCATTTAGGCCTTACTTTTATTAGTTTAATGAGGGTACTAGACATTAAGATTATCACTTAGGTTTTTTATTTGACTTTCCCTCAAATGTATCACAAACAGTTTATTAGTTTGCCACCAAGTTTTATGCTATCCATTGTATAATATAATGTTGTATTTAGACAAATTGTTGCAGCAAATGCCTTACACCACCAATCGTCAAATATAAAGTTTAGACAAATGGTTGCCATATTGGCCTTATATCACCAATCATCAAGTATAATGTTGTGTTTAGACAAACGGTTCCCATAAACTTAAGGTTACTCACTCGAGTAGGCTGAGTTTATAGAATAGTCATGTACCTTTAGGAGGGACAAATAAAGATTTCGAAGATAGAGTAATAGGCTTATCTAGAGAATAAAAATATTTTAAAATTTTCGCTGTGTAAAACCAGGAATTATAACTAGTTATGTGTTGTGTTGGCATCTTCATATTTCAGAACAATGCTATCCTTATTTTCTATTGTATTTTCCCCCACATAGGAACGAATTAGGTTAAAGATGATGTAATGAACTATGAAAACCAAACTGATGTAATAAAAAAGCTATTTAGCTACTCTGTTTACTTATATGGTGAAAAATAATACTAAACTCACTTTGTCACTAGAAAATGATTCTGATGATGACTGCAGCATCTTCACTGTCTATTTTCGAGTCTCGAAGTGGAGGATGTCACTGTGAGTCATTATAATTTGTTGTAAAATATAGATTGGTTTCTAGTTAAGATATTCTCCATATATGAAACATGGAAAATACAATGTATAATACCATGGATAGATTGACCCACTATAGTATAGAATAGAAAGCCCATGAGCCCCTCATAGTGGTTCCATATTTGACCTGTATGCTCAATGGAGCTCAGAAGGTGTGGGACAGACTTGATGCCATTGTTGAAGCTACATCCATATTTAAAAGGAATATTGATGTTGAGGGATTTACAATTAGCATCAAGAGGTAAACCGTTATACAAGAATTTGCATATGAATATCAAAGGGTTAGATTGAATGTGATAATCCCACATCAGTGTTGAATATGAGGCTAGGTTCAAGTGTTTCTCAAATTGCCTCCCACACAATTTGCAAGTGAACTGGATTCGTACCACCTAACAGCATGGACACAATCAACAAGGATATCAAGGGCATATTTGTGCTTCTGCCTGTGTTTCCAAATTTCATTAGAGTTGGTCAGTTGGATAACGAAATGTGAATTAAACATTTTTTGAAATTTATGGTTCATGAAGTTAGCACAAAGGGAGTTGTCACTACAAGAAAACCTACTTTTAGTTGCATATATTGGTACCTTAGTAAGATAAGTGCAACCACAGGCTCCAGGGAAACACTAAGGTTAAGTTTTGCTTACATGGCTTATACTTTTTGTCAAAAAATTTCTAAGTATAGAGTCATTTTTCTTTTCTTTTACCTCCACTTGACAATGCTCTCAGAAAACCTACTACTTAATCCACCTCTAAAGCCACATCGTCATTGCTGAATCATTATCAATCTACTAATGCACTATAAAACCTAAATCATCGATCTACTAAGGCACCCAAAAACTCCATGGTAATGAAATCATCGTCGACTTACTGGTTGTAAAAGACCAACTCTCCGGCGTCGACAAGCGTCCTCTCCTTCTTAGTCATAAACCCTAAATTGTCATCTCATAATACATGTAGAATTTTTGGATTTGATGTCTTGTGTAATTTATTTCAGATGCACTAAGTTGTTACATGTCTGGTGTTTTCACTTGACATGGTTAGCATTATCCACATGTATTTATTATTATCTTCATATTACATTGTTGAGTTCATGGTAATAAGATAAGTATACTTTGATTGCAGTTGATATCTGAATTAGTGATATTTTATTAACATTTAAATTAATTAGGAGTGAATTTTGTGTATGTTCTACTACACTATAGATGCACTTGTTGGAAACCTTATGAACCTAGCTTTAGATCCTACTTTAACCAACCATTTTCATCTAGGCATAAGTGTTGCCGCCATTGGTACTGTGATAGCTTGTTTAAATAAATAAAAATGTAATATTGCATAGATTGCATATGCACTTGATTTCTAGAATATTGTATATCTTCTTAACGTTATGTTATCCTAGTTTTCTTTGAAAGATAGATGTATATTATATATTGAACTACTTCCTGGTGATATTAAGTTGCAACATTACTTTAGTGTTACTCCTAGTTTACAAGGATAATTAAGTTTAAATCGGTTTTATCCAACTTTCTTTCACTACCTAATGCTCATATCGGTACACTACGGAAGAGTTTTTGTAATTTTGCAACAAACAATTTTATACATTTATTTAGTATGTACTTTTTTAGAATATTACTTTTCTTTTTATGTGTGTTACGTTTGATTAACAAGAATTATATGTAACAGAGCATTTTTTTTGGTTGTTATAATTATTTTATCATTTACATTAACTTTCTTGACTTCTTCAGGACACATAACTTGAAAGCCTACTAAAGACAATGTAATCCTTTTTCTTTGTTAGTTCATCTGCCATAAGTTTCCTTCTTTATATTAGAGGTTTAATTCTCACTGTTTTAAAACCATATCAGCTGCCTTTCACCTCATTGGTTTATGTAAAATAATGTCTTACCTGCTTATTTGGTTTAACAAATAATTTTTATAACATGGTGTATCTTACCTTTTTACACTCATTAAGTGTTTGATTACTCTTTGGCATGAATGTAAGGAATGAGTATACAACTTCTCATTAAATCATTCTATTGGATGTTGCAGTTACATGGACTTCCTATTGAATATGATATATCATATTTGACATCTTGATATAAACAAATTAAAACATTGAAAAGTCTATTCATTTCATACTGTTAACTAACATATATGTCCAACTACATACTTGCAGATACTGATCGATCAAATATTGATTGATCATATATCATATGCTTCTCGATATATTTACGAGCCTAACCAGTTTTATGTGCATTATCCCTTGTCAATTGCATGAGGATTTTTTTGACCATTGATCAATTATTTTCATTTTTTACTGGCCTCTTACCAAACATAATTAAGTTGAATTGGTTAGCTATAAAATACATTGTATTTTGTTGACCTAACGACCATCATTGAACATCTGTATTTGTTCTCGAGTTACGTCGTATCTCATTTTATGTCGACCACTTTTGGAAATTAAAAGAAGAAAGGTGCTAAAGTTTCTGTTGTTATATTCGACATCACTCTCCACTTACTTCTAAATACCTCCTTTTTTTTCCTTAACATATCAATAATCGTATTAATTTAGTGGTTCTAGCCGAACATGCGCGCGCGCGCGCACACACACACACACACACACACACATATATATATATATATATATAAGAAATTAAAAAATGATTTATATAACTTACTTGAATAATTACTATATTTTTCTTCTTCATTGCAATCAAGTATTTTTGCCTCAAGGCTTGTTAGAATGGGATACTAAACAAATTAAGAACGGGAAAAAAGTGATTTAAATTGATTAGAATATGAAATGTTTGGAATAGATAAAAGTTCATATTGATAAACAAAATCCAATTTCCCCTAAAAAGCATACGTTTATGCCTGTAAAAAATAGTTCTAGCAAAATTATACATAATAATAACAAAGAGAAGAAATAGAAAAGATTATATCACTGCTCTAATTACCTTTGCTCATCTTGATCATTTCCCCTACCCAAATTCTCAGTCTCCTTCTTTATTCCATCAACACAATTACTGCAATCTCCTTCACCTTCATCAACATTACAACTTCATCCATCATTAAAAGAAGAAGCTCGACTTAATACAGGGGTAGCTAGATAAGTAAGCTTATGATATCCATCTATGGTAACAATAATTCTCTCTTCATAAAGACATGGAACAACATTCTCAGTTTTGCCGGCTACTTTATTTGAGTTGTTACCTTCATGGCCATTTTCTATGTCTTCGTGTACCTCATCTCCTCCTTTAATGTAGCTTGAAAGCTTCTAGTAAATAAAGGTGAGTATGAGGAGAGCAAATGCAATAAGACGGAGCATGTCTACAAGGCTTTCGAATAAGTAAGGGACATGAGAGTGTCACGTGGAGTGTGTAGGAAGAGTGCATGATATATAGTTTGTTGATAATGCAAAAGTAAATGTAATAAAGCCTATATGTTCCTTCGTGTTATGTTTCTGATTAATTTCAATGATCGAGGGTGTTTTATTTTTGTTGTATGATATATGTATATGCCTTGTTAGGTTTGACGTATTTACAAGTTTAGGGAAGATGAGGTCTGTTGTAACATTCCCCTTCCTGGAGGTCCAAAACTAACGACTATGAATGTTGCAATCATCTATAGTTATTAATCCTCGATGAGCAAATACGATGACATTAAGTACATTGATACACAAAAACATAAGAATATGGAAAAAAAATTAAATAGCAAACAAATTCCACATTTCATTTCAAAATATTCCAAATTGATAACATAATTCCAACGTTCAGATAACATATAATTATTACAAAATACACCAAGAGCGACAAATGAAGATGTCCCCTTGGTAGATCGAAGTTTATAGATAGGCAAGAAAATTATTTGCCTTTACAAACAAAACACACAGCAAAAATAAAAGAACTCTAATAACAAGCTTGCCTCCCGCACGTCCTCGGAAGATTTATTCGTCTAAAAGAACATTTGGAAACCTTAATTCTAAACCTACTCAAAATCAATTAAGTACCCGAGAGTTTAAAGGGAAAACAAAATCTTAGAGTCAGACATAAAGCCTAGTATGAATAATAATTTACCATCTCAAACAATTTAGATATCTAGTGAAACCACGTCGCTTAGCGGAACTGGTTTTCCCCTCACTAGTATCCTAAAACATTTATAAAACCATATATTGTACTGCTGCATCCACAATGGTTAAAACATAGTAATTCAAAACATTATGATGATATGCAAAACAAATAAATCAATTCTAGATTACCCATCCACATTCATTCTGAATATCTGTCTCAATTATAGTTTCTAGGGCCACTATTAACCTGTTAAATGTTTATGGACTATTTGTCCAATTACTTAGTTTTCATGGGATCACTAAGAACCTATTGATAACTCCAATGTCTTACTTCTTATCCTAGTTTTCATAGGCTAACTAGGAACCTATTGACTAATAGTCAATATTTTAATCCGGATATAGTTTTCATGAGTTAACTACAAACCTACTGGCTTCTGCCAGTATCAAATCATAGTTTTCGTGGGAGGACTATTAACCTATTGGCCCCGTCCAATATCATATAGTTTTCATGGGCTTACTACAAACCTATTGGCCCATGCCAATGTATTTAATCAAGATTTTAACATCCGTTAAGTTATATTCACTATCAGGTCAACCTAATTGGTTATTCTGCTCTTTCCCCAAAATACAGTTATGGGTTAATAACAATGTGAATAACATCTCCAAAATTATTATTTATGCCATCGTTTTTCCTTTAAAATGAGAATGGGTTATTTGTTTTGAAACTTTAAAACATCACTTTCGAAACCACTGGATGACCTCCTTCGAAAGCATAGAAAACCTCTTTTCAAAACTCTATGTATGTACCTTTCGAAACCAATGATACCTTTCGATGGTATCAAGAAAGCATTCTTTAAAACATACCTTCCAAATAAATAAAGTATCCTTTCAAAAGCGTTGGGTTTACTCTTTAAAAACATCATTTGGGTCAAAATGGTAATATATGAAAGTATCTCTTTCGAAACCAACTAAAATTAATTTGGGGAAAAGTTGATGTGTCGGAACCATCTAGTTCGAAAGCAAAGACCTTTAAAATTAAAACTTCGGAGGACAGAGTCGAAACCCCCTTTCGACTCCATCACCTTCGAAACTCTCAACCCCTTTCGAAAGAAATTAGGAAGTGGCTTAACCTAGATAAGAACAAGGATAACCTTTCGAAGGTATTGATGACTTCAATACTTCAGAAGGAAAATAGAGGCTAGATTTCGACTAGGTCGAAACCTACCCTTTCGAAAGCTTCTTATTTAAAGAAAAAGTTCCCCTTCGAAAGCTATTTATAAAGTCCCTTTTGAAAGCATTGCTTTCGACTATGTTGAAAACTTTAAGTAAAACAAGGCAGGAGTTTAACTTTAGAAAACAAACTAAGGTTTCGACTCTATAGGGTATCGACTCAGTCGAAAGCCCGTTCAAAAACTAGGAAGATGTTTATCATTTTAAAACAGAATTGGTTTCAACTCTGACGAAATCATAACTTTCGACTTCCTACCTATCGCTACTTACCAATTCACTTCGTACCAATTCTGTTGATACCATGTGCCTTGGTTCCGATTATGTAGGTTTTGATAGAGAGGGTTTCGACTGAGATGGTGCAGAGGTAAAGGAGTCTAAAGGTGCCTCCGAAATAGGCGGAACCACATTTTTCCTGAAATGTTTAGTTAAAGCTAAACATGGCAATTGCTTCATAACTAACCTGCCAGTTGTAATCCCTTGATTGGTTAATTTAAAAAATTTCTAATACTTTACAATTAGTAACTGCCGCATTAATTTAGATCCAAATCAAAGAAACCTAACGTTCTAAGACCTTCCATATAATAAAACCAACATTTGTAGAAAAGTCCCTCTTTAATAATAATTTATTTTCCCAAATAAATCAATTGGGAAAAATCTCCAGAAATCATAGAAAATTAATTTTATCATGTAATCAAACATATTAAAATTTCAGATCCAATTTCTTCCTAAAATACTCGAAATAAATTTTAAATCCAATTATATCATATTTTCCTTTAGAAATTCATAATAAATTTTCTATAGCTTAGACAATTTTAGAAATCATAACGCATCTCCAAATTCACGTGTTATTCAACATAAAAAATTTCCATGGCAATCAAAAATCATAAACTCTTGGTTTTCCCTTAAATCTGAAATATTAAAATGAATTTAAATAATTCGATTATAACATGAATTAAAATAATTTGATCATAACATGATCCAAGCATATCATCATCCATATCATTATAAAAACGAAATTAAACATAAATCTGAAAATATATAATCATAAAATAAAATAGAGATGGTAGAAAATTATTATTCATCTTAAACTTGATAAGGAATTTGAGATTTATTGTTGATTAATCCTTCCTAGCTTTTGATCCTCAGCTTTAGATTGAAATTCCTCATTTTCTCTTTGTTAATGGCCCACTACATTTTTATTTTCTGATTTGCATTTTTAATTGTGAGAAATGAAACGTGAATGGACAAAAATGAGAAGTGTATAGCTATGTAAAATAAAATGGCTATTTACGAATATGCCCATGTGTAAACTAATTAACCTTTAAACTAATTTAAAGTCCATTTATTTAATTACTAAGCACGGCCCATAATATAATTTATTCAAATCTCAATCCCCTTATCATCATTATTCTATTTAATTTATCTAATTAAATTTCTTGAATAATGTTATCAAAAATTAGGGATGTTACAGGATCCCTCTTTAAAAAATTTCTATCACTGACTATACTACTAGGAACTCCATGCAGTTTAACGATGTTCTTCAAGAACAACTTAGCTAAAACAAGTGTCGTTCTGGTTGACTTAACTGGAATGAAATGGGCACTCTTGGTAAATCTGTCCACTACAACTCATATACTTTCATTGCCCCTATTTGACCTTGGCAATTCGTCTATAAAATCCATGGATATCGAATCTCATTTCCAAACTGGAATCTCTAATGGTTGAAGTAACCCACTTGGTTTCTAATGTTCAGCTTTCACTTGTTAACAGTTTGCACACTGCCTAACCCACAAGCCAACATCCATCTTTATGCCTTCCCAATAGAAGCTCCTCTTTATATCCTGATACATCTTGGTCCCTCTAGGATGAATCGTAAACTTGGATCGATAACATTCTCCAAGAACTTCTTTCCTCAAGTCCTCCACACTCGGAACACACAATCGTCCCTTCTTCCTTAGCCATTCTTTCTGGTCAAGATTAAAATCCTTTAAATCAGCAACCTCTTTTCCAACCTACAGTCTTCTGATCCTTTCAACTAACACCGGATCCTCCTTCTGCTTAGAAGCAATTTTTTCAATCAATACTGGACGAACTTCTAAACAAGATAATCTAGCGAAATTTTGACCAGAACCAGCAGTCGATCTTAACTGTACATCACAACTGACTAAGGATTCTAAATCCTTCCACTCCATCAACATTGCCAACACCACTTTTTGATGTTTTCTGCTGAGAGCATCTGCTACGTTATTACCTTTCCCTGGAGTGTACTCTATACCAAAATCATATGCAGCCAAAAACTCCAGCCATCTCTGATGCCTCATATTCAACTCCTTCTAAGAGATTAAATACCATAAAGACTTATGATCGGTAAACAACTCAAATCTCTCCCCTAAGAGATAATGTCTCCAAATCTTCGATGCGAATATCACAGCTGCCAACTACAAATCATGAGTAGGATATCTAACTTCATGCGGTCTAAGTTGCCTAGATGCATAGGCAATGACTTTACCACTCTGCATCAACACCGCTTCTAATCCAGTTCCACTTGCATTAGTATACACCACCAATCCTTGGTTTTCGTCTGGAACTACTAACACGGGTGCATTGGTCAACAAATGCTTTAACTTAAGGAATGCCTCCTCCCATTTTTCGGACCAAACAAATCTCACTTCCTTCCTGGTCAGCTTAGTTAAGGGTGCTGCTATCTGTGAGAAATCATTAATGAAAATCTGGTAGTAGCCAGCAAGTCCAAGAAAACTCCTGATCTCGGTCATCTTCTCTGGTCTCTTCCAACTATTCATGGCTTCGATCTTATCTGGATCGGGACAATCCTTTCTCTAAAACCAAATGACCAAGAAACTTTACCTCTTTCTTCCAGAAATGACATTTAGTCAATTTTTCCTTTAGCTGATTCTTCTCAGCATTTCAAGTACCACTCTAAGATGAACTTCATGCTCTCTTTCATCCTTAGAGTATACTAGAATGTCGTCTATAAACACTAGTACAAACCTATCCAAGTACTCTTGGAAAACTCGGTTCATCAACTCTACGAAGAAAGCAGGTGCATTCATTAATCCAAATGGCATCACCAACCACTCATATGAACCATACCTAGTTCGAAATGTTGCCAAAGGAATATTGTCCTCCATCACTCTTAATTGGTGGAAACCTATTGCCAAGTCCAATTAGGAAAACACTCTGGCTCTACTCAACTGATCAAATAGATCATCTATTCTTAGTAAAAGATACTTATTCTTAATTATCCTTTCATTTAACTTGCGATAATCAATGCATATCCTTAACAACCCATCTGGTTTCTTTACGAACACTGCGACCGCTCCCAAAGGCGAACTGCTTGGTCTAATAGAAGTCCTTCCTTTTGGATCCACTAGCCGCACCTTCAATTCCTTCATCTCAGTTGGTGTCATCCTGCTAGGTGTCTACTTACAGGTTCAGCTTTTGGTACCAGATCTATTCTAAACTCAACAGATCTTTTCGAGGGCAGTCCAGTAATTGGCTCAAAGACATCTACAAACTCTCTTGCCATCTGAACCTGACTTAACTCATTTCCTACCTCCACAGCATTTAGCAAAGCACTATCTCTCAGGTTAGTATTCTCCACTGAGAATATTACTCGGTTATGACTATCAGGGTGTCTCGGTGGTATTTCTATATTATGGAAAAATATTCTAGTCGCATACCTACTCAACCAATCCATACCCAAAATGATTCCGATATTTACGAAATCAATAACATAAAAAATGCACACAAACTTATGACCTAACAAATCAAGTTCTAACTAGTTACATCTTAACCTTAGAGCTGCATGCCCTCCTATTGGATTCGCAACCCTTAAGGAAGTAACAAGGTAGGTGGGTTCTAAACATAATCTATCAAATAAGCACCAAGATATAAATGAATGTGATGCATCAGTATCAAAAAGTACTCTAACTGAAATACTTGAATCAAAAGCGTACCTTCCATCATAGTCTTTCCTTTATCAACCGCAGTAGGCCTAGCTGATCTGATAGCAAAGACCTTTCATTTGTCCTCCCTAACTGGCTCTGGATACTGATTCTTATAATACCCAACTTGATCACAGTTGAAGCATTTCACATTCTTCTTATTTGCAGCTTTCTCCACATTTCACGATCGGCATTCATTAGCAAAGTGACCCCTCTTGTCACATTTATAACAAACTACCTCAGCCTTTGACTTCTTAGTTGTATCTCCCTTCTGGGTTCCCTTCTTTTAAAAGAACTTTCTCTTCTTTCCCTGAGAACCCTAGGTTTCCACTGACTTCTCTATAGCTAAATCTGCAAGTAACTCCTCATGGCGAATGGCCATCTCCACCACTATAATACAAGGATCATGGACATATGTCGTGGTCATTCTAGCAAGCTTGGGCCTTAATCCCCGAATGAACTTTTCATTTCTTTTAATGTCAATATCAATAATAGCATATCCTTTTCGAGACAACTCTTTAAACTTAGTAGCATACTCGACTACTGACGTCTTTTCTTGAACTAAATCCATAAACATCCTCATCAGCTCAGACTTAGCAAACTCAGATACAAACTTCTGCTCAAATCATTTTTTTAAAATCAGCCCAAGGTAACTGCTCTTCCGAAACTCTGGAAGTGACACTATTCCACCAATGTAGTGTTGACCCCTGCAACTATCTAGAGACCAACCCCCTCTTTTGTTCATCATTCAGGCCTAAATCAGTAAATATACGCTCACAATGCTACAGCCAATTCTGAACTTCTACAGCACTTTCCGTTCCCAAGAATGGTCTCCCGCCCAAAGTGGTGTAATCTCTACTCAGCAAAGCAATATTCCCGACTTGAGCTACAGGATTAGCTCCTCCAACATTTCCAACAACACCAGCAGCAGCTCGAGCTTGCATCAAACTGGCAAAGAACTGATACATCACCCCCATATCTACTGGTGGATTTCCAGCACCCATATTGGCATCAGCATTTTGATTACTAGCATTAGCCTGTCGACCTGGATTCCTCCTAGTAGTGGGTTGAGCATTTCCATTAGTTGCGGTGCTTCCTCCATCAGGATTTCCTCTTCCATTTCCTGCTTCCATATCTCCTTTCTTGTAAATCAGCATACGAGCCCTAGTAAGATACAAAACAACGGTCGAAGAGAGCGGGGAATACGCACTTATATCTATAACTATATATAGCAAATACAGGTACGTTACTATGGCGTTAACCCAAACCCTAATCTTATTTCTTATTCATTGGATTATGTTTGGAAAATCTTTTAGATTTAAGTTTCTTTTAAAATTTCATAAACCTATGCTCTGATACCAACTGGTAACATCCCCCTTCTTGGAGGCCCAAAATTAACGGTTACAGATGCTACAGTGATATTAGATACATTGATACACAGAAACACAAGAATATGGAAAAAATTTAAACAGCAAACAAATTACACATTCCATTTCAAAATATTTCGAGTTGATTAGATAATTCCAATCCGTAGACCACGTACATATAACATATAATTATTACAAAAAATGCCAAGAGGGACAAATGAAGATGCCCCCTTGGTAGATCAGAGTTTATAGATAGGCAAGAAAACAATTTGCCTTTACAAACAAAACACACAGCGGAAATAAAAGAACTCTAATAACAAGCTTGCCTCTCGCACGTCCTAGGAAGCTTTATTCGTCTAAAAGAATACCTGTAATCCTTAACTCTCAGCCTACTCAAAATCAATTAAATACCCGAGAGTTTAAGGGGAAAACAAAATCTTCGAGTCAGACATAAAGCCTGGTATGAAGAATAATTTACCATCTCAAACCATTTAGATATCTAGTGAGACCACGTCGCTTAGCGGATCTGGTTTTCCCCTCACTAGAATCCTAAAATGTTTATAAAACCATATATTGTACTCCTGCATCCACAATGGTTAAAACATGGTAATTCAAAACATTATGATGATATGCAAAACAAATAAATCAATTCTGGATTACCCATCCACATTCATTCTGAATATCTGTCTCAATTATAGTTTCTAGGGTCACTATTAACCTATTAAATGTTTATGGACTATCTGTCCAATTACTTAGTTTTCATGGGATCACTAAGAACCTATTGATAACTCCAATGTCTTATTTCTTATCCTAGTTCTCATAGGCTAACTAGGAACCTATTGACTGACTGTCAATATCTTAATCCAGATAAAGTTTTAATGGACTAACTACAAACCTACTGGCCCCTATCAGTATCAAATCATAGTTTTCATGGGAAGACTACGAACCTATTGTCCCCTGCCAACATAAGCGGTTTTCATGGGCTTACTGTAAACCTATTGGCCCCTACCAATGTCTTTAATTAAGATTTTAACATATGTTAAGTTATATTCACTATTGGGTCAACCAAACTGGTTATTCTACTCTTTCCCCAAAATACGGTTATGGGTTAATAACAATGTGAATAACATTTCCAAAATCTTTATTTATGCCATTGTTTTTCCTTTAAAATGATAATGGATTATTTGTTTTAAAACTTTAAAACATCACTTTCGAAACCACTGGATGACCTCCTTCGAAAGCATAGAAAAACTCTTTTCAAAACTCTAAGTATGTACCTTTCGAAACCAATGATACCTTTCGACGGTATCAAGAAAGAATTCTTTAAAACATAGCTTCGAAATGAATAAAGTATCTTTCGAAAGCATTGGGTTTACTCTTTAAAAACATCATTTGGGTCAAAATGGTTATATACAAAAGTATCTCTCTTTCGAAACCAATTAAAATTAATTTGGGTAAAAGTTGATAATGTCGGAACTATCTAGTTCGAAAGCAAAGACCTTTAAAATTAAAACTTCAAAGGACAGAGTCGAAACCCCCTTTCGACTCCATCACCTTCGAAACCCCCAACCCCTTTCGAAAGCAATTAGAAAATGGCTTAACATAGATAAAAATAAGGATAACCTTTTGAAGGTATTGATGACTTCAATACTTCGGAAGGAAAATAGAGGCTAGATTTCAACTAGGTTAGAATCTACCCTTTCGAAAGCTTCTTATTTAAAGTAAATGTTCCCCTACTTCAAAAGGAAAATAGAGGCTAGATTTCGACTAGGTCGGAATTTACCCTTTCGAAAGCTTCTTATTTAAAGAAAAGGTTCCCCTTCGAAAGCTATTTATAAAGTCCCTTTCGAAAGCTATTTATAAAGTCCCTTTAGAAAGCTATTTATAATGTCCCTTTCGAAAGCATTGTTTTTGACTATATGGAAAATTTTAAGTAAAACAAGGCAGGAGTTTAACATTAGAAAACAAACTAAGATTTCGACTTTATAGGGTATTGACTTGGTCGAAAGCCCTTCAAAAAGTAGGCAGGCATTTATCTTTTTAAAACAGAACCTTAGTTTCGACTCTGACGAAAGCATGGTTTTTGACACCTTACCTTCCGCTACTTACCAATTCACTTCGTACCAATTCTATCGATACCATGTGCCTTGGTTCCTACTATGTAGGTTTCGACGGAGAGGATTTCGACTGAGATGGTGAAGAGGTAAAGGAGTCAAAAGCAGCCTCCGAAATAGGTGGAACCACATTTTTCCTTAAATGCTGATTTGTAGCAAAACAGGGCGATTGCTTTATAACTAACCTGCCAGTTATAATCCCTTGATTGGTTACTTTAAAACTTCTCAAATACTTTACAATTATAACTGCCACATTAATTTAGATCCAAATCAAAGAAACCTAACATTTTAAGCCCTTCCATTTAATAAAACCAACATTTGCAGAAAAGTCCCTCTTTAAAAATAATTTATTTTCGCAAATAAATCAATTGGGAAAAATCTCCAAACATCACAAAACATCAATTTATTATGTAATCAAACATATTAAAATTTCAGAACCCATTTCTTCTTGAAATACTCAAAATAAATTTTAAACCCAATTATATCATATTTTCCTTTAGAAATTCATAACAAATTTTCTATAGCTTAGAAAATTTTGAAAATCAAAACCCATCTCCAAATTCATGTGTTATTCAACATAAATTTTTCCGTGGCAATCGAAAATCATAAACTCTTTGTTTTCCCTTAAAACCAAGCAAAATCATATGTATATAATTAAAATAATTCGATCATAACAAGATTCAAGCATGTCATCATCCATATCATTATAAAAACGAATTTAAACATAAATCCGAAAACGCATAATCATAAAATAAAATAGAGATGGTATAAAATTATAATTCATCATAAACTTGATAAGGAATTTGAGATTTGTTGTTGATTAATCCTTTCCTAGCTTTTGATCCTTAGTTTTAACTCAGACAAAAGCATAGCTTTCTACTTTCTACCTTCTGCTACTTACCAATTCACTACGTACCAATTCTATTAATATCATATGCCTTGGTTCCGACTATGTGGGTTTTGACAGAGAGGTTTTCGACTGAGATGGTGCAGAGGTAAAGGAGTCGAAAGGTGCCTTCGAAATTTTTTCCTGAAATGCTAAGTTATACCTAAACATGGCAATTGCTTTATAACTAACCTGCTAGTTGTAATCCCTTGATTGGTTACTTTAAAACTTTTCAAATACTTTACAATTAGTAATTGCTGGATTAATTTAGACCCAAATCAAAGATACCTGACGTTTTAAGCCCTTCCATATAATAAAACCAACATTTGTAGAAAAGTCTCTCTTTAACAATAATTTATTTTCCCAAATAAATCAATTGGAAAAAATCTTCAAAAATCGTAGAAAATTAATTTTATCATGTAGTCAAACATATTAAAATTTCAGACTCAATTTCTTCCTGAAATACTTGAAATAAATTTTAAATCCAATTATATCATATTTTCCTTTAGAAATTCATAACAAATTTTCTATAGCTTAGAAAATTCTGAAAATCAAAACACTTCTCCAAATTCATGTGTTATTCAACATAAAATTTTCCATGGCAATTGAAAATTATAAACTCTTGGTTTTCCCTTACAACGAGCAAAATCATATATATATATATATATATATGAATTAAAATAATTCGATCATAACATGATTCAAGCATATCATCATCCATATCATTATAAAAACGAATTTAAATATAAATCTGAAAACAAATAGTCATAAAATAAAATAGAGATGGCAGAAAATTATTATTCACCATAAACTTGATAAGGAATTTGAGATTTGTTGTTGATTAATCCTTCCTAGCTTTTGATCCTCGGCTTTAGATTGAAATTCCCCATTTTCTCCTTGTTAATGGCTAGCTACATTTTTATTTTCTGATTTGCTTTTTTAATTATGAGAATTGAAACGTGAACGGACAAAAATGAGAAGTGCATATCTATGTAAAATAAAACGACCATTTACTAATATTCCCATGTCTAAACTAATTAACCTTTAAACTAATTTAAATCCCATTTATTTAATTACTAAGCGTGGCCATAATATAATTTATTCAAATCTCAATCCCCTTATCATCATTATTCTATTTAATTTATCTAATTAATTCCCTTAAATAATGTTATCAAAAATTAGGGATGTTACATTTGTGATAAGTAAAGTTATCAATGTGCACTGTGCACTATTGCAACTTGTATATGATTAAAGTATTCTTATTTATTAGACTATGTGTCCCAATAGTGTGTTAAATTAAGACAAATTTTATTTACAGGCAAAAACAGAAACCTATTTCAACTTTAGGTTTACTTATAAACTTATTATAAAAATAGGATTGTTAAACCAAAGGATGGATTTTCTGATTCTTTTTTTATTTTGGCTTCAATATCATTATTTTATTAAAATCATTTTTATTAAACAACTTAACTTTAGTGATATTTTAATCAAGCACTAAAAGAAAGTTTCACTAATGGATTCTTTGAGGTTTTTTCACCAATTTGATGAATTTGCTGTAATCCATGAAATAAAGTCATTGAGATGCAACTTAATCATTCTTGAAAGTCTAATCATTAATGTTAATATTATAAAATTAAAATTATATTGCTATCTTTTATTTATATTAGTACCGATGCCTGAAAGATGTAAATTTTCACATGTGTAGTTAAAGTAGTGAGCAATAAACCCAATATATATAATTTATGTATGTGTTTGTGCGTGTGCGTGTGCGTGTATGTGTGTGTGCAAGTATTAAAATTTGTACCTTCTAGTTTTTAGGTTACGTTTTTTTTGAAGTTTGTTAAATTGATGTACGTATGAATTTTTCAAATTTTAAATAACCATTTGAACAGTGTATGAAATGTCATTATTGTGTTTATTATTCAATATGCTCAAAAAATACTACTTTAGAACATTATATGCACATATACAGAAAAAAGTTATGTTACTATAGTGGGAATGTCATATAAACATCAACTTTAGTCCCCACAATTAATCACAATATGCAGATTTGCATATCGAAAAAAAGTCTGAAGTAATAGCTTGAATGTTAGCATATCCAGACTATAACATGATGATGCAGTAACATATGATTGTTTGTATTATCCTACTTGGGTACATCTGCTCCTACAATAATTATTAACTATAGCTAAAGAGAACGAATGTATGTGTACATTTTAACAGTGTATATCTTCAACGGCTCTATTGTTTACACAAATATTAGTTGTAATCATATATTCTTAATTTCATATATAGTAATTACTTGACTGTAGCTAGTATGTAGGAATTTTGAGACACGATATTGACATGTGTTGATCTGAAGAATAAATAATTCAAGAACCAAACATGAGCGTTAGAACAATAAATATTCACAAGCCTTCGATTATTTTTTAGTAAGATTATTATCTAGAAGGTGTTTTTTGTTTGATTTTGTTGTTGGTGCCTTATGTTTAATTTTTGATTAATGTTGTGAAGCAAATAAGAACAAACAGTTTGAATGTTTTATTTACCCCTTCTAGCACACCAATGATAATGTCATGGTAATTTTTGAACACTTACTAATCAATGTATTATATCATGCATTGTAATTAAACATTTCCACTTTATGCAGCCAAAAATGAGTTGTGTTTACTTATATATGTTGTTACTATGTTGGGTACTTACACCAACTACTATTGTAGAGTTTTTGTTATTTGGCAACAAAGTCAACTCTCGGCCTTTGTTTTCCAGGTATGTAGTGATAAAATTACGATTTTATTACATCATCGTAATTTTCTAAAGAGGGAATATGGTCTTGTTGCAATTTATTTATTACTTTAAATTTTGAAATAAGTAGTCCTTTCTTTGATTATAATAGATAACCAATTTCTACGTCAAAGTTTGGAAACTTAATTGTTTTCATATACTTATGATGGAAAAAGATTGGATGTTTTTAAATAGACGATAATGTAATGCTTAACTTAAAAATGTATTTGAGAATTAAAACGTATATTCTAATATTAAAAACTTTTATGTTTTAAATTTTTATCATAGGACTAATATAGAGTACCAACAAGAATGTAACGACCCAGTATTTCGAACCATTCGCATCCACACATGTTGGACTTGAACTGCTCAAAATATCAGATTGTTAATTTATATTTGGCAAAACTCAACATATACAGTAAATAAATCAATCAAAGATCACAAACACAGAGTATTACAACAGTAAGCAGCGGAATAGATAAATAACAGAGTTAAAATAAAATACAACAGAATATCTCAAATAAAATGATGTCTCGAATACAAACAGTTGACAAGTCTGAACCAACAATTGGATAACTGGAAGCTGAATAGATATAGATGGATCTCCAAATAAAGCTCCAACTCTAAATGTGAGTCTCTAATACTGTGACACTCAGTCTGACCCGAGCGTAAAGCAAAACACAAAACACTCGAGTCAGGATTAACATTCTTATATCAATAAATCCAACTCAAGTGAAATATCAACTGAAATACAAGTAACTTAAAGGATGTTTGGGATAACCATCCTCTAAGGATCCATGGAACTATCTACTATGTAGTAATATACACGATTATAATATGTCTATAGTAAAGTAAACTATTAAAATAGCGTTAAGGCGTTACCCATATCCCCCTTAACACATTTTTATAATGCCGTAGTCTATACAGATACTGTAAACTCCACTCGCAAGTGGGCTATCAGGGAGCACTCCATAGGTACGACACAAAACAAACTCGTAGAAGGCGCGATAGGGCATGCGACAAGGCACTCGAGGCAATGCCAGGGTAGATATACCGTTTGCAGATCCGGACTGGTGGTAACGCATAGCAGCTACTACCGCCCACCTCGTGACACTCTCCCAAATCAAAATCGAAGGGTGCACCCAATCAAATCACAAAAGCAATAGAATGGTATCAAAGAAATGTGTCCGATAGGAGGAATGACCTCACTTGGCCTGGCGTAGCTCCTGTTTTAGTCGCATCAAGCTGACCCACGGGAGTCAGGTCCACGTAAATACCATATAGAATCGTCACCAAACCATCCCACTTCATTTTGGAATCTCCCCCACGTGCACAATTGTTAAAGTGGTTTTCGGTATTGGCAGAGAGTATGACAATATCCGATCCCGGTCTCTTTAACAACCAATCGTTATTATAACACCATGGTCATTTCAAAATAGTTTATACTTCAAAACCAAAATATCATTTCCATTCAAAACCGCATCAATACAATGTCATTATATACTTAAAATATTATTCACTTTCAGAATCGTAACACTTTCAAAAGTTTATAACACTTTCAAAATCGTAATACTTACCTCTTAACCCGTTTATATAATAAAAATAATATATATATGTTAAAATAGTTATAAATAAAATAGTTGATATAATAAAGTGATTTGTATATCAAGTAGTTATAAATTAAATAGTTTATTAAGGAAATTAATATATTAAAAATAGTTTTATTTAAAATAGTTTATATTAAAAATAGTTTATATAATAAAATAGTTTCCTCAAAATTCACAAATCGATTCAACTCAATTTAAATCCCCAATTCAGTTTAATTCATTCCTAATTTATCAATTTCAGTTCAATTCAGTTTCTCAATACTATTTTAATCTTTATCGATTTCAAATACGGATTTTTAGCCATAAAATATACCGTTTCAATTTCAATATATATCAAGGTTCAAATTTTCAACATTTCAAGGCTAAATTTGATAATTTCATATATATATCTTATTTTAACTTCATTATTATTTAGTTTTGAAATATTCACCTAATAAAATCCAATATCATTTAAATAACCTTAAATTACATTAAGCTAAAGATTTCCTTCGATTTATCTAAACTTAAAATATATATTTAATCACTTTAAATCAAAAATCAAGTTATAAAATCATATCTTAAAATCTTCAATTTCAATAAGTTTCAAATCGATTTAATTAAACAAAATTTTTAATTAAATACAATTTCGAATAAATTAAATCTTATCTTTCCAACCTTTTTTTTGGCAAAGCCAGCGAGGTTGACTTGACCCCTACCAGAATTATTGATAACAGAAAACAAAGATTCAAACAAGCTTTGAATCAAGCTAAAAAAATTAGGAAAAAAAAGAAAAAAAGAAATAGAATACAAGAGAGAACCAACTAAGCAGCCCAAGCTTGGAGAATGCCAATAGGGTACTGCCTATTGCTCCTCAGAAGTTGCATGTACACCCTATTCCTCACTTCAAACCAGAGAGTGTCATAAGTTTTCGACAAATTCTCAAAAATTCTTGCATTCCTTTCTCTCCATATCACATCAAAATAGATTTTCAAGCAAACAACCATTGCACTAACCTCATCATTCCCCCTTGCAGCAGCTGTATGAATAATTTCCCAAGCAGAGACAGAGTTGGCAGTATTAAGAACAAACCCAGTGGTGCTACTGATACTACTCATCAATGTAAGTAAGGTAGAGCATTCAAAAAAGAGATGATCAACAGTTTCATCACACATATCACAGAAAACACAGGAGGTGCACACAGTCAAACCAAACCTGTCCAGTACATCCCTAGTCATCAAAGCATTACTAACAACCTTCCACATCATCAAATTATCTCTAGGCACAGATTCTTTAGTCCATAAAACATAGTACCACCTAGCAGCTGGCAGTGGAAGTGAACCAGATAAGAACTTGTACACAGCGGCAACAGAGTGTAACATATTGTATTTTACTTAAAGAAATCATTATGAAATCTATTTTTTTTAATTTTAAATACTTAAACATATTGTATTTTACTTAAATCAAACTTTACTAAATTCAAAGCTTATTATTAAATCTATTTTATCTTAAAACTTATTCATATACATAATATTTTCAAATCTAAATAAAACCATATATATTTCCTTTCAAAACCATAGAAATCATTTTCAAAATATTTATATATAGACCAACGGTGTTTGTATATAATTTTATATCCTATGGTCAAGTGATATGGATATTTATCATTTCAATCTGCAATTTAAATAATACGGGTATATATCCTTTCAACCCGCAATTCCAAATTAAATTCAATGAAAATCACTTGGTTTTATCATTTCAACCCATAACGATTTTCTCCGATTCTACAAGATCGTTCGGGTATATATCATTTCAACCCATAGGGAATCTACACTAACAGGGAACTTGCAGAGTGATAACATATATGATAATAATAACAATAGGCATATATCATCAATAACAATATAATATTAACAACATGATATGGTGTCATATCCCACAGGTGAATAGTTACAGATAATAGCTTATCATATAACAATATAAATAACTGACAGCAGCATATTTCAATTGTCGTTTCAATTGAAATAAAATTTAATAAATATAAGAACGTTAATCATGAGTGATTGCTCATCTGACAAGGCTAGAGATATTTGACAACGAAATGGGTTACGAATCCAAGCACGAATCCCAAAGAAAAGCAAGATTAGCACGAATTCATCGAACAAAGCTGATAAATAGGAATCGATGAAAACGAATCAGAACCTTCTTGATAAAACTGAAACGAAGAGTATATTATATTATCATTTTCTTTCATAAACTCAATGTTAAATTAAAATACATGTATATATTATGATATAAAATCTATACATTTATTTAAGTTTAACTCAAACATACATTTTCCATAAAGTCAATATTCGAATTTAAACACAAATATATATATATATATATATAACTTACACACGATTCAGATGGTAAGTGCTTGTATCCTATGACTCAGTAGGACAATACACAAATATTTCAATACACTTACATATGATTCCGTTTGTCAAAATATACAAGTACTATTATATGTATAAAACTCAAAACGGTTATATATATACAACTCATAGTTTCCTATGTTTACAAATAACAAGTTTATATTACCTACAAAACCTATGTATATAAACTATCGTATATATAACCTACTTAACTATATACATAAGCTGTCATATATATATATACACACATATATATACACACACACACATATATATACACATATATATACACACACACAACGTACATAAAAAAACATATATATATTAGATCTATACGTATATAACAATTTAAAATCAATATTTTATAAAACAAGTATATTACCATTTAAAACTTCTCACGTATGCACGTACATAACAACTAGAAAGAAAAAAATCCTTATCCCTGTATATAAGTATGTAAAGTCATTTCAAAATCTATTTTAAAGTAATAACATACATTCAAATAAATACTTTACCATATATACTTACCCAGAACATATTATAAATTTGTAAAAAAATACAACCCGGCTAACAACTTCTTAGATAAAATATATATAAGCTTATACATAAACTCTAAACAGATCACAGTATGTAAACTATTATATATTATAAGTATAAAATTTAAAACCATTCAAGACACATGAACTAAAAAATCAAAGTATATCATATATTTAAATCAAAGACCTGACTTCGAGTTCAGGGGGAAGGGTGAGGTGGTTACAGAGTCGAGAGGCGATGGATGTTTCGATGCGTATATAAACGTATATAATTTGCATGGATTTGGAGATTGCGGCTTTGGGTTGTCATGCGGTAGATGGCGGTGAGGTCAGGCGGAGGCTGCGAGGTTCGGTTGTGGTGATGGGCAAGCACAGGCGGTGGTGACAGGGAGTTACTGCATGGGCAGTAGGTGGTTCGGCACTGCAGAGGTCGGTGCGGCAGATCTAGGTGAGGTGGGAGAGTGATGGCTGAAGGCTTGGGAAGGCATGGCCGATGCTTGCTGGAGGGAAGCTACGCGTGGAGGAAAAGGAAGAGGGCTACTGTGGCCGAGAAGATGAGGGGGCGGAGGAGAAGAAGAAGGAGAGGAGGCAGTGGTTGTGAGAAGATGAGGATCGTAGGAATGAGAAATAGAAGAGAAAGTAACAGGTTCGGGAAAAATAAACAATACAAAGAAGAAATGAAAACGTACACATATATAAAAATTTTATATTTCCAAACTGATGGAGATAAAGGCAGTGAACCATCAATGCATTTAAGTGATGGAATAGTAACAGCTGAAAATAAACGTTAGTGGCCGTTTATTTCAGCCGTTTGAAATTTGAATGGACATTGAAAGTGGTACCGATACGGTTATCATTTACACGGATTCCGGTGCGTACCAGATCTCAAAACACAGAGTTGAATATACCGCAGAGATCAGCACGACGAGACGATCAAAACGGTGTAAAGATATTAGTGGTACGATCATCCAATCAAAAGTCGATAATCGATACCAAAAATGGTGCTAAAATGCCAGAAAGAAGATAAATGGAGCAATAGCAGTCCAAATTTGGAGAAACGAAATGTGACGTCTCGCTTAAAAGATGATTTACAAATTTATTGTATAAAAATATTCAGGTTTGGAAAATAATTTGTTATCATCAAATATTAACTGATTTAAATTGAAATAAGATTACACAATAAAATAAACTTCCATATTATTTGATGAAAATTTTCCATTTGCTACGTTTAAGTAGACGTATTCCAAATATAAAAAAATTCAAATTTTATCATTTAAAATTTCACAAAAATTCAATTAATTAAATAAATGAAATCACTAAAATTTATGGGTCGTTACAAAGAAGCTTTGAATTTTGTATGTTGTAAAAAGTATTCTAAGAAACGTAGAATTTTTTTACGTCGATTAGCAAAATTCTTCGCTAACCAAAATATGTAAGGCAAGTTATGGTTGGTTTGGATAAGGACTTAAGTGGCCTTCTATAAGCTTGGAATTATATGCAAGTTCAAGTTTGGGTCCATGTCCAAAGATCAATCAAGTACATGTCTATTGTCCAAATCAAAGTACAAATACGAGTCATATGCACGTTAAATGGTCAATGATAGTCAAATATTCTAATTTAATAGATTTATGCAATGCAAAGTTAATTGTTCAAACCCTTATATTCAAAACTCCAAAAATTATAGTCAGCTTTAAAATCCCTAAATTAATTTAGGGTTTACAATTTTAAAACTAGAGAAATGGGAAAGAAAGAATCGCCCCCTCTTGGTGTCGATAGGGTTTATTTATAAGGATGTTAACCATGCAGGATGGATGACGCATATCCTGACATTGAATCGGAGGGTTCCAATCATCTTAATGAAATTTTGGCATCCTTTGGGTGACTTGACATCACTTGTTGATAGAAACTCGATAGCACGACCTTGCTTGTTAAAATTTGGTAACCTTTACATCCTTAGGGGTCAAAAATCTTTGCTATCTGTAAAAACTCGAAATCCCTTTTTAATTTTAAATCCCGGTATCATATTAAAGTTTGATATCATTTATTAGTAGTGTAACAACCCGTATATTTGGACCATTTAAATTGACAATAATCCACAAATGTCAACTTAAATAGTACAAAACACGAACCATTAATGGAGTATATGCATATAAATGAGAATCATCACAGAATCATAGACAGATACAATAGCAGAATAACGCAGCGGAATTACAACAATGTCATAATAGTAGTTCATGAAGCTACTAAGTAAATACAACAATGTATCAAGCAAAAAGTTAAATAGAAATACATAGATGTCCGATACAATATCAAAATAGAATAGAGTAATACTGATAAAAATAAAGATAAATGATAGTCTTCAAGTTTTCAGCTCCCAAGCAGCACAGCAATAGAAATCCTCAGGCTGACCCGAGCATAAGCATAAACAAACACTCGAGTCAAGACATATATTCTTATACAAGATAATATGGTTCAAATTTGAAATAACAATAACTCAAAGATGAATGGAATAACATCTTTCAGGATCCGTTAAACTATCTACTTTGTAATAGTGTACGCTAAGTAGATAATGCATATCAGTAAGATAAAGTATCAAAATAGCGTTAAGGCGTTACCATTTATTCCCCTTAACACATTTATATAGCATCATAGTCTATACAGCACTGTAAACTCCACCGTAAACTAGTGGGATATCAGGGAGTACTCCATAGGTATAATACAAAACAAATTCGTAGTGGTCGCGTATTGGGATACAAGTATGACAAGGCACATGAGGCAATACCTAAGGTAGTGAAACTACCGTTTGCTTGATCCGGACTGGTGAGAACGCATTGTCGCAGCGATCACAACACCGTGATACAACACTCCAAATTCAAGGGTGCGCACCAATCAATAACAAGTAATGAGTAGTTTACGAAGAAGTGTGTTCGCTTGAGGTAGCTGTGATAACCCAGATTTTTGGGACATCTGTTAATGTGATAACCCAGATTTTTGGGACATCTGTTAATTTGAAATTAATAGAATTAAATTTATTAAAATACTAATTTGTAAATTGAACAAATAAAATTCAAAATAAGATATCCATATATATAAAAATAAATATATACAAGCTTTATAATGTATATGAATATATATATATATATGCCTATGGAAAATATTGGGAAGTTTGTTATAATATGGACATATAAGGTATTCTATTATTCCAAAGTTATTTTCAAAATTTCAAAAGTAAATTAGATTAAAACTCTACATTTTCACTAGTATATATATACATATAGTTATTAATTAATATAGGTTTATGTTATTTCTTTAAAAGCTACATTAATTAATAAAAGAAAATGTATAAATATAAAAGATAAAAACAATATTAGAATATAAATAAATATAAATGCATGCATAAAAACATTTGTAAGCTTGTAATACATGCATTCAAACATGTGTAGGCTTAGAGAAACATGCATTAACAAGTGGCATTAGTTTCTTTTTAATGGAAACACATATAGATTAAGTGATTAAAGGAAATCAGGCTGCACATTTTTATTTGTTCATCTCTACTCCTACTCTCCCATTTTTCTTTCATTCATCTAAAACGAGAAAGGAAACAAAGTTTAAAACTTTCAAACTGGAAACTGAAAATAAAATTATACAACAACAACAATTTCAAGTCAACCTGATCTAAGCAATGCTAGTAGTAGATTCAACTCAAGATCAATGCAAGAAGATCAGTACAAATCAAATATAAAAGGTTCCAGATCAAAAATGAGAAGCTTTCCCTGTTTATAAATAAAGGTAGCAAACTGACTTGTTTTAATTTGAAATTGTGGTACGTTTGATGTTTGTGAAGAAGTTGTTGTGAAAACCGATGAATGAATGCAAATCTATCTGCAAGTATATGTATTTTCATGTGTGAATTTATGTGTGCATGTCTGTTATAGGTATACCTCTCTCTCTGTTTAAAACATTTATAGGTTTGAATTCATAAAAATTTCAAATCCTTTTTCCCCAATCGGTTTTAGATCATGAAATCTAAATGAAAATTGGTTGTGAAACTATAACATCAATTTTAAAAATAGTTTCGAAAATTTATATTAAGTACTTAATTCAAAAAAATTGGAAATCACAGTGAAAATTATATATATGGTAAAAATAATGATTATAAAATTGTGTTTCGACTTCATAATTCGATTCGTAATTGAAAATGATGATTTTAGAAATCCATTTCAAAATTTTTAGTTTATTAAATTGTGAGAAAATGATACTTGAACGGAAACCACCTTTTTGTCAAATTCTGTCGATTTGCGACGTTTCATGGGTCAAGCCTTGGGTCGAAGCTAGCTTGTGAGTAGAGGAGTCAGGGAAAAATGCTTGGGATTTTTTTTATGATGGTGGTAGGCAGTTGACGTTAATCTAGGATTTTTAACCCAATTTGGTTCGATGAGGAAGAAGTTATGATTTCTTTGTCGACAATGCATCGGGTTGCATCGGTCTCGGGGGAAAAGATGCGTGGTAGCGTGGCGTTACCTTGGGTGGAGCGGCGGAAATTCTGGCGACCGGAGGTGGCTGCTCGAGGCGATTTCTTGACGATGGGTTCTGTTCTATTAGGAAGCTGGGTTGTTCGATTTCGATTGTGGGGCTGTCTTAGGGTTTTGGTGGTCGGAATCATGAGAATAGGTCAAAGGCAATGTGCTGGCGTCGGTGAAGTTGGCCAGAGTGTGGGTGATCGCGTGTACACGTGCACGCGTGAGGGTTGGTATCAGTTGAGGTTGTGGGTTTGAGGAAGAAACAATTATCTCGGGTCCAGGCTCAAGAAAGCGAGAGTTCGACTCGAAGATGAGAAAGTGGGAAGATAACTCGAAGTTGTGTTCCGGGAAATCATGGCATGGCTCGGGTCTGTTGATTTTAATATAAAAACAGTTTTAAACTTTAAAACCAATCAAGTTTTATTTTGAAATAATTTTGTTAAAACAAATTCTTTGGTAAATGATTAAAAGTTTATCCAAATTTTGGATTGGTTAAAAGATTTTTTGATAAAATTATTTTAATTAACCAAGCTTTGAAACGTTTAAAATACATATAACCTTTATTTTTAAAAAAAGTTTATTTTAATAAACTTAATAATATTGAGAAGTTAATTAAGAAATGGTGTTTTAATTGTTAATTAACTTTTAAAAGCTAAGTTAATTTTATTTGCTAATGAAAATTAATTACATGGTTTATTAAATAAAGTTTTTTTTGATAATTAAGTAATTAATTAAGATAAAAAGGTTATCTTTTAATTTGATTAAAAGTCTTAAGTGATTAAAGATTAATTACTTGGTTTAAGTTATTAAAAATAACTATTTAATGCAAGTAATTTAAAAGAATAACTACTTAATTATTGATAGATTAAAGATTAATTAAAGGTTGATTTATGATAAATTAAAGGTTGATTAATGATAAATTAAAGGTTGATTTATGATTAATTAAATGTTGATTTAAGGTTAATTGATTTATGATTAAATGTTAATAAATCAAGTAATTAAAGGATAATTAATTATGTGATTAATTAATCAATGAGATTAGTTAAGGAATAATTAATCAAGGTGATTAATATTTTTATGTAATTAATTAAAGGTTAATTAATTAATGAAGGTGATTAAGGAATGATAATTAATTAAGGGCTAATTAATTAAGGATAATTAATTAATTAATGTGATTAATTAAGGAAAATTAATTAAAGGATAATTTAAAAAATTAAAGGTTAATTATTTAATAAAGGTTGATTAATTAATAATCAAAGGTTAATTAATTTATCATTAAAGGTTAATTAATAAATGATTAAAGAATAATTAATTAAACTGGTTTGTAATTAATTAATGTTAATTAACTAGGATTAGAAATTTATTCATAAGTAATTAATCTGGTTTAAGTTAATTTCAGATGATGAATTGATCTTACTTATGGATTATTGAGTAATATTGAATGCCTTGGATTATTTGATATATCTGATATGTGATTGTGATGCTCTTGGATATGAGATGCTTCGGATGAATTGTGATAATGTAAGTTATTTATCTATGATATAATTGCTATGTGAATATGATATCCTGAATTTAAATTAAATTGTTAACTTAAACATCTTAACTTAAAAAGGATGACATTTGAATTCGAAGAGACCGGGGTCGGATATCAGTAATATCCGAAACCACTTCGATTAGTGATCTGCTATAATTCTTTATAGATTTGATTATAAAACCAAATAGGCTGTAATAGAATAAATTAAGTAACTGGACCTTTGAAACTAAGTATGGGTACTTAGGGATTGATCTGTGAAATTAGTATTGAGCATAATAAGTAATGAACTCGTAGTGAAGTACGAGTTACCCCGGGTTTTTACTTTTATGGTTTGAACTTAGTATTTTCAAATTATATGGGTTTACTCATGCTGGTTTCCAGCCTGATCCGGGTGATACTTTATTGTAATGCTCGGGTCAGACCGAGTATTACAGATTTTCAGGTAAGGACGTTCGGGAGCTCAAGAGGCGAGCTGGATGGCAGGAACGTAAGGAGTATAATCCACTGTGTATTATTGATTTGTATCTGGAACATGTTATTTTAACTGTTCAGTGTTTGGAAAAAAAATTGTAACTCTGATGTATTGATGAAAATTAACAAATACAGTTTTCTTTGTATAACTGATATTATTATTTGATATTGTATTTTGATCCGCTGCGAATGTGAGAATCTGTGTCTTGTTCTTTTTCTTCTTCTATCTCTTTTCTTTTTCTCCTAACTATCTGGAATTTTCGGAATCGAAAATTCCGGGTCGTTACAGTAGCTAACCCCATTTGGCCCAACACGGCTCCTGTTTTAGTCATTTCCAATTTGACACAAGTGTCAAGGTCATCCATTATCGTTCTCTTCCTTCAATCATCAACGTACATCATTCCAACCACTTCATTCTGGATCACACTCCGTGTATATTTATTAAAGTGGTATTCGGTTTAGACAGTGAGTATGTCCCTAACCGATTCCGGTTTCTTTAATAACTTTTGTAATTATTACACCGATTGGTCGTTTAATAAATTTCAAAACCAAATCAATTTCAATTTTACTTAGAATTCGAGAGTCAGCAATTCATTTGTCTTTCTATATCAATTTCCAAAATTTACGTTTCAAAATTTTCAAATTTCCAATTTCTAAACTCTATAATTCAATTTCAATTTTAATTTAAAACGAATTTAAATATTGATTTAAATTCATATATAGGTTTCATTCCATAATCATTTTAAAATTAAGTAAATTTTAACATTCAAACAATTTCGATTTAATTTCCAATTTATTAAATCAAATTAAGTTTACTTACATCATATCAACTTACAAATTTAATTAAACTAAATTCGTCAAATTAAATTCTCTAAATTACAAGTCTTATATTAATTTCAATAAACCACATTTTTATTTCTTGTTATAGAAATTCAAATTCCACTTATTTTCTTATCTAGTTTGACAAATTTCAAAACTTAATTATTAAAGAAATTCAATTTCACTTGTCAACGAAATTCAATTTTACTTAATTATTAAATAAATTTAAAAACTTAATTCAATAATTTACTTAAATTTAATCAACATTCTTCCATCAAACACTTTGTTAATAATTGTTTCAAATTATTAAATATTAACATTTTAAATTCCACTAGAATCCAAATTTCAAACTTCCTTTAAAACCCTTATTATTTCATTCAAATAAAATCTTTATTTATTTATTTAAATCGAATTTTTTTGACCAATCAGGTTTTTATTTAATTCTCTATCCTAAGTCAATTGTTTTATTTGGGTATTTATCATTTCAACCCGATTCCATTTCAATTCAAAATCAGAAACATAGTAAAGGGAACTTGTAGTGTGATAACTAGGATGGTGTCAAAGTAAATAAACAAGCAATAACAACAATCAATAACAATCCAATAATCAATTCAAATAATCGCGAAATAATCGTATTAATTTACATTATAATTTTGTGTAAATTAATATAATTATTCCTAGAATATATACTATCATTTCATGTAGATTAAAGATTATTACACTATTATTTTATGCGGTTCCTACACTTGATATCAACTTATTCAATTCATACTACATCAATTTACACAACATACATTTAAATGGTTCAAGGTGTATTTAACCATATCCTACGTGTCAATTAATTACACAGTTAAAGGGTCATATTATACAAATTTTCTCTAATCAAATTCAAGCACATATGCCAATTTCAAATTGTCAACCACCCTACGTCAAATTTAATTGTATATTATTTATCACTTCATGTAATTACAAATTTAACATCCAATATCAACATCAAACAATCAATCATTTATCAACTAACTTGATTATCATCGTATAAGAATATAAGTCATGAAAATTTTATTCACCTTTCGTGGTTAGAGAAATGAACGAGGAAGCACGAAGAGGCACGAATGGAATTGGTTCAATGCAGCACAAACACGGACAATCGAACCACAAACAACGAAGAAAGAAGGAAAGCTGAGAATTTGGGTGCTGCTGCAAAATGGAAACTTCAACTGGTTGCCGCTATATCAAACAAAGGAGAACAACCGTTACTACGCAGTAAATATTTCATGGAAGCAATGCAAGTTGCTGTTTACACTTAGCAAACATTTCACTTCTTTTTTTTCTTTTTCTTTTTTTTTCAAATCTATTACTCTTTCGTTTAGAAAACATAACTGTTTCATCATTTCTTCATATATGCCAACATACGCATGCTCGCATACATTCACTGCATGCACACGCATGCACAAAGTGGAACAGGCAAGGTCAGGGGAGGCTGGAAGTGATGCGCGCGCGGTCTAGAGTGCTCTGTAAGGAGGGCGTGCGCACGATGTAGAGGGGCAGTGGTTGCGTGACTGGAGGATGGAATGGCCGGAGGTGAGTGGGATGGTGCGCGCGTGTCCGCGCGTGGTGGAAGACGTTCAGGCGACGGGTGGCACGCGGGATCTGGAGAAGTGGGACGTTGGAGGGGTATGGTGGCTCAGGCAGTGGAGTGGGAAAGACGGCGCGTGTGCGTGGTGGAAGGCGGACTGGGAAGGTGCACGGCCAGAGGAGGGTTGGTGGTGAACGGCGCGTGTACGGGAAGCAGGTAGGAGTTGGAGGTGTTGAATTTGCTGTTCACTTTTCATTCATTTTCATTTTTGAAATTTGCAGAGTAAAGCAAAAGTATAAAGAGGAGAGAAAGAGAGACATAAAAAAAAGAAGGATGAAAGAATTGTACCTGTAGCTACAGATAGCGAATGAAAATGGGTAGTAGATGACTATGTTCTTTTATATTTTTGGAAACCAAAACCGGGCAGTAAATACCATTTTTGAAATACGAAACGTGCTGCACATTTCCCCAAATGTTACAACTTCCCATGCCATTATCTCAGCTTCCAACTACCCTATTGAATTCACCCATCAGCTAATATTTCATTTTTTTCAAAATTTTGAACGTGTACGTGCTGTTTGTTTTGGGCTGAATATTACTTAATCGGTCCGCTTGGAACGGTTAATTTAACGCGACGTTTTACGCCGAACTCCGATTTGTACAAATGAATATACCGTTTTGATCTGCACGACGAGGTGCTTCCAATAATACATAGATAATTGCGATACGACAGTTTTATCCAAACTCGAAATTTACGCCGATTAAATTGTTCATTTTACAAAACAATTTAAATGAAGCAAGCGACGACGAAAATAGACGAAACGAAATGCGACGTCTTGATCAGATAAATTTTTACAACATTACTGTGTAAAAATATTTAGATTCGAAAGATAAAATTTACTCACTTTAAAATGGGCTGATATACAAAAAAAATGCGAACAAAATTTTCTACGATATTTTACGACGAAACTTTTCATATATCCATAACTAACTAGACGCATCTTATAAACGAAGTTTGGAAATTAACTGAGAACGTATATAAATTTCAAATTTTTATATTAAAATAGTGGATTTAATTTTTTTTTAAATTGGATCAGAAATTCAGGGTCGTTACAATTTCCCTCACTCAAACTTTTCATCCTCGAAAAGGAATGAGACGGAAGAAGTAGGAAAGAAACAAGCAGAAAATCTGGATAGTTCTTGAGAAAAATGAATTATACTTGAAATTTGTAATTCGGGGTTTGAATCCCGAATACTATCCTCAGTTTCCCATGTGCGATCTCGGTCATCTGCACTCCACTGAACTTTGACGAGATCGACCGCCTTCCTTCTAAGTTGCTTCGTCTCACGGTCGACTATCCGAAGTGGCTTCCGCTCAACGGTCAAGTCAGGCTCAATGACTAACTCTTCCAACTGAGTAGTAGAAATGGTCATAGATGGATCACGCACAACTTTGCGAAGATGTGAGACATGGAACACATTATGCACACCAGCAAACTTCTCTGGTAATGCGATTCTATATGCCAAAGTTCCTACCCTCTCCATAATCTCAAACGGGCCAACAAATCTGGGAGCAAGCTTTCCTTTCCTTCCAAATCGAATAACATTCTTCAAAGGCGACACTTTGAGAAATACTTCGTCTCCTACACTGAATTCAAGATCTCTCCTTCTTTTGTCAGCATAGCACTTCTGTCTGTCTTGTTCTGTCTTTATCTTTCTCCTGATTTCTTCAAATTTCTCGGAAGCTTCCATAATCATCTCCGGGCCTAGCACTAATCGGTCTCCAGACTCAATCCAACAAGCTGGCGATTTGCACAGCCGTCCATATAAGGCTTCGAACGGTGCCATACCAATACTTGCCTGATTTATCAAAGATAATTAATTCCAATTCAAATATACTTATTCAAATTTGAAATTCGATTTCTTTACTTGATAACTATTATTGTAGGTAAATTCAACCAAATGGAGATGGTCTTCCTAGGATCCAACAAAGTCTATAATACAAGCTCGGAGAAGATCTTCCAAAATCAAATTCACCCTCTCAGTTTGACCATCTGTCTGAGGATGATAAGTTGTGCTTAGATTTAGTTTAGTGCCCAAAGTATCTTGAAATGCCTTCCAGAATTTACTAGTGAAAATAGGATCTCTATCGCATACGATACTAGATGGTACACCATGAAGTTTAACAACTTCCCTCATATATATCTCGGCCAAACTCGAAGCAGTACGAGTGGTCTTGATCGGAATAAAATGAGCTGATTTTATCAACCTATCAAAAATCACCCAAATGCTCTCGTTACCCCTTTTGGTCCTTGGTAGCCCATCAATAAAGTCCATAGAAATCTGCTCCCACTTCCAACTTGGAATCTCTAGAGGTTGAAGCAAACCTTCCGTCTTTCTGTGATCAGCCTTAACTTGTTGACAAGTTGTGCATCTACTAACATAGGTAGAAATATCACGCTTCATCCCACTCCACCAATATAATTTCTTCATATTCTGATACATGTTTGTGATTCCTGGATGAAATGAAAGCAAGGATTGATGGTTTTCTCTTAGCACTTCCTGTCTTAAACCATCAACATTAGGAACACAAATTCGATTGTCGATCCTTAAAACTCCCTTACTATCTGCTTGTGCACCCATTTTACCATCAACATTTCCGACTCTATCGAGAACTATTTCTTTATTACAATAGAGCAAAGTGTCCTCGTATTGCTTGGCTATGATGCGATCCATAAGGGCTGGGTAGACAACGAGCTCGAATAACATCCCTTCCACAAGATTACAACATACCATTGCTTGGTTTCTGCTAAAAGCATCGGCTACGGCGTTTGCTTTTCCTGGGGTGTAGTTAATATCAAGATCATATGCAGCTAAGAATTCGAGCCATCGGACTTGTCTCTGATTCAAATCCTTTTGTGATAAAATATATCTCAATGACTTATGGTCTGTGAATAATTCGAATTTGGTTCCCAAAAGGTAATGCCTCCATAGCTTAAGAGCAAATACAACCGCAAGAAGCTCTAAATCATGAGTTGCGTAATTTGCTTCATGGGTTTTTTACTGATGACCAGCATAGGCAATCACCTTTCCTTTCTGCATCAAAACTGCTCCTAATCCATCACGGCAGGCATCGGTATAGACGGTCAATCCTTCGCTTCCGTCAATAACTTTAAGAACCGGGGCAGAGGTCAACTTTCACTTCATCTCATTGAAAGCTGATTCACACCTTTCACTCCAATTAAATTTTACATTCTTCCTGGTCAGTGCGGTGAGTGGTGCGGCAATCCGAGCAAAATTTTCTATAAATCTACGATAATAGCCAACCAAGCCCAAGAAGCTATGAATATCTGTAGGAGTTTTGGGAGTCTCCCAATCCTGCAAATTCAAAGGATTCGAATTTAGATAGAGATAAGATGTTCGGATAGAAACGACGAATAAGGTTAGAACTTACATTGATTACGGCGATCTTAACTGGATCGACCGAAATCCCACTCTCCGAAATAATATGGCCAAGAAATCGAACTTCATCTCTCCAAAAGTGGCATTTCGAGAACTTGTCTTTAAGCTGATGACTACGAAGAGTTTCAAGAACAAAAGCTAAATGTGACTTATGCTCTTTCTCATCTTTAGAGAAGACGAGAATATCATCAATGAAAACAAGAACAAACTTGTTAAGAACATCACGAAAAACACTATTCATCAAATCGACGAAATAGGCTGGAGCATTAGTAAGACCGAACGGCATAACCAGTCATTCAAAGAAACCATTTTCAGTGCGGAATGCTGTTTTAGGAATACTCTCCTCAGCAATTTTGAGTTGGTGAAAGCTGGTAGCCACGAGTTGAGAAAAAACATTAGCTCCATGGAGTTGGTCGAATAGATCATTAATGCGGGACATTGGATATCTGTTCTTGTGTGTGAGCTTGTTCAGCCCTCTATAGTCCACACACATTCTGAGAGAGCCATCAGACTTTGTGATGAATACAACTGCAGCTCCCCATTCTGAATGACTTCGCCGTATCTCAATCTTCAATTTGAGCATTCAATTATGCCTTCTCTTTAGGAGCCATTCTCCTGGGAGGGAGAACTACTGGTCGAGCACCAGGGATAAGATCAATGCGGAATTCGATTTCCCGCGGAGGTGGTAGAGAATTGACTTCTCCAAACACATCAGAAAAGAGTTGAACGATCGGGGTAGAGCTTAGATCATCCGGATGAGAGTCAAGAGAGAATATAAAACTTCCATCACAATCTTGAGGATATTTTCCTTCAATAACTAAAGGTTTACTCTTGTCGTCAATTAGAGAGACGGTTCGAGCTTTGCAAGAGATAACGGCTTCGAACTTTCGTAGCTAATCAACACCTAATAGGATATCAAATCCAAGGACATAGAAATCCCAAGTGAAACGGTGCATGCCATATATAAGCATGACATATTTGCAAACCCTTTTGAGGTTAGCGGGTCCTCCAATGGGATTTGATACACATAAGAAAGTAGATGCAAGGATGGGTTCCAATCCAAGTTTATTACACAAATCAATAGATATGAAACTATGTGTTGCTCCAGTATCAAATAGAACTTTAACGGGTAAAGAATGCAACATAAAAGTACTTTGTAATGTACCTTGTGTATCACTAGGAGCAGGTGGGGTAGGTGGAGCACGGGTGGAAGAAGTCATAGCAAATCTCCAGATGTCTTGCCCTTTTGATACAAGGGACAATCCTTCTTGAAATGGCCAGGCTGCAAACAGACATGACAGAGGTTAATCCTGGTATCCTGAGGTGGAGGAATAGCGGCACTGACAGATGTTGGACAACTGTTGGCATAGTGACCCTTCTGGTCGCACTTGAAACAGGTGATGGAGGATAAGTCAATGGGCTTCTTCTGAGAATAGCCAAGCGCGGTAGTCTTCTGCCAGATCTTCCTTTGCTGCTCGAAATTCGACTTCCTCTTTCCAGGCTGACTAGAGGATGGCTGAACAACTGGCGCCTTGGTGGCTGATGCACCCTTCGGCTTTCCCTCATATCTAAGTGCATAATCCATCAGCTCGGTGAAAGTGCCATGGACATGGGCTGTGAGGAGATCATAGTATGCTGGACGTGCTCCATGAATGAACTTCTCGTTTTTCAGAAGTGGTGTATCAATCAAGCCAGGTCCGAACTTGGAGAGTTCGTTAAACTTCCCTTCATACTCAGAGAAAGTCATGTTACCCTGTTTGAGATCCATAAATGATCGGTAAAGCTGAGCCTTTCCGGCTGCTGGCATCCAATGAGCCGAAAAAGAATCCCTATTCACAAGCGAGACAAAGATGAGTCAAGATTCTAAGAGAAAGAAGGAATTATTTGAATGAAATTTCAGTTAGATTTTACCTAAACTGGGCCCAATTGATGGTTTCCTCGTCAGTAAGGGAGGTTACTGACTCCCACCAATCCTGTGCTGCATCCTGAAGCTGCCAAGCGGCCAATTGACGCTTCTGCGTGTCAGAAATCTCAAGACCAGTGAAGATCCTTTCCAGGCTCTTCAGCCACTGTTGCGCTCCAATGATGCTCTCGGATCCAGAGAATTTGATGCCGCCAAGCTGGGTGTATTCCTTGCTAAGAGTAAAAAACTTGACTGCTGGAGCTGGGGCACGTGGTGCGGGAGCATTTCCTCTACCCACACCTCTAGCGTTCCTTCTGGTACTCATCCTGGAATACCAAAAGTGATTTAGAATCAAAGATAGAAATTTATAGAACTTAAATAAAATTATAATCAAACGAATTCAATAAAGAGGATGGAATCAAAAGGATGTGGATTCTGAAATGATTCTTCTCATTCTAGGGTATGGTTACCCTATCTCTAATGAGCTTAAAACTCCACATGCTAAGGTTTTCGGGAACCAAAGCTCTGATACCAACTGTAACAACCCGTATATTTGGACCATTTAAAATGAAAATAATCCACACATGTCAACTTAAATAGTATAAAACACGAATCATTAATGGAGTATATGCATATAAATGAGAATCATCACATAATCACAAATAGATACAATAATAGAATAACGCAGCGGAATTACAACAATGTCATAATAGTAGTTCATGAAGCTACTAAGTAAATACAACAATGTCTCAACCAAAAAGTGAAATAGAAATACATAGATGTCCGATACAATATCAAAATAGAATAGAGCAATACTGATAAAAATAAAGATAAATGATAGTCTACAAGTCTTCAGCTCCCAAGCAGCACAGCAACAGAAATCCTCAGGCTGACCCGAGCATAAGCATAAACAAACACTCGAGTCAGGACATATATTCTTATACAAGATAATATGGTTCAAATTTGAAATAACAATAACTCAAAGATGAATGGAATAACATCTTTCAGGATCCGTTAAACTATCTACTATGTAATAGTGTACGCTCAGTAGATAATGCCTATCAGTAAGATAAAGTATCAAAATAGCGTTAAGGCGTTACCATTTATTCCCCTTAACACATTTATATAGCATCATAGTCTATACAGCACTGTAAACTCCACCGTAAACTAGTGGGATATCAAGGAGTACTCCATAGGTATAATACAAAACAAATTCGTAGTGGTCGCATATTGGGATATAAGTATGACAAGGCACATGAGGCAATACCCAAGGTAGTGAAACTACCGTTTGCCTGATCCGGACTGGTGAGAACGCATCGTCGCAACGATCGCAACACCGCGATACAACACTCCAAATTCAAGGGTGCGCACCAATCAATAACAAGTAATGAGTAGTTTACGAAGAAGTGTGTTCGCTTGAGGTAGCTAACCCCATTTGGCCCGACACGGCTCCTGTTTTAATCATTTCCAATTTGACACAAGTGTCAAGGTCATCCATTATCGTTCTCTTCCTTCAATCATCAACGTACATCATTCCAACCACTTCATTCTGGATCACACTCCGCGTATAGTTATTAAACTGGTATTCGGTTTAGACAGTGAGTATGTCCCTAACCGATTCTGGTTTCTTTAATAACTTTCATAATTATTACACCGATTGGTCGTTTAATAAATTTCAAAACCAAAGCAATTTCAATTTTACTTAGAATTAGAGAGTCAGTGATTCATTTGTCTTTCTATATCAATTTCCAAAATTTACATTTCAAAAATTTCAAATTTCCAATTTCCAAAACTCTATAATTCAATTTTAATTTTAATTTAAAACGAATTTAAATATTGATTTAAATTCATATATAGATTTCATTCCATAATCATTTTAAAATTAAGTAAATTTTAACATTCAAACAATTTCGATTTAATTTCCAATTTACTAAATCAAATTAAGTTTACTTACATCATATCAACTTACAAATTTAATTAAACTAAATTCGTCAAATTAAATTCTCTAAATTGCAAGTCTTATATTGATTTCAATAAACCACATTATTATTTCTTGTTAAAGAAATTCAAATTCCACTTATTTGCTTATCTAGTTTGACAAATTTCAAAACTTAATTATTAAAGTAATGCAATTTCACTTGTTAACGAAATTCAATTTTACTTAATTATTAAATAAATTTAAAAACTTAATTCAATAATTTACTTAAATTTAATCAACATTCTTCCATCAAACACTTTGTTAATAATTGTTTCAAATTATTAAATATTAACATTTTAAATTCCACTAGAATCCAAATTTCAAACTTCCTTTAAAACCCTTATTATTTCATTCAAATAAAATCTTTATTTATTTATTTAAATCGAATTTTTTTGACCAATCAGGTTTTTATTTAATTCTCTATCCTAAGTCAATTGTTTTATTTGGGTATTTATCATTTCAACCCGATTCCATTTCAATTCAAAAACAGAAACATAGTAAAGGGAACTTGTAGTGTGATAACTGGGATGGTGTCAAAGTAAATAAACAAGCAATTACAACAATCAATAACAATCCAATAATCCCGAAATAATCGTACTAATTTACATTATAATTTTTTGTAAATTAATATAATTACTCCTAGAATCTACACTATCATTTCATGTAGATTAAAGATTATTACACTATTATTTTATGCGGTTCCTACACTTGATATCAACTTATTCAATTCATACTACATTAATTTACACAACATACATTTAAATGGTTCAAGGTGTATTTAACCATATCCTACGTGTCAATTAATTACACATTTAAAGGGTCATATTATACAAATTTTCTCTAATCAAATTCAAGCACATATGCCAATTTCAAATTGTCAACTACCCTACGTCAAATTTAATTGTTTATTATTTATCATTTGATGCAATTACAAATTTAACGTCCAATATCAACATCAAACAATCAATCATTTATCAACTAACTTGATTATCATCGTATAAGAATATAAGTCGTGAAAATTTTATTCACCTTTCGTGGTTAGAGAAATGAACGACGAAGCACGAAGAGGCACGAATGGAATTGGTTCAGCGCAGCACAAACATGGACAATCGAACCACAAACAACGAAGAAAGAAGGAAAGCTGAGAATTTGGGTGCTGTTGCAAAATGGAAACTTCAACTGGTTGCCGCTGTATCAAACAAAGGAGAACAACCATTACTACGCAGTAAATATTTGATGGAAGCAATGCAAGTTGCTGTTTGCACACAGCAAACATTTCACTTTTTTTTTTACAAAACTGTTACTCTTTCTTTTAGAAAACAGAACTGTTTCATCATTTCTTCATATATGCCAACATACGCATGCTCGCATACATTCACCGCATGCACACGCATGCACGAAGTGGCACAGGCGAGGTCAGGGGAGGCTGGAAGTGATGCGCGTGCGGTCTGGAGTCATCTGTAAGGAGGGCACACGCAAGATGTAGACGGGCGGGGGTTGCACGACTGGAGGATGGAGTGGCCGTAGTTGAGTGGGATGGTGCGCGCGTGTCCGCGCGTGGTGGAAGACGTTCAGGCGACGGGTGGCGCGCGGGATGTGGAGGAGTGGGACGTTGAAGGGGTACGGTGGCTCAGGTAGTGGAGTAGAAAGGACGGCGTGCGCGTAGTGAAAGGCGGACTGGGAAGGTGCATGGCCAGAGGAGGGTTGGTGGTGAACGGCGCATGTACAGGAAGCAGGTAGGAGTTGGAGGTGTTGAATTTGCTGTTCACGTTTCATTCATTTTCATTTTTGAAATTTGCAGAGTAAAACAAAAGTATAAAGAGAAGAGAAAGAGAGATATAAAAAAAAGAAGGATGAAAGAATTGTACCTGTAGCTACAGATAGCGAATGAAAATGGGTAGTAGATGACTATGTTCTTTTATATTTTTGGAAACCAAAACCGGGCAGTAAATACCATTTTTGAAATACGAAACGTGCTGCCCATTTCCCCAAATTTTACAACTTCCCATGCCATTATCTCAGTTGCCAACTACCCTATTGAATTCACCCATCAGCTAATATTTTATTTTTTTCAAAATTTTGAACGTGTACGGGCTGTTTGTTTTGGGCTGAATATTACTTAACTGGTCCGCTTGGAACGGTTAATTTAACGCGACGTTTTACGCCAAACTCCGATTTGTACAAATGAATATACCGTTTTGATCAGCGCGACGAGGTGCTTCCAACGGTACACAAATAATTGCGATACGACAGTTTTATCCAAACTCGAAATTTACGCCGATTAAATTGTTCGTATGACAAAACAATTTAAATGAAGCAGGCAACGACGGAATTAGACGAAACGAAATGCGACGACTTGATCAGATAAATTTTTACAACATTACTGTGTAAAAATATTTAGATTCGAAAGATAAAATTTACGCACTTTAAAATGGGCTGATGTACAAAAAAAATGCGAACGAAATTTTCTACGATATTTTACGACGAAACTTTTCCTATATCCATAACTAACTAGACGCATCTTATAAACGAAGTTTGGACATTAACTGAGAATGTATATAAATTTCAAATTTTTATATTAAAATAGTGGATTTAAATTTTTTTGAAATTGGATCAGAAATTCAAGGTTGTTACAAGTAGATGCCCGACAAAAGCAATTGTTGTAGAGGCTCAACAATAATTGATGCTTTATTGGCTTATTATTCATATATATCAATATCCACCACATACGGCTAGACACTCGACATCCTTTAGTGGTGTGATATCCTTCCTTTATTATATACTCTACAAAACTTTGTGTTATAGAGGTTCAACATCCCTGTATTCTTTAGACTAGGCAAGCTTTTTGTTGTAGAAGATCGACATCTCTTGTTCTTCCAAGTTGGTTGTAGTTCAAAATCTCTAAGTACCCATTGGTTCAAAATCTTGTTCCCTTTATAAGCTCGATACCCTTCTTTATTGCTAATGTTCGACAACACATGCTATTATTGTGACGACCTGGAATTTTTAGATATTTGAAATTGGAATATTTAATTGATTTTAAATATTCAAGTGTGAATTTCTAACTCAAATTTCAAATATCAATATTTGTTGGATAATTTAATTCTTGAATTAAACAATTGGAAAATTGGATAAATTATTGAATCTGGGGTTTTAAGCCAGTTAAAAATAATTTGAAGGCTTGGAAAATTCATATTAATAATACTGAAGGTGATAGAACTTTTATAATTGAATTTGGAAGTGTTTTGTTCAATTTTAAAATTATATAGTTTAAATTGAATTTAAAAATAGCCTTCCGAGACACAGTCTCGGAATTCAACGAAACTAGTTCCATTGGATTCGTAATATTGTATTATTATCGGATTTCAAATTTCGTAGCGTTTGGAGTTGTCGTGTGATCGTACGATAGATAAACGCGCTGAAATTTATATCGAATTCAATATAATAAACTGAGTCAAAAAGCTATCTTCTCTATATGATCGAGTTAGGACTCAAAACCTTTTCTATTGCATCTGAAATAGGGGTATAACATTATAAACGCCTAGCGGCACGCCTTGATAGGAGGTCAAGATTTTATGTTACGATTTTGAGACAATTTAAAATTTGAATTTAAATATAATATATATATATATATATATATAGTTGACTAGTCTAACTTCAGTTGAAATTCTTTCACCATCAAACTTTTTCTCCTCGGAAGCTTTTGTCTCCTCTACAATCACTGCAGCTCATCTGCTTCACGCAAAAAAATCTTCTCCACGCAGACATCTCTTCCCCTTTATTTCATTTCAATATCGATATCATATATTTTAAAAAATCCAAACCCGCAGCTCATATTTTTTCCATCCTTCTCCCTGTCAAGCTCGAAAAAATTATAAGAATGGCCGATCAGAAATCATTCCCTCCCTCTCCTATTTAATTTAACAGGAACGAAATCTAATCTTTAAAAAAAATTAATGGCGGAATAGAATTCGAGCTGAATTCGAATTCGAAAACAAAGGGGGGGGCTTCGCTTCGTCAATGGCCGCCCTCCCTATCGAATTCAAGTCGGAGCTCAGCTTGATGGGATTGCATCAATTTCTTGTAGCTCGCGAGCTTGGTCGCCGCGATTGGGGGAAATTGCGAAGGGTTGGAATCGAAGCTTCGTGGTTTGCCTAGCATGTGGCCGCGATCAATCGCGATGGAGAGAGGAGGAAGCGAATTTGGTTCTGACAGCTAGTGTTTCGCTCGCATGTAGTTGAGGTGACGCACTAGCGTGAAACGAGGAGATCGAGACTGGGGAGGTAACTTCGATTTATGTGTACGTTGGATTGGAGGCAGCAAGGTATTCATTTTTTTTTCGTTAATACTTGATTTAGTAATAGTAATAAATGTATACAGAGCAAAATATATAAAATTTTAAACAGAAAACCTTTTTCCAAGAAGTATATATATATATATACACAGACTTCTCTTTATATATATATATATTACATATGGGTGTATATAGATAAAGAGCAAAAATATTTTTTCTAAGCAGCCTGTTCTAAATTTAAAAGTATATGGAAACAGGAAAATAACTATATATAGATAAGTTTGAAAAAAATAAATATACATATTTTCACTTAACTAGTTTATTTTAAAATAACGTATTATAGAGATTAAATTTATTTAATTGACTTGTCTAAACTATTTTAGTTACTAAAAGATTTATTAAAGGGAAATCAGTTTTAAACTAAATCATTAGTTAATTAAATCTGTCAAATGGGAATTGAATTGTTCAATTTGTTCGAATATTAATAAAATCATCTAATGTCTGTATAAGGTCTAAATCGAGAAAAAAACAAGCTGGTTTGATCGGACTGCAAGTTAGAAATCAAAGGTGAGTTAATCTAACTCTTCTGGATTTTTATTTAAATTTAAATGGTTAAATTTAAATAATTGATTGAATGATTGAATTGGTGTGATGTGCTATATTATATATAGTAGTATATATGGTATATATTGGAGTTGTTGATATTCCCGCATTATATAGCGGATGAGACCCTATGCGCCGCATAATAGCGGATGATATTTTATATAAACCCATATACCGTGATATTCCACCTCGAAGTGGAATTGGTATTGTGCTAACGTCTGTGGATGTAGGGAAACAGGTTGGAGGGATCCAACTGGATTCCTCAAAATTATTTAGATTGTTAATATTCTGTGTTATGAATATTTGATATTCTGTGATGAATTTATATTGATAATTAGGATATTGGATTCTATGGTCTGATTGAAATATTTCGGAACACTAGGTTATAAAATATATAGAATTGGATTTTTGAAAGAAATACAAGAGTAAAATTTTAAGTGAAATAACTATAGAGAATTTGAATAAATTTAAGAATGAATTGGAAAAGAATATAAGTGATTTTAAAATCCTAATAAATAAATTCCGAGTTTAGGAAAAAAGGTTTTAGAGCAAACAGAGAAATACTGGAAATTTAAACTTAAGTGATATTATTTAAAGTAATAAAGAATTTACTTTAAAATTCAAGGTTTAAATTTATTTAAAAAGGGTAAAGAAGGAATTTGAAAGAGAAAAAAATATCACTACAAGAAAAATGGTCTTTCGTAGCGTTTTAAAAACGCTGTCAAATCCTTTCGCAGCGTTATGAAGAACGCTCTCTAACGACAAGCTGTAATAGAGTCAAGACATATCACAGCGTTTCTAAAACGCTGCAAAATTAGCAACATATTACAGCGTTTTCTTATTACAGCGTTTTAATGATGGCTGTAGTATGTCCTTACCCATTGTTTCTTCTTCCTTTAGACAACATTTTAAAAACGCTGCAATACTTTTTTACAGCCTTTTGAAAAGCTTGTAAATAAGCATTTAGCACCATAAAGCAAACGCTGCATATGGGTGGATGTTTCACAGCGTTTTCCCTTTGCCTGACATCTGCAGCGTTTTTCCTTTTTTACAGTGTTTTTAAAACGCTTTTAAATATGAAAAATACCATGCACAAAAGTTTATATTTACAATCATCCCACCAACTATAAAATTTTATATCTGATAATATCAGTTAATTAAAAACACAATAAATAAATATAATCTTCGCATGTTATATTAAACATAATAAAGTTGCACTAACTCCATACTCAAAATAAACGATAATCGTATATTTCATACATAATGTTGTAAGCAAATAATACCGTTGAGCGTTTCCGCTAGTAACAATCCATCACCTGTTCAAATAAATCCTAAAGTTACAAATAGCAAATACAACCTTACTGCAAAATGCTTTTTTCCCCAAAATCTAGCAGAGTGCCCACAAATCAAATAGCTGAAGCATCCATTGATGTAAATTTAGTTAGTTTCCAAGAGAAGATAGAACACTACTGCCGCCTGCAGCAGGTAACACGACTTCCCATCCTGGGCCTTTGAGAGGAAGAGAATAACTTGGCTTCTCGTCAAGACTATCCACCAAGTCAGTACGATCCAGAACATTCAATAGGTCTTCCTCATTTATGTCAGTTTGAGTTAGCTTATCTTCTTCGTTCTCTTCGTCTCTAAGCAATGCCAGTATTTCAGATTCCTGAGTGTTGAATGCAATACAGAAAATCTAGTAAGTAAACATCTATGTGACAAATTAACCTCTACGGAATGTGCAGTAGCAAGCCTCTACAGAATGCGAAAACTGAATTAAGGGTCAGGCATATATGTCAATTTTGCATCTTAAAGAACTAAAACAATTTGTACAAATAATACAATGCTGGACACAATTAGTGATACTTCTCTCCCAAATGTTTTGTGCATAAACAAACTCTGCACTATTAATAAAATCTAATAGAAGACACTGAAATGTGTTATGATCAAACTTCAATTTTAATCATTAAACTAGTTTCAAAAGATCCTTCTCCAACATAAAAATCACGTCTGAAATCTCAATTTACTTGGAATAAATATAACTTAAAAACCAACAACTAATGGGTTATATTAGCTTAGAAACATCAAAATTGAATAAAAAATGCCAAATGGATTTTGCTTCTAATGTACCACTTACTCATCACTCCAGCGATGAACATGTTGAATGTATTCGACGAAATTACATGTTGAATAGATAAAAACAGGATAAATGAAACTGAATGTACATGTTGAATAGATAAAAACAATTTGCACCCATAGTTTTCACCAGTCAATGTCAACAAGTACATAACCAGGAAGAATTCGCATATATTTTCATATACGAAATGGTTTACCTTGTGTAGAAGCTCTTGATTCGCACTTAGCAAAGTTTGCTATACCCCGGGCAACTTGAGCAAGAACATCAGGGTGCCTGCATCTGACCATTCCTAACAATGCCTTAATGCCACCATCTATTCTCAGCCTTGCTTGTAATTTATCTGATGATTTCATCAATAAAAAACTTCAGAACCATTGGTGAAAATAAGCTGATAAATATGTCGGCAGATAACACCAAATCCATCATACTTGTGGCCAGGTGCAAAAACTATTGACACTTAGGATGGAAAAAATACCTAAATTTCGTTTAATTTTATAATTGTGTGGGAAAAAATATCAAAAGGAAACAGTCAAACTTCTGATAACAGCAGGTACTATGATAACCACTAGTGCTAAACTAGTAGAGAGATACAAGTCCATGTATCTGTACCCTTAGTTTCAATGGAGAAATATAGGAGAATCAATAACTAGTTTTGACATGAAAAGCACGATCAATGTGAAGCGCTGTAGGTTAGGTTTAGGGCTGGTAGATCTGTAACCTGATTAAATAATCAAAACCAGTAACCTATAACCATACTAAACAACACTTTATTACATAGGATATTAAGTAGCATATCATCAACTCAATCTCATTACTTGGTCTTTTTATGTGTGTATCAAGCAGTAATTCTAACTAGCAGTCGGCATTCAGTTTGTTATTTTTTAAATCTGCAATAATAATTGATAAGTTCATTGGACCTCCTACAGATGTGAAAATTGTGTGAAATGTTATTGTGTTTACAAGACAAAAATTTATCGCGGCTACCAACTTCGTACAGCGAGTGGTCAAACATCATTTTTATTATTTTAGCTGCCACTGGTCACAGACTACTAATGTTTGGTTCATATTTTATTCCTGACATTAATAAACTTTGGGGGTTGACCCTAGAAAACAAAACTATTAAAATTAAACTTAAATGCAACTTGTGACATTGTAAGCAACCAACCAACTACCATGAGATTAATTTTGTTCTTTTTTTTTGGAAAAACAAAGCCTGATAGGAAAAACACTACTCTTAGAACGTAAAAGGACATTCTTTATCGAGTAATCTATAAAAATGATACTTGCATATAATTTACATCTTGTCTACAGGTTACTGTGAACACAAATCAATAACCTATATGTAAACAATGTAATAAAGGGAAGAATACCATTCCCACATAAATTAGCAATAGCCCCAGCTACCATACGAAGAGTCTGAGGGTCCTCTGCATCCGCTGCTGTCATTGATAACAGTGTAATGCCATCTTGAGCCATTATAAGCTCCTGATTAGTCTCTGCAAGAAATATAAATAATAGTGAGGATACAAGAGCTTAAAACATGAATGCCGGATATAAAGCATTAAAGCTATAATAGCATACCATTCATCGCAAGGTTAGCAATGGCACCTGCTGCTACCCTTCGTATTGTTTCATCCTCTGAGCTTCTCAGAAGCATTAGCAAAGAAGTCAAATTGGGTCTGGATCCACTACGGAAAGGGGAATCCACTACAGAAAGGGGAATCCACTACGGAAGACAATTTTTCATAAAAACCTTCTGAAAAAAGCATTTTCAGATTGGGTCTGGATCTAAACTGGTTGTAAAAATAGAACCCAAATTGAGGCTTAGAGAATAATACATGTGCATCTGGGAATGTGCATGTACAAACTGACTACTTTATTCAAAAAAAATTGTGAAATGCTCATAGTTTGGAAGGCAGCGAGATGATGTTCTTTTCCTCGCTTTTCCATTTAAGCAACAACAACAATAATAACACAAACACGGATTTCCTAATACATTAACCCCAATTTTAACAATTGCTTGATTCCTGAATTCAAATTTAATTTACATAGACTCAACCTTATTTCGACAACTAATAGAAAGACTGTCATTTTCTTCACAAATTAGAGGTAAAAAAATAAATTTTGATCCTAATTTTTTCTATTTCAAAATTTAGTGATCACATGGTTATTTGATGATTGTAGTAGATGCCTACATCAAAAAGGATTCTTCATCTGCGACATAAACATAGCATGACAATGAATCACTTGTGGAAGTATATTTCACAATATTATTTTATTGTTGATTGAATAAATAAAGTTCTAATTATAGAATTTTGTGGACAATGAAGCAGTGAAGACTCAAAGTTATAATATCATCAACCACTCAAGCAAATCTAAGCGTATAGATTATCAAAACTCAAGACTCAAAGAAGTATTTAGAAGATCTGGTCTTTTTAAAGCACTGAAGATTCGTTACATTAGGTTAGATCATCATTTAATTAAGATGTTGTATGATAGATAGAGGCCAAAGACAAACATTTTTCGGTTTAGTGTAGAAAAGACGATAATTATTCTAAACAATATAAATCAATTATTAGGATTAGGATTAATTCATTGATAAACAATGTGTACATTTTGTTACTGATTATTTGTCAAATATTATATTTGAAGATGGAATGCAGAAATTGGCAAGAAACATCTGATCAAAATGTCCAGTTTTATTGGAATGAAACTGATTTCTTACTAACTTATGTTGTTACTTGGGATCCATAATGCTTACCTCTTGAAAGAAGCAAACATATTTTCAGCCATTTTCGTACCTGGCTTGATAGAAGTACTTACTTGATTTATCAAAATTCAAAAACATGTTCAAAAGGGACAATTTGGATAACTTATGCAATGCATTTTCCAACATGTTGTGTCAATCGAATTAGCACTGGAGTAGCTTGATAAATGAAAATTTGAAATTATGAAATAAGAGAAATGACTACTTAGTTCTAACCATCTCAGTGAGTGAGTGTGAAAACTGGTGTTGGCAAATAACTAGTTGATTTATATTATAACCATCTTCAAGACGAATAATTGCTTATATTGCACATGGTGGATGAAATTGTGTGTATTTGCCTTGGACTGAATAAAGTGAAAAGTGAATGCATTAATCCTCGATATTTGCTTAACACGATTCTAGGAAGAAACAAACTGAATCGGCCATTTAGACCTTCAAATTCAATAGCTCATTTTGAAGTGAGACAAGTTGAGTCGGCAATTGATCATGTAGAAGAGTGTTGAGCATGGATTTCACTTTACACAAGAAATTGAGCATGGATCGCAAGAGCATGCTCGACCTTCAGAAGGCTTCAATGGCCAAAAAACGAATGAAGATTTGCATATGATAAACTTCAGAACGACTTCAATGGTCACAACAAGAAGAAGAAATAACCCTTTATTATTCTCAACGACAAGAATAACATCCTGAATCTGAGGACCAAACAAAAGCTTTTGAAGTCTTGACCAATGGCAACACTCATTGGTTGGAGGTGGGGTGGGGGGGAGGGGGGTGGGTTAGGGGGAAAGAAGACAAACACCACTTGAAACACAAAGAATTCAAGACTGAATTGCTTAAGGTCTGTTCGATTTTCTTTTGGTTTTTATGTTGATCAATATTGATTCATATTCGATATGTAAGGTGATTTCATGTGGTGATTTGACTATGTGGCTTGATGATTGATATGTTGGTTGGTTTATATGTTGATTCATGTTGGATTCATTACGTATACGGTGATTTGAGTTTGTGGTTTGACCTTTAAGCATGTGGAATTAGGAACTTCCTTACTCGACCTAACAGAGTATAAGGGAATAGGGATTTGGGTCTATTCTTTAAAAAATGAGAGAACAAGCATTTCTAAACCATTCAATTTGTGCATGCACATTTGTGCAATGTGCATGTACAAAATTAAAAAGTAGAACGGTGAACTCGTACTTGCTTATTCCACAAATGTGCATGTACATGTTTGAAATAACATGTGCGCAATTCGTAAATGTGCATGTGTAATCTTCTGAGCCTTAATTTGAGATTTGTTTTTACAATTACTTTAGATCCACATCTGAAATGGGAACAAACTTTTTCAGAAAGCTTTTTAAAATATGTCCCATATTTAATATTCTTGACGTATTAGCCCAAAATGGTCAATAGAAAAAGCATCTGTTCCATCGTGCATTGTTAAAATAGGAAATATAGGTTAGATACAATATCATTTGGCACATGGAGATTTTACCCTCAGCTGCTAGATTTGCAACCACTTTTACAGCATGAACACGGACATCGATTTCATCCGACTGTAGCAACGACAATATCTTTTGCAAACCCACTGCCAAAGAAAATAACCAATACAATAAAAACGTAAGTAGGGAGGAAAATACATGTTCGTACAATAAATTTACTAAAAAAATATATTTAAATATTTAAAACCTTGCTCAAATAGTTTAGCAGTTGAAGCCTTTGTTCCAGATCCAGAATCTCGAAGATGCAACTGCCTAGCTTGGGATACAAGAGAGTCTAGCCCAGTGAATTTTTTTCCAGATCCACCTCCATCAAGACTTCTCCTAGTCTACATAGTAAAAGCAGCATAATATAAATAAACAAAATTATAAAATAATACTCAATGCAATCAGAATTTCAAGTGATGACTAGAACTTCTGCAAATGCTGACTTAATCAAGTAATAATCAACATGATATGTATAACATCCACTAGTAAACTGAAAACAATAACATAGGTCCCTTTAATGATACCTCATCAGCTTCCAAACTCATTTCCAACAAATGACTTCGCAATTCTGCTATCTCTTCCTCAAGCTTCTCTTTTTGATTGGCCTCGTTCTCTAACATCTTTCTTAACTTTATAATCTCAGAGTTTGCAGATGCCTACAAATAAAGTAAAAAGGCTTTCAAAATAAACTAATTACACGTACTCTATGGAGATTTTATTACTGATTGGCATACCTGTAATCCTTTCAGATGTAAAATTTGGCTCCTGAGATGAGTTATCTCATTATCATTATCACACAGACTTCCATGCTCTTTCTGGTCGTCCAAATTACTTTCAGATGAGGTTGAAGCTATTGTTGCCTATAAACACTAAATACTGGCTATGAGTACTTCTCAAAAAACAGGACCTTGGATTTGAATAGATACTTTGCACCCATTACACTCACAGCTATATAATATTTCTACTAAACCGAAGCGGTATTCCAGTAAACAGGCTAGCTACCCAAGTCCGCAGACATCTAAGAAAATGAACACTGGACACAGCTTTTACTTTCCGCCAAAGATAACCTCTTAAAACAAAAAAAATTGGTTTGCAATATACTCACAGTTAACTCATCCTGCCGATTATCTAATCGTATTTTCTAACAATTCCCTACCTCATCACTTCGTCATCCTAAAAACCGATGCCAAAAAATATTAAGTAATAAAAGTTAAACAACTACCTTCATCTCTAATACGACTCATATAACTCTCTACATGCCATTAGCCATTAAATCTCATACTCTGTAGTTTGTTTCCATCACTTACTCAACCCAAAACAATGACCTTAAGAACTTAAAATACTATACCCTATACTTTTTCCATGACAGTACTGGTGAGCGTTTTCAGTTAACGGAAATGTTAATTGATTATAGTTCAATAACCACCCTTTCATAATAAAATAGTTGAAAAGGATGCACACAGACTGTAGGAAATAGTAAATTTGATTAGTCAACACCTAGCCACCTGCCTTGGAACCCACGAAACTTGGAAACAAACCGCCTGGATCCGGTTCTCTTTTAAGAATCTTGCATGAAAGCATGTATAGTTTATGTAAATGAATAAGAAAAATATTCCTTTTAATTCTCCAGGCATATGTATCCATCTTTTCAATCTAATGGACTATAAATAATAATAACAGTCAAAACAAACATTAAAGCACTATGATGATCACTCTTCGTTAATATTTGATGCAATCAATAAGCTACCCTTAAAACTCCATTTAATTAAATAGAGCTTTTTCTAGTTTATAAAACTTTTACATGCACAAAGACAGCATCGGATATGTATTAAAATATTAAAACACTCTGCAATACTCCCAATAAAAGAATGTAGAGGTGAGTAGGAGACCTTTTCCCAATGACTTTTTTAGAACCAAATAATATGAGAACATGGTGAACTGAACAAGTACACTGTAGCTCTGTTTAGTAAATCTACTGAAAATTGTAGCAGAAAGAGAAATGAAATTTTCAGAAACTGACAAAACGTTGCGACTATGCAGCTTTTAAATTATATATAAATGGAGTTGTGGAACTGAGAAACTAATAGAAAACCTACAAATGCCTTCAGTCAGAAGTATTGATGAAGTCGTCAAGTTATATGATAGCAAATATCAAAGTAAACTCCAAATCATAAAACAAACCTCTCTATTGCAGGTTTTCTCAAAAGAATGTCCATCATTGTCAGCTATTGACTTTCCATGGTTATTAACTTGTTGACTGACCATCCACTTCTCCTCTAATTGCTTGATTGAATCCATATAATCTTTCTGATACTTATGTTTCTCATTCTACATAGCACATAATAAAAAATAAAGATATCTAAAATCAGTAGTATGTATGTTTAGAGCTAAAGAAGCACAAGAAGATGCCAAAATGGATATATGAAACTAGATGTCTCAAATGGTACCCTACATACCCATAGAAATATTGGGATACTGAAGATTTGATGCAAATCTGTAGTTGGTAACAAAGCATATTATCCTTAACAAAGGTAAGCTGTTAAACTGGATTCAAAAGAAGTAATAGCATGATTACAAAATGACTAGTTTCCTCCATTCAGCAATTCTTGCATGTGATTAACGAGTAAAGCATATAGCATGTTTGAAGTCTGAAGTTGGAACACATAAAACCTTCACTTTACCCAAGGTTAATTTCATCCTTGGTTTTCCTCTAGCATCAGAGAAAGTACTCAAATTGGCAGTATGCCTCCACACTTAAAAAGCTTACACTTAAAAAGCTTACACACACATATGAACTCAACATACCTCAGGCTCTGGAAGATCAGACACAGCCTCAACCACCTTACTTAATACAACTTTATCAAATTTCGAAGTATATCTGTAATTTAATAGCCATATAGTCAATAAACCAATGTATCAGAAAACTTGAAGTTACCAGAATTAAAACACTAATAATTAAACAGGACTCCATGTATAAGGACCAACTCTACAACAGCAGCATCTCCTCTATTTTACACATCATCACCGATAGGTTGCACCTGTTGTTAGTTGAATCATAAAAATTATAGCAAATTACTTCAATTGTGAATATTGACTTTTTTAACGAAAAATTTATTAAAACTGACCACATTGAAAATTGAAGTGAAATCGATTCGAGGTCGAGCTTTCAAGCCATCAATTTCAGTGCTTTTCAGCTCAGATAACTTGTAAGATTTCATTGCACACTTAATTTTCAACTTTTGAACCGTAGAACCTACAGTGAGCAATCAAATTCACATGAAAAAAAAACTAAAAAATTCACCTTTTAAACTTCAATCATACGAAATAAGCAAATAACATTATACCTGCAGAAAATAAGTTGAAAATCACTCAATGACTTAAACCCTGCAAATTTCTACTTTTCTTCGAGGACCAACCGTCGTTTCTCATTGCTTGCTTTCCACTTTGATCTTACCAGTACAATCACTAAAATCCTAACCTTTCAACTTGAATTCAGAGAAACTCCACTCAAAGACCACCAATGAGACATGAAAAATTGGTTAGGGCATCATTTTTTATTAATATTGATTGCTTCCCGTTGCCAATACGTCATTGTTTGATATCTTTTACTTCTTGTTCTCCAACTCCAAGTATCCACAGTATCATCAAACACTAGCAACACTCAAGCAAAAGTCACATACGTATTCCATAACAAATAGCGTCAAACATTCATCGATTCAAATATAATATGAACAAAAAATACTTAAGTCCATTTATCAATTGACATAACTCATAAAATATACCTAAAAAAATTCAATTTTTAAAGTGTAAACTCATACTCACCCATCTTACCAATACCAAACCATCAATTTGATCATAAATCCTCCCAAGAAATTATTGAGCACCATAAGTCCGTAACCAAACTCATTCTTACCATCACTAGTTCATTTTCGTGGCTTGCTACAACCCACTGTGAGCTGATTCTATGCTGATCGTCTGATGTTGTGTGCCTTGAGATCTATGCCATACTCCTTTTGATTCCCACTCTAATTGGTTAATTATTCTCTCTGCAATAGTGCGTTAAGGCTTTCTAATTAGGTTTAGAGGTAATAATGGCGAATCATGGTATTTCCGAGAACCAGTTATGAAGATTTGGTTAGTCAGCGATGGATTTGAGATGCAGAGCGATGTCAAGCCAGCGAAGTCAAGGCCGAGCGGAATTGAGATTTGCAGAGATGGAGCGGATTTGAGATTTGCAGAGATGGAGCGTATTTGAGATGAAGGGTTGGAGCGGATTTGAGATAAAGTGTTATTTGGTTGGAAGCGAAAAGAATAAAAATGAGGCCGCGAAAAGAGTATCTCCCCGCCAAAACATACGTGGTTACGCAGCGTTTTCTTTTTTTATATTTAATTATATATGAAAGTAAATTTGAACAATCGCAGCTTTTTGAATTAAATGCTGTTACATGGAGCTGCAAAAAACCACTTTTCTTGTAGTGTATGAAATTGGTATTTTTAGATAAAAAGGTTTTAAAATAGAATAAAGAAATAAAATCTGAAAGTTAATGGATTTTGAAATAAATGATGTAAGTAAGGAAATTTATTTCAAAGTGAAGTATATTGGAAATCAATTGTAAATTGATTTAAGTGTTTGGAATTGGAATTTAAAAGAGAAGTGAGATTTTGGAATTTATAAACTGGATTTATAAAGTGAAGAAAATATCGGTGGATATTTGGAAGTATAAATTTCACGGTGGAAATTTATAAAGGAATGGGAATTTGTTTTAAAAAAATAAATAGTGATTTAATTTTAAAGGTATGGAAATGGGAAGTGTATTACCCTGGAAAGCCGAGTATATTTTAAAGGAGACTTTTTATGTATAAGTTAAAGGCTTTAAAATTTTGTTATAAAGAAATGTTTTGGAAAATTTATTATTTTAAAATGTTTAGATTTTAAAGTAAGTGTTCTTCAAAATTTATTATAGTCGTAATTATTTAAAGGTGACTTGGTATTTTGTTCTAAAAAGATAAAAATTTAGTTTTATATGTTCTAAAGTAGATTTATTTTAAATATTCTTAAAGTATATATTTCTGGATAAGTATTAAAGTAGTTTTAATTTAAATGTTTTCAAGTATATTTTATAAAAAAAAAGTGTTTTAAATTATTTTAAAATCTAAAGTTTTTGTACTTGGTATTTCCAGTGATAATAAATATTTGGGAATTTATTCCATAAGAGGAGTGTGGTTTGAAAACTGTTTTCAAAGGGTTGAAAAATGGAAATATATCTTGCGAAGATATTTTGAGATAAATAAATAATTAGGGAAAATTTATTTATTGTTGATGGATGTTTGTGAATGTTATTTGATAGTTAAATAACCGACTATCAATATTGGCAAATGCGCTGATCGTTTCGAAGAGACCGGGATCGAGATTAATTTCTCGAAAACCACTTCGATCCGGTTTGTACGTTTTCGTGGGGAAACGAGTTTGAATCGAAGATGGTACAGTGAAGTGCCTTCGGTTCCGTTCGAACCCGGAACGGACTTGTATGGATGAATGCTTCGAAACATCGTCAGGTGGACGATGGGCATTCTAAGAAAAATGTTCTAAAAAGGTAACGCTTAGCCTCGAGCCTCATCAACCGGGAATGACTAAAAATCAGGGGTTATGCAGCAAGGCTATGTGGGTAGCGCCCATTAGGGTGAGGTCATCCCTGTCTAGATGTCCCTTTTTATTTCGGCTGTGTGGGCGGTTGCTGATCCCAACCGCAGGGTGATCTTACTCGGAATTACCCTTAGGTAATTCCGATCTAGTGTTGCAGGGGATCCGGCGTGGTCCTCAGTACACTGATCTAGACCAGGTACTGTGACAGGTGGTACCCCAGTGCCTAGTCATTCGTTGGAAATCCATTCTCCCTACGCGCTTGTACGGTTTTGATTGTGCCCAACTATTGGTGAAACGTGAGATGCAAGCATTTCAGCTAGATTCTATTTTACTTTCTATAGGCACTATTATAATATCAAACGGATTTGATAAAAAGTGTTTTAGCTATCGTAAGGTAAAAACCCGACATGTTTATTTGTGGCGTGGTCTTACGAGATGCTTTTGATTTCAAAGGGTTTGGAAAACTTTAATAATCTAATTGAGTGTGTTTTCTCACGCTGGTTTTCCAGACTGACTCGAGTGTTATTTTATTATAATGCTCGGGTCAGACCGAGTATTATAGTATATAGGATTAGATGTTGTGGAGCTCAGGAGACGAGATGGATGGCGAGACGTATCAGACGTATATGATGTATATTCCGCTGTGTTGTGTATGTTGTGTATTTTGTGTGGGACAAGTTATTATAAATGTCCTGGATCGTGATGTTGATTGTATTATACTATGATTCTGTACTCTGATGATGTAATGTATAAATAGATGTATTTTCTTTGTGTAAAGATCATTTATTATCTATTATATTTTATTCTGCTGCGATGGTTAGATTCTGATGTTGTCTTCTATTTTCTTATTCTACCTCTTCTTCTTTAACCCAAATGGTTCGTATTTCCGTTCTTCTTTAGTTGATTTGATTGAAATTGATGTCAATTCAAGGGGTACGGGTTTGCGGGCTATTACAATTATAGAGGCTTGCTACTCTTAAATGTTTGGCATCTCTTCACTACTTGTTAATCGCTTCGAATGTTTGACACCCTTAGAGACTCGATACCTTTTTTTGTTAAATGCTCGATACCCTTAGAGACTCGGCATCTTTTCTTAAGTGCTGAATGCTTTAGAGCTTCACTTTTTCAGGCTCATCATCTCTCTTTGTTTCCAAGCTCAACATGACCTTCTTTAGAGGCACAACATTCAAAATATATTGTAACATTTATCTTCCACCCTCGTGTGGAAGAAGCATATTATACCTTAGTATACTTTCAATTTCATATTGCTGCCTATTGGTATTTTGATGCTTTCAATCTTGTCCGCTCATTTGAATGGGAATCAATGCTCCTTGCTGCTTTTCTCCTCTTCTATACCCATTCTTCCTTCTCATCTTTACCTGAAATCTTAAAACTTAAATAGAAATTATTCTTCTTTTCAGTCTTTCAATTTCAATAAGGAGCTTCTAATCCTACTTAACTCAATGTATGATTCATATATCTAAATGATTTATGCACCAACAAAGTAAGGTTTTATATTGTCTAAAATTAGAGTTTCAGCGATCGAGCGTTTGTGAGCCATTTATAGTTTGATTAGCGATTAAACCCAAACAATTCTCACCGTTTAGGAACCTTGGTGCTTGGATTCGAACACCATTTACAGGACATATACCTAATGATTAACAACAACTTGATATTTCATGAATTTAAGTGATTATCATAAATTCGATAACTTACTAGAAACTAGAAACTCGATTAGGGTTTCGATAGTTGTTAATGATCCGATATCTGCTTAAAAACTCGATAGCCTATTGAAGGCTTGTTATTATGAATTCAACAATCAACCTAGTGATTCGATAATCAATTAGAAACTCAATATCCTATAAGGGACTCTTTAACTAGCTACATGTTCGCCAATTAACCATAAATTCAACAATTACTCAGAGACTTAACAACTAGTTGGATACTCGATATCTAGTTATGAGTTTGACTATTGCTTAAAGAATTGTCGATTAGTTACAAATTCGATAACCCTTTTAAAGAATTGTTAATCATTTACAAGTTCGACAACTATTTGAAAGGTTGTCTTCTAGTTTCAAATTCGATATCTTTTATAAATTCAATATCTTGGTGTGAACTTGGTAATTAATTATAGAACCTTTAACTAGTTTTGAATTTATCAACTACTTATTTATTTGACACCATGATCTGAACTCGATAACTAGTTATGAGATCGACACCCTATTATAAGCTTGGTAACTAATTAATGAATCTTCAACTAATATGAACTCATAAGATTTTATGAGCTCAATATCTTGTTTTAGACTCGATAACTTGTTACAATTTCGACATTATGTTATATATTTATCTATATCCAAAATTAAAGAAATAAATTTTCTTTTAACATCTTCTTAAGTACTTTAAATTTTTATAAAATATATGATACTTCCCTAATTTCTACATGATATTGCTTGATAGGAAAATGGCTAGCAAGAAAACCGATAAAGGCTCTAAATCCTCTTTCGCTTCAGAGAAAGGAGACTATAGGCATGCTCAATCCTTCATAACTACCCAAGATGAATTCAACACTATTCTTCAACAATTTGGAATTATTAATGTAAAGGCTAAGGTGGTAGGCCCATCTAGAAGGATGGACAATTCTCCATAAGGTTCTTTTTTTTACCTCAATCCACATTTAGCATTCGAGTTACCACCCCTTTTAAGACTTCTTTTTTTGATTTTGGATCATCTTGGCATTGCCTTGATACAATTACTGCCTAACTCCTACACTTATCTTAGCTATCTTGAGATTCTGGCTAGGGAGGCAGAGCACCCCTCTCTTGATGTTGAAACTCTTCATTCATTGGTAATTCTAGTCAAAGTAGGGAAACAACTAATGGGTACCATATATCGTCTACTTCCTCAAAAGAGCTTGATCACTAACTTTATCAACAAAGCTAAGAGTGAGAAAACCAGTTCTTTTATGTTAAGAGTCATACGTTCGAAATTAAGAGGGCTTTTTCTATCCCTAATAAGACTTGTTGCTTTCTTTCTACTCTTTATACTATATGCTGCTACTTTCTCATAATAGTTATTTTCTTTCAAAAACTACTGTTAAGGGATGAATCCTTTTATGGCTAGTAAAATTGTTACTTTAAGCCTGACATCTCAAACTATTGGAGACAGGTGTAAAATATTGACTAAGGCCAAACTTAGAAAGCACTCCTTAATTCAATAGAACCATAAAGTACTTGGGGAGCCTCCAATGATCAAGAAAGATGCTCATGGGAAATAAGCATTGGTCGTCGGCAACCAAAATGCCTTTTCTCCTACTTCCCACATTCAATGTGATTCCTTTGGTAATTTCTTATAATTTGATAGAATTTCCTATACCTTCATCTTATTATTCCTTCTTTAACTTAGGTTCGACCCTTACCATCTCGGCTACTAAGCCCAAGAAAGTTAGAACTCCTACCTCTTCCTCAACTGCAACTACTAAAGATGCACCCATTATAGGTTCTATTGCTAATGCCCTTAGCGCTATTGAGGATCGCAAAGGAAAGATTGATTCTACCTGTTTGTATGATACTTCGACTCCTCCAATAAACAAAAAGGCCAAACTCTGAGACAATCAAGTGTTGATTATTATTGCTGAGGATTTGAATGTAGCTTCAGAAACAATCAATCAAGATTCCAGTTTTTTAATTTAAGAATGCTAGACTAGGGTTCTCAGGTCCAGTCAGAAGTTGCTCACACCCCGAGCCCTATTACAGACATCTTGAATCCTTCATCCATAATTGTTTTTCAACGTTTGTACTAGGAGTTGGGCCTAACTCCTACTTTTGAATCTTATCATTATGAAGCTCCAGTTCAACCTATCCCTTTAATTTTTGATCATTTTATTCACTTGGTCAATCAATCCTCAACCGTGGCTTCTTTAATGCCATTGCGACCTTTTGGCTTTTCTAATGATCATCTCCACATCCTCTTTAGCAGCTTAAATGAAAAAACTTGCCTCCAACTTGGATGAGGAAAGAAAAACGAGACTAACCACTGAGGAAAGGGTGAAATCCCTAAAAGATGGACTTAAACAGACCATAATTGAAAATATCCAAATGGATGAAAAAATTACAACCTTGAAAGATAGTCTGGAAAGCACGGAGGTAGCACTTATTTAAACAAATAATATTATTAAGAATGCCAAAGAGAAAGTCTCTTCTTTCATAAGACAATCTCTCCCCTAAATAAAAGAGAAACGTTATAAGAAGGCCCTCTTCATCACATATTATGATAGTATAAAACTTTATCTAGAGTTGGACTTTCCTTCATTGCCAATATTGACAGACAAGTTCAAGAGGAAGTTAAACCTTAAATCAGGGAAAGTTCCCAGGTCTTTACAAGATGAGTTTTCAGAAGAGAAAGCCATCAATCCTCAGGAATTATTACCTTTTGATGATCCTCTATCTGATAAAGGTAGGAGTGGAGATGATGATGGGGATGGCGATAAAGATGACGACGATGGCAATGATGATGATTTAGGGAAGCATGGTGATAGGAAAAAGATCTTGAGGGACCAGGCAATGATGGTAATGGATCAAGTGGCTATGACTTAGGCCTATCTACTCATGATATGTATTTTCCCAATCCACATAATACTCCTCAGAAAGACACTTCAGCAAAGGATGTTCAAGCTGTTAGTTCCTGAGATGATGGTTTTGATGACGACAACCTTAGGACTTGTTATAAAATATAAATACAAATATCTTTGTCTAGATATATATATATATATATATATATATATATATATGAAGGTATTGAGAGTGAAGAATGTACAGTATAGAGATTCAAGACTGATGAATTCACGGTTGTAGAAATCAAGACTGAAGACTCATGAGTATCAAGATTATCAAGAGTTTAAGAGTTCAATATATCAATATAAGTAATAGAGTCTAGATTTATGTTAAAACTTCATAATAGCACTAAAATCTTTATTCTTATTTTAATTGTGTAATGGAATCTACCTTCTCGCTTTAATAGTGGGATGAAACCCACGACCTCTTTAGTGGGATGGAACCCACGACCTTCTCTAGTGGAATGGAATCCACGAAATTTTCAAAATAACTTAATTTTAGATTTTTTTCGAAACTATCTTTTTAAAAAGACATCTCTCTCTCGGTTTAAATATTTTATCCTTAATTTAAAAAAAAACTATTTTTAATCATATTAATTTCAAAATCATTTCTTGTTTTTGAACTATCTCCTGGTTTTAATGTTTTAGCTTTAATCTCAAAATATTTATATATATAGTTTTTATTACTTTTATATTCTATAAGATCACTTTCCAAAGTTTTTTATAATCATAAAGTATATTCAAAATAGTTTACAAAGTTCTAAGATTGTTTCGACAAACTTTAGAAAGAAAATCTTTTTAAAAAAAATCGATTTTCAAAAAATACTAGGGGATGTCGACGTGCTTATACCCCCCATGTCGATGTGGTAGCCGTAGATTTTAAAATTCGAATTTTCAAAACAAGTGTCTATTCGTCATAACCTTTCATGAATGGACATGACCGTTATTCTCCTATATATACCAATAGTTTTCAATGAATTTTTAGTCAAGATTTCTTTGTTTTCTCTCCTCTTTCTATCCCATTCTTATTTTCAAACATTCTTAACAAAACTCTGCCAAAATCCTAAGTGAATCAAACTCGATCGTCTCTAGTTTGATTCTCTCCCACTCTCTCTCAAAGATTTAAGTGCTATTCAAAGTTATAGGATCATTAATCAAAGATCAAAAGATCAAAGTGTATCGAGTCTCTCTCTATCAAAATGTAATTGGAAACGGTGTGATTGTGGCCCGTAAATCAATTGGGTGTGATTGTAGCATGTAAATCAATTACGTGATCTTGTAGCCTGGTTAAATCAAGAGAGTTTGCCCTGGACTCGAAGACAGGAGGGTGTATCTCGTGGCCTTGAAATCGAGGTTGTAATATCGACAATATATTTGAAAAGAAATCTGCATAAGAAATTATATGGGACTGGATATAGGGTAACTCCAAATCAGTACAAAATTTCGGTGTGCTCTTTCCTTTACTGCTTTTATTTACTATTTGCATATGTATCTGGTTCTGTGATTGTCTCCGTGTTTGTCAATTGCATCTGTTTGGGTTTAATTTGAAAAGATTTCAAAAAGATTCATAAAATTAATTAAACACTATTCACCCCCCTCTAGTGTTAATTCTGCCTTAAGATCCGTAATCCGCATTTCCTACATTTGCTATCAGAGCATTGGTTTTCCAAATTATCATAATCTGAATTTTGAAAAAGTTTAAGAAGGCAATTTTTGGAGATTCTGTTAACACTAGTTCAAAACTATCCAAATCATCATTGTCTCATAAGTCTGCATATTGTTGTTATAGAAAATCAAGTTATCTAACAAATTGATGTGTTGTGCAATAATAGATGTGTTATATGGCTTTTGAAGAATCAACACTCAATGGACAAATGGTGTAAATCAAGAAAAACAAATGGATACTTGATAGTGGATGTTCAAGACACATGACTGGTAATCCAGAGATATTGGACGACATAATTTATGAAGATGGGGGAATGGTCAACTTTGGAGACAATTCAAAAGGATATGTGAATGGCATCAGCAATGTCGATAACTCTAAAACTCCTACTATTTCTGATGTTCTGTTAGTTAGGAATGTAAAACACAACTTACGTAGCATAATTCAACTATGTGACAAGGGCTACAAAATTAAATTTGAAAAGGATAAGTGTCACATCGAAGATAATAAATCAAAAATTATCTTTGAAGGAATTAGGAAGTAAAATATTTATATTCTCAGTATGAAAATCTCAAATGATAACCTATGTCTTTTAGCTAATACAAGTGAACCTTGGATTTGGCATAAAAGATTTGGGCATTTGAATTTCAAACTGTTATATAGACTTTCAAAACTTTATCTAGTAAGAGGTCTTCCTAAAATGAATTTTAAAGTAGATAGTATATGTGATGCTTGTCAATTAGGAAAACTTAGGAAGGGTTCATTCAAATTGAAAGGTATGATTTCAACTTTAAACCTCTTGAGTTACTTTTAGATCTGTTTGGTCCATCTCAAATTTAGTCAATAAATCACAGTAAATATGTTTTTGTAATTGTAGATGATTATTCTAGATTTACATGGACAATTTTTCTAAAACATAAAAGTGATGATTTTGATTTATTTAAAACTTTTGCAAAAAGAATTCAAAATCAACTTTCTTTAAAAATCAAAACTATTCGTAGTGATCATGGTGGAGAATTTGAAATTGAAAATTTTGAAAATTTCTGTAATAAAAAAGGAATAACTCATAATTTTTCTTTTCCAAGAATTTCACAACAAAACGGAGTGGTTGAGCATAAAAATAGGACGATTCAAGTGTGTGCAAGAACTATGCTTTCAGATAGTAAATTACCAAGAAATTTTTGGGCTGAAGCAGTCGCTACAGCTTGTTACATTTTGAATAGGATTTTAATTAGACCTCTAACCAATAAAACACCATATGAACTTCTTTTTAATAAGAAACCAAAGGTATCTTATTTTAAAGTTTTTGGAAGTAAATGCTTTATTCTAAATACAAAGGACAGTTTGGATAAATTTGATCCTACATCCGACAAAGGAATATTTATCGGATATTCTAATAGAAGTAAATCATACAGAGTTTTCAATTTAAAAACTAACACCATTAAAGAAACAATGCATGTATTTTTTGATGAAAATTTCAAAGATTTTGTTCAAATAAATGATGAAGATGATTTTGTTACTTTAAATAATGAATCAAATGAAACAAATTGTGAAACTGTTCATCCTAATAAAAGGATCAGGCTTTTAAAAGATCATCCTATAGAAAATATACTAGGAAATATTGAATATGTTGTTAGAACTAGAAATCAACTAAATAAGATGAGTAGTGTAGCTTTTATATCAACTATTGAACCCAAAATCCAAAGGAAGCATCATCTAATGATTCATGGATTTTTGCTATGCAAGAAGAACTAAATCAATTCACCAGAAATGATGTATGGGAACTGGTTCCTAGACTTGAAGACAAAACTATATCAGGAACTAAATGGGTTTATAAAAATAAAATGAATGAACAAGGTGAGGTCGTTAGAAATAAAGCTCGGTTATTCACGCAAGGTTATTGTCGAGAAGAAGGAATAGACTTTGATGAAACCTTTGCACCCTGTGAGATATGCGGATTACGGATCTTAAGGTTGGAATAACACTAGAGGGGGGTGAATAGTGTTTTGTGGATTTTCTAAATCTTTTTGAAATTTATGTAAATTTAATCACCAACAAATGCAATTCACAGACACAGATATAATCACAGAATCAGACACAGATGCAAATAATAAATAAAAGCAGTAAAGGAAAGAACACACCAGGATTTTATACTGGTTCGGAGTTACCCTACATCCAGTCCCGCACAAACGTACGGATTTCTTATCAAAAATAATCTCCCAGATTACACCCTCGATTTCAAGGCCACGAGGTACACCCTCCTGTATTCGAGTTCGGGGCAAACTCTCTTGATTTACCAGGCCACAAGATCACCTAATCGATTTCCGGGGCAACAGTCACACCCAATTGATTTCAAGGCTAAACCGCACCTTTTACTCAATAGTTTGATTTACAAATAATCCTATAACTTTGAATAGCACCGAGATCTTATGGAGAGAGTGGCAGAGAATCAAACAAGAGATAATTAAGTTTGATTCACTTGGTATTTCAGCAGAGTATAGTTTGAGATTCTTTAGAATAAATGTGGAAGATGAAGAGAAGAGAAAACAAGTGAAATCTGATTAAAAATTCGTTTAGAACTACTGGTATTTATAGGAAATCAACAGCCATATCTATTCGTGAAAGGATACGACGAATAGACACTTCTTTTGAAAATTTGAATTTTGAATTTAACGGACACCATGTCGACATGGGGGTTGAGGGATGTCGACATGCTCTAGGCAAAATTGATGATTTTGATTTTCTTATTAAAATTGATTTCTATAATTTGTCAAAACGATTTCTAAACTTTGTAAATATATTTGAATATAGTTTAAACATATAAAAGAGTTTAGAAAGTAATTTTTAATATATATAATCTTAATCTATAAAGTGATTTAAAATCTGAGTATATAAATATTTTAAAGCTAAATATTTAAAACAAGAGATGATTTAAAAATAAGGACAATTTTGAAATCAAAATATTAAAAATGATAAAAATAGTTTTGAGGCTAAAATATTTTAATCAAGAGAGATGTCGTTTTGAAAAGAAAGTTTTGAAAACATTTAAAAAACAAGCGATATATTTTTGAAAAACATTTTTATAAAATTAGCTGATATCAAAATAGGACCACTATATGTTCCACTAGATATTGTCGTGGGTTCCATCCCACTAGGGTTCCATCCCTTTAACAGGATCGAAGTGGATTCCATTCCACGAATAAATTTCGAATAAAGATGTAAGTGCTTTCAAGAAGTTTTAACATAATTCTAGACTAACTATATTATCTTGTACTGTTTGAAATCTTGAACTCTTGATAACTTGATTTCTTGATACTTATGAGTCTTCAATCTTGATATCTTCAATCTTTAAATTCATCAGTCTTGTATCTCTACACTATACAGTCTTCATTCTTGGTACCTGAATGTTTATATCCTACATATACATACATATATATATATATATATCTAAACTATAATGTTAGTATTTATATTTTATAACAAGTCCTAAGGTTGTTGTCATCAAAACCATCCTTCTCAAGGACTAACAATCTCCCCCTTTTTGATGATGACAACCTATGTTTATAAAATATACTTCTCCTTCTCAATAACTCCCTTTAAAACTAATAACTCCCCCTAAAACTAATAAATCCCCCTTAATCTAAGCCTAACTACTCTAACTACTCTATTTTATATTTCTCCCCTTTGTCATCAACAAAAACTAATCCTAAACTAATATAACTCTCCCTTAATCTAATACCATCTAAACTAAATGCTAATAAGGAAGTATAATAAGCGAAACAAAAGAAATCTTATCATATACGATGTTATATTTACATATATATATATGGAACATAAACACACAAATATATTCAAGTATATAAATTATAGAATTACACTACTAACGAGAGTTTTTGACAATTGGAGATTTGTGAATCGAACAATTTGGATAATGAAAACAAAAGTTTCCACGTTGTTCGACCAAATTCCCATCTTTGTCAAAACAGACTTGGCCTACGCATACCACTTTGTCGTCTTCTTCCATAGGTGCTTCTTCCTCTTCTTCTTCTTTTTCCTATTCTTCTTCTTCTTCTTCTTCCTCTTCGTTGTGCTCTAAAGGGTTATGCACTTGAATATTAGGAGAATCTTCTTCAATTACAATAGGATTTGCATGATTATCCATTAGGAATTTGTGTAAATTCCGAAGAATTTTGCCTTGCTTTTCTTGTTCTTTTGCCATCCTTAGTTGCACAACTTGAAATTCAGTCAACATTTGCATGGCATTCTTCATAGATTCTTCAATCTTTATCACACGTGCTAGTGTAGTGCATTGAAATGGACCATAATGAGGAGAAGGGAAAGAAATGGTGTCAGTTTGGTTTGATTTAGTGGAGGGGGCCATTAATTTTAATTTATAGAAGTTTTATTTCAAAGAAAGAAAAGTGAGAAGATAGAAAAATTCGAAATACATAGGTTTATATAACTACTAAACTGATTTTAGTGGGAAAATCAAATTTTAAAATTTTGCCCTTGTATGTCGACATGGGTGGTAGGGGTATGTCGACATCCTTATGAAAAAATTGATTTTCTTGTATATATATGTTACTATATCTATATTCTATATCTCAGTTATTGAACAAATGCCTAGTTCTCTTCTTAATTTAGTAAATATAGGTTGATTTAAGGGTTTGGTGAAAATATCAGCAATTTGATTCTCAGAATTGATATATTCAAGAGAAATAATCTCTTTACTTATATTATCTCTGAGAAAATGATGTCTGATATCAATATGTTTAGTCCTAGCATGATGAGTAGTATTTTTAGATAAATTTATTGCACTAGAATTATCACAATAAATTGGTGATTTTGAAATTGTTAATCCAAAATCTTTTAGAGTTTGTTGCATATAAATGACTTGGGAGCAAGTCAAAGTAGCAGAGATATATTCTGCTTCAGTTGTTGATAAAGAAACAGTATTTTGCTTTTTCCTAAACCATGAAACTAGAGAATGCCCCAAAAAGTGACAAGTTCCACTTGTACTTTTTCGGTCAGATTTGCAACCAGCATAGTCAGCATCACAATAAGAAATTAAATCAAATGAATCATTTTTAGGGAAAAATAAACCATAGTCAAAAGTATGTTTAACATATCTTATGATACATTTCACAGCTTTTAAGTGAGTTTCTTTAGGTTGAGATTGATATCTTGCACAGAGACAAACACTATGCATGATATTAGGTCTACTCGTAGTGATATAGAGAAGTGATCCAATCATTCCCCTATATAGTTTTTGATTTACATCTTTTGAAAGATCTTCTTTATTTAAAGCTTCATTGGTTGCCATGGGAGTGGGTTTTCCACTCGCACTAGTCATACCAAATTTACTCACTTTTAAATAAATATTAATAATTTATTCCCAATTCATTTTTAAATAAACTAAATAATTTACAAGCTTATTACAATAACTTCATTTATTTTCAACTAAAATCAAATATTTGAAAATCAACTTCCCAAAATACTTTCAATTCTAAAATAGTTTTTAAACCACATAGTTAAATAAATAGAAATCCCATTCTAAAAACAGACTTAACTTCTCAATAAAAATCCGTTTTTAAAATCCAATATAACCATTTTTGGCATTTATACATCTCTCTCGATTTATCAAAATTCGATTACATTTCCAATTCCCTAACTATTTCCAAATTCCAAAGTAAAATTTTCTATTTCATTCTCAACCAATTCCTATATCTCATTTTAAATTATCACCATGAATCTATATTCCAGTTTTCATTTCCCATTCCATATTTCGAAGAATCTTATTTAAAATCCATTATTTAAAAATTTTCAATTTAAAATTTCCTAGTTGAAACCATTTCTCGAAATAATTAAATATCCAAAATCCATTCATTTATTAATCCATTTCAATTTCCTTTTACATAATCCAAAATCAATATAAATATTTCATTTCAAAAATCCCCTTTTAAATTTCCCTTTAAAAATTCAATAATATCATTTATTGTATTTATAATACCAAAATTAGGGCCAGTGCTACTATAGCATCCAATAATTCAAATAACACAACAATCCATAACATATTTATCCAATCACATCATATATTGCTATATATGAAAAACAATCAATATATTTTGAGGAATCTAGTTTTATCCCTCCAACCTATTTTCCCTGCATCCACGGATGTTAGTCAACATAAAATACCAATCCCGCTTTAAAGGCGCGATATAGCGGTAATATAGGGTCATCTGCTATTATGCGGGGTGCATAGTGTCTCATCCACTCCAATAGGGGGAAATATACCCAAATACTAATATATATATACTAATATATATATAATATCATCCAAACCGATAATAATAATCAATTCATCCAATCAACCAATAATTGATTTTTAGCAGTTTATATTAAAACTAGTAATCCAAATGAGTGAGATTTACTCACCTTGATTTTTAATTGCAATCTGTTCCAATTCCATATTTATTCCATTATAGTGTTTTGTTGCTACGATCCAACGTGACTTTTTTTTGAAATTTTGGACCTCGTATAAATTAATAATAGCATTTATGAGATTCTCGAATTAAATTATAAATAAATTTCAATAATCCTTCATTAGCTAGTTAATTATCCTTATTAAATTCAATTTAAGCTAATCTAACAACATTAAAAAAATATAATTACCTTCGTTTAAACATTAACTATCGCTAACCCTCCCTCTCCTCTTCTCGAGTTGACCAACCTGCACCCCCCCATTGACCAAGCTCCACCAACGCCGACCCAGCAACCAACGTCGCTTCCTCAGCCTCGCACGACTCGTGTTCCATCCCACATGAGCTCATGACTTCCACTGCCGAGAACCCTCACCATCACCACACCAAACATTAGCACGATTTCTCCTTCATCATAAACCCACGTCGCACAGCCTCTCCCAAATACGAGCCTCTCAGCCGCCATGACAAACGCCTCCGCAAACATCACCTCCTTCTTCCAATTGCCTACGTGCGACAAGCATCAGCCTCGTGCTTCTCGATCGCGATTCCATTTTCCAAGTCGCCTCGCGACTCGTTCGATTCTTTCTTTCCTTTTTTTTAAACTAAACGCGACTAGATGTTGGGTTAGGGCATTGAGCAGAACTAAAAATGAAAAGGTTTTCTCTAAGAAGCTTCTTTTAATTTAATTTTTTTATTCTTTCTTCTTATGTTTTGGGATGGAATGATATAAGGGGAAAGGCTGCGTTACATATGATGATGCCGGCTGAACATAGGAGAAAAAAAAGTGGGTTGATAATGATGGGTTAGACAATGTGGTTAAATCGTGGAGAATATATAATTTAAAATTCAAAATATCTAGATATTTAATTATGAACCCTTACGAGGCATCCCGCTAGGTGTTCCTAATGTTATACCCCTATACCGAACATAATGGAATAAGTCATGATCCCCAATTCGATCGTATGGAGAAGATAGCTTTTTAAATCGACTATTTATATTAAATTCAATTAAATTATTTCTAGTCGTTTTCATATCGTACGACCAAACGGTAATTCCAAACGTAATGAAATTTGAAATTCAATAATAATACACTATTACGGGTCCAATGGAACTAGTTTCGTCAACTTCTGAGAATATGCCACGGAAGGCTATTTTAACACGTCGATTAAATCGACGATTTACAAAGTTGACGAAATCACTTGAAATTTCAGTTTAAAACTTATTAACTAAATTTTAATTCAAATAGAACTTATATCAACATTAGAAATCATTCCGATTCATATTCAGAAATCAATTTATATTCGAAATCCAATATTAAAACCATTTAAATATTCAAAGTCCAATGACGGAAAATTTGGGTCGTTACATTCCTCTCCCCTTAAAGAATTTCGTCCCCGAAATTGCTAAGGTAGGACGAATGATCCAAACCCACTACTTTTCAAAAACCCACTTAGTTAAAACTCGATATTTCACTTTTCTAATCTTTTAGTTCTAACCAAACAATTGGTTTTCCCTTTTCTAATTCAAAACCCTTTATTTTCATTACAATTCAACTTTTTAGTTAACAAAAATTTTCAAAAATTTTTTAACACCTTAAATATCCGAAAATTTTTGGTAGAGTCTCTCTTGTACGGAGAGCCTTTTGCAATATGACAAAAATGATAAAAATATATACATTGACCCACATGGTCGAAAAACACAATATATATCAATATTTATATTATTGCGGTATTTTATCCAAAAACGTACCGTTATTTAGCATTTTTAAGTGAGCGCAAGTTTGAGCTTTAAGCAATAACATATAGACATAGTGTGAGGTGAACTCACCTTAAAGCCTTTCTATTACTCTAATTTGCTTAATTTTATACATATCACTTTTTAGCAAAGGTGACATTCAAAATCTTATAATATTTTCAAAACTTATTATCTACTATTTTATAAATATCCAATTTAACCCTTGGTTTAATTTCACTTATGAATTAAATCTCATTTATCATCTATTAATCAGTTATTTAAGCTAGACTAACCCGTGTATTTTTATATACTCGGGTCAGACCGAGTTATTTCAGGTTAGTCACCTATTGTTAATTACTGCTCATTGGATCATCTACTAGTGGTCTTTTGTATAGTTTTGTGGTCTTTCTGTAAACTCTGATTTGTACTTATTTGTTTTGACTCGATGTATTTTATTGTGGTTTATGTACCACTTCTGTTGTATCACTCTGTAGTGTACTATGATGTATCTGTGTATATGTATAGATATGCGTGACTGCTGTTCTGTGATCTGTTATATTTATTGTTGTTATATTTTGTTATGATAGATTCGTTAGCCACCGTGGTTTTGTATTAAACATTTATTGGGTATGTCGATCAACTTGAGAAAGATAAAAAGAAAAAAAATTAGACCACCCAATCGACGTATTCAATAGATATTTAAGACGAAGCTTACAGATGGTCGCTCCTAAACAGCCCTATTCTCTACACTAGCTGACAGTATTACTCAGTAATACTCTTTGTTAGTGTGGGTCTCGGGGTGGGGAGTCATAGCTTGGCTTATTTTATATGACATTACACAACCCAAATTTAGCCCAAATGGTCTTCTTATACCTATACTTATTCAATTTAAACACATAAGTATCAAACCATGAAAATTTAATAACATTTCATTTATTTAACTAGCGCGAACACATAGATTTCATAACCAAACAAGTTATAGCATAAATTTATCAATAATCACAAGGTTCCAACATTCGATTATTTATTTCCACCGATTTATGTATCATTTCATTCAATTCGAATGATTTATAACCCAATTTACTTGCATTCACTTCATAAACACACACATAATATTTATATCCATTCCAAATTTTTGTTTACTTCCGCTTACGTCAAATGACAATTATTCCATGCAAATTCAGCGATATTAATTTAATAAAATAATCACTTGAGCTAATAGACCATTTAAATTGGTTTTAAATCGATTTATATTCAATTCTATTCCATTTCAAATTGATTCTCAATCCATTCGTTTGCATTCCATTCATATCCACTTTCATCACTTAACTTCAAACCCGAATTTATTTAAACAACATCCAAGGCCATATTTAATTTATTTACACATAAATTGAATTTATATATAACCCAAGTCATTGCTATTTAAATCCAATTCCATTTTATTCGACAACATTTAAAAATATATTTAATTTGCTTATATTTAAGTCGAATTTTATTTATAACTCCAGTTCCACATTCAATTTCAATTTTAATTCATAATCCATTTTACTTAACTAAGTTAAATCCAATTCTATATTCAATTAACTAATTAATTTATCTAATTAGTTCACTTCCATTTTATAATTCAACATCTGATTTTAATTCCAAAAATCACTTTAGTTAATTTACTTGAGTTCCAATTCATCTTATAATTCAAGTTTGGATTTTTATTCCAATATTTAACCATTTCGTTTTGATCTTACCATTTTATTCCTCAATTTAATAAGTTGTGCAACTTATTATTCACAACTTCCTAAATCCAATATTTTGAGTTTAGTCCATTCAAAATTTATAACTTATAATTATATAACTATTTCACCATTTAAATTTATATTCAATTCAATTTGTTATTGTCTCAATTTCAAGTAAATTTTTATTTAACCTTCCTTAATTTAAATCTTAAATTCATACAATTCACTATTCCTATCGCAAGTAAACTTCATTCAACTAATTAACATTCAATCCATTTAATTAATTCATTAATTTTTTTCATTATCACAATCATTTAAATTTCTAAAATTTAATTCATTCAGCTTAACTTAAGTTGAATTCCATTTAACTTCTCAATTTTAATTTAAATTCCAAAATTCAATTTTCACACTTCTTTCCTTATTAATATCATCCCCCCACTTATAAGTTCAAAACTTGTTTTCTGATATTTCCTAAAACATTTAGCTAGGAATTCAGAATTCAAATACCCGGTATTTATTTCAAATCACTTTTAAATCATAGATATATCTATATATATACACTCCCTTTGGTTCAACGACTACTTCCTTGGAATTTCAAAGTCAACCTGATTTTATCCAAAACAATTACTTTTGGAATTTCTAAACAAAACTTGTTTGCTCAACAAACTGAAATATATCAATTACGGTAGCAATCTATCACTTAGAAACTCGAAAATGAACACCGATGATGTTGCAATCATCATCGGAATTATTTTCCAGCGACTGTAGTGAGTGTAGTGTTATATCACTTTCAAAACCCATTTTTAAAACATTTTCTATTCAAAAATATCTCCAAAATAATATTACTACTTCAAAAATATTTCCAAATAACACCAATTTCATTTCCATAACACTTCTGAAAATATCTCCAACTTTCCGAGATTTAAATTTCTGAGTTCTAGTTTGAATCCATTTTAATTACAATTTATTTGTATAATTCATATATATACAATTTTCATTTGGTTATATATAACCATTTAAATTTTATAATCTGGTTAGATTACAATATTATCATTCAAACACTCCAATATACTATAATAATTTCGGAAAATTATTTCTTTCATATCAAAATATAAATTGGGTAAAATTATTTCTTTTACCCACTTTAAAACAATACTATGTAAAATTGCTCTATCCAAGTGTTTAGAAACCCTTATCGATCAGTTGTACGGACTATGCCGATTAGAATTCATAAGTCACTTAATAAATCAACCAACACAATTTAAAACATTTTATATCACTAACAAATACGCGCTCATATCTATTATTACACTCAAACTCATTCTATACTACTGACCCTATCTCTAATGAGTAATCCCCATCAAAGCCAAGGTTCTCACTTAACCTTTAGCTCTGATACCACAATGTAGCGACCCGTCGTTCCGTACCCTTTGAGGTGACAATAAATCACACTTGTCTAACTCAAATTGCATGAAAAGATGATTAAATAAGGGTGAAGAAGAAAAGATAGAAGATAAGAAGAAAAATAAACAATATAGAATCTCACAGCGGAACAAATAATCTATAATATATCACAAGTCTTTACACAAAACAAAAACTGTAATCTATATATACATACAAACATCAATTGGAGTACAACAATCAATATAACAATCTGGACAGTTATAATAACTTGTCCTCATATACATAACACACAATATAATCAAGTTCGTGAATACGTCTCTGTTATCCAGCTCATCTCCTGAACTCCATAACATCCTAACCTGAATCTATAATACTCGGTCTGACCCAAGCATTAGGATAAAATAACACCCGAGTCAGTCTGGAAAACCAGCGTGAGAAAACACACTCAATTTGAATTTTTACTGTTATTAAAATCCCTTTGAAAACAAAGGCATCTCGTAAGACCATGTCACATATAAACACGACGGGTTTTTACCTTACGATATCCAAAACATTTTTATATCAAAATCATCTGATATTATAATAGTGTCTATAGAAAATAAATAGAAAATAACTGAAATGCTTGCATCTCACGTTTCAGCATAGTTGGTGTACAATTAAAACCGTATAGGCTCGTAGTGGATATTGTATTCCATACAATGACTGGGCTACCGAAGTACCGCCCATCACAATACATCTCTAGAAAAATGTACCGAGATCATACCTTGTAACAACCCTAGATTTTGGCCTATATTTTAAATTTTGACTTTATTTTATTTTAAATTATTTTAAACTTGTTCTATTTCAAACATTTCATTTTAAATATAAATGTTGACTATTAAGTGATTTATAGTTCAAACTAGTATAAATTGGATATTTCACTGAAAAGTGAATTTCTATTGAAACTGGTCAAACTTTGACTTTTGAACTTTAAATTTAAATATTTCAAATTCTTAAATTTTATCTTTTATTATGAAAATAGATTTAATTCCATGGATACAGCTTTTCGTTTCGTTGGAAACGGAGTTAAATTGTGAAAGTTATGTATATTTCAATATTGTGTGTAAACTGATGTATTTAGCAATATTGTCTATTTTAAATTATATTTTATTTGTCATATTTTGTTCTAATATGTGTTATTATTTTATTTTATGTATAATTTTGTCTTTTAAATAATTTAAAGTGATTATATAATTTTTCCAAAGCGTATTGAATTTATTTTCTATTTTTAAAGGCTAGTTTCTATTTTTCTGCTATTTTCTTCAATTAAATTATATTTAATTAAAATTTATTTATTCATTTTGTGAATGAATTTTTATTTTATGTTATTATCTTTGTTTATAAATGTTTTACAAGTCCATAAACTTTTTCCAAAGTTCATTGCATTTATTTTTCATATTTTCAAGACTAGTTGCAATTTTTGCTGTTTTACTTAATTAAATTTTATATAATTAATAATTAATTAATTTATTTTTGTTTATTTACTAAATTTTCGTATTTTATCTGAGTTTATATATATATTTCAGTTATATAAAATTCAAAAAGAAATTAGAGGAAATATGAAAAGTTTTAAACTATTGAAATTCCTATGGCTTTTCACCTCCCGACCTTTCACTTTCTCAACTCCTCTCTTCAATGTTTTTGGCCATGCATACCCTATTATTTTCAGCGGACTTCTTTTCATTTTTTTCACGCAAACACTTCTCTTTCTCCTCAAAAAAATCACGGCCATGGCTTCAAAATTTTGGGTAAAAATTCCTTCTTTCTTCCTTGTTTTCTATGTTTTTTCTATTGAAACTGCATATGCTCTCTACCTTCATAGTTTGGTTCCTCCTCCTCCAGGCTTTGGCCGAACACCACGACCCCCTTCCTCTGACCATCACCCATCCTAGCAACCCTCCTCCTCAGGCCTAACCAATCCAAGTCCAAGATCTACACAAAATCCACCAAAAACCATCACAAACTATCACTTATGACCTAGAATTGTCATCTCCTCCTTCTACCACCTTTTGCCACCACTACCTCCACCACCACCACCTCTGACCTGACCTTCCACCATCTCTGGCCCACACTCCAGCCACCACCTGACCACCACATACCATGGCCAAGCCACATCAGCAAGGGGCCGAACCCTATGGTGCAACAAAAGCCACACTTTGCCTTGAAACCCTTTGGTATTCCATTGCCTTCAACACCTTGTAACTTCCACTCACCTTCATCACCTTGTAGCCGCACCTTTTCCAGACCACACCTGATCCAAACCATGCCTTTAGCCGTGCCATTTCAGATCTGGAGCTGAAGTATAGGTGGTAGGAAGCAAGTGCAAACACTTTGACTTTGTTTATGCATCTATTTCTAGCATTGTTTATTGAATTTTTGGGTTGAAATTTTATGTTGTTTGTAATTGTTTGGTTTGAATGTGACAAGGCAATTAGCTTTGGCTCTCCCACACTCAAATAATTATCGTGCTCTCGTGCCTCTGGAAATCTTTGTTGTGCGTTTGTGGTTGTCATCTCCAGCTTGAACAAGTGAGTAATTCTCACCAGACAATGTGTACTTATATAACTAGTAAACTGACACCATTTGAATCTGTAAAATTATATCATCCTGTTGTAACTGTTATATTATGATCATATAATGTTTACCCCTGTTATTACATATGTTATATCATCTATTACTGTTATCTCATGCTATTCTGTTTATTTATATCAGTTTATCACACTGCAAGTTCCCTGTAGATTAGAATCGCTATGGGTTGAAATGATACATACCCGAACGGACTTTAGAATAAGGAAAAATCATTATGGGCTGAAATGATAGCCTGAATGATTTTTATTTATTTATATTACTTGGGTTGCGGGTTTGAAATGATAAAACCCGGTTTTTCTTTGTAAACTGCGGATTGAAATGATACATATCTGTATCACTTGACCTAGGCTAGAAAATTATATACAGACCCGTGGTTTATATATTTTTCTAAAATTTTTAAAATACTTTTTTTAATGTAAATATTATGGTATTTTGATTTAAATTTCATTAAAATGATTTCTATAAAGTATTTGTGATTTTCTACAAATTAAATAAGTGAATTAAGTAAATGGTGAAGTAGAATTTGAAATATAAGTTAATTTTGGAATTTATGATTTTGTTTATAAATGGAATTTTTGTAAAGTAAGAAAATATGACAAATTTGATTTAAAGATGAATTTAATGATTTTTATTAAGTAATAATAATGTTTTAAAGGTGTTAATGATTTTGTATAAATTAAAATATGGAATAAATGAACATTTAAGCTGAATTTGGAAATATAACTTAAATTGAATTTTGTGAAATTTGTTTAAAAGTGAAATTTTAATTAAGTAAAATAAATGGAAATAAGCTATATTTTTGGAAATTTAAACTTAGTTGTTAAGTTAATAATTTAATTAAAGAAATGAAAATTTAATTGTTATTAAATTTGATTTTTGTATGGAAATTTGACTTTATAAAATCATAGAAATAAAGGTATTTAAATGATTGTGTTAAATGTGAAATATATGATTTTATAAGTTAAAATGATTTATATTAAAAGTTAATTATTTGTGGAATTGTAAATAAAACTCTGAATATGATTTAACAGCATTTTGAAATGTAATGTAAAGGATATTACAGCATTTTGTAAATGTTGTAGTGTTTTAAATGAACTAAAAGGTTAATTTGAAATAAAGGCTATTATAGCACTTTGTAAGTGCTATAGTGGTTAAACTTAACATGTAAGTTAATTGAAACTTAAAAGAAATCTATTACAGCATTTAACGCTGTCTTTTGTTAATTAACTGTTTTAAACTATAACTTTACGTAGCATTTTATAAGTGCTACGGAAACTATATTTTGTTGTGTTAAATTAATTTTAATGAAAAATAATCTCTGGAAAATGATATAATTTTGGGAAATTAAATGTTAAATTTCTAAAGATAATGAAGAGATATTTAAGTGGAAGAATTTGATTTCTAATGTGAGTTTAAAATGGTATTTAAATTTAATAAAATGAATGGATTTAAATGGTATTTAAATGAATAAAAATGAATGGTGTTTTGAATAATATTTTGATATTGTGAAATGAGTTTGAAATGATACTTGATTTCTGACTTATTTAATTTATTTGATAAATGAATATTTGAAGTATATATTAATTGAGTTTATTTAAATGATATTGGATTTATGAAATGTGGGAGATTTAAAGTTTTGAAATATACTAAAGATTGAATATTGTATTTTGTGGATTTAATCTATATTGGGAATTGATAAGATTTGAAACGGTTTGTTGGTAAACTGTAATTGAATTGAAATTTGATGGTTTGAATTTAATAAGTTTGTAAATGTATAGAATTAAAAGATGATTTTAAATATATGATTTCGAAATGCTGTGATTTTCAAAGTATAATGATTTCAAATGTTTTGTTTCAAAAGAGTTATAACTTTGAAAGTATAGACTATTTGAAAGGTGAATATATGTTTGAAATGGAAATGATGTTGTTTTGAAATGAACATAGTTTTGAAATAAAATGATTTTGGTTTCGAAGTATAACTATCAAAGGTATGATATTTTGATATATAAATGTGATAACCCGAGTTTTTCTAACACGAAAAACCGGACCATTTGGGTAAAAAGAAGAGGTAGAAGAAGAAAATAAAAGAAAAACAACATCAGAATCTAACCATCGCAGCGGAATAAAATATAATATATCAACAGATCTTTACACAAATCAAAATTCTATCTGTTTATACAATACATCAGAATACATCATCAGAGTACATCAACATCCATAACATACAACTAAATACACAGCGGAAAAATAATAACAAGTACGGGAGTACGTATCGACATCCAGCTCGTCTTCTGAGCTCCACAGCATCATATCCTGAACCTGTTTATCTCGGTCTGACCCGAGCATCATATAAAACAATACCCGAGTCAGTCTGGAAAACCAGCATGAGAAAATCACACTCAAATTGATTATTAAAGTTTCAAAATCCTTTGAAAACAAAAGCATCTCGTAAGACCACGCCACAAATAAACATGTCGGGTTTTTACCTTACGATAGCTAAAACACTTTATATCAAAATCCTCTGATATTATAATAGTGTCTACAGAAAGTAAAATATAATCTAGCTGAAATGCTTGCATCTCACATTTCAACAATAGTTGGGCACAATCAAAACCGTACAAGCACGTAGGGAGAATGGATTTCCAACGAATGACTAGGCACTGGGGTACCACCTATCACAGTACGTGGCCTAGATCACCGTACCGAGGAGTACGCCCGCTCCCCTGCAACACAAGGCCGGAACCATCCCTTACTGGATGATCCCGAATAAAATCAACCCACGGTTGGGATCAGCAACCGCACCACTAAGCCGAAATAAAAAGGGACATCTAGACAGGGATGACCTTACCCTCCAGTGGGAGCTACCCACGAAGCCTTGCTGCATAACCCCTGATTTTCAGTCATTCCCGGTTGATGAGGTTCGAGGCTAAACGATACCTTTTTAGAACATATCCCTTAGAATGCCCATCGTCTGTTGACGATGTTTCGCAAGCATTCGTCCATACAAGTCCGTCCCAGGTCCGAACGGAACCGAAGGCACTATTCCTACTACATCCATTTTGGAAATATCCTCAAGATTAGTAGCGACTAGCCCTTGCACTTCACTGCTCCATCTTTGACTTTGAACACGTTATACGAAACGTACAAACCGAATCGAAGTGGTATTCGAGTCTCCAGACCTAGAATCCCGGTATACGGAAACCCGATCCCGGTCTCTTCGAAACGATCAGCGCATTTGGCCAATATTGATAGTCGGTTATTTAACTATCAATTAACATCCACAAGCAACCATCACACAATTAAATAATTTCCCACATTATTTATTTGCCCAAATATCTTTCCAAGATATATTTTCGAATTTTCAAAACTCATTTGAAAACAATTTCAAAACAGTTTCCGCTTACGGAATACATTTCCAAATATTTATTTCCTCTGAAACACCAAGTACAAAACACTTAGATTTTAAAATAATCTTAAAACACTTTACTATAAATATACTTAATAATATTGAAATAAAAAAAAACTACTTTAATACCTTAACAAAATATATACTTAAGAAATATTTAAAATGAAACCACTTTACAAATATAAACTAAATTTCTCTTTTTTAAAATATAATACCAAATCACTTTTATATAATTACTACAATAATAGATCTTTGAAAGATACTTACTTTAAAGTTTAAATATTTAAAAAGAATAGGTTTCCTAAAACATACTTACTTAGGAAATTAACATTTAGAAATAATAAATTTTCTAAAATATGCTTTTAAAAATACAATTAGAACTTTTAACTTATATTAAAATTGCTTTGAAAACGTACTTGGCTATACAGAGAAATATCCTTCTCACTCCCATCTTTTAAAAATAAAATAACATTTATTTTTAAACCAAACCATATCCTTTTATAAATTCCCACTTTGAAATTATATTTTCAAATATCCTCTGATATTTTATTTTACTTTACAAACCCAGTTTATCTCTCCCAAATTCATTTCTCTTTAAAATTCAAATTCCAAAGTATTTAAATAAATTTATAATTGATTTCCCAATTTATTTTACTTTGAAATAAATTTTCTTACTTAATCCATTTATTTCCAAATTAACTTCCAAATTTTATTTCTCCTTATGATTTAAAATCTTTAAACCGAAACACAAGTTTCAGATTTCCCAAATTCCTTCTCTTTTTAATTACATTTAAACATTGAATTAAAATAAATTTTTATCCTTTTAAATAACATCACATAAGTCTTCTTTAAATTCAACATTTCTCTATTTATTCAAAATTCCTCTTTTCCATATTTAATTTATTCGAATTCACTAGAATTACTTAACTTAATTTTACTCTTTTATATTTTTCCAAAAATCCAATTCAATTGCTTTTGATAACTCATTATACTGGGAAATTCAATCCAACCAGATTATCCAATATAAATTATCACAGGATAACAACATTCATATCACAGAATATTTAAACAAAAATTAAATATTTTGAGGAATCCAGTTGGATCCCTCCAACCTGTTTCCCTGCATCCACAGACGTTAGCACAATACCAATTCCACTTCAAAGTGGAATATCGCGGTATATGGGTTTTATAAAATATCATCCGCTATTATGCGGCGCATAGGGTCTCATCCGCTATATAAATGTGGGAATATCAACTCCAATATATACATATGCCAATATGTATATATTGCTATATACTACTATATATATATAGCACATCAATCAATGCAATCATCCAATCAATTATTTAAATTTAACCATTTAAATTTAAATTCAACTGAGTGAGATTAACTCACCTTTAATTCTGTTTTGCAGTCCACTTCAATCCTGATTTGATTTCCGGTTTTGACCTTGAATATCAATATATAGTTTATTAATATTTAAATTATTCGAATCCATCAATTTCACAGTCAATAAATTAGTCAACATTTTCCATGGTTTTAGACTACTAGTAATATTCTTATTTTGATATAACTCTATATAAATCTTTCCGTATATATAATATTTAACAAACTGACTACCCTTAAATTTTTATTCTACTGTTCATCTAATAATTTTTTCCAATCTGCAAATACATTTTTATTGTTATTAAATCAAGTTAATATGATAAACGAATAGAATACCTCACAGCCCAGATCGAAACAACATCACAACCCCAGCTCGACCATCCCGCCGTGAATCGAGACCATCGATTGATCGCCTCGAGTTGCCGCCGCTAGCCTCGAATTCCTTCACAGTGACTGCCTTCACGCGAGTCGATGCAGTTCGCCTGCAACCCCACACTGTCGGCATTGAAGTCGACCTCCTCGCAGCCGCCGAGCATCATCCCACTGCGTCGCAGCCTCAGGCAAGCGACTCCGACTTCGAGTCACTCTCGATCAATACCATCGCAAGCCCAAAGTCTCATGCGCCCTTGCTCCATCACCGCCCTCTCGTACAAGCCCTCCACGATAGCGACGAACAGCACCACTAAGTCGCAACTTAGCTAATCAAACGCCCAGATCGAGGTCGCGATTTGAAGTCGCGTGAAGATGTCGATTTAACTCTGTGCGTCCAGGCTTCGGCCATCTTTGATTTAGCAATCGGTGATGTGAATTGAATTAGGGAACAAAGGCAGCCATTAAAGTTTTCGACTTCTTCGAATTCGATTTTGTTTCGAAAAGAGGAGTTGGTTTCCCTTTTTACCTTTACTGTGAAGTGTTCGGTTGAAAATAAAAAGGTGAGGACGCGTGTTCACGAAATCTGACAAGTGGTAAATTTCTGAGGCGTGTTTCAGAAGCTTGCAATATAATTAATCATCTATTTAATTTCAGTGCGTTTACATTCCGTACGACCACACGACAACTCCAAACACTACGAAAATTGAAATCCAATAATAATACAATATTACGGATCCAATGGAACTGGTTTCGTCGCATTCCGAGACTGTGCCTCAGACGGCTATTTTTAAATTCAATTTCAACGATATATTTTTAAAACTGAACAAAACTCTTTTAAAATTCCATTTTAAAAGTTCTATCATCTTCAGTATTAACAATATAAATTTTCTGAACCTTTGAATTATTTTTAACAGGCTTAAAATCAAGATTCAATATTTTACCCAATCCCGATAATTAAATTTAATAATTAATTATCCAAATAAATACTGTATATTTGAAGTTATAGTTAAAATTTAACCTCCGGATATTTAAAATAAATTAAATATTCACATTTCAAATATACAAAAATTCCGGGTCGTCACATTCCTCCCCCCTTAAAAGAATTTCGTCCCCGAAATTACCAGTTAAGAGAAATGATTCGATACCCGTTCTTTTTCCCAATCCAAATAGTTTTAACAACTTTCCATAACAATTCTTTTATTAATGATACACTAATCATCCTTTAACTTCCCAAACTTATTCATAAGTTCAACCCATACCACCTGCTTATCCATTCAAATTTAAATTTGAATTCAAATTTTAACTTATCAAAATTTTCCAAAATTTTTCTAACTCCCTAAATTTCCGAAAAATTTCGCCAGCGTCTCCTTTGCGCGGCTAGCTCGGTACTACTACAAAATGGCTCTACGGCCTCCCAATCACAAAAAGAAAACAAAAAGCCAAGTGGCTGGATCCAAAAACCCAATCAAATTTCATATAGAAATTCAAATACATACCTTTTGTCGGGCCATTAAATTTATCTTTTAAAATCAAAATCCCAATCTATCCATTGCTTTTATACACCTGTATATCCTACTAAGCAATAATATTCAATCACCATTCCAAAGTCATTTTATACTTTCCTTTACAAATTTTCAATATTTGTTTTACTTAAGCCCGTACGATGCACATATATCATTCGTACGCAATATCACATCCGATCGCTCAATTGATCACACAATTTCACTTCCGAACTAGTATCGTCCACCCGACTTCCTAGTGCGGACTCAGATCTGGTTTCTTGATCAGAAACCGTCATTCTCCTTGCATAGTCACCAACTATGATAGAGAATTTCAGAATCAATCAACAATCCATATCCAGGCTCGCCGTCGAAAATCGAGTGAAAAATTCCAACTCGGATCGATATATCTATCTCGAAATTCTATGTTCGACATCTGGATAAAATAGCTATGCGAATAAAATAATATACGTACATCTTACTTATATATTCCAATTGATTATCAGTTATATCAATTCTCCTTTATTCACATTCCTTTTTTGATTGTTATCCCTTTATTCACAACTATCCCATTTCACAACTTCAGTTTTAGTCTTCATTCAACTATTCACTTAGTATATATTTTTCCAATCCAAAATTACTAAGTATACCTCCAATACAAATTTTCTTAAGAATTTCATTCTTCAATTCTTAAGTTCATATAAATTTTCTTATACTTATTTACTACTTCAGCACCGAAGTGTATATATTCAAATTGAACTCCCATTTCATATGAATTCCAACTTACTTCAATTTACTACTTCATTTCCAATTTTTTCCTTAAATTTAATTCATCTCCAACTTCCAAAAATGAATTTTATTTAGCTCGAAAACAATCCAAGTTAATTCATTCAATAACTATTTCTCAACTTATTTAAACCACTCCTCTATTTGAGTTCAGTTTCCATTCAACATTTAGTTAAGTCAATAACTTAAGTTTATTTTCCATTTAACCAACCCTTTAAAGTTTTATTTCCATCTTTCATTTGATTCTTATTTAATCAAATTCCATCCATTTATTTATTTAATATAATTGGTTCATTCACTCAATCATTATGAATTTTAATTTCCATACTCAATTCATCTGGAAATATTTTATTAATAACCAGGTCATTTCCAATTTATTTTCACTTATTTGGATTTCATTCGCAATCCAAACCATCACTATGTTAATCCAATTTCATTAACTCACAATTCAATTTCATTAACTAATTTATTATCAAATTAGTTCCTCCGCTGGTTAAAATTAAATACTTACCTTTTAATTCCAAATATCACTCCACTTAATTATCTTAAGTTCAATTTATTTTATAATTCAAGTTTGGATTTATTTAAAAATTAAGATTGCTCATCTTAGTCGTTTCCATTTAATAATTATAATTTCAAATTATAACTCTTAATGGTTCAAAGAAATGAATTCCCATTTATGACTTACAATTTCATTTCTATTCATAAGTTTTAACTTACTTACTTAAGACCTGGGACTATTCATTTAAGTCCATTTTCATCTTTACAATCAAATCTCAAATTATTACACTTAAGAATATGAATTTCTTTACACAATTATAAGCATTTTACATTACCTTTATATCCAATTCAATTCGACTTCAACTTACTTACATTTAATTCAATTCCAATTCTCAATTTTATTTAACTCATCTTAAGTTAAATTCAAATATATTTTATTCACCTTCATATACTCGAATTAAATTTTAATTCTAGGATACAATTTTATACAAGTTTTACAATTCATTCACCTTCAAGTTCTCTAACTCTTTTATCTACCAGCTTATATTACTCATTGAGTTAATTTCATCTCATAATTATAATCCCAGAATTTAACTTTCATTCCTTTCTTATTTCAATCAACTTCATTCTATACTTTATATTGTTGATTCATTTAAATTTCCACATTTAAATTTTAAATAGAATTTCCAGAATCCAATTGCCCGATTTTATTTCAAAACCATTTTGAATCCATAAATAACTCACACATATCTGGTATATCACCTCAAATCCCAATTTCCAAAACAATCTGCTTTTACCAAACAATTTTCCCTTTGAATTTCAAAACCAACCCAGTTCACAATCGTTTCCAATTTTAAAACAGTTTGGTAGCAATTTCTCTTTGGAAACTCGAAAATAGACATCGATGATGCTGCAGTCATCACCGAAATTATTTTCCAGCGACCGAAAGAGAATTTAATGCTTTTATCACTTTGAAATATTTCAAACATTTTTAAATCCCAAATCCCACCAGATTTCAATTCAATTTCAAAAATATTCATGAAATAATATCATCATTATTTTCCCAAAACCTTTAAAAACTATTTTTAAATCCAAAGGAATTTAAATCTTTCCCAAAACTTCAAATTCAAAATCCATCCAATTTTTATATCCAAACATTACTCTGGAATTCTATCACATTTTATTTCAAGTTATAAGTCACCTTTACCATTTACATTTACAAATTTCATTTGTTTATGAATTAATCTCATTTGATTATAAATCACATTTGTAATTCACATTTGTATATAAAGCTTATCTCAATTTATAAATTTCATTTAGTCTATATTTCAAATTCCATTTTGTTATATAAATTTATTCTTCAACTTAGGTTATAAGTTTTCAATTTCTACTCAATAATGAGACTAACTCATTATGGTCATCTTCTAACAACCAAGCATCCAAATATATAACTATAATAATTTCAAATAATTATTTCTTTTATATACAAAATAATTTGGGCAAAATTATTTCATTCACCCTATTTAAAACAATATTGTGTCGAACTGTTCTATTCAAGTGTTTAGAAACCCCTTCGATACAGTTGTCCAGACTGTGCCGACGAAGGTTCATATGCCACTCAATAAATCAACCAACACAATATAAAACCATTTTATATTCACTAACAAATACGCGCTCATATCTATTAGTACTCTCAAAATTCCCACCAGAGCCAAGGTTATCGCTAGCCTAAGCTCTGATACCAAGTGTGATAACCCGAGTTTTTCTAACACGAAAAACCGGACCATTTGGGTAAAAAGAAGAGGTAGAAGAAGAAAATAAAAGAAAAACAACATCAGAATCTAACCATCGCAGCGGAATAAAATATAATATATCAACAGATCTTTACACAAATCAAAATTCTATCTGTTTATACAATACATCCGAATACATCATCAGAGTACATCAACATCCATAACATACAACTAAATACACAGCGGAAAAATAATAACAAGTACGGGAGTACGTATCGACATCCAGCTCGTCTTCTGAGCTCCACAGCATCATATCCTGAACCTGTTTATCTCGGTCTGACCCGAGCATCATATAAAACAATACCCGAGTCAGTCTGGAAAACCAGCGTGAGAAAATCACACTCAAATTGATTATTAAAGTTTCAAAATCCTTTGAAAACAAAAGCATCTCGTAAGACCACGCCACAAATAAACATGTCGGGTTTTTACCTTACGATAGCTAAAACACTTTATATCAAAATCCTCTGATATTATAATAGTGTCTACAGAAAGTAAAATATAATCTAGCTGAAATGCTTGCATCTCACATTTCAACAATAGTTGGGCACAATCAAAACCGTACAAGCACGTAGGGAGAATGGATTTCCAACGAATGACTAGGCACTGGGGTACCACCTATCACAGTACGTGGCCTAGATCACCGTACCGAGGAGTACGCCCGCTCCCCTGCAACACAAGGCCGGAACCATCCCTTACTGGATGATCCCGAATAAAATCACCCCACGGTTGGGATCAGCAACCGCACCACTAAGCCGAAATAAAAAGGGACATCTAGACAGGGATGACCTTACCCTCCAGTGGGAGCTACCCACGAAGCCTTGCTGCATAACCCCTGATTTTCAGTCATTCCCGGTTGATGAGGTTCGAGGCTAAACGATACCTTTTCAGAACATATCCCTTAGAATGCCCATCGTCCGCTGACGATGTTTCGCAAGCATTCGTCCATACAAGTCCGTCCCAGGTCCGAACGGAACCGAAGGCACTATTCCTACTACATCCATTTTGGAAATATCCTCAAGATTAGTAGCGACTAGCCCTTGCACTTCACTGCTCCATCTTCGACTCTGAACACGTTATACGAAACGTACAAACCGAATCGAAGTGGTATTCGAGTCTCCAGACCTAGAATCCCGGTATACGGAAACCCGATCCCGGTCTCTTCGAAACGATCAGCGCATTTGGCCAATATTGATAGTCGGTTATTTAACTATCAATTAACATCCACAAGCAACCATCACACAATTAAATAATTTCCCACATTATTTATTTGCCCAAATATCTTTCCAAGATATATTTCCGAATTTTCAAAACTCATTTGAAAACAATTTCAAAACAGTTTCCGCTTACGGAATACATTTCCAAATATTTATTTCCTCTGAAACACCAAGTACAAAACACTTAGATTTTAAAATAATCTTAAAACACTTTACTATAAATATACTTAATAATATTGAAATAAAAAAAAACTACTTTAATACCTTAACAAAATATATACTTAAGAAATATTTAAAATGAAACCACTTTACAAATATAAACTAAATTTCTCTTTTTTAAAATATAATACCAAATCACTTTTATATAATTACTACAATAATAGATCTTTGAAAGATACTTACTTTAAAGTTTAAATATTTAAAAAGAATAGGTTTCCTAAAACATACTTACTTAGGAAATTAACATTTAGAAATAATAAATTTTCTAAAATATGCTTTTAAAAATACAATTAGAACTTTTAACTTATATTAAAATTGCTTTGAAAACGTACTTGGCTATACAGAGAAATATCCTTCTCACTCCCATCTTTTAAAAATAAAATAACATTTATTTTTAAACCAAACCATATCCTTTTATAAATTCCCACTTTGAAATTATATTTTCAAATATCCTCTGATATTTTATTTTACTTTACAAACCCAGTTTATCTCTCCCAAATTCATTTCTCTTTAAAATTCAAATTCCAAAGTATTTAAATCAATTTATAATTGATTTCCCAATTTATTTTACTTTGGAATAAATTTTCTTACTTAATCCATTTATTTCCAAATTAACTTCCAAATTTTATTTCTCCTTATGATTTAAAATCTTTAAACCGAAACACAAGTTTCAGATTTCCCAAATTCCTTCTCTTTTTAATTACATTTAAACATTGAATTAAAATAAATTTTTATCCTTTTAAATAACATCACATAAGTCTTCTTTAAATTCAACATTTCTCTATTTATTCAAAATTCCTCTTTTCCATATTTAATTTATTCGAATTCACTAGAATTACTTAACTTAATTTTACTCTTTTATATTTTTCCGAAAATCCAATTCAATTGCTTTTGATAACTCATTATACCGGGAAATTCAATCCAACCAGATTATCCAATATAAATTATCACAGGATAACAACATTCATATCACAGAATATTTAAACAAAAATTAAATATTTTGAGGAATCCAGTTGGATCCCTCCAACCTGTTTCCCTGCATCCACAGACGTTAGCACAATACCAATTCCACTTCAAAGTGGAATATCGCGGTATATGGGTTTTATAAAATATCATCCGCTATTATGCGGCGCATAGGGTCTCATCCGCTATATAAATGCGGGAATATCAACTCCAATATATACATATGCCAATATGTATATATTGCTATATACTACTATATATATATAGCACATCAATCAATGCAATCATCCAATCAATTATTTAAATTTAACCATTTAAATTTAAATTCAACTGAGTGAGATTAACTCACCTTTAATTCTGTTTTGCAGTCCACTTCAATCCTGATTTGATTTCCGGTTTTGACCTTGAATATCAATATATAGTTTATTAATATTTAAATTATTCGAATCCATCAATTTCACAGTCAATAAATTAGTCAACATTTTCCATGGTTTTAGACTACTAGTAATATTCTTATTTTGATATAACTCTATATAAATCTTTCCGTATATATAATATTTAACAAACTGACTACCCTTAAATTTTTATTCTACTGTTCATCTAATAATTTTTTCCAATCTGCAAATACATTTTTATTGTTATTAAATCAAGTTAATATGATAAACGAATAGAATACCTCACAACCCAGATCGAAACAACATCACAACCCCAGCTCGACCATCCCGCCGTGAATCGAGACCATCGATTGATCGCCTCGAGTTGCCGCCGCTAGCCTCGAATTCCTTCACAGTGACTGCCTTCACGCGAGTCGATGCAGTTCGCCTGCAACCCCACACTGTCGGCATTGAAGTCGACCTCCTCGCAGCCGCCGAGCATCATCCCACTGCGTCGCAGCCTCAGGCAAGCGACTCCGACTTCGAGTCACTCGCGATCAATACCATCGCAAGCCCAAAGTCTCATGCGCCCTTGCTCCATCACCGCCCTCTCGTACAAGCCCTCCACGATAGCGACGAACAGCACCACTAAGTCGCAACTTAGCTAATCAAACGCCCAGATCGAGGTCGCGATTTGAAGTCGCGTGAAGATGTCGATTTAACTCTGTGCGTCCAGGCTTCGGCCATCTTTGATTTAGCAATCGGTGATGTGAATTGAATTAGGGAACAAAGGCAGCCATTAAAGTTTTCGACTTCTTCGAATTCGATTTTGTTTCGAAAAGAGGAGTTGGTTTCCCTTTTTACCTTTACTGTGAAGTGTTCGGTTGAAAACAAAAAGGTGAGGACGCGTGTTCACGAAATCTGACAAGTGGTAAATTTCTGAGGCGTGTTTCAGAAGCTTGCAATATAATTAATCATCTATTTAATTTCAGTGCGTTTACATTCCGTACGACCACACGACAACTCCAAACACTACGAAAATTGAAATCCAATAATAATACAATATTACGGATCCAATGGAACTGGTTTCGTCGCATTCCGAGACTGTGCCTCGGACGGCTATTTTTAAATTCAATTTCAACGATATATTTTTAAAACTGAACAAAACTCTTTTAAAATTCCATTTTAAAAGTTCTATCATCTTCAGTATTAATAATATAAATTTTCTGAACCTTTGAATTATTTTTAACAGGCTTAAAATCAAGATTCAATATTTTACCCAATCCCGATAATTAAATTTAATAATTAATTATCCAAATAAATACTGTATATTTGAAGTTATAGTTAAAATTTAACCTCCGGATATTTAAAATAAATTAAATATTCACATTTCAAATATACAAAAATTCCGGGTCGTCACAATAAAAATGATTTGAAATAAAGTTTGAAAAGATATAATATTTTGATGTATTAAAATGATTTGAAAAGAAGTTTGAAATGATACGATATTTTAGAATATTGAAATGATTTGGAAATGATAAATCTTTATTTTGATAAAGACATGATTTTGAAATGATATCTTATTTTGAAGTAAAGTATTGTTTTAAAAAGTTATAACCATGGGTTATAATAACGATTGGTTGGCAAAGAGACCGGGATCAGATATGGACATACTCTCTGTCGATACTGAAAACCACTTTGACAACCGTGTACGTGGTGGAGATTCCATAATGAAGTAGGATGGTGGCGACGTTCTTAAGGTATGTTACGTGGACCCAACTCCCGTGAGTTGGCATAAGGTGGCTAAAACAGGAGCGATTGACGGACCAAGGAGGTAGCACCTCTTATCGGACACACTTCTTCGATACCATTCTATTACTTGTGATTGATTTGGTGGCCACCCTTGATTGGGAGTGTTGTTCGAGGTGGGCGGTAGTGGATGCTATGCGTCACCACTAGTCCGGATGCGTAATTGGTATATCTACCCTGGCATTGCCTAGTTGTGCCGTGTCACCTACCATATCGAGCTTTACTACGATTATGATTTTAAGATCTGACCACGTTAAGGTTCTCCATCCCCTTAACGCTATTTTCTATATGATTATACTTTACTGATTAGACATTATTATAATAGCGAATATTACTACATAGTAGATAGTTTAACGGATCCTTAAAGAATGGGCGGTCCCAAGCATTCTTTAAGTTACTTGTACCTTATTACAGTTCACTTGAGTTGGTTTATATTATATAAGTATATATTGTCCTGACTCGAGTGTTTGTGTTTTGCTTTACGCTCGGGTCAGCCTGAGTATTCACAGATTTGGATTTCCACCTTCTGGAGATTTGAATCGCTGGAGATTATCTGCTAGTCTTGTTCTATCGACTTCAGTTATGTTGCTCTGTTCAGCTTGTACTTGGTTATCTTATTTATACTTCCGTTGTACTCTATTTCTTCTATTGTATCTTATGTACTCTGATATATTTATATAGTAGCTTCATGAACTACTATTTCTTTTACTTCCGCTGCATTATTTTACTCTGTGTCTGTGATCTGTGATTATATTGATTTACTGTATATTCTGAGATTTGCCAAATTTTAATTACAACGCGGTATTTTGAGCAATTCAACTCCGGCATGAGTGTCTACCTATACACTTATAATGGATGCGAATGGTTGAAAATATCGGGTCGTTACAGTTGGTATCAGAGCTTTGGCTTTGAGGCAAAACTCAGCATATAGAGTAGATTTATTTACAGAATCACTTTCGTTCGAGTTTGAATCTTTTCCTCTTGATTCGAATTTCCTTTTAATTTTTGGAACGTTCCCTGCGGTTCCAAAATTCATTCTTGTCCCTCACTATTCATCTTCTTTTGATTCTGGAGTATCCCATAACTCCGCTTCGAATGAGCTTTATAGTGAATTGGTGGTCTCGCCAATATTCTAATGACTTGTAAAAGGGGGAAAACTCCTTTACAAATTTGCATCGATTCACCAGAGATTTATATTTATCCTTGGTTTAGATGCTAATATCTTTTGTTATTCCAAACTCTATCTCTTGAGATCGGATGTAGATTTACCCCAGGAAAATCCACATTTGCTCTTATTCAGTAAGTCACGGTTGACCCGGTTAAGGTTGCCCGCGATTTATCTAAGCTTATCCATCTTCATATTTTGTTAATTAATCATCTTGTCTTTGTTTCTAAACTATCTCCAACATTTTGAATTGTACTTTTAAATCTATATTTTATTATATATTGTGTTGTTTGAGTTGTTGATGTCGATTTGGGTTTCCGATCGATTCGTCTGATCAACGCTATCGATAGGATTTCTAAAACACTTTGACAGAACAAACCGATACAATATTATTTTAAAATTTGGTTAATTAAATAAATTTTAATATATAAGTAAATTTATGGAACTTAATAAATTGGTTTAAATTGATTATTTAAAATGATAATACTTGATTTATCATTTATTGTTCTAGAAAGGAATTTATAAATAGTTGTTTATAAATTTATTTGGGAGCTGAAATGAATTTAAAACAAGAAATTTAAAGAGTTTAATTTCCGATGGATTTCAAACCTTGTGTTTAAAATTTTTAAAAGGATATTATTTAAAGTATTTTTGAATAATTTTTTTTTGTCTCTAAAGGATTTTAAAGTTTAAAAATTAAGTGCTCTTCTCTTTGTCGCTGGAAAATAATTTCGGTGATGACTGCAGCATCATCGACGTTCATTTTCGAGTTTCGAAGTGAAAAAAACCATTCTGTAGTCTTGCTACAGCTTTGTTTTGGGAAACTTGATTGATATAAATTTCTAAAATATGATTGATTTATAAAATATATAGATATATGATTTAAATTTGATTTGACAAATTATGTACATACATTTATCTATCTCTAAATGGTTTGAAAGGAATCAGAGATTTTATTCTTAAATTCTATCTTAAATAATAACTTCAAGTATAAAAAGAAAATCAAAATTTTTGAATAGATGATTCAAGCTTGAAATGATTGAATTAGGATGTTTATAGTGTATATTAATTTTAGAAAGTTTTATTTGTATAATTCTCAATTGCATTCCAATATAACTTACCTTAATTTTTAGAAGTTAACAATGTAATTGGATAATATACAATATAAAAAGATTTTTATAAATAAAATTTGAGTGGTTATAAAATTTGAGTGGTTATAATAAATATTATACACTTAAATTTTAGTTATAAAAAGATTAACACAGGTAAATAGACTAAAAGGTTAATTGAATAATTTACCATACAAATGATGTTAAGGGAATTAGGAATAAATTAAAACAGTTATAATAAGTGTAAGCATATTTAACATATGTGATAAAATATTTGAGAGGGATAAATTTAATTATAATTAGGAATAAAGAAGAATTAAATTTATTGAATGTTATACACTTAATTTTAATCAAATCATGATTTTAGAGATTGTTTGTTTAAGAAAATTTGATGATAAGATAATGAAATTAGAGATAGTTAAGATTTATTTAACTTGTGTAAAATTAATTATCAGTTAAGCTGAAACCATGGAAATTTCAAACCTATTATCTTATTTTGTTTTTCAAACTTATTACCTAATTTTGTTTTTCAAACTGTCTGTTAGTTGTCCTTATTTTTCCTTATCTTGCTACAGACTGGTATAGGCATCTATCTATAATCTTTTTGCTTAGAAATCTTTCTATAATCTTTATAATCTTTGGTACTCATTTTAAATCTGAGCACTGCTTTCCACCCACAGACTGTCGGTCAAGCGGAAAGAGTGAATCAGATTCTAGAGGATCTTTTCGTACTTGTGTTCCTAATTCTGGAGAATCTTGGGAAGACCATCTCCACCTTGTTAAACTTACCTGTAACCACAGTTATCAGGTATAATTTCAATATTTTGTCATCTTGTCTTAATCTCATTTCAATTTTATCTTTCCTGTGTTATCCCGTACTTCATTCCTTTTCGGGGACGAAAAGTTTTGAGTGGGGGAGAGTGTAACAACCCTAGATTTTGGCCTATATTTTAAATTTTGACTTTATTTTATTTTAAATTATTTTAAACTTGTTCTATTTCAAACATTTCATTTTAAATATAAATGTTGACTATTAAGTGATTAATAGTTCAAACTAGTATAAATTGGATATTTCACTGAAAAGTGAATTTCTATTGAAACTGGTCAAACTTTGACTTTTGAACTTTAAATTTAAATATTTCAAATTCTTAAATTTTATCTTTTATTATGAAAATAGATTTAATTCCATGGATACAGCTTTTCGTTTCGTTGGAAACGGAGTTAAATTGTGAAAGTTATGTATATTTCAATATTGTGTGTAAACTGATGTATTTAGCAATATTGTCTATTTTAAATTATATTTTATTTGTCATATTTTGTTCTAATATGTGTTATTATTTTATTTTATGTATAATTTTGTCTTTTAAATAATTTAAAGTGATTATATAATTTTTCCAAAGCGTATTGAATTTATTTTCTATTTTTAAAGGCTAGTTTCTATTTTTCTGCTATTTTCTTCAATTAAATTATATTTAATTAAAATTTATTTATTCATTTTGTGAATGAATTTTTATTTTATGTTATTATCTTTGTTTATAAATGTTTTACAAGTCCATAAACTTTTTCCAAAGTTCATTGCATTTATTTTTCATATTTTCAAGACTAGTTGCAATTTTTGCTGTTTTACTTAATTAAATTTTATATAATTAATAATTAATTAATTTATTTTTGTTTATTTACTAAATTTTCGTATTTTATCTGAGTTTATATATATATTTCAGTTATATAAAATTCAAAAAGAAATTAGAGGAAATATGAAAAGTTTTAAACTATTGAAATTCCTATAGCTTTTCACCTCCCGACCTTTCACTTTCTCAACTCCTCTCTTCAATGTTTTTGGCCATGCATACCCTATTATTTTCAGCGGACTTCTTTTCATTTTTTTCACGCAAACACTTCTCTTTCTCCTCAAAAAAATCACGGCCATGGCTTCAAAATTTTGGGTAAAAATTCCTTCTTTCTTCCTTGTTTTCTATGTTTTTTCTATTGAAACTGCATAAGCTCTCTACCTTCATAGTTTGGTTCCTCCTCCTCCACGCTTTGGCCGACCACCACGACCCCCTTCCTCTGACCATCACCCATCCTAGCAACCCTCCTCCTCAGGCCTAACCAATCCAAGTCCAAGATCTACACAAAATCCACCAAAAACCATCACAAACTATCACTTATGACCTAGAATTGTCATCTCCTCCTTCTACCACCTTTTGCCACCACTACCTCCACCACCACCACCTCTGACCTGACCTTCCACCATCTCTGGCCCACACTCCAGCCACCACCTGACCACCACATACCATGGCCAAGCCACATCAGCAAGGGGCCGAACCCTATGGTGCAACAAAAGCCACACTTTGCCTTGAAACCCTTTGGTATTCCATTGCCTTCAACACCTTGTAACTTCCACTCACCTTCATCACCTTGTAGCCGCACCTTTTCCAGACCATACCTGATCCAAACCATGCCTTTAGCCGTGCCATTTCAGATCTGGAGCTGAAGTATAGGTGGTAGGAAGCAAGTGCAAACACTTTGACTTTGTTTATGCATCTATTTCTAGCATTGTTTATTGAATTTTTGGGTTGAAATTTTATGTTGTTTGTAATTGTTTGGTTTGAATGTGACAAGGCAATTAGCTTTGGCTCTCCCACACTCAAATAATTATCGTGCTCTCGTGCCTCTGGAAATCTTTGTTGTGCGTTTGTGGTTGTCATCTCCAGCTTGAACAAGTGAGTAATTCTCACCAGACAATGTGTACTTATATAACTAGTAAACTGACACCATTTGAATCTGTAAAATTATATCATCCTGTTGTAACTGTTATATTATGATCATATAATGTTTACCCCTGTTATTACATATGTTATATCATCTATTACTGTTATCTCATGCTATTCTGTTTATTTATATCAATTTATCACACTGCAAGTTCCCTGTAGATTAGAATCGCTATGGGTTGAAATGATACATACCCGAACGGACTTTAGAATAAGGAAAAATCATTATGGGCTGAAATGATAGCCTGAATGGTTTTTATTTATTTATTTATATTACTTGGGATTGCGGGTTTGAAATGATAAAACCCGGTTTTTCTTTGTAAACTGCGGATTGAAATGATACATATCCGTATCACTTGACCTAGGCTAGAAAATTATATACAGACCCGTGGTTTATATATTTTTCTAAAATTTTTAAAATACTTTTTTTAATGTAAATATTATGGTATTTTGATTTAAATTTCATTAAAATGATTTCTATAAAGTATTTGTGATTTTCTACAAATTAAATAAGTGAATTAAGTAAATGGTGAAGTAGAATTTGAAATATAAGTTAATTTTGGAATTTATGATTTTGTTTATAAATGGAATTTTTGTAAAGTAAGAAAATATGACAAATTTGATTTAAAGATGAATTTAATGATTTTTATTAAGTAATAATAATGTTTTAAACGTGTTAATGATTTTGTATAAATTAAAATATGGAATAAATGAACATTTAAGCTGAATTTGGAAATATAACTTAAATTGAATTTTGTGAAATTTGTTTAAAAGTGAAATTTTAATTAAGTAAAATAAATGGAAATAAGCTATATTTTTGGAAATTTAAACTTAGCTGTTAAGTTAATAATTTAATTAAAGAAATGAAAATTTAATTGTTATTAAATTTGATTTTTGTATGGAAATTTGACTTTATAAAATCATAGAAATAAAGGTATTTAAATGATTGTGTTAAATGTGAAATATATGATTTTATAAGTTAAAATGATTTATATTAAAAGTTAATTATTTGTGGAATTGTAAATAAAACTCTGAATATGATTTAACAGCATTTTGAAATGTAATGTAAAGGATATTACAGCATTTTGTAAATGTTGTAGTGTTTTAAATGAACTAAAAGGTTAATTTGAAATAAAGGCTATTATAGCACTTTGTAAGTGCTATAGTGGTTAAACTTAACATGTAAGTTAATTGAAACTTAAAAGAAATCTATTACAGCATTTAATGCTGTCTTTTGTTAATTAACTGTTTTAAACTATAACTTTACGTAGCATTTTATAAGTGCTACGGAAACTATATTTTGTTGTTTTAAATTAATTTTAATGAAAAATAATCTCTGGAAAATGATATAATTTTGGGAAATTAAATGTTAAATTTCTAAAGATAATGAAGAGATATTTAAGTGGAAGAATTTGATTTCTAATGTGAGTTTAAAATGGTATTTAAATTTAATAAAATGAATGGATTTAAATGGTATTTAAATGAATAAAAATGAATGGTGTTTTGAATAATATTTTGATATTGTGAAATGAGTTTGAAATGATACTTGATTTCTGACTTATTTAATTTATTTGATAAATGAATATTTGAAGTATATATTAATTGAGTTTATTTAAATGATATTGGATTTATGAAATGTGGGAGATTTAAAGTTTTGAAATATACTAAAGATTGAATATTGTATTTTGTGGATTTAATCTATATTGGGAATTGATAAGATTTGAAACGGTTTGTTGGTAAACTGTAATTGAATTGAAATTTGATGGTTTGAATTTAATAAGTTTGTAAATGTATAGAATTAAAAGATGATTTTAAATATATGATTTCGAAATGCTGTGATTTTCAAAGTATAATGATTTCAAATGTTTTGTTTCAAAAGAGTTATAACTTTGAAAGTATAGACTATTTGAAAGGTGAATATATGTTTGAAATGGAAATGATGTTGTTTTGAAATGAACATAGTTTTGAAATAAAATGATTTTGGTTTCGAAGTATAACTATCAAAGGTATGATATTTTGATATATAAAAATGATTTGAAATAAAGTTTGAAAAGATATAATATTTTGATGTATTAAAATGATTTGAAAAGAAGTTTGAAATGATACGATATTTTAGAATATTGAAATGATTTGGAAATGATAAATCTTTATTTTGATAAAGACATGATTTTGAAATGATATCTTATTTTGAAGTAAAGTATTGTTTTAAAAAGTTATAACCATGGGTTATAATAACGATTGGTTGGCAAAGAGACCGGGATCGGATATGGACATACTCTCTGTCGATACTGAAAACCACTTTGACAAGCGTGTACGCGGTGGAGATTCCAGAATGAAGTAGGATGGTGGCGACGTTCTTAAGGTATGTTACGTGGACCCAACTCCCGTGAGTTGGCATAAGGTGGCTAAAACAGGAGCGATTGACGGACCAAGGAGGTAGCACCTCTTATCGGACACACTTCTTCGATACCATTCTATTACTTGTGATTGATTTGGTGGCCACCCTTGATTGGGAGTGTTGTTCGAGGTGGGCGGTAGTGGCTGCTATGCGTCACCACTAGTCCGGATGCGTAATTGGTATATCTACCCTGGCATTGCCTAGTTGTGCCGTGTCACCTACCATATCGAGCTTTACTACGATTATGATTTTAAGATCTGACCACGTTAAGGTTCTCCATCCCCTTAACGCTATTTTCTATATGATTATACTTTACTGATTAGACATTATTATAATAGCAAATATTACTACATAGTAGATAGTTTAACGGATCCTTAAAGAATGGGCGGTCCCAAGCATTCTTTAAGTTACTTGTACCTTATTACAGTTCACTTGAGTTGGTTTATATTATATAAGTATATATTGTCCTGACTCGAGTGTTTGTGTTTTGCTTTACGCTCGGGTCAGCCTGAGTATTCACAGATTTGGATTTCCACCTTCTGGAGATTTGAATCGCTGGAGATTATCTGCTAGTCTTGTTCTATCGACTTCAGTTATGTTGCTCTGTTCAGCTTGTACTTGGTTATCTTATTTATACTTCCGTTGTACTCTATTTCTTCTATTGTATCTTATGTACTCTGATATATTTATATAGTAGCTTCATGAACTACTATTTCTTTTACTTCCGCTGCATTATTTTACTCTGTGTCTGTGATCTGTGATTGATTTACTGTATATTCTGAGATTTGCCAAATTTTAATTACAACGCGGTATTTTAAGCAATTCAACTCCGGCATGAGTGTCTACCTATACACTTATAATGGATGCGAATGGTTGAAAATATCGGGTCGTTACATACCTAATGATCTCTGCCAACCCAGGACCGGCCTACCCCTAACCTGGATAGTACCGAATATGTTATCACCCCAGGTGTTCCCACCCTAATCGAACGATCTCTTTTACATGCACAACCATATCCATAATTTTAATATATATATATATATATATATATATATATCTGAGGATATTTAGAAAGGTGATAACATACTCTACTTGGGTGCGACTCACTTAGCCCTACTTCATCCCCTCTGTTTTAGTCATGCCCGGTTGATGAGGCTTGAGGCTACGTTTACCTTTAGAATAGCATTCATACTTGGAATGCTAACATTGCCTTCCAGGCAAACAATGCAATGATAGCATTCATCCAAACAAGTTGTCCTGGGTCTGGACAAGCCAATCTCATCACAATCACCGTTTCCATTAGCTTCATGATATCATAATTCGTAACGTACAAATCAGATCAAAGTGGTTTTCGGATAATTAAATACAATCCCGGTCTCTTTGAAACGATGAATTTGGCTAGATTTGATAGTTGATTATTTAACTATCAAATAACACACATAAGCAGTCACTAGGCCCATATTATAAATTTTCCAAAATATTTATCTCAAATATATTTACAAAGATATATATCCAGACCTCTTCCAATATTTCATCCTTTGAAAACAATTTCAAACACTTATCCATTACAGGATATTTTGAACCATTTCAACACTTAGAAATATTTTCAAACCAATTATAACACTTAGGAAAATATTTCTATATAAATCATTCCCTCTCTTAAAATAATTTCCAAATCCTCTTTTCAATACTTAGGAGAAATTGATAGACATATTCTCCAAAATCATTTTAATATCGAACTTAGAAAATATTTCATAACTTATCTCACAAAACTCCGGAAATATTAATAAATTCCCTCTTACCATTTCCAAAAACCAATTATTCTCATTTATAATTCCAACTAACAATTCATAACTTCTTTAACGAATTCATATTCATTCCCGATGTTCCGTATTCCAACATTTTAGAAAATTCCATTTCTTTTCCAAAATCTCTTCTAAGATTCCTCTATCAAAATCATATCCATTTAAATTACCCCATTTACAAATCTTGAGAGGATTTATAAATAAATTTAAATCCTTCCAAAACTCTATATCTTTACTACTAATAATAATAATTCAGTGAACTGAAAATCAACCGTGTCTTTTCGAAATTCCCGAAATGCCCTTTCTTAACCGACCGCAACAAGCCCCAACTCTCATTTCTTTCTCACTACAACAAAGACGCGAATCTAGATCCAACGCCATTCCAAACCCACCATCTTCCCCATCAGCTTAATTCAAACTGGATTGCTAATTTCATTGACTAATTTCATAGCCACCAGCAACCCTACCCGTTACTACCAACTACTGTTCGATTTATAAAATTTAAGTACTCCGATGTTACTACTTTTTTGTTTTGGTTTTCCTTACAATTTGTTATGTTATTTCATAATAGCAAGGGAAGAAGGATTTTAATACAGGGAGGAAGAAGGAAGTGATTAGGTTGGTTATCAATAGTGCAGTCTATGATGATAATTTAGTTATTGCGATGAACTCTGAGACAATGGAAATGCTTCGGCCGTGGCTATTCGATTTTGTTGAAGGTATCTTTCTCTTCTAATATTTTTAATAAATTTGGATTGAATATTAGGGCTTTTTATTTTGCTTTGATTGACAATTGAATTGCTGTGTTGCGATGCTGATTTTAGATCAGAGTTAGAATTTCAAATCAGGTAATCATCATTGCATATTTTACCTACTATTTTTTTTCTTTGATCGACGTAATAAATGCATACTAAATTTCAACCCTTAAGTCATATACCATTAGTGATATGATAATCTTTTTTCTACAAATTTGGAATTTCCGTTCAAATGAAATTGTATTGAGAAACATACTTCAAATTTTGGATTTGTACTACAAACCCAAGGTTGGGTTAACCTCCAAAGAAGAGAAACTAGATTCCAAAATTCTTTATGTTGAATTTAAAAACTGCACTATTTTGAACTGTAGATATTAAATACAAGTTTCATCATGACTGTTTGAATTACTATTAGGTTATGGATTTTATGGCTAATTTCACAGTATCCAAGCGATAATCATGTTTGAACTTAGCTTGGGCCAGTGATATTGAATGATGTTTGAGTGTGCTAATTCATTAAAGAAATATGCTATCTTGCTTTAATGATGTTGGTAGTGCGTTCAATACTGTATTTTAGTGTATTGAACTCACAACTAAGTGATTCATGTTTTTGAATGTTATAAATTACAGAAAAATAGACAATTTATTGCTAAGCAATGTATAACACAGATTGCATACTGAAAAGATCATATTGGGCATTAGTTTTAATATTCATATACATAGTTTTTCCTTTACAATAGTGTCTACACTGTACGCTTTTGGTTTTAAAATCCATATCTGTTACGATCTTCCAACTGAATTTCATGAAAACACTTCCTATGCATTACACATTTGTATTGTCCCTTCCCACCATCTTTCTTCTATGCAACATTGATTGGTTACTGACTTCATATCATTCATTACATGTTATTGAGTGGCAATATCTTTGTTCACCTCTGTTTACTGCTTTATTTATTAGTTGAAAATGTTGATTTCAAAAGAAAATTTCAAATTTTGGTCAAACATAGGTTTAGATGTTGCAGACCTAATTTTTGTTCACATAATTTGCACTTATTTACCTATACCACATGCATATATGTAACATTGGCTATTACTATGCCAAACAAGCTACAATTTGGAACGTACACCCTATTGTATAGCAGAATGAAGCAGTAAATTATATAACTGCAAAACACCCCGTTCTCCTAACAAGCTAAATTAAGAAAAATCAAATCAAATTGGAGCATGCCATGTGCGTAGCATGGGTTTTGCTTTCCATGAATGTTATATGTGTTTGATTCAGCTTTACCATACTGATGAACACATTTTTATGGAATAATTATTTCGCTATTCAATTAGTGGAGAACACTAATTAATAACTCTACTGGTTTTATTTTTCAAGAAATTTTTCTCTAGAGCTATTTAAAATTTGAACAATTTGCTGGTATATAAATTAAGCATTTATAATTTAGCACTATTCTTAATGTTTTATCTTGAGCACGTTGATTCACCACTATTGTGCATTTATACTCCTAGCCTATTTTGATTTTATTACTGTATTTGATTAAATTGGCACATAATTACTAACTAATGAATTTATAGGTTCTGTTTTGTAATAACATTTCCTTTCAAAATCATTTTTTAAATTCTCCACTAATTGTTGTTACAAATATATTTTTCCTAACTTGAGCAAAGTTTCTAACTTAAGCCTTAATTACACTGTTTTTTTTATTATCATTGTTCTGTATCACTAAACTGATACACTACTATTTCATCTACAATGTCTGATTTAGAAATTTAGGAGTTAGGCTTCTTGCAAATAGAAAGGGAAGACATAAGGCTTTTAAATATTAGAAAAATTTAGCTAGATTTATATTATTTACTTCATTTTTGAATGTTAATGTGAAATTAATTACATATTTTCATTATCAAACTATGGGAACTTATTACAATTGAAGAAATTGTTGAAGGTTAATTTTAATTAAAACTGACAATAATTTACAAGAAGATGTTAACTGTATACTTTCATATGTGCACTTATTGATTTCCAAGACAAGCCTTTATTTGCAATAAGTTTCATAATCTGTTCACTAACCTCAAATGAATATTTGGCATAATTTGTCAGTTAGGTATATTGCATTTAACTTGTATTCACTCTATTTGTATTTTTCATAATTAAGGTGTAATAATTTAATGACATGCAAAGATTAATTGATACACATAAATAATAAAGATTTAGCTAGTGATATAAAAAGATGCTTAGCAGTCAAATTTATGATTTTACAATTAACCGGTATTCACTTTATCTATATTTGTCATAATTAAGGTATGATAATCCAATAAGTTAGCACCTTTTTTATAACCAGCATTATTACCTTTTTTATTCCCTTTGCTATATCATTATTTATTAGGGAGATTTTATGGTATGATAAGTAGTTTATGAACAACATTTCATTAAGTTTCCATCGACACAGTTATTTCAAATTAAAATTGAATGGTTATATCAAGTCAGTTCTTCGATTTGTAGTGGCTATTTGGTTCAGGATAGATTTGTTTATTTCAGTAGATCGATTTTAATATTGTTGGAAGCTTGCTACGGTAGATCAAATTGACACACATCATGATAACTGAGATTGTTAATATTAAATTCAGTGAAAATTTGTCTGTAATACTTCAATCTATGAACAATACGACATTTATCAATACATGAAATGTTGTCCTTAAACAGATACATATTCACATAACTTATGAATATTAGAATTTGACATTAGTGCATTGCATTTATAATATACTATTATTAGATTAACAGTATGTATGTAATTGGAAAAATCCTTTAAGAAGTAGACAAAAAATACTGTATGTAATTGGAAAAGCATTAGTGCAAATTTCCTTTTGACTTTGGGAGAAACAAGGAAAAAAGAAAAATTCCTTTAGAAAATTAAGTCATAATTACTCCTTTAATAGAAAATAAGAATTTCCAAGAGATTTCCTTATTATCTCATTTATTGTTATCACAAAAATCGGAAACACGTAGGAAATTTGTTTAAACAAGGGGAAAAGCAATCAATTTTTTCATAAAGTATGTAGGAATTTAGCTTGCTCTTATGATAAGCACCGTAAATAAATTTTGGTTAGTGATCCATGAAAATCGAAAACCACCGTTCTAAGGTCAAGAATGTCAATAAACTAACGAATTGAACGGGTGAAATTGCATCTTGATGTTGTTCATACCTTTCTGCTAGAACCTGTTTGCTTTCTCAACCTGTTGTCCTTATTTTTTGTTTTTATAAGCTCCAAAATAGCGGGTAACAAAGTAGCACTTAACAAATCTGAATTTCTACAGGCTCCGAAATATCCAGTAAGAAAATACTTCCTCAAACTTTTGTACACTTTTATCACCTAACTTCAAATTGCAAGTTTTTGTAAGGTTATTTTCTGCTTATTACCCTGAGTTTGTGTTGTAGACCTAATGTATCCTTTTTAAGAGTTTGCACATATTGAAGAAGAAAAACTAACAGAACTGTGTTGCCCAAGGTAAATATTATTATGATATGTAAAAGGAACATTTAATGTTGCATGTTGATAACATATTGTTCTGTTTATTATTCTTTTGTTAGTTTTTTCTTCCTAATTTTGACCATAGCTTTGTATTCTTTTTTCAGTTGACAATACTTATACTTCATTATATAGTTTAAAATTGTCACGTTTGAAGCTTGAAAAGACTAACAACATTAGTAACCAAGCAATTAATTGACAAAAAATGATAAGGCTATTATCAAGGTATTAACTGACATTTAATGAAGAATTTTTTTTCTCATGTCAACTGTTTAGAGAAAGGATGTGTTTCCAACATTTATGTAATTACAATGTCTTTTTCTTACTCAAAATCGTATCTTACTTCATTTAAGTGTCGTTTATTTCATCATTACCTTTGAAAAACCAAATCAATCTCACATTCCATAATTTTGTCAACATTTACTGTCAAAATAGGTCCTTAAATTCTCTAAATGAACATATTTTTAGTTTGTATGTGCTTAATTTAGTCCATTTGAATCACTAAAGCCGTATATCATTTAATTTAATCAAAATGTTCCTTCATGAAGTATTGCTAGCCAATTGTCAAGCCTTAATCATGTATAGGTAGAACTGATCTTATTTTGCATATGCTCATGAAATACAGTGATCTTGAAGGCAGTTTGTTTTTGTGGTTTTTATGGATTTTGTTCTACTATGTACATGTTGAATAATATCTGCTAGCAACATTTTTGAAAATTTTTCATACAGTAATAACTATGAGTCAATGCTACCTTAGAACCAGGAGTGAAATGGATGCTCTACCAATTCCAAAAAAATGTTAGGGAATCAATACTAACCTATTAAGATACTTACTTTTATATTGTATTGAAGTACATCTATTTACATAAACCGAGAAACTATATATATTAAACTTTAATCCTATGTTTTGACATCATTCTCTCTATATACCATACGGTATGATATAGGTTTTGCAAGTCAAATGCATTTATCCAAATGTCTTTAGATAAAAGTTTTTAAGTTTTTTTTTTGAATTCAGAATGGTTTTTATTATTAATTACGACATCATATAATGACATATGCCAGCTTTAAACTATTTAAGGGGTTGCAACTTCATTATGGCTGAATGACCTAAAAGAAACTTCATTTTGTGTATCAGCATCAATAAATTGTACATATTAGAAAGTAAATTTCCATCATAAAGTATTTGATACCTGAAAATAATTATGAAAAATTCTGTATGTTTGTACATATTTACAAAATAGTTTTAGCTAAAATATTCTTTAAAACCTTTTAAGACCTACTTTGTTGATAGCCGAGTGACACCATATGGTATTTAATCATAGTAAGGCTTGAAATGTTTGACATTCCATGTCTAAGGACTGGGTTTCCTGCATATGCCATTGTTTCCTCTTTCTTTTCTTCCGTGGAAACAAAGAGGAAAGAGAATGAATGGTAGAGATGGATAGTGGTAGGAAAATGCCGAGAAAGAAGCAAATAATATAATGGTAGTAGATCGAGAGAAGATTTAGGTGGTGATGTGGATTCTTTTTACTATTATTTCTTTTATATGTCCTTTGTTATCAACCTAATTTCTTTTTGATTGGAAGCACTTTAGAAATTAAAGGCATGGGTGATTATTTTTTTATGTTGTAAGAGAGAAACGACTGAACATATCTACCTATCCATAAAACTAGACAATTTCTCAATAGCAGAAGCAAACTTCTAGTATTAATGCAATAGACTTTGATCTAAATATTGTTGCTAATGCTGACATATATGCATATCTACCCGTAAAACTGGAAAGCTATTGTGGCATTACATGATGAATGAAGCTCAGGATATTAGATTGATAATAGGTGATTTAAACAGTGTTATTTTTGTAGATGACATATCTGGAGGTAGTGGCAGCAGCTTATGCAATAAAGATGAATTTTATAATTGTATTCTCACTGCTGGATTGCATGTGCCTTCAATTATTGATGATCATTTCACAATGAAGATGAATTCTAGAGTCTAAATTGCTCTACAAGTGATCATTTATCTCTACTTGCTAATCTTCTAAAATTGAGCAGTCTTGATAAGAATAAGCCTTTATATTTTAACTAGAGGAGTATGACATTGTTTTTAATAATGGTTGGCAGAGTCTACACCTAGGCAGGTAGTGATCTAATTATTTTTATGTAGTATTTGTTGTTTATGGATATGTACATTGTCTTTGAGGAGGTCAGTGGTAAATTGAACCTTTTTTTAACCATTTGTTTACGGTTTTGAATCATTTTAAAATTGTTGGTTAGAAGGTAATTTGAATATTGTACATGTTTTCATTTTTTTGGATATCGTTACAAAACAATTTTAAATCAATCTGGGTTTAGATTAATTAATACAAAAAAAATCTAGATATTCATGATTATGCATATTGCTTATTGCTTTAATTCTATAAATTCATACTTCATATTTATGCTAAATCAAAATCTTCTATTTATATTTCTCAATTAATCGATCATTAGTGGACATGATAATTATCTGATATCCGTTCATATCCGCAGATGCAAATATTCAAAAATTATTTCGGATGCGGATATGACACTATTCAGAGTCGCAAAAAATAGAAAGGAGAAGCCCAAGAAGTAATAGTAATAAAAAATCAGCTGCATTGCTATGAAGAAGAAAAATTAGAGCAGATTTAATGAATATCTAAAAAGGTAAAAAAACTGTCTGTAGATAACAAAAAGATATACACAGAATTGTTTCTGACCTCCTAAAGACTTGATGCTGCTTTGGGTATGTTTGCGTGTATAAAAGATGCATATAACTATTAATTAATTTGAACTTATATAAGGAGGGAAACAAAAGATGTGGAATTTGTTTTATCATTTTCTCAAAACTTTGACATATGTTTATAGTTTTCAAATTTTGCTTCAAAGTTCATTTCAGTCATAATATATATTGCTATTGATGTTTGTTTAGGAATTTTAATTTTCTTCCAGAATTTATGGGGTGATAAATGGAAGCAAGAAAATATTAAGGAGAAGTATTAGATATATTTTCTATAGTGGGAAATAGGTCTAGGGAATTATACAATGAATGTTCATTCTTTATATCTAAACACCAGAATTTATCAAAATCAGGTTAGAAATATAAGATATATTTTCTAAAGTAGAAGAAGATTATAAATATAAGATATGTTATCACTTATGTCGACATGTGGAATTTGATTCATATGTGACTGTCAAATATGAGAAGAAAATAAATACATATGGCATTGTTTTATTTGTTTCTCAAAACTTTGAAATATGTTTACCGTTATCCAATTTTGCTTCAAAGTTTATTTCAGGTATAATAAATATTGCAATTTATATTTGATTTGGAATTTTAATTTTCTACAGAATTATGAGGTGACAAATGGAAAGAAGTAAATATTGAGGAGAAGTATAAGATATATTTTCCAAAGTTGAAAACTTGGTTAATAATTTCTCTATTCATTACACTGCGGATGTTTAGCCTCTACTACGACAAAATTATAATTTAATTACACCATCAACAAGCTTATTGTTTGCTTACTACTTAATTGTAGAGGAAAGCAACTTCGAAATTAAATTTTGAAAGTTTCATGACCAAGCATTTGAATTTGATCCATTTGGTGTTACCCTGGAATCTTCTTTCACACTAATTGAAAGTGCACTGCATTCTTGCATGCACTTGTGCACTGAATCAATGACAGAAAGTAGACTTTATAGTGATTGGAAACTTCTTTAACATATTTTACCCTTTGCCTTGACATGCACCATGATTCCACCAATCAGCTAAGTGCTATGTTACTATATAAATTTCCAACTTTAATCGCAAAGGCATACATTTGTTGGAAGTTATATGATACACGGTTAACCAACTTATCATTCAAATAACTTTAAAATGGTGGGAAAACTCTATCACTTTATTTGTAAATTATTTGCATATGCACATCAACTTTCTTTCCTGAATTCTCAACTTAAGATCTAATAATTACCTAAGTTATATTATGTTATATCCATATTATACACTTTTTTCTATCAACGACTTTGAAAAGATGCTCAACATATACATTTAGTGTTTATGCTGGCTTGAACTGATTTTATTTCTTTAACCATTGATTCACATTTGGGTCAGCTCTACACAATACTGGCAATTTCATTCCTTCTTTGCTACATTGTTTTGTCCACAGGGTACATTATGTTCCTGATTTGCCAAAGCTTCAGAGAAGTAACAGAGGTCATTGTAGTGCTGAACTTCCATTCTCTAGCGGACCGTATACACTGGTGTTTTGATTATAGGTTATGTTGTGTTTTAAGCGTCAGTACCAATATTTACTATGTGCGAAAGTTAAGTTTTTATATATAGTGCTGCTATGTAAAATTTGTTGTGCCTGAACTGTGTTTTTGATTGCTTGAAGCACATTTATGCAGATGTGTTGTGCTTTTTAACTTCAATTTTTGTGGGAATATATTATTCAACTATGCCAGTTTACTATTTCGCTGGCTGCAGTTAAAGTCAGTTTCAGCTGTATTGATGGAAGTGATATCATTTGTACTGAGTTTATCGAAATATCGTCACTCATATATTTGTTATGTCTAACAATTTATGGGTTTTGTTTGGATGGAGTATACGTGATATTTTTATGATTTGTACAGTTGACTTTATATTAAGTTCTGCCCATGTATAAAAATAATAATGCCCTACCTGCATAGACTACCAGCCCACTTAACTCCATTTTGAACATTGACAAAATGGATGATTTACATCAAGATTTTTCAACTTTAGCTCCAAACACAAATCTTTAATTTTCGTTCTGCCTACATGAGTAGCTTCGTGCTTTTTGTTTTCCTAATGATAGCTGCTCCACTTAACATATGATTTTTATTTTCCAATTGCGGCACCTATTCTAATTCTTTAACTTCTTGCATATGCTTCATTTTCTAAATAACCCACTTTTGTATATTCCAGCTATATATCGCCTATTACTTACTACTTGCACGCTGCACCAAACTGTCATTGCGATGCATTTCCCAACTAAAAAATGTTATTGTTATATTGGTATATAAATAACTTTTTGATATTAATGGCTATGACCACATAATTAAATAACGATTACATGGTTCTGAATGTTATCATCAATGTAACCACTAATAACACCTTTTAAATAAACATAATATCAAAATATCTCATCCAACGTCAGGTAATCATTTAACAAAAAACTACTTCAGTTTTATGTAACTATTTAGGTGACATCCATGTGCGTTCATAAGATATGGGATGTAGCCTATTATTTTTTAAGTACAACTATTAGTCATCATGGAGAGCTATGGTATACATTTACTAGATGAAGCATCCTAGTGTTCTTTTTGTTTGTAATTTAGATGGGAGTTTATCGGTCGAAGTCTCGCCTGATTCCAAGTTAGTATGATGAAGTTATTGCAGTCTGAACAAAACAAATTGTCGCTTCTGCATAGGCAGAGTTCAAATATGGGGAAGTTACTATCAAATCTACTTCCACACTTACAACTAAAATGGATGCACGTTGTGATTAAATGCAGGCCCATCTGGGCGTGCATATGTACTCGTACATATATATGATAAGTATTTTTGAAGAATAACAATTTATTTTTAAAACACGTTCAAGAAATTATTTAAAATATCAAAGCACCTTTAAATAAATATTAATAATTCATTCCCAATTCATTTTTAAATAAACTAAACAATTTACAAGCTTATTACAATAATTTAATTTATTTTCAACTAATATCAAATATTTGAAAATCAACTTCTGAAAATACTTTCAATTCTAAAATAGTTTTTAAACCACATAGTTTAATAAATAGAAATCCCATTCTAAAAAAAACTTAACTTCTCAACAAAAATCCCTTTTTAAAATCCAATATAACCATTTTGGCATTTATACAACTCTCTCAATTTATCACAAATCGATTACATTTCCAATTCCCTAACTATTTCCAAATTCCAAAATAAAATTTTCTATTTCATTCTCAACTAATTCCAATATCTCATTTTAAATTCTTACTGTGAATCAATATTCCAGTTTATCGAATGATAATCATTCCACATAATTTATAAACATCGTTTATAAATTTCATAAACCCATTTCCAATTTTATAACTGGTTCATATTACCAAAAATCCATTTTATAAATCGATTTCTAATTAAAATTCCATTTTTAATCTATTTCTCAAATAATCCAAACTATAATCCAAAACCAAATCAAATCTCAGTTTTCATTTCCCATTCCATATTTCAAAGAATCTTATTTAAAATCCATTATTTAAAAATTTCCAATTTAAAATTTCCCAATTGAAACCATTTCTTGAAATAAATAAATATCCAAAATCCAATCATTTATTAATCCATTTCAATTTCCTTTTACATAATCCAAAATCAATATAAATATTTCATTTCAAAAATCCCCTTTTAAATTTCCTTTTAAAGATTCAATAATATTATTTATGGTATTTATAATACCAAAATTAGGGCCAGTGCTACTATAGCATCCAATAATTCAAATCACACAACAATCTATAGCATATTTATCCAATCACATCATATATTGCTATATATGAAAAACAATCAATATATCTTGAGGAATCCAGTTGGATCCTTTCAACCTGTTTTTCCTGCATCCACAGATGTTAGTCAACATAAAATACCAATCCCGCTTCGACGCAGGATATTGCGGTAATATAGGGTCATCCGCTATTATGCGGGGTGCATAGTGTCTCATCCGCTCCAATCGATGGGAAATATACCCAAATACTAATATATATATATATATATACTAATGTGTATATATATATAATATCATCCAAACTGATAATAATAATCAATTCATCCAATCAACCAGTAATTGATTTTTAACAGTTTGTATTAAAACTAGTAATCCAAATGAGTTAGATTTACTCATCTTGATTTTTAATTGCAATCCGTTCCAATTCCATATTTATTCCATTGTAGTGTTTTATTGCTACGATCCAAAGTGACTTGTTTTCGAAATTTTGGAACTCTTATAAATTAATAATAGCATTTATGAAATTCCCAAATTAAATTATAAATTAATTTCACTAATCCCTCATTATCTAGTTAATTATCCTTATTAAATTCAATTTAAACTAATCTAACAACATTCAAAAAAAATTAATTACCTTCGTTTAAACATTAACTATCGCTAACCCTCCCTCTCCTCTTCTCGAGTTGACCAGCCTGCACCCCCCTTGACCAAGCTCCACCAACACCAACCCAGCAACCAACGTCGCTCCCTCAACCTCGCGTGACTCGCGTTCCATCCTACGTAAGCAAGCTCGCGACTTCCACTATTGAGAACTCTCACCATCGCCGCACCGAAACATTAGCACGAGCGGCCGAGAACCCTCACCACTGCCGAGAACACTCACCATCCTTCATCACAAACCCACATCGCACATCCTCTTCCAAACACGAGCCTCCCGGCCGCCGTGACAAACGCCTTCCCCGACATCGCCTCCTTCTTCCAATCACCCGCATGCGACAAGCTTCAGCCTTGCACTCCTCGATCGTGATTCCATCTTCCAGGTCGCCTTGTGACTCGTTCGATTCATTCTTTCCATTTTTTTTAAATTGAACGCGATTGGATTTTGGGTTAGGGCATTGAGCAGAAATAAAAATGGAAAGGTTTTCTTTGAGAAGCTTCATTTAATTAATTTATTTTTATTCTTTCTTCTTACGTTTTGGGATGGAATAATATAACGGGAAAAGGATGCGTTACACGTGATAATGCCGACTAAACATAGGAGGAAAAAAGTGGGCTGATAATGATGGGTTAGACAGTGTGGTTAAATCGAGGAGAATATATAATTTAAAATTCAAAATATCTAGATATTTAATTCTAAACCCTTATGAGGCATGCCGTCAGGCGTTCCTAATGTTATACCCCTATTCCAAACACAATGGAATAAGTCCCGAGCCCCAATTCAATCGTATGACGAAGATAGCTTTTTAAATCGACTATTTAAATTAAATTAAATTAAATTATTTCTGTGCATTTTCATATCGTACGACTAAACAATAATTTCGAACGTTATGAAATTAGAAATCTGATAATAATACACAATTACGGATCCAATGGAACTGATTTTGTCGACTTTCGAGACTGTTCCCCGGAAGGCTATTTTAACGCGTTGATTAAATCAACGATTTACAAAATTGACGAAATTACTTGAAATTTCAGTTTAAAACTTATTAACTAAATTCTAATTCAAATAGAACTTATATCAATTTAGAAATCATTCCGATTCATATTCAAAAATCAATTTATATTCTAAATCCAATATTTAAAACCATTTAAATATTCAAAGTCCAACGACGGAAAATTCGGGTTGTTACAGTCTACCCTTTTGACCTAAATATTACTGAAGCTACAGACGTATGTGCCCTATTGACAAACATCTATCGCACCTCATTTAGCATCCTTATATAAAGGATTTTACCCCTCTTTCACCCTTATCTTCATTCCAAACTCCAAATTCTAAAACCCTAATTCTCAAAAACTCCTAAATTTTCAAATCAATGGCTCTCAAAAAGGTTTCTGTCTCTAAAAAACCAAAACAAGGCCAATCATCTTCTTCCACTCAAGCACCGTTACCCAAACTCATATTAACCAATGGCTTCATGATAATCCAAACATAATTAGATTGTTTGAGTCTCTTACCCAAAAGAAGATTCACTCCGGACCATTAAACCGCCTTGCAAATGTTATGGAATATGAAATTCTTGGAATTACAACGGTTGCCGGATGCTGCATTGGATTAGCTGTGATGCTAATAAGATTAACATTGACCCTTTGTTATTTATCTCTTCTACTCGAATTAGTGTATATCGGAGATTTGAAATCCTAAGAACGATGAGGGTTGATATGGTCTAGTGTATATGAAAAAGTAGTTAAAATAGATGTATATACTCTTGGTCAAATTTTGGGTTGTTGCTATGAAGGGATTGATTTGACTGAAAAACCGGATCATAGTCTATTACATAGGGATGAAATTACACATCAAATATGGAAGGGCAATATGCCGCAATGGAAATCTATCTATCTTCGACCTCGTGCCAGACTTTTAAATTGTATGATAATTAATACCATTTTACCTCACCTAGGTAGTCATGAAAAAATTTATCCCAATGATCATAGAGCTTTATGTGCCATATATGCTCAACAACAAGTTAATTGGGAAAAATTTATTCATGACCAAATTAAAGGATTTTTTCACAGCATCGTGGTTCCATTGTGTATGCTCCTTATATCATGTGCATCCTACAAGATCTTAACGTTCCTTCGTATGTATCACAATACAAAGAAATTCCCACAAAAAATAGTAGTCTGCGATATTTGTCGCTATTGCATCTTCCAAAAAGTTTTCCCCGTATTATCCCTTTTAGTCAATGGACTCAACGGCATCAATAAGAAGAACACCATGAGCCTCCTCCACCTAGCACTCCTCGACAAAGCTACTCTCATACTTCTCAGAAACCACCTTCATATAGTTATCGTGTCGAATATTTTTCCGACTCTGAGTTACAAGAAGCTCGTCTTGAACCAACGCCGAACGAATCTATTTCTGATTTGGCCATCAAAAATCAAAAAATAATCACCGCAAATCAGAGAGCATTAAATAGAAAGATGATAGGATTAGAATGGTCTTTCTCCACTAGAATGACAAAGATGGAGAAGACACTGGACAAAGTGGTCTCCACTTCTAGGGAAGTAATGCGCAAGGCCCGTGGCTGCTATTTCTCATGATCATCTTCCTCACCTTCCTAAACACCTCCACTTCGAGAACAAACACCAGTCTATCATGCACAACCCTCTCCCATAGGTACATAATAAGATCGAAGTGCTCGAGGGAAGACTCCTAAACAACCTAAGGAAGAGGAAGATGTACGTGTCCGACGCTCCACATTTTCGACAACCATACATGGCGTTTCAAGATCTTTCTATTCAAGAGGACGAGGAGTATAACGACCAGACATAGAGGCCAGGCTCGTATGAACATAATCTATCTTCCTATTGGGAATATTATGAGAATTACGAAGGATTATCCTACTCGCACAACCAGTATAATTAGATTTTATGTATAGTTATTTTATACTCCTATGCTTATTTTTTGTTGACCATTATCTTTCATTTTGTGTTGAACATTACTATTGATAATTACATGCTTTGGTCATTTAATACTTGATGCTAACATTATATATCATTTTTTGTTTCCCTCCATTTTGAAAATGACAAGGGAAGAGAGAACTATGCATATACATAGGAGGAGTCAAAACGTAGATAAACATAATAATACTTCTATTATTAATATCTGATTATATGAATAAATAGTTGATTTATGATTATATAGTTTCATCATCAAAAAGTGGGAGATTGTTAGAACCTCCAACTTATATTCCAGTGGTAACAACTATACAATCGTATACATAGATAGACTACATCAAAATTGTAGGCATATACTATAAGCAGACACCATGGTCGGAGATATTATCGAAGATATTAAGACTCAAAGAGAGACAAAGGTTCATTGACCATACTAAATGTTATTCTATTGTAAAAGAGTCCTAGATGATATATTGCTAATTTATCCTTGAGTATATATGCATACACAACTTTATATACATCAAAAACACATAGAAAACTATCATTTCACCTCACATATGTCTGAGATATACTCACATGCGTCTGTGACAGGTTTCCATTTAAAAAAGAAAAATACACATAGACGTCTGAGATATACTCACAAACGTCACTGAAAAGTTTCGGGTTAAAAAATAAAATAATCACAGACATTTGTCATTTCACCATAAACGTCTATCAAGACAAAAACTGCCGTATATGAAAATACACTTCTTTTTTAAACCAAAGGAAATCATTTTTCCTGAAGAGTTGCAACCATTAAAATGAAAATTATTCTTCAAAAAGCAATAACTCTTCGTCTGCACCTCTCTAACTCTATAAATAGCATCTTGATTGAGAACTAACAAAAACTTGATATTCTATACTCCCTTGATTTCTACGCATTACCTTGCATATACACTTTTTACATACTCTCAATCCATTATAACCTTTTGGTTAAATTCACTTCCAAAAACTCAAAGCAATCATATTCATATACTCAAAGGATATCATAGGAAGATTTGCACTGTAAGTCAAAAACTATGTTATTGGAACATAAGATTGTCAAAGACACTTTGTATTAAGCATATTCCTTCGGGCGAAGTGAGGGTAGTTTGTTTAAAGGAAATACTAAAGAGGAGCTTCGGGACTGGACGTAGGACGGGAGTTCTGAACTGGTCTAAAAACTCTGGTTAGCACACATTTTATATTTTACTATTTATTATCTACTTTTGCATTAATTTATATATACTTGCAATTACATAAGTTAAATAGTATACGATCCACTAGACTTTCAATTATAGGCTATGTACCAAGTATATATGAAAGTTGTATAATGGATCCTAGCCTTGTATTTATTTCCTATTTACAGCCTTTGATGAAGTATTTCGGGGCTCTCATTTCTGTTTCACCACGGCCTTTTATTTGTTTCCTTTTTACAGCCCATGATGAATATTTTGAGGCTATCTGTAACAACCCGTATATATGGACCATTTAAATTGACAATAATCCACACATGTCAACTTAAATAATACAAAACACGAATCATTATGGGATTATAAATACATAAATGTAAATGAGAATCAATACAACATCACAGAACAGTCACAGAATAATGCAGCGGAAAATACATCGTCATAATAGTAGTTCATGAAGCCACTATATAATATACAACAATGTCTTAACATCAAGTGACTAATACCAAAAATGTCCAACAGACTAGGACATCAATACAGGAATATAAATAGACTGATAAAGATAAATGCTAAGCCTTCAGCATCTTCAACCAACCTTGATCAGCAGCTGGATAACTTCAGACTGACCCGAGCATATGCAAAAGAAACACTCGAGTCAGGACTCAAAATCTTATACAATTAAATCAAGTGCAAGGTAATAGTTCATAACTTAAAGATAGGTGAAATTACATCTCTAAGGATCCGATAAACTATCTATATATACAATAGAATACGATAGGTAGATAATGTCTATTTAGTAAAGTACGATATTAAAATAGTGTTAAGTCATGGCCCATACCACCCTTAACACATTTTTATTCCCAAGAGCATATACAAGACTGTAGTTTCCCCAAAACCGGAAGTCACCAGAGGGCAATCCATATACTAAAGGTACAAAACAAAATGTAGCGGTCGCGAATAGGATAATCAGTATGACAAGGTACATGAGGCGATACCAACTAGGATACTAGTAGTTGCCTGATCCAGACTGATGTTGAGCATAGCAGCTACTATCTCAACACCGCGAAACAACACTCCCAAATCAAGGGGTGCACCCAAATTGAATCACAAAAGTAATAGATATGGTATCGAAGAAGTGTGTCCGCTAGAGATGGCGATCCTCAATGGCCCGGCGCGGCTCCTGTTTTAGTCATATCAGGGGTCATCCGAAATCGTTCTCTTTCTTCAGTCAACGCGTTCATCAAAACCATCCACTTCATTCTGGATCAACACTTCGCGTGTAATAGTTATTAAAGTGGTTTCGGTATCGACAGAGAGTATGTCCAAATCCGATCCCGGTCTCTTTAATAACTACGTATTTATTACCCGATGGTCAATTTAAGTTAAGGTTTAAACAAATCAAAGTACAAAAGTCAAGGTGCAAATTTGACTTCCAAAATTTGACATTTCACGATTCAATTTATTTCGGATATTTAAAATCATATTTTCAAATGAAATCTGTAGTTCAACATTTAATTAACAATATAGTTAAGTATTCAAGTTCAATTTAATAACTCTCTTATTAAATTTAGTTCAAAATCAATTTATCCAAATTTACCGGTCAATTATGTTCGAATCATTAGATCAAATTCTATTTATCTCAATTCATGTTTACATTCATCGTTACATTAAATATAATCATAAATTTGATTAAATCGATTTCATTAGATTTAAAATCATTTACCTTTAAATTGTCGCTAAATTTAATCCATAAAACTTTAGTTAGTTTCGTATTCCATTTTAAGTCAAAATTTCCTAAATCTAAATTATTATTTATAACAAGTTCAAATCTATTTAATTTAAAACTTAGTTTAAATCTGAATCTACCAATCTAATAAATTAAATTATTAAATTCTAAAACTCACTTGTTTTAAATCTTATTTCAATTCATTTTTCTTCAATTAAATAGATTTATTAATCCGTTTCAATTTAATCCATTAATTTTTTCCAATAAATCCATTAATTTATTTTAATTAAATCCATTAATTTATTTCAAATAAATCCATTAATTTATTTCAATTAAATCCATTAAGTCGTTACTTGATTTCCAAACAATTTATTAAGTTCATTTCTTAATTTCAAATAGATTTCAATTTCGAAATAATTTTGTTGACCAATCGGGTTTCTTATTTTTTATTGTCTATCCTAGGCCAAGTTATTTAAGTGGGTATTTATCATTTCAACCCGATATCATTCAATATAAAACAAATCATAACAAAGGGAACTTGCAGTGTGATAACTGGGATGGTGTCAAAGTAAATAAACAAGCAATAGCAACCATACATAACAAATTTAACAATTTATTCAAATAATCCCGAAATAATCATATTAACTCACATTTGTTATTATGCAGATTAATACAATTATTCCTAGAATCCTACGGATCAAAGATTATAACATTATGATTTTTACTTGGTGTCCGTTATCAAATTTCTACATCAATCGTACATATCAATTTTAGTGTCACTATTATTTTCCCTAATTAACATCATATTACCGTTCAACAGGTTTAATCAACTTAAACAATACATGGCGTCAAATTTTTGGAACTTAATAGTTTATTTCAACCAAATTTTAACAATCAACAATTTAATATCCAAAATTAATCATTAACAACACTTATCACTTGATTATCATAGCATAATAGATTGAGTCGTGAATATAAAATATTCACCTTGCGTGGTTGGAGAAGATGGCGCGGCACGAAGAAAATAGACAAAATAGACCTTAATAGGCACGACGCAAAATGAACACAAACTGCAATCAAACAACAATTAATCAATAATTCGTTTATTGCAGTATATATATTGATTGAATATATATATTAAATCATAACCACGACGAGGCAAGATAGATTCGACGGGCGGGATGGAAATACTTATACTTCCGGATCAATAGCAGGAGCTGAAACAATAATGCAACAGACTGTATGTGAGCAACCCAACATTCAAAGTATAAACTGTTATATAATATAACAGTTATATTTATATCACTGATATATAAAAAAACAGATGCACAGAGCAGAAAACAGATGCACAGGGCAGGATCCCGGCCACTGCGAGGCACGATGGGCGGAGCGGGGTTGCGACAGCGGAGGGAAGGCGACTGGTGTTGGCGGGTGCTGGACACGGCAGTGGGGCGGAGGGGTGGGTGCGGAGGGCTGTGCGTGCAGGCGAGGTGGGGCTGGGGGACGTGTGCGTGCAGGCGAGGTGGGGCTGGGGACGCGTGCGTGCAGGCGGAGTTGGGCGGAGCGTGTGCGTGAAGTGGGGCTGGCAATGGGGCGGAGGGGTACGGGGACGGCAGTGGGTGGAGCTGGGCGGAGGGCTGGCTGGCAGGGCGGAGCGGTGGCTGGTGGAAGGGAGTGGGCAGAGGTGGTGGGGTTGGGTGGGCTGTTGGTTGGTCGTTGGTTGCAGGCAGGTCGGAGGGAGCTGGAGTGCGTTGGTGGGGCAGGCGGGGACGGGTTGGCGGAGCTAGAGGGCTGGCTGGCAGGGAGGAGCGGCGGGGAGGGCTGGTGTGGGTGGCCGAACGTGGTTGGCAGGGCGGAGCGGCGGGGAGGGCTGGTGTGGGTGGCCGAACGTGGTGGAGGTTGTTTACATGGGCACATGGGTTGGAGGGCAAGGCTGGGGTGGTGGATGGAGTGGGGCAGTTTACATCTGCTTTTCTTCAACAAAATAAATAAAGTGAACTAAAGGAGAGGGAGAAGGAAAGGAGTGCAGAGAAGAGAAGGATGTTACGTACCAAAGAAAAGCAGTGCAATTAATGAGGTGAGCTGTAGCAGAGGATAGCAGATATAAATACAGAGGGGTTCAGAGGGTAAAGGTCAATGCAATGATGTTTTGCACAGTGGTGGCTATTGGATTTCCAAGGCAGCTGAATAGATCTTTTGAATTTTGAACGTTGGAAATTTTGGGTACCGGTTTGTGTGGCGTAACGGACCAGTTTGTACTCCGTTAACCAATTAATAGTTTGCAACGCCGAACTCCGATTGACACAAACAAATATACCGTTTTGATCAGCGCGACGAGGCGGCCACAACGGCATGAAGATATTGATGGTTTGACGTTGTTTGCGAAGTGGTAAATCTTATTGAATCATTTTCACGAGTGAACATTTTAACTAGCAATTAAAAGCGAAATTTGACGAAACGAAATGCGCCGTCATGATCAGAATATTTTTCTTATGAAACATTGCGAAAAATATTTGAGTTCGGACGATAGAAAATTTACACATAAAATTAAAACTAATATGTAAATTTGACGAGCGAAATTTACTACAATATTTTTCGACGAAATTTGGCGTACACCTATGTCTATCTAGGCGTATTCCAAATGTGAAGTTTGAACGGTAACGGAAATCGTTTGTGAATATTTGAAATTTCTATTATGGGGAATGCAGCAAAACACCGAAGAATAAGATCGACGGAGCTAAAGATATCCGAATTTTGAAAAACGAAAAATGACGCCTTTGTCAGAAAATGATTTAGAATTTTTCTATGTAAAAATATTTAGGTTCGGAAGATGAAATTTTCACGGTTTTAAAATGAACTGATGTGCAGTAAAACGCGCACGAAGTTTACTGCGGTATTTTCTGACGAAACTTTACCCATATCTACAATCATCTAGGCGCAATTTAGAAACAAAGTTTGGACGTTGATTGAAATTGTATGTAAGTTTCACATTTTTAATTAAAATAACGGTTCTAAAATTTTTTAAAATTGGGGCGGAATTTCAGGGTCGTTACATTCTCCCCTACTCAAGACTTTTCGTCCTCGAAAAGGAACAAAGTAAAGAGTGGAAGAACATATAACAGAGATACAATGGATTCAGAATAGATCATTGATTATAGTAAAGAGTATAGAATGGAATTTACCTTCAACAAACAATTCTGGATTAGAATCCCGGATACTCTCCTCGGTTTCCCAAGTGCAATCACGATCATCGGGACTCCATTGGACTTTGACTAGGCTAACTGACTTCCTTCTAAGTTGCTTTGTATCCTTATCAACAATACGAAGTGGTCTCCTCTCTATAGTCAAATCTGGCTCAATATCAACCTCATCTAACCGAGCAATAGGAATGGTCATGGATGGATCGTGTACCACTTTCCGAAGATGTGAAACATGGAAGACGTTGTGCACGCCCTCAAATTTCTCCAGTAGTGCAACTCTGTAGGCTAGTGTACCAATTCTCTCAGTGATAGTGAATGGTCCAACAAATCTAGGAGCCAGCTTCCCCCTACGACCAAATCGAATAACATTCTTTAAGGGTGAAACCTTAAGGAATACCTTATCCCCAATCAGGAATTCTAAATCTCTTCTACGCCTATCAGCATAGCTTTTCTGTCTATCCTGTGCGGTCTTCATCTTTCTTCTGATTTCATTGACCTTCTCGGATGCTTCTATAATCATATCCGGGCCAAGAATTAATCGATCACCAGGCTCAATCCAACAAGCTGGAGATTTGCATGGCCGTCCATATAAAGCTTCGAATGGTGCCATGCCGATACTTGCCTGAATATAAAGGTGGTTAAATTTCAATTCAAATTTACTTATTCAAATTGAAATTTTGATTTACCTGATAACTATTATTATAAGTGAATTCAACCAAATGGAGATGGTCTTCCCAAGATCCACCGAAGTCAATAATGCAGGCACGGAGCAGATCCTCTAAAATCTGATTCACCCTTTCAGTTTGGCCATCTGTTTGAGGATGATAAGCTGTGCTCAGATTCAGTTACTGCCCAAGACGTCCTGAAATGCCTTCCAGAATTTACTAGTGAATAAAGGGTCTCTATCGCACACAATACTAGATGGAACTCCATGAAGTCTAACAATCTCTCTCATATATATCTCGGCCAAACTCAAAGCAGTACGAGTGGTCTTAACCGGAATAAAGTGAGCAGAATTTGTCAATCTATCAACAATCACCCATATACTCTCGTTACCTTTTCTGGTCCTCGGTAATCCATCAATGAAGTCCATAGAAATCTGATCCCATTTCCAACACGGAATCTCTAGGGGTTGAAGTAATCATGCAGTCTTCTGGTGATCGGCCTTAACTTGTTGGCAAGTGGTGCATCTACTGACATATATAGAAATATCCCTCTTCATCCCACTCCACCAATATAAACGCTTCATATTTCGGTACATCTTAGTGACACCCGGATGAAATGAAAGTGATGACCGATGGTTTTCTCTAAGCACTTCTTGTCTCAATCCATCGACATTAGGAACGCAAATACGATTGTCAATCCTCAAAACTCCATTACTATCGATCTGTGCTCCCACTTTACTGTCGGTATTTCCAACTCTACCAAGAACTAACTCCTTCATGCAATAGAGCAAGGTGTCCTCATATTGTTTGTCCTTGATGCGATCCACAAGAGATGGGGAAATAACAAGCTGAAATAGCATGCCTTCTACAAGATTACAGCATGACAATGCTTTGCTACGGCTCAAAGCATCAGCTACAACATTTGCTTTCCCAGGAGTATAATTGATATCGAGATCATATGCAGCTAAGAATTCGAGCCATCGGACTTGTCTCTGGTTCAAATCCTTCTGAGAAAAGATATATCTCAAGGACTTATGATCGGTGAATAATTCAAATTTAATTCCCAAAAGATGATGCCTCCACAGTTTCAAAGCAAATACAACTGCAAGAAGCTCTAGATCATGAGTTGCATAGTTTACTTCATGGATCTTCAACTGACGGCCAGCATAAGCAATAACCTTTCCGTTTTGCATAAGAACAGCGCCTAAACCTTCTCGGCAGGCATCGGTATAGACAGTTAATTCTTCACTTCCATCAATTACCGCAAGAACTGGGGCTGAAGTTAACTTACGCTTCAATTCATTAAAAGCTGATTCGCACTTCTCACTCCAAATAAACTTGACATCCTTTCGGGTTAAAGCAGTGAGTGGGGCAGAAATCCGGGCAAAGTGCTCAATAAATCTACGATAATAGCCGGCCAAGCCCAAGAAGCTACGGATATCAGTAGGAGTTTTGGGAGTCTCCCAATCCTGTAGATAAATTTCAAATTAGAAAGGGATAAGAGGAATTGAATAGAAATAGCGAATAGGATAGAACTTACATTGATTACGGCGATCTTAGCTGGATCGACCGAAATCCCATTTTCAGAAACTATGTGGCCCAGGAATCTCACTTCGTCTCGCCAGAAGTGGCATTTAGAGAATTTGGCCTTAAGTTGATGATTTCGGAGAGTTTCCAGAACATAAGCAAGGTGTGTCTCGTGCTCCTTCTCGTCTTTGGAGAAAACGAGAATATCATCAATGAAAACAAGAACAAACTTGTTAAGCACATCACAGAAGACTCGATTCATCAAGTCGACGAAATAAGCAGGTGCGTTGGTCAAACCGAATGGCATAACCAACCATTCATAGAATCCGTTCTTGGTACGGAAGGCTGTTTTATGAATACTATCTTCTGCTACTCTGAGTTGGTGGAACCCAGTGGCCAGATCAAGTTGGGAGAAAACTTTAGCTCCATGGAGCTGATCGAATAAATCATTGATGCGAGGCATCGGATAGCGGTTCTTGAGAGTGCGTTTGTTCAGTTCCCTATAATCAACACACATGCGAAGAGACCCATCCGATTTGGTGACAAATACAACTACGGCGCCCCATTCAGAACGACTTCTCCTAATCAAACCTTTAGCAAATAGATCATCAATTTGAGTTTTAAGTTCAGCTTTTTCTTTAGGAGCCATCCTTCTGTGAGGGAGAACTACGGGAGTAGCTCCTGGAATAAGATCAATGCGAAAATCGATTTCCCTTTTAGGTGGTAGGGAGTTGACCTCTCCAAATACATCGGGAAATTTCTGAACAATTGGGGTAGTACTAAGATCATCCGGGTGAGCATCAAGAGAAAATATGAAGCTTCCAGCATATTTCTGCGGTGATTTGCATTCAATGACAAGCGGTAGGCCCTTGTCATTGACTAGAGAAACAGAACGGGCCTTGCAAGAAATAACAGCATCGAATTTCCTTAACCAATCAGCACCTAACAAGATGTCAAATGCTGCGAAGCCAAGAACATAAAAATCCCAAGTGAATAGATAAAAATCATACATAAGTACAACTCCCTTGCAAACACTTCGGAGATTAGCGGGTCCTCCGATAGGATTTGAGACACATAAGGAGGTAGTAGCGAGAGTAGGTTCTAATTTGAGTTTATCACAAAGGTCAACTGATATAAAGCTATGTGAAGCACCTGTATCGAATAATACCCTAACAGGTGTAGCATGTAAATGAAAAATACTTCGTAAGGTACCTTGGTCATCCTGGGTGGGTGGTGCAGAGGGTGCAGGTGTGGTGATAGCAAATACTCCAGACGGTGTGCCACGCTTATACAGTGGGCAGTCTTTCTTGAAATGACCCGGCTGGAGGCAGACATAGCATAAATCTTTCCTAGTCGAAGAAGGTGGTGCAACAGCAGCTCCTGAAGATGGACAACTATTAGCATAATGGCCCTTCTTATCGCATTTGAAGCAAGTGATATTAGCAAGGTCGATTGGGCTTTTCTGAGCATATCCCAATCCTGTAGTCTTCTGCCAAGCTTTCTATTGTTGATCAAAGTTCATCCTCCTCTTCCCGAGCTGGCTAGAGGAGGGCTGAGTAGGAGCAGCCTTGGCAGTGGGTCCCCTAGGCTTTGCCTCATATCTAAGAGCATAGTCAACAAGCTCTGTGAAGGTGCAGTGAGTGTGGCCAGTAAGCAGGTCATAATACTCTGGTCTAGCTCCCAAAATGAACTTCTCGTTCTTTAGAAGCGGTGTATCAATCAATCCCGGGTCGAACTTGGAGAGTTCGTTGAATTTCCTCTCGTACTCAGAAAAAGTCATACTGCCCTGCTTAAGATCCATAAAAGCTCTATAAAGTTGGGTTTTCCCAGCAGCGGGCATCCATTGTGCCGAGAAAGTATCCCTAATCAAAAGATAGGCAAGATGAATAACATTTCAAGATTAAGAGAAGAATTTAGACTACGAATCCAAATAACTTTTATACCTAAACTGGGCCCAAGTGATGGTGTTCTCCTCGATAGGCGAAGTAACTGATTCCCACCAATCTTGCGCGGCATCCTGAAGTTGCCATGCAGCAAGCTGACGCTTCTGAGCATCAGTGATCTCTAGACCAGAAAATATCTTCTCTAAACCTTTAAGCCATTGCTGAGCCTCAATAATGTTCTCGGATCCAGAAAACTTAATACCTCCCAGCTGTGTATACTCCTTACTAAGAATGGTGAATTTGACAGGAGCTGGAGTGACAGGTGCAGCCTGAGCAGGACCATGACCCCTTCCTCCCATATGGTTTCCTCTGGTACCCATCCTGAAATACCAAAGAGATTGTTAAAGTCAAAGGATAGAAAATCATAGAATTTTAAGGAAAGTCTAATAAATGAATCAAAGGAGTTTAAAATGAAAGGATTTGGATATTGAACCGATTCTCCTCATTCTAGGGTATTGCTACCCTATCTCTAATGAGTTTATATATAATCCCAAACTAAGGTTTTTAGGGAAACCGAAGCTCTGATACCAACTGTAACAACCCGTATATTTGGACCATTTAAATTGACAATAATCCACACATGTCAACTTAAATAATACAAAACACGAATCATTATGGGATTATAAATACATAAATGTAAATGAGAATCAATACAACATCACAGAACAGTCACAGAATAATGCAGCGGAAAATACATCGTCATAATAGCAGTTCATGAAGCCACTATATAATATACAACAATGTCTTAACATCAAGTGACTAATACCAAAAATGTCCAACAGACTAGGACATCAATACAGGAATATAAATAGACTGATAAAGATAAATGCTAAGCCTTCAGCATCTTCAACCAACCTTGATCAACAGCTGGATAACTTCAGACTGACCCGAGCATATGCAAAAGAAACACTCGAGTCAGGACTCAAAATCTTATACAATTAAATCAAGTGCAAGGTAATAGTTCATAACTTAAAGATGGGTGAAATAACATCTCTAAGGATCCGATAAACTATCTATATATACAATAGAATACGATAGGTAGATAATGTCTATTCAGTAAAGTACGATATTAAAATAGTGTTAAGTCATGGCCCATACCACCCTTAACACATTTTTATTTCCAAGAGCATATACAAGACCGTAGTTTCCCCAAAACCGGAAGTCACCAGAGGGCAATCCATATACTAAAGGTACAAAACAAAACGTAGCGGTCGCGAATAGGATAATCAGTATGACAAGGTACATGAGGCGATACCAACTAGGATACTAGTAGTTGCCTGATCCGGACTGATGTTGAGCATAGCAGCTACTATCTCAACACCGCGAAACAACACTCCCAAATCAAGGGGTGCACCCAAATCGAATCACAAAAGTAATAGATATGGTATCGAAGAAGTGTGTCCGCTAGAGATGGCGATCCTCAATGGCCCGGCGCGGCTCCTGTTTTAGTCATATCAGGGGTCATCCGAAATCGTTCTCTTTCTTCAGTCAACGCGTTCATCAAAACCATCCACTTCATTCTGGATCAACACTTCGCGTGTAATAGTTATTAAAGTGGTTTCGGTATCGACAGAGAGTATGTCCATATCCGATCCCGGTCTCTTTAATAACTACGTATTTATTACCCGATGGTCAATTTAAGTTAAGGTTTAAACAAATCAAAGTACAAAAGTCAAGGTGCAAATTTGACTTCCAAAATTTGACATTTCACGATTCAATTTATTTCGGATATTTAAAATCATATTTTCAAATGAAATCTGTAGTTCAACATTTAATTAACAATATAGTTAAGTATTCAAGTTCAATTTAATAACTCTCTTATTAAATTTAGTTCAAAATCAATTTATCCAAATTTACCGGTCAATTAAGTTCGAATCGTTAGATCAAATTCTATTTATCTCAATTCATGTTTACATTCATCGTTACATTAAATATAATCATAAATTTGATTAAATCGATTTCATTAGATTTAAAATCATTTACCTTTAAATTGTCGCTAAATTTAATCCATAAAACTTTAGTTAGTTTCGTATTCCATTTTAAGTCAAAATTTCCTAAATCTAAATTATTATTTATAACAAGTTCAAATCTATTTAATTTAAAACTTAGTTTAAATCTGAATCTACCAATCTAATAAATTAAATTATTAAATTCTAAAACTCACTTGTTTTAAATCTTATTTCAATTCATTTTTCTTCAATTAAATAGATTTATTAATCTGTTTCAATTTAATCCATTAATTTTTTCCAATAAATCCATTAATTTATTTTAATTAAATCCATTAATTTATTTCAAATAATTCCATTAATTTATTTCAATTAAATCCATTAAGTCGTTACTTGATTTCCAAACAATTTATTAAGTTCATTTCTTAATTTCAAATAGATTTCAATTTCGAAATAATTTTGTTGACCAATCGGGTTTCTTATTTTTTATTGTCTATCCTAGGCCAAGTTATTTAAGTGGGTATTTATCATTTCAACCCGATATCATTCAATATAAAACAAATCATAACAAAGGGAACTTGCAGTGTGATAACTGGGATGGTGTCAAAGTAAATAAACAAGCAATAGCAACCATACATAACAAATTTAACAATTTATTCAAATAATCCCGAAATAATCATATTAACTCACATTTGTTATTATGCAGATTAATACAATTATTCCTAGAATCCTACGGATCAAAGATTATAACATTATGATTTTTACTTGGTGTCCGTTATCAAATTTCTACATCAATCGTACATATCAATTTTAATGTCACTATTATTTTCCCTAATTAACATCATATTACCGTTCAACAGGTTTAATCAACTTAAACAATACATGGCGTCAAATTTTTGGAACTTAACAGTTTATTTCAACCAAATTTTAACAATCAACAATTTAATATCCAAAATTAATCATTAACAACACTTATCACTTGATTATCATAGTATAATAGATTGAGTCGTGAATATAAAATATTCACCTTGCGTGGTTGGAGAAGATGGCGCGGCACGAAGAAAATAGACAAAATAGACCTTAATAGGCATGACGCAAAATGAACACAAACTGCAACCAAACAACAATTAATCAATAATTCGTTTATTGCAGTATATATATTGATTGAATATATATATTAAATCATACCCACGACGAGGCAAGATAGGTTCGACGGGCGGGATGGAAATACTTATACTTCCGGATCAATAGCAGGAGCTGAAACAATAATGCAACAGACTGTATGTGAGCAACCCAACATTCAAAGTATAAACTGTTATATAATATAACAGTTATATTTATATCACTGATATATAAAAAAACAGATGCACAGAGCAGAAAACAGATGCACAGGGCAGGATCCCGGCCACTGCGAGGCACGATGGGCGGAGCGGGGTTGCGACAACGGAGGGAAGGCGACTGGTGTTGGCGGGTGCTGGACATGGCAGTGGGGCGGAGGGCTGTGCGTGCAGGCGAGGTGGGGCTGGGGGACGTGTGCGTGCAGGCGAGGTGGGGCTGGGGACGCGTGCGTGCAGGCGGAGCTGGGCGGGGCGTGTGCGTGCAGTGGGGCTGGCAGTGGGGCGGAGGGGTACGGGGACGGCAGTGGGCGGAGCTGGGCGGAGGGCTGGCTGGCAGGGCGGAGCGGTGGCTGGTGGAAGGGAGTGGGCAGAGGTGGTGGGGTTGGGTGGGCTGTTGGTTGGTCGTGGGTTGCAGGCAGGTCGGAGTGAGCTGGAGTGCGGTGGTGGGGCAGGCGGGGACGGGTTGGCGGAGCTAGAGGGCTGGCTGGCAGGGAGGAGCGGCGGGGAGTGCTGGTGTGGGTGGCCGAACTTGGTTGGCAGGGCGGAGCGGCGGGGAGGGCTGGTGTGGATGGCCGAACGTGGTGGAGGCTGTTCACATGGGCGCATGGGTTGGAGGGCAAGGATGGGGTGGTGGATGGAGTGGGGCAGTTTACATCTGCTTTTCTTCAACAAAATAAATAAAGTGAACTAAAGGAGAGGGAGAAGGAAAGGAGTGCAGAGAAGAGAAGGATGTTACGTACCAAAGAAAAGCAGTGCAATTAATGAGGTGAGCTGTAGCAGATGATAGCAGATATAAATACAGAGGGGTTCAGAGGGTAAAGGTCAATGCAATGATGTTTTGCACAATGGTGGCTATTGGATTTCCAAGGCAGCTGAATAGATCTTTTGAATTTTGAACGTTGGAAATTTTGGGTACCGGTTTGTGTGGCGTAACGGACCAGTTTGTACTCCGTTAACCAATTAATAGTTTGCAACGCCGAACTCCGATTGACACAAACAAATATACCATTTTGATCAGCGCGACGAGGCGGCCACAACGGCATGAAGATATTGATGGTTTGACGTTGTTTGCGAAGTGGTAAATCTTATTGAATCATTTTCACGAGTGAACATTTTAACTAGCAATTAAAAGCGAAATTTGACGAAACGAAATGCGCCGTCATGATCAGAATATTTTTCTTATGAAACATTGCGAAAAATATTTGAGTTCGGACGATAGAAAATTTACACATAAAATTAAAACTAATATGTAAATTTGACGAGCGAAATTTACTATAATATTTTTCGACGGAATTTGGCGTACACCTATGTCTATCTAGGCGTATTCCAAATGTGAAGTTTGAACGGTAATGGAAATCGTTTGTGAATATTTGAAATTTCTATTACGGGGAATGCAGCAAAACACCGAAGAATAAGATCGACGGAGCTAAAGATATTCGAATTTTGAAAAACGAAAAATGACGCCTTTGTCAGAAAATGATTTAGAATTTTTCTATGCAAAAATATTTAGGTTCGGAAGATGAAATTTTCACGGTTTTAAAATGAACTGATGTGCAGTAAAACGCGCACGAAGTTTACTGCGGTATTTTCTGACGAAACTTTACCCATATCTACAATCATCTATGCGCAATTTAGAAACAAAGTTTGGACGTTGATTGAAATCGTATGTAAGTTTCACATTTTTAATTAAAATAACGGTTCTAAAATTTTGTAAAATTGGGTCGGAATTTCAGGGTCGTTACACTATCATTCCTATTTCTCCATACTCCCTTCAAGTGAGGTTAAAATAAATTTATAAAACCTAACTTGTTGAGTATGTTCAAATAGCTGGCCTTGTCGAGTGTTGTTGTCAAAATATATGCCAATTACTCTTTTGCTTCTGACAAATGGAGTTTCCATTTCCCCTGATTGCACTTTTTCTCTAACAAAGTGATAATCAGCCTCTATATCTTTTTTCCTCTTATGGAAGACTAGATTGGATGAATATGCCATGTAGCTTGATTATCACAGTACATGTGCATCATTCCTGTGTTCTCTATCTTTATGTCATCGAATAATTGCTTAATCCAAATAATTTAAGCTCACTCATTATGGATGCCATGGCTGGATATTCTACTTCTGCACTTGATCTAGCCACGACATTCGGTTTCTTACTTTTCCAAGCAACCAAGCTACCATCTACAAATTACAAACTCCTATGATTGATTTTATGTCGCAACTTCAACCCCAATCCGCATAAGAAAAACCAACCACATTGTTAAAATTATTTTTCTTCATCCAAATTCCTTAACCTGGAGTGCCTTAAAGTATCTCAATATCATATCAACTGTACTAAAGTGTCTAGTACATGGAGCCTGAATAAATTGACTTATGACACTTACTGCAAAGGCAATGTCAGGTCTGGATATTATAAGGTAAATTAATTTTCCTACCATCCTTTGATATGTCCTATGTCAGATAATGTGTCAACTTCTTCAATTCCTAGTTTAATATTCGTCTCTATAGGACTACTAGCTGGTTTAGCTTCCAATTTACCAATGTCTGCTAATAGATTAAGGACGTATTTTTTTTAAGATAGAAATAATCATTTAATTGAGTAAGTTGTTTCTGTTCCAAGAAAATATGAAAGTTTTCCAAGGTCTTTTATTCCAAATTCACATTTCAAATATTTTTTAACCCTTTTAATTTCCTCATTATTATTTCTAGTGATGATACTGTCATTTACATAAACCAAAATAATAGTAGTGGTGTTTTGTGAGTGTTTGATGAACATAGAGGAATCAGCAGTACTTTAAAAAAATTAATCTTTAAAGAGAAAAGCTTAGCTTGGCATACCATGCTCTTGGAGGTTGCTTTAGACCATAGATTAGCTTTTTTATTTTACACGCCAGTGATGAATTTGACACACTTTTCTGACCTGGAGGAAGAGTCATATAGACTTCCTCTTCTAACTTTTCTTAAAGGAATTCATTTTTACATCCATTTGAGACAAATTTCATTCTAAGTTAGCAGCTATTGGTAGCAAAATTCTAACCATATTCATTTTTGCTACTAGTGCAAAAGTCTTTAGGTAGTCGATACCACAAATTTAGGAAAATCCCTTGGCCACTAACCTAACTTTGTACCTTCCAATTGTATCATCACTATTGTATTTGATTTTGTATACCCATTTGCAACCTATGGTTTTTTTGTTTTTTGCTAAATTAATAATATCCCATATGCCATATTTTTCTAAGGCTGGAAGTTCTTCATTCATAGCCTTACACCAGGGCTTTGATTGGCTTCACTAAAGTTGGTGGTTCCATTTGGTTAGTGATGTCACTCAAGTAGTCTCGGTATAAAAGGGATACCAAATTATAAATAAAATCTTGTATTGGATACATCACTTATTGGGATACATAATCCCTTAATTTGATGGAAGGTCGAGTTTGTCTTATAGATCTTCTTATGTTATTTTCTTCTTGAGTTGGTTCTTCATGACTTAGTTCTTCAATTGACTCATTTATATCTTCTTCTCCCCTTGAAGGAATTGCACTTGTTTTGCTAACTTGTTCTTTATTTTTTTGCTCAACCTGTTCTTGATTTGTTTCTTCGGGAAACATGAAATTATTTAGAGATAATATGGCTCGTTTACCTTGTGTATTTTCTTGTTCTGTTTTTTGAGAATATGGTTAATTTTCAAAAAATAATACATCTTGTGAGATATAAAGATTATAATTTTTGAAATATAACATTTATATCCTTTTTTATGGATGTGTATCCTAAAAATATAGCTTCAAAAGTGTTTTTATCTAGCTTGTCACATCTGTTTATGTGTACGAAACATGTACACCCAAAAACTCTTATGTGATCAAGATATTTTATTATTCCTAAGAATTTCTAAGGGACTCATATCTTTAAGTATGACACTTGGTAATCTATTTATGAGCTAAGTTGCAGTAAGCATAGCTTCTGACCAATAAGATTTTGGAATGTTAGTTTGAAAAAGAAGGGATCTAGTGACTTTAAGTAAATGTCGATTTGACTTCAAGTAAATGTCAATTTGACTTCAAGTAAATGTCAATTTTTTTCTTTTTGAAGCTTTGTATTGTTTGGGTGCATTAATACAAGTGGTTTGGTGTAAAATTCTTTTTTGTTTAAAAAATTCAATGAAATTTTGTTTACATGTTATGTCCCATTATCAAATCGAAATTTTTTAGTTTTTGCATTATATTGATTTTGTATAAAATTGTAATTCTTGTAAATAAGAAAAAACTTTATTTTTTCCTTTAAAAGGTAAACTGAAGTAGTGCAAGAAAAATCAATAATAAATGTGACAAAATATTTAAAATGAGTACAACAACGAATAAGGGCTGGGCCCCATATATCAAAAGAAATTAAATCAAAACATTTTTCTGACTTAGTAATAGATAAAGAAAATGGCAGTCTAGTTTGTTTTGGAAGCTTACGAACATCATAATTTTTGGAATCTAATTTATAACAAAAATGTTTGTTCAAAATTTAATCAGATGGATGACCAAATATCCAATGCAACAATTTATCATGATCTACTAAATTTAATGACACATGACATATGTTAGTGTTTTCATCAAGATAAAAGAGGTCATTTTTCAGACATCCCACATCAATCTTCATCCTTAATTCTTGATCCTGAAAGGTCACTTTGTATGGTGAGAATATAACATTGCAATTCAGTTCATGGGTTATTTTACTAATTAACAATATATTTGAATTAAAATCTAGCAAATATAAAATATTTTTCACATCTCTTGTAACGACCTCCTATCTAGCACCGAAGAACGAGCCATTAAGGGTAGAAGAAAAAGAAAGATAAGAAGAAACTACACAATCACAAAATCTCACCACGAATCAGAACAACATATAATAGGTAACATAGGATATTACATAGTCATTTATTTTTAAATAATACATCAAATTCATTACATTACAACTTCAACTAGACAGTCATAACTACATGTCCATACAAAATATAGAGATCACACACAAGACACCGCAGAATAAGATAATAATTAGATAACGGTGAAGCCACTTGCTCCAGCTCCTTTAAAATGCTTCTGTAAGAACTTGAATCACTTGGTTACTCATAAAAATTTAAGTACACAAGAGTTTTAGGAAAAGAAAATAAAACTCCAGATCAGACATGGGTCTGGTATGAGTAAACTCAAAACAACTTAATTCTTACTATATAAAACACTTTGGAAATCTAAGGTATCTCGTAAGAGCACGCCGCAGATAAACACGGAGCAGTTTTTACCTTACGATAACCAAACACGTTATAAAGAAACCCAGTGATATTATGATAATATCTAGGGTTTCCAAGTAAAATAGAACATAGCTGAAATGCTTGCATCTCACATTTCAACATATTTAGGTACAATTAAAAATGTACGTCACTTATTGGAGAATGGATTTCATACATTTCAACATATTTAGGTACAACTAAAAATGTACGTCACTTATTGGAGAATGGATTTCATACAATGACTAGGCTACTGGAGTACTGCCCATCATGGTGCATCTATAGATAAAATAACACCAAGGTCGAACCTGTCGACCCCTGCCAACACAAGACCGACTACCCATTACTGGATAGTACCGAATAATATCACCCCTCGGTTAGGATCAGCAATCGCACCGAAGCATAATTGAGCTAATACTAGGGATTCTAGATAGGGATGAGCTTACCCTTATGGGAGCGACCCACCTAGCCTTGCTGCATCTCCCAGTTTTAGTCATTTCCGGTTAATGAGACCTGAGGCTACGTTTACCTTTATTATAGCATTGCCACTTGGAATGCTAACATTGTCTTCCATATGTTTACACAAAGTCGGCCCTCATCCATACAAGTTGCTTAGGAGATGAACGAACCGAAGGCACTATCTCCACTACATCTGTTTCGAAATCACCCTTAGGGCTAGTAGCAAACAGCCCCTGCGCTTCAAAGTCATCATCTTAGACCTTACCTTTTACTACATCCAACTCGCACGTTTACGTTAGTTCGAAGTAGTTTTCGGATAACAACTAATATCCGATCCCAGTCTCTTCAGACCAATGTTTGATAATTTAAAAGGTCAAGTTATTTATAGTAGACTATCCTACTATTAAGGTGTAAAGATTTACATATGAACATACGTTCCAAATGCTTAGATTATCACGACACGCTTATCGAAATTAACTCCCTTTTATTCAACACGTTATCGAAGTGCGGTATTTGTGATAAGTACAAGTCGGCTTACTTTCAATAAAACGCGTCATTGTTTTATTATAACTACTTTAATTCACTTGGCTACTTAATAGCATGGACAAAAGATCCTTGCTTTTAAAAAAATTCACTTAAAGAAGAAAATTGGTTAAAAATAAATAACCGATAGGATTTTGGAAGAAACTTTGAAATAAATAAACGTTAATTAAATCATAAGTTTAAAACTCAATTAAACCTTAATTAATCTTTAATTAATTCAAAACTAAATCATTAACAATCCTAATTTTATTTATAATTAAACCTTAATTAAACTCTAATTAATTAACATTTATTTAAGAAATTAAACCTTAATTAAGCTGATAATTAACCTTTAATTAAATAATAATTAACTAAATAATTAACTCTAATTAAATAATTAATTAAAATAAACTTAATCAAAAAAATTAATTTGCTTTTATCTTAATTAATCATTATTTAAACGTACTTAATTAAAAATAATTAACTTAGTTAAAAATTTCTTAAACTCTAATTATTTAACTTAATTGATTAATTAATTAACAATTGCCCTAATTAATAAATTAATTAATAAATTATTAAATAATTTAAACTTAACTTTTGACTTACTTAATTATTTTGAAATGAGTTTTCAAAAACAATTCAAAAGAAAACACTTTAAAACTTGAAGTCGCGAAATTTCCCGAACTACATCCATAGCGACTATCGTTATAAGCACAGTTCGCTAGAAATGATTTATACACAAAATTCTCACCTAACTCTATCTACTGCATGCTTGAAAACATAATTGTAATTTTTGGAAATATTAAAAAAAGGTAAAAACTTGATAACATTTTCAAAAAAAAATCCAAAGCTAGAAAAAGAGCTTTGATTTTCAAATCAGATCTCAAGTCCATTGCAACTTTTTAAAGCACTAGTTTTTCACAACCATCTCACACATACTTGGTTTTGTTCCACAAACAATACCAGCATCATATCATAAACCAATATCACATATCCATATCCATATATATATATATATATATATATATCTAAACATATTATCCAAAACACAAATCTAGACCAAATAACCAACTTGCAACCATATATCATCCAAACAACATGATATTTCAACACGAAAAACACTATAATTCAATAACATATAGATCATTAAAACAAGTTGTTTTCTTTTCCAAAAACCTTAGTTTTACTCACAGATTATTTTTTAAATTAAAGAGAACTTTTACCGAAACTTGAAAAGACTTTAGAATTTTGCAAAATTTGAAACTTTTGGTTGCTCGAACACCTAGATGGGCTCGGCCAAGTGGACTTGGCTCGGCCTAAGCCTTATTGGGAATAACCATGGTTGATGTTGGCTCGACCATCATGGTTTTGGGTTGGATGTGCTTGAGTTTTGGAAGAGAAGGTGTTGTAGGAGATGTAGAAATGTTTTTATGAACTAAGGAAGAGATTTAAGCCAAAAAAGTGATTTTCTCTATTTTTAACATTATGAAGAGGAAGACATTGATGCTTTACCTCAAGCTCTTAGGAAATTTTAGAGTGAACAGGAGGGTTGTAAAATGAAAAACATGAAAGAGTAATGGTATTTATAGGCTTAGGAGATTAATTAAAAATTATAAGTGTTTAAGATAAAATATATGTATGCATGCACTACCATACTTCCTTCCTCCCCTCAAATCCGTCCACTACACCCCCTTGCTTTCAACTATTCATGCCGTGTTCTCTACTGTACTTGTGTTGAAAATATGTATTTTTGTATGTTATGTATACATACATACATACATACATACATATATATATATATATATTGAAAAATGGGTACATTTATTAATAACTAATGAATACAGGTACATGCATTTGTGTAATGCAGTAACTCAAATACACAACACTTACATTCACCAACCCTATATCCAACAAACAACCCAATCCAGCCCAAATACTAAAGCCTAAATTTGACTTAAAAAAACATGGTACATTCCTGTACACATCACAGCCATAATACACATTAAACAGTTTCCTATGTACAACATACAAGCAGAAGCCAAGCCCATTTTGCAATGTATCCCAGTTGAAAACGCATGACTTTTTCCTGCTGCCCTATCACCTCTGGGGAGGTAGATCGTCAAGATGTCATAAAGTCACTTCCAAAATGACAAAGTGAAACTCGACCGTCGTATTTTCATCCGCATAAATTTTAACATAGAAGACCACGGATTCACCTCACAAAACATAGGGATAACATAGACATTGAGCGCAAATCCCGATTCATGTCACTTTTATTTGAATATGTATGAGGCCTAATACACGTCCCAAAATTTCAAATCACTGATACTCCAAACTCGTGTTGCCTAGGTTCCTCTGTTGACATAATTTCACCCTTATATGCAATGTCCTGATGCTCATGGTTCAAGACATACTCACTGCAATGAACGAACTGTAAACCATTTACCTCAGCACCATATTCTAAATCAAACTAAAATCTGAAACGAAACCTTCATCTCCATTATTATGATTAGAATATCAAACCGAGTTAATGAGTTAAGAACTACACAGCCCTGAATACAATTCTGTTGGCCTCGCTCGCCATGTCTAAGGGCCATGAGTCTGTGGCCAAGGATGCGCCTTATTCAACCTGATACTCAATCCACACATTTTAACTAAGATTCTCAAATTCTTGGCTTGAAAGGAAAGGCGGAGGTAGTCGAATGATACAGCGTTCAGATACCATAAACAAAATTTCCAAAACCTATTACAACTATGTTGAAAATTCCATATGCTACAACTATAGAAAATTAGATCGAACCTGATGATATAGGGAAAAGCGGCATCGACAAGCAGTTATAGTGGGCCTCTCCCAGATCTATACATTTGCCTTCATATGGCCTTAAATTTCACCCAATCATTCGATCAAGGATTAAATCGACAATCGAGCATCTGAAATCTTTAACGAATCATCATTATAGACTCTAGAAAACTAAATTCAAAGAATTGTTTCTGAATTTGGATAGTGTTGTCTCTCGAGGCAGAATTGATACGAAGAAACGATGTCAGGCGTCGAAATTGGGAAGAAAAATCCCGATGTTAAAACAAAATCGCATGTTTCTCTCCACCATGGGAGAGAAACCGTTTTTGCATTATATATATATATATATATATATAAATCTTATTTTAACTATGCACTTATATATTTAAGGAGAAGCATACACATGCATATATGAACATGTACACACCATGTTAACTTAGTTTATATTGTGTGCATATATGTTTAACATAGTGTTATAACCTTTTGAATAACTTTTAGCCAATAAAAAATTGATATTTCAGAAAATAATTTCCAGTCAGATTTTCTATTTCTCTATGAACTATATATTTTGGTAAACAAATTTTGAAAACGATTTTATTATCATTAGTAATTATTTAAAATAGTTTTATTTATTAATAAAAATTCATTTATTAATTATCTAAAATATAATCAAGTATTTATTTAAATATCGATTAAATTCCGGGTCGTTACATCTTTTGTAAGAAACTTTATTATACTAGAAAATGAATTTGAACTTTATCACCAATAGCAAAAGTTACATGTTGAGTGTCTTTATTTTATTTAAAATTGGTTAATTTATTTTTGTTCCATATTATATGATCAGTAGTACCTACGTCAATTAATCATGTATTTGTATTTTGTCACATATTTGCAATTTTAAAATTGTTTTTGATTTGGATGAGTTAAAAATGGTGCTAATGTACAAAACCTTAATTTTGGTTCTATAACAAACTGTTTAATTGAGTTAACACTCTATTTGGTCGCAGAGCTGTTATTTGGTTGAGTCCTTTGAGTAGATTCAAATCCGTCCCCTTCTATCCCTGCTCCTTTGCTAAAACCACCATAGTTATTCCCTATTTATACGCCGCCCCACTTACCTCCTCCGTCGCCATTCTTTCTAACAAGTCGGAGGTGTGAATGGGGAACCCAGCAGCTATCACAGTTGTGCCCTGCTTCTTGCAATGGTCATACAACTTGGTCCTTGAAGCTCCCTTCCCTTTGGTGTGTCCTTGAAACTAGGGTTTGAGTACTTTACCTGAAACGCCTTATTCTCTTGATTTTTTTTTATTGTCGATGGTGCGTGAGTGCTCATCGAGATTGCTCACTACGACAGAAAGGACTTTTTACAATACAGAATAAACGCTGTGAAATCATATTATGACGTTTTGATAAACGGTGTCTAACGACATGCTGTTAAAATAAAGATACTTTTAACAGCATAACATAAATGCTGTAATGGTATCTCTTTATAATGTTTATTGAACATCAAGAATAATATTCTGTAACGTTTATTATATGTCATTTTAAATTTTCTACAGCGTTTGTTTGTGATTTTAGTAACTATTGACAACATATTTATATTGCTATTAATTTTATTTTACAACATTTTTGCATGTTGTTATTTGTATTACATTATGAATATTCTTATATTACAACATGTAATAAATGTTGTGTTTTGTTGTTTAATGCTATCAATACTTTCACATGTACCTTTCACATCCCAATCTCACTTTTGAGTTTATATATAAATATATAATTGAAGATTGGATGATATCTAATATTTAACTCATACAACAATATCTAAAAAATCAATATACAAATTCCAAAAACAAACAACAATTAAAATGCAAATCATATCATATTCAAAAATCAAATATCATCACATGAAGTTCTCACATATTCTAAAACCAAGTTCATACAATTCCATAAACCATGTTTTCAAAACATCCATACAACATGTTTTGACAATAACTATACACCATGTTTTGAGAAAATGCACAAAGCCAAAAAAAACTATCACTTCTTACTACACTAAAACGAACATCAACATCTTGCTACTACTTTGCACCAAAATCTTCATTTACCTATACAATAAATAAATAAAACAATTAGCGATAAAAAATGTTTCAGATTTTGCCATAGATACTAAGGTGAACGCCAACGAAATTTTGAGTCGAATGCATCAAATTCTGAGGCATTCGCCTCATGGTATATTAGGTGAATGCCTCGGACTTTTACAGTTAATGCCTATGTTTTTCTAAGGAAAATGCCTAAGAACTCTAAGGCAGTGAAAAGGCTAGTGATCCAATACAAATGTAGAGCATGTGTCTTTTTCTATCTGTGAAATAAACTTGAAAATAATTGATAAAAGTAACAATATCAGCATAAACTTAGAACAAATAAGTGAGAATAAATGAACTAGAGAGCTAACTGTATGCTTTTTCTAATTTTCCTAAGGTATTGTTTCATAGTGCTTAATTGAGATAATGCTTTCCATCAGGTGACTAGGTCAGACTAAAGGAGTCCACCAAGTGCATCATCAACACATTTATAGCTTATAACCATTTCAGTAATCGGTTCATTAGTGCAATTGCACTAAATGCAGGGGTTGCTTATCTTTGTGAAATTCACAACCAAAATAATAATAATACTTATCATAAATGAACATGGATGAGATTTAAAGGTAAGGTCGTAATTTGGATTGAATTCGGTGTAGGTTCTGTTATGACTATGACAACGTACGGTACCTCATACTGGAATACATTATATTCCTAATATTATGCAATGAAAAAAAAGGTATTAGCAAGTTGCCTCTAGGTGTAGGTAATAGATATATATGTATGTACATACATATATATATATATATATATACATATATATATGTACATACATATACACACATATATATATATATATATACATATACATATATGTATATATAATTACATATATATATATACATATACATATATGTATATATAATACGACCTGGCCTCTATGTGGTTAGTAAAATCCTAGCACTTTATACATGTAAAACAAGAAGCAGTATGCAAAACAAAATCAATTTAATTGTGTTGTTCTCCTAGAATATTATACATGGTACACAAACAACATATATATATATATATATATATATATATATATATATATATATATAATACGACCTGGCCTCTATGTGGTTAGTAAAATCCTAGCACTTTATACATGTAAAACAAGAAGCAGTATGCAAAACAAAATCAATTTAATTGTGTTGTTCTCCTAGAATATTATACATGGTACACAAACAGCTAGCTCGCCTGAGAGCGGTATCATATGTTGTTGTGAAAACATAACAGAACTAGTATGTGTATACAAGATAATATATTCCAACGGAATAATGATCAATCATGCAGATTGTAGCATCTAGCCTCCATGGATTTTATCACCTAATATATATTTGATACACGGCCTATTTTGTTTATCAAAATTAAACAAATAAGTATGTTGATGCATAACCGAAGTATAATTCTGCAAAAGTAAAAGAAAAGTGAAGTGCACGGACTGAAGACTTGAAAAAAAGAATTTGATGTTTTAATGATGCATTACACTACCCAATCCTATAATAGTATCGAACCAATAACAGATGATTTCTCTTTTAGATATTAAAGAAAATTAATATATTTAGAAAAGCTATTGGCAGAGATCAATGAATAAAAACTATTTAAAGTTACTCACCTTCTGGCGCATATCCATCTAAATTTTTGTTCGAGCTCGCGTAAATCCACCAAAAACATCTATGCAATAAAAATAATAGTTAATCATATATAATGAAATGTGAAAGCGAATGTGAATATCAGAAAACATGAATGTAATATTAAGCATATATAATGAAATACAATAGGTAGGGTGTTATCCTTTAGTTCAATGCACACTATTAGTACTGATTTCTTTCCTTTGTAAAATATTTTACCCCTTTCTATTACATTTATCATTAGGATGATTTAAGTTTGATGTTTAAATTGTGTTAATCATCATCATTGTCATTTTCATTATCATTGTCATTATTTCTTTTAGTTTTCTTTTTTTCCATCGGAAAAAAAGAAAAAATTATGTTAGGTTTGATTCACAAAAATAGGTCCAAATATACGTAATAAAAATTTGAGTACACGTTAAATATGCTGGCCTACTGCCAGTCATTGTGCACTGGGTAACCCAACTAAAAGAACGTCATGTCTAGTTTGGCATGGAAATGCTTTAGTGCTTCCATAAAAAACACAAGAGCTTGATCATATGATAAGAGAGAGAATGATGAACAAAATTCATTTGAGTTTTTAGAGCAATCTGAATGTGTACATCAAAGTGATGAAATGGGAAATGGAGCTAAGAATTTGATAGAAAAATTTGAAGGGTTTAAGCCAATAATGAATGATGATGGGCCACATTGCGCTACACAAATTTCAGGACATAAAATTCTGTATAAAATATATAAAATATTATCGATCCTCCATCTTTCAATAATCAACAAAAGTTAATGATATACAATATGCGGTAAACACTTGATGAATATTTGCATTGACTAATAATCAGTGTGTACACATGAAATCCTAACTCAATGATCACTAGTATGATTTGATAAGTTCAAACCACTAATTACCTTTTCTTTGACATAGACAAAACAATAACTAAATATTTCACCAATTAACCAAAACATAATACCATTCTCTCTGGTTCAGCATTTATCATCTTTAGAAAATCCCTTTCAGTACCAAATTCAGCACAATATGCATTTTTATTAAATACAAAGCTATATAAAGGTAGAGAAGTAAAAACAATTTTGTTGTTAAAGACAATCTCAATTAAACAGTCTACCTCTCAAGGAGCCATGGCTGCCATGAATATTCAGAATAACCCAATATTTTGTGAAAACCCTGATTAGTATTCTAGGAATTCTTCTTCTCCCCTCCTCAATTATCCAACCTCTCCTCCTCATGATCTCTCTCTTAAATCTTAAAGATAAACATTCGAATCAAGAAAATGATGGTTTTCTACTGGTTAAAAACCGTCGCAACCGTACTCTACATAAACCTCAGAGGCATTTATATCCTCTGGAAATATCAGATCGAAACAGCCTTGAAGGGATATGGCCTCCAAGACCAAAGGAACAATAGTTGTACCACCTGCAATCATAGAAGAAGAAAATGGAGTAACTGTTAGTAACCCAGAATACTCAAGATATCTAAAACAAGATAACTTACTATCATCATGGTTACTATCATCCATCAGCGCAAGTCTATTATCACAAATTGTTGGATGCAACTCCTCGTATGAAATTTGGTCATCAATAGAACAGATATTCAGCTCACAATCAGCAGCAAGAATTATGCATTTTAAAAGACAGTTGCAAAATTCAAAAAAAAAATGATGTGCCAATGAGAGAATATCTTGCAAAGATCAAGAACTTATGTGATAGACTTAATGCAATTGGTCACAAAATTTCTGAAAGCGAGCAAATCCTCACCATAACCAATGGATTTGATGATGAATATGAATCAGTGGTAACTTTCATAGCTTCACAACAAATTCTACCAAATTTACAGTCTGTTCAATCTGCTTTACTTGCTCATGAGGGCAGAATTTAACAAAGAAAGGCTATGCGAAGTGAATTCTCAGTAAACTATGCTAGCAGTTCAAGAAACAAAGTGCAACAGGGCAACACAGCAAATCAAGAAAGGAAACCAAATGGTCAGAGAAATAATTATACACAAAGAGGAAGGGGAAGAGGAAGATGGAGCAACAACAACAATAGAGTGAAGTGCCAAATTTGTGAGAAATTTGGTCATATAGCCAGCAAGTGCTATTTCAGATTTAATAAAGATTTTACTGCTACACAGCCAACTCAAGGAAACCCCAATATCAACATGACACAACTGGATCAACAGCAGAAAAACAAAAATGAAAGTTCCAGGACTCAGCCAATCAATTCAGATGAAGCTAGCCAGTTTAGACAACACAAACATGGATGATTGGTATCCAGATTCAGGAGCAACCAATCATGTGACAAGTAACCTTCAAAATCTCAACTTAGGCAACAAGAATTACACAGGTATGCAAGCTATACATTTGGGTAATGGTGAAACAACAAGTATATCACATGTTGGCATAGGAACTATTCAAGGTAAAAGAGAATTATATTTAAACAATTTATTGAGAGTTCCTGAGATAAAAAAGAATTTAATTAGTGTATCTCAATTTGCTAATGACAACAAAGTATACTTTGAGTTTCACCCAACCTTTTGTTTAGTTAGAGATTTGCTAAGTAAAGATATATTATTGCAGGGTAGTTTGAGTAAGGGACTGTACAAATTTAATGCTGTGAAGAAATCTGAACCTACAGTGAAGGAATATTGGTGCAACAATGTTCACACCAGTGTTCAAAATAAAAGAAATATTTTAGATCATTGGCATTGTAAACTAGGACATCCTAGTATGAAAATTGTAAAAAGATTTCTGATGGATAATAAATTTTCTTTTCCAAATAATGATATTTATGACATATGCACACACTGTCAATTAGGTAAAAGCCACAAATTGCCTTTCAATAATTCTGAAACTACATATAAAAATCCTTTTGAATTGATAGCTGCAGATCTATGGGGACCAGCCCCATTGAATTCCACTCAAGGGTACAGGTACTACTTATCTTTTGTTGATGCTTATAGTAGATACACATGGATATTTTTTCTCAAATCTAAGTCTGAAACTCATGATGCCTTAATTTAGTTTATCACATTAGCTGAGAAGCAGTTTAATTACAAGGTAAAAATTATGCAAACTGATGGAGGGTCTGAATTTTACCCACTTAAGAAATATTTCCAAAACAAAGGTATATTACACAGAGTCACTTGTCCTTACACATCTGAGCAAAATGGGCTTGTTGAAAGAAAACATAGGCACATAGTTGACACAGGCCTAACACTTTTATCACAAGGGTCTTTACCATTAAAATATTGGCAAGAGGCATTCACCACAGCTGTTTATCTTATAAACAGGATGCCAAGTAAAGTGCTAGAACATAAATGTCCATATGAAAAATTATACAGTATTAAACCTGATTATGATGTTCTTAAAACCTTTGGATGTTTATGTTTTCCCTGCCTAAGGCCATACAACAAAAATAAATTAAGTTTGAGGTCAAGCCCTTGTACTTTCCTAGGGTATGCTACTAACCAAAAGGGATACAAATGTCTTGACAAAAATGGTAGGATATATATATCAAGACATGTTATGTTTAATGAAAATAATTTTCCTTTTGCAGATAAAATACTAGTAGACAACAGAAACACAGCATATCAATGTACTGATTATGCCAAAGTATGCTTGCCTACTATACCAGAATTAACCATTCAAGAAGAACAGAAAAGCAATGGCAGACTTGAAAGATCTCAATCTACTGCAGAAACAAAGTCTGATTACAGTACAAATGATACACATGAGTGGCCAGCACAACAACTTGAAGAAAATGATGAAGCACAAATATATGATAATTCAACATCTAGCCATAATACACCAGCAGTCATAGAGATTACACAGCATATGAAAGAAACTGGGCATCATATGATGACAAGGTCGAAAAGTGGAATTTTTAAGCCTAAAATATACAATGCAAGTACTGAAATCATGGAACCAGTCACATATGAGCAAGCAGTTAAAAACATTGATTGGAGAAATGCCATGAAAGATGAATATGAAGCATTAATAAAAAATCAAACATGGGATCTTGTGTCACCACCAAAGGATAAAAACATCGTTGGATGCAAATGGACCTATAAGGTCAAAAAGGATGCTAGTGGAAAAATAGCAAGGTTGAAAGCAAGGCTAGTTGCTAAAGGCTACTCCCAACAATTTGGTTTTGATTTTAATGAAGTTGTTTCTCCTGTTGTTAAACCCACTACCATAAGAATTGTTCTCACCATAGCATTAAACAATCAATGGAAAATTAGGCAGCTGGATGTACAAAATGCTTTTCTCAATGGAGACTTACAAGAAGAAGTATACATGCATCAACCAAAAGGATACATAACAGAAGGAAATGAAGAAAAAGTCTGCAAATTATGAAAAGCTATTTATGGCCTCAAACAAGCATCAAGAACTTGGTACGAAAAGCTCAAAATAACATTAGAAAAACTGGGATTCAACCCAACCAAGGCAGACAACTCTTTATACATCAAAACCATCAATCATGAAGTGACATACATATTAGTATATGTTGATGACATCCTCATTACTGGAAGTAATGAGAGTGACATTGTCAAAGTCATACAATTATTGGATCAAAACTTTGCAATCAAAGACTTGGGGACACTTGATTATTTCCTAGGAATCAAAATTAGCAGGCCATCTCAAACAGAAATGTTTTTATCTCAAAGACAATATGCTTCAGAAATTTTGGCTCGTGCTAACATGGATGAGGCTAAACCTCTACCCACACCTATGGTCACTAACTTACAGTTATCCAAAAGTAAGGGAGAACCCATTGACAATGTCAAACAATATCGTAGCATTGTTGGAGCTCTACAGTACCTAACCATTACTAGACCAGATCTATGTTACAGTGTAAATAAGGTTTGCCAGTTTATGCAAAACCCCCTAGATTGCCACTGGAGGGCGGTTAAGCGTATTTTGAGATATGTAAAAGGTACTCAAAACTACGGCGTACTGTTGACTCGAAGTAAAGAGGTAAATATACAAGCTTATAGTGATGCTGACTGGGCTAGCGACGTCGATGATAGAAGATCAACCTCGGGCTACTGCGTTTATATGGGTGGCAACCCAATCTCTTGGTGCACCAAAAAGCAATCGACTATATCACGATCGAGCACTGAAGCTGAATACAGATCAGTGGCAAGCACAGCAGCCGAGGTTACATGGTTAGAAACCCTAATTCATGACTTAGGGCTCGAGCTAAAAGGGAAGCCGCTGATTTGGTGCGATAATATGAGCACCATCTCCTTATCTTCCAACCCAATCCAGCACTCGCGAACTAAACACATCGAAATCGACTTATTCTTTGTTCGTGAAAGAACATCCACTGGAAAACTAGAGATCAGACATGTTCCCTCCTTCTATCAGTGCGCCGATATTCTTACAAAGCCATTATCTTTCAAAAATTTTGCGAGATTAAGAGAGGAAATGAATGTTACTGATGGCAGTAAATTTCATGGCGGCGGGAGAGAAAGAGCTGGAACCCTAGCTTGAATTGAGGGTGGATATTATGAATTCGTCTATTATGTGTTTTATCTTATCTATCCAAGACAACTCCTGAATTCTATCTCAGCCATTCATTCCAATGGACAAGATCAACTTCTTGTGATAATTGTGGATTACCGGTCTGGGCCTTGGGCCGTATTCTTCTTGTATAAATACTTATAATATGTCATTCTGTTTTGTACTGAGAAATATTGTAATACATCATATTTTTATAATACTAGAGGCCAGTAACTCAAGGGCAATTTTAGAGGCCAATGATGTAGAATCACCCAAGATTTGCACCTATAATCAGATAAACTCTCAGATTCAGTTTCATAATAGATTAGATAATGCCTCAAGAAGTCTCTCTAAAGAAACAACCAGCAAACCAGCATTTCTTGAGCGGATCTTGTCAAGAAAGGAGGGTTAAATTCATATGTAGATCTGAGCTATCATGCTCCAATGAAAATTGGAGACAAAAAATTGTTGTTTTAAAGGAGGAAATCAGTCGAAGAACTAAGGAAAAATAGGGAAATTCAATAGTTTCTTATGTGTTCGGTCCAAGACCGTATTATCATCATTTCAGGGAATTCGTTCACAAAACATGGAACTCAGCAGAAAAATTCGAAATATATACTAGAAATAATGGGTTTTTTATCATCAGCTTTGCTATAGAATCAGATTGCAGCAAGATAATTCAAGGTGGTCCCTATTTTATTAATTGTAAACTCATTATACTAAAGAAATGGGACAAGAAAATGATTCTTAACCGTGATCTATTGTCCACCTATCCAGTTTGGATAAGATTACCAGAACTCAATCTCAGATTATGAGACAAAGACTCTTTTGCGGTGATAGCTAGTGCTATAGGCACCCCTATAAAACTTGATGAGCCTACAGCAAATGAAACAAGACTCAGCTATGTCAGAATTCTGGTGGAAATCAATGCTAGCGACATCCCTCCAGAATTCGCCTATATCAGTATGCATAAAATATCACTCAAAAAATAGAATACGAGTGGATACCCCCTAGATGTTCGAAATGTGCCTGCTTCAACCATCTCACAGAAATCTGCTCATCAAAACTCATTTGGAAAGAAAAAGAAATACTGAAAACTAACGATATTCCAAAAAATTATGCTTCAGAAGACCCAAGAACTGTTAAAGATCATTCTATTCAAGAAATGATTATTGAGACAAATCAAGTTTCATTGCCTCAACATGAAAATCCTGATAATCAAATCTTGGCCCCAAACAAATCTCAATCTTTGGGTAAGAAGAAGAAAACCTTCTTAATACTGAATCTGAAAATGATGATATGGAAATCATTCATATTTCTGAGCAAATTGAGACACCTCTACAAGCGGTTTCAAAGAATACAAACAATACTGGAAAAGAAATTAATGTCGCCAAAGAAACTAAACATCAGAATACTGACTCTACTGCTAAAATGGTTTCAAATGGCATAAACATGGAAATCACATAGAATGCAACTCAGAATTCAGGGGATTATAATTTACAGTTCATGGATCAACCCCCCTTTCATGAAGATCCAAGTTTAATTACAGACAATTTTTTTTAAATAGTTCAGGAATTTCAACTATGTTATCAAAAAGTTGTCTACACAAGCATTCTGAGCCCTCTACAGCTTTTATTGAGAATGTTGGCCTATTACTCTCATCATCTTCCTCCCCTATTAATAACAAAAGGAAGAAAGCCAAGAAAAAGTGCATAAAAGAAATACTGGACAGTGATAATCATGAAACTTCTATAACAAAGAGCTTTGAGAAAAAATACATCATCAAAAATCCAGATTGGGAAAAATTCCTAAAAGTGCAAGGAAAAAAGAATATAAGAAAAGAGGAGGGAAGGTTATTGATAGTATTGAAACAAGCAGCAATTCACCACCAAAGCTGAAGTGATATGATTTATATATATCCTTTATTTTTTATTAATGTCTACAATAACTTGGAATGTAAGGGGTTTAAACTCCCCTGAAAGAAAACTTGACTTTTCAAAACTTTTATGTACTTATAAGCCTGGCATTATAGGTATTTTAGAGCACAAGCTTAAGGACTGTAACTTAACAAATTTTCAAAACAGGTTTCTTCATAATTGGAACTCTATTAATAATAACTCAATGGGGGGTAATGGCAAAATTATGGCCATTTGGGACCCTAACATATGGGATTTATGCCATTATCTTCCTAATTTTCAATACATTGTTGTTTTAAAAACAAAGGGGGGTTGCAACTAATAGTTACATTTATTTATGCCTCTAATTTTGAGAAAGATAGATTTTTATTGTGGGATAAGCTGATTACTTTAAATAATAACATTAACAACTCTTGGATTTTAATTGGTGATTTTAATACTGTAATGAAGGCTTCAGAAAAAAAGGTGGAATTCCAATTCCTTTTAGAAAATTGGAATTCTTCTCTAACTTCATGCTTAAAATAGGCTTAATTGAACCAAATATCAAAGGTAACAAGTTTACTTGGAAACCTGGAGAGTTTAGAAATATTAATTGCAAACTGGATAGAATTCTTGTTAATCATTTTTTTATAAATAAATTCCATATTTTTAAATGTTTTACCTTACCCCAAGAAACTAGTGATCATACCCCCTTGCATCTTATTTTTTCTCAAAATAATTTTGCCAAAAACAATTTTCCTTTTAGATATAAAAATGGTTGGGTTTATAATAAGGAATACAGTCAGGTTATTAAAAACAAATTTCAATCTTTAGTTAGTGGCTCTGCCCAATTTAAATTCAGAAGTTTATTGCATCAAACCAAGGCTAAATTAAAAACTTGGAATAAAAATAGCAACAACAATGAAATAAATCAAATTAGGTTGGAATGCGAGAGATTGCAAGATAACATAGACTTTAATAGCTCAGACTCAAACCAAATCAATGAATTTTTTCATATGCAGAAAAAGCTTGCAAACTCTTTACATATAGAAGCTGCTAACCTTAGACAGAAAGCCAATGTTGACTGGCTTTCTAGTGGTGATATTCTTAGAAAAAATTTCTATGTCGAAATGTCTAGTAGAAAATACTGTAATGACATAGGAAAACTGTTAAATGATAATGGGGTTATTATCGATGAAGCTTCACAGTTAAAAATTGAAGCTTCTAATTATTTCTCTGATCTTTACAACTCTAATGGTAGCCCATATATATTTCCCAAAATTATTCCCAAATTTTTGCTGCATGATAATAGTAAAGATATTCTTCTTGCCCCTATTAATATAGAAGAGATTAAAAAATCAAGAAAGGAGTCCCAGATCCCTGTTTTTTATGTTGTTATAGAAAAAGTCCCTGCAGAAATTAATATTTAAATTTGGTCCCTATTTTTGAAAAATAAAAAACGCAATGTGTCGTGCACTTATCTGATAGAAAATGCAAGTTAACTTGCACTTTTCTGTTTCTGAAATCATTTTCAAAATTTTCAAAATTTTCAAAATTTTGAAAAGTGCAAGTATCTTGCACTTTCTATCAGGAAAGCGCAAGCTAGTTTGCACTTTTTGATTTTAAATTGTTTTTCAAAATTTTTGAAATTTTTGAAAAGTGCAAGGTAACTTGCACTTTTTATCAGGAAAGCGCAAGCTAGTTTGCGCTTTCTGATTTTGAAATTTTTCTAAAATTTTTAAAGAATTTACAAAGCGCAAGCTAATTTGCACTTTCTGATTTAGAAAAAACAAGGACCAAATTTACATACTTATTTCTACAGGTACTTTTCTTGTAACAAAATCAGAAATAGGGACCTTTCGTACAAAGTCCCTTAAAAAAATTATTATTTCTGCCAAAGATGACAAAAGCCTAGGCCCTGATGGCTTTGGGGCTAAATTTTACAAAACACATTGGTTAAAGCTAAAGAGTTTTATTTTTGAGGCAGTTAATGAGTTTTTCTCCTCTAGCAAGCTTTTAAAAAGTTTCAATCATACTTTTATTACTTTAGTGCCTAAGATTAAAAACCCAAACTATCTTGGTGATTATAGACCAATTGCTTGTTGCAATTTCTTTTATAAAATCATTACTGCCATTTAAGCAGCAGAATAAAAAAATTCCTAAAATATCCCATTTCTTAAAACCAATGTGCTTTTATCCCTGACAGATACATTGCTGAATATACTCTTTTGGCTCATGAATTACTAAGAAATTTTAACCAAACTAGGAACAAATGAATGTGTATTAAAATTGACTTATATAAAGCATTTGATAAAATCAATAGAAATTTCATAATTTATATAATGAGTTAGTTAGGTTTCAGTGAAAAATTCTGCAACCTAATCAAAGAATGCATTTGTAATGTATCATACTCCATTCTTATAAATGACTCCCCTTGTGGGTTTATAAAAAGTAATAGGGAAATTAGGCAAGGAGACCCTTTATCTCCTTATTTATTCACTATAGCCATGGAATATCTTACATTACAAATGGATAACGAGAAACTTATTAAAAATTTAAAACCAATTAAATCAGTTATCCCCTGTATTATTCATCTTTTATATGCTGATGACTTATTAATTTTCCTAAGAGCTAACATATAGAATGTTGTGATCATTAAGAAACTAATTGCTAATCTTAAAGATTTAGCAGGTCTTCAAATTAATGACAGTAAAAGTAAGATATATTTCAGTAAGTCATGCAGCAATATTCAGGAAATTATTAGTATTCTCAAATTTCAGCAAGGTGATTTACCAATTAACTATCTTGGGCTACCTCTTAGTTGCAATAAAATCAAAGACAAAACCGTGTCAAGATTCATGACATTATTCAAATCAAATTAGACAGTTGGTCTAGCAAGCTTCTATCAATAACAGGTAGAATAGAACTCATTCACACTGTCATCACAGCTATTGTCATATATTGTATGCAATCTCACAACATTACAATCAATACAATAGAGAAAATTGAAAAGTTATGTGCCAACTTTATTTGGAGTGGAAAGCATCACAAAGTTTCTTGGAATATTATCACCAAAACAAAAAGGGCTGGAGGATTAGGCATTAGAAATTTCAAAGACTTAAATGAGGCATGAAATTACAAACTATTCTAGATATTTTTAGAAGGCAACTCTCTTTGGGCAAAATGGATGAAAGCCGTATATGTCAAGAATAAGAACTTTTGGAATATTACAGTGGAAAAATACCATTATCATACTTGAAAAACTATATTAAATTGTAGAGAAACTGGTATAAAACTGATTGAAAGAAAATTCAAGGATGGCAAACAAACAAGTCTTTGGTTTGATCCATGGATCTATGGAAAATCTCTAATTAATTTGGTTGGATGGAACAATATTTATCGGTTTGGAGAAGCTAATGCAAAAGTGGATAGTATTATACAAAATTATTTATGGAAAACTCAGCTACAACCAACAGCTTATATTTTCAATTCTTCTATTAGTAAAATATAGAAATTGATTCAAGTCATAATGAAGACAAATATGTTTGGAAACTATCCAGTAAAGGGAAATTTTCTTTTAAAAACACATGGGATTATATCAAAGGCATAGATATGGAAGTTGATTTGTTCAAAACTATTTGGAATAATGCAAATTGTCCCAAAATGGCTCATTGCACCAATTTTTCTATATTGAATCGCCTACCAACAAGAGATAGATGTGCTAAATGGGACAAAAATATAGTAAATACAAAATGTCTTCTATGTCAGAAAGAGTTTGAAAACATAGATCATCTTTTCTTTGACTGTTCTTATTGTAGACATATTTGGTTTGTTACCAAAAATAAATTAAAGCTCAACCAGCAATTAGCACTCCAGAACATTAGAGACATTATTAAGAAAATTCAAACTACTTTTAAAGGAAGGAAAAAGGATTTCGATAAAGCATGTGTTATTCTAACCACAACAGTCTACTTTATTTGAAATGAAATAAATAACAGACTTCATCAAAATAAAGAAACTGACTATACGCATCTTTGGAAAGCAATTGAAATTGAATCCAATATCATACTTCAAAAGTTTAAAAACTTCCACAATCATTGTATGTAAAGCCAAAGCTCAAATGAATCAGACAATTATGATATTAGGGTTGAAGACTAATTACTAAACGGAAAATTCTCTTATGAAAATTCACACCATTCATACTCTTCCAGAGAGTCTAGTGCTTTAGAAGGACATCAGGGCAAAGATTTCATTCAAGTCAAAGTTGATGGTAGCCATTCTCTTGTCCAAACCAGAGAACCTCTCTGCAAGGGAAGAAAGCAACCACTCAATTTTAGTAATAATAATGTCAATTATAATAATATCTCTAATAACATGTTTTACTTACCTGATTTGAACAGAGGAGGCCGCTCTCTCAATTGTGAACTTGATCTTTCTGACAACACACAATTGACAAATATCAACAATGTTCTAAGTGCTCCTCAATCAGGAGACATCAACTTGCTTGATAATAGTTACTTATCTGAAAAGATCGATAGGGTTGGTTTATGCAATTATTCATATAGATGCATACAGGAAAATAGCATGAAGATAGATAACTGCAAGGGAAGTAACGAGTCAAATTTTAATAATCACAATTTTAATGGACAATAATTCGAATTCTAACCTTCCTATTTTTTTACCTGGTAAATCTGGAGGCTATTGTGACTATAAAAGTCTGCAAGAGCACGATAGAAAGCTGCAATGGGCTATCAATGATCAAAAATTTAGATACAGCCATTATAAGAGCAAAATAAACAATCAAGTATTTCACTTATCTAATTGGTAGAGAAGTGAAAGCAGCATGATGTCTGATTTTAGGAGTTCATCTATTATTAAGCATAACAGCAGCAAGTTTAAAGCTTGCATTGCCATAGCCTCCAAAGCTATCTGCAAGTCAGCAAGTTGTGACAAGCAGCTTCTAGATCTAAGGCCTAATAAAGTTTCAAGTAGTGGTTCGTCCTCGCGAGTCGAAGCAGAAGTGAAAACCACTCAAGTGAGAGATTTTCACTCCATTTTGGAGCTTCGAGGGATGCAAGGTGCTGAGATGAAAAATTGAAAGCTCCTTAAGCCTCTAATTTGGCTTAAGCAAGTTCTTGTGGAGTTTACAGCTGAATCACTCATGGCGTTCAGCCATCGTTTTGTTTTCTATTCGAGTTTGAGGAGACGCCGTTATGCCTTAATTTGTTTCTAGGGTTTGTGTTTTTGTGTATGTGGTATCGGGTATCAAGAATATGGTTTACCCGATTTATCCCCTTTTTGTATCTCTCTGGGATTGGCTCATTTATCAATTTTAAAAAAAAACTATATAAAGGTCAATTTGTTATATCAAATCATTAGAGGAATATGTTTGTCCTAGGATATAGCCTTTAGTTAACAGTGTATATCAATCCTCTCTTCTTTATTTTATACTCCATTCTTATTTAATTATTATAAATATCAGAAATTAAGCAAGCCTAGAATATTGTATCGCACTTATGCAAATAAAGATTTTGGATTAATTTATTCACAAGTGTTTAGGACAAAGGAGGAAAATAATAATAACAAAAATAACATGTACTATAAATTTAAGACACGTACTTTTTTCTTAATCCATCATATGTTTAGGGATATAACAAGTCTTTGATATGTAACCATAATACCATCTTTTTGTTAAATTTTGGTGATACAAAATCACAAATATAAGGAAACAAATATGCAAAAGGGAAAGTAATCACGTTTTTTCATTATGGAAATGCATAATTGGATTGCATTTGAATGAGATGACAAGGAATATATTGGTCATATATACAAAATCACAAATAGAGGGAAAGAAATATGCAAAAGAAAGAAAGAGAAGATTTTGTTTCCCCTAATTAACTGTCATATTGACTATGTTTATTTCTTTCTCTAATTGCTAATCAAATTATTTTTTGTCATCTAATGTTAACTTGGGCATTAAGTAATTGATTATATAAATAGAGATTAGAAGAGACGGTGAAAGTATGGTGGAAAATCTATTTTCTAATTCCCTTTCTCAATTTGGTTATTGATTCAATGGTATTTTGTTTATTTTAGCTTTGTTCTATTAATTGTAAACAAAAAATTTGGTGAATCAATAAAGTGGGTGGTTGGGTGGAATATCTTGTCTTATTGCTTTTAATTTCAATTTCGTCTTATTTTTAATCCAAGTTATCTCTTTGTGATTTGGGTGACAAAGATCCGTTGATATAAGCTTCCGCAAAGCGCTACCATTTTTGCACAACAGATTGGTATTAGAGTTAGGCGATTTGTTCAGATTTTTGCATCAATGGCTTCTAGAAAGAGCGGTAGATCTGGTGGTGATTATGCTATTACTCATTTGGATGGAAAAAGGAGATTTTGTGCAATATGGAGTGGAGGAGATTATGTTGAGAGAGAAGAGTGTTCCAGTCTTGGAAATTTGATGATAAGGAGTTTACTGTGTTGAAGAGACATCTGGATTTGGGAACATGTATCTGCTTTATGGCTCGATGTTGATGTGAGAGTCTTATGTTGATTTCCATGGGAAATTTATTGTTTGGCAGATAAGGTATGTGGAAGGAGAGAGATTTGTCTTGTATACAGAGATTTGGATCAGCCTTGTTATGTCTGTTGGCCTTTTGTTTTCTAGCTCTGTATTTGATTGGTGATTGAGAGAATTTTTTGGCCTTAGTGGCTTTGAGATTATTTTGATATCTACCTTCTTTTGATTTTGGATATTTGCAACATTTTGTTAGCGAGCGGGGACATAGTCTGAGCTCGTTAGTAAGGTGTGATGGGGGGTGGCCTTGTCGGGACCCATTGGGTAAATATTCATTTTTCTTTTGTATCTCGTTAAGAGATTTTGGTTGAAGGTGGAGTTTGATTTTAAGAGTTTTACGTTGAAAAGAGAATTTGACTCGAAGTGGAGTGTTGGAAATATGTGATTTTGCATCAAGGTGGAGTGTTAAATTTTGGTGATACAAAATCACAAATAGAAGGAAACATATATGCAAAAGGGAAAATAATCACGTTTGTTCATTATGGAAATGCATAATTGGATTGCATTTGAATGAGATGACAAGGAATATATGCATACGCATGTTGTGGAATAATATATATGCAAAATATGCATATTATTTCTTTCTTCGCAATCGCATTGCTTAGGGATTATTTTCTTCCATCTTTGGAATGAGTGAATTACTTGCTATGTTTGCGCGATTTGTTACCATTGTAATTTGCCTCCATTATCTTTTTACCATATCTTGGTAATTTGATTGATGACTCACATGAATTTACATTGGCTATATATTAAGGGTAGACTTTATTGTAAACCCATCCTGGTATTCAGCTAGTGATCTCCAGATAGAGTGTCTCTTTTTTGTTATCCCTAATTGGGGCTTTGGTATGTAAACTCTTATCTTGTAATCTCTTGTAATTCTCTCAAGTGTAATAAAATCTCTCTTCTTTGGACTAGACGTACACTATCTAGATGATAGTGGAACCAGTATAAATATTGTGTGTCTTCTTTTTTTTATAGTTATTTACTATTTATTTGGAGTATAGAATAATTGATGCTAGATTAAGTGATGTTCAAATTGGAAAATCTAGATCCTGTTTATTGTTTGCAATTTTTGCACAACACTTTTAACCTGGACTATAGTTATAAACAATAAATTGTTATGATATAACAAATTTATTCACATATCATGGTCAGACTGAGTCTGAATTCACAATATTTTACTTGATTCGGTCTATTCTTAAAGAAAGTTTTACATAAAACCCAGACTTGACCAAACGGAATATTTTTGCAAATATCAACAAATGGAACATGTTTATTGCACTTCCTTTTGCTTGTGTGTCAACCAGAGGAGAACTCATATATTTCAGAAACCAAATTGTTTATTCTTTTTGAGATTAAATACTCTATACATGGGCAGTTTATCAAATCAGTTTTGGTATAGTTTCACAAAATTCACCAACTCCTATTTATTATTCCATTGCATGAATGCCCCCTAGCAAATAAAAAGTAAATACTGTGCATAATTTAACCATTATAATATTTTTCATTTTATTATATGTAATTTTTATCAGCACCTGCTTTGCGTCCACATGTTAAAGGTCACCACCTGCTTTGTGTCCATATTTACAACAGAACCTAGCTTACAGATTCCACTAAGAATTAGGACATCAGTGCAAGAAATTTCCATTTAACATAATTCTAAAAATAAAAAATAAAAAATAAAAAAAACTTTCTTTTTTTAGATGAAATATGTAAATAACAAACATTAAGAAGAATAAAGCTCTACAACAAATAACTATAACGCAACACATTCTTAATGTTATTGAGTATTTTTTGTAACTCTCAAATTCGAATTCCAACAAGCACAAATGATGCAAAAAACACATATAAATGATATAAATTCATGAATTTTTGTGTGGTGTCCTTTGTTAACCTTCAACACTTAAATAAGGTTGACCTAAATTCACCAATTATTTTATGTCCATATTTACAGCAAGATTTATCTTACAAATCCAAATAAGAATTAGTACAGATCAGCTTTGCTAAAAATGAAATAATTACTTTAATAGGAAAATACGATGAGAGAATTGTCAGCGAAGTATCCTGGATGAAATGTATCGTAACTGTGCATGTAATTACTCTTTAGTAGTGCTACCTTAGCAATGTTGTCCATAATTAGGAAAAATATTCTATAACACCATATATCACTGTGGCAAAAGGAATGATTGAAATTCAGAGTTCCAGTCTCTTGAAAGTTGAAATTCTAATAACAACCCGAATAAACTTAGGCAAACATAAAAGTACAAGTGTTCAAGAAAATTACAAAAAGTGTATTTGAGCATTTTGTGTTTGTATGACCAGTAAGCACAATCAATATAAATGCATATATGATCATGAATATGCATATGGCGGTGCTTTGTAACTGAATTCTCCAATTGCCTTATGTTTATATTTACAGTAAGATTTATCTTACAAATCCAACCAAGAATTAGAACGGAACAGTACAGTTTTGTTGAAAATTAAATGACTAGCTTAACATTTGAAAACTGAACGAGCACAGAACTGTTAACAAAGCATCTTGGATGAAATGTATCATAATTGTGCATGTAATTACTGTTTAATAGTGTTATCCGCGAAAACTGTTTCAGAGTTACATAATTCCATTAGATCATTTAACTACCACGATACATGGTTGTCTGATCATTTTTTGAAAATTACATACATTTGACTACCACGATACATGGCTGTCTGATCATTTTATGAAAATTACATACATTTGACTACCACGATACGTAGAAATATACCTCCCTTAACTGACTCAGCCTCAAAACCAAGATGACGTTTTTATATAAAAAATGATTCTATACGAAATGCAGATTACGGATGTTAAGTCAGAATTAACACTAGAGAGGGGGTAAATAGTGTTTAATTAATTTTATGAATCTTTTTAAAATCTTTTCAAATTAAATCCAAACAGATGCAATTCACAAACACTGAAACAATCACAGAATCAGACACAGATGCAAATAGTAAATAAAAGCAGTAAAGGAAAGAACACACCAGAATTTTATATTGTTTCGGAGTTACCCTACATCCAGTCTCACACAATTTCTTGTGCAGATTTCTTTTCAAATATAATATCGATATTACAACCTCGATTTCAAGGCCACGAGATACACCCTCTCCTGTCTCCGAGTCTAGGGCAAACTCTCTTGATTTAACCAAACTACAAAATCAACCAATTGATTTACGGGCTACAATCACACCCAATTGATTTACGGGCCACAATCACACCGTTTTCAATCACACTTTGATAGAGAGAGACTCGATACACTTCGATCTTTCGATTTTTGATTACAAATGGTCTTATAACTCTGAATAGCACTGAGATCTTTGAGAGAGAGTGACAGAGAATCAAACTAGAGACGATCGATTTTGATTCACTTAAGATTTTGGCAGAATTTTGTTAAAGCATTTGAAATATAAGAGAATATTTGAGTGGAGAAGAAGTAGATAAGAAATCAAGAAAAACTAACTAAAAATTCATTGAAAACAACTGGTATTTTTTAGGAGAACAACAGTCATGTCCATTCGCAAAAGGTTAAGACGAATAGACACTTTTTTTGAAAATTTGAAATTTGAATTTTACGGCTACCATGTCGACATGGGGGATGAGTGATGTCGACATGCCTATATTATTTTTGAAAATAGATTTTGCTTTAAAATGATTTTTATTCTAAAACTTGTCAAAATAATTTCTAAACTCTATAAACCATTTTAAATATAGTTTAAACTTATAAAAGAGTTTTAGAAAGTAATCTTAAAATATATAATCTATAATATAAAAGTAATATTAAAACCTAAGTATAGATTTCTTTAAAATATATTAAAGCTAAAATATTAAAATCAAGAGATAGTTTAAAAAACAAGAGATGATTTTTAAATTATATGATTAAAAATAGTTTTTGAATTAAGGCTAACATATTTAAATAGAGAGAGATGTCTTTTTAAAAGATAGTTTTGAAAAAAATCTAAAAATAAGTTATTTTAAAAATTTCATGGATTCCATTCCACTAGAGAAGGTCGTGGGTTCCATCCTACTATTAAAGCGAGAAGGTGGATTTCATTCCACAATAAAAATCCGAACAAAGATTTAAGTGCTATTATGAAGTTTTAACATAAATCTAGAATCTATTACTTACCTTGAACTCCTGAACTCTTGATACCCATGAGTCTTCAGTATTGATTTCTTCAATCTTGAATTCGTCAGTCTTGAATCTCTATGCTCAGAGTTGAATCTTTATACTCAGTTTTAAATCTTTATACCGTACCGTCTTCATTCTCAGTACCTGCATATATATATATATATATATATATATATATATATATATATATCCTGCATATGCATATATATCTAGATAAGAATATTAGTATTTATATTTTATAACAAGTCCTAAGGTTGTTGTCATCAAAACATCATCTTAGGAACTAACATTCTCCCCCTTTTTGATGATGACAACCTATTTTTATAAAATCTACTCCAACAAACTTCGATTCTACTCCGACTCCCCCTTATTCCGACAACTCCCTCTTAATCTACTAACTCCCCCTTCATCTAAGCCTATCTAACCTATTTTATAATTCATCCCCATGTCATCAACAAAAAACTAAGCCTAAACTACATAACTTCCCCTTAAACTAATACCATGGAACTAAATGCTAATAACGAAGTATAATAAGCGAAACATAAATCTAATTTTATTATATATGATGTTACATTACACACATGAAACATAGACACAAATATATATAAGTACACAAAATATAAAAACATTAATATAATAACAATCTAACGAGAGACCTTGACAATTGGTGACTTGTGAATCGAATAATTAGGGTAATGGAGATAAAAGTTTCCATGTTGTTCGACCAAATTACCATTTTTATCAAAATAGACTCCTCCAACGTAAATAACTTTATCGTCTTCGTCCATTTGCGCTTCTTCTTCCTCTTCTTCTTCTTCTTCGTCGTCCTCTAATGGATTATCAATACGTATGTTAGAGGAATCATCTTCAATCACAATAGGGTCTACATGATTATCCATTAGTAATTTTTGCAAATTTCTAAGAATCTTGCCTTGTTTCTCTTGTTCCTTTGCCATCCTTATTTGCCTAACTTGTAATTTAGTTAGCATTTGCAGAGAATCCTTCATAATTTCTTCGATCTTCATTATTCGAGCCAATGTAGTACGTTGAAATGGACAAGAATTAGGAGAAGGGAAGGAAATGGTTACATTTTGTTTGATTTAGAAAAGAAGGCCATTATTTTTTATTTTCAGAAGTTTATTATAGAGAAAATGAAGTAAGAAGACAGAAAAATTCGAAATGTTGTGATTATATAACCACCAAATTGATTTTAGAGGGAAAAAAAAAATTCAAATTTTACCGTTGTATGTCGACATAGGGGGTAGGGGCATGTTGACATCAAAATTTTTACAATTTTGTTTTTCTTTATTTATTTAAATATATATGTTACTATATAAATATTTTATATCTCAATTATAGAACAAATACCTAGTTCTCTTCTTAATTTAATAAAGGTTGATTGATTCAAGTGTTTGGTCAGAATATCAGCAATTTGATTCTTAGTGTTGATAAATTCAAGAGAAATAATCTCTTTAATTATATTATCTATGAGAAAATGATGTCTGATATCAATCTGTTTTGTTCAGGCATGATGAGTAGGATTTTTGGATAAATTTATTGCACTTGTATTGTCACAATAAATTGGTGATTTTGAAATATTTAATCCAAAATCCTTTAGAGTCTATTGCATATAGATAACTTAAGAACAAGCCAAAGCAGTAGAGATATATTCTGCTTCAGTTGTTGATAGTGAGACAGTATTTTGCTTTTTACTAAACCAAAAAACCAGAAAATGTCCTAATAAGTGGCAAGTTTCACTTGTACTTTTTAGGTCGGATTTACAACCAGCATAGTCAGCATCACAATATGAGATTAAATCAAATGAATCATTTTTAGGGTAAAATAGTCCATTGTCTAAAGTGTGTTTGACATAACTTAGGATAGCTTTAACAACTTTTAAATGGGTTTCTTTGGGTTGAGATTGGTATCTTGCACAGAGACAAACACTATGCATGATATCAGGCCTACTCGTAGTTATATAGAGTAGCGATCCAACTATTCCTCTGTATAGTTTTGATCAACATCTTTTGACATGTCTTCTTTATTTAAGGCTTCATTGGTTGCCATAGGAGTGGGTTTTCCACTCACGGTGGTCATACCAAACTTACTAACTAGATCCCTAGCATACTTTTCTTGACTAATGAAAATACCACTATCTAATTGTTTTATTTGCAATCCTAAAAAGAAAGTAAGTTCACCCAAATGACTCATCTCAAACTCTTTTTTTATTATTTCAGAAAACTCCTTGTTCATTTCATTGTTTGTTGATCCAAAAATTATATCATCTACATAAATCTGTACTAATTGGATATCATTTTTGTTTCTTTTAATAAAAAGAGTATTATCTACTTTACCAATTTCAAAATTTGATTGTAATAGGTAAGATCTTAGTCTGTCATAACAAGCTCTAGAAGCATGTTTCAGACCATATAAAGCTTTCTTTAATTTGTAAACATGATTTGAAAACTTTTCTTCTTCAAAAAGTGGAGGTTGTTCAACATAAACATCCTCTTTAACAAAACAATTTAAACAGGCACTTTTGACATCCATTTGAAATAATTTGAAATTGTTGTGATTTGCGAAAGAAAGTAGAATTCTAATGTCTCTAATCTTGCTATAGGTGCAAAGGTTTCATCATAGTCTATTTCTTCTTCTTGACAATAACCTTGCGCGACTAACTGAGCTTTATTTCTAACGACCTCATCTAGTTCATTCATTTTATTTTTATACACTCATTTAGTTACTATTACAGTTTTGTCCTCGGGTCTAGGAACAAGTTCCAATACATCATTTCTGGTGAATTGACTAAGCTCTTCTTGAATAGTAAGAATCCATGAATCATCAGATGATGCTTCCTTTGGATTTTTGGGTTCAATAGTTGATATAAAAACAACATTACTCATCTTGTTTAGTTGATTTCTAGTTCTAACAATGAATTCAATATTTCCTAGTATATTTTCTATAGGATGATCTTTTAAAAGCCTGAAACTTTTATTAGGATGAATAGTGTCACAATTTGTTTCATTTGATTCATTATTTAAAGTAACAAAATCATCGTCATCATTTATTTGAATAGAATCTTTGAAATTTTCATCAAAAGACACATGCCTTGTTTCTTCAATGGTGTTAGTTTCCAAATTAAAAACTCTGTATGCTTTACTTCTATTAGAATATCCGATAAAGATTCCTTTTCGAATTTAGGATCAAATTTATCCAAATTGCCCTTTATATTTAGAATAACGCATTTACTTCCAAAAACTTTAAAACAAGATACCTTTGGTTTCTTATTGAAAAGAAGTTCATATGGTGTTTTATTGGTTATAGGTCTAATTAAAATCCTATTCAAAATGTAACAAGCTGTAGCGACTGCTTTAGCCTAAAAATTTCTTGGTAATTTACTATCTGAAAGCATAGTTCTTGCACACTCTTGAATCGTCCTATTTTTACGCTCTACCACTCTGTTTTGTTATGAAGTTCTTGGAAAAGAAAAATTATGAGTTATTCCGTTTTAACTACAGAAATTCTCAAAATTTTCATTTCAAATTCTCCACCGTGATCACTACGAATAGTTTTGATTTTTTTAAAGAAAGTTGATTTTGAATTCTTTTTGCAAAAGTTTTAAATATATCAAAAGCATCACTTTTATGTTTTAGAAAAATTATCCATGTAAATCTAGAATAATCATCTACAATTACAAAAACATATTTAGCGTGATTTTTTGACTGAATTTGAGATGGACCAAACAGATCTAAATGAAGTAACTTAAGAGGTTTTGAAGTTGAAATCATATCTTTCAATTTAAATGTATCTTTCAATTTAAATGAACTCTTTCTAAGTTTTCCTAATTGACAGGCATCACATATACTATCTACTTTAAAATCCATTTTAGGGAGACCTCTTACTTGATCAAGTTTTGAAAGTCTAGATAAGAGTTTGAAATTCAAATGCCCAAATCTTTTATGCTAAATCCAAGGGACACTTGTATTAGACAAAAGTCATGGTTATCATTTGTGATTATCATACTGAGAATATAAATATTTTTCTTCCTAATTCCTTCAAAGATAATATTTGATTTATTATCTTCGATGTGACACTTATCCTTTTCAAATTTAATTTTTTAGCCCTTTTCACATCGTTGACTTATGCTAAGTAAGTTATGTTTTAGATTCCTAACTAACAGAACGTCAGAAATAGTATGAGTTTTAGAGTTACCCACTACAACAGTTTATGGGTTTCATAGCGTTTGGAAAACACTATAACAGGCTACCATAGCGTTTCAGAGAACGCCGTGAAACGACAAGCTATGGTAGGCCAGCAGCATTACATAGCAGGAAGGAAAACGCTATAATATCTAATAGCGTTTACAAAAGGTCATAGCGTTTGCAACCTACAATAGCGTTTTTTCTCTGTTATTAAACTTAAACGCTATAGGGAATTATAATCCTTCATTTAACTTCTATAGCGTTTTTGAGCACATTTTATAGCATTTCATCAAACCATGTTAAAGCGTTACAATGTTTTCCGATAGCATTTCTTGTCATGCTTGCATAGCGTTTTTATTTTCTACTATAGCGTTTTTGGTGGAAAAATCTTACATCTCATATAGAGTTGCGATAGCGTTTGATGAATCAATAGCGTTTTTCAAACGCTATTCTATATAATATTAATTTTCAGCATTTGTTTCAATTTTCATTTTATTATATTATATATATATATATGCACACAGATAGATATATGTATACACATTACACACACAGATATATATATATATATATATATATATTAAAATGTGGATCCCAAAAATAACAAATCGAGAAGATGACAACAACTATATGTAACACTGATAACGTTGCAGTGAATTCTAATTTGGAAACACACAATCAAACTAGTGGAAAAGTTTCAAATAATTCTGCTAATATTTAAAATTCTACAAGACATGGTCGCATGATAATAGTTCAAAATAGTCTAACAAATGAACACAAATACTACAAGACATGGTCACATGATAATAGCTCAAAATAGTCTAACAAATGGACACAAATACTCAGTTATGGAGACGATGATATGGAAATGGCTACTACAGAAGATTCTTGCAAGGATCTATACATTGCTCCAGGTTGCTTCAGTGTTAACCAAGTTCCTGCATTAAATGACAAAGTAGACAAAGTATAAAAGTGCTGAAGCTGTTGATTTAGTTACCAAAGAGCTTGGAGGTAAAATCACTAGACAGCCATGACCTATTCCTGGAATTAATACCAAGATCACCTCTTTTCTTTTTAAATACACACACAATATGCATGTTAGGATTGTTAGCATTTTCGCTAACCACTGCCATACTTTTCAAAACTGCTGTCAACTGAATATTGCATTAGCCACTGCCTCTTCTACATTCAAACACACTTCCACCTTCTGAACTGACACTCACCACCACTACTACCACTGTCTCCACTTACACTTCACCTTCTTCCATCAACAAGATCAACTGCTATTGACAATCAACTTCCTCCCCCATTACATTGCACCAACCTCTTCCCCGTATCATCAAGCTGTACACCTGCAACTTCATAAACAACCACCACAATACTGTCATCTCAACCATCCATGCCGACAACTACTATCCTACTACTCACAAACTTCACTGCTTCTTGCCTGCAGCTTAACCACCATCTCCCTCTCAAAACCACCAACAACATCATCTCCAAAGACTGACCACTCGACTGCAAGACCATCACTACAACACTCAAAACTGCCTACATTTCAATTCAACTACTTCAACCAAATCTACCCGACAGCCCCGCCATTTCATCACTGATCCACAACTGCAAGTTCACCCAACCTTGCTAACTGTCCTCTGTCCACTTCCAACTCCACAACCAGAACTGCTCCTCACTTGTCTACAGCCTTCCTAATCACTAATCAACTTACTTATACACTTTCATAATCTACAAACATCGATCAATACCATCACCATACTTCTACATTTTCATAATCACTGCCTCACTGTTACAACTGCAGCATTCAACCTTGCTCACTGCCTCTTCCCACAAACATTTCTCAACTTACCACTGCAAATCTCCAACTTAACTCCCACCAATCAACTTCCAAATCCAAACCAACTACTTCATCATCCCATATTTCATCAACACTGCAACCACACTGCTGCCTCCAAAATACTTCATCCCATACAAACTTGTCATAATCACCCTGTTTTCCATACAACTTGCACACCAATTACTGCAAACCACCCACCAAACCAACAAAACAATTTGTATTTGGAGTTTAAAATCGAAAACAACTGATGTAAATTCATCATTATAAGATCATTTTTTCAATGTTAAAAATGAAGTTAAGTGGATGGTGAGTCTATGTAGGTGGGACATGATTTTTTATACCGTTTATACGGGAATAATTTAGTATGAAGTCTACTATACAAATAATAAAAATATCAACTGTACTCCATCTAAATAAAAACCATCAACTGTCGCACAGAATAAATAAATGTGTGAAAAGATTTTTGTAAACTTGATACAATGATATGCCACTTCCATCAAAACGTCCAATACTAACTTTAACTGTAGTTAGCTAAACATGAATCCAATAAGAATACACTGCCATGGTTGAATAATATATTCACATGGCAATTGAACTTGAAAAGATTAATATGTTTGCATAAATGTGTTAGCAATTAAAAAAACTCAGGCATGTAGTAAACATCAGTAGTGATTTTAAAACACAACATAAACCTATAATCAGGAAATTAATGTATACAGTCATCCAGAGATTGAATGTTCAGCCCTGTGACTGTCTTTGATTCTTTCCTAAACTTTTGGCAAAATTAGAAATATAATGCAACCTACAGACAAAGCAATGAAGTGAAGAATGGATGAATTGTCAACTGTGTGCATATTTGACCAAAATGTGAATGGTTTGTTACCGAAACATATGAGTTCAAAGGCTAGCATAAACAGTACACCTACAGGCTGAGCATCTTTTCAAAGTTCTTGATAGAAAAGGGTATATGATATGGATCTAACATAGTATACCTTAGGTAATTATTGGATCTTAAGTTGAGAATTTAGCAAGGAAAATTAATGTGCATATCAAAATAATTTACAAACAAAGTGATATATATAGTTTCTCACCTTTTTAAAGTTAACTGGATGATGAATTGATTCACCCTATGTTATAAAACTTACATTAAATGCATGCTTTTGCTGTTAAAGTAAAAAATTCATATAGTAACCGAACAATTAGTTGATCGATGAAATCATGGTGCATGTCAATGCAAAGGGTAAAATACGTTAAAGGTGTTGCCAACCATTGTAAATTTTTGTATCCAGTCATTAATTAGTGTGCAAGTGCATCCAAGAATCTAGTGAACTTTCAATTGGTGTGAAAAAAGATTCCATCAGATGGATAAAATTTAGATGCATGGTCATGAATCTTTCAAAATTTAATTTGAAAGTTTCTTTCCTCTACATTTCAAACAGTAAGCAAATAATAAACTTGTTGAAGGGTTGACTTAATTACAGCAACTCAAAACAGTCAGTACTTCACTGTTGAAACATCCCTACCTCTGCCCCGACGACTATCACAGCCAATCGCCTTCATACTCTTCACTGCACAACATAGCAACCGCCAATCTCCACTATGCACATCAAGTTCGACAATCCTCTAGAGAACTGTTACCTGGCCACTTCACTTCATCCTCCTTCAATACTTCACTACATTAAATTCGACAATCTAGACATCACAACACAACCATCATCCACATGCATCCCATTTCAACACTTCTGCAACTGCAACTGTCACAAACAGTCACCCCTCTGCTGTGCAAAAATAGTAGAACTACCATCACCCTGACTGTGCAATCTACCACCACTGTCCAAAACTGTGACCACATCAGTGCAACATCACCACTCTGCCATCCACAAACAACCAGTGACCATCAACTCTGTGCAATACTCTTCACTTCCCTGTTGCAATTTCATTTGCCCACCTCTGTTCACAACATATCCTCCAACATCCTATAACATCAATCTGCTATCATCCTTTACATTGATACACATATACCAGTCCTACCTTTCACGCTACCATGTTTACTGTCATATCCTTCTACCAACCATCAACTTCCACAGTGCTTCAACACCAACCACAATTACAAAACCTCTATGCGATAAACCAAGCCAAAATACTACCGACCCTACCATACATTTCAACAACCCTCCACTTCAGACACATCAGAAAACTACCAGAGCACTACCTTAACCAGAGCACCCTGCTGTTCATCTACCACATCCATCAAATACACCTCCCGTAACTTCATTTACACACCTCCTACAATAACTTCAAATACACATTCAATCAACCTTCCACATTCCACATTTGCATAAAAACTTCAACTTCATTACATTGCATAAACCATATATACCCGCCTGCCTCATCACACACAAACCAAACAGTGCTACACTTTTGACCACTTCCCACTGCAAACCACTCAGACCATCAAACTTCACATATTCGTATATTTACATATTCGTATATCTGACCACAGTGCTACACTTTGATAAGAACCAAAATATGCATATCAAATGAAAACATAAAATGACTTTTATGCATGATGTATTATTCGTATATTTACCTAGAGTGCAGTTGTGAAGCTTTCGTTTCTTCTGATTAGTCAAAAACTTTAACAATGGTTACCTATATAAAAGAAAACCGTATAATGTCAAGAATTAAATCATACAATTAAATATGAATACATTTTGAAATTTTGTATATATGTATGAAAAAGTTATACTTACTAGAACTTGATTCTATCACAACTTTTGAGGTTGGCCATGCCACTGTAGAGCCTACAGCATCTTCAATGCAGACAAGATCAGAAGATGGTCTCCACAGAACTACATCGGGATACATAGTATTCACTACCCAAACTTTAACGGCATCTCTTCCAAGTTGAACAAAATGGACCATTTCATTTGGATCGGTTGACGCCACAACCCCTTCGGCAACTATTGTTGCTGTTCCACCAACATCAATCAGCCTGCATTTGCTTTTGGGGGCTGGCCTTCCACTCTATCAAACAAGAAAAAGAAAAGTGATGGTTTTAATAAATATATATATATATATATTAATAAATTTGATAACAAGTTGCTATAATTATGTTTAAACATATTACCGTATGAGATGTTATGTTGCCACTATTAGAAACAAATGATGGTGTTTTAGCTTTCTCGACAACTACTTTTGATTTTGGCCAAGCAACTTTATTACCAACGGCATCTCCAACATATATCATATTATTTCTTGGTTTCCATAAAAAGGCCTTGGGGTTGTTTGGATTATCAATAGAAACTACCATAGCTGATGGTCCAATAGGAACTCCATTCACAAGCTGGTTTGGATCGCTAGAGTACAAGCGTCCTTCAGCAACTACTTCTTCACCTCCAACCCAATCATATAGCTTGCATGAAGGCTCTGTTCTGCTACTTTTAGTCTATTCCAAAAAAATATTTTTTATGAAATTAATAGTTGTATTTTGAAATAAAAATTATAAATAAAGTGATATTTAATTTACCGTGTTGTCGATTTGATCTAGCTTATGCAAAATAACTTTATCGGCAGGCCATGCTACTAACATACCGGCAGCCTCTCCAATATGTATCGTATGAAACACGGCTCTCCATAAAAAAGCATCCAATTTCCTTGGAAACTCAATAAAAACTATCTTTGCATTTGGTCCTAGAGGAATTCTATGTACAAGCTCATTTGGATCACTTGACATGACTCTTCCTTCAGCAACTATTTCATCGGTTCCGCTCCAATCCAATAAATTACATTTATCAAATGTATTTCCATTGCTCTGCAATTAATTAGAAGCGTCTTAAGTTAAATACTATATTAAAATTAATTTTTAGATAATATCACAATGATAATGTATTTGATGTTTAATAGCAAAGTATCATATGCACACATATGCAAACATGAAATTATGCATATGCTAATATTCGATGTTTACCCGAGGCATTGATTCTTCTCTTTGACATGCAGTAACCTAAAAAATCAAGTGTGGACGATGGATTAAAAAACCATATGAAAAAAAAATCGAACAATATCTCTAATATTACCACACAAGTAGAATAACAAGTAAAGATTGATATGTTATATACCAGATTTTTCTTTAGCATGCGAACCTCCTCTTCCAATTGTGAAATTCTATCATCTTTAGCTTGTGAGAGCAAGAACTTGGTATAGTTTGCACCTCTTCCCATTGCTCGTAGTCATCCAGGTTTATCCTGACCCAACACTTGGGAGAGAGCATCTTCTCTCAAAGAACTGTTGGTTGAGTTTGATTCACTTTCAATTTTTTTAACCTTTTCCTACAAAAGTTAACGTTATTCACATATAAGTAATAGATAGAATGCCAATAACGGATAGAAAGACAATACTATACAATTTTTATCAATATTGCGGTGTCTTACAATAGTCTCTAGAACATATGTATTAACTGCTTCGCCATTCTTTCGAGTGCGGGATTTAATCCAAATTTGACTTCTAGGAATGGAGATGTGGCCACCACTTACAATAGTCTCTAAAACATATTTTTGCTTTTATTTATTCGCTCGCAATGATTGTACCACTCACCGTCCATGTACTTAGGATCCATTCCTCTTATAATCAAATGCTCAACAATAACTTCTCCATGAAGACGGGTAAGATTTCTGCAATCTACACAAGGGCATAAATTTTTTTCCGCATTTTGCAGCTTTAGCTTTGCATCGTTTACAAAATTCCAAGCTTCTTGCTCGTATTCTTTAGTGGTTCTACAATAATAATAAAAAAAATAATAACCTTAGATATTAAAATATGTTTTAAATTCAATATTATACTTAAGTACCATATAATTACCTGTTTAGACGTACCTAGTCTTTATCCATCATTTCTTGTCTTTTCAAATGGAAAAAAGTATCAGATTTACGAACAGTAAATCTCTCTTGACACATATTCATTCATTCTTTATATAACAAAAATTGCTTCCACTAGCAAAAACAACAATTACTACAACAGTAGCATCGTTACTCATGTTTTGGAAGATGCAACTAATGACGTCAAACGATATATACACTAGTTTTCCATATTTGTATCTCAAATTTTATAAATGGGTAATCTATTTATTCAGAAAATAAAGCAACTAGGGGAAGATATAATTGAAATGATAAACATTTATAAGACATCAAAAACAGTAGGCTGAAGTGAAAAAGGTAGTATACATTCACTGTTTCTTTTTTCTTTTTCTTTTTTCCAACATGGCATATTGCTAAATTTAAGAAAAAAATAAGCAAAATCAAAATAACAATTAGAAAAAATATTTGCATTTAGAACTATCGTATAATTCAATTTAGTTGAATGTAGAAATAGTTTAAGTGCATTCACTAAAAATTAAACAACAAAGGTAAACGCAATAATGGTCACCCTAGTCTTCCTAAATGGGAGAGAATTTTCCATCTCACAAAGTATCTAGTGAAATTTTCAGGATATATCATTGCAGGTCATGTCAATATCACAAAAAATGCATACAAACAAAACCTATGTACTCTCAAGTAAACATGGGCAAAACACTTAGATGCAACAACGTTTTTCTGGAGCAAAAACAAAATGTGAATTTCAGGAAAACTCTACATCAGTTAATTTAAATATCTAAGGTTAAAGGGAAACTGAAGCCTAACTGACATGTAGAAGTTTATTAGCAAAATGAAACATGTACACGTTGTATTTATGTATTGGTACCATCCTGCTGAAACTATGTAACCCAAAAAAGAATAGAATTCATATGGAAAACTTGAGTACTATAAGGTGCATGGATACAAATATACAACAATGTCAGAACAATATACAACGTTAGCACCAAACTTTTTCCAAAAAAATTGTCATTACAACGGCGCTATTTTGTAGCACCGGAGTAATGTCTATGCATTACCTCTCTCTTGATACTTGGCTTGCGCCATTAACAATAATTTTTTCAACTTATACAACAATGTCACCAATCATTAATACATTGCATGAAACTGGCATTAGTCATAAGTGAACCGATGCCTGAATCGTTTAGTGATGTGAATAAAAAGTATGTGTTTTAAGCTGAAAATCATCCCATTACTGATTTAATGCAAATTATTGTACAACACCCAAACACTTTGATTGTGTGTTAACTCATTGTGCTGCAAATATTTGTTATTACAACATGACAACCGGTATCAGTATAGGTAAGGTTTGTTTTCTTTACTTAGAGAAGTTTTAATGTCGTCATTTTCAAACCTCTGTAGTCTTCTGACAGTGGAAAATTTGAGATACTAATTTAAAGATTTGGCTTGTTTAAACAACAAATATAGATACTAATTTAAAGCAGCTATAAAAAATAGTAATTGGCGATTGTTTTGCTCCTCTATATCACTTATTATCAAAAAACAGTTGATATACAGTTAGATTAAAAAACAAAAAAGTACCTTCACAGTCGAAGTGATTCAAATAACAACACCAAATCTAGTGAATGGAAGTTGCTAGGAACTTAGGTTTTGATTCTTTTTTGAAGATTGCAACGAAATTACACTTCCGCCAGCTATGCCCTACTGTCTGCACCAGATCGAGATGAAAGCAAAATCGCGATGGAAGACTAGAGATGAAAGCGATGGCTGCAATTGGGGGTTTCTGTTTTCTTCTGGATCGAAAGTGAAGGTAAGTACTTGCTTGAGACGATAAAAGTAATGGCGATTGATTTTTTCTAGAGATGATAAAGTGAAACAATTATTTGTTGTAGCCTATGAGGAGAGGAAGTGAAAGTTGGATTCCCGCACAATTTTTGTTTCCCACCTCCAAATATAGAAATAGCGTTGTACACGTACAAACAGCGTTCGCTAGATTTACAAACAGCGTACCATACCCTAGTTTGCATAGCGTACCAAAGGTGGAATGCAGAAATGCTATAGATTGATGCTATCAAAGGTCCTTTTTGTTGTAGTGTACCGACATTGCCGATGCCAATCACATATCCTTTTGAGTTGTCTCCAAAGTTGACCATTCCTCCATCTTCATAAGTTATGTCATTCAGTATCTCCGGATTACCAGTCATATGTCTTGAACATTCACTATCAAGTATCCATTTTTTTTCTTGATTTTCACAATTTGTCCATTGAGTGTTGATTCTTCAAAAGCCATATAACACATCTATTTCTGCACAACATGCCAATTTAGTAGATAACTTGATTTTCTATCATAACAATATGCAGACTTATGAGACAATGATGATTTGGATAGTTTGAACTAATGTTAACAGAATCTCCAAAAATTACCATTTTAAACTTTTTCAAAATTCTGATTATGATAACTTTGAAAACCAATGCTCTGATACCAAATGTTGGAAATGAGGATTACGGATCTTAAGGAAGAATTAACACTAGAGAGGGGGTGAATAGTGTTTAATTAATTTTATGAATCTTTTTAAAATCTTTTCAAATTAAATCTAAATAGATGCAATTCACAAACACAAAAACAGTCACAGAATCAGACACATATGAAAATAGTAAATAAAAGCAGTAAAGGAAAGAACACACTGAAATTTTATACTGGTTCGGAGTTTCCCTACATCCATTCCCACACAATTTCTTGTGCAGATTTCTTTTTAAATGTAATGTCGATATTACAACCTCGATTTCAAGGCCACGAGATACACCCTCCTTTCTCTGAATCGAGGACAAACTCTCTTGATTTATCCAGGCTACAAGATCACCTAACTGATTTATGGGCTACAATCACACCCAATTGATTTACGGGCCATAATCACACCATTTCCAATCACACTTTGATAGAGAGACTCTCGATACACTTCGATCTTTCGATCTTTGATTACAAATGATCCTATAACCTTGAATAGCACTGACATCTTTGAGAGAGAGTGGCAGAAAACCAAACTAGAGACGATCGAGTTTGATTCACTTAGGATTTTGGCAGAATTTTGTTACAGGATTTGAAATGTAAGAGAATATTTGAGTGGAGAAGAAGGAGTGAAGAAATGTAGAAAAACTAACTTCAAATTCGTTAAAAACAACTGGTATTAATAGGAGAACAACGGTCTTGTCATTCGCGAAAGGTTATGATGAATTGACACTTCTTTTGAAAATCTGAAATTTGAATTCTACGGCTACGATGTCGACATGGGAGGATGATGGATGTCGACATGCCTATGTTATTTCTAAAAATAGATTTTGCTTTAAAATGATTTCTATTTTAAAACTTGTCAGAACATTTTCTAAACTTTGTAAACCATTTTGAATACAGTTTAAACTTATAAAAGAGTGTTAGAAAGTAATCTTAAAATATAAATCTATAATATAAAAGTAATATTAAAATCTAAGTATAGATTTCTTTAAAATATATTAAAGCTAAAATATTAAAATCAAGTGATAGTTTAAAAAACAAGAGATGATTTTGAAATTAATATGATTAAAAAGAGTTTTTGAATTAAGGCTAAATTATTTAAATTGAGAGAGAGATGTCTTTTTAAAAGATAGATTTGAAAAAATCTAAAAATAAGTTATTTTGAAAATTTCGTGGATTCCATTCCACTAGAGCAGGTCATGGGTTCCATCCCACTATTAAAGCAAGAAGTTGGATTCCATCCCACAATAAAAATCCGAATAAAGTTTTAAGTGCTATTATGAAGTTTTAACATAAATCAAGACTATATTACTTATCTTGATATCTTGAACTCTTGATACTTATGTGTCTTCAGTCTTGATTTCTTCAATCTTGAATTCGTCAGTCTTGAATCTCTATGCTCAGTCTTGAAGCTTTATACTCGGTCTTGAATCTTTATACTGTACAATCTTCATTCCCAGTACTTGCATATATATATATATATATATCCTTCATATACATATATATCTAGACAAGAATATTAGTATTTATATTTTATAACAAGTCCTAAGGTTGTTGTCATCAAAACCATCATCTCAGGACTAACAAATTCTATAGTTCAAAAAAAGTGAACACACTATCTTAAATTTTAAGTAGAGAAGAGCGAATAGATTACAAACCAACACAAACAGACTATTCCGAAATTTAAATACTTATGGTATACTTCAATATTCAAAACTCTATGGAATATAAATGGACTATTACGAAATAGACTATCATAAAATAATCCTAATATTTAATATAAATCAAACCTAACTAGACTGGAAGCGAGGATAAGACTTGAGCCAATTTCTGGGTTCGAATATGGAAAAAAGTGATGAAATCGAGCGATGGCGATTTCTGGGTTCAAATGGGTTCGAACGAGGAGAGGTAGTGATGAAACTGGCGATTTCTGGGTTCGAATGGGGAAAGCTAATGATAAGGCTTCGATGGCGATTTTGGCGATTTACGAGATTTGGGCAAGGGTGATTTAAGGCTTTTGAAGGAAAGTGATGGCAATTTTAGGGGATGTGCGATTTGGGAGAGAGACGGAGATTGATAATTTTAGGGAACACAGTAGCAAATTTGGGTGGAAATGTTTCTTTCTCTGAAGCGAAACCTGCCTTTTCTCTTTTGTTGAGTATTAGTCCCGCCTCTTTTGGCTATCTTAACTTTATATTAATTTACTTCTTTCACAAAACATAAATATTAATGCTGTTATAAACCATTGTAAAAAGCATTTATTATTTTAGTGGCTCTTGCTCAATTTTTACCACTACATCATCAAAACTTGGCATGTCAGCTGATGCCAAGACTTGAGACCTGATCGATTCATAGCTTGGATCAAGAGCCCCCAAGTAGGTAAATATTAATTCTTGTTCAGATCTTTTTTGGATTTTAATTAGGTTTATTGTTGGGGGAAGATAGACATTGAAACGACCCGCCATTTTGGACCGTTCAAGTCGACAAATCAAACACATGTCCAACTCAAACCGTTCAAAAAGGCATATGGTTATTGGGGTTAAATAAGAAAAGGAAAGAAAGAACAGAAGCAAACTCAGAATCTTGCAGCGGAAGGAACAAGATATAATAATAAAATAACAGTTCATGAAGCTGTTAAATAAATAAATTTGATTATTATTATACATCATAAATCAGAGTTACATACATATCAGAGATAATACAATAATGCAGCGGAAAAATAATATGGTAGTAGAACACAAATGATGTAATACCAAACTCCGTCTTCGTCCTCCAAAATAGATCTTCAACCTTATCTGAAATGCTCAGGCTGACCCGAGCGTAATGAAAAGACAAAACACTCGAGTCAGGACTAAAATATCTCATGTAAGTCAAATCGAATAAGAAAATATGAGTGTGACGGCGTCAGAGATGTTTACGGGTTTTGACATCTCCTATCCAGTGTCAACGTGAGTGCAATAACTTAAGAGATGTTACGGGATTTTCCATCTCTCAAGGGTCCATTAAACTATCTACTATGTAGTACAATACGCTATTATAATATGTCTACATTAAAGTAAAAGTATTAAAATAGCGTTAAGCCATGGCCCATTCCACCCTTAACACAGTTTATATTCCCAAGAGCATATACAAGACCGTAGTTTCCCCAAAACCGGAAGTCACCAGAGGGCAATCCATATACCAAAGGTACAAACCAAACGTAGTGGTCGCGAATAGGATAATCAGTATGACAAGGTACATGAGGCGATACCAACTAGGATACTAGTAGTTGCCTGATCCGGACTAATGTTGGGCATAGCAGCTACTACCCAAACACCGCGAAACAACACTCCCAAAATCGAGGGGTGCACCCAAATCGAATCACAACAGTAATAGATATGGTAACGAAGAAGTGTGTCCGCTAGAGGTGGCGAACCTCAATGGCCCTGCGCAGCTCCTGTTTTAGTCATGTCAGGGGTCATCCAATATCGTTCTCTTTCTTCAATCAACGCGTTTACCAAACCATCCACTTCGTTCTGGATCAACACTCCGCGTATACTAGTTATTAAAGTGGTTTTCGGTATCGACAGAGAGTATGTCCATATCCGATCCCGGTCTCTTTAATAACTACGTATTATTACACCGGTGGCTCTTTTACATTTCAAATCGATTCGTAATTGATATCAAAATATCATATTCGCTTCAAAATCAAATCCATTTCAAATATCATCATATCTATTCAAGATGTAAGATTCTGTTTCAAAATCATTTTTTGCCTCAAAATCTCATTTCGATTTCAAAATCATTTTTCGCCTCAATATCTCACAAAACGATTCACATAAACTCGAATTCCAAAATTTAAAATTTAATCAAATTTCAAATCATCAATTTCAACTCGATTCAGCTTCTCAATAAACCATTTCAAATTATCAATTTCAAATACATATTTGAACCACAAAATAAGCCATTTCACTTCCAATATATTTCGAAACTTTAAATATTTCACATTTCAAAACAGTTCATATATTTATATAAGAATATAAGATTCGCTTTAAAACCATTTCATATTCAAATTAGAATATACTTCAAATTAAACATCCGTATTAAGTAGTTTACTTAATTTCTGGAACAATTCCAATTCAATAAACTTAGATTAACATTCGGATTTCAAGAATTCATTTAAGTATTACATTCCAAATCAATTTCAGTTCAAATCCTATTCAAATCAATTTTGTCTTCAAATTTAATTCAATAGTTTCAATTTAGTCCAATCCATAAATTTCTTTGAATTTCAATTAAATTCCAAATTAATTAAATCTCAATTTCAAATAAATCTTCAATTCCAAACTCAACTTGAAATATCATTTCATATAAATTTTCTTAGAAATATTCAGAGTTCGATTAAAAGTCCAATCTTTTAAAACAAATCAACTTTCGAAAATTTACGCCGTATTTCAAAATTTTACTTAAAATCTAAACTTCAAATAATTAAACAATTTCATTTACCAAGTTTAAATTCCAACATCTCGAGCTTCAATTCAAAATAATTCAATTTCCATAAATTGGATTTTATTCTTAAAATCAATTCATTTAAATAATTTCAAAACAACTTTTAAAAATCATTTAATTTAACCAACCCGGTGTCCGTATATAATTTTCTAACCTACGGCCAAGTGATTATTTATTTCAATTAAATGTCAGTGATGAATATATATCACTTAAACCAAATCACCGTGTCATCTGTATGTATAACAGGATATATATAAGCAAATAAACATCCAAACATCTAAATTTCAACCAATAGCATCCATCGAAATACATCATCCAATAGACAATACAATTCACGGCAATTTCATAGTTATCAATGTCAGGTAATTTAATCGCAATTCAATTTTAATTTCAATTTGACTATCAATTTAATTTTCAACGGTGAATTCAAATGACAATCTATATGACAATTAAATTTTATCAAACAACGACAAATAAAATTCATATCACTTCATAATATCAAATTTAACTACCATAAATTATTTTAGTCAATTGTGAGCGTATAAACACTCACCTTTGATTCAAAGCCCGTTAATAAGGCCCAAAATTTCACAGTCTCAGATCTGAACGAAACCTGCGCCGAAATGTCCGGAATTCAGATACGATCCTAACAAAAGAAACCGCGCGTAAAACGGAGTTCGTATGTGGAAGTTATGATGAAAATTGCGATTGAATTTCAATTTAAAATAAAATGAAAAAGAGAACACATTTTTACCTTGCCACGTCACCAACCTTCATCTCCCACTTGAGCTACAGGCATGCACGCAACAGAACTCTATCTCTCCAGGCACGAAAAGAAATGGAGCACGCATGGAACAACACACACGTTCGACCAACCGCGCCACCTCTTGACGTTCGTCGCCGCTCGCCGACGGCCGCCAATGGCCAGCGCGATGTTGAGGTAGCTGCTGGCTATGCAGGCAGGGCGGAGGTGGGCTGGAGGGGCGGAGCAGGCTGGGGTAGGGCAGAGCGGGCTGGCAGGGGCAGGCGGGCGGATGTGGGCTGGAGGGCGGAGCAGTGTAGTGCGGAGGTGGGTGCGGCGGAGCGGGCTGGGGTAGGGCGGAGTGGTGCGAAGTGGGTGGTGGGACGCAGAGGCGGAGCAGGTGGCGAACTGCGGAGGTTGTGGGCAGTGCATGGGTTTCGTGAGTTTCATACTGGAATTTAGAAAATAAATTTAAAAATGACAGAGGAAGAAGAAAAGAAGAGCAGAGAGCAGGAAGAAAGGAGCACGTACCAGAGAGTTTGAGTGCGAAGTGAAAAATCAATTAATGCAGAGGGTAGCTGATATATACAGAGGGGTTCAGAGTTCAAGGTCACAGAAATGATGTCCTTGGAAAACGTGATGGCTATTGGGTTTCTGAATGGCCAAAGGCTCCTAGAATTCTGAGCGTGGGAAAGTTGGGTACCAGTTTGTGTGGCGTAACGGACCAGTTTGTACTCCGTTAAATAATTTATAATTTGCAACGCCAAACTCCGATTGACACAAATAAATATACCGTTTTGATCAGCGCGACGAGGCGGACACAATGGTATGAAGATATTGATGGTTTGACATTGTTTGCGAAGTGGTAAATCTTATTGAACCATTTGCTCGAGCGACAATTTTACTAGCAATTAGAAGCGGAATTTGACGAAACGAAATGCGCTGTCATGATCGGAATATTTTTCTTATGCAACATTGTGAAAAATATTTGAGTTCGGATGATAGAAAATTTACACATAAAATTTAAACTAATATGTAAATGCGACGAGCGAAATTTACTTCCATATTATTCGACGAAATTTGGCGTACGCCTATGTCTATCTAGACGCATTCCAAATGTGAAGTTTGAGTAGCAACGGAATTTGTTTGTGAAAATTCGAATTTCTACACTAAATAAATGATTATTATTTTTTTTTTTAAATTTTAAACTGGGTCTGAATCTAGAGTTTTTGTTTGTCTGCCATTGAAGAGGAGAGAGTTGAGATGTATGCACAAACAAATGAGAATTAGGGAGGCTAGGGTTTATAATAGGATATTTATAGGGAAAGGTTGGAAAGAAGAATGGATCGGGTCTATTAGATGCGCTAACGACAAAGTGGCCCAAAAGCTCGTTCTGACCCTGGAACGGAATTGCGTCAACCCATATATCAAAATAGATGTTTTTTTTTAAATATTTTAAACGCAATGGAAAAGGTTTCGGGTTCAAATTGCATCGTATAAAGAAGTTATGCTAAAACAATAATTTCCAAATTAATTTCAATTGATTTCAATTGCATAAATTTCAAGACGTTTCGAGTCCATACGATCAAACGACAAGTCCGATCGATACGAAACTTGAAATCCTACAATAATTCACCGTTACAGATCCGATGAAACTGGTTTCGTCGAAATCCGAGACAGTTGTAAAATGGCTATTTCTACTGTTTTAATTTCAATATAAAATTCCCAATTTTAAATTATTAACTTTTAAATCAAATTTCGATTGTTCACAAATTTCATTTTTAATTTCACAGAAATTAACAATCTTTTACAATGCAGTTTTCTATTATAAATCCAGTATAAAAGATTGCATTAGATTCAGCGTTCAATTATATTGTAGTTCAAATTCAAGTTATTTAATTCCAATTGAATTCTTTTATTTCGATTTACACTTTCATTATTGAATCAACCATTTACTTATACATTATTATCAATATATAGTTTATAATTCATTTACTTTCATTTTCTTCGGATTTTTATCCAAAATTTTCATTTTAATTTGTATTTTTAAAGTGTTAAAAATACGGGTCGTTACATTCTCCCCCACTTAAAACTTTTCGTCCTCGAAAAGGAACGGAGAAGGGGAAACCATCATTTAGATATAATTCATTCAAAATATTCGACTTATTTGCAAAATTTAGTTATAGGATTTTTAAAATCTCAAAATTTTCTAACTCCCGGATTTTTGAAAAATTTCGGCAGCACCTCCTTTGCGCGGCTAGGATCGAAAAATTTCACAGTAGTAATAATTGCATGATATACATCTCATTACAAGAATGAGGCATCCCAAAACATGGGGAACACAATAATATACCACACATAAACTGTAATCCGAGAACATACCTTTTATTTAGCGTTTATTAGCATTTTAACTTACATTTTGCATTTAGCGCAGAAGCGAGCTCCACAAGCGAAGCGCAACCCCTTTGCTACCTACTAAAATGCTCAATAACCAAGTTTGAACCATGCATATAAAGATAGATCGATATACTTAGCATAAACAACATACATATAACATGTTTAGTTTCAAAACTGAAATTCTAATTCCAGGACAGCAAACGAATCTAAGTTTTTGGTCATCTAAACGATAAAATTTTAAAATGGAATCTGAATAAAAGTTGTTGCATTCGTTTCAGGCTTTCCGGAATGTCCAAAATCATCAAATTTGGATCATCCGTTCAAAAGTTACGACCGTTTTACTACGAGAATACGTTTCAGGTCCGTGCAGATCAGGGACCTTCACGCACACTTTCGACCTTTTAAACTTCAGCAAAATGCAAAGCTTCTAAAACAAAAGTTGGAGCATAGGTTCTGAGGTTTCCAGAAAGTACAAGATCATGAAAATCCGATAAACCAGAAAAAAGTTATGTCATAAATACTAAGGTCAAATGCTATTGGTTTTGCTTATTCTTACACAGGACAGCGATAGACATTTACATTTTTATCCTAGTAAACGAATGAATTTTCTGAAATACTCTAAACAAAAGTCGTGCTACAGATTCTAAGCTTTCCGAAAAGTCCAAGATCATCAAATTCTGATTATTCATTTAAAAGTTATGGTACTTTTAGTTTCAGCACATACCGGACAATTTTAGATTTCCACATTTGTTTGTTATTACAAATACAAACTATCCAATTTAAAGTTTCCGGAAAATCAAGCATTAACACAAAGTTGTTAATTTCTTTTATATTTTTATGAAATAAGTTTACATTAAATTTGTTTTCCGGTTTATTCACTTTATTACATCCACATTTAACTCAAGACAATTTTTCTTCAAATTAAATTGAATACAATTATATTCAACATCACCTTACTTCAAATTGAATTTAATTATTTAAATTTATACTCCATTTATTCAATTTATTAACAAAATGAATCATACTTAATCAATTAACATCCATCTAACAACCATTGCACCACAACATTAACATCCATACAAAATTTCCCACCAAGTCAATCAATTTCAAGTTTATTGACATTTAGTTTGTTCAAATTTACTTAGTTTCCATTTACAAGTTTTATATTTCATTGATTTAAATATAATTCATTCCTTTGTATATTTCTTTGATTCTAAATTTTAGCTTAACTTTCCATCTTTCATAATTCCTAACAAATCCAGTTTACTCATTCATTTGCTTTGTTTAAGTTAAAGCAAATTCCCTCATTCAATTTATTTGTTTACTTTATTGTTTCAATTCGGTTAGTTTACTTGTTTAAATTTAATTCACACTATTAACTAAGTATATATTATTCAATTTCAATTGAATTTCTTTTATATTCACAACTATCAAAGAATCTCCACATTTTGTTTTCACAATCGTACTTGTATATTATTTCTTACTTATCAAAATATGCATTTTAAACTTTTAAATATTAGGTAAGTTATGGTTATGCAAATTTAGTGCAGTTGATAATATACAACTTATTTTCATTAAATTCTAGTGTTGAGCTTATTTAACAAATCTTCAATTTATTATTTATCACATTAAGGTTTACTATTACAATTTAAATTTTCATTTTAACCTTTAAATTCTATTTCATATTTTAGAAAAATTTCAATTTCTAGTTTATTCGAAGAGTACAGAAAACATTTAGTGGTCTCCCCCACTCGGACTCTTGAAAAATAAACGTCGATAATGCTTGCACACATTACCGAAACTTATTTTCCAAACGTCAAGTGGGGCATACATCACTTATTTCATTTCAAGTCATTTAAAATCTTTCCTATTCGAGTTTCTTTCATATAATATGTATATTATTTTCAAACCATTTGCAACAAATTTCAAACATTGGAATTTATATTCTCAAATCCAAAATCATATTCATTTAATTCCATTTTCAATTATATTTCCCAAATTCATTTTTTTTTCATTTGTCAATAATTTAGAAATATTGACAAGCCAACCAATTGATGACGATAATCTAATATTATCATCTCCTACCAACCAATACCATCAAAATTTATATATTCATAATAATATTTATATAAAATATAATTCAAAACGATATTATGTCAGTTTGTCCTATTCGAGTGTTTAGAAATCCCTATCGATGCCATGGCGTCCCATGTACCGACCAGAATTTATAAATACTCAACGGAACAAATCAACACAATATAAAACCATTTTATAGCAAATAACAAGTACGCTCTCTCATATACACTCAAACTCATTCATAGGTTTCAACCCTATTTCAACGAGTTATTCCCCACTAGAGCTCAGGTAATCTAAACCAAAGCTCTGATACCAACTAAAACGACCCGCCATTTTGGACCGTTCAAGTCGACAAATCAAACACATGTCCAACTCAAACCGTTCAAAAAGGCAGATGGTTATTGGGGTTAAATAAGAAAAGGAAAGAAAGAACAGAAGCAAACTCAGAGTCTTGCAGCGGAAGGAACAAGATATAATAATAAAATAACAGTTCATGAAGCTGTTAAATAAATAAATTTGATTATTATTATACATCATAAATCAGAGTTACATACATATCAGAGATAATACAATAATGCAGCGGAAAAATAATATGGTAGTAGAATACAAATGATGTAATACCAAACTCCGTCTTCGTCCTCCAAAATAGATCTTCAACCTTATCTAAAATGCTCAGGCTGACCCGAGCGTAATGAAAAGACAAAACACTCGAGTCAGGACTAAAATATCTCATGTAAGTCAAATCGAATAAGAAAATATGAGTGTGACGGCGTCAGAGATGTTTACGGGTTTTGACATCTCCTATCCAGTGTCAACGTGAGTGCAATAACTTAAGAGATGTTACGGGATTTTCCATCTCTCAAGGGTCCGTTAAACTATCTACTATGTAGTACAATACGCTATTATAATATGTCTACATTAAAGTAAAAGTATTAAAATAGCGTTAAGCCATGGCCCATTCCACCCTTAACACAGTTTATATTCCCAAGAGCATATACAAGACCGTAGTTTCCCCAAAACCGGAAGTCACCAGAGGGCAATCCATATACTAAAGGTACAAACCAAACGTAGTGGTCGCGAATAGGATAATCAGTATGACAAGGTACATGAGGCGATACCAACTAGGATACTAGTAGTTGCCTGATCCGGACTGATGTTGGGCATAGCAGCTACTACCCCAACACCGCGAAACAACACTCCCAAAATCGAGGGGTGCACCCAAATCGAATCACAACAGTAATAGATATGGTAACGAAGAAGTGTGTCCGCTAGAGGTGGCGAACCTCAATGGCCCGGCGTGGCTCCTGTTTTAGTCATGTCAGGGGTCATCCAATATCGTTCTCTTTCTTCAATCAACGCGTTCACCAAACCATCCACTTCGTTCTGGATCAACACTCCGCGTATACTAGTTATTAAAGTGGTTTTCGGTATCGACAGAGAGTATGTCCATATCCGATCCCGGTCTCTTTAATAACTACGTATTATTACACCGGTGGCTCTTTTACATTTCAAATCGATTCGTAATTGATATCAAAATATCATATTCGCTTCAAAATCAAATCCATTTCAAATATCATCATATCTATTCAAGATGTAAGATTCTGTTTCAAAATCATTTTTTGCCTCAAAATCTCATTTCGATTTCAAAATCATTTTTCGCCTCAATATCTCACAAAACGATTCACATAAACTCGAATTCCAAAATTTAAAATTTAATCAAATTTCAAATCATCAATTTCAACTCGATTCAGCTTCTCAATAAACCATTTCAAATTATCAATTTCAAATACATATTTGAACCACAAAATAAGCCATTTCACTTCCAATATATTTCGAAACTTTAAATATTTCACATTTCAAAACAGTTCATATATTTATATAAGAATATAAGATTCGCTTTAAAACCATTTCATATTCAAATTAGAATATACTTCAAATTAAACATCCGTATTAAGTAGTTTACTTAATTTCTGGAACAATTCCAATTCAATAAACTTAGATTAACATTCGGATTTCAAGAATTCATTTAAGTATTACATTCCAAATCAATTTCAGTTCAAATCCTATTCAAATCAATTTTGTCTTCAAATTTAATTCAATAGTTTCAATTTAGTCCAATCCATAAATTTCTTTGAATTTCAATTAAATTCCAAATTAATTAAATCTCAATTTCAAATAAATCTTCAATTCCAAACTCAACTTGAAATATCATTTCATATAAATTTTCTTAGAAATATTCAGAGTTCGATTAAAAGTCCAATCTTTTAAAACAAATCAACTTTCGAAAATTTACGCCGTATTTCAAAATTTTACTTAAAATCTAAACTTCAAATAATTAAACAATTTCATTTACCAAGTTTAAATTCCAACATCTCGAGCTTCAATTCAAAATAATTCAATTTCCATAAATTGGATTTTATTCTTAAAATCAATTCATTTAAATAATTTCAAAACAACTTTTAAAAATCATTTAATTTAACCAACCCGGTGTCCGTATATAATTTTCTAACCTACGGCCAAGTGATTATTTATTTCAATTAAATGTCAGTGATGAATATATATCACTTAAACCAAATCACCGTGTCATCTGTATGTATAACAGGATATATATAAGAAAATAAACATCCAAACATCTAAATTTCAACCAATAGCATCCATCGAAATACATCATCCAATAGACAATACAATTCACGGCAATTTCATAGTTATCAATGTCAGGTAATTTAATCGCAATTCAATTTTAATTTCAATTTGACTATCAATTTAATTTTCAACGGTGAATTCAAATGACAATCTATATGACAATTAAATTTTATCAAACAACGACAAATAAAATTCATATCACTTCATAATATCAAATTTAACTACCATAAATTATTTTAGTCAATTGTGAGCGTATAAACACTCACCTTTGATTCAAAGCCCGTTAATAAGGCCCAAAATTTCACAGTCTCAGATCTGAACGAAACCTGCGCCGAAAAGTCCGGAATTCAGATACGATCCTAACAAAAGAAACCTGCTTAAAACGGAGTTCGTATGTGGAAGTTATGACGAAAATTGCGATTGAATTTCAATTTAAAATAAAATGAAAAAGAGAACACATTTTTACCTTGCCACGTCACCAACCTTCATCTCCCACTTGAGCTACAGGCATGCACGCAACAGAACTCTATCTCTCCAGGCACGAAAAGAAATGGAGCACGCATGGAACAACACACACGTTCGACCAACCGCGCCACCTCTTGACGTTCGCCGCCGCTCGCCCACGGCCGCCAATGGCCAGCGCGATGTTGAGGTAGCTGCTGGCTATGCAGGCAGGGCGGAGGTGGGCTGGAGGGGCGGAGCAGGCTGGGGTAGGGCAGAGCGGGCTGGCAGGGGCAGGCGGGCGGATGTGGGCTGGAGGGCGGAGCAGTGTAGTGCGGAGGTGGGTGCGGCGGAGCGGGCTGGGGTAGGGCGGAGCGGTGCGAAGTGGGTGGTGGGACGCGGAGGCGGAGCAGGTGGCGAACTGCGGAGGTTGTGGGCAGTGCATGGGTTTCGTGAGTTTCATACTGGAATTTAGAAAATAAATTTAAAAATGACAGAGGAAGAAGAAAAGAAGAGCAGAGAGCAGGAAGAAAGGAGCACGTACCAGAGAGTTTGAGTGCGAAGTGAAAAATCAATTAATGCAGAGGGTAGCTGATATATACAGAGGGGTTCAGAGTTCAAGGTCACAGAAATGATGTCCTTGGAAAACGTGATGGCTATTGGGTTTCTGAATGGCCAAAGGCTCCTAGAATTCTGAGCGTGGGAAAGTTGGGTACCGGTTTGTGTGGCGTAACGGACCAGTTTGTACTCCGTTAAACAATTTATAATTTGCAACGCCAAACTCCGATTGACACAAATAAATATACCGTTTTGATCAGCGCGACGAGGCGGACACAACGGTATGAAGATATTGATGGTTTGACATTGTTTGCGAAGTGGTAAATCTTATTGAACCATTTGCTCGAGCGACAATTTTACTAGCAATTAGAAGCGGAATTTGATGAAACGAAATGCGCCGTCATGATCAGAATATTTTTCTTATGCAACATTGTGAAAAATATTTGAGTTCGGATGATAGAAAATTTACACATAAAATTTAAACTAATATGTAAATGCGACGAGCGAAATTTACTTCCATATTATTCGACGAAATTTGGCGTACGCCTATGTCTATCTAGACGCATTCCAAATGTGAAGTTTGAGTAGCAACGGAATTTGTTTGTGAAAATTCGAATTTCTACACTAAATAAATGATTATTATTTTATTTTTTTAAATTTTAAACTGGGTCTGAATCTAGAGTTTTTGTTTGTCTGCCATTGAAGAGGAGAGAGTTGAGATGTATGCACAGACAAATGAGAATTAGGGAGGCTAGGGTTTATAATAGGATATTTATAGGGAAAGGTTGGAAAGAAGAATGGATCGGGTCTATTAGATGCGCTAACGACAAAGTGGCCCAAAAGCTCGTTCTGACCCTGGAACGGAATTGCGTCAACCCATATATCAAAATAGATGTTTTTTTTAAAATATTTTAAACGCAATGGAAAAGGTTTCGGGTTCAAATTGCATCGTATAAAGAAGTTATGCTAAAACAATAATTTCCAAATTAATTTCAATTGATTTCAATTGCATAAATTTCAAGACGTTTCGAGTCTATACGATCAAACGACAAGTCCGATCGATACGAAACTTGAAATCCTACAATAATTCACCGTTACAGATCCGATGAAACTGGTTTCGTCGAAATCCGAGACAGTTGTAAAATGGCTATTTCTACTGTTTTAATTTCAATATAAAATTCCCAATTTTAAATTATTAACTTTTAAATCAAATTTCGATTGTTCACAAATTTCATTTTTAATTTCACAGAAATTAACAATCTTTTACAATGTAGTTTTCTATTATAAATCCAGTATAAAAGATTGCATTAGATTCAGCGTTCAATTATATTGTAGTTCAAATTCAAGTTATTTAATTCCAATTGAATTCTTTTATTTCGATTTACACTTTCATTATTGAATCAACCATTTACTTATACATTATTATCAATATATAGTTTATAATTCATTTACTTTCATTTTCTTCGGATTTTTATCCAAAATTTTCATTTTAATTTGTATTTTTAAAGTGTTAAAAATACGGGTCGTTACAGACATTGAGCTCTTTCCATTGATATAGTTTCGATCACTAGTTTGTTATTACATTGGTGCTTAGTTTAATTTGCCAAATTCTTATTTGAGGCTACCGTATGAGCGAAGTTTTTTATTGACAGCACCTTCTCTTGGCTTTACCCCAAACCTTCTATGATGTGCTGGCATACATGAGTATGTTTGAAATATGGGATTCTATTATGTTGAGTAGCCGTGCCATGATTAATTTGTCGGTTGTCTTACATTCTTGTATTTTTCTTTATCTTCGGGAGTTTGCTCGGTTAGCTTTGCTGCTTTGGATTTTTTCCTTTTTCCAATGACAAAGCTTAATTTCACTTTGAATTCAAGACTAATTGTTACTGATCTGGACCAAGGAATGTAATTTCTGTTGACATTGACTGCGATATTCATGAGTTTAGTGTTATCGAATTGAGATATGTTGAACTGACTATAGTTCTTTGATATTCGTAGCTTTTGATATTGTTCCATAACTTTTGAGTCCGGATCAGACCCGCTATGATATCCTATAAAAAGTTTGCGAAGTAGATTGAATGTGATTAATAATTAGTTTTATTGCTAATTTATTATTCTACAAGCACTTTGTACATGATTATATATAGCACAATTCTACTAGTTGTTGCTTATTTCTTAAACTATAATTCTGCTGGTCGTTGTTTAGTTCCTAACTTATAATTTCCAAATTACATCCCAATTACAGGCTAAGTCCCAAGTATAATTGACAGTTGTATAATGGATGCTAGCCCTTTTTTTATTTCTTGTTTGCAGCCTATGATGAAATATTCTTAGGCTATCATTTCTATTTCTCCACAGCCTTTTATTTGTTTCCTGCTTGCAGCCTATGATGAAATATTTGAGGCTATCATTTCTATTTCTCCACATACCTCGAAGCCATTTCATAATGTCTCAAGAAGTTTATAAGGTTATTGACAGACTTAAAATGATCATTAGTAAAGGTAAGGATGTCATCAGTAAAAGATAGAGCATGAACTAATAGAGAACCACTAAGGGTGGTAAAACGTGAGATCTTTCCAAAGGCGGTAAAAGCATAGAGCCCTCTACTAAGTGCCCCAACTAAGATAATAAATAGGTCGGATGAGAGGAGATCACCTTACCAAACACCTCAGTTAGATTTGAAGAAACCTTTTGGAATAGCATTGATGAGGATAGGGTACGAACAGTTAGAAATAATTCTACATATCATATCAATGAAGGCCTTGGAGAAACCACAGGCTCTGAAAATACAAAGAATGAAAAACCATGATATGCGACCATATGTTTAATATGATTTAATGTAAATTATATTATTTATGGTAACATATGATAAAGACTAGTGCATAATGTAAAAAGGTATATTTTTTAAAATTTTCCATTTCTACCTCCACTAATCGATGTGCTTGATCCAACACTTATAAATAATGATTTAGAGGAGAATATTTGTACTCTATAGCCAAAATGTCTCAAAGTTAGTGGAAGTAGTAATAAAGCTTATCTACATTTTAAGATCGGCATATGATCTTAAACATGCATCTAAAAGTTAAGCAAATATTTTGATAGATAAAACTAATGGTTTCTTTTCAATCAAAATGCAGAGGAAGTGTGTGTCCATTAGAAAGAAAACAAAAGATAATAAAACATTTCTAATACTATGAATATATAATATGCTACCGATTGATAATGATGTACCAGCGTTGAAATTAGTTAAAACCTGGTTGTTTAATTCTTGGTTAAAGATTTGAAAGAGGTGTCCTTTATACTTGGTATAAGAGGATGTTGGGAGTATCCCAACCAATAAACGTACACACCATATTAGAATGTAATATAAACATATGAAATGAATTTCTTATGCGTCAGTAATAGGAACCCACATGTTCCATGTATTAGACTGGAAATTATAGTAAGCATAAATCAGTCAAATCCAAATGATACATTTAACGGATGTTGGGAGTATCCCAACCAATAAACGTATACACCATATTAGAATGTAATATAAACATATGAAATGAATTTCTTATGCATCAGTAATAGGAGCCATCATGTTCCATGTATTAGAATGGAAATTGCAGTAAGCATAAATCAGTCAAATCCAAATGATACATTTAATGGTAGTTAGGAGTATCTCAATATTTTCTAATATATTTTCTATAGGATGATCTTTTAAAAGCCTGATCCTTTTATTAGGATAAACAGTTTCACAATTTGTTTCATTTGATTCATTATTTAAAGTAACAAAATCATCTTCATCATTTATTTGAACAGAATCTTTGAAATTTTCATCAAAAGACACATGCATTATTTCTTCAATGGTGTTAGTTTTCAAATTAAAAATTATGTATGCTTTACTTCAATTAGAATATCCGAAAAAGATTCCTTTGTCGGATTTAGGATCAAATTTATCCAAATTTTCCTTTATTTTTAGAATAAAGCATTTACTTCCAAAAAGTTTAAAATAAGATACCTTTGGTTTCTTATTCAAAAGAAGTTCATATGGTATTTTATTGGTTAAAGGTCTAATTAAAATCCTATTCAAAATGTAACAAGCTGTAGCGACTTCTTCAGCCTAAAAATTTCTTGGTAATTTACTATCTGAAAGCATAGTTCTTGCACACTCTTGAATCATCCTATTTTTATGCTCTACCACTCCGTTTTGTTGTGGAGTTCTTGAAAAAGAAAAATTATGAGTTATTCCTTTTTAACTACAGAAATTCTCAAAATTTTCGACCCGTAAATTTTAACCGTTTTAATAACTTATTTAGTTGAAATTTTGTGAAATTTTAAACGATAAAATTTTAAAATAAAAATTTGATGTTTGGAATGCGTCTAATTAATCATAGCAACTGGTAAATTTTCATTAGATAATTTGGAAGTTTATTTTCTAGTGTAATTTTATTCTAATTTATATCAGTTAAAATTGATGATAATAAAATGTTTTCCAAACCTGAATATTTTTACATAGAAAAATTCTAATTCATCTTCCGACTAAGGCGTCATTTTTCGTTTTTCCAAATTCGGATTTCTTTAGCTCCATCGATCTTATTTTTCTGCGTTTTTGCTGCATTTTCCGCTAGTAGAAAATTCGAATTTTAATAATTCAATCGTAACACTGATATCTGTATACCGTTTTGATCGTCTCGTCGTGCTGATCTCCATAGTATATCCATCTTTGTAATTCGGTGTTTGGTACGAGGTGGAAAACGACAAACGATTTACCGTACCGAGTTTTGTATTTGGGCTATTGGGGTTTCCAATGACTTTTCATCTAACAGTCGTTTGCATTTATATCTCCTGTATACTCATGCTTGACTTTTTGGCTTTCTACACTGGTTCCAACATATATTGGTTCAGGCGATGCTTTAAAGAAATGAAATATGATAACTTTATTTTTGGGTTGAAGATAAACTGTCCATCTCCTTTTCAAATTTACAATTCCCTACAAAGCAGCATCTCACCCTCCTTTTCTCTCTGGAAACCCATCACCGCATAAATCTACCTTCTCCTCTACATACAAAAAAAAGAAACGTGTTCTTCCCCTTGAAACCCATTCCTCCACCGTGTGCCCTCCATCTCCAACCCATCACGTCAGCCACCATGGCCGCCTCCACCTTTCCACCGTCCATTCATCTTCTCTCCCATTGCTTCCCCTCCGCCACATCACGACCACCTTCCCTTCTCAGCTCGTCGCCCTGCCCAGACCCACCTCCGGCCGTACAACAGCCTCCGCCCACGCAAACACCCTCCTCCTCTTCCTACTGCTCCGGCCATAAATTACTTCACCCACCACTCCAAGCGGCCACCATCCTTCACCTCGGCCACACACTGTCCTTGCATATCTATCCTTCCAAGCACCAGATACTCACCACACACCTCTCCACTTTTTCACCTAACACAACAACGGTCAGCCCATGCCGAACTGCGCCGCAAGCAGCCTCCATCCGATTCACTGTAGCCTGCTCCGAAGCCACACAGCCCACATCAAACCCCTTGGCCTCTAGTGATCACGTGAGCTAACATTTACATACTTTCGGCTACAGGGTGATGTTCTATTCTTCATGTTGGCCTTGTTACTCGATATAGAGACCTTCGAAAAATTAACAAATTCATTTTTTTTATTTATTTGACGAGTATAATTTGTATATATGTTTAAAGTATTTGTTTATTCTTTTATACTTTTATGTATAACCGAGTTTGTTTATACGCTTTTATATAGGACCGGGTTTCAATTTACTCACTAGATATACATATGCTTAAAAGAAAATTTTATCTTGTGGGTGCTGTTTTTTTTGTAAATTATATATATAGCTTATAAATAAAAGCTTGCGTATATATTTGATTCTAAAGAAACTGAGATTTTGAAGTGTATGTTTTAAAGGTTGATTTTGGAAGGGAACATGAGTTTTAAATTTGATATAGACTTTTACAAATAATATATATATTTGTGTATGTAGTCTGCATACATTAGGTGATAGTTGGTATATATCAATATATGTAAGTTTTCATATGGTCAGTGGGTTTATGGATGTAATAACTTTAAGTTTAAAATATAGTGTAAGCTTATTAGCCTGTTTGTATTTGCTGTTTGGATTTAAATGTTGATAGTACGCATATTATAAAGAGAATATATGTTTACTGTATATCATATTTTGAGGGAAGTATTATATATTATATACATTTTAGTTATTCTCTATCCAGGCATATTTAGGTTTTTCTTATCCATTTGTATACATATTACTTACATATATCATATCACAGTGTAAACTTGATATTAATACAAACGGTTACCCACATATATTTCATACATATAAAATTTAAGGCGATATTTAATATTTGTCTGATGTTAATATTTGGGAAATCTTTGAAAAATATATATGGGTTATAAATAGAATATTGAGAAAGTATATGTTTTGATTTTTTTATTTTAACCGTAACATATATAGGTATGTCATTTTAAATATGTATTTTAAATTTAATATCGGTTCTGAACAAACTAATAATATAATATACATTTCGTTTCAATTATTTCAAGCTGATTCTGATTTATTTCATCAATTCCTATTTATCAGCCTTGTTCGTCGAATTCATGCCAATCCTAGTTTGCTTTGAAATTCATGCTTGGATTCGTAACTCATTTCATTGTCAAACCTCTCTAGCCTCGAAAGGTGAGCAATCACTCATGATTAATGTTCTTTTATTTATTAAATTTGATTTCAATTGAAACGACAATTGAAATATGCTACTGTTAGTTATTTACATCGTTATATATATATATGTCATTATATGCTATCTGTTCACCTGTGACATCTGACACCATTATCTGCCAATTGAAATATGGTGATGTTAGTTATTTACACTGTTATATATGCTATTACCTGTATCAGTTCACCTTTGACATCTGACACCATTATCTGATGATATATGCCTGTTATATTATTATCATATCTGTTATCACTCTGCAAGTTCCCTGTTTGTATAGAAACACTATGGGTTGAAATGATACATACCCGAACGGACCTTAGAATAGGAGAAAATCATTATGGGTTGAAATGATAAACCCAAGCGATTTTCAATTGAATTGAATTTGGGATTACGGGTTGAAATGATATATATAGACCCGTATATATTTAAATTGCGGATTGAAATGATAAATATCCGTACCACTTGACCATAGGGTAGAAAATTTTATACAGACACAGTTGGTCTATATATATATAAATATTTTGAAAATGATTTCTATGGTTTTGAAAAGAAATATATCGTTTTAATAAATATTGTTTTTTAAAAGATTTATTAAAGTTGATTTAATAAAGTTGATTTGAATCAATATAAATATGTTTAAGTATTTATGTAAAATTTATAATTTCAAATATAGAATTTATAATATTTCAAGTTGAAAGATAAATTTGAATTTGATTTGGGATGCTTAATTATTTAAGAATTATACTTAAATAAGTTTGATTGGAAATCTATTAAATTTGATATTTTAAGATATGTTTTATATCTTGAATTTGATAAAAAAAAAGTGGCTTAAATGAACATTTCAAACTTATATGATTTAAATGGGATATTTTGTTTATATAAATTGAAGTTGTATTTAGATGTATTGAAATGATTAAAGAAATATCTCAGAAACTAAATGAAATGAAATTAAATTGAGATATAAATGGAATTATCAAATTTAGTTTTTGAAATGTGGAATATTTAAAGCTTTGAAATATATTGAAATTTAATGGTTTATTTTGTGTTTCAAATCTGTATTTGAAATTGTTATAATTCAAAATTATTTTTTTAGAAATTGAATTGAGTTGAAATTTATGAATTGAGATTGAATTAAGTTGAATTTGGAAGTCGAGTTAAATTGAATCGATTTGTGAATTTGTGGAAGCTATTTTATTTTATAAAGTATTTTTAAACTATATCTACAACTATTTATATTTTACTTTATAAATTATTTTAATATAAACTATTTTATATAAATCATTTTCAATATATATTATTTTATTATAACTATTTTAACTTATAACTATTTTATATAAACTATTTTTATTTTATAAACTATTTTATTTTATATACTAATTTTAATATCTAAATTGTTTAAGAGGAAAGTGTTATGGATTCCGAATGTTATGATTTCAAGCTATAGTTTCAAAGTGTTATGAATTTAAAGGTTTAGATTTCCAAAGTATTTTGATTTTAAAAGACTTACGATTTCGAAAGCGATATAACTTTGGTAAGTGATATGATTTTGGAAATGGATTTATTTGAAGTGAAATTGATATCGTATGGATATGGTTTTGAACTGGCAATGATATTCGGTTTTGAAATATAAACTATTTTGAAAGTTTATTAAATGACCAATCGGTGTAATAATTACGTAGTTATTGAAGAGTCCGGGATCGGTTAGGGACATACTCTCTGTCCAAACCGAAAACCACTTTAATAACTATTATACGTGGAGTGTGATCTAGAATGAAGTGGTTGGAATGATGACGTTGCTGGATTTGAAGAAAGAGAACGATAATGGATAGCCTTGACACTTGTGTTAAATTTGAAATGACTTAAACAGGAGCCGTGCCGGGCCAGTGAGGTTAGTACCTCTAGCGGACACACTTCTTCGTAAACTACTCATTACTTGTTTTTTATTGGTGCGCACCCTTGAATTGGGATTGTTGTTTTATGGTGTTGCGATCGTTGCGGCGATACGTTCTCACCAGTCCGGATCAGGCAAATGGTAGTTTCACTACCTTGGGTATTGCCTCATGTGCCTTGTCATACTCGTATCCCTATGCACGACCACTACGATTTGTTTCGTGTTATACGTATGGAGTACTCCTTGATAGCGCACTAGTTTACGGTGGAGTTTACAGTGCTGTATAGACTATGACGCTTATATAAAATGTGTTAAGGGGGATAATGGTAACGCCTTAACGCTATTTTGATACTTTATATTACTGATAGGCATTATCTACTTAGAGTACACTACTACATAGTAGATAGTTTAACGGATCCTTAGAGGATGGTTATCCCAAACATCCTTTGAGTTACTTGTATTACAGTTGTTATTTCACTTGAGTTGGATTTATTGATAAGAATGTTAATCCTGACTCGAGCGTTTTGTGTTTTGCTTTACGCTCGGGTCAGACTAAGTGTACCAGTATTCGAGACTCACCTTTGGAGTTGGAGCTTCGCTTGGAGATCCAGCTATCTATCCAGCTTTTAGATATTCAGTTGATTCCAGTGATGTATTCTGATCTTGTATTTGACTATTGTATTCGAGACTTCTGTTGTATCTTGTTTAACTATGTTATATATATATAGTAGCTTCATGAACTACTATCCTTTTGTTTCCGCTGCTTATTGTTATATTACTCTGTGTCTGTGATCTGTGATTATTTTATTTACTGTATATGCTGAGTTTTGCCAAATTTTAATTACAATCTATTATTTTGAATTATTCAAGTCTGACATGTGTGGATTTATTGTCGATTTGAATGGTCCAAAATAGTGGGTTGTTACATGTGGTATCAGAGCTTTGGCTCTAGGCAAAACTTTGCATATATAGTAGATTTAGTTATGGAATCACTCTCATTCGAGCTTGAATTTCTTCTTTTGACTCGGTCTCCTTTGAATTTTGGAACGTTCCCCTCGGTTCCAAAATCCATAGATCCGTTCTTGTCTCTTCCAATTCGTATTCTTGTGACTCTGGAGTATCCCATAACTCCACTTCGAATAAACTTTATAATGAATCGGCGGTCTCGCCAATCTCCAAATGATTTGTAAAAGGTGAAACTCCTTTACAATTGGCATCGATTCATCGGAGATTTCTATGTCCTCGGTTTAGATGCTAATATCGTTTGTTATGCCGAATTCTATCTCTTGAGATCGAATGTAGATTTACCTCAGAATTCCACATCGATCTAATTCTTGAAGTCACGATCAACCCGGTTAAGGTTGCCCGAGATTTGTATAAGTCTATCCTCCTTTCTATTTTGACATTTAATCATTTTATCTTCTGTTTCGAACCTATCTTCGAATCAAAATTCTCTTTGATTTGATTTCCATCAAATTTGAATCTCTATCCTTGATTTGAAATCCATTTGTATAAACGAGTGAGGGAGTGTATTTGTAATTAATATAATATATTTTATGTTTATAGTGTGTTGTTTGAGTTGTTGATGTTGGTTTGGATTTTCGATCGATTCGTCTGATCAACGCTATCGATAGAATTTCCAAAACACTTGAACAGAGCAAACTGACACAATATTGATTTCAAATTTGGTAAATGAAATAATTTTGTATGATTATATTATAAATATATAAGTAAAATTTTCTGGAAAAAAAAAGAGGTTAATTAATTGGTTGTTTGAAATGATAATATTTGATTTTCATTTATTGTTCTAAATGAATTTATAAACATGGTATAAATTGATTTGGAATTTAAATAAATTTAAATCAGGAATTTGAGAATTTAATTTCCGATGATTCCAAACTCTGGTTTTAAAATTTTAAATGTATATTATATAAAGTATTTTTGAATATAAATGATTTTCAAAGAATTTTAAAATGTTTAAATCAGTACTCTTCTCTTTTGTCGTTGGAAAATAATTTCGATGATGACGGCCGCATCATCGACATTCATTTTCGAGTTTCGAAGTGAAGAGACCATTCAGTAGCTTTGCTACACTTTTGTTTTCGAAATTGAATTTGATTTGAATTTCTGTGGTATGACATGATTTATTATATATATATATAAATTAATTTTTATCTGATATATACTATAGATATTTATCTCAAAATTGTTTGAAGTAAATCGGAGATTTAAATTCTTAAGTTTTTGATTTAAAGATGATTTCAATTATAAAATGAAGTCAAAAATTTTGGATAAATATTTAAACTTGAAATAATTGAATTTGAAAATTTTATTTGTATAGTACTAAATTGCATTTCAATATAACTTACCTAAATTATTCAGAAGTTAAAATGTAATTGGATAATATACAATATAAAATGATTTTATAAATAAAATTTGGGTGTTTATAATAAATGTTATCCACTTAGATTTTAATTGTTAAAAAATGCTAATAAAGATGATAGAATAATAAGTTAATTGAATGAGATGAATATAATAAATTTTGTTCTGAAAGAATTAACAAATTGAAATTAGATCAACTTATGGAAATACCTTAAATTTAAACCAATTGTTGAATATAAATTAATTTAAATTGAAATTTATATGGTTTAAATTAATTTAAATGGTTTAAATATATGTAATAAGATATATTAAGTGGAATAAACTTAATAATAATTTGGAATAAAAGAATTAAATTTGTTGAATAAAATATGAGTACAATAAATGATTATACAAATTGATGATTTAGAAATTGTTAATTGAGGATGACTAGAAAATAAGATAATGAATTTAGAAATAGATAGATTTATTTAACTTAAGTGAACTCAAAGGGATTTAACCAAATTGTTAAATATTAAATAATTTAAATTGAAATTTATATGGTTTAAATTAATTGTTTTACTTGTATTCCAATCTATTTTCTTTCTAGTTGTTTCTATTCTCCTACCTCCTTCCTTTTCGGGGACGAAAAGATTTGAGTGGGGGAGAGTGTAACGACCCGTAAATTTTAACTGTTTTAATAACGTAATTAGTTGAAATTTTGTGAAATTTTAAACGATAAAATTTTGAAATAAAAATTTGATGTTTGGAATGCGTCTAATTAATCATAACAACTGGTAAATTTTCATCAGATAATTTGGAAGTTTATTTTCTAGTGTAATTTTATTCCAATTTATATCAGTTAAAATTGATGATAATAAAATGTTTTTCAAACTTGAATATTTTTACATATAAATTCTAATTCAGCTTCTGACTAAGGCGTCATTTTTCGTTTTTCCAAATTCGGACTTCTTTAGCTCCGTCAATCTTATTTTTCTGCGTTTTTGCTGCATTTTCCGTTAATAGAAAATTCGAATTTTTATAATTTAATCATAACACTGATATCTGTATACCGTTTTGATCGTCTCGTCATGCTGATCTCCATAGTATATCCATCTCTGTAATTCGGTGTTTGGTACGAGGTGGAAAACGACAAATGATTTACCGTACCGGTTTTGTATTTGGGCTATTGGGGTTTCCAATGACTTTTCATCTAACAGCCGTTTGCATTTATATCTCCTGTATACTCGTGCTTGACTTTTTGGCTTTCTACACTGGTTCCAACATATATTGGTTCAGGCGATGCTTTAAAGAAATGAAATATGATAACTTTATTTTTGGGTTGAAGATAAACTGTCCATCTCCAATTCAAATTTACAATTCCCTACAAAGCAGCATCTCACCCTCCTTTTCTCTCTGGAAACCCATCACCGCATAAACCTACCTTCTCCTCTACATACAAAAAAAAGAAACGTGTTCTTCCCCTTGAAACCTATTCCTCCACCGTGTGCCCTCCATCTCCAACCCATCACGTCAGCCACCATGGCCGCCTCCACCTTTCCACCGTCCATTCATCTTCTCTCCCATTGCTTCCCCTCCGCCACATCACGGCCACCTTCCCTTCTCTGTTCGTCGCTCTGCCCAGACCCACCTCCGGCCGTACAACAGCCTCCGCCCACGCAAACACCCTCCTCCTCTTCCTACTGCTCCGGCCACAAATTACTTCACCCACCACTCCAAGCGGCCACAATCCTTCACCTCGGCCACACACTGTCCTTGCATATCTATCCTGCCATGCACCAGATACTCACCACACACCTCTCCACTTTTTCACCTAACACAACAATGATCAGCCCATGCCGAACTGCGCCGCAAGCAGCCTCCATCTGATTCACTGTAGCCTGCTCCGAAGTCGCACAACCCACATCAAACCCCTTGGCCTCTGGTGATCACCTGAGCTAACATTTACATACTTTCGGCTACAGGGTGATGTTCTATTCTTCATCTTGGCCTTGTTACTCGATATAGGGACCTTCGAAAAATTAACAAATTCATTTATTTATTTATTTATTTGACGAGTATAATTCGTATATATGTTTAAAGTATTTATTCATTCTTTTATACTTTTATGTATAACCGAGTTTGTTTATACGCTTTTATATAGGACCGGGTTTCAATTTACTCACTAGATATACATATGCTTAAAAGAAAATTTTATCTTGTGGGTGCTGTTTTTTTTGTAAATTATATATATAGCTTATAAATAAAAGCTTGCCTATATATTTGATTCTAAAGAAACTGAGATTTTGAAGTGTTTGTTTTAAAGGTTGATTTTGGAAGGGAATATGAGTTTTATATTTGATATAGACTTTTACAAATAATATATATATTTGTGTATGTAGTCTGCATACATTTGGTGATAGATGGTATATATCAATATATGTAAGTTTTCATATGGTCAGTGGGTTTATGGATGTAATAACTTTAAGTTTAAAATATAGTGTAAGCTTATTAGCCTGTTTGTATTTGCTGTTTGGATTTAAATGTTGATAGTACGCATATTATAAAGAGAATATATGTTTACTGTATATCATATTTTGAGGGAAGTATTATATATTATATACATTTTAGTTATTCTCTATCTAGGCATATTTAGGTTTTTCTTATCCATTTGTATACATATTACTTACATATATCATATCATAGTGTAAACTTGATATTAATACAAACGGTTACCCACATAAATTTCATACATATAAAATTTAAGGCGATATTTAATATTTGTCTGATGTTAATATTTGGGAAATCTTTGAAAAATATATATGGGTTATAAATTGAATATTGAGAAAGTATATGTTTTGATTTTTTTATTTTAACCATAACATATATAGGTATGTCATTTTAAATATGTATTTTCAATTTAATATTAGTTTTGAACAAACTAATAATATAATATACATTTCGTTTCAATTATTTCAAGCTGATTCTGATTTATTTCATCAATTCCTATTTATCAGCCTTGTTCGTCGAATTCGTGCCAATCCTGGTTTGCTTTGAAATTCGTGCTTGGATTCGTAACTCATTTCATTGTCAAACCTCTCTAGCCTCGATAGGTGAGCAATCGCTCATGATCAATGTTCTTTTATTTATTAAATTTGATTTCAATTGAAACGACAATTGAAATATGCTACTGTTAGTTATTTACATCGTTATATATATATGTCATTATATGCTATCTGTTCACCTGTGACATCTGACACCATTATCTGCCAATTGAAATATGGTGATGTTAGTTATTTACACTATTATATATGCTATTACCTGTATCAGTTCACCTTTGACATCTGACACCATTATCTGATGATATATGTTTGTTATATTATTATCATATCTGTTATCACTCTGCAAGTTCCCTGTTAGTATAGAATCACTATGGGTTGAAATGATACATACCCAAACGGACCTTAGAATAGGAGAAAATCGTTATGGGTTGAAATGATAAACCCAAGCGATATTCAATTGAATTGAATTTGGGATTACGGGTTGAAATGATATATATAGACCCGTATATATTTAAATTGCGGATTGAAATGATAAATATCCGTATCACTTGACCATAGGGTAGAAAATTTTATACAGACACAGTTGGTCTATATATATAAATATTTTGAAAATGATTTCTATGGTTTTGAAAAGAAATATATCGTTTTAATAAATATTGTTTTTTAAAAGATTTATTAAAGTTGATTTAGTAAAGTTGATTTGAATCAATATAAATATGTTTAAGTATTTATGTAAAATTTATAATTTCAAATATAGAATTTATAATATTTCAAGTTGAAAGATAAATTTGAATTTGATTTGGGATGCTTAATTATTTAAGAATTATACTTAAATAAGTTTGATTGGAAATCTATTAAATTTGATATTTTAAGATATGTTTTATAACTTGAATTTGATAAAAAAAGTGGCTTAAATGAACATTTCAAACTTATATAATTTAAATGGGATATTTTGTTTATATAAATTGAAGTTGTATTTAGATGTATTGAAATGATTAAAGAAATATCTCAGAAACTAAATGAAATGAAATTAAATTGAGATATAAATGGAATTATCAAATTTAGTTTTTGAAATGTGGAATATTTAAAGCTTTGAAATACATTGAAATTTAATGGTTTATTTTGTGTCTCAAATCTGTATTTGAAATCGTTATAATTCAAAATTATTTATTTAGAAATTGAATTGAGTAGAAATTTATGAATTGAGATTGAATTAAGTTGAATTTGGAAGTCGAGTTAAATTGAATCGATTTGTGAATTTGTGGAAGCTATTCTATTTTATAAAGTATTTTTAAACTATATCTACAACTATTTATATTTTACTTTATAAATTATTTTAATATAAACTATTTTATATAAATCATTTTCAATATATATTATTTTATTATAACTATTTTAACTTATAACTATTTTATATAAACTATTTTATTTTATATACTAATTTTAATATCTAAACTGTTTAAGAGGAAAGTGTTATGGATTCCGAATGTTATGATTTCAAGCTATAGTTTCAAAGTGTTATGAATTTAAAGGTTTAGATTTCCAAAGTGTTTTGATTTTAAAAGACTTACGATTTCGAAAGCGATATAACTTTGGTAAGTGATATGATTTTGGAAATGGATTTATTTGAAGTGAAATTGATATCGTATGGATATGGTTTTGAACTGGCAATGATATTCGGTTTTGAAATATAAACTATTTTGAAAGTTTATTAAATGACCAATCGGTGTAATAATTACGTAGTTATTGAAGAGTCCGGGATCGGTTAGGGACATACTCTCTGTCCAAACCGAAAACCACTTTAATAACTATTATACGCGGAGTGTGATCCAGAATGAAGTGGTTGGAATGATGACGTTGCTGGATTTGAAGAAAGAGAACGATAATGGATAGCCTTGACACTTGTGTCAAATTTGAAATGACTTAAACAGGAACCGTGCCGGGCCAGTGAGGTTAGCTACCTCTAGCGGACACACTTCTTCGTAAACTACTCATTACTTGTTTTTGATTGGTGCGCACCCTTGAATTGGGATTGTTGTTTTGCGGTGTTGCGATCATTGCGGCGATACGTTCTCACCAGTCCGGACTAGGAAAATGGTAGTTTCACTACCTTGGGTATTGCCTCATATGCCTTGTCATACTCGTATCCCTATGCACGACCACTACGATTTGTTTCGTGTTATACGTATGGAGTACTCCCTGATAGCCCACTAGTTTACGGTGGAGTTTACAGTGCTGTATAGACTATGACGCTTATATAAAATGTGTTAAGGGGGATAATGGTAACGCCTCAACGCTATTTTGATACTTTATATTACTGATAGGCATTATCTATATAGAGTACACTACTACATAGTAGATAGTTTAACGGATCCTTAGAGGATGGTTATCCCAAACATCCTTTGAGTTACTTGTATTACAATTGTTATTTCACTTGAGTTGGATTTGTTGATAAGAATGTTAATCCTGACTCGAGCGTTTTGTGTTTTGCTTTACGCTCGAGTCAGACTGAGTGTACCAGTATTCGAGACTCACCTTTGGAGTTGGAGCTTCGCTTGGAGATCCAGCTATCTATCTAGCTTTTAGATATTCAGTTGATTCCAGTGATGTATTCTGACCTTGTATTTGACTATTGTATTCGAGACTTCTGTTGTATCTTGTTTAACTCTGTTATATATATATATAGTAGCTTCATGAACTACTATCCTTTTGTTTCCGCTGCATTATTGTTATATTACTCTGTGTCTGTGATCTGTGATTATTTTATTTACTGTATATGCTGAGTTTTGCCAAATTTTAATCACAATCTATTATTTTGAATTATTCAAGTCTGACATGTGTGGATTTATTGTCGATTTGAATAGTCCAAAATAGTGGGTCGTTACATTTACTATCTGAAAGCATAGTTCTTGCACACTCTTGAATCGTCCTATTTTTATGCTCTACCACTCCGTTTTGTTGTGGAGTTGTTGAAAAAGATAAATTATGAGTTATTCCTTTTTAACTACAGAAATTCTCAAAATTTTCATTTTCAGATTTTCCACCGTGATCACTACGAATAGTTTTGATTTTTTAAAGAAAGTTGATTTTGAATTCTTTTTGCAAAAGTTTTAAATATATCAAAAGCATCACTTTTATGTTTTAGAAAAATTGTCCATGTAAATCTAGAATAATCATCTACAATTACAAAAACATATTTAGTGCGATTTTTTGACTGAATTTGAGATGGACCAAACAGATCTAAATGAAGTAACTTAAGAGGTTTTGAAGTTGAAATCATCTTTCAATTTAAATGTATCTTTCAATTTAAATGAACTCTTTCTAAGTTTTCCTCATTGACTAGCATCACATATACTATCTACTTTAAAATCTATTTTAGGGAGACCTCTTACTAGATCAAGTTTTGAAAGTCTAGATAAGAGTTTGAAATTCAAATGCCCAAATCTTTTATGCTAAATCCAAGGGTCACTTGTATTAGCCAAAAGACATAGGTTATCATTTGTGATTTTCATACTGAGAATATAAATACTTTTCTTTCTAATTCCTTCAAAGATAATATTTGATTTATTATCTTCGATGTGACACTTATCCTTTTCAAATTTAATTTTTTAGCCCTTTTCACATAGTTGACTTATGCTAAGTAAGTTATGTTTTAGATTCCTAACTAACAGAACGTCAGAAATAGTAGGGGTTTTAGAGTTACCGACATTGCCGATGTCAATCACATACCCTTTTGAATTGTCTCCAAAGTTGACCATTCCTCTATCTTCATAAGTTATGTCATTCAGTATCTCCGAATTACCAGTCATATGTCTTAAACATCCCCTATCAAGTATCCATTTGTTTTTCTTGATTTTCATAATTTGTCCATTGAGTGTTGATTCTTCAAAGCCATATAACACATCTATTCCTGCACAACACACCAATTTAGTAGATAACTTGATTTTCTATAATAACAATATGCAGACTTATGAGACAATGATGATTTGGATAGTTTTGAACTAGTGTTAACAGAATCTCCAAAAATTGCCATTTTAAACTTTTTCAAAATTCTGATTATGAAAACTTTGAAAACCAATGCTCTGATACCAAATGTAGGAAATGCGGATTACGAATCTTAAGGAAGAATTAACACTAGAGGGGGGGTGAATAGTGTTTAATTAATTTTATGAATCTTTTTGAAATCTTTTCAAATTAAATCCAAATAGATGCAATTCACAAACACAAAAACAATCATAGAATCAGACACAGATGCAAATAGTAAATAAAAGCAGTAAAGGAAAGAAGACATCGGAATTTTATATTGGTTCGGAGTTACCCAACATCCATTCCCACACAACTATATGCAGATTTCTTTTTAAATATAATGTCGATATTACAACCTCGATTTCAAGGCCATGAGATACACCCTCCTGTCTCCGAGTCCAGGACAAACTCTCTTGATTAACTAGGCTACAAGATCACCTAATTGATTTACGGACTATAATCACACCCAATTGATTTACGGGCCACAATCACACCATTTCCAATCACACTTTGATAGAGAGAGACTCGATACACTTCGATCATTCGATCTTTGATTACAAATGATCTTATAACTCTGAATAGCACTGACATCTTTGAGAGAGAGCGTAGGAGAATCAAACTAGAGACGATCGAGTTTGATTCACTTAGGATTTTGGTAGAATTATGTTGCAGCATTTGAAATATAAGAGAATATTTGAGTGGAGAAGAAGGAGTGAAGAAATGTAGAAAAACTAACTTAAAATTCGTTAAAAACAACTGTATTTATAGGAGAACAACGGTCATGCCCATTTGCGAAAGGTTATGAAAAATAGACACTTCTTTTGAAATCTGAAATTTGAATTCTACAGCTACCATGTCGACATGGGGGGATGATGGATGTCGACATGCCTATGTTATGTCTGAAAATAGATTTTGCTTTAAAATGATTTCTATTTTAAACTTTTCAAAACAATTTCTAAACTTTGTAAACCATTTTGAATATAGTTTAAACTTATAAAAGAGTTTTAGAAAGTAATCTTAAAATATATAATCTATAATATAAAAGTAATATTAAAAACTAAGTATAGATTTCTTTAAAATATATTAAAGCTAAGATATTAAAATCAAGTGATAGTTTAAAAAAGAAGAGATGATTTTGAAATTAATATGATTAAAAATAGTTTTTGAATTAAGGCTAAAATATTTAAATAGAGAAAGAGATGTCTTTTTAAAAGATATTTTTGAAAAATCTAAAAATAAGTTATTTTGAAAATTTCGTGGATTCCATTCCACTGGAGAAGGTCCTGGGTTCTATTCCACTATTAAAGCGAGAAGGTGGATTCCATCCCACAATAAAAATACGAATAAAGATTTAAGTGCTATTACGAAGTATTAACATAAATCTAGACTCTATTACTTATCTTGATATCTTGATACTTATGAGTCTTCAGTCTTGATTTCTTCAATCTTGAATTCGTCGATCTTGAATCTCTATGCTCAATATTGAATCTTTATACTCGGTCTTGAATCTTTATACTGTACAGTCTTCATTCCCAGTACTTGCATATATATATATATATATATATCCTTCATATACATATATATCTAGACAAGAATAATAGTGTTTATATTTTAAAACAAGTCCTAAGGTTGTTGTCATCAAAACCATCGTCTCAGGACTAACAGATTCCATAGTTCAAAAAAAGTGAACGCACTATCTTAAATTTTAAGTAGAGAAGAGTGAATAGATTACAAAGCAACACAAATAGACTATTGAGAAATTGAAATACTTATGGAAAACTTTAATATTCAAAACTCTATGGAATATAAATAGACTGTTGCGAAATAGACTATCATAAAATAATCCTAATATTCAATATAAATCAAACCTAATTAGACTGGAGGCGACGATAAGACTTGAGCTGATTTCTGGGTTCAAATACGGAAAAAAGTGATGAAATCGAGCGATGGCGATTTCTGGGTTCAAATGGGTTCGAATGAGGAGAGGCAGTGATGAAACTGGCGATTTCTGGGTTCGAATGGGGAAAGCTAATGATATGGCTTCGATGGCGATTTTGGCGATTTAAGAGATTTGGGAAAGCGTGATTTAAGGCTTTTGAAGGAAAGTGATGGCGATTTTAGGGGACGTGCGATTTGGAAGAGAGACGGAGATTGATAATTTTAGGGAACACAGTAGCAAAATTTGGGCGGAAATGTTTCTTTCTCTGAAGCGAAACCCACCTTTTCTCTTTTGCTGAGTATTTGTCCTGCCTCTTTTGGCTATCTTAACTACTTTATAATAATTTACTTCTTTCATAAAACATAAATATTAATGCTGTTATAAACCATTGTAAAAAGCATTTATTATTTTAGTGGCTCTTGCTCAATTCCTACCACTACATCATCAAAACTTGGCATCTCGGCTGATGCCAAGACTTGAGACCTGATCGATTCATAGCTTGGATCAAGAGCCCCCAAGTAGGTAAATATTAATTCTTGTTTGGATCTTTTTTGGGTTTTAATTAGGTGTATTGTTGGTGGAAGATAGACATTGAGCTCTTTCCATTGATATAGTTTCGATCAATAGTTTGTTATTACTTTGATACTCTGTCCATTAGAAAGAAAATATAATATAATAAAACATTTCTAATACTATAAATATATATTATGCTACCGATTGATAATGATGTACCAACGTTGAAATTAGTTAAAGCCTGGTTGTTTAATTCTTGGTTAAAGATTTGAAAGAGGTGTCCTTTATACTTGGTATAAGAGGATGTTGGGAGTATTCCAACCAATAAACGTATACACCATATTAGAATGTAATTTAAACATATGAAATGAATTTCTTATGCGTCAGTGATAGGAACCATCATGTTCCATGTATTAGACTGGAAATTGAAGTAAGCATAAATCAGTCAAATCCAAATGATACATTTAAGGGTAGTTAGGAGTATCTCAATATTTCAGAAATAAAAGAGAACTGTTTATGGAAATAACAAAATCCTTTTGAAAAACTGTTCAGACTAAAACTTCATAAATGGCATCAAAAATAGTAGGTCAATTTTAGATTTATGTTCACCCTAAACAAAAGAGCTTTGTGTCTGAAAGGTTCCAACTAAGAGGTTGTGGTAGATTCAACTATGAATACTGAGTTCATCATCTTGAATAGCACCGCAATAAAAGAAATATGTGCGTATGAATTTATCAGAAAGCTTAAATGGTCCCCGCTATCAGGAATCCAATAATGTATTGTGATGATAATGATGTGATATATATTGCAACGTGAACTGACAACTCATGAATAGGTCGTGGCAAACTCTCCGTAATTACCATGTGATAAAATAGTTTATTATTAACAGAGATGTATAATTAAAAAAGTGTAAACAATACAATTTACAAATTCACCACCTAAGGCTCTTTCATAGTTTATGTACGATAGAAATAACCCGAGGGTTGAATAGCTCTTTAATAAATCCATAATTTAATAGTTATAATCACAACACATATAGGAAAATAATACGGAAGTAAAACAACACACAAATTTACCCATCTTCGGTAAACCTGCCTACTGTTGTCCTCAAGATTTCTACCAAGATGAAACAATCGACCAATTAAAAATTCTCCTGTAAACTTATAATTATCACTGACCTAATTATTCTAACCATATTTCTAGAAATCCTATCTCAACTCTATCCCGGAGTTGAGAATTTCTCGAACTACAGAAATGTAGTTCAAATTTAAATTACTAGAGTTCTGAATTTAAAAATTAAATACAAAAGGAAACCATAAATAAATATATAAAGGAGGTGGCCTTATAATTGGAACACTTCCCTAATTTGATTTGGAGCAAATCTCTTTTATATTCATTTATCCTTCTTAGGGTTCCTCTCCTCTTCAAATCTGAGACACGATGATTCCAAAATTTATTGCTGCTTCATATAGATTCAATCCCTTATGTCTTGAACTGTTGATTGCTTTAATTGTGTCATAGTTGCTCCTTTGGAAAAGATACTTGCATTGATAATTCTGAGATTATTTGGTACGATTTCTTTGATTTTCTAATCTAATTTGTATTATCGTTTCGAATTCAACTGTCAAAATTTTCAAATGATGATTGGTATTTTATTGCGGTTGATTTTGGAAAAATATTTTTAGATTTTCTATATATCTCAGTTTCGTTTGTTTGAAATTATCAACCAAACGGTTTTGGATTCGATTTGATTACTATTTGCCTGGATTTTCTGATTTGAATTTGACTTGCCTTTGCTTTGATTTCTTGAGATTTAGGCCTTGAATTTGAATTTTTCAACTTTGACTTTTGAACATATTTCTTCAAGTAAATTGACCATGCTTTTAGCACCTGCTTGAATTCTATGTTGCATTGAACTGCATATTCGAGTAAATTTGTTGCCTTAGTGTTCCTTATAGACTTCTATATCCATAGCTATTTTTCTAAAGTAATCGAACTGGACTGGATTTTGTATTTTGCTTATGTGTGTATACATATACATATACATATACATACACATGTGTGTGTGTGTGTGTCTGTGTGTGTAAATACATACATGCATACATACATATATTATAACGATCCATAATTTTTAACATTTCGAATGGGAATATGTAATCTATTTAAATATTCAAATTTGATTCAAATATGATAAATAATAAGAAAGTCAATTGTTAGTAAAAATGGCTTTATTTTTAATGATGTATTTTTAAATGAATTTATATGATTTTTCTATAATTTTTAATTTGGAAAATATATAAATTATCATTTGACGTATTTTTAGGAAAACGTTGGTATTTTTGAAACTTTAAAGAAAAAGATTACCAGTATATATTTATTTGTTTTGAGATTGTGTCACTATTTGTGTGTAATCATATTTCTATTTCTACCATTTGTAGTTCGTACACGAATGAAATACTTTGTAGCAAAGTGCCGAAAATTGTAGAATAAACAAACCCCCACCCTTATAATTCTCTTCACTTTTTCATTTTCACTCTTTCACTTTTCTTCCTCTCTTTTAATTATCCATTCACTTTAAACAACAAAACCAAGCCTCCTATTTTATAAATCAAGATCAAATGATTCGCTTAACGAAAACACATAAAACCGAATTCTTTAAGCTCATATAGTAGAGAGCATTGAATCTATGTTTGTTTGAAAGCCTGCGGCAGTAGAGGAAGATGTTCAACATGAGGATTGAGAACTGGGGTTTTTGATTTGGGACGTTTGAGGCAACTATATGCTTTGGCATTGGTAGCATTGAGTTTGTTATGCGAATGAGCTTCTGCGTTGGGATTTTGGTGAGGTGCGGTTAAGATTGGTAATGTGTGACATTTTTGTTATTGTTTAGGGTGGCTTCAGGTGACGATTCATTGGGAGTGTGCGATTTGGTCGTGGTGGTGTGGGATGGAGAGCTCACGTGAAGAGGAGTTCGTCGGTGAAGGCGGCATACGATTTCATAGAGTATTGTGGGAGACAGGGTGTGCGTGCATGAATTTGGAGGAGGTGTTTATGTATAGGCATGAAACGGGAGTGTTTGGGTTTAGGGAAGAAGGGATTAAGGGGGTAGGTGAGTAAATTAGTGAAGTGATTAAGAAATAATTATATTATTTAAATTAAAAAATTTATAAATTGAATAACTTTTGCATATGAGGTCCAATCGAGATGGGGTCTTTTGCATTGCGCTTGTTGAATGGTTATCTACACATTGGAATTGATTTCGTCAAGTTTGGAGCAAGTGTAATTTTGAGCTAAAATTGAACGCCATTCGATTTTGGATTAAACCAAAACACCTAAGCGCCAGCTGGAGTTTTGGTGAGTTATCTCACCTTTGGATGAATGCTATATGATATATGGTAGATATAAATCCTTATTTTTGTGCTTGAATAATTAATTTGGTTGGTTTGGTTTAATTTCCACTTTGAAAATGGGATGACGTATAAAATGAAATACAGGAAATTCTGTAGAGAAATCCGAATTCCACGCCGTTGTGAACTTTAAATATACGTTATGTACTTACTGTATAAATTGTTGAATGTCAAACTTGGTAGTTTGTCCATATTGGATATGACATTTGTATGTTGAAAAGTTGAATTCTTTTAGTTGTAGATCTATGGAAATACTTGTTAAGTGCTATGGTAGCTATTGGCCTCACTATAGTATTTTTGAAAACTATGATTTGTATTTTGATTTGAAAATGGTTTTGATTTGGGGAAATGATTTTAAATATGATCTTGGAATTTTCTACGGTATTTTATTTCAACCTTTTTATTACTCTTTTCTAATTTGATGGAAATATTTTAAAAGTATTTTAGAAAATATTTATTGTATAAGAATTTTTTTATAGTAATAAATATTAATTTAAATTAAAATAAAAGAGAATTTATCTTCTGTGATAAAGTTATTCTGTTTAAAAAGAAGATAGCAATATTTTGGAATAAATATTACTGAAACGGTTTATATAAAATGTTTTATATAAAGAGAGATTTATAAATGGTATTTTATAAATAAAAGAGAGATTTACAAATGATATTTTATAAATAAAAGAGAGATTATAAAAGGAGTTTTACGAATAAATTTGGAGATTTATAAAAGGAGTTTTGTAATAAATTTGGAGATTTATTAAAGGGGCTTTGTAAATAAATTTGAAGATTTAGAAACGGAGTTTTATAATTAAATTTGGAGATTTATAAAAGGAGTTTATATTAAAATTAGAGATTTATAAAAGGAGTTTTATAATTAAATTTTTTGATTTATAATAGGAGTTTATAATAAATTTAGAGATTTATAAGGAGTTTTATAAATAAATTCAGTGATTTATAAAAGGAGTTATACAATTATATGGAGATTTGTAAAAAAAAATTACAAATAGAAAGGAGATTTATAAAAGAAGTTTTATAAAAATGAAAGAGACTTATACAAAGGAGTTTTATAAAAGGAATGCGATTTGATTTCTATAAATGATCATTTTAAATTATGGTTGTGTGGAAAGTATTATTTCAGACTTAACACTCCCTATCCTGAGAATTAAGAATGTATGTTGAGGCAAGGATAGTTGCCTAACTCATCCGACTTCATTGTTAATTGAGGAAATGGCACAAGTTTGAAATCAGGAAGTGATGGCAAGTATATTTGATCTAATTTCCATATGATCCATTTGGTTACACCAAAAGTGTTTTGGGTTTATAATTATCTATGTTTTAAATGGCATTTTCTTTTAACCCAAATAAGTATGGTTTTTGAAGGAGAATCTTTCTTAAGATTTTGTGAATATACCTATATTGTTGACATAGGTGCATAAATACTTTTCTAAATATTGAAAAGTGTGTAGACGATTTGTGAATATATCTTTGTAAATGTATTTTGATATAGGTATTTACAAAGTGGTTTTAATTAATGAAAATATTAATTAAAGAGGCTTAGTTGTTGTTTATGTACTTAATCATGTTTGATTTCCATGTGAAATTAAATCTTTGATTTGATTGTTTGTTTATTTGATAGTTAAATAACCAACTATCAAAATCTTGACCAGTTTTGAAACTATCGATTGTTGGTTCGAAGAAACCAGGATTAGATAAGCACAAGTTATCCGAAGAACCGACATAAGCATTCGAATTGGAGACATCTTGACGATGATAGAATCGAAGATGGAATTTTTAAAGAGCAAGAGCTACTTGATACTAAGTCTGAGGATGTGGTAGAAGTAGTATATTCGGTTTGTTCAAAGCCTAAACAACTTTTATAGATGAAAGCTAGCATTGTAGTGTTTCCTGGAGGGCAGTGTTAGCTTTCCAAGTGGGATTTTCTAAAAAACTAAAATGTAGTCTCATGCCCCACACTCGGTAATGGTTAAATAGGGGATATGCAATTGGGCTACGTGGTTCGCTTCCATTAGGGTATGGTCATCTCCCGATCTAGATCGATATTGAACCATTTATATATGCTAGTGACTCGGTTTGTTGTTGGTGGGCAACCGAAGGGACGACATATTCGATACTATCCAGAAAGAGGTAGGCCAATCTTGTGTTGGTAGGAGGTCCATATGAGGCTCTCAATATATTTTCTCTAGAGATGTACTGTGACAGGTGTTATCCCGCCTTTTAGCAAGGCCGTGACCCCAAAAAGTTGACTGGAAAACTAAAAACAGTTCGTCGTAAAAGTTCGTTATACACTGTTTCACCATGGATATCAATGAATTTTGTCCGAGCCCGGATCAGGCTACAATTGATAGGACACGACAAGCAGAGTCATGAAAGCCAGCACTCCAAATTTCAAGTCAATCCGAGTTCGTATGCTCAAGTTATGATCGATGCAAGTTGGAAGAAAACACCCTATTTTCGTATCCATCGCGGACCCATAGTTCGAATCGATTGAGTTTGAGTCGATCAGAGTGGCCTTAAGTTCGTATCCATCAACAAGGTGCTGTTCGAATCCATCGAAGGCGCCCATGTTCGAATCCATCACGTTAGCACCACAACCATCTGGTTCGAATCCATCAACGATGTTTCCTTCGTATCCATCAAGCTTGGAGGACCTTCAAATCCATGAAGATACCTCTCTTAGAATCCAACCAGTGTCGTCGTTTCGTATCGATCAGCTGAAGTGAGATATGATCGATACGAATGAGTCTCAGTTCGAATCCATGCATGAGTAAAGCCTTCGAATCGACTGAGTCAAAGCGGTGAAATTCAAGGGACGACTCTATCAACTCGGAGAAAAATGTGGATCGATGCGAAGAATGCGCGCCACGTCAACCTGCTAGAGCGTGCTTGTATCGATTCGAAGCAATGGATTCGAAGTCGTCGATTCGAATAGAGCGTTGCAACTGGAAAAGCGAATTCGTATCGACCATATCTCATGATCCCCAAATCCAAATGATATGAAATTTTCACAGGAGCTTAGGCACATGTTGAAGAATGTTCTCACCAAATTTCAGCTCCATCAGATGAATTCTTGATCGATTCGAATGGAGTTCGAATCGATCCCGAAGCGGGCCCAGACTTCCTGGACGCGGGCGCATGGGCCCCCACCCGTGCCAGAAGTAGTCTCCCTAATTTTAGGCGAAATATCAGCCTCCTACACCTATAAATAGAGCCCCAGGTCATTCAGAAAGGGGGATCGGGATTCTGAAGCGCCCAGACTCTACAGGATTCAATTCTACATTTCTCCATTGTCGTTGTACACGAATTTCTTCATGAAAACCTGCTGTAATCAATTGAAATCATCAAATGAACATCAATAAAATCATCAACTTCAGAGTGGACGTAGGCAAGATCGCCGAACCACTATAAATTCTGTGTTGTTTCCTGCTTTCATCTAATTATTCTGAGAGTTCTTCATTTTTATTTCGCTACATATTTGATATTTGTGATCTGTGATTGCGAACTGGTGCTTTCAACGACAATTAGGTGTTTGTGACAAATTTTGGCGCAAACAACAGGTGGCACCCCAGTAGCCTGGTCATTGTAAGGAATCCATTTTCCAATACATGCCATTATGGACTTTGTTGTATGCCAAATTTGCTGGAACGTGAGATGCAAGCATTTCAGCTATGTTATATATTTAATTTAAACCCTAGACAATATTATAGTATCACAAATTTTCCTATAAAATGGTTTGGTTACCGTAAGTTAAAAACTCTTCCATGTTTATATGCAGTGTGGTCTTACGGTATACCTTTATTTTTGAAAGGTCTTATAACATTAAAAATCCATATGTTTTGTGTTTCTTACGCTAGTTTACTAGACTGATCCGGGCGTTATTTTCATATAATGCTCGGGTCAGCCCGCGTATATTTCTAGATTTAGTTATGGATGCTTTGGAGTTTCATAAGACGAGCCGGATGCCTCCAAGACATATTCATGTACCTTTTATTTCCGCTGCATTTCTTGTTTGGTATTTATCAGCATTTGTGAGGACAGGTTGTTATAACTATCCAGGCCGATAATAAGTTAGTTTTCTTTGATGGTCGTATGTATAATAATCTTTCTTTTTGTAAAGATCTACTGTATAATAGGTTAGTTCTATCTTTCTTTTCTTTCACCCCAACAACCTTTCCAACACTTGGATGTTCGGCATGATAATACAATAGATGTATTAGTGTCGACTTTTGAGGGTCGAAAAAGTGGGTTTTCACATGTGGTATCAGAGCTTAGGTTGAGCGAACACCTAGGCTTTGGTGGGGTAGGCTCATTAGAGATAGGGTTAGAAACACCCTAGAATGAGTTTTAGTGTGTGTGTCTATATATATATATATATATATATATATTTATACACACACACACACACATATGAGAGCGTACTATAAAAATGTTTTATATTGTGGTTATTGGTCTGTTGAGTGGTTTAGGAATACTGGTTGATGCAGAAGGAACAACTGTTTCGATGGGGGTTTCTAAACACTTGGATAAGGCAAACCGACACAGTATTGTTTTGGAAATTGGTACATGAAATAATTTTACCTATATTTTATATTTCATACATAACAGAATAATTTTTAGACTTTTATATAGTTATTTATGATATGTTTGTTTGCTAAGAAATGATAATATTTAAGTATTATAATTTATTGTTTAACTAGTTGTGCTCTGCTAGATTATGTGCATTGATCATTGTTTGTTGATTTTTGAATTGTGCTCAATCAGTTTATAAGCAGTTTTACCTTTTCACTACATTGGTTAGGTAGATAATAATTAAGGAAACACTAAAACAAACACCTTATGAATTATGTTTTACAGTTTGACTATAAGGCATTCGGTGATAATGTTAGGTTAAAATTTTATTTTAATAAAAGTTGTCTATTATAAACCAAACAAAGATATACAACTGTGAAATGGTTTTATATAAAAAGGTGACTTTACAAAAGTATGGTATATAAAAATGTGGTTTATAAATAAAAGGATTTAAAAACTGAGATTTTGAGAATTAAATCCTGGTGTTTTGGAAATGGTTTGCCAAAGTTCTGAGGAAAATAATAAAAAAGTATTTTTGAATAGAAATATTTTAAAAGGATTTTAAAAGAGATAGAAAGCACTGAACACACTTTTGTCGCTGGAAAATAATTCTGGTGATGGCTGCAGTATCATCGACATTTATTTTTTGAGTGTCTAAGTGGGTAATACTACCATAGTAGTTTTGCTTTATAGTTGTTTTGGTTGAAAGATGACTGCAATATGGTTGAGAGAGAACTTTATATAGTGAGAGGAATATGGTATTTTTCAATAAAGGAAAATTTTAAAATATTAAATAAGAAGAAAAAAATGTTAAGCACTTTCTAAACATGCATAATCATTAAGACTTTTAAATGAGCTTAGAAGTTACAGATAAAATGTCAAGCACTTCCCAAGCATGCATACTGTTAGGACTTTTAATGATTCAGAAGTTACTTAAGTATTTATTCCTCTCTTATGTAGGTGCTCCATCCATGCATAAGCATGAGGACTTTTAAGTAAGAATCGAAGCACATATCTTGAGGTAGAAAATTATTCGTTGATGGATAATCGTTGTAATGACTCAGAATTTCAACCATTTGAATTTTTAATATTTAATTGATTTTAAATATTCAAAAGTTAATTTTAAAAGTTAAATAATTTGAATTTCAAATATAGCAATTTATCTTATAATTTAATTATTAAACTTAATATTGGAATTGTTTGAATAATTGAATCTTGAATTTAATATGAATGAAAATGATTTCGAAAGCTGATTTAAATTCTATTTAAATAAGAATGAAGATAGTAAACTTTTAAATTTAAATTAAAAGTGAATAAACTAGTTTTAATAATAATTCATTTTAATTAATGTGTGAAAATAGCCTTCCAAAGGGCTGTCTTGGATTTTTATGAAACCAGTTTCATTGGATCGGTAATATTGAAATACAGTATGTTGTCGAATTTCATGACAATTGGACGTATCATTTGGTCGTGCAAGCTCGAAACGCGTAGAAAATAATTACAAGAAATTTATATAATATAATTCAATTTCAAAAAAAGCTATCTTCTATATATGATGGAATTAGCTCTCGAGACTAGTTCCATTTTGTTCGGAGTAGAGGTATTTAATATAAAACGCCAATCGGCATGTTTCGATTGGAGTTCGAGATTTCGTGTCGTATTTGGCCGAGTATTTTAGATTATAATATTATATACCCTATTTTAATAAACCAATACTTTACCATACCCATGCCTTCAGCCATACCCACCCAAATTGAGGCCCATACCCTTCCATATTCTATATATACACCTATTCTTCTCCAACTAATGTTCTGTATATCGAAATAAAAAAAGGGAAAAGACATGGCATTTTCCAACTTCTAAAATCCATATCTAAAAATCCAACAAACTTTTGACAAAACCCCCTACTGCAAAGTTGTAGATGCTTGTACCAAAATTGGGCACAACACACTTCGGATGTATTTGAAGAGATAAAATGAAGAAAGTAAATGTAAAACGAGGCAGATCTAACAAACACACCAATCAACATATAAGAAAAAATGCAGAAAACACACAAATTTAGAGTGGTTCGGCATATTCCCTACGTTCACTATGAAATGATTGATGTTTATTGAATTTGACTTTCTGATTACAGGAGATTACAACTGAAGTATAATAGTGATTTTGGCAGAGTATCAGCGTAGAGAAGCCAAAAGTCCCTTTTTTGGAAGCATATGGCTGCTATTTATAGGCGCAGTCTAAAAATATCTGGCATAGACCTCAGAATACTTCTTCTCATACGTGGGTGGGCCCACTTGATCGATCTGAGGTCATTTGGGATCGATCCTTGATTGATCACCACCTTATTCGTATCGATCAAAACAACATCCATTTGAGCTGAGATCGATCAGAGACAATGTTGAGGTGGTATGTAAGCCCTTGTGAAAATTTGGTAGCATTTGGACTTGTAGATTTTGAGATATGGTCGATCCAAGTTTGACTTTGTAATGGGCTGAACTGTGCATATCAATCGGTTCTTATCGATAGCATCTCGTATCGATCAGATCGTTTAATGGTGACGTGGAGCGATGGTTCAGGAGAAATCCACATTTCATGCCGCATGATTGTTTCCTTCACTTGACTGTGCCTTATTCGTATCGATCTGAAGTAACTTCTTTCGTATCGATGATTTAGAGGCCGCCTTGGTATTGATGCTTTATGTTGCTTTCTTCGTATCGATCGATGGTTGCTGCTCTTCATATCGATGGAAGGGGATCGATACGAAATGGATGGAGGGAGATCGATACGAAATGGGCCTTTGTCGATGGATGATGGATACGAAGGGGAAGGAGTCTGATGGATACGAAGAGTGGTGGCATTGATGGATACGAACAGAAGTACCTTGTTGGATGGATACAAACTGACGCCTGCGAGTCGATGGATACAAACATAACTATTGCAAGGCGATGGATACGAACTGAGGCCTTCTCCCTTGATTTTGATCGATACATATCTTGAGCGTACGAACTCCGATTGACCTGAAATTTGGAACATTGGCTTTTATAGCTTTACTTGTCGTGTCATGTTAATTGTAGCTTGATCCGAGCTCGAACCAAATTTGCTAGTATCCATAGTAGACCTATGTATAATCGATCTTCGGGATGGACTGTCTTTGGTTTCCAATCAATTCCTTGGTGTCACGGCCTTGCCAAAGGGTGGGATAACGGTAGAGTTAGGTTTTAGTATTTTTTTAAATAGTCACCATGAGTTTTGGTGGTCGGTGCTGTGGTTTCTCAAAGACAGTAAAAGGGCAATTTTGTTGTAAACATTAAAAAAAATCACTTGATTGGCTCAAAATTAAACGACGCTGTTTGTGTCATTGGCATCATGGAGCGGTGTAGTATTTTTGGTGAAGTTTCAACGTGATTTGGCGATGGTTGATGGTGATGGTCAGAACTAGGGTTTGAGGTGGAGGATGATTCGGGAGGAGATAGGTGAAGACATTGGTGGCAGCGGGTTTCTCGAGTGAAGGGCTTCGTTTTGTGGAATTTTAGGGAGCTCCTATCAATGAAGGAAAACTATGAAATGTTGAAGGGGGAAGCAGGTGGTTCGGTCGGAATTAGGAGGAGGGAGCCAGAGTTCGAGGTGGTGTGTGCATTGGGACGAGCTCGTCGAATGGAGCATGTGGGTGGTCGGAGTTCGGCTACTAGGATGGCAGTTGCGATGTGCATGTGCACGACCGTGTGCATGTTTGGGTACAGGCTTTTGTGAATTGGGAGGGATGGAGAAGAAGGTATTGTGCAAGCGGGTGGGCCGAAGTGTGTGACCTTGGGTTGGTGAGGTTTCATTAATTTAGTTACTTTGTTTAGTTAATTATAAGTTTAAACTTTAAAAAATAATAACTCATGCATACAAAGTCCGATTAACACATGGACTTTTGAATTAGGATTGTATCGATGAATACTACGTCATGAAATTAGTTTGGCAAAGATTTGAGCTAATGGAATTTTACTTGAATTCGAAAGTCGTTCAAATTCTGACGGAACCAGAATGCGTAAGCAGTGACTAGAATAATGGTGAGTTAAACTCATTTTTTTAGTTAACTATAAATGTTATATAGTTAATAAAAATTGTTGATTAGATGTTTGGTTGATTTACTGTTATTATCAGTTGGTTTGGATTTCTTCCCGCCCTGGAGCGAATGGCCCTTTATATATACCCGCTTAGTAGCGGTTGGCCCATATTATATAATTATATATTGAATGTGATGCGGGGAACAGGTTGGATGGATCCAATAGGATTCCTCACACTATTGATTTTATTTACATATAAATGTGCTAATATATATATATATATATAAGATGTGATGCGGGGGAAACAAGTTGGAGGGATCCAACAGGATTCGTTACCATTGTTGATTTTAATTTCGAAAATATTCCTGTTATACAACTACTGAATATGAAACCTGATTGTGGGCACTGTGGTTTATGACATTATCATATGTTTAAACTTAGACCCTATAGTCGTAGATCAATATCGACATTACTTAAACATTAGGTAGCAATTGGCCTCAAATTAGTATTTTAAAAATACTATAAATTACCATTTGAATTGGAATTGGTTTTGAGACAGGAAATGAATTTTCATCCAAAATTGTGTTTCGGAAAGATTTTGTTCTAAAGAATTTAATTTCTATTTTTTCCAAACTTTTTATCTATCTTGTTCTAAGTTATTTATATTTATTTTGTTTAAAAGGTTATTTATTTATTTTGTTTAAAACGTTATCTATTTATATTTATTTTGTTTAGAAAGTTATTTTGTTATTTTAATATTGTTTTAAAGTTACTTATTTATAATTAATATTGTTTTAGGGTTATTTATCAAAATGTTAATATTTTGAAGATTAATTATTGAAATAATTAATATGGCTTGAAATTAATAATAATGATTTATTAATACCATTTTGGGAATTAATTATTATTTATGATAAGGTTGAAAATTGATTAATAGTGTTTTATTAATAATGTCTTTGAAATTATTAATTATTATTTCAAGATGTTTTAAGGTTAGTAAATATTTATTTATTTATTTATAAGGTTTATTATATAACTATTATTATATAATGGTGTTGAAGTAAATGATTATTGTTATTTATAAATGTTCAAGATATATAAATAGAGTTTACAACCATGATTTTGGTTTTAGAACGGAAGTTTCTTAGAATGATTTGGAGACTTAAAAGGATATTATTTACAAGATGAAAAGAGCTTATAAATGATTTTAGATATTTATGAAAGAATTTCAGAAATGAGTTTATGAAATTATAAGAAGAGTTTTATAAATAGTTTTATGGATTTATAACGAGTTTATAAATGATTTTAAATTTATAAAAGATTTTATAATTGAAAATGGTAGTTGGGTTTTATAAGGGGTTTCTACATAGAGTTTATAAACGGTTTCAGAGATTTATAAAAATGTTTTATAAATGGTTTTTGAGATTTATTAGTGATTTATAAATGATTCTTGAAGTGTATAGAAAGGAAATCTTTTTTAGTATACTTATAGCATTAAGATAAGTATATGGATGTTTTCTAAGTATTGAAAATATGAGGACCAATGGGTATATCTTTGAAAAGGTATTTATATACAAGTATTACAAAGCGATTTTATTAATGAAAAGATTAATTAAAGAGCTGGTTGTTGCTTATATGCTTAACCAATGTTGGGTTTTCCTGTTTGAAATAAATCCCTGATTTGAGTGTTTGTTATTCGATAGTTAAATAACCGACTATTAAATATGGACCTAAAACGTAGCTTTCAACATATTAAGGAGAAACTCGTGAGTTATAAGGCACAGTCATCTCCAATGATGTTGTATTGTGCGTATAAATCTCATTTCGTTCTCTTTGGGCAAATAATAAGGAAATCCATCCACTAACGGTTAGGAGGTGATCTCCGCACTTATCTTTGACTATGTATTTCCTAAAGAACTAGGATTGAGTTTACTGGAAATTATCGAAAGTTGTTTTGAAGAAACCGGGATTGGGTATGTTATTCGAAAACCACTTCGATCCAACTCAAGCATTTTGAAGTGAAGATATCTCGAAGATTATGGAATTGGCGATGGACCCCTCAAGCGTTTCGTTCAGTCACAGAACGAAATTGTATGGATGAATGCTGACATTACATTGTTGCCTGGAGGGCAGTGTTAGCATTCCAAGTGGGAGGTGTAATATTAAAGGTAAAATGTAGCCTCAAGCGTCATTGAGTGGAAATGGCTAAAATAAGGGAGATGCAGCAGGGCTAAGTGGATCGCTCCCAAGTAGGGTATGATCATTCCTATATATAGTCGACATTATCTCTCATTTATATGCTTTGGGGCTCATTAACGGAGGGGTGATCATATTTGGTACTACTAGTCAAGTGGTATGTCGGTTCTGTGTTGGCAGGACATCTCGGTGAGGTCCTCGGTGTTATTTTATCTAGAGATGCACCGTGATGGATGATACCCCAGTAGCCCAGTCATTGTATGGAATCCATTCTCCAATATGAGTCTTTACGGTTTTAGTTGTATACCTATTATGCCGGAATTTAATTAATGTAAAAATTTCAGCTAAGATTAATAAGTATCTGTATCTTAGACACTATTATAATATCAGAGAATTTCATGTGAAATGTTTTGGTTATCGTATGGTAAAATTCCATCCGTGTTTATGTGCGGCGTGGTCTTATGAAATTCTTTTGATTTTCAAAGGTTTTTTATAGCTTGAATCCAGTTGGATGTGTTTTCTCATGCTAGTTTTGCAGACTGACTCGGGTGTTATTTTATTATACTGCTTGAGTCAGATCGAGAAAATTTACAGATTGCTTTGGATGTATTGGAGCTCTGGAGATGAGCTGGAGGACCAAGACGTATCTACGTATTTCTTTATGTTCTGTTGTGTTATCTGTTGGTTGTATTTATTAGAAATTGTAAGGACAGGATGTTATAACTGTACAAGCTGAAATAGGTTAGTGTACTATGGTTGATGTTTGTATATTACAGTTGTTTTCCTTTTGTAAAGATCTATTGATGTAACGACCCACTATTTTGGACCATTCAAATCGACAATAATCCACACATGTCTGACTTGAATAATTTAAAATAACAGATTTTAATAAAATTTGGAGCAAATAAAATTAAATACAAAATCACAAACACAGAATATCAGAATAACTCGCAGCGGAAATAAAATACCATAGTAGTTCATGAAGCTACTATATACAAACTCTCAAAACATATACAAAATCTCATAGTCAAAATAAATATAATAGAAGTAAGGATACTTAAATCAATAATACCGAGACAATATTGAATAAGAAATAACTGGAATAGAAGTCGATGAACCGATAGATAAATAAGCTCCAACAGATCTCTAGCTCCATAAGGTGAATACAAAGCTGTGATTCTCAAGCTGACCCGAGCGTAAAATAAAACACAAAAGACTTGAGTCAGCCTGAGAATCACAGCTTTGGATTCACCTTCTGGAGCTAGAGATCTGTTGGAGCTTATTTATCTATCGGTTCATCGACTTCTATTCCAGTTATTTCTTATTCAATATTGTCTCGGTATTATTGATTTATGTATCCTGACTTCTATTATATTTATTTTGACTATGAGATTTTGTATATGTTTTGAGAGTTTGTATATAGTAGCCTCATGAACTACTATGGTATTTTATTTCCACTGCGAGTTATTCTGATATTCTATGTCTGTGATTCTGTATTTGATTTTATTTGCTCCAAATTTTATTACAATCTGTTATTTTGAATTATTCAAGCCAGACATGTGTGGATTATTGTCGATTTGAATGGTCCAAAATAGTGGGTCGTTACATTTGGTATCAGAGCTTTGGTTTTTGGCAAACCTTAGCCTGCGGAGCAAAAACTCACTAGAGATAGGGTAGAAATACCCTAGAATGAGTGAAATCAATCTTAGAATCATTTCTTTGTGGGAGGACGTATTTTCGAAGTATAAAATGATTTTCAAATGATTTTTAAAGAATTTTCAAAGATTATTTTGATATAAAATTTTCTTGCTTTGAAAGTAAAATTTTCTAAACTTCATTCCTTTCGTATCCACCTTGTTAGTAATTTCTTCGATTAGGATTCCTTTGAACTATGGAATGCTCCCACTTGTTCTGAAATCTATTCATGTCTTCCCTATTTGTATTCCTTTGATCTATGGAGCATTCCGTAACTCCACTTTGAATGACCTCTAGAAAGATCAGTGATTCCGCCAATCTTTGAATGATTTGTAAAAGGGTGAAACTTCCTTATAATTGGCATTGATTCACCGGAGATTTATGTATCCTCGGTTTACGATGTTTTCTATCTTCTGCTATATTTAGGTTCTATCTCTGGCGATCGAAGGTCGATTTGCCTTAGATTTTCGCATCGATTATATTCCTAAAGTCACGGTTGACCTATTAAGGTCGCCCGCGATTTATATAGGCTTATCCATCTTCTTTTTGGTAATTTAATTTATCTCACCTTCGTTCGAGCTTATCTTCGAATCAGAATTCTATTTAATTAGAGTTCCTCTAAATTTTAATCTCTGTTTTGTTTTGAAATCCATCCTTGAATCATTCCTTGGAAAATTGGTGGTTGATTGTCTTTTGAAAACTGTGTATTCATCGATGTTGTTGTTTTGATAAGGATGAACATATTTATATATAAAAGTGAAATGTTTTCGATAAGGATTATATACCATTTTAAAATTGATAATTTAAAGTTTTGAATGGATTTGAAATTTTGAAATTTATATAAGAAATGGTTTCATATAGAATGATTTATAACTGAAGGTTTTGAATCTGAATTTGAGTGATTGAAATCCGGCATTTTGGAACTGGTTTTAAGATTTTGAAATAATTAATAATATAATTTGAAAGTATTTTCCGAATATGAAATGTTTCAAAATATTTTAATGAGCTTCAAATGATTTCGAAGAAATTTCAAAAGAAGTTGAGAAAATAGAAGTCCAGAACCCACTTATGTCGCTGGAAAATAATTTTGGTGATGAATGCATGCATCGTCGACATTGATTTTCGAGTTTCAGAGTGGGGGAGAGGCCACTTCGGTAGCTTTGTTATGTGGGTGACTTGTTGTAACGACCCGACCTTCTACGCCCAGAAAGTCGTATCGTTTTTAAGAAAAGAAAGAGGTGAGAAAGTAGAAAAGAAAGAGAAGAAGAAGAAACAACATCAGAATCTCAACAGCGGAACGAATAAAATATAATATATCACATAATATCATATACATCAGAGTACACAGATAATACATCATATACTAGACAGTTATAAACCTCTGTCTAGTTAATACAACTCACACATCACAGAGATACAACACAGTGGAAATACGGAAATAATATTAACACAGCGGAACCAATATATATCTATACGCTGAAGCCTCCTACTCCATTGCTCCTCCAGAATTCATCAATGCTAACCTGAATCCCTTGACTACCCGTAAAAATTTGGGTACCCGAGAGTTTATGAAAAACAGAAATAAACTTCGGGTCAGACATGGGTCTGGTATGAGTAACAGGTTAAAGTTGTTTAACTTTGAAAATCATTTGAAACAAAAGGTATCACGTAAGACATCCCACACATAAACATGGAAATGTTTTTACCTTACGCTAACCAAAACTTTGATAGGAAATCCAGTGATATTATAATAGGTCTAGGGTTTTCAAGTAAATATGAAATAGCTGAAATGCTTACATCTCATTTCAACATAGTTGGGCACAATCAAAACGTACGGCGCTTATTGGAGATTGGATTCCATACAATGGCTGGGCTACTAGGGTACCGCCCGTCACAGTACGTGGCCTAGATCACCGTACCGAGGAGTACGCCCGCTCCCATGCAACACAAAGCCGGAACATCCCTTACTGGATAATTCCCGGATAAGAAACCCCACAGTTGGTGCGCAATCCAACTGCTACTAAGCCGAATAAAAAGGGACCTCTAGACAGGGGAAATCTCATCCTACTTGGGTGCTACCCACTAGCCTTGCTGCACCTCCCCTGTTTTAGCCATTCCCGGTTGATGAGGCTTGAGGTTACGATTACCTTTAGAGAACACATCTCTTAGAATGCTCATCGCCCGCCTGACGATGTTCTGAAAGCATTCAATCCATACAAGTTCGTTCCGGGTTCGAACGAAACCGAAGGCACTATCTCATTGCACTCATTTTGGAATCACCCTCAGAGTCAACGACCATAGCCCTTGCATTCTGAATCACCATCTCGAACCTATAAGTACTATCCCGTCAAACTCATTACGGAATCACCCACAGAGTTATACTGACGTATAGTTCTTATACCTCGAGTCTTCACTTGCTCCAATTGAATTTCTCGACCTAACGTTATTTTGGATCGATGTGGTATTCGGGTCTCCAGACCTAAAATCCCGGTATACGGAAACCCGATCCCGGTCTCATCGAAATCCAAACCGTATCTTTTAAGGCCAAGTTGTTTTAAAGTTAAAACAGTTCATTCCAATTATCTAAATACACACAGATAGATAAATCACAATATAACAATGGATAATCAGATCATCATCATAAATAGATAATCCATATCACCAACTCAAACAGATAATCAATAACATCATACTTAAACAAGCATCCATATCACATATATATTATTCATCTCATATCTGAGATCACAATCAATCAAGGAAATCAATATCATCCATCATAAGCAACGATTAAAAATCACACCATTTATAATTAATTTAAAATGAATTAAATTAATTACTTATCTCTAATTAATTTAAAGTAAATTAAATTAATTATTTCATCCTTATAAATCTTGCTTACATAACCATTAATTAATTACAAATCAATTAATTAATCATTCTCAAATTTCCTTTTTAATTAACCATCCTGGATTAATTATCCTTCAATTACATTCAAGTAATTATTCTTAATTAATTTCACAAATTAATTATCCATAACCAAATATAGTAATTAACCTTTAATTACTTCTTTTATTAATTAACTATAATTAATTACATTAATCCTTAATTAATTATATTAATTAATTACTCAAACACTTATTACTGATTAATTTATCTTAATGAATCAATCCTTTAATTATATCATTAATTGTATAATTTAATGATCCTTATTTACAATTTAATTAATTATTCTACTTAAATTAATTACATTAAGAATTTAATCTTTACACAAACCACATTTATTAATCACTCTTAATTAATCCCATTTCAGTAATTAACTACCCTTAATTACTTCATCAAATAAATTAATTACTCCTTAATTAATTATCTTAATTAATCCCTTGATTAATTATACAAAGTAATTTAATCCAAATTACTTTCATTTTTAAATCCTCTTTAATTAATTACATATAGTAATTACCATTAATTACTTCATTAAGTAATTTCACTTCATTAATTACATTTAAGTAATTATACCCATCAAACCATTCCATGATTAATTAATTAAACTAAATTAATTAACTTAAATAAATCAAATTAAACTCGATTAATTACATTAAGCAATTAATCCCTTAATTACTTCCATTCAGTAATTATACTTAACATTTTAATAATTGATTATCTTTAATTAACCAATCTAATTATTTAATAAAATTATCCCATTGATTAATTATTAAACAAATCTTAAGTTAATGATCTTCATTGACTATTTAAACTTCTTAATTTCTTTCCTCAAGAAATTAGCTTAGATTTAATCAATATTAATTACCAATTAATTTATTCTTAACAACCAATTAATTAACCACTAATTATTTAATTAATTTAAGTTTTAACTGTAACTTAATTAACTCTTAATTACTTGATTAATTAACATTTAACCATTACTTTAATTAATAATTTAGAACTCTTGATTACTTAATTAATCATCCATAGCATTAACTAATTGAATTAATAAATTATCCATTTTTTTAATTATCTTAACAATTTAATGAATCATTAAATTCTACTTAATTTTAAGGTAAGATTTATTCATATTAATGATTTAATTATCATTAATAAAGTATTCAAAACAATTACTTCAATTTATTTCAAATTCATTTTTAAAATTTAAGATTTAAAAATGAACACCAATCTAACTTTAACCAAGTTTAAAAACAATTTAAAAACCCCTTTAAATCTCGTGTTAAAGAAGTATAGACCTTATAAAGAAATTTAAAAGCATTTAAAACGAATCTCCTTTTTAAGTTCAAATTATTTAAATAAATAATTTACATTGAAGGTTGCTTAAATATTTGAGTTTTTTATAAAACTTAATTTATTTCAAAACTGGGTTCCATTTCATTTTGAAATCAGATTTTAAACTAGTTTTGAAATCTATGTTTAACTTGCTTTTCACTTTACATTTAACTTAAGTTTTAACAACTTGCATACTGTCAGGTCAAACAATTGACCCGAGCCATGACAAAATCCACTCGAGAAAAACCCCTACCTACTTCAAGCAAATACTCGAATTCCTCGAGAACTCTAGCGACCTTCACTGCTCAACCCATCTCGCCTTCACCAGAACAACAGTGCACCGTGCACGTGCACGGTGCCGTTGATCATCTCCGACCAACCACGCTGGCTTCACCACGTCAGCGATCAACCCCGCATCCCATTCCGACCATCAGAACTCGTCCAACCACCCTAAATCGGAATCGAGCTTCAAGCTCAAAACTGGAATGATCGAACCCATACAACCCCATCCCTGTCAACGCCACGTACCCCCCGACTCCGACCACGAGAACTCACGCAACTCTGGTCATCGACGCATCAACGCCCCAGCTTCCACTTCCCAAACTCTCGCGCCACTCGATCCATCGATGGTGACAAACGAATCGCATTTGTGATCTTCCTTAAAACTAGGTTTAAAATTTTCAATCTACCGCCGCTACCACCACGACGAACTGAAACAGCTCCGGTTATTTTTCCCATCACCTACGTAGGCTCGTCCACCTTCACAAGAAACTTCGACCTCGCTAGTGCCTCCGACCGCCTGAACTTGCCTAAAACCCATTCCCAGTTCAAACCAGAACTGCACTAAACTTCTATCACTAAAAATCATAATTTTTGTTTTAAAAATCATGTTTTGGTTATCGTATTCAAATTATAATCCTGGATTTGTAAAATAACATATTTGAGTTTTGGATTAAATAAGAAATTTCCCTGTCCTATTTGATTTCCAGATATGTTCCAGTTATTTCAACTTAAATAAATTATTAAACTTTAGTTTATGTTAAAACAAACAATATTTGCTTTACTCCTAAGTTCAAACAACAAATAGGTCAAAAGATAATTGGATTTGATTTTAAACCTTAGCTTTGAAAGCTAAGAACAGGGATATCACAGGGAACATTCATGTACATACATCCATACATTCACATATATACACAGACATGCACCAATATATATATACATGCAACCCTACAAATACATAGATATGAACATGTAACAGGATTATTTTACTTAGGCTTTTAAATAAAAAGTTACTCACCGGGAAGAAGAAGAACGGAGCACTTAAATTTGAAAATAGCCTGAGCTTATAAAACTGGAAATGTATTGCTTTAAAACTTCAAAACTTTGAGTTGCCTGCCCTGGGTTTAAATACTTGAGTTGCTAATGCTTTTGTTAGAAAAGATGCAGACTTGCTCTTCTTTAAATCTTCTTGTTTTTACTTGAGGAAGTTATATAATGTTTTCAGTTTTAATGTATTTACTGGAAAGGCTGAGTTTTTCTTTTGCAAACGAAAATGAATTGAGACAAGTGGATATATAGATCAAATGTTTAACAGGATCGTTTAATTGCCTGGTACAAGCTTCTTTTAATATTTGGTCAGAGATTTTTATTTTCTCTACTATGGCTGATATGGTCTTGCCTGTACTAGAGGTATGTTAGCATTTATGAAGTGTCCTTAAGTCTACACTTATCTTATTTTTAAATTTTCGTATGGTACTTAATATAGTTTCTTTATTTTCTAAATGTACATAGCCATTTCCTGTACAAGCATAAAGGTGAGTATTTTTTTTTTACTTTGTTTATATACTTGCTTGCATACTTAATTATATAGCTACAAATATACAAAGCCTGGCACATCTTCCTTTATTTTATAAACATATTTTATTTGCCTTAGTCCTTATACTTTACAGGCCTACACATTTTTACTTGCCTGCCTAAATTTTATTTACAGGCAACATTTCTATTTATACAAAGCCTAGCAGCTTTTAACTTCATGTACAAATTATAAAGTGTACCTAAATTATTTACAATTCTACCTTCCTTTTATTTTTAAATTTAAAATATTAAACACTCCATTTACTTATTATTTATTTATACTTATGCTTAATATTTATAAAGTTTATTTTATCTTAAACATTTTTGAAAGACTTCATTTTGAATTTTCAAATCACAACTTCCCTTTAAAAATAGATTTGAAATAACAATTTCCATTAAATTTCATTTGTAAAAACATTACATTATTAATATTGTTTAAATACAACTCATTATTAAATTAAAATAAATTTACAAAAGAAACTATCTCTTCAAAGTATAAATTACTCATTTAAACAAACTATATTTAAAAAGAACAAAACAACCTTTTTTGTTAATCTTATTTAAATTCAAACTTAAACTAAAATAATTTTAAACAATTAATATTTCTCCTAAGTATTTTAAACCATATAGTTATTTATCTAATATTAACTTAAATCAATTTCCCAAATTACCAAAATATATTAAAATTAGGAAACAAGATTTATTTATTAAATTTTAAACAAAGCTTATCTATTCATAATATATATACAAATATATATATATATATACATTATAAATAGAAGACAATTTATTAGCTTTTAAAAGCTAAATTATGAGTTAAATGTTTATTTAAAAGAAGATTATTGAATCAAATTCAGATCTTATTTACAAATATCAACAAATCAATTTAATATTAAATGCAGATTATTAAATTGATATTGTCAAAAATTCCGGGATGTCACATTCCTCCCCTCTTAAAAAGAATTTCGTCCCCGAAATTTAAAACAAAGGTAATTTAATAATCTAGTTAATGATTTAATTTTAAAAACACAAGCATATATTAATTATATGCTAACAACCATAGCAACCAACTCATCCAATCAAACAAACAAACCAATCTAACTGTCCAGACAAAAATAAGGATAGAACTATCTAGAGTTTCCCAAGTATAAACACCGGGATAATCGCTCTACAGAATCCAGACAAAACTATACCACTAAGCTATAGAGCTCCTACTCCTCTAGATCTACCAAACTAGACAAGATATCAGACTATAGATAAGTCTGACTCAACATCCAAATCTCCCAGAACAGCTGGCTCTACTACCAGAGATAGATCTTACACGTACTCCCTCAGAGATACGCGAAACACATCGAATCTCAGTTGCCAAACTAACAATTCACTCCAGAAGATCAAACACTCAACCTCAGAAGAACAATAGAAAAGATCCAAAATATCTCGGAGTTGGCTTCCCAATCTTACCCAATCTATACAGCTCCTTTGACTGGAGAAAACTTTCTCAAAATCAAATCTCCGTCTTCGAAATCCAAATTCTTCCGTCTCTTATCCACAAACTCACCTGACGATCCTGGGCTGACTTCATCCCTACTGAACAGCTCAACCTTCGCTGAAACTTCTCGAAACAACTCATCAAGATGATCCACTCAAAATTAGTCCAAGAACACAAACTCTACTCCTCACACCAGAAGACTGAACTTACTCTTCCTATCCGGAAAGATACAACTGATGCATTCCCAACTACTTCCGCTGCACAACTCTGATCTGAGAAGACGAGAATGCTAATGATGCCCACGAGCACAAACTGGACAACACATCCCAGAAATATGGTTCAACAAATCCGTAGAGAGAAAACTCAGAAATACCGAAAGATCTCTGACAAACCAAGAGAACACTCAACTATCGCAAGTCACTTTTGCGATCAACTCAATTTAATATCCAAAGAAAAACTGCTCTCTCTTTACCAATCAGAACAGCCTATGCTTAACCAGCCAATCCACCGAAGAAAAGGATCCACACTGCTGCTTCTGAACTTCACCTCTAGAAAACTGCTGACAGAAGACTTCCTTGCCTACACACAGAACAATCTGAACTGCGACGCTGCCACTGACGCCAAAGACTTCCTAATCCAAACTCCTTGAGAAACTCAGGTCTCAAAGCCAAACACAAACACCCAGCTGAACTCAGCCTCAACACCGAAGCAGACACACTTCCTTAAACTTGTTACAATGAAAAATCTTCCGAGACATCCATAGTCACTGTGTCTCATCACACAACTACTAATTCCTGAGGTATCAAGATACCATCACTTGCTTCTGCTCAACTATCAAAAATTCAAATTCTACTCAAAGATGGACTCCGAACCTTAACAGATTCCTTCAAAGACTGGTGAAATCCTTACACCACAACAAAATTCACTCGAGACGGTATTAGGTCTACAGTATCGGTAGATACACTTCCAACCTCAACCAACTCCAACCATAGGTAGTCGTGTTACACACACCACTACCCTATCTACCTTTATAACTTATATTGGAAAACCCGAACAGGTAACCCAATAGATAGGTAGAAATAAATATATAAATATATATAAAAATTACAAATACGCTCTCTCAAGAAAGAAAACACTCAAGAGCCTAGGTGTTCGCTCAACCTAGCGCTCTGATACCAACTGTAACGACCCGACCTTCTACGCCCAGAAAGTCGTATCGTTTTTAAGAAAAGAAAGAGGTGAGAAAGTAGAAAAGAAAGAGAAGAAGAAGAAACAACATCAGAATCTCAACAGCGGAACGAATAAAATATAATATATCACATAATATCATATAGATCAGAGTACACAGATAATACATCATATACTAGACAGTTATAAACCTCTGTCTAGTTAATACAACTCACACATCACAGAGATACAACACAGCGGAAATACGGAAATAATATTAACACAGCAGAACCAATATATATCTATACGCTGAAGCCTCCTGCTCCATTGCTCCTCCAGAATTCGTCAATGCTAACCTGAATCCCTTGACTACCCGTAAAAATTTGGGTACCCGAGAGTTTATGAAAAACAGAAATAAACTTCGGGTCAAACATGGGTCTGGTATGAGTAACAGGTTAAAGTTGTTTAACTTTGAAAATCATTTGAAACAAAAGGTATCACGTAAGACATCCCACACATAAACATGGAAATGTTTTTACCTTACGCTAACCAAAACTTTGATAGGAAATCCAGTGATATTATAATAGGTCTAGGGTTTTCAAGTAAATATGAAATAGCTGAAATGCTTACATCTCACATTTCAACATAGTTGGGCACAATCAAAACGTACGGCGCTTATTGGAGATTGGATTCCATACAATGGCTGGGCTACTGGGGTACCGCCCGTCACAGTACGTGGCCTAGATCACCGTACCGAGGAGTACGCCCGCTCCCCTGCAACACAAAGCCGGAACATCCCTTACTGGATAATTCCCGGATAAGAAACCCCACAGTTGGTGCGCAATCCAACTGCTACTAAGCCGAATAAAAAGGGACCTCTAGACAGGGGAAATCTCATCCTACTTGGGTGCTACCCACTAGCCTTGCTGCACCTCCCCTGTTTTAGCCATTCCCGGTTGATGAGGCTTGAGGTTACGATTACCTTTAGAGAACACATCTCTTAGAATGCTCATCGCCCGCCTGACGATGTTCTGAAAGCATTCAATCCATACAAGTTCGTTCCGGGTTCGAACGAAACCGAAGGCACTATCTCATTGCACTCATTTTGGAATCACCCTCAGAGTCAACGACCATAGCCCTTGCATTCTGAATCACCATCTCGAACCTATAAGTACTATCCCGTCAAACTCATTACGGAATCACCCACAGAGTTATACTGACGTATAGTTCTTATACCTCGAGTCTTCACTTGCTCCAATTGAATTTCTCGACCTAACGTTATTTTGGATCGATGTGGTATTCGGGTCTCCAGACCTAGAATCCCGGTATACGGAAACCCGATCCCGGTCTCATCGAAATCCAAACCGTATCTTTTAAGGCCAAGTTGTTTTAAAGTTAAAACAGTTCATTCCAATTATCTAAATACACACAGATAGATAAATCACAATATAACAATGGATAATCAGATCATCATCATAAATAGATAATCCATATCACCAACTTAAACAGATAATCAATAACATCATACTTAAACAAGCATCCATATCACATATATATTATTCATCTCATATCTGAGATCACAATCAATCAAGGAAATCAATATCATCCATCATAAGCAACGATTAAAAATCACACCATTTATAATTAATTTAAAATGAATTAAATTAATTACTTATCTCTAATTAATTTAAAGTAAATTAAATTAATTATTTCATCCTTATAAATCTTGCTTACATAACCATTAATTAATTACAAATCAATTAATTAATCATTCTCAAATTTCCTTTTTAATTAACCATCCTGGATTAATTATCCTTCAATTACATTCAAGTAATTATTCTTAATTAATTTCACAAATTAATTATCCATAACCAAATATAGTAATTAACCTTTAATTACTTCTTTTATTAATTAACTATAATTAATTACATTAATCCTTAATTAATTATATTAATTAATTACTCAAACACTTATTACTGATTAATTTATCTTAATGAATCAATCCTTTAATTATATCATTAATTGTATAATTTAATGATCCTTATTTACAATTTAATTAATTATTCTACTTAAATTAATTACATTAAGAATTTAATCTTTACACAAACCACATTTATTAATCACTCTTAATTAATCCCATTTCAGTAATTAACTACCCTTAATTACTTCATCAAATAAATTAATTACTCCTTAATTAATTATCTTAATTAATCCCTTGATTAATTATACAAAGTAATTCAATCCAAATTACTTTCATTTTTAAATCCTCTTTAATTAATTACATATAGTAATTACCATTAATTACTTCATTAAGTAATTTCACTTCATTAATTACATTTAAGTAATTATACTCATCAAACCATTCCATGATTAATTATAAACTAAATTAATTAACTTAAATAAATCAAATTAAACTCGATTAATTACATTAAGCAATTAATCCCTTAATTACTTCCATTCAGTAATTATACTTAACATTTTAATAATTGATTATCTTTAATTAACCAATCTAATTATTTAATAAAATTATCCCATTGATTAATTATTAAACAAATCTTAAGTTAATGATCTTCATTGACTATTTAAACTTCTTAATTTCTTTCCTCAAGAAATTAGCTTAGATTTAATCAATATTAATTACCAATTAATTTATTCTTAACAACCAATTAATTAACCACTAATTATTTAATTAATTTAAGTTTTAACTGTAACTTAATTAACTCTTAATTACTTGATTAATTAACATTTAACCATTACTTTAATTAATAATTTAGAACTCTTGATTACTTAATTAATCATCCATAGCATTAACTAATTGAATTAATAAATTATCCATTTTTTTAATTATCTTAACAATTTAATGAATCATTAAATTCTACTTAATTTTAAGGTAAGATTTATTCATATTAATGATTTAATTATCATTAATAAAGTATTCAAAACAATTACTTCAATTTATTTCAAATTCATTTTTAAAATTTAAGATTTAAAAATGAACACCAATCTAACTTTAACCAAGTTTAAAAACAATTTAAAAACCCCTTTAAATCTCGTGTTAAAGAAGTATAGACCTTATAAAGAAATTTAAAAGCATTTAAAACGAATCTCCTTTTTAAGTTCAAATTATTTAAATAAATAATTTACATTGAAGGTTGCTTAAATATTTGAGTTTTTTATAAAACTTAATTTATTTCAAAACTGGGTTCCATTTCATTTTGAAATCAGATTTTAAACTAGTTTTGAAATCTATGTTTAACTTGCTTTTCACTTTACATTTAACTTAAGTTTTAACAACTTGCATACTGTCAGGTCAAACAATTGACCCGAGCCATGACAAAATCCACTCGAGAAAAACCCCTACCTACTTCAAGCAAATACTCGAATTCCTCGAGAACTCTAACGACCTTCACTGCTCAACCCATCTCGCCTTCACCAGAACAACAGTGCACCGTGCACGTGCACGGTGCCGTTGATCATCTCCGACCAACCACGCTGGCTTCACCACGTCAGCGATCAACCCCGCATCCCATTCCGACCATCAGAACTCGTCCAACCACCCTAAATCGGAATCGAGCTTCAAGCTCAAAACTAGAACGATCGAACCCATACAACCCCATCCCTGTCAACGCCACGTACCCCCCGACTCCGACCACGAGAACTCACGCAACTCTGGTCATCGACGCATCAACGCCCCAGCTTCCACTTCCCAAACTCTCGCGCCACTCAATCCATCGATGGTGACAAACGAATCGCATTTGTGATCTTCCTTAAAACTAGGTTTAAAATTTTCAATCTACCGCCGCTACCACCACGACGAACTGGAACAGCTCCGGTTATTTTTCCCATCACCTACGTAGGCTCGTCCACCTTCACAAGAAACTTCGACCTCGCTAGTGCCTCCGACCGCCTGAACTTGCCTAAAACCCATTCCCAGTTCAAACCAGAACTGCACTAAACTTCTATCACTAAAAATCATAATTTTTGTTTTAAAAATCATGTTTTGGTTATCGTATTCAAATTATAATCCTGGATTTGTAAAATAACATATTTGAGTTTTGGATTAAATAAGAAATTTCCCTGTCCTATTTGATTTCCAGATATGTTCCAGTTATTTCAACTTAAATAAATTATTAAACTTTAGTTTATGTTAAAACAAACAATATTTGCTTTACTCCTAAGTTCAAACAACAAATAGGTCAAAAGATAATTGGATTTGATTTTAAACCTTAGCTTTGAAAGCTAAGAACAGGGATATCACAGGGAACATTCATGTACATACATCCATACATTCACATATATACACAGACATGCACCAATATATATATACATGCAACCCTACAAATACATAGATATGAACATGTAACAGGATTATTTTACTTAGGCTTTTAAATAAAAAGTTACTCACCAGGAAGAAGAAGAACGGAGCACTTAAATTTGAAAATAGCCTGAGCTTATAAAACTGGAAATGTATTGCTTTAAAACTTCAAAACTTTGAGTTGCCTGCCCTGGGTTTAAATACTTGAGTTGCTAATGCTTTTGTTAGAAAAGATGCAGACTTGCTCTTCTTTAAATCTTCTTGTTTTTACTTGAGGAAGTTATATAATGTTTTCAGTTTTAATGTATTTACGGGAAAGGCTGAGTTTTTCTTTTGCAAACGAAAATGAATTGAGACAAGTGGATATATAGATCAAATGTTTAACAGGATCGTTTAATTGCCTGGTACAAGCTTCTTTTAATATTTGGTCAGAGATTTTTATTTTCTCTACTATGGCTGATATGGTCTTGCCTGTACTAGAGGTATGTTAGCATTTATGAAGTGTCCTTAAGTCTACACTTATCTTATTTTTAAATTTTCGTATGGTACTTAATATAGTTTCTTTATTTTCTAAATGTACATAGCCATTTCCTGTACAAGCATAAAGGTGAGTATTTTTTTTTACTTTGTTTATATACTTGCTTGCATACTTAATTATATAGCTACAAATATACAAAGCCTGGCACATCTTCCTTTATTTTATAAACATATTTTATTTGCCTTAGTCCTTATACTTTACAGGCCTACACATTTTTACTTGCCTGCCTAAATTTTATTTACAGGCAACATTTCTATTTATACAAAGCCTAGCAGCTTTTAACTTCATGTACAAATTATAAAGTGTACCTAAATTATTTACAATTCTACCTTCCTTTTATTTTTAAATTTAAAATATTAAACACTCCATTTACTTATTATTTATTTATACTTATGCTTAATATTTATAAAGTTTATTTTATCTTAAACATTTTTGAAAGACTTCATTTTGAATTTTCAAATCACAACTTCCCTTTAAAAATAGATTTGAAATAACAATTTCCATTAAATTTCATTTGTAAAAACATTACATTATTAATATTGTTTAAATACAACTCATTATTAAATTAAAATAAATTTACAAAAGAAACTATCTCTTCAAAGTATAAATTACTCATTTAAACAAACTATATTTAAAAAGAACAAAACAACCTTTTTTGTTAATCTTATTTAAATTCAAACTTAAACTAAAATAATTTTAAACAATTAATATTTCTCCTAAGTATTTTAAACCATATAGTTATTTATCTAATATTAACTTAAATCAATTTCCCAAATTACCAAAATATATTAAAATTAGGAAACAAGATTTATTTATTAAATTTTAAACAAAGCTTATCTATTCATAATATATATACAAATATATATATATATATATACATTATAAATAGAAGACAATTTATTAGCTTTTAAAAGATAAATTATGAGTTAAATGTTTATTTAAAAGAAGATTATTGAATCAAATTCAGATCTTATTTACAAATATCAACAAATCAATTTAATATTAAATGCAGATTATTAAATTGATATTGTCAAAAATTCTGGGATGTCACACTTGTGAAACTAATTTTGATTTCAAATTTCGAAGTGTGATGTGATATTTGAAAGATGTATGTATATATATTTGAACAATTTGAAATAAGCCGGTGTTCAGTTCTTGAGTTTTGGATTTGATTTGATATAACCCTACTTTTGGAATTGATTTACTGATTTGTTGGTGATTTCCAACTCTTGGATTGAAATATGATTTCTTCGACTATTTTGAAGGTTCGAGCACTTCCAAATCAAGGTTAACTTTTCAAAGCTAAGTAATTTTGAAAAGTATAAATTATATAAGTTTGGTATGTATGTTTAAAGTATGTAGTAATATGATTTAAATAAGTTGAAACTGTTTTGTTAAGTAAATGAATAGGTCTATTTTGAATTTTTTTCTAATATGAAATTTAGATTTGAAATGTTTTGAGAAGAATTTGGTCTTCAAAATATTTTGAATAAAATTTAGTTCAAATGTTTAACTTAGTAATATCTTTATAAAATTATATATTTAACAAGTTGGAATAGATACATAAGTTGTACGTATGCTGTTCTATTCGCATAATTAATTTGATCCAAGTTTGAGTACACAAGTTCGAGGTGAAGTACACCATTTCATGTTAGGATTTTTCATTCGATTCTTGACAGCGAATATTTGATATGGATTTTGGGCTTGATTCTAGAGTTCTCTATCATAGTATATGGCTATGCAAGGAGACTGATGGTTTCTAGTCGAGAAACCATATCGAAACCCGCATTAGGGAAGTCGAATGGACAATACTAGTTCGAAAGCAAACTTGTGTGATCGAGTGAGTGATTGAATGTGATTTTGCGAAATGATGACATATGTACATCTTATATTCTAATATCATTGATATACTTGCAGCTGATATTGGAAGTTGTTGGGTTGGATATCTTTGCAATTAAATGGGATTCTTTCTTTTATGAAAAACTACTATCAATTTAAAACCATTTTTCAAAACTATTTTTCATTTATTCTTCTCAAACAAACTGTTTTATTCTATTTTACATACAAACTATTTTACAAACTATTTTATATACAAAACCATTCTAAAAAAAATCTTTTACTAAGCAAAGATGTTCGATCCCATATGGCTCTTCATGCAGCGAAATTTATTTATTATTATTTTTTTTAATTTTGATCCTTAAATAAGATGGACTTTATGTAAATATAAGATGATGTTGAAAACCATTGATGTTGGAAATAAATTGTTTGACTTAAATTATATTGATTTGGAAATTTGAATTTATTTTCTAAATTTATTATTTGGGAAACTTTGGAACTGAAGATATTTAATTTGAGAAGAAATAATTTGGTGAAATTGTATATGATTTTGAAACTGAACTGATATTGAAACAAATTGAAATTTGAGAACCTTGTGTTACTAAATACTTGATTTGGGAGTTATCGAACTTATATAAAAATTTGATTTGTATAAGTATGATGTTGATTCGAAAACTATGGATTTGAAAAGGTACTCAATTTGAAAAGTGAAATCTTATATAATTGAAGTCTATATAAGTGTGATTTGATATACTATTGATTTTGGAAAGTATTTAATTTGAAAATGAAATCTTATATATAATGGACTTTATATAAGTACGATATTTGAAAGTGATTTGAAAAGGTACTATATGATACATATTTTTGAAGTAAAGATATGGAAAGTGCCTTCTGCTTGATATCCGCTTTGTGGCCACATTGTGGATTCATTCTATCGATATTTCTCTGATTTTTTGTTTTCCGGATATGATACTCGAGTTTCCATCGAATTCCATGGCATTACCCATGGTCTTACGAGCGCGACTGCATAGTGCAACTGCCTGGCTGAGATGGCCTAGGGGTATGGATTGTTTCCTGGGGGATCCAGGCGTAACCATTGTGTATCCTACATTTATGTAGGTCGCATTAGTAGCAAAACCGTCTGGTTGAGATGGCCTAGGGGTACGGATTGTTTTCTGGGGGATCCAGGCGTAACCATTATGTATCCTGCATTCTACTGGTCATCATGGTGTAACTCGCAGGGCTGAGAAAGCTTACGGATATGGATTGTTTCCTGGGGGATCCAGGCGTAACAATTATGTATCTGCGAACCATGGTTAGACAAAGGTTTTGTTTGTTGTTTTGTTTGGATTGTACTTTCCATATCTGTTTTTTTAAAAGTTTTCCAGTATTTTCACTGGGTGTTGAAACAAGTCTACTAAGTACCTAGAGAATTCTAGCTTCGCGCCTAATCAACGCACTGCCAGAGTCTACAGGAATGAGGATAAACTTGTTAAGACATCGAGTTATAAAAGTATTTTGATAAAATATTATAAAGGATATTTTAATCAGTTATTTCCTTTCTAAAAGATTTTAACGTGTTTTAAATATTGTTTACCTCTTTAACCAACAATTTTAATTAATGGATCATCCTTGGCTTTCCTCCTATTTTCCCTTCTAGCTATTCCTATTCTCCCGTCTTCTTCGTTTTCGGGGACGAAACGTTTTGAGTGGGGGAGAGTGTAACAACACTATATTTTGTGATTATTTTAATCGTATATTTTAATTATTTTTAATTGAATTTCCTGATTTGAAAACTTTATTTTATTTATTAAAATGAATAAATTTTGTTATTTTAAATATAAATTTTTATTTTGATGTGAATTAGAATTCCAAACATGACTAAATAGAATATTTTCCAAAAAAGTGAATTTTGGTCAATATGGTCAAACTTTGACTTTTAAATTTAAAATTTGAAAGTTTGAAATTTTGAATTTTATCTTTTATTATGAAAGTAAGTAAAATTTTAAGAATAATGCTTTTCGTTTCGTTAAAATCTGATTAATATTGTGAAAGTTAAGCCTTTTTAACTATTGAGTGTAATTTGCCGTATTTAACAAAATTGTTTATTTTAAATTATATAAATAATATTTTATTTGGTCATCTAATGTTCTAATTTATAATTATATGGGTAAAATAACATGTTATGCATATATTTTGGTTTTAAAACATTTTTCAAAGTATAATTGACATTTTCCAATGTCAGTTGTATTCTGTTTATAATTCCTAATTTCCAGTTTCATTTAATTAAAGAAATTCTTTGTTTATTTCCTATTTTCTTAAGACTTTATTTTATTTTCATTTACACTTCATTTTTTTCAGAATTTATTTTATTTTACTTGAATTTTATTGGTTTAGAAGTAAAGTTATAATTTTTTTAAAACTAGTGATATTCTATTTGAAATTTTTAAGTCCTATTTTGAATTTTTAAACAATTTCTTTATTCTTTTTCTATTTTCTCTAAATTTAATTATTTATTTCACTTTAGAAATGATAAATGAATTATTTATTTCAAAGTTTTGCTTTAGAATATTTTTAAAATGAAGTAGAAAATTTTCCAAAGCCAATGATGATTTATTTGTAATTTTTTGAACCCTGTTTTCAATTTTTAAGTAATTTCTTATATTCTTTTTCCATTTTCTTTAATTTAATTATTTATTTTTATTTTATATTACTTCATTTCGGTTCTAAAGTCAAATTACTGATCTTATTTTTTTATTTGAATTAAAGAAAAAGGAAATATGAAAGAGTTTAAAATGCTTTAGAAACTAAAGTCTTTTCATCTCCTATGTCCTTTCAATTGCCACAACTCCTCGTTTACTTCTTTTGGCTGTGTATTACTTTGTTTGGCCGTGTATTCCAGTGCTCATTCCTGCAAAAAAAACATTTGTTCCTCATTCTATTCATGGTTTGCAAAAAAATTTGGTAATGGCTACTTTTTCCTTCTTCTTCTTCTTCTTCTTCTTCTTCTTCTTCTCATTTTTCATGGTTTTTGCCTTCTTTCTTGGATTCTTTTGCACTTCCTCCTCCTCATATCCATGGCCACTACCTCCTACACCTCTTCCCTGCCATCATCACCAACTATACTCCAGGTCATGACCATGGCCGAACACACCATGCTGACCAAACCCCTCAAAAATGCAACCTAGGCCTTAAAAACAATGTTGTGACCACTATTTGCATCACCACTTCATTTTCCACCACCACCACCACCTTTGGCCGCCACCGCCACCTCTGACCAGACCACCACACACCCCTCTAGCCTCTGACCTGACCCACACTCCACTGGCCGACCCCAAACACCCCATGGCGGAGCCTCTTTGTTGCCTAAAACCTCTTCACCTTCCTATGTTGTAACTTCCTCCACTTATACTAGCCTTTATGCCATACATTCCTATGTATTCCAATGTTGCCTAATAGTACTACACATTCAGTTATAGCATAACATAATAGCACTACACATTTTATTCCTATGTTCCTACTTTCAGTTATAGCATAACATAATAGTACTATACATTCAATTGTTGTCAATTCACATTTGCATAAGTATAAAATGTCAGGTGAGATTTACTCACCTCTATGGTTGGAGATTGCAATACAAATGACCCAACGGAATCAAAAGCACGATGACAAGACTAGAATTTGAGTGGATAGCGAGATCCAAGATATAGATCTTGTGTTACAACCCAAAACAAAACCAAACAAATTATAAATTTCAATGCAACCTTGAAATGATATAACTTTGGAATAAAAACAAATATGAATGCAACGACTTTTGCCTTGCTTTCTACATTTGCTTGCGCAGCCTAGGGGATGTTTTGGCTAAGGTTTGGCATGACTTTGGCTCAGGTTTGAACATAGGAATGTATGGCATAAAGGCTAGAACAAGTGGAGGAAGTTACAACATAGGAAGGTGAAGAGGTTTTAGGCAACAAAGAGGAGTTTTGTTTCAACAAAGAGGCTCCGCCATGGGGTGTTTGGGGTCGGCCAGTGGAGTGTGGGTCAGGTCAGCGGCTAGAGGGGTGTGTGGTGGTCTGGTCAGAGGTGATGGTGGCGGCCAAAGGTGGTTGTGGTGGTTGAAAATGAAGTGGTGATGCAAATAGTGGTCACATCATTGTTTTTAAGGCCTAGGTTGCATATTTGAGGGGTTTGGTCACCATGGTGTGTTCGGCCATGGTCATGACCTGGAGTATAGTTGGTGATGATGGCAGGGAAGAGGTGTAGGAGGTGGTGGCCGTGGATATGAGGAGGAGGAAGTGCAAAAGAATACAAGAAACAAGGCAAAAACCATGAAAAATGAGAAGAAGAAGAAGGAAAAAGTAGCTATTACCAAATTTTTTTGCAAGCCATGAATAGAATGAGGAAAAAATGTTTTTTTTGAAGGAATGAGCACTAGAATACACAGCCAAACAAAGTAATACACAGCCAAAAGAAGTAAATGAGGACTTGTGGCAATTGAAAGGACATAGGAGATGAAAAGACTTCAATTTCTAAAGCATTTTAAACTCTTTCATATTTCCTTTTTCTTTAATTCAAATAAAACAAAATAAAATCAGTAATTTGACTTTAGAACCGAAAAAAAGTAATATAAAATAAAATTAAATAATTAATTTTAAAGAAAATGGAAAAAGAATATAAGAAACTACTTAAAAATTGAAAGCAGGGTTCAAAAATTACAAATAAATCATCATTGGCTTTGGAAAATTTTCTATTTCATTTTAAAAATATTCTAAAGAAAAAATTTGAAATAAATAATTCATTTATTATTTCTTAAGTGAAATAAATAATTAAATTTAGATAAAATAGAAAAAGAATAAAGAAATTGTTTAAAAATTCAAAATAGGACTTAAAAATTTCAAATAGAATATCACTAGTTTTAGAAAAATTATAACTTTACTTCTAAACCAATAAAAGTCAAGTAAAATAAAATAAATTCTGCACAAAATGAAGTGTAAATTAAAATAAAATAAAGTCTTAAGAAAATAGAAAATAAACAAAGAATTTCTTTAATTAAATGAAACTGGAAATTAGGAATTATAAACAGAATACAACTGACAATGGAAAATGTCAATTATACTTTGAAAAATGTTTTAAAACCAAAATATATACATAACATGTTATTTTACCATATAAATATAAATTAGAACATTACATGACCAAATAAAATATTATTTATATAATTTAAAATAAACAATTTTGTTAAATACAGCAAATTACACTCAATAGTTAAAAAGGCATAACTTTCACAATATTAATCAGATTTTAACGAAACGAAAAGCATTATTCTTAAAATTTTATTTACTTTCATAATAAAAGATAAAATTCAAATTTCAAACTTTCAAATTTTAAATTTAAAAGTCAAAGTTTGACCATATTGACCAAAATTCACTTTTTTGGAAAATATTCTATTTAGTCATGTTTGGAATTCTAATTCACATAAAAATTAAAATTTATATTTAAAATAACAAAATTTATTCATTTTAATAAATAAAATAAAGTTTTCAAATTAGGAAATTCAATTAAAAATAATTAAAATATACGATTAAAATAATCACAAAATATAGTGTTGTTACAATTGATATTATATATTATTCGTTTCACTATGAGATTTGGTGTTGTTTAGTTTTCTTCTTTCTTTCCTTCTCCTTTTCCCCAGCAATCGGGTTTTCCAGCGTTTGATTGCCCAACAGGCAATATAGTAAACGTATTAGTGTAGATTTTCGTGGTTCGAAAATCCCAGTTCATTACAACCGCGAGGGCTTTTAAATGACAGCGAACACTTTTGGATAGTTTATAGTGTTAAAAAATCTAAATTATAATTAACTATATTTAAAGTACCAACATTAGCTCACTGTATTAAACTAGAGAATATGGATCGCAAGAAGGATGACAGATATAGAAATGATCGTGGAATATGTACTAATAAGGAAGAATACCATGAAAATTTGTTAAATTTTCAAGAAATATTAAAATATCCTTCTTATAAAGATCCGCTTTTTCGAACTCCAAAAATCGACACTAATACATCCACAGTATTCACGTGCCAAACAACTAAGTGCCAGAAAGATAAATTATTAGGGGAAAGAAAGGAGATGGGAGATAGAAGAAACAAAAAAACAATCATAGAATCTCACAACGCAATGGAATAACGTATATTAATCAACATGATAATTTAGAAAGTCATTTCAAAAATGATACACCAGAGTCGTACTAATACAATTCTACCCTTGGACAGTTATAACAGCATGTCCCTACCTAACTGATATAAGATACATATAATACGGTGGAAACAAGATAATAACTAGCTATCGATGAAGCCTCCTGCTCCAAGCTCCAAGCTCCTCCAAACTACATATTAGGGAACCTGAACTACTTGGCTGCCCACAAAAATTTGAGCACCCAAGAGTTTTATGAAAAGAAAACAAAAATCCAAGTCAGACATGGGTCTGATATGAGTAAACTCAAATGACTGAATTATTATGTTTAAAACCCTTTTAAAATCAAAGATATCCTATAAGACGCACATAAGCACAGACGATTTTTACCTTACGATAACCAAAACACTTTTTATAGAAAATTCAGTGATATTATAATAATGTCTAACAGTTCAAGTAAAATATGAATATAGCTGAAATACTTGCATCCTACATTTCAACAGAGTTTGGTACATCTAAAACCGTAAAGGCATGTTTTGGAGAATGGATTCCATACTATGACAAGGTAAGGAACTACTTTCTGATGGTACATCTCTAGAAACAATGCACCGGGGTCCAACAAAAACATCTTGCACCCCAGCCACAAAGGACTGGCGTACCACTTGACTAGTAGTACCGAACATGATCACCCCACTTTGGGCTCCGAAGCATACAAGAATAGTTAGTAACCGATCTGGATTTGGGATGGCCATACCTTGATGGGAGCAACCCACATGGTCCTGATGCATGCCCGATTTTTGTCATTTCCCGGTTGATGAGGCTTGAGGCTACGTTTTATCTTTATATATCACTTCCCACTTGGAATGCTACACTACCCTCTAGGCAACAATGCAATGCTGGCATTCATCAATACAAGTTCATTCTGGGACTGAACAAAAAAAAGGAACTACCTCCACTACACCCATTTTGGAATTACCCTCAGGGTTAGTAGCAAATAGCCCTTGCATTTCAAAACTCCATCTTCGATTCCATACTCTTCAAGATTTCTTCACTTCGAAATGCTTGAGTTGGATCGAAGTGGTTTCCGGATAACATATCTGATCCCGGTCTCTTCGAAACAACTTTCGATAATTTTTGGTAAACTCAACCCTAGTTCTTTAGGAAATAAACAAACAAGATAAGAGCGAAGATCACCTCCTAACCGTTAGTGGATGGATTTCCTTATCATTTATCCTAGAAGAACGAAATGAGATTTATATGCACAGTACAACATCATTGGGGATGACTGTGACATATGACTCACGTGTTTCTCTAAGATATTTTCAAAGTTACGTTTCGCTCCAGGTTTTATAGTCGGTTATTTATACAAATAAACAATAATTCAAACATTGATTTAATTACATATGGGATCCAATAAGCCTTTATTAATTAATCTTTAATTAATAAAATTATAAAACATGATCAAAAGATCTTTACACAACACTATTTCCAAAACCCTTACTTCCACTTTATACTCGGGAAACATTTATACTTATCTTACGGTATAAGTATATTATCAAAACATTTGGAAAATTCTCTCTTTTCAAATTCCTTTTAAAAACATTACTTACTATAACCCAATCCACTTATCCTTTATAAAAGTTTCCTTTTAAAAGCTTATTTCATATTTAAACGCCTTTATAAATTTCCAAAATTAATTTATAAAACACTTTTATAAGTCTACAAGTCAACTTACAAAACCTCTTTACAAACGTCTAAAATCATTTATAAAACATTTCCCTATTAAAAACTCCTTTGATAAATCTTCTATAAGAAAAATCCTTTACAAAATATCTTTTGCAACTCGTCCTTTTAAATCACTTTAAATAAACCTTTTTACTTAGTATAACCCATATTATAAACAAGTTATTATTTATAAATACCTTTATAAAATGTGACGACCCGCCCTTCTCGACCCTCGAAAATCGACACAAAATACTCAACAGTATAATATGCCGACGATCGAACGCCGGAAAAGACAGATTGTAGGAAAAGAAAGAAGGTAGAAGAAGAAGAAACTAAACAACATCAGAACCTCACAGTCGCAGCGGATAAAATATAATATATAGAACAGATCTTTACACAAATCAAAACTATATCTGTTTATATACAATACATCATCATCAGAGTATATCAATACAACCAACCATAGCCAGTCAAACAATCTCAACAATCATAGCAGCGGAATAATACAAGTACGAGAAATACGTCTCGGACTCCAGCTCCTCTCCTGAGCTCCATAGCAACCTATCCTGTAAAATACTCGGTCTGACCCGAGCATTATAATAAAATAACACCCGAGTCAGTCTGGAATACCAGCGCATCTTAAATACACCCAATTGATTATTAAAGTTTCAAAAATCCTTTGAAAACAAAAGCATCTCGTAAGACCACGCCACCAATAAACATGTCGGGTTTTTACCTTACGATAGCTAAAACACTTTTTATAAAAATCCTCTGATATTATAATAGTGTCTATTTACAAATACTTATAAAATAGCCGAAATTGTTACATCTATTAAATTCCGGCATACTAGCCACAACGTGGGTAATACAAACAAAACTCGTACAAGGCACGTAGGGAGAATGGATTTCCAACGAATGACTAGGCACTGGGGTACCACCTGTCACAGTACGTGGCCTAGATCACAGTACCGAGGAGTACGCCCGCTCCCCTGCAACACAAGACCGGAATCATCCCTTACTGGATAATTCCAAGTAAAATCACCCCACGGTTGGGATCAGCAACCGCACCACTAAGCCGAAATAAAAGGGACATCTAGACAGGGATGACCTTACTCTCAAGTGGGGGCTACCCACGAAGCCTTGCTGCATAACCCCTGATTTTCAGTCATTCCCGGTTGATGAGGCTTGAGGCTAAACGATACCTTTATAGCACATTTCACTTTGAATGCCCATCGTCCACCTGACGATGTCACGAAAGCATTCGTCCATACAAGTCCGTCCCGGGTCCGAACGGAACCGAAGGCACTACTCCTACTACATCCATTTTGGAAATATCCTCAGGATTAGTAGCGACTAGCCCTTGCACTTCACTGCTCCATCTTCGACTCCGAAATCGTTTTCGCGAAACGTACAAACCGGATCGAAGTGGTTTTCGAGTCTCCAGACCTAGAATCCCGGTATACGGAAACTCGATCCCGGTCTCTTCGAAACGATCAGCGCATTTGGCCAATATTGATAGTCGGTGATTTAACTATCAATTAATGTTCACAAACATCCATACACATCCATCACATAATAAATAATCTCTATATTATTTATTTCCTCTAATATCTTTCAAAGATATATTTTCACATTTTCAAAACTCGTTTGAAAACAATTTTCCAAACTCTTCCTTAAACTCGGTAAATCCTTTTACCTTTTATTCCCATCGGGAATAACCAAGTATAAAACAATTTGCATTTAAAACAGTTAAAAATACTTTACACTGAAATATACTTTAAAATATGAAAATTACTTCTATTTATTTACTCAAAATATAAATTTAAAATATGTGAAGAAAACTAGTCATTAACACATAAACTTTGATTTAGAGATAAGGGTTTTAGTTTAACTAAATTCAAAATAGCGTTATAAGAAGAAAAATGCTAATTTTAACAACTTAAGCTAAAACCAACTTTTAAATAATCCATTTGTAAAAATAATTAATAATATACTCCCAAATTATTAGGGTATTAAAATTATTAATTTATTTCTTTAAAAATAACGATTTCTTAAAAATACTTTTAAAACGATTTAAAACTTAACCTTAGTTAAATAAAATCTTTTTATAAACATTTACTTGGTTTTCCCAGGGAAACACTTTCCGTTTCTAAACATTCCAAAGTACTCTTTCATATAAATCCACTGATTTATTTCAAGTTCAATTTATGTTTACAACATAAAATTTCCAATTCCATACTTAACTATAACTTCCTCCGAAGTTAAATCACAATTTTTCATTTCCGGAAATTCATTCATTTTTTTATATTATAGTTTAAAACATTTTAAATAAAACAATTTGGTGAATTTTCTTCAATGAAAGCCAGATTTCAAATTTACTAAACTTAAATTCCAAATGGAGAACAGCTTTCAAAATATTCTATTAACACTTAAATTTGCAGATTTATATTTGGAACTTTATCATACATATTTTAAATTTTCCCGAATAACAATATTCATTGTTAAAATAACCATCGTTATTTTAATATATTTACAATTCTCTAGAATTCATTTCCAGTAATCTATACTCCACATTTATTGATTGATAAATTTTCCATTGTATTTTGAACCCAATTCACTAATTTCATTTTCCATCCCAAACAGATTTCAAATTTTATTCTTTGAAACTCTTATTTCAATAATTCATTTAATTCGTAAAAACCAATTTAATCCATTTATAATTAAATTATGTGATTACAATTTTATACAACAATTTCACAATACAATTAAATTTCCAAATTTATCAATCACAACATATAAACAGGTATCACTATCAATTATAAAATAATTGCTACATTGTGAGGAATCCAGTTGGATCCCTCCAACCTGTTTCTCCCTGCATCACAGATATTAGCACATCGCAATATAGATATCAATCCAGACTGATAATCACAGATATAATCAACCATTCACATAGATATTTAAATATCAACTATTTATAATGTCTAGCATCCAGATGTGAGTGAGAATAACTCACCTTGAGTTTCGGCGAGCGTTCGAAATTTAAATTAAACCGGACGATGTCCGATTTAACCCAAATTTCGACTTGCCCGGAATGACTTCGGATCCAAACCATTTCGTAGTGTTCGTCTCTGCGATTCCAACGGTTTCAGTTTCGTTAAAATCTGCTAACGTATGAACGAGTTACGATTTTATAAAGTTGTGAAATAAATTTAAAACAATTTCTTTTATTAACTATTTACCAACAGATCACGACCGTACGCTACAAAGAAGAAACCAAGGCCGCACTCTCTCATCTCCCTCTCGTACGCGAACAGAAACATCGAACCCATCATCGTCCACCTAGGGTTCGTAGCCGCTACCACCACGCTTCGCTAGGGTACGATCGGCGACTGCCAATCTCTTCGTCTACGAGAACGCCACCTACGCCTGAAAGCTAGGCGAGCTCGGTCGCCTATAATGGCCGCGAAATGGTGATGAACGGCGACGACATCGACCCCGAGATCTCCCTCTCCGCTTCACAGAACAACATCACTACCGTACAGATCTGAAGCTGGTTTCACTCTCTTCGATTTTCATGTAGGAAGATTTCGAAAATAAAGCCTGGATTTCGAGAAAACTGAGGAAGAACGGAAGGTATTTTCGGCCATTGATATAACTCGTGGCGGCTGTAGGAGATAGATCTAGGGTTTGCAAATGTAAATGTGTATATATTGTAATTTAATATTATTTAATTAATAAAATTCTCGATTTAACAGTTTTCACTAACGAACTCCAATTTACGCGTTCCGACAGGCTATCCTGGGGTTTTTCCATGTTCCGGACACGATGGAACAGGTTTCGTAAGCTAATTTGATCGTATGCACGAGATACGGAATTAAACGATCAATTTTAAATTAAATCGGTTAAATCGATTTCGATGCGTTTCGAGCTGCCACGGTCACACGACAACTCCGATCGCTACGAAAATTGAAATCCGATAATAACTAACTATTACGGATCCAATGGAACTGGTTTCGTCGAATTCCGAGACTGCGCCCCGGAAGGCTATTTTAACTCGTCTATTAAATCAGACGATTTTCTGAAATTATCAGAAACACTTAAAATTCACTTTTAAAATTTTATTAACTTAACAATAAATCATATAAAATGTATAACCACATTTAAATTCATTCCGGCTCAATCCGGACTCAAAATCTGATTATTTGCAATTTAATAATATTAAATTCATTTTTAAATTAATATAAAATTCCAAATATTTATTTATTCACTTTAAAATTCATCTAAAATTCCAATAATATTATTTATACCCAATTGAGCTTAAAAATACATTTAAACACCATTTTTATAATCATTTATCCCAAATTCGAATATTTAATTATTATTTTCCATTATTCAAATTCAACCAGAATTGCTAAAATTAAAATTTATAGCTTATTTCATTGATTGAACCCGAATCCACTCATTTCAATATCAATTAAGAATCCACATTAACATTTAAAACGAATTAAATGTTCAAATTCAATAGCTTAAAAATGCGGGATGTTACATTCCTTCCCCCTTATAAAAATTTCGTCCCCGAAATTTGCTAAGGTAGAAAATACTCTCCAACCCATTTACTTCCCAATTTGCTTAGTTAAAAGCTTATATTCACTTTCCAAAATCCTTTAGCCCAATCCCAAACTCAATTGCTACATTTATATTCAAAAGCTTTTGAATTTCAACTCATTTCAAAATAACTTTCCAAGTTAATAAATTTTTCCCAAAAACCCCAAAAATTTTCTAACTCCCAAAATTTCTGAAAAATTTTGGCGGAGTCTCCTTTGCACGGAGGAGCTTCTGCGATATCGCAGGATACACAAATATATATACATCGGCTCGCACGGCCGGAAACCAAAATATATCACAAAATATATATCATTTTCCCAATTATATTTGCGTAGGCGTACCTTTTTAGCAAATTTTTAAAAGCAAGCGGCTAATATCTCGCATATACGCGCTCCAACTCTCTCGAACGCCTCCCGCACCTGTACTAACTCAAGAAACTCATCAGTTTCAAAGATATGAGCATTTTCGTAACATTTCCAATACAAACGCAAGCCAAACATATCCATTTCATAGCCAACCAAGCATAGTTCATAATTTAACAATGTTAACCATATTTTTCAACAATCCGAAGATTTCAATCACCTTTAAATTTTCTTATTCAAGTCCAAGCTTCATTTTATTTCTCTTGAATGCTTTAAATTCAAGTTCACTACATACAATTCATATTTATCTCACCCAATTCATTTCCACTTCAATATGATTACATATGCCTTTCTTACCTTTTAATTTTACTTATATTCCAAATTTGATTTACAATCAAATTTCATTTTAAACTTGAAACATTTGCATTTCAGTTATGATCCATTTCCATTCATATGCAAACATTACTCATAAAAAGATCAATTCATTCTTATTGATTTAAAATCCATTCCATTTGCTACTTTAAATCAATTCACTTGCATTCATTTACAACCTCTTTGAATTGGGTTCCAATCCATATCAATTTATGCAAAAATCAATTTCAATTGCTTGTTAACAAATCAACTCCAAATACAAGCAATTTCATGTCATACAAACAAAATTTATTACCACTTAAGCTTATAACCGTTTAAAATTAATTTCAACTCAGGTTTATATTAATTTTATTCCATTTGCATTGTTCACAATCCAAGTATTTTCTCTTTCCACTGTATTTGTTAAATTACATTTTCCTTACATCTTTATTTCCATTAACCAAATTCAAGTTTATATTAATATCATTCATTCCTGAGTTATTTACAACTCTTATATTTTTAACTCATCACCATAATTAATTTAAAACTCACTTCACTTGCATTTCAGTTTATTTCCTAACAAATTTCATTCGGAATTACTTAAATAAGCCCATTCACAATCATTTGTTTTTCTTCCAAGTTACTTAAGTTCTTTCACAAAATTTCCATCATCTTCTTATATCAATTTTATTTTATTTTCATTTGATTCTCATTCAAATCAAATTTCAATTCATTTACAACTTTAATGCTCTTTGTTTATTTATCTAATCCATTTTAGATTTATTTTATCAACAAAGAGACCATTTAAATTATTTCACTCATTTGAATTTCCTTTACAATTCAAACCATCACTATTATAAGCTAATTCCATTATTCATTCACACTCTTAACATTTATTATCAAAATTAAACCCCAATCCAAATCAGGCGTTTTATTTACCTTTCAAATTTTGACCAAACTATCAAAATTCTATTTATTTCAATACAAATTCCATTTAATTTAGCTTACACAAGATTTATTTCCAAACAATCATTTTGGATTTAATTGAGTAAGCATTTACTTCATTCAACATCACTTCAACTAAATTAAATTTCCATTTAATTAAATTCTTATCCAAATTTAATTCAAGGTTAACTAGATTATATATGCATTTTCAATTTAATTCCTTTCCAGAATTTATTCAAGTTCATTCACATCTTTTATATTTCACTTTACCTTATCTTGCTTTACATTTCATGAAAGATTGTTTGAATTTGCCACACCATTCAACTATTTCCATTTGTGATTATAATTCCATTTTACTTGAGTTAAAATAAAATCTTCCATTCTCAAGTTCTCCAACTTATTTACTTGTAAGTTTATATTGCACATTTCAAACCAACCCACATTTTATAATCACAATGTCAAATTTTAACACTTAATAGCTTAAGAATATGAATTCATTTGCACAATCATAGGCATTGACACTTTACCTTTATATCAACTTCCCTTTAATTCCAATTCATTTAGATTTAATTCAATTTCAAATTCTTAATTTTATTTAACTTATCATAAGTTAAATCCAGATATATTCCATTCACCTTCATTTATTCAAAGTAAATTTACATTCCATATATACTCAATTCTTATTTAAATCAACTTTCCTTTATAAGTTATATAGTTGAATCATTTCAACTTTCACATTCTTATTTTAAAATAGGATTTCCAGAATTCAATTTACCCGGATTTATTTCAAAACCAATTCGAAATAAAAATCAACACATTTCTCTTTTGATATTCAAATCAAATACCAAATTCCAAAACAAACTGCTTTTACCAAACAATTTTCCTTTGAAAATTCCAAAATTTCTTGTTTCCCAACAAGTCCAAACAAATACCATAACCAACTATTTTGGTAGCAATCCATCACTTTAGAAACTCGAAAATGAATTCTAATGATGTGGCCAGCATCATCAGGATTATTTTCCAGCGACTGAAGTGAGTTCAATGCTCTTTACTTCTGAAATTCTTCTCAAAGCAATTCCCATCTCAAAATATTTTTTCCAAATGAATACCCCAAACTTCCAAATGCTTTTGAAAACATTTCCAACATTTCCACAAAGTTTAATTCCCAAAACTTTGTTTAATTCCATTTGAAATCCCTTTCAAAATTTCCGGGGTCAAAATTCTAGTTTAAATCAAATTTCAATTTCACTTCTTCTTATTTAAACATATTCAATCAATTCCATTTGGTTATAAACCATTTTAATATTTTAACTTCTTATTTTCTTATATATATCATTTCAAATTTTAGATCATGTTTTAATTTCTTATTTGATTATAGAAGAAACAACCAAACAAGCATCCAATATATATAATTTAGAAAACTATTTCTTTATATCAAAATATAATTTTGGGTAAAATTATTTCATTTACCCACTTTAAAAATAATACTATGTCGGTTTACCTTGTTTAAGAGTTTAGAAACACCTACCGATACGGTTGTACTTCCCGTACCGACCAGAATTCATAAACACTCAACCGATAAGTCAACACAGTACAAAAACAATTTTATATCCACTAACAAGTACGCTCTCATAGCTATTATTACACTCAACTCATTATAGAGTACTTCCGACTCTATTTAAAAATGAGTAATTTTCCCACCAAAGCCTAGGTTGTCGCCAACCTAAGCTCTGATACCAAGTGTGACGACCCGCCCTTCTCGACCCTCGAAAATCGACACAAAATACTCAACAGTATAATATGCCGACGATCGAACGCCGGAAAAGACAGATTGTAGGAAAAGAAAGAAGGTAGAAGAAGAAGAAACTAAACAACATCAGAACCTCACAGTCGCAGCGGATAAAATATAATATATAGAACAGATCTTTACACAAATCAAAACTATATCTGTTTATATACAATACATCATCATCAGAGTATATCAATACAACCAACCATAGCCAGTCAAACAATCTCAACAATCATAGCAGCGGAATAATACAAGTACGAGAAATACGTCTCGGACTCCAGCTCCTCTCCTGAGCTCCATAGCAACCTATCCTGTAAAATACTCGGTCTGACCCGAGCATTATAATAAAATAACACCCGAGTCAGTCTGGAATACCAGCGCATCTTAAATACACCCAATTGATTATTAAAGTTTCAAAAATCCTTTGAAAACAAAAGCATCTCGTAAGACCACGCCACCAATAAACATGTCGGGTTTTTACCTTACGATAGCTAAAACACTTTTTATAAAAATCCTCTGATATTATAATAGTGTCTATTTACAAATACTTATAAAATAGCCGAAATTGTTACATCTATTAAATTCCGGCATACTAGCCACAACGTGGGTAATACAAACAAAACTCGTACAAGGCACGTAGGGAGAATGGATTTCCAACGAATGACTAGGCACTGGGGTACCACCTGTCACAGTACGTGGCCTAGATCACAGTACCGAGGAGTACGCCCGCTCCCCTGCAACACAAGACCGGAATCATCCCTTACTGGATAATTCCAAGTAAAATCACCCCACGGTTGGGATCAGCAACCGCACCACTAAGCCGAAATAAAAGGGACATCTAGACAGGGATGACCTTACTCTCAAGTGGGGGCTACCCACGAAGCCTTGCTGCATAACCCCTGATTTTCAGTCATTCCCGGTTGATGAGGCTTGAGGCTAAACGATACCTTTATAGCACATTTCACTTTGAATGCCCATCGTCCACCTGACGATGTCACGAAAGCATTCGTCCATACAAGTCCGTCCCGGGTCCGAACGGAACCGAAGGCACTACTCCTACTACATCCATTTTGGAAATATCCTCAGGATTAGTAGCGACTAGCCCTTGCACTTCACTGCTCCATCTTCGACTCCGAAATCGTTTTCGCGAAACGTACAAACCGGATCGAAGTGGTTTTCGAGTCTCCAGACCTAGAATCCCGGTATACGGAAACTCGATCCCGGTCTCTTCGAAACGATCAGCGCATTTGGCCAATATTGATAGTCGGTGATTTAACTATCAATTAATGTTCACAAACATCCATACACATCCATCACATAATAAATAATCTCTATATTATTTATTTCCTCTAATATCTTTCAAAGATATATTTTCACATTTTCAAAACTCGTTTGAAAACAATTTTCCAAACTCTTCCTTAAACTCGGTAAATCCTTTTACCTTTTATTCCCATCGGGAATAACCAAGTATAAAACAATTTGCATTTAAAACAGTTAAAAATACTTTACACTGAAATATACTTTAAAATATGAAAATTACTTCTATTTATTTACTCAAAATATAAATTTAAAATATGTGAAGAAAACTAGTCATTAACACATAAACTTTGATTTAGAGATAAGGGTTTTAGTTTAACTAAATTCAAAATAGCGTTATAAGAAGAAAAATGCTAATTTTAACAACTTAAGCTAAAACCAACTTTTAAATAATCCATTTGTAAAAATAATTAATAATATACTCCCAAATTATTAGGGTATTAAAATTATTAATTTATTTCTTTAAAAATAACGATTTCTTAAAAATACTTTTAAAACGATTTAAAACTTAACCTTAGTTAAATAAAATCTTTTTATAAACATTTACTTGGTTTTCCCAGGGAAACACTTTCCGTTTCTAAACATTCCAAAGTACTCTTTCATATAAATCCACTGATTTATTTCAAGTTCAATTTATGTTTACAACATAAAATTTCCAATTCCATACTTAACTATAACTTCCTCCGAAGTTAAATCACAATTTTTCATTTCCGGAAATTCATTCATTTTTTTATATTATAGTTTAAAACATTTTAAATAAAACAATTTGGTGAATTTTCTTCAATGAAAGCCAGATTTCAAATTTACTAAACTTAAATTCCAAATGGAGAACAGCTTTCAAAATATTCTATTAACACTTAAATTTGCAGATTTATATTTGGAACTTTATCATACATATTTTAAATTTTCCCGAATAACAATATTCATTGTTAAAATAACCATCGTTATTTTAATATATTTACAATTCTCTAGAATTCATTTCCAGTAATCTATACTCCACATTTATTGATTGATAAATTTTCCATTGTATTTTGAACCCAATTCACTAATTTCATTTTCCATCCCAAACAGATTTCAAATTTTATTCTTTGAAACTCTTATTTCAATAATTCATTTAATTCGTAAAAACCAATTTAATCCATTTATAATTAAATTATGTGATTACAATTTTATACAACAATTTCACAATACAATTAAATTTCCAAATTTATCAATCACAACATATAAACAGGTATCACTATCAATTATAAAATAATTGCTACATTGTGAGGAATCCAGTTGGATCCCTCCAACCTGTTTCTCCCTGCATCACAGATATTAGCACATCGCAATATAGATATCAATCCAGACTGATAATCACAGATATAATCAACCATTCACATAGATATTTAAATATCAACTATTTATAATGTCTAGCATCCAGATGTGAGTGAGAATAACTCACCTTGAGTTTCGGCGAGCGTTCGAAATTTAAATTAAACCGGACGATGTCCGATTTAACCCAAATTTCGACTTGCCCGGAATGACTTCGGATCCAAACCATTTCGTAGTGTTCGTCTCTGCGATTCCAACGGTTTCAGTTTCGTTAAAATCTGCTAACGTATGAACGAGTTACGATTTTATAAAGTTGTGAAATAAATTTAAAACAATTTCTTTTATTAACTATTTACCAACAGATCACGACCGTACGCTACAAAGAAGAAACCAAGGCCGCACTCTCTCATCTCCCTCTCGTACGCGAACAGAAACATCGAACCCATCATCGTCCACCTAGGGTTCGTAGCCGCTACCACCACGCTTCGCTAGGGTACGATCGGCGACTGCCAATCTCTTCGTCTACGAGAACGCCACCTACGCCTGAAAGCTAGGCGAGCTCGGTCGCCTATAATGGCCGCGAAATGGTGATGAACGGCGACGACATCGACCCCGAGATCTCCCTCTCCGCTTCACAGAACAACATCACTACCGTACAGATCTGAAGCTGGTTTCACTCTCTTCGATTTTCATGTAGGAAGATTTCGAAAATAAAGCCTGGATTTCGAGAAAACTGAGGAAGAACGGAAGGTATTTTCGGCCATTGATATAACTCGTGGCGGCTGTAGGAGATAGATCTAGGGTTTGCAAATGTAAATGTGTATATATTGTAATTTAATATTATTTAATTAATAAAATTCTCGATTTAACAGTTTTCACTAACGAACTCCAATTTACGCGTTCCGACAGGCTATCCTGGGGTTTTTCCATGTTCCGGACACGATGGAACAGGTTTCGTAAGCTAATTTGATCGTATGCACGAGATACGGAATTAAACGATCAATTTTAAATTAAATCGGTTAAATCGATTTCGATGCGTTTCGAGCTGCCACGGTCACACGACAACTCCGATCGCTACGAAAATTGAAATCCGATAATAACTAACTATTACGGATCCAATGGAACTGGTTTCGTCGAATTCCGAGACTGCGCCCCGGAAGGCTATTTTAACTCGTCTATTAAATCAGACGATTTTCTGAAATTATCAGAAACACTTAAAATTCACTTTTAAAATTTTATTAACTTAACAATAAATCATATAAAATGTATAACCACATTTAAATTCATTCCGGCTCAATCCGGACTCAAAATCTGATTATTTGCAATTTAATAATATTAAATTCATTTTTAAATTAATATAAAATTCCAAATATTTATTTATTCACTTTAAAATTCATCTAAAATTCCAATAATATTATTTATACCCAATTGAGCTTAAAAATACATTTAAACACCATTTTTATAATCATTTATCCCAAATTCGAATATTTAATTATTATTTTCCATTATTCAAATTCAACCAGAATTGCTAAAATTAAAATTTATAGCTTATTTCATTGATTGAACCCGAATCCACTCATTTCAATATCAATTAAGAATCCACATTAACATTTAAAACGAATTAAATGTTCAAATTCAATAGCTTAAAAATGCGGGATGTTACATAAAATAATAATATAACTTGAAAATCATTTGTCAACCTTAACCCCAAGTTGATTAAATAATTGAAGTTAATTCAAAACCCTACTTTATAAATTTAAAAGAGCTTAGCAATTCCATTGGTACTTATTTATGTTACCATTTAGTTTCAATTTAATTCCAAGTCACTTATCAATTATTTACGTAGGCCAACATACATGTAAATCAAATCCATTACCAAATCAGGGAATAACATACCAATACAACTCAACTAGAGTATAAATGTCCAAACAACATAATAACAGGATGGTGATTTGTCCTGCTAAATAGATGTCCAGATAATTCACTATTTATAGCAAAATGGGAATTTATTCTACTAAACATATGTCCACACAATAAACAATTACATTATAGCAGAATGAGGATTTATTATGTTAAACGCATGTCCATACAATCAAACCATTTACATAACTCTTTCACAATTGTTTTGCCTACTTAATGGTATTGGCATTTTGAATCCTTTGTGTTCAAAACCATCTTTGAAAAAATACCTTTAAAACAATTTGATTCTTGGAAAACAAGGATAAAAAAATTATACTGTATTTTAAAATGATTAATTACAAGTTAAACTCTTATTAAATCATAATTAATCTTTATTAAATTTGAATATAATTCAATTATAAATTAATAAATAATTAAACCTTTAATAGATAATTTATTTATAAATTAAACCCATAATTAATCCTTTATTAATTATATAATAATTTAAAACCTTTTAAAGATTAACTATTTATTAATCTCAATTAATTTATTAAATAATATTTTAATTAAAACTTGAATAATAAATTTAACCTTTAATAAATAATTACTTTAAATTAAAACCTTAATTAATTTATAATTAAAAATAATTAAAAACTTGATTAATTAAATAAATTATAATTAATTAATAATTAATCGTACCTTTAAAAAATAATTAATTAGAAACTAAACTTCATTAGTTAAAGTTAATAAACCTTGTTTAATACTTAATTAATTATGAACTATCAAAAATTAATTAATTAAAAATTATTTATTAAATTATTAATTAACTTTCTAAAACACCATCATTAAGTTTATAAAACATAAACACTTTTAATTATAAAAACTAAACTTTGCAAAAATCGTATTTTTAAACGAGACTGCATCCATAGCGACTATCGCTATGGATGTCATTAATTGAAAATGTTTTAGCTTCCCTCTTCGAAAACTTGACCCTTAAAAGCTTACGAACTTTTCAAAATACCAAATAAATAATTAAAATCCATATTTCTAACTTAAAAATCAATTTTGATTGCAAACCAAAACTCGTACTCTTCGCAAAGGATTCTTCGTCGATAACCAAATCTATAACTTTGTTAACTTTTCTTAGCACAACAACCACATAATTATGTCCATAACAACTTATTTATATCACAAACCCAACAAAAAAGATCACACTTTTACATCATTCGCAAAAATCTTGACTTCACATTCAAGCACACACTAACTTAACCACATGCATTTACATATATAAGCAATATCTATATGTATCCAACCCATACAATAATCCAAACAAGCAATCAATTATTTTATCACCAAATAGTCTATAAATGCAAAGGTAAAAAAATTTCCCAGAAAGTAAGTAGTTTACTCACCAATATTTTGCAAAACTCTTTTGAAAACTTGAAATACTTTAGAACTTGCAAAGCTTGGAAAACCACAAAATCAACTCAAAAATGGGTCATCTTCCCTTGATTTTTGACCCAAATTTTTTTAGAATTTGAAAACGTTTTTCAAATGAAACTTGTAACCACTGGAATTATAAGTGGTTCAAAAAAAGAAATTCTTGATTTCGAGTAGTCTAGAGGAAGTTATGGCCGAATGAAGTGGGAGGAAAGTGGAGGAATTTGAAACCAATTTTGAAATGAATTTTAAAAGGAAAAGTTTTTTTTTTCTTTCTTTAAACTTTAGAAAAAGGAGAATCCATTAAGGAAGTTCTAAAAGCTTTGAAATGAGAAGGGAGATTTGAATAAAGAAGGGAAAATGAATGAGAAATGGGAATGGAAAAATGGGAAAAACTTCTATAAAAAATGAATAAATGAAAGAGGGAATTAGGGAAAAGGACAAACTTTGAAAAATAATTAGGCTGAAGGACACCAAGTTTCATTTTAAGGCTGAAGGACAAATGCTAGTTATAATTAGCATTTTATTCAACTTTTACACTATACAAAATGCTAGTTATATCTAGCATTATATTCAGTTTTACACTATATAAAATGCTAGTTATACCTAGCATTCTCCTTCAGCATAAAAAACAAACTTCGTGTCCTTCAGCCTAAATTTTTTTCTAAGTTTGTTCTTGTGCCTATTTCCTATAAATGAAATTACTAAACTACAATTGTCCTTTGCCCTCCACTCATTTTCTTCCATCTCACCACCTTGTCCCCTATAGCACTTCATGTTAAAACAGGATTAAACATGTTTAAAGGCTTAGTGTACTTTATGTCTCCCCTGATGTGACATTATATCCTTTTCTATTTTATTTTTTACTTAGTTATGTTTTAAACTTTATATAATTAAGTATATATGCATGCATACATACAGTATACAAGTTTAACTTATTTAAAAATGTATATGTTTGATTAATACAAAGAGTTTAAAACATTTTCGATAACTTTTATTCGACGAAAAGTTGAAAATTCGAAAAATGAATTCTGGTAAATTTTTTTATTTTTCTTCAAATTAAGTATTTTGTAAACACATTTTGAAAACTATTTACCATTATGATTTATTATTAAAAAAGAGTTTTATTTTTATTATAAAAACTATATATTGAATATTTAAAATTAATTAAATATTTGTAAATCAAAGCAGTGAAATTCCGAGTCATTACGCTCTCTTCCACTTAAAAGAATTTCGTCTTCGAAATTACATCTCAAACTATCTTGGAAAATACTTAACACTATACATCAGTTCGTATGATGTACATAGATCATTCTTATACAAAAATATGATTCAATCACTACTCAAATACATAACTTAACTTCCGAACTAGTATCGCTCACTTGATAATCTAGTGCGGACTCTGATCTGGCTTCCTGATTAGGAACCTCTGTTCTTCTTACATAGCTGTAAATATGATTGAAAACACTGGTCCCATACCAAAAATCGTCATCAAGTGCTCACCATCAAAAATCGAGTAATAGATCCTTATCTAGAATGGTGTGAAATGCCTCAAATCTATGTAGACTCGAATCATAGATTAAATTATATGGAAGAAAGAGATGATCGATGTCCACCCTACACACTTACTTAATTAGTTCTCCCTAATACCAATTCTATTCCCACTAAATTATTTATGAAAACATTTCATAAAACTACACTTAGGTTCAACTTGTATACTACTCCAATACATCCTAAGAGTATATACCCCTATTTTATTCAACCATTCCATTTTGCATTTGTTTCCCTAAGAAAACTAAAGATCTAAATACCGAATTCTATTTCAAAAGCTTTTGAATTGAAACAATATATTTAATCATAGAAAAAATATATACATATATAGCCCGAGTAACTCTAAAATTATACTAAGGAAGTGGGCACTAAAAACAGCACCATACACTCCCTTACTTAGAAGGGTAATACTCAAGAGAAGTGTTTACCAACCGAACACATCTCTTCCCCAAATTTAAATTATTTTTTCAAGCCACTCGAACTAATTAACTTAAGAATATTGTTTTTATTTCAAAATCTCATTTTTGAAACAATACTTCTCATATTTCCAACAAAATATTTATCACCAACTTGCTCTGGATTCGTTTGCATTTGAACTTGTTTCGATTGTACAATGATAAAGAGAATAATTTACTAAGTGCACCACAACATTCGCCTAGGGAAACATTCGATCATCACTTAGAAGATTACTCAGATCATCACAAAATAATCAAGACTCATTCCCCTTAACCAATCAATGGAAAATACTTCTTACTTAACATTTTCATCCCTAAAATTTTATTCTTGAAACAAAATTGCTTTCAAATAATACTATTATTATCTTTCAAAACCTTGAAACATTTTTCAAAATCCCCGGGATTTAAGTTCTCAAGTTTTCAACTTAAATTCTTCCTAATTAAAAGACACCTTCTTATAAATTCATTTTATAAATCAACTTTTATAAAAAAAATATTCTAACTTTTAAATAAACATATTTTATTAGATCAAATTTTTACCCTAACATCAACATCGAACGCCTTATAGTAAATTGTGAAACATAATTCACAAGGTGTTTGTTTCAATGTTTTCCCAATTTCTATTTACCCACCCCAAATATTATAAAGGGAAGCTGCATACACACACTAACAATAGGCAACGCTCAATTGGACAAGCATGGCTAACAAAATCATAATTGATAACAATAAAATATTATTATCTCCAAACAAACAACACCTTAACTAGCTATGCCATACTATACTATACTATTTTGAAAATCATTCTTTGTATAAAATATAAGGTAAAATTATTTCATTTACACAATTTTAGAACAATACTGTGTCGGACGACCTTATTCAAGTGGTTAGAGATCCCTATCAATAGCATTGCCTACACGTATTGACTAGAGTCCATAAGCCACTCAACAGATCAATCAACATAATATATAATATTTTTATATCACTAATAAATACACGCTCTTACATACACAAACACACACTCAAACTCATAAGGCATTCCATTACCTTATCTCTTAATGAATTGCCCCACCAATGCCAAGGTTCTCGCTTAACCTTGCGCTCTAATTGTAACGACCTGGATTTTCCGTCGTTTTATTTTGAATATTTAAATGGTTTTAAATATTGTATTTGGAATATAAATTGATTTTGAATATGGAGATTTTGGTTGAATTGATGCATTTGATTTAAATTTCAAATATAGCGATTTATCGTAATACGGAAATGGTAAATAATTGAAATTGAAGTGAATATGAATCGAAACAATTTCTAATATTGATATAAATTCTATTCGAATTAGAATTGAGTTAATAAGTTTTTAAAACTAGAATTTCGAGTAATTTTGTCAATTTTTGAAATCGTCGGTTTAATCGACGCGTTAAAATAGCGATCTAGGGCGCAGTCTCGGAATTCGACGAAACTAGTTCCAATGGATCCGTAATTGTGTATTATTTTCAGATTTCAATTTTCGTAACATTTGGAGTTACCGTTTTGTCGCACGATCTGAAATCGTCTGGAAAGAAATTAATTGAATTTAATTTAAATAGTCGAATTAAAAAGCTATCTTACACATACAATCGAATTAGGTTTCGAAACTTGTTACATTGCATTCGAAATAGCAGTATAACATTAGGAACGCCAAACGATATGGCTCGATCGGGGTTTGGAATGTAATAGCCTGGTATTTTGAAATTAAATACCATATAATTATATCGATTTAACCTTTCAGCCCTTTCATTTCAAGCCACCCTACACTCTGATCGAGCCACTCTACCTAGATTCGTACTCACCCCTTCCAATTTAAATCACATACATTTCTTTCTTCCTTTCATTTTTTTCAATCAATTCAAAGGAAAAAACGAACGAAATAGAAAAAGGTGGAAATCAGTTCGTATGAAAAAAGGGGAGACACGAACGATTTCATATTCGATGTTGGGGGAAATGCGACTAGAAGGAGGAGGCGTGATAGGGGATCTCGGCGAGCTCTAGTGGTTCGAGGTTAGTCAATGGTGGTCGCGATGAGTGTGGTGGCTCACGTGGGTAGACGCGAGTTGTTCAAGGGACTTAGTCGTGGGGACGAAGTGAAATGGCATGCGCGATGGCAGAGAGGGAAGGTTCACGTTCGAGCGTGGTGTTGCGAGCGTTCTGGCGGTTTTGAGGGTCAGGTTGTCATGGAGGAAGAGCTGGCATGGGGGTTGGCAGGTGCGTGAATGCTCGTTCCAGAACAGGGATTGACGATTTTAGAGGGACACGGCGTGGGTTTATGTTTTCAGGGAGGGGTTTCGATCTGGAGATGATAACGCGATGGATTGGGTCGGCTAAGAATGGTAATTAATGTTTTATAAATTAGTGATTAATTAAATTAATTTTAGGTTGTAATTAGATAACTTAAAATTCAATAACCTTGTTTTACGAGGTCGAAATTAGGTATCGATGTCGTGTTGCACTCAAATGGATATTGTCTACATTCTGGAAATTGGTTCAGAATTTATTGAAGATAGCTGGAATTTTAAATTAAATTGAACGATGTTCAATTTGATTTAAAATTGGAACGTTTGGCAAATTAAAAATCAAGTTGACTAAATCTCACTCATCTTGGATTTCTGGATGTAATTTATAGTAATTAAAATTAATTATTGGGTGATTGGTCGAATTGATAAATTATTATCAGTTGAATGTTATATTATATATAGTAGTAAATATTAGTAGTTGTATATATTTCCCGCCTATTGGAGCGGATGAGACCATATGCGCCCCGCATAATAGCGGATGACCGTATATTACTGCAATATCCCGCCTTGAAGCGGGATTGGTATTTTATGTTATCTAACGTCTGTGGATGTAGGGAAATAGGTTGGAGGGATCCAATTGGATTCCTCAAAATTATATTGATTGTTTCATATATAGTGATATATGATGTGATTAAATAAATCTTTTATGGATTGTTGTTTGATTTGATTATTGAACGCTAAAGTAGCACTGGACTGAATTTTGGTATTTTAAAGGAAATTGAGTTAGATATATAAAAATAATATTATTTTTGATTTGTACTTAACTATTCATAAAATATTTTTTATAGAGATTTTAAAATAATTTATATAACGGATTTTTAACCATGAATTTTAAATAATAAATTCTGAAATATGGTTAAGAAGTTAAAATCGATATTTAAAATAGATTTGAAAAATAGAAGGAATTTATACGGAATGGATTTATAAAATGGAATTTTATAAATGAGATTATTTTATAAACAAGTAAACTCAAATGAGTTTATAAATTTATAAACGATGTTTATAAACAAGGGAAATGATATCAGTTGATAAATTGAGAATATAAATTCACTGTGTGAATTTATATCGAGATATGGAAATCAGTTTTGGAAAAAGATGGTGGACTCTATTTTGGAAATGTGAGAATAAGTATGAAATTGAAATATAGTCGATGTGATATGAATCAAGAGGGATTTATAAATTGAAATTGGCATTATTGGATTTTAAAAATAGATTTTTGTTGAGAAATTATAATTGTTTTAAAATGGGATTTTTATTTTATTAAACTATATAGTTAAGTTGTTTTATCGAAATATTTGGAAAATAGATTATTCAAATATTTAAAATTTATTGAAATAAATTCACATTTTATAATAAGCTTTGTTATCGATTAGTTTTATTTAAAAATGAATTGGAAATGAGTTATCGGTGTTTATTTAAAGCGTTTAAATATTTTAAATAATTACTTAAACATGTTTTAAAAATAATTATTATTCTTTAAAAATACTTAGCATATAAATATATATATATATAGTGTTGAAATGATTGAAATGTATTTATAAATTCTCTTGAGATTTGAAGACAGCGTTATTTAACGGATATGAGTTTTATAAGAAAAACTTGTAAGGGAATTCTGAAAACTTAAGAAAACTTCTGAATCATTGAATAAGAGAACTTCGAAAGATGAATTAGAATTCATAAAGGGAGTTAGAAATGGGTAGTTGGAATCATAGACAAGTGTAATCGATTTTGGAAATATTAAAGGAAATTAATTAATGAATTCTAGAGACTTATATAATCCGTTATAAATGAATTAATGGATTTACAAGTCAATTGTAAAGGATTTTGAGAAATAGGAAATAAATGGAATATTTTCCTAAGTATTGGGAATAGAATGGTTTTAGAGGAAAAATAGACTTATAAATATTTCCTAACTATTAAACTGGAAGGATTATTATTATAGAAATATTTTCAAAGTGTTTAATTATAGATGGAATTGGAAAAAAATATTTCTAAGTATTGAGATGGTTTGAAATTATTTTTCTATGGATATAAGTATTTGAATTTGTTCTTGAATATTTAAATATTGGAAGAAATTTTGAATATATATCTTTGTAAAGATATTTTGAAATAAATATTTTTGAAGATTTATAAAATAGGGCCAAGTGACTGCTTATGTGTGTTATTTGATAGTTAAATAACTAACTATCAAATCTGGTCAAATTCGTTGATCGTTTCAAAGAGACCGGGATCGGATTTAATTATCCAAAAACCACTTCGATCCGATTTGTGCGTTACAAATTATGATATCTCGAAGATAATGGAGATGGTGATTTGGAAGGAGATTCGGTTTGTTCAAACCCAGAACAACTTGTATGGATAAATGGTATCATTGCATCGTTCCCTGGAAGGCAGTGTTAGCATTCCAAGTATGAATGATATTCTTAAGGTAATACGTAGCCTCGAGCCTTATCAATCGGGAATGACTAAAATATGGGAGATGCAGCAGGGTTAAGTGGGTCGCACCCAAGTAAGGTATGTTATCACTTTTTTAGATACCGTCGGATATATATTATAAATTATGGATATGGTTGTGCATGGAGAAGAGAGCACTCAATTAGTGTGGGAACACCAGGGTGATAACATATTCGGTACTATCCAGGTCAGGGGTAGGCCGGTCATGTGTTGGCAGGGATTGTTAGGTACGATCTTGGTACATTTTTCTAGAGGTGTACTATGATGCGCGGTACCTCAATAGCCCACTCATTGTATGGAATCCAATATCCACTATGAGCTTTTACAATTTTGATTGTAGAGCCTATTATGATGGAATTTAATTGATGTAACAATTTCGGCTATTTTAATAAGTATTTGTACTTAGACACTATTATAATATCACTGGATGTTCTATAAAAGTTTTTGGTTATTGTAAGGTAAAAACCCATCGTGATTATGTGTGACGTGGTCTTATGAGATACCTTTGTTTCTCAATGGATTTTTAAAATAGAATAATTCAAATTGAGTGTGTTTTCTCACGCTGGTTTTCTAGACTGACTCGGATGTTATTTTATTATAATGCTCAGGTTAGACTGAGTATTACAGATTCAGGTTAGAATGCTATGGAGCTCGGGAGATGAGCTAAAGGAGACTCAGGCGTATTTCACGTACTTGATTATATTCCGCTGTGTGTAGGCTGTATATTCAGCATTTGTGAGGACAAGTTATTATAACTGTCCATATTGATTTGTTGATTGTTGTACTCTGATGATTGTATATATATTAACAGTTACAGATTCTTTTGTATAAAAAATCTGTTATTATATATATTATATTTTGTTCCACTGTGATTGTGAGATTATGTGTTGTTGTTTCTATTTTCTTCTACCTCTTACTTCTTCACCCCTAAAGATTCGTATTTCTGTTCAATTTGAGTTGAACACGTGTGAATTATTGCCGATTCAAAGGGTTCGGCGATACGGGCCTTTACATTTGGTATCAGAGCTGAAGGTTAAGCGAAAACCTTGGCTTTGGTGGGGATTACTCATTAGAGATAGGGTCAGTAGTACCCTAGAATGAGTTTGAGTATATTAATAGATATGAGCGCGTATTTGTTATTGAATATAAAATGTTTTATATTGCGTTGACTTATTTGTTGAGTGGTTTATGAATTCTGGCCGAATAATGGGACGCCATGAAATCGATAGGAATTTTTAAACACTTGAACCAGGTAAACCGACACAGTATAGTTTTGAAGCGGGTAAATGAAACAATTTTACCCAAACTATATTTTGATATGAAAGAAATAATTTTCTAGAAATTATAGTATATTGATGTGTTTGGTTGTTATTATTATAATCCAAACCAGATTATAAAATTTGAAGTGGTTATATATAACCAAATGGGGATTGTATATGAATAATTTATGCAAATAAATTATAAATAAAAATGGATTCAAACCAGAGTTCGGAGATTTAAAATCCGTTTGGAAAATATTTTTTCGAAGTATTGTGAAAATTAATATAGTATTATTTTTGATAATATTTTCGAAATAGAAATGGTTTTAAATGGATTTTTGAGGTGATAAAGCAATAAACTCACTTCAGTCGCTGGAAAATAATTTCGATGATGATCACGACATTATCGGTGTTCATTTTTGAGTTTTCTAAGTGACGGATTGCTACCGAAATAATTTGTTACGGAGATTTTTGTTGAAAAACAAATGTTGTTTTAGAAATTCCAAGGGTGTTTGTTTTGAATGAAACCAAGTTGATTTTGAAAATTCCAAGGAGATGGTTTGTTAAAACAAATAGTTATATATATATATAGTTTCAAAATGATTTGAAATAAAAATGGGTGTTTGAATTCTGGAATTTCCATTTAAATGATTAGTGAAACCGAAAGAAGATAAGTTTTTGAACTTATAACCTGGAAATGTGAATTTAGATATGAAATTAAAATTTTAACTTAACTAGTTAAATGTATTGAGCTAGTAAATGGTTGGAATGAATTAAAATTTAACTTATGCTATGTTAAATAAAATTGGATTAGATTTAAAACCATATCGAATTGAATTGAATATAAAATTTGGGTTATAAAGTGACTATATAACTATAAGTTATAAAATTTTGATTGGAATAAAATTTAAGTGAAAAATTATGGAACTGTGAATAAATAAGTTGAATAGCTTACAAAAACTAGAGTTAATGGAATAAATATATACTTAAACTATAAAGTGATGTATAATATTGAGTAAAAATTTTAGATGCGAATATACTCGAGTAAGCATCGACGAAATGGGATTTAATTGCAAATTTAACCTTGCAAAGAAGATTTAATTTAAAATGAGTCAAATGGAATCAACTCAAGTATAGGATTTATATAATTGAGAAATATAAGTTGTTTAACTTGTAAATTGGAAAAGTGGAATAGAAAAACCAAAATAAAAATGGTTTGATATTTTGGTGAAGGAATAAAAATCCAAACTTGAATTATAAAATGAATTTGAAACTCAAGAAAATTATATGGCGTGATTTTTGATATAGAAATCTAATTGTGAAATATAAAATGAAAGAAAACTAATTAGAAGAATTAATTAGTGTACTGGATATTGGAATGAGACTTGAATAAAATGGAATTGAATAAATTGAATAACAATCAATTTAAAATGAAATGGAACTTAAGTTCTAAATGGAGCTCGACTTATATATATTTCAAAATCTTGTCAAATAGAATAGAAATGGAAAAGAAAACCAGGTTGAATGGTTAATTGGTTGTTTAAAAGAATTGAAAATCCGAATTTGGATTTAATTGGAAATGAACTTAGGTTTGATGTGAAATTATATAAATGTTGAATAAAAGGTTATAATTAACCTTAGTGTTTATTTTATGAAACGATTCATTGATAAATTTACATGAAATGAACTAATAAACCAAATTTGTGAATGGAATTGGATTTGGTTGGAAATGAATTAAAGAAGTGGATATGAACTCGAATATAAAAAGAAAATTCGCCTTAAGCGTAAAATGAGTGGAAATTTGTTTAAAATATTGATTGATAAGCATTGAAATATGGATTTAAAATGGAAATGTATGTAATGGATGTAAATATAAATTGAATGTAATTGTATTGTTGTGAATAAATTTAAAATCAAATAAATGGTATGCAAACCAATCTGGAAGTGAATGACTAAATGTTGGAACCTTGTGATTATTGATAAATTCATGATATAACATGTTGGTTATGAAAATAATGTGTTCAACTAGTTAAATGCATGAAATGCTATTAAACTTCATATTTTTGGTACTTATGGGGTTTATTTAAGTAAGTACAGATACAAGGAGACTACTGAGCTATATTTGGGTTGCGAAATTGCATATAAAGTAAGCTTACTCGTTTACAAATGCTAAATAAAGGTACGTTTTCTGATTAAATAAAGCGATGATATAAATATTGATATGTATTGTGTTTCTGACCGTGTGGGTCGATGTATATTATATTTATCATTTTTGTCATATTGCAAAAGGCTCTCCGTAAAAGGGAGACTCTGCCAAAAAAAATCTGAAATTTAAGGTGTTAGAAAAAATTTGAAAAATTTTGGGAAATTTTTGTTAACCAAAATTTGATTTTGAATTGAAATTGAAATAAAGAGGTTAAATTTAGAATTGAAAACCAATTGTTTTGAATGGAATTAAAAATATTAGAAAAGTGAAATATCAAATTTTCACTAAGTGGGTTTTTGAAAAGTTAGTGGGTTTGGATCATTCGTCCTACCTTAGCAATTTTGGGGATAAATTCTTTTAAGAAGGGAGGAATGTAACGACCCGGATTTTCCGTCGTTTTATTTTGAATATATAAATGGTTTAAATATTGTATTTGGAATATAAATTGATTTTGAATATGGAGATTTTGGTTAAATTGGTGCATTTGATTTGAATTTCAAATATAGCGATTTATCGTAATACAGAAATGGTAAATAATTGAAATTGGAGTGAATATGAATTGAAACGATTTCTAATGTTGATATAAATTCTATTCGAATTATAATTGACTTAATAAGTTTTTAAAACTGGAATTTCAAGTAATTTCGTCAATTTTTTAAATCATCGGTTTAATCAACGCGTTAAAATAGCGACCTGAGGTGTAGTCTTGGAATAGTGATCCGGGTCAGACATGGGATTGGTGTCAGTAAACTCAAACAACTGAATTATTATGTTTAAACCCATTTTAAAATCAAAGGTATCTCATAAGACCACGCCGCATATAAACACGAACGGGTTTTGACCTTACGATAACCAAAACACATTTTGTAGAAAATCCAGTGATATTATAATAATGTCTAACGGTTCAAGTAAAATATGAATATTGCTGAAATGCTTGCATCTCACATTTCAACAGAGTTTGGTGCATCTAAAACCGTAAAGGCATGTTTTGGAGAATGGATTCCATACGATGACAAGGTAAGGAACTACCTTCCGATGGTAAATCTCTAGATAAAATGCACCGGGGTCTGACAAAAACATCTTGTATCCCTGTCACACGAGACTGGCCTACCACTAGACTAGTAGTACCGAATATGATAACTCCACTTTGGGCCCCGAAGCATATATGAGTAGATAGTTACCGATCTTGATTTGGGATGACCATACCCTGATGGGAGCGACCTACATGGCTCTACTACATGCTCGATTTTTGTCATTTCCTGGTTGATGAGGCTTGAAGCTATGTTTTACCTTTATATAGAACTTCCCATTTAGAATGTTACACTGCCTTCTAGGAAACAATGCAATGCCAATATTCGTTGATACAAGTTCGTTTTGGGACTGAATGAAACCGAAGGCACTGCCTCCACCACACCCATTTTGGAATCACCCTCAGGGTTGGTAGCAAATAGCCCTTGCACTTCAAAACTCAGTTTTTGATTTCATACTCTTCAAGATGTCTTCAGTTCGAAATGCTTGAGTTGGATCGAAGTGGTTTTCATATAACATATCTGATCCCGGTATCTTCGAAAAAACTATCGATAATTTCCAGTAAACTCAACCCCGGTTCTTTAGGAAATAAACAGACAGGATAAGGGTGAAGATCACCTCCTAACCATTAGTGGATGGATTTCCTTATAATTTATCCTAGAAGAATGGGCACAGTACAGCATCATTAGGAATGACCATGCCATATTACTCACGTGTTTCTCCTAGATATTTCCAAAGTTATTTTTTGGTCCAAGTTTGATAGTTGATTATTTTACTAACAAGTAAACAATCATTTAATCATTGATTTAATTCCATATGGAATCCACTAACCCTTTATTAATTAATCTTTAATTAATAAAATCACTTTATAAAACTTAATCAAAAGATCTTTAAACAACACTATTTCTAAAACCTTTACTTCCCTTTTATATTTGGGAAACATTTACACTTATCTTAGCGGTATAAGTATATTGTCAAAACATTTGAAAATTTCTCTCTTTTCAAATTCCTTTTGAAAACATTACTTACTATAACCCAATCCACTTATCCTTTATAAAAAGTTCCCTTTTAAACGTTCACTTCATATTTGAATACCATTATAAATTTCCAAAATCAATTTATAAAACACTTTTATAAGTCTACAAGTCAATTTACAAAACCTCTTTACAAACCTCTAAAATCATTTATAAAAATTTCCCCATTAAAAACTCCTTTGGTAAATCTTCTTTAAGAAAAATCCTTTACAAAATATCTTTTTGCAACTCATCCTTTTAAATCACTTTAAATAAACCTTTTTACTTAGTAAAACTCATTTTATAAACAAGTTATTATTTATAAATATTTTTATAAAATAATAATATAATTTGAAAATCATTTATAAACCTTAAACCCTAAATTGATTAAAGAATTGAAGTTAATTCAAAACACTACTTTATAAACTCGAAAGAGCTTAGCAATCCCATTGATACTTATATAAGTTGCCATTTGGTTTTAATTTAATTCCAAGTCACTTATATATTATTTACATAAGCCAACATACATGTAAATCAAATCCATTATAAAATTAGGGAATAACATATCAATACAACTCAACTAGCATATACATGTCGAAACAACATAATAGCAGGATGGTGATTTATCAGCTAAATAGTTGTCCAAACAATTCACTACTTATAGCAAAATGAGAACTTATTCTACTAAACATATGTCCACACAATAAACAATTACATTATACCAGAATGGGGATTTATTCTGTTAAATGCATGTCTATATAATCAAACCATTTACATAACTCTTTCATAATTGTTTGTCTACTTAATGATATCGACATTTTGAATCCCTTGTTTTGAAAGCAATCTTTGAAAAAAAAGTACCTTTAAAACAATTTGATTCTTAGAAAACAAGGATTAAAAACTTAAAACTCCATTTTAAAATGATTAATTACAAGTTATACTCTTATTAAATCATAATTAATCTTTATGAAATTTGAACTTAATTATTTATAAATTAATAAATAATTGGCAATGCCGACGAGGTTAAATGGACCCCGACCATTTATTGCTACACCAGACAGAACAAATTACCCTTAGGGTCAGGTAATTTTGTGCGAGGGGGAAGACGTATATCTTATGACCAAAACACGCGCCGCCCGCCCGTACCGAACCGGGCTTGGGCTTGGGTCTAAATGAAATTAATAAATAATTAAATCATTTAATAAATAATTTATTTATAAAGTAAACCCTTAATTAATCCTTTATTAATTATTAAATAATAATTTAAACCTTTATTAATAATTAACTATTTATTAATCTCAATTATTAATTAAATAATTTTTAATTAAAACTTGAACAATAAATTAAACCTTTAATAAATAATTATTTTAAATTAAAACCTCAATTAACTTATAATTAAAAATAATTAAACACTTGATTAAATAAATAAATAAATAAATAACCCAATAATTAATTAATAATTTATTAAAATTAATCTTATCTTTAAAAGATAATTAATTAGAAAATAAACTTCATTAGTTAAAGTTAATAAACCTTTTTTAATACTTGATTAATTAAAAACTAAAAGTTAGTCATTAAATTATTAATTAAATTTCTAAAACACCATTATTAAATTTATAAAACATTTTCAAAATACTTTTAATTATAAAACTAAACTTTGCAAAAATCGGAATTTTAAACGAAACTGCATCCATAGCAGCTATCACTATGGATGTCATAACTTGAAAATGTTTTGCTTCCCTCTTTGAAAGCTAACCCTTTAAAAGCTTACCAACTATTCAAAATATCAAATAAACAATTTAAAACCAGGTTTCTAACTTAAAAATTTATTTTGATTACGAACCAAAACTCATACTCTTCACAAAGGATTCTTCATCGATAACCAAATCTAATTGTTAACTTTGTTAACTTTTCTTAGCACAAGAACCACATAATTATGTTCATAACAACTTATTCATACCATAAACCCAACAAACATGATCACACTTTTACATCATTCACATAAATCTAGACTCCACATTCAAGCACGCACTAACTTAACCAAATGCATTCATATATATTATATATATATATATATATGCATCCAACCCATACAATAATCCAACCGAACTATTTGCCATTAAATTGGTCACAAACACCCAAGAATAGTTTTTATAGAGAAGTAAATGAAGAAAAGCAAAATTAAACTTAGTAAATGAACAAGTAAGTAATAGAAGATAAGCAGTAATCAGAGATACAGAGATTTATAGTGGTTCGGCATTGTATGCGTACGTCCAATTTGAAAATTATCCTTTATTAATCAGTTTTAAATATGATTACAACAGTAGAAAATAGCAAGTACTCGATTACAATGGGGTGTAAAGTAACAAGCGGCGTAAAGATCCCGAAAATGAACCGATGGGTCTGTATTTATAGGGTGAGATGATGAGATATTTTGCTAAGATTTTGGCAGAAGGCTCTCTTGGTCCATAAGATCCCACCATAACATTGGTGGCCCTAACCTGATATTTAGGAACAGTCGGCTATAGTTATGCCAATCGTTATTTTTGGTCTCCAAATGATTATGCGATCATTTTTGGGGGGTCCCACATACCTCTCGAACTTGCCCCTAAAATATGAAGTTATTTTGAGTTGTAGATTGTGAGATATGCATTAACCTTTGCTACATTTGGAGTAATCACTGAGCTACACCAATCGTTATGAAGAATCAGCATAAAACGATTGGCCTTTGAACCTCAAAGTTTTGACCTTCGATCATTTTTGTGGGCTTCACTCTTCAATGTACCGATGCTCTGAAAGTTTCAAGTGGATTTCCCTTGTGGATTTTGAGATATTAATTAATCTTTGCGGATATGAATTGTTTTATAGATCGTTCCCGATCGATCCATATAAATCTTTGCTTTGTCCGTAATTTGAGCATATGAACTCCAATCGTCTTGAAAATTGAAGTGTGACTTTAAGTGGCTCTTCCAATCACTCCATACTGATTGCACCTCGATTGGGACCCAGTCCGTATTTACCAGACCATCGTCCATATTGTTGTATATAATCGATTCTTAAGACAGATAACCATCCATTCCTAGCCAAGTGATGACATCATGGCCTTGGCAAAAGGCGGGATAACACTTGCCCCCTAAAGTACGTCTTGTTTTGAACATGACGTGCTTTAAATCGTCGCAAGCCAGAATCGTCGGAAAGAAATCCATTCAGTTCACTAAATAGTCATTATCCTTCCATCGGGTTATTTTCTTGTCGAGGGTTGTAATTTCCTTATTCGTCATGACGATTGGCCGATTTCCAATGGTATAAATACGGGATCATAACTTTTTGGTGATCATCTTGTTTTGTTTCTAGCAATTTCTAAGCTTCAACAACTTGGTTTTAATTTTTCTCCGGTCGATTCCAGGTGAACATTTATTTTATGTTGATCTCAAAGAATTGAATTTTTAAAATGTATACTAGCACGTATATGTGTTTGTACCTGACTCTCGATCATGGTTACACGTTTATGGGTCATTGTTAAAATTTGAAATTTTTATAGACAATCCCTGCCGATCATTATTTTTATTTATGTAAATTCATTTCTATGAAAGATGCTCTCCACAAATCATTATTCCCCTTCCTCTTTTTTATGTTCAATCAGTCACAGGCTTCGTTTTGAAACGATCGGCATTGAACCCGAGTGGAACGATCGGTATAAAGCACGCAACTTAATCAATCATGACTTCAAATTGGCAAGGAACGATCGGATATGCTCTTCTTATATAAGCCCCCAAACTTAGTCATTTCCTTTACTTCCCTTATTCACTTTACATCGTTTCCATTCGAGATTAAAAGAGAAAAAACGAACTACTCCATCTTCTTTTCTTACCGATCCAAGAACGATCGGACTTTCTAATTACATACCTCCTCTCGAATAATCATCGTTCTAGTTCCTCCAGGCCTTACTCGACTTCGAATTCGAATCCATTTCTCTTCTCCTGACTTCAGTTTGGTAGGTCAATCCATATACATTTTGTAATTTGAGTATGAGATTTTGAGTGTTGAGAATCTCATGTAGGTTAGTTTAGTTGGGGAAGTCGCTCGATCTAAATCAAGTTGGAGAGGATGGGAATTGTAAAAGATGAAATTGTTAAGTAAAGAAAATGATACAAATTATTGTATGATGATCATTCTTGGACGATCTGTAAAATCTTGGACTTAGACGACTCTGTATGGATGATGGTGACGATGTACTGATCGTTATTGAGTGATGTTCAAGTTTCGACGTTTAATGATCGTCTATGAACGATTAATGATGCTTTGGAGTTGGAGGGTTTTAAGGTGGAGAGACAGAGTGGTACGATTGTTTGATGGCAAAGAGATAACAATCTGTATGGAAGGTTATGGAGGATGATCGTGAACATGGACAATTGTGAACGATCGGTAGTGACAGTTTAGGAATGCTCAGTAGGAATGTAGTAACTTGAACGATCGAACTATTGGGCGATGCGAACGATCAGATAAAATGAATAGGGTGAATGATCAGCATGTTTGACTAGGTTGAACAGTCGGTTGTCAACTATCAAAATCCAAAAATGGAGTCCAAAAAAACGAACTTGAGTTTAAAGATGAGCTTCAGGCTTACATATTTAAGTGAATGCTTATGACTCATATTGGATTTGAACTGCATATTCTTTAATATATGACATCTGTACTTTGACATAAAACAATGCCTTTGATCATTCTCTTGAAGCTCATCTGTGATCTGAACATAAAAACCGAACTTTACGTGTTGACAATCGATCATGAAACTTAAACTGTGTTGTTTCCTAATGACATAGAGAAATGGCTGGGACAGTCAGGAATTACGGTCTCTCCGGTCGAAACTCGAAATCTTGTCGTCTTTCCCGTCTTTAGTTTCATATAACTTATTATGGAATTACATAGCTCTTTAACACCATACTAGCATGCACTATGCACGGGGGCATAGGTTGCTTTATCTAGTCAAGAGTTTTACTAATTTTAATAGCAATAGGTTCTAGACGTTCTGGGCATCTTGCAGCTGTGCCAGCTGGATCATCCTCACAACTGGATAATCCTGACATGGAATCAAGTTCTACAACTAAGTCTGATAGTCTGTCCTCTAGTCATTATTCAGAATAACCAGAAAGCCCAGGACCTCAATTTGATCTTTTTGATGTAGTTCCAATCTTCCACCAGAAGTTGTCGGTCCTGCTCCGGACACTCTGGAGGATGCAGTTATTCTGGAGAACCCTGCTGATTTCGCAGCCTCTAAAATTAAGAAAGAGCTCTACGCCGAATCTGCGCAAGGGACTGTATTTTCAACGAAGATGTGTTGGTTCCATCTTAGGATGATAGGGCTCATAAACCCCTCAGAAGGATATACAGCGTGCAATAAGTTCATGTGCTGGGCCGGATGCATCCCGCCATTTAACCCATACATCCGAGAAATTCTCTATTGTTTAAGGATAGCTCCGACGTAGCTTCATCTGAACGGCTTCGCTCTTCTGAATTGTACTTACGTGGTATTTATGAAGTTCTTGCATCGTCCTACAACCATCGATGATATTTGATTCATATTCTCTTTCAAGCAACGGACAGGGAGTCTTTTGTTTACATTTCTTAAGTCCGCAAAGAGGTGCGATTTTCTAACTAGCACATGGAACAAATTAAGCACCTTATAAAGCGAGTGGTTCTTCGTCCGATGTCCACCTAGTTTCTCTTGACAATGGCTGGAAAGACGTAAGCGTTATCCAGTATCTTTATATTAGTGTTGAAAACCGATATTCAAGTCATATTCCTGACTAAGTGACTCCTTTTACAGGCACCGTAACTCGGCCCAACGATAATCTATATGGGAGGCGGTCTCAACTCTGAAAAATATACCGCTTGAAAAAAGGAACATCGAGTATCTTCTTATGGACGAACGCCTTGTTACTTTTTGCTTGATAAAAGAGGGCCTCAATGCAGGGCTAATTAAAATTGCTCAAACTGCAGGGATAAGACCATGGCTGTAGTTAGTCAAAAGGACAATCAAATTGATCTCGTCGTTTCCCCAACCATGGGTGCTTAGGAATTCACTAGTATTGATGCCGAAGGAGATAAAGGCGATTTGCTCGATTGCAATGATGAAGAATCTGACCTTGAAGTCAAGGTCAGATCATCGCAGACCTCACAGTCATTTGTTCCCAATAAGAGAAAAAAGAAAACAATTGTTTATACATTTCCAAAAGGTCATCTTTATGATCAACTAAAGTCGTCGATGGATCCTATGATTGTTCAAGATGAATCTTTTTCTCAACCGTTAGACCGATCAAGTATGTCGCTTGATTCTTTGTCTGGTCTACCAATTTCACATGACCTTGATGCTTTTCACTTTACTGACACAAGCATCGAGGGTTCAGAATCTCTAACTAGAACTGGCACTGAGATTCCAACTTCTAAAGGAGAAGTTACTCCAATAAGCAAAGTTCCTGCACCTAGTTTGTTGCGGGGTAAAACAAGGACACTTGCACACACTTGCACCATCACTTAACATTGAATTATGCTCGACTTGTGCTTTTTAGTGCTTAAAGTTGATCGGCTTCTGTTTTCCTTTACAGAAATGATTATGAAGAAAAGGAACATGTTTGATTCCCTCCGGGATATAAACCACCAATCCTCTGGTTCACGCTCTAGCTCTTACCGTTAAGGTGGTAGTCGAAAGTATTATGATTCAAGTTATCGCCCTGGTCAGGACCGGGGTCATCAATATAAAGGTGATAGGGATAAGCCATCCTAAGATATGCATCGATCAAGATTGAGATCCCCTCCTCCAAAGGGTTTCGATAAGCCAACCGATCGCTAGGATATATCTATCGATCCCTCTCGTTCTCCCTCACCCATTTCAGTTCCTCCACAGCCTTTGGTTCCTTCTCACTCTCAGCGATCTAGTGATTGTCGTCGCTATAGCGAACATGTTGCTGCCCAAAGACCCGGCATGGAAAGTACTAAAGTAGAAACTACTACTGAAGATCCTATGGTCAATCTAGCTACTCGCATGGCACAACTTCTTGAAGAGTTTTCAAATCTATGTTTTGAAGGGTTCTTTTTCCCTCCTAACTTGGAGAGGGTCCCAAACCATGTTCAGAAAATGACTACTGACTGGGTGACTGATATCCACATGCAGTACCGTGAATGGATGAAAGTAGTACAGAAAATGTCGAAAGTATCATTCAATCGCGCGGTGGAAATTGAAAAGTTAAAATGCCAGGAAGCCCAAAATAAAAGAATTATCGATACTTTGACAAACGAATTAGAGGCTTCTAGGATTTCCCTAGCATAGGCCAAGGGAAAAGCTAATGTTGCTGTCAAATCCATGGAGGACATGAAATCGAGTCATCTTGATATAGTCTAGGTGTTGCATTATCTAAATTAAGAAATAACACTTAAGAAGGATACAGCCCGAAGTAATGAATCTGCAGCCTTAAAGGAGATAGCGAAACCTAAGGCTAAGCTTGAGTACGCAAACAGGGAGAAAGATGATGCTCAAGAAATCGCTCAAGATGTTTATGATGAGATGGTGAATGTTAGACTTGAGAGAGACATGGCCATTGAAAGGGCCAAAGATGTTGATGCACTTATTCAACGTGAACCAGAAGCTATCAAGGATAAGGTTAGGTAGGAGATAATGAACGAGCTCGACCAATTCCTTATTCTTTACAACGCCAACATTCTCAAGCATAGAAATTTAACATGGCTTGGTGACGATTATCCTTACCAGCTCTAGCGCAATTGGGAATTTCTTATTGCAGAATAAAAGAAACTTCTTAATACTGAGGAAATCGACCTATCTAGGCTTGAAAGTGAAATGTTATTGAGCGATGAATCCAAAACATTGCATGATACCCAACTTACACTTTAGAAAGAATCTACTGCTTCTTCTTCATATGAAGTGGGTGAAGGATCTGGTCGACACAACCTGATAGTAACGAGTGGGAATTTTCGCGTTCGAAAATCGACATCCATACTTTACATCGTACTCGAATGCCGTAGATTCGACCGTTCAAATCCGAGTCGCCGGAGCTTATAACACAGTTAAGTAAACAACACAGCAGAAGAAAAAGAATAATACATTGATATACAATATCTGATACAACAGAGTGATACAATGAATATCAATATACATCAGAGATATGATACAAGAAATAGCAGCGGAAAAGAAAATAGATAACATCAGCAGCGGATAATCTCCATCTTCAAAACACCAATTCAGAAATAGCTTGAACTCCCAATAACGATGCACCAAGATAAGCAAGAATGGTGTGATCCCAAAGACTGAACTAACTCCAAATAATCTACAAACCTGACTATCTGAAAAATCCAACTCTAGACTGCCCGTGTAGAAAGTTTTGAGCATCCAGAGTTTAGGAAAGAAACAATAAACTCCGGATCAGTCATGGGACTGGTGTGAGCAACAAAACAGTTTATCTTTAAAACAAACAATAAAAGAATTTTAAAACATATTCGCAATGCTTTTGGAAAATGAAACTACCATAAGGCCTCCCGCCACACACACAATGCAAACGCAGAATTGGTGAAGATTTCTCCTTATGATAGTCAAAGATGCTTACTACGCAAAAATCAAATCTTTTTTGATATTATTATTAGTGCATAGTGTAGAAAACTTTTCGAAAGTATAATATAAATCTTAGCTAGCATAGGCATTCCGCACTTATGCCTACTATAGCTACCATGTTCAATAGTAGGTTACCACCACATTCCATGGCAGGTAATACAACTAAAACCGTACAAGGTTCGTATTGTTTCTTTGGATTTCCAACAAATGGTCAGGCTAAGGAACTTCCCATTGCCACATGGAAACGTCTCTGGAATGACGTCCCGAGAACCTAACCGGATCTGTGCCAACACAAGGCCGGGTTACCCCTAACTGGGTAACTACTGACACGAGTATGCCATCCCCCGATTGTAACCAACCTTTATCCGGGATCCCGTCAACCAACAACCACAAAGAAATAAATTTGCAGCAACCACATAGGTTAAGTACCTGGGCTCCATACCATGATACCACCTCTATCCAGAAGGAATGTACATACCCTAAGGGGCGCTACCCCCAATAACCTTGCCGCATCTTTCCTGTTTTGACAATTCCGGGGTGTGAGGTTCGACGAAGTCTCGTCCACAAAGCTACGCTTTGTCACAAAGCCATGCTTTGGGTCAACAGATGATCAAAGTAATGATCACAAAGATAAATGATCAAACAAATGATCATATCACAAATGATCAAACAATGATCATCACACAGCAACACTCAGCATGTCACATTACCAAATTGGGAATATATCGCTGATAACCTTCAACTACATAACCTCTGAGCTCGTACGTCTCAAAGAAGGGTGTTAAGCTAAGAGAATAAATTCTCCGCCACCAAACAGAAATGTATTTGAAAGAAATCTGCTTTATATCTCAAGGTGTAATGTCAGACATGTAACCATACAAGTCTGTTCCGGGTTCGAACAGAACCGAAGGCACTTCTTACGAAGCCCTTGCAATCCGGGTATCCACAATCCCGATTGGACTTCCCATCACTTAGGAGATCTCTATACCAGCGCGACTCAGTGCAAAGACAATCGACGAGTTATCCTTTCGTTCTCGTGAATATCCGGTCTTCAACACCGGTCTTCAAATGCTATCCATATACGACGTATCACTAATTCGGAATGGGTTATATGACACAAAGGTCTTTTCCCGGCTAACCCGAATAGTGAGCGTAATATTTAAAAATATACGGATATTGGGATTTCAATTAAGTCACAACTTATTACCCAAACTTCTCTTTTCAAATGGTTTAACAAATTACCATTTTCAAATCTTTAAACAAAAAGATTCATTTTAACAACCTACAACGGTTTAAACAATTTCCACATTTTTGTCTTATAAACAAAAGATTCATTCACATATTTTCCAAATCAATTCTCATTTCAATTTAACTCGTTAAATCTTTAAATGAAAGATTTAACTTATAGCTTTCAAAAACAATTTCATTTCGAATGGTTTAAATAAATCATCATTTTAAATCTGTTAAAAATAAACAGATTTAATTCATAGCTTTCAAAAAGAATTCATTCATAACTTGGAAAACCATTTTTCAATTCAATCTTGAAATTCCTTTAATTAAACTGGAATTTCATTTCTTATATGAAAGCTTTTATTATTTGAAAACAAATAGTTTTCATTCCGGAAATCTGATTCATTCATACGAGTTAAAATCTTTGGGTTAAATTCAAATTCTCAAACCAATATTTTAAAAGTGGTTTAAATTCATATAAAACACATTTATATTGTCTTTAATCAAAATTCCAATCATTGAATTCAATTCCAAATATTGAATTCAAATTCAAATTGAATTATTTAAATTGGAAGCTTTATTAAGTTATTTAAAATAACTTTTATCTTACAAACTCCTTTTCAAAAGCTTTAACATTTAACCCAAATTCATTTCCAAAATCAATTGAAATTAAAATTTCAATTTCAAAAACATTAAATTTTAAATCATTTGTGACTTAACCGATTTCCACGTGAAATCCATATTTGTGTGTGTAAAAGTGTGGTCCAGGGGTTTAACACAATAGTGCAACATCATTCAATCATCACAGATCAGAATATAGAAATATAGTTGATAAGCGGTATAAACTATAACGCTCATCTTCCGTTCACAGATCACAGGTATATAAAGGTCACAGGTAATAAATTACAGCTCCCAACACAAATCAGGATATATCACAAAGCTTCATATATCAGGGATATCAAATAATTCAACCATTCAATGAAATCCAAACATCCATAAGTAAGACCAATTTAATTATCTGATTTATTAGTTTATACCAGATTAATTACTTATGAATAAACTACAAATCTTGGTTAATTAATCATTAATTAATCATAAACCATATTAATTAATTAAACTTTAATCATTTATTAATTAACCTTAAATTAATTACCTTAATTAATAAATCATATTAATTAATTATCCTTAATTAATTACCATTTAATTAATTATTCTTAATTAATAAATTTCTTTAATAAATTACATTTAAGTAATTCTCAATTACTAGTTAATCAATCTCTAATTACTTGATTAATCCTTGATTAGGAATTTATTAATTCCTAATTACTTAATTAATTAAGTTAAATAATTACTCTTTAATTTCTTTAATAATTCAATTAATCTTTAACCATCAAAAACCTTAATTAAACTTAAGATAGAACATTTCATATTAATGCCTTAATTATCATTTAAACATTTTATCTTAAAAATTAATTTTACTTAATCAAAATCTAAAGCAAACAATTTCAAAACTTCTTAGCCAATTGTTAAAGAAAACAATCATTATTTATGTAAAGCAATTTATACAATAAAACTTAAACTAAATTTATTTTTAGATTTCAAAGACTTTGTTTCTAAAAACTCTTTTTTTTTTAAAAACCTGCTCGGTCTTCACTTCGGGTTAAACCCGAAGATTGCTCGAGTCTTCCCCGAGTCCCCTTTCCTTTATTCTCTTAAAATTTTTAACTTTGTTTTAATTTTATACCGGCGTAACTACCACGAGCTACCCGATAACCAACGCGAGCCCCAGCCCCGTTTACCCGAGATCTTCTTCGAGCCATCACTTCATTTCCTCGAGAACGAACTCGAGGCCATTTCTCTCCCCAACATCACAATCGCACTGGCACAAACCTACCCGCGTGCACGTACACTGATGATCGGAGATCCTCCGATCGACACTCACCCTCCGACAAGTCATCAATGACCATCTCCACACAAATAGCCACACAGAACCCATGTCGAACCCCTAAATCAAAATCGAGAACACTAAGCATCACCTGTCACCAAACCCAACCACCAAGATCACCTCGAATCGTCTAACTCTGACCATTGCAGACCCTGCGATCACGTCCTCAGATGCACCACGTCACGACGCTCCTGATCCCCCAGGTCCTATTGGCCCTGGGTTACCCATAACGACGAAATTGTCTTGAATATGTCACTGGCCAAAATAGGTTGCTAAACCCTAAATCAATATCGTCCGGCCACCACGCCATTCTAAAAATCCTGCAATCATTTTTCTAATGATCTTCATCACACCAACTTCCTCCAGGAACGACCACGACTCACCAATCATCGCTGATTAATGGAAATTGATAAAAATGCATTTCCTGTCAACCTCGAGATATCTCATCAATCACCCTACTAAAAATCATGATCATACTTTTAAAAATCATCGTTTACAAATACGATTCAGATTATATGCTTGAAACAGAAAATTTTGATGATTGAATTTAACATGTTTTTTTAGCTTTCCACTGTTCTTCCTTAATTTTTCAGAAAATTATAAACTTATTTTACTTAAATATATTTTTAAAGTTTAGATCTTGTTAATTCCAACATATCATGTTTAAACATCAAATCCTAAAAGAAATTAGGTGAAAAGAAATTGAAATTTAAACTTATTTAAGGCTTGAAAAACTCATAACAGAGGCATGTCGCCTGTACACAGACATGCACATATGAACACATTCATATATTCAAATTCTATACTTCTATATACACATGCAAGGCATCATCATCACAGCGATTTCTCAAGCAATATCATTAATCTACTTAAGTTTTAAATTTAATGTTTACTCACCTGGTCTGAGAAGAAGAACAGAGGAGAAAGAACAGAGAACTACTTTGAACCAGGTTGCTTTAAATTTTGAAACAGCCTTTGCTAGAATCTTCTCTGGTTTGATTTGTTTTTTTAGATTGAAGTTTGTTTCAGTTGAATGGTTTAAAATGATGTTTGCTTCAGACATTTTTTCTTAGCTTCGAATGAATAATACTGAGATGGAGAGGCTTGATATATAAGAAATGAAATGTACAACAGATTTTACTTTGTTTACAAGTTTGGCCATGCTTGCATTAATTACTTGTACCATAAATACTTCCTTCCCATACTACATTTCAGCTGTACAAAGAATGGAGATAGTTTGCTGTCTTGTTTTGGTTTCACACTTGTATATCCTTGTTTTATTTCAATTCCTAACTCCATTATTTATTTCTAAATTTAATACAAATTGTTTTTACATTAATTTGGTAATATAAGTGAATCTCTAGATTTAGTTTATGCTATTAAATTTTATCCAACGTATTTATTTTATACTTTATATCTTATAAAATTTGTATCTTTATTTTCAAACCATTTATTTACGATCTTATTTCAAATCCAATATATACAATATTTAAATTTAAATGATTTAATATAGAATTTATCGAATCGGGGAAACTCATTTCTATTTATAAATAGATTTTACAATTTTTATTCAAAAATTCATTTAATTATCAATTTAAATTAAATTAAAATCTAGGATTGTTACACTGATATTACAACAGAATTTCCCCTTAAGCACCCCAAGTTATACCTAGCTCCACGATAGATTCTTCAACCATCCCCGGGTCAGCCTCAGCTTCCTCCAATTCCAGAACGCAATTTTGAGGATATTTCGACTCAACTTGGGAGCCACACCGAGGAAGGTATTTCGTCGACATTTTCCATCTTTCAAAAAGTTGGGGTTTCATCAGTTGATATTTCTAATCTTTTCACCTACTTTTTCTCAGCTTTAAATCCATCAGGTGTCATTCCTCTTCCCTCGGAAGAGCCTCAATTTGGATCACAAGCGGCCGTGACAGAACCCATTAAAGTTACAACTTCGGCCGCTGTTCAGGGTGCTTAAGAAGAAGCCTTTATTATTGATGATTGATTCATGGAGGCATTGTTCAAGGAAGGAAGTGACCCACACCATGAAATTCCCTTTGATGAGGATGTTGTATTCACGGGCTCTTCCAACCCCACTGATGAGCTCAGCTTGAAAGAGCGTGTTGAGAAGGAAGAATTATTGAAAAATAAGGAAAAAACCGAGCCTACTAATTTTGATTTGAACAAACCGATTCCTATCTCATGCCAAATGATCCCTCATAGCAGGACAAGCCCATGGGATGAGGTCCCCCCCCTCTTCTAGTGTAGAGAGTTCCTCGATCCTTCTTACTTCTAAAGATGATGCCGCCTCGATCCACATAACTAAAGATGTTTCTTCGAAGAGAAGCCAAGGCAGAAACGGGCCGAGGAGAGGACCGAGTGGCAGTATGGAAGGAGCCACTCCCAAGAAACAAAGGAAAGACAGGAAATCCAAGAAATAATCTTTGGGTTGGTGTGATGCGTAAATAGCTTATATAGCTACTTTTTCTTTTCATTGGTCGTGTTTTTTTGGTTACGACCCCCACTTTATTTCTCATTTTGGATAAACTTGTATTGTGTATAGAAAGTTTAATGTGAATAAGAATTCTTTAATTTTTGTGTAGAATTCTTGTATACACTTGTTGAAATGATCGAGCTACATGTTATCCATTTAATGTATTTGTGATTCGTTGCTCGTTGGATCAGATATTGATCCAATTTATCAATTCCAAGGCCTCCCTAAGGTCATGGCCCCAAGTCGTATCAAACACTTGGCTCGAACCTTTGTGTTACGCAGTCGAATCCAGCGGTTTGAGTAATTATACTCCTACCTCCAGTCTCAAGTTAATGGTGTTAGGTGGTGGATGGTTGAAGTCCATCCTTAGCGAGTTTACACTCCTCCTGTCATTTTTAAGCCATAGTTTATGGAATAGTGAGCGGTAGAACCGTATTCATCTACATGCTTATACACATATCCGCACTCTGAGGATAAGAGTTAGTTAGTGGGCGGTCGGGTCACACCTTTTTATTTCATTTATGCTCATTTCCGTACTCTGAGGACGAGAACCATTTCATAGGTGGTCGAGCATACCTATTTAGCATTAAAACTCTATCCACACTCTGGGGATGTGAATTATTTCATATGTGGTCAGTCATACCCATTTAGCATTTATACACATATCTGCACTCCGGGGACGTGAGTTATTTGAAAAAATTTCGAGTTCAGTTTTCTTTAGTCGGTCATTCTGTTCTCAAGTATGGGGTTTGATTCAATAAGTGGCTGGTCAAACCTCAATCACTTTAGAGTTATGTCGGTCCCATCAAACAGTGAGATTCAGTTGGTCGTATATCTCAACTATCATGTACCGCAATTGCAAGTCACAAATATGATAGAAAATTCAAAGTTCTATTGCTGAATAAAAAGTAGTGACATAACTTGTCTTATTACATATTTGGAAAAACAAATGCTAAAGCAAATTCTGAAACTAAATATAGCTAAATGAAAAGGAAATAAACCAAGTGAAATAGTGTCGCAAGTGCTCGCTATTCCATGCCCTTGGGAGTGTGATGCCATCAACAGTCACTAGCTTGAAGGTTCCCTCTCCAAGCCTCTGCTCGATGACATACGGTCCTTCCCGGGTTGGATTTAAATGTGATAGGGTAGGAAAACTCGCTTTATGATGTGATCGCCGATTTCAAAGGTTCTAGGTCAGATTTTAGTGCTGTAGTATCGGGGGACTCGACGTTAGTGTGCAGCTTCTCTCAAATCATCTTCCTCACGTTTCTCATCTATAAAGTCTAGAGATTCCAAAAAGAGATCTTTGTTTGTTCTGGGATCATAATAAGTTACTCGATGAGAAGGAACATCGAGCTTAACAGGAATTATAGCCTCGGAACCGTAAGTGAGGGCGAATGGAGTATGACCAATCACAGACTTGCGGGTGGTCCTATAAGCCTATAATGTTGTTGGGAGTTCATCCACCCACTTACCTCTAGCCTTTTCCAAACGCTTCTTAGAAATGGACTTTATGACTTTGTTCATAGCTTCAACTTCTCCATTTGCTTGAGGGTGAGCAACTGCCACAAATCTCTTTTCAATACGATGCCGATGGCAGAAGTCTTTGAATTCAGCACTATCAAATTGAGTCTCATTGTCTATTACAATAGTTCGTGGAAGACCAAAGCGACAGATGATGTTCCAGACAATGCAGTTGATTACTTTCTTAGTTGTGATCGTGGCTAATGGTTCCGCTTCGGCCCATTTAGTGAATTAAATGTGACAATAGCATACTTTGCACCACCTTTAGAGATCGGTAAGGAAACGATAATATCTATGCCCTAAATGGAAAATGGCCATGGGCTGACAATTTGTATAATTTCGGTCGGCGGAGCTCTTAGAACTTTTGCATATATCTTGTACTTTTCGCATCGACTTACATAATCGACAGCATCTTGGTTAACCGTCAGCCAATAATACCCATAACGGAGTATTTTTTTACTAGGGTTTACTCCCCAGTATGATCGCCACATTCCTCTTCATGGACTTCCTTTAGGTCTTGTTTTATTTCATCATGAGCGATACACTGGAGAAGGGGAACGGAGAAACCCTTTCTGCACATAACTCCTTACTGTATTGTATACCATGAAGCTTTGTGAAGGATTTGTCGCCTTTCATTCCTTCATTTGGGAAGAACTCTTGTAGAAAATAATATTTAAATAGAGTCATCCACGTTTCCTTCTAAGGCTCCTCCTCTAGTACTTAGTCAATTTCCATCAGATTTATACTCGGGGCATCTAGTACCTCTAATGGAACCAAGCCCATCCGTTGTTCATCACCGGTGCTAGCAAACTTTGCTAATGAATCGGTCTCTCTATTTCAATCCAATGGAATATATGAAATGTCATAGTGCTCAAATTCAGTCAATAAGTCTTGGACTTGGGCAAGATATGGAGCAAGTCGTTGTCCATTAGCTTGATATTCTCCCCTGACTTGGTATACTACCAACTGTGAATCACAAAAGATTTCGAGAGACTTTATCCCCAGTTCTCTAGCGAGTTTATGTCCAGAAAATAGGGTATCATACTTAGCTTCGTTAATTTGTCGTCCAGAAATCAAGCTTTAAAGCATAACAGATCGACCAATCTTCAAAAGTTACAAGCATAATTCCAGCTCCAGAACAATGATCATTGGATGCTCCATCAGTATACAATTTCTACCGTATGGTAGGGATTTCATTGTTCTCCGAGGAATCATCTTGCATAGTGAATTCTGTTATAAAATCTACTAGTTCCTAACCTTAGATAGTCCTTTGAGGGAGATACGTGATATCAAATTGACTAAGCTCGATATTCCACTTGAGTAATCTTCCAAACATCTCAAGTCGTTATAGGACCTGTCGTAATGGCTAGTTGGTGTAAACATTGATCGGGTGTGCCTGGAAGTGTGGGTGGAGTTTTCGTGACGCAAACAACAAGTAGTATGCCACTTTTATTATTTTCGGACAGTTCCTTTCAGCTCCCATCAATCGCTTGTTGACATAATAACCGACCTCTGAATTCGATTCTCCTCACGAAGTAATGCAGCACTTATAGCATGTACCGAAATGGCCAAATAGATTTATAAATCTTCATAATCCACTGGCTTTGTCAAGATGGGGGGTCTCTCCAAATGATTTACCAAAGCCTGAAATGTGTCCTTACAATCTTGTGTCCATTCAAAGTTTCTTTTCCCTTTCCTAATCAAGTCAAAGAAAGGAATGCATTTGTCAGTAGCTCTGTAAATGAATCGGCTTAAGGCAGCAACTTTTCCATTCAGACTTTGCACTAGTTTGATAGTCTTGGGTGCTTGGAGATCACGAATAGCCTGAATCTTCTCGGGATTAGCTTTGATTCCATGGGCGTTAACAATAAAATCCAGGAACATCCTTGATGCTATGCCAAAAGAACACTTCAAAGGATTAATTTTCATCTTGTAATGTTGGAGGATGCCAAACATTTTTGCCAAGTCTCTAATTTGGTCACTTGATTGTCGTGACTTCACTAGCATATCATCTACATATACTTCAATCATATTTCCAATCTGATCTTTAAACATCCTATTGACTAAGTGCTGGTAAGCCGCTCCTGCATTCTTTAGTCCAAATGGCATCACCACATAGCAATATAATCCGACAATGGTAATAGAACTTATGTGCTCTTGATTAGGAATGTGCATCGGGATTTGATTATATATCGAGTATGTATCCATGAAAGATAGCAATTCAAGTCTTACGGTTAAGTCCACTTGCTGGTCGATCCTTGGAAGGGGAAAACTATCTTTTGGACACGCCTTGTTCAAGTTTGAATAACCAATGCATGTTCTCCATTCACCATTCCCCTTTTTCACAAGTGCAGGATTAGATAGCCACTTAGGGTAGAGGGTATCGTGGATAAACCCGTTGTCTTTGAGTCTATCCACCTCCTTTTTGAGAGCGGCAGATCTCTCCGGATCTATGCCGCGTCTTTTTTGTTTCATCGGGACATGCCTCGGATCGATATTCCATACATAGCTCACAATGGCAGGCGAGATTCCATACATGTCAGAGTGAGTCCAAGCAAATACGCCAAGATTCACTTGGAGAAATTCGATAAGCTCTTTCATCATGGGGAGCTGTGCTATGATCCAATCTTTAGGACCCGTAATGGGTCATTGTGGCTGACTATGATATCAATCGTCAGCTCAGTCGGTGCAGGCTTAGTCTCTTTGGGCTCCTTCTTATCATCTCTCGGATCTATATCTCTATAGAACCAACTACGGTACCTGAGCCAAGACGCAGGTGCTGGTTATCAATCTTCAGTAGCTTGGATGCGGATAGTCTTGTCCATACCCTTACCTTTCTCTTCGCACTGAGCATCCCTCAACTCAGCTACATAATATGCATGTCCTGTTGCCTGATCACCATGAACAACTCCAACTCCGTCATCGGTTGGGAACTTCAAAGTCAAACACCATGGGGTAAGAGCTACTTGAAATTCGGCTAGGGCCGGTCAGCCCAGAAAAACGTTACAAGGAGAGTCAACATCCAAAACAACAAACGACAAGATCTACACTCTCCTACGGCCACCTTCTCCTAACTCTACAGGTAACTCGGCATAACCAACGACTTCAGTTGTAGCACCATTAAAGCCATGAATATGGGCTTTAGATGGTTTCAAATCCTTTGCTTCCATCCTCATCTGATCATAAGCTTTCTTGAAAATTATGTTTATAGAACTTCCACAGTCAACTATCATCATTTTCACAAAAGAGGGCCCGATCATGGCCAAAATGACCATTGGATTGATCGTTAGAGCATCCACCTTGTCTGCATCTATATTTCTAAACATAATATCATCTGCCATTGTACGTTGCTATTTCACTAGAGCTCCATCCTCTGTGTTTGAATATCATTCAAAATCCACATGCTTAATTGCACTAGCATAGCGCTCCATCTCATGCCAATTTTTACCAGATGGATGCGGTCCTCCGACTATTGTATTGATCACTAACTCCCACCGTTCTGTGCAGGTTCTTCAGCCCTGTGCGGCACTTGTCCTCGGATGAGCTTGAATGTCCCCTGCCGCCATCCTGCGGGTTTTTTACGAACTGTTGTAAGTTCCTTTCTCAAATCAGCTTTTTAATAATATCCTATAGGTGCCTGCATTCATTGGTTCTATGCCCATAACATTCATGAAATTGACAATATTTCCCGGTTTGTCTCTGCTTCTCTGCTAATTCTTTCGGAGGCGGCTTCCTATACTGCATAGTATTGTAGGTAGACAAATAGACGTTCTCTCGGGTCGTATTTGGTGGCGTGTAGGTGTTGTACATTAGAATTCTAGAATTTCCCCTCCCATAATCTCTCTTTCATTCTCAGCTCCTATCTCTACCTTTCTTTTGCTGATTCGTTTTGTTCTGGACATTAACTTGAATTTTTCCTAAGCTTTCATTAGACTGCTTTACTACACTATTACTCTGCACCCACTCTCCACTTGGTCCTACAACATTCTTCTTCTTGGAGGATTTGGCTTCCCCTTTTCTTAAATATTGAGCCGCCTTTGCATAAAAGCGTTCCAATGTTGGGGGTGGCTAGCCGGCTAACCAATCTCCAAAATCAGATTCTAAATCAATCCTTCTTGTCACCGCCATCAATATTGCATGGTCATTCGATTACTGATTTGGTAACTGCTGTGTGGAATCTCTCTAAATAATCTTTCAACGATTCTCCTAGAGTTTGGATCACATTGGACAAGGACATTTCATCCTTGGGTGAGTTGCATACATTCGGAACTGCTCCACAAACATTGTTGCCAAACCATCAAATCTAGATATTGATCGTGGGGGTAGCCTTATGAACCACGTTGTCACTATTCTAGAGAGAGTTATGGGAAAACATCTACACTTGGTTGCATCATCCGCTCGTGCAGAATCCATTAGCCATTCATACCTCATGATGTGCTGCTTAGCGTCAGTTTTTCCCTCATAGGCAGGATTGACGACATGTTGAACCTCCGTAGATATGCTGCATATAGAACATTATCAGTGAACGGGGTAGGATTCTTGAGATTCCCTGGTCTTCATTAGTCAAGCCCTCGCTCTCCCTCACTAACTGTCTTACCATTGCCGACAAGTCCGGCGTTTGGATGGTTGGTGCCAAGCAGTGGTCGCGTTCCACCTGGTGTGAATGATCTGATCGATGTCTGTGGGTCGTTTCACACCTTCTTGATTCACCATCTTCCCGAAGTGCAACTCGTAAATTCACTTCATCATCATTATTCCCAGGAAGTATTTGGTCAACAATTAACTGAACTCCATCATCCAAATTAGCCGTAGCAGCTCCAGATTGAATCCCAGTGTGCATTGGTAAGTTTCCATCTCTGGTGGAGGGATCGACACTAATCATTCCTAGAAGAACATGATGGTCTGCCTGTTTACATCCCGAGGCTTCTACATGATATCCGACTATTCTGCGATGCATATGCCTGTGATACCCATCTGATGAACTAGAGCTCTCCGATACCGAGTAAGAGGTAGGGTCCCTCCTAGCTTTTCCTCGCTGTTGCTAAGTGAGTTGGTTCGGTAGGTTGATATTGGCCTGGATCTGCTTATTTAACTCCCGACGGCTATTCATTAACTCTCTCATTGGATTCTAGAATTCTGCTCTCTAGTAGAATTAGTTGGATTCTGGACTTCAACTAGTTCAGTATTGACATCCATTGGTTGACTGCTCGGGTCTCCTTGCTGAATAGTAGCATTTTCATTTACTTCCATGTTATGAGAAGTAGATCTAGTATTCCTCACCATTATTGATAGCTCTCCTTAGGTTTTAGAAAATCTGAGTAGTATAAGCAACTTCTTGAAGATTACTACAGATCTCCTCTAGGGGATCTATCCAATCCATTAGCAACAAAGGGATCCTAATAACTTGAGAATTGAGGTTATCAGTGAAAGCACCAAAATATTTGCAACTAAACTAGTCACAAACACTCAAGAATAGTTTTTGTAGAGAAGTAAATGAAGAAAAGAAAAATTAAACTAAGTAAATGAACAAGTAAGTAATAGAAGATAAAAGTAATCGGAGACACAGAGGTTTATAGTGGTTCGGCGTTGTATTCCTACGTCCACTTTAAAGATTATCCTTAATTAATAACTTTTAAATTTGATTATAGTAGTAGAAACTAGCAAGTACTCGATTACAATGGTGTCTAGAGTAACAAGTAGCGTAAAGATCCCGAAAATAAACCAACAGGTCTATATCTATCGGGTGAGATGATGAGATATTTTGCTAAGATCACGGCAGAAGCCTCTCTAGGTCTATAAGGGCCCACCATAATGATCGCTGGCCCTAACTCGATATTTAGAAACAATCGGCTATAGTTATCCCGATCTTTATTTTTAGTCTCCAAATGATGTGCGATCATTTTTAGGGGGTCTCACATACCTCTTGAACTTGCCCATAAAATATGAAGTCATTATGAGTTGTAGATCGTGAATTATGGATCAACCTTTGCTACATTTGGAACATTCACTGAGCTATAATGATCGTTATGAAGGATCGGTAAAAAACGATCGACCTAAAATGATCGGCCTTCTTTGAACCTTAAAGTTTTGACCTACGATTATTTTTGTGGGCTTCACTCTTCAATATACTAAAGCTTTGAAAGTTTCAACATGATTAGCCTTGTGGATTTTGAGATATCGCTCGAACTTTGCTGATTTGAGTTGTTTTATGGATCATTCCCGATCAATCCATATAAACCTTTGTTTTGTCCGTAATTCGAGCGTATGAACTCCGATCATCTTGAAAATTGAAATGTGATTTCAAGAGGCTATGCCAGTAACTCCATACTAATTGCACCTCGATTGGGACCCTGTTCGGATTTACCTAACCATCAACCATAGTGTTGTATATAATCGATTCTTAAGACATATAACCATCCATTCCTAGCCAAGTCGATGATATCACGGCCTTGCCAAAAGGCGGGATAACATAAACAATCAATTACTTTATCACCAAATTATCAATAAATGCAAAGGTAAAAAAATTTCCAAAAATTAAGAAGTTTACTAACCAACATCTTGCAAAACCCTTTTGAAAACTTGAAATATTGTAGAACTTGCAAAGCTTTGAGAACCATAAAACCAACTCGAATATGGGTCATCATTTCCTCAAATTTAGCCATGTTGCACTCATAATTTTAAAAAGTGGTCAAAAGAAAAGTTCTTGAAAATTCCTTTCTCTATCATTTCAAAAAATGAATCACTCAATCTGGATTTGTTTTGAGGGATATATGGTCAAAGAAGGGGAGCTATTTTCGAGCTTGAAAATATAGGTCCGACAACGAGTTAGAAAAAATGTACTTTTGACTCAAAATTATTCGAAATTTGAAAATGTGGTTCAAATGATGGTTGTAGCCATTGGAATTATACGTGTTTGAAAAAAAGAGAATCTTGCTTTGGGGTAGTCTAGAGGAAGTTATAGCCGAATGAAGTGAGAGGAAATGGATAAATTTGAAACCAATTTTGAAATGAATTTAAAAGGAAAAGTTTGTATTTATTTTTCTTTCTTTAAACTTTAGAAAAAGGAGAAGCCATTAAGGAAGTTTTAAAAAGCTTTGAAATGAGAAGGGAGATTTGAAAAATAAGAGACAATGAAGGAGAAATGGAAATGGAAAATGGGAAAAAACTTGTATATAAAATGAATAAATAAAATTACTAAACTACCCTTGTCCTTTGCCTCCACTCATTTTCTTCCACCACACCACCTTGTCCCCCTTCTAACACTTCATGTTTAAACATTTTTAAGTACTTAGTGTACTTTATCGCTGATGTGACATTATATTCCTTTATTTTTATTTTTATTTTTGCTTAAATATATTATAAACCTTTTATACTTAAGTGTATACATGTGCATACATACATTATAAAAGCCTAACTTATTTAATAATGTATATGTTTGATTAATACAAAGATTCAACACATTTTCGGTAACTTTTATCTGAGGAAAAGTCAAAAATTCGAAAAATGAATTTCGGTCACATTTTTTATTTTTCTTCGAACTAAATATTTTTGTAAACACATTTTGAAAACTATTTCACCATTATTATTTATTATTAAAAATGAGTTTAATTTTCATTATATACACTGTATATTGCATATTTATAGTTAATTAAATATCCAAAGATCAAAGAAGTGAAATACTGGGTCGTTACACTTCCTCTAATTATGAAACATAATTCAAACACTACCAAAATTATGCAATCAATATCAATAATTTTTGATTAATTTCAAAGTTTTAAGCAATCAAACACCATCTTTCACTGCACCAGAAAAGCCATTTCACAATGGCTTAAGCCGGTATAAAATAATTTTGCAATGGCCCAAAGCCATTGCAAAATATGGAGTGGTAAATTTTTGCAACAGTCTAAAGCCGTTGCGAAATAAAATTTAGCGACTACCCTAAGCCGTTGCGGAATTTCATTTTGCAATGATCCTAAGTGGGCATCATCTAAGTGGCTCTGCCTAACAAATCTTGAGCTTCTATTAAGCAGCATCGATGTTATCAACTAGTAGCTTTGCCTAACCAGAATATGAAGTTGCTCAATTGAGTGCTCAAATCCTAGTTTCCCTCTCATCACATCCTCATGCAAATTGATAAATGAAGCATATAATATTTGAGACTGGCTTAATTGTCAAGGGATATGGAGTATGAGAACTTATATTCTACTTGGCTACATCGAAATGAACCGCCACATCTTCACATTTATCCCAATCATCACTATTTACTCTACACATATCAACGTACTCACTGATACCATCAACTGATGATATACATAGCACATTTTTATTTAAAACATCACCTTCATGCAATTTACCAAACATTTTTGTACATTATCTACATCCTAAGCCATTTCTCAAGCCATTAAAATGATAATTAATTCATCTCTAATATAATGGTTAGTTTAAAAAAATACTTACAAAAATAAACAATTAAGAAGCTTACAAAAGCAGCATAACAAGTTTTTTACAATTAAAATGATCAAAGCAATCTAAAATTAAGAAGAAAGGACAAACACAAATATAAGTAAGAAGAAATGAGCGATGTGCGAATTTTAATTAAGTTGCCCATATTCCAAAACAGTTGTGGAATAAATAGGTGCGGAAGCAATAAAAAAGATCTAGCTTTTTGATTATTTATAAACCACTAATTCAATGAATAATAATCACCAAACAAAGAAACATAGAACAATAGAGAACACAAAGATTTAAAGTGGTTCTCCTAGATTGCCAACGTCCACGGACACAGCTATTTTTTATTTTATTGAAGAAAGAAAGTACAAAAGAGTGAGATTACAAAATTATAGTTAGTAAAGTGGAGAGACAAACCTACAATTACAAATTGAATGATCAATTTCTTCAAAGACTTTTTGTGCTCAAACCCGTAATTTGATTTGACTGCGGAAATTAGGATTTACTAGAAAGAGGATAATTGTGGATGCACTCTCACACATAAATATGAAGATGAACTTCCTTCACTTAAATAGGCTAAAGAATGAAGGAATTACTTGGAGATTAAGTAAAGTAATTATCCAATTATATTGAAACCCTTCCTGGTATTCATGATTTGATTTTAATGCAAATAGATGACGGCAATCTTAGTTTCTATAAATTTCCTTTATTGATTTGAATCTCCACATATATACTTTTCTATCTCCATATAACAAATCCATTAACTAATTGATTAATGAACAAATTAATTAGCTTCCCTTCCCCGTAAGTAATTAAATATAATTCTTATCTTTTCTTTCCATATATAGCTTAATTGATCGATAAGATCAATTAGCCAAATTATTTTCTTCTTTGGCAAATATTTGGAATCATCAAAATTTAACACTCCACCTTGATTCAAATATAACAATCTCTCTTCATCACCACATCTCATCAAATTGTTTGGTCTACACTACATGGGGCCAAACTCAAGATGAACAAGTTTAGGCATTGTTGTCCAAAAACAACTTTCAAATCTTTCCCAAGCATAAGAAAGATAATATGCATATCAACAAACCACTTGCATACGAGCAAATACCAAAATTCTTTAATATATTTGATGCAGGAGACGAGCTTGTTGATGCTAAACTTTAAGGGGCTAGTGGTGATTCAAGGGTATTGTAATTGACACTATAGTTTGAATTTGAAGGGGTAAAATTTTATGAGCACTATAAAAAAAATTAAATTGCTACAAGAGGTACACATCCTATTAGTAAAACCTATATTTGTACCTCTTATACCCTTAGTTAAAAGATTAAAATCCTTTTTGAAAAAGAAAAGAGATGAAAAGGTAATATCTTAACCCATTTTATCATGCGTTTTTTAAATTGTGGTGAACATTAGGGTTTAAAATTACCGTGTTGAATATTTTCTTAAGTAAGAATCAACTTTTCCTCTTTCTTATTTGCAATTCCTTCTGGATATGAGTTTTAATTCTCTATTGTTTGATTAGTGATTTTGAATTAAAGGTTAATGATAATTAAGGAAAAATTAGGATAAATAAAACAAAGGGTAATCAGGTCAATATAATTGTAATTTTAAGAGGGGAGTAGTTTGATTAGTTCTCATCAAAGTAAAAAAAATTAAAACAAAATGACCCCTCATATTCAAAATTGAAGTGTCAATAACAATACCCAGATTTAATAACATGCTTCACCTTCTCCATTCCATATTGAGTAAGGACATACTTAATATTACCTACTCTAATCTCCTTTACAAGAATTTTGCTAGACGTTCCTAAGTCAACACCAAAAGACTCATCATCAAGCTTCACATCATTCAAAGCATAAGATGAAGAATCATCATCATAAATATTCTCACAAATAAGGCCAACTGAACCAAAACGCTTTTCCTGCAACTAAGCTCCGCCTAGAGTCTGAACCTTTAAAATGTTCTCATCAACTATGGTAACATTAGAAGTACCAACGTCTCCTCGAATATGGAAACAATTTGATAACTCCAAATGTGTTTGGCAATTTTCCATCCTCCTAGTGTCATTACCTTATAGAGGTTCCACCTTCAACAAAGACCCCTCATCAAATATCACATGCTTTCTAGTCACAATTCTCCTTATTGTTTTACCCACAACCTATATCTTTTTACTCCTTCTCTAAAGCCTAACAAAATATGCTTACTTCTCCTAGGCTTCAACTTATCATGTCTCTCATCATCTAAATAAGTTGAACAACTAAACACTTTAATGAATACTGGCTTATGTTTTCATATCTCCTTAGGAATCTTCATATATATAGCAATGGAAGGTATATGTCTGATTGGAAATACTGCCATAGATATCGCTTTTGCCAAAAATTCCTCTTATAGGCCGGTAGCCATTCTCAAGCTCATAGCTCTTTCCCACAGTATCTGATAAATTCTTTCCACCACATCATAATAATTTAGCTCAATAGAAATAGAAAATTCTCTAACTACATGCTCAGACCCACAGTAGTTAGTGAATTTTTATGGCACAAATTCACTACTATTTTCAACTTTGACAAGTTTCAAATGCTTTTTCGACTGCTCCTCTACAACGGTCTTCTACTTACAAAACTGGGAAAATAATTTGTTTTTGGTCTTTAAGAAATAGACCCAGATTTTATGTAAGAAATCATCCACAAATAAGATGAGGTAACTAGCTCCAACTAAAGATGCAACTAGAGTGGTCCCCACATATAAGAATGAAAATACTCTAGAAACTTCGTAGCTCTAGGTCTCCTAATATCAATTGTCATGCTTCTTTTTCCAAAAAGAACAATCTCTATAAGGGATACGCTTCAATCGATAAACACCGTTAATCAAGCCCACTTCATTAATACTTCAAGACTATTCTCATCGACGTGACCTAAACGAAGGTGGCATAACTAAGTAGAATCTGGAGTAGTAGAATCAATAAAAGTTACCGACTCTCTCAAGACCATGTCTCCATGAAGCACATAAATATCTTCGACTTACGCCTTCTTCATCACTGCTAAGGAACCCTTCACCACTCTCAATTTCTTTCTATCTACTATTGTCCTCATACTAAGCCTTCTCAAAGCTCCAACTGACAACAACTCCTATTCATCGTCAAAACATGTCTAACATCTATGATAGTCCTAATAACATCATCGAACATTCAAAACCTCACACTTCTGATGCCCACAGCATGGTAAGATATGAAATTCCTTATATGAAATGCTCTGCCATCAGTCTTTTGATAATTGACAAAATAGCTCCTATTTGGCATAATATAACTAGAGGCTCCAGAATCAATCACCCAACTTATACTCTCTAAAGGAAAAATACTGGATAAAAATAATAATGTATCACTATCACTACTATTTGCATCTATTTAACTACCGGTGGAACTAAATCTTTTTCCTTCTTCTCTTTCTTCTTTCTAAGAGCTGGGCATTCCTATGTAAAATGCCCATTCCTCTTACAGTAATAACAAACATCCCTTCTATAGCCCATAAAATAGGACCTATGCATATCTCTCTTATCTCCAAGGATCTTCTGGCTCTTATCTCTCTTCTTCTAAAGAATCAAGTTGTTGTTGAAGAACCACATCGTTAGTCTTCACCTTCTATGTCCCAAAAACTTCTTTTTTAGAAAATATACTGATGCCAATATTTTCATATCAAACTAGAAGAATTTTTCATTGATAACTAATCTAGAACAAGACAACTAGCCAAGATACCAATTAGTTGTGCAAATTACAATTAAGTTGTCCTAATTCCAACAGTTGTAGAATACTTAGGTGCATAAGCAATAAAAAAGGATCTATCTTGTAAATTAATAATTAACTACAAATTCAATGAACAATAATCACCAAACAAAGAAAAATAGAAGAGTAGAGAACACAAAGATTTAACATGGTTTGGCAAGATTTCCTACGTCCATGGACCCAACAACTATTCTCTATTTTAAAAAAGAAAGAGAGTACAAATGAGAGTGATTATTAAATTATAGGTAGCAAAGTGAAGAGACTAAGCTATAAATACAAATTGAATAATCAATTTATTCGAAGACTTATTTGCGCTTAAAACCCCGAATTTGAATTAACTGTAGAAATTAGGGTTTACTGAAAAAGAGAATTGTTAGCAAATAAATTTTTTACACCCAAACGTTCTTGGAAATTGGGTTGCTCAAAAAGAAGCCTTGTCGAAGCTTGATGAAGTGATCGAGTTAATAAGAACCTTCATAGTATCTCTTGATGTTATGGTTATAGTTGAAGTCATATGGGCAGTTTTAAGTAATATATGCAAGATTTGATTATGTTCGAAGTCACTAATTCGAAATCAATTATGCTATGCCAATCAAGAAGTCACAACAATTCAAATATGCAATATGCAAAGTCACGAGTATGTTTAATTCACAAGTTCGAATCGATTACAAATATGTTATGCTTTGTCCCCGTTTAATATCCAAGATCCTATGTGTACAATGTTCTTGAATTACTTATATGCACTGAAATCCCCAAATCGATTTACAGTTATACAATTTAAAAAAATGAGAGAACAGAAAATTCGACCCCAAAAATGGCACCACTAGGGTCATATTTGTAGAGGTGCTGCTGGACCACTTCGCCCTTTAGGTCTTCGGCATACTTGACTTTGACGGGCGTCGGGCTAGCATTGGTTTAATTGCTGTGGAGGTGGCATTTCCACCCTTTCAGTGTCTTCGACGTGCTTTAGCACGAACGTCTTTGAAAATATCGGGTCTTTGTGTATATCGATAGTGCTTACTATCAATACCTCTTACGTATGGAAGTGCAATGTCTTCGATGTGCTCCCCAAAAATGATATACGAATAGATGTTTATTGAATAGTGGTGTGATTTTGTGACATCGTCGATGAGCAACATCTTCGAAGTGCTTTATGTAATGCGACACTCTTCCTTCCTAACTGATGGCTGATGATACCGATGAGTTGCGAAGTGGTTATGTGCAGAATAGATGGAATGCGGAGTGGATTAATGCCATAGTGCGGAAGTGGTTTGATAGCCGATGAGGTTGTATTGATGAAGAGACTATCTCGACGAAGAGGTCATATTGGCGAGAAGGTCCAATTGATGAAGAGGCCATCTTCTAAGATTGTGACATTGCTTTATCTTTGTGCCTTCGACACCAATGGTATCTGTATTAGTTAAAGTGGTTGAGGAACGGTATTTCATCGTGAATGACGATGCCACACTATATTTCTTTTCGTACAGCTTCAAAGCCATCCCTATATCCTTTCGTTGACAAAGTGTTGTATCCTCTTCGTAAGTCTCAAACTTTGATTGAATCGAAGTTCCTTGTCGACGGTTACGGTAGTAACATTTGCCCCTCTAGTGTAAACGAGTTCTTGACTTTCCAAGTTAACAGCTCCAACGTTGTTTCTCGCCTATTGGTCTTCTCGCATTAATCATGTTCGTTCATTTAAAACTAATTTGATAGTTCCTTCTTGCCTTCTTCTTTCTATAAATACACGGGATTTCCCCTTTTTTCCTTCCTTTCCCTTCCTGTAATCAAGAAACTTGAATAAAAAATAAATTCTCTAAGTTGCCTCTAAACTTGAGTTTTGTGATAACAATTCTTCTAACCAAGGTATGGTTTTTGTCGAATTAATTTATAAATGAGTTTATGTAATTTTATCCTAGAATTGCAATTTGTGCTTTGTCCTAAATTTCTTTATTTTTGAACTTGCAATTGAGTTTAGTGATTTGATTGTAATTGTCAAACTTTATTGTTGAATTTTGATTGTTAATTCTATTAATGTTGAGTATAAGATACTACTTGACCGATTTTAAATTGACAATCAGTTTATAAGTATTGATTTAGTGATTTGGGGGATACGCAGATCTCATGGGTTTGATCTGAATCTTATTGATCCTATGTTAAGGTTTGGATTGGATTGGATTTTAAAGTCTTAACGTTCATTGGTTTTAGTGGAGGTTAATTTAAGTTGGATTATTAGCAGATTTTTCACTATTAATTGGAGTTGGCATTTCATTAAACATGTTCTAGCCTTATTAGCGGGAGAGATAATTTGGAGATCCAAAACCCGCTATCAAAGAACATCATCGACTTTCATGGCACGATCATGATAGTTGAAGATAAAATCCCTTATCATTTTGCTCGTTTACCGATGATTTTAACTAGCTAAGCAACTCACTCAAATTCATGCATATGGTTGATTTTAGTAATATTATTTATGGATTCATCAAGGCTATCAGCGCTAAAGTCCTCTCGCACCTTGTCGACTAAGTCGAAGAGCAGTATCTATTAGTTAAGAACTTAAAGGTCGTTGACAGTGTTCGCTTCGACTAGGCACGATTTAAATGACTTCGATGTCAACCAAGTACAAAGCCATACGTCTTCGATGTTTAGTTACAAGCATAACTTGATAACAAATGACCTTGTCATTTTCCATCACTTTTCACAATTATTCTAATCGTTGCAAGTAGGGTTCTATATGACTTTAATACTATTGTCGCCTTAACTTGTTTTGAGTGTTATTAACTGTTTAATCAACTGTTATAATATTAATCCATATTGCCACTACTCGTTAGTGTCGACATCCTTATCATTTGGAATTAAACATGATAATAAGTATCATTTGTTATATGTTTCAACACCAATGGAGTTCTATTTTACATCACTACCCATGGCTTTACCATCCATGATAGATTGTAAACTTTTAACTTACTGATGTGCACGTAAATATGCATATTATTACCACCATATTTATTCTATTTAAATTAAATAAATGATCATATCGGGCATTTTAACTTTTTTAAACCAAAATTCATATTATTTTCAAATCATCACATATTCATCTTCATCCAAGGGCAAATTGTAATTTTTGTGCATATATTAATTTGAGAAAATTTAATTGGAAATTTCTATATTATTTTATAGGAATTTGGCTTCATATACAAGTGGTTTCATGAAGATGTATGCATGCACAAAGAAGATACAAAGGAATGGAGATGGAAATAATTCAAAGGAATAATAATGGAGGACCCCACCTACCCACCTTTCTTCATGTACAAATTAGAGGCTAATGCACATGCTAATAGAGTTTAAAGCTTCATGCACATCTAAATGAGGATTATTTGAAGCTAATGATTACTTGGTCTCCATACTTCCTAAGAGGGTATTTTGGGCATTCCCCAAAATTATGAATTAGGGTTTAACACATGTATAAATACCCCTTATGTTTCATGTAACCCTCTTCCTCTCTTAGTCTCTCTTAGTTTAGTTTAGGCTCAAAAATAAACAAGCTCTTCTCTTTCTCTTTTCATGGCTACTTAGCCATTTCTTTTATGTAATCTTTTCTTTTTACAATTTTCAATACATGCTCTTTTCTTCTTTTGTTTATTTCCTTTCATATTAGTAGAGTAGATTTGTTTATTTATGCAAGTAGTATAGATTTTCTTTTATGCAATTAGAATAGTTCTCTTTTCCATTAGCTATTTTTTTCCTTTTGTTTATTTCATGTTGCTTTCTACATTTTTTGATTTGATAACAAATATGAGAGGCTAATCCCTACAATTTAGGGGTAATGAAGCTCTCTAGTATGTAGATGCAACATAATGTGATGTTTATGCTCTTCTTTTGTGCTTTAATGAGAATGCATGAAGTGGTTAACTTGTTTTTTTTTTGAATTTGATAGACTATATTGTTGACACCAAATAGGCTATACTTAAACAATCACTAACACAAATTACCTCTTCATCTACATATGATGATGGTAATGAAGTGAATGTTGAAATTAAAATTTGATGGCCTATATTTCTAATTAATAGTTAATAGGCCATACTTAAAATATATTTTGCTTTCAACTTTGTTGACATTTTTCATATGAGTTAGTAAGTAGTTTAAGGGATGTGCTATAGTTTGATGGCTTATGTTGAGCTAATTAATAGCACAAATAGGCCATACTTATAATAAGCACATCAATTAAACTAACTAATGACCAAAAAGGAGAAATCATAATTTCATGTTGTGTTGATTTCTATGATCTAGAGAGTGGAAATTACCTCTAAATTGCCTCTACGCTCTCATATTTTTATCTATTTTCTTTTGCTAGTTTGTTAGTTTTCTCATTTTTCTAGCTTAATAATCTCTCGACTTTGGTATAATTTGATTGAATATATTTTTAAAATCATCAATTCCCTACGGATCGACCCGTATTCGCCACGTACTACAAGTGTATGTCGTGTGCTTGTGGTAAAATTTTATTTCAAAATTTTTCGACTATTTTCTAATCGATAGAAAATTAGCCGATTAACACTTACACATTTATGAATATCACATGTTAAACCATGTCCTATTGCTCTTTTCATAAAGTCCCTTATTGAGATCATAGATTTCGTCCTCTAACATACTTACCGTACGTTATCGAAATGTTATTACTTTATGATTAGTAATTATTAATTTTATTTAGCAATTGTAGGCCATTTAAGCAAAAAAATTAATAAATTGTGGTAATTTCAAGTTTAGAATAATATCAAATGGTAGGAAAATGGAAGGTAAATAGTCCGAAAAGAAATATTCGAAGAGAGCAGCTAAGGAGTCCAAACCTTCATCCTCAAGCTTGGTGAAATATGTTCTTTTAGAATAAATTTCGAACTTAAGAAAAAAGACACTATTTCCAAGCCATATTATATCACTTCTTAGGCCAAAGTAGACTCCATTCTTAGCTAATTTAGAAAAACCTAGGGTGTATGCTATCCCAGCAGGATCTCCAGATAGCATCTACAACCCTTCGGAAGGATATTTAGCTTTCTCCACTATCCATATCTGGTATATAGTTATCTTCCCTTTCCATAATTTCTTCCTAAATATGTGAAGCCTCTGGATATCGCATTGACCCAGCTCTTGCCAAACTCTTATACATACCTGACTTGTTTGGAAGTCTTGGCTCGAGAAGCTGGTCTTTCGTCTCTCAACCTTCACATCCTTCATCATATAGTAGGCCCTGCCAAAGTTGAAGACCAACTTGGCCATCATCTATACCGGATCCATCCTCATCCGAAAGGTTTAATTTTAGAGACTCTTGACAAGGCCAAAATATGGGAGACTCAATTTTTCTTTGTAAAATGCTTCTTTGTTCTTAGAGGGGCTTTTTCTACTGTTGGTAAGCTTCTCTTTCTTGCTTATCCGTATTGGTTTGTTATTCCTTATTAACGGGTATCTCTCTTCTAGATCCTGCTCCTAAAAAACTGAACTCAAAAGATCATGAACTTGTGTTGCTACTTACCAAAGCAGTGGAAAAAATAGGGAATAGGCTCAGACTGCTACTCCCAACCAAGCTTCGTCGGTACTCTATTATTTCAGATGGCTATAAAATCTTAGGAGAACCTCTAATGATAAAATGTAACTCTAAGGGCAAGATTTCGTTGATAATGGGCAAGCCCGAACCATTTTCCATCTAATTCCTTTGTTCTGCCCGGGGTACCTAGTAAGATATCATTTTAATCACTCAAAGTTTATTACAACATCATCTCGTAAATTTATTATTTTTCACTCAGGTTCGTCTACTTTGGTTGTTACTCCCATCGGGAAGAAGTTACTATGGAAACTTCCAAAGACAAATTGGGGAAAGATGTCACTTCTGCTATGGTTCATGGTACTAAATCTCGATCTTAGTTTAGTCTCTTTTGCTGAAAGAAAGCTAAGTGACGGTTCAACTGTTGTGCCTGTTCCCAGCAAAAAGTCTAAGATTGGGGATGTACAAACTCCAATTTTTATTGAAGAGGGAGAACTAGTCGGTGTTGGCGCAAATCTTAAGTTTTCTAATTTTTATTCTATAGCTAGAGACAAGTCTAATTTTAATGCTGCTTTGAAAAGACCCAGCAAGTGGTCGAGGCAGAATCTTCCCAGGACCTGCTTCACCGTATTACTGTCTGGAGCTCCTCTGAAGCTTTAAACAGTATTTGCAAAGAGCTTGGGTTCTCTTTCATACTAAATGACCCCCTTCCCTTCTAAATCCCAATCGTCAGTTCCTATCAGCGAATTAATTACCTTCTTCAACTATTTATTCAATCTCCTTATTTTGCTACTTCTTGGCCATTAAAACCTTCTTCCTACGCCTAAGACCATTGGTTTGCTCTCTTTAGACAACACTTGTTGGTACATGCCTTTTTTTGTCTAATTGCTTTAAACTTTTAATATCTTACATTTTCATATTTCATTATCCTTTCCAAGTTTCCAAGCATCTACTTTCACTCAAAGATGAGGCTTCGGAATCATCAAATGAAATTTCTAAGCTAAAGGAGGGAAAATCCCCGCTTAACAATCATGTTAATGACTTGACTACTTAAAGAGATAAAGCTTTGCAAGAGAAAGGCAAGCTGGCTGCCTCTCTTGAAGAAACGAAAACTCTACTTCAAACTTTAAATGATTAGGTGATGGCTTTAGAACTCGCTGTTGAGGAAGCCGAAATGAAAGAAGCTAGGCATGTGATAGAGAACACAGCTCTCAATAAAAAGCTTAAAAAGGAAGGAGGATCTTATAGACAAGTCAGTAGTAGTGATAAAAGTCACAAAAACAAAAGGTATTCGATTTCTTAGCACGTCTCCTGACATTAACCTTAAGAGACCCTACGAGAAGGCACTCTTTATCTCTAATGCGGATAATGTTTACAAATGCTTGAAATTTGGATTTCCCTCTCTTCCTTCAGAATGGAATGACAAGTTCAAGAGTAGATTTAAAGAGATTTCACGGGGATCTTATGTTCCCGACGTAGAGAAGGAAGTAGATGCCGCCAAGTTATTGACTTTTGATGATCCTCCAATTGATAAAGAGGCTGATTCACATGAGGAGGAGAAATTTGATGATGGGGATAAGGATAGGGTTGATGATGATAATGATGGTCCTAACAACAATGTTGATGATAATAATGACAACAATGATGGAGGTGGTGGAAATGGCATTTCTGGACCATCGGCTGACAAAGATGGATCACAAAGATGGATTAGGAGACACTAATCAAGATCCAGCTTTCCAAGGTGTAGGGGCTATCGAAATTCCTAATCCTTTCAGACAATGCTCCCCCAGGCTAAAACTCCAAAAACAAAGAAATAAATCTCATCATCTACTATCCTGCTTTCTTAGGTAGGGATCTCATTACATAAATCTTTTCGATTATAAAATGATCCTAAGTTAATGTAATAACTACTTTAGTTAAAGAGAAAATCAAAATATCATTATGGCATTGTGGTCGAGAAGAAGAAACCGAACAAAGATAGCCTTAATAGAGAGTTGGACAGACAAATGAAAGATTATAATAAGTTATCTCAGAAGTTTAAGAAGCTGGCCGAGAGCGCATCGAAATTAAGATATTTCAAGGAGAAAGAAATCACTCCTCCGATGAAGAATGCTCTCCATCACTGGGATATACTATTGAAAGAGAATGCTGAACTGATGACCCTTGTTTGGATACTAACCAATGACAAGGACGCCTTAGTGGAATTCATGTATAAAGTTTATTGCAGGGGTTTGATTGTTGACTTCTCATACTTAGGCGATAATAGTGGAGGTTTATTCAGACGCCTTCACCATAGATATTTGGAAGAATATGGGTCCAATCCCTATCCCGGAGCATGTTGGAATCTTCCTAGATTTACTGCTATTCCTCTTTCTTCTCGTTCTCTTCCCTACGAAAAATCTAAGTATAATAGAAAGAGATTTATCTTTGAAATGTATAATAAATCAATTTTGCATGAACTTAAATGATTGTACAATAATAATATGTTACTTGGTTTACTTGTGGATTTCATTGTTTTAGTTTTCTATGTTGCACAGATCAAAGACTTCTCGTGCAGCCTGGCCCCTAAGGATCTCTTGAGTAAATTTGTTAAGTTAAGGAAGGATTTTGAGGAGAAATCTTCAATTCTCAAAACATCACAATTGGCAAGACACTTTTTCCTCACTGATTTACAAGAAATTTATATGCGGTTTCCCCATTTCTGCTTTGACTTTCTAGGTGATGAGAAGGAGAAATTGCTTAGTGAAATCCAATCCTACCACATAAAATAATATGTGGTCGTGGTAGCGCTCCACCTAAGGAATGGGTCATCATCTTTTTCCACCAATTTATACTCTGGATGGAATCGAAGCTTCTTTTGATTCTAACTTACTTCGTCTGCTAGGTCATTCGAAAAGGCTAAGGCCGCAGTTTCAAAACTTTGGACATTAATTAAATGTTATTGAAATGAAATTGCAATGTCACCTTGATTCTTATTATTATTTGTAAACTTCATTTATTCTTAATTGAAGAGTTTGTTTTTCATGTCTTGATTTTTGTTTTTATTTATTTTTAATAGGACGCTCAATTAGCATGTAAGTCTGATTCCTTAGACGCCTCGTGAAATATTGAAGTTAAAGAGAGGCTATATGCATATATGGAGGAGAATGATCATCTTGAGATGACTCGACTTTACGATTCACAAATAACCCTAAGGCACAAGAGTGGCATAGGAACTATTTCCTATTAAAATCAGCTTTTAGTGTTTACAAAGAAACAACCACTCTCATGGAGGCAGAACTTAAAGAAACTAAGAAAAAGCTTCAATTGCTTAAAAAAGAAAGGATACAACTCATGGATCTAACTTCTCCGTTGAAGTTGACAATGACATAGCTAAGCTTCATCATAAAATAAGTGATCTTGAAATAGAGCTAACAAAAAGCCAAGTATCATGTCATTCTTTGGAGCTTATTGTAAGTGGGGGTGGTTCTAGCATCTCCTCTCCTATTCCAAGAAAGATAACATAATCTGTATCCTCGACTAATCATGATTTTTCTACTTTGCTAAACCCTCCTCTAGGTTTGAATAATGCAGCGAACTATAAGTGGGGTAATCAAGTCAAATTTGAAATGATGCAGTATTTCAATAAGAAGTGGGAGGAAAATATATCCCAACCTATCAATGAATATGAAAATAAGGTTCAAAAAGTCAAGCGCGAGAAGTATGATCTTAATCAAGAAATCAAAAGGCTGACGAGTTTGATTCGAACTTTGCGAGGAGCTAATAATACTCTTCGTCATACCTTGAAAGAACAGACCAAATCGATTGATGATGCAGACACCATTCATAAAAGGGAAAAGAAACTCAAGGAATTCATGGACATGTCCATTCGTTACATCACGGATCCCCTAAATCTCAAGGATTTGGATAAATCGGCATAGAATCTTAGGTTATAACAGGAGCCGACATTGATTAGATTTTCTTTCTTTTATCTATCTTTTGTGCCTACAACTGTGCAAATAGTGTATCAAATTGTAAGTATATGTGACCAAAAACTAAATTTTGATTTTGATTTAAAATTGCATGATGCTTAGTATTTCACTTTTCCATACTTTGAGTTAAGCTCACTTTCTGCTTATTTGTAAAATTGAGATTGATGATGATTAATCCTTTTATAACACAATGCGGATGTTTAATAATAGAGGTTCCCATTTAAAGGATATTAGATCTAGTAATAATATAGAATACCATAAATCACCATTTGGAAAGTCAAAAATCCACGTTTGGAATAATAGAAGACCAGAAATCTGTATATATGGTAATAGAAGACCACAAATATATATTCGGTAATAGAAAAAGATCAAAAACTTATATCTAGCAATGGAATATTTGATGATCATTTCTTCTTGAGGGTTTGATTGATTTGAAGCGCTACTTAACTTGAATTTCATTAGATCTTACTCTGGAAGATTGATTTGCTGAGAGTACTACTTGGCTCAAACTTTGTTAGACTCAAATTTCGATAGATTTCAAGAGCACTACTTGGCTCTAATTTTGATTGATTCAGGAGCATTCTTTGGCTCTGATTTTTATTGATTTGGGAGCACTACTATGGCTGGAACCCCTTACCACCACCTTAGGAAATGGTTTAGGTCTAATGTCCAATGCATTTTGTTAGCTATCTTAAGCAAGACCAAAGACTTACCCGACCTCCCCCTAGGAGGCACTTCAGTGAGGCCTTTAGTGCATTTCGGACGGGACCAAAGGCTTACTCTGTCCTCCTATTAGGAGGTGCTTTATCTAGGAACATGTTAGCTGGAGGCAAAGGCTTTAGTTTCTTACTACCATCTTAGGCAGTGATTTAGGCTTTCCCTTATACTAGGAGAATTTTTATCCTCAACCATATAGAATTACTTATTTGAAAAACTTCTTTTATTATCGAACTTGTCTAATATCTTTTTTCAAAGTCGCATCTTTTTACAAAGTCATTGAGCTTGCCTTGCCTTAGAAAATTAATGATCGTTCCTTCTTGGCTTCTATACTGATTGGTTTCATGCCTATTTGTAAGTTGATAGTGGCAATACGAGCTTTCAAGATTTCTTTCGAACTTGGGCCTTCTCTTTTGCGAAGGCCAATAATCTAGCTTATCCTTAGTCGAGAAGTAAATGTTTTCAAGAGAAGTAGTGAGCGTACAATCTTTTGGAAGTCGGGATTTGAATGCTAGTGGTGCAGCAGCGGAAATAACAAAATGATGATTCGGTGAAAGTAGCAATCAATGGAATGAAGAATACTGAAATGCCCAAATTCGTTGATCCGAAGATACCGAATTCTAGCTATCTCTGACACGTTGATCGCGCACGATACCGTGAAGAGAGATCTACAATTCTTCGAGCGTTGATCAAGCGCACTTGATTCCGCGATTGGCTTCAACAATCGAAGATTCGAGCGCACTCGAATGTCGAAGGTGTAGATAGGAGATTACACTCAACTACCAATTTGGTGAAAGCACAAAGCTAACAAAACAAGAGTTTTTATTCAAATCAACTAAACTATTACAAATGGCACCACCGGCCTATTTATAGAAGTTACAACTCACGCAAAACAAAAATGTACAACACTTAAGTCGGCACCGACCTAACATACCCAACGACTTACGACTTAAGAGACAACGGCATACGACTTAAGAAAAATACAACAGATTACAACACAAACATCACGACTTATGACTTATAGACAACTTCTTCACGACTTAAGAGATAGAACGGCTCAGGACATCGGACGGTTCAAGCTTTCACGACTTAAGAGATAGAACGGCTCAGGACATCGGACGGTTCAAGCTTTCGCGGCTTAGCGCAATCATCGGCTAAGCTTTGTTCACGACTTATCATGAGTCGTAACTCATATGCGGCTTAAAGAAACGGTCATCTTCATGCGACTTATAGCCTGGCGACTTACGAGTTAACTTTTCTAGGTCGTAACTCGCTTCCGACTTAACCAAGTCGTAACCCGCTTCCTGCTTCTTGTTGGGTCGTATACGACTTATCAATTCCGAACGACTTAAGCCCTAGTTAAGTCGTAGCTCCTTTTCATCTGATCTGTTAGGTCGCGAACTCAAAGTAGCTTCTCCCTCTGATTTCCAGTTAAGTCGTTGCCGACTTACGCCTTCAACACGCGTTGCTACTTTGTTATCTCGTGGCGCTCCTTTAAGTCGTGGACGACTTATGCCTACTTCCTTAAGTCGTTTACGACTTATGCCTGTGAAAGTTGTGGGTTGCGCTGCATCATCCTCCCCAGGCTGAGAAAAATTCATCCTCGAATTTGTAAATTCCTCCACATCGGATCGTTCATCTCCATAATATGGTATGAGGTGCTTAACATTGAATACGTCAGAAGTGTACACATCCTCCGGCAGTTTCAACTTATAAGCATTTTTATTAATCCGTTTCACGACTTCTACAGGACCAATTTTTCTAGCTTTCAACTTGTTGTAAGCGCCCACTGGAAAACGATCCTTCGTTAACACAGCATATACCATATCTCCTTCATTAAACTCAACACTTCTTCGTTTCAGATCTGCAGAGCGTTTATACTTCTCATTTGCCTTTTCCAATTGTTCCTGAACGATTTTATGACATTCGGTCAATCCATCAACAAAATCTACAGCCCGTTTTACCGTCCCCTTCGGTTGTGGTACTACCGTTAAGTCCAATGGTCCCTTTGGCAAACTCGAATATACAATCTGGAATGGACTGAAACTCGTACTACGATTCAATGCATGATTATGCGCAAACTCCGCTTGGCATAACTTCACGTCCCAACTCTTTAGATTGTCTTTCACCAGACACCGCAATAAATTCCCCAGCGATCTGTTAACCACCTCCGTTTGTCCATCAGTTTGTGGATGGTAAGCGCTACTAAAGTTCAACTTCGTTCCCACCATCTTCCACAGAATTAGCCAAAAATGACTCAGAAAACGAGTATCCCTATCCAACACAATAGATTCTGGCAATCCATGAAGTCGATAGATTTCTTTGAAAAATAACTGAGCAACATGAACAGCATCCGCCGTCTTCTTACAAGCAATAAAATGTGCCATTTTCGAAAATCGGTCAACCACCACATAAATTGAATCGTTACCACGCTGCGTTCTCGGCAATCCCAACACAAAGTCCATACTCACATCAACCCAAGGTTTAGTTGGTACAGGTAATGGCATATATAATCCTGCATTGGTCTCAGTTCCCTTCGAAACCTGACAGATATGACATCGTTCCACAAACCTTTCCACTTCTTTCCTCATTGATGGCCAATAGTAAGATTGAGAAATCAACTGTAAGGTACGGTCTCTACCCACGTGACCTTCTTCATGTAACTCCTTTACGATCTTCAATCTCAAACTATAATCAGGGATACATAACCTATTTCCTTTGAACAGAAAACCATCCACTAATACATACTCATCCGTCTCTCCCTCCTTGACTTTATCAACAAACTTTGCAAAGTAAGGATCATCGACAAATAACTCTGATAGCACATCAAAACCCGTTACTTCTACCTTCATTGTTGTTAACAAATGATTCTTTCGGCTCAATGCATCTGCAACTCTATTCGTCACTCCCGATTTGTGTTTCACAACAAATGTAAACTGTTGCAGATATGCAATCCATGAAGCATGCCTTGCTGCAATCTTGTCCTGTCCCTGCATATGTTTTAATGCTTCATGATCAGTATACAAAACAAATTCTTTATGAAACAAATAATGTCTCCAATGTTTCACGGCTTGCACGATAGCATAAAACTCCATATCATATGTACTATATCTCATCTTCGCTCCTGAAAGCTTTTCACTGAAATATGCAATAGGACGTCCTTTTTGACTCAACACTCCTCCAATTCCAACCTTTGATGCATCAGTATGTAATTCAAACAATAACTGAAAATCCGGTAACACTAGAATTGGTGTTGTAGTCAAAAGTTCTTTGATTCTATCAAAAGCGAATCCGGCTTCCTCCGTCCATGAAAATTGCTTCCCTTTCATACAATCAGTAACTGGTGCCATCACGCTACTGAAGTGTGGAATAAATCTTCGGTAGAATGATGCCAAACCATGAAAACTTCTAACATCGGTTATCGTTCTGGGTTGTGGCCAATTTCTGACTGCTTCAACTTTATTATGATCAACCTGTATTCCTCCTCCCGAAATAACATATCCCAAGAATAAAACACTATGCGTCATGAACACGCATTTCTTCGTCGCAGCATAAAATTGTTCTTGTCGTAATACCATCAACACTTCCTTCAGATGTTGCAAGTGTTCCTCTGCGCTTCCTCTGTATATCAGAATATCATCAAAATACACCACCACAAACTTCCCAATGAATGGTCTAAAAATCTGATTCATCACTCGCATAAATGTACTCGGCGCATTTGATAAGCCAAATGACATTACCAACCATTCGTATAGACCCTCCCTGGTTTTAAAAGCAGTCTTCCACTCATCACCTGGCCTGATACGAATTTGATGATATCCGCTCTTCAAATCAATCTTTGAAAAGATAGTAGCTCTGCTCAATTGATCTAGCAAATCATCAAGTCTCGGCATAGGAAACCTGTATCTTACAGTAATCTTGTTCAATGCCCGACTATCAGTGCACATCCTCCACGTTCCATCCCTTTTGGGTACCAATAAAGCTGGTACAGCACAAGGACTTAAACTCTCCTGCACACGCCCCTGTTCAAGCAACTCTTCCACCTGCCTTCGCAACTCCTCATGCTCTTTTGGACTTATTCTGTAGTGTGGTCTATGAGGTAACACAGCTCCTAGAACAAGATCAATTTAATGTTGAATGTCCCTCAACGGCGGTAACTCCGTTGGCAACTCCTTTGGAAATACATCGTCACACTCTTCCAGTACTGATTTTACTTCTTCTGGTATTTCCACCACTTCATGACTCTCTCGTCCAATCAACAAGAATACTTCTGGTTCCTCTTCAACTTCTTTAACAAACTCCTTTAAGGATAATAAGGTTTTCAGCTCTTCAATCTCCTCCAGTTTGTTTCATTCTTGTTGTCGCTTCTTGGGAACTAACGTGATCTTTGTGCCTTCAAACATAAAGCTATAACTGTTGGTACGCCCGTCATGTTGCACCGCCCTATCATACTGCCACGGTCTCCCCAGCAACAAATGACATACGTCCATGTCTACCACATCGCACCAGATTTCGTCTTTATATTTCTTCCCAATTAAAATATTCACACAAGCTCGACGTCCAACTTTCACCTCTCCTCCTTTTCTCAACCAAGCTAACTTGTACAGTTTCGGATGCTTCTCTGTCTTCAATGATAATTTCTTTACAGCTTCTGTAGAGATAATGTTATCACAGCTTCCCGCATCTATGACAAACTTGCAAACCCTTCCCAAGATAGTGCATGTTGATTGAAAGATGTTACTCCTCAACCAGCTAGTCTCTTCCTCTTGCTTTAGTGTCAAGCAATTCCTCCTCATCATTAATGTGTATCCATCATCTCCAGACAACAATTCTTCCTCCTCAACTGGTATTGAATTAGAACATTCAGCCTCTTCGTCCTCATCCTCAACCTTAGCAATCATTGCTCGCTTCTTCGGCTTTGGACATTCGTTGCTTTTGTGACCAAGTTCCTGACAATTGAAACATTTGATACCACTATTGACTCTGGTCTTCGCAACTTCATTAACAATTGGTTTTGCAACAGCCTTCGGAACATTCACATTGTTACTACCCCCTTTCACTTGATTGTTGGAATTAGTAAACACACCACCACCTCATCTCCCTTGTTTCTCCCAAGCAAGTGCTTTCTGGTGTGCTTCAGCGACAGATCTGGGATCAAACATATTTACCATGTCTTGAATCTTCATACGCAATCCTCCAACAAATCTAGCTGTCAATTGCTCTTTTGTTTCCATAATATCATTCCTCACAATAAGCTGATAAAACTCATCCGCGTAGTCATTAACAGTCTTTGTGCCCTGCCTCAAGTTTTGGAAACATTGATACATCAGAGATTGATAATTGTAAGGTAAGAATGTTGCTTTCATCAATTTCTTCATCTTCTCCCAAGATTCAACCTTTGACTTCCCCATTCGTTCACGTGTAAGTTTGGTTTGCTGCCACCATGCCAAAGCTCTACCCCTCAACCTTGTAGCAACCAACTTTACTCTACGATGTTCTAGAACTTCCTTGAAGTCAAAAATTTCTTCAACATTAGCCACCCAATCCTGAAACTCCTCAGTTTGCATACCACCCTTGAATTCAGGAATTTCAGTTTTCATCCCCGATTCCCACTTGTGATCATACTCAGAGTAATTTCTTCCTTGGCCTCGTCCTTGTCCTCGAACACTACCACCGTCATACTCCTCTTCAAAATCAGATGTATATCGATGTCGATCCTGACCACCAACATCTCTACTACCATTACGATTACCACCAACATCCCTTCGATCTCCATTCCTCCGATCTTGACCGTTCACATTCCGATCACCCATATTTCTATAAGAATCTCAATCTATACTTCTATGATTACTATCGATACTTCTCTCTCGATTTGAATGTGGCGAAACTCTACTTCCCCCATGGTTAGATTCAGGTGAAACCCTTCTCTGATTTTGATTCATCTCTAACATCATCTTTTCTAATCGTCCAATTCCTTCATTGAGCTTCTCACTAAAGTTTTCATTAATTCTTTGCTCCATCTCATCTGCTTCTTCTCTTCTATACAAAGCTTCTACGTTTTGGTGACGATTAGCTCTTCTCGGCGGCATGGTTGATTCTTCAAACTTTGACTCTCGAAATGATACCAAATGATGTACACGGCCTTCACTTGCTTAGCTCGACCGAAGCTCTTCAATGCTTCAAAATTTCAAACACAATTCGAACTTAGATCCAAAATGAAATGGATTGAAAACTCCAAACTTGTTGCAACTTCGCGATGAACACGATGAACGCAACTTTTCTAAAAGATATAGATCCGATCTCCAAACTTCAATACAAAGTCGAACAACTTCACTCTTTGCTCTCGGCCTTGATCAAATGGCACGATCCAACACTTCGACTTCAAATTCTTCAAGATGATTGGCTCCAAGACTCGATTTAGCTATGATTGGCTAAAACAGGCTCTGATACCAAATGGTGCAGCAGCAAAAATAACAAAATGATGATTCGGTGAAAGTAGCAATCGATGGAATGAAGAATACTGAAATGCCCAAATTCGTTGATCCGAAGATACCGAATTCTAGCTATCTCTGACACGTTGATCGTGCACGATACCGTGAAGAGAGATCTACAATTCTTCGAGCGTTGATCAAGCGCACTTGATTCCGCGAATTATCTTCAATGATCGAAGATTCGAGCGCACTCGAATGTCGAAGGTGGAGATAGGAGATTACACTCAACTACCAATTTGGTGAAAGCACAAAGCTAACAAAACAAGAGTTTTTATTCAAATCAACTAAACTATTACAAATGGCACCACCGGCCTATTTATAGAAGTTACAACTCACGCAAAACAAAAATGTACAACACTTAAGTCAGCACCGACCTAACATACCCAATGACTTACGACTTAAGAGACAACGGCATACGACTTAAGAAAAATACAATAGATTACAACACAAACATCACGACTTACGACTTATAGACAACTTCTTCACGACTTAAGAGATAGAACGGCTCAGGACATTGGACGGTTCAAGCTTTCACGACTTAAGAGATAGAACGGCTCAGGACATCGGATGGTTCAAGCTTTTGCGGCTTAGCGCAATCATCGGCTAAGCTTTGTTCACGACTTATCATGAGTCGTAACTCATATGCGGCTTAAAGAAACGGTCATCTTCATGCGACTTATAGCCTGGCGACTTACGAGTTAACTTTTCTAGGTCGTAACTCGCTTTCGACTTAACCAAGTCGTAACCCGCTTCCTGCTTCTTGTTGGGTCATGTACGACTTATCAATTTCGAACGACTTAAGCCCCAGTTAAGTCGTAGCTCCTTTTCATCTGATCTGTTAGGTCGCGAACTCAAAGTAGCTTCTCCCTCTGATTTCCAGCTAAGTCGTTGCCGACTTACGCCTTCAACACGCGTTGCTACTTTGTTATCTCGTGGCGCTCCTATAAGTCGTGGACGACTTATGCCTAATTCCTTAAGTCGTGTACGACTTATGCCTGTGAAAGTTGTGGGTTGCGCTGCATCAGCTAGCCATCTTGACTGTTGCTTGGTTCTTTTGCTGCTTGGTTCCAATCATCCATAGCAGCTTCCTTTTCAATGTCCTTTGAACTTCATTAGAGGCCAACGAATGATTCATGACTTTATGTCATTTTCGAGCGAAAATATTGAAATCATTTGTTATCTCTTTCTCGAATGTAGTCCCCTTGGCTTGAGATTGGATAGCACTCCTTGTCTTTAGGAACAAATTGTCCTTCCTTGGGGTATCTCTTCCCAAGGAAAAAATTGGAGTAGGGCCCACATGAAAGGGATTTATGCTCCAATTATCCAGACCATAAACTGTCACCTGCTTCTTTTCATTTACAATCTATAAGGCCTTCAGTCTCAATAATTGTTCTTCACGACATCGTGGATCATCAGTGACTTGATAAGTGGGCCTAATTATTCGAGGCTTAGAAGACCCTAGCTTAAGCTTCTTGACACAATTACACGGCATGGTGTTAGGAATTAAGGTTGGTTATCTTCGGATTAGTATATGCATGGATAGGATTGTTCTTTATGCTTTAGTATGTAGGTTAAGAAAGTTCAATGCAGGTTGAATTGGTTCAACTAAGGGTTTCAACGAAGTCGGAGGTTTGGGCCCTCCTTCTAGTGCCAAAACGTTAGCAAATAAATTTTCTAACCTTGAAAGTGCTTGGAGATTGGGTTGCTTAAAATGAAGCCCCGTAGAGGCTTAGTGAAGTCATCGAGTTAATAAGAACCTTCATAGTATCTATTGATGTTATGGTTATAGTTGAATTCATATGGGCAGTTCGAAGTAATATATGCAAGATTTGATTATGTTCGAAGTCACTAGGTCGAAGTCAATTATGTTATGCCAATCACGAAGTCACAACAATTCAAATATGCAATATGCAAAGTCATGAGTATATTTAATTCACAAGTTCGAATCGATTACACATATGCTATGCTATGTCCCTGTTTAATATTCAAGATCCTATGTGTACAGTATTTTTGAATTACTATATGCACTGAAATCCCAAAATTGATAAAATAAAGTGGTAATAAGTTCTAAAAAAATCAATTGATTAATTCATGGTAAAATCCCTTCGTGATGCATTTTATTCCAATTTTAACGAAGCGGGGCATCAAATGGTATAGTTCATTTGTTGGTAACTTGGAGGATTAAAAATATGATTATTGCTTTCCAATTAGCTATTTTTGCATTAATTGTGACTTCATCAATCTTAATTATTAGTGTTTAGGGTTTTCACAATGTAAAAAAATGAGATAATAGAAAATTCGACCCTAAAAATGGCACCACTAAGGCCATATTTGTAGAGGTGCGGTTGGACCACTTCACCCTTCAGCTCTTCGGCGCGCTTGACTTCGATGGTGTCGGGTTAGCATTGATTTAATTGCTGTGGAGGCAGAATTTTCTCACTTTTAGCATCTTCGACATGCTTCAGCATAGACGTCTTTGAAAATGTCAGTAATAGGGTCTTTGTGGATATCGATAGTGCTTACTATCAATACCGCTTATGTATGGAAGCGTGATGTCTTCGATGTGCTCCCCATAAATGATATACGAGTAGATGTTCATCCAATAGTAGCATGATTTTGTGCTCCTTTGACGTCGTTGATGAGCAACATTTTCAAAGTGCTTTACGAAATGCAGTACTCCTTTCTAACTGATGGCTGACGATACCAATGAGTTGCGAAGTGGTTATGTGCGGGGCAGATGAAATACGGAGTGCATTGCTGCCATAGTGGTGAAGTGATTTGATAGCCGATGAGGCTATATTGATGAAGAGACTATCTTGATGAAGAGGTCATATTGATGAGAAGGTCTGATTGACGAAGAGACCATCTTCTACTATTGCGGCTTTGCTTTTGTGCTTTCGACGCCAATGGTATCTGTACTAATTAAAGTGGCTGAAGAGTAGTATTTCATCATGAATAACGATGCCATCCCTATATTTCTCTTCATACATCTTCAAATTCACCCCTATATCCTTTCGTTGACGAAGTGCTATATCCTCTTCATAAGTCTCCAACTTAATCGAAGTTCCTTGTTGACAATTACGGTAGTAAGAAGGATAATGGTGGTTTATTTCTCATGCACAAATATGAAGATGAACTTCCTTCAATTAAATAGGCAAAAGAATAATGGAATTACTTGGAGATTAAGTAACTTAATGGCTCAATTATATTGAAACTTTTTCAAATATCTATGATTTTATTTCAATGCAAATAGATGACGACAATCTTGGTTTCTAAAATTTCCTTTGGCGATTGAACCTCCATATATAAACTTTTATATCTCTATATAACAAATCCATTAACTAATTAATTGATGAACTAGTTAATTGGTTTCTTTTCTCCATAAATAATCAAATATAAGTTTTCTTTTTTATCTTTTTACGTATAGCCTAATTGATTGATAAGATCAATAAGCTAAATTATTTTCATCTTTGGATGAATCATCCAAATTCAACATAAGAAGAATGACACAATGAAAACAGAAATAGAAATATACATGATAGGAATAATAAAACAAAAGTTTTGAATTGCAGCCTCAAAAATGGAATTAGGGACATGCTTTATCTTATTAGAAGGGGCATGTGATTTTGAATAGATTTGAAAAATAACAAGGATCAAGACATATTCAACACATTTGTATATCCTAATTTTCATTTAAAATTTAGTCATAACAAGTCGATCATAACTAATTATGTAATGATTATATCTCCATTTGTGGACAAAATTACAAAATCGGTCTTTCCATTAGGTATTTTGGGATCACCATGCCTTGATTATGAATAAAATAAAATAAGAAAGAGCAAGATGATAAAATATTTATTTAACATTTTTCTTTCAAACTATAACCTATTAAAAATAGTAGAAACACTAACTATGGTTTCTAGTTTTCCTTAATAATATATGATCCTATATATTAAGTTATAATTGTCATTAATAATAATTATTAAACGTATAAGGATGTCTCTTTAACAAATCCTCACAGCCTAAAGAAATACAAACAGATATTAATCTTTAATAAATATAATACCTTTTCTAAAATAAATAATTGTTAAGATTTTTCTCAAGGCACCCCTAAGCCCACAACGCAAACCCTTACACACTTTTTCTTTCTTTATATGTGTGTGTGTTGATTGCAAAGCCTAAAGCTTCACCCTGATACCTCACCTTTATATTGGAAAATTCATCACCATTATAATCAAATGGTTAAATTTCTTTTCCTATTAGTGAAATTTAATTGATAAATTTAAAGGGCATCTTTGCTTAGATTTTTGTTCAAACTAAAACATTGATCTTACATCTCTCTACTAAACACCTCTATTTATATTTCTAAAATAGTTGTTGCAAATGATTTTGGAAAGGATGTTGTAAAAAAAATTCCATCACTAATGATCTTTTCTTTATTTTTTTCTCTTTTTTATAATGATTATCTAACATTGGTCCTATGCTTTAGAAATTGTTGCTCAAATACAAAAATAAACTACTATCAGTTTAGTGTAATTATATATGTCATACAAAATATTTGAACTCCAAATATTTGCAGTTTTAGTGTTCCGATGAAGAACATGAAATAAATGTGAAAAACATATGTATTTAAAATTGATTTTTACGGTGCAGATAATTGCTATCAAATAGTTGCTCCAGAGAAATATTTTGCATTAAGCTCAAATAAAGAGCGACTAATAAATGTTGTTTTATAAATAAGACCTAAACCAAAATTCCATTACATATAAAATATGGATTGGTTCAATACACGCTTAAAATGAGTGCAAACCTCTATGTCTCTTAGGCTATATGTAAAAACTAGAAAATTGGAAAACTGATTCTAGATACTACGTGAGTAAAACTCATCTTTGACTTAAAAAATATGTCCAAATGTATATTCAATCTGCTGCTAGAAATGATTTTTCTCAGATATGTACTAATGTAAGGCAGACAAAACTACATGATCAATGACAAACTGTTTAGGTGCCAATTGAGTTTTACTCGGTTATGTTTTAACATTCAAGTACAACAAAGAATAAAGAGAACGGATGGATAATGTAATTAAACTGAAATTGGTACCTGGCCTTAAAAGAGCAGGATCGATTTTGTTTGGGCAATTTGAAGTTTTGATGATTGTAACAAGTAAATGATAGTATGTTAATGATATTGTGTAACCGATGTATCATATATGCTTAATAAATATAATTTATCAAGTCTGATGCTATCGCTTACAAAGTTTAATTGAAAGACCACGTTAACTATATTTCTATAAGTGACTTTAGATGGTGAAATCTCTCCTTGATATTTTTTAAGCATTTATATTCCATGATTAGTAAATTACCAAACTACAATTTTCTATTAAGGTTTGCAATGTTAATATTTAAGGGAGGGACCATTTATATTCCATGATCACTATTAGAGCTAGAATTTTACTCTCTAAGGCAAAAATTATGATGAATTAATTTTTTTACATCAGTATAACCAATTTAATCTACAACTTTGACAAAAGCCTTTATTTTTATGAAAGTTGATTGATATGTCTGAATAACTTTTTTTGTGGCAAAATTATAAAAAGGGCAAATTAACCTTATATTGATGTAACTGTATGATATGACTAGTAAACACGAGAATGAACAATTTTTTGTATTTAATGTGACATTTTGTATGAACTTTTTGTTCAAAATTGAAGTCTCTTCATGACTACAAAGGACATGTAGACAACTTCATTGCTCCTTGGTTCCAGGTGCTCCTTTCTCCTCAACTCAGTACACGCCAGTTTGCTTAATTTCTCAAGTCATTTTTCAGTCGTAGAATAATAATCATGTGTTAATACTACAATATTATACTATAAGAGGCATGTTTAGAATTCATGATATATTAGCATAAAATGTAAACTTCTATGCTATGACATTTAACATTAGTAGATCTCAATGCGATGGCAGTTACATATGCAAATTTCTATGTTATAACTGCAACATATAAGATGTGTAGATTTTTATGTTTTAAACATAGTTCATGCTCTTTAAAATATAAGTATTATTTGTGTATTATTACTGTCTTATATGAAAACAAAATGTTGACATGTGGTCGTATGTTCAAGAAGAGTGGTGCCAACATGCAATGGAATATAACTCTTCTGAAGACACGCCATGATCATGTAACAAAAAAACATCTTTATTACTGGGCATAATATTGGAAAGAAACTACCATGTGATGTCAATGTAGAAGATATGGTAAAATCATAAGATTTTATTTATTTTTCTATAGAGGGAAAATGATACTTCAACTCAGGTAGCTACAAGTGAGAGCACATAGACATCATGAAATTAACAAGAAAGATAACGTCATACGAAAACTGAACATATGATCTAAATCATTTGAGTAATCAAGAATTTATCTTAGAAAATAGTAATTAATCAAAATTTTATAGGATTATGAATAATCAAACATGAGAAGAGCCGATACCTATCACTTTGATCCTAGGAAGGGCGAACAGCGATTTCGAAGGTTGACCCTGAAATTTTTGAAAAATATTAACAAATCCATTTCTGCAAACTAGGGTGAATGAGCGAGATAGGAGGGGGTGGGGGCGAAACTAGGACGGAGCGATAGAGAGAGGGAAGGCAAAACTAAGACGGATCGATGGAGAGAGAAGAGGTGGAACTAGGGTGGGCTGAAGGAGCGAGAGGGAGAGGTGTATTCCTTTAATTCGAAGGCGGTGTATTTTGAAACTGATACCTAAAATTTGTATATTTTTTGCCTCAAGGACACAACCTTAATATTTTTACCACAAGGACAAACATTTTCCTAAAAATTATTCACAAGGACAAACATTTTCCAAAATTATTCATAAGGACAACAAAACTGCTACCAAGCTAAAAACTGATACCTAAAAACTGCTACCGGTAACTACAAACTGATACCTAAAACTGCTATCAATGACTAAAAACTGATACCTAAAGAAAGTTGTCCTTTAGGATAAAATATTGAAGGCCTGTCCTTGAAGCAAAAACGCTGAAAATTTTTGTCCTTTACAATAATTTCCTGTAGTAGTTGTATATGAGAGTAATGTACACAAGAGTTAACAAAAAAGTGGAAAACTTTGCAATGCTCTAGAGCCATTGCAAAATTGAAATGGCCATTAGGCGTTGCCATTTACTTTACCGTGGCTCCTAACCGTTGTAGTTTTGCAACGATTCAAGACCGTTGTGAACTATCCTCATTAGGACATTACAAATTTTCCATATAGTGTAGTGTTTCAAGAATAAATTCCTTATTGAAGAAAGCAAGAGTATCTTTTATTAAAAAATCAAATATAAAAGAAATAGAAAAGGAAAAAAATCTAATTTATTTATAAAATTCCCAAATCCAAATGAAGTTATGAAAATATATTTTCAGGAAGAGATTTTGTGAAAATGTCTATTAATTCAAAATCAATTGAAATGAATTCAATGCGAATATCTTCTTTTGAAATACGATCTCGAATGAAGTGATGTCTCACATTTGTATGTCAAATCAATCCTATTACATTTTTAGGGGACACAATTTAGTATTAGGCCAAATCTAAGAAAGTTTGCATCATCCATAAAATTTGAGCAGAGCAACTGCCTAATGCAACATATTATGCTTCTGTGGTAGTTGATGTTACACAGTTTTTCTTTATACTTAACTATGAAACTAATGGATGTCCTAGCATGAAACATGTTTCACTAATGCTTTTCCTACCAACAAGACAACCAGCATAATATGCATCAGAGTACCTAACCAGATCATAACTGTTACTAGATGGATACCATAAACCAAAATTCTATGTGTACAAGAGATATCTCAAAATTCTTTTCATGCCTTTTAAATGGGATTCTTTTGGATTTGCTTGGATACTTACACATAGATATACTAAAAACATAATATCAAGCTAAGATGCAGCAAGATAAAGTAGAGAACCAATCATATCTTGATATTTCTTTTAATTAACTACAATACATTTTTCTTCTTTATCAAGTTTGATTAAAGGACTCATATGAGTCTTTAATGTTTTTTCATTTACTACTCCAAATCTTTCAAATAGCTCTTTCACGTACTTTATTTATGAAATAAATTTCATCTTCTCACATTGCTTGATTTGAAATCCTAGAAAGAATTTCAATTCTCCAACCAAGCTCATTTCAAATTTGTTTGGCATGACTTTTTCAAATTTCTCACATAAAAGATTGTTAGTGGTAATATAGATAATGTCATCAAAATAAATCTGAATAATTAAGAGATCAAGTTTATCATGCAAGAGAAACAAGGTAGTATTAGCACAGCCCTTTTTAAAACCATTTTCCAAAAGATATGTACTAAGATAGTCATATCAAGCCCTAGGTGCTTGTTTTATACTATATAATGTTTTGTTAGTTTATACACATGATTTGGAAATTCTTGACTTTCAAAACAAGGTGGTTATTCAACATAAACATTTTCTTTTAAAGGTCCATTTAGAAAATTACTTTTTGTATCCATTTGTTTTAATTTAAATCTCTTACAACACAGAAAAGCTACCAAAATCCTTATGGATTCCAATCTAGCAACTATAGCAAATGTCTATTCATAGTGCCTTTTATTTGGCCGTATCCTTTAGCGACTAACCTAGCCTTGTTTCTTATTATATTTCTAGATTTATCAAATTTATTTTTAAAAATCTTTTTTTTCCTACAACAGGATAGTTACTTAGTCTATGAATTAATTTCCAAATATAATTTTTCCTAAATTGATTTAACACCTCTTGCATAGCCATAATCTAACTTTCATCACCAAGTGTTGTATATACATCTTTGAGTTCAGTTTTTGAAATGAAACGACTATAAATACATAAAGCACAAAGATTTTTATTAAATGAAGACAATGTTTGAGTACCTACTGGTGATTACCTATTACCAATTCTGGGATGATCTGCTTTGAATTTTAGTATTTCAACCTCCAAATTTTCTTTTGGTTGCTCTTTAGTTTCATTGTCTTTCGTGGAATTTTCTGTTGATTCCTCGATTCCATCGTCCTCCTCTTTATCGCTTTTATTCTTTTCTCCACTTCCTTTAGCCTCTATTTCATCAAAATTGACATTGATTGATTCTATAATGGTTTTTTTCCTTTTATTGTATAATCTATAAGCTTTCCTTCTTCATATATAACCCATGAATATTCCTTCATCTGCCTTAGGTTTGAATTTGTTGAGTTGATCACCAGATTCAAAATTTTGTTGCAGTAATCATCTCACCGAGTCTTTTCCTTTTAGCTTCTTCAATAAGCTCATATTGGCATGTCTTAGTCGTCTATTCCAAAAGCTAGCTTCCTCATCCTTAGCTACTAGGCATCTTGAAAGAGTGTGATCATCAAACGGTAAGGAATATGTATTGCCTTTCCTCTTACTTTTAACAAAACTTCACTTGAAATTTAATCAATTATTTTGCATAAGTTTGCATAGAACAAAACATTCAAACCTTTAACACATGGTTAGCTAATAGAGATGAGATTATGATCTAAGTTATCGACATATAGAACATCACTTAGTGTAAGTATTATTACGTACTTTACCTTTACCGATAATCTTACATTTACCGTTATTGCCCATCATTACACTCCCACCTTTGTATTCTTCTTGGCTAAGAAACATTGATTTGTCACATGACATGTGTGTAGAACATCCTGAATCCAAGAACCAGTCTTGCTCTTCCTTAGCCTGCCAACATATCTATACGAGAGAAGAGTAAAATGACCAAAAAGACTTCATAGTTCCATTAATGTTAGTGATAAAGTATTTAGGTACTCAAACTTGTATAAATTTCAGAAGATTTACATTTGTACCTTTTGAAACCAAGATTTTTTAACAGTTTTGTTTTTGTTCCTATTTCAACATTTTTTGTTTATGCCCAATTTTTCCACTGATTAAACATTTTAATAGTTCTCTGTGATCTTATCACAAATCTTTTTTAATCTGTTCAACTCTATTGTATCCAAATCCTTTTCTATTTTTTTATGTAGTCTAACTACCTAACAACATATTCAATGAATTTTCTTCTTTAGAAAATTTTCTTATTATTGATTTAAGGTTTTGAACCTTATATCTAAGAGTAGCATTTTCATTCAAAAGTTAGGTGCATCTCCTAATGGAATTTTCTCTTTTTGTGTCATATTTATTTTCCGTAGATAAGATTTCATTTTGAAGGATGTCGATTTTAGTCCTACATCTGTTTATTTCTTCCTCTAAAAACTGGAACTATTCACAATCAGAGTAAAGTTTTTTGATGTTTTGAATCATAAGTTCTAATTCATTATTTAAACAAAGTAGACTTTATTTCTCATATTCAAGCATTACATTTTGGTTTAGGTCTACCAATGTTTCCATTTAACTCGTGATATAACAGAAGTAAACCAGTACAGGATAAGTGTGCTACCTCATTAGGTTCATCATCGCTATCAATTTATTTCACCATCTAAAACAAGTTTGCATGTTCTTTCTCTTTTTCAATGTTTTTATCTTCTTCATTCTCATTTCAAGTGGTTGCAAAACTCCTTCTCTTCTTCTTCTTTCTTTTGTCAAATCGATTCAACAGACCATTTGGCTTATTATGTCTTGGCTTTTTACATTTATAACATGTGATTTCTTCCTCAGAATCATCTAGTATTTTGAAAATGGTAGATTTTATTTGTCGGTTTTTTGCTGGATTTCTATACTTTTTGGTACATGTTTTGAATCACTACTTTAACGGTGTTAGCTCCGCTATGGCATCATGTTATTCTTCATTGTTAATTGCACCTTTAAAAGAAATTAATTTCATTTTGAAGTCTCCATTTTCACGCTCTTCCTCGACTTTTAGTTCCATATCATAGGTGATGAGATTTCCTATTAATTCTTCCCACTTCGGCTATTTCAAGACTTCAGATTACTGCATTGCTGTCACTTTTGCTTCAAAACTCCTAGGGGGGATTCTCAAAAAAATTTGGACTATTTCCAATTATGTGTAAGCTTTTCCTAAAGTTTTAGATTTGAACATGAGATTTGAAAAACATCCATACATCTCTTTTATATTTTCATCCTTTGATATTATGAAATTCTCGTATACATTGTTGAGCATGGCTAGATGAGATAACTTGACTTGTTATGTTCCTTCATGAGTCACCTTGAGTGTATGCCAAATTTCCTATGTAGTCACATAATGAGAAACGCGATTATATTAAATTTTATCTAAGGAAAAGACAATTGAATCTGTGGCTTTTGCATCTGAGAAATAAAGCTTAAGTTCATTTGCATATCACTTATCTTTGGGCTTAGGAACTTCATGATCATCTATTTTTACCATAGGCAAACCATAACCAGTTTCAACTATACCTCAATAGTATCTACAAAAGTCTTCATCCTAATTTTCCAATAAGCATAATCAGTGCCACTAAATATGAATGCCTTAGCTATGGATTGACCTTTAGAAAAAGCAATATTAGATTTAGACATATTTTAAAGATGTGAATTTAACTACTTAGCCCTGATACCACTTGTAGGATCAAATCAACCATAAAGGAAGGGGGCGAATAGGATTTATAACAAATTCATACTTTAATAGTAATAATCACAGTATATATAAGGAAATAATGTGAAAACAGAACAACAAACAAAATTAAATTTACCTTGCTTTGGAAAGCCTGGTTATTGCTGCCATAAGATTTCAACTAAGATTAAACAATCAACCACTTATGAATTCTCCTATAAACCTATGACTATTGCTAACATGATTGTTCTGACCCAATGCCTAGAAATCCTACCTCAACTTTATCCTTGAGTTGAGAATTTCCTGAACTACAAAAATGTAGGTCAAATTTAAATAACTAGAGTTTTGAATCTGAAAGTAAAATACAAAATAAAATACAAAAGAAAACCCTAAATATATGTATGTGTGTGTCTAAAGCAGGCGGCCATATAATTAAAACATTTCCCTAGTTTTATTTGGAGCCGATCTCCTTTTCTTTTTGTTTATCCTTCTTAGGGTTCCTTTCTTCTTTCGATCTGAAACATGGCGATTCCAAAACTGATTATTGCTTCGTAAGATTCATGCCCTTATGTCTTGATCTATTGATTGCTTCGATCGTGACGCCATTTCCCCTTTGGTCGAGTTCCTTACAGTAATAATTCTGAGCTTATTTGGTATGATTTCTTTGATTTTTTAATCTGATTTGCATTCTCTTTTCAAACTTGATTGTCAAAATTTTCCATGATGATTGGGATTTTATAGAGGTTGATTTTGGAAAAGTATTTTTCGATGTTCCATATTTCTCGATTTCATTTGTTTGAAATTATCAAACACATGTTTTTTGCTTTGATTTGATTATTGTTAGCCTCGACTTTCTGATTCGAATTTGACTTGGCTTTAGTTTGATTTTTTGATATTTCGACCTTGACTTTGAATCATTCAACTATGATTTTGAATATTTTCTTCAAGCTAATCAGCCATGCTTTAACACCTTATTGAATTATGTGTTGCGTTGAACTACATATTCTTAATTTTTTTGCATTGCTTGCTCTTTGAACTTGAGATTACTACATTTTAGTCAAAGCAGTTGTGCATGCTTTTACTGGTTTATGGATATTGTGGTGTACCTTAATTGGTGTTTCTATGCTAATTACCCTTATTTAATCCTTCGACATTAACCAGTTATGCCTGGTTTGATGTTTCTGGACTGACATTGTGCATGTATTGTTATACGTATTGTAGTAGTTTGTTACCCTATGCCTTATCTTATGTATTTATTTAGTTTTACTTGTGGATACGAAACTTGCCTTGCTATTCCTTGTACACTTATGTATCCTTAGCTAATTTTGTGAAGTAATCAAACCTAATTGGATTTTGTGCATTGCCTATGTGTGTTTATGTATGTATGCATGTATATGTATAAACGCGGGCACATACAGATACACACACACAAACACATGTGTGTGTGTGGTTGAAACAAGCTTTGGCTGTCCACATTTGAAATGCACTTGTCTATGTTAGTGTTTTAAGTTGCATTTCCTGATATATATCAATGTATAAGCTCCTTTCTTTTTGGGTGCTTGTGCCAGATCTGGTGTATTATTGATCAGTTGGATGAAGCTTTGGTTGATTATTTGAACTAATTTGTTTTGCACTTTAGGGCACACTATCTAGTCTTGATCTTGCTTGTGCACTTGCAAGAGATGTGCATATTGCCTGACTAGTTTATTTTGCACTTGTGCATTTTTTTTATTTGGTCATTTTATTGCCCCCGACCTTGACTTGTCATGTGTAACGATCCAGAATTTCAGTCATTTGATTTTAGAATATTTAATTGATTTTAAATACTCAAAAGTTAATTTTGTAAGTTAAATAACTTATATTTCGAATATAGTGATTTGTTTGGATAATTAAATTGTTAATTTAATAAATGAAATTGTTTAAATAATTGAATCTTGAATTTAAAATGAATGGAAATGATTTATAAAGTTGATTTAAATTTTATTTTAAATTAGAATGAAGTTATTAAACTTTTAATTTGATTTAAAAGTGAATAAATTGAAATTGGAAATTTTATATTTTAATTAACGTGTAAAAATAGTCATTTTTAGCATTGTCTTGGATTTCGATGAAATCAGTTTCATTGGATCAGTACTAGCATATTATTATAGGATTCCAAATTTCGTGTCGATTGGACTTATCATTTGGTCGGGCGAAGCTGAAACGCATAAAAATTTATTTAAGTAATTTAAATTTATATAAATCGATTTTGAATGTTATCTTCCAAATACAATGGAATTGGCTCTCGATATATATTTCATTATGTTCGGAATAGGGGTAAAACATATAGAATGCAAGGCGACATGATTCATTTGGAGTTTGGAAATATTAGGCGAGAATAGTGTCGTTTAAGTAGCTATATAAGGACCCTAACTTGCAAACCCTAGACACAAAAACACCAGCCACCTCTAAAAATGCGAACAGCCAGAAATGGTACGATTTCTCCCTCAATTATCTCACAATCCGTAAGCAATTAGAAAAAACTTCCAACATGAAACTTGTAGAGCTTGTCGAGCTCTACACATCTACTGGTTGGATCGTCGATCGGAGGTCAGAATTTGCCAAGATTTATAGAGGAAGGCACTGCATTCGAACTAGAACCATGGGTGATAAGATGGGCCGAGTTCATCGAGTTGAGGGCCGTGGGTGCCAGTTGGGATGCTCTTCGTCGTGGTGGTCTCAAATAGTCGTCTCGATCGACGTAGAGGCGTTGGTGATCGGATCTTCGTGCGCGCGAGTTGCGTTCGGCTGGAGCGCGTATAATCAGAGAGGAAGATGATTATTAATTTAATTAAGGTTAATTAATTAGCTAATGACGTTGTTAATTATATTATATAATTCGAATGTTTAAAAATCCATAACTCTTACACGAGGTCGGATTTGCACGAAACAAGTGGCGTTGGATTTGTACTGTCGAATACTACGCATTGGAGTTGGATTGGACTGATTTAGAGCACATGCAAATTTTGGTTAAAATCGAACGCCTATTAGTTTTAATCGAAATAAACGCTGCAACGACGAATGCAACCAAAGTTAGTTAACTCACCTCTCTGGCTCGTTTATATTTTTATATAAGTGGAAATAAATTTATTTATGATGATTGATGCTTGTTTGGATGATATATTATTTAAATTAGTTTGTTTGGATATATTCCCGCCTATTGGAGCTGATGAGACCCTATTGTGTTCCCGTGTACGAGAAGATGACCCTTGGTATACGAATCCCGTCCGGAAGTGGTTGATTTTTATGTTATTTGATTATATGCTATTTTTGATGTAGGAGGACAGGTTGGAGGGATCGAACAGGATTCCTCATTACTGTTGATTTATTTTCATATATATACAGATATATGATATTGTGGATGTTATGATGATGTCGTTGATGTGATTTTACTTATTTAGTGCTACGGTAGCACCGGGCCTTATTTTTGATATTTTGGAAATATTGAAATTGATGATTTTGATTTGAAAAGGTTTTCAAAGTGATTTTAGAAGTATAAATATGAGTTAATGATTTTTAATTATTAAAAGAAGGAATTTGTTTTTAAAGAAATAATAGTTATGATTTTTAATGATTTAAAAGTATGGTTTTATGAAATGCTTTGAAAATGGATTTTTTAATAATTTTATTTAAAAGATTTATAAAAGTGATATTTTTATATATAAAGAAATAGATTTATAATTAGTTAGTACAAATATTTAGTAAATGGTTCTGGAGTTGTTTTATAAATGGATTTATAAATAAATTAGATTTTTTACAGAAATGGATTTTGATAATAAAAGGAGTTTTAAACTTAGAATGGATTCATAAATAGAATTTTGTAAATAAAGAAATTTTATAAAATAGAAGTTTTATAAAATTGAAAGGAGATTTGTAAAATAGTTTTATAAATGTGGGAATGTTTTATGTTGAGATTTAAATATGGATTTTTATTTAAAGGAGTTTTGAAAGTGATGCTTTGATAGAGTTAAATGTTTTAAAAAGTAAATTAACTTTTGGTAGTAAAGGTTTTGAAAATATTAATTTTAAATGGAATTAAATGGTTTGGAAATGTTTTAAAATGAGATATGCATCGAAAATATAGATTTCAACATTTATTGTTGTAATAGATGTTTTCGGGGAAGTAAGGAAGGCATGGACTATAACACTATTGTTATAGTAAATGATTTCTGAAAGGAAATATTTTGTATAGTATATGGGATTTATCTATATATTATTTATCGAATCCCTATACTAATGTTTTGGGTTTTCGTAATGATGTTTTACGCAACATTATTTTTGACCACATAAATTATGTTTTGGACCTTCCATCGTGAAATACACGAATCAGTTATTGAAATCTATTTGGCATGTCTCCAAATGGTAGTTTTATAGAATATACTTATACCGTTAAGATAAGTATATGGAAATATTTTCTAAGTGTTGAAAGTGAAGTGATTTGTGAATATGCTTATAGCGTTGATATAAGTATATGAAGATATTTTCTATTGAAAGTGAAGTGACTTGTGAATATGCTTATACCGTGGATATAAGTATATGGAGATGTTTTCCAATATTAAAAGATTTGAAATGATTTTTGAGATATATCTTTTTAAAGATCATTTGAAGTAAATATTTGAAAATTGATTTAATTAATAAAGACTAATTACATGGGCCTAGTGATTGCTCATGGTGCTAGATATTGTTTGATTGCTTTGATAGTTAAATAACCGACTATCAAATAACTGGCCTCTTTATCGTTGTTGGTTCGGAGAGATCGGAGTTGGATTTATCAAAGAACCACTTCGGACTAATGTATTCGTTCGAAAGTGCGGGTTTATGATTATGATTTTTGAAGACGGAGATCTTCATAATGCAGGGCTATTTGCCACTAGTCCCTTGAGGTGAAATTTACCATATTATATATTTATGGTGGCAGTAGTGCTTCGTTCTGAAAATTTACGATATGCAAGGACTTCTCGCTACTAATTCTAGGAGTAATCGCCGATAGGATGTGGTAGAAGAATACCTTCAGATTGTCATGTTCCTGGGCAACTTGTATGGATGGATGTCTGATATTGCATTTTAGAGATTGCATTTTTGACTTTTATAAACGTACATCTGTTTGGTGGCGGAGAAGGAAACTTCTCTTACCTTAACACCCTTCTCTGAGACGTATGAGCTCGGAGGTTGTATGTTCGTGAAAGTCAGTAGTGATCGAAGGAATGGAAATGTGGCTTTCAAAGTGGAACGTGTATGCGAAAGATAATCGTGACCTTATGCCTCATCACCCGGAAATGAAAGAAACATGGTAGAAGCAGCAGGGCTATGTGGGTCGCTCCAATAAGGATATGGTCATCACCTTTCTAGATTACGCTATATATTCGAGTATTGTATGTTGTGGCCATAGATAAGTCGGGAATGACCGAGGTAATGTCATATTCAGTACTATCCAGGTGAAAGGGGTAGGCTAGTTCTGTGTTGGTTTAGAAGTTCAGTATCTGGAACCTAGGTACATTTTTTTAGACATGTACTGTAAGGAAGGTAGTCCCTTACCTTATCATTTGTATGGAATCCAATCTCCAATTCATGCCTGCCATTTTGTTTATAGAGTCTAACATATTCTGTAATTTAATAATGGTAACAATTTCGGCTATTTGAATTATTATTTGTGTACTAGGCCCTAGTATAATATCAGATGATTTTATATGAAATGTTTTGGTTATCGTAAGGTAAAAGCCCGTCTTACGAGATACCTTTGTTTTGATTAAAGAATGCTTTGATATCTTTAAACTAAATTCAGTTGAGATGTGCTTTCTCACGCGGGTTTACCAGATTGATCTCGGCGTTCTTCCCTTTCAATGCTCGGGTCAGACCGAGTACATTTCCAGATTTAGATTTGGATGCTTTGGAGTTTCAGTGGACGAGCTGGAAGTCTTCTGGTCGTATTCCACGTATATGTTTATTTTCTGCTGCATTGTTGTTTGAATTATCAGCAATTATAAGGACAAGTTATTATAATTGTCTATGCTGATGATTTTGATTTGATTGTTGTACTCTAAAAATTGATGTATGTATATTAAATATTATAGTTTTTGGTTTTGTAAAGATCATTGATATGGTACTGTATGTTTTTCCGCTGCGATTGTGAGATTCTGTAATTATTTTAGTTTCTTCTGTTTTATCTTCTCTTTCTTCTTCTCTTTTCTCTTTTTATTTCTCTTTTCATTTCTTATTTCTCTCTTCTTCTTCTTTCTCTTCTTCTCTTCTTTCTTACCCATAAAGATCTGGTTTTCCATTCAGTTTGGGTTGGAAAAGTGTGGTTTATTGTCAACTCGAACTGGGCGGGTTTCTGGGCCTTGATGTTATGCATTTTTTGAGTTTTGTTTAGATACTTATGCGAATTTAAGTTGCCTGTGGAGTATGCACACACATGCATGATTTTGAATTTCCATCCCCTGAGCTTTACATGACCATGTCGTACTAGTCCTTGTATATACTTATTGCACTGGTCCATTTTTATTATCCTTGGTGCTTATTTGAAAAATAAAAAGAAAACAAGAACCAATAAATTGAGCAATGTCGAGTTTAAATATATTTTCTTTTTGCATCTTCAGTTTGTTCCTTTTTTCTTTTTTTACTACATTGTTATTTGTCAGGTAAAACAAATAGTTTCCTGGATGAAGTCTGGAACAAGGAGTTATAAATGCTGTATTCGAGTGAGTGAGAAAAAGAGTGTATAAAATACGGTATTGAAAATTGTAACAACCCTAGATTCTTGTATATTATTTAAATTGGACTTTATTTTATTTTTAAATTATTTTAAATTTATTTTATTTCAAACATTTCATTTTAATATATAAATGATGATTATTAAGTGAATTATTGTTTCAAACTAGTATAAATTGGATATTTCACTGAAAAGTGAAATTCTGGTCAAACTGTTCAATCTTTGACTTTTAAACTTCAAATTTAAATTATATAAAATATTAAATTTTATCTTTTATTATGAAAATAGATGTAATAACTTGAACACTTCTTTTTGTTTCGTTGAAAACGGAGTTAAACTGTAAAAGTTATGTATATTTCAATATTGAGTGCAATTTGTTTTATTCTGCAATTTTGTTATTTTAAATTTGTATAAATTATACTTTCTTTGTCATATTTTATTTTAATATGTGTTAATATGTTATTTTATGTATATTTTATCTTTTAAAAATTTTAAAGTGATAATATAATTTGTCCAAAGTTTACTTGAATTTGTTTCAATTTATAATGCCTAGTTTCCATTTTTCTACTATTTTCTTCATTAAAATTATATTTAATGAAAATTTATTTATTTATTTTGTGAATTCATTTTTATTTTGTGTTCTTATCTTTATTTGTAAATACTTTTCAAGTACATAAAAATTTTCCAAAGTTCATTGCATTTATTTTCAAATTTTCTAGACAAGTTTGCAATTTTATGCTATTTTCCTATTTTAACCTTATATAATTAATAAATATTTATATATATTTTATATTTTGTTATATTTTTGAATTTATGACTGAATGTATTATTATTTTCAGTAATATAAACTTATATAAAGAAATTAAAAGAAATTTGAAAGGTTATGACTTTTGATTTGCCTAAGGCCTTTTATCTTCCAACCTTTCACATTTGTAACTTACCTTTTCATCAATTAGCCTTTACTATCCACATCTTTCAGCTGCATACTCTATTTTCTATTCACGTACATTCATTTTCATTTCTGAAACAAAAGAATTTCGGCCATGGCTATTGAGGAAAGCTTGGGTAATGATTTTCAACTTTTTCTTATCCTTTTTCTACTTGTTTATATTGATTTTTGCACTTGCTCTCTTCTTCTAGGCTTGGCTCCTCCTCAACCTGATCTGACCTGACCTCCACCACCCCCTTCCTCTGACCATCACCCATCCTACTACCTCTCCATTTCAGGCCGAGACAATCCAAGGTGAAGACCACCACAAAATCCACCAAAAACCATCGCAAACTATCACTTATGGCCTAGAATTGTCATCTCCTCCTTCTACCACCATTTGCCGCCACTACCTCCACCACCACCACCTCTGACCTGACCTCCACCCTCTGCCACATCACCCACCACCACCTGCACCACTGGTTGGGCCCACCTAGCCTCCGGCCGAATAAATTAGGAGCTTAGAGATGAAGTTGTTGCCTTGTAGTTGCCTTGAAATTGTATAATTTTGCACCTAGATCACAACCCACCTTCAAACCCATGTGTAGGCCGACCCTTGCACACCCAAACCTGACCCAATTCCCTGTGTTAGCTGAGCCTAATCACTGCCTAACTGAAGTACATGAGGTTGAGAACAAGTGCAATTCATTCGATGTTGTTTTGGGCTTTGAATTCTAATGTTATTTGATGTCTAAATCACGTTCAAACTTACATATATTTGTATTGTTTTGTGTAAATGTTTGAACAAGGCTATTAGCTTTGGCTCTCCACTCTCAAATCATATTCGTGTTGTCGTGCCTTCAAAGCTTCTCTGTTGTGTGTTGTTGTTTGTCATCTCCAGCTAATACAGGTGAGTTATTCTCACCTGACAATATATACTTATATAACTGATAAACCAACATCATTTGAATCTGTAATGTACATCATCATGTTATATATGCTTATATTATTATCATATGATGTTCACACATGCTTATACACCTGTTATCTCTTATGTTACTGTTATATCATGCTATTCTGTTATTTATATCAGTTTATCACACTGCAAGTTCCCTGTAGATTAGAATCACTATGGGTTGAAATGAAACATACCCGAATGGACTTTAGAATAAGAGAAAATCGTTATGGGCTGAAATGATAGGCCTGAGCGGTTTTCAAATTCATTTATTTTACTTGGGATTGCGGGTTTGAAATGATAGAACCCGGTTTTTCTTTGTAAACTGCGGATTGAAATGATACATATCCGTATCACTTGACCTTGGCTAGAAAATTATATACAGACCCGTGGTTTATATATTTTTCTGAAATTTTTAAAATATTTTAAAATTGTAAATATTATGATATTTTGATTTAAACTTTATTAAAATGATTTCGATAAAATATTTGTGATTTTCTACAAATTAAATAAGTGAATTAAGTAAATGGTGAAGTAGAATTTGAAATATAGGTTAATTTTGGAATTTATGATTTTGTTTATAAATGGAATTTATGTAAAGTAAGAATATATGACAAATTTTGATTTAAAAATGAATTTAATGATTTTATTAAGTAATAATAATTTTTAAAAGTGTTAATGATTTTATATAAATTAAAATATGGAATAAATGAATATTTAAGATGAATTTGGAAATATAACTTAAATTGAATTTTGTGAAATTTGTTTAAAACTGAATTTTTAAATTAAGTAAAATAAATGGAAATAAGTTATATTTTGGAAATTTAAACTTAGTTGTTAAGTTAAGAATTTAATTAAAGAAATGGAAATTTAATTGTTATTTAATTTGATTTTTGTATGGAAATTTGACTTTATAAAATCATAGAAATAAAGGTATTTAAATGATTGTTTTTAAAATGTGAAAATATATGATTTTTATAAGTTAAAATGATTTATATTAAAAGTTAATTATGTGTGAAATTGTAAATAAAACTCTGAATTTGATTTGACAGCATTTTGAAATATAATGTAAAGATATTACACTACAGCATTGGTAAATGTTGTAGTCGTTTTAAATGAACCTAATAGCAAATTTGAACTAAGGGTTATTATAGCACTTTGTTAGTGCTATAGTTGTTAAATTTAACTAAAATTTTAATTGAAACTAAATTAAGATATTACAGCATTTTAAATGTCGTCTTTTGTAAATGAACTGTTTTAAACATAACATTTCGTAGCATTTTCTAAGTGCTGTGAAAGTTGAATTTTCTTTGTTTAATAAATTCAAATGAATAAATGATCTTTGAAAAAAGATTAAATTTTGGAAATTAAATATTTAATTATTAAATATAATGAATTGACTTTAAATGATATAAATGGAATAGTTGATTTGGGAAATACAACTATTTTGAAATGTGATTTAATGGTATTTAAATTTAAGTTAAATAAATGATGTTTTGAAATTATATTTTGATATTTTAAAATGAATTTGAAATGATATTAAATCTTGGAATGAATAATTGAAGTTTATATTAGTATGAAAAATATTTGGTTTACTTGTAATTTGAACCTATTTAAAAGATATTAGACTTACGAAATATAGGATAATAAAGCTTTGGAATTTATATTATAATTTGAATAGTTATTTTGTGGATTAAATCTATATTTGAAATTTATAAGATTTGAAATGGTCTATGGAAATTTATTTGAAATAAATGATTGAATTGAATTGAAACTTTGGAAACTGAATACTTGATTTGAAATATAATACTTACACTTTTAAATGAATTTAAATGAATTAATTTATTGGAATATAAATTATTTATAGGTGACTTGAAATGATAATAAATGAAGGATATCTTTGAATTTTAAAAAAAGGTATTTAAAGTTGAATATTTGGATTTGAACTCAAATGATGATTTGAAATGAAGTTTTGAAAGGATATGATATTTTGATATATTAAAATGATTTGAAATGAAGTTTTTGAAAGATATGATATTTTGTTATATTAAATGATTTGAAATGAAGTTTTTGAAAAGATATGATATTTTGATATATTGAAATGATTTGAAATGAAGTTTTGAAATGATATGATATTTTAAATATATTGAAATGGTTTGGAATTGATTTAATCTTTATTTTGATAAAGATTTGGATTTGAAATGATATTCTATTTTGAAGTATAAATTATTTTTAAATTATAACCACGGGTTATAATAACGATTGGTTGTTAAAGAGACCGGGATCAGATATGGACATACTCTCTATCGATACCGAAAACCACTTTGACAACTGTGTACGCGGTGGAGTTTCCAGAATGAAGTAGGATGGTGGAGACGATCCTAAGGTATATACGTGGACCCAACTCCCGTGAGTTGGCATAAGGTGGCTAAAACAGGAGCGATTGACGGACCAAGGAGGTAGCACCTCTGATCGGACACACTTCTTCGATACCATTCTATTACTTGTGATTGATTTGGTGCGCACCCTTGATTTGGGAGTGTTGTTCGAGGTGGGCGGTAGTGGCTGCTATGCGTCACCACCAGTCCGGATGCGTAATTGGTATATCTACTCTGGCATTGCCTTGTGTGCCGTGTCACCTACCATATCGAGCCCACTACGATTTTGGTTTAAAGATCCGACCGCGTTAAGGTTCACCATCCCCTTAACGCTATTTTCTATATAATCATACTTTACTGATTAGACACTACTGTATATAGCGTATATTACTATATAGTAAATAGTTTAACGGATTCTTAGAGGATGGGCGGTCCCAAGCATCTTCTAAGTTACTTATACCTTTATTACAGTTCACTTGAGTTAGTTTACATTATATAAGTATATATTGTCCTGACTCGAGTGTTTTGTGTTTTGCTTTACGCTCGGGTCAGCCTGAGTTATTCACAGATTTGGATTTCCGCTCTCTTGGAGATTTGAATCGCTGGAGATTATCTGCTTATCTTGTCCTATCTATTTCAGTTCTGTTGTTCTATTCAGCTTGTACTTGGTTATCATATTTAGACTTCTGTTGTATTTTATTTCTTCTGTTGTATCTTATTTAACTCTAATATATTTACATAGTAGCTTCATGAACTACTATCTCTTTTACTTCCGATGCATTATTATTACTCTGTGTCTGTGATCTGTGATTTTATTTACTGTATATTCTGAGATTTGCCAAATTTTATTTACAACGCGGCATTTTAAGCAATTCAAGTCCGACATGTGTGGATGCGAATGGTTGAAAATAACGGGTCGTTACAGTTGGTATCAGAGCTTTGGCTTTGAGGCAAAACTCAGCATATGGAGTAGATTTATTTACAGAATCACTTTCGTTCGAGTTTGAATCTTTTCCTCTTGATTCGAATTTCCTTTGAATTTTTGGAACATTCCCTGCGGTTCCAAAATCCATTCTTGTCCCTCACTATTAATCTTCTTTTGATTCTTTAGTATCCCATAACTCCACTTCGAATGAGTTTTATAGTGAATTGGCGGCCTCGCCAACACTCTAATGACTTGTAAAAATGGAAACTCCTTTACTATTAGCATCGATTCACCAGAGATTTATATCTATCCTTGGTTTAGATGCTAATATCTTTTATTGTTCCAAACTCTATCTTTTGAGATCGGATGTAGATTTACCCCAGAAAAATCCACATTTGATCTTATTCATTAAGTCACGGTTGACCCGGTTAAGGTTGCCCGCGATTTATCTAAGCTTATCCGTCTTCATATTTTGTTAATTAATCATCTTGTCTTTGTTTCCAAAATATCTCCAAACATTTTGAATTGTACTTGTAAATCTATGTTTGTTTTATATATTGTGTTGTTTGAGTTGTTGATGTTGATTTGGGCTTCCGATCGATTCGTCTGATCAACGCTATCAATAGGATTTCTAAAAACACTTTGACAGAACAAACTGACACAATATTATTTTAAAATTTTGTTAATGAAATAAATTTTGATATAAGTAAATATTATGGAACTTAATAAATTGATTTAAATTGATTATTTGAAATGATAATACTTGATTTATCATTATATAAATGAATTTATAAATAGTTGTCTATAAATTTGATTTGGGAACTGAAATGAATTTAAATCAAGAATTTGAGAATTTAATTTCCGATGGTTTCAAACTTTGTGTTTAAAGCTTTAAAAGGATATATTATTTAAAGTATTTTTGAATAGAAATTTGTTTCCAAAGAATTTTAACGTTTAAAAAAATCATGGCTCTTCTCTTTGTCACTGGAAAATAATTTCGGTGATGACTGCAGCATCATCGACGTTCATTTTCGAGTTTCGAAGTGAAGAAACCATTCTGTAGTCTTGCTACAGCTTCGTTTTGGGAAACTTGATTGATATGAATTTCTAAAATATGATTTGATTTATAAAATATATAGATATATGATTTAAATTTGATTTGACAAATTATGTACATACATTTATTTATCTCTAAATGGTTTGAAAGGAATCGTAAATTTTATTCTTAAAATTTTATCTTAAAGATAATTTCAGTTATAAAAAGAAAATCAAAATTTTTGAATAGATAATTCAAGCTTGAAATGATTGAATTAGGATGTTTATAGTGTATATTAATTTTAGAAAGTTTTATTTGTATAATTCTCAATTGCATTCCAATATAAATTACCTTAATTTTTAGAAGTTAACAATGTAATTGGATAACATACAATAAAAAAAGATTTTTATAAATAAAATTTGAGTGGTTATAATAAATATTATACACTTCAATTTTAGTTATAAAAGATTAACAAAGGTAAATAGAATAAAGGGTTAATTGAATAATCTATAATATAAATGATGTTAAAGGAACTAAAAATAAATTAAAGCAGTTATAATAAGTGTAAGTATATTTAACATAGGTGATAAAATAGATTGAGAGGGATAAATTTAATTTTAATTAGGAATAAAGAGGAATTAAATCTATTAAGTACATTATGAGTATAATAATGATTTTTCCAATCCATGATTTCAGAAATTGTTAGTTTAAGAAAATTGGATGATAAGATAATGTAATTAGAGGTAGTTAAGATTTATTTAACTTGTGAAAAATTAATTATCAGTTAAGCTGAAACCACAGAAATTTCAAACCTATTATCTTATTTTGTTTTTCAAACTTATTACCTAATTTTGTTTTTTAAACTATCTTTTGGTTGTTCTTATTTTTCCTTATCTTGAAACAGACTAGTATAGGCCTCTTCCTATAATCTTTCTATTTGAAATCTTTCTATAATCTTTAATAATCTTTGCTACTCATTTTGAATCTGAGCACAGCTTTCATCCACAGACCGTCAGTCAAGTGGAAAGAGTGAATCAGATTTTATAGGATCTTTTCGTGCTGGTGTTCCTGATTCTGGAGAATCTTGGAAAAATCACCACCACCTTGTTAAACTTACCTATAACAATAGTTGTCAGGTATAATCTCATCTCCTTGTCATCCTATCTTAATCTTATTTCACTTTATCTTTTTCTATGCTTTCCCGTACCTCATTCCTTTTCCGGGACGAAACGTTTTGAGTGGGGGAGAGTGTAACAACCCTAGATTCTTGTATATTATTTAAATTGGACTTTCTTTTATTTTTAAATTATTTTAAATTTATTTTATTTCAAACATTTCATTTTAATATATAAATGATGATTATTAAGTGAATTATTGTTTCAAACTAGTATAAATTGGATATTTCACTGAAAAGTGAAATTCTGGTCAAACTGTTCAATCTTTGACTTTTAAACTTCAAATTTAAATTATATAAAATCTTAAATTTTATCTTTTATTATGAAAATATATGTAATAACTTGAACACTTCTTTTTGTTTCGTTGAAAACGGAGTTAAACTGTAAAAGTTATGTATATTTCAATATTGAGTGCAATTTGTTTTATTCTGCAATTTTGTTATTTTAAATTTGTATAAATAATACTTTCTTTGTCATATTTTATTTTAATATGTGTTAATATGTTATTTTATGTATATTTTATCTTTTAAAAATTTTAAAGTGATAATATAATTTGTCCAAAGTTTACTTGAATTTGTTTCAATTTATAATGCCTAGTTTCCATTTTTCTGCTATTTTCTTCATTAAAATTATATTTAATTAAAATTTATTTATTTATTTTGTGAATTCATTTTTATTTTGTGTTCTTATCTTTATTTTTAAATACTTTTAAAGTACATAAAAATTTTCCAAAGTTCATTGCATTTATTTTCAAATTTTCTAGACTAGTTTGCAATTTTGTGCTATTTTCTTATTTTAACCTTATATAATTAATAAATATTTATATATATTTTATATTTTGTTATATTTTCTAATTTGTGACTTAATGTATTATTATTTTCAGTAATATAAACTTATATAAAGAAATTAAAAGAAATTTGAAAGGTTATGACTTTTGATTTGCCTAAGGCCTTTTATCTTCCAACCTTTCACATTTGTAACTTACCTTTTCATCAATTAGCCTTTACTATCCACATCTTTCAGCTGCATACTCTATTTTCTATTCACGTACATTCATTTTCATTTCTGAAACAAAAGAATTTCGGCCATGGCTATTGAGGAAAGCTTGGGTAATGATTTTCAACTTTTTCTTATCCTTTTTCTACTTGTTTACATTGATTTTTGCACTTGCTCTCTTCTTCTAGGCTTGGCTCCTCCTCAACCAGATCTGACCTGACCTCCACCACCCCCTTCCTCTGACCATCACCCATCCTACTACCTCTCCATTTCAGGCCGAGACAATCCAAGGTGAAGACCACCACAAAATCCACCAAAAACCATCACAAACTATCACTTATGGCCTAGAATTGTCATCTCCTCCTTCTACCACCATTTGCCGCCACTACCTCCACCACCACCACCTCTGACCTGACCTCCACCCTCTGCCACATCACCCACCACCACCTGCACCACTGGTTGGGCCCACCTAGCCTCTGGCCGAATACATTAGGAGCTTAGAGATGTAGCTGTTGCCTTGTAGTTGCCTTGAAATTGTATAGTTTTGCACCTAGATCACAACCCACCTTCAAACCCATGTGTAGGCCGACCCTTGCACACCCAAACCTGACCCAATTCAATGAGTTAGCTGAGCCTAATCACTGCCTAACTGAAGTACATGAGGTTGAGAACAAGTGCAATTCATTCGATGTTGTTTTGGGCTTTGAATTCTAATGTTATTTGATGTCTAAATCGCGTTGAAACTTACATATATTTGTATTGTTTTGTGTAAAATTTTGAACAAGGCTATTAGCTTTGGCTCTCCACTCTCAAATCATATTCGTGTTGTCGTGCCTTTGAAGCTTCTCTGTTGTGTGTTGTTGTTTGTCATCTCCAGCTAATACAGGTGAGTTATTCTCACCTGACAATATGTACTTATATAACTGATAAACCGACATCATTTGAATCTGTAATGTATATCATCATGTTATATATGCTTATATTATTATCATATGATGTTCACACATGCTTATACACCTGTTATCTCTTATGTTACTGTTATATCATGCTATTCTGTTATTTATATCAGTTTATCACACTGGAAGTTCCCTGTAGATTAGAATCACTATGGGTTGAAATGATACATACCCGAACGGACTTTAGAATAAGGGAAAATCGTTATGTGCTGAAATGATAGGCCTGAGCGGTTTTCAAATTCATTTATTTTACTTGGGATTGCGGGTTTGAAATGATAGAACCCGGTTTTTCTTTGTAAACTGCGGATTAAAATGATACATATCCGTATCACTTGACCTAGGCTAGAAAATTATATACAGACCCGTGGTTTATATATTTTTCTGAAAATTTTAAAATATTTTAAAATTGTAAATATTCTGATATTTTGATTTAAACTTTACTAAAATGATTTCTATAAAATATTTGTGATTTTCTACAAATTAAATAAGTGAATTAAGTAAATGGTGAAGTAGAATTTGAAATATAGGTTAATTTTGGAATTTATGATTTTGTTTATAAATGGAATTTATGTAAAGTAAGAATATATGACAAATTTTGATTTAAAAATGAATTTAGTGATTTTATTAAGTAATAATAATTTTTAAAAGTGTTAATGATTTTGTATAAATTAAAATATGGAATAAACGAATATTTAAGATGAATTTGGAAATATAACTTAAATTGAATTTTGTGAAATTTGTTTAAAACTGAATTTTTAAATTAAGTAAAATAAATGGAAATAAGTTATATTTTGGAAATTTAAACTTAGTTGTTAAGTTAAGAATTTAATTAAAGAAATGGAAATTTAATTGTTATTTAATTTGATTTTTGTATGGAAATTTGACTTTATAAAATCATAGAAATAAAGGTATTTAAAGGATTGTTTTTAAAATGTGAAAATATATGATTTTTATAAGTTAAAATTAGTGGAAAATAGGCACAAGGACAAATTTTCATAAAAATTTTGGCTGAAGGACAACAAGTTTCATTTTTAGGCTGAAGGACAAACTTTGAAAGGTAATTAGGCTAAAGGACAATGCTAAATACAACTAGCATTTTGTACAATGTAAAACTGGATATAATGCTAGTTATAATTTGCATTTTGTACAATGTTTGCACTGTACAAAATGCTACTATATTTAGCATTGTCCTTCAGCCTAATTTTCTTTCAAAGTTTGTCCTTCAGCCCAAAAATGAAACTTTGTGTCCTTCAGCCTAATTTTTTTTCAAAGTTTGTCCTTATGCCTAATTCCCTCTTAAAATTATTTATATTAAAAGTTAATTATGTGTGAAATTGTAAATAAAACTCTTGAATTTGATTTGACAGCATTTTGAAATATAATGTAAAGATATTACACTACAGCATTGGTAAATGCTGTAGTCGTTTTAAATGAACCTAATAGCAAATTTGAACTAAGGGTTATTATAGAACTTTGTTAGTGCTATAGTTGTTAAATTTAACTAAAATTTTAATTGAAACTAAATTAAGATATTACAACATTTTAAATGCTATCTTTTGTAAATGAACTGTTTTAAACATAACATTTCGTAGCATTTTCTAAGTGCTGTGGAAGTTGAATTTTCTTTGTTTAATAAATTCAAATGAATAAATGATCTTTGAAAAAAGATTAAATTTTGGAAATTAAATATTTAATTATTAAATATAATGAATTGACTTTAAATGATTTAAATGGAATAATTGATTTGGGAAATACAACTATTTTGAAATGTGATTTAATGGTATTTAAATTTAAGTTAAATAAATGATGTTTTGAAATGATATTTTGATATTTTAAAATGAATTTGAAATGATATTAAATCTTGGAATGAATAATTGAAGTTTATATTAGTATGAAAAATATTTGGTTTACTTGTAATTTGAACCTATTTAAAAGATATTAGACTTATGAAATATAGGATAATAAAGCTTTGGAATTTATATTATAATTTGAATAGTTATTTTGTGGATTAAATCTATATTTAAAATTTATAAGATTTGAAATGGTCTATGGAAATTTATTTGAAATAAATGATTGAATTGAAACTTTGGAAACTGAATACTTGATTTGAAATATAATACTTACACTTTTAAATGAATTTAAATGAATTAATTTGTTGGAATATAAATTATTTAAAGGTGACTTGAAATGATAATAAATGAAGGATATCTTTGAATTTTAAAAAATGGTATTTAAAGTTGAATATTTGGATTTGAACTCAAATGATGATTTGAAATGAAGTTTTGAAAGGATATGATATTTTGATATATTAAAATGATTTGAAATGAATTTTTTGAAAGATATGATATTTTGTTATATTAAATGATTTGAAATGAAGTTTTTGAAAAGATATGATATTTTGATATATTGAAATGATTTGAAATGAAGTTTTGAAATGATATGATATTTTAAATATATTGAAATGGTTTGGAATTGATTTAATCTTTATTTTGATAAAGATTTGGATTTGAAATGATATTCTATTTTGAAGTATAAATTATTTTTAAATTATAACCACGGGTTATAATAACGATTGGTTGTTAAAGAGACCGGGATCGGATATGGACATACTCTCTATCGATACCGAAAACCACTTTGACAACTGTGTACGCGGTGGAGTTTCCAGAATGAAGTAGGATGGTGGAGACGATCCTAAGGTATATACGTGGACCCAACTCCCGTGAGTTGGCATAAGGTGGCTAAAACAGGAGCGATTGACGGACCAAGGAGGTAGCACTTCTGATCGGACACACTTCTTCGATACCATTCTATTACTTGTGATTGATTTGGCGCGCACCCTTGATTTGGGAGTGTTGTTCGAGGTGGGCGGTAGTGGCTGCTATGCGTCACCACCAGTCCGGATGCGTAATTGGTATATCTACCCTGGCATTGCCTTGTGTGCCGTGTCACCTACCATATCGAGCCCACTACGATTTTGGTTTAAAGATCCGACCGCGTTAAGGTTCACCATCCCCTTAACGCTATTTTCTATATGATCATACTTTACTGATTAGACACTACTGTATATAGCGTATATTACTATATAGTAAATAGTTTAACGGATCCTTAGAGGATGGGCTGTCCCAAGCATCTTCTAAGTTACTTGTACCTTTATTACAGTTCACTTGAGTTAGTTTACATTATATAAGTATATATTGTCCTGACTCGAGTGTTTTGTGTTTTGCTTTACGCTCGGGTCAGCCTGAGTTATTCACAGATTTGGATTTCCGCTCTCTTGGAGATTTGAATCACTGGATATTATCTGCTTGTCTTGTCCTATCTATTTCAGTTCAGTTGTTCTATTCAGCTTGTACTTGGTTATCATATTTAGACTTCTGTTGTATTTTATTTCTTCTATTGTATCTTATTTAACTCTGATATATTTACATAGTAGCTTCATGAACTACTATCTCTTTTACTTCCGCTGCATTATTATTACTCTGTGTTTGTGATCTGTGATTTTATTTACTATATATTCTAAGATTTGCCAAATTTTATTTACAACGCGGTATTTTGAGCAATTCAAGTCTGACATGTGTGGATGCGAATGGTTGAAAATAACGGGTCGTTACAAAAATATTGTGTATGAGAGAGTATATTATACTAAAAATTTGTACATGAGAGTGTATAAAAATTTTATTAAAAATATTGTAGGAGAAATTGTAATAAGTTGTACTATTATACTATTGAAATTCTATATTGAAATAAAATAGCTATTCGTTTATTCTTTTGTGTATTTTCTTTATGTGATCTTTTAATCTGCATAATACCTCAATGTAACTCACAAAAAGTTAACAGAATTTGATAAGAAAAGTAAATTAAAATAAAACAAGGACTAAAAAGGAAATTTATATAAACGTCTGAATTTGGATACGAAACTTGTACCATTGCCTTTGCAGCAATTTTCTAAATGATTTTCATATATTTTGTCGTAATTCGAGTTATTTTGGGGATGTTATAGGCATTAGAACAAATTAAAACTTTAAAAACTAAAATTAACAAATTTATAAAGCCATCGGTCGACCCAAATGGGGTTAAGGTCGACCAGTAGCGGTCGACCTAGGCATAGGGATGGTATACCCGAACGCATGTTAAATCGAGAATAATTTGATTTACAAAGATGATGTAAACGGCTGAGATGCATTGCTTGCAAGTGAAGTGTTAGATGAGTGGTCCAGATTCTATGAGAATATCACCTATGTTAATCTAATGGCCTAAAATCTAACCTTACCTCTATAAATATATGACTAATGAAACCCTAATTCTCTAATGAAATTTACAATAACTAAACTCTGTTCAATTTTTCCCTAAAACCATAATTTCTAAAATTCCTAAAATCAAATCTATTAGACCTAAGAGGCTAAAGCAAGTAGATAAGGGCGGATATAGACGATCTAAGGAGGAGCAATCAATCTGTGAGCCAAATTGTCAAGTGCAAGCATTAGGAAGAGCTTAGGCTTGAGGTAAGTAGGCACAAACTTTATAGTTTGATTAGTGTAATTAAATTTAAATTATTCTAATTAGTTAGGATGTTAGAAACCTTGAATTTAATATGTTGAATTTAAATTGAATGTGCTTAAAACCTAGATTTGAATCTAAAACCCTAGAAATAAAAATATAGTAAATTGGTAATGTAATTACCTGTCTAAATACTTGTTTTAATATATAATATCAAGCCCTAAGCGCAGAAACCCTAAATTGAATTATAAGAACATTTATCTAATCATTAGTAAAGTTAGGGTTAATTGAATATGCTAAACGACATGAATTAAGAACATAAACGAATTGGAAAAAAGTACAAAACCCTAATTTTTCATCGTGGCCGGTCAATTTGGGATTTCTAATGGTCGACCTTGGGTTACCTAGGGCCGACCGGTCAGAACTAAAATTATGTAACTTGAACCTAGGCCTAAGGCCCAAATTAAATAATAAAATTTATATAATTTAGTTGGAAATTATATAAATTATGGACTGTTTGATTGAGCTAATTTGGACTAAGTATACACATTTAAGAGGATAGGGAAGTTGGTTCCTTATCAAACTGGCTAGGACGATGTATTTCACAATGTTTGATATTGGTATGGACGAATATATTTCAAAGTGGTTGATTTGGCATGGGCGATGTATATCGAATACATAGAGTTGATTAAGGCAATTTATTTCGCATAGGCTCAGGGATGTTCCATACGGGTGGGCGCAGCACTGTCGGAGATACTTTCTAAAAATGTCTAGTACTAACGGGAGACCCAAATATGAACTTTTTTTGCTGCAACATGGTACGGGTCGACATCGGTGCGGTACAATAAGTGGTTATAAGTATGAGGAAAATCGAGGCCTGATACTAACAGGAGTTCCTATGAGATGGACCTCAATGTGGTACAATAAGAGGCATTTTGCCACTATGATCAAAAGATGAACATAGGTGCATACAATGAGTCATTATGCAAGTTTGCATTTTCGATGTTCTCCTCTTCATGTATAGTGCTAATGTAGTTCTGATAGGATAGTGTTCCCATTTTGGTCGATCGTTAGTGTGAAGTTCAATCAGTAGGTTCGAGCTATTGCGATAGATAGAAATCCTTAGGAGTTGACCTTTGGAGTTCGCGGGCACTTGCTATACACCCTATATCACTTAAAGTAGATTTAAAGTTAATTATACGTAATCATTACATGTTAAAAAAGTTCCCGTTCACCAGACTTTTGTCTGACCAATTCCTTTTCCATCTTTTTCCCACCACAGGTGGACATAGAAGTATGTGATTTGCTTGTTTTGAGTACTTGGAGAGAGTCATGCTTTTCTTGGATTCTTCTTTACTACATCTTCTCTTCATTTATCATTTTACCATATCTCTATAGCTATTTTCTTGTATCAGACTTCGAGGGATTTTTTGCTATGTACTCAGATTTTGATTACGTAATATTATTTTTCTGAGACAATGATTTTATATTTTCTAAGACTGATACTTTCTGTGATATTTACATGCTTATTTTATTCCGCTATGAGTTGTGAAAGTTTAGTTCATCTTAGATTATATTTTCTTGTCTTAGTCTTTGGATTGTTTAAGTTTTAACCCGACGATCCGCATTTACTGGCATGATGCATTTGGAGCAAGTCGAGAGGTGTAGGTTGTCATAATTAAAATCAGAGCCTAGGTTCAATGTTCCTTACGATTAGGAACGTATTGAGAGACATATTTTGAATAGTTTTAAAAATAAATATGGTTTCAAAAATGGATTTCTAAAGGTTCTCCAAAATGTTTTCAGGAATGGTCTTTTTAAAAGTATGTATATATATAAAACTAAAGTATTTCAATAAGCCATTTAAATTTTCATACCCAAAAATCCCTCCTATTTTGCTTATGTTATCTCTTATCTCTTAATCATGTTTATGATATCTATGGAAGTTACTAATATAATTCTTAACATTCATAGATAGAAGATGTTTGATCTTGTAGGTTCTGGCTCAGGCAACACAGCCGAAATCTCCGGTACGAACATTTCCACACAGTTTTATTAGTATCTTCGGTTACGGGATAGGCCAACCTCAATCCTATTAGAGAGCCTATGGAAGGACTGACAGGTGGGGTTCTGGCTTGCCCACCTACTGCCCAAGATTTTACTAAACTATGAAAATATTTTTCTAGTCTTGAAGGCAAGATAAATATGGAGATGGTGTCTTACATGGATTTTGAGAGCATGGATCCGCACTTGTGAGAGGATATTCAGTCTGATTGGCTTGATGGATGTTGTGAGGAGGAAGTTAGCTACCTGGCAGTTGCAAGATGAGGCGTTAAGCTGGTGGAAAGTTATCGAGGTTGTGGCTAATAGGAATGATATTACTTGGGATGATTTTCGTAGGAGATTTGAGATAAAGTTCCTTTCTAGAGCAAACGAGGGCATTCAACTAGAGAAGTTTATCCATCTCAAGCAGGGAGATATGACAGTCAATGAGTATGTGAATCAATTTAATGAGCTAGTTAGGTTTGGTATGGAGTTGATTAGCACACCATATAAGAAAGATTTTAAATTTGTTAAGGTACGGAATAAGCCACTTCAGTATTTAGCTGTGAGTCATATTCCGATGGGTGCTACCTAGAGGGACTTGTAGATGGCTTTAATCACTACTATTGATAAGAAGAAAGTGAAGAAGGAGGCTCTGAAAGTTGAAGAGAAGGGTTACCAGTAGTGTAAGAAGAAGGAGGATTTGGACTGAAGGGGAAGATTTAGTTAAAGGACTTGAGATGCAATAGGTGTGGCAGACAAGGACATTTTGCTAAGGATTGCAAGGTGGATTCCTCCAAGATGAAGTGTTATGACTGTGATCAGTTTGGGCATATGAAGAGAGCTAGCATCGCATCATCAAGAGCTTCTACTTAGACTTATACTCAGGCGGTTCTGGCATATGCACTAGAGGTAGTAGCCATCTCGAGTACACAACTAGTCATAGACAAGGGCAAGAAAGTGGTGATCGAAGGTGTGTTGATTCTTTCCGTTTTACCTATTCATGCATTATTTGAAACTATGGCTTCACATTCTTTTATTTCTAGTAAACTTCTTGATGACTTGCACTTAGACACTAGTATTGTCACAGACCCTATAGTTGTGTCAAACCAATAGGGTGATCAGCCTATTTATCTATGTTGTGTAGGGGTTTGATATTGTTTATCTTAGGTGTTGAGTTTGATTGTGATGCCTCTGTATTAGGATTCTCTAGGTTTTGATTGATATTAGGAATGGACTAGATGACTGTATGGCACTATTTTAGACTGCGATAAAAAGGTTGTTAGGTTGTGCACATATAGTGGCCATACACGGGTTCATTGCGACCCTCAGGGATCTGATTTGTTGACCTACTTATATTTGTTCGACCTATCACATAACGAGCTTACTGAAATGCTTGTAGTTAGAGATTTCCATGATGTTTCTGCTGAGGTTACCGGTCTCCTATCCTAGAGAGAGATCGAGTTTACGATCTATCTTATTGAGAATGCTAGACTTGTTGCCTTACCGCTAAGGCATATAGCTCCTAAGGAAAGACGCAAGTTCAATAAGCAGGTTAATCAACCGTTGGAGAAGGGTTTTATTAGGAGGAGAATTTTTCAATAGGGAGCACCAGTCTTCTTTGCCACCAAGGTGGATGGTTCTCTTAGACACTGCGTCGATTACATGGTGCTTAATAAACTGAAAAAGAAGAATCGTTATCCTTTACTCTGCATAGACGATCTCTTTGATCAATTTTTTGGATTTAGAGTGTTCTCTCGGTTGGATTTAGCTACCGAATTACATCAACTGCGCATAGCCAAGGACAATATTCAAAAGACAGTGTTCCATATTTCCAGTGAATGATATTCTTGTATACTCAAGGAGTGAAGAGGTGCATGCATTGCTTTTGAAGGAGGTGCTCAAGACACTCCATGCACATATGCTTAAGGTGAAGTTTTCAAAGTACCACTTTAGAGGGAGGGGGTATGCTTTTTGGGACACATCATCTCAGAAAGTGGCTTAGCATTTGACCCTAGTATGGTGGCAGCAGTTCACGATTGGCATGTTTCGAAGAATGCCACAAAGGTGAGGAAGTTTCTTGGTCTAGCGGGTTATTATTCGAAGTTCATTAAGGACTTCGCGAAGATCTCTACTCCACTGACCGGACTTGCCAAGAAGAATCTTCTCTTTTCTTAGTATGCGAGATGTGAGGATGCTTTCATTAGGTAGAAGGAGGCATTGACTAGTGCGCAAGTGTTAGTATTGTTGTATGGGACGAAGTCATTTAAAATTTATACCGATGGCTGTGGTACGGGGTTGGGCATGGTATTGATGCAAGAAGGTAGGGTAGTGTGTTATGTGAGTCGACAGCTGAAGGCCCATGAGAGGAACTACCGTACATATGATCTTGAGTTAATGGCTATTGTTTTTACAGTAAAGTCTAGGAGGCATTGAAATGACCCTCCTCTTTCTACCTTAATTTCATAAGGATTTTTTTTTACTTCATCAAAGGGAATTTAAATCAAATAGAAATCAAAATGCCATACAAGTTATTGACATAGCTACTTATTTCTTTTCTAAATAGGCAAATTAGGCAAAATCAGCAGTTCAGACGTCTAAATTCTTATGACAGGCGTCTAAACTTAATCCCAGACGTCTAACTAATTATGACAGACGGCTCAGAGATTCAAAATTGAAACAGAGAGAAAAAGACATTTTGAACTAAATTCAGACATCTAAATTTTTGTGACAGACGTCTACATTTTACCTTAGACGTCTAAATTATTATGACTGACGTCTAAGTTTAATCTTAGACGTCTAAATTAATATGACTGTCGTCTAAATTTGATCTCTATGAACATGCATATGCACATTCAATTTATATGTGTCTGGATGTCCACCTACATTCATTTGCACTTTTAAGTTTGATTTTAACTTCCTTTGAACTATCAGAGTCATTTTTTTTCCTTTCAAACAATTCAACCAGGATCCAAAACTTTTACCAATATAAATATATCAGTGCATCCCTAGTAATATACACATACATGTGAGGATGTACGTGTTTATCTTTGTGGAATATGCGATTATATGATCGTTATATAGTTTTTGTTTGATGATAATAAACATATATATTCATACAAATGTATTTGATATTGTACTATTTCATACTTCACAGAATAAATGACAATATACTGAATAAAATTAAATAACAACGGAATTTGGAATTCAAAAAGAAATTTTATTCATATCATTGTCATTACAAAGTTTTTGAATAGTACACACTCACACTCTCACAATAACTGTACAATTTTCTGAATACATCACAACTCGATTTTACATCATTTCCTCACTACATTTCGCTCACACTCATATTTGATCTTCAACTATATTCCAGTCCGGATTCCAGCATTTGAGCAATCTACAAAAATAGTTTCAAACGCAGTAAAATTGAAAAAGAAATATTTTTGCAAATTCAATTTGAAAGAAACGATGATTTTGAAAATATTGTTTGCCTCAGTTATTTGGGTTGTTCGTCATCATTTTTGACTGTGCAATATATGTGCATATCAGTTTTTTTTTCAGGGACAGTCTCGAGTGGCTGCGATACACACGCATACATTTGTACACGTGTGCACCGCCTCGCCAACTCGAGTGCACAAGGTCAAACCTCGACAGGTTCAACTCAAGTTCATCATCACATAATCAAACTGCAACAAGACAAGGCACTATCACTCAAGACCAAATCCAACTCAAACAAGTAAACTGGCCATGACAGTGAAACAGACGCAAATGCCAAATCAAAGAACTCGAGAGACACAGCATGAATCAAAGGCAAAGAAGATACACAATGCACCAAATCAGACTAGAGAAAAATGTACAAAACCAATGAAAACAAGCTCAAAACAGTCTACAAGATTGTACATGCCACTCAGTAAAGCTACAACAAGCTATGGTGCATTTACAACTACAATATGGACACAACAACAACTACAACAGTGAATGCAAATGGGGTGCAGACCCGAACCAGATGAACATCAATAAAGCCACTGCAACCATGTGCAAGTACATAGTGTACAACAGGTGATATTACAAGAATGAACAATATCAGAGAAGAATATCACAGAGAAAATAATTCACAGAGAAGAGGATAGCAATGTCGAAGAGTATGCTACAGAAAAAAAGTCAAAGCCAATAATCTCAAAATCAAGTCAGCCCAGAAAATATATACGAATATATACGCATATGGAACAGGTCAGAGACGTGGTGAATGACTCAAATTCAACACCGTGGAGATCAAGCAAATATATACGAAAAATATACGTATATGAACAAGTCAAGGAAAATCGCAATCATCCAACAATGATCAAACGGCCAAAGCACATATTTTGAAACAATCAGACGAACGAAAATTATGGAGTTTGACTCCTATATAAACCAACATCATCATCGGCAAAAAGGTATGAGCTTCAACGACAAATCATACGAACGCAAAATAACCTTAATCATCATCGGCATCCAAGGCAATCGAGTTCAATCAAGTAATAACCAGCATAGCAAAAGCAAAAATCACGTACCAGTATCACATACGAACTCGAGAGGAGGAACCGCAAGCATCAACATCACATTCGACAGAGCAACGAAGCTTCAAGTCGAAGCCCTAATTCAGAGCAACAAACTTCCATCAATCGACAGAGACGAAGCCGAAGTCCAATTCGCAAGAGCTACAAAGAATCGACTTCGCCAGAGATCCAAAACCCTAAAGCTTCAAACTTGCCAGAGCAAGTGATAAAGAGGAACGGACTAACCGCAAGACAAGAACGACCAGCAATCGATCGAAGAGCCGAAGCCCTAATTTCTCCAGATCGCAAGCCACCATTTTTTTCTTCAGAGAAAATTAAGGAACGGGTTAAAGAATAAAGGAAATAGGGCCGGCCGGTTTTGTTTAGGGTTAGGGATAGTATTAATTAAAAGGGTTTTAAAAAAAGGTTACTTTTGTTAAAGGATTTTAATTTTAAAAGATAAATTATTTAAAGTCCTTTGTTTTTGAAAGTTTTTAAAATAGGATTTTGAAAATTCGAGATTAACTCCTCTAGGATATTTTTTCTTTGCTTCGAATTTTCAAATCAAATTTTATTGAGCAAAAAATTGTTTAATCAAGTCTATATTTTAATTTTTGCTCCGGTTTTCAAATCAGCAGTTTGTTTTTATTTTTCCAATCAAAAGCAGGGTTAATCACCACCTAGGGTTTAGGTGTTGTCAGATTGTCTAGTTAGAATTAGTTCAGTAAGCAGGGGTTGCGAGTTTGCAAAATTCTACAGGCGGGAGCAGAGTGCGGGAGCAGAGTTCGCGAGTAAGCAAAGCTCTATAGGCGGGAGCAGAGTTCGCGAGTAAACGAAGCTCTATAGGCGGGAGCAGGGGTTGCGAGTCTATTAGAGTGTTTGTGAGCGGGAGCGAGTGTTTGCGAGTCTAGTAGAGTGTTTGTGAGCGGGAGCGTGTCTGCGAGTGTCTGCGAGTCTGTGAGAGTGTTTGTAAGCGTGAGACTGTTTAATTCTAATAGAAATCTGGGAATGCAGCAGTAGGCAGGGTTTGCCGAAGCTGGGTAAATTTTGTGTGTGATTTACTTTTCTGCATATTTACTTATCTGCTATTTGTTTCTGTGATTGAATCTGTTTAAATCAAGAAAATTTGTCATAACCCTATTCACCCCCCCTCTAGGGTTATTCTAGATCCTACAAGTGGTATCAGAGCCCGGTATTTTTTCTTTAACTCTAGAGTCATGAATCTATCAAATAATGCTTTTTCGGAGGGGCAATCTATTGTTAGGCCACCAATGTTTAATGGGGATGATTATGCTTATTGGAAAGTTAGGATGGGTATTTATCTTAGTTCTGTTGATTATGATGTTTGGGATATTATTGAAACTGGCTATACACCTCCCACTATAACTATTGGTGATACTGAGATTCCTAAACCGAGAGATAGGTGGGATGCTAATGATAAGAAGTTGAAAACCACTAATGCTAAGGCCATGAATGCTCTTATCTGTGCTCTTGATAAAACTGAATTTAATAGAATTTCTCATTGTAAAACAGCACAGGAAATTTGGCATACTTTGGAGGTGACACACGAAGGAACTTCTCAAGTCAAAGAGTCTCGTCTAGCCCTGTTCAGCAATGAATACGAGAACTTTGTGATGGACAAAGGCGAGAGCATAAAGGATATGTTTGGACGCTTCTCAACCTTGGTGTACAATGCTAGAGCGCTTGGAAAGGTATTCTCTGAGGTAGAGCTGGTGAGGAAGATTCTACGAGTCTTACCAATGAACTTTGAGGCAAAAGTCACGGCAATACAAGAATCAAACGATTTGAGTAAACTACGCATGGAGGATTTGATCGGAAATTTGATGACGTATGAGCTTGAGTTGAAAGCAAAGGAGGAACGCATCAATTCCGAACCAAAGAAGAAGACGATTGCCTTAAAGAGCAGAGAAGAGAGCGATGAAGAAGAAGTTGATCCAATTGAAGGACTTACAGTGGCTGTCAATAATTTCAGAAGGTGGTCGAAATACAAGCCACGAAAGAAGAAGACCAGTAGTAATACATCTAAAGATTCTGACAACTCTGAAAACGAACTAATCTGTTATAACTGCAACAAGCCTGGTCACTTCAAACAAAACTGTCCACTTCTCAAAAACAACAAAGGAAAGAAAAAGAAGAAAAAGGCCTTCGCAGCAACTTGGGATGATGAGGATGAAGAGGAAGTTTCAACTGATAGCTCAGAGGAGGCTAATCTGTGTCTTACGATAAGATCAGATTCAGAAGCAAGCTCAAAGGAATCAAGATCAGATTCAGAAGTAAGCTCAGAGGAATCCAATGAGGTAAAAAACTACTCTTATAAAGATCTTGTTTATTTGTGCCTCGATCTTACTAAAACTGTTGAAACTCTTGATTCTAAAAATGAAAAACTGAAATCTGATAGGAAAGAACTTGCCCATGAAAATTTTAGGTTAGAATCTGAACTTGAAAAAATTCAAAACCTAGAATGTAAAAACTGTAAAGCTTTAGATTCAGAATTATCTAAACTGAAAAATAGCTTCGAGGATCTTGAAAAAGAAAATCTGAATCTAAAGGAAATTATTGAGACTAGGAAAAAGGATTTTATAAATAGATGCACTACACTTGTGTCTGAAAACTCAACACTGAAAACCAAAGTCCTAGATCTTGAGAAATCACTGAATAACTTTTCTAGAGGAGAAAAATCATTCAATATGTTATTAGGCAATCAACTGTTTGCTAACAACCGAAAAGGGCTAGGTTTTGGTAAATCACAGGTTGACGATAGTGCAAAAGGAAAGGGCATCTTTACTGAATGTGAAATAATTGGACATCATATTGAAAATTGTAGTCATAGGAACAAGAACACAAAATTTATACAAGTTTGGGTTCCTAAGAATTTTACAAACAAACTCAATATCTATTGGAACAAGAATAAAAATACAAAACAAGTTTGGATTCCAAAGGGAGTGTATATTCACAATGCTTCTGTTACTAATGTCATTGGACCTACGAGTTACTCTAGGTCCTCCCTCCCTCTCTCTATATAGATTTGTTGGCAGGCTAGGGAGTAACTAGAATGGTTTCAAGTTTTTGGCTGTTCTAGACATATAACAAGTGATAATTTGAAGCTCCTTAGCCTAGAGAATTTTAGAGAATTGAATTGTGATCATGGAAGACAACCGCAAGTATAATTGATAAAGACTTTGCTAGCACATCAAGGGTCCTTGAGTCAATTCACATAGATTTACTTGAACCAAATGAATTTGCAAGCTTGAATGAAATTCGTTATTGTTGATTGATGATTCTTCTTGATTTACATAGGTTTATCTCTTAACCAAAAAGTCTGAATTTTTGATTATTCAAAGAGTACAAAACTTGTTAAAATGGGTCTCCACAAAACTATTCGTTATTTTTCTGCCACTAACAATCATGGACCTATATAGGTCACATAAATCTTTTCGTGCAGGTGAGATGGCAAGCAGAGGAACAATAATAGTGTTACTCGGACTCAGACTGTTCTAAGGACACAACGGATGACTAAGCGAGATCCTCAGCCCAACGTAAAGGTGACAGAATCACCATGAACAACTTTGAGAAATATCGTAAAGGTAAAACAGGTATTGGTATATTTGAACGGTATATCAAAGGTGATTATCTGCACCATAATATTGAATCAAAATCAGTCAATATTGAGATAATAATTTTTGACTCTGATTTATTCAAAACTGTTGGCCAATCATGTCAATAACACTATGCTTGAAAATCCTTTCCGAATTATTATTTTTTGGATGATAATACTTTTAATTTTGGCTTTACTCACGAGTTTCGATTATTTACACTGCTTCAATTCAAATTCAAAAATGTTGCTAACTCTGTTTATGGTACTCACTTCATGGTCTGATCTATCAAAGTGAATTTGTGATAATTTGGAATAAAATTGAAAAACTCGGATGAGGATCACTGGTAATCTAGTTGATAGAAAAAGTAAGAGTTGAAAGTGATTCTTATTAATTGCATCATTTCTTTCATAGAAAATATCTGCATATTTTTCACTTGAAATAATTTTTATTTTAGCAGATTTTCCTCTTATAAAACCCCTTTGAGAAAATCATCTCTTTTTCATATTTTTAGAGCAGACATTTTGAAATTTTGATTTTATAATCATTCTTGAATTTGATTTTAAATGACTATGTTGACTTATCAAACTCCCTAATGGTTATCGAAAAGATCAATAGTGAATAGAAAAAGTGATGAGTGTCGATATTTTTCATACATTACTCAAGACAGTATATTTAGAAGAATTTCTTTAGAATTTCATAACAAGAGTTATAAAAATTTTTCGTTGGGTAAAAATTCCATGACCATTTCTATTTCTATCATCTTTTCTACCGACCATAACTCATCAAAACTTCATATAGTATGTAAATTTGTGGTAGTTTACAAAGGAGATCATTTGTTCTTCAATTTACAATATCTTCAGATTTGTGAAAGAAATCATTTGTGCTTTAATAAAAATAATATCCAAAGTATTCACTCTCATTTAAAAGTCCTCACGGTCATGCATGGGTGAATTACTTGGATTTTTGATTATGTGCTTCCATACTCATTTAAAAGTCCTCACGGTTATGCATGTATGGAACGCGTATCAAAATTGAGTTTTTAAACTGACAAGTTGATTCTAATCCCATTTAAAAGTCCTCACGGTTATGCGTGATTAGAAGATACTTGAATTTTTTTAAAAATTGTGAATACTACTAATCTCATTTAAAAGTCCTAACGGTTATGCATGGTTAGTAGATATTCAAATTTCCTGAAATAAATATACCGCAAATAGACAAAACTGTATGATTTTTGATGATTTTATCTCCACCATTTCTGAAAGTGGAATATGCGTCTAACGAGAATAATTATGATTTTTGTTTGATTTTTATTGAAATTTGATATTTATATTCAATTGATGTTAATGTTAGATTTATGTCTGTCACTTCATCTCTATTTTTATAACACTGTTATTCTTTTGCTGATAACAAAAGGGGGAGAGAAAAGTTAAGATTTTGTCAAATAAAATCAAGCAAAGAAGTCAAATTTTATTTGTCTATTTATTTGACTATGCATTGATGAAGGGGGAGCTTCTATGCGTTTATAAAGGGGGAGTTTTTGAGAAAATAGGAAGCATTCAAATAGGGGGAGCAAAATTGAATGATCAAATACATTTCACATGTTCAAAATCTTAAATATATGTTTGTTATCATCAAAAGGGGGAGATTGTGGAATATGCGATTATATGATCGTTATATAGTTTTTGTTTGATGATAATAAACATATATATTCATACAAATGTATTTGATATTGTACTATTTCATACTTCACAGAATAAATGACAATATACTGAATAAAATTAAATAACAACGGAATTTGGAATTCAAAAAGAAATTTTATTCATATCATTGTCATTACAAAGTTTTTGAATAGTACACACTCACACTCTCACAATAACTGTACAATTTTCTGAATACATCACAACTCGATTTTACATCATTTCCTCACTACATTTCGCTCACACTCATATTTGATCTTCAACTATATTCCAGTCCGGATTCCAGCATTTGAGCAATCTACAAAAATAGTTTCAAACGCAGTAAAATTGAAAAAGAAATATTTTTGCAAATTCAATTTGAAAGAAACGATGATTTTGAAAATATTGTTTGCCTCAGTTATTTGGGTTGTTCGTCATCATTTTTGACTGTGCAATATATGTGCATATCAGTTTTTTTTTCAGGGACAGTCTCGAGTGGCTGCGATACACACGCATACATTTGTACACGTGTGCACCGCCTCGCCAACTCGAGTGCACAAGGTCAAACCTCGACAGGTTCAACTCAAGTTCATCATCACATAATCAAACTGCAACAAGACAAGGCACTATCACTCAAGACCAAATCCAACTCAAACAAGTAAACTGGCCATGACAGTGAAACAGACGCAAATGCCAAATCAAAGAACTCGAGAGACACAGCATGAATCAAAGGCAAAGCAGATACACAATGCACCAAATCAGACTAGAGAAAAATGTACAAAACCAATGAAAACAAGCTCAAAACAGTCTACAAGATTGTACATGCCACTCAGTAAAGCTACAACAAGCTATGGTGCATTTACAACTACAATATGGACACAACAACAACTACAACAGTGAATGCAAATGGGGTGCAGACCCGAACCAGATGAACATCAATAAAGCCACTGCAACCATGTGCAAGTACATAGTGTACAACAGGTGATATTACAAGAATGAACAATATCAGAGAAGAATATCACAGAGAAAATAATTCACAGAGAAGAGGATAGCAATGTCGAAGAGTATGCTACAGAAAAAAAGTCAAAGCCAATAATCTCAAAATCAAGTCAGCCCAGAAAATATATACGAATATATACGCATATGGAACAGGTCAGAGACGTGGTGAATGACTCAAATTCAACACCGTGGAGATCAAGCAAATATATACGAAAAATATACGTATATGAACAAGTCAAGGAAAATCGCAATCATCCAACAATGATCAAACGGCCAAAGCACATATTTTGAAACAATCAGACGAACGAAAATTATGGAGTTTGACTCCTATATAAACCAACATCATCATCGGCAAAAAGGTATGAGCTTCAACGACAAATCATACGAACGCAAAATAACCTTAATCATCATCGGCATCCAAGGCAATCGAGTTCAATCAAGTAATAACCAGCATAGCAAAAGCAAAAATCACGTACCAGTATCACATACGAACTCGAGAGGAGGAACCGCAAGCATCAACATCACATTCGACAGAGCAACGAAGCTTCAAGTCGAAGCCCTAATTCAGAGCAACAAACTTCCATCAATCGACAGAGACGAAGCCGAAGTCCAATTCGCAAGAGCTACAAAGAATCGACTTCGCCAGAGATCCAAAACCCTAAAGCTTCAAACTTGCCAGAGCAAGTGATAAAGAGGAACGGACTAACCGCAAGACAAGAACGACCAGCAATCGATCGAAGAGCCGAAGCCCTAATTTCTCCAGATCGCAAGCCACCATTTTTTTCTTCAGAGAAAATTAAGGAACGGGTTAAAGAATAAAGGAAATAGGGCCGGCCGGTTTTGTTTAGGGTTAGGGATAGTATTAATTAAAAGGGTTTTAAAAAAAGGTTACTTTTGTTAAAGGATTTTAATTTTAAAAGATAAATTATTTAAAGTCCTTTGTTTTTGAAAGTTTTTAAAATAGGATTTTGAAAATTCGAGATTAACTCCTCTAGGATATTTTTTCTTTGCTTCGAATTTTCAAATCAAATTTTATCGAGCAAAAAATTGTTTAATCAAGTCTATATTTTAATTTTTGCTCCGGTTTTCAAATCAGCAGTTTGTTTTTATTTTTCCAATCAAAAGCAGGGTTAATCACCACCTAGGGTTTAGGTGTTGTCAGATTGTCTAGTTAGAATTAGTTCAGTAAGCAGGGGTTGCGAGTTTGCAAAATTCTACAGGCGGGAGCAGAGTGCGGGAGCAGAGTTCGCGAGTAAGCAAAGCTCTATAGGCGGGAGCAGAGTTCGCGAGTAAACGAAGCTCTATAGGCGGGAGCAGGGGTTGCGAGTCTATTAGAGTGTTTGTGAGCGGGAGCGAGTGTTTGCGAGTCTAGTAGAGTGTTTGTGAGCGGGAGCGTGTCTGCGAGTGTCTGCGAGTCTGTGAGAGTGTTTGTAAGCGTGAGACTGTTTAATTCTAATAGAAATCTGGGAATGCAGCAGTAGGCAGGGTTTGCCGAAGCTGGGTAAATTTTGTGTGTGATTTACTTTTCTGCATATTTACTTATCTGCTATTTGTTTCTGTGATTGAATCTGTTTAAATCAAGAAAATTTGTCATAACCCTATTCACCCCCCCCCCCCTCTAGGGTTATTCTAGATCCTACAATCTTGTTTAAATTCAGAGTATATATATTTTTGTTAAACAAGAGTATCCTACTTGATTTGGATTCTAGCAGTTCTGACTAAAGTTAATTACTATATACTTTTGAATATTTGTAACAAGTCAGTAAATCCTATGCATATCTAATTTATATGAACTTAAAAATATCCACAAGAATAATTCTAGGTTTTTATAGCTAAACTCAGATTTTTAACCTTCAAACTTAAGGTATTAAGTAACTTGAAATTAACTAATACAATATATGTACTTATACATATTCATTTCTCAAATACAGGCATATATCATTTACAGATTTTCACCACAATACTCAAGCATATATTTTCTTGCAAAAATTCAACCATGTCTTTAGATTAATCCCAAACTTGGTACATCACTAGATTCATTTAGAACAACCAATAAATCCAAACTTTAAGACCATTACATAACAACCAAAACAGAACTATAAAAACTCCCCAGATTACATGCAAATATTTCATTCTAAGTTCTTATTCAATTCTAATTTAGCATGCTTATATAATCACTCTCATTAGCCACAGCAGCTTCCTATTTAGATCCAGCATTCCATGAAAGAACATTAGAGGCTGCCCCATTTTAGATGAGATACCCCAGATGCCATAAGCAAACAAGGGTCAGATACAAGATCTGGTATGAGTAAAATCAAAAATTCCATGATATTAAGTAAATGAGTGAGACATAAATATTTTGTACAAGTGGGCATATCTTCTTTGAACAATTTGCCTGACTTGTTTATGATATACTTGTGCACATATGATCAGTATTTAATACTAATCATGTACACACATTCAACCATGCAAACATATATTTCAAATAGAAATACTCAGGAACTATCATAGCTCCAGTCCAACCATCTTAGGAATAACTCAAGTTCCTACTTCATCAATTTAAGGTTGCATTTATCAAATTAATTCCAAGCCTCATCTGCCATAAAGGAATCACAGGGACACATTGCAATAAAATAATTCACAATATTGCACAAAGATCTCAGGGCTTAAACAAACCATGTGCCAACTTGCATACTTCAAATATGACAAGCATTCCAGCAGTCTTCTTGGCTCACAATCCTTAGTTTATTTACTAAGTGTTCATGTTTAATCCTATCGTGAGATAGCTAGGTGACTAAATCCCAGTATACATGAAACATTACATAGAGTTTACAAGCATAACTCAAGAACAATCTAACATTCATGTCCAGGGAAAATCATATTTTCAAGTATTTTGGCTTAAAGAAAATACAAGAATATTTACAACTGGGAATAAAGACTAGGCATGTGGGTTATTATTGTTTCATAAGCAACCATGTTTGAACTAAATTCAAGATCTAGCTTAAACAAGATTTCTGGCTCATGGATTTTCTATTTGATCAAGGGTTCAGCACTTTTGGATATTTCCATTGCAACCTTGAATCTTTCATTTGAGCCTCAGCACTTACACAAGTGTAATGCAACTCATATACATTTTGGTTTCTATGTTTTCCATGCCATATCTAAACCAGTTACAAGTATTCTCTATTTACTTTCATGATTTCATACTTTTACCTTTTTGGGTGTAACCAAACAGAGCAAAACACTCAAACATCAAAGTAATCAAAGCATCCAGAACACTCATTAAAACATCCATTGAAGCATCCATTAAAACCATAGTATTGGAATCAAAAACATGTAGGAAAATAACATAAGTCTGGCTGCCTCATATCAGGACTTAATGCCATGGGTTTAGTGAGATTACTCACTTGAATATTTCTTCTTATAAATCCAGAAAATCCCTGAGTGTATTTTCTCTTCCTTTAAAATGTTTTCTTCTTTTCCTATTATAAGTAGCTCGGGTAAAACAATTTCTCTGGCCATAACCACTTATTTATAAACATATTTTTACTAGGGTTTTTCTCGAGACAAAATTCCATTTCTGTCCTGGCTAGCATCATGCATTGTGTGTTTGCATTTTCTCATTTTTATCCCTAATTACCCCCGGTCATATTACCAATTAAAGGCTGCATTTTCTTTTCTTTACTTTTTCAGAAAATGGCCACTCACCTAGTCATGTTAAAAGTGTGACTACCCTATTTTATATTTTAATTATTCCTGAGAATCCCCTTTGCTATTTTTGCCTACACAAGCATATTGACTTGTATTACATTTCATGTCATTTTAATGTTATTGTTTCACTTGCTTATATATATATACTTTTCAGTACTTAAAAATGTATATTTGTATACATATCTTATATAGGCTTATTTAATTCCTCTTTAATTTCAGAAACATATGCACCTATATGTATACAGGTTTTCAAATCCTTATAACATATATATATGTATAAATTTTTTTTTCTGGGTTTTAAATAAAATCTGTTTACTGATTTTTAAAATAAAACTTACATTTCTTATTTTCTGGGATGATCCATATAATTCCAGAAATCAAATATCCATATCACAAAATCATGTTTGTAATGCTTTTTAATCCTTGTTTTAAATTCAAGAAATCTAGAGTTCTTCCTTGTGCCATATCAGTGTGCACGTGCACACATGCACACATACTTGCACACAATTAATTCCATATATTCTTATACAAATAAATTCAGATATTTTCAAAATTCAACTAAAATAAGATTCCATGAATTTCTGGGGCATTACAATCACCCCACCTTTTTAGGAATTGTGTCCTCACAATTTTCTCATTTTGACTTTAAACATTTCCAGATTTTATAAAATCTATCAAACATAGCATAAGCAAACAATTCAGCCAATAACAACCATACATATTAAACTTTTTAGGGATTTAGATTTTTACCTTCCACTGCAAAAAGCTTAGGGTAATCCATCTTTATCTTATCCTCTAACTCCCATGTACAATCATTAGGGTCTAGGCTCCATTGAACCTTTACCAATTTCAAAGTTTTTCTCCTCAACTTCTTTTCCTCTTTAGCTAAAATCCCCACTTGTTCTTTCTCATAGACCAAGTCAGGATTTATTTGAACTTGAGTTGGTTTCTCTAGAATTTCCTCTTTATCATGCACCCATCTCCTAAGTTGTGATACATGAAATACATTGTGCATTGCACTCATCTCTTCAGGTAGCTCCAACTTATATGCTAATGAACCTATTTTTTCCAAAATCTTGTAAGGTCCAACATATCTTGGGGTAAGTTTTCCCTGCTTGCCAAACCTCAACACCTTCTTCATAGGTGAAACTTCGATGAAAACATAATCACCAACTTCATATTCTACCTGCTTCCTCCTCATATCTGCAAACTTCTTTTGCCTATCTTGAGCTGCTTCCATTCTTCTCCTCACCAATTCAATTTTCTCTGTTGTCTCTTTAACATATTCAGGCCCTAAGACAGCCTTTTCTCCTGCTTCAACCCAACATATTGGTGACAAACATGGTTTGCCATACAAGGCTTCAAATGGTGCCATACCTATGGTGCTTTGATAACTATTGTTATATGTAAATTCAGCCAAATGGAGGTGATCTTCCCAATTACCTCCAAAATCCAATGCACATGCCCTCAACAAATCCTCCAAAACTTTATTTATCACTTCAGTTTGACCATCTGATTGGGGTGGTATGCAGTACTCAAGCATAACTCACTTCCCATGGCTTCTTGAAAGCTCTTCCAAAATCTGGATGTAAAGATTGTGTCCATATCACTCACTATAGTCTTAGGGATTCCATCCAATCTTACTATTTCTCTCATGAATATTTGAGCTAGTTTAGGTGCATTTCTTTCTGCCTTCACTGGTATAAAGTGTGCCACTTTAGTCAATCTATCAACTACTACCCAAATGCTTGTGTTTCCTCTTTTTGACCTAGGCAGACCATCTATGAAATCCATAGATATATCTTCCCACTTCCACTGTGGTATACCTAGAGGTTGTAATAGGCCTGAGGGTCTTTGGGTTTCTGCTTTGACTTGTTGGCAAGTCATACACTTTGCAACATGTTTGGCCACATCAGTTTTCATCCCTCTCCACCAATAATCCCTCTTCAAATTTTGGTACATCTTGGTGCTGCCTGGGTGTATAGAATATTTGCTCCTATGATATTCATTAAGTATCTCTTCCTTCAATTCTATATCCTTTGGAACACATATTCTACTTTTATTCCTTAAGTAACCATTCTTATCAATGTGGTAGTTTGCTACTTCTTCTCCTTTTTCTATTAAAGTCTTCTTTTCTAATAAATCTGGATCTCCCCCTTGCATTTTTCCCACTTTCTAAATTAAATCTGATTGTAAAGTTATCAAACTTAATTTTCCTTTACTCCCTTCTTCAATCATCTCCATGTTTACCTCACTGTTTTCCTCAATTTCCAAATCAGTAAGTAGAGATAAATTTCTAAACTCTTCTATCATTAGCATGGCTACTTTTGCATGCTGCCTGCTCAAAGCATCTGCAACCTTATTAGCTTTTCCTGGAGTATAAAGTATGTCTAAATCATATGCTGCTAGAAACTCAACCCATCTATGTTGCCTCATATTCAAATCTTTTTGTGAAAAGAGATATTTCAATGCCTTATGGTCTGTGTACAAAATAAACTTAGCACCTAGAAGATAATGTCTCCAGAGCTTTAGTGCATATACCACTGCTGCCAACTCAAGATCATGGGTTGCATACTTTGATTCATGTGGCTTCAATTGTCTTGATGCATAGGCTATAACTTGATCTTGCTGCATCAATACAGCTCCTAGCCCAAAACCACTTGCATCAGTATACACAATCAAATCCTCATTTCCTTCTGGTACTTTCAATACTGGTGCATTGACTAAGGCCTCCTTGATTCTACTAAAGGCTTGTTCACATTTCTCAGTCCATATAAAGGGTTGGTTCTTTCTAGTTAGGTTGGTAAGAGGTGATGACATCTTAGAAAAATCTTTTATAAACCTCCTATAATACCCTGCCATTCCCATAAATGACCTAACTTCTCCCACTGTGCTTGGCCTTTTCCATGCTTGGATTGCCACAATTTTATTGGGGTTTACAGAAATGCCTTTGGCAGATATAACATGCCCAAGGAAATGCACTTCTTCTTTCCAAAATGCACACTTAGAAAATTTTGCTTTTAAATCTTTTTCTCTTAATCTAGACAAAACAAGGTGTAAGTGATTTTCATGTTCCTCTACTGTTTTAGAATAGATCAAAATATCATCAATAAAAATCAAAACAAACTTGTCTAAATAATCCCTGAATATCCTATTCATCAAGTCTACAAAGTATGATGGAGCATTTGTCAACCCAAATGGCATGACAAGAAACTCATATAAACCATACCTAGTGTTAAAGGCTGTGTACTTAACACTTGAGTCCTTAACCTTCATCTGATGGAATCCAGATGCCAAGTCTAACCTAGAAAATATTTTTGCTTCACTAAGTTGATCAAAAAGATCATCAATTCTAGGTAAGGGGTACTTGTTTTTGATAGTGACTTTGTTTAGCTCCCTGTAATCTATGCACATTCTTAAAGTACCATCATGTTTCCTTACAAACACTACTGGAGCACCCCAGCATGAATTACTTGGTCTTATAAATCCTTTGCTTTCCAACTCTTCTAACTGTTTCTTCAATTCCTTCAACTCACTTGGCCCCATCCTAGTGGGTTTCTTAATAATTGGACTTGCTCCTGGTATCAGATTAATCTGAAATTCCACTGGTCTGTGGTGTGGAACACCCATAACTTCTCCAAACACATATAAGTATTTGTTAATTATGGGGATTTCTTCAATAGAAGGCTCACTAGAATCCTTACTTAAGTCAATCAAGTGATATAATTTTCTTTCCTTGGCTATTTCACACAAAATTGTGATTCTTTGACCTCTAGAATTTTGTAATGATATGGTGGATGAGTCTAAATTAATTATTGCTTTGTATTGTCTTAACCAGTCTACACCCAATATAACACCTATATTTGGGTAATTTAAAACATATAAATTGGAAATAAAAACATTTCCTCCTATGTTTAATTCCACATCCACACACATCATGTTTAAAACACTAGAACTTCCCAATGGGCTTTGCACTAACAAAGGGGTTTCAACCAGTATGCAATTTAATTTAAGCAATGCAACTAACTCATGGGAAATCGGAGAATGTGTTGCCCCTGTATCATACACTACTGATATGGGTAGGGTACAAATAAATAAAGTACCTTCCACTTGACCATGGTTTTCTGCATTAGCCTCTATTGTGGATTTGCTTCTGCTTTCCAAACTTGCTAGCTTCCCTTGCTGTTTATACTCAGGGCAGTTTCTCTTGATATGTCCCTCCTAACCACATAGGTAGCATTTGAAAGCTCCTCCCTTCAATTCTGGGCACCTTGGTTTGATATGTCCCTCTTTTCCACAATGATGACATGTTATTTTTCTCTTTGTATCAGTGGTCTTAGTATCATTGGTTTTCTTGCCTTCTGTCTCCTCTGTAACGACCCCAAATTTTCTATATATTTAAATTATTAATTTATTGTATTTTTGAATAAAAATAGTAAAATAAATTTGATTTAGGTGATGCGAGTTTCCCCGATATCCAAGTATATCTGAATAAATCGTTTAAAAATTTAAATTATTGTATATATGAGAATATATATCTGTATTTGAACATATCTGACTAAATTGTTTAATCAATTAGTAATTAATATTGATTTAGTTAAGTTATGGATTAAGTGTGAATTATTGGAAATAATGTATTCGAATTAAAAATTGAATTGGAGTTTATAAATAACATAAAGGTATTTGAATTCAATCTTAATCTATGGATTTCAGGAGTTGTGTAAATATAACAAAATTCTATTAATAAGTATTTAAGTTAAAAATTGAAATAGAAATATATACATATAAATATAAGATAAACTATATAAAATATAAAGTAAACAAATTTGTAAAATTATAACAAACAAAATAAAATATGAACAAATAAAAGGCAAGTGTAGACTTGAAAAACAAATAAACAAACAAAGGAAATAAGTATACGAAGAAATAAATAGATAAGTATATAGGCTACAAAAGATATAGTCAAGTTGAACAAATGCAAACATAAATATCTATGAAGGCTTATCAAACAAGCTAAGTTAATTAATGCAAGCACACAAAAGCAAGTGTACCAGCCTGCATAAGTTGTAAGCAAATAAAAAGGAAGAAACAAAAGTACTTACCAATATCTTCTCAGCCGAAATAAAAATCTGATCAAGTAATAAAAGAGAGAAGTGGTACAAACAAATAAATGCAGCACGAATTGGTTCATATCAGCCTCCAACCAAAGTAAATATCCTTGTCCTGCTTTGTACAAAATAGATTTTATCACCAGTACAAAACTATTCCCTATAAGCTTTCTTTTATATCAGCCTTCTCCCCCTCATTTTAGTTCGAGCACCATCATAATTAAAAGAAAAAAAAATGAAAGAAGTAATATCATCTCAACCTTAAACAACAACAACTTAAATAAATTCAACAAGAGAAGTGAAGGCAGGAAGAAGACTTCAAGCCTGTTTCATCAAAAAGAGTTCTGTTCTTCTTCTCTGTTTCAATCTCTGGTGAGCAAACACCCATAAATTTTGCCCCATGTTCTGATTTGTGATGATATTGATGTGTGATGGAAAGAAAATTTCTTGAATTGTTGATGAATATCCCTGCATGCCAGTAATTAGATGTAGATATAGGAATGTATGCCTGTATACATACCCCAAAGAGAGTAGAACCCTGTTTCCTCTAAATCATTTGTTGCTGCATAAATGCTTGAATGATTAGGAAAGTTTAAACTTAGTTTGCATGCAAGAATCTTGAGTATATGAATGAATCTTTGGCTTGTGCGTGTTGATTCTACAAAATGCTAATCACTGTTTAGCTTCAGGAAAACAAAACCTGTCAAACCCCTTCTTTCCCTCTGTTTCTATTTTCTGTTGAAAATAAATAAATGAATAAACAAGATGGAATTTGTGTTTAAATTTGCACCAGGTTTCAGTAATTAAATCAGAGCAAAGTTTTGAATCTGTATTTTACTTCAGTAATGAGTTAAAACAAGTATACATAGTTCTTTCTTCCTGTAAAACAATGAAACACAGCCACAATTTAAACTTTCAAGAAATTCGAACTTCATAAACTTTAACTTCAATAATACCATGTGAATCCACTCTAAAAATGATAGTTTTTGAAACTAAAATCAAAATTTTTCATTGAATTTTCACTGAGGATTTGGGGTTGATCAGGAAAATGCCATTTCGTCAATTTCTGGTGATCTATGAAATTATAGGTCTCGAGTTCGTTGTGGTAGCAAGATTGGAGGTACGGGATCATTAGAAAAATGCAAGTATAAATTCTAAATTCGTAAATTTGTGATTTGAGATCAAAGTAGGGTTTAAGAACCCATGTTCGTTCATGGGAAAAAATAGGTCGCTGATGATTCTCGGGTGCATCGAGTTAGAAGAGGTTCTGGGGATAGCTTCGTGGATGATCGGAGGTGATGAGGTCGTGGTGGTGCGAGGCCAGGTGGTCGGCGTCGCGTGGTCGAGGTGGTTTTAGTCGAGCAGTTGGTTTCCAGTTCGAGGCGGGTAGCTCGATTTTGATTCGAGTCATGTTAAGATGATTGGATGGCTGGGGATGGTTGCTGGGTTGGTGGTTGACGTGCGGGGATGTTCGCCAGTGGTCGGAGTCGCCTCCGGTGCCGTGCACATGCACGTGGAGGAGTGGGGTGTCAGTTGCAATATTTTGGGAAAGGAGGCAGTGCGACTCGAAGTCTCACTCGGGGGATCGGGGAGAAAAACGCGAAGGCGAGCTCGAGTTGTTTTAACTTTGAATCGGGTCAGCTTTAGAGACTTAAACAAAATTTGTAAAAAAATGTGCCACGGGTAGATTTTGGCTAGGTCTGGAAGCAAGGGGGTGTTTTTCTCGGGTGTGACTCGAAGCGGGTCTCGGGTCTGTTGTATAAACAGTTTTTACTTTAAATAAAATTCAAACTTTTAAACATTTTAAATTCATGTTTTAAATTGATGACTTTGATTAAAGTTTGGATTTATTAAGGACTTAGTAAGACATTTTTTTTAGCAATTAATAAAAATAGAAAGATATAGTCTTTTAATCTATTAAGTAATTAATGATTTGTTTAATTAAAGAATAATTACCTAATTAATTACTTAAAATTAAAGGTTAATTTAACAAATAAATTAAGGTAAATTAATTTGTTATTGATTATTTAACAATTGAGGAGTAATTAATAAAAGTAATTGAGTGTCAATTAATTAACAATTAAGGGTTAATTAATTAAGATAATAAATTATGGAATAATTAATTTATGAAGTGATTGAGATTTAATTAAAAATAATTACTTAGTAAAAGTAACTAGGAATGGGAAATTAATGATCAAAGATGGATTAACCATGTAATTAAGGGTAATCACTTTAACGAATCATTAATAAGGTGATTGATTGATTAAGGTAATTAATTTGAGAATTATAATTAAAGGTTAATTAATTTATAATTAATGGTTAATTAATAATGATTAAAGAATAATCAATTAAAATGGTTTGTAATTAATTAATTAACCAGGATTAGTAATTTATTCATAAGTAATTAATCTGATTTAAATTAATTAGATAATTTATTGATCCAAGTTATGAATGTTTGGATTTTATTGAATGGATGAATTGTTGGATATCTCTGGATTGTGATGCCTTGTGACACATTACGATTTGTGTGTGATCTGTACTGTAGTTAATTATCTATGATGTAATTTATTTATCTGAAATTTGTATATATCTGTGATCTGTGAATAAAGATAAGCGATATAGTTTATATCGTTTATCAACTATATTTCCGTGTTTTAATCTGTGATGATTGAATCGTGTTGCACTATTGTGTTGAACCCCTGGACCACACTTATACACACACCAATATGGATTTCACGTGGAAATCGGTTAAGTCACAGATGATTTAAATTTGATGTTTTTGAAATTGAAATTTTAATTTCAATTGATTTTGAAGTTAGAAATTTGGGGTTTAAAGTGAAAAGCTTTTGAAATGGAATTTCAAATATAAAAGTTATTTTGAATAACTTAATCGAGTTTTGAAAATTTAAATAATTTGATTTAAATTTGAATTCAAGTTTGAAATTGAATCCTATGATTTGAAATTACGGTTAAAAATGTTATAAATGTGTTCATATGAATTTAAACCATTTTAAAAGTATTGTTTGAAAATTTGGATTTAACCCAAGAACTTTAACTCGTATAGATGAATCAAATTTCCAAATAAAAACTGTTGTTTTCAAATGATAAAAGCTTTTAGATAAGAAAAGAAATTCCAGTTTAAATTAAAGGAATTTCAAGTGAATTGAAAAATGGATTTTCCAAGTTATGAATGAATTCTTTTTGAAAACTATGAATTAAATCTGTTTATTTTTAACAGATTTAAAATGATGTTTTGTTTAACCCATTAGAAATGAAATTGTTTTGAAAGCTATAAGTTAAATCTTTGATTTAAAGATTTAACGAGTTAATCAAATTGAAATGAGAAATGATTTGGAAAAATCTGTAAATGAATCTTTTTGTTTAAAAGATTTGAAATGGTAATTGGTTTAAACCATTTGAAAGGAAGTTTGGAATTGTTAAGTTGTGACTTAATTGAAATCCCATATCCATATGTTTTTTAATTGCGCTCACTATTCGGGTTAGCCGGGAAAGGACCTTTGGGTCGTATAACCCATTCCGAATAGTGATACGTCGTATATGGATGGCATTTGAAGATTGGTGATGAAGACCGGATATTTTCGAAAATGAAAGGACAACCTGTCGAATGTCTCTGCACTGAGTTGCTCCGGTATAGAGATTTATATCACTCTTTTGTGACGGGAAGTCCGGACGTGATTGGAAATTATCCGGATGTGCAAGGGCTTTGTGAGAAGTGCCTTCGGTTCTGTTCGATCCCGGAACAGACTTGTATGGATTGTATGTCTGACATTACACTTTGAGATATAAAGCCGATTTCTTTCAAATACATTTCTGTTTGGTGGCGGAGAATTTATTCTCTTAGCTTAACACCCTTCTCTGAGACGTACGAGCTCAGAGGTTATGTAGTTGAAATTTATCAGCGATATATCCCAATTTGGTAATGTGGCATGCTGAGTGTTGCTGTATGATGTTCAGTGTTTGATCATTTGTGATATGATCATTTGTTTGATCATTTATCTTTGTGATCATAGGTTGATCATCTGTTGACCCAAAGCGTGGCTTTTTGAAAAAGCGTAGCTTTGTGGACGAGACTTCGTCGAGCCTCACAACCCGGTAATGGTCGAAACAGGAATTGTGCGGCAAGGTTTTCAGGGGTAGCTCCCCTAGGGTATGACCATTCCTTCTGGAAAAGGGTAGTATCATGGTATGGAGCCCAGATACTTACTCATGTGGATACACTTTCTTTATGATGTGTGATGTTGGTTATCGAGCGCTCGGATAAAGGTCCCAAAGGACCGGGGGTGGCATATCTGAGGTTTCTTTTATCCCTTGGGAAAAGGGGTTGCCGGCCTTGTTTGGCAGAGAACAGTTGGTTCTCGGAACGTCCCGCCAGAGGCGTTTCTTTCGTGGAATAGGAACACTACAACAAAAATCACTTTTAACAGCAACCATTATCAGCGTTTATTAAAAAAATGCAGTAAAAAATTATTTTAAATGAATTAATTTTCATCAAAACGCTGACATAACTTCCGCCTCTCTCATTATTATACTTTGTGAAAAAAATTATTTCCCTCTTCTTATTCCCTCTTCTTTTCATTTCCCTCGTTCTTCAATTTCATCCTGCCCTATTTCCCTTCCCTTCAATTTTCGTTGTTCTCTGTTTCCCTTATTTTTCAATTTCATAGTTCCCTAATTCTCTCATTCAGGTACGTCGATTGATTCAGTTCTAATTCGTCTTCTTTTATCTGATGTTTGTATTCATTGATCGTATACTAATTTAGTTTTCGTTAGAAGGTTAATTCCAGAAGTCTCCAGTTTTGATTCAAACTTCGATTCATATTTTGATCCTGACGTGGATTTTTAGGTTATGATTCAGATTATGGTCTTACTCAGGTATGGTAAGTTGAACTGCTTTTAATATACATTTTTGTTAAGTCCTATGCTGATTACTGAATGAAGCCTGGCTCCTCTTAAATTTATACATCTATAAGCTTTAAAGTAGGTTGGAACTTAAAATTTAGAAAAATGAAAAGTTCTTAAACCATTATTATTGAAACTGCTGTGTGGCTTAAAAGATTCACTACTCATCATTTTGGTTGTTGATTTTGCACGTGTTGATTATAGCCTATGTTATTTAACTAATACACCTCAGTCCAATTTCATTTGAATGTTTGATACTATTTTTTCTTTTGAGTTAAGATATGATGAATGTTGATGTTCGTATTAGTGTGGTATAAGAAGAATTATTCCTGGATGAATATCATTAGTTTTTGGTAATGGTGAGTTTCCTAATCTACTTCTAATGAACTGGCTTAGACTATTAAATTTGTTTTCACTATGAATTGATTAAGATGATTGGATTTGATCATGTTGATAGGAATTTTTTTTTCAAAGATTATTTAATTTGAAATATTGCTTGTTCTAGTTACCATATGACATGTAGTTGAAGTATACGTCGGACATTAGAGTTAGAATATCATACACAAAACTAAATCATATATAGTTTGAAACAAAAGCCTGTCTTAACTCAGTGTGTAATATCTGAGCCAGAGACAATTTTATTGAATCATTTTTGTGTGTATTTTGTAACAGTTTAATCAAGCATTTTATAACAAAAACTTGAGACCATGGTTCATGGTTAAGGATCATGGATGAAACACAAGATGTTGTCTTCCTATATAGGCTACAAAATCTGAGTTTGTATCTCAATAATACAATTGATATTTCAAAAATCAACATGAGTATAATAACCTTTATAGACTTTTACTATATTTAATAACTTTTGTCCAATTTATCCAACCCAAGCAAATTGCAAAACGAGGCAAACATCAAAATGGCCTATGAACCGAGTTCACCAATAGCATTTTTTTCACCAAGTCACTAATCATATTAGCAAAGGCTTATGAAATGAACTCACTAATCAAATAGTACGGGCTTGATCTTCATATAGTCATACGACATATCGGCCACATGTTAAATTGAAGTATTATTACTTGGATTTCCCAGTCTCATTGAGGTATAATTATGATACAAATTAAATAATGAAATTTATTAAACACATATCCTTAATAATCACTGAATCGTTACATAAGCAGCTTGTGTGGTATGTGCATTACTATTCAAACATTTGAGATTCTACTATTTAAAAGCTTGTCAAATTTTAGCCTATGACTTTGGGATAAGTACTATTTTTCATTTATATTGTGTGCTAGTACTAAGAAAAAACTGTCAACCCCTAAAGTAATAAGAAGATATGCATCAGTTGGCAGGTCCTCAACTAAATGAATTTAAAAGCAACCTTATGATTAATTGACACCAAGCATGCATTTAAGTTCCCCGTTTTTAGCACATAACAACTTCACTATGTTTTTCTTTTCTTAATATGGTTTAAGCAACCTTTGTAATATCTTAAATAAAATTATTAGTTCGACCATACGTTTTGTAGAATTTCTGTACAACATCAATTTTTTTTCCACGATTGGTTTGCATCTACTTATTTTAATTTAACAGTAGGTTAACAAATTTATGTGCAACCTGCTGCATCTGCTAGTTGTGAGTTTAATCTGTCATAAAAAGTTCATACTCTAAAGGATTAATGCATAGTTGTTGATTTTACTGGTGTGTAGTAACACATCTATATGTTTATTAAAAATAGTTATTCTAACAGTTTTCTTCTTTATTTTAAAGATTTTGTGTACCCAGGTGGTCTGCATAAACTTGGGCAAAGATGTATTTTTTTAGCTGCTTTCATGACATTTCAATTAAAGGTAAACAAATCGGTGTCTACAAACTGAATTATTATGTGTGTGATGTTTGATGATTGTTCACCCTACTATATAAAATGTTATATATAAATTTATTGTGGACATAACCACACAAAATCATTCATAGGTTTAACTTGTTACGACTGAATATGATGAACAACAATAAGTCGCTATTGCTTCTTATCGTACAATATCTGCGTGTAATTGATAGTTTTTCATATTATGTTGTACGCGAACTAAATTCAAGACCGAATGTAGATTCCTTTCTTTTTCCTATAATCATTCAATTTTATCATCTCCATTGCTTTCTTCTTTCATTTTTATACATAAACTTAATTTTGTTAACGCATAATATGCAAGCACCATGTCTATATAGTCTAAGTGAGACTTCATGCCATATTTTTCCTTCAAAAAGGTTACGCAAGTATAAGATGGTGTTCAGTTGTGTTTTCCTTATGTAATATATATGTATGCTATATGTAGCAAAATATGGACAGTCATATTTCTGTATTTTTAACATGTGGAAAAAAGACCCTGACTATTCTATTTAAATTTTTTTAGTCTTTACTTTTAAACTATTTATTACTTTATTGAAAAATATTTTTAACAAACACATAGTTTGCAAATGTTAAAAACTATTAAACATAGGCATTATTTGAATTAATAAGTCAAGCATTTTGATTTATCAAACAGTTCAATGAGTAAGTATTTGATGCTTTGGGTTTTAAATTGATAAATGGATATTATATGATTACAGAGCCACTAGGATCCATGACTACGTATGGCATGAATTTTGAGCATATGATGCATTTTCCATTACCATTTTTGATAGCAAACTTACATTGTGCTTTTGAATGGATAAAAATTAAAAATGTTTTTCTTAAACTAGTCTAATATACAATTAAAATTACTTATTCGAAGTTTAGAGTATTCTTATGTGTTGATTTGAAAAAACAGTTGCATGGTTCAATGTTTTTCGTAAACTCTATATACTTGGATTTATGATCTCATCTTCAAATGTTACAATCTAACGCATTTGGTGATGTAAACAATACAACGGGTAATTGTTGATGCAAAAAATATGTACTGGTATTAGCCATTAATTTATAGTATACTATAGAAAATAAGTAGATTTAAAAGCTGCTGATACCTAAACATGAGGCAGCATAAACAGGAGGCAGGTTGCAAATAAATCTGTCAATATTATATTTCTTGTCTCTCATTACTATGAGCCTTCATTACCTGTTTGCGACCACCAGAACTCCTTTTCGATTTCCATTCATAGAATTTACTAATAATGGTAACATTATTTCTAGATTTTGACAGTTGTGTGCTTTTATTCTTTATCTATTTAGTTGTCATTTTTCTTGTGGAAATTCAATTCCATCATTATAAGAATCATTAATGAAATTCAATATGCCTATATTACCTATACAGATAATCTCGTGGATCATTATTAACTTCATGGTTAGCTGTCTATATTATCCAATGGAATAGTATTTTTTGAAAATGACAATTATAGATATTTTCGATAAATGTAGTGATAACATTATATATTCGTTCTCTCAGGTAACAAAATCAGGAATGAAAGAATTTTTTGAATATAATTGTGGCAGGTTAGAAAACTTGTCAGAATTTTTTTGGTATATGTTGTTAACTACTAACATATATGGTTCTTGATATTCAAGTGAGTGTAATAAAATAATTTTGTTAGAAACTTATATATGATAGGTGCTGGAGCTTGTTTATCTAGCTTGAAAGTAAGTATATAAAAGATTTATAATATTTAAGAGGCCCAATCCATTTTAGCTGAAATAATTTTGATTTTTATGAAATATTATAAATGTAGATCAAGTGGTAGAACATCAACATATAGAGATATAGACAACCGTGTGTATGCATCAGATGAAGCAAGAGCATCTGCAATTGAGAAAGCAAAAGAGCTGGAAGTTGGGCTTGGAGAACTCTATCCCACATTCGTGAAGCCAATGCTTCAATCGCATACAACATGAGGTTTTTGGTTGGTGAGTGTTATGTATAACAATGAATGAAGTTCCGTGTACAATTGATATGTTACTGAGGGGTTTTAAATTTACGGATAGGGGCTTCCTAATCATTTCTGTATCAGGCATCTATTGAAAAAGAAAGAATCGATATATCTAATTGATGAAGATGGAGATGAGATAAGGACGCTTTATTTGGCAGCAAAAAATGGGTTGAGTACTGGTTGGAGAGGATTTGCAATTGACCATAAGCTAGTTGATGGTGATGCATTGGTGTTCTAGTTGATTAATTCCAATACATTCAAGGTGATAAGTTGCATTTTCCCTAAATATGCTGGTTATTCTGATTAAATAGTCACATGTTTTAAGTCTATGATATATAGTCACATGTTTTAAGTCTATGAGTGCGATTAAGGAGTGTTGCTATTTACACCTAGAAATCTCTCTATACTACTATTTAAAAGTAAAATATAAAAGACACGAAAAGATTACTTTTTGAATCCACTTTTCATAGGTTGCTTGATACAAAAATAATTCTTTTTCTCTATTTCTAAAAATGATGCTATAACATGGAGCTAAGACAATGAAGTATTTTATTTTTTTAGAAAACAACCAGCAATCTCAAATTATATTTAACAAATACACATAAGTCTGGTAAGAAAATGTTGACTGTTGACATGCCATAGAGGTTAAAAATACACATCAAGCACATTTAATTCCACATAACATCTTACTAAACAATAAATCAACCTTACGAGTACCTTAACTAGCAATACTTATAACTTATCATGCATGCAGCGCATGGAATTTATACACAAGATTCTAGAAATGCCAGGTTTGCCCTTGAATACATTTGGGTCTCTTTCAAGTTAGGTAACTAGATATTAAAAAAAGAAGGGATAACATAAGATTTCAGTCGATGTAATAAATTTGGCAACGATATTATCCTTAATAATCTTTGTTACATTAATGTCCTTGATGTTCAATAATTTGGTTTAGTAAATTGCCATAATCGATAATTATTTAACTTTTATTTTTATTTTTACTAGACATTTTTTTCATTCCGGTTTTTTCTTCTTGTTGCACTTGCTTTGTAACACACTTTTTTGACATTACTAATATAAATTTATTAGAAGGTAATATAGGCTGAGCTTAGATAAACTAAGAGCTCACTAGAAACCAGGTGCATTTTTTGAAAATAAACACTGAAGTAGTTTTTTAGTGCATGATTTTTTACAGGGATCAGATTTTAGTGCATGTTTTTTAGATATGTTGCTAGAGTTAATGAGCTATCTTTTAGTTAACTCATAGGATGAGCTTGATGGTCTTTCTAGCTGAAATCAAACTTATTTAAAAAATTTAATCTAATTGAATTAGCAACCTGTGTAATTTTAAAAGTTAAAGGAATATGTTTAGGCGGTTATATCTATGCATTGCAATATTTATATCATCAGTCACTATCACTTTCTTTGGCATATATTTTTTACCTTAATTTCTTGAGCAAAGTACATATATTAAGATCAATTTTTGGGATGTTCCCAGCTGTTATTACCTTCTTTGGTTAATTTATCTGGATTTCAATATTTGTATCACTGTTCTAGGTTCCATTTAGTGAGCATATTTCATCTCATATTGAACTGTGTTTCTGTGGAGAAGCTTCTATCTATAAATTTAAACCTTTCTGCTTTGATTTTTTATGGTTAACAGAGGTTTATTGGGTCTCCTTTTCCAGATATTACACTGCTCCATCAGGAAAGAAACCTAAGTCAATGGTTGAGGTCCAAAGGTTTGTTTTGACAATTTCCATGCTGTGTTTTTAGTAATTGTAATTCTTTTCAAGCCGTAATCATTATTACCATCATAGCCTTAAGCCTATGAATTCAAGTCACTAGATATTTGGAAGTAAATCACATGATGAATATGCTAAAACATGTTCATTTTCTGAACGTTGACAACTCTTAGTTTTTCCACTGCCTTGTGCACTTGCAGGTATCTTGTAGAAAATCCAATGCATGCTTCACAAGGGGTACAATTATCTCAGTTTTCTTTCCAGATCCCAAAACCACTTCAGGAGAATTATGTGAGGAAACGTCCTGCAAAAGTACCAAATTTTACTGATGGTAGTCTTGATCCAAGGCTCCTGGAACTAGAAGGTGGGTAATGCACATGTGCTTTCTTATCTTAATTTATATTGCTGATATTTACCAAGAAATGTATCGCATGCTTTAAATCAAATTGTATGCAATTTTCTATTTGACAAAGTCCTTGAGATCCGGCTTGTTAGTGTAAGTACCTATATTCCTTGAAGTGAAGAAACTGGGGCCGCAGTTTCTTGGATGGCAACTTTTATCCAGCTTGTCTACTAATTTTCTTAAATGATATATCTATTTACTAATCAGTTAAAATTTGTCAGTCAAGCAACTATGTTGATAAACAACCTACAGCAAGCCCATTTCCTTTTTATTGATAAATTCTTACCCTGAAATTAGAGGTCATTTATTTTGGCTTCAAGATTGAATGATTATTTGTTGTATGATGCAGGTTCATTTTATTCTTGAGAGGAGGGTCGGTAATTTGTCAGATGCTGAGGTTTCAAGACATAACTCATGGGTGCTTGGCCTTCGAGTTCTAGCTTTATTGCCATTGCCTTCTCAACAAAGGTACTCTAGGTTGCATGAACATAAATAGAAGATATCAGCCTCTAGAATATTAAATGTTGATTTATCATAAGAAGTATCTGATGTATATATTACCTATTTTTGATGAACTAAGTACATTAGTCTCTCTTTCTTTGAGCCAATCCTATTTTCCACTTTTCGGTGGGTGGTTTCTTAACTTGTTCATTGGTTATAGTAGAGTGTAGAAAGACATGAACATATAAAACATATTCAAAAAATTAGAGCAGGTAAGACTATATAACAACATAAACATACATATACATATCAATAGTCAGCATTTCAATAGGATGAGTTCAATTAGTTCCAATTTCCAAATTTTCTACACACGAAGGCCACGTGGGTTGTGGCGGTAAAACTAGTATAAAAGTCATAGCAATAAGCAGAATGATGTTATTTCCCTCTTAACTGTCTTCATAAGAAATGAGGTACCCCTATCATGGGCCCTCTCCATTGATTATTCTTTTCTATTTTTGTAAAAATCTTCACTTTCTATAAGGTACTAACTTGGTTCTTGTTGATGTTTGGGAGCATGTCTATGATCTAAGCAATGAGGTGAAGAGAGAAGGGAGTAAGGTGAACTAACAAATACTGACAAAGAAGTGATAAAATGAAGAAGAAGCAAATACAAAACAAAAGGATAAATGGAAAAGGTAAATAAAATAAATAAGAAAGATTTCATTTTCATACATAATAACCCAATATACATAGTAGTGGTCACTTTATAGGTAATACATGAGCTTATAGGTAGAAAAAGCAAATAACCGAATTCTTGAACTTTTGACATATGTCTTGGACCAAATATACTTAACTAGAAAAATAGATTCCATTATAATTCTAATTATATTTGTTAATTCATGTTGCAGCTTCCAAATGCTTCTATTGTCCCCCTCCATTCCAACCGGTAATGATTATTTACTACTATGGGCTTGTTTCATTTGGGTAAGTACTGCAAAATCTTCTATGTTTAAATTATGATTATATGTGTAAGTGCTTCTGTGGAAGTGGTCTGGTACAAACACTCCCTCCTGATGTTACACTGTTTTTTAAACAAAAGGTTGCATAGTATAAGAAGAAGAAAAAAAATGATCTATGCTAATATTCTTTTTTATCACAAACTGAGGAAGCACTGTCTTCGTCACTCCTTGGACTGAATGATAAGTAATGGTTTCTTCAAAATTTCTCACTCTGTAAAGCCCAACTTTAATAAGTTCATATTAAAGGGCGCAATCCTGGCAATGCTGTCTCCCTCCTCCGATCTGATGTAAACTACTCTACTCTTCACTCTTACCATCTATAGTTTACTTGTGTATATATTAACTAATGCTGTTGTGTTTATACTTTACAAAACTGTAATGTGTTTTAGATGGGAAATGTGAATGGGAATGAAAGCAGCATGCTAATACTTCAGGAAACATGCACTGATGTGTCTGGTTCGCTGATGGTGTACGCCCCTGTTGACATCCCAGCCATGCATCTCGTGATGAACGGTGGAGATTCTTCAAGCGTGGTGGTTTTGCCTTCTAGTTTTGCAGTTGCACCTGATGGTGATAATTCAAAGCCTGGTTCACTGCTAACTGTGGCTCTCCAGATTCTGGTCAACTCTGATACCAATGCAAAACTCAGTGTGCAATCAGTGCAAACTATTAACAATTATCTTATGTTTAGTATATTGTTTTCAGCATAAGATTATGTAATATGTACTCAAAGAAATCATCTAAGATTATGTAATATGTACTCATAAATATTTTCATTTTGTAACATTGTAGGTGCAACTTCTAGGAGCAGTGGAAAAAGATTAAGTGAGTCAAGCAGTAGGAGGGTTTGGTTCTGTATTCAAAGGTTGGATTATGGAACAAGCTCTTGTAGCATCAAAGCCTGGAACTGGAATTGTTATTGCTGTGAAAAGGCTCAAGAAAGAAGGTCCACGAGGTCACAGAGAATGGTTGGTATGTATCTTTTTACCTCAAAGAATATAGAACTAAAAATAAATGAAGTTGACATAGTAGAGTGCTGTTTTAGCATAAGGTTGCCGATTGCTTCTTCCTTCATTACTAGTGCAATTAGCAGCCATTTTTCTTATATTAGAAGGAGAAAATAAAGGATAATCTATTGCATATGTTAATCATGCAAATTATAAATTGTTGCATGCATCCAGAAAAATAAAAATACCAAAATCAAACTTGGATTTGGACTCTGCCTTGTGTCTTTTAGACCATATTAGGTAATAAATCTTCCTGAGACGTCAACTGCACGAATTGCTGTGGTTCTGATGGTTGTGAGAGTATTCAGGTGGGTTGAGAGTTTGCATTGTTGTGTGCACAGAAATGGATATGGGTATGTCAGTTGGAGGTTAAATATTGGGGATTTGGTTGTTTGTTAAGGAATGGTGACTGTTGTATGAATTTGGTTGTGGCTGCTGTAAAGTAGGGTAGTGAAGTATAGTTGTTGATGATGAAGATATGGGTTGTATGTTGTTGATGCTGTGGAGGTGGAACTATTGCAGTAAGATGGTGACAGAAGTGGTTTGAGGAGGTTTGGTTGCGGTGGTTGAAATGGGTTAGTTGTCGTATGAAGCAGGTTGTAGCACCGATGTGCACTAGTGAAGAGTGAGGTTGAAAGACAGTGTACTCTGGTGATTGGAAGTGAATGAGCAGCAAGTTAATGGCTGTAAAGGTTATGTAGAAGTGGATAATGGTTGAAGAATGTGTTGTCAGGAAATGTTGGCAGAGTGGTTGTTGAAGTTTGCTGTAGAATGATGGGTGCTCAGGGGAGAGTTGGTCGAAGCAAGGCAATGCAGTGGTGAAAGGATGTGCACTATATATAGTTGGAGAAGTATGGTCTGTGCAGTAGTTTGGTAAGGCAGAAACGATGATGTTTATACGTGAAGTGGTTGAAGTATTTGGGCAGTGGTGGATATTGATTTTTTGTGAAGCGGTGAGTACTTGTTTGAGGGTGGTGATATGATCGGGTGGACGAATTTGGGTATGTTAGCAGTTATGTAGAAGTTAGCGGTGAGGAGATGGTTTTGTTAACAGAATTGTGCAAGGGTATGCACTATGATGTGCAGGCAGCAATGAAGTATGGCAGTTGTAACAAGGAAAAACAAGAAATATATGAAATGTACAGAGAAAATGCAACTGTTTTGAAATTGTAAATGTTTGTTAATGTGCCAGTATACTGGTGGGTATTTGGCAGGCAGCTTGTTTGTATGAGAGGGAGGGTTGGTATGAAGGATGTATGTGAGGGATGGTTGTGATCGAGATAGAGATGATATGTGCAGTTGGAGGTTGAACAGAGAGGTTTGCTGATGGGGGAGTGAAGTTTTTTGTGGTTTATTGAAGTGATTTGTGGTGGTATATGAGAGATTTGAGAGCAAGGCAGTAAGGGGTTGAAGGGGATGTGCAGTAGTGGGTTGTTTGTTGATGGTGGTCAGAAAAGTTTGGTGGTGAGATGTTGACAGTTTATGAAGGAGATGGTTGAGGGGGTTTGAGGAGCAGTAGCATTGCAAGTTATATGTATGCATAGTTGATAATGTAAATGTACAGTTGAGAACGTAAAAACAAGTTGAGGATGTGGGGAATGGCAAGGCAGTGAAGAGGTGTGTTTGGGATGACAGAGAGTGTTGTTTGTAGAAGGTGTTCACTAGTATGTGAATGTTGCAGTTTTGGTTGAGAGGCAGTGTTCACAGGTATATGAAGTGCTGACTGGCAGTGGTAGAAGGTGTTCACTGATTGACGCAGAAATACGTTGATGGCAAGCAAGGCAGTTATGAAGGAATGCAAATGCAATTAAAACTAGAAAACAAACAAACAATCAAAATACAATCAAAATTCACACTGTACGGTGGTTAAGCATTTACTCACTGATCACTTCAAATTTTTAGATCCATATAGTGATTTTTTGGCGCAGTTAAGCATTTTAGCATATGAAACTTCAAATTTTTAGATGGCGTTTACTCACTGATCATTTCAAATTTCTTCATTGCAGGTAATTAAAGATGGCGATGACACATTCTTCTTCCGTAGCAAGTAGCAAGCATATGAAACTTTTTAGATGCACGTTTTGTTGTTGGCATTTGGTGTGGACTTACTGTATTGATATTATACTTTTACTTAACATATAACTTGTCTTTGTTTAACAGAATTTGTGGCAACTTGGTTTACTTTGTTATTTTTGTTTATGGATATTATTGAAACTTGGTTTATGGATGTCTTTTGTTTATTAATATTCTCTTAACTAGTTTATGTAACCAATTAATAGTTATTAGAACCTGTTATATATACTAGTTGCTTGAATATGCTTAAAATATAGTTTTGGAATATTCAAAAATAGAGTGGAATATTAAAGCTGTTATATAAATAGAAGACAGCGTTTAATTAATGCTGTCAATGAAGAAACAACAACGTTTAATTCGTGCTGTAATTATCTTGAAACTGTCAATAACAGCGTTTATTACATGCTGTCGAAATAGTTGATGATTCAATCACAGCGTTTTTAACATGCTGTCGAAATTGTTGATGATTCAGTAACAGCGTTTAGAAAAAGCTGTTGTAAACAGTTAAATAGAATTTGAACATCTTCGACAACTAAATTATAAACGCTGTTGAAACATAATACAGCATGTCTGAAAACGCTGTAAAAATATTATTGACAGCTCGTAATAAACGCTGTCACAGAGATGTTTCAACAGCGTTTATAGAAAAGCTGTTGTAAGTTATGTATATACGACAGCATGTCGTTATACAGCGTTTGTAATAACGCTGTTGTATCATATTACAGCGTTTATCAAACGCTGTTAAAAGCCTTTTGTGGTGTAGTGGAAGTTCCTTAGCTTGACCATTTGTTGGAAATCCAAACAAAACAATACGAGCCCTGTACGGTTTTAGTTGTATTACCTGCCATGGAATGTGGTGGTAACCTGCTATTGAACATGGTAGCTATAGTAGGCATAAGTGCGAAATGTCTATGCTGGCTAAGATTTATATTCTACTTTCGAAATTGTTTTCTACACTATGCACTAGTAATAATATCAAATGATTTTATTTTTGCGTAGTAAACATCTTTGACTATCATAAGAAGAAATCTCCTCCAATTCTGCGTTTGCATTGTGTGTGTGGCGGGAGGTCTTATGGTAGTTTCATTTTCCAAAAGCATTGCGAATTGACTTTAAAATTCTCTGCTATTTGTTTTAAAGATAAACTGTTTTTGTTGCTCACACCAGTCCCATGACTGATCCGGAGTTTATTGTTCCCTTCCTAAACTCTGGGTGCCCACCATTTTCCACACGGGCAGTCTAGAGTTTGGTTTTTCAGATATTCAGATTAGTAGATTTTCTGGAGCTAGTTCAGTCTTTGGATCGGACTGCACTTGCTTATCTTTGTGCCTCGTTATTGGGAGTTCAAGCTATTTCTGGATTAGTGCTTTGAAGATGGAGATTATCCGCTGCTGATGTTATCGTTTTCTTTTCCGCTGCTATTTGTTGTATCATATCTCTGATGTATATTGATATTCATTGTATCATTCTGTTGTATCAGATATTGTATATCAATGTATTATTCATTTCTTCCGCTGTGTTATTTACTTAACTGTGTTATAAGCTCCCAAGAACCAGATTCGGCATTTGAATCTACGGCATTTTGAGTACCAGTGAAGTACGGGTGCCGATTTTCGAAGGTCGACTTTTGGGTCTTGACATCTCCTCCTTCTTTTTGTCATAGGGATGATACCTTCCCCTATTTTTCTTATTGTTGTTATTCTGAAAATTCTTATACTTCTCCCTTTCCTTGTCATGTTGCTCAAATTTTAAGGCCAGATCAATGATTTGATCAAAAGTTTTATCTGCATATGGCAACATAGCCCTACTAAGCCCTGGGTTTAAACCCTTAATATACCTATCATTCTTTGATGCCTCATCAGCCACAAGCATAGCTCCATACTTAGACAAGTCCTCAAACCTATGAGTATATTCAGTCACATTAAAAGTTCCCTGCCTAAGTCTGATGAATTCTTCAAGCAATAGAGTTTTGGCTGATGCTGGAACAAATCTAGCTTCCAACATCTCGTTAAATTGATTCCAAGTGATCTCATTTTCATTTCTTCCAGCTATGATCACCTCCCACCAGCTCAAAGCTACCCCTTTCAGTTGTCTTGAAGCTACTTGCCTCTACCTTTGATCATCCAATTGCATGTCATTGAAAACTCTGTCCAGTGTTCTCAACCATGCTTGAATTTCCATCACATTCTCAGTTCCTTCAAAACTCCTGCCTCCCAAATTGGAATAAGTCTTCAGTAGTTTTGAAAGTTCTTCATGTGGGTTCTCAGTCCTATGCCCAATTCCATCCCTTAAAGCCCTCATAAAGTCTTGCATATCAAGCATTTGTGGTGCACTTGATCCTGCATGGTGATGAGATCCTCTTCCAACCATGGTCTGCTAACTAAGTTCTGGGCAAATGGTATTAGTATATTATGAGTACTTCTATAATTATTATTTTCTTATCTAAATTATTTCATCCAAAACAAACAGACAAAATACATTTCTATAATACTTAACAATCAGTGCAACCAAGTGCTCTGATACCAACTGAAATGACCCTCCTCTTTCTGCCTTAATTTCATAAGGATTTTTTTTCACTTCATCAAAGGGAATTTAAATCAAATAGAAATCAAAATGCCATACAAGTTATTGACATAGCTACTTATTTCTTTTCTAAATAGGCAAATTAGGCAAAATCAGCAGTTCAGACGTCTAAATTCTTATGACAGGCGTCTAAACTTAATCCTAGACGTCTAACTAATTATGACAGACGGCTCAGAGATTCAAAATTGAAACAGAGAGAAAAAGACATTTTGAACTAAATTCAGACATCTAAATTTTTGTGACAGACGTCTACATTTTACCTTAGACGTCTAAATTATTATGACTGACGTCTAAGTTTAATCTTAGACGTCTAAATTAATATGACTGTCGTCTAAATTTGATCTCTATGAACATGCATATGCACATTCAATTTATATGTGTCTGGATGTCCACCTACATTCATTTGCACTTTTAAGTTTGATTTTAACTTCCTTTGAACTATCAGAGTCATTTTTTTTCCTTTCAAACAATTCAACCAGGATCCAAAACTTTTACCAATATAAATATATCAATGCATCCCTAGTAATATACACATACATGTGAGGATGTACGTGTTTATCTTGTTTAAATTCAGAGTATATATATTTTTGTTAAACAAGAGTATCCTGCTTGATTTGGATTCTAGCAGTTCCGACTAAAGTTAATTACTATATACTTTTGAATATTTGTAACAAGTCAGTAAATCCTATGCATATCTAATTTATATGAACTTAAAAATATCCACAAGAATAATTCCAGGTTTTTATAGCTAAACTCAGATTTTTAACCTTCAAACTTAAGGTATTAAGTAACTTGAAATTAACTAATACAATATATGTACTTATACATATTCATTTCTCAAATACAGGCATATATCATTTACAGATTTTCACCACAATACTCAAGCATATATTTTCTTGCAAAAATTCAACCATGTCTTTAGATTAATCCCAAACTTGGTACATCACTAGATTCATTTAGAACAACCAATAAATCCAAACTTTAAGACCATTACATAACAACCAAAACAGAACTATAAAAACTCCCCAGATTACATGCAAATATTTCATTCTAAGTTCTTATTCAATTCTAATTTAGCATGCTTATATAATCACTCTCATTAGCCACAGCAGCTTCCTATTTAGATCCAGCATTCCCTGAAAGAACATTAGAGGCTGCCCCAATTTAGATGAGACACCCCAGATGCCATAAGCAAACAAGGGTCAGATACAAGATCTGGTATGAGTAAAATCAAAAATTCCATGATATTAAGTAAATGAGTGAGACATAAATATTTTGTACAAGTGGGCATATCTTCTTTGAACAATTTGCCTGACTTGTTTATGATATACTTGTGCACATATGATCAGTATTTAATACTAATCATGTACACACATTCAACCATGCAAACATATATTTCAAATAGAAATACTCAGGAACTATCATAGCTCCAGTCCAACCATCTTAGGAATAACTCAAGTTCCTACTTCATCAATTTAAGGTTGCATTTATCAAATTAATTCCAAGCCTCATCTGCCATAAAGGAATCACAGGGACACATTGCAATAAAATAATTCACAATATTGCACAAAGATCTCAGGGCTTAAACAAACCATGTGCCAACTTGCATACTTCAAATATGACAAGCATTCCAGCAGTCTTCTTGGCTCACAATCCTTAGTTTATTTACTAAGTGTTCATGTTTAATCCTATCGTGAGATAGCTAGGTGACTAAATCCCAGTATACATGAAACATTACATAGAGTTTACAAGCATAACTCAAGAACAATCTAACATTCATGTCCAGGGAAAATCATATTTTCAAGTATTTTGGCTTAAAGAAAATACAAGAATATTTACAACTGGGAATAAAGACTAGGCATGTGGGTTATTATTGTTTCATAAGCAACCATGTTTGAACTAAATTCAAGATCTAGCTTAAACAAGATTTCTGGCTCATGGATTTTCTATTTGATCAAGGGTTCAGCACTTTTGGATATTTCCATTGCAACCTTGAATCTTTCATTTGAGCCTCAGCACTTACACAAGTGTAATGCAACTCATATACATTTTGGTTTCTATTTTTTCCATGCCATATCTAAACCAGTTACAAGTATTCTCTATTTACTTTCATGATTTCATACTTTTACCTTTCTGGGTGTAACCAAACAGAGCAAAACACTCAAACATCAAAGTAATCAAAGCATCCAGAACACTCATTAAAACATCCATTGAAGCATCCATTAAAACCATAGTATTGGAATCAAAAACATGTAGGAAAATAACATAAGTCTGGCTGCCTCATATCAGGACTTAATGCCATGGGTTTAGTGAGATTACTCACTTGAATATTTCTTCTTATAAATCCAGAAAATCCCTGAGTGTATTTTCTCTTCCTTTAAAATGTTTTCTTCTTTTCCTATTATAAGTAGCTCGGGTAAAACAATTTCTCTGGCCATAACCACTTATTTATAAACATATTTTTACTAGGGTTTTTCTCAAGACAAAATTCCATTTCTGTCCTGGCTAGCATCATGCATTGTGTGTTTGCATTTTCTCATTTTTATCCCTAATTACCCCCGGTCATATTACCAATTAAAGGCTGCATTTTCTTTTCTTTACTTTTTCAGAAAATGGCCACTCACCTAGTCATGTTAAAAGTGTGACTACCCTATTTTATATTTTAATTATTCCTGAGAATCCCCTTTGCTATTTTTGCCTACACAAGCATATTGACTTATATTACATTTCATGTCATTTTAATGTTATTGTTTCACTTGCTTATATATATATACTTTTCAGTACTTAAAAATGTATATTTGTATACATATCTTATATAGGCTTATTTAATTCCTCTTTAATTTCAGAAACATATGCACCTATATGTATACAGGTTTTCAAATCCTTATAACATATATATATGTATAACTTTTTTTTTCTGGGTTTTAAATAAAATCTGTTTACTGATTTTTAAAATAAAACTTACTTTTCTTATTTTCTGGGATGATCCATATAATTCCAGAAATCAAATATCCATATCACAAAATCATGTTTGTAATGCTTTTTAATCCTTGTTTTAAATTCAAGAAATCTGGAGTTCTTCCTTGTGCCATATCAGTGTGCACGTGCACACATGCACACATACTTGCACACAATTAATTCCATATATTCTTATACAAATAAATTCAGATATTTTCAAAATTCAACTAAAATAAGATTCCATGAATTTCTGGGGCATTACAGGCATTATCTTTTAGAAGAATGATTTGAGCTATTTTTGGATCACAAGTCATTAAAAAAATTGATCTCCTAAAAGGACTTAAACTTGAGGCAACAGAGGGGGATGGATTTATTAGCATCATATGACTTTGATATCTCTTTTACCTTGGGTAAGGGTAATGTATTAGCAGACGCTTTGAGTTGACAACGTGCAGTATTGAGTCCCTTGGTTTTGGAGTGGAGGCATTTGGAGTATATTTCTACCTTTGATTTCTGACCATCATCAGATGTTACCCCAGGACTGCTAGCAGCTTTGAAAGTTCAGCCTACAATGATGGAGTGTATTGGACCTAGGCAGAAAGAGGATAAGTAGATTGTAGATATTATAAAGAGGATTGGTAGAGGAGAGTCATCGAGTTATTTGAGACATTATGCCATTGACTCGAGAGGATGGTTACGGAGGGATGATAGGTTTTGTGTTCCTTATAGTACATATTTGATTGATGTGGTACTAGCTGAGTCTCACTGTTCTAGGATGACCATGGTAACATCCTATATTTAAAGGCCCGAAACTAAGCACTACGGATGCTACAGTCATCCCTAGTGTTAATGTCCAATGACAAAATGCGGTTATGTTAATCATATTAATAATATCAGAAGCAAATGAATATGAAATATTTCAAACACATTTCATTTCATAATAAATTTTCATACTGATTACATAATCCAATTTGATCCCACATCCAGAGAAAATATAATTGATACAAATCACTCTAAGAGAGACATGAATATGCCCTCTTGGTTGATCAGAGTCTAATACTTGAAAGTTATAACTTCTAACATCACATCTATTTAGACATAAAACAACATGTTGGAAAATAAAAGCTCCAACTAATAGCTAGCTTACCTCATGCATGTCTCCAGAATCTTTTCGTCTAACCTGGAAAACCTGAAAATCTTTACTCTCGGCCTACTAAAACGAGCACCTGAGAGTTTAAGGGGAAAAACAAAAACTTTGGGTCAAACAAAAAGTCTGGGGTGAATAATAACCTACCATCTCGAACCAAAATAGATATCTAGTGAGACCAGGCCGCAGAGCGGAATATGTTTTCCCTTCATTAGTATCTTAGCCAATTATGTCAATTAAAATTTATGCACCTACAACTATAATGGTTAAAACATAGTCAAATAATCATTCGCAAGCATGCAACATAGGTAAGTCTGACTAAACTATGCTCAAAGTGTTATACACTCCTATACCCTACCGAAAATCATATAATGGGTTATTCATCCCAATTTAACTTACTATCCATCTAAATTTAATCTGACTATCCATCTTATATTTATGTGGACTACCCATCTCACATATAAACATTATTTGGATTTCAATACTATGCTATATGGGCTACCCATCACACATGGTTATCTAATTAAAATTATGTGGGCTATCCATCACACGTGTCTTGTTTATCTTAAATTATGTGGACTATCCATCACATATATCATAGTTTTCATAAGATGAATATGAACCAATCATGAACCATATAGTGACTATCCATCTCTAGCATTATGTGGACTATACATCACACATCTCATAGTTTTCCTAGGATGACTATGAACCCATCAAAAATAAATTTATACTTAGAATAAAACATTATTCACCCAAATGCCCAAACTACGTCTATTAGCATCCCAAATTAGGTTGTCAAACCCTCAAACTTATGGCACAATAGTATCCCCAATGAAGTTGTTGAACTCATAAAACATATGGCTTGTCAAGCCGTCAATATAATAATTTGAAATAGAAAGCATATGGCTTTCATTCCATTAAGAAATGACACTGAACCTCTATTTGAGATTCGAAAACAAAATTCCAATTTTACAAAGTATAAGGCTATACTTCCAAAATCATAAGGTTATCAATTTCCTTAAAGCATAGGCTATCTGGCTTTTAAAACATAACTTTTATGTTTACACGAAAACAAGGCTTCTCGGCCCACAAAGAATTAGTTTCAAAATGAATGAGTTATGGCATCAAAGCCGCATAACCTGGTTGCTGAAAACAAGGAAAACATATGATGTTTGAACTTACAAGCTATGGCCTCAATCACACAATTCGAAATCAATTTCTTCCGACATCAATACTTCAAACACTATGATGTTGAAAATAAGGTACTTCGACTATTATACCACAAAACATAGGATGTTGGCAATAGAAATCCATGACATTAATACTTTAAATACTTTGGTATCAAAATCATGGATTCTTAAAAACTAAGGTGGCAAGAGATTTCAAGCGAAATAGTAAGGGATGTCGCACTTTAGAAAAACAAAGTGGAGCTTCGAAATAAATATCGAATCTCTTCACCCATAAGATGTTGCATTCTATCTATGATTGATGTCGAATTTTATGAGGGATGTCGCATGTCATCGATGGCATTACTGTAATAAACATTAAACTACATTCTTTCCTTTTTAAACCAATTTCTTTTTACCTACTCCTATCTCTTATCAAAATATGATTGGTTGCCACCAAAACATTTTATTTCTTTTTCATATTTTGCTGGAAATAAACTTTACCATTCCCAAAACATGACTAAACTAATAATACCCTTAATTAATATTAATTTAAATGCTTTTCTGGTATAATAAATTCATAGAAAATCATAACCACTTGGGAAAAATCCTCAAAAATTACCAAAAATCGGAATTTATATATTCTTTCTCTTGTAAAAAGTTTGGAACCAAAATAATTATTTAATTGCTTTTAATAACTAAAACCCAAAATAAGCACTATTTCCTCCTTGGGAAACTCATAAAATATTCATATTAACTTGGAAAATTGTAAATTAAAAACCATCTCCAAAATAATGTTTACACAACATTCTAGAAAATCAATGCAATTGAAGATCAAAAATCTAGATTTTACCTTTAAAACATGTCAATAATTCCATAAAATTTCCATAAATAATTTATTAATCCAAACAATGATCAAACATCCATATCATGACAATACAATAAAAAGCAATTCGAAGATTAACCATAACCGAATTCAAACAAAAGAAGCAGAGATGGTTAGCTATTATTTACCTTATATTGGATAGAAGATTGAGATCTGATGAAGATTGATTTCCCTAAAGCTTTTCCCTTGAATCCCGTTGGTTTCTCCTTCTTTCTTCCTTGATAATGGTCGACCTCTTTACTTCCTTTTGATTGTTTTATGAATGTAAAATGAGAATGAATGAGAGAGGGAGAGCTTAAGGGAAGAAATAAGGTTTTATTCCTAATTTTTCCCTCTCATTTATTCCCTTCTTTTATAAGTCTTAAAACAATCTTATTAATTGATTAGTTAAGGCCTGGCCCAATTAATTATCAAATCTCATCCTCCTATCCCACTACATTATCCTATGTAATCTATCCAATTAAATCTCCTAAATAATGTTAAACTAAAATTAGCGTTGTTACAGACTCCTCCCCATTAAAGAATTTCATTTCTCGAAATTCAATGAGAACCACATAATAAGCATATCAAGCATGCAAACAACTGTAATAAAGAATACCATTATATCCTATTGGCTAAAAAGTGTATTTAACAAATATATAATATACCATCATAACAACTCAGGATAAGTATCTCTAATCCTGTCATTTGTTTCCCAATTACAGTCTTTCTCATTGTTACTCCACTGGACTTTCAATAATTTGACTGTCTTGTTGCTTAATCTCTTCTCATCTCTTGCTACAATACAAACAGGTTGCTTAACAAAAGTTAGATCCAGTTCCGCTACTAAATCTTCCAATGAAGTCAGAGCAATAGTAGTCTTTGGATTATGCACATGCTTCCTTTGATGAGAAACATGAAAAAGATTATGGACTCCTACCAAACCACTTGGTAACTCTACCCAGTACATGAGCTTTTCAATCCTTTCTATAATAGGGAACGATCCAACATATCTAGATAATGGTTTGCTTGACTTCCAAATCATACCACACCCTTCATCGGTGATAATTTAACAAAAACATGATCTCCAACTGAGAACACTAGATCCTTACGCCTCTTATATGCATAACTTTTCTACCTAAACCGAGCTTCCATCATCCTAGTTGGGATTAAGTCAATCTTCTCCGTGGCTTCTCTCACCATATCTGGACCAAGAGCCAATTTGTCTCTGGTATTTAACCAACTTACCGGTGACTTGTGTAGCCTTCCATACAAATCTTCAAAAGGCATCATTCCTATACTATTCTGATAACTATTATTACATGAAAACTCAACCAAGTGCAAATGGTCTTCTCATGACTCACTAAAATCTAGTACACAAGCTCTTAGCAAATCTTCAAGTACCTTATTAACTCTCTCTGTCTGCCCATCCATCTTGGGTGATAAGCGGTACTCATCTTAAGCTTGGTGCGTAACACTACCTGGAGACTCTTCTAGAATTCACTAGTAAACAGAGCATCTCTGTCACTAACTATTCTACTAGGAATCCCATGTCGTCTAACAATGTTCCTCATAAACAACGTAGCCAATATAGGTGTCGTCCTGGTCGACTTAACGTAATAAACTGTGCACTCTTGGTCAGTATATCCACTATAACCTAAATAGTCTCATCTCCCCCATTCGACTATGGCAGGCCATCAATAAAATCCATGGATATAGAATCCCATTTCCAAACCGGTATATCTAAAGGCCGAAGCAATCCACTTGGCTTCTAATGCTCGGCTTTCACTTGCAGGCAATTCAAACATTGCTTTACTCATAAATCTACATCTGTTTTCGTACTTTCCTAGAAAAAACTCTTCTTTATATCCTGATACATCTTAGTTACTCTAGGATGAACGGTAAACTTCAATCGATGACATTCCTAAAAAACTTCCTGTTGTATGTCACCAACATTTAGAACACACAATCACCCCTCCTTTCTTAACCACCCATTCTGATCAAGACTAAAATCCTTCACCAATCTTAGTTCCACCATCAAGCCTTCTAATCCTTTTGGCTAACATGGATCATCTCTCTGCTCAAAAGCAATCCTTTCGATCATCACTGGTCGAACTTCCAAACATGACAACATGGCAGTTTCCTGACTAGAACTAGCTATTAATCTTAATTGCACACCACAAGTAGTCAACGCTTCTAAATCCTTCCATTCCGCTATCATAGCTAACACCACATTCTGATGTTTCCCGCTAATTGCATCGGCGACTTTATTTCCTTCTCCAGACGTATAGTCAACACTAAAATCATAAGCTGCTAAAAATTCTAACTATCTCTACTGTCTCATATCCAACTCTTTCTAAGAGAATAAATACTTCAAAGACTTATGATTTGTAAACAACTCGAATCTTTCTCTTAAGTGGTAGTGTCTCCACACCATTAAAGCAAAGGTCACCGCTGCCAACTCCAAATTATAAGTCGGATGCCTAACTTCATGTGGTCTAAGTTATCGAGAAGCATATGCAATAATTTTACCTTTTTGCATCAACACAGCTCCCAATCATATTCCACTTGCATTTGTATACACCACCAAATCCTGATTACCGTCTGGCACAACTAGCATGGACACATTGGTCAATGAATGTTTTAGCTTTTGGAACGGTTCCTCACATTTACTAAACCAAATAAACTTTACCTTCTTTTTTGTTAGTTTAGCCATGGGTACTGCTATTCAAGAGAAATCCTTAATGAATCTCCATAGCCAGCTAATCTAAGAAAACTCTTTATCTCGGTCACCGTTTTAGGTCTCTTCAATTATTTACAACTTCAATATTAGCAGGATCCACAAATAACCCTTCCTCTGAAACCACCATGACCAAGAAAATTCATTTCTATCTTCCAAAAATGGCACTTCAAAAACTTCACTTTTAGTTGATGCTACTCAACGTCTCAAGCACTGCTCTAAGATGAATCTCTTGATCTCTTTTATCCTTGGAATATGTCAAAATGTCATCAATGGAATATGTCAAAATGTCATCAATGAACACCAGCACGAACCTATTCAAGTGCTCTTGGAAAATTTGGTTCACCAAGTCCACAAAGAAGGCCGGTGCATTAGTCAACCCGAATGGCATGACTAACCACTCATATGAACCATACCTCATTCGAAACGATGCCAAAGGAATACTGTCCTTCGCCACTTCAGTTGATGGAACCCTGTCGCCAAATCCAACTGGGAAAATGCTTTGGCTCCACTCAACTAATCAAATAAATCGTCAATTCTTGGCAAATGATATCTATTCTTTATCGTCTTCTTATTCAGCTTACGATAATCAATACACAACCTTAACGACCCATCCGGTTTTTTCACGAACACCACATCTGCTCCCCAAGGCGAACTGCTTGGTTTAATAAAACTCTTTCCTTCTAAGTCCACTAGTTTCACCTCTAACTCTTTCATCTCAGTAGGTGTCATTCAGCTAGACGGTCTACTAACGGGATCAGCTCCTAGTACAAGATCAATTCTGAACTTAATAGCCCACCTACGTGGTAATCTTGTAACTGGTTCAAAAACATCTGCAAATTCTCTTATAACAAAAACTCGACTCAACTCTTCTTCCACCTTTGTTGCACCCAATAAAGCATAGACATCGAAACTCGAATTTTCTACTGAGCATATAATTCGATCGCTACTATTAGGGTGCCTCGGTCATATTTTCGTGTTCTGGCAAAAAATCCTAGCATCATGTTTGCTTAACCAATCCAAACCCAAAATAATTCCAGAGTACCACAAAATCAAACATAAACGAATTGTAGGCAAAAGTATGACCTAAGAACTCAAATTCGAGATGGTCACATCTCATCCCAAGAGTTGCATACCCTCCTTTTGGATTCGCGACCCTTAAAGAACTAACAAGGTAAGATGGTTCTAAATCCAACTTATCTACCAAACATTGAGAGATATAAAAAATATGATGCATCGGTATCAAATAAAACCCAAAAAGGTACGCCCATGAATCGAAAGCGTACCTCTCATCACATCCTTTCCCTTCTCCTCTGATGTTGCCCTAGAAGATGATTGCTCCAAAGCAAAGAACTTTTCCTTTTTTGCCTTAGCTGCTTTTGGACATTTATTTTTATAATGCCCCACCTGGTTGCAGTTATTGAACTTCACATTTTTATTTCCCACAACCGTCATACCATTACCACATCGACACTCATTAGCATAGTGCCCATTCTTTTCATACTTGTAACAAACGATATCAGTTTTCCCTTGCTTGGAAGCTTCGCCCTTCTGAGCTCCCTTCCCTCTGAAGATCTTTCTCTTCTTACTTTGAGAACCCGAGGTTTCCACCTGCTGATCCTTCCCAAAGTCGAAAGCATCTCCTCATTTCTTATAGCCATCTCCACCACTAAATTACATAGATCCCTAAGATGTGGTATAGTCGCCTTAGAATTTTCCGACCTCAAACCTTCAATAAACTTCTCATTCCTCTTGATCACAGTATCAAAGGTGGCATATCCATACCAGGACAGCTCATCAAACATAATTGCATACTCCAGAACTGACATTTCTCCTTGCTCCAATTCCATAAATTTCCTGAGTAGAGTTGACTTGGCTACCTCCAACAAGAACCTCTCCTCAAATCTCCTTCTAAACTCAGCCCAAGTCAATTCCTTTTCTGGTACACCTATGGTCCCCCCGTTCCACCAGTACAAAGCAGCTCCCTGCAACTGCCTTGATGCCAACCTCCTTTTCTTCTCAACGTTCAAACCTAGATGAGTAAAAATCCTATCATAGTGCAATGGCTAGTTCTCCATTTCAATAGCATCTTCAGTTCCAAGAAAAGTCTTTCCTTCAAGACTGGTGTAATCCCGGCTCAACTAGCATAGCTGTTGCCAATAGATGCTACGGGATTAGCTCCTCTTGCATTAGCCGCATTCCCATCAGCAAAACCAGCAATAGCTCCAACTTGCATCATGTTGAAAAAGAACTGATACATAGTCTCCATATCTATTGGTGGGGATGCAACACCTATATTAACATTAGCATGTCGACCCAGATTTCTTCTGGTGTTGGGCCGAAAATTTCCATTGGTCATGATGCTTTCTCTACCAAGATTCACTCTTCCGTTTCCTACTTCCATATCTTAGTTTCACGTAATCTACATACAAGCCTTAATAAGATACAAAAGAACTGTCTAAGAGAGAGGGGAGAATACATATTTATATATAGCAAATACAAGTACTTTACTATAGTGTTATCCCATACCCCAATCTTATTCTCTGATTCATTAGATTATTCAAAACTTTTAATCCTTTAATTTTTTTTACCTGAACCTATTTTTTGATACCAAAATATAACATCCCCCATTTTAAGGTCCAAAACTAAGCGTTATGGATGCTGCAATCATTCCTAGTGTTAATTTCCGGTGACAAAATATGGTTATGTTGATCATATTAATAATATCAAAAGCACATAAAATATGAACTTTTAAAACACATTTCAATAATGAACTTTCACATTTCATTTCATAATAGAACTTCATACTCATTACATAATCACATATAATCCCACGTTCAGAGAACATATAATTAATACAAAATACTCTAAGAGCGAATGTGAAGATGCTCCCTTGGTTGATCAGAGTCTAATACTTGACAATTATAACTTCATTCATTACTTTTATTTAGACACAAAACGTGGAAAATAAAACCTCATGCTAATAACTAGCTTGTCTTTTGAACGTTTTCCAAAAGCTTATTCGTCTAACCTGGAAAACATGAAAACCCTTACTCCCGACCTACTCAAACGAGCACCCAAGAGTTTTCAAACAAAAAGTACGGTGTGAATAACAACCTACCATCTCGAACCAAAATAGACATCTAGTGAGACCATGCCGTAGAGCTGAACTAGTTTTCCCCTCACTAGTATCTTAGCTAATTATGTCAATTAAAATTTATGCACCTGCAAACAAAATGGTTAGAACATAGTCAAATAATTATTTTTAGGAATGCAATATGGGTGAGTCTAACTAAACTATCCTCATAGTGTTATACACTCCCTTATCCTATCCAAAACCATATAATGGGTTACCCATCTCAAATTAATTTACTATCCATCTAAATTTAATTTGACTATCTATCTTATATTTATTTTGACTACTCACCTCGCATATAAACATATATGGATTATCTTTCCCAGGCCATATGGACTACCCATCACACATGGTTTATCTAATTAAAATTATGTAGACTATCCACCATACATGTCTCTTTTATCTAAAATTATGTGGCCTATCTATCACACATATCATAGTTTTCCTTGGATTATTATGAACCTATCACGAAGCATATAGAGATTATCCATCTCTGGTATTATCCGGACTATCCATCACTAGGCATGTCAATGAATGCAAACTGATGCGGATATAGCTAAATCCGCATCCAAAAATTTAAACTCGCATCTGAATCCACATCTGATATCCACGGATATCAAAGAATCAACATCCGCATCCGCGGATTTTTTTGGATATCCGCATCCGAAAATAGGATGCATATATTTTTGAATATCTGAAATGTCCTCATCCGAAAATTGAACAAGGATTTTGATATATGAAATTTAACCTAAAACATTATAATTTAAATACTTCATTGTCGTAGATAACATTCAATAACATTCAAAAATATAAACTACAATACCTCGTCAATTTTTCAAATGAAAGAATAATAACACAAAATATTAAATAATATAAGTTCAAAGGACACTATAATTTAAATAAACAAAAACATAGTAAAACAATAAGAAGTAGCATGCAAGTTTTAACTTTTTGTTCTTTCTTTCACTCACCATAGCTATAAATGGTTTCAGCAAAGAAAAGCATAACCAAGTCATTAGATTAAATAGTTGCAATGGAGCATTTCATCAATCTAGCTTCAAAATATTTAAAATTCTAAATATTGCAAACTTCAGACTAAGATAAATTTTAATCCATCTTTAACTTATATTGGGTGAAATGCACGCGCGCGCACACACACTCCATCTGTAACTTATATAGTTAGAGTAAAACTCAGACTACATCACAAAAAAAGTAGAGTTTCCATAGTATTATAGATAGGTTTGAAAGCTAATTAAAACAACAATTTGGATATTCCTTCTGTTATAAATGTTCCGTATTTGTTCTAATATTTTATCCAGATCCGGTATACATAATCCAAGTTTTCAAATATAGTAATTATGAAACTTAGTGATGTAATTATGATTATAGAAGTTATTAACATAATCAAAAATTGCCAACACAGAAATATTATTTCCCTACAGATATGCCAATTACATTACTTCTGAATTTACACAAAACTTACTTTATAAAATTAAAATGATATAGAGCAAAAATGTTACCTTACTTCTGAATGTACACAAAACTTACTTTAGAAATAGCAGTTGCAGCATTAGTTTATATTGCAAACAATGAATACAAATAGAGTTGGCATTTGGTTGGATGATTGTGATTTCTGAAATAATCACAATTGCCTGATGACATAATTGTTTATATTCATGACTAATCCACATTCATCAACCTTAAAGCATGTGTTGCTGTGCAAACATAAACCTTAATTAAAACATCTCCAAACAGCTAAATAAATGTTACTCTACTCATCATTCTATTTCTCTACCCAGTTTGTTCTCAAAACTTAACCATTCTACCAAATGCTCCCAAGATCAAAATCTGACTATACATGATTAAAATTCATACTAGTCTTACCTTTTAAAAAAACTGTATAGCTTATAAGATGAATTTTGCTATTTGCAACAATTTAATCTCTGTTAGTTATCTAGCACCAAGTCATATTTTACTTGGATTAATTATATTATGTACTTCTTCAAACCGCCAGTAAAACCAATGATTGTAGGTTGTGTGCATATTATGCGTGTATATGAAGTGGATATATAATGAAATTGAGTCAATGCAAATTTGACCAGCGGCGACTTAAACATTGTATTTCCCAATATGTATAAATAGTAGCGACTTAAACAGCAACAATACCCAACAGTACATAACGATATGAATGTTAATAAGCCTAATAAAACAATTTACAGTTTACTAGAAGCAATACCTAAAATATATATGAAAAATTACTTATATAAAGATGAAGTTCAAGTAAAAGATATGTATGTTCAAAGATACTCATGTGCAAAATAAACCCAAAACATACATGACTAAGCATATGAATTAAATTCAAATTGGCTAAAAATGAAAATACGAGACTGCAAAAAACACATGAATTAAACCTAAAACATCGTTAGGCTAAAATTTCGTGCAAATTTATTATTGCTTACACGATTATCCAGAATAAGTATCGGCTTGCTCCATTCGTGTAACAAGCACCTGTAATAAGCACATGAATAGCCAATGGAAATGCAAAATAAGTATCAGATTGTCGAAACAAAAACCTAGCTGCAAAATGTAAAACAAAGGCATAAAAATGGCTTACGTGATTCGTGGAGGATCGTCGATGAATATCCTTGCCTTGTGCGATTGGTGGTACGAGTAGGACTATTATGGTAATGGTTACCATAACCATTTTATAAATACCGTTACCGTACCGTTTTTACTGGTAAACTAAAATTGTTTACCGTTACCATTACCGATTGACTGGTATACCGATGACTGGTATACCGATAAACTAGTAATCGTTACACTGGTAATGTTAAATTACCGTTTGTCTAGAAAAATACTAAGTTGATATATTTTTACACTGAACGATGCTTCATTATATATCTCATTAGGTCACTTAATAGAGGACATAAAAAGAAGTGTAATTATCATCATTAAAGTTGAATTACTGAAATAAATTGAACTATTTTCTTGCTTTTAAATGATCGCAATATAACATCTTACATGAATATCAGTGTATTATGAACGGACTAGTAAAATACCATTACCGTTGGTTTTGAAAAAAATATTACCGATGTTTTACTATAGAAAATCGTAAATTTACCGTTACCATACTGATTATACTGGTATACCGACTTTACTTTAAAATGGTAACCGATTGACTGGTAATGGTATGGTAATGGTAAATTTACCATTACCTTAACAGCCCTAGGTACAAGGGCAATTGGCAATTTGGGGTGGAGCTGAGGCTTCTTTAGGTATGAGATTGATCGATTTAGGGTTTTTCAATTTTTTGGGTGCAATTATGTGAATGGGTAGAGAACGGCTGTGTGAAAAAGTGAATGTAACTAGGGTTTTAGCTTGTAAATATAAGTCGGCTGTGGATATAGAATCCAACGGACGTGAAATTTCTTTAAAAATTTGAATTAGGCAATAAATTTTAATCACAATTTAATGTACCGTCTATTTAAAATAATAATTATTATTATAACTGTATTTACTTTTGGATCAGATGGATATATTTCGGATACAGATACAGTTATATTTGCATCCGCATCCGAAATTTTTTTCGGATAACGAATATCTGCATCCGCTTTTCGGATACCGGATAATATCTGTATTTTCGGATACGGATTCAGACGGATTTTGGATTTTTCAGGTATCCGTTGACAGGCTTATCCATCACACATCTCATAGTTTTCCTAGGATAACTGTGAACCCATCAGTATAAATTTATACTTATAATATAACATTATTCACCTAAGTGGCCAACCTATGTCTATCGGTATCCCCAATTAGGTTGTCAAACCCGCAAACTTTTGGATATTGAAAATAATATACAATGGTATCCCCTGTGAAGTTATTGAACTCATAAAACATATGGCTTGTTAAGAAGTCAATATAACAATTCGAAATAGAAAGCATATGACATTCATGCTGTCAAAAAATGACATCAAACCTCTATCCAAGATTCGTAAACAAAATTCTAATTTTATAAAGTATAAGGCTATACTATCAAAATCATAAGGTTATTGATTTTGTTAAAGCATAGGCTATGTCCCCTTTGAAACATAACTATAGTGTGCATGAAAACAAGGCTTCTTGGACCACAAAGCATTAGCTTCTAAATGAAAGAGTTATGACATCAAAGCAGCATAACTTAGTTGCCAAAAACAAGGAAAAAATATGATGTTGGAACTGACAAGCAATGACATCAATTACTCAAGTCGAAATCAATTTCTTACGATATCAATACATTAAAAACAATGATGTTGAAAATAAGTTACTTTGGCTATTATGCCGCAAAACATAGGATGTCGTCAATGGAAACTCATGACATCAATATTTTAAATACTTATATATCTAAATCATGGATTCTTAAAAACTAAGGTGACAAGAGATTTCAAGTAAGGTACTAAGGGATGTCGCGTTATAAAAAAACAAAGTGGAGCTCTGAAATCAATATCGAATCTCTTCACCTACGAGATGCCGCATTCCGCCTATAATGGATGTCGGATATCATAAGGGATGTCGCATATCGTCAATGGCATTACTATAATAAACATTAAAACTGTTTTCTTTCCTTTTTAAACCAATTTTTTTTTATCTACTCCTACCACTTGTCAAAATATGATTTGTTACCACCAAATTGTTTTATTCATTTTTTAGATTTTGCTGGAACTAAACTTTACCTTCCCAAAAACATTAGCAAATTAAATTAATTAATACCCATAAATAATATTAATTTAAATGCTTTTCTAGCATAATAAATTCATAGAAAATCGTAATCACATGGGAAAAGTCCCCAAAAATCAGAATTTATATATTTTTTCTCATATAAAAATTTCGAGACCAAAATAGCTATATAATTATTTAATAATTAAAACCCAAAATCAACATTGTTTCCTCCTTATGAAATTAATAAAATATTCATATTAACTCTGCAAATTATAAAATTATAAACCTATCTCCAAAATAATGTTTTACACAACATTCTAGAAAATCAAATCAATTGGAGATTAAAAATCTAGGTTTTATCTTTAAAATCTATCATAATAATTCTATAAAATTTTCATAAATCCTTATTCTATCCAAATAATGCTTAAACATCCATATCATGGCAATACAATCGAAAGCAATTTGGAGATTAACTATAACTGAATTCAAGCACAAGCAATATAGATGGTTAACCATTATTCATCTTAAATTGGATAGAAGATTGAGATCTGATGAAGGTTGATTTGCCTAAAGCTTTTTCCCTTGAATCCCTTTAGTTTCTCCTTCCTTCTTCCTTGATTATGGTCGGCCTCTCTACTTTCCTCTGATTACTTTGTGAATGCAAAATGAGAATGAATGAGATAAGAAGGGTTTAAAGGATAAAATAAGGTTCTATTCCTAATTTTTTTCCTCTCATTTATTCCTTTTTTTAAAACAATCTTATTAATTGATTAGTTAAGGTCTAACCAAATTATTTATCAAATCTCATCCTCCTTATCCCACCACATTATCCTATTTAATCTATCTAATTAAATCTTTTAAATAATGTTAAAATAAAATTTGGTGTGTTATACCATTCATCCCGTTGTGACTGTAATGATTCGCCTTTTCAAACCTTAAAAGTTGACACTAATACATCCACGGTATTCGCATGTCGAGCATCCAAGAGTCGAAAAGAAAGATTGTTGGGAGAAAATAAATATAAGATAGAGCAAAATCTCACATCTTGACGAGTAATATATAATATACAACATATCGTTATAAAAGAAAACTATAAAATACACACATCAACCATAGTACGCTAATCTATCATCAGCCCGGATAGTTATAACAACATATCCTCACAATTACTGGAAAATATAAACAACAAATGTAGTGGAAAATAAATATATACATAAATACGTCTTGGGGGCATCCAACTCAAGCCCTGAAGCTCTAAAGCATCCAAAGCTAAATCTGAAAATATGCTCGGTCTGACCCGAGCGTTATAAGAAAATAACGCCTTGATCAGTCTAGTAAACCAACATGAGAAACACACATTATATGAATTTTAATATTATAAAACTTTTTAAAATAAAGGTATCTCGTAAGACTATGTTGCACATAAACACAGACGGGCTTTTACCTTATGATAACCAAACCATTTCATAGAAATCTTATGATATTATAATAATGTTAAAGGTTTAAAATAAATATATAAAATAGCTGAAATGCTTGCATCTCATGTTCCAGCATAGTTGGGAACAGCTAGGTACGACACTTAATGGAGAATGGATTCTATCAATGACAATGCTATTGGGTTACCGCCTACCACATTACTCCTCTAGAAAAATGTACCGAGGGCCTCACATGGATTCCCTACATGTCAGGACCGGCCTACCACTTACTAGATAGTACCATATTTCTTCACCCCGGTTGCTTTGCAATCTTTCCCTGAGAGCTCTCATGCATAGCCAAATCCATAAATATATATCCAGAAGGATGATGACAATACTCTAATGGGTGTGACCCATATAGCCCGGAGGCATATCCCCTGTTTTAGTCATTGCTGGGTGGTAAGGCCTGAGGCTATGTTTTACATTTTAAAATATCCCACTTGGAATGCAAACACTACCCTCCAGGGAAATACTTCTACTAAATCCTTTTTGAAATCATCCTCGATATTAGTAGCAAGTAGCCCTTGCACTTCAAAGAAATACATCTTTGATTTTACCAACTTCAAGATGTCTTCTATTTGAACGCTTATGCTATTTCGAAATGTTTTTTGGATAACATATCCCACCCGGTCTCTCCAAATCGACAATGATAGTTTGAAAACTGACTAAGCTTTGATAGTCATTTATTTAACTATCAAATAAACAAACAATTCAGCTACGGATTTAACCAGTGGGGTTAAGCATGTAAGCAACCACTAAGCCTCTTAAATTAATCTTTTCATTAGTTAAGCCCACTTTGTAAATTCCTATATTAAAAATACTTTTACGAAGATATATTCACAAACCCCCCTTCTCTTTTCAATACTTAAAAATATTGATATACTTATCTCAGCTGTGTAAGTATACTCATAAAACATTTCACTTCCAAAAATTATAAAATGTTTACATACTCTTATATCAACAGTATAAGTATATTCACGAAAATCCTATATTGTCAACACTTAGGAAATGTACTCATATACTTATCTCAACGATATAAGTATATTCCCAAACCTTAAGAAAGATATCATTTTCCAAAACCATACTCAATTAGGTTAAAACATTAATAACAATAAACCCAAAACACTTCCCTATGGTGTAAGTAAATAAACCGTATAAAAATTAGACCAAATATACTTACCATCACTTCTCGATTTCAAATGGTACTACTCCTCGATTAACAATGTAGTTGGACAAGTTAGTGTACTATCATTGCCTCAACATACATTCTTAATTTTCAAGATAGAAACGAGTTTCCATACCTCGGAATTTAGTGTTAAGTATGGAAAGAACACTTTCCATACCACTGTATTTAAAAACAATAATTTATGGAAAATCAAGTCTCGTTCCTTTTATAAACCTCTTATTAAAGTTCCTTTTAAAAATATTTTTCCATATTTACAAAACCTATTTCTATAAGTCTCTTCTTATTTTTGAACTCTTTTACATTTAACTCTTTTCTATATACAACTCTTTTGTAAATAAACTCTTTTTTAAAACTCCATTTATAGTTGTAAAATCTAAATTCATTTATAAAATTTCTTTTATAAAACTCATCTCTATTTATACCTCTTTTCCCTCTTATAATTATAAAGATCCTTTTTAAACGCTGCTTTCCTAGTTATAAAATCCTATTATAAATTCATTTCTGTTAATAAAACATCATCTATAAATCCCCAAATTTATCACAAACTTTTAAGTTTCCAAAACAGAGCTAAATACTTTCCAAAACAATCATTCCACATCATTACTATAAATCCACTAATGTGATTTATTTTCCAATTTATCAAAATGATATTGATTTCCCTTTTATAAAATATCATTTAAAAATCTATTCTTTTATTTATAAAATGCCATTTATAAATATGTTATCTTAGCACAACATTTTTTATAAAATATTTTCCAAAAGTTTATTCTAAAATATTCCTATATTCCTTTAAAAACAAAATCACGTTAAATAAAAGATAAACCCACCCTTTTATTTCCTTTAAAATAAACGTTCATTATTATAATAACATTTCTATAAAAAAATACTTTCTAAAATAGTATTTGAAACATTTACACATATACACATATTAGAAAAGAATAATAAATGAAGTTGAAATAGAATAGAGAAGTTCAAAAACCCATTTTCAATTAAAATATCATAGAAATTCCAATGTAGATAGATTTTAAAAATCCTTTTCCAAAGTGAAACTATTTCCAAATCAAATAGGAATTAATATTATTTTTCAAAATAGTATAACGAGGCCAATAGCTACCATAGCACTTAACTCATGCTATTGCTATCTTTTCCATTAACAAAGTTCAACTTTTATCATATGTCAGTGCCACATCCAATATGGCCAAATTATCAAATCTTAACATTTATCAAACTATATAATGGGTATATAACTGAAATTTAAAATCAATAGGTATATAACTGGAATTAAAAATCACAATGATGAAAAATCTGGATTTCTCTATAAAATTCTCTGTATTTCAATTTAAATGACATTCACTTTTCAAAAGTGAATATTCAACCAAACCAACCTATAATTCAGCCAAACACAAATAGTAATTTTGTCTACTATATACCATATTGATTATCCAAAAAGGTTAGTTCAACTCACCAAAATTCCAACGGACGCTTAGGAGTTCCAGTTTGAACTAAACTCGTAAGACGTTCGGTTTTAGCCTAAAATTTCACTTGCTCCAAATTCAACAAAACAGTTCTATCGCGTAGCTATCACCATTACAAGTGCCATGCAAAAGATCTCGCCTTGATTGGACCTCATATGAACAAGTTATTAAAATTATAAGATTTTGAGATTAAATTATAAAATAAATTTATAACATTTAAAATTTTAAATTAACCTTCTCTAATCCTTTTCTCTCAAACCAAACTCCAGCCTAAAACCTGAAGCTAACTCACCATGCCAAATTGTTCCATCGCCTCTAACTCTCTCCACACACAACAATACGACAAACCGACATCGTCTACGAACTCCTCCACTCGAGAACTTTACCACCATACCAAAAATGTGCAGCTCGATCCACCCTATACAATCGTGACCAGAAACCCACAATGTGACACCGTCGAAATCACGATTTGCCTAGAGCCGCTGGGTCTCACCATAATCCACCAATTAATGCAAATCGATACAGGAAACACCCACCTACCCCTCAAAACACCAACCGATGACCATAGCTTCCGCATTCCTAAACCCTAGTTCCTCTGTGCTTATGACTCAACTATTGAGTCATTACAAACGATGTTGTACCCGTTAAAGCACTTGCCAAATCAAAAATCTCACCAGCCGAACCCAAAGCCTCTTTTTTTACCAATTTTCGTTGAGTAAAACCTTAGATAGGAATTTTGTATTTGCTTTCATTAGTTTTGTTTGTTATAATTTGAAATTAAAAGAGTAAGAAAGGCAAAAAGGTGAAGTCTGAGTGTTGAATTGATTGAAAGGTTGACCTTGTGGTTATTTTGAAATTTTCGGCACCTCGCTACACAGCAATTTGTTTGTGTATGAGCCGCGAACAAGAAAACAAAAATACGGTCACGTACAAAAATGCGATACGATCTCAAAACAATAAGAAAATACTATGGTTATCCTATTCTATAAAATCATAAAAATATCGTCGTTTGCCGAAAAATATGTCAAGATAATTCAAATATTTTTCAAACTAAAAATTATGGAAAAAATCAAATAAATTAAATTAAAAATATGTCAATAAAGATCGATTCGTTGTATTAAAAATAAAATTTCTTATTATTTTTTGAGTGTTAGCACCAAAATTGGTCACTAACCCTCTTTAGAAAGATTGTGTAGAGAGATAAATGAAGAAGATAAATTAAAACAGAGAGATATAGACTAAATTAACTACAGAAATCTTAAACACCAGATTTATAGTGGTTCAGCGTAACTGCCTACGTCCACTCTGAATTGTGATCTTTATTGCTTTCCCAAGTAGTTAAACACAGATACAATCCGTATAATAATGTCTTGAGTACAAGTTTGAACTGAAAAGAGTGAGTCTTGAAAGCGGCAGAGTCTCCCCAGTGTTCTCGAAAAAAGGTCCCTTTCACTATGTTCCTGCCCCTCTATTTATAGACGAAGATGAGTTGGACTTCCCTGATGGGCATAGGAACCAAGCACTTCGGCCCATGTTAATTTCTGTGTGCCGAGCCGTAAATGCCGAACGGCAATTGCCGAACCACATATCCAAGCCGCACGGCATTCATATGCCGAACGGGGAAGGCGTGTCGAACGGTACCTGAATGCCATACGAGGTAGCGCGCTGAGTGGAGAGTGTAGGCCGAACGATACCTGATGCCGGTCGAGGGGAGATGCCGAACGACTTATTTGTGCCGAGCGAGGCTATATGCCGAGTGAGGCCATATGCCGAGCGAAGTCGTATGCCGAACGAGGCTTTATGCCGAGCTAGGCCATATGCCGAACGAGGCCTTATGCCGAACTAGGCTTAGATGCCGAGCGAGGCTCCACGCCGAACGAGGCTGGGATGCCGATCGATCCCTCAATGCCGAACGAGGCTTAGATGCCGAGCGAGGCTCCACGCTAAACGAGGCTGGGATGCCGATCGATCCCTCAATGTCGAACGAGGCTAGATGTCGAACGATGTCTACACGCTGAACGAGGCTGGGATGCCGATCGATCCCTTAATGCCGAGCGAGGCTAGATGCCGAACGATGTTTACATGCCGAACGAGGCTGGGATGCCGATCGATCCCTCAATGTCGAGCGATGCTCGAATGCCGAGCGAGGCTTGGATGTCGAACGAGGCTAGATGCCGAACGAGGCTAGATGTCGAGCAGCCTCTTAATGCCGAGCGGTGCTCTGTGCCGAGCCTCTCGTTACTGGGCCAAATAACCGGGTAACACTTTGCCCCCCAAAGCATATCATGAGAGTCAATCATGGTATGCTTTGAACCACAAGCACTCCACATTTTTTCTTTAAACCTTTGTTCTGTCTTCTCGAAAGTGATCTCCTGAATGCCGAACGACATCCTGAATGTCGAACGAGATATTGAATGTTGAACGACATGTTGAATGCCGAACGACACACTGAATGCTGAATGCTGAATGACATTAACGCCGAACGAGGAAGGTGTCTTGACCGGTTCTACCGGTCGCTAACTATTCGCCTTCCTCCTTTCCATTTATAAAAGTCGATACTTCACTCCTCCTTCCCCTTTTACTTTTTACCTCCACTCTAATCACCCATACGAACTCAACCTTTTCCAGACTTTCGCCAATCATCTCAACCTCCCTTTAGACTCCTGAGTCCTACGCGTTACCTTTAGACTGCCCTCAGTGACAAATCCGAGTGGTTCCTACTTCCAAATCGAGCACCTCACCAGACTTCGATCCCTTCTTCTAGGTATGAACATTTCATTTACTCGACTCTCTCCGATTAGAGATTTTAAAAGAAACTTGAATTAACGACCATCTTTTAACCCAAGAATAATGGAAGTTGCGTAGATAATGAAGGTGGATTCAAGGTTTTTAGACGTGCCATAGGATTAGATGGAGAGGAAGAAGAAGAGGGGGTTGGCCCGGTAGGAATTGGTGAGGTTAATTATTATTGGTCGAGGGCTGTGTGCGAGTTGAAGTAGTGATCGATTGGCCGTTTAGGAAGATGTTTAATTTGTCTGAAGAAAAGAGTTAGAGGAAGACGGATGATATGGCTCGGCATGACTTCCTTATGCCGAACGATGGAAAGATGTGTAGGAGTGTAGTTCGGGGTTAGGTCTGGCATGCCAAGCGATGTGGCTTGACATGACTTGCCAAAGGACCCAAAAATGTCGAGCGGTAGAGATGGAGGATAGGAAGGAAGCTGGCGTTGTTTGTGGTGCCGAACGAGGCGGCTCGACATGACTTACTGAATGCCGAACGGGGTAGAGGGAGTGTAGGAGGTCGAGTCTCTGCAGCGCCGTTCGGCATTAAGCTTGACAGTAGGCTATGTCATTCAGAACCATCTCGACTCGAACACAATGCATTGTTTACTTAACATACCCTTTATGCCCGAGCATATGACAGTGAACAAGGACAAGGACTTAAACAATTAAGCATATCGAACATCCAGACTGATAACTCCCTTGTTTTGGCAATTATAAATTGGAACTTAACTTGTTTAAAATAGATAATAACCTTTCACATACAGTGTCGAAGTTGAGTTCAAAATAGGAACCATCATATGACAAGTTCTCGTAGACGGTCAGCGATGACGGTCTCCAAAGATGATAGTCTAAAACCTAACTTTGTTTCATCAACTCTGTGACTTTTAATTCCTTGGCACTTATACTTGAACGATTGCACTAGTTCACACACCACACGGGGGGAGTATTTTTGTTGTTAAGTCTAATGTCGATTGTTTTTCAAGTATAGTTCAAACAGGTGTCTCATCAAATTCAATCTTCATTAGAGATGTCTAGGAAATCCAGCTCTGCCACAGTCTCAAATAGGCCTAAGCAAACTTCACGACAGGAAGTAGTTGGAACTTCAAATCCGTCGACTACTCCTGTATAAAATATTCCAAATCCCACAGTTGCATCTGCTGACCTGGCTCCTGATGCCCTAGAAGCAGCGATCTTTTTAGATGATTCGATCGACTCCCAAGCCTTGAGAATCAATGAAAGCACGCTTCATCGTATATGCTCAGTACATGGGATCCCTTTCGATGACGTGTTAGTTCCATCGGGACAAGATCGTCCCCACCTGCCCCCAACCGGATATACTGCCTGCAACAAATTCATGTGCTGGGTTGATAGCGTGCCGCCATTCAATTCCTTCCTACGTGATGTGTTGCAATACATGGAGATCGCCCCATCGCAGTTACCTCCCAACAGCCACGCATTTTTATATGGCACGTGCATTCTCTTTATGAGCATCCTATTCAGGCTCCGGACTCCCGGCGACATTCGTTATATTTATCGTTTCAAGAGGCGATCTGACAGCCCATCTTTCGTATTTCTAGAGCCGCACAACAAGTGTCAAATTCTGACCGGGGCGTGGAGCAAATTCACCCAGTACAAACAAGAATGGTTCTACGTGCATTGTCCTCCCGGCTTCGCAAGGAGATGGGTGGAAGGGAGTAAGTCTTCTTTCTGGATCAATACTCGCATTTGGCGGAGATAGCACCTTTTCTAACTCCTTCTCTATTTTAACAGGTATCGGTCCACATCCCGTTGGCTCCTGGTATTCTGAAGCCGTTGAAGCTATTCGAGCTATCCCCGCGGGAGACCGGGACATCAAATCTCTAATTTCAAACGAATCACTCTCGAAGTTTGGGCTGTTGGCGGAAGGTCGCCGAATAAGCCTTCCTCAAGGCGTCACCATATCCGGGCCCACTTTGGGTAAAGGATAAAAGCAGGCTGGTCCTTCAGCACGTAATGCCCTCGACACACCAGAGGAGGGAGAGATTAGAGAAGGCAAGACGCCCAAAGTACCGGGTGAAAATATCAGCCCTATTCAGGACCCAGTAGTCGAGGTTCATGATATCGAAACGACGCCTTCCCCTACGAAGGGAATGAAGAAGTTGACCTACAAATTGAAGAAGAAGACGTTGGGTGGAACCTCTAAGGTCACCCTTACTCCAGTAGAAAAAGAGCCTTCTTCTCAACACTTAGAGAGTTCTTTGAAAGGCTTGTCGGACCTCACTATTCCCGATGATTTGCTCAACTATGGCTTCGATGATCCAGAAGCTCTTAAACTTCATTCGCCTGCGAGAGGCGATACAGGTGCTCGAGCCCAAATCCAGGGAGAAAAAACTCCTATTAGTAAAGATAAAGAAATTGGTCCGTCGGGGGGAACACTAGGGCACACACAGACACGTGCACTTCACCCTGCACTTCAATTTTAGCCATCACTCTGTTCTTTTCTAACCTATCGTTATTCTCATTCTATGCAGGTGACAAGGGACGCACTCACGGACTTGATCGTCTTCGCGGGTCATCTATTTTTCATCATTCTGGCCGGGATTCGGGCACCAGCAAGCGCCAAGACAGAGATGACTCTAGAGACCGAGACTCTCGCCCCCGAGAATCAACTTATAGAAGGAAATCATACAGTCGGACTTCATATTCCCGCGACCTTCCTTCTCAATCAGAGCAAGGCAGAGAGAAGTCTACGCAGAAGGGGTCCCAATCTAATGTCCCCCGTAATCAACACTCTGGTTCATCTAGCACACGGTAGTCTTGGGAACATCGTAAGAAAACGGAACTTTCAAAGCCATCTCCCCCTGTTCCCGCAACAGATCCGACGATATCGGAGAAGCTGGCCGAGCTTAAAGTAAAATTCCCCAAAATCTGCTTTGATGGTCTAAAGTTCCTCCCAGTGATCCATCACATTCCGGGGCATGTCAAACAGAGCGCCATTGCTTGCAACAACAACGTTTATGTTCAACATGACGCGTTTGTCCATCTAGTTGAAAAAGTCTCAGAAGTCTTTGTTGAGCGTCAACACGAAATCGACCGCATGAAGCTTGAAGACATTTTTGATAAAGACATTATCAAAACTCAGGATGAAGAGCTCTCTTCATACAAGTCCCAACTCGAGGCTGCCCAAGAAAGTGCTAAAGATACTGCGGAGGCCGTCACTCGTCTGGAGATAACTCATAAGAAGGAAATTGACGAAGCGGTCCAACGCTGCGGGGCCCTGGCTTTAGAAAAGGACTCTGTTCAAAAAGAAAGGGATGCATTCGCCTTGCAGGTCAAAGAGTTGAAAGAACTACTCTCTAAGGAGAAGGAAGAGAAGACAGCTGCTCAGGAGGAGTCCCAACGATACTGCACTGAGATTGTTGCTACGCGACTCTATAAGGCAAAGCTCGAGGATGAGCTCTCTAAGGTCGGGATGCTGAAGGATGAAGCCTATGAAGAGGGCAAGAGATAGCATCTGCGGAGATTGACTCTCGCCTTGAGGCGGCTATAGAGGCTGGCTGAGAGGAGATCAAGTGCCTGTTCGACCCATTGATAGCTGAGTACAACGCCCGTGTCCTCATGCATCGGGACTTAACTTTTCTTGGTGAGGGCTACCTTGAATCTCTAGCCAAGGCATGGGAAACTTTGATAAAGATTAGAAAGGTGGAATCGGGTACCGAGGAGGTTGACGAGGATGCTTTAGTAAAAGAGTTTCTCAGGGGGAACGAGCCTTCATACTTGTCTGCAGCAATTGCTCTTTTTGGCAAAGGCTCTTCTCCATCAAAGGAGAAAAATGACATTGTTGGTCCGTCTGGAACCGAGTCTTCAGCTCCTCCTCCTACTCAATCGACTGATCGGCCAGTACTTGATCCTTTCGAGCAACACGCTGGTTATGACCCGAAAGACCCTGGCCTCGGCATTCATGTGCTATCTCCTATTCTAGAGGGTGAGACTCCTCGGACAGTTGAGAGCCAGCAAGAAACCGGTACATAACTCCTCTTCTTAAAGTTCAAAGAACCATCGTCTACGGCGAGAGGTTATTGTATTCTAACGTTCATCTCTTGTGGTTTTGCGCAGGCCATTCTGATCCTGACCCGACTCTAAGGAGCGATGACGCCAAGGAGGCAAAGGGGAAAATGGGCGAGGCTACTCATGCGGGAGTAACCCCCAGTCCTGATGCTCAGGTGATTGAGGCGCTCGACGAGGACAAGTTCGAAACTTCGTCCCCTATCGAAGGAAATGATGAGATTGAGATTACCGGCACTTCCACACGTACCTCAGAGCTGAGCATGAAGGAGCGGCTCGAGGAAGAGAGGAAAAAGAAAGTGGAGATCAAGGTCGAATCTCAAGAAGTAGAAGTTGACGATCCGTTGAACAGGCCTCTAAAAGTCATTCTTCCTAGCAGAACCAAATCACTGGATGTTCCTCCTCCCACTTTTGACACCGTTTCTCTAGTGAGCAAAATGTCCAAGAGAAAACGCGTGGGGGAAAAATTGTCTGAGAAATCGAAGAAAGAAAAGAAGCCGAAGAAGTAACTGTCATGCTTGCTCAACGAGAATCAGCCTAGATTATGTAATCATTTTTATTATTTTCATAGCCGTTGTAAATAGGCTTCTGACTCCGAGTTTAGGAGGAGTGGTAGTATAACCCAATTTTGGATTTAATAAATAAAGTTTAGTTTCTTTGTCTTTCAAATGACTTTTGTTTTTTAGCTTTCTGTATAACTGTGGTCGAAACTCAAGCTCTTGTGAGTTACATAAACACCCAATCCACTTTCACATTGCTCGGAGATTCTTTGGAATCGTACATCTCTTATTTCACATTTCTGGTACTTAGAATATTTTTTAGTCCGCACTCTGGGGACTTGAAGATTTCAATTCACTTGTACTCTAGTCCGCACTCAGGGGACTTAGAGAACTCCATACCGCACTCAAGGGACTTGAAGATTTCAAGTCGTTTATACTCTAGTCCACACTCTGGGGACTCAGAGTACACCAGTCCACACTCAAGGGACTTGGAGATTTCAAGTCATTTATACTCTAGTCCACACTCTGGGGACTCAGAGTACTCCAGTCCGCACTCAGGGGACTTTGAGATTTCAAGTCATTTATACTCTAGTCCACACTCTGGGGACTCAGAGTACTCCAGTCCGCACTCAAGGGACTTGGAGATTTAAGTTGTTTATACTCTAGTCCGCACTCTGGGGACTCAGAGTACTCCATTTCGCACTCAGAGGACTTGGAGACTTAAGTCGTTTATACTCTAGTCTGCACTCTGGGGACTCAGAGTATTCCAGTTCGCACTCAAGGGACTTGGAGATTTCAAGTCGTTTATACTCTAGTCCACACTCTGGGGACTCAGAGTACTCCAGTCCGCACTCAAGGGACTTGGAGATTTAAGTCGTTTATACTCTAGTCTGCACTCTAGGGACTCAGAGTACTCCAGTCCGCGCTTAGGGGACTTGGAGATTTCAAGTCATTTATAATCTAGTCCACACTCTGGGGACTCAGAGTACTCCGGTCCGCACTAAGAGGACTTGGAGATTTAAGCCATTTATACTCTAGTCTGCACTCTGGGGGCTCAGAGTACTCCAGTCCACGCTCAGGGGACTTGGAGATTTCAAGTCGTTGATACTCTAGTCCGCACTCTGGGGACTCAGAGTACTCCAGTCCGCACTCAGGGGACTTGGAGATTTAAGTCGTTTATACTCTAGTCCACACTCTGGGGACTCAGAGTACTCCAGTCCGCACTCAGGGGACTTGGAGATTTCAAGTCGTTTATACTCTAGTCCGTACTCTGGGGACTCAGAGTACTCCAATCCGCACTCAGGGGACTTGGAGATTTAAATCGTTTATACTCTAGTCCGCACTTTGGGGACTCAGAGTACTCCAGTCCGCACTTAGGGGACTTGGAGATTTCAAGTCGTTTATACTCTAGTCCACACTCCGGGGACTCAGAGTACTCCAATCTGCACTCAGGATACTTGGAGATTTTAAGTCATTTATGTGCGTTCGTACGTCAGACAGAATAACGTAACTCTAGTTGTTTTCCATTGGATTATCATGCATAGAAACATCAGTAATTCATGAAAAAGATGGCTTCAAGCCTTTATTAATGAAAACAAACTAAATCGTCCGATTACATGCTAAAAGACTAAGAATCAACGGAACAAAAACATACTGGAAAAAATTGCACCTAAAACATGAAAGAAACAGGCTAAGTATAATAATGTCGCAAATGTTCACTATTCCATGCTCAGAGGAGTGTCATGCCATCAACGGTCGCTAGCTTGAAAGTTCCCTCTTCAAGCTTCCGTTCAATGACATATGGACCTTCCCAGTTGGGATTCATACATGGTGGAACCAGAAATACTCGTTTCGTAACGAGATCACCCACATCAAAGATTCTCGGGCGGACTTTTTCGTTATAGTATCGCATAACTCGGTGCCTATATGCTGCCGCCCTTAACTCAGCTTCTTCATGTTTTTCATCAACGAAGTTCAGTGATTCCAACTAGAGATCCTGATTCGTCCTAGGATCATAATGTGTCACCCGATGTGATGGAACTTCAAGCTCCACGGGTATAACGGCCTCCATGCCATATGCCAATACGAATGGAGTATGGCCAGTCGCGGACTTGTGGGTGGTTCGATAAGCCCATAGCGTTGTTGGAAGTTCATCTACCCACTTGCTTCCAGCCTTTTCCAATCGCTTTTTCAATATGGACTTGATTATTTTGTTTACGGCTTCAACTTTTCCATTATCCTTCGGATGAGCAACTGCGGCGAACTTTTTCTCAATGTCGTACTTTAAACAGAAATCTTTGAATTCCCTACTTTCGAACTGAGTTCCGTTGTCTGTAATGATGGTTCGCGGGAGGCCAAAGCGGCATATAATGTTCCGCACAACGAAATTAATGACCTTCTTGGAGGTGATTGTGGCTAAAGGCTCTGCCTCGGCCCATTTGGTGAAGTAGTCGACCGCAACTATTGCATATTTTGCACCACCTTTGGATATAGGCAAAGAACCGACTATGTCGATTCCTCATATTGCAAACGGCCAAGGACTAACCATTTGCGTGAGTTTCGTTGGCGGGGCTTTCGGGATTTTCGCGTATCTTTGACACTTGTCACATTTTCTTACATAATCTACAGCATCCCGATTCACAGTTGGCCAATAGTATCCGTAGCGGAGGATCTTTTTTGCTAATGTCTGCCCCCCAGTATGGTCGCCACATTCTCCTTCGTGAACTTCCTTCAAGACCCGCTTTGTCTCATTATGGGCAATGCATATTAATAAGGGGACCGAGAACCCTCTCCGATACATTACTCTACCCTGCATCACATATCGCGCGGCTTTGCGAATGACCTATCGTCTTTCGCTTCTTTTTTCGGGCTAAGTCCCGTTTAGCAGGTATTGTTTGAATGGGGTTGTCCATGACTCCTTCTCGATTTTCGTTTCCAACACAAGATCGACCTCCATCACATCTGTGCTTGGAGCATGTAAGGTTTCGACGGGAACTAATCCCATTTGTTGTGCATCGCCGGTACTTGCGAATTTAGCCAGCGAGTCGGCTTCCTTGTTATGTTCACGTGGGACATGCGAAATGTCATAATGTTCAAGGTTCGCCAATAGTTCCTGAACCAGAGCAAGGTACGGAGCAAGCTTTTGTCCCCTTTCTTGGTAATCTCCTCGCACTTGGTACACCACCAACTGTGAGTCATAAAAGATTTCAACTGATTTTACCCCGAGTTCTCCAATAAGCTTTAAACCAGCAATCAATGCTTCATATTCTGCTTTATTATTCGTAGCCGGGAAATCGAGCTTTAAAGCATAACAAATCGATCGATTTTCTGGAGTCATAAGAATTACACCAGCCCTAGAACAACGGTCGTTTGACGCCCCATCGGTGTACAATTTCCATCGAATGGGGGGAATGACACTGTGACTATCTGGTTTGTCTGACATAGTAAACTCAACGATGAAGTCTGCTAATGCTTGCCCTTGTATGGCTCTTCGTGGCAGATAGGTAATATCGAACTGACTCAACTCGATATTCCATTTTAACATCCTTCCAGAAGTTTCTGGTCGTTGGAGTACCTATCGCAAGGGCTGATCGGTATAAACACTGACCGAGTGTGCTTGAACATATGGATGCAGCTTACGCAATGCAATCACCAAGCAATAGGCCAATTTCTCAATTTTAGGATAATTTCTTTCTGCCCCCGTTAAACGTTTACTAACGTAATACACCGGCTTTTGAACTCGGTCCTCCTCGCGGACCAAAGCCGCACTTATAGCATGCGGGGATACGGCCAAGTATACGTACAACATTTCATGGTCTACTGGTTTCGACAGCACTGGAGGATTTTCTAAATGCCTTACCAGAGCTCGGAATGCTTCCTTGTAGTTGGATGTCCATTCGAAATTCCTCTTTCCTTTCTTTATTATATCGAAAAAGGGAATACACTTGTCTGTGGCTCTGGATATGAATCGACTCAACACAGCCACTTTTCCATTCAAGCTTTGTACCTGTTTTATAGTCCTGGGCACTTGTATGCCTCGAATAGCTTGAATCTTTTCCGGGTTAGCTTCGATTCCTCGGGCATTAACAATGAATCCCAAAAACTTCCCTAATACAACGCCGAAGGAACACTTCAGAGGGTTGATCTTCATCCCATAATATCTGAGTATGCCAAACATCTCTGCTAAGTCTCGAATGTGGTCGTTTGACTGCTGTGACTTCACGAGCATGTCATCCACAGAGACTTCCATTGTTCTACCAATCTGGTCTTTTAACATTCGATTCACCAAACGCTGATAGGTCGCTCCCGCGTTTTTCAATCCAAAAGGCATCACTGCATAGCAATATAGCCCAACGTCTATGACAAAACTAGTGTGTTCCTGGTCCGAAATGTGCATCGGGATCTGATTGTATCCCGAGTACGCATCCATAAATGACAATAACTCGTGTCCTACAGTGGAGTCGACCAACTGATCAATTCTAGGTAATGGGAAACTGTCCTTAGGACATGCTTTGTTTAAATCAGAATAATCTACGCAAGTTCTCCACTTCCCATTCGCTTTTTTCACTAGCACGGGGTTTGACACCCATTCAGGGTAGAGGGCGTCGCGGACGAACCCATTGGCTTTGAGTTTGTCCACCTCCTCTCTGAGAGCAGCGGACCTCTCCGGGTCCATTCCTCTCCTTTTTTGCTTAACTGGGACGTACCTCGGGTCTATGTTCAACATATGACTCGTAATAGCGGGAGAGATCCCGCACATGTCGGAATGTGTCCAAGCGAAAACATCGAGATTCGCTCGGAGGAAATCACTAAGGTCCCCGGTCATCGAGGGGCTGAGTTGTGATCCAATCTTCAGTATTCGCGACGGATCGTCTCGGCTGACTGAAATGTCAATCGTCAGTTCAGCCGGTGCTGCCTTTTCTTCCCTGGGTTCCTCATCATCGTCTCTTGGATCTATGTCTCTAAAGATCCGAGAATTTTTCCCGAGCTAGGGCTCGGGCATTACTTGTCAATTGTCAATATTCAGAATGCGTACGGAGTTGTTTGCAATCTATCCTTTCTCTCTCCGTTGGGCCTCTCGAAGCTCAGCCACATAACACGCACGACCGGTCGCCTGGTCACCATGAACAACACCTACTATTTTGTATGTTGGAAATTTTAAAATCAAACACCACGAGGCTAATGCTGCTCTGAACTCAGCCAGGGCCAGTCGACCCAGAAATACATTGTATGGGGAATCTACATCCAAGGCTACGAAAGGTAGGATTCGCACCCTCCTACGCTCGTCTTGTCTTAGTTCAACTGGCAACTCAACATACCCCACTGCATCAATCGCTGCACCGTTAAAGCCATGAATACGAGCTTTAGATGGCTTTAAATCCTTCGTCTCCATCTTCATTTGGTCGTACGCCTTTTTGAAGATGATGTTAACAGAACTTCCACAATCAATCAAAATTCTCTTCACTAGTGCTTGCCCGATAGTCTTGGATATGACCATCGGGTCAACGGTAGGAGCCTCCACTTGGTCGGCATCTCGGCTCCTAAACACTATATCGTCTGTCATTGTTCGCTGCTGCTTAGCTGGGACCCGTCCTCAGTATTTGAACAACACTCAAAATCTGCATGCCTCAGGGAGTTAGCGTATCGTTCCATTTCCTGCCAATTCTTACCTACAGGATGAGGTCCGCCTACTATCGTGTTTATGACCAGTCTACCCACAGTTCGAGTAGGCTCCTCAGGGTGACGTGGAGCTGGGGTGTGACCAGGATTGGACGTCCCCTGTCCACCCTCTTGAGGACTCTTTACAAACTCCTGCGACTTTTTCTGTCTAATCAACTTTTCTATAGCATCATGTAGGTGCCTACACTCTTCGGTATTGTGCTCATAAGTCTCATGGAAGTGGCAATACTTCCCAGTCCGCTTTTGCTCCTCGGTTGACTCCTTTGGGCGCGGCTTTCTGTATTGAAAGGTATTACAAGTTGATAAGTAAATATTCTCAAGAGATGCATTTAGTGGGGTGTATTCGTTGTAGGTTGGAATTCTCGGCTCCCATTTCCCTGCTTCTCTTTTCTTCCCCTGATTTCCTCCTCCAAACTCCTTAGATTGCCCGGGCTTGTTCTGGACATTGACCTGAACTTTCCTCGAATTGTCTCTGGATTGCTTTACAGCGATGTTGCTTTTCACGGTCTCCTGAACAGGCCCTGGTGCGTTATCTCGCCTTGTCCACCTGGCTTCCTCTCTTCTTATGAATTGATGAGCCTTTGAGTAAAAACGCTCTAGCGTAGTTGGAGGTTTTCCTGCTAACCAATCTCCAAACTCTGAATCCGGATCCACACCTCGCATCACAGCCATAAGAATTGCGTGATTATTAGGATTGCTAACTTCAGTAGCCGCAACATGGAATCTCTGTAAATACTGCTTCAACGACTCCCCTGGAGCTTGGATTACACTTGATAGAGATATCACATCCTTTGGACGAGTAGCATGTATTCTGAACTGTTCTATAAATTTCGTCGCCAACTCCTCGAAGCTGGATACGGACCGCGGAGGAAGTCGGGTGAACCACATGGTAGCGATCCCAAATAGAGTTATTGGGAAGCATCTACACTTGGTTGCATCATTCGCTCTAGCTGAATCTATCATCCATTCATATCTCATCACATGATGTCGGGGATCGGTCTTTCCTTCGTAGGTCGGGATAGTTGGCATGCTAAACTTCCTGGGGTACTCGGCCTATAGAACAGTGTTTGTGAATGGAGTATAACTCTTGGATATCCCCCAATCTTCACTGGTCGGGCCTTGATTTTCTCTCATCAGCTGTCTGACCATAGCCGATAGGTCTGGGGTTTGTATGGAAGATGGAAGGTTGGAGTCTGTTCTACGGGATCGGTCAGGTTGATGCCTCCTCTACTAGCGATTTGCCAAACGTGTATCTTGAGGTTCAGCATCATTGGCGTCTTGGTGAGCCAGGCGTCCAGTTTCCACACGTGCTCCAGATCCTAAGTTTCCCGTTCCTACTTGGTTGAGGTCTCCGTGGTGTAAGTGATCCCTAGTTGATCGATCAGCAGCACCTGCCTACATAGTTTCGGTCTTGCGGCGTCTACGCCTGGGAGGTTCATCGGACAAAGTCGAGCTATCAGATGAAGAGTAAGGAGCTGAACTACCCCCAGCATTCTGATGCTGCCGTTGAGTGAGCTAAGCCATAAGGTTGGCGTTAGCTTGAATCTGTTCTCCAAGTTGTCTTCTACTTTCTAGGAGTTCTCTCATTAAGTCGTTGATCTTTGTTCTGGTGACAACTTCCATTTGATTTTGGGTGGTAATTCCTGCACCCAGATTTTCTTGTTGATTGCTAGGTCCTATTTGTTGTATGCTAGCAGTCTCATTGACGTCCGCATTATGAGAGGATGATCTGGTACGTGGTCTTGCCATTGTAGAGTTATTGATAAGAACTCTAAGTGGAATCAACGGACGTCTTGTGAATGACTTGAATCTCCTTCGGGGGATTTATTCAATCCAGTAGCTACAAAGCAGATCCTTGTGGCCTAAGAATTCAATTCTCAATGAAAGCACCAAAGTGTTAGCACCAAAATTGATCACTAACCCCCTTTAGAAAGATTGTGTAGAGAGATAAATGAAGAAGATAAATTAAAACGGAGAGATATAGACTAAATTAACTGCAGAAATCTTGAACACCAGATTTATAGTGGTTCAGCGTAACTGCCTACGTCCACTCTGAATTGTGATCTTTATTACTTTCCCAAGTAGTTAAACATAGATACAATCCGTACAATAATGTCTTAAGTACAGGTTTGAACTGAAAAGAGTGAGTCTTGAAAGTGGCAGAGTCTCCCCAGTGTTCTCGAAAAAAGGTCCCTTTCATTGTGTTCCTCCCCTCCATTTATAGACGAAGATGGGTTGGACTTCCCTGATGGGCCTAGGAACTAAGCACTTCGGCTCGTGTTAATTTCTACGCGCCGAGCCGTAAATGTCGAACGGCAATTGCCAAACCACATATCCAAGCCGCACGACATTCATATGCCGAACGGGGAAGGCGTGCTGAACGGTACCTGAATGCCGGACGAGGCAGCGTGCTGAGTGGAGAGTGTAGGCCGAACGATACCTGATGCCGGTCGAGGGGAGATGCCGAACGACTTATTTATGCCGAGCGAGGCCATATGCCGAGCGAAGCCGTATGCCGAACGAGGCTTTATGCCGAGCAAGGCCATATGGCGAACAAGACATTATGCCGAACGAGGCTTAGATGTCGAGCGAGGCTCCACGCCGAACGAGGCTGGGATGCCGATCGATCCCTCAATGCTGAATGAGACTTAGATGCCGAGTGAGGCTCCACGCCGAACGAGGCTGGGATGTCGATCGATCCCTCAATGTCTAACGAGGTTAGATGTCGAACAATGTCTACACGCCGAACGAGGCTGGGATGCCGATCGATCCCTTAATGCCGAGCGAGGCTAGATGTCGAACGATGTCTACACGCCGCATGAGGCTGGGATGCCAATCGATCCCTCAATGTCGGGCGATGCTCGAATGCCGAGCAGGGCTTGGATGTCGAACGAGGCTAGATGCCGAACGAGGCTAGATACCGAGCGACCTCTTAATGTCGAGCGGTGCTCTGTGTCGAGCCTCTCATTACCGGGCCAAATAACGGGTAACATTGAATTTGAATCAATTTTGAATATTTAAATAAATTAAATATTCCTATTTGAAATATTAAAAATCTCGAGTCCTTGCATTCTTTCCCCTTTAAAAAATTTCATCTTCGAAATTCCCAAAGGAAGAAAATGACTTCACACCTTTAGACTTATAAAACCAGTTGCTAAAATGAGTTAATAAACTTTTAAAATCTCATGTGTTACGGATAATTTCAACAGCACCTCGTTTGCGTTGCTCGACCGAGAAAACTACAACTCGACACAATGGGCCCAAATCGATAAAAGAAAACAAAAGCCCAAAAGTGGCCTCCCATATCTGGGGCATAAAACAAACAAAAATAACATAAACGTGTACCGATTAGTGAAGCAAGCCAACTCCACTCATGAAACCAAAAGCGACAAACAAGCATGTGCTTCCATGAACCTGCACCTCACTTACAAATGATATCCAACTATAACTTGCATTTTCAAATGTCAATAGCATATGATTTATTAAATCCCGTACGATGTACATATACCATCCATATGGAATATCAAATCTGATCATTTGCTCGATCACACCATTTTCACTTCTGAACTAGTATCGTTCACTCAACTTCCTTAGCGCAGACTCCGATCAAGTTCCTTGATTAGAAACCTCTGTTCTTCTTGCATAGTCATATACTATGATAGAAAACTTCATAATCTTATCAAAAATCCATATCAAGTGTCCGTCATCAAGAATCGAGTGAAAAATCCTTGTTCGAATCGGTCTAAATCGCCTCAAAATCGTGTACTCGAATCTGGATCAAAAATTGCTATGTGAATAAAATGATCTATGTATAACTTATATATTTATTCTGTTTGTTTTCTTAACTACACCAAAATCTTTTTATTCACATTCATTTTGAATCATAATTAATTACACCATCAGTATCTCATTTAATACTAAAATCAATTATGAACCATTTCATAAAGCTTTTCTTAAGTTTATAAACGTCTTATAAATAAAACTTATGTTTATCCACACTTTTAAAACTTAAGTTCATATTTGTATAACACTATTCTACATCCTAAGAGTATATATATTAATTCAAATTTTGTTTTACTTAAAAATATGTTGACCAATTTAATATTTGTTTGACTTACTATCTTCTCAATTTATGAGTTACGAAAACTTATTCTCTTATATTTTCACAAAAACTTAGCTTCGATTTCTCAATTAACTCGGAATTTTAGACTCTTAAAATCATCAAAAATTCCATTTCATTTTAATAAATGAAAATAACCAATCAACATCTCAAAACGAGATTCACAAACCAAACTATTTAAATGGATAAGATTCATGAGTCTATAATATCCCTTAACTATAAATTTAAGAACTAAACACCCGGTTTTATTTCAAATCATTTTGAAATAATAATAATATACATATCTTCTTTTGTATATCAAATCATACTTTTGCAATTTAAAACAAAACTTGGTTTTACCAAATAACTCTATAGCATATTACTATGGTAGCAATCTCTCACTTAGAAACTCGAAAATGAATGCCAATGATGCTGAAGTCGTCACCAGAATTATTTTTAATGAAAGAAGTGAGTTCAGTGCTATCTTATCTCTTTTTAAAAATCCATTTTAAAATATTGCTATCAATAAGTACTTTTAAATAATACTAACATTATTTTCTCCAAACTTTGAAAAATAATTTCCAAAACAGTGGGATTCAAATTCTCAATTCTTGGTTTAAATCCTTTTTATAAACCATGCTTTTATAAATTCACTTTCTTAAATAAAAATATTTGTTTATCTACATTTAGATTATAATAAACAACCTTTATTAAAATCAAAATTTAATTCTAACCCAACATTATCACCAAACACCCTATAGTCAAATTGTGAAACTGAATTCACAATGTGTTCGTATTTAATTCAATCAAATAAATAAATGCTCATAAACCATCTAAGCATAAACAATCAATTAACAAACAACAGTCAATGCTCCTAAACTGGACGAGCATGACTAATCAAACCATAAATGATAATAACTGAACATTATCATTTCCTAACAAACAAACACACCATAAATAGAAATATCAATTTTTAAAAATAATTCTTTGATGTAAATAAAATATAACCTAGGTAAAATTATTTTATATATCAAATTCAAAATAATACTATGTCAGTCTGTCTTGTCCAAGAGTTTAAAAACACCTATTGATACAGTTGCACCTTTTATATCGAAAAAATTTATAAACCACTCAATTGATAAATCAACACAATATAAATGTTTTTATAGCACTAACAAATACACGCTCATACACACACACGTACTCAAACTCATTCTAGGGTGTCACTTAGCCTATCTCTAATGAGTCTACCCCACCAAAGCCTAGGTGTTCGCTCAACCTAAGCTCTGATACAACGTGTGATAATCCACCTTTTCAACCCTCAAAAGTCGACAATAATGCATCCATGGTATTCACATGCCGAGCATCCAAATGTCGGAAAAACAGATTGTTGGCAAAAAGAAAGAAAAGGCAGAGTAGAATCTCACATCGTGTTGAGTAATATATAATATATAGTAGATATTTACAAAAGAAAACTGTAAAATACGTACATCAATCAGAGTACACAAATCTATTAACAACTTGAATAGTTATAACAACCCATCCTCACAATTTCTAAAAAATATAAACAACAAATGCAGTGGAAAATAAATATACATGTGAATACGTCTTGGCGGCATCCAACTCGTCTCTTGAAGCTCCAAAGCATCCAAAACTAAGTCTGAAAATATGCTCGGTCTGACCTTGGCATTATAAGAAAATAACGCCCAGATCAGTCTAGTAAACCAACGTGAGAAACACACATCATATGGATTTTAATGTTATAAAGCCTTTTAAAATAAAGGTATCTCGTAAGACCACACTGCACATAAACACGTACAGGTTTTTACCTTACGATAACCAAACCATTTCATTGGAAACCTTGTGATATTATAATAATGTCTAGGGTTTAAAATAAATATATAAAATAGCTGGAATGCTTGCATCTTACGTTCCAACATAGTTGGGCACAACTAGGTCCGCACGGTGCTTATTGGAGAATGGATGCTGTCAATGACAAAGCTACTGGGGTACCGTCTGCCATAGTAAACCTTTAGAAAAATGTATCGAGGGACTCCCCCTGCAAATAAGGACCGGCCTACCTCTTACTGGACAATACCGAATATTTCATCACCTTGGTTGCTTTGCAGCCTTTTTTGTGAGCTCTCATGCACAACCAAATCCATAAATATATATCTAAAAGGGTGATGACAATACCCTAATGGATGCGACCCACATAGCCTTGAAGCATATCCCCTGTTTTAGTCATTCCTAAGTGGTGAGGCTTGAGGCTATGTTCTACCTTTTCAACAAATCCCACTTGGAATGCTAACACTGCCCTCCAAGTAATAATGCAATGCCAGCATTCGTCCATATAAGTTGGTCAGGACATGAACAAACTGAATGCACTACTTCTACTACATACTTTTTGGAATCACCCTCGGGATCAGTAGCAAGTAGCCCTTGCACTTCAAAGAACACCGTCTTGATTTCATAATCTTCAAGATGTCTTCAATTCGAATGCTTATGCCGATTCGAAGTTGTTTTCAAATAACATATCCTATCCCGGTCTCTCCGAACCGACAACGATAGTTTTAAAACTGGCCAAGATTTGGTAGTTGGTTATTAAACTATCAAATAAACAAACAATTCAACTAGAGATTTAACCAAGCAGGGTTAAGCACATAAGCAACCACTAAGCCTCTTAAATTAATCTTTTAATTAATTAAACCCAATTTGTAAATTCTTGTACTAAAAATACTTTTACAAAGATAGTTTCACAAACCCCCTCTACTATTTTCAATACTTGAAAATATTGGTATACTTATCTCAACTATATAAGTATACTCAAAACATTTTGCTTTCAAAACTTATAAGACATTTCCATATTCTTATATAAATTGTATAAGTATATTCACAAAAACCTTATATTTCTAATACTTTGGAAATGTACTCATATACTTATCTCAATGATATAAGTATATTCACAATGCATAAGAAAGATATCATTTTCCAAACCATACTCAATTGGGTTAAAACAAATGTCATTTAAAAACACTAATAATAATAAACCCAAAACACTTCCCTTTGGTTTAAGTAAATAGATCGTATAGAAATTAGACTAAATATACTTACCACCACTTCTCGATTTCAAATGGTACTACCCCTCGACTAACAATGTAGGCGGAAAGTTAGCATACTAGCATTTCCTCAATAGACATTCTTAATTCTCAAGATAGAGACGAGTTTTCATATCTTGGAATTTGGTGTTAAGTATGGAACGAACACTTTCCATGCCACCGTATTTAAAAACAATCATTTATAGAAAAACAAGTCTCATTTCTTTTATAAACCTCTTATAAAAATTCCTTTTAAAAATATTTTCCATATTTACAAAACTCATTTCTATAAGTCTCTTGCATACTTCGAAACTCTTTTATATTTACAAACTCTTTTCCATAAACAAACTCTTTTATAAAAATCCTTTTATAGTTATAAACTCTAAATTCATTTATAGAATTTCTTTTATAAAACTCATCTCTATTTATAAATCTTTTATAAATCTCCTTTTATAATTATAATAATCCTTTTTAAATACTTCTTTCCTATTTATAAAATTCTTTTATAAATTCATTTCTATTCATAAAGTATCATTTATAAATCCCCAAATTTATCACAGACTTTTCAGTTTCCAAGGCAGAGCCAAATACTTTCGAAAACAATCATTCTACATCATTATTATAAGTCAACTAACGTGATTTATTTTCCAATTTATCAAAATGATATCTATTTCCATCCTATAAAATATCAATTAAAATTCAATTTTTTTATTTATAAATATGTTCTTTTATTGCAACATTTTATATAAAATGTTTTCCAAATATTTATACCAAAATATTTCTATCTTCCTTTAAAAACAAAATCACTTTAAACAAAAGATAAACCCCTTTTTATTCCATTAAAATAAACATTCATTATTGTAATAACCTTTCTATAAACAAATACATTTCAAAATATTAAAACATTTTCACATATACACATATTAGAAAAGAATAATAAAAGAAGTTGAAATAAAATAAAGTAGTTCAAAAACCCATTTTTAATTAAAATATCACAGTAATCCCAAAGGAGCCAGATTTCAAAAATCATTTTGTAAATCGAAACCATTTCCAAATCAAATGATAATTAATAGTATTTTAAATTACTATAATGAAACCAATAGCTACAATTAACCCATGTTATTACTACCTTTTCCACTTAAAAGGTTCAACTTTTATCATATGTCAATGTCACCTTCAATATGGCCAAACTATCAAATTTTGACAATTATCAATCTATATAATAGGTATATAACTGAAATCCAAAATTAACAGGTATATAACTGGAATTAAAAATCACAACGACGAAAAATTCGGATTTTTATATAAAATTCTCTATATTTCAATTTAAATGACATTCACTATTTAAAAGCAGATATTCAAACAAACCACCTAATAATTCATCCAAATACAAGTAGTAATTTTATCTACTATATATCATATTGATTATCCAAAATGGTGAGTTTAACTCATCGAAATTCCAACGGATGCTTAAGCATTTCAGTTTGACTAAAATCGTACGACATTCGATTTTAGCCCAAAATTTCTCTTGCACCAAATTCAATGAAACCAGTTCCATTACATAGTTGTTGCCATTATGAGAACAACACAAAAGATCTCGCCTTGATTGGATCTCGTATGAGCAAGTTATTCAAATTATAAGATTTTGAGATTAAATTATAAAATAAATTTCTAATTGCATTTAAAATTTTAAATTAACCTTCTCTAATCCTTCTCCCTCAAACCAACTTCCTACGTAACACCTGAACCTAACCCACGATACCGAATTATTCCGTCGCCTCTAACTTTCTCCACACACGACGATACATCAAACCGACAACGCCTACGAACTCCTCCAATCAAGAGATCCGCCACCATCCAGAAAACATAGCTTGATCCACCCCCACATAATAATGATCTGAAACCCACAATGTGACTCTACCATTGTCATAATTCACTTGGAGCCGTCGCGCCTCTCCATACTCCACCACTCGATGCAACTCGACACAAGAAACACCGCCATCCCCCCAAAACACCAACTTATGACTATAGTTTCCGCAATCTTAAACCCTAGTTCCTATATGCTCATGACCCAACTACCGAGTCATCACAAACGATGTCGTACCCTTTAAAGAACATGCCAAATCAAAGATCTCACCACACCGAACCCAAATCTTCTTTTTTTTTACCAATTTTCCTTGAGCAAAACCTTAGACATGAATTTGCTTTCAATATTTTTGTTTACTACAATTTGGAATTGAAAAGGAGAGAGAGGCAAAAAGGTGAAGTGTAAATGTTGAATGGATTGAAGTGTTGACCTTGTGTTTATTCTGAATTTTTGGCATCTCGCTGCACAATAATTTGTTCGCTTACGGATCACGAACTACAGAACAAAAATACAGTCATACATAGAAAATGTAATACGATCCCAAACAATAAGAAAATACACTGGTTATCCTATTCTGCAAAATCATAAAAATACAGTCGTTTGTCGAAAAATACTTCAAACGATAATTCAACTATTATCCAAATTAAAATTTTTGAAAAAATCAAATAAATTAAATTAAAAATACATTAATAAAAATCGCATCATCATAACAAAAATAATATTTCTTATTTTTTATTGGATTTGAACCAATTTTGAATATTTAAATAAATTAAATATTCCTATTCAAAATATTAAAAATTTCAAGTCGTTATAGTGACAAGATGTATAGGAATATGAAGAGAGTTTTCTGTTGGCTCGGTATAAAGAAGAAAGTGGCGGAGTACATGGCTAGATGTATGACTTGCCATAGGGTGAAGGCAGATCAAAAGAAACCTGAAGGATTATTGTAGCCGTTAGATATTCCCCGGTGGAGGTGGGAGAGTATTTCCATGGACTTTATAGATGGTTTGTCGATGAGTAGGAGAGGGAATGGGAGCATATGGATTATAGTTGATCTGTTGACTAAGTGGGCTCATTTCATACCAGTGAGGAGTACGAGGACGGCAACATCATTAGCGGCTATTTATGTGAGAGAGGTCATTAGGTTGCATGGAGTCCCGACTACTATAGTTAACAACTAAGATCCGCTACTCACTAGTGAGTTCTGGAGGAGTCTACAAGATGCATTTGGGACTGAATTGAGCTTGAGTACTGCGTATCATCGACAGACCGATGAACAGACGGAGAGTGAATCAGGTTTTGGAGGATTTGCTACAGATGTGCATTATGTATTTTGGAGGTTCTTGGGAGGACTACTTGCCATTAGTAGAATTTACCTACAACTATATTTATCGGACAAGCATCGAGATGGCACCATTCGATGCGTTGTATGGTAGATCTTGTAGACCACCGTCGTGTTGGTGGGATACGACCGACAGGAATATTCTTAGATCAGAAATGATGAGAGAGACATCGGAGAAAGTGGAACTGATTCGAAGAAGGATGAAGACTGATCAGGATAGGTAGAAATTGTATGCTGACAAGAGACGTACGGAGTTAGAATTCATAGTGCAAGACATGGTATTCGTGAAGGTTTCACCCCTTAGACATGTGATGAGATCTGGTAGATTGGAGAAGCTAGCACCGAGATTTGTAGGACCTTTCCTTATAGTAGCTGGGGGTTGTAAATTTGGCAGATAGAGTAGAGCTTTTGGAGAAGTTGGTAGGAGTACATGACGTTTTCCATGTGTCACATTTGCAGAAGTGCTTACATGATGCAGCTAGCATGGTCGAACCGATCAGTTAGAGGAGGTAGAGGTTGAGCAAGAGTCTTTTATTCATCATGCACCTACACGTATTTTAGAGCATAGCACGAAGCGACTCCACAGTAATGAGACTAGGCTTGTTATAGTCCAGTAGGGAGACGATCCAGCAGAGAGTACATGGAAGACTGAGGAGAAGATCCGAGCTACCCACCTACAACTCTTTTATGGTACGTCTTAAATTTAAATTTCTCTTTAGTGTATAATTAATTCTTATGTATAGGATTTAGGTGATGCACCCTTTAGGTAGAGTTCTTTAGATGATAGGAATGATTGTAAATGATATAGTTAGGGGTATGCCCTAGGGGAAATTATGTAATTTGTTACATATATCTAACTCGTTGACCAATCTTGTTCGAAATAAAAGGTATTTTCTTCTTATTATATACTTGACATAATGTGATTATATTAATTAATTAACTTAATTAAAAGTATATTTAATAGAAAAATCCATAAATGGTATATTTTGTGATAGTAGTTACAAAGTGTTGTAACTGTGAGTAATTTATCACAACGAAACAAATATACCATTTTAAATGTTCCTTGTCAAGATGCATCGAGACTGGATATCGATGTATCCATTGAGACTGGAGTACGTAATGCTCTCCAAATGTTGGGCAGTGTATTACTCATAACTGCTGGGGGCACCTAAGGGTTACGTACTAATAGTTATTAGATAACTAAGGAACAACTCACTCGATAGTTTTCTGTTGGTTAATATAACTAAGGTCAAACAGAAAATATCAATGTGGCTGATTTACACAGTTCTCTCGACTTGAGAATACTATGGATATTCAATATGAAAGCTCCACTATGATTGTAGCCAAATCATGGCATGGCGTCCATCGAGTGACTATAGTTGGGTCGAGTAGAAGTATTGGAAGGGAAGCACTATTCAAGAGAGGAGTTGTCACCTTAGTTATATGCGGTTAGTAGGTCTCTGGCAAGAGCATTTCGGTTAATAATAATTGTTATTATTGAACCAAGGACTTTGTATTTAGACTATAAAGTTGAATGTGGATAAGGTTTGAATTTTAACCATTACCAAATTCCATAAGTCCAAAGTGATATAGTTTTGACGAAGAGAATTGGCGTAAACAAATGTCACAACTGGGTAACGCTTATTAAACTAAAATTGGATTTTACTGAAAATGAGTAAGCGATAAATTTGGCTATAATGTCACACCACCTGTTAAGTGATGTGTGAACGTTAACATTAGAATAATTCGATGTTAATCGCTGACCAAATTTATACCTAAGAGTTACACAGCCAAAATGATGAATTCTCTTAAGATCGAACAATTTAATTAGTTTATAATTGTTATAAATTAATTAAATTAATTAATATTTATGAAATATTAATTATAAAATTTGAATATGATTTGAGAAATAAATAATGTTATTTATATTTGTAATAGTTATAAATATATCGATAAGCGATTAAATTAGATTTAATTGCATAGTATTTTAGCTTGGGCTTAGATGGGTTTAAGGCCCATCATTAGAGCTACAAAATTTCGGTTTTGGGAAGGTCTAGGGGTGGCTAAAACATAGGGAATTGGCTTGGAGATAAGTGGTTGAGATAAAGTGGGAATGGGTAAAAAGGTTTTCCTCGTTTCTCTCTAATACAACCCTATATATAAATATATATATATATATATATATCTGTGTGTGTGTGTGTATGTATGTATGTATGTATGTATGTATATTTGTATGTATGTGTGTATATATATGTATGTATGTATCTCTAAAAACAAGTACTAACCTTTTTCCGCCATTACCTTCTACACTGCTGGTTAAAACATAGCTCTTTATCCACTCCAAAATTCTGAAATATATTTCAAATTAAAATAATACTATTCGATAGTTAGGGATCGGTGATTCCAGACTTACAATCCGACGAATCAAGAACAATAAAAGAAAGGGAAGTCATTGCTTCAACGAGGATTCAAAGACATCATTAAATTGATCATTTTAATTCATATTACAGTAATTAAATTATATTCTATGATCCTATAATGAGCAATTTCATATCTGTCTAAATATATTACTACTATATGTTTAGTTATGTGAGATTTTTATAAGTAGATGTGGTTGTCACAAATCAGTTTGTTTATGTGCATAATTTATTTATTATACTATTTGATTTATGTATAGACAAATTTTGTTTACTGTAAAAAATCAATTTTTGTCATTAATAATTGTTTTTTATATATTTATTAATAAATTCATATGTGTGTGTGTATTAGTGTATATTTCTCTCTCATAATAACATATATGCAAATATAAAATATATATATGATTTAAAAAATTTAGTAGACTTATTTATATATAATATGAATTTATAAATTCGAAAAGTAATTATCATACATATATTCATATTTTTAAATTAACATTTATTGAAATTTTGAATTGTTTATTATGTATAAAATAATTATTACATTACAAATTCAATTTTATATTTTTAAAAAATATTATATCATTTCAGAAACATATAGAAAATATTAAGGAATTTTTCAATAAAATTTATTATTTTTAATAATTAATATTATTTCGGAAAAACGATTTATGATTTATTAAAAATAATAATTTAGTTGAAAAATTCTTTAACCTTAACTTTTCATTCATGATCCTAGAATTTCTGAAATTTTAAAATTTGAATTTTTAATAATATATTATTTTATATTAAATGATTATTGTTGAAATCAATGCATTTGCTTTTAAAAATAATAATTCAACTTTTAAAAATCTCCAGATTTTTCTTAAGCTCTATTTTATGATCCTAGATTTTTGAAAATTGTAAAATTTGAATTTTCATTAATAGATTATTTTATGTTAATTATTTATGGATGAAAACATTATTTTATTCATAATATATACAAATTAAAATACTAAAATTGTTATGTTTGTGAAACTAAGTTAATTTTGAATTATAAATAATTTTTAATAATTTTTCTCTCTTTTTCTACATATATATTTATCTATATATAAATGTTTTATGTTCATATATTATATATAATATATGTATACATACATATGTGTGTGTGTGTTTTGTAACACATATACAAGCACATATTTGGACAATATACATGACAGACAAAATGAGCTAATATGTCTGTTGCGATGTAAATCCCAACATCTACATATGGGCATATTATACCTTTCATGGATTATTCTGTTACACATGCACTCACACATATATGTATATGATACGTTTATGTATAAACTAAATCAAATAAAATTAATTTCTTATCTTAATATATTTGAATTTAAATAAAATAAATGATTTTATTTAAATGAAATTTAGAGATGTTCTAATTCAGTTAGACTTCATAGGTCCAATAAAAGATCCAATAGAGTAAAAAAATTTGAAATTTACCCATAACTTCAGTTGCGGGCTAGTTTAGTTCCAACAGTAAACTTGTCAATAGGACATGTTATGGATGATGGATACTAATGGATGTATATGGATGTATCGATCGCCGCTGTATTCTTGTATACACTAAGACAATATATCCTTTAGGTACACACATGCACACTCATATCTTGTTGCATGATATTTCTTGATTATTGTTGTGCTAGTGGATGTTATGCATATGGATGTTGCATATGATTGTATTATTGCGAATGCATATAGAATTATAAATATATCATTTAGGATGTTGCGTACATTTGAATGCATAGCATGAGCATTATTACATAATAGATGGTCGACTGAATCTGTAGACCAACTACTCTTTTGCATTAACATAGGTTCACGTGCATTTCACGCTGCATATATACATACATACATATATATATATATATGTACATATATATATATATGTACATATATATATATGTACATATATATATATGTACATGTTGCATTAAAAAAAATTCTTTTCAGGACCTGATTGCACGTGGATGATGGATGAGTAGACGAATTATAGTTATTAGTTGCTGCGTGTGAGTAACATTTTTCCATCCTTGAAGATTTTGGGGACGAAATCTTTTTAAGGAAAGAAGAATGTAACATCCCGAAAAATTAACGGAATTTGATAAGAAAATTAAATTAAAATAAACACAAGGACTTAAAAGAAAATTTCCACAAACCTCAAAATTTGAGTACAAAACATGCACCATTGCGTTTGTAGCGATTTTCCGAACGATTTTCATATATAACCCGTCGTAATCCGAGTTAGTACGGAGGGAGTTACAAGTATTAGAACGAATTGAACTTTTAAAAACTAAAATTTAAAATTTTGTAAAGCCACCGATCCACCCAAGGGGGGTCAAGGTCGAGCGCTTGAGGTCGATCCAGGCATAGGGGCGGTAGACCCGAATGCATGTTAAATAGGGATAATTTGATTTACAGAGATGATGTAAATGACTGAGATGCATTGCTTGCGAGTGAAGTGTTAGATGAGTGGTCCAGATGCTATGAGAATATCACCTAAGTTAATCCAATGGCCTAAAATCTAACCCTACCCCTATAAATATATAACTAATGAAACCCTAATTCACTAATGAAAGTTTACGGAAACTAAACTCTATCCAATTTTTCCCTAAAACACTAATTTCTAAAATTCCTAAAATAAAATTTATTCAACCTAAGAGGCCAAAGCAAGCAAATAAGAGCGGATCAAGATGATTTAAGGAGGAGTAATCAATTTGAGGGCCAAATTATCAAGTGCAAGCATTGGGAAGAGCTTAGGCTTGAGGTGAGTGGGCATAAATTTTATAATTTGATTATTGTAATTAAATTTAAATTATTCTAATTGGTTAGGATGTTAGAAACCTTGAATTTAATATGTTAAATTTAAATTGAATATGCTTAAACCTTGGATTTGAATCTAAAACCCTAGGAATCAAACTACAGTAAGTTGATAATATAATTACTTGTCTAAATACTTGTTTTAAGATCAAATTTCAAGCCCTAAACCCATAAACCCTAAATTTAATTGTAATTTAAAAATTTAACCAATCATTAGTAAAATTAGGGTTAATTGAATATGCTACTGGTCAACCTTGAGTTACCTGGGGTCGACCGATCGAAACTAAAATTGCATAGCTTAAACCTCGGCCTAAGGCCCAAATTAAATAATAAAATTTATATAATTTAGTTGGAAATTATATAAACTATGGATTATTTGATTAAACTAATTTGGGCTATGTATACGCATTTGAGAGGATAGGGAAGTTGGTTCCCTATCAGAGTGGTTAGAGCGATGTATTTCTAATGTTTGATATTGGTATAGGCAATATATTTCGTAATGGTTGATTTGGCATGGGCGATGTATATCGCATACACAGAGTTCATTAGGATGATTTATTTTCCATAGGCTCAGAGGTGTTCCCTACGGGTGGGCACAGCATTGCCGAAGACGCTTTTTGAGAAAGTTCGGTGCTAACAAGAGATCCAAGTTCGCGTGTTTTTGGCATAACGTGGTACAGGTGGACGTCGGTGCAGTACAATAAGTGGCTATAGGTATATGGTATATTGGGGCCCGGTACACGGGAGTTTCTATCAGATGGACCCTGGTGCAGTACAGTAAGAGGCATTTTCCCACTACAATCGAGATATGAACAAATGAGTGCGTACGATGAAACATTATGCGAGTTTGCATTTTCCATGTTCTCCCTCTCTAGACGTAGTGTTGGTGTAGCAATGATGGGGGAGTAGTTTCCATTTTGACCGACCATTAACGTGAGTTCGATTAGTGGGTTCGATCCATTGTGTTAGATAGACATCCTTAGGTGTTGACCTTAGGAGTTCACGGACATTTTCCATACATCCTATATCACTTAGAGTAGATTTAAAGTTAATTACACTTAATCATCGCATATTAAACATGTTCTCATTCACTAGACTTTTGTCCGATCCATTCATTTTCCATCTTTTTCCCATCACAGGTGGGCAAGGCAATAGGTGATTTGCCCATTTCGGATACTTGGAGAAAGTCGTGCTTTTCTTGGAGTCTGCTTTACTACATCTTCTCTTCGCGTATCATTTTATCATATATCTACGGTTATTTTCTTGTATCAAACTTTAAGGAAAATTTTGCTATTTACTCTAATTTGAATTACGTATTGATATTTTTTTGGGACTATGATTTGATATTTTTTGAGACAGATATTTTTTATGATAGTTATATGTTTATTTTCTTCTGCTATGAGCTGTGAAAGTTTAGTTCGTCTTAGATTATATTTGCATGTCTTAGTCTCTGGACTATTTAGTTTTAACCCGATGATTCGCATTTCCTGGCACAATGCATTTGGAGTGTGTTAGGAGGTGCGGGTTGTGAGATGTTACGTGTGTCTGTAGACACACACACACATATCAAACAATAATCATATACAGCTATATCCTACAGTTTATTCTCGAAAAACTGGTGAGAGTATGGTTATAAGACATTACAATTGGCCTCAAGTGCAAACAAAAGATTGATAGGGTTAAGGTGTGCCTCTGAGGAAATTTTGTAATTTGATTATACAACTTAACTCTTATAGTGAATCTTATTCGAAATAAAGTAAGATTTTTTTATTTTAGTTTCTATTTTCATATTGCGGTATAAGTAATGTTTCAAATAAATTAAATATATGGAAGTAGAAAATTCTTACGAAAAGGTACAATGAGTATTACATTGTACCAAATAAAAATCTATCTTTAAATTTTCATAGTCAAGGTATGTCGAGAATGATATATCGTTATACCCGTTGAGACAAATATATCTGACATTTTTTACATGATAGATGGTGAACTACTCCGGTACTAATGGGTTACATACTTGTAGTTGTTTGGAACAACTACTGAACGACTCACCGAGAGTATTCTAAAAGTTAATTATAAAGTCAAATAAGATCTCATGTGAAGATGTATTATAGTATTTTAACTTGAGAATGTCAACGTTAAGTGTCTAAACTATAGACAACGTTAATCATGTTTAGACCATAATTGAATTGAGTATAAGTTTAACCCCATGTCCTTGCCGTTAAACACTATATCAAAAGAGGCTATTTGGATGGAAACTAATTTGGGAAACATAGATATTAACGTGGCAAATGTACAGGAGGAGCATGAGGTTGAGTGGACAAGGGGATAATTTTATACATTCAAAAGAGGTTATTTTATTTCATCAACGTAGTTAAATATGACGACTGTTTTCTCTTTCCACGTCACTATTTTATTTATCAAATATACACAGTATATTTTATAATATTTGTCAATATCCAAATCAACTAAATATTGTAAGAAAACTCCACCTAACTAGAGCCGTACTATCAATTATTGCAATCTTAAATAGGGTATTATATAGTGGAACAAACTCTTCTAGCATGTTGTGATTTGATTTTTACCAACCAATGTCAAAAACAATAATACGATAGTACATATTTTTTTTTTTCTTTTTAAATTTTAACAGGTGTACTACATTCATATGTATTACTTTTTGGTGTTGTATCAAAGAATTGCTCGTGTAACTAAAATGCACTTGGTTTGTTTTTAGCAGAAATGAATGTAAACAATTTCTTATAGTTATATAGGGTGTCCATTAGAACTGTTGTTGAATCTAGCTGAACTTATACAAGACGGGTTGGATCTTAATGAATCCAAACTATATATTTCAACACCAGCCCCTACTAGATCGGATTTCGGTTCAGGTCGAACCGGATCCGGGTGCAAAATAATATTTAAAGTGCACACGATTTTAATGACTTTTGTTCGGATCTTTCGAGTTAGATTGGTTTAGTTGAATCTAAATGGTATTTTTTATTATTCGGACTCAACTCAAAATCGACAGGGTTCGGTTTGGATCTGGGTAGTCCTTATTAATACCTATAAATGTAAAGTAGTGGACGGTATGAGTTTTCTTCGTATCTTTGCAAAAAGGGGACCCGGTAGTACATAATGGATATTAAATGACAAATCCTAATAAATAATTTAATAAACAAAAAAGTCCTAGAACGGTTAATAGTAAGATCTTTGCTTCTCTTATTCCATCATTCCCATCCATATTATTACACCGTCAACAATTTTATTCAAATTTTAAGATTATAACATGACGATAGGCACACTAAATATGAAAAAAAAAGCAAAAAATCTGAGAAATAAAAATAAAAACAAAAACAAAAACAAAAGATGGAAGATTGCCTAAACAGGTATGTTTATCTTTCTAAATAGTGTCTTATCGAAAAAATTATTCTCTTTGCACGGATCGAACAAGGCGACAACCCTTCATTGAAATTGACTTGACGATATTTGATCGTGGAGATCAAGAGGATGCGACCCCTTCGCGTTGGGAAAAAACTGCAAATTGATCAATGTTGAAAAAAAAACTGCATTTTAATGATGAAATTAAAATGACTTTGGTATATAAATCAATACAACTAATCATTTTGAGATACTGTTTTAACTGCATATCAGTGATGTAGTCATAATTGTATTTTCTAATTCAGTTATTATTTCATCTAGAGCATGCCATCATTTCATTTCACAAATACATGTTTAATTGATCATTTGGGATGCAACAATAATTGCAACGTCTGGATGCAGTTTTAAATACATTAAACTGATACAGTTAGCACGCATCACTAGGATGTAGTCAAAACAACATTAACATTTTGTATTAACTACATCTCATTGACGTAGTTAAAATTCATCACTAATATTTGTTCAAAAAAAAAAATTCATCACTAATAAGTAGCTATACCAAAGACTTCACCTGAATGGTGAAGCCAACATCAAGACAACTTAGTTTTAATCTACATCAACATCAACTTGCAGCCATATTTACGGTTCGTTTGGATCGACTTAAATAAGTCGTTTTTTCGGTTTATGAAAACTAAAATAAATTGTTTTTAGCTTTCGAAAAACAAAAAAATAAAAAGACTCATTTAAGTCGATCCAAACGGACTCTTAAAATAGCAGTTAAAAGCTCTTTGACGAACAGGATGTTTGAAAATAGATTCTTATGTATTAACAATGTTTCAATAGAAAATTTGCAAAACACTCGAAAATATGGTTTCGCGTAACTGGTATGCAATTATATATTTTACTGCATAAAATATGATTTTCAAATTACAATATTTTTTACTGCGGTTAAAATACTTAAACTTATAAAACAGTTAAAATTTTAATCACCTTCTCAAAAACAGTTAAATATATAATCATATTGATTACAAAAACTTGTAATTTATTGATTACAACGATTTTTAAATCTTACATTTTCAAGTAATCGCGTTTGAAAGTTTAAGAATAAATAGGTTTAAATAATTAACAAATTCACATAAATTACAATGGTAGAGATCCGCTTTATATTTACATTATGAATTAGAAATGATGACTATACATTATTATTTTTAAGTATAATACTTTTTTTAAGTCTGAAATATATATATCTTCGAGACGAAACATAAAACTTAGTAAATAAGCAATCTTTTAGCTGTTGGGATCGATTAGTCAAAGGGATAAAATGAACAAGTGGAAGACAGACATGAAGGAAAAAGAAATAACATAGACATGTCACGTGGCCGTAAATTCCCAGCTAATTTATAGCAGCGACGTCGTCTATTTAAGTCTCTGTTTTGCATTGAAAACTAAAGTTCCTTTAAACACATGTGTCATGTTCTTTTAGCGCGTTGCATAGCAATCAGTCCAGGTCCAAACTAATACTCACTGTACACTGTAAAGTGTTCATAGAGCACCATTATGTTAAATTCCGTAAAAATAAAATAAAATAAATAAATAAATAAAATAAAGAGATCTGTTAAATTGATATTGTATTAAAATTCAGAAACTTTTACGTTTACTTTGTGTCATCACAACGTTTAGGATGCGTTTGCAACGAACAAAACGGAGAATTTAAATGAGAAAGTTGGTTGAATGAGAAATATGTTTGATAATGCGAATGAGATGATATAATTTTATTTTATTTTATTGATTTATAGTTATTTAATTATTTATTTTTGATTGCGTAGTATACGTTTAATAATTGCAAATAACACGAAATAAATTGCTGAATTTTATTAAAATAAACAAATACATTTTTAATTTCATATAAATAAATCGTAAATTTTAAATCAATCAAATTCAATTCAAACCAAGTCCATAATACAAAGCACTTCGATACAATTACAACGCAAAAAACCGCGTCTCACAGGACCTCATATACAAAAGTTATTAATTTTGAAAAATAAATATTTAATTAGTTTTAACAGTATTAAATAATTTATAAAGGGGGAATTTGACGTCATTACACTGACGTCCAACGCGTAAAAGCCACCTTAATATATTTATTGTACATCCGATAAAAATAAATTAGGCCGTATCACTTCGATGCGAACTCCTGTACTGTCAATGGTCATTTGTTCAATCAGGAAGAAGACGCAACAGGGTCATCAGATCACGTGAATGAAAAACAAAAGAAGTGAACGCGGAAAATACAACACGCGGAAAATACAGTAGAATCGTGACTAGTTGCCTTATTTTGCTCTCTTTCTTTTGGTGCTCTCAGTTTGGAGATTATTCGATTTTGAAGATTACTCTACTTTATCCAGAAATTTCTTTTGGAATTGAATGAATAGTTTAAATAGATTTGCATTGAAAAGTGTGAGGCGTTAAATGCCTTAGAAGATGAATAGTCCCACATAATAGAATATGATAAACATCATGTGTTTATATAGTACTATGTGGTCCATAATATAGTTACTATGGAATAAAGAGAGACAATATAGTATGCCAACCTAGAGCACGCGTGCCCGTTGTGTAGGCGAATGGGGTGTTTGAGGCCTTTGCAGCTTGCTGTTGGCTTGGCTTGGTTGTTCATCTTAGTGGTAAAGGGTAGCAACCTTTTCAATAGTCACGATTGCAACATTTTCGTAACGCTTTTGTAACGTTACTGTTACTAATCTCTGTATACGGTTTAGTAACGCTTTTAAGACGTTACTAAATGACCATTTCGTAACAGCTTTCTAATGTTACAAACAACAATCTTGAAACAGAATTTTGTATTTTGTTTGTCACTGATTGAAGTCACTATATTTTAGACAATGACTCAAGACAGTAATACATCGGTAGTCAAATCGACCGTGGCCACCACCGAGAACAGAACAATGGTTCCAACAACCACCGTCGCTTTTTCATATGGTGAGAGGCCAGAAAAATTTGCTGGAGTAGATTACAAATGCTGGCAACAGAAAATGCTGTTTTATTTGACTACCCTTAACCTTGCGCAATTTCTCATTAAAGATGCTACGGAAGTGGACGAACTAGAGACTGTTGCAACCAAAGTTGAAGCACTCAACATATGGAACAGTTCAGACTTCATATGCAAAAATTACATATTAAACGGACTGGATAACAGTCTGTATAATGTGTATTGCACAATGAAGACTTCGAAACAACTCTGGGCTTCCCTAGATAAAAAGTACAAAACAGAGGACGCTGGAATGAAAAAGTTCATTGTCGGAAAGTTCCTCGATTTCAAAATGATAGATGCCAAAATCGTTATCAGTCAAATCCAGGAGTTGTAGGTAATAATACACGAAATTCATGATGAAGGGATGTCCTTGAGCGGATCATTTCAAGTGGTTGCTGCCATCGAAAAGTGTGACATCCCGGAATTTTGAGCAATATCAATTTAATAATCTATATTAAATATTAAATTGATTTGATATATAATTGTTAATAAAATATAAATTGACTTGATAATTTTCTTTTAAATGGATATTTAACTGATAAATTATCTTTTAAAGCTAATAAATTGTTTTCTATTTATATACATATATTTGTATATATTGTAAATAGTCAATGTCTGTTTTAAATTTGATTTAAATTCAATATTTAATAAATAACTATTTGGCTTTAGAATATACTCAAGATTTAAGTTAAAATTTGTCTAAATGGTTTTAGCTTAGATTTAAATTAAATAAATGACTTTGTTCTTTTAGAGTATAGCTTAATAGAAAAAATGTGCAGGCAAGAAAAATCATTTCAATGCCATACGAAATGGGGAAGTATGCTTGGCACCTAAGAATAAACAAGGTAAGACTAAAAATATCTATGTACTAAAAGAAGATAAGGTTGAGATATATAGTACATTGGCATTTAATGCTTTTTATCCTAGCATCAAAACAAGGTATGTTCGAAATGTTTTCAGCCACAAAGCAAAATAAAAATCTCTGATTGTTGTGTACTTGTAATAAACAATTCTCTTTACTTGTTTATTTATCAACCTTGCTTCATTTTTATTTCGTATACCACAGTTTTACAATTGCAGTTTTAAAAGCTTAAACAAAATACAAACCTGAAATCAAATAGAAAGCATAAGCATGTCAGTTTGAATCAAAGATGAGAACATCTCCACTATAACAAGATGTCAGATTAATTCACATTCAAGTTTTAATGCCAGTGCAAGTTTAAAGATCAAAACAACAAAAATGTATGCAAGTTTTCAAGCCTCCCTGTTTCAAAAGAACAAGCTTCTGATTTAAATTCTGGTGAGTAAACTTTTAAAACTAAAACTTAAATACTCTGATAATTTCTGTGATTATGTTTGGCTATATGTAGGTGTATATGCAATGCTTTGTGAACTTATGTATGTGTGTGCATATCTGATGCTACTAAAAACATCTCTGATCTTAGATAAGCCTCTGACTTTAAAACTGTTAATATGAGATATCTTTTTGTTTGATATATATATGACTTATTTTTGAAGTAAACATGTGATGTATGCTTGTATATATGCTTGGATGATGGGTTTTAAGCCTCTGAAAACTGTGAGTATGTTAGCTAAGGCTTGTGACCACCTCTGTTTAGTGTTCCAGGAATTTAAAACTGAGTTCATCTTCAAATTCTTCTTTCCTAAATCTTCTTTAGGTTTAAGTTGTTAAACCAAAGTTTGTTGTTTTAAACTTAACTAGGCTTTAAAAATATTTGCAATAATTTTAAATAGGAAACATTGTCTGGTAGAAGAAATCACAGAGGAACTTGAAAAATGTTAAAAACCAAATATGGAAATTTGTTGATACAATCATATATCTGAAATAGTAGATGAAAGCTAGGATTTTTAAGATCAAGTTCATAATTTTTAATGTAGTATTGAATGGGTTATTTGGGTTCGTCTGGAAATCATGTTTTCGAGCATTTCCGATGATCACGTGGTCGAGGGTGGTCGGGCTTGTGAGAGGTGATGGAGGAGCCTATGGGGATGACTGGAAAATTGGTCGTAGATGGCCATGGCTACGGTGGGGGAAATGGTTGGTGTTCGAAGTTTTTAACCCTAGTTTCTAACGGGGATGGGTTTTTGTCTCGCGCGCATCCTCTGGTTGATCGAGTTCAACCGGGCTCAAGGGGATGGAAGGGGGTGAGCTGACGTAGGAGTGGCCGGAATTTTGTGACCACCAGTGGACGAGGTGGCGAGGTCGAGGGGTTGTTCCAGGTTGGTCGTTTCCTGTTTTTCTTGTTCCAGGCTTCAGATGGAATCGAATTTCAAATTCGAATTTAAATGGAAGGAGCTGGTGGCAGTGATGGTGATAGGGGATGAACGTCGGCGTGGGACGTCGTCGCACTTGGTCGGAGAAGCTCGAATTAGCTGTGCACGTGCACGGCGCTTCACTGGTGGAGGCTGAGAGTTATTGGTTCGAGCAGGAGTGAAAGTCTCGAGTTTTACTCGAGTAGTTTGGGGTTTTTCTCGAAGCAGGTCTCGAGTTTGCGTGGGTATATAGAACGGTTGTTTTAAACTATCACTTGAGTTAAGAAATTTGATTAGGGATGGGACTCGGGGAAACTGTTGTGAAACGCGTGGGTGACTCGAGTTTGAAGAAGTGTAGGCTCGGGTTAGTTTATGGGTGTTGCCAGGTTTGCAAAGCCTGTCAGGCTTAGCTTTAAATTTTTAAAACAGAGTTTAAAACTAAGTTAAACCAGATTTTAAGATAGGATTCAAATTATTTTGTCTCCTAGTTTAAATAAATATAAGTTTTATAAAAATGAAATGTTTTATAACTTTATAATGTTAAAGTATATTTAAATGTTTTAATTTAGCTAAGTTAGGTTGTAAATTATCTTGAATCTAAAATTGAAATGAAATGTAAAAGTAGAGTCAAAAGTAAAATGTTCCAAAGGCATTTGTAAATGAGAAGTTGACCATTAATAAGAAAATGCCTTTCCTTTTAAATAAATGAAGATTTATAGATTTGGAATTATTAAGTAAATGAATAATTATCTAATTTGATTAATTAATGATGAGATTAATTAGTTTAGTAATTAAAGGTTAAATTAGTTACTTAAGGGTTAAGATAATTAATTGGTAATAAATGGAAAATTAAGAATCATTAATTAAATAAGAGTTGAATTTTAATCTATGATTATTAATTAATAAAGTAAGTAAGAGTTAATTAAGTGATATTGAATACTTAATTAATTAAATAATTAAGGATTTATTAATGAGTTATTAAAGATGAAATGTAATTGTAAATAGATAATAAATCTTAATTTAATTACTTTAAGTAAATTTAAGAAGTGTTAATGATTAATGAAGGCTATTAACTAGTATTATAAATAATGGATTAATATGATCATTTGATAATTTATTAGGTTTATTAATTTAAGATAATAAATGGTGAATTATATAAGTATAATTTACTTAGGGAAGTAATTAAGAAATTAATTTCTCATTTTAATAAATCAAGTTTAATATGAATTGTTTAAGTTAATTAATTAAGTTTAATTAATTTAAATAACCATTTGTTGATGTGATAAGTATAATTACTTAAGGAAGTAATTAATTGTGATGATGTAATAATGAAAGTAATTTGAGTATAATTACTTTGTATAAATTAATCAAGGGATTAATTAGAGAATAATTAATTATGGAGTAATTAAATTATTAATTGAAGTAATTAAGGGTAGTTAATTACTGAATGGAGTTAATCAAGGTGATTAACATTTTGTTTAATTGGAGATAAATTACTAAATGAAATAAATGTAATTAGAGATCATTAATTATTGTAATTAATGATGCAAGTTAAAATGGATTTATTTGGGAATAATTAATAAATGAAGCAATTCATTAGAGTAATTAATTAAGAAGAAATGGAATTAATTTTAGTAATTTAAAAGGTTACTTTCTATAATTGGTATGAAGTAATTAATTTGTAAAATAATTAAAGGATAATTACTTAAATATAATTTGAGATAATTAATCTAAAATGGTTAATTAAGATGGAAAAGTAGGAAATGATTAATTAATTAACTTGTAATTAATTAATGGTTATGTAAGCAAGATTAATATTGATGGGGTAATTAATTTAATTTACTTTAAATTAATTAGAGATTTGTAATTAATTTAATTCATTTTAAATTAATTATAAATGAGGTGATTATTAATCTTTGTTTATATATGATGGATGATATTGATTTCCATGATTGATTATGATCTCAGATATAGATCTATTGTGTTATGGATGCTTGGTTAAGTATGATGATATTGACTATCTGTTTGAGTAGATAATATGGATTATCTGTTTATGATGATGATGTTATATCTATTGTTATATTGTGATTTATCTATCTGTGTGTATATAGATAATTGAATTAAATTGTTTTAACTTTAAAACAACTTGGCCTTAAAAGACACGGTTTGGATTTCGATGAGACCGGGATCGGGTTTCCGTATACCGGGATTCTAGGTCTGGAGACCCGAATACCACATCGATCCAAAATAACGTTAGGTCGTGATATTCAAATGGAGCAAGTGAAGACTCGAGGTATAAGAACTATACGTCAGTATAACTCTGTGGGTGATTCCGTAATGAGTTTGACGAAGATAGTACTTATAGATTCGAGATGGTGATTCAGAATGCAAGGGTTATTGTCGTTAACTCTGAGGGTGATTCCAATACGAGTGTAACGAGATAATGCCTTCGGTTTCGTTCGAACCCGGAACGAACTTGTATGGATTGAATGCTTTCAGAACATCGTCAGATGGACGATGAGCATTCTAAGAGATGTGTTCTCTAAAGGTAATCGTGACCTCAAGCCTCATCAACCGGGAATGGCTAAAACAGGGGAGGTGCAGCAAGGTTAGTGGGTAGCACCCAAGTAGGACGAGATTACCCCTGTCTAGATGTCCCTTATTATTCGGCTTTGTGTGCGGTTGATCATGACAACCGTGGGGTATCTTGTGCGGGAATTATCCAGTAAGGGATGTTCCGGCCTTGTGTTGCAGGGAACTTAGGTTGGGTTCTCGGTACGGTGATCTAGGCCACGTACTGTGACGGGCGGTACCCCAGTAGCCCTGCCATTGTATGGAATCCAAAATCCAATAAGTGCCATCGGATTTGATTGTATACCTATGTATGCTGGAATTTAATCATGTAACAATTTCAGCTATTTCTTATTTACTTGAAAACCCTAGACCTATTATAATATCACTGAATTTCCTATTAAACTGTTTGGTTAGCGTAAGGTAAAAACATTTCCATGTTTATGTGTGGGATGTCTTACGTGATACCTTTTGTTTTCAAAGGTTTTTTAAAAGTTAACCAACTTTAACCGTTTACTCATACCAGACCCATGTCTGACCCGAAGTTTATTTCTGTTTTCCATAAACTCTCGGGTACCCAAATTTTTACGGGTAGCCAAGGGATTCAGGTTAGCTTTGACGAACTGTGGAGGAGCAATGGAGCAGGAGGCTTCAGCGTATAGATATATATTGGTTCCGCTGTGTCAGTATCTATGTGTTTATTCTGTATTTCCGCTGTGTTGTATCTTTGTGATGTGTGAGTTGTATTAACTAGACAGGTGTTTATAACTGTCTAGTATGTGTTGTATTATCTGGATAACTCTGATGTATATGATATTATGTAATCTATTATGTGATATATTATATTTTATTCGTTCCGCTGTTGAGATTCTGTGGTTGTTTCTTCTTCTTCTTTATCTTTTCTATTTCTCACCCCTTTCTTTCTTATCGATGATGCGATTTTCCGGGCGTGGAATTTCGGGTCGTCACAAAAAGCAACCCCCGTCATGGAAAGATTTCAAGAATTATCTAAAACATAAGCGCACGGAAATGACTATGGATGATCTTGTTATTCGACTTAGAATTAAAGAGGACAACAGGAAATTAGAAAAGAAAACCACCAATGCAATAGTGGCAAAAGCAAATGTAGTCGAGACTGAGAAAAACAACTAGCGAAAACGGGAATACAATCAAAACACAAAGAAACCAAAGAAGTTCAAAGGAAACTGTCACAACTGCGGGAAGAAAGGACATAAGACCAGCGATTGCCGAGGTCCAAAGAAAAAGGAAGAACAAACAAATATCACTGAATGCGAGAAACTCTCTAATGACATCTCTGAAATGAACTTGTCTACGGTGATTTTTGAATGCAACTTAATTGGCAACTCCAAAGACTGGTTTGTGGACACTGGTGCCACAAGACATATTTACGCCAATAAGTGAATGTTCTCGAACTATAAACCCATGACACAAGAAGAACAGCTGTTTATGGGAAATTCCTCCACATCAAAGGTAGAAGGAAAATGCAGAATTGTGCTAAAGATGACCTCTGGAAAAGAACTTACGCCGAATGATGTTTTGCACGTCCCGGACATTCGAAAGAATTTGGTTTCTGGTTCACTACTTAGCAAAAATGGCTTCAAGTTAGTCTTTCACTACACCATACTACCCATTTTGCCACACCCCAAGGCGGAAAAATTACCACGGTTTTGAGCCGTGACAATTTTACCACGGTTTTGAGCCATGGCAAAGTAAACTAGCACGGTCTAAGGCCATGGCAATTTTACCGCGGCTATGAACCGTTCCAATATTACAAAAAAAATTCAAACCCCCCCGGTTCCATCTCAATAACCCTCGCCTCTCAGCTTCAACAAAAAAGAACGCCCTAATTTCAATCGCGCACCCTAATTTCACCGATCCTTGAAAAATAACGCGCATAGCTTCTCGCTCAAATCGATCGTGTATCACCCTAATCTCATAGTTTTCCCCAATCGTGGTTCTTCTTCCTCACAGTTACATCATCTACTTCTCCGTCTTCCTTCACTTCTTCCTCATAGTAGCATGCTGCTTCCGAATGTTACAATCGAGTTAATCGAGGTAATGAAGTAATTTTTGAACTACTATCATTTTGTAATTTATGTAATTTTTTGTTATTATCATTCGGTAATCGATTTGCACCCAGATTCTTGAGACTCTTCTTTTTACAATCGAGTTAATCGAGGTAATAAGGTAATGAAGTAATTTTTTGTTATTACAATCGAGTTAATTTACAGTTTTTCCCGAAATTCCAGTTTCAACGTTAAAATTAGAAAATTAACACTTCTTTAGAAGTGGGATGGTACTACTCTTCTTTTATTGTGGAATTACTAATTTCGACCTTAACTTGTTCTTTTAATACTTTAACTGACTATATTCATTTGGATGCTCATTTCACTTATTAAATTCATTCAGTGTTCCGTTGCATTCATGTTTAAGTGTATACACGCATCCAGTTTAAAATTGAGAACACTGATATTGAACTTTTGTCTCAATGACTTTGCTTGTCACCCCCACACGCTGTCGTTGCTGATGTATTTTAACTTTGTTGATATTGGCGGTAGTGATTTTGACTAAAGCATTGTAAATTAAATTTTTTGTACTATATGCAAAAAAGGAGTTCCTGTAAATTCAATTTATCATATTGTGCTTTGTATGTGTATAGTTATTAGTTGTGAAAAAATTCACGTTTTTTAATTCAGGAAAAATATCAATAGCTTGATTATAATATTATAAGGGTTGGTCATTCATTGTTATACCTATCAGTTGTAATGTGTAGGAATATAATAAAACAAAGCATTCTCTATTTCATCGTGAGGTCAGGCAAATATTTGTACCTTTATGAGTAAACTGATTCTCTACCATGTAACACAAATTTCCAGCCAAGTCGAAGTTGACCAAGACTATTTTTCTTTAACTTTAGTTGCTCTAGAATTCCATTTTTATTTGTCAATGGTTAGTGCATCTGAAAATCTGCAATTACTAGCATCTGAAAATATTATTCATACACCATGAATTTGTTTTCTCTGCTATATACCATCAGAACATTATCATCTAAATGATAACCTTTTTTTTACCCAGAATTTAATTTGTACTAAATGGAAGTGGAAATTTCATATTTCATCTAATTTGAATAAAGAAGTTTAGAAGCTTTTTTACATATTGTAACACATTAATGCATCAATGATTCTAAATTTAGAACTCTTTAATGTGGATGACATGCTCGATCTAATTTCCCTTTATCTTCCTAACATGTATTGCTATATAGTTAGCATAAACATATCAATGTTATAATTGGTAAAACTGTACTTTAATCATGGTTTCCATATTATCCTATTATATATATATATAGTTATCACTATATTTCCTTGTGAATGATAATATTTATTTTTCCTTTTTTTATTCTTAACTTGGCCGTATGATCCATTACAGTTAACCAATCATTTTACAGTATAACTAACTAAATTCATATGAACCCTACATGAAGTCAATATACTGCATTTGGACTTGTCAGCTTTGGTTTGGATGCTTGACTGTTAATGTATTGATGCATATGCTTATCACTTTGTTATAATATCTATACTATACTATTATTAGTGAGTTGAATTTCAAGCTCATACAAGCCCCCTTGAAATTTGGCAACTGAACAGTCTCCGAGTTGCTTTTCAAGGTCACAGAACTCTTTTTTGATTTTTGTCAGCTAAACAGTCGCCTTTTATATTTTTCCCTTTTCTTACCACATCTTCGCTTCCTCCTCCATCTATAGGCTACGAACAAAAAGGCTAGGGTTTTTTAATAGCCGCTAGCTAAATCATCATTATTCCACCGCCTACAAAATTATCCCACCCACTAGGAATTGAACAGCTGTGCTTTAAAGGCGATTCATTCGCATCGTTTCTCTCCTCCCACATCTCTGCTTCGTCCTTTTCCCCTCATCTACAAATAAAAAGACATGGGTTTTTGCCGCCTTCTCTACGCTTCGTCGAACCTCCATCAGCTACGAAGTGAAAGGATGCGGTTTACAGCCGATTGTTCTGCCCGTTTTCTTCCACCGCCATTACCATCTTCCTAAAGAAGGTAATCTCTATTTTACTTTTCCTCCTGCTTTTTGAATGCGGTCTGTCTATTTTGTCGTTGATGGTATTGTTGGGATTTAGCCATATTTGAATATTCAGTGTTCTTGGATTATTCCTTTTTTTCGCCTCTTTAAACTTTGCTCTACAGGCTAGCTACAAAAATGTATAACATGCCTAACAAAATTGTGTTCCATCCTCATATATCGCAGAGGGATTTGAATTAGGATTTTTAATCTTACACAGTTGGTTCGGTTTGTACTACTTCATCCTGATGTTGCACTGCAACCTCACTTATATCTACCCAAAGTCATGGGTTATAATTTCATAGACCTGATTATTAGAGAATAGTGAATTATAGCATAATTTCATGGGTTATTTCATAGACTTGACTGTTAGTGTAGCATAAATAAATACATATTTTTTACTAGGGATCATGCAACCTATGTGATGACTACATATGTAAATGAAGCGATCAGAAGTTGTATTACTTAACATTGTGCTTATGTCATTTATGCCAAGATCCATTATTACATATACAAGTTAACCAAAGTAACTCTTATTATGCTTATTCTGCATTCGATATTGAATAAATATCTTTGTTTTTATTATGTTGGTTTTGTCCCTAGAAAGTCATAATTTTTTTGTTACATTCCCAACTTATAATTTCATTTTGATGAAAGATGTTTTATCATTTGATGACTCTCATATGTATCTTGACAAGCATATTTAAGGCTCGAATTTTCATGTTCATTACTTTATTAATTGTAGTATATACAAAGTATGAAGTTTGCATTTTATGCCACGGTTTATTAGTGGATTTACAGAGGTAAGCTATTTAAATATCTGTAAGATTTGGTTCTTTTGAGTTAAAGGTCAGCCACACATTAGAAATCAATGCATGTTACCAGGCTTTTGATAATGTGAGTAAACAAAATTGAATTAGTTGAGCAAGTATTTAAAATATGGTGATATGAATTTATTTGCTTCACATTTATCTTTTCACACATATGTTATTGCCATAGATCTGAACACCGTACCAACTATCTCACACACTGTACCAACTATCTCACACACCGTACCAACTATCTCACACATACATATGTAAATTACATATAAAAAAATTCATCAAGTATGATAATATCTTTGTTTCTCGAATACCACAGCTCATAAAAGTTCGAGACAAACATGATTTTAGGTTTATCCAACCAATTTTTATTTCAGTATAAATATCATAGTATATATGTATTGTTTTCGACATTGGTTTGCACAAAATATATTATGATCTTTCTGCTTTATTATTTACCATAGGATTAATGTTTTACTTTCATTTTCAGAAGGTGTTGGATATTTACGCTTGAAGAACTGGAAATTCATTAAACAAACTTCACTTAAAGCAATTTTGTTGGAGCATGCATCTTTGAATTAACATATAAAGAGCTGAATTCATAAGGATCTACTAGATTGTGAAAGGGGTGAATGAAATTTCAAATGCCAATTACATTTAAAATATTAATTTTGGTCAACGCCTTACCGAAATAATTTATTGTTCTTGAAATGTCAATTATCTCAGTAATAGGTTGGATTCATTTAAAGTCAACTAAAGTAAAAATGGATTGGTTTATAATAACAAATTGACAAAATAGTTCATAATTCAATTTTCTCATACTAAATCCCAACAATTATTTCATCCTGACCTATTGTTGCATGTGCTTCTCGATTGAACCTACCCTTGATTGTTGCTTCAATCTGAGCTTCATTTCAGGTGTGTTTTTCCTTATATACAATTTTCTTTTGATTTAATTTTTTCTCATATCCAGTTTTCTTTTGATTTAACTTTTCTCCTTACTATGTATTATTTGTTAAAAAATCTAGAGAGTATAAGTAATTATTACTCTATTTATCTTATTTCTGTTGCACATCCAAATTGTTTGTATATTTCAAATATTATGATAATCTACGTTCCTCTGACTTTTTACACTAAAATTAAGAAATAAATGAAAAATAAAATCATGTTAATCATATTCGGATAGTGAGATAGTGCCCAAAATGTGTTTAAATACAAATTTGAACAAATAGGTCAAGAATAGTGAATTTAACCTCTTTGTTTAGTTTATAATACGTGATAAAATATCTAGAGTATAAGCATATCTTATTCTATTTGTATTATCTTATTTCTCTTCCATGTCAAATTCGTTGATATATTTGAAGCGTTTTGATAATTGGTGATCCTTGGACTTTTTTATCCTAAAATTAAGAAAGAAGATGAAAGTAAAATATTTTACCATCCACCAGATGTCAAGATAGTGGGCAAAACATATTCAAATGCAAATGTAAGTGAATAGGCTAATAATAACGATACTATTTAATAACACAATTGATTCATGGTAGCAAATCATATGTAGCCACTTTGTAGAGGGTGGTTTTAGTTATATTACACACACAAATTTCATTAGTTCATGACAGTAAAGATGATATCAGAACTACAATGAAATATTGGGATATTCTTGATAGTTTATGCTGAAAGATGTTTAGTACAAATGGTTATCTTATTTTATATACGTTACATTTGGATGACCACAAATTTTCCTTATTTCGTTGTTAGATTTTCAAGCGTTTTTTAAAGCGTTATCTTTCATTTCAGCTCAGCAGTAAAAGCTTTTAAATAATTGGTTATCTTATTGTATATATGTTAACTTTGCATAAGCACCAATTTTCTTTTCTTTGTTCGATCTACAAGTGTTTGTTATAGCATTCTCTTTCATTTTAGCTCAATAGCTTTAAATAATAGACCATTTACGCAACTATTTAAACATTAAGATCATATTTAAATGTTTTTTGTGACACACATTAAAATGCAAAATTAATTTTTTTTATATGGAAAAGTCTATTCAAACACAAATTAAAGCACAAAATCTAACACAATATATCTTGATCATTGGACCCCTTTAATTTCAACCTTATATGTAAACACAATGTCATGTTGAATTTTAGTTTTATTTATGTCTTAATATTTGAAATTCATATACTTATAATAGCTAGCCCAATTTACACGGCTTAATATTTAGTTTACACAGCTACCTCAATAGATTTAATTTCCATTGCTAGCTTAAAAACAATAAGGTATAACTTCTTTAACTAATGCTTCTTGATAAGGATCTGCAGTTTACTAATATTTTTGTTGTATTTGATTGTTTTCTCAATTGTCCTTTCAATGGCATTATAGGAATCCCAAATATACCTTCAATTTTGAAATGAACACTATATCTTAATTTGTAATTTCATATATTGGCACATGAACATTATATGATAATTAGCAATGAAATATACAATGAATTTGTCACATGCGAAGTTTAAGGAGTGTTATATGCACCGCTTTCGGCATGTGGCTATCTATATTTGGAAACATTATTTTTTGATCCAAATTTGTTGTTATTAGGAGCATGTTGTTTTAGTGGAATAATACTATAAAATGTATTAACATAACGGGGGTTGGTAGTTCACTGTCGGCTGTTCACAACAAATATGCAAGTCATTTGAAAATAGTATAAGAGAAAATGAAATACTGGCTAGGACATAGTTCTAGACAATATCTCTCTTCCAAAATGGGTGATTGTTCTAAGATAAGATATGTTGGATATTACTATGATTAAGTACATCAATGCATTCTTTGTCTTGAATGAAGGAGAAATGTATGGTTATCAATTGGCATAAGTGATCCATTTCAAATTTATATTTTTCATTTCAAATATTTAGTTAAAAGCGTTCAAGAAAAGCTTAATGGTTTTTAAATTGGACTTTTACATTGCAATTTAGGCATTGTTTCTAATTGTTAAAATACATGGCTTTACATCATAATTTCAGCTATAACTCTAGACATTTGTTATTTCAACCTTACAATGGAGAGTAGATGCAATTTAAGTTTTTCTAAGCCTTCATAACTGGATTGAACATGTCTTTTTAACTAGAATGAAAATAAATTGGATATGGATTGTGATGCTTAAAACGTTTGTTTCTAACAAAAAAGTTGATCTGTAATAAGAAATAAAGTTATAATATGATTTAAAGGAAACTAATTTCTAAAAAAATAAATTCAATAAATTATTTAATATGAAGACTGACATTGACATAAATAAGATATAATATGATATATATCAAAAGGAAACTATTCTTTAAATGGAAAAAAGTCAATAAACTATGTAGTATACAGAAAGATATTAGTATGGATAATTCAAAATTTTGCCCATACTTATTTCGAACTAAAATGGATGACCATGAAAAACTTTGAAGTTATAATATGTTTCAAACGGAAATAGTTTTATGAAAAGGAAAAAGATCAATAAATTACAATATACATACAAAAGGACACCAATAAACTTGAATGTTTAAATAAAGAAAAAAAAATAAAACGACAAATGTAAAAACATTTAATAGAGCTTCATATTTTGATGTGCCACATATTTCAATGATATTTTGATGGCACTAGCATCATCACACTTAACTACTTCTTTCTTAGTTTATATTATGCGGCTGGTATGCTTTTTGTTGTGTTGAAAACAACTCTTCATTTTTTATTTTCGTTTAAGCAACAAGTGAAAATAGCGTATATATATTTTCTTCAATACATGTGAGAAATTTTATTTCATAATCTCATTCCATTAAGTATTAAATGTAGCCACTTTATTAGCTAAAACGCTATCAAAACTATTTGATATTTTAGTAATTATACCTTGAAATGCAACCTTCATTCTGATTTCTTGGTAACTCAGACCTTGGAATGAACGCCCGCTTACACTATCTAAAAGGAATTGAGTTAGTAGACATATAGAGTTTGATCTAGCATTTGATAAAACAATCAGAATTTTCCAAATATCTGATAACTTAAAACTCATCATTTCATGCTTAGGAAAAATGTTTGCATTTTAACTGTAAACAAAATATGCTAATTACAATTCTCATTTTTTTCATCTGTTATTAAAAGAATACCATTCTATATCACATAAATCCACATTATTCTCAAATCAACATCACAACATAGGATGGTTCAAATTTGTGCTAAGCTTTGGAATAAGTGTATTGTAATATGAGTCATTGGTCTACATTGGAGTGGTTACTTATTGGATATCTTGCATGTCTGTTTCATTTGCTGCTAGGACCATGTAAAAAGATTATGTAGATTAAGATCCTTTACGGTACCTGAATTGGTATGCTTTTATTCATTCGGACACCAATTTAATGAGCTTATTATTGGATGTAGAATGTACAAGAGGATATAAAAATCAATGCAATTTGCATATATAATTTTTTTACCACAAGTATTTTTGTTATATAATTATACCTGATACCCAGCTGCTATTATTTGCTCATATTCATCTCCGATTTCTATAAAAACTTAACTAAGAATATACTGCAAAAGCATTTAACTACCTACTAATGAGTTTGTGCATCATTCAAAACTACTTCCACTACTAACCATTTGTTTCAATTCATCTCTAAGCTTAAAAATTCAAAAATTCCATCCCATCCACGTTGCACGTCCTTTTTTCCCAGTTAAAAATTAGGGTAGGCCAAGATTATTGTCCTATTTTGATTCTTTCAATATGACTCTAGTTTTAGATTTCAATGCCTTTTCTTTGAAAAACGTAAGTGAGAATCGGTAAAGCAATCAAAATTGATAGATAATGTCTTCTGATTTCTTTTGAAATCATTGAATAAATAAAACAATCAATGATTCCCATTTTACAATCCTATCGCCATGACTTTCTTATTGTTGATTGCTTTATTCATACAAAAATTTCCTGAACAAATGTTAACTAATTCTTGCTTTACTTATTACTTCATGTTCTGTTATACTAACCATTTCATGCCTGCTATTGTTTTACAGGAATAGGAAGAATAAATTGAAATAGTGGGTAGTGAGGAAGCCACATGTAGCGTATATTGCATGGTAGTTTTGACTTTTCATGCTGTATGTTAATGAGTGTTCTAAAACTAGATGATGTGATACCATTGATGTACTTTGCTTATGCATTTTATCTTTCCAAAAGGATAGGAGTGAATCTGATGTAAACCATTAAAAACATTTTTTTTATCAATTGTGTTCAATTTAATAGATAAAATTTGTGTTTTGCGTTCTTTAAGACAAAAAATTGTCAACTCATGATAATTTTTGTACTCTATTGCATGTTTTTACTGAGAAAATGTGTTGTCCTTTTTTTACTATTTTAATCCTGTGACTAATAATGTTATATGTGCAAAATTTCTGTTTTAACTAATAATTAAATAATTCATAGGCATCAATTATATGTACTAAATTGTGAACGTGTTCCTTAAGGCAAAGATCGTGGGATCAAAATAGTGTACTTACAATTAATTCACTTTAAATCATCAAATAAGATTATGTTAAATAATACTTATAATATAAAAGTAAAGTGCAAGTAAGAAATGAAACATTACATTATTTTTAATCATATTTCACTACCTACCACATGGTGTTTGATATAGTGAGAAATAAATAAATTAATGGAGATGATTAATTAAGGGGAAATTTTGAAAAGTATAACTTTTGAATGGAATAAAATATTAAACGGGTTGTTTTAGTTATTTATTGATTAAAAGAACCTCACAGTATTCCTTTATATATAGTTTAATGAAGAAAATGAAAACATTAGATTTAGAAAATACTAAATTGCAAATTTACAAAACTACAAAATTAGAATTATAGAAAACAAAACAAAACTTATATGTATAGTTTGATAAATCATTTTTAAATTCTTATGAGTTTAAATGTTTAAAAATATCAATATTTAAGAAAATTTTGTTAAGAAACTTTACGACTTCTAGAAATTCATCTTTAATACCACAAAATTCTCCGTAATTTTTCAAAACTATAAATTTGAGATTTCATTTATTAGGATGGTTTTCTTTTTTGTTTTATCAAACGATAAACTATGCTATTTATTAGTTTAACGAAAGGAGAAGATACATTTTCTTCATTCTCCTTATCAATTTAGTTTTCCCCCACACAAATATATAAATAGTACCCCTTATCTAAAGTTCTTTTTCTTTTAGCAATTCCCAACATTCATAGCAGCATACATGTACTAACATTGATGTAAAAAATTTGTTATACTTTGTATGTTTCAAGGTTACTTAAAAACATTTACCAACAGCTGTCTATTAATAGTTTCTAGAAAAGATTAATCTAAATAAATTAGAATCCATAAACATTTACCAACAGCTGTCTATTAATAGTTTGAAGAAATGATTCATATCCACGTTTGGTCCGACTATAATTATGATCCAACTTTGATGTCACTGTCATTGCCTCATTGATGTTGGTCTAAAATGATTTATATGTGATATTGATATATTTAATGTCAATAGGTATGGTTATAACATTGTGCTTATGTCATTTCAAAAACATTAAACATTTGATTTATCAGCTGTGCTGCATGGACTGGGTATGGTTTCAAAATGATATTGATTAGAAACCAGAAAAAATAATTAAAATTTTAACATCCAATTTCCATGATATGGATTGAGTGAAATGCGCAAGTTCATTATCATCACAAAAATTTTTATGCAGGAAAACATATATTCAACTATAAATACAATAAAACTGTATATATTTTGAAATCAATGCACATGAATATTTGATTATCTGTTTCAGTCTGTCTACTATCAGAACTCATAATGCATGTGATAAAGTTCACCTGATGTTAACCTCTTATGTCGTTGACTGTTTCAAAACATTGTTATATTTTCAACTCATTTATAGAATGTAAGTCTGACACAAATCCAAATAATTTGAAAAATCTGCCATCTACTGCATTATTGTTTTGAAAACTTGATTTATCACAACTTTTTTTACTTGCTAATTGATCTGATTCTTCTAATACATGTTGATTTATCACAACTTATTTTACTTACTAATTAATCCAATTCTTCTAATAGGTGTTTGATCGTAATATTGACCATCGTTGCTTTCAGTCCAATTATTACTAAGATAATATTAAATCATTTTCCTCATACCAATAATACCTCCAATAAAGTCAAGAAATATTACTTTATCATTGTATTTTACTATCAAAAATTTCAAATGAAAACCGTGTGTGTAGCACGGGTTCGCACTAGTTTATATATAATATATAAGTTGATCAAAATGGTTAATTAACAAATCATAGAATAGCTACCTAGAAAGCGATCAGAGCAAATAAAAAAAAGCGAGGAATTGAATGATTAGTTGTTCAATAGTTTATTGCTTTGTTGACTTTACAATGGTTGATTAATGAGAGAGAGAGAGAAGAAAAAAGTCTATCGATGCTAATCATGTAGCCTTTAATATATTTGTAAATTTTGTATATTTGTAAAATTTTATTGTAGTTACAATTTTACAACAATGCGAGTAGTTTAGTAATGGGACCAAAACAATAATTTGTTCATGGCCTAATATAATACCGAGCCGGCACTGCTGATCAAGTGCTTTTTCCCTAAGGTTGCAGGGCTAGCTTTTCTTCTTCTTGCACTGTCTCTTGCTTTCATTGTGCTATAATCTGCACTGACTCCATATGCACATAAGTATAGTTAAACTAGTAAAACAAGTGCTTTATGTCTTCTGTTTCTAGATGCATAATATACATATGTCATTTTCAAAGAAGACATTTCTTTGGATAAGTCTATATTTTTGACAGTGTATTGGTAATTGTTTTGAAAACACACATTTTCATTTAGGACAATGAATTTTATCCCAAACGAATTTATGTCAATGCACTGCAATTGAGCGAGGTTTGATTAAATCTACTATAGTTTTAAAAGCGTAATTGTCTTAGCATCGTTCACCAGTACCAATAATAATTGTCACCTTGATAAATTACTACTTGCTTTATCTTGTTTGTAGCATATTACTTGGTTGCCATCGATTGTTATTGATTATGCTGTTGACCATTGAATATGTTCCTCCCAATAGTTCTAATGTAGTAGTACCTAGACTGTCTAATAAATTTGACCCATTAATTCATGGATCAAACCACAAACTGGTGGATTAACCATCTACAATTCTTCTTTCATACCTTGGAGTGCTACTTGCCTGAGTGCAAGCATTCTTTTTCAATTTCCAAACCTAGAGACATTGATATTACGGTCTTAGAAATAATCATGTTGCAAATATTTATTTCACATCCATGTAGGCCATAAAGTAGTTTTATTTAAAAAAATTACATACCAACTTTATTCCACATGCCTCATTAATTTCTTGAAAATTATACAACTCCATGCCACCTTCTGATTTTCTTTGACTGGTGTTAATGTATTGTTAATGTATTGATGCACAGGTCTGAGTGTTAATGTATTGATGTTGTAATGACCCGTGAATTTCGTTAACTAAGTCTGTCATAATTTCCATAATTTATAGTAAAATGAATGTTAGGAATTAGATGTAGCAATTGTAATTAAAAGTTAACAATAAAAAAAATATTTAAAATGAAATTCCAATTCAACAAAATAATGTAAATGTTATGATTTGTTTTTTAAATAGAATATGAGAAACAAGAGTAAGTATTGAATAATATGTTATTTATTTATGGTATTGAATAAAAATTGGTAAGCCAATTGTAATTAATGGTAATAATGTGATATAAGCTAATAAATTAGATTTCAATGCAACACCCATTAATGAATGTAATTGAAAAAGGATTTAGGTAAATGTATACTAGGTTATAAATCAAATAGAAGGAAACAAACGTATATATCGAATTGATTAATGAATAAATATACATTGAATAGTAATTGAATGTACAGTTAATGGAAATTGTATAAAATCAATAATGATAATTAGATGTGCCTTATTGATAATTAATTCCATAACGGAAAGAGTAAATGTATTCATTTGAATATAAAATTGCAATTGGGTAGGGATTGTTAAGTAACAATGTTAATGCAAGGTAAGTAATGCTAAATTAAAGTCAATAATAATGAATAGTGATTAATTCAAAATTTGTAACATATATTTTAAATTACCTGCTTATTTGTTAATGGAATTAGAATTTGTAATAAGTGATAATAAAATAAATGAAGGTTACACTAATGGGAAATAAAATAACGTTCATTAAATATTGAGTAATCATAGGGTCATATTTATTAAAAGCGTTACTTTAATAATGTGGATTAATTGAGAAATTAATACTAGAAGCATGTAAAGTAATAACTAAAAGGGAAATACGTTATAAACTGATTTTACCTAAACTTAAGTGTAAGTTAAAGGTTGAATTTGGAACTTATCCATTTAATTTGAAACTTATTAGGATAAAATGGGATTCAATTTATAATGAGGGTTTATTTTAAGAAATCGAAATAAATTCTTTAATGAGAGAATTAAGCTACTTTAAACTGAGACGGGAATTTGTTTAAAGAATTACAAATTAATAAGTAAATCAAGATGGTAAAATTTTTGAATTATAGAATTTGAACTTTTAATAGTGAGTTAATTTATTTAGATTATAATAGTTGAATTTATTGCAAACGAATGAACTCAAATATGTAATTATTACTGTAATTTAAAATTTTAGTTGAAAACGGGAAATATTTATGCGATAATTTTAAATCCAATGGTACGCCCTTCTATTTGGAATTATGAATGAAATAATTATGGGTAAATTCAATTTAATAGAAATTTTGGGAACTAAAATTTATAATTTTGAATATAATGAAAATTTAAGATAGGGCATTTCAATTGATAAATTATTTTCTCTAAATTGATGTTTAAAGTTTGTTTAAATAATTGAAAATGATTGAGAAGTATAAAGGTGATATTGTCAATTCTATAATTGAAATATAAAAATCGATTTAATTGAAATCAATTTGAATATATTAATTTCAGCATAACTTCTTCATACGATGGAATTTGGACGTAAAACTTTTTCCATCGCGTTCAGAATATTTTAAAATAACTATTGTGATATATGGGTTTAACCAATTTCGTTCCGGGGTCAGAACGGGCTTTTTGGGCCAACTATCGTTTAGCATGTTTATAATTCGTGTCCATCTATTCTATTGCAGTTTGTCTATAAATAGGCTGTTATAAACCCTAGCAGCCTCTATTCCTCATTTCTCTACATATAGAAACTTCTGTACTCCTCTTCTTCAATGACAACAAACAATTCTAGATCCAATTTCAAATACAAATCCAAAGCCTAAAATTTAAAGTCCTCAGGAAAAAAATATATATATGCTGATGCTCTCGACGAGCGTAATTCAACGGCGTAATTCGTTTTTCGATTCGGGTTGTAGTTTGACCAGATATTGGGCGTTTAGTTTCGGCTGTTCATCGCTCGACGACGAACGTCGTCGGATCGAAAATTCCCTTCTGGGTTTTGTAGAGATCAGCAAGTGGAATTCATCGGTGGAAATTGCAAGGTGGATTAACAGTTGGATCATCAGAAATGTACGATTAGGGTTAACGTTGGGTGGCGGCCGGCCGTGACAAGGGGGGCCGGACCTAGGGGGTTGCGTGCGGCTTGCCAAGGGGCGTTCGGCGGTGGTGGTCGGCGACCATATGGTGGCCGATGGTAGGAGCATGGGGCGGTCAAAGCTCGGTCAATGGCACATCTTTTGGGTTGGAACGGCAGGTAGCTGGAAGTTCGCGTGTGAGGGGAGAGATGGCTCGCTGACGTGTAAAGATTTTTGGGTATTTTATTTATTTTCTTTTATTTTATTTAATTTTGTTTCAACACGTTTTAATTTATAACTTTCACATACGGACTCAGATTCAAGCGCGATTTTTTTGTTAGGATCGTAATAAAATTCCGGACGATTTGACGCTGGTTTGGACAGATTTGGAGACCGTTGAATTTTTGGGTTTAAATTGAATTTTTAATTCAATTTAAATTCAAAAGGTGAGTGTTTTAACCCACTCACAACTTCTAAGATTTCTTATGTTTGTTAAATTAAATTTTGATGTGATTTAAAATTTATCTATGATTGTTTGGGCATATATTTAATCATCGTCTCAGCTAGATAGCATTTAGTTAAATTTAATTGTTATTTAATTTTATTATTGCATATAATTTGCCAGTTAAATTTATTTATTATTATATAAACTGCCAGTTGAACAGTTATTAATTTTTATTGAATATAAACTATTTGTTGATGTCTGTTATATTTTTTATGCTTTATATTGATGTTTTGTTTAAATTGGATGATGATTGTAATAAATGGTTGTTTATTGATATTTGGATGAATGGATGCTATATTTTATATTGTATAAACTGCAAGTTATTATGCATTTTCATTCCATTCGGGATTGCGGTTTGAAATGATATATAACCGTAAACTTTTATTTTTAAAATTACGGATTGAAATGATAAATATCTGTATCACTTGACCATAGGATAGAAAATTATATACAGGCACCGTGGTCTATATATAAAATATTTTTAAAGTGATTTTCTATGGTTTTTGGAAATAAGGGTTTATATATATACACTAAAATTTGATATTATATAAATATTATTTTATACATGGTTAAATTCTAAAATTTAAGCTATGTATAACTTGATGATGTTTTAAGTTTGATTTACAAATCTTTCAAGTTTGAGCTTTATTTAAGTGATATTTAATTTATTAAATAAATATTTCTAAACTAATAATAGTAAATGAAATTAAGGTATATATAAGATTATCAGATTCGGTTGGGAATTTTGGACATATTTATAGTCTTGAGATATATCAAAATTGAAATGTTTTATTGAAATTAAGGTATTATTATTTTCAAAGTATTGGTTTTCGAAATTGTTATAACTTTGAAAGTAATATGGTTTGAAAAATGAATTTATTTGAAATGGGATTTATTTAAGGATTATCTGTGAATATATTGATTGGAAACCTATGAAATTGAAAATTTAGAATATGACTTCAAAATGGGGTTTGGGTTTAAGATGATTTAAAAGAATATTTCAAGTTTATATAAATTAAAGAAAGATTAGTGATTGGAAATTTGTTTTATTTATATAAGATATTATTGAATTTTTTTTGGAAAGGGAAATGAAATATTATTGAATTGGATTTTGAAATGGAAATAATACATTGATAATTTGGGTTTGAAATAGTAATTATATTTTGGTTTAAAGTATATACTATTTTGAAGTAAAGGATATGGTTTTGAAATGCCAATAATATTTTGGTTTTTGAAGTATATACCATTTTGAAGTAAAGGATATGTTTGAAAGGGCAATGATTGTGTTTTAAAAGTATATATATTTTTAAATGACCACGGTGTTATAATAACGTTTGGTTGTTAAAGAGACTGGGATCGGTGATGGACATACTCTCTGTCGATACCGAAAACCACTTTGACAACTGTGTACGCGGTGGAGTTTCCAGAATGAAGTAGGATGGTGATGACGATCCTAAGGTATATACATGGACCCAACTCCCGTGAGTTGGCATAAGGTGGCTAAAACAGGAGCGATCGACGGGCCATGGAGGTAGCACCTCTGATCGGACACACTTCTTCGATACCATTCTATTACTTATGATTGATTTGGTGCGCACCCTTGATTTGGGAGTGTTGTTCGAGGTGGGCGGTAGTGGCTGCTATGCGTCACCACCAGTCCGGATGCGTAATTGGTATATCTACCCTGGCATTGCCTTGTGTGCCGTGTCACCTACCATATCGAGCTTTACTACGATTTGTGATTTCTCCCGTAGCCTGTGGAGTATCGAGGGTAGCCCCCATTTTTGGGAGTATGCTAATACTGGATAGACTACTGGGACTATTACGTGTTAAGGGGAATATTGGGTCACTCCTTAATGCTATTTAAAAGTATGTTTATTTTATATTAGACATTATTATAATAGCGAATATTACTACATAGTAGATAGTTTAACGGATCCTTAAGAGATGTGAATCTCGAACATTTCTTAAGTTACTGCACTCACGTTAGACACTGGATAGGAGATGTCAAACCCCGTAAACATCTTTGATGCCGTTTACACTCATATTTATCTCATTAATTTAACTTACATAAGATCTTTTAGTTCTGACTCGAGTGTTTTGTCTTTTCAATTCGCTCGAGTCAGCCTGAGCATTTCAGGATTTGAAGGCTCTATTTCTGGAGGACGAAGACGGAGATTTTATTACTACTATTTATTATATTCCACTACACCATTGTATTCCACTGCATTTATTATCATTCTCTGGTATGTGTAACTCTGATATGTATTGTACAAGTATAATCAAATGTTTTGTAAAACAGCTTCACGAACTGTTATTTGATTATTATATTTTATCGTTCCGCTGCAAGATTCTATTTTGTTTCTTTTATTTCCCCACTTTTTCTTATTTACCCCATAACAATCCGCCCTTCTGTATGGTTAAAGTCGGCATGTGTGTCTGCTTAAGCGTGCAAAAAGGTGGGGCGTTGCATTTGGTATCAGAGCTTTGGTTTAGCGATAAACCTTAGCTTTGTGGGGTCTGACTCTTTATTAATAGGGTAGTAATACCCTATGGGAGTCGCTGCGTGTATATATATGAGAGAGCGTATTTGGTAGTGTTATAAAAAGGTTTTAGTATTGTGTTAATCTGTTCCGTTTTGTATTTATAAATTCTAGTTGGTGCATGGGACGCTATGACATCAATAGGGATTTCTAAACACTTAATAGGACAGACCGACATAATATTTGTTTTTAATATAGGTGAATGAAATAATTTTTCCTATTATATTTTCTATATATAAAGTAAAATATTTTGTAAAAGATATGTATTTGGTTGCAATAGATTGGTTGTTAGGTAATGAAATTTATAAATAATAGTTGAATAAGATTTAAGATAAAATAAGTGAAAATTGGAAATTTAGAACTTAAGTTCCGGGTTTTAGGAAATTTCTTTCGAATAATTTTGGAATATAATAATATTGTTTATAAAGTAGTTTCTGATATAAATATTTCAATATAAATTTGAAGAATTGTTTTAAGTAAAAAATTTTTGGAAAATAAGTTATGTACTTTCCTCTTTGTTGCTGGAAAATAATTTCGGTGATGAGTGCACGCATCATCGACATTCATTTTCGAGTTTCGAAGTGGGAAGGCCACTGTAGTAATTTACTACAGATTCATTTTAAAAAAAAAAAGGGAGAAAATATAAATTATGAACTGTTTAAATATAATTAGAGATATATAAGTTGTAAGAATATATTTATCTATTATTTTAAAATAAATTTGAAATTTAACCCGGTATTTAATTCTTAAATTTCCGTTAATGAATTGTTCAATTATTGTTGTGAAATGAAAGGTAAATAATTAATAATTGAAACCTCTAAATTTAGGTAAGAGATTTAATGCTAAGTTATAATGGAAATAAAGAGGAAGTTGAAATAGTAACTTATAGGACAAAGGTAAAAATTTATTGAACAATGAATTAATTAAAAGAAATGAGAAACTTGTATAACTTTCAATTACACCTTTAAATAACATATATAACTTACCAAATATTAAAAGTTGAAGTGTTTAAATTGTAATAGAATATTATACACGTAGAAATTTAAAATAATGAAAGTATTTAATGAAATCGCTATTAAATGAGAATTTAATGTTATAAACTTAAGGTATAATTGAAATTTTACCAAGTAAATATAATTAAAGGTAAGTATGACAAATAGATGATTATAAACTTAAAAAAAATAAAAAAAATAAATATATAAATGAATGAATAATTATAACAAAATAAAAGGGAACTAGCATGACCTGTGTTAATTGAATAATTGTAGGTAATAAGTAAAAATAAATGAAGCAAACATTTAATGAGTAAAATGTAAATTAAAAAGATAAATCACTGTATAAATAAAAATAAAATCAAACAACAAAGATATGAAATGAGATTAATAATAAGTTAAGTTGATTGTTGTTCTGATTGTTGTTGTTTTGGGTTATGGTTGTTTGGGTAGGATACTTTAAAATTTGGATTGGATGAATGAATGATCTATTTAGTTTTATCTAAGGCTGTTGAGTAAATGATGCGCTAATAGTTTATTATTCATCCTGTACAATTTAAAGGTTTTGAACCTGAACAACTATTTGTTTGTTTGAATGGTTGCTTTGTATTTGTTATGTATGCTGTTTGTTGAAATTGATGGTTGTTGTATTGATGTGTGTTAATGATTGAAACCTCTTAAATATTTCACTTCATATAAATAGTTAACCCTTTGGATTTATAAATGGAATGCAGGTTATGGAAGCAATTGCTACTGCTTTTGGTTCCATAAATTAAGCGTAAAATGCCCGACAAATAGGTACGTTTCGGATTACGATTTATAACGCTATTTATATATATTTTCCCATGTTGGGATATAATATTTTGGATATTATAAGTGATATTTTTTTATATTTAATATTATATTTTCTCCCGAGCCTCTCCGTACAAAGGAGACTCCGCCGAAATTTTTCGAAATTTTTGGACTTGGAAAATTATTTTGAAATGTTTTTCCAAACTTTATTCATTTAAGTATAAAAAGATATAATGATTAAAACGGGTATATTTTATGAAAAGTAATAAATTTTGTAAAGTAGTGTTTATAAGTTAATATTTTGAATAAGATGTATTATTTATCTAATTCTTCCTTCTCCCTTTTTTTTCCTTTTCGGGGACGAAAAGTTTTGAGTGCGGGAGAGTGTAACGACCCGTGAATTTCGTTAACTAAGTCTGTCATAATTTCCATAATTTATAGTAAAATGAATGTTAGGAATTAGATGTAGCAATTGTAATTAAAAGTTAACAATAAAAAATATATTTAAAATGAAATTCCAATTCAATAAAATAATTTAAATGTTATGATTTGATTTTTAAATAGAATATGCAAAACAAGAGTAAGTATTGAATAATATGTTATTTATTTATGGTATTGAATAAAAATTGGTAAGCCAATTGTAATTAATGGTAATAATGTGATATAAGCTAATAAATTAGATTTCAATGCAACACCCATTAATGAATGTAATTGAAAAAGGATTTAGGTAAATGTATACTAGGTTATAAATCAAATAGAAGGAAACAAACGTATATATCGAATTGATTAATGAATAAATATACATTGAATAGTAATTGAATGTACAGTTAATGGAAATTGTATAAAATCAATAATGATAATTAGATGTGCCTTATTGATAATTAATTCCATAACGGAAAGAGTAAATGTATTCATTTGAATATAAAATTGCAATTGGGTAGGGATTGTTAAGTAACAATGTTAATGCAAGGTAAGTAATGCTAAATTAAAGTCAATAATAATGAATAGTGATTAATTCAAAATTTGTAACATATATTTTAAATTACCTGCTTATTTGTTAATGGAATTAGAATTTGTAATAAGTGATAATAAAATAAATGAAGGTTACACTAATGGGAAATAAAATAACGTTCATTAAATATTGAGTAATCATAGGGTCATATTTATTAAAAGCGTTACTTTAATAATGTGGATTAATTGAGAAATTAATACTAGAAGCATGTAAAGTAACAACTAAAAGGGAAATATGTTATAAATTGATTTTACCTAAACTTAAGTGTAAGTTAAAGGTTGAATTTGGAACTTATCCATTTAATTTGAAACTTATAAGGATAAAATGGGATTCAATTTATAATGAGGGTTTATTTTAAGAAATCGAAATAAATTCTTTAATGAGAGAATTAAGCTACTTTAAACTGAGACGGGAATTTGTTTAAAGAATTACAAATTAATAAGTAAATCAAGATGGTAAAATTTTTGAATTATAGAATTTGAACCTTTAATAGTGATGTAACGACCCCGAATTTTAATCTATTTTAAATCGATAATTAAATTTATTTTTGAATGAAAATTTGTGAAATAGATGGTTAAATGGATGCGAGTATCCCCGAACTCAAGTAAATTCTGTATGAATCATTTAAATTTAAGAATATTGTATATATATATATATGTATGAGAATATATATATATAATAATAAAGCATAAACTGTAAAGTCAAACAACGTGTTAATATATTAGGTAAAATATTAAGTGAATACATTAGAGAATTTTAACTACCTAATAATTATAGAAATTCATTTGAATTACAAAGTGAATAAATAAGCAAACGCTAAACAAACAAACAACATTTTCAACTACATTTCAAAATATAAAATAACATCTATTACCTTTATAAATCTGCATAATCAAAATTTACAAAAGTAAGCATAATCAACTAATGGTTCGAATAGGAGATGCAAGCCTGAGAAACAAAAAGAATTAAAAAGCAAAGTAAAATATGTGTGCATGTGGCTTGTAGGTGAAGTCTCAGGTAAGTGTAAAGAGAAAATAGAATAAGTATAAATGAAACATAAGTACAATAGCATTAAATGCTCCATATCTTAACAGCATAACAAAGTCATTTCGAGTTGTATACAAATTTCTTCCAGCCTCCATCCTTTAAAAAAATCTCTGATAAATTGTACAACTTGTACACTATTTTGCATAAAGTATGTGATACCCTGTAACTGGTTGTATATATCAACCTGTAAGCTATTTCCCCTATCATCTTTTTATTCAGTTCGAACTAAATAAAACCAAGATAAAAACTTCATTTAAAAAAAAAAACCTAAGCAAACATTCTTCAACATCAAGCAACTCAACAAGCCAGAGAAGTTCAGTTAGCAAATTCAAAAAAAAGTTTCAAATAGCAGTCTGTTCAACATAAGATTATGCTCTGTTCTTTTACAAAATCCTGGTGAGTAACTCTTTATTTTTAAAGTTTAAACTTAAGTGATTATGGTACATGATATTCTCTGTGAAGATGTATGCTTTGTAGATATATATGCTGTGCAAAAGTGTAACGACCCGTATTTTCACGGATCGAAAAGTTCGTCAAATCTGGAGTTTTAGTTTTTTTAGCCATTTCAGATTTTAGGCAATTTTTGGCTAAGTCCTAAGTCGTTCACGACTTAGCATAAGTCGTAAGTCGTATACGACTTAGGAGGTGGGAGTGTTGACTCAGGGCTTGGAGTTAGGTCGTTAGACGACTTAAGGAAGACTAGTTGTTGGCTTTGGTTAGGTCGTAGGCGACCTAAGGGGTTAAGTCGTGACCGACTTAAGAGGTTCAGGCGACCTAAGAAAATGTGTGAGCGACCTAAGTGTTTGGGTGAGTCAAGTGTTAGGTCGGCAGTTCGAGTTAGCGACCTAGTAGAGTTAACGACTTAGGGAATAAGCAGTTTGCGACCTATAAGAGTTAGCGACCTATGGGATTGACCGACCTAAGTGTTAGCGTAGTTAGGTCGTTAGATCTGTGTTGAGTTAGGTCGTAGGCGACCTAAGATGGTTAGGTCGCGTGTGTGTTAGGTCGCGAGTTTGCTGAGTCGTAGGTCGCGTGAGTTGTTAGGTCGCTAGAATAGTTTAAGTGTTAGGTCGCGTGGATCTAACTGTTAGGTCGTATGTTGTTTTAGGTCGACATGTGTTAGGTCGCGTAGGAGCCTAAGTTGTTAGGTCGCAACCCAACTGAGTCGTAGGTTGTTAAGTCGCTTAGATAGTTTAAGTGTTAGGTCGTAGCCTATGCTTTAAGTCGAAAGCGACCTAGGAGTTAAGTGTTAGGTCGTAACATCGTTAGGTCGTAAGATGGGGAGGCCTGTTAGGTCGCTAAGCGCGTAAGAGGTTAGGTCGCGCGTGCGATGAGTCGCTGGGTCTGGCTAAGTCGTTAGGTCGAAGACTGTTATGTCGCGTGCATCTATTAGGTCGGAGAGGCTTAGGTCGGAAACGACCTAGGGAGATAGCCGAGTTACGACTTAGAGCAGTTTTCAGCTATTAATAGGAGGGGTTGTTCTCACTTTTTGGGATCCGGATTTTGAAGCGACGAAGTGCTGCCATTTTGAGAGCTCGACTTCTACACTTCTTCACTTCTTTTCTCCACTCTAATCTAGTGCTTCCATCCATCCAAATCGAAGATCAAGATTGAAGATTCAAGAGCTTAGATCGAAGATCTTCGTCTTTTCAAGAGAGATTTCTTCGTTTGAAGTGAGATCTTGTCGGATCTAGCTTAGCTCTTCGCTGTCCAGATCTGAAGTTGATATCTTTTGGATTGTTTAGGTGATTTGGTGAGTGGTGATTATCTCTCACACGGATCCAAAGGAGTAGATCGGATTGTTGGCTCAATTTGGTGTTAAATTAGTGATTTCCATGCATTTTCTTCATCCTATGTGTAGATCCATGTAGATCCATTGATCATGATGATGTTGCATCCATTTTATCATACGTTAACCTATGCAAGTTCATTCATCAAGTTTGTAGAGATTTAATCCATGTTTTCATGCTTATTGGACTTTCAACTCTTTAATTACGAAAATGCCATTATTGTTATAATTGTCTACTTAGATCATTTTTGAATGCTTGATTGCTTGGATTGATGTTTGATTTGATTGATTATTATGAACTAGATGATTGATGATTAGATTTAGACCAAAGATGATTCAAAAGCTAAGGGAAAGGCTCTTGAAATGGAAAAGCTGTTCGTGGCATATGTAGTAGGATGATGAAGCTCTTATGCATAGATTTGATGATGTAATGGTGAGATGAGGCTTTGCGAGGATGTAATGAAGCGAGGCAATCATATGATGAAGACTTGGTCTAATCCAGACGGGATCATTCCAAGCATGTTGATAACTCGGTGATATGATTCGAGTTGAGGATAATGAATGGATATGAGAATAGTCGTCGAGGAGGATGACTAGGAGGCTTGGATAGCATCGTTGTTGAAGGTTCTAGCATGCTCTAAGCAAGGGTACGTTTGGGCAGATTCGATAGTCCCAACGGCCAACTGTTGATGGTCGAGTACTCTGGGCAGATTCGATAGTCCTAGGCACGGGCTGCGACGACGTGCGGGAGTTATGTCTAGAACCGGGGTTTTCATTAGCCCTTGACGGACGGCTGAAAGAATGTGCCGGTCATTCAATTAACGGTGATATCGAAGCGATGATAACAGTGATAGCCAGAGTCATGGATGTTTGGTTGTATCGTCATTCGGACTCAAGAGCGGTATTTTCTGGGTGCTTATCTGATTTAGGCCTTGGTACTTGGAAAACATCGCCCTTGACTCGAGTGATAGTAGCTTTACTTTAAATTGTATGCTCTGCTATGTTTGCTTCTGCTTGGTGTGTGTCTGGGGGCTATCACTGTAGAATGAGGTTGGAGTGGGAGGGTTGTATTCCTATTCCTTTTCCTTTATGCTCTTTTGGTATGTTGTTAGTTAATTTACTGCTCACTAAGACTGTTGTCTGACTCAAGGCTTTATGTTTTAATTCTTATTGCCTTGGGCTGTTCGTCCATTTTTGGGACGGGCAGACTAGGTAGCAGGTGACAGGTGCTGTTCTCTTCTCACGATGCTGATATCGAAGACGAGCTTGAGGGTTGCATATTATCTTCTTATATGTACTGGATATTCCGCTGTTTTGTATTCTCTGAGAGATTTGTAGTGAGGCTGGATGTATTGACTATATGAATGCTTGTATTCAACTATTATGGAGTTTTATAAGATGTCATTTTGTTCTGTAAAGCTTCACTATACATATGTTCTATTGTATTTTGTCCATGCGCTGTGAGTAATACGATAGATTCTGTTGTTTTAATCTTACCTTGACAATCGTCCATGGTCGCCTGGCACACTTTACAGCGCACTATCTTTAGATTCGGTACAGGGATCATGGGCGGTCGTCACATTTGGTATCAGAGCATTGGTTAATCGATTTTACCCAACGCTCGCTGTCGTAACTACGTATGAGAGACGTAATTGTATTTTGATGGATGATTACTATATATAATATAGTGGCTTAGTAGAGTTTGAGTCCTTTATGCAGTTGTTTCTCTAGATGTTCTAATCATTCCTTTTTATAGATATTGAGAATGAGTCGAAGAGGGAGACCAACTGCTAGGGGAGGTCGTGCTACTGAAGAGACTGCTGATTATGCAGCCATGTTCGAAGCTATGATGACTTCGATCATGAGAAGGATACCAGTTCCGGGGGCAGCAGTCGATGTTGGAGTTCAAGTTCAAACTCCGAAACCAGTGGATTTTGCTAAGCTGTGCAAGGATTATACTGCTCTTGGAGGGAAGGTTTTCTTGGGAACAGAATCTACCATTGAAGTCCAGAGGTGGATAGATGCTTGTAGAAGAATCTTTGGTGATTTGGGAATTGATGATACAACTAAGAGGAAGTTGGCATCGAGGCAGCTTCAAGGGAGAGCCTCTGATTGGTGGAACTCTATTACCATCACTACTCCGGAAGAAGAGATTACTTGGGAGCAATTCCAAGTCAGATTTGAAGCTAAGTTCATTTCCACAGCTCAAAAGTCTGTTCTGTTCAAGAGGTTTGTGGAGCTTAAGCAAGGTGGAAGATCAGTTCTTGAGTACGTTTCTGAGTTCGAAGCTTTGTCCAAGTATGCTCGGTCATATATTGAATCTGCTTATCAGAAGAATGAGAAGTTTGTGACCGGCTTGGATAGTTATCTTGGGAGACAGTTGGTGGATCATTTGGATGATTCATTTGAGAAGCTTGTGGAGAAAGCTCTTAGGCATGAGAGTCTGTTTCCTAAGGAAGGATCTGTTGTTGCTGTGACCAAGGGAGAATCTAAACCACAGCAAGGTGGAAACCAGAAGAGGAAGCAGCAGCAGCAGAAGGGTAAGGATGGCCAGAAGAAGCCGAAAGGCGAGGTGACTTGCTACAATTGTCAGCAGAAGGGCCATTTCTCTAAGGATTGTAAGAATCCGAAGGTACCGATGAAGTGTCACAACTGTGACAAGCCGGGGCATTTCAGGAAGAATTGTCCAGAACCAAGGAAGGACAGGCAAATTGTGCAAGCTTATGCTTTGGGAGCTGTTCCGTCGTCTTCAAAAGCTCCTACTGCTGAAGAGAAAGGAAAGAGTGTGGTTGTTCAAGGTACTCTTTTCCTAGGTGGTGTTCCAGTTAGAGTTCTGTTTGATACTGGAGCGTCGCATTCGTTTGTTTGTAATGAACTCGTTGGCCGGTTAGGTTTGACACCGGATATTGTTGATAGGCCATTGGTTGTGACTAATCCAGTTGGGGGTTCGTCTTGTTTGTGTATGTTATGCCGTGGTCTAGTTGTGTCGAGTCATGGTTGCTCTTTTGTTTGTGATTGCTTTGTTCTGAACTTTGCGGGGTTCGGAATTATCTTGGGTATGGACTGGCTTAGGAAGTATGCGGCTAAGGTTGATTGCGAAAGGTTGGAAGTGACAGTCGAGAATGTGGAGGGGCGAAAGATTGTGATACGATGTAAGCATGAAGAAGGCGTCTTCATGAGCTTCATGTATTCGCTAGTTGTTCCACGGGATGGACTGTCATCAGTGCCGATCGCTAATGGATTCGAGGATGTCTTTGACGAAGTCAAAGGGTTGCCGCCGCATAGAGAGATCGAGTTTCGTATAGATCTAGTTGAAGGAGCCAGACCTGTTGTGATGCCTCTTAGGCGGATGGCGCCTAGGGAACAGCAAGAGTTGAGGGTGCAAGTTGATGACCTTTTACAGAAAGGATTCATTCGGCGTAGTGTGTCCGAGTGGGGTGCACCAGTTGTGTTTGCAACTAAGGCAGATGGGTCATTGAGATTGTGTGTGGATTATCGTGAGCTGAATAAGGTGACTAAGAAGAACAAGTATCCATTGCCGAGAATAGATGACTTGTTTGATCAGCTTCACGAAGCTAAGGTGTTTTCTCAGATGGATCTGGCAACGGGATTTCACCAGTTGAGAGTTGCTAAGGATAGTGTGCCGAAGACTGCTTTTCGAACACCATCCGGTTTCTATGAGTGGCTGGTAATGCCGTTTGGATTGACTAACGCGCCAGCATATTTTGTGGATCTTATGAATAGAGTGTTCAGAGATCAGTTGAACAAGTTCGTACTTGTGTTCGTGGATGATATTCTGATTTATTCCAGAACGGAAGAAGAGCACAAGACGCACTTGCGTATTGTTTTGGAGATCTTACGGAAACATCAGCTGAAGGCTAAGTTTTCAAAGTGTCACTTCTGGAAGAGTGAAGTGAGGTTCTTAGGCCATGTGATTTCTGGAAATGGAATAGCGGTTGATCCCGCAAAGGTGGTAGCAATCCAGGATTGGGTTAGACCTAAGAATGCATCTGATGTGAGAAGTTTTCTTGGATTAGCAGGATATTATCGACGGTTTATCAAAGACTTCTCCAAGATAGCTGCACCGTTAACAGGATTGACGAAGAAGAACCAAGTGTTCAGTTGGGATGCTAAGTGTAAGCAAGCTTTCGGAATCCTGAAAGAGCGATTGACGAGTGCTCTTGTTTTGACTATTCCAAGTGGGAATGATGAGATGGTGGTTTACACCGATGCATGTGGTACTGGACTTGGAGCAGTGCTGATGCAGAAGGATAAAGTTGTTGCGTATGCCAGTCGACAACTGAAGCCGCATGAAAGGAATTACCCAACTCATGACTTGGAGTTAGCGGCGATTGTATTTGCTCTGAAGATGTGGAGGCATTATCTGTTGGGAGTTCGATTCGAGTTGTTTACAGATCACAAGTCGTTGAAGTATCTTTTCTCCCAAAAGGATTTGAATCTTCGGCAGCAACGTTGGCTAGAGTTTTTGGCATCATATGACTTTGGTATAGCTTATACTCCAGGAAAAGGTAACGCAGTGGCAGATGCGTTAAGTCGAAGACATGCAGGATTGGGAGCCATGTTTTCAGAATGGAAGAGTCTCGAGTATTTAGCTGGATTTGACTTCAGACCTAGATGCGAATTGGAACCTGAAATGTTGGCAAACTTATCGATAAGACCGACTCTTGTGGAAAGGATTGGCGAGAGTCAAAAGCGAGATGATAAGCTTGTCAAGATTATCCGTGAATTGGAATCTGGATTGGAGCCAGAAAAGGATAAAGGATTCGAGGTCGATAGAGAAGGTTGGCTTCGAAAGCAAGGACGACTAGTGGTTCCCGATATAGATGAATTGAGGAGTGAAGTTCTGAAGGAAAGTCATCACTCGAAGTTGACAATTCATCCAGGTGGAAATAAGATGTATCGGGATATGAAGAGAACCTACTACTGGGAAGGCATGAAGAAGGATGTTGGAGATTTCATTTCCAAGTGTATGAACTGTCAGTTGGTAAAGGCTGAACAGAAGAAGCCAAGTGGATTGCTTCAACCCTTAGAAGCTCCTACATGGAAGTGGGAACAAGTGTCGATGGATTTTATTGATGGATTGCCTAGAACCAGGACGGGAAATGAAGGGATTTGGGTCATTGTGGATCGTCTGACTAAGAGTGCACGATTCATTCCTGTTCGATCGACTAGGACTGCATCAAAGTTGGCTGAGTTGTATGTTAAGTGGATAGTTCGTTTCCATGGTATTCCGAAGAGTATAGTGAGCGATCGAGACCCATTGTTCACTAGTGGATTTTGGAAGAGCTTCCAGGAAGTTTTGGGAACCGAGTTGTGTTTGAGTACAGCTTATCATCCCCAAACAGATGGTCAGACCGAGAGAGTCAACCGAGTTTTGGAAGATCTTCTCAGAGCATGTGTTTTGGACTTCGGAGGATCATGGGAAGATCACCTTCATTTGGTGGAGTTTGCGTACAACAACAGTTACCAGTCAAGCATTGGTATGGCACCGTATGAGGCGTTGTATGGAAGACCGTGTAACTCTCCGACATGTTGGTTGGAAACTGGAGAAAAGCTGATACTTGGGCCAGAGATGATTCGACAGACTTCGGATTGCATAGAGATCATTCGGCAACGAATGAAGGCAGCCCAAGACCGTCAGAAGAGTTATGCTGATAAGCGTCGAAAGGATTTGGAATTCGACGTAGGAGATATGGTTTTTGTGAAGATTTCTCCACTGAAGAATGTTATCCGATTCGGGAAGAAAGGAAAATTGACTCCGAGATTTGTTGGACCATTCCCGATTATCGAGCGAATTGGAAAGCTCGCTTACAGATTGGAGTTACCAGAGAAGATGTCGAGTGTGCACAATGTTTTTCATGTATCATATCTACGGAAGTATGTGCACGACTCGAATACAGTGGTTTCTGCTGATAGCTGTGAAGACTTAGAAGTTGATCCAGTCGATAGAAGACCTCGTAAGCCGCTTCGTGTTGTTGAAACCGACACGAAACAGCTTAGGAGAAAGGTAGTTAAGTTGCTCAAGATACAATGGAGTGAAGATGATAACGACTGTACGTGGGAGGTGGAAGAGAGGATGAAAGCAGCTCATCCTGAACTCTTCAAGGTATGGCCCTAAGGTGTCGTGTCATCTCGCGATATTGTAACTTGTTCTAATTTTAGAATTCTGTACGCTAAGTTAGAATTGGATGCATGGTTTGTTGATTGCTATGGATGGTAGGCGTACAGAATAGTTTTTGATTGCTTGGAATTTCGGGGGCGAAATTCCTAAGGGGGAGAGAATGTAACGACCCGTATTTTCACGGATCGAAAAGTTCGTCAAATCTGGAGTTTTAGTTTTTTTAGCCATTTCAGATTTTAGGCAATTTTTGGCTAAGTCCTAAGTCGTTCACGACTTAGCATAAGTCGTAAGTCGTATACGACTTAGGAGGTGGGAGTGTTGACTCAGGGCTTGGAGTTAGGTCGTTAGACGACTTAAGGAAGACTAGTTGTTGGCTTTGGTTAGGTCGTAGGCGACCTAAGGGGTTAAGTCGTGACCGACTTAAGAGGTTCAGGCGACCTAAGAAAATGTGTGAGCGACCTAAGTGTTTGGGTGAGTCAAGTGTTAGGTCGGCAGTTCGAGTTAGCGACCTAGTAGAGTTAACGACTTAGGGAATAAGCAGTTTGCGACCTATAAGAGTTAGCGACCTATGGGATTGACCGACCTAAGTGTTAGCGTAGTTAGGTCGTTAGATCTGTGTTGAGTTAGGTCGTAGGCGACCTAAGATGGTTAGGTCGCGTGTGTGTTAGGTCGCGAGTTTGCTGAGTCGTAGGTCGCGTGAGTTGTTAGGTCGCTAGAATAGTTTAAGTGTTAGGTCGCGTGGATCTAACTGTTAGGTCGTATGTTGTTTTAGGTCGACATGTGTTAGGTCGCGTAGGAGCCTAAGTTGTTAGGTCGCAACCCAACTGAGTCGTAGGTTGTTAAGTCGCTTAGATAGTTTAAGTGTTAGGTCGTAGCCTATGCTTTAAGTCGAAAGCGACCTAGGAGTTAAGTGTTAGGTCGTAACATCGTTAGGTCGTAAGATGGGGAGGCCTGTTAGGTCGCTAAGCGCGTAAGAGGTTAGGTCGCGCGTGCGATGAGTCGCTGGGTCTGGCTAAGTCGTTAGGTCGAAGACTGTTATGTCGCGTGCATCTATTAGGTCGGAGAGGCTTAGGTCGGAAACGACCTAGGGAGATAGCCGAGTTACGACTTAGAGCAGTTTTCAGCTATTAATAGGAGGGGTTGTTCTCACTTTTTGGGATCCGGATTTTGAAGCGACGAAGTGCTGCCATTTTGAGAGCTCGACTTCTACACTTCTTCACTTCTTTTCTCCACTCTAATCTAGTGCTTCCATCCATCCAAATCGAAGATCAAGATTGAAGATTCAAGAGCTTAGATCGAAGATCTTCGTCTTTTCAAGAGAGATTTCTTCGTTTGAAGTGAGATCTTGTCGGATCTAGCTTAGCTCTTCGCTGTCCAGATCTGAAGTTGATATCTTTTGGATTGTTTAGGTGATTTGGTGAGTGGTGATTATCTCTCACACGGATCCAAAGGAGTAGATCGGATTGTTGGCTCAATTTGGTGTTAAATTAGTGATTTCCATGCATTTTCTTCATCCTATGTGTAGATCCATGTAGATCCATTGATCATGATGATGTTGCATCCATTTTATCATACGTTAACCTATGCAAGTTCATTCATCAAGTTTGTAGAGATTTAATCCATGTTTTCATGCTTATTGGACTTTCAACTCTTTAATTACGAAAATGCCATTATTGTTATAATTGTCTACTTAGATCATTTTTGAATGCTTGATTGCTTGGATTGATGTTTGATTTGATTGATTATTATGAACTAGATGATTGATGATTAGATTTAGACCAAAGATGATTCAAAAGCTAAGGGAAAGGCTCTTGAAATGGAAAAGCTGTTCGTGGCATATGTAGCAGGATGATGAAGCTCTTATGCATAGATTTGATGATGTAATGGTGAGATGAGGCTTTGCGAGGATGTAATGAAGCGAGGCAATCATATGATGAAGACTTGGTCTAATCCAGACGGGATCATTCCAAGCATGTTGATAACTCGGTGATATGATTCGAGTTGAGGATAATGAATGGATATGAGAATAGTCGTCGAGGAGGATGACTAGGAGGCTTGGATAGCATCGTTGTTGAAGGTTCTAGCATGCTCTAAGCAAGGGTACGTTTGGGCAGATTCGATAGTCCCAACGGCCAACTGTTGATGGTCGAGTACTCTGGGCAGATTCGATAGTCCTAGGCACGGGCTGCGACGACGTGCGGGAGTTATGTCTAGAACCGGGGTTTTCATTAGCCCTTGACGGACGGCTGAAAGAATGTGCCGGTCATTCAATTAACGGTGATATCGAAGCGATGATAACAGTGATAGCCAGAGTCATGGATGTTTGGTTGTATCGTCATTCAGACTCAAGAGCGGTATTTTCTGGGTGCTTATCTGATTTAGGCCTTGGTACTTGGAAAACATCGCCCTTGACTCGAGTGATAGTAGCTTTACTTTAAATTGTATGCTCTGCTATGTTTGCTTCTGCTTGGTGTGTGTCTGGGGGCTATCACTGTAGAATGAGGTTGGAGTGGGAGGGTTGTATTCCTATTCCTTTTCCTTTATGCTCTTTTGGTATGTTGTTAGTTAATTTACTGCTCACTAAGACTGTTGTCTGACTCAAGGCTTTATGTTTTAATTCTTATTGCCTTGGGCTGTTCGTCCATTTTTGGGACGGGCAGACTAGGTAGCAGGTGACAGGTGCTGTTCTCTTCTCACGATGCTGATATCGAAGACGAGCTTGAGGGTTGCATATTATCTTCTTATATGTACTGGATATTCCGCTGTTTTGTATTCTCTGAGAGATTTGTAGTGAGGCTGGATGTATTGACTATATGAATGCTTGTATTCAACTATTATGGAGTTTTATAAGATGTCATTTTGTTCTGTAAAGCTTCACTATACATATGTTCTATTGTATTTTGTCCATGCGCTGTGAGTAATACGATAGATTCTGTTGTTTTAATCTTACCTTGACAATCGTCCATGGTCGCCTGGCACACTTTACAGCGCACTATCTTTAGATTCGGTACAGGGATCATGGGCGGTCGTCACAAAAAGTCTGGATATACTTATATTTTTTTATGCTCTGTTGTCTGTAGTGTTTTTAGTATATATGAAGATAAATCTTAATCTTTTAATCTAGCTATTGTTTGAATTTATGGTATAAACAAAAGTAGTTTGTTTAACTAAAATATAGATGTTAAAATTTAAATAAGTTAAACTAACAGTTAGGTGTCTCTGTAAACTAAGGAAACCTGTACACCTTTAAAAATGTTTAAAATCAAATTTCTTGTTCTAAGAATTCAAGTGTATCAGGTGAAAATACATGCTAAAACATGATTTTTAAAGTAAGAATTACAATTTTTAAACAAGGGAGTGAAGAGCAGTTCCTATCTCATTGTTTTGAACGTTTTAAGTTGTCGTGGTCGAGATAGTCGACCGGGAATGTTGGGTCTTGGTCGAGAGGTAGAGGAGCGACCAGGGATGTTGGGAAAAATGGAGTCGTGGTCGCCAGATCAACGTGGAGAAGTTGGCAATGTTTTCTTGCCTGTAAACCTAGTTTTTAAGTGCCATAGTTAATTGTCTCGTTTGAAGCCATTGAGTGATCGAGTGTGACGAGCTTTGGGGGTCGTGTACAGGGAAGGTAGGCGAGGCTTTTGCCGAAGTTCGGTGATCTCTGGTGATCGGAGGTAGGAGCAGCGGCGAAGTTTACAGGAGGTGATGTTTTCTAATTTTGGGTTCCAGGTGAACTTGAACTCGATTTCGTTCGTATGTCTGAGAGGATGATCGGAGGCCGGAGAGGTGATGTCGAGATGATCGTCGATATGTGGAAATGGTCGTGGATGACCGGACGTGGAGGTTGGAGACGTGCACGTGCACAGTCGAGATGTTGTGGGTGGCTGTGTTTTCGTTGCCATTGACAGGGAAAAGGACTCGAGAATATCTCGAGTAACTCGTTGTTTGGTTCGGGAAATTTGCATTTTTGTCTCAAAGCAAATATAAGTTGACACGGGTAGATGGGTTTTCTCAAAAAAATTAACAGTGCCAGGCTTAACTCAAGCATGTACTCGAGTAACTTTTCGTTCTGGCCGGGAAATTTCATGATTTTCTCGAAGTAAGTATGGGGGAAACTCAGAAAAATTTTGTTTACAATTTAGACAGCGCCAGTTTTAACACTTTAAGTTATACAGTTTAAATTGTAATTAATTCTAAAACTGAGTATAGTTTAAGTGTTTAAATCCAGATTTTTGAAATAAAAGAAAAGTTTTAAATTTAAATACTTTTAATAAATTTAAATATTTGAATTTAAAGGGTTTTGATTTAAAATCCTCTTCATGGCAAAGTGTTTTTAAATGTGTAATTTAAGATGTTTAAAAAGTTAGTTTATAAAATGATCAAAGCTTAATCTATGAAGTAATTAATAGATGATTACTTAATGTAATTTATTGATTAATGATTTGAAACTTGAATGAATTGATGGTTAAAAATCAAAGGATCAATTAATAACGGTGATTAATTAAAATTAATTCAATAATTAAAGATTCATTGATTCATTGATTTAAAATTGATTAGTTAATAAATAAGGGTTAACTAATAAATTTGAAAAGGAATTTATTTCAAATAATTTGGAATTAAATTACGATAATTAACCCGGATTAGAAATTCATAAGTAATTAATCAAATTTGAATAAATCAGATAATTAACTGACCTTACTTATGAATATTTGAATTTGATTGGATGATTGAATTGTTTGATATTTCCTGATCTATGATGCTTTGTGATATATTCTGATTTGTGTGTAATCTTTACTGTAGTTTATTTATCTGAAATTTATATATATCTGTGATCTGTGAATAAAGATGAGCGTTATAGTTTATATCGCTTATCGACTATGTTTCTGTATTCTGCTTTATGATGATTGTATGATGTTGCACTATTGTGTTAAACCCCTGGACCACACTGTTACACACACAAATATGGATTTCACGTGGAAATCGGTTAAGTCACAGATAATTTAGATTTGATATTTTTGAAATTGAAATTTTAATTTCAATTGATTTTGAAAATTGGAAATTTGGGTTTAAATGTGAAAAGCTTTTGAAATAGAATTTCAAAGATAAAAGTTATTTTGAGTAACTTAATCGAGTTTTGAAAATTTAAATAATTTGATTTAAATTTGAATTCAAGTTGGAAATTGAATCCTATGATTTGAAACTAGGGATTGAAAATGTTATAAATGTGTTTATCTAAATTTAAACCATTTAAAAATGTAATTTTGAGAATTTGGTTTTAACCCAAAGACTTTAACTCGTATGAATGAATCAGATTTTCTGAAATGAAACTGTTGTTTTAAAAGAATAAAAGCTTTCAGATAAGAAATGAAATTCCAGTTTAATTAAAGGAATTTCAAGATTGAATTGAAAAATGGTTTTCCAAGTTATGAATGAATTCTTTTTGAAAGCTATGAATTAAATCGGTTTATTTTTAACAGATTTAGAATAATGATTTATCTAAACCATTCGAAATGGAATTGTTTTGAAAGCTATAAGTTAAATCTTTGATTTAAAGATTTAACGAGTTAAACTAAAATGGAAATGGATTTAGAAAATCTGTGAATGAATCTTTTATTTAAAAGATTTAAATGTGGAAATTGTTTAAACCATTGGAGGTTGTTTAAAATAAATCTTTTTGTTTAAAGATTTGAAAATGGTAATTTGTTAAACCATTTGAAAAAAGAAGTTGAATAAATAAGTTGTGACTTAATTGAAATCCCATATCCATATGATTTTAAATTGCGCTCACTATTCGGGTTAGCCGGGAAAGGACCTTTGGGTCGTATAACCCATTCCGAATATGTGATACGTCGTATATGGATAGCATTTGAAGACCGGTGTTGAAGACCAGATATTTTTGAAAACGGAAGGATTACCGTCGAGTTACTCTGCATCGGCTGATCCCCGATATAGAGGTTTTATCACCCTTAGTGACGGGAAGTCCGGACGTGATTGGAAATTATCCGGATTTGCAAGGGCTTCGTGAGAAGTGCCTTCGGTTCTGTTCGAACCCGGAACAGACTTGTATGGATACATGTCTGACATTACACTTTGAGATATAAAGCCGATTTCTTTCAAATACATCTCTGTTGGTGGCGGAGAATTTATTCTCTTAGCTTAACACCCTTCTCTGAGACGTACGAGCTCAGAGGTTATGTAGTTGAAATTTATCAGCGATATATCCCAATTTGGTAATGTGGCATGCTGAGTGTTGCTGTGTGATGATCAATGTTTGATCATTTGCGATATGATCATTTGTTTGATCTTATATCTTTTTGATCATAGGTTGATCATTTGTTTGACCCGAAGCATGGCTTTGTAGAAAGCGTAGCTTTGTGGACGAGACTTCGTCGAGCCTCACACCCCGGAAATGGTCGAAACAGGAAGGATGCAACAAGGTTCTAGGGAGTAGCGCCCCTTAGTGTATGTCATTCCTTCTGGATAGAGGTGGTATCATGGTATGGAGCCCAGATACTTAACCTATGTGGTTGCTGCATTATTATTATGTGGTTTGTTGGAAATCGGGGATCCTCGGGAAGATCGGTTACGATCATGGGATGGCATACGCGTGTCAGTAGTTACCTATTTTTGCAGAGGTAACCCGACCTTGTGTTGGCAGAGATCCGGTTAGGTTCTCGGGTCGTCTATTCTAGGGACGTACCCATCGTGGCATAGGAAATTCCTTAGCCTGACCATTTGTTGGAAATCCAAAGAAACAATACGTGACGTGTACGGTTTTAGTTGTATTACCTGCTATGGAATATGGCGGTAACCTGCTATTGAACATAGTAGCTATAGTAGGCATACGATACTGGTCGTATGTTGGCTAAGATTAATATTATACTTTCGAAATGATTTCTACACTATGCACTAATAATAATATCAAAAACAATTTGATTTGATTTTTGCGTAGTAAGCATCTTTGACTATCATAAGAAGAAATCTTCTCCAATTCTGCGTTTGCATTGTGTGTGTGGTGGGAGGTCTTATGGTAGTTTCATTTTCCAAAAGCATTGCGGATTTCAATGTTAAAATCCTTTGTTGTTGTTTAAAGATAAACTGTTTTTGTTGCTCACACCAGTCCCATGACTGATCCGGAGTTTATTGTTCCCTTCCTAAACTCTGGGTGCTCATAATTTTCCACACGGGCAGTCTAGAGTTGGGTTTCTTTTCAGATATTCAGGTTTAGTAGATTATCTGGAGCTAGTTCATTCATCGGAGTTGCTTATCTTGGAGTTGTGGATTCATTCTTGTCTGAAGATCATTTTGGAGTTATCATTTCTATTGATATTGTTCCGCTGCTGATGTTATCTTTTCTTTTCCGCTGCTATTTCTTGTATCATATCTCTGATGTATATTGATATTCATTGTATCACTCTGTTGTATCAGATATTGTATATCAATGTATTATTCTTTTCTTCCGTTGTGTTATTTACTTAATTGTGTTATAGCTCCGGCGAATCGGATTTGAACGGTCGAATCTGCGGCATTCTAGTACAATGTGAAGTACGGATGTTGATTTTCGAGCGGGCAAAATTCGATACGTTACATGTGGTATCAGAGCTAAGGTTGAACTTTAGCTCAGGTGTGTAACACGTTAAGTAGCTCATTAGAGATAGAGTGAAGTAAACTCTAGAATGAGTAATTCTCAGATATCCGTCCGTACGCCTCAGTAAATTCTCTTACTATCCATTGATAGTAAGTATGAGTGCAAGAAGAGGATTGGATAGGGGACAGAGAAATCCGACTAGAAATGGTCAATACTCTGTAACAACAAGGAAGTAATCTTTTCTCTATCAATCTCTTTTGTTCAACGTCTTTTCTCTATTCATCGATAATTTCTGGTAGATTCAGAAAAGAAGATTCGATATATTAAAATGGGACAATAAACTCCAACTGAGCCAAAATTGTTTGTTTGGATGAATTGGTTGCATTGTATGCTATGGTTGATAGGTATAATTTAGTTTCTAAACTAAAATTTTGAAAGTGTATCCATATATCTATCTATTCTTTGGGATTCCGATTTATTCTACGGATGGTTAGTTATCCTTTCGTACTAACCGATGCCACTGCATATTTCGTAGATCTGGATAACCCGAGTATTTTGTTGAGTGTTAAACAGATTCGTTCTCGTATCTGATTTTGATATTCTGATTTGATAAGCCAAATGCAGAATAGATATTCAGTTTAATTAGATAAAACATTCTTCATCTGTTTTTGTTTTCGTGCCTGTGAATTTCGAGGACGAAAATCTTTTAAGGGGGGAAGTCTGTAACGACCCCGAATTTTAATCTATTTTAAATCGATAATTAAATTTATTTTTGAATGAAAATTTGTGAAATAGATGGTTAATTGGAAGCGAGTATCCCCGAACTCAAGTAAATTCTGTATGAATCATTTAAATTTAAGAATATTGTATATATATATACGTGTATGAGAATATATATATAATAATAAAGCATAAACTGTAAAGTCAAACAACGTGTTAATATATTAGGTAAAATATTAAGTGAATACATTAGAGAATTTTAACTACCTAATAATTATAGAAATTCATTTGAATTACAAAGTGAATAAATAAGCAAACGCTAAATAAACAAACAACATTTTCAACTACATTTCAAAATATAAAATAACATCTATTACCTTTATAAATCTGCATAATCAAAATTTACAAAAGTAAGCATAATCAACTAATGGTTCGAATAGGAGATGCAAGCCTGAGAAACAAAAAGAATTAAAAAGCAAAGTAAAATATGTGTGCATGTGGCTTGTAGGTGAAGTCTCAGGTAAGTGTAAAGAGAAAATAGAATAAGTATAAATGAAACATAAGTACAATAGCATTAAATGCTCCATATCTTAACAGCATAACAAAGTCATTTCGAGTTGTATACAAATTTCTTCCAGCCTCCATCCTTTAAAAAAATCTCTGATAAATTGTACAACTTGTACACTATTTTGCATAAAGTATGTGATACCCTGTAACTGGTTGTATATATCAACCTGTAAGCTATTTCCCCTATCATCTTTTTATTCAGTTCGAACTAAATAAAACCAAGATAAAAACTTCATTTAAAAAAAAAAACCTAAGCAAACATTCTTCAACATCAAGCAACTCAACAAGCCAGAGAAGTTCAGTTAGCAAATTCAAAAAAAAGTTTCAAATAGCAGTCTGTTCAACATAAGATTATGCTCTGTTCTTTTACAAAATCCTGGTGAGTAACTCTTTATTTTTAAAGTTTAAACTTAAGTGATTATGGTACATGATATTCTCTGTGAAGATGTATGCTTTGTAGATATATATGCTGTGCAAAAGTCTGGATATACTTATATTTTTTTATGCTCTGTTGTCTGTAGTGTTTTTAGTATATATGAAGATAAATCTTAATCTTTTAATCTAGCTATTGTTTGAATGTATGGTATAAACAAAAGTAGTTTGTTTAACTAAAATATAGATGTTAAAATTTAAATAAGTTAAACTAACAGTTAGGTGTCTCTGTAAACTAAGGAAACCTGTACACCTTTAAAAATGTTTAAAATAAAATTTCTTGTTCTAAGAATTCAAGTGTATCAGGTGAAAATACATGCTAAAACATGATTTTTAAAGTAAGAATTACAATTTTTAAACAAGGGAGTGAAGAGCAGTTCCTATCTCATTGTTTTGAACGTTTTAAGTTGCCGTGGTCGAGATAGTCGACCGGGAATGTTGGGTCTTGGTCGAGAGGTAGAGGAGCGACCAGGGATGTTGGGAAAAATGGAGTCGTGGTCGCCAGATCAACGTGGAGAAGTTGGCAATGTTTTCTTGCCTGTAAACCTAGTTTTTAAGTGCCATAGTTAATTGTCTCGTTTGAAGCCATTGAGTGATCGAGTGTGACGAGCTTTGGGGGTCGTGTACAGGGAAGGTAGGCGAGGCTTTTGCCGAAGTTCGGTGATCTCTGGTGATCAGAGGTAGGAGCAGCGGCGAAGTTTACAGGAGGTGATGTTTTCTAATTTTGGGTTCCAGGTGAAATCGAACTCGATTTCGTTCGTATGTCTGAGAGGATGATCGGAGGCCGGAGAGGTGATGTCGAGATGATCGTCGATATGTGGAAATGGTCGTGGATGACCGGACGTGGAGGTTGGAGACGTGCACGTGCACAGTCGAGATGTTGTGGGTGGCTGTGTTTTCGTTGCCATTGACAGGGAAAAGGACTCGAGAATATCTCGAGTAACTCGTTGTTTGGTTCGGGAAATTTGCATTTTTGTCTCAAAGCAAATATAAGTTGACACGGGTAGATGGGTTTTCTCAAAAAAATTAACAGTGCCAGGCTTAACTCGAGCATGTACTCGAGTAACTTTTCGTTCTGGCCGGGAAATTTCATGATTTTCTCGAAGTAAGTATGGGGGAAACTCAGAAAATTTTTGTTTACAATTTAGACAGCGCCAGTTTTAACACTTTAAGTTATACAGTTTAAATTGTAATTAATGCTAAAACTGAGTATAGTTTAAGTGTTTAAATCCAGATTTTTGAAATAAAAGAAAAGTTTTAAATTTAAATACTTTTAATAAATTTAAATATTTGAATTTAAAGGGTTTTGATTTAAAATCCTCTTCATGGCAAAGTGTTTTTAAATGTGTAATTTAAGATGTTTAAAAAGTTAGTTTATAAAATGATCAAAGCTTAATCTATGAAGTAATTAATAGATGATTACTTAATGTAATTTATTGATTAATGATTTGAAACTTGAATGAATTGATGGTTAAAAATCAAAGGATCAATTAATAACGGTGATTAATTAAAATTAATTCAATAATTAAAGATTCATTGATTCATTGATTTAAAATTGATTAGTTAATAATTAAGGGTTAACTAATAAATTTGAAAAGGAATTTATTTCAAATAATTTGGAATTAAATTACGATAATTAACCCGGATTAGAAATTCATAAGTAATTAATCAAATTTGAATAAATCAGATAATTAACTGACCTTACTTATGAATATTTGAATTTGATTGGATGATTGAATTGTTTGATATTTCCTGATCTATGATGCTTTGTGATATATTCTGATTTGTGTGTAATCTTTACTATAGTTTATTTATCTGAAATTTATATATATCTGTGATCTGTGAATAAAGATGAGCGTTATAGTTTATATCGCTTATCGACTATGTTTCTGTATTCTGCTATATGATGATTGTATGATGTTGCACTATTGTGTTAAACCCCTGGACCACACTGTTACACACACAAATATGGATTTCACGTGGAAATCGGTTAAGTCACAGATAATTTAGATTTGATATTTTTGAAATTGAAATTTTAATTTCAATTGATTTTGAAAATTGGAAATTTGGGTTTAAATGTGAAAAGCTTTTGAAATAGAATTTCAAAGATAAAAGTTATTTTGAGTAACTTAATCGAGTTTTGAAAATTTAAATAATTTGATTTAAATTTGAATTCAAGTTGGAAATTGAATCCTATGATTTGAAACTAGGGATTGAAAATGTTATAAATGTGTTTATCTAAATTTAAACCATTTAAAAATGTAATTTTGAGAATTTGGTTTTAACCCAAAGACTTTAACTCGTATGAATGAATCAGATTTTCTGAAATGAAACTGTTGTTTTAAAAGAATAAAAGCTTTCAGATAAGAAATGAAATTCCAGTTTAATTAAAGGAATTTCAAGATTGAATTGAAAAATGGTTTTCCAAGTTATGAATGAATTCTTTTTGAAAGCTATGAATTAAATCGGTTTATTTTTAACAGATTTAGAATAATGATTTATCTAAACCATTCGAAATGGAATTGTTTTGAAAGCTATAAGTTAAATCTTTGATTTAAAGATTTAACGAGTTAAACTAAAATGGAAATGGATTTAGAAAATCTGTGAATGAATCTTTTATTTAAAAGATTTAAATGTGGAAATTGTTTAAACCATTGGAGGTTGTTTAAAATAAATCTTTTTGTTTAAAGATTTGAAAATGGTGATTTGTTAAACCATTTGAAAAAAAGAAGTTGAATAAATAAGTTGTGACTTAATTGAAATCCCATATCCATATGATTTTAAATTGCGCTCACTATTCGGGTTAGCCGGGAAAGGACCTTTGGGTCGTATAACCCATTCCGAATATGTGATACGTCGTATATGGATAGCATTTGAAGACCGGTGTTGAAGACCAGATATTTTTGAAAACGGAAGGATTACCGTCGAGTTACTCTGCATCGGCTGATCCCCGATATAGAGGTTTTATCACCCTTAGTGACGGGAAGTCCGGACGTGATTGGAAATTATCCGGATTTGCAAGGGCTTCGTGAGAAGTGCCTTCGGTTCTGTTCGAACCCGGAACAGACTTGTATGGATACATGTCTGACATTACACTTTGAGATATAAAGCCGATTTCTTTCAAATACATCTCTGTTGGTGGCGGAGAATTTATTCTCTTAGCTTAACACCCTTCTCTGAGACGTACGAGCTCAGAGGTTATGTAGTTGAAATTTATCAGCGATATATCCCAATTTGGTAATGTGGCATGCTGAGTGTTGCTGTGTGATGATCAGTGTTTGATCATTTGCGATATGATCATTTGTTTGATCTTATATCTTTGTGATCATAGGTTGATCATTTGTTTGACCCGAAGCATGGCTTTGTAGAAAGCGTAGCTTTGTGGACGAGACTTCATCGAGCCTCACACCCCGGAAATGGTCGAAACAGGAAGGATGCAGCAAGGTTCTAGGGAGTAGCGCCCCTTAGTGTATGTCATTCCTTCTGGATAGAGGTGGTATCATGGTATGGAGCCCAGATACTTAACCTATGTGGTTGCTGCATTATTATTATGTGGTTTGTTGGAAATCGGGGATCCTCGGGAAGATCGGTTACGATCGGGGGATGGCATACGCGTGTCAGTAGTTACCTATTTTTGCAGAGGTAACCCGGCCTTGTGTTGGCAGAGATCCGGTTAGGTTCTCGGGTCGTCTATTCCAGGGACGTACCCATCGTGGCATAGGAAGTTCCTTAGCCTGACCATTTGTTGGAAATCCAAAGAAACAATACGTGACGTGTACGGTTTAGTTGTATTACCTGCTATGGAATGTGGCGGTAACCTGCTATTGAACATAGTAGCTATAGTAGGCATACGATACTGGTCGTATGTTGGCTAAGATTAATATTATACTTTCGAAATGATTTCTACACTATGCACTAATAATAATATCAAAAACGATTTGATTTGATTTTTGCGTAGTAAGCATCTTTGACTATCATAAGAAGAAATCTCCTCCAATTCTGCGTTTGCATTGTGTGTGTGGTGGGAGGTCTTATGGTAGTTTCATTTTCCAAAAGCATTGCGGATTTCAATGTTAAAATCCTTTGTTGTTGTTTAAAGATAAACTGTTTTTGTTGCTCACACCAGTCCCATGACTGATCCGGAGTTTATTGTTCCCTTCCTAAACTCTGGGTGCTCATAATTTTCCACACGGGCAGTCTAGAGTTGGGTTTCTTTTCAGATATTCAGGTTTAGTAGATTATCTGGAGCTAGTTCATTCATCGGAGTTGCTTATCTTGGAGTTGTGGATTCATTCTTGTCTGAAGATCATTTTGGAGTTATCATTTCTATTGATATTGTTCCGCTGCTGATGTTATCTTTTCTTTTCCGCTGCTATTTCTTGTATCATATCTCTGATGTATATTGATATTCATTGTATCACTCTGTTGTATCAGATATTGTATATCAATGTATTATTCTTTTCTTCCGTTGTGTTATTTACTTAATTGTGTTATAGCTCCGGCGAATCGGATTTGAACGGTCGAATCTGCGGCATTCTAGTACAATGTGAAGTACGGATGTTGATTTTCGAGCGGGCAAAATCCGATACGTTACAAGTGAGTTAATTTATTTGGATTATAATAGTTGAATTTATTGCAAACGAATGAACTCAAATATGTAATTATTACTGTAATTTAAAATTTTAGTTGAAACGGGAAATATTTATGTGATAATTATAAATCCAATGGTACGCCCTTCTATTTAGAATTATGAATGAAATAATTATGGGTAAATTCAATTTAATAGAAATTTTGGGAACTAAAATTTATAATTTTGAATATAATGAAAATTTAAGATAGGGTATTTCAATTGATAAATTATTTTCTCTAAATTGACGTTTAAAGTTTGTTTAAATAATTGCAAATGATTGAGAAGTATAATGGTGATATTGTCAATTCTATAATTGAAATATAAAAATTGATTTAATTGAAATCAATTTGAATATATTAATTTTAGCATAACTTCTTCATACGATGGAATTTGGACGTGAAACTTTTTCCATCGCGTTCAGAATATTTTAAAATAACTATTGTGATATATGGGTTTAACCAATTTCGTTCCGGGGTCAGAACGGGCTTTTTGGGCCAACTATCGTTTAGCATGATTATAATTCGTGTCCATCTATTCTATTGCAGTTTGTCTATAAATAGGCTGTTATAAACCCTAGCAGCCTCTATTCCTCATTTCTCTACGTATAGAAACTTCTGTACTCCTCTTCTTCAATGGCAACAAACAATTCTAGATCCAATTTCAAATACAAATCCAAAGCCTAAAATTTAAAGTCCTCAGAAAAAAAAATATATGCTGATGCTCTCGACGAGCGTAATTCAACGGCGTAATTTGTTTTTCGATTCGGGTTGTAGTTTGACCAGATATTGGGCGTTTAGTTTCGGCTGTTCATCGCTCGACGACGAACGTCGTCGGATCAAAAATTCCCTTCTGGGTTTTGTAGAGATCGGCAAGTGGAATTCATCGGTGGAAATTGCAAGGTGGATCAACGGCTGGATCGTCAGAAATGTGCGATTAGGGTTAACGTTGGGTGGTGGCCGGCCGTGACAAGGGGGGCCGGACCTAGGGGGTTGCGTGCGGCGTGCCAAGGGGCGTTCGGCGGTGGTGGTTGGCGACCATATGGTGGCCGATGGTAGGAGCATGGGGCGGTCAAAGCTCGATCAATGGCACATCTTTTGGATTGGAACGGCAGGTAGCTGGAAGTTCAAGTGTGAGGGGAGTGATGGCTCGCTGACGTGTAAAGATTTTTGGGTATTTTATTTATTTTCTTTTATTTTATTTAATTTTGTTTCAACACGTTTTAATTTATAACTTTCACATACGGACTCAGATTCAAGCGCGATTTTTTTTTGTTAGGATCGTAATAATATTCCGGACGATTTGACGCTGGTTTGGATAGATTTGGAGACCGTTGAATTTTTGGCTTTAAATTGAATTTTTAATTCAATTTAAATTCAAAAGGTGAGTGTTTTAACCCACTCACAACTTCTAAGATTTCTTATGTTTGTTAAATTAAATTTTGATGTGATTAAAAATTTATCTATGATTGTTTGGGCATATATTTAATCATCGTCTCAGCTAGATAGCATTTAGTTAAATTTAATTGTTATTTAATTTTATTATTGCATATAATTTGCCAGTTAAATTTATTTATTATTGCATATAAACTGCCAGTTGAACAGTTATTAATTTTTATTGAATATAAACTATTTGTTGATGTCTGTTATATTTTTTTATGCTTTATATTGATGTTTTGTTTAAATTGGATGATGATTGTAATAAATGGTTGTTTGTTTATATTTGGATGAATGGATGCTATATTTTATATTGTATAAACTGCAAGTTATTATGCATTTTCATTCCATTCGGGATTGCGGTTTGAAATGATATATAACCGTAAAATTTTATTTTTAAAATTACGGATTGAAATGATAAATATCTGTATCACTTGACCATAGGATAGAAAATTATATACAAGCACCGTGGTCTATATATAAAATATTTTTAAAGTGATTTTCTATGGGTTTTGGAAATAAGGGTTTATATATATACTAAATTTTGATATTATATAAATATTATTTTATATATGGTCAAATTCTAAAATTTAAGCTATGTATAACTTGATGATGTTTTAAGTTTGATTTACAAATCTTTCAAGTTTGAGCTTTATTTAAGTGATATTTAATTTATTAAATAAATAATTCTAAACTAATAATAGTAAATGGAATTAAGGGATATATAAGATTATCAGATTTGGTTGGGAATTTTAGACATATTTAAAGTCTTGAGATATATCAAAATTGAAATGTTTTATTGAAATTAAGGTATTATTATTTTCAAAGTATTGGTTTTCGAAATTGTTATAACTTTGAAAGTAATATGGTTTGAAAAATGAATTTATTTGAAATGGAATTTATTTAAGAATTATCTGTGAATATATTGATTGGAAACCTATGAAATTGAAAATTTAGAATATGACTTCAAAATGGGGTTTGGGTTTAAGATGATTTAAAAGAATATTTCAAGTTTAGATAAATTAAAGAAAGATTAGTGATTGGAAATTTGTTTTATTTATATAAGATATTATTGAATTTTTTTTGGAAAGGGAAATGAAATATTATTGAATTGGGTTTTAAATGGAAATAATACATTGATAATTTGGGTTTGAAATAGTAATTATATTTTGGTTTAAAGTATATACTATTTTGAAGTAAAGGATATGGTTTTGAAATGACAATAATATTTTGGTTTTTGAAGTATATACCATTTTGAAGTAAAGGATATGTTTGAAAGGGCAATGATTGTGTTTTAAAAGTATATATATTTTTAAATGACCACGGTGTTATAATAACGTTTGGTTGTTAAAGAGACCGGGATCGGTTATGGACATACTCTCTGTCGATACCGAAAACCACTTTGACAACTGTGTACGCGGTTGAGTTTCCAGAATGAAGTAGGATGGTGACGACGATCCTAAGGTATTTACGTGGACCCAACTCCCGTGAGTTGGCATAAGGTGGCTAAAACAGGAGCGATCGACGAGCCAAGGAGGTAGCACCTCTGATCGGACACACTTCTTCGATACCATTCTATTACTTGTGATTGATTTGGTGCGCACCCTTGATTTGGGAGTATTGTTCGAGGTGGGCGGTAGTGGCTGCTATGCGTCACCACCAGTCCGGATGCATAATTGGTATATCTACCCTGGCATTGCCTTGTGTGCCGTGTCACCTACGATATCGAGCTTTACTACGATTTGTGATTTCTCCCGTAGCCTCTGGAGTATCGAGGGTTGCCCCCATTTTTAAGAGTATGCTAATACTGGATAGACTACTGGGACTATTACGTGTTAAGGGGAATATTGGGTCACTCCTTAATGCTATTTAAAAGTATGTTTATTTTATATTAGACATTATTATAATAGCGAATATTACTACATAGTAGATAGTTTAACGGATCCTTAAGAGATGTGAATCCCGAACATTTCTTAAGTTACTACACTCACGTTAGACACTGGATAGGAAATGTCAAACCCTGTAAACATCTTTGACGCCGTTTACACTCATATTTATCTCATTAATTTAACTTACATAAGATCTTTTAGTTCTGACTCGAGTGTTTTGTCTTTTCAATTCGCTCGGGTCAGCCTGAGCATTTCAAGATTTGAAGGTTCTATTTCTGGAGGACGAAGACGAAGATTTTATTACTACTATTTATTATATTCCACTACACCATTGTATTCCACTGCATTTATTATCATTCTCTGGTATGTGTAACTCTGATATGTATTGTATAAGTATAATCAAATGTTTTGTAAAACAGCTTCATGAACTGTTATTTGATTATTATATTTTATCTTTCCACTGCAAGATTCTATTTTGTTTCTTTTATTTCTCCACTTTTTCTTATTTACCCCATAACAATCCGCCCTTCTATATGGTTAAAGTCGGCATGTGTGTCTGCTTAAGCGTACAAAAAGGTGGAGCATTACAGATGTATTAATTCCTTGAAAATTATACAACTCCATGCCTGAATGGGATTTAGAACTAATATCTTCACTGGTGCTTTCATTAGGTTTTGCTTTTGCTTCATCGTTTTCTAGCTGTTCGAGCTTTTGCTTCTTTGTTTGTGATTCGAACTCTTCTGGCTCTGAATCGAGCACGCGCCGCTTATTTTTGTTTGAAGAATTGTTGTGCTTGTTGGAAGTCTCTTCAGTCTTTCTGGAATCTGATTTGTAGACTTCATCATCATCATACTTTGTAAGACCTTCTGATTTAGGTATGGTTAATTTTTTATGTTTTGACCTACAAGATTTTCTGATTCTATTTGCAATCTTGTTATTTTTGTGGTTAAGAAAAGCAAACAAGTCAAAAGTTGGTGGAAGAGGTAACATCTTCCTTTTTATTTATTTTTTTATTAAATATCATGACAGAAACAGTTAACAGTTTCAATAATATAAAAGCTGCCATAACTGACTAATTGTTTTCTAAAATAATATCTATAACTTTTGTGTGCGAGCTCAATAATGCACTAATAATCTTAATAAACCATGAATGATTAGTGGGAATTTCATATAATTGTGTTACTGTCTGAGTTTGGCCAATTATAACAGCACAGCGTAATCCTTTTCTGAAAGGAATTTGTATTAGTCAAAGCTGGATTTTTTAAATTATACTTGCATTGTTTAAAGAAGCAAACTGTTTTAGAAAGTGTATTTATATATAATAACAAATTCAGGAATCGTTTGAATCTACCCAGTTGCGGCCTGAAAATTTTCACTTCTTTAGAAACTAAAAATAAATATATACATTTGGTCAAAATTATTATACATTTTGATTAAAATTGTTTAATATATAGCCGATGGCTACTGTGATTTAATGAACAAGATAAATCACTATTTAAGCATGTATGCAGTCCTTAGAACCAAAATTTTTGTGGTTGCATGAGTCCATAACCAACTGAAAATAAAAAATGAACACAAATCACTGTTTAAGCATGTATGTAGTCAAGAACTGAAGATATTCAAACATATATGAAAACGAAAATGAATAACTGACCATTTGAAATGTACATAGTCAAAACTTGGAGAGTTGAGCATATATAAAAATGAAAATGAGTCGAGCTCATTGTTTAAGGCTAAGGGGATGGCTTATGCACTCAATCAAGGAAATCGAAACATCATGGAAGTAACAATGTTCCATGTCCAAATTTGGGTAGATAATTGCGAGATCTAGTACTATAGAAATTAGCAATTATTAAAAAAGATTCTGATTTGCGACTATAATTTAGTAGATTAAGATGGAAAATCGAAGGTGAATATTACTAAAAAAAATTAAAATTAAAAGAACAAGAAAATAAATCACCCAGATATGAAATACATAGCAGCAACACCCCATCCCTAATCAGATTGATGCAAATTTTATAAATGTGACCTAATGGTGTTGATGATGTATTCTAGCATTTAAATTACTCATTTTGTCAATTTATACTAGCATTTAAATTACCCATTTTGTCAATTTATTTTTGTGCTCTTTTATAGTTATTACTACTGACAAAAGTTGATAATAAGTTACAGATAAATTTGCAACTATCAATATTCAGAAGTTGACAATAAATTACATATAGGTTACATTGAAAGCATTGATAAATGATAGTGACAAATGCTTAATGATACTTAATATAGACCTCCAAATAGCATTAGTTGAAATGAACCAAAACGCAGCTAATGAAAAACAAATTTGGATGAAGCATTAATGAGTTTAATAAAATGTCAAAATAAGAATTAATGAATATATTTATATGATTGAAGATTTAATGTGAATGTTCTTGGGAATACGGTTTACAAGGCGTGGTTTCACTATTGCAAATATGCATGCTTTAAGTTATCTGATTTATTTAAATATTAACTTCATAATTAATATTAACTTGTAACATTAATTACTGCCTTCTTGTCATTGCTGCATAGCTGTTCACCACTTCTGATTGATATTCTGGTATTATTAGTACATCAGTAAGTGGGGTAAAAATTGTGAAAGGTATATGCAGCTTTAATGTTATAGTTGTTACTGAAAAAACAGTAAATGTAGGCAATTAAACATCTCAATTTTTGGGTTTTTGTTACATGTACAAAAATCTGTAATTAGTTGTGTATCAAAATAGCGAGGTAGGTAAGTTGCTCTAGATCCTTTTTTTTGCCTCTTTTGCTGACCGTCGATGCTATATTTCACATAAGTTGATTAGGGTCCCTCTTTGGCTTCACTTCCTAACTTTTTTGTCTATCTAAATCAGACACTTTTTGATCAGTAGGATGGAGTCTACTAGTCCTAATCGAATTTAAATAATTAATTCCGCAGACCTAGTAGCTACTAATTCCTTATAAAATTTTTAAGATCGGATGACCCGATGAAAATGCTAGTAACCGAAGCATAATGCTGTTTGACTTGTTCGTAATTTCTATGATACACAACAAAAAAAGTATTTTGCAAATCAAATTCCCACTTATGTTTATTAATGTTGTACCCTCGGAATCAAATTGTCTCATTGCCTGAATAATCTAATTCATAGAATTATGTTCCCACTTGGAATATGTCCAAACTGCACTTATCTAGTTTTCTTCGCATTTTAATTTGCACACTGTATTACTGAATTGCAGCTAACAAATTTACAGTCGGCCAGAAGGGAATGTCTGTAACAATATAAAATGAGAACATATATTTTTTTCATCGTTAGTTAACTCAAAATGTTTTGCAAAATTAGGAATAAGTGCATGCTTCCTTCTTTGCTTTCTTTTATACTGCTTTTTCTAACACTTTGTGGTCATTATATTTTCATGTACTTAAATTACTAAGGGTGTTAACAATTTAAATCGACATGCACCGTTTATCGTTATATATCAATTGCAATTATTCTATTTCAAAGATGGGAAGGTGATGTAAAATTTACCTTCCAGGGAGTGTTTTTACGGGGCTTGTTCATTATTAAGTACCCAGACCTCACAGTTGTCTTCCACTTTACAGGACTTGCTGTTGAAGTGGATGATGTGAAGCCTGAAGTTGAAATACATGCCTTATAGTGTGAAATCTTATTGTATCATTGTACTATACTTGTATTATGTATTGCCTCTTTACAACAATGCTGGAGATTAGTTACACTTTGTAGCGTGTATTATGTATTGTTGCTGAACTGTTGTTTTCATGTATCATTGTACTGTACTTGATGAACTATCTGAAACTTTTTCCTTCATGTATCGCTTTATTGTACTTGATGAACTATCTGAAACTTTTGTCTTCATGTATCATTGTATTGTAATTGATGAACTGTTTGTAACGATGAACCGTATTGTGAACTGAGACATTTACTCTATGTTTTGAGTTTCAATTGAGACACTATTTTGTATTGAATTGAATTGAAGTAAGAACCGCCGCGAAGAGAGTAAATAGATTTGAGTAACATACAAAAATTAGCCACGGCCTTAAGCCGTGGCAAAACATACATTTGCCACGGCTCTAAGCCGTGGCTGATCGAAATATTGCCACGACCCAAAGCCGTGGCAAAATAATAAACAGCCACGGCTTAGGGTCATGGCTAAATTTTTGCCACTGTGACTTTTGCCACGGCTACGGGCCGTGGCTAAATCACTTTGCCACGGCCCAAAGCCGTGGCGAATTGGCTTTTCTGGTGTAGTGTTTGTATCCGATAACTTTGTTTTATCATAGAACGGAGTTTATGTTGGGAAAGGATATGTGAGTGATGGCTTGTTTAAAATGAATGTAATGACTGTTGTACCAAAGGATTGTGATAATAAAGTTAATTCTTTTGTTTATATCGCCGAATCCTCTAATATATGGCATGCTAGATAAGGCTATGTTAATTTTGATACATTACGAAAAATGATTAACTTAGACTTTATACCTAAGTTTTCAATAGATCCAAGTTATAAATGTGAAACTTATGCAGAAGCAAAATTGACTAGAACCTCATTTCATCATGTTGAAAGAGAAACCGAACCTCTAGACTTAATACATATAGATGTAAGTGACTTAAAAATGTGTCAAACTAGAGGAGGAAAAGGGTACTTCATCACTTTCATTGATGATTGTACAAGGTACTGCTATGTGTATCTCCTCAGAAGCAAGGATGAGGCATTCGATATGTTTAAGCGGTATAAAGCAGAAGTTGAAAATCAACTCAAAAAGAAAATAAAAGCTTTAAGAAGTGATAGAGGAGGAGAATATGAATTTCCCTTCGAGGAGTTCTACGCCGAACATGGTATTATACACCAAACAATGGCACCGTATTCCCCTCAATCGAATGGTATAACAGAACGTAAAAATCATACCCTTAAAGAAATGATGAATGCTTTGCTTATAAGCTCTGGTCTACCAAATAATTTCTGGGGAGAAGCTATAGTTTTTGCTAATCACATTCTAAATAAAGTGCCTCGAAAGAAGACTTCGAAATCTCCACATGAACTGTGGAAAGGCAGACCAACATCCTACAAATACTTAAGAGTGTGGGGGTGTCTTACCAAAGTAGAAGTACCAAAACCGAAAAAGGTCAAAACTAGACCAAAGACTATAGATTGCATATTCATTGGGTATGCTCATAATAGTAGTGCATATCGATTTTTGGTGTACAAATCTAAAATTGATGACATTCATGAAAACACCATTATCAAGTCTCAAAATGCTAGATTATTTGAATACATTTATCCTCTAAAAACCTCTATTGAAACTATTGTTCAAAAGAGAGCAAGAGATCCAGAAACTCCTAAAGATAATGATAATCAAAACACGCATGAAAGTAATGTTGAACCAGAGTTAGAGGAACCAAGAAGGAGTAAACGGCAAAGGACCTCTAAAACCTTTGGACCCGATTTCTATGCATATATGATAGAAAATGAACCTCTAACATACCAACAAGCAATGTCATCTCCCGATGCTCCTTACTGGAAGGAAGCCGTCAATAGTGAAATTGAATCCATTTTGCAAAACCATACATGGGAACTAGTAGATCTACCCAAAGGATCAAAAACACTAGGATACAAATGGATCTTTAAGAAAAAACTAAAAGCTGATGGCTCAATAGACAAGTATAAAGCAAGACTCGTAGTCAAAGAATTTTGACAGAAGGAAGATCTAGATTACTTTAATACATACTCACCAGTAACTAGAATAACATCAATTAGGATGCTTATTGCAATCGCATCCTTACTAAACTTGGAAATACACCAAATGGATATGAAAACTGCATTTTTGAACGGTGAACTAGAAGAAGAAATATATATGCAGCAACCTGAAGGGTTTCTAAGCCCAAGAAATTAGAATAAGGTATGCAAGCTAGTAAAATCACTTTATGGCCTTAAACAAGCGCCAAAACAATGACATGAGAAATTTTATGAAACTGTGTTATCAAATGGATTCAAAATAAATGAATCAAATAAATGCATCTATATGAAACATATAGATATTGGATATGTCATTGTTTGCCTTTATGTTGATGATTTGTTGATCCTAGGAAATAATAAGGCCGTAATAAAATCTACGAAGGATATGTTATCCTCTAGATTCAACATGAAAGACCTAGGAGTGGCTGATGTAATCTTGGGTGTAAAAATTATGAAGACATCATAAGGATATGCATTGTCTCAATCACATTACATTGCCAAAATACTTGAAAGGTTCAAGTAGCATAATATAACTATTGCAAAATCACCAGTGGATATGAACCAAAATGGGTAAAGAACACTGGTGATGGTATATATCAGCTTGAGTACTCTCAAATACTAGGAAGTATTATGTATGCCATGAACTACACTAGGTCTGATATTGCATACGCTGTAAGCAAACTGAGTAGATATACCAGCAATCCTGGTAAAAATCATTGGAAAGCAATAATCAGAGTTCTAGGATATCTAAAGTATACACAGAACTATATTTTGCAATATGAAAATTATCCTTCAGTAGTAGAAGGATACAATGATGCAAATTGGATAACTGGTTCAAATGACACAAATCCACAAGTGGATATGTGTTTACGTTAGGAAATGGAGCAATTTCATGGAAATCATCCAAACAGACTTGCATAGCAAGGTCAACAATGGAATCGGCGCGGAAGAAGCAGACTGGTTTCAGAGCTTTTTAGAAGACATTCCAAATTGGGAAAAACAAGTACTTCCAATATGTATACATTGTGACAGTCAATCAGCTATTAGAAGAGCTAACAGTAGACTATACAATGGTAAATCTAGGCATATTCGTCGTAGAGATAAAATCGTAAGACAACTTCTCTCTAATGGAGTTATCACTATATACTATGTAAAGTCAAAGGATAACATTGCGGATCCACTAACTAAAGGCTTGCCTAGAGAGAAAGTTCAAACCTTATCAATGGGAATGGACTTAAGACCTGTAACTAAAAGTTTTCCTCAATGGAAACCCAACCTAGTTGACTGGAGATCCCAAGATCTAGGTTCAAAGAGACAACCAAGTTAAGAGTAGAACTTAGTAGCACTAAAAGAAATATTTCAACCATTCCTAAGATAAGTCGGTGCACAACCCGCCGAAGAGTAGGATAAGCTTAGCTTTTAATGATTTCTATACTGTGGAATTATAAAGAACCAAGTGGAGTATTGCGGGATACTCTTTATAGAATCACCTATGTGAGTGCGAAGGCATCGCTTCAAGAAGAATTATGAGGTCAAATTCTTCAAGCACTCATGACACCAAGCTGGTGTTCATGACAAAAACGAACACAAACAGAGAACTAATGAGTTAAGAAACATTTATTGTGTGTTATCTTTATAAACTTACACAAAAGGCTTACAGTTCAAAGGCAATCTAGTCCACTGATTCGTCAGTAGTTTATAAAGATAAAAACACTAGGAAAGTTCAAGGCCTTGTGCTACTTTAACCGATACGATATAATGTTTCATGAAATTAAGAACAAGTGAGAAACTACTCATTCATGTAGGGGATTGTTGGAATTGAATGAATAGTTTAAATAGATTTGCATTGAGAAGTGTGAGACATTAAATGCCTTGGAAGATGAATAGTCCCACATAGTAGAATATAATAAACATCATGTGTTTATATAGTACTATGTGGTCCCTAGTATAGTTACTATGGAATGAAGAGAGACAATAGAGCAGGCTATCCTAGAGGGTGGTGCAACGCACCACCCACATGCGTGCACCTGCGCCCGTGCCCGAGCCTGCACCCGCACCCGCACCCGCGGCGTGGGCGAATGTGCGTTTGAGGCGTACTAGAGGCACTTAGCACTTTGCAGTTGGCTATTGGCGTTGCCTTGGCTTGGTTGTTTAGATCAGAAATTTTTTTTCTTTGTTCAAATCCACTTCTAACAGTAAAAATGCAAATGGTCACGTCATTTGGTAAAGGGTCGCAACCTTTCCAATAGTCACGACCGTTCAAACAGACACCTCCCCCTCAAATAGGCACCTCCCCGTGCCTATATATAGGCGGAACCAAAATTAGAAACAACACAGTATAATTTTCTGCATTTCTTTCTCCTCCAAACTCCGTTCTTATAATCCTCTCTTTAGTTCATCGTTGCTCTGCAATTGCCAGCGCAACACTGTAGAGATCGGTCCGTTTCATCTTGGGAAACAGTTGCTCGTCGACCCTTAAGCGCCATTGAGGGAGCAATTATTTTTCAAGGAAACAGTTTCACTGGACTCGGGCAAAATTTAACGGTAATTTTGTTTACCAGTATTGCATATATTTACGACAGTTTATCAACATAATTGCAACATTTTCGTAATGGTTTTGTAACATTACTGTTACTAATCTCCGTATACGGTTTAGTAACGCTTTTCTGACGTTACTAAATAACAATTTCGTAACACCTTTCTGACGTTACGAACAACAGTTTCGTTAGTAGCGAACTTTTTGAATGAAACCAGAATTAGCATTGCTACAAATTAGTTACGAGTTCTGTCATTGTCCTATTGATATGTATGATATGGTTAAAGGTGGGTTCACGAAAGAAAAAGAGAATGGTTCACAAAAAAATGCATTCTTGAAAGAGGAATTAAAAAAGGTATCGGTAAGGTTATTGATTATTGTTTGTTATTATGAATCATGTCCGGGAGTATTGTAATCAATATTAATAAGCATAGTTTTAAAGACCGAATCATGGATAGAACTAGAATATTTCTATACAATACAACTTTAGTTTTTTAACAAAATTATCTTAATTGATTGTCGCTACGGAAGGGTACATGTGATAATAATCCACGGTGGAGGCCACAATGCCCCCGTTTTGAATTCAAAAGACATATGATTATAATGGTTGGAGGCCACATACGAAAAGGTTATTAATTGTTGTTTATTATTAGGCTAATTCTATTCCCACCCCGCTTATTGCCTTTTCCACCCCAGTAAATTTTTAAAAAATTAACAGACAATTTTACCCTTAGGTTGAAAGTCTGTGTCTGTTCATATCCTTTCACTAACAGACAATTCTCCTTATACTCTTCATTCTTCCACTTTCAACAATTCTTTTACTGTCAAAAAAAAAGAATGAGGATAATAGTAAAATTCTTGAAGAGAATGATATATTGGAAGAAGTAAGTAATTATTTTAAAGAGGCAAATGGCATTGATTCTGAGTTGTAGGCATTTTGTTGCTGTTTGAACGATGTTTTTTTTAATTACTGTACGCATGTTTTTTTAGGTTTTGTTCATTGTAGCTAGAATCTAGTAGTAACCAAGTCCATACCTAGCTAGGAATTGTGGTAATTCTAGTGTGTACTGCACTAGGAATTATAATCAACATAGTGAGATGAAACACATTAAAAATTGTTTTCTATTTGTTTACTGTAACTATGCTCTAACTTAATTTTCTTCTTAGCTTGCACTTTTGGATGAAAATGAATATATAGAAAATATCATGGATTATAGCAATGAGTTTACTACTTATGATGTATGTATTTCTAACTCATTTATTGTTGTGTTTAGTTATTTTATCAATATAATTTTATATTTTTCATGTTTTATAGATATTTCCTAATAGAGAAAAAATGAAGGAGTGGATTGATTGCACAGCTAGAAGAGTCGGATTCATTATAGTTGACTTAAAGTCGGACATTAATTGCACAAATAGAAATCCAAGAATTATTTACGGTTATAAACGAAGTGGAGTATATAAAGAGTATAAGGAGAAAAAATCTAATAATCCTAGATTAACTGGAACAAAAAAATGTAATTGTCCTTTTCGATTGAAAGGTGTTAAGCTTTCTACCCCAAGCTTATGGCGATTAGATGTAATATGTGGTGTGCATAATCATTGTGCACTTTATAGCACCGAAGGACATTCATTTCTTGGTAGATTAACTGAAGAAGAAAAAAAATCAGCTGTTGATATGTATAAAAATTTAGTAAAACCAAGAGCTATTCTACATACATTAAAAAAGAATGATCCATCCAATTATGCGACAATAAAGATGGTATACAATGTGTTGTACAAACAAAAAATAGATGATCGAGCTGGACATTCCCTAATACAGTACCTTTTAAGCAAATTGAAAGAAAAAAGATATTTTGAGTGGCATCGTAGTACTTTGGACGGAAACGAAATAATTACTGATATATTTTGGGCTCATCCTACAAGTATTGATTTGTTGCGAACATTTCCACACTTGCTTGTCATGGATTGCACTTATAGAACTAATAATATAAAATGCCATTGTTGGAAATTGTCGGTGTCACATCTACAAACCAAACATTTTGTGTTGCTGTAGCATATCTCGTATCCGAGAGTGAGAATTATTATATTTGGGCTTTAAAGTGTTTGCAATTGGTTATGCTTGATTGTGATATTGAAATGCCAAGTGTAATTGTTATAGACAGAGAAATAGCTTTGATAAATTCCATTAGTATTGTTTTCCCACAAGGGGCTCATATTTTATGCAAGTGGCATATTCAAAAAAATATTCTTGCTTTTATCTAAAGAAAAGTAACAAATATGAAGAAAGATGCAAGGAATAGTTTTTCTAAAGATTGGGCAACACTATGTTCTTCAGGAAGCATTGATATGTTTAACTTGAATCTATAAGATTTGCATGCAAAATAAGAACAATATCCCAAGTTAATAAAGTATGTTCATGAATCTTGGCTTGATACTTGGAAGGATCGGTTTGTTTGTGCATGGGTGGATAACTTCATGCATTTTGGAAATTATACTTCAAATAGGTAATGCACTCATTTTGTATATTTACATTGTTAAACATTTATATAACTTCAAGCTTGTCTTTTTAACTATATATATTTTTTAATTTGTAGAGCCGAGGCTGCGTACTCTAAATTGAAAAAAAACATTTGGCTACAAGTCAAGGCAACTTTGAAAAATATTGGCAAAGTATGCACGCCTTATTAACTTTCATTCATCGAACTTAAAACTTCGTTTGAAACAAGTTTATTGAAAGTGGCTCATGTTTATCACAAAAAAGAGTTTAAAAACTTACGTGGTGTTGTATCTCTTGCGGCGCTAGAGATTATTTACTCCGAGCTTGTTAGAATTCCGTCAAGTGGGTATACAAAAGATAATTTATGCACTTATGTTGTCCACAAAACACATGGTCTTTTGTGTGTACATGAGTTAGAAAAACTTGGACCGAATGTCAAAATATCTATAAATTTGATTCATGTGCATTGGACAAAATTACATATTATCAAAAAAGGAGAGTCAAAAGAGCTAGATATAAGAAAAAAGATGGAGGAATTATTTGCCGAAGTAATGAAATTGGAATTACCTCATCAAATGCGAGCTTACAAAAAATGAGAGAAGTTGTTTATCCACAAACAACATCTCTTGCATCTCCAATTAGTAAAGTGAAAACTCGTGGTAGATTTCAAATCAAAAGGTTAACTCGACAAAAGGACTTCCTAGTGCGTTTGAGTTAGGTGAAAGTGTTTCAACTCAATGTAATGTAGTAAAAAAAGCAAAGACTAATCCTAATGGTACAGCGAAAAAAGAAAAATTGCTTGTACGAAGATCAATAAAGGTACGTTTTTTAAAATTTGATATATCCAATATTTTAATAACCATGTGTTACATCTTTTAAAATAAATTGTTTTATAGGTTGAAGTGGCGACAAAGTCAACAAAAATATATGACGACGATATACCGCATGATTGGAGACCTTTTGTCAATGAAATCATAGATGTAGAAATGGATGGTAATTGCGGTTTTAGATGTGTAGCTACTTTGTTAGGAATGGTAGAAAATAATTCATTGCGAGTTTGTATAGAATTATTTGAAGAACTCCATGAAAATCAAGATCTATATAACCAAGTTTTTTGTGAAAGTGGTAGGAGCAATGAGCTGCTTAAGTTACTAAAACATGAGGGTGAATGGATGACTATACCTGATGTTGGTTATGTTATAGTAACTCGATACAATGTTGTAGTTTTTAGCATTAGTAGACCAATGAGTTTGACTATACCTCTATTGCCAGGTGGAATACCATCATTATTGCAAGAAGTAGAAATTGGCATTCTACATGTAAACAATAATCACTTCATACAGGTAAATATATTTACTTTTTCTTTTGATTAGTGGAATTGAAAATTAATTTTTTTTCCTTTTACTGTCGTGTAGGTAATCTTAAAACCAAACCATCCAGTACCACCAATCTATTCAAAATGGTTCGCCGCTCGCTCAATTGAAGCAGGACATTGGGAAATATATTAATGAGTAGAAGACTGACATGGGAAGAAATTAAAAAAAAATTAACGATGAAAACGTATTTTGATTTACTTTGAAAACTCTAATTACATATGTAGTTGTTATGATATTTGATCATGATATCTAATTCAATTTCTATTACAAGAATGATGTAGTGATTTACAATAGTATGCAGTGCTCATTTGAAACTAATTGGATGTTCTGTACTTCAGAAATGTACAGCAGAAAGCAATACTATAGATGTGGTTTCCTTATATATATATATATATATATATAGTGTACAATGAATGTAGAAAATATAAAAACCACGTTAAGGAAAACGAGGTTCGTAGAAATTCCACGCTGGGTGCAAACGTTATTAATACGTGATCCTCCTTGTTTACAGGGTCTAGCTGTTCGTACTAACCCGAGATTTTTACATAGAAGAAACTAAGTACATGACGAAATCGACTTGACAATAACGTTAGCAAGGAACGTTTTACTCATATAAGCCACGTTGATTCAAAATGGTGCCTTATCTACTAACAATGTTAATTCAGCACGAGGTTATTACTAATTCCATGCTTAAGCCAAACGAAGTTAGCACGTTACCCTCGTTGTTTATGGGGTCTAGATGTTCGAAGTAAACCGAGAGTATTTCACAGCAGAAAATAAGTGCAGGGTGAGGTGGACATGATAGTAATGTTAGCACAAGACATTGTATTCATATACACCACGTTCGATCCTAACAATGCGTTATCTACTAACCACGTTACATGAACACGAGGATTGTTCTGATTCCACGCTTGAGCCAAACGTGCTTTGCACATTATCCTCGTTGTTTACAGGGTTAAGAACAAACATAAGCACAAACACAGTTAACAAATACAAACAGAAGCACAAACCCAGCTATTTCAACTGAAGCACAAACAGAAGCACTAATACTATCATGAACCGAAGCACAAATACTATCATAAACTAAAGCAAAAATACTATTAACAAACATCTATTTCAATACAAGAATAGAAGCACAAAAATAAGCACTTACAAAATAACCATCCTTTTTTACAACATAACCATCATTTTTAACATAATAATCATCCTCTTAACAAAATAACCATCTTTTTTAACAATATATGTAACGACCCACTATTTTGGACCATTCAAATCGACAATAATCCACACATGTCGGACTTGAATAATTCAAAATAACAGATTGTAATAAAATTTGGAGCAAATAAAATCATTCACAGAATCACATACACATAAATATCAGAATAACTCGCAGCGGAAATAAAATACCATAGTAGTTCATGAAGCTACTATATACAAACTCTCAAAACATATACAAAATCCCATAGTCAAAATAGATACAATAGAAGTTAGGATACATAAGTCAATAATACAGAGACAAATATAGAATAGGAACTAACTTGAAGAAGTAGACGAATAGATAGACAGATAAGCTCCAACAAAACTTTAGCTCCAGAAGTTGAATCCAAAGCTGTGATTCTCAGGCTGACCCAAGCGTAAAGTAAAACATAAAACACTCGAGTCAGGACATACATACTTATACAATGTAAACCAACTCAAGTGAACTGTAATATAAATGCATAATAACTTAAAGGATGCTTGGGATCGCCCATCCTTTAAGGATCAGTCAAACCATCAATTAAGTAGTAATAAACACTATCATAGAAATATCCATATTAAAGTAAACAATGCAAATAACAGTGTTAATGTGACTAGGGTAGCGCAGAGCTGCAGTAATCGTCCACCACTAGCCACACTCTCCAATTAAAGTATGCATTCAAATAAATCACAAGGAAATAAAATGGCATACAAATAAGTGTACCCGTGGTTATAGATTTCAAAAATGGTTTAAAATTCCGAATTAAAATCATTCATTTAAACCATTAAAAGTAAAGTTATTATACATACAAATCAAATATTCAATTTCCTAATTTCAGCCTTTTCTGAGCTCATTTATTCACTTAAAAACCATAAAACATTTAAATTTCAGCTTCCACAGCATTTAGAAAGTGCTGCAGTAAGTTATATTTGAAAACAATTCATTTCAGCAAAGACAACATTTAAAAACTACCGTAATAGTTCAGTTTTAGTTGAAAAATAGTTCAATTCAGAAAAGACAACATTTACAAAACTGCTATAATAGTTCAAGGTTCAAATTATATTCAAAAATCACATTTCAGCCAACTGCAGCACTTAACAAGTGCTACAATAGCTCTTTCGTTAATTTCAGTTTCAAGTTTAGTTCCTGCCACTACAGCACTTACAAAGTGCTGTCATAGCCCTTAGTTAAATTACCCTTTAGTTCACTTCTGCAACTACATCACTTACAAACGATAGCATTTCTGAAGTGCTACTAATTAAATTTCCAGATTTACACTAAAATTTCAGAAACAATTAAACTTCAATTTAAACCATTTTAATTGTATAAAAATCATATTTTTCCACTTTAAATTGGTCATTTAAATACCCTCTAACTTATGATTTTTATAAAGTAAATTCCACAAATAAATATCAAATTTTTCATCACTTCACTTATTAAATTCAAGTGTACACTTTTCCTATTCTTTACATTCACTTAACACTTTAATTTAATTTATCATTTCACAAATAAAACTAAATTTCCATTTTATTTTATTTTACTTAAACTTCCGTTTTAAACCCAAATCTCACAATTCCAAGTCAAGTTAAATTCCTAATTTCCATATTTAGCAGTTATTTATTTAACACTTTTAACTTATAGAAAAATCACTAACCCTTTATTAAATCATTTTAAATTCAATTTAAATTAAATTATCATAATTAACATTTTTAAAATACTTAAAAATATCCAGAAGAATATATAAAATAACCATGGGTTTGTATATTATTTTCTAACCTAAGACAAGTGATACAGATAATATATCATTTCAATTCGTAATTTACAAAACAAAATCTGGGTTTTGTCATTTCAAACCCGCAATCCCAAGTAAATAAAATAATTAAAAATCACTCGAGCCTATCATTTCAGCCCATAATGATTTTTCCCTATTCAAAAGTCCGTTCGGGTATGTATCATTTCAACCAATAGTGATTCTATTCTACAGGGAACTTGAAGTGTGATTAACAGAAATAACTAAATAGTATAATAAAATAAAATATAACAGATGATGTAACAAGTTAATAACAGGGTTTAACATCATATAATTTACATCACATGCGGGTATAACCAAATATAAAAGTTTCTACACATTCACTTGGTGTCACTTCACAATTATATAGGCATATATGTCATGTGTGAATTACTCACCTCTTTAAAACTGGAGTTCACAAACAACACACACAAAAGAGAATCCAGAAAGCACGATAGCACTATTTGATTCAAGTGGGAAGAGAGCCAAGATGTATATCTTATATATAACAATAAACAAAGCCATATATAAATATATACACAATACCAAAATTTATTTTGAAACAAATTGAAATAGAGATAAACAAAGACATCACCAAGTTTCAAACAAGTTTTGCTTGCTCTTGACTCAACATGTGCTCGGCCTTAAGGCTAAATTGGTTCAGCCATGACATGTTTCAGGTGGATAAAGGTCAGGTTTGGATCACAATTGCATGGTTAGTCAAGAGAAGAGGAAGAGTTTGGAGTTACAATTGGAAGGAGGTCAAAAGGCAAGGCTAACAATGGAGTTTGGATGCATCTAGGCTCGACAAAAGGGGTCTATGGGCTTGGCTATAGCTCACTACAGGTTAGGTCTGATCTGAAACAAGGGTATTGGTGATGGCACTTGCTTGAGGTGGAGGCTATATGGGGTGGCCAAAGTCACAAATGAAGGTGGAAGTTGAACTAGGCTCGCCTAGGCAAGGTTTTGTGGAGTTTGGCATTGTTTTGTGGAATTTTGTTCAAGGGGAGGTCAAGGCACTTTCAGATCAGAGAAGGGGGATGGTTTGGCCATGGATTATGTGGGGAAGAAGTGGTGGTGGTTGGTGGTGGTGATAGTGAAGGGGTTAGGCCGAGAATCTCATGGAAGAATCAAGCAAAATCAAGTGAAAAACAAGGCAAACAAAGAAGAAAAGTGGAAGAAAAAGAGGAAGCCATCACCAGAGTTTCTCAGAAATGTTTGGCCGTGAGTTTTGCTGAAATGGAATGTATTTTCACGTGAAAAAGAAGTAGGTAACTCATGGCTAGAGTTAAGAAGCGAACGGCCCAAAATTTGAAAAGTCTAGAAAGTGAAAAGTCATTGTTTATAAGCTTAAGTCTCTTCAAATTTCCACTATCTTTTATATACAAAATAAATAAAATAAAATCTCAGTAAATAACATAAGACAAACTGAAATAAAGTGAAAAATAAAAATAAATAAATTTGTTTTAGGAAAATAGGAGAATAAATAAAGAAAATGGCTTATTATATTGAAACTAGCTTTAAAAATTGCAAACAAAATACACTTAACTTTGGAAAAATTATAATTATACTTTAAAAATGTTTTTAAAAATAAAATATATATACATAACATGTTGTGTTACACATGAAGACATAAATTAGAACATGACACGACAGACAAAATATTATTTATATAAATTAAAATAAACAATTTTGTTAAATAAAACAATTTACATACAATAGTGTAAAAAGCATAACTTTCACAATATTAATCAGATTTCAACGAAACAAAAAGCAGTATACTAGAAATTTTATTTACTTTCATAATAAAAGATAAAATTCAAACTTTTAAAATTTTAAATTAAAAGTCAAAGTTTGACCACATTGACAAAAATTCACATTTCTGGAAAATACTCTATTTATTCATGTTTGGAATTATAATTCACATAAAAATCAAAATTTATATTTAAAATAAATTTTTTTATCCATTTTAATAAATAAAATAAAGTTTTTAAATCAGGAAATTCAATTTAAAAATAATTACAAAATACAGGATTGTTACATTCTTCCCCACTCAAAACTTTTCGTCCCCGAAAAGGAAGAAGATAGAAGAATAGGAATAGCTAGAAGGGAAAATAGGAGGTTAGGAATAGCTAGGAGGGAAAATAGGTCGGAAGACAAGGATGAGCCATTAATTAAAATTGTTGGTTAAAGAGGTAAACAATATTTAAAACACTTTAAAATCTTTTAGAAAGGAAAATAACTGATCAAAATATCCTTTATATAATACTTTGTCAAAATACTTTTATAACTCGATGTCTTAACAAGTTTATCCTCATTCCTGCAGACTCTCACAGTGCGTTGATTAGGCGCAAAGCTAGAATTCTCCTGGTACTTAGTAGACTTGTTTCAACAACCAGTGAAAATACTGGAAAACTTTTAAAACAGATATGGAAAGTACAATCCAAACAAAAAAACAAAACATGTCGATCATGGATCATGGATACACAATGGTTACACCTGGATCCTCCAGGAAACATCCGTACCCTAGGCTCTCGCAGCCCCTGCTGATTACGCTACCAAGCAACCCAATAGATCGCAGATACACAATGGTTACGCCTGGATCTCCCAGAAAACATCCGTACCCTAGGCTCTCCCAGCCCCTGCGAATTTCGCTATGCAGTCGCGTTCGTAAGACCATGGAGATTGCCATGGAATTCGATGGAAACTCGAGTATCATATCCGGAAAACCAAAATCAGAGAAAAATATCGATAGAATGAATCCACAATGTGGCCACAAAGCGGATATCAGGCAGAAGGCACTATCCATATCTTTACTTCGAAAATATGTATCATATAGTACCTTTTCAAATCACTTTCAAATATCGTACTTATATAAAGTCCATTATATATAAGATTTTATTTTCAAATCAAATACCTTTCCAAAATCAAAAGTATATCAAACCACACTTATATAGACTTCAATTATATAAGATTTCACTTTTCAAATTGAGTACCTTTTCAAATCCATAGTTTTCGAATCAACATCATACTTATACAAACCAATTTTTGTATAGGTTCGATAACTCCCAAATCAAGTATTTAGTAACACAAGGTTCTCAAATTTCAATTTGTTCAATATCAGTTCAGTTTCAAAATCATATACAATCCCACCAAATTATTTCTTCTCAATTTAAATATCTTCAGTTTCAAAGTTTCTAATAATAGGTTTGGAGAATAATCCAAGTTTCTAAATCAATATAATTTAAGTCAACCAATTCATTTCCAAAATCAATGGTTTTTAAAATCATCTTATACTTAGATAAGGTCCATCCTATATAAGGATCAAAAATTTTCAAAAATAAATTTCACTGCATGAAGAGCCATATGGAATTGAACATCTTTGCTTTATAAAAGGTTTTGAATTTAGAATAGTTTTGTATATAAAAATAGTTTTGAAAAATAGTTTTGTATAAAATAGTTTAAAATAGTTTATTTAAGAAGAATAAAAGAAAAATAGTTTTGAAAAATAGTTTTAAATTGATAGTAGTTTTTCATAAAAGAAAATTCCAATTAAATTACAAAGATATCCAACCAAACAACTTCCAATTTCAGCGTCAAGTATATCAATGATATTAGAATATAAGATGTACATATGTCATCATTTCGCAACATTACATTTGATCGATCGTTCGATCACAATCGCTCGCTCGATCACACAAATTCGCTTTCGAACTAGTATTGTCCATTCGACTTCCCTAATGCGGACTTCGATATGGTTTCTCGACTAGAAGCCATCAGTCTCCTTACATAGCCATATACTATGATAGAGAATTCTAGAATCAAGCCCAAAATCCATATCAAATATTCGCCATCAAGAATGAAACGAAAAATCCTAACACGAAATGGTGTAATTCACCTCGTACTTGTGTACTCAAACCTGGATCAAATTAATTATGTGAATAAAACATCATACATACAACTTATGTATCTATTCCAACTTGCTAAATATATAGTTTCATAAAGATGTTACTAAGTTAAAACATTTAAACTAATTTTTTTTTCAAAATATTTTAAAGACCAAATTTTTTTTCCAAAATATTTCAAATCTAAATTTCATATTAGAAAAATTCAAAATAGCCTTATTCATTTACTTAACAAAACAGTTTCAACTTATTTAAATCATATTACTACATACTTTAAACATACATACCAAACTTATATACTTTATACTTTTCAAAATTACTTAGCTTTGAAAAGTTAACCTTGATTTGGAAGTGCTCGAACCTTAAAAATAGTCGAAGAAATCATATTTCAATCCAAGAGTTGGAAATCACCAACAAATAAGTAAATCAATTCCAAAAGATAGGGTTATATCAAATCAAATCCAAAACTCAAGGATTGAACACCGGCTCAATTCAAATTGTTCAAATATATATACATATATCTTTCGAATATCACATCACACTTTGGAATTTGAAATCAAAAATTGGTTTCACAAATCAATCGCATAGCAAAGCTACCAAAGTGGCCTCTCCCCCACTCAGAAACTCGAAAATCAATGTCGATGATGCATGCATTCATCGCCGAAATTATTTTCTAACGACATTAGTGGGTTCTGGACTTCTATTTTCTCAAACTTCTTTTGAATTATTTTTTGAAATCATTTGAAACTCATTAAAATTATTTGGAACATTTCATATTCGGAAAATACTTTCAAATCATATTATTTATTATTTCAAAATCTTAAAACCGGTTTCAAAAAAATGTCGGAGTTCAATCACTCAAATTCAGATTCAAAACCTTCAGTTATAAATCATTTTATATGAAACCATTTCTTATATAATTTTCAAAATTCCAAATCCTTTCGAAACATCAAATTCTCATTTTAAAAGGGTATATAATCCTTATCGAAAACATTTCACTTATATATAAAAAATATGGTCATCCTTATCAAAATAATAATTTCGATGTATACACAAATTCCAAAATACAATCAACCACAAATTTTCCAAAGGATGATTCAAGGATGGATTTCAAAGCAAAACAGAGATTCAAATTTTTAAAGGAACTCTAATCAATAGAATTATGATTCAAAGATAAGCTCGAATAAAGATGAGATAATTAAATTACCAATAGAAGATGGATAAGCTCATATAAATCGCGGGCGACCTTAACCGGTCAACCATGACTTCAGAAATATAATCGATGCGAAAATCTAAGGCAAATCGACCTTCGATCGCCAGAGATAGAATCTAAATATAGCAGAAGATAGAAAACATCGTAAACCGAGGATACATAAATCTCTAGTGAATCAATGCCAATTATAAGGGAGTTTCACCCTTTTACAAATCATTCAAAGATTGGCGGGATCACTGATCTTTATAGAGGTCATTCAAAGTGGGGTTATACAATGCTCCAAAATCAAAAGAATACAGATAGGGGATACAAGAATGGATTTCAAAACAAGTGGGAGCATTCCAAAGTCCAAAAGGATCCTAATCGATAAGAATCCCAACCAAGATTAGAGATATACAACCTATATTAATACAAAAGAATTCCCATTCAAAATTTGGAAAAGACTCAAATTCATATCATACGAAAAACAGGAGCATAGGTATTCTTAGTTTGACAATTTCAGCTAAGCAAAAGATATAATAGAGTTCACTAAAAGCAACCTATCATACTACTGATTTTGCCATACCCAAAATAGATTCATATCAACAATGAATCTAGATTAAGCAAGCTAGAAGTTCAAAATTTAAGAGGATCCTAATCAGAGAATTTACTAACAGGGTGGATACGAAAGGAATGAAGTTTAGAGAAAAAAAATTACTTTCAAAGCAAGAAAATTTATATCAAAATAATCTTTGAAAATTCTTTAAAATCATTTTATACTTCGAAAATACGTTCTCTCACAAAGAAATTATTCTGAGATTGATTTCACTCATTTTAGGGTATTTCTACCCTATCTCTAACGAGTTTTTGCTCCGCATGCTAAGGTTTGCCTAAAACCAAAGCTCTGATACCAACTTTAACGACCCACTATTTTGGACCATTCAAATCGACAATAATCCACACATGTCGGACTTGAATAATTCAAAATAACAAATTGTAATAAAATTTAAAGCAAATAAAATCATTCACATAATCACATACACAGAAATATCAGAATAACTTGCAGCGGAAATAAAATACCATAGTAGTTCATGAAGCTACTATATACAAACTCTCAAAATATATACCAAATCCCATAGTCAAAATAGATACAATAGAAGTTAGGATACATAAGTCAATAATACAGAGACAAATACAGAATAGGAACTAACTGGAAGAAGTAGACGAATAGATAGACAGATAAGCTCCAACAAAACTCTAGCTCCAGAAGGTGAATCCAAAGCTGTGATTCTCAGGCTGACCCAAGCGTAAAGTAAAACACAAAACACTCGAGTCAGGACATACATACTTATACAATGTAAACCAACTCAAGTGAACTGTAATATAAATGCACAATAACTTAAAGGATGTTTGGGATCGTCCATCCTTTAAGGATTAGTCAAACATCAATTAAGTAGTAATAAACACTATCATAGAAATATCCATATTAAAGTAAACAATGCAAATAACAGTGTTAATGTGATTAGGGTAGCGCAGAGCTGCAGTAATCGTCTACCTCTAGCCACACTCTCCAATTAAAGTGTGCATAATTCACAAGGAAATAAAATGGCATACAGATAAGTGTACTCGTGGTTATAGATTTCAAAAATGGTTCAAAATTCCGAATTAAAATCATTCATTTAAACCAATAAAAGTAAAGTTATTATACTTACAAATCAAATATTCAATTTCCAAAATTTCAGCCTTTTCTGAGTTCATTTATTCACTTAAAAACCTTAAAACATTTAAATTTCAGCTTCCACAGCATTTAGAAAGTGCTGTGGTAAGATATATTTGAAAACAATTCATTTCAGTAGAGACAGCATTTAAAAACTGCTGTAATAGTTCAGTTTTAGTTGAAAAATAGTTCAATTCAGAAAAGACAGCATTTACAAAACTGTTGTAATAGTTCAGGGATCAAATTATATTCAAAAATCACATTTCAGCCAACTACATCACTTAACAAGTGCTACAATAGCTCTTTCATTAATTTCATTTTCAAGTTTAGTTCCTGCCACTATAGCACTTACAAAGTGCTGTCATAGCCCTTAGTTAAATTACCCTTTAGTTCACTTCTGCAACTACCGCACTTACAAACGATAGCATTTCTGAAGTACTACTAATTAAATTTCCAGATTTACACTAAAATTTCAGAAACAATTAAACTTCAATTTAAACCATTTTAATTGTATAAAAATCATATTTTCCACTTTAAATTGGTCATTTAAATACCCTTTAACTTATGATTTTTATAAAGTAAATTCCACAAATAAATATCAAAATTTTCATCACTTCACTTATTAAATTCAAGTGTACACTTTTCCTATTCTTTACATTCACTTAACACTTTAATTTAATTTATCATTTCACAAATAAAACTAAATTTCCATTTTATTTTATTTTACTTAAACTTCCATTTTAAACCCAAATCTCACAATTCCAAGTCAAGTTAAATTCCAAATTTCCATCTTTAGCATTTATTTATTTAACACTTTTAACTTATAGAAAAATCACTAACCCTTTATTAAATCATTTTTAATTCAATTTAAATCAAATTATCATAATTAACATTTTTAAAATACTTAAAAATATCCAGAAGAATATATAAAATAACCACAGGACTGTATATTATTTTATAACCTAAGACAAGTGATACGGATAATATATCATTTCAATCCGTAATTTACAAAACAAAATCCGGGTTTTATCATTTCAAACCCGCAATCCCAAGTAAATAAAATAATTAAAAATCACTCGAGCCTATCATTTCAGCCCTTAATGATTTTTCCCTATTCAAAAGTCCGTTCGGGTATGTATCATTTCAACCCATAGTGATTCTATTCTACAGGGAACTTGCAATGTGATTAACAGAAATAAATAAATAGTATAATAAAATAAAATATAACAGATGATGTGACAAGTTAATAATATGGTTTAACATCATATAATTTACATCACATGCGGGTATAACATAATATAAAAGTTTCTACACATTCACTTGGTGTCACTTCACAATTATATACGCATATATGTCGTGTGAATTACTCACCTCTTTAAAACTGGAGTTCGCAAACAACACACACAAAAGAGAATCCGGAAAGCACGATAGCACTATTTGATTCAAGTGGGAAGAGAGCCAAGATGTATATCTTGTATAAAACAATAAACAAAGCCATATATAAATATATATACAATACCAAAATTTATTTTGAAACAAATTGAAATAGAGATAAACAAAGACATCACCAAGTTTCAAACAAGTTTTGCTTGCTCTTGATTCAACATGTGCTCGGCCTTAAGGCTAAATTGGTTCAGCCATGACATGTTTCAGGTGGGTAAAGGTTAGGTTTGGATCATAATTGTATGGTTAGGCAAGAGAAGAGGAAGAGTTTGGAGTTACAATTGGAAGGAGGTCAAAAGGCAAGGCCAACAATGGAATTTGGATGCATCTAGGCTCGACAAATGGGGTCTATGGGCTCGGCTATGGCTCACTACAGGTCAGGTCAGATCTGAAACAAGGCTATTGGTGATGGCACTTGCTGGTGGTGGAGGCTATAGGGGGTGGCCGAAGTCACAAATGAAGGTGGAAGTTGAACTAGGCTCGGCTAGGCAAGGTTTTGTGGAGTTTGGCATTGTTTTGTGGAATTTTGTTCAAGGGAAGGTCAAGGCACTTTCAGATCAGAGGAGGGGGATGGTTTGGCCGTGGATTATGTGGGAAAGAAGTGGTGGTGGTTGGTGGTGGTGATAGTGAAGGGGTTAGGCCGAGAATCTCATGGAAGAATCAAGCAAAATCAAGTGAAAAACAAGGCAAACAAAGAAGAAAAGTGGAAGAAAAAGAGGAAGCCATTACCAAAGTTTCTCAGAAATGTGTGGCCGTGAGTTTTTCTGAAATGGAATGTATTTTCACGTGAAAAAGAAGTAGGTAATTCACGGCTAGAGTTAAGAAGAGAACGACCCAAAATGTGAAGAGTCTAGAAAGTGAAAAGTCATTGTTTATAAGCTTAAGTCTCTTCAAATTTACAGTATCTTTTATATACAAAATAAATAAAATAAAAACTCAGTAAATAATATAAAAAACACTGAAATAAAGTGAAAAAGAAAAATAAATAAATTTGTTTTAGGAAAATAGGAGAATAAATAAAGAAAATGGCTTATTATATTGAAACTAGCTTTAAAAATTGCAAACAAAATACACTTAACTTTGGAAAAATTATAACTATACTTTAAAAATGTTTTTAAAAATAAAATATATATACATAACATGTTGTGTTACACATGAAGACATAAATTAGAACGTGACACAAGAGACAAAATATTATTTATATAAATTAAAATAAACAATTTTGTTAAATAAAACAATTTAGATACAATAATGTAAAAAGCATAACTTTCACAATATTACTCAGATTTCAACGAAACAAAAAGCAGTATACTTGAAATTTTATTTACTTTCATAATAAAAGATAAAATTCAAAAAATTCAAACTTTTAAATTTTCAAATTAAAAGTCAAAGTTTGACCACATTGACAAAAATTCATATTTTTGGAAAATACTCTATTTATTCATGTTTGGAATTATAATTCACATAAAAATCAAAATTTATATTTAAAATAACAAAATTTATCCATTTTAATAAATAAAATAAAGTTTTTAAATCAGGAAATTCAATTTAAAAATAATTACAAAATACAGGGTTGTTACAATATAAGAGTAGAAGTAGTCCCACAACAAGAAATACACTAACTAAAAACCACTAGCTAAAACTAATAAACCATTTTAACAAAACGAGCACAAATCATTTTAGTTTTAGTGAGGGCTTTATGGAATCTACCAAGATGAGCTAAACGTGAAGTCTCCGGTTGCGATGAAGCCAAGGTTATTCCTTCACCAAGCACATCATTAAGTTCTTCATAGCTCTACAATGTGAATTGATAATATGTTATTATTGCAAAAAGCAAGTATAAATGAAAAATATATTGACTTTTAGCGTGTCTAAATGATCATAAGAAGGTCGATTGCTATGTTGAATAATCTATATATTAACCGGATGGACTTTTAACACGGTACGCGGGTAATACCAATCAAAATAATCACTTGTCGCTATTTCATTTGATTCACGCAAAGGAATGGAACGATACTGCGCACTAACAACATGATTTGGCCACTTATTCCAAACTTTCCACAAACTTGTAAAGTACTTTATAAGTTGAAGCTGTAGCACCGCGATGAGTATTTTTACATATTGATTGAATAATAGCTTGTGCAGAGTTTTGGACCCTACCGAATTGCGAGCAAAACACAGGTGGGGTGATATGGTTCTACCACATTTAAGCATAATAAACAACTCAAATACCAAGCAATTTGCAAAAAAGGATGAAATTCTCTTACATGCATGTAAGGTTCAAAGACTACCTAAAAGAATATTTAAAAAAAATAATGAAGTTATTATAACTTGGATAAAAAAAGACACTATTCAAATGATTCAAGCCTAATAACATACTTCATGTTCCTGAATATTATCAAGATAAACTCTTAGTTCCTTATAAGATGCACGATAATCATTTGCTGGATCCCAACTGGCCGCTCTTGGTGAACTTTCATTGTAAATTTTGGTTGATGGATGCAAATGGAGAAAATCTTCATATATCCATAATTGCAACAATCCGAGAAAACCATCAACTTGTTTCACTTCTATTCTACTCGCAAAACCAAGCTGTCTATATAGCCAACATGGACTTGCCGAACCCCAAGAATAATTACGAACTTCATCCAAATTACCAATTTGGTTTAAATAATGTACTGACACATGAGATTTACTTTTATCCATGAATAATATAATGCCCACTAAATACAATAGATATGCACGAGCAGCTTGTTTGATTTTTCTTCTTCTTCCGAATCATCGCAAACTTCGTCAAATATTTCATACAATTTAGTATAAGTCAATTTATATCCAACACTGTCCTTCATGATTTTTTTTGCTTTAGTATCACTTATCCCCAAATCATTGACAACCAAATTAATTATGTCATTTCGGGAATAATTATATGTTTGTATTGGTAATCCTTCAACCGGAATATCCAGTAGAGAGGCAACATCGTCTAATGTTATAGTCATTTCCCCGAATGTCCGATGAAATGTATTTGATTCAGGATGCCAACGTTCAACAAAACAAGATATAAGTACTTTATTAACCAAGCTATAACAGGTGTCCACTAGAGAAAATAATCCCGAAGATTCCAAATATCCTTTAAAAATTGTTGCATCACTTGGAATATTTCAATTTAAAATCTTTGAACCATGGTTTACACATAAAAGAGTGTCTCGTTCCTAAAAAATAACATAACATTATATTATACTATTTTGATAAATAATTTATTTAATATAATTTTGTAAGATATACCTTGCCATCTCGTATCAATGAAGCAACGTGGGTATCGTAGTTATTAATCACATCGGTAATTTTCGGTCCACCGAAAGTTGTTTGTGTATTATGTATGCCACTAGAAGCACCGATATCTGCATGTGTAAGTTGCTCTTGAACATGTTGTGGAGGTTGCTCTTGAACATGATGTGGAGGTAGCTCTTTAATATGCTGTGGAGGTTACTCTTCAATATGCTGCTCTAAATTTTGCTCTTGAATAACATGCTCAATATTTCGCTCTTGAATAACATGCTCGTCTCGATTTTGTTCCTCCATTTGATTTATATTTTTTAGATTTCTCGCTTTTACACGTAGATTTCTTTCCGAAGCCGTTAAGGGATTACACGTTGGCTTTTTAGAATTTTCTATAATGACAAAACAGGTTTTAAAAAAAATATAGTGTGAAAACCATGTCAGTGAAGCCATGCTAGTGCGAAAAAGTTAATAAAAAAACAAGTTTCTGTATTTACCACGTCTGCAACAAACGTGGTTGCAGTGACAACCACGTTTTCTACAGACGTGGTTGCAGTCACAACAACGTTTGTGGCAGACAAGGTTGGAGTCACAATCACGTTTGTGGCGAACATGGCTCTCATCCAGGGTTTCTTTTCATAACCGCAGACCGATGGCGTTTTTGCACTTAGCGATCTTTACACTGAGTGATGGCGTTTAGGGTTTGTATAGATGATAAAATTAAATAGCAAAATCACTTACCATGGCGATGTTTGCTTCTTCTTTCCTTCTCCATAAGCATGGCAACTGAAATATAGATCGATTTGCATGAGAGAGGCGGAAGCAGGTTGAAAGAGAGAGGGAGAGGCGATTTAGGTCGCAAATGAGAGAGAAATATAGATCGATTATTTTTTCGGGGTAAGGGGTAGTTTTGTAAGTTGATGGGGTAAGGAGCAAAATGAGGGGTGGATTTTTTTTTGAAACAGTGGAGTGGATAAGGCAATAAGCGGGGTGAGAATAGAATTGGCCTTGTTATTATGAATCATGTTTGGGAGTATTGTAATCAACATATTAATAAGCATAATTCTAAAGACCGAATCATGGACAGAACTAGAATATTTCTATACAACACAACTTTAGTTTTTTCACAAAATTATCTAAATTGATTGACGCTACGGAAGGGTACGTGTGATGACAACCCACGGTGGAGGCCACAATGCCCCCGCTTTGAATTCAAATGGCATATGACTATAACGGTTGGGACCAAATTTACTGAACTGCATGGTTTTAAATTTAAAGATGAATTAAAATATTCAATACACATTAAACTGATGATTTATTCACATTAATTACTGCCGATGTCTGATGCATCCGATCAGCAATACAATTTCAACAGCTTATTCAAATGGAGCATTTGTGTAGACCCTACTTTTAATGTGCCGTACGTGATGTCAACTTCAACTGAAAAAGGTCCTCGAATGATATCTAAGTTGATCTATCAAATGGTTTAGATAAAAGTGTACATTTTGATTATATATATTGAAGATGAAAATGGTTCAAAGCTTTATTGATTTGCCTTTTGTGGCCTAAGGAAGTGTTACCTGAAGGTTTGACCAGGTAACTAGGCACTCGGCACTGACATAACGTTCAGCATTAAGAGACGTTCGATATTGTATATCGTTCGACATTCTAGAGCGTTCGGCATGGCAGAAGCGTTCGGCGTACCTGGATCGTTCGGCATGGCAGAACATTCGACATACGGAGTTGTTCGGCATCTAGAGATGTTTGACATCAGTCTGATCGGCATCAATCGTTCGGCATCAGTCTGATCGGCATCAATGGTTCGGCATCAGTCTGATCGGTATCAATGGTTCGACATCAGTCTATACGGAAACAATGGTTCGGCATCAGTCTGATCGGCATCAATGGTTTGGCATCAGTCTGATCGGCATCAATGGTTCGGCATCAGTCTGGTCGGCATCAATGGTTCGACATTAGTCTGTTCGGCATCAATGGTTCGGCATCAGTCTGGTCGACATCAATGGTTCGGCATCAGTCTGTTCGACATCAATGGTTCGACATTAGTCTGTTCGACATCGATGGTTCGGCATCAATGGTTCGGCATCAGTCTGATCGGCATCAATGGTTCGACATCAGTCTGTTCGGCATCAATGGTTCGGCATCAGTCTGGTCGGCATCAATGGTTCGACAACAGTCTGTTCGGCATCAATGGTTCGGCATTAGTCTGGTCGGCATCAATAGTTCGGCATCAGTCTGTTCGGCATCGATGGTTCGGCATCAGTCTGTTCGGCATCAGTTTGTTCGGCATCGATGGTTTGGCATCAGTCTGTTCGGCATCGATGGTTCGGCATCAGTCTATTCGGCATCAATGGTTCGGCACCCTGAACTCACTCTTTCTGGGCTGAGGTAATCGGCTGCCAGGCCCACCAGGGGAGTCCAACCCATCTTTGTCTATAAATAGAGAGGCAGGGGCACAGTTAAAAGGATCTTTTTTTGGAGAACACTAGGGAGACTCTCGCGCTTTTAAGACTCGCTCTTTTTACTTAGCAACTGTATTCGAGTAGTTGTTGAACGGATTGTATCTGTAATCAGTCATCAAGTAAAGCAATAAAAGATTAACCTCAAAGTGGACGTAGGCAATTACGCCGAACAACTATAAATCTGGTGTTCTCGTCTTTGCATTCAATTTAGCATATTGTTCTCTATTTAAACTTACTTTCTTCATTTATCTCTTTACCCAAACTTTCTCAACGAGGTTAGTGACCAATTTTGGTGCTAACACTTTGGTGCTTTCACTGAGAATCGAATTCTCAGACCTCAAGGATCTGCTTTGAAGCTACTGGATTGAATAAATCCACCGAAGAAGATCCGAGTTATTCTTAGGACGTCCATTGATTCTACTCAGAGTTCTTACCAATAACTCTACAATGGGAAGACCATGTACCAGATCAGCCTCTCATAATGCGGACGCCCATGAAACTACTAGCGTACAACAAGAAGGGCCTAGCAATCAGCAAGCAAATCTAGGTGCAGGGACTGCCGCCCTGGACCAAATGCCAGTTGTCACCAGAATAGAGTTCAACGACTTGATGAGAGAGCTCAGGGAAAGCAGGAGGCAACTTGGAGAGCAGATGCAAGCTAATGCCAACCTCATGGCACAGCTCACTCAACAACAGCATCAGAATGCTGGGGGCAGTCCGGCTCCTTATTCTTCATCTGACAGCTCGACTTCGTCCGATGAACCTCCAAGGCACAGATGCCGCAAGACTGAAACTACGTAGGCAGGTGCTGCTGTTCGAACAGCTGGGGGCCATTTTCACCTCGGAGACCGTGACCAAGCAGGAATTGGAAACCTAGGAGATGGAGTGCAGGTGGAGGCTGGACGCCTGGCTCACCAAGATGCTAATGATGTCGAACCTCAAGATGCACGTTTGGAAGATCGCCAGCAGAGGAGGCATCAGCCTGATCAATCCCGTAGGACAGACTCCAACCTTCCACCTTCCATACAAACCATAGACCTGACAGCTATGATCAGACAGTTGATGAAAGAGAATCAAGGCTTATAAAACAACGATTGGGGAGTGTCCAGAAGTCATACTCCGTTCACAGACGTTATTCTACAGGCGGAGTATCCCAAGAAGTTCAGCATGCCAACTATCCCGGCTTATGAAGTAAAGACTGATCCCAAGCAGCATGTGATCAGGTACGAGTGGATGATGGATTCAGCTAGAGCGAATGACGCAACCAAGTGCAGGATCTTTCCAATAACTCTATCTGGGATCCCTACCATGTGGTTCACCCAACTTCCTCCGCGGTTCGTATCAAGTTTCGAGGAGTTGGTGAAGAAATTTATAGAATAGTCCAGGATACATACTACTCGTCCAAAGGACGTGATGTCTCTATCAAGTGTAATCCAAGCTCCTAGGGAGTCATTGAAGGAGTATTTACAAAAATTCCATGTTGCGGATACTGAAGTCAGTAATCCCAATGATCATGCAATTCTTATGGCTGTAATGCGAGGTGTGGATCCGGATTCAGAGTTTGGAGACTGGCTAGCAGGAAAACCTCTAACTATGCTAGAACGTTTTTACTCAAAGGCACATCAGTTCATAAGAAGGGAGGAAGCCAGGTGGATAAGACGGGATAAGGCACCGGGGCCTGTTCAGGAGTCCGTAAAAAGCAACATTGCCGTGAAGCAGTCTGGAGACAACTCGGGGAAAGTTCAAGTCAATGTCCAGAACAAGCCCGGGCAATCTAAGGAATCCGGAGGAAGAAATCAGGGAAAGAAGAGAGAAATGGGGAAATGGAAGCCGAGAATTCAAACCTACAACGAGTACACCCCGCTGAATGCGTCTCTCGAGAATATTTACCTATCAACCTGCAATACCTTTCAGTACAGAAAGCCACATCCAAAGGAGTCAACCGAAGAACAAAAGCAGACCGAGAAATACTGTCGCTTTCATGAGACTTATGGGCACAATACTGAAGAGTGCAGACACCTACACGATGCTATAGAGAAGTTGATTAGGCAGAAAAAGTTACAGGAGTTTGTGAAAAATCCGCAGGAAGGTGGATAGGGAACATCCAATCCAGGTCGTGCACTAGCTCCACATCATCCCGAGGAGCCTGCTCGGACCGTAGGCAGACTAGTCATAAACACGATCATCAACGGACCTCACCCTGCGGATAAGAACTGCAAGAGATGGAACGGTATGCTAATTCCCTGAGGCATACAGACTTTGAATGCTGTTCCAACGTAGAGGATGGGACTCCTGCAAAGTAGCTGCGCATGATGACAGACGATATATTATTCAGGAGCAGAGATGCTGACCAAGTGGAGGCACCTACCATTGACCCGATGGTCATATCTGCGACAATCGGGCCGGCTTATGTGAAAAGAATTTTGATTGATTGTGGAAGTTCTGTCAATATCATCTTCAAGAAGGCTTATGACCAGATGAAGATGGAAACGAAGGATTTGAAGCCATCTAAAGCTCGTATACATGGCTTTAATGACGCAGCGACTGATGCAGTGGGATATGTTGAGTTGCCAGTAGAACTGGGATAAGGTAAGCGAAGGAGGGTACGAATCCTACCTTTCTTAGTTTTGGATGTAGATTCTCCGTATAATGTGTTTTTGGGCCGACCGGCCCTGACTGAGTTTAGAGCAGCATTAGCCCCGTGGTGTTTGACTTTAAAATTTCCGACCGACAAAGGAGTAAGTGTTGTTCATGGCGACTAGGCGACCGGTCGTGCATGTTATGTGGCTGAGCTCCGAGAGGCTCAACGGAGAGAGAAAGGAACGGTTGCGGACAATTCTGTCCGCATCCAGAATACCGACAATTGACAAATAATGCCCGAGCCCTGGCTCGGGCGAAATTCTCGGATCTATAGAGACATAGATCCGAGAGACGACGATGAGGAACCCAGGGAAGAAAAAGCATCCTTGGCTGAACTGACGATTGACGTTTTAGTCAGTCGAGGCGATCCATCGCTAGTACTGAAGATTGGATCACAACTCGGCCTCGCAATGACTGAAGACCTTAGTGATTTCCTCTGAGCGAATCTCGATGTTTTCGCTTGGACACATTCTGACATGTGTGGAATTTCTCCCGATATTACGAGTCATATGTTGAACATAGACCCGAAGTACGTTCCAGTTAAACAAAAGAGGAGAGGAATGGACCCGGAGAGGTCCGCTGCTCTCAGAGAGGAGGTGGACAAACTCAAAGCCAATGGGTTCATCCGCGACGCCCTCTACCTTGAATGGGTATCAAACCCCATGCTGGTAAAAAAGGCGAACGGGAAATGGAGAACTTTCGTAGATTATTCTGATTTGAACAAGGCATGCCCCAAGGACAGTTTCCCATTACCTAGGATTGATCAGTTGGTCGACTCCACTGCGGGACACGAGTTGTTGTCATTCATGGATGTGTACTCGGGATACAATCAGATCCCGATGCATATTCCGGACTAGGAACACACCAGTTTCGTCACAGACGTTGGGCTATATTGCTTTGTAGTAATGCCTTTTGGATTGAAAAACGTGGGAGCGACCTATCAGCATTTAGTGAATCAAATGTTCAAAGACCAGATTGGTAGAACGATGGAAGTCTATGTGGATGACATGCTCGTGAAGTCACAACAGTCAAATGACCACATTCGAGACTTAGCAGAGATGTTCGGTATACTCAGATATTATGGGATGAAGATCAACCCTCTAAAGTGTTCCTTTGGCGTTGCGTCGGGGAAGTTTTTGGGATTCATTGTTAATGCCAGGGGAATTGAAGCTAACCCGGAAAAGATTCAAGCTATTCGAGATGTGAGAGTGCCCAGAACTATAAAACAGGCGCAAAGCTTGAATGGAAAGGTGGCTACGCTGAGTCGATTTATATCCAGAGCCACGGACAAGTGCATTCCCTTCTTCGATATAATTAAGAAAGGGAAGAGGAATTTCGAATGGACACCCAACTGTGAGGAAGCATTCCGAGATCCGGTGAGGCATTTGGAGAGTCCTCCAGTGCCGTCGAAACCAATAGACCACGAGATGATGTATGTATACTTGGCCGTATCCCCGCATGCTATAAATGTTGCTTTGGTCCGCGAGGAGGACCGAGTCCAAAAGCCGGTGTATTACGTTAGTAAACGTTTAACGGAGGCAGAAAGAAATTACCCTAAAATTGAGAAATTAGCCTATTGCTTGGTGATTGCATCACGCAAGCTGCGTCCATACTTTCAAGCGCACTCAGTCAGTATTTATACCGATCAGCCCTTGCGACAGGTACTCCAACGACCAGAAACTTCTGAAAGGATGTTAAAATGGAATATCGAATTGAGTCAGTTCGATATTACCTACCTGCCGCGTAGACCCATACAAGGGCAAGCATTAGCAGATTTCATCGCTAAGTTTACTGTACCAGACGAACCAGATGGTCACAATGTCATTCTTCCCATTCAATCGAAATTGTACACCGATGGGGCGTCAAATGACCGTTGCTCCAGGGCTGGTGTAGTCCTGGTGACTCCTGAAAATCGATCAATTTGTTATGCTTTGAAGCTCAATTTCCCGGCTACGAATAATGAAGCAGAATATGAAGCATTGATTGCTGGCTTAAAGCTTGTTGGAGAACTCGGGGTAAAATCAGTTGAAATCTTTTGTGACTCGCAGCTAGTGGTGTACCAAGTGCGAGGAGACTACCAAGCATGTGGACAAAAGCTTGCTCCATACCTTGCTCTGGTTCAGGAACTATTGGTGAACTTCGAACATTATGACATTTCGCATGTCCCGTGTGAACAGAACAAGGAAGTCGACTCGTTGGCTAAGTTCGTAAGCACTAGCGATGCGCAGCAAATGGGATTAGTTCCTGTCGAAACCTCACATGCTCCAAGCATAGATGTGATGGAAGTCGATTTTGCGTTGGAAACAGAAATCGAGAAGGAGTCATGGATAAATCCATTCAAACAATACCTGCTAAACGGGACTTTGCTCGAAAGAAGAAGCGAAAGACGACAGGTCATTCGCAAAGCCGCGTGATATGTGATACAGGGAGGAGTAATGTATCGGAGAGGATTCTCGGTCCCTTTACTACAGTGCATTGCCCGTGATGAGACAAAGCGGGTCTTGGAGGAGGTTCACGAAGGAGAATGTGGCGACCATACTGGGGGGCAGACACTAGCAAAAAAGATCCTCCGCTACGGATACTATTGGCTAACTGTGAATCGGGATGCTGCAGATTACGCAAGAAAATGTGACAAGTGTCAAAGATATGCGAAAATTCCGAGAGCTCCACCAACAGAACTCACACAAATGGTTATTCCCTGGCCGTTTGCAATCTGGGGAATGACATAATCGGTTCTTTGCCTATATCCAAAGGTGGTGCAAAATACGCGATAGTTGCGGTCGACTATTTCACAAAATGGGCCGAGGCAGAGTCTTTAGCCACAATTACCTCCAAGAAGGTCATTAATTTCATTGTACGAAACATTATATGCTGCTTTGGCCTCCCGCGAACCATCATTACGGAGAACGGAACTCAGTTTGAAAGCAGAGAATTCAAAGATTTCTGTTTAAAGTACGGCGTTGAGAAAAAGTTCGCCGCCGTTGCTCATCCGAAAGCGAACGGACAAGTCGAGGCCGTGAACAAAATAATTAAGTCCATATTGAAGAAGCGTTTGGAAAAGGCCGGAGGCAAGTGGGTAGATGAACTCCCAACAGCGCTATGAGATTATAGAACTACCCACAAGTCCGCGACTGGCCACACTCCATTCGCATTGGCATACGGCTCGGAAGCTGTTATACCCGTGGAGCTTGAAGTTCCATCGCATCGAGTGACATATTATGATCCTAAGACGAATCGGGATCACTTGTTGGAATCACTGGACTGCATCGATGAAAAACGTGAAGAGGCTGAATTAAGGGCGGACGCATACATGCACCGAGTCAAGGATATTACGACGACAAAGTCCGCCCAAGAATCTTTAATGTGGGTGATCTCGTTTTGAAACGGGTTTTCCCGGTACCATCACGTATGAATCCTAACTGGGAAGGTCCGTATGTCGTTGAACGGAAGCTTGGAGAGGGAACATTCAAGCTAGCGACTGTTGATGGCGTGACACTCCCCCTAGCGTGGAACAGTGAACATTTACGACGTTATTATATTTAGCATGTTTCTTTTCTGTTTTAGGTGCAATTGTTTCCCATACGTTTACATTCCATTGATTCTTAGTTTCCTTTTTAGCATGTAATCGGAAGATTTAGTTTGTTTTCATTAATAAAGGCTTGAAGCCATCCTTTCTATGAATTATTGATGTTTCTGAACCTTATAGTCCGGTGACAAACAACTGAAGTTGTATTATTCTACCTGACATATGAACTCGCATAAACGACTTGAATCTCCGAGTCCCTTGAATGCGGACCGGAGTACTCTAAGTCCCCGGAGCACGAACTAGAGTATAAACGACTCGAATCTCCGAGTCCCCTGAATGCGGACCGGAGTACTCTAAGTCTTCGGAGCGCGGACTAGAGTATAAATGACTTGAATCTCCGAGTCCCCTGAATGCGGACCGGAGTACTCTAAGTCCCCGGAGGGCGGACTAGAGTATAAACAACTTGAATCTCCGAGTCCCCTGAATGCAAACCGGAGTACTCTAAGCCCCCGGAGCGCGGACTAGAGTATAAACGACTTGAATCTTCGAGTCCCCTGAATGCAGACCGGAGTACTCTAAGTCCCCGGAGCGCGGACTAGAGTATAAACGACTTGAATCTCCGAGTCCCCCGAATGCGGACCAGAGTACTCTAAGTCCCCGGAGCGCGGACTAAAGTATAAACGACTTGAATCTTCGAGTCCCCTTAATGTGGACCGGAGTACTCAAAGTCCCCGGAGCGCGGACTAGAGTATAAACGACTTGAATCTCCGAGTCCCCTGAATGCGGACCGGAGTACTCTAAGTCCCTAGAGCACGTACTAGAGTATAAACGACTTGAATCTCCGAGTCCCCTGAATGCGGACCGGAGTACTCTAAGTCCCCGGAGTGCGGACTAGAGTATGAACGACTTGAATCTCCGAGTCCCCTGAATGCGGACCGGAGTACTCTAAGTCCCCGGAGCATGGACTAGAGTATAAACGACTTGAATCTCCAAGTCCCCTGAATGCGGATCGGAGTACTCTAAGTCCCCGGAGCGCGGACTAGAGTATGAACGAATTGAATCGCCGAGTCCCTTGAATGCAGACCGGATTACTCTTAGTCCCCGGAGCGCGGATTAGAAAGTATTCTAAGTACCAAAAATGTGAAACAAGAGATGTACAATTCCAAAGAATGTCCGAACAATGTAAGAATAGATTAGGAATTTATGTAACTCATAAGAACTTGAGTTTCGACCATAGTAATGCAGAAAGCTAAAAAGCAGAAATCGTTCAAACGACAAAGAAACTAAACATTATTCAATAATCCAAAATGGGGTTATACAACCACTCCTCCAAAACTTGGAGTCAAAAATCTATCTACATAAACTACGAAAACGAAAAGTAAAAGTAGTTACATGACCTAAGAAAAATCTCGTTGAACGAGTATAGTGGCTACTTCTTCGGCTTCCTTTTCTTGTCCTCCTTTGCTTTCTCAGATGACTCCTCTCCCTCAGGCTTCCTCTTGGACTTTTTTCTCACCAAAGAAGCGGAGTCAGGAGTGGAAGGAGGAACGTCCAGTGGTTTGGATTTGCCGGGAAGAATGACTTTCAGAGGCCTATTCAGCGGGTCGGTAAATTCTAGTACTTGAGACTCGACCTTGATCTCAACCTTCTTTTTCTTCTCTTCCACGAGTCGCTCCTTCATACTCACCTTCAAAGTGTGTTCTGAGGCACCCGTGATTTCAATTTCATAACTCCCTTCAACGGGAGATGAAGTTCCAGACTTATCATCATCTAACGCCCCGATCACTTGAGCGTCAGGACCGAGAGTTACTCCTGCATGAGCAGCATCGCTTGTTTTCCCCGTCTCCTCCTTGGCGTCATCGCTCCTCGGAGTCGGTTCAGGATCAGAGCGGCCTGTATAAAAACATAAGGAATGAACATTAGAACCAATAACTGATTGCAGAAAGCGACAGATCTTTGCACTTCTAGAAGAAGAGTTTTATATCGGTTTCTTGTTGGCTTTCAGCTGTGCGCGGAGTTTCACCCTCCAGAATGGGAGATAGCACGTGAATGCCAAGACCGGAGTCTTCCGGATCGTAGCCGGCATGTTGCTCGAATGGGTCAAGTGCTGGCCTATCGGTCGATTGAGTAGAAGGAGGAGTTGCAGCCTCGGTTCCAGATGGACCAGCTTTCTTCATCTTTCTCTTTTGACGGAGGAGAGCCTTTACCAAAGAGAGCCATAGCTGCAGACAAGTCTGATGGCTCATTTCCCCTGAGGAACTCTTTCACTAAAGCCTCCTCGTCGACCTCCTCGGTGCCTGACTCCACCTTTCTAATCCTTATTAAAGTTTCCCAAGCCTCGGCCAAAGATTCAAGGTAGCCCTCGCCTAAGAAAGTCAAGTCACGGTGCATGAGTACACGGGCGTTGTATTCGACAATCAGTGGGTCGAACATACACTTGATCTCTTCTCTGTCGGCCTCTACAGCTGCTTCAAGGCGGGAGTCGATCTCCGCTGAAGCTATTCTCTTGCCCTCCTCGCGGACTTCATCCTTCATTGTCCCAACTTTAGAAAGCTCATCGTCAAGCTTTGCCTTTAAGAGACGTGTATCGACAATCTCGTTACAGTACCGTTGAGACTCCTCTTGAGCCGCTATCTTTTCTTCTCTCTCCTTAGAGAATAGCTCCTTCAACTCTTTAACCTGCAGGGCGAGTGCATTCCTTTCTTTTTTAATAGAATCATTTTCTAAAGCTAGGGCCCCACTGCGTTGGACTGCGACGTCAAGTTCTTTCTTATGAGTCGTCTCTAGACGAGCGACGGCCTCCGCAGTCTCCTTAGCACTCTGTTCTGCAGCTTCAAGTTTGGACTTGTACGAAGCGAGCTCTTCGTCCTAATTTTTGATGCTGTCTTTATCGAAGATAGCTTCGAGCTTCAAGTGTTCGATTTCTTGTTGACGCTCAACGGATACTTCCGAGACTTTTTCGACTAAATGAACGAACGCGTCATGTTGAACATAGACGTCGTTGTTGCAAGCGATGGCACTCTGCTTGACATGCCCCGGAATGTGATGAATAGCTGGGAGGAACTTCAGACCGTCGAAGAAGATTTTGGGAAATTTGGCTTTAAGATCGACCAGTTTCTCCGATATCGTTGGGTCTGCCACAGGAACTGGGGGAGGAGGTTTTGAAAGTTCAGTTCTCTTACGATGTTCCCGAGATTGTCGTGTACTTGATGAACCAGAATGTTGATCTCGGGAAACATCGGGTTGAGACCCCTTCTATGAAGATTTTTCTCTGTCTGGTATCATTTGAGGAGGGAGATTGCGAGAGTATGAAGACTGGGAATGTGATTTCTTTCGATAAGACGACTCTCGGGGACGGTTGCCACGATCTCCGTAGTCGTCCCTGTCCCGGCGTTTACCAGGGCCCGAATCCCGGCCAGGGTGGTGAAAGATGGAAGAGTCGTGTAGGCAATCAAATCCGTGGGAGCGTCCCATGTCACCTGCATAGAATGAGAATAACAACAAGTTAGAGAAGATCAGGGTGACAGTTAAGATTGAAGTGCAAAATGAAGTGCGCGTGTCCGTGTGTGTCCTAGTGTTTCCCCCCGACGGACCAGTTTCTTTACTAATTGGAGTTTTATCTCCCTGGACTTGGGCTTGAACTCCCGTACCGCCTCTAGCGGGCGAATGGAGCTTGAAGCCCTCTGGATCGTCGAAACCGTAGTTGAGTAAATCGTCAGGAATGGTAAGGTTCGACAGGACCTTCATAGAACTTTCTAAGTGCTCCGAGGAAGTTTCTTTTTCTGTTGGCATATGGGTAACTTTAGAATTTCCGCCCACATTTTTCTTCCTCAGCTTGCACGTCGATTTCTTCTCTCCCTTCGAAGGGGAAGACGACATCTCTATGTCATGAACTTCAACCGCCGGTCCCCGAGATGGACTAATATTCTCACCCTGTACTATGGGCGTCTTAGTCTCCTTAATTTCCCCCTCTTCCAGTGCATCAAGAGCATTGCGTGCTGAAGACTCAGCTTGTTTTTTCCCTTTACCAGAGCCAGGCCTGGGAATGGTGACGCCTTGAGGAAGGCTTATCCGAAGGCCTTCTGCCAACAGTCCGAGCCTTGTAAGTGACTCATTCGAAATGAGATTTCTAATGTCCCGTTCTTCGGCGGGGAGGGCTCGAATGGCATTGATGGCATCAGAATATCCACGGCCGTCAGGACGTGGGCTAATATTTGAAAAGATGGATAAAGTTCAGAAAAGGTACGGCTTCGACTAAACATGAGTAACAGACCAAGAAAAAGGCTTACTTCCTTCAACCCATCTACTCGCAAAGCCGAGAGGACATCGCACATAAAACCATTCCTGTTTATACAAGGTGAACTTGGTCCACGCCACGGTTAAGATTTGACATTTGTTATACGGCTCGAGAAACATAAATGATGGGCTATCCTTCCACTTCTTGATGCAATATATGTATCAGATATCGCCCGGAGTTGGGATCCTAGAGAAGACATTCATGAAGAGGACGCAAGTACCGTAGAGGAATGCATGGCCATTTGGGTGCAGTTGCGATGGGGCAATGTCAATATATTGCAGCACATCCCGAAGAAACAAGTTGAACGGTGGCACACTGCTAACCCAGCACATGAATTTATTACAAGCAGTGTATCCGACTGGGGGCAAGTGTGGACGATCATGCCCCGATGGAACTAGCACGTCATCAAAGGGTATTCCATGGACCGAGCATATCCAACAGAGTGTGCTTTCATTGATCTTTGAAGCATGTAAATCGATAGGGTTGTCCAAGAGAATTGCTGCCTCTAGAGCATCGAAAGCTAAGTCATGTGTAGGGGAAGTTGATGGGTTTGAAGTATCTGTGACTTCTCGTCGGGAGGACGGCCCAGGCCTGTCTGAAATCGTGGTGGAGCTAGATTTTCTAGACATCGCTGATAAGGAATGAATCTAGCAAAGTACCTGTTCGAACTATACTTAAAAAATAATCGACTTTAGACTTAACAATACGAATATTATCCCTGTGTTGTGTGTGAACTAGTGCGATCATTCAGGTGTAAATGCTGAGAAATTATAAGTCACAGAATTGATGGTATGAAGTTGAGCTTTGAACTGTCATCTTCGAAGACCGTCATCGCTGACCGTCTCCGAAAACCAACATTGCAATGTTTTCAATCATTGAACTCGGACATTGGCACTGCATGTTAAAAGCTTTAGTCTGTTTTTATTGATTTAAGTTCAGGCTTGTGATTATTGAAACTAGGAAGTTATCAGTCCAGATTAGGTCGATACGCTGGTATGCTTAAGTCCTTGTCCTTGTGTTTGATGTTTGATTAGGCAAGGTGAATAGGGCTTCGGTCAAAAGTTCTGTTCGGTCAAAAGTATGTTTGGCTTAAAGTTCTATTCGGCTTAAAATTCTGTTCGACTTAGAGTTCTGTTCGGCTTAAGTTATGTTCGGTCAAAAGTTTGTTCGGCTTAGATTCTGTTCGGCTTAGATTCTGTTCGGCTTAAGTTCTATTCGGCTTAAGTTTTGTTCGGCTTAGATTCTATTCGGCTTAAGTTCTGTCCGGCTTAAGTTCTGTTCGGCTTAAGTTCTGTTCGGCTTAGATTTTGATCGGCTTAAAGTCTGTTCGGCTTAAAGTCTGTTCGGCTTAAAGTTCTGTTCGGCTTAGATTCTGATCGGCTTAAAGTCTGTTCGGCTTAAAGTCTGTTCGGCTTAAAGTTCTGTTCGGCTTAAAATTCTGTTCGACTTAGAGTTCTGTTCGGCTTAAGTTCTGTTCGGTCAAAAGTCTGTTCGGCTTAGATTCTGTTCGGCTTAGGTTCTGTTCGGCTTAGATTCTGTTCGGCTTAAGTTCTGTTCGGCTTAAGTTCTGTTCGACTTAAGTTCTGTTCGGCTTAGATTCTGATCGGCTTAAAATATGTTCGGCTTAAGTTTTGTTCGGCTTAGATTCTGTTTGGCTTAAGTTCTGTTCGGCTTAGATTCTGTTCGGCTTTAATTATGTCTGGCTTGAAAACGAGTGTACGCAGCAAGTCATGCCGAGCCGATTCGCTCGGCCTTCTGCTCTTAACATCACTTCTCCTTTTTTCCTCCATCTCTCCCGTCCAGCATGACTAAGTCTTTCGGCAAGCCGTGTCAAACCACGGTCATGCCGGTCCACTTCACTAGGCCTTACCTCCAATTCATCACCCACACGCCTCTTACTTCCCTTAATCTACGAAGAATTTACGAGTTCGAGTTTTGTGTTACGCTTCCTAATTCGAGAAAATGATCGAGAGTTTCTTACCGAAGGAAACGGCAGGAGCTTGGAGATCTGTGGACTTAAGATTGACAGAGTGTTCGAGCTTAACTTGAAGAGAGCTTGTTGGATTAGAGGTAAGAAGGAAAGATTGTAGGAGATGAATAAAATTTAAGGGAGGTAAGTTATTTTTCTTGGAGGGTCGCGGAGGTAAAAGGTGAAAAAGAGAGGAAGAAGAAGAATGCCAGCTTTTATAGGATAGGAGAGGAAGTCGAAAAGACTATGACCGGTAGAACCGGTCAGAACGACATTGTTCGGCATCGGCTATGCCGTTCAGCATCCAGGGTGCTTGGTTTGAAACAAAGCACGGTGGATTCGTGACTCAAAGCACATCACGTTTAACCACATGATGCACTTTTGGGGGGCAAGTGTTACCTGAAGGTTTGACCAGGTAACTAGGCACTCGGCACTGAATAACGTTCGGCATTAAGAGACGTTCGATATTGTATATCGTTCGGCATTCTAGAGCGTTCGGCATGGCAGAAGCATTTGGCGTACCTGGATCATTCGGCATGGCAGAACATTCGATATACGGAGTTGTTCGGCATCTAGAGATGTTTGACATCAGTCTGATCGGCATCAATGGTTCGGCATCAGTCTGGTCGGCATCAATGGTTCGGCATAAGTCTGTTCGGCATCGATGGTTCGGCATCAGTCTGTTCCACATCAATGGTTCGGCATCAGTCTGATCGGCATCAATGGTTCGGCATCAGTCTGGTTGGCATCAATGGTTCGGTATCAGTCTGGTCGGCATCAATGGTTCGGCATCAGTCTGGTCGACATCGATGGTTCGGCATCAGTCTGGTCGGCATCGATGGTTCGGCATCAGTCTGGTTGGCATCGATGGTTCGACATCAGTCAATGGTTCGGCACCCAGAACTCACTCTTTCTGGGCTGAGGTAATCGGCTGCCAGGCCTACCAGGGGAGTCCAACCCATCTTTGTCTATAAATAGAGAGACAAGGGCACAGTGAAAATGACCTTTTTTTGGAGAACACTGGGGAGACTCTACCGCTTTCAAGACTCACTCTTTTTACTTAGCAACTGTATTCGAGTAGTTGTTGAACGGATTGTATATGTAATCAGTTATCAAGTAAAGCAATAAAAGATTAACCTCAAAGTGGACGTGGCAATTACACTGAACCACTATAAATCTGGTGTTCTCGTCTTTGCATTAAATTTAGCATATTGTTCTCTGTTTAAACTTACTTTCTTCATTTATCTCTCTACCCAAACTTTCTCAACGAGGTTAGTGACCAATTTTGGTGCTAACAGCAAGTACCAGTTAAAACACGTAAAAAATGAGATAGAAAAAATATCTTTCCATCAACTTTCTAACACCGACCAAAACCACTTTCTATTTCTATCTTTACATCTTCTTCTTCCCTCTACATTTCTAGAAATTCTCTCATGGCGGCTAAAATAATTGTCTTTTCCTTCTCGATAAGTTTAGTTCCATCTTCATCAGTACCTCTACCTCTTCTCTCTTGGCTTCATTGAGTATTTTCCCTTTGATTCTTTTCAACCATAACTGTATGTGCATCTTAGCTAAGTCAAGGATTAGTTTTTCACTTTCTTTTATATTCCTAAAAATCCTATTGTTACGCTCCTTCAAAACATGCCATAGTACAATCATTGCTGCTATACAATCGACTTTGCCCATAAGATTTGACACATTCCAACATTGCTTTAGGTATAAGATTTCATATTTTAACTCTTTAAACGGTCGTCATTAGTTAGCTTTAATATGAAGTTCTTCTATATAGATCTACTAAATTCACATTCAAAAAACACAATTTTTTAGTACTAACATCACATTTGTATAACATGTTCTTCGTAGCTAGTCTCCTCATGGTTGCTTTATAAGTCATGAAGGCCTTTTTTGGAATGCATGCCCTATTGTAACACCCTATGAGATGAACAGTAATCAATTAAAAATAATTAACACGTAATTATAAGACTCAAAAAAGGAATTTGAGCAAACATCCGAGTTTGGCCACAAATCTTGCACCATTGTGTTCGTGGCGATTTTTCAAGGAACTTTCATATATAAATTTTTCCAATCGGAGTTCAAACAAAGAAGCTATGAGCATTTGAAGTTTTCGAATCGAAAATAATAAAAAGGAAATAAATAATAATAAATGCATGGAACCCAACAGTTAACCCTGTCCTTGGGCTGGTTAATTGCTAGCCATCGATCGCCTATAGGGGAGCGGTCATCCGGTTAGTATGGCGGCGTCTAGGGTTGAACCTCAGCCTAATGGCCTGGATTTAATTAATATTAATCGAAAAGATAGAATTGATTCAAATGTCTATAAGTACAGACCTAGCCCCTCACTTTTCTTTTCATATTTTTTGATCAGAGCAGTGAAGCTCTGTTAATTTCCCTTCTCCACTATTTCCAGAAATTATATATATATATATATATATATATATATATATATCAGAGAAAGTGAAGAAGAGAAGGAGTGAATCAATTCTACCAAAAAGGTAAGTTCCATAATTATAAATCTATATCCCTTTTAATTCAAATCTCCTCTCAGCTTTGTAATTCTAATGAGTATGTACATATCTTTTTTCTGATGAAAGAGTGATCCTCAAAAGAGGATAGCACTCATAATTATATTAACGAAATACCAAAAAATCATACAAGAGTCTATGAAAAGAAATACATATAAATATAAGATCAGCACATAGATGATCAAAAAATAGGAAAAGCAAATGCAATTTTTTTTTTACATTTATTTCTAGTTACTTGAACTGCAATTAAATATACTAACTAGGCGAAACTCCAAAAAATGTATGTATATACCTTATTATACATAATTTTGAAATAAGAAGGAAAAAGGAGTCAATTAGAGGGATGAATTCGGACTTGGAGATATGGAAAGCTAGAAAAATAAGAGGGAAATTAAACGACTTATATATAACACTGAATTTTATATTGTTGAATTTTATTTAATTATTATGCCTATACAAGATCTGTTGAGTTGTTAGGTTAAAATGAATGTATTCAATTGAAATATCGCATAGGTATACTGTAAGTTATGTATTTGGAATGAAATGGTGTGTGTGTGTGTATCATAATTTGGAAATTTGAAAACCAGTCCCTAAAATTTTTAAAAGTAGAATGTTAGCAAGATTGTGAGGTTTATTCTGGATTTATGAAAATTGGGTTGAAATTGTTTAGTACTCATTTGAATTGCCCTAATTTGATTTGGAATATAAATTTCTACGTTTTAATTTATTGGAAGAGTTGAGGGTACAATTTAATTGTATCTATTTCTGTGTAAATTTTTGTAAATTACCTAATTCCACAACTATGTATAAAAAATGTGTCATTTGGAATAATAAGAAATATACCAAAATGAAAGAGATGTGTAAAGTACGAAAGTTCTTCTTCGTAGTTTGCACTGTTCATTTCAATAAAAAAAGAGAGGAAATTCCTTGTAATTTCACAAGGAGCAGTAAAAATCCCCTTCTAGTTAGTTTATAGAAAGTTATAATAGTAATTCTTTTTGGATGCTCCAATATATTAAAATATGGAAATGAATGTTCTTTACAGAATGTAAATATAAGTGTATATTCTGGAATTCCTAAGTGTAGGAATTAATTAGGTAAAAATAGGAATACACACACACGCGCGTATAACCATGCTTACCAATTAAAAATATAAATATACGTAAAGTAATGAATAAAGCGTAATAATTAAATATACATCAGTACTCGTATTGGTTATAATTAGGACAACTAAATATTAATAGCGTAGTAAATCATAGGGCCCGTTGGATTGCAATGGAAAAGAGGTAGTAACTCCAAAAATTATTAACAATGATTGTAAATTTAGTCGGTAATTAGTATGTAGTTGATAGGGAGTTAAAGAAATTAAATTGGGACATGAATGCATTTAATGGGATTGATTGTAGAATTTAAGATGATATTTATGGGATAATGGAATAGGCATAAAAAGTTGAATTGGAAACGAATAAATAAATGTCACTAGTGATTAACCATTTTGAATATTAATGATCATTTATTTCGGACAATTGACATTTATGGGACATAAGAAGGAAATGTAGAGTATAGGAAATAAACCTATAAGATAGGAATAGATTCGTAGCAAATAAGTAATTTAATACTAATAAATAAACTTAGGGAGTAGTATAATTTCCATAGTGGAAATTGCATGGCCTCAATAATACGTTTAGGACGAGTGTAAATTAGTGGGCTTAGCCTAATATTTAGGTTTAGGAAAAATAGCTTAGTTTAGTTTGGATTGGGATACGAGGTCAATAGAGTTATACAGCAGAACTCCACCCTTCACCTAGAAGGCTACCAGTAGTTGTGTATACGTACTACTGATGTGGGACATCTTCAAATATAGGACTCGTGGGGAAGGGTTATACGTCCGCATATAAGTATAGGAAAATATATCAAGGGTTCACCTTGGATTTTGAAGTATTAAATGGCTCGGTACCTTTTAGGGATGTCAATGGGTATACTTTGGAATGGAAGGTAATAAGTGGTCATTGGGTTTACCTCCTTCCTATATAAGAAGTCTTAAATAGCCTATGACGGGACCTAACAGGGAAATGGGGTACGCATCATTTCTAACAAGAGGTGTTAAGTAATTAGAATAGGCATTTTCCTTGACTTATATTAGGTAAGCCAAAACGGATTTCGATTGTGAGGGTCGGCGGACTATGTCGGTGTTTTTAATAAACTGGTATTTAAAAGTAGGACTGGCATATAGGCTTGGACTACCAATGGTCCTATAACACTCCATAATTTGGCGTTAGTTATTTAATTAGTTAGTTAGCTAATTAATTAGATTCCGAAAATGGAACTTGTGCAAACGATGGAATTTCACTACGAAACTTGCACCATTACATTCGTGGAGAAATTCAAGCAACTTTTATATTCGAAGTTTTGTGATCAGAGTCCAAACAAAGAAGTTATGGACGAAAAACAAATTCGAAATGAAAATAAATAAATAAGAAAAATTAACATTTTAATTAATTAGCTGGGGCCCACAAGTTAACCTGCATATTGGAGCAGTCGACACCTAGGAAGAGGGGCAGTCGACCGCTTTATGTGTGGTAGCTCCAGTAAACCTAGGCCATGTACACTCCGGATTTAATATATTTCGATCTAACGGTTATAATTCATTCTAGTGCCTATAAATTCAGGCCTAGCCCTCCCTTCTCTTCTTATATTTTCGGTAAGCAGTAGCGAAGCACTGCCGTTTCTTATTCTCCACTTTCTTTCTAAATTACAAAAATAAGATATTTATATGTATATTCATACAAATTAGAGAAGAATAGAAATCTAATGAAAAGGAGAAGAGAAGAGAATCAACTATACGCATATTTGAGGTAATTTATATATTTGCATCTATTTTCTCTCTCAATCTCAAATCTCTTGTCAGAACTGTAATTCTAATATATGCATATACCCTTTTATATATATATCTCTTAGATTAAAAAGGATCTATAGATGAATCAAAGGTTCTACTTTAGATCTGAAGAGTTAGATCGCTTTTAAAAGGTGAGTCGAAAATTTTATAGATTGTTATAATATGAAAATTATGCCATTGGTGTTTATTTAATTTTCATTCCTAACTGGATAATTGTATATGAGTTGTAGGCAATAAATTGAATATAATCTGAGTATATTAAATATCGCCTACATATCCTATTTATGAATTGATTTAGAATTCCTGATTAGGAAATCAGTCCCAAAAGTATGAATTTAGAATATTGATTTAAATAAAATTTATTGCAGACCTGAAAGAGGTATAATAATGTTATAAATTTGGGTTATTACTCTAATATTGTTGGAATGTAAACTTATTTATGTTTGGAATTGTTGGAATTTAGATCCGTTTAATATTTGTAAATTAGTTTGATTTCTTTCCCTTTTAGAAAATAATACAGCGTTTGATCTAACAAGGAATAAATGCAAATAAAAAGAGAAAGCGATGTGTAAAGTATGAATTAATTGTAGCTTACACTGTCTATTTCAGTAATAAAAAGAAATGATTATTCCTTGTAATTTCAAATGATGTAACCTTTTATATTTTAAGGTTAAATCTTCTGTTTTGGACTAATTTATGGAAATTATAGCGCATAATCTTTTTAGATAGGATTCCAATAATTCAACATGAAAAAGGATATTTTAGTAAAGATATATCAGTAGAATATATTCGATAAAAATAGATATTGTACGTAATTTATTACGCTTTTAATAATTAAATAAGAAGCTAATAACAACGCTTACATGTAATATTTGCATTTAGGATAATTAATTATTGAGAAAGGCATTTAAAAGGTTATAACTCCAAGAAATGGAAAATAAATGGTAATAAATATGGGAGTTGCAATAATTTGATAGGGTAAATGGATTAATGGGACTGATAAAAATGGAATAGATATAAAAAGGTTACTAATTTGAAATTAATAATCATACATAAATGTCTTAGGAAATGCCTGTTAGGATTTAATGGAGAAATTGAAATCTATGGGCATTAAAAGGGGATATATGAAGAGATAAGTGTTTAAGGTAAATCTTATTACCTTAAATAAAAAGGGAACTAGTAAGTTAAGTCCAATATCTACCTAAGATAATATAGGTAAAGACTTAGGATAGTTAATTGGACTTAGTAGGTTAGTGATGCGAGGTCAGTAGAGTCACTCGATGGAATACTACCCTTCACTATGAGGCTACCAACAGTCGGGTGCACTTACTACTGATATGAGACGCAAATAATCATAGGATCCACGACGATGTGAGAGATTGGGCATGCTTTCTTATTGAAAAGTATTAAATGGTTCAAATTTGGAATTAGGAGCGGTGAGGGATATCTCCATAGGGATTCGCTTCTGGTTTGAGGTATTAAGTGGTTGTAGGGTCTGCCTCTATCCTAAATGGAAGTATTAAGTAACCTAGTGAAATTCCAAATAAATAAGAATGTCTCTAAAAGGGTTTGCTTCAATGGTGAGGTATTAAGTGGATGTTGGGCCTACCTTCCTACCGAAAGAAGTAACCTAATGAGATTCCATATTTATAATTAAGAGTGATAGTGGATATCTCGGGAAGGGTTCACTTCAGGTTTGGGGTATTATGCTTGTCAGCTAGATAGTACCAGTGAGGAGTCCTCCTTGGGGTTAGGTATTAAATGACAAAGGCCTACCTATAAATAGGTGTTAAATGGTAAGGGGTCTGCTTAGTCTTTATTAATGTGGTATTTAGTGGCTTGGGTATAGTCTCTCATATTGCTAAGGCCGTAATAATATTAGTACCGGTGAGGAGTCTGCTAGGGGATAGGTAATAAGTGATGGGGCCTGCCTAGAATATAGTTATTAAATGATTAAAAGTCCACATAGTCCCTTTTAAAGGTATTAAGCGGCTTGGGTACTGTTTATTACATGGCTACGATTTTATCGGCGATAGTTGCGGTAATAGTTAGATATTAAATGTTAGAGCCTTAAATAGTGGTTAGAGGTCTTTGTAGCTAGGACCCACCAACCAATGCCAACTTTGTTAGGAAACTACCTTGAGAATAGGTCTTAAATGATGGGGTCTATCTTGATTTAGGTCTTAAATGATGGGGCTACCTTAATTGAGGTCTTTTATGGAAGAGTCTGCCTATTCTCTTTTAAAAGTATTATAGAATCCCGCTTCATATTTAGAAGTATTAAGTGGAAAATGGGTTTGGAAGTATTGGGTGGTTGATAAGGCTTCATAGGTATTCTGTACCTTAGGAAGGGGTAAGTAAGTAATTGTGCGTGTAATGCAAGGTTAGATTAGAATTGCTAACCTTAATGGGCATAACTATTAAATGGATACCAATCAATATAAATTTATGTTATGGACATTTTATAGATTTTCCAGTCACCAGAACGTTGTTCTGATCCCATCCTCATTACAACCCATAGGATAGATTTAGAGGAACTGGTCACTGGAGCTGGATGTGCTTTATTGTTGGAAAATTCTTCTTTTCCCTCATGCTCGATGCTGATATGACAATCTGCTATCCAATTAAACCATTAATTCCAAGATAATAGTCATAGTCAGTATTCTTATCCTATTATTGTTTCCACTGTGAATTTAGATTTCTACTAATATCTGATAATGCTCACACTAATTTGCAGGTACTAGATCCAACGATCTGTGCTTTGATGGACTTGGGTTTCAATTTTTGTCGAAATTTAGACTCATTAAGGTACGGGTTGTTACATTTAGTATTAGTGCCTAGGTTAGTAGATCAGAGGAATTAGGATAAACCGAAAGAATATATTCGTACTTTTTTTCTAATGATATTATATTTTTACACTAGATTCTAAGAGTTCCAACTATAGAAGTAGTTGCAGTTCTACTTCAAAGAAATGGACAAAGCAAATGGATTGGAAATATCTTAGAGCTAAGATTTTCAAGTCGACTCCGAAGTACCCCACGGAGTGCTGGCGATGCATAAAGCGCTGTTGATAAAGAGCATGAGTACGACATATGGTAGAATCTCGGAGACTGGAGGTGTTCGACTTGATGGTTGAGATTCTAGCTGCCTTGTGATTTTGGATTTTGAGTTCCAGTTGGAGACACACATTTATTCTAGATGAGTGGAAAATTAGAGTCTGTATGTCGCAATTGTCCGAAAGCAAGTTTTTGCTGGGGTGCATTCATTGATCACCTCTTAAATGGGAAAACAGATTTTTATTTGAATAATTAACGTCAATTCCTTAGTTTAAAACCTGTGAGAAAATTTTATACGTATATTTTAGAAATGCCTTAGATTTTGGAAAAAGGCTTTTCAAAGGTTTTCTTTTTCCAAATATTTATTTTGGAAATTTTGTTTTGGGAAAGTTTTGAAATTTTATTTTTCAATGAAATATGTATACTGCTAGGTTGGTTGTGTTAAGAAATTTTTTATTTTATAAAGGATTAATTTTTGAAATCCCTAAATAGTTATATGTACATATCAGTAAAAGCTTGTTTTTGATTTTTGGCAAGGAAATAGTTTTCCAATTTAGAAAATTTGTTTTTTTTAAAAAGGTTTTTGGAAACCCTGAAATATTTATATACGTATAAGTTTGATTTTTAAAGGGAAGCTTTGGTATGAAATAGTTTCTATTATTCTGAAACAAGTATAAAGGAGCATATATTTAGCTCAGTGGTTTTCCGGTTTATAAAATCGAGGATTTTAGATTTTCTCTCTTTAAGGTACGGACAAAATAAGAATGACGTTCAATTTTGTCGAGATATGTAGTTTGAAGTGGTGTTGTATCTACTAGCTATTGGAAAAAAATATTTCCATGCGAAGTAGGCCGGAAATGGTAGTTGGAATTTTTTGGGTTTTTGGAATTGTTGTAGGTCGCAGCAGTTTTGTTGGGACTACTGTGAATTGTTGGAGCATGGTTTGGGACTAGGCGGTAGGCTTTGACGCTATCGTGATGAGGACATGAATTTTTTGGATCATATCGAATCGAAGGAGACGGCACAAAACGATTATTATTATTTATTCCGACCCTAATTGGGTCTAAGTTCAATTAACTGCCAAAGCCCGTCAAACGGTTGACCATCTAGCAGCAAACCTATAGTGGTCTGCCAGTCAACGAGTTTTAGCACAACTTGAATCTGGAATAGGACTATAAAAGTATTCCCTATGTTGCCTTCTTTCATTCCTCCTTCCTCAACAAGCCGAACCCAATCTCTATCCTCCTCCTCATCGATGGTAAGCCTCTCTCTTCCGTTCTCCCCAGGCACTGCCGTTTTTTTCGAGAAGCAGCAGCCTCGCCTCCCCCTCGTGCTGGTTATGCACATTAGATCTCTCTCCATCACCACTCTAGATCTAAACCCTATTCCCTCCAACCACTTCTTAGCTCAAGACACCCTTCCGCACTATCGGTTTTTTTTTGTACCATTATGGTCTCAACTCTGAAGTGGCCACTTGGCTGGACAAAAATGAGCAGAAGGTTTCACCACTTTTGGGTTAGGAGAGCTATTCGTCGCGATAGGATTTGCACAGATCCTCTACTTCGAGACTTTTGAGTAAGAATGTTATCCATGTTGCATAGGATTTTTTGATGGAGGCAATAGTTTGATTCGATTGGAGGTGAAGGGTGTCTTGATTTAGCTGACTAGTGATGGTTTCACTGAGATTTTGGAGGCCTTTGTGAAGGATGTAGACTTGGATGGTTTTGAATTGATCGACTCAAAGATTTTGTAGCAGATCTTTTCAGCTACGTCCGACTGCCCGTTGGATTATGTGCTTCATCCACCACAACATCATCCCTAAGATGGGAAGTTACGATTGGATTTATTCCATGGTGCGGAAGACCACCTATGTTTGTATTGGCAACATCGTCATCAATTGAACCCGCACCTTTTTGATTCGATTTGTTATTAGCACTCCACAGAGTCACTTTTCGTATTTTCATGTACCCACTCTCATCTTTAGGTAATACAGATGAATCTCTGTAGAGAGGTAGCTTAGTAGAAGGTTCCTTCTGCCATCATTAGATCCTTCCTTAGAAAGATGGAAATTTTGAAGCCATCGGCAACACCAGCGCCAGCGGCATGAGATTGGGTGTATAATTGTCATGCTATGACTATTTAAGGGTCACAACAATGAATCGAGCTCCAGCCGCGGAGCAAGGCATCTTATAGTCTGTAGGCATTATTTTAGGATTTATAGTGTTGTATTTTCTCTTCAGCATTTGTTCTTTTCTTTTAGGTTTTTAGGTTGTAACGTTAGTTGTCTCTTGTAAAAGCCATACACAATATTGTGAGTTTCTATTTATTTACTATGTTATTGTTTTTGGACATGTGAATCACTCATATATATGCATAGTAAAGAAGCAGTATAAATATGGAAATCTTATAAAGACACTTGACTAACAGTAAATGCAATATAAGACTGGAAGTTTAGAATAGTTGGAAATTTTAGCAAGGATCATGATAAAGTTGTTTTGATATCGCGGGTTATTGCTCGTGCTTCTTAAAATCTAATTTTTTTGAATAATAGATGTGTTGACATTTTTATTTTATGTAAGATGTCAAGTTTTATAGGTGAAGGTTAGTTGTAGAATTTTGAAATTTGGTTTATGCATTTAGCGCATAACCAACTTCTGACTACGCTGAAGTGTGGCTTGATTTATCAAAATTTTTGAGAAGGAAAATATTTTGAAAATTTATACCTTTATTCGAAAAGTTCCCTTTTGAAAAAATAGATTTTGCGTTTTATTTTTTTTGACTCTTAAATGATTATTTTAGAGTTTTGTTTGGAAATTTATTCAAGAGAAAATGTGCGTCTAAATTTTTTAGGAATTTATTTTCCAAATGACGTACGAATTTGAAAAGTGAAAAAGATTTATGTAAAAATTTGATTTTGAAGGTCACATACTAAGCGTATAGAAGACAAATAGAGCTAGAATTTGCAAATTTAACACTGCATTAGGGTCGACGATGCGATAAATGCAAGCGGTAATAAGGGAAAAGCTGTTTTAGCCTTGAAATTTCTATTTCCATACCTTGTCGAAGATGCACACGAACCTATTTTTAACTTAATTCCGTTTTAGAGCTTGAAAATAAGCCTTCTTATGCATTTTGTGCATGGAAAATTTGGAGTAGATCCGGGGCAGTGAGGAAATTTCCACTGTACTACGGGAATAGGAAGATTATAGAGTAGTTAGAATGATAATTTCTCCATCTAAATTCCTTTTTCGGCATAGGAGTAATGTTTAGAAAGTAATTTTTCGATGCGTTAGATTATTAGATGGTAGGGACTGGATGAAAAATTAGTTGCTTCATACTTCTATTCATTGGAATATAGGGTTTTAGGTTGAAAACATTTTTTAAAAAGCTGCAGACATATAGAACTGCCAGTATATATGTAGGTTGTTTGCACCTTTTTCCAAAAATGTTTTCAAAAGAAAATGCATTCATATAGGAGGGTCCGATTTAGAATGATTCGACATATATATTTTCTGTGTGGTGATACAGTAATACACCATGCACTTGTGCATGTTTGGATGGTTCACTCATTGGATGTGTAGTTTAGGGTATTTGGAAGCCAAAACCATGACTTAGTCATTGGTGAAATTTCGAAGACAAAATTCTTTTTAAGGGGGGAAGAATGTAACACCCTGTAATTTGGCGTTAGTTATTTAGTTAGTTTGTTAATTAATTAGGCTCTGAAAATGTAATTTATGGAAATGATAGAATTTAACCACAAAACTTGCACCATTGTTGTCGTCGCGAAATTCTGAGCAATTTTCATATTTGGAGTTTTGCGATCGGAGTCCAAAAGAAGAAGTTACAAACGAAAAATGAATTCAGAACGAAAATAAATAAGAAAAATTAACATTTTAAATTATTTAGCTAGGGCCCATAGTCAACACGCATATTGAAGTAGTCGACCAGGGGCGGTTGACCCCTAGGAAGGGAGTGATCAATCGCTTCATGCATGGCGGCTCCAGTAAACCTAGGCCCTGTACGACCCGAATTTAATATATTTTGATATGATAGTTATGGTTCATTCTAGAGCCTACAAATTCAGGCTTAGCTCCCTTCCCTTCTCATATTTTTCTAGAGGCATTAGCGAAGCATTGTGATTTCTTATTCTCCACTTTCTTTCTAAATTATAAAAATAAAAATTTTATATCTATATTCATACAAATTGGAGAAGAATATAAATCCAATGAAAAAGAGATGAGAGGAGAAACAATTATACACGTATTTAATGTAATTTGTACATTTCTATCTATTTTCTCTCCCAATCTCAAATCTCTTCTCAGATTTGTAATTCTAATGTAGGTATATACCCTTTTATACATATCACTTGGATTAAAAGGATCTGGAGATGAATCTGGATTAAAAGGATCTGGAGATGAATAAAAGGTTCTACTCCAGATCTGATGATTTGGATCGCTTTTAAAAGGTGAGTGGAAAATTTTATAGAATCTTATAATGTGAAATTTTTTCCATTGGTATTTATTTGATTTTTATCCTAACTGGATAAGTGTATACGAGTTGTAGGCAACAAATTGAATATAATCTAAGTATAATAAATATCGCCTACATATTCTTATTTATTAATTGATTTAGAATTGTTTACAATCTGATTAGGAAATCAGTCCCAAAAGTAAGAATTTATAATATTGATTTGAATGAAATTGATTCTTGATATGAAATAAGTTGTATAATAATGTAATAAATTTGGATTATTACCCTAATATTGTTGGAATGTAAACTTTTCTATGTTTGGAATTGTTGGAATTTGATCCGTTTAATATTTGTAAATTATTTTGAATTTTTCCCTTTTAGAAAAACATACAGCATTTGATCTAACAAGAAATAGATTCAAATAAAAAGAGAGAGAGATGTGTAGAGTATGAATTCATTATAGTTTACACTGTCTATTTCACTAATAAAAAGAATTGATTATTCCTCGTAATTTCAAATAATGTAATCTTTTATATTTTAAGGTTAAATCTTCTGTTTAGGACTAATTTATGGAAATTATAGCGCATAATCTTTTTATATAGGATTCCAAAAATTAAACATGAAAAAGGATATTTTAGGGAAGATGTATCAATAGAATATATTCGATAAAAGTAGATATCTGCATGTAATTTACTGCGCTTATAATAATTAAATAAAAAGATAATAACAACGCTTACATGTAATATTCACGTTTAGGATAATTAATTTATGGGAGAGGAATTTAAAAGGTTGTAACTCCAATAAATGAAAAATAAATGGTAATAAATATAGGAGTTATAATAATTTGATTGGGTAAATAGATTAGTGGAACCAATAAAAATGGAGTAGATATAAAAGGTTACTAATTTGTAATTAGCAATCATACATAAATGTCTTAGGAAATGTCCTTTAGGATTTTATGGAAAAATTGACATTTATGAGCATTAAAAGAGGATTTATAGGTAGATAAGTATTTAAGGTAAATCTTATTGCCTTAAATAAAATGGAAATTAGTAAGCTAATTTCAGTGTTTATCTAAGATAATATAAGTAAAGGCTTAAGATGATTAATTAGACTTAGTAGGTTAGTGATGCGTGGTCAGTAGTGTCATTCGATGGAAGACTGCTCTTCCCAAGCTACCAGTAGTCGAGTGCACTTACTACTGATGTGAAACATCACTAATCTTAGGACCCGCGTCGAGGTAAGAGATTGGGCATGCTTTCTTAATTGAAAATATTAAATGGTCCAAATTTGGAATTAGGAGCGGTGAGGGATATCTCCATACGGATTTGCTTCTGGTTTGAGGTATTAAATGGCTGTAGGGTCACCTCCCTTCAAAAATGAAGTATTAAGTAATCTAGTGAGATTCCAAATAAATAAGGATGTCTCTAAAAGGGTTTACTTCAGTGTTGAGGTATTAAGTGGCTACAGGGCCTGCCTCCCTACCGAAAGAAGTAACTTAATAAGTTCTGTATTTATATTTAAGAGTAATGGTGGATATCTCAGGAAGGGTTCGCTTACCTATAAATAGGTGATAAATGGTAAGGGGTCTACTCAGTCCTTATTAATGAGGTATTAAGTGGCTTGGGTACAGTCTCTTATATTGCTAAGGCCGTAATAATGATAGTACCAATGAGGAGTTTGCTTGGGGATATGTACTAAGTAATGGTGACCTGCCTAGAATTTAGGTATTAAATGGTTAGAAATCCGCTTAGTCCTTTTTAAAGGTATTAAGTGGTTTGGGTACTGTTTATTAAATGGCTATGATTTTATCGGTGATAAATGCAGTAATAGTTGGACATTAAATATTGGAAGCCTTAAATAGTGGTTAGAGGTTTTGTAGCTAGGACCCACCGACCATTGACAACATTGTTAGGAAATCACCTTGTGAATAGGTCTTAAATGACGTGGTCTACCTTGATTTAGGTCTTAAATGAAGGGCTCTACCTTAATTGAGGTCTTAAATGGAAGTGTCTGACTATTTTTCTTTTAAAAGTATTATAGAAGCCCGCTTCTTATTTAGAAGTATTATATCGAAAATGGGTTTGGAAGTATTGGGTGGTTAATAAGGCTTCATCAGTATTTTGTACCTTGAGAAGGGTAAGTAGGTAATCGTGTGTGCAATGCAAGGTTAGATTAGAATTTCTAATCTTAAAGGGCATAACTATTAAATGGAAACCAATCGGTATAAACTTATGTTATGGATAGTTTATAGATATTCCAATCACCAGAACGTTGTTCTGACCCCCTCCTCATTACAACTCACATGATAGATTTAGAGGAACATGTCATTGGAGCTGGATGTGTTTTGTTGTTGGTAATGTCTTTTCTCTCATGCTCGATGTTGATGTGAAAATCTTCTATCCAAGGAGTGCCATTAACTCCAAGGTAGTAGTCATAGTCAGTATTCTTATCCTATTATTGTTTCCGCTATGAGTTTTGATTTCTACCAATCTCTGATAATGCTCATGCTTATTTGCAGGTACCAAATTGAATGATTTGTTCTTTGATGGATTTGGGTTTTGATTTTTGTCGAAATTTAGGCCCATTAAGGTATGGGTTGTTATAGGTCTCGGGTAGTTGTTAGCAAAGACTTGGGTTATGCCCTAATGGATTTTGCTTCCTATCAGTGTAGAATCTGTATGGGATATGCATAGACCTTAAAGTTTTATTAATTGTTTGTTTACCAGAGGTGTGCTATTTAACTCATAGATAAGCCCTTGAGATGCGTTATTAATATGGCTAATTAAATTATAAAACCGTATATAAGGGTTAACGGCTTTGTAGCTACGCCCGGTTGACTAGCAATTACATTTACTAAGGGCTCGCTTTGGGGTTAAGGTACTAAATAGCAGTTGGGTCTTGTGACAACCTGCACCCCTTGACACTCCAATCAAAATCCTTGGCTGACTTTGGAATGTGCATCGGTGCCAAGAAGTACGAGCTATTGGGTTTTATAACATTATAGAGACTAAAATATACACATATGATCTAAGATATACTTCACTTTCAGAACTCACAGTGGAATGGAAAAAAAATATTGAAAATATCCATCTCAAAAAATATCGTAAAGCACAGTTTTAGAAAAACAATATGTAGTCAAATATATAGTACGTAGAAATACCACTCAAAGTCTGATAAAAGAAATACTAGTACTGATAAGATAAACAATTACATGGAGAGTAAATAAAGAATAAGCAACTCCTATGACGAGCTCGCCTCTCCACGTACTGAAATCGGGCCAATTCACCTGCAGCCTTGCTCTCCTGCGATGGGGAAAGAAAGGAAACGTGTGGGTTAGACATGTGAACGAGTACATGTTTAATATATAGAGATCGTGTGCAATTAACTTTAATTCTACCCTATATGACCTAGGGTGTCCTACAAGTGTTTGTCCATTCCAATGGTCCATTTCATAAGGGTTTTTATCCAATACACACCTACACAACTGCTTGTACAGACTACTACAAGGATCGAACCTCAATAACTAATGATCTGTCACCGCTCCTAGAGCTACTAAGTATGAAAACTCATCCACTAGGCTGCTAAATAAGAAAACATCGATGCTAGGCTACTAAATATGGAAACAATGCCGCTATGCTACTAAATATGGAAACATCGCCACTAGGCTACTAAATATGAAAACACCGCCACTAGGGCTACTTGGGAATAAATTTCTCATAATTATGACTAGACGTAACCCAACTACACATCGAGGGGGAGGCTGTAATGCCGACTCACTGGAGTACCTCATCGTCTGCATCCATGTCCACCTCTTGATCGTAGTATGTGCCTCTTATTGCAGGCACCAGGATCCATCAACAACACAGTATCATGCTGTGTTAGAATCATGAATACCAAGAAGTCTCATTGTGACAGGCCAACACACATCATTAGGTATATGTTAGTGCTGCACGTCCACTATGGAACCTCCTGCGAGTGCCATTTGCGACAGAATTGCCCCCAATCGAATAATCGGCCCTTCCTTTGGGTAAAGTACCATTACCCAATTCCACAACGTCCTAGCGTCACCTCATTAGGAACTAACTTCCCTACTAGCTTTGACATCCACACATATGTATACAATACACATATACATACAATTAATAATTTTTATAAATTTACTATTAACCTGTGCCTTAGGCCGAGGTTTAGATTTTACATTTCAGGCCTCAACCGGTCGACCGCTTATAGTTGATCGCTCAGGATGAACGACCGACCGATTGTAGTGTAAAATTTAGGGTTTTCTAACTTTTAGCAATTTGATTTTTAATTATTTGTTAGTACGATTTATACAATGAACTTTCAGCAATTTACAACGACTAGCCTTTGAAGTTTTACCCTACTTTTTTATTGGTTTAAAATTCAAAGTTTTTAGCAGATTACTTATACTAATTTAATTCGGGATTAACCAATTTCTAAGGTTTTAATTCAATGACAAAGGGGTTCAACTTGGGTTAAAATCACATATGTAAATTTATACAATTTTTAGGGTTCGCAATTTGGTTATTAACATCCTAGATCAGATAGAATAGGTTAAAGTTAACTGTAAATAATCAGCTTACCAAACTTGTTCCCACTCACCTTGGACCCGAGCTCTAACTCTAAACTCTATCGGAAAATCATCACCCTTTAGCTTACCCCCTCCAAAATCTGATTTACCGGTGTTCTCTTGCTTTGATTTTAGTTTATTTTTGGAAGAAAAGTCGTAAGTGGAGAGAAGAAATTTTGGTAGAGCTATTGATTTCTAATGAAATTAGGGTTAGCTTAGGATTTAATTTATAGGGATTGGAGATTGATTTGGAGCGTTGGATTTGCCGTAGAGAATCTTTGTTCTCATCCCACCCACACATCAGATACTTAGCAGCAAAGAAATATATTTAGTTCAATCATTGCCATTCAAACGCACACTCCAGCTCATCATTATTATACACCAATGGTCAACCGTCTATAGGGACCTATCAAATGCTACCGATCAATCGTTGAGCCCCAATGGTCGACCGTTCCTAGTGTTAATTTTGGCAAGCTTTTATTTTTATTTTATTATGTTTTCAAATTTTCAAACGTTTGTAATTTCTCCGTACTAACTCCGATTTCAAAGTGTTATATATGAAAACTGTCTAGAAAATCAGCACAAACGCAATGGTGCAAGATTCGAAGGAAAATTTAAACGTTGTGAAAATTTCATTGTAGCCCTTGTTTTATTTAAATTTAATTTTCTTATTAAATTTTCCACTAAATTTTCAAGGTGTTACATTCTCCCCTCTTAAAGGATTTCGTCACCGAAACCTCTAAGGATGAAAAAATATAACTCGTAAACGCAATAAATAATAACTACAACTATCTACTCATCCGTCATCCATGGGCAGTCATTGTCCTTGATAAATTTTCTAATGCAATATGTATATAGGCAAGCATGAAATGCACGTGAACCTGTACTAATGCAAAGAGTAGTTGGTCACTTGATCTAATCGACCTCCTGTCATGCAATTGCTTATTCCATAAATCCGAAATGTATGCAACATCCTAAGTAAGTATACTTGTAATTTTATATATTGCGCAACCATTCAATCCATATGCAACATCCATATGCGTAATTCTTAACAAGATAAACAAACAAACAAAAGATGATGTGAGCGTGTATGTACTATATAGAGGATACACTGTCCTAAGTGTGTAAAATAAACAATCCAACCAATACATCTACTAGTATCCATCAGCCATAACATGTCTTAATGAAACGTTTACAACCACCTCTACCATCCAATGGTTTCTACCTAAAAGAGTATACCAAGATAAATCCTAACTCCTAAGTAACCTTTACTTATTAACTTAAATTGAGAACGTACTAGAAAAGATTGTGGGTAGGTAGCTTGGATTTTCTCCTTAGGCTTCCATGTACTCTCCGCTAGATCGTCTCCCCATTGGACCTTAACAAGTTTGATTTCTTTGTTGCATAGTCGCTTTGTACCATACTCAAGAATACAAGTAGGTGCATGGTGAATAAGCGACTCCCTCTCAACCACCTCCACTTTCTGTAGCTGACTCGGCTTGGCTACGATAGTTGTATCGTGTAGGCACTTTCGCAAGTGCAACACATGGAAAACATCAAGTACTCAAGCCAACTTCTCATGAAGTTTTACTCTATATGCCAACTTCCTTATCCTCTCCTTAATAGGAAAAGGTCTAACGAACCTCGGTGCTAGCTTCCCGTTCTACCAAACCTCATGAAATGCCTAAGCGGTGAAACCTTCACAAGCACCATGTCGCCTACTGCGAACACTAACTATGTACGTCTCCTATCATCATAAGATTTCTACCTATCTTACATGGTTTTCATCCTTCTACGGATCAAGTCTACTTTCTCTGGTATCTTCCTCACCATATCATCCTATCCGTAGTGTCCCACCAACAGGATGTGATGTACAAGGTATACCATATAGCACCTCAAATGGTGACATCGCAATGCTAGCCTAATAGCTGTTATTATAGATAAACTCCACCAACTTTAAATGATCCTCCCAAGAGCAAGTCCTCTAAAACCCGATTCACCCTCTCCATCTGTCCATCCATTTATGGATGGTAAGCGATACTCAAGCTCAACTCAGTGCCCAAAGCCTTCCGTAGACTCCTCCAAAACTCGCTGATGAAAAGTGGATCTCGATCGCTAACAATGCTAGTAGGAACTCCATGTAACATAACAACCTCCCTCACGTATAGAGTCGCCAACGATATCGCCATCCACGTACTCCTAACTGAAATAAAATGAGCGCATTTGGTCAGCTGATCGACTATGACCAAAATACTCTCATTCCCTCTTCTACTCATTAGTAGTCCATCGATAAAATCCATAAAATACTCTCCCACTTACACTGAGGAATATCCAATGGCTGCAACAAACCTCTCAGGTTCTTCTGCTCTGCCGTTACACTGTGACAAGTCATACATTTAGCTACATACTTCGCTACATGCTTCTTCATACTCGACCAACGAAAGACACTCTTCACATCATGGTACATCTTGTCTCTGCCAGGATGAATTGTCATCCTTAAATGATGAGACTCTATTAATACTTGATCAATCAACTCCATAATGAGAGGAACACACAACCTACCATCAATCCGTAATCATCCCTTCAAGTCAATGGTATAATGCCTCAAATGACTCGACTACTCTCCCTATCAATCTTCTCAAAAATACCTACTAGCTCGTTATCTTGCTTCTGACTGGATCCAATACGATCCATAAGTGTAGGCTGGATATCTAAGGCTGCTAACAATCCTGGGGTAATATTAGATGATGGTCAGAAATCAAATTTAGAAATGAACTTCAAATGACTCCACTCCAAGAATAAATGACTCAATACTGCATGTTTTCTACTCAAGGAGTCGGCTACTACATTGCCCTTGCCTGGGGTATATGAGATATTGAAATCGTATGATGCCAAAATCTCCATCCATCGCTGCAGCCTTAAATTCAAGTCCTTTTGGAGGACAAATACTTCAAAGACTTGTGATACATATGTAGCTCAAATCACTCTCCTAAAAGATAATGCCTCCATGACTTGAGTAAAGACAATGGCCGCTAACTTAAGATTATGGGTAAGGTAGTTTCTCTCGTGGACCTTCAACCATCGACTAGCGTAGCTCACCACTCTTCCTTCTTGCATCATGACTGCACCCAACTCTATATCACATGTCTTGGTATATACTGTAAATTTCTTCGTACCATCGAGCAATACCAAAATATGTGCACTAGTCAACATCTCCTTTAGCTTAATAAAAGCATCCCCACACTTCGCGTCCCATGAGAAAACTAGATTCTTCTTGGTGAGGGGGGTTAGAGGGGGAGATATCTTCACGTAGTCCTTAATGAACTTCCGATAGTAGCTTGCTAAACCAAGGAAGCTTCTCAATTCCATGGCATTCTTCGACACATGTTAATCCTGAACTGCGGCAACTTTACTAGGATCAAGCACCAACCCACTTCCAGAGACAATATGTCCAAAAAAGCATACCTCCTTTCACCAAAAGTGGCATTTTGAAAACCCTCTTCAGCTAATGCTCACGGTGTGTATCGAGCACTTCTCCTAACTACAACTTGTGCACCTCCTCGCTCTTCGAGTAAACCAAAATATCATCCACAAACACCACGATGAACTTATTAAGCAACCTTTGAAAACTCAGCTCATCAAATAAACGAAGTAGGTGAGTGCATTAGTCAGTTTGAAAGGCATGATAACCACTCATAAAGTCCGTCGGGTGTAAAAAAGTAGTCTTCTAAATACTATCCTCAACTAACGCAATTGGTGGAATCTGGTAGCCAAATCAAGCTATGAGAACACCTTCGCTCAAAACAACTGATCAATGTGATCGTCTATATGGAGTAGTGGATACCAATTCTTCTTTATCAGTTTATTCAACTCCCTATAATAGACACAAAGTCTTAGAGAACCATCCGCCTTGGTGGCAAAGATGATTGGTGCTCCCTACTCTGAAATACTCCTCCGAATGAAGCCCTTCTCTAATAACTCATTTACTTGCTTGTTCAACTTGCATCTCTTCTTTGGAGCCATATGCCTTAAAGGTAAGGCAATAGGTCTGTTGTTCTGCACAAGATTGATTTGGAACTCAATCTCTCTCGAGAGTGGAAAACTGGTATCCTTTAAAAAAACATCGGGGAAGTCTCTAACTACGTGCATTGAATCTAGCTCATCATGTGATAGGTCTAAAGAATATAAATAGCTCAATATAATTGATCCTCGAGGATCGCAATAAACCTTCAAGCTACGTCCACTACTCATACTCAATCTAACAACTTTCCTATCATAATCTAATATAACCCCATACATCATCATTCAATCTATACCCAATATCAACCAAACCCAGAAAATCCTAAGATAAAAGCATCGCAATCAAACTCGACCCTCAAAATAAATTATTTCAAACCCCTACATACCATAGACAAATAGGTCGATCCTCCTACAGGGTTTGACATAACTACAAGGTGAATAACTGTGACGACGGTCCTATATTTCCTATGCTCATATAATTAAATAGTGCGCCACTGGAGCATCCGATCGATGTAGGACAATTATCAAGGGAAAGAAAAGAAGTAAAGAAGAGAAATAGATGAGAGGAAAAGAGAAAGAAAACATCAAATAATCATAAAACTCGTAGTATATCTCACAATGCATCGATTAAAATATAATAACCATCACAGATATAAAACAAACGGGACGGTAATAACTACAAGAACCATAAAATCAGAGCACACAGGCTCATATAGTTATACAAATTAGTAATTGAGTTTATACAACTGATAAATAAACTCAACTATATCTCTAATAATAGTAAGTCAAACAATGATAAGGCTCCATAGTGTCACATAACAGAATATGTAATAATAAGCCCAAAACATAAGTATGAGAAAGCATCGCCTCCCGCTAGTCCTTCTACAGAACTCGACGTACCGTATACACCTGTCATCTAGTTTACTCATTTAAGAGTACCCAAGGTTATAAGAAGAAAAGTGTAAAATATCGAGTCAAACAGCAGTCTAGTATGAGCGATAAACAATCTTAAAGTACTATGAAAGTCGATAGTATATAGAATAGAATGTATGGGGAATCATACCTGACCTATCCTTGTATCCAAAGAGTTAGCACATAACATTAATAATATGCTACTCTACAAACATCAAAAAGGGGTACTCCATACTAAGAACAACGTCGAGGTACCTAGGAATCCCTATCCATAATACCTACATCATGTGGCATCTCTAAAGTGACATACTACATAAAACAATCATGGCAAACTTGACATCCATCAAACTAACCTCACTATCACTGTAACACCCCTAATTTTAGTTTAACATTATTTAGGATATTTAATTGGATAAATTAAGTAGAATAATATAAATAATTAAGGAAAATGAGATTTGGTCATTAATATGTTCATGCCCTAATAAATTAAATAATGAGATTGTTTTGGAAAACTTAATATATAAGAGGATATATGAGAAGGGCAATTTAGGTATAGACCTATTTTATATCCCTTAAACTCTCTCCTCCTTATATCATTCTCATTTTAATAAAACATAAACAATTAAAGAAAAGCAAGCAAAAGCCAGTCATTCTTAAGGGAGAAGTCATGAAATCAAAAGGAGAATTCAAGGAAGGGATTATGAGAAACTAAAGCACCATCAAAGCTCAACTGCAACATTTGATTTTAAGGTGAATAATATGATTCCATCTCTTTTAATTGTTTTCGAATTTGGATATAGGTAATACTCAAATTTTTTTGATAGTTTATGCCATGTTGGGTTACTAGATTATTATTTAGATAAAACAACGAGTTGTGGAATTTTTTATGAAATTAACTAAATAGGTTTCAAGGGTAAAACCTAAGTATTTAATCTCCAAATGTTTCAAAATTTTGATATGAGGTGTAAAATAATATTTTGGAGATGGATTTTTAATTTCATAATTTTCCAAGTTATATTAAATATTTTATGAATTTCCTGAGGAAATTAGATTAAATTCGAGTTTTAATTATTAAAAAGTAATTAAAAATTGTTTTTGGTCCTAAAATATTTCTATGATAAAGAATATAGTATTTTGGAATTTATGTGAATTTTTATGATTTTTCCCAAGTGAATATGATTTATTATGCTAGATAAGAATTTAAATTAATAATTAATATATGATATTGATTAATTAATATTGGAAGATGTTTTGGAACTTGAAAAATGTATGCGGTAGATTTTTAGTAAAGAAATGATTAAAGTATTGTTTTATCCAACAGGAACTGGACAAGAAATTGGATTTGGTGAAATGTATATGCTTTGTTTGGAAATAAATCAGTTTTCATATAAATTACAATAATGCCATGTCGCCAATACCATCTCTGAGCCTAATATATGGTCACATCCATCGGTGTCAATGTTGATGAGATGGCAAGCGCATGATACTACTTAGGTAGTTATGGAGTGATTCCAACTAGGTCGATGTGGACATCAACGACAATCTAGATTTGGTAGTATTGTAGCATCTTAATCTCTCTTCACGTATGTTTTGACTTCAAACATATACACTGGGCGGCATAATAACCGAAGTTTTTAAGTATGTTTTACAAAGACATTGCATATCACTACTTTGAATGCTTTCGAAGCCGACCCTATACAATTGGCGGCATAATAACCGAAGTGAGTTAAATAAACTATTTTATAATGTCATCGACTGTCTTGATGCTGCTATTCATTAAAGTCGGCAAGGTCTTTTTCATTGTTTTTGCCAAGATGTCATGTGGCATTGTTGCCGTGAATATTGGCGTCGACTTTTTTCTAAATAAGGCAGATAACCTATAGTGTATGTAAGTTGACAACACCGTTTTTCGATAAGAGTTTTATACTTAAAGGAAATTGAAGTTTTGTTTTTTTAACCTTAGGTAAAGGTTCGACGAGATATAGTGCAACAAGTTTTTCTCCTATCCTTTTATTAAGGGCGAAGAGCCTTTAGCTTTCTTCTTCGACGTTGTAATTAGGGATAGCAATTCATTGTAAAGTATAAATTTTGACATTATCGTTGGGGATACCAATGAAGATTATTTTCAATATAGATTTAATACATTGTGGGTTGTATTTTATTAACTATGGGGAGCCTAAAGCTTTTCATCGACATTGCTATTAACACCGAGACTATAATATATTGAACCAATGAATGGTGGCGAGCCTTATGGTCTATAACTTAAACTTTTCACCTTGGGGATACCAATGTATTTTCATTAACATGTTCAATCTAGATCATTGGGATGCCAATGTATATTTTGGTAAGTTTGACCAAGATTATTAGGGATACCAATGCATGTCAATTTGGGATATTATAACTTTAAGGGGATGATAACCTAAATTTGAGAAACCGATAGATATAGGTTAAACATTTGGGTAACATGAATAAAATTGTTAAATGATGGGTTCATAGTCATCCTAGAAAAACTATGAGATGTGAGATGAATGATCCACATCATACCGAAGATGGATAGTCTCTATGAGGTTAATGATGAGTTCATTGTCATCCTAGGAAAACTATGTGATGTATGATGGAAAATCCACATCATTGTAAATTAAGTGGAATATGTGTGATGGATAGTCCAAATAAATTTGAACAATGGAACCATATGTGATGGATAGTCAATATGGTAGGGGATCGATAATCCATGTAATAATTGTATGTGAGATGGATAGTCTACATAACTATGAATATGTTTAAATGTGAGATGGGTAGTCCACATAATTATAAGAGGGCAGTCAGATTAAAGTAAGACGGATAGTTGGTTAATTATGACGGGTAGTCATTTGAATTTTCGATGGGTAATCTAATAAATTAGGATGGGCAATCGAGTATATGTTGCATGAATATAAATGCTATATTTTTTTCTCTAACCATTTTGGTTGTAGGAGCATAATATATGGTTAATTAGTTTTGGTTAAGATACCAATGATGGAAAAACGCATTCCGATCAGCGGCGTGATCCCAGCAGATATCTATTTGGTTCGAGATGGTAAGTTATTATTCACGCCAGATTATTGTCTAACCTAAAGTTTTTGTTTTTTCCCTTAAACTCTCTGGTACTCATTTGAGTAGGTCGGGAGTAATGGATTTCAAGGTTTTAGTTAGACGAATAAGCTTCTAGAGACGTGTAGGAGGCAATCTAGCTAATAGGAGCTTTATCTAATTCTGCTGTGTAATTTGGTTTTATCTATTTGGATGTAACGACAAAGTTTTATAATTGCCTTGCATTTTAACTCTGATTAACCAAGGGTGCTTCTTCATATGTCGCTCTTAGAGTATCTTGTATATCTATATTTTCTCTGAATGTGAGATTACAAATGGGATTATGTAATCAATGTGAAATATAATTTGTACAATGAAAATTTGTTATTTAATTGTGTTTGAATTTTTTTCATATTCATGTGCTTCTGATTATTGATATGATTAACTTAGCCACATTTTTGTGTTGCGAATTAATAACTATGGATGACTGTAGCATCCGTAGTGGTTAGTTTTGGACCTTAGAATGGGGGAAGTTACAAGTTCGTATCAGAGAATAGGTTTATGATTAAAAAAATTTAAACCTAAAGAGTTTTTGAAAAAATAATCCAAACGAATCAGAGAATAAAATTGGGGTATGGGATAAGGTTATGGTAACATACTTGTATTTGATATATATATATATATATAAGCACGTATTCTATCTCTATTCTCCTCTCTCTCTCTCTCTTAGACCATTCTTCTGTATCTTATTAAGGCTTGTATGTAGATTTATAAGAAAGAAAGATTTGGAAATAGGAAACATAAATGTGAATCTAGGTGGCAGAAGCACAACAACAAATGGAAATGATCGCCCTAACACCAGGAGGAACCAGGGTCGACATGCAAATGCTAATCAAAATGCAAATGCTAATGTAAGTGCCGTGACCCCACCAGTAGACATCGGGACTATGTATTAGTTCTTTGTTAACATTATGCAAGTTGGATAAGCTACTGGAGTAATTTGAGGAAATGCTGCTAATGCAAGAGGAGTCGATCCCGTAGCATCGGTTGGTAATGACTATGCTAAGCTAAGTCGAGATTACATTAGTTTAGGTTGGAATCCTTTTTCGGGGACTGAGGATGTGATTGAAGTATAGAACTGGTTGTTGCATTGTGAGAGGATTTTTGCTAATTTAGGTCTAAATGACGAACATAAAAGGAGATTGCCTTCAAGACAGTTGCAATAAGCCACTTTATTCTGGTGGAATGGGGTAACCGTGGGAGTACCAGAGGAGGAATTTACTTGGGCAAAATTTCAAAGGAGATTCGAGGAATTTTTTTGTCTAAGGTAGCTAATTCAGCCCTGCTCAAGAAGTTCATGGACTTGGAGCAAGAGAAAATGTTATTGTTGGAATACTCTGCTAAGTTTGATGAGCTGTCCAGATATGGGTGTACCACAATTGACACTACTATCAAGAGGAACGAGAAGTTTATCTAGGGGTTGAGGATGGAAACCACTAGGGAAAATATGCCACATCTAAGAGATCCATCGAATGTAGTAGTGGAGATGGCTATCAGGAATGAAGAAATGCTTTCGACCTTTGGGAAAGAGAAGTCGGTGGAGAGCCAGAATTCTCAGAATAAGAGGAGGAAATTCTTTAAGAAGAAGGGAGCTCAGAAAGGTAGGGCTGCCAAAAGAGGAAAGTTGATATAGTTTGTTACAAGTGTGACAAGAAGGGGCACTATGCTAATGAGTATCAATCTGATGGTGGCAAGGTGGTTGAAGGGAAGCAAAATGTGAAGTACTTTAACTGCGACTGAGTAGGGCATTATAAGAACAAATGTCCATAAGTGGCCAAGGCTAACAAAGGAAAGGTGTTTGCCTTGGAGCCATCTGCATCAAGACCAATAGTAGCTAAGAAAGGAAAGTCTTTGATATAAGGTACGCTTTTGATTCATAACATACTAGTTAGGGTACTGTTTGATACTGGTGCATCACATTTATTTATACCTTTGTGTGTGGTAGATAAGTTATGTTTAGAACCATCATACCTTGTTACTTCCTTAAGGGTAGCTAATCCATAGGAGGGTACTCAACTCTTGGGATGAGATGTGACCATCTAAAATTTGGGTTGCTAGTTTATACTTTTGCCTGCAGTTTGCATGTATTTGATTTCGTGGGTTTTGGGATTATTTTTGGTATGGATTGGTTGAGAAGATACCCTGCTAGGATATTTTGCCAAAATAGGAAAATATCATTGAGACACCCCGATAGCAGTGATAGGATAATATACTCAGTTAAGGGTTCGAGTTCAGAAATTCGTGCTTTATTAGGTGCCACGGAAGTGGAAGATGAAGTGAATCCGGTTTTAGTTGCAAGGGAATTTGCAGATGTTTCTAAGCCGGTTACAGGACTATCACCGAAACAAGCTATTGAGTTTCAAATAGATCTTGTACCCGAAGTTGAACCCGTAAGCAGATCACCTAGCAGGATGACACCTACCGAGATGAAGGAGTTAAAAGTGCAGCTAATGGACTTAGAAGGAAATAGTTTTATTAAACCAAGCAGTACGCCTTGGGGGAGCGGCTACGGTATTCATAAAGAAATTAGGCAGGTCGTTAAGATTTGCATCGATTATCGAAAGTTGAATGAGAAGACGATAAAGAATCAATATCCTTTGCCAAGAATTAATGATTTATTTGATCAGTTGAGTGGAGCTAAAATAATTTCCCAGTTGGATTTGGCGACAGAATTGCATCAATTGAGAGTGGCGGATTGGTTCGTACGAGTGGTTAGTGATACCATTCGGATTAACTAATGTGCCAGCTTTCATTGTGGATATGATGGACCAGATTTTTTGAGAGCACCTTGATAGGTTCGTATTGGTATTCATTGATGACATACTAATATATTCTAAGGATGAAAGAGATCATGAGATTCCTCTTAGAATAGTGCTTGAGACGTTGAGGCAACATTAATTGAAAGCGAAGTTTTCAAAATATCATTTTTGAAAGAAGGATGTGAAGTTTCTTGGTCATATAGTTTCAAAGAAAGGGTTGTCAGTTGATCCAGCTAAAATCAAAGCTGTTAATAGTTGGAAAAGACCCAAGATAGTGACCTAGATAAGGAGTTTTCTTGGAATGGTTGGCTATTGCCGGAGATTTATCAAGGATTTCTCATGGATAACAGAAACCCTAACTAAACTAAGCAGAAAGGGCACGAATTTTATTTGGTACGAAAAATGTAAGGAAGCATTTCTTGACTTAAAGCATTTGTTGACCAATGCACCCGTATTAGTCATTCCAGATGGGAATCAAGATTTGGTGGTGTAACAAATGCATATGGAATAGGATTAGGAGCTACATTGATGTAGAGGATTAAAGTGATTGCCTATGCTTCTTGACAGCTTAGACCACCTGAAGTTAGATACCCGACTCATGATTTGGAGTTGACAACAGTAATTTTTGCATTGAACGTGCGGAGACACTACCTCTTAGAAGAACAATTCGAGTTTTATACAGATCATAAGTCTTTGATATATTTATCCTCTCATAAAGTGTTAAATTTGAGATAGCAAAGGTAGATGGAGTTTTTAGTAGCTTATGATTTTGGTATTGAGTATACACCAGGGAAATGAAATAAAGTTGTAGATGCACTTAGCAGGAATCGTCAGAATGTGGTTTTAGCTATGTTTGTGGAACAGAAGGATTTAGAGGTGTTGACTATTTGTAGTGTGCAGTTAAGGTCAACTGCTAGTTCTAGTCAAAGTACATCCTTGTTATCTTGCTTAGAAGTTCGACCAATGTTGATTGAAAGGATTGCTTCTAAGCAAAGAGATGATCCATTGCTAGCCGAAAGGATTAGAAGATTGGAAGGTGGAATTGAGATCGATGATCTAAAAGATTTTAGTCATGACCAAAGAGGATGGTTAAGAAAGAAGAGACGATTATGTGTTCTAGATGTTGGAACCCTAAGGAGGGAAGTTCTTAGAGAGTGTCATTGATCGAAGTTTACAATTAATCCAAGCAGAACACAGGTGTATCTAGATATGAAGAGAAGTTTCTTTTAGAAAGGTATGAATAGAGATGTAGGCTTATGAGTAAAGTAATATGCAAATTTCCAGCAGGTGAAAGCCGAACGTCAAAAGCCAAGTGGATTGCTTCAGCCTTTAGATATACCAGTTTGGAAATGGGATTCTACATCCATAGATTTTATTGACGGGTTGCGAAGTTCAAATAGGGAAATGGAAATGTTTGGGTCATAGTGGATAGACTGAATAAAAATGCACATTTCATTCCCGTTAAGTCAACCTGTACGACACCTGTGTTAGTTAAGTTGTTTATGAAGAATATTGTTAGACTGCATGGGATTCCTAGTAGTATAGTTAGTGACAGAGATGCTTTGTTCACTAGTGAATTCTGGAAGAGTCTATAGGAGGTATTAGGTACAAATCTTAAGATGAGTACTGCTTATCACTCACAGATGGATGAGCAGATAGAGAGAGTGAATAAGGTACTTGAAGATTTGTTGAGGGCTTGTGTACTAGACTTTGGTGGGTCGTGAGAGGACCATTTGCACTTGGTTGAGTTTTCCTATACTTATAGTTATTAGACTAGTATAGGGATGATGCCTTTTGAAGGTTTGTATGGAAGGCCATGCAAATCACCAACCTGTTGGTTGGAGATCGGAGACAGATTGGTCCTTGGTATAGATATGGTGAAAGAAGCCATAAAGATGATTGATTTAATTTGGGATAGGATGAGGGAAGCTCAGTCCAGGTAGAAAAGTTACGCAGATAAAAGGCATAAAGGTTTAGAGTTCTCAGGTAGAGATCGTGTTTTCATTAAGGTATCATAGATGAAGGTTGTGGCACGATTTGGAAACTCAGGGAAACTAACACTGAGATATGTTGGACCATTCCCTATTATAGAGAGGATCAAGAAACCCGCGTACCGAGTAAGGTTACCGAGTAGTTTTTCAGGTGTCCATAATGTGTTTCATGTTTCTCATCTTTGGAAATATGTGCATGATCCAAAGACTACCATTGCTTTGGTTGTATTGGAAGATTTAGTAGTCGAACCAGACTTGACTTTTTTGAGATAGCCGGTTCAAGTTGTAGCGAGAGATGAGAAGAGATTAAGGAACAAGAAAATCAGATTAGTGAAAGTCCAGTGTAGTGACAACGGGAGAAACTGTACTTGGGAGATAGAGGACAGGATTGGGGATACTTATCCTGAGCTGTTATGAGGGTAAGTTCTATATTTTTGTATATAGACTTTATAGCTGCTAGGATATACTAGCCTTGTTTGCATGTTTGATATGCTTGTTTTGTAGTCCTAACTGAAGTTCGAGGACAATATTCTTTAAGAAGGAGAGCCTGTAACACCCCTACTTTTAGTTTAACATTATTTAGGTTATTTAATTGGATAGATTAAATAGAATAATGTAAATAGTTAAGGAAAATGAGATTTGGTCATTAATAAGGTTCCGCCTTAACAATTAACTAATGAGATTGTTTTGGAAAACCTAATATATAGGAGGATATATGAGAAGGACAATTTAGGTATAGACCTATCTTATATCCCTTAAACCCTCTCCCCCTTATATCATTCTCATTTTCACAAAACATAAACACTAAAGAAAACCAAGCAAAGACTGACCATTCTTAAGGGAGAAGTCATGAAATCAAAAGGAGAATCCAACGAAGGGATTAGGAGAAACTAAAGCAACAACAAATATCAACTCCAAAATTTGATTTTAAGGTGAATAATTAGTTTCCATCTCTATTAATTGTTTTCAAATTCGAATATGGGTAATACTCGAATTGTTTTGATAGTTTATGCCCATTTGGGTTTATAGATCATTATTTGGATATAACAATGAGTTATAGAAATTTTTATGAATTAATTGAATGGGTTTTGAGGGAAAAAAATCTATGTTTTTATTCTCCAAATGGTTAAATTTTTGATATGAGGTGTAAAATGATATTTTGAAGATGAGTTTTTAATTTTATAATTTCCTAAGTTATATTAAATATTTATGAATTTACCAGGGAGGAAATTGGGTTAAATTCGGGTTTTAATTATTAAAAATAAGTAAAAACAATTTTTGGCCTCGAAATTTTGGAATTTTTGTGAATTTTTGGGATTTTTCCCCAGTGAGTATGATTTATTATGAATTTATTATGCTAGATAAGCATTTAAATTAATAATTAATTACGGATATTGATTAATTAATGTTGGAAGATGTTTTGCAACTTGAAAAATGTATATGGTAGATTTTCATTAAAGAAATGGTTAAAGTATTGTTTTATCCAATAGGAATTGGATAAGAAATTGGATTTGGTGAAAAGTATATGCTTTTATTGGAAATAAATCAATTTTCATATAAATTACAATAATACCATGTCCCCAGTACCATTTCCGAGCCTCATACATAGCTGCGTCCATGGGTGTCAATGTCGATGAGGTGGAAAGCGCATGATAACTAGGTAGTTATGGAGTGATTCCAACTGGGCCGATGTGGACATTAGCGACAATCTAGATTTGGCAGCATTGTAGTGTCGTGATTCATCTCTCTTCACCTATCTTTTTACTTTGCACAAATACACTAGGCAGCATAACAACCAAAGTATTTAAGTATGTTTTGAAGAGACGTCGCATATAACTACCTTGAATGCTTTCGGAGTTGACTCTATACAATTAGCGGCATAATAGCCGAAGTGAGTTAAGTAAACTATTTTATAATGTCGTTGATGGTCTTCATGCCGCTATTCATCAAGGTCGGCTAGGTCTTTTTCATTATTTTGGTTACGATGTTCTGTGGCCTCATTGCCCTGAATATTGGCGTCGACTTTGTTTTAAATAAGGCGGATAACCTATTAAGTCAACAACATCATTTTCGACAAGAGTTTCATACTTAAAGGAAATTTAATTTTTGTTTTTAACCTTGGGTAAAGGTTTGACAAGGTATAGTGCGGTAAGGCTGTCGCCTGTCTTTTTATTAAGGGCGGAGAACATTTAGCTTTCTTCTTCGATGTTGTAACTGGGGATCCCAATGCATCTTAAAGAATAAATTTCGACACTATCATTGAGGATACCAATGAAGATTATTTTTGGTATTGTTTTAATACATTGTGGGTTGTATTTTGTTAATGGTGGGGAGCCTAAAGTTTTTCATCTACAATGCTATTAACATCGAGATTATACTATATTTATCTAATGAATGGTGGCGAGCCTTATGTTCTATAACTTCGACTTTACACCTTGGGGATACTAATGTATTTCCTTTAACAAGTTCGACTTAGATCATTGGGGATACCAATGAATATTTTTATAAGTTTGACGAAGATCATTGGGGATACCAATGCATGTCAATTTGAGATATTATAACTTTAAGGGGATGATAACAAAAATTGGAGGCATCAACAGACATATGTTAAACATGTGGGTAACATGAATCAAATTGTTAAATGATGGGTTCATAGTCATCCTAGGAAAACTATGATATATGAGATGATAATCCACATCATAGCGGAGATGTATAGTCTCTATGAGGTTAATGATGGGTTCATAGTCATCCTAAGAAAACTATGGGATGTTTGATGGACAGTCCACATCATTGTAAATTAAATGGAATATGTGTGATGGATAGTCCACATAAATTTAAACAATGGAACTATATGTGATGGATAGTCAATATGGTAGGGGATGGGCAATCCAAGTAATAATTGTATGTGAGATGGATAGTCCACATAACTATGAATATATTTAATATATGTGATGGGCAGTCTACATAATTATAAGATCGGTAGTCAAATTAAAATAAGATGGATAGTCAGTTTAAATTGTGATGGGTAGTCATTTGGAATTTAGATGGGTGATCTAATAAATTAGGATGGGTAATCTAGTATATGTTGCATAACTATAAATGCTATTTTTCTTCTAACTATTGTAGTTGTAGGAGCACGATATATGGTTATTTAGTTTTGGTTAAGATACCAGTGAGGGAAAATCCATTCCACTTAGTGGCATGATCTCACTAGATATCTATTAAGTTCAAGATGGTAGGTTATTATTTACACCAGACCGTTGTCTGATGTGAAGTTTTTGGTTTTCCCCAAAAAATCTTGGGTATCTATTTGAGTAGGTCAGGGGTAAGATATTTTTGGTTTCCAATTAGACGAATAATCTTCCAGAGACGTGTAGGAGGCAACTTAGCTATTAGAAGCTTTGTATAATTCCATTGTGTAATTTGGTTTTGTCTATTTGGATCTAATAGCAAAGTTGTATAATTGCCTAGTATTTAACTCCAATTAACCAAGGAGGCTTCTTCATATGTCGCTCTTGGAGTATTTTGTATAGTTATGTTTTCTCTTAATGTGGGATTACAAATGGGATTATGTAATAAATATGAAATATTATTTGTGAAATGAAATGTGAAAATTTGTTACTTTATTGTGTTTGAAATTTTTTCATATTCATCTGATATGATTAACATAGCCACATTTTGTTGCTGAGAATTAATAATTATGGATGACTGCAGCATCCGTAGCGGTTAGTTTTGTGCCTTAGAATTGGGGATGGTACAATCACTCAATATGCTTTGGATGCATGATAACTCGTACGACCAAACTCCTGTTAGTGATTAATGGAAAAATCCTGGTTTTTAGTGTACTCGCTTTAGCCTGAAGCTTATACTAAGCCCAAATCCACCGGCCCAGGGTATATGGAATAATCTCAAAATATTATGAAAGTCGATATAGTATATGGAACAGAGGTTATGGGAAATCATACCTAACATGTATCTGTATCCAAAGAGTTAGCGCATAACTTCAATAATATGCTACTCTACAAACATCATAAAGGGTACTCCATACTAAGTACAATGTCAGGGTACCTAGGTATCCCTATCCACTATACCTACATTATATGACATCCCTAGAGTGACAGACTACATAAAACAATCATGGCAAACATGGCAACCATTAAACAAACCTCAATGTCACTCAAATATGCTTTTGATATATGATAACTCGTATGACTAAACTCCTGTCAAGGATCAATGGAAAAATCCTAGTTTTTAGTGCATTTGCTTTAGCTCAAGCTAATACTAGACCCAAATCCACCGATCCAGGGTATATGGATCCCAACATTCGATTCAGGATAGCCAAACAAAGTACCCATGAGTGCACTCACAATACCCATACTTTGAGTACAACAAAAAATACTCTAAGTATCAAAAATCCCTTAGCGCACATCTCCGAGCCCTTTCTTGGATCCATTTAACTTCCATTATTTTTAAGGAACCATTCCCACGTTCCTTTATTCCATGGTAGAATCAAGCACCATTCTATCTATGAGTCACCCTTCCTAGAACTTGCCTTTGTGGAAAATCATCATGACTCCCATCACAATTTAGCCGTCATCATCATAACACAACTCCCATCACCCTCAAGTTGTCGTCATCAAAGTCCCAAAGCTAACATGTCGAAGCGTCATGTCATCGCTTCACCATCGAAATCGCTCGTCATAGAGCAATAACATAAAGTCCTTGAGTCAGCCGCACAAACAAACCACTACATCCTGCTCCTCGAAGCCTCGTCACCGTTCATGCCAAAGATTGGCCAAATCAACCATCATCAATGGTGATGGGTACCGACTACTCTACAGTGGTCAATACAAACCAATTTGGTCATGTACTTAGTCAAAAATGGATAAATACAAACCAAATGAAAATGTCTGGCATCCATCCTGAAGTTCGAAGCCCATCGAAGACCATCGTCTTCCATCTTTAGATTGGTCAACATGCATCCCAGTACCCTTCTACAACCAACCCTATCCGTTTGTCTTTCAGATTAATATGCAAGAAACACCAACGTGCGGGATATTCCCTTACGCCGGATCACCGATAAACTGGCATTTTCAGCCAAAATAGGCAACAAGCATACACGCAACCAACAAGCATACATACATCCAATATAGTATACATATAACATGTATAATGCAAGTATATCAACTAATGTGGTATTCATATAAAAAATGACCTATAACTCGCAATTTCCTAAAATAGCATGTCAATGGGAAAAATATGATATTCGATTTAAAACTATTTTAAAATACTTTTAATTCCTTTTACAAATATCAATTGTGTATTTAAATATATTAAAATCACATTTTTAATTAGAAATCATTTCAAAACACCGTTTTCCTACTATATTAACAATCATAGTATGGTGAGAGACAATATCACCCATCTTAACAAAAGCCGACCAGTCCTATGCCAAGTCGTAGAACTCTCCATCATGAGCGCAATGCAAGAAGCCGCATCCAAAATGGACCTTGTATGCAAAAGATATGGATTTTATAATAAACGAGTTAAAATAAACTATTAATTAGCCTAATTAATAGTTAAATACTTTAATCAAACTAATCTACCACTTAAGCTTTCTTCCCTAAATCACCTTCCTCCCATGTACATGCACATGCCGTGCATTGACCCATTTCCTCCGTTCCTTCTCTCTTCGATTTCTCCATGTCCATACCACGAAATGACGAATCGTCGCCTCCATCGCGTCACACTATGCATGCTTTATGGAACCGTCACAAGAAAGAAGACTCCACCCCCTATATGTGGATCGCAACCTATAGGTCACACTGCGATAAGCGAGTGTCGAACTTCCCCTCGAGACGTCGTGCCCCTCCAAATCGCCACCATCCACTCCTCTGCACACGGGAAACGCAACACCACCCTAATATTTTCCTATCTCCTCCTTTATCTCTGATGAACCTAAACATTAGTCATTGCCCCAAAATATCAAGCTCGGTCAATCATAGCCACATAGCACCCCATCACCATCAATGCAAAGCTCCTCTCCATTGAGTGCAATGGATCTGGTTTCGTGATTTATCATTGAGCGGATATCTCAATTCAATTTATTGAAGGGTTCTAAGAGGAGGCTACCATTTTTTCTAACGGGTAATGTAATGGTAGAAAATTAGAGTAGAGAGAGGTGTCTAACTATATTAATGTAGTATTCCGTTTGTTTGATTTCTCAAATAAATCATCATACGTTTCGAGCTCGTATAATCACATGGCGCGTTTGATCACAGTGATACTCATCGGCGTACATCATCTCATTTTTCCGATCCCAATGGTATAAATTTCATCGCTATCCGAGACAGCACTCTAAGATGATAATTTCACACATTTCGAGATCATTTTGGCCATCGGCTCGTCCGATCTCCAAATATAGCAATATTTATACTCATTTTAATTCATAACGTCGATCCGAAAGTGGCCTCAAGTCCTAATTCAACCATATGCGAAAAACCATATTTTTGGACCTTTAATTAATTAATGATTCAATACTTAAATCAATTATTTAAGTATCTTATCGTTAAAAAGTACGGGTCGCTACATTCTCCCCTTCTTAAAAGGATTATGTCCTCGAATTCCCAAGGTAAGGAAAGCATCTCTTAACCCATAGTCTTTCAAAGCCTCTCTTGTTTTGGAAAAATTTCAGCAACATCTTCTTTACATGGATTGGTTCGGAAAAGTCCCAAAAGAACATAGATATATATACATCTCATATTTGAGACATCTCATATCCGAGGCATCTCATTTCTGAGGACAATCAAGCATATATACCCAAATCTACACTACAGATCTCACATACCTCTTTTATAGCAAGACCATACCAATTAGTTGCGAATAAAAACGAGTAAGCACCTAAGTAGCCAACACTTACTTCCATATACCTAAACATGTACTCAGTAAAGAGGATTAAACACAATAGCAACATCACAATGTAGATAAGCATGCTAAATCATATATATATATAACAATCATCTCAAAGAAATATGTTATATCAAACCATAAATATCCCACATGCCTAACAACCACATAAGCATAAGTAATCATATCAAATGCCTACAATCGAACATCAAACAGGCACATATACGATCAAACATCAATAAGTAACATCCATGCCTATCCTAGCATGTAGGATACTAAACTATCTAGTATAAGGCGTAAATGATATCCAATACGAAAGATGACAAAAAATGAAAATCTCACCGAGGGAAGAGCTCCGGACAAGTGGCCTTCATGCTTTTCTCCATCCCTCATACGCTATCTTCTTTACTTTCACTCCACTGAACCTTTACTACCCCATCGCCTCCCTCCTAACCTGTTTCATATCATGTCTTGCAATATGAATAGACCTACGAGGTCTCAAAGTTTCAGGTTCAGTGTCGATATCATTTAATCAATTTGGTGTCATATTTCTCAACCCCTCTTATAAATTCTCCTAAAACCCACTGTTGAACAATGGGTTTCGGCTAGTTACAATGCCCTTCGACACACCGTGGAATTAGACAATCCACACCACATGCAACTCGACCAGTTTGGATACCTTCAATCGGACTTATTGAATATAATTCTAGCACTCTTAGTCAATGTATTAACTTTGATCCAATTGCTGTCATATCCTCTTCTGGTCCTTGGCAATCCATCAATGAAGCCCCTAGATTTCTCCTCTCACTACTATTCGAGAAAAAACAATCTCTCATTCCAATAGAACCAACGGTCTCGGTCGAGTCCGCCCTACGTCACCTCTACAAACACTACTCATTCCTCTAACTTAGCCATAACCTCCGCTAGTCTAGCTTCATGCCTCCGACTATTACCAATCCGCTAAATCAAAGGTCCAATGGCCAAACTCGCCATCATCTTTGGTCATAGCTCACATCGAGTTCTGTAGTCATAACTAATGATAAACTCGAGCTGTGTTCACTCAAGAAACTTCTCTCCCAAACTAGCTTGTCTTCCAACCAAAGTATCAACAACTTAATTTCCTTATTGGTCATATAGTAAATGTCAAAGCCGTAGGAAGCCAAGAACTTTAACCATTGCTACTGGAGAGGTTTAAGATTCTTCTCGGAGAAGAGGTCTTCAACAATGTGGGATCAATGAATAACTCAAACCTCTCTCCTTGTAGACAGTGCCTCAAAATCCCTAAAGCTAATACTATCACTGCTAACTCAAATAATGAGTCGGATACTTCCTCTCGTGTGGTTATAGTTGTCGTCTAATATATGCGACAACCTTACCTTTAGGCATCACTATCGCACCTAGTTAAGTACCACATGCATGTGCATACTATTGACTCCTCATTCCAACTCAGAATGAGTAAGATCGGTGCACTCGACGAACCCTCTGTCAGACTCACTAACGCATGTCCACACCTTGCATCTCAAATAAAAGTACGATTCTCCCTCGCCAAATCGGTTAACGGTGCCACTACCTTTGAGAAATCCTTGGTAATACATCTATAATATCCTGCTAATCCAAGAAAACTCCTCATATCCAAAGCACCTTTGGGCCTATTCCAATCCTAGACTGCCATAACCATCGTGGGATCTATAACAATGTCAAACCCTAAAACAGTGTGACCGAAGAATCTCACTTCCCTCCCCCAAAAGTGATACTTCAAAAATCTCACCATTAATCGTTGTCTTCTCAACACCTCCAACACAATCATCAATCGTATCTTATTCTCCTCTTTTGTCCATAAGTAGACGTAAGTATCATCAACGAGCACAAGCACAGACTTACTCAAGTGATCCCTCGAAATAGAGTTTACGAGGTCAACAAAGCATGTCGACTTGTTAGTTAGCCCAAATAAAAGTAGCGTACAAAACGCTGTGATAAGCACACTCTTTCTAACTAATCTTAATGGATGAAGCCTCATCCAAGGTCCAACTGAGAGAACACCTCCGTGCCATAGAGCTGATCGAACAAGCCATCAATAAGCAGGAGTGGATACTTGTTTGTCATCTCATTCAGCTCATGGAAATCAACAAATAGCCTCAAAGTGCCATCTGCCTCAGTAGCGAACACTATAGGTGCATCCTACTCAAATAAATCCTATGAATGAACCCTCACCTCAACATGCCATCCGCACGCACCTTTAGTTTCCTCTTCCCTTTAGGCGCCATATACCTTAAAGGCAAAACAACTGGTCTAGCACTTCTAACCAGATCGACATGGAACTCAATCCCTATATGGTGGTAATTCGGCCACCTCATCGATTGTGTCCGGACTCTCCCTAGCTACAGGCATAGATGACAACTGGTTATGTGGGATACCAAGCGAATATAAAAAGCTAACCATCACCTCATCACAAGATGGGCAGCCGAAGGAAACCTTTCGCACATCCTCAGTCCCTATCGCTACCAACTGCCTCTCACAATCCATCACAATTTCGTACCTCTTCAGCCGGTCCATACCCAAACTATAATACCGAACCTAATTAACCTAAAACAAATCAATAATGAACAAACAAACATCCATGACTTGATAAGGCTAAGTCTAGACATACCATATACAGGCCGGTTGAGCCCCTAACAAAGTTTGTCATAATTAAAAGGTTAGTCAACTATCTCGGGTTTCAATCCCAGTCTATCTATCAAATCACTAGATATGAATGGTTGTGAAACCCCAATATGGAATAGAACATGTATGGAACACCATAAATGGAATGCACACACTAGACAGTAATACCCTGTAACACCCCTAATTTTAGTGACATTATTCAGGAGATTTAACTAGAATAAGTTAAATAGAATAACGTAGATAAGGAAAAGGAGGTTGATTAATAAAAATATAGTGGCCATGCTTATTAAACTTAATGGAATTAAAAAAATGGTTAAGTACTTAAATATAAGGGCATAAGAGTAAATTCCAACCATATTTCGCACTCTTATACTATTCCCCTAACCATACAAGTTCATTATTATTCTTAAACAAAAAACTATAAATGTAAGAAGCAACAAGGCCGACAATAGGAAGATAGAAGAGAAGAAGAAAATCTAAGAAAAGCTTAGGATTCAAGCTAGAGGAAAATCAATCTCAAACAATCTCTAATCTCCTTATCTCAAGCAAGGTGAATAATAGTTTCTACATCCCTATTTTATTTTTACATCAAAATGTTTCGGATTTATGGATAAATCTATTTTATGATATGTGAATGATGATATGCTTGATTTTGATTCATAAAAGTTTAAACAAGGTTGTTTAAAAAAGGATATATACACAGCTTTAGGGTAAAACCGAGATGAAATGATGTTCAAAAGCCATGGGAAAATTTTATGTTATAGAAAACATGATTTTGAAGTTGTTTTTCAAATTTTATAATTTTCCAAGCCGTGGAGAATTTATTATGAATTTTTAAAGGAAAATATGATTATTTGGGTTTATAAATTATTTTGGGAAACTATATTAAGAACTTGGGTCTGAAATTTTATTATGTTAGATAACATGATTAAAGCGAATTTCTAGAATTTTTTGGGATTTTCACTAAGTGATTTAGTATGGAAATTAAATTATTTTTAAAGGATGACCAAAATATTTAATTATTTTATAAGAGGAAGGGCTTATTTGTTAAATGATTAACTGGTTTAGATTTGAGAAAATTGCGGCAAATATTATTCAAAATATTTTAAAAGTTATGAAAGCCAATCAAATGTTTACATGTAGGCAAGTTAGTAGCAAAAAGTTTACTTATTTTGGAAAAAAAATTAGCTTTTACCCAAAAAAAGTTGGTTCCGCCTTCTTTGGCAAACGTTTCGCCTCAGGCCTCTCGAACAAGACCTTTCAACTTCAATGACCAACAAGGTTGAAAGCAATACACATGGTATCATTCAGGTGGTATGTAGTGAATTGATCTAAGTCGAAAGGTATTGTGTCGAAGGGTTGCATTCGAAGGGTTTCTTTCGAAGGAGATCGATCCTTAGTTTATTTTGATTTGAGAAATGACTTGTCTGTTTTCTAAAGACCTTTCAACACAGTTGAAAGGTTTGGTTTTCAAAAGGTTATTTTAAAAGACCTTTCGACAACGTCAAAAGGTATGGTTTTTATAAGTTGTTTTATAAGATCTTTCGACATAGTCGAAAGGTTAGGTTTTGAAAGGATTTAAGATACCTTTCAATAAGGCCGAAAGGTTTGGTTTTGAAAGGTTGTTTCAAAGGGATTTTTGAAAAGAACTGTTGACTTTGTTTTATTCAACCTTCCGAAGGGATCGAAAGCAGGAGCTTTCGACTTAGTCGAAAGGTTTACTGGTTTTATAAATACAAGTCGCTTCCCAACCTACCGAAGGGGTCGAAAGCAGGAGCTCTCGACACAGTTGAAATGTCTAAATGTTTTATAAAGTAGAGGGTGGTTTTGAAAAATTTCACCTATGATCCAAAGTAATATATTTAAGTGTAAACCTAGTGCTTTCGAAATGTTTGATTTTCAATGGTTTCGAAAGGTTTGGTTTTCAAGGGATTTGAAGGGGTAACCTTCAATGCTTTCGAAAGGGATACTTGTTTAATGACGAATTTCTATCGGTTTAGAAAATTTTCGAAAAATTTATAATAAAATTAACCACAAGCGCACGGCGTATAAAAGTTAGTAGGTGGCGAGTACGGGTCGATCCGTAGGGAAATTTTAGATTTAAAATCTCTATTCAATCAAATTAACCAAAGTTGAAAGTGTGATTATCTAAAAATGTAGAAAAAAAAATAGCTCTAGGCTTCTATCACTAGCAGGAAGGATTGAATTGGTTCACACAGTGATTCATTCCAAAATAAATTTCTGGTTACAAACTTTTCAACTACCAGACGCTTCTATTCAGAAAATAGAAAGGGTGTGTGCAGATTTTATTTGGAAAGGAGGCATGCATAAAATTAAATATGAGAACCTGTGTAGACCTAAAGAGGAAGGAGGTGTGGGTTTGAGAAGAATTAAAGATATGAGGTTAGTTTTCACTCTAAAACAAGCTTGGAGTATAATCAAAGGAAAAGGACTATGGGGGAATTGGATGAGGAGTAGATACATTAAAGGAAATTTCTGGTGTATGCAAATTGACAATAATGCTTCGGCAAACTGGAAAGCCATAATGAGAGTAAGGAAAACTCTTGCTGCATGCAGTATGAAAGAGATAGCTATGGGTAGAGAAACTGATTTATGGAAGGATCCTTGTATTGTAGGTGGTGATTCTTTGATCAACATACTGGGGCCTCACACTTTTTCCGATTATGGATGCCCCAATAGAAAAGTGTCAGATATTATTAACAACAATGATTGGAATTGTGCACAACTTCCAGTAAATCAAAACATTAAAGATAGAATACAATTTATGCCAATTTTCAGTGGTAGGAAAAATGATATCTGGGCGTGGAAACCTACAGGTGCTGAATTTACGACTAAGTCAGCTTGGGAAGCGATCAGGAAACGAGATAATAAGGCTGAATGGAGTAAAATCATTTGGAATCGGGCAAATACACCGAAAATGGCTTTCTCAACTTACAAAGCAATTCTTAACAGGTTACCTACTAAGGATAGGCTTGTTAAATGGGGGATTTTGAGAGAAAATAAGTGTGTTTTATGCAATATAGAAGAAGAAACGCATGAGCATCTTTTCTTTGCATGCAATTTTTCGAATGAAGTATGGAAACGTTGCAAAAGACAAACAAATCTGCAGAATGAAACAAGTACACTGGAGGAAGAAGTAGCTCACCTGGTTCAGCAGAGAAACGATGTAGACGTGGAAACCAAATTGGCCAGTATTGCTATTACTACGACCGTTTGGAGCATTTGGAAGGAGCGAAATCATCGAGTATTTCAGAAGACACAGAGAAATTACACGGAGGTCAGTAAACTTGTGAGAAATGACATGCAATTGATACGAAAGAGAATCAAAGTATGGGATAATACCTCGAAGGAACTAGGAGAAGCTCGAATTGCATGAGAGGATGAGAATCGAGCATCGCAAGAAAACCTAAGTACGAGCTACCTTCAGCCGCCATGAATCTGAACTTATTTTTGGTATTTTTGGGTTTGAAAGATTTTGTCGGATATGTATATGTAAACCTACTCAGTTCGTAATTGGGCTTTGTATTGGTTTGAAGTTTGGGCTGTAATGCCTTTAATAAAGTCTTACCCATTTACAAAAAAAAAATTTATAAAAAATATGAGAGTGTTAAGACAATTTAGTGGTAATTTCCACTCTCTAGATCACATAAATCAACAAAATGAAGTTATGATCTCTCTTTTGGTCATTAGTGAGAATAGTTGATGTGCTTATCATAAGTATGGCATATTTGTGCTATTAATTAGCCTAATATAAACCATCAAACTATGACACACCACTAATACACATTTAACTCTCATGAAATATGACCACAAAGTTGAAAGCAAAATCTATTTTAAGCATGGCCTATTAGCTATTGTTTAGAAATATAGGCCATCAAATTTATTTTCAACATTCACTTCTTTGCCATAATCATATTTAGATGAAGAGGCAATTTGTGTTTTGTTTGTTTTAGCAGCCTATTAGTTATAAACAACATAGACTATCAAATTCAAAGCTAAACAACAACAATAAATCACTTCAAATGTTTCCATTAAGCACAAAAAGAGAACATAAATGATCAAAATGTTGAAGCTACATGATTAGAGACTTCATTACCTCTAAATTGAAGGGATTAGCCTCTCATTTATGTTATCATATCAACACAAGTAGCATGCAACATGAAACACAAAAAAGAAGAAGATAAAATCAAAGTAAAGGAAGAACTATTCTACTTGCATAAAATAAAAGAAAATCTACACTACTAACATGAAAGTAAATAAACAAGAAAAGACTTGAATTAAAATTGCAATAAAAAAAATTACATAAAAGAAATTGCTAAGTAGCTATGAAAAGAAAGAGAGCTCTCATTTTATTTCTAATCTAAACTACACTAAGAGAAGAGACTAAGGGAAGAGAGCCTAAAGAAGAGGAGGGAGCTAATTACATGAAGACAAGGGGTATTTATACATGTATGAAGCCCTAATCCACTTTTTTGGGGAATGCCTAAAATACCCTCTTTGGAAGTGTGGAGGCCAAGTAATCATTAGCATCAAATAATCATCATTTAGATGTGCATGAAGCTTTAAACTCTATTAGCATATGCATTAGCCTCTAATTTGTACATGAAGGTATGTGGGTAGGTGGGGTCCTCCATGATCCATGAAATGAATTATTTCCATCTCCATTCCTTTGTATTCACTCTTGTGCATGTATATATCTTCATGAAACCACTTGTGTATGAAACCAAATTCCTACAAAACAACATCGAAAATTCCAAGTAAATTTTCACAAATTAATTTATGCACAAAAATGATCATTTTGCTCTTATATGGAGATGAATATATGACGATTTGAAAATAAATTGAATTTTGGTTTAAACAAATTAAAATACCCAATATGATCATTTATTTATTTTAATTAGATTAAATATGGTGGTAAAAATATGCACATTTACGTGTACATCAAAAACCCCTACACTTATCTTTTTATTCGTCCTCGAATAAACTAAAAACTAACATAAATCCATTTTTGTAGGAAGCACGATTGCATTGAGCGTATGCAACAAGTCGTTAAACCTTTGGGTGTCCCTAGTAGGACGAGTGTTGTCTCGTGAGGGTTTTCAGCGGATACTGCCCACAAAATCCAAATGCGAAATGAAAATATTTACAAAATGCAAGATTTATTTACAAAGAGATGAATGCGTGTTTTTGAAAATATTTACAATTGAAGGATTTACTTTTAAATCGACACAAATAAGTTAAATATAGGTTTTGGTCATTGTCATGAAAATTTGAGTCATTTACTCGTCAAAACATCCAACAAAAAATCAAGTTATCAAAACAAATAGACTGTAGTTTAACTCGTTGTTTCAGTTGATAACATAGTGTAACTATGAAATGGATCCTTAGTTGATTATCAAAGTTGATCAAAGTGGTATTTTTATTTCTTTTCAATAACAAGTAAAATAAAAAAAGTTAAAATAGTGCTTGGATTTCATTTGCTTAATCTCTCTATTTTTTTGAAAATTTTATTGATATTTACAATATTTACATATGCCTAACTCAGATAAACTGAGGCCAGATATATTACCCGTGAACTGCCTTTCGGACTTATGTGAGGGGAATACAGAGCGTGGCGAGTGAACACACAAGTGTGAACACTTATCGACTGTAGGCGTTATTAATAAAAGAATATTTTATTTTTTATATATACACACACCTAACTCTGATAAACTAAGGCCAGATATACCGATCGTGCACTGTCTTTCGGGCTTACGTGAGAAGGGTTCAGAGCATGGCGAGTGAACACACGAGTGTGAACACATGACTCTTGGTGTTAATAAAAATTATATACATATATACAAATATTTTGTTTTTTTTGTTTATTTTTTTTGTTTTTTGTTTTGTTTTGTTTTTTTTAAAAGAGAGTTTTGCAAAATCATCGTAGCAGCATTTAACTTAGAAGATAAAAAGAAAATGTTATATCCTTTACTTTAAATCAACCACTTTTTAAAACAAAGATTTTCAATTAGAATATATTTCATAATTATCTCCATGAATCTTCCTATATACCAGTTAAACCATCGTCATTTGCAATCAAACTTTATTTTTATTTTTGTTAAGACAAATAAATTTTCAAAAATTTCAAATTAACTAACCAAAATCATATATTTATCCTATAGTGTTCCTTTAAAAATAAATAAAAATGCTTAATTTTTTTTTGAGATTTTGCTTTTTTTGTTTTTTTGGATTTTGAAAAGAAAATGTAAAATAAACTATGAAAAATAAAAAAGAAGTTGAGACTCCCCCCACACTTGATTTTGACTACGTCCCCACAGTCAACCCAAGTGGAAGGAGAAAAAAATAAAAGAACAATAAAAATATGACCTATATTTACATAAAAGTGAAAAGATTATTTACACGAAATCAGAAAGTAAATCGTCAAAGAGTAAATGAAACGGTCTTCCAAAAACCGATTCATTTCTCTCGCCAAGTATGCGAGACACAACTTAAGCACAGAAAACCAAATCGTAAAAGACTTCAGAGTTGAATGTTTATTTGGAAAAACGAATCTCGTTTTATTAAAAATTGTACGAGTTGTTTTGTTTTCGATGATTTTCGGGGTTGATAGAACAATTGATTGGAATTCAAGTTTATTTTCACCACATTGAAATTCAAGCTCATCATTGGCGAATTCTTTGAAACTATTGATTTTAAAATCAAGATGGTGATTTAAATTTTCCCCTTCAGAATTTATCAACTCATTTTTGAAAAGTCCAAAGAAATCGTGTTCATTGAATTAGTCTTCCTTTATTGAATTATCAACAACTTCATTGCATTTGTCAAGTTCAAAATCCAAAGTTGTTGTGTTCAAATTTTCAAAATCGAGAAAAGGAAGATCGAATCTCAAATCGAGTTTCTCACCCTCACAAGAATTGAAATCCAATTCAATTACCGTATTTTCAACAACTTCATTAAGATTATCATTTTCAATTTCAAAAGTTGTTATTTGAAAATCGTCAATTTTGGTAAAAGCAGGTTTATTACTTAACTCGTCACACGTTGGAATTTGATTTTGTTTTTCACGTTGTTTCATATATGTTTCAAACAACAAATTCTTGTGATCATCGTAAATTTCATTCATTTGTTCAACAAAATCCAATTTATAGTTATTAACTTGAGAATTTTCGATTTGGATTTGTTGAAAACAAAAATTTTCACTCGTATTGTAATCGAGATTATTCCCATTGCCAAAATTATTTGAAAAGTGGATCACATTTTCGTTTTGATTTTGAAATTCATTTTGAAGTTCAAAATTGAATTGGCATAGGCTATACTCGAAGTCATTTGAATTTTGAAGTGAATTCAAATTTTGATTATTTTGAAAATTTTGACTTGAGTTATCACACAAATAAGAATTACACAAATCATTTATCATTTGATTTTGTTGTGTAGAGATTTCAAGTAGAGATGAAATGCTATTTTTGAGATTCGAGGGTTGTTCATCATTTTGAAAATTTTGTGATTCAAAACTCGAATCGTTTAAACAATAGTTATTGTTGAAATATCCATAAGAATTTGAAGTGAAATTATATGGATTATATTGATTTTCACAACTATCGTAAAATTCATGTGAATATGGAAATTCAAACATTTTCAAGAATGTTCTTGTTTTTTTTATAAAGGAAAAATATTTACAAAACGAATTTGTCACAAGGAAAATTGATTTTTGTTTTGGTTTTTCAAATTTTTTTTGTTTTTGAAAAGATTTTATATTTTTTTGGATTTTATATTTTGATTAAAAAAAATTCAAAGGAAAAGGATTTTAGAATTTCAAAGGAATATTTACAATTTTTTTTTTGGTTTTGGAATTTTTTTTTGATTTTTTAAATATGCATGAACTAATGCAACTAAATGAATGCAAGGTTAATTACAAATTATCTATCCTAAGTGGCTCCTAACCCAAAATTGTATAGTCACGCTTTGTCTTAGATCAACAAGATAGTTCTCAGCCAGGTAACAGACATGATTTATCGGTGCACCACGAATCACCGTAGCAATGCAGCCGAAGGTTTAAGTATCTTCAGAGAAATAACCACTATAATACTTACGAATCACCGTAATATTTATAAATGGTTATTGCTCTACCGTAGCCTAGACACCAATAAATTAAATTGTTAAAAGAAGACAACTTGTCAATATACAATTAAGTGTTATCAATGTCTAACCATTATTATTAATCAAAATTCTAGGATGAAATACAAAGCAGAAATTAAACGTGTATTAACTATGCAACTTCGAATGAAATTTGTTTTTGTTTTTGCAATATTTTTTTTGGGGATTTTTGAAATTTTCTTTTATATACAAATGCAAATGCAAGCAATCAACAATGCAAGGAAAAACAAGAAATAAAAGCACACTACTAGAGTGTGCAGAATTATTGAGCAATATTTCAAAGTAGCAAACTTTTTATAAAGCAAGCAAGAAGTTTTTTTGGCAAGCTCTTCTGCTAATCTGCTTGGGCAACCTGAAATAAAAACAATATATACAACAAGTTTTTTTATGTTTATCACTCAGGGCAATCTACATCTAACTAAAAGCTTTTTTTTTTGTAAAATGTGTTTTTTTAATTGGAAGATATCTTAAGAAGAGAAAACAAAGGATGTAAACCAAAAACAAACAAACTAAATTTAGTCAGCCCACTTACAACTCAAAGCCCAAAACCGCAATATTTTTTTTGCATCTGTTAGATACTTTACAAAATCGAACAAGGAGTGCTCTTTAAAACTCAATTGAAAACTCAATTAAATCAAACACAAGTTAAAAAAAATTGAAATTCGCAACTGGGTTATTGGGGATTTGAAATTCGCGACTGGGTTATTTAATGGGGTGGAGTCGTCGATGTTATTGTAGGGGGGTTTGCCAGTTCAAATTGTCGATTGGGTTCGGGCGATTGCAGAGATGGTTCAGGTTGCTTGGATGAAGGTTGTAGGCGATTCGAGGGGATTGGGGATTTCAGTTGTTTGTCGTGATTTGTATTTCTGAATGAGGTAGGGGGTGATTTCGTGGTTTCGGGTGATTGAGTTATTGATTGAATTTGGTGATTGCACTTGGTGTTCTATGGTTTGCAAAGAGGTAGAGGATCTGTTTGCATTGTGAAGTGCTGGAAGGCGATTACGGCGATTGTCGAGCGGTTATGGAGGAGAAAGAGGTGGAGATGGTCAGGGTTGCAAGTGATAGTGATGATGTACAAATTTGGGTAGCCGCGGGTTGTGATATCACTGTTAGTATGGTCGAAGTGTGGCATGAGTAGTTTTTTTGTACTGTTGGAGTGTAATCCGTGTAGCACAGATTGAAAGTAAAGTCTTTTTACAGCAGAGTGTTGAATGTAGGCGAGTTTGTTGAGACGATTAGGAGGATGAAATGCTGTCTGGTGGGTTGTCAGGTTACTGTAGTGGTGGATCTGCAGTGTGGTGTTGAAGTGTAGGGTAGTAGTTGGAATGGTGACGATCAGGTAGGGGATGTTGGATCAGAGAGTGTAGCCGAGGAGGGAGGAGTTTGTATGTCAGGTGGATCTATATGATGAAGTGGTAGGATAGGAAATTTGAATAGTGACTGCGAGTATGTAGATATGGTGTGCAGAAATGATGTGCACAGTCGATGTGTAGCAAAGCAGTGCTGCTTGATATGGTGTGTAGAGATGTAGATATGGTATGCTTGATGTTAGCAGCGGTAGGGAATGGTCAGAAATGGTTTGTGTATTCAGAGAACTGATGTGATACGGTTTGTTTGGAAACTTGTTGTAGTGGATTAGAAGGCAGTGATGTGTGTCGTTTGGGTGCAGAATTTTTTTGTAGAGGGTGTGATGGTGTGGTAGATGTGGGTGTATGTGGTTGTGGTATAGAGATGGTCAGTAGACGGTAGAGAGAGTGGGTTGAGAGACGATCAGGGCAGTAGAGGTTGGATTGTGTCGAAATGTAGTGATTTGACGAAGGGCAGCGAAGTGGTTTGGGTATGAAGCGTAATGGGAAGTTGTGTTCGTTGTGGTCAGTTGAAGATGTTGTGGGAAGAGGTGGTTCAGTTAATTGTGGTGGTGAACTTGTAGTTGATCGTAAGGGAAGATGATCGGAGAATGAAGCGATCAGAGCTTGTGTTGTTTGCTGTAGGGAGTGTCAGGGACAGTTGCATGTAGTTGATGAAGTTATGGGGTTGCTGTTGTTCTGTGATGAAGTATACTATTGACAGTTAACAAGGCGGAATCAAGCAGAAGTTAAGAGTGATTGTATCAGTGGTGGAAGAAGTTATACAGTGGGGGTCTTTGATGAAAGGGAGTGATGACAGTTGTATGTATGATGTTGGAAGTGTCTGGGAGGACAATGGCGGCAAGGGGTTAGCTAGATGTTTGTTTGGTCGATAGGTTGTTGCATGCAGTATATGGTTGAAGTGTTAAAGTGAAAATGGATATGAACAATAGCAGGGGGTAGTAGGCAGAAGCATAGGTAGAGACTAGCAGATGATCAGGTGACTAGAGGTTGAACTGTTGTTGTACAAATATGTTGTAGCCCACATGTATGCAAACATAGTGAAAAGCAAAGATGTAACACTGAAATTCAGAAATGTAAAATGCAATGATTTTTTTTATGTTGACACAATTGCATACAACTGAAACAAAAGAACACACAAGTTACTGAAAGTAGAGGTGACAATTGCAAACAAGAATGCACATAAAAGAATTACAATGTGATTAATTTTTTTTCAACAAAAGTGCAAATAGAAATGAAACTAGAACAAAAAAACACAGCAAATAAAACAACAAACACTCAATATAGTTTTTTTTAATGAAATTGTGTATTTTTTTATAAAAAAAAATGATAATGCAAAACAACTAGAAAACAACAATCACACAAACAAATGCAAGTTAAAACACACAATAAGATTCGTTTTATTTTAATTGCAAACAAACACACAAAATAAAACATACAAAAATTTAACAAAAATAATTCAAAGAATAAAAATCAAAAATCAAAACTATTCCTCGACAACGGCGCCAAAAACTTGTTTAACGATGAATTTTCTATCGGTTTAGAAAATCGCCGAAAAATTTATAATAAAATTAACCGCAAGCGGACGACGTACAAAAGTTAGTACATGACGAGTGCGGGTCGATTCGTAGGGAATTGTTAGATTTTAAGTCTCTATTCAATCAAATTAACTAAAATTGAAAGTGTGATTAACTAAAAATGTAGAAAACTAACAAAAGAAAATTGATAAAAAATATGAAAGTGTAAGACAATTTAGAGGTAATTTCCACTCTCTAGATCACAAAAATCAACAAAATGAAGTTATGATCTCTCATTTGGTCATTAGTGAGATTAGTTGATGTGCTTATTATAAGTATGGCATATTTGTGCTATTAATTAGCCCAATATAAACCATCAAACTATAACACACTACTAATACACATTTAACTCTCATGAAATATGACCACAAAGTTGAAAGCAAAATCTATTTTAAGCATGGCCTATTAACTATTGTTTAGAAATATAGGCCATCAAATTTTAATTTCAACATTAATTTCTTTGCCATAATCATATTTAGATGAAGAGACAATTTGTGTTTTGTTTGTTTTAGCACAGCCTATTTGTTATAACAACATAGACTATCAAATTCAAATCTAAACAACAACATTAAACCACTTCAAATGTTTCCATTAAGCACAAAAAATAACATAAATGATCAAAGTGTTAAAGCTACATGATTAGAGAATTCATTACACCTAAATTGAAGGGATTAGCCTCTCATTTGTGTTATCATATCAACACAAGTATCACGCAACATGAAACACAAAAAAGAAGAAGATGAAAGCAAAGTAAATGAAGAACTATTTTACTTGCATAAAATAAAAGAAGATCTAAACTACTAACATGAAAGTAAATAAACAAGAAAATAATTGAATTAAAATTGCAATAAAAAAATTACATAAAAGAAATGGCTAAGTAGCCATGAAAAGAAAGAGAGCTCTCATTTTATTTTTGATCTAAACTACATTAAGAGAAGAGACTAAGGGAAGAGAGCCTAAAGAAGAGGAGGGAGCTAATTACATGAAGATAATGGGTATTTATACATATATAAAACCCTAATCCACTTTTTTGGGGAATGCCCAAAATACCCTCTTAGGAAGTGTGGAGGTCAAATAATCATTAGCATCAAATAATCATCATTTCGATGTGCATGAAGCTTTAAACTCTATTAGCATGTGCATTAGCCTCTAATTTGTACGTGAAGGTATGTGGGTAGGTGGGGTCCTCTATGATCTATGAAATGAATTATTTCCATCTCCATTCCTTTGTATTCACTCTTGTGCATGCATATATCTTCATGAAACCACTTGTATATGAAGCCAAATTCCTACAAAACAACATAGAAAATTCCAAGTAAATTTAGACGAATTAATTTATGCACAAAATGACCATTTTTCTCTTATACGGAGATGAATATATGACGATTTGAAAATAAATTGAATTTTGGTTTAAACTAGTTAAAATACCCAATACAATCATTTATTTACTATAAATAGATTAAATATGGTGGTAAAATTATGCACATTTACGTGCACATCAATACTTTCAAGTGATTTTGAAGCTATGCTTCTACCCTTATATAATAATACTTTAACATGGTCGAAAAGGTTCGAAGGAGGGGTTTTAAAGTATTATAAAGGCTGGAGCTATTGTTTTAAAATTCATGGTTTATGCTTTCGAAGTGGTCTAAAGCAAACCTTTCGAAGGGGTCAAAAGGTTGCTTTCGAAAGGGTCGAAAGCAAAGCTTTCGAAGGGGTTGGAAAATTGTTTCTTTTGAACTTATAAAATGTTGTTTAACCTTGGGGATACCAGAGTGAGCTTAATGAGTGCAACACAATAGTTGGGGATAAATGGGATATAACCTAAATTAGGGATACTAATGGAAACATGTTAATCATGAGGATAGCAGGAGACAATTATATTCATTGGGATAACATGAGTTAAGTGGCCAAGTGAAGAGTTCGTAGTTATCCTAGGAAAATTATGGGACGATTGATGGGTAGCCAACATCATGTTGGGGATGGATAGTCTTCATATGTTTAATGAAGGATTTATAGTCATCCTAGGAAAACTATGGGATGATTAATGGATATGCATATGTTTAACGAAGGGTTCATAGTCATCCTAGGAAAATAATGGGATGATTGATGGATAGTCAACATCATGTTGGGGATGGATAGTCTACATATGTTTAATGAAGGGTTTATAGTCATCCTAGGAAATCTATCAGATGTGAGATGGACGGTCCACATCCGCGGAAGTAAAATGAATATGGGATGGATGGCCCCTCTTTGAGGTAAATTGAAATTTAATAGGGGATGGAGAAATCCTAAATGTTTGCAAGCATGCATATCATCATAATATTTTGAAAATGTATGTTTTAACCATTGTGGATGCGGGAGCACAGAATATGGTTTTATAAAGGTTTTAGGATACTAGTTAGGGGAAAATCCATTCCGCTAAGCGGCCTGGTCTCACTAGATATCTAAAATTATTGAGATTTTAGATTATTATTCATACCAAGCTTTATGTCTGACTCGAATTTTTTATTTTCCCCATAAACTCTCGGGTACTCAATTGATTTTGAGTAGTATGAGATTTAAGGTTTTCTTCTCTAACGAATAAAGCTTCCGGAGACGTGCAAGAGGCAGATAGATATATAGAGTTTTTCTTTCCGCTGTGTGTTTGTTTATAAAGGCAAACTTATTAGCCTTACTATATTCTCTGATCAACCAAGGGGGCATCTTCAAAAGTCGCTCTTGGCATAATTGTAATAATTATATTTTGTAGAACATGGTTAACATAATTTGGGGATTATGTAATGAACAAGAAATGTTTTGTTTTGAATGTGGAATTATGTTTTTGAATTGTAAATTTTTTTCCATATTTTTGTGATCTGTGAATCAATGTATCTAACACCACCGTATTTGGTCGCCGAAGATTAATATCTATGGATGACTGCAGCATCCGTAGCCGTTAGTTTTGGACCTCCAGGTAGGGGGATATTACAAGTTGGTATCAGAGCATAGGTTTATGAAAATTTAAAAGATAAGTAAAACCTAAATGCTTTTTCGAACAAAATCCAATGAATTTGAAAATATGATCGGGGTTTTGGGTTAACGCTATAGTAACGTATTTGTATTTGATATATAGGTATATATATCTAAGTATGTATTCCCCTCTCTCTTAGACCGTTCTTTTGTATCTTACTAAGGCTCGTATGAAGATATACGGGAAAGAAGATATGGAGGTAGGAAATGGAAGAGGAAATCTGGGTGGAGGAAGCACCACTACCAATGGTAATGTTCGACCTAATACTCGGAGGAACCAAGGTCAACAGGCTAATGCTAATCAAAATGCCAAGGCCAATGTAGGTGCTAGAAATCCGCCAATAGATGCGGGGATGGTGTATTAGTTGTTGGCTAACCTTTTGCAAGCAGGAGTTATTGGAAATGTTGGTGGGGCAAATCCTGTAGTTCCAGTTGGATATTACCATGTGAAGCTGAGTAAAGACTATGTCAGTTTGGGAGGAAAGCCGTTTGTTGGAACGGAAGATGCTGTGGAGGTAGAGAATTGGCTATTGAACCATGAAAGGATCTTTACAGACTTAGGTTTGAATGATGGAGAGAAGAGAAGGCTAGCCTCTAGACAGTTGCAAGGGTTAGTGCTTCATTGGTGGAACAATGTGATGGTAGGAGTGCCGGAGGAAGAGTTGACATGGGATGACTTCAGGAGGAGGTTTGAGCAGAGGTTTTTGTCTGAGGTTTCCAAATCGGCATTGATGAGGAAGTTTATGGATCTTGTCTAAGGAGATATGTCTGTGATCGAGTATGCTGCTAAGTTTGATGAGCTATCTCGATATGGTTATGCTTTGGTTGACATTGATGTTAGAAGGAATGAGAGATTCATTAGAGGGCTGAGACTAGATTTCGGCAGAATGACTATGTCCCATATCCGAGATCCTTCTAATGTGGTGGTGGAGATTGCCATCCGCCATGAGGAGATGCTTGCTATTTCAGCTAGAGAGAAGCCGGTTGAATCTCATAGTCCTCAGAGGAAGAAGAGGAAGTTTTTCAAGAATAAGGGCGATCAGAAAGGAGGAGCAGCCAAGAAAGGAAAAGAAGATATAGTTTGCTACAAGTGTGATAAGAATGGGCACTATGCTAATGAGTGTCATTCGGGAGATGGAAGGTTGGTTATGGGGAAGCAGAATGTGCAATGCTATAATTGCAACCAGATGGGGCATTACAAGAACAAGTGTCCTGAAGCTGCCATGGTAGGAAAAGGAAAGGTCTTTGCTTTGGAACCATCATCCTCTAAATCATCTGCTGCTGAGAAAGGAAAGTCTGTGATGGAAAGTACGCTTTTGATTCAGAGTATACCAGTTAGGATACTTTTTGATACTGGTGCATCACACTCATTTATATCACAATATTTGGTTGATAGGTTATGTATAGAACCCACATACCTTGTTACTTCCTTAAGGGTTGCGAATCAATAGGTGGGTATGCAACTCTTGGGATGAGATGTGACTAGTTAGAACTTGATTTGTTAGGTCATAAGTTTGCATGCAGTTTGTATGTTTTTTATTTCACAGATTTCGGGTTCATTTTAATTATGGATTGGTTCGGTAAGTGTGAGGCTAGGATATTTTTCCAAGATCAGGAAATACCATTGAGGCACCCAGATAGTCATAACCGAATCATTTTCTCAGTGGAGAATTCCAGTAAGAGTGTTTCTGCTTTGTTGAGTGCTATGGAAGCTGGAGAAGAGCTTAGTCAGGTTCGTGTGGTTAGAGAGTTTACAGATGTCCTTGTGCCGGTTACTGGATTACCACCAAAACAAGCTGTTGAGTTTCGGATATACCTTGTACCAAGAGCTGAACCCGTCAGTAGACCACCTAGCAGGATGACACCGATGAAGATGAAGGAATTGAAGATGTAGCTAGTGGATCTTATGAGAAGGAATTTTATTAGACCAAGCAGTTCGCCTTAGGGAGCGGCTGTGGTGGTTGCAAATAAACCAGATGGATCGTTAAGGATGTGCATCGACTATCGTAAGTTAAACGAAAGGACGATCAAGAATAGGTACCTTCTGCCAAGGATAGATGATCTATTTGATCAGTTGAGTGGAGCCAGAGTATTTTTCCAATTGGATTTGGCAACGGAGTTCCATCAGTTTAGAGTGGCGGAGGATAGTATTCCTTTGATGGCATTCCGAACTAGGTATGGTTCATATGAGAGGTTGGTGATGCCATTCGGATTGACGAATGCGCCTGCTTTCTTCATTGATTTGATGAACCGAGTTTTCAGAAAGCACTTGGATAGGTTTGTTTTGGTATTCATAGATGACATTTTGGTGTACCTAAAGATGAAAGAGAGCATGAGGTTCATGTTAGAGTGGTGTTGGAGACGCTGAGGCAGAATCAACTGAAGGCGAAGTTTTCTAAGTGTCATTTCTGGAAGAGAGAAGTTAAGATTCTTGGTCATGTGGTTTCAGGGGAAGGATTGTCAGTTGATCTAGTTAAGATCGAGGTAGTCAATAATTGGAAGAGACCAGAGATGGTAACCGAGATTAGGAGTTCTCTTGGACTTGCTGACTATTACCGAAGATTCATCAAGGATTTCTCGTAGATAGTAGCGCCTTTGACTAAGTTGACCAGGAAGGAAGTGAAGTTTATTTGGTCCGACAAATGTGAGGAAGCATTCCTTAAGCTAAAGCATTTGTTAACGAATGCTCTAGTATTAGCAGTCCCAGATGTTAACCAAGGGTTGGTAATCTACACTGATGAGTGTGGCACTGGATTGGGAGCTATGTTGATGCAGAAGGGAAAAGTTATTGCTTACGTATCTAGCCAGCTTAGACCGCACGAAGTTAAATATCTTACTCATGAATTGGAGTTGGCTGCGGTGATTTTTACCTTGAAGATTTGGAGGCATTATCTGTTAGGAGAAAGATTTTAGTTGTATACCAATCATAAGTCATTAAAGTATTTATTCTCTCAGAAGGAGTTGAATATGAGACAACAGAGATGGCTGGAGTTTTTGGCCGCTTATGATTTCGGTATAGAGTATACCCCTGGGAAAGGAAATAAGGTAGCAGATGCCCTCGATAGAAAACATCAGAATGTAGCGATGTTGGCAGAATGGAAGGATCTAGAAGCTTTAGCCAGTTGTGGTGTGCAGTTAAGATCTACTGTTAGTTCTAGTCTGGGTACTTCCATTTGTCCTATTTGGATGTTCGACCAATGCTGATCGAAAGGATAGCTTCTAAATAGAGGGAGGATCCAGTTTTAGCCGAGAATATTAGAAGGCTTAAGATATGATCAGAAATTGATGACCTAAAGGATTTTAGTCTTGACCAAAAAGGATGGTTGAGAAAGTAGGGACGATTATGTGTTCCAGATGTAGAGAACTTAAGAAGGGAAGTTCTAGAGGAATGTCATCGATCGAAGTTTACGATTCATCCTGGAGGAACTAAGATGTATCAAGATATGCAGAGGAGCTTTTATTGGGAAGGCATGAAGAAAGATATTGGCTTGTGGGTTAGGCAGTGTATTAACTCTCAATAAGTGAAGGCTGAACATCAGAAGTCGAGTGGGTTACTTCAGCCTTTAGATATTCCAGTTTGGAAATGGGATTTGATACCGATGGATTTTATAAATGGGTTGCCAAGGTCAAGTAGAGGAAATGAAAGTATATGGGTTATAGTGGATAGGTTGACCAAGAGTGCCCATTTCATCCCGGTAAAGTCAACCAGAACGGCACCTGTTTTTGCTAAGTTGTTCATGAAGAACATAGTTAGGCTTCATGGGATTCCTGGTAGCATAGTTAGCGATAGAGATGCATTATTCACTAGCGAATTTTGGAGGAGTCTACATGAGGTATTAGGCACCAAGCTCAAGATGAGTACAACTTATCACCCACAGACGGATGGGCAGACAGAGAGAGAGTCAACATGGTACTTGAGGATTTACTGAGAGCTTGTGTGTTAGACTTTGGTGGATCTTGGGAAGTTCACCTATATCTGATTGAGTTTTCTTATAATAATAGTTATCATACAGGTATAGGAATGGCGCCTTTTGAAGCTTTGCATGGAAGACCATGCAAATCGCCAGTGTGTTGGTTAGAGACTTGAGACAGATTGGTCTTAAGTCCGGAATTGGTTAGAGAGGCGTCGGAAAAGATTGAGTTAATTCGAGGACAGATGAAGTAAGCTCAATCCAGGCAGAAGAGTTACGCAGATAAAAGGCGTAAAGACTTAGAGTTCTTTGCGGGAGATAGATTTTTCATTAAAGTATCACCGATGAAGGGTGTGGTATGATTTAGAAAGTCGGGAAAGTTAGCCCCGAGGTATGTTGGTCCATTTCAGATTATAGAAAGGATTGGAAAGCTCGCATACAAAGTAAAATTGCCGAGTTGTGTGGCTGGTGTCCATAGTATGTTCCATGTGTCTCATCTGCGTAAATATATGCATGATCCAGAGTCTACTATTCCCCAGACAGAATTGGAGGACTTAGTAGTGGAGCCTGGTTTGACTTTTGTTAGACAGCCAGTTCGGGTTGTAGCGGGAGATGGGAAGAGATTGAGGATCGAGACAGTCAAGTTAGTGAAAGTTCAATGGAGCAGCAACGAGATAGACTATACTTGGGAGATAGAGGACAGGATTCGAGAGGCTTATCCTGATCTGCTTTGATGGTATGTCTCTATCATATTTATACAGATTGGTTGCTAGTCAGATAGGCTAGTATAGATATTAGCCGATGTTACAGATGATTGCTATGGTTGCTAGTTAGTACTTACTGAATTTCGAGGACGAAATTCTTTAAGGAGGGGAGCCTGTAACACCCCTAATTTCAGTGACATTATTTAGGAGATTTAATTAGAATAAATTAAATAGAATAATGTCGATAAGGAGAAGGAGGTTGATTAATAAAAATATAGTGGCCATGCTTATTAAACTTAATGAACTTAAAAATGGTTAAGTACTTATATATAAGGGCATAAGAGTAAATTCCACCCATATTTCCCACTTTTATACCATTCCCCTAACCATATAAGTTCATTATTATTGTCAAATAAACAACTATAAACGTAAGAAGCAACAAGGCCGACCATAGGAAGATAGAAGAGAAGAAGAAAATATAAGAAAAGCTTAGGATTCAAGCTAGAGGAAATTCAATCTCAAATAATCTCTAATCTCCTTATCTCAAGCAAGGTGAATAAAAGTTTCTACATCTCTATTTTGATTTTTACATCAAATGGTTTTGGATTTATGGATAAATCTGTTTTATGATATGTGAATGATGATATGCTAGATTTTGATTCATAAAAGTTTAAACAAGGTTGTTTAAAAAAGGATATATACACGGTTTTAGGGTAAAACCGAGATGAAATTATGTTCAAATGCCATGGGAAAATTTTATGTTATAGAAAACATGATTCTGAAATTGGTTTTCAATTTTTATAATTTTCCAAGCCTTGGAGAATTGATTATGAATTTTCTAAGGAAAATATGATTATTTAGGTTTATAAATTATTTTGGGAAACTATATCAAGAACTTGGGTCCAAAATTTTATTATGTTAGATAACATGATTAAAGAGAATCAAACGTTTACATGTAGGCAAGTTAGTTGCAAAAAGTTTACTTATTTTGGAAAAAATCAGCTTTTACCCAGAAAAAGTTGGTTCCGCCTTCTTTGGCAAACCTTTCACCTCAGGCCTCCCGAACAAGACCTTTCAACTTCAATGACCAACAAGGTTGAAAACAATACACATGATATCATTCAGGTATTATGTAGTGAATTGATCTAAGTCGAAAGGTATGGTTTAGAAGGGTTGCATTCGAAGGGTTGCTTACGAAGGAGATGGATCCTTAGTTTATTTCATTTAAGAAATCACTTGCCTATTTTCTAAAGACCTTTCGACACAGTCGAAAGTTTTGGTTTTCAAAAGGTTGATTTAAAAGACCTTTCGACAAAGTCGAAAGATATGGTTTTTATAAGTTGTTTTATAAGACCTTTCGACATAGTCGAAAGGTTAGGTTTTGAAAGGATTTAAGATACCTTTCTACAAGGCCAAAAGGTTTGGTTTCAAAAAGTTGTTTCAAAGGGATTTTTGAAAAGAACTACCGCCTTTATTTTATTCAACCTTTCGAAGGGATCGAAAGTAGGAGCTTTCGACTTAGTCGAAAGTTTTACTGGTTTTATAAATACAAGTCGCTTCCCAACCTTTCGAAGGGGTTGAAAGCAGGAGCTCTCGACACAGTCGAAAGGTTTAAATGTTGTCCCTAATGTTTTATAAAGTAGAGGGTGGTTTTGAAAACTTTCACCTATGACCCAAAGCAATATCTTTAAGTGCAAACCCAATGCTTTCGAAAGATTTGATTTTCAATGGTTTCGAAAGGTTTGGTTTTCAAGGGATTTGAAGGGTTAACCTTCAATGCTTTCGAAAGGGATACTTTCAAGTGATTTTGAAGCTATGCTTCTACCCTTATATAATAATATTTTAACATGGTCGAAAGGTTTTGAAGGAGGTGTTTTAATGTATTATAAAGGTCAGAGCCTATTGTTTTAAAATTCATGATTTATGCTTTCGAAGGGGTCGAAAGCAAACCTTTCGAAGGGATCGAAAGGTTGCTTTCGAAAAGGTCGAAAGCAAAGCTTTCGAAGGGATTGGAAATTGTTTCTTTTAAATTATAAAATGTTGTTTAAGCTTGGTGATACCGGGGTGAGCATAATGAGTGCAACACAATAGTTGGGGATAAATGGGATATAACCTAAATTAGGGATACTAATGGAAATAGGTTAATAATGTGGATAACATGAGATAATTATATTCATGGGGATAACATGAGTTAAGTGGCCAAGTGAAGGGTTCATAGTTATCCTTGGAAAACTATGGGATGATTGATGGATAGTCAACATCATGTTGGGGATGGATAGTCTCCATATGTTTAATGAAGGGTTCATAGTCATCCTAGGAAAACTATGGGATGCTTGATGGATAGTCAACATCATGTTGGGGATGGATAGTGTTCGTATGTTTAATGAAGGGTTCATAGTCATCCTAGAAAAACTATGGGATGATTTATAGATAGTCAACATTATGTTGGGGATGTATAGTCTCCATTTATTTAATGAAGGGTTTATACTCATCCTAGGAAAACTATGAGATGTGAGATGTATAGTCCACATCCGCTTAAGTAAAATGAATACGGGATGGATAGTCCCTCTTTGAGGCAAATTAAAATCTAATAGGGGATTGAGAGATCCTAAATGTTTGAATGCATGCATATCATCATAATATTTTGAAATGTATGTTTTAACCATTGTGAATGTAGGAGCACAAAATATGGTTTTATTAAGGTTTTAGGATACTAGTAAGGGGAAAACCCGTTCCGCTAAGTGGCGTGGTCTCACTAGATATCTAAAAGGATTGAGATGTTAGATTATTATTCATACTAGGCTTTATGTCTAGCTCGAAGTTTTTTTCCACTTAAACTCTTGGGTACTCAATTGATTTTGAGTAGTTTGAGATTTAAGGTTTTCAGGTTTTCTTCTCTGACGAATAAAGCTTTTGGAGACGTGCAGAAGACAGATAGATATATAGAGTTTTTCTTTCCGCTGTGTGTTTGTTTGTAATGACAGACTTATTAGCCTTACTATATTCTCTGATCAACCAAGGGGGCATCTTCATATGTCGCACTTGGCGTAATTGTAATAATTATATTTTGTCGAACGTGGTTAACGTAATTTGGGGATTATGTAATGAACAAGAAATGTTTTGCTTTGAATGTGGAATTATGTTTTTGAATTGTTAAACTTTTTCCATATTTATGTGATCTGTGTATCAATGTATCTAACACCACCGTATTTGGTCACCGGAGATTAATATCTATGGATGACTGCAACATCCGTAGCCGTTAGTTTTGGGCCTCCAAGTAGAGGGATGTTACATGCCCTTTCCCTTCTCCTTCATTAATGGAGCACTCGATAAAATTGGAATGACATTCAATGCATATGCTTCCATTATCTACCCATGTTTAACTTGTTCGAGATAGTCCTTCTACACTGTGTACGGGCTCTCAAGTTGTAAAGCCTTCTCGATCAGCTCCTCATAGCTCTTGTCAAAATGACCAATCAATTACTTCCCAAGATGATTGCTCAACCCAATGATAGACCTTCCATTCCTTCCAAATAGAGCATCAATGAAAGATAGACCGTACTTCGATAGCACATCGAATTCGACCATATAATATGATACAAACATAGCGCCTTACTTCAAACCGGCGAACTTCCAAACCAATATCGACTTTTGTAAAGTCAAGATAAATTTTTCTTCGAAGTGAACTATAAACTGATCCCAAGTAAATCAATCCTTGGTAGTCGAAACTATAAGGGCACTCCACTAGTTCATTATTCATCCCTGGAGTTATCTAGAAATCAACTTTTACCTCACGGTGTCATCTAACTCTAACTCATCAAAGATTCCTTTGCAAATATCCTTCTAATCTTTCACCTCAATAGCCGACTCCGTTCCAAGGAACGGTCTACCTCATAGACTCATGTAGTCTTTATACATCTTGGCAAGGTTGACTCTAGGTATTTGCACTCAAGCACCATAACTATTTGGAGTAACTTGGGCATTCCAGATAATGATTCTCATTATCCTCGCAAACATAATCTATCAATCAGGGTTAGTGGCCCCTGGTCCTGGCTACTCCTCTACTCCAGATATGGAGTCAATAGCAGCATTTCTTTTATGCCGGAACATTCCTAATCTATAATAAGAATGATTAGTCTTTGAAAAAGAAAACTACATCAATAGTGCCCGTGTGTGTAATACAACTTATATACTATATATACTACTATATAGTTCTTAAAACCAAAATATATAAAAAATACGCATTCTGTATGTGTGTGTGTCTATATATATATATGCTCTTAATCCAGTCTAGTATGATAACATCTTCCCTATCTCTACTAGACTGTGGTATCAACTCAAGTTAATCCTGTAACCTCGCTCGGATACCAAATGTGATGACCGCCTTACATCTCCTATGCTCATATAACTGCATAGTGCATTATTGGAGCTTCCAGTCAATGTAGGACGATTGTCAAGGGAAAGAAAAGAAGTAAAGAAGAGAAATATAAGATAACAAAAGAGTGAGAAAACATCAAACGATCATAGAACCCGTCGTATATTTCACAATGCACTGGTTAAAATATAATAACCATCATAGATATAAAACATGCAAGACAATAATAACTACAAGTACCACATAATCAAAATACATAGGCTCGTATAGTTATACAAAACACTAATAGAGATTATACAACTGAAATATACTCAATTGATAAACTGTCTCTAATAATAGTAAGTCAAGCAATGTCAAGGCTCTATAGTGTCTCATAGCAGAATATGTAATAATAAGCACAAAACCCAAGTGTGAAAATGTGTCGTCTCCTGCTAGTCCATCTGTAGAACTCCATGTACCATATACACTGTCATCTAGTCTACTCATTTCAGGCTACTCAAGGTAATACGAAGTAGAGCATAAAACCTCGAGTTAGACAACAATCTAGTGTGAGGGATAAACAATCTCAAAATACTACAAAAGTCGATATAGTATATAGAAAGAGGGTATGGGGAATCATACCTGACTTGTCTCTGTACCAAAAGAGTTAGTGCATAACATCAATAATATGCTACTCTACAAACGTCATAAAGGGGTGCTCCATACTAAGTACAATGTCATTGTGCCTAGGTATCCCTATCCACAATATCTACACCATGTGACATCCCTAGAGTGATAGACTAAATAAAACAATCACGACAAGCATAGCATCCATCAAACAGACCTCACTATACTCAATGTGCTTGGATATATGATAACTCGTATGACCAAACTCATATCAGGGATTAATCAAAAAATCCTTGTTTTTAGTGTATTCGCTCTAGCTCGTAGCTGATACTAGATGCAAATCCACCGATATAGGGAATGCATATCCAAATACTCGATTCAGGATAGCCAAACAAAGTACCGATGAGTGCATTCATGATACCCTTGCTTTGAATACAATAGAATATACTTCGAGTATCAACAATCCCTTAGCGTACATCTTTGAGCCTTTCCTAGCTCCAATTAATTTCCATTATTCTCAAGGAACCATTCCTGCATTCCTTTATTCCATGATAGAATAAAGCACCATTCTATCCATGAGTCGCCCTTCCAAGAACTTCCTTTATGAAAAATCATCATGACTCCCATCACCATCGAGCCATCATCATCGAAACCCAACTCCCATCAACATCAAATCGTTGTCATCAAAGTCACAAAGCCAACACGTTAATGAAAGTAACTAAGAATCGTATAATATGGAATATTAACTAAGTTACTATTTCCTAGAGACTTGGCCAGGCAACTAGTACTCGGCATCTAGGAGTGCTCGACATCCAACTAGTACTCGGCATCCAGGAGCGTTCGGCATTAGCTAGCGCTCGGCATCAGGCAGCGTTCGGCTAGAGGCATCGTTCGTCCAGAAGGCACGTTCGGCCAGAGGCATCGTTCGGCCAAAAAGCATTGTTCGGCCAAATACACCGTCCGGCCAGAAGGCACGTTCGGCTTCGTTGGCTATTCAGCCTATTCTTCCCACAGAACAAGCGCATCGTTCGGCATGGAGAGTGTGGTTCGGCATCCAACCGTTTGGCCTGTTTGGTTCGACATACAGCAACCACTCCATTTGGGCCAAGGTGTTCGGCTACTAAGCCTACCTGGGAAGTCCAACCCATCTTTGTCTATAAATAGAGGGGCAGGGGCACAGTGAAAAGGACCTTTTTTCGGAGAACACTGGGGAGACTCTGCCGCTCTTAAGACTCATCCTCTTTACTTAGCAATTGTATTCAAGTGTTTGGTCTACGGATTGTATCTGCAATCAATCATCAAGTAAAGCAATAAAGTTTAACCTCAAAGTGGACGTAGGCAATTACGCTGAACCACTATAAATCCAGTGTTCTTACTTTCTGGAGTTAAATTAGCATATTCTTCCTTGTTTAATTTAACTTCATTATTTACATCTCTACACAATCTTTCTCAACGAGGTTAGTGACCAATTTTGGTGCTAACACTTTGGCATTGAGAGCTGAATTCTCAGACCTCAAGGATCTGCTTTGAAGCTACTGGTTTGAATAAATCCCCCAAAGAAGATCCAACTCATTGATAGGACGTTCGTTGATTCTACTCAGAGTTCATACCAATAACTCTACAATGGCGAGACCGCATACCAGGTCAGCTTCTCATAATGCGGACGCTCACGAGACTGCTAGCGTGCAACAAGCTGGACCTAGAAATCAGCAGGCGATTCCAAGCGTAGGGACTACCGCCCAGGACCAAATGTCAGTTGTCACCAGAATAGAGTTCAATGACTTGATGAGAGAACTCAGGGAAAGCAGGAGACAACTAGGAGAGCAGATGCAGGCTAACGCCAACCTGATGGCACAACTCACCCAACAGCAGCAACAGAATGCTGGGGGCGATCCCGCTCCTTATTCCTCATCCGACAGCTCAACTTCATCCGATGAACCTCCTAGGCGTAGACGCCGTAAGACTGAAACTGCACAGGCAGGTGTTGCTGTCCGAACAACTGGAGACCATGACCAAGTCGGAGCCGGAAACTTGGGAGCCGGAGTGCAGGTGGAGGCTGCAGGCCCAGACCATCAAAACGCTAATAATGATGAACCTCAAGATGCACATTTGGTAGATCGCCAACAGAGGAGGCATCAGCATGATCAGTCACGTAGAACAGACTCCAGCCTTCCCCCTTCTATACAGACACCGGACCTGACAACCATGATCAGGCAATTAATGAAAGAGAATCAAGGCTTATCGAATGACGATTGGGGAGTGTCAAGGAGTCATACTCCATTCACAGACATTGTTCTACAGGCGGCATACCCCAGAAAGTTTAGTATGTCGACTATCCCTGCTTATGAGGGAAAGACTGATCCCAGACAGCATGTCATGAGCTACGAGTGGATGATGGATTCAGCTAGAGCAAATGATGCAACAAAGTGTAGATGCTTTCCAATTACTCTATCTGGGATCGCTACTATGTGGTTCACTCGACTTCCTCCGCGATCCGTATCCAATTTCGAGGAGTTGGCGAAGAAGTTCATTGAACTGTTCATGATACACACTACTCGTCCTAAGGACGTGATGTCTCTATCAAGTGTAATCCAAAATCCTGGGGAGTTCTTGAAGGAGTATTTACAAAGATTCCGTGTTGCGGCGACTGAAGTCAGTAACCCCAATGATCATGCAATTCTAATGGCTGTGATGCGGGGCATGGAACCGGATTCCGAGTTTGGAGACTGGCTGGCAGGAAAACCTCTGGCTACGCTAGAGCGCTTTTACTCAAAGGCACACCAGTTCATAAGAAGAGAGGAAGCCAGATGGGTAAGGCGAGATAAGGCACCGAGACCTGTTCAGGAATCCGTAAAAAGCAACATTGCTGTGAAGCAGTCCGGAGACAACTCGGGAAAAGTCCAAGTTAATGTCCAGAACAAACCCGGGCAGCCTAAGGAATCCGAAGGAAGAAATCAAGGGAAGAAGAGAGAAGCGGGGAAGTGGAAACCGAGAATTCCAAGCTACAACGAGTATACCCCGCTGAATGCGTCTCTTGAGAACATTTACCTATCAACCTGCAATACCTTTCAGTACAGAAGCGGACTGGGAAATATTGCCGTTTCCATGAGACCTACGGGCACAATACGGAAGAGTGCAGACACCTACACGACGCTATAGAGAAGTTGATCAGGCAGAAAAAGTTACAGGAGTTTGTGAAGGATCCATAGGAAGGAGGATAGGGAACATCCAACCCAGGTCGTGCACCAGCTCCACATCATCCTGAAGAGCCTGCCCGGACTGTGGGTAGGCAAGTCATAAACACGATCATCGGCGGGCCTCACCCCGCGGATAAGAATTGGCAAGGGATGGAGCGGTATGCTAGTTCCCTCAAGCACGCCAATTTTGAGTGTTGTTCCAACGCAGAGGATGGGACCCCTGCTAAACAGCTGTGCGTGATGACAGACGATATAGTATTCAGAAACAAAGACGCTGACCAAATCGAGGCTCCTACCATCGACCCGATGGTCATATCCACGACAATCGGACTGGCCTATGTGAAGAGAATTCTGATTGATTGTGGAAGTTCTGTCAACATCATCTTCAAGAAGGCTTATAACCAGATGAAAATGGAAACGAAGGACTTGAAACCATCCAAAGCTCGTATACATGGCTTTAATGGCGCAGCAACCGATGCAGTGGGGTATGTTGAGTTACCAGTTGAACTGGGACAAGGCGAACGTCGAAGGGTGCGAATCCTACCCTTCGTAGTTTTGGATGTGGATTCTCCGTATAATGTTTTCTTGGGCCGATTGACCCTGGTCGAGTTTAGGGCAACATTAGCCCCGTGGTGCTTGACTTTGAAGTTCCCAACTGACAAAGGAATAGGTGTTGTTCATGGCGACCAAGCGACTGGTCGTGCCTATTATGTGGCTGAACTCCGAGAGGCCCATCGGAGGGAGAAAGGAAAGGGTGCGGACAATACCGTCCGCATCCTTAATACTGATAGTTGACAAGTAATGCCCGAGCCCTGGCTTGGGCATAATTCTCAGATCGTCAGAGACATAGATCCGAGAGACGACGATGAGAAACCCATGGAAGAAAAGGCAGCGCCGGCTGAATTAATAGTTGACATTTCAGTCAGTCGAGACGACCCATCGCGAGTACTGAAGATTGGATCACAACTCGGTCCCGCAATGACTGAAGACCTTAGTGATTTCCTCCGAGCAAATCTTGATGTTTTCGCCTGGACGCATTCTGATATGTGCGGGATTTCTCCTGCCATTACGAGTCATATGTTGAACATAGACCCGAAATACGTCCCGGTTAAACAAAAAAGGAGAGGGATGTACCGAGAACGGTCCGCTGCTCTCAGAGAGGAAGTGGACAAACTCAAAGCCAATGGGTTTGTCCGCAACGCCCTCTACCCTGAATGGGTATCGAACCCCGTGCTGGTGAAAAAGGCGAATGGGAAATGGAGAACTTGCGTAGACTATTCCGATTTGAACAAGGCATGCCCCAAGGATAGTTTCCCCTTGCCTAGGATTGATCAGTTGGTCGACTCCACCGCAGGACACGAGCTGTTATCATTCATGGATGCATACTCGGGCTACAATCAAATCCCGATGCATATTCCGGATCAAGAACACACCAGTTTCATCACAGATGTCGAGCTATATTGCTATGTAGTAATGCCTTCGGATTGAAAAACGCAGGAGCGACTTACCATCATTTGGTGAATCGAATGTTCAAAGACCAGCTTGGTAGAACAATGGAAGTCTATGTGGATGACATGCTCGTGAAGTCACGACAGTCAAACGACCACATTCGAGACTTGGCAGAGATGTTTGATATACTCAGATATTATGGGATGAAGATCAACCCTCTGAAGTGTTCCTTCGGCGTTGCGTCGGGGAAGTTTCTGGGATTCATTGTCAATGCTAGGGGAATTGAAGCTAACCCAGAAAAGATTCAAGCCATTCGAGATGTGCAAGTGCCCAGAACTATAAAACAGGTGCAAAGCTTGAACGGAAAAGTGGTCGCACTGAGTCGATTCATATCTAGAGCCACGGACAAGTGCATTCCTTTCTTTGATATAATAAAGAAAGGGAAAAGGAATTTAGAATGGACATCCAACTGTGAGGAAGCATTCCGTGATCTGGTGAGGCATCTAGAGAGTCCTCCAGTGCTGTCAAAGCCAGTAGACCACGAGATGCTATACGTATACTTGGTCGTATCCCCACATGCTATAAGCGCAGCTTTGGTCCGCGAGGAGGACCCGGTCCAAAAGCCGGTATATTACGTTAGCAAACGTTTAACGGGGGCAGAAAGAAATTACCCTAAAATTGAGAAGTTGGCCTATTGCTTGGTGATTGCATCACATAAGCTGCGCCCATACTTTCAAGCACACTCAATCAGTATCTATACCGATCAGCCCCTATGGCAGGTACACCAACGACCAAAAACTTCTGGGAGGTTGTTAAAATGGAATATCGAGTTGAGCCAGTTCGATATTATCTACTTGCCACGGAGAACCATACAAGGACAAGCATTAGCCGATTTCATCGCCGAGTTTACAGTATTTGACGAACCAGATAACCACAGTGTCATTCCCTTCGTCCGATGGAAATTGTACACCGATGGGGCATCAAACGACCGTTGCTCCGGAGCTAGCATAGTTCTGGTAACTCCAGAAAATCGGTTGATATGTTACGCTTTAAAGCTCAATTTCCCGGCTACAAATAACGAAGCAGAATATGAAGCACTAACTGCTGGCTTAAAACTCATTGGAGAACTCGGAGTCAAATTAGTTGAAATCTTTTGCGATTCGCAGTTGGTGGTCTACCAAGTGCGGGGAGATTACCAAGCAAAGGGACAGAAGCTTGCTCCATATCTTGTTCTGGTTCAAGAACTGTTGTCGAACTTTGAGCGTTATGATATTTCGCATGTCCCGCGCGAACAGAATAAAGAAGCCAACTCATTAGCTAAATTTGCAAGCACTGGCGATGCACAACAAATGAGATTGTTTCCCATTGAGGCCTTGCATGCTGCAAGCATAGACGCGATGAAAGTTGATTGTGTGTTGTAAACAGGAGTCGAGAGGGAGTCGTGGATAACCCCATTCAAACTGTACCTGACGACCGGGACTTTACCAGAAAAGAGGAGCAAAAGACGACAGGTCCTTTGAAAGGCCACGCGTTACGTAATACAGGATGGATTAATGTATCGAAAGGGGTTCTCGGTCCCCTTATTACAATGCATCGCTCATGATGAGACAAAGCGGGTTTTGAAGGAAGTTCATGAAGGGGAATGTGGCGACCATACTAGGGGGAAAACGCTAGCAAAAAAGATCCTCCGCTATGGATATTACTGGCCAACCGTGAATCGGGACGCTGCAGACTACGCAAGGAAATGTGACAAGTGTCAAAGATATGCGAAAATCCCGAGGACACCACCAACAGAACTCACACAAATGGTTAGTCCCTGGCCATTTGCAATCTGGGGAATCGACATAATCGGCTCTTTGCCCATATCCAAAGGTGGTGCGAAATACGCGATAGTTGCAGTCGATTATTTCACAAAATGGGCCGAGGCAGAACCTTTGGCCACCATCACCTCTAAGAAGGTCATTAATTTCGTTGTATGAAACATTATATGCCGCTTTGGCCTCCCTCGAACCATCGTTACAGACAACGGAACGCAGTTTGAAAGAAGAGAGTTCAAAGAGTTCTGTTTAAAATATGGCGTTGAGAAGAAGTTCGCCGCCGTTGCGCACCCAAAAGCTAACGGACAAGTCGAGGCTGTAAATAAAATCATCAAGTCCATACTGAAAAAGCGTTTGGAGAAAGTCGGAGGCAAGTGGGTAGATGAACTTCCGACGACATTATGGGCTTATAGAACTACCCACAAGTCCGCGACCGGCCACACTCCATTCGCCCTGGCATACGGCTCGGAAGCCGTTATACCCGTGGAACTTGAAGTTCCATCGCATCGAGTGACATATTATGATCCCAAGACGAATCAGGACCTCTTGTTGGAATCGCTGGACTGCATCGATGAAAAACGTGAAGAGGCCGAATTAAGGGCGGCAGCGCACAGGCACCGAGTCAAGCGTTATTACGGTAGAGTTCGCCTAAGGATTTTTGATGTGGGTGATCTCGTTTTGAAACGAGTTTTCCCTGTACCATCACGTATGAATCCCAGTTGGGAAGGCCCATACGTCATTGAACGGAAGCTTGGAGAGGGAACATTCAAGCTAGCGACCGTTGATGGCGTGACACTCCCCCGAGCGTGGAACAGTGAACATTTGCGACACTATTACATTTAGTATGTTTCTTTCTTGTTTTAGGCACAGTTATTTCCTTTATGTTTTTGTTCTGTTGTCACTTAGTTTCTTTTCAACCATGTAGTCAGGCAGTTTAGTTGGTTTTCATTAATAAAGGCTTGAAGCCGCTTTTCCCATAAATTACTAATGTGTCAATATCTCATAATCGGGTGATGTATCTGTGGAGTTACATTGTTCTGTATGATGTACGAACTTGTATAATCGACTCAAATCTCCGAGTCCCCGGAGTGCGGACCGGAGTACTCTAAGTCCCCGGAGCGCGGACTAGAGTATAAACGACTCAAATCCTCGAGTCCCCGGAGTGCGGACCGAAGTACTCTAAGTCCCCGGAGCGTGGACTAGAGTATTAACGACTCAAATCTTCGAGTCCCCGGAGTGCGGACTGGAGTACTCTAAATCCCCGGAGCGTGGACTAGAGTATAAACGACTCAAATCTTCGAGTCCCCGGAGTGCGGACCGGAATACTCTAAGTCCCCGGAGCGCGGACTAGAGTATAAACGACTCAAATCTCCGAGTCCCCGAAGTGCGGACCGGAGTACTCTAAGTCCCCGGAGCGCGGACTAGAGTATAAACGACTCAAATCTCCGAGTCCCCGGAGTGCGGACCGGAGTACTCTAAGTCCCCGGAGCGCGGACAAGAGTATAAACGACTAAAATCTTCGAGTCCCCGGAGTGCGGACCGGAGTACTCTAAGTCCCCGGAGCGCGGACTAGAGTATAAACGACTCAAATCTCCGAGTCCCCGGAGTGCGGACCGGAGTACTCTAAGTCCCCGGAGCACGGACTAAAGTATAATCGATTCAAATCTCCGAATCCCCTAAGTGCGGAACAACTTACTCTAAATCCCTGGAACGTGGATTTAGAAAGAGTTTTAAGTACTTAAGAATGTAGAGCAAGAAGTATGCCACTCCAAAGAATGTTCGAACAACGCGAGAACGGATTGGAAAATTATGCAACTCATGAGTACTTGAGTTTTGACCGCAGTTATTCAGAAAACTAAAGAAGCAAAAAAATCGTTCAAATGACTAAGGAACTAAATTTTATTTAATAGTCCAAAATAGGGTTACACAGTTATTCCTCCAAAACTTAGAGTCAAGAACCTATCTACACAAACTACGGAAACAAAAGATGAAAGTAGTTACAAGACTTAAACAAAATCTCGTTGAACGAGCATAGCGACTATTTTTTTGGTTTATTCTTCCTGTCTTCTTTTGTCTTCTCAGATGACTCCTCTCCCTCACGTTTCTTCTTGGATTTTTTGCTTGCCAAGGAAGCAGAGTCAGGAGCGGGAGAAGGAACATCCAGCAGTTTGGATTTACCGAGGAGAATGATTATCAAAGGTCTATTCCGCGGGTCGGTAAGTTCCAGTATTTCAGGCTCTACTTTTATCTCGACTTTCTTTTTCTCTTCTTCGGCGAGACGCTCTTTCATGCTCATCTTCAAAGTATGTTCGGAGGCGCCAATGATCTCGACTTCATCACTACCTTCGACGGGAAATGAAGTGTCAGACTTGTCATCATCTAGCGCCCCGATTACTTGAGCGTCAGGGCCGGGAGTTACACCCGCATGAGCGATATCGCTGCTTTTCTCTGCCTTCTCCTTGGTGTCATCACTCCTCGGAGTCGATTCGGGATCAGAGCAGCCTGTATAAAAACATAAAGAATGAGCATTAGAACAAATAACCGCTACCAGAAAGTGGCATATCTTTTAACTTCTAGAAGAAGAGTTTTGTACTGAGTTTTGGCTGGCTATCGGTTGCGCGTGGAGTTTCACCCTCCAAGATAGGGGATAGCACGTGAACACCAAGCCCGGGATCTTCTGGATCATAGCCAGCGTGCTGCTCGAATGGGTCAAGTGTTGGCCGATCGCCCGATTGAACAGAAGGAGGAGAAGCAAGATAAGGAGCTATAGCTTTGGCCCCAGATGTGCCAGCTTCGTCGTTTTTCTCTTCTGGTAGGAGAGAGCCTTTGCGATAAAGAGCTAAAGCTGCAGATAAGTCGGCTGGCTCGTTTCCCCTGAGAAATTCTTTCACCAAGGCATCCTCATCAACTTCCTCAGAGCCCGATTCGATCTTCCTGATTTTCACCAAAGTTTCCCAAGCCTCAGTAAGAGATTCAAGATAGCCCTCGCCTAGGAATGTCAAGTCGCGGTGCATGAGGATGCGGGCGTTGAATTTAGCAATTAGCGGGTCAAACATATACTTGACCTCTTCTCTACCGGCCTCTACCGCTGCTTCGAGGCGAGAGTCAATCTCTTCGGAAGCTTTTCTCTTGCCTTCCTCGTGGGCTTCGTTTTTCACTATCTCAACCCTAGCAAGTTCATCATCGAGCTTCGTTTTTAAGAGCCGAGTAGCAACGATTTCGTCACAGTATCGTTGGGACTCTTCTTGAGCAGCTGTTTTCTCCTCTTTTTCTTTAGAGAGCAATTCTTTCAACTCTTTGACTTGCAGGGCAAGCACGTCCCTTTCTTTCTGGGCAGAATCTTTTTCTAAGGCAAGGGCTCCACTGCGCTGGACTGCTTCATCGAGTTCCTTTTTATGGGTCACCTCTAGACGTGTGACAGCCTCGGCAGTGTCTTTTGCACTTTGCTCTGCAGCTTCGAGTTTCGACTTATATGAAGCAAGCTCTTCATCTTGACCCTTGATAATGTTCTTGTCAAAGCTAGCTTCCAACTTCAAACGATCAATTTCATGTTGTCGCTCAACAGATACCTTCGAGACTTTCTCGACCAGATGTGCAAACGCGTCATGTTGAACATAGACGTCGTTATTACAGGCAAGAGCGCTTTGTTTAACATGCCCAGTGATGTGATGAATAGTTGGGAGAAATTTCAGGCCATCAAAACAGATTTTTGGGAATTTGGCCTTGAGTTCGACCATCTTCTCTGCTATGGTTGGGTCAGCCGCAGGAATAGGGGGAGGAGGCTTTGAAAATTCTTCTCTTTTCCGATGCTCCCGAATTTGCCTTGTGCTCGACGAGCCGGAATCTTGTTCTCGGGAGACATCGGGTTGGGAACCCTTTTGTGAATGCTTCTCTTTATCTGTCTTAGTTTGGGGAAGAGGGTCATGAGAATGTGAAGTCTGGGAATATGTTTTCTTTCGATAAGACGAATCACGAGGACGATTGTCTCGATCCTCGTAATCGTCTCTGTCCTTGCATCTACCCGAGCCTGAATCCCCTCCAGGATGGTGAAATATAAAAGAACTGTGGAGACGATCGAGTCCGTGAGAGCGTCCCATGTCACCTGCAAAGAATAAAATAACTACGAGTTAGGAAAAATCGGAGTTATGAAAAAACTTGAAGTGTATGGTGAGGTGCGTGTGTGCGTGTGTGTCCTAGTGTTCTCCCCGATGGACCGATTCCCTTATCTTTACTGATGGGAGTGTTATCTCCCTGGACTGGGGGTTGAACTCCCGCATTGCCTCTAGCGGGCGAATGAAACTTGAGGGCTTCCGGATCGTCGAAACCATAATTGAGTATATCGTTGGGGATGGTAAGGTTCGACAGGCCCTTTAAGGAACTTTCCATGTGCTGAGAAGAAGCCTCTTTTTCTGACGGGATGAGTGTAACTTTTGAAGTTCCGCTAACTTTCTCCTTCCGTATCTTGTACGTCAATTTTTTCCTTTCCCTTCGAAGGGGAGGACGACGTTTCAATATCTTGCACTTCGACCACCGAGTTCCAAGCGGGACCCGCATTCTCGCCTTGAGTCTCAGGAGCTTCATCCTCCTTGTGTTCACCTTCTTCGTGCGCGACGGGAGTATGGCGTGATGACGATCCAGCTTGTTTTTTCCCTTTACCGGATGTAGGCTTGGGAATGGAAACACCCTCCGGGAGACTAATCCGACGACCACTTGCTAACAGTCCGAACCTCGAGAGTGATTCATTTGAAAGGAGGGTACGGATGTCTCGTTCCTCGGCAGGAAGAGCTCTAATACCTTCAACAGCCTCAGAATATCCTCGGCCCTCCGGACGCTGGTTAATACCTGGAAAGACGGAACAAGGAGTTAGAAAAAGCATAACTCCGATTAAACACAAATGATGACTCAGCGAAGAAACTTACTGCCTTCGACCCATCTCCTCGCGAAACCAAGAGGGCAACGCACATAGAACCATTCCTGTTTGTACAGGGAAAATTTACTGCACGATCCGGTTAAGATCTGGCATTTGTGGTACGGCTCGAGGAACATGAAAGAGGGGCTATCTTTCCGCTTATTGATCATGTAAATATATCTGATGTCGCCAGAAGTAGGAGGCCTAGAGAAGACGACCATGAAAAGTAGGTAGGTCCCGTATATAAACGCGTGACCGTTTGGGTGCGTCGGGGCGATATCTATGTACTGCAACACGTCCCGAAGGAATAAATTGAATGGAGGCACGCTGTCCATCCAGCACATAAACTTGTTACAAGCGGTATATCCGACTGGGGGCAGGTGAGGACGATCGTGTCACGACGGGACCAACACATCGGCAAAGGGGATCCCATGAATGGAGCATATTCGCCGAAGTGCGATTTCATTAATCTTCGAAGCCTGTGAGTCGATCGAATTGTCTAAGAGAATTGTTGCCTCCAGGGCATCCGGAGCTAAGTTATGAGCAGGGGAAGTTGACGGATTTGAAGTGTCTGCGACTTCTTGCTTTGACGACGGCCCAGGCCTATCAGATATAGTGGCAGAGCTAGACTTTTTAGACATCCCCAATATATAATGAATCTGTTTAAGCACATGTGAAAGCTATACTTGAAAAACGTTGAACGTTAGAATCAATAGCATGAGTATTTCCCCCACATGGTGTGTAAAACTAGTGCAAGCGATTGTGTGTGAACATTGAGAACCTGAAGGCTACAAAGATATGAAAATGAACTTCGAATCGTCGCCTTCGAAGACCGTCATCGCTGACCGTCTCAAAAAGCCCGCCTTATGATGATTACAGTTCCAGATTTAGAAAACGCATGTTAATCTAAGTTCAAGATTTGTATCTACTAAAGCTAGGAAGTTAATGATCCGGGTCAGTTTCATATATGCTAGTATACTTAGGTCCTGGTCCTTGTTTTATTATATGAATAGGCATGGTTAATAAGTGTTCGGCCTGATTCCTGCTCGGCTAAAGGTATCACTCGGCATGTTCGGTTAAGTGATGTTCGGCCAAAGTAGTTTTTAGCATTCACAATCATTCGGTGAATAGTCGTCCGACATTTATGTTGTTCGGCCTTTATGTTGTTCGGCCTTTATGTAATGTTCGGCTGTGGTATTGTTCGGCTGAGATATCGTTCGGCATTTATGTAATGGTCGGCTGTGGTACTGTTCGGCTGAGATATCGTTCGGCATTTGTGTAATGTTCGGCTGTGGCATTTTTTGGCTGAAGATATTGTTCGGTTGGGATATTGTTCGGCTAAAATATTGTTCGGCGTCTGTAGTCGTTTGGCACCACCGCTAGCTCATGCCTTCACGCCTTCCGTTTCCCTATTCGGCTTATGATAACATACGTCGAACCAGAGTTATGTTGTTCGACACCCTTATCACCTCCAACACTTCCACTATTCTTTCTTCTCCTTTAATTTCGATTCGGCACGAGAAGGGCAGGTCACCCAATAATCTTACGTGCGATCACCACTGATCATTCCTCTTCGTTGTTCAGCAACAAAGACGACCTAATTAAAGGTTTTCCGCATGATGATTGTCTCGTGTTGAAACTATTTACAATCTTAGAGGGAGAAGTACCTAGTTTGTAGATCGAAGCTTAGGAAGGATTGATTAGGCCTTAAGTCTGATCGACTGGCAAGGATTGCAAGTCTTTATGGAGTGACAGAAGTAAAAGTGTAAAAGGAGAGAAGAGGGAAGGTCCCTGGTTTTATAGGGGAAAAGTGGAAGTCGAAAAGGCTATATCTGGTAGAACCGGACAGAGCTGTAGCGTTCGGCTTCGAAACATAATGTCGTTCGGCACATGAAGAACGTTCGGCCTCGAACGCATCGTTCGACATTTATACCATGTTAGGCGCACACCTCGACCACTGATATTCTCAGGAAGACATCTCCATTAGGATTCAGTCAAGGATTTGAAACAGAGCATGGAGGATACGTAATTCAAAGCGCATCACGTTCGGTCACATAATACACTTTGGGGGGCAAGTGTTTCCTGGAGACTTGGCCAGGCAACTAGTACTCGGCATCTAGGAGTACTCGGCATCTAGGAGTGCTCGGCATCTAGGAGTGCTCGGCATCCAACTAGTACCCGGCATCCAGGAGTACTCGGCATCCAGGAGCGTTCAGCATTAGCTAGCACTCGGCATCAGGCAGCGTTTGGCTAGAGGCATCGTTCGGCCAGAAGGCACGTTCGGCCAGAGGCATCGTTCGGCCAAAAAGCATCGTTCGGCCAAATACACCGTCCGGCCAGAAGGCACGTTCGGCTTCGTTGGCTATTCAGCCTATTCTTCCCTGAGAAAAAACGCCTCGTTCGGCATGGAGAGTGTGGTTCGGCATCCAACCGTTCGGCCTGTTTGGTTCGGCATACAGCAACCACTCCATTTGGGCCAAGGTGTTCGGCTACTAAGCCCACCTGGGAAGTCCAACCCATCTTTGTCTATAAATAGAGGGGCAGGGGCATAGTGAAAAGGACCTTTTTTCGGAGAACACTGGGGAGACTCTGCCGCTCTTAAGACTCATCCTCTTTACTTAGCAATTGTATTCAAGTGTTTGGTCTACAGATTGTATCTGTAATCAATCATCAAGTAAAACAATAAAGTTTAACCTCATAGTGGACGTAGGCAATTACGCTGAACCACTATAAATCCGGTGTTCTTACTTTCTGCAGTTAAATTAGCATATTCTTCCTTGTTTAATTTAACTTCATCATTTACATCTCTACACAATCTTTCTCAACGAGGTTAGTGACCAATTTTGGTGTTAACAGTTACCTACTAGTGTGGAATATAAATGTAAAAGTAAATAATGAAGTAAATGACACCAGAAATTTTTATACCGGTTCGAATTTCCGTTCTACGTCCAGTCCCAGACTCTTTCTGGAATTCAACTATAAACCCTCACTTGACCCGGAGGAACATGTATTACACCGCCTGAGAAACCGAACAGAACTTCTACCGCCTAAGCAACAGAATAGTACTTCAACCGCCTGAGCAACCGAACAGGACTTCTAATACAAATAGTAAAATTGTTTCCGACTGAGTATGCTCTTAAGTAGCACTGATAAGTTAATAACGTACACCCTTCCTATAATCTTCTCCTTTGTGGTGTATCATGTAATTTGTGAAGACACGAAGTTTATTCAATCACTGATGAAGTTTGCTTGAATTAACAAGAATGAAAATATTGAATGCAAATGGCAAGATTGTTTAGATAATAAGAGTGAGAATTAGAATCAGAAATTCAGTGATTAAAACAATTGATTTCATGGCTATATATAGTGATTAAGAGTTGTAATCATTCGTGAAAAGTATCCATGAAAGAATATGGAAGCAACTCTTGAATCAAGAGTTGTTTCTATTCACTAAAATGAAGTGTCTTTTCAAAATATAGCCGTTATAAAGATCCAGCGATCCGAGTGGAATAATTCAGCCAGCTGAATCAATTGAAAATTGAATCAGAAAGAAAATAGTGCAAAAGTCATGCAATTTAGTCGGCTGAATCATCTACATCGGCCGTCTAAATATTCAAGTTTAGTTGTGCACGTGAACAGGCATTAAGTCGACTGAACTATATGATTCAGTCAGCTGAATTGCCTTTTTTTTCATATCAAAGATTTTTCGAAAAAGTTTTTGTATTTAAAGTAGGTTACTAAAAACCTTAGCATATGAACTATGATTTGAAAGATTTTAAATTGTGTGTGCATGCATATACCACTTCGTAGAGATTTTAACATGAATTCACTACTAGACTTAGACCATACACAACATATATTACTGAAGCTTCTATCTCGAAACTAGTCTGCAATCTGTTAGATTATTTCTCAAGTAAAATAGTATCTTCTCCTGCAAATATGGTTAGTTCATATAATATTTACTTATATAGTTGTCACAATCAAAACATTAAAATTCAAGGTTTGAACATTCTCCCCCTTTTAATGATGACAACTATGTAAGTTTGTAAATATACAAAAGCAAATTTACTCCCCCTGAATGAATACTCCTCCTATCAATCATATTCTCCCCCTTTTTCATTGACAAAAAGGAACAAATACTGATATGAGAAATATAGATATATAAGCACATAAATATCATAAACATCATAGATATCAAGCATATATGAGCAAATAGATATGATAAATAAATGGCCATCTTACCTAGGAATGTCAAAGTACAACAAACAGACAAGAATATGTTTTAAACCAAATAATATTACTACAAGTTTTTCATGAGTGAAATAGCAACGAAAAGAAAAAGAGTCTAGAAATCCTCACTATCTTATACTTCTTCTTCTTCTAAAGTCATCTGAGAGAAAGGGGCTGGATTTTCAGCAACACCGGTCGATGTGGAGCCGGAACAAGAGAGCTTTTCCCAAATTTTATTTAAAAAGCCTTTGATCGAGTTTATCTTTTTTTTTGTTTTAGACACGTTCTTTTCTACATTAGCTAAACGTTCGACCAAATTTGCTTTGATTCCATGATAATGTCACAAGAGATTGATTTGGAGGCACGTCAACTTGAAGTTCTTGAATTTCATCGTCTTCTTCTTCTTCTTTGTGTTAAGGAACTTGAGAGGAGGAAGAAGCGATATTCGTGTCTCCTAGTTAAGGGATTCCTTGGTTTCGATTAGTGGCCAATTGTTGAAAGCTAATGATTTGTTGATGTTCAGGGTGCTTAGACCCATTAGACTTAGAGTCTTTGACTAAGCTCTCTGATGGTCATGAAATCTGAATCAGGCAATGAAACTCCAAAAGTTTGTAGGATCCGCATAATATAAGCTCCATAGTGAATAACCTTGTAGCTTCTCTTATGATTGGTGGTGAGAAATTCATCTAATATAATTTTTCCTTGATTTACTCGTTGAGATCAGTAAGTATCATGTAGGGCATGAAAATCTCGTTTGTAGACCTTTTCGTATTTTCTAGTCCGGAGTTGTAACGATCGAATGAGTGCATGGTGGATGATTTATGCCTTCTGACATAAGGCACTAGATTTCAAAATGGTTAAATCTTCCGATAAAAAGAGATGTGATACTTCATCACGATTATACATATCCACCTCAACATCGTCAATATCCAACCCTTCGGATGGACATCTTAGTATATGGCCTAATCATTGAAGAGGTAAATAAATCTTTACTCCAAACACCAAGGTCCATATGCAATCATCTTTATTATGGGGATCTTGGTGGTCGAGATTCAAATTTGCAAAGAAAAGCTTAATTAAAAGAGGGTAGATTTTGACATTGTTGGAACCATATCCAATGAGTGAATCGAAGCTATGAGCTTCAGCTATTTCTCTAATTGCATAGCCATTGAAGTCAGGGAATTTCTTGAAAGCTCCTTCAAATAACATTGAATTTCTCTTGGTGTTGAATCTATTGACCGCGGTTTTGTTGTGTAACCAAGCGCGAATTTGGCTCTTGGATGGTCCGGCAGTTGATTCACGAGCTCATTTTGATCTTGATGCCTTTTGCTTGATAAAATTTGGAAGAAAAAATGAGATTTTTTAGGAGGTTAGGGTTTGTATTTGAGTTTATTTTGAAATAGAGAGTGGTTAGGTAAAGTAAGAATGAAGAGGTAGATAAGAGTTATGTACAGATTGAGTGAATAGGTGTGTTGGGGAATGTGCAGATCTATTTTTAAAAATGGAAAACTAACGGGTTAGTCGGTTGAAAGAGTGAAAACAGTCGGATGGGATGTAGAGAATTGAACCTGCAAGTTTATAGTGAAAAAATACCATAATTCAGTCGGCTGTAGGGGAGTGATCAGTCGGCTGAATGCTAGGTTGTATTTTGACTACTTGAATATTCAGTCTGCTGTGATTGTAGTCAACCAACCGATGTGCAGAGAAGCTCAACCCATAAGAACATAGTACAAATTTGATACAATTTAGTCGGCTGATAGGGGTTAGTCAGTCGACTGAACTCTGAAGGAATTTTAAATTTCTATGAATGTTTAGTCGGCTGAGTACCTATGGTCAGCCGGCTAAAACTGTTGTTTTTGCAGAGGTCAAGCTTCCTTTTAGTTTATTATTAAGTTATTTAATTTACAAACTATATATATGTATATATATATTTTCGTGCTTTTATTCTCGTGTTAAAATAAATATAATTTTTATTTCAATAAACACGTTACTTATCCATATTACAATATTAAATTTATAAATATAAAAACTATAGATTATAATTTCCTAAAGTCTTAGATTCATCTGAGCTTGGTTCAACTTTGGTGATGTCACGTAATGGATGTATAGGAGACCAAACATTACGTTGAGCACCTTGTTCTCAAGAATTCGGATACACGTGAGGTCGTTGAGGAGACAGAATATATGCACCTTGCTTAGGAGACGTTCCACAGAATTTGAGAGTGAATTGTTCAAGGAAATTTAATCATCTTCCATGATGTTTTTGTTCATAATACATCTCACTTTGTAAACCTAAAGTCTCACATTGATAGTGATGGATTTCTTCAATTTTCTCTTTGGTAGATAGTGAACCGAAGTCTAAGTTTTTCTTAGCTCGCTTCCCATTCGGTGTATATCCAGTATGATGATTTGGAGATGGAGTGATCTTCACAGAAATATATACCGGAGTAGATTTGTTTTATGAATCCATAGAAAGAGTGCTAAAAATGATCGATGAGAGATTGGAGCTTTATTTAGACGACATTGTAAAGAAAATGTTTATTTATTTTTAAAGTTTGTATATGAGTTTTAAGAAAATTCTGATCATGTATATATACTGAGTCGATTATCTATTTAAAGTTATTACTTTATGGTAAATATTCTTTAGAAACCTTCAGCCAAGAGAAAGTGTAAGGTTAAGTAATATAAAATAAGGTTAGCCATGTATAAAATAAAAGAAATGTATGGTCTTAAATCAAGTACCACAATAGAACATCGGAAATACATGTAACTCCTTCCCATGAGTGCAAAGTTCGAGTGTCGTCATCTCCACTTTTTGTTCTATTAAATTTTATTTATTTTATAATTCTTTTAGTATTTTAATATCGAATTATAAATCATGCAACGACATAATTCCAAGTTCACGTCTTAATTTTAGAAAAATATTATCATTTAAAGGTTTAGTAAATATATCTGCAACTTGATTTTCTGATGGTACAAAATCAAGTGGATTATTACCTTTTTCTATATTATCACAAAGAAAATGATGTTGAATATCAATATGTTTAGTTCGGGAGTGATTTCTAGGATTTTTCTATAAATTTATATCACTTGTATTATCATAATAAATTGTTGATTTAGATAGATTTATGCCACAATCTTGTAGTGTTTGCTGCATGTATATCACCTGAGCACATGCCAAAGCAGCAGAAATATATTCTGCTTCACACGTCGAAAGTGAAACACAATTTTATTTCTTATTAAACCAAGATATTAAAGATTGTCCAATGAAATGAAAAGTACCACTTGTACTCTTTCGATCCGTTCGACATTCTCCAAATTTAGCATCACTATATGATACTAACTCAAAAGGACATTCTTTCGGGTAAAAAAGATCATAGTCTTTAGTCTTGCTTAAGTAGCGCAAAATTCGTTTCACTGCCTGCAAATGTGGTTCTTTGGGATTTGCTTGAACACACAAGCTTACACTCAACATTATATCTAGAAGACTAGCAGTTAAATAAAGTAAGGATCCGATCATACTTCGATATAGGTTTTGGTCAACACTTTTGCCATTTTCATTTTGATCGAGATGTACCGTAGTGCTCATAGGATTTGGTTTAGCTGAAGTGTTTTCCATACAAAAACGTTTTATAAGATTATTACAATATTTTCCAAAAATATCATTATCGAATTCGGCACCGTGATCGCTTCAAATGTTTTTAATTTTTATATTCTAATTATTTTTAATTCTATTAGCAAAGATCTTAAAATTTTCAAAAGTATCACTTTTATTTTTCATAAATATTGTCCAAGTGTATCTTGAAAAATCATCTACAATTACAAAAATATATCTATTATGATTCATAGATTGAACTTGAGTTGGTCCAAAAAGATCTAAATGTAATAACTCAAGTGGTTGTAATGTAGAAATTATTTCCTTTGATTTAAAAGAAGATTTGGATAATTTTCCTAACTGACAAGCACCACAAATACTATTTACTTTAAAATTAATTTTCAGCAATCCTTTTACTAAATTAATCTTAGGTAATTTTCTTATTTCTTTAAAGTTTATATGACAAAATCTTTTGTTCCATAACCAAGGATCATTTTCTTTGGCTACTAGACACATATTTGTGTTATGATTAACTTTCATATTTAATATATCACATATATCACATTTATTTTCAGAAAATGATATATTAAAACCTTTATCGCATAGTTGACTTATACTCAACGAATTATGTTTAAAATTTTTAACTAGTAAAACATTTGTAATAAGAGGTAAGTTAGATGTATCGTCATTGCTCACATCGCCTTTGCCGATGATATAACCTTTGGAATTATCTCCATATGTGACAGATCCTCTATCTGAGTAGATAATGTTAATCAGCATATCTTTGTTTCCAGTCATATTTTTTGAGCAACCACTATCAAGTATCCACTTTCCTCTTTTCTTAGTTGGTACCTGCAAAAAAATATAGAGATGACATTGGTACTCACCTTTTATTAGGGTCCTAAGAGTTAGATCTTAGGAAACCAAACCCAAGAACGTTTAGAATTCCCATTATTAGTAAAATTTTCATTTATATGAACAGAATTTATAAAAGACTTAATATACTAATTTCTGCTTGAATTTTTGGTACCCAAATCTTTATAGTATTTATGTTGCAAATATCCTTGTTTTGAGCAAAAACCTTTGGTTTTGGTTTTGCTTTTACAAAATTCTTATGTATATTGAAATTTTTATATGGTGAATTATTCCTCTTTGAACTAGATTTTGAGGAATTTGTATGTCTTAACCCTTTCTTATTAAAAGTAGTTTGAGAGTTTTTAATAATTTTAAAGAGATTTTTCTACCTTTATTACAGTTAGAAACATTTTTAGCAATATTTTCTAAATCAGTTTTGAGACTAGTATTGTTTAATTCAAGAATTTGACATTTGATTTTAAATCGTGATTTTCTAAAACTAATGTCATATTTTTTTCTTTTTGAACTTCAATTTCATTTGATAGCATAGTGAGTTCAGAAGGTACATTAGAGAAAGATTCTTGTGTTCTAACAAGTTCTTCTTCTAAGATTTTCTTTTTATCTCTTAGCACATCAACTTCTATTTCACTTATGTTTAGTTTTTCTTAAGAATCTTTATACTTTCTTTTAACTTCTTTTAGTTTATCCAATAATTCCGAGTTTATATCTACTAAATCATAAAAAGTTAGATCACTTACATCGTCAGTGGAAGCCATAAAACAAACATTGGCTTGTTCATGATCACTGTCAGTGTCACTATCTGACGATGAGGACGATTCTGAATCATCCCATGTAACAGAGACTGCTAGCTACATCTTATACTTGTCCCTTTTATTCTTGTATCTGTCTTTCTTTTGATCAAGATAGTCCTTCTTTATGTGACCCTTCTTATGAATTCATAACATTCGAGATTTGAAGCTGATGATTTATTGGTATTGTCTCTCCCGTTGTTTTCGAATTTCTTGTTTCTCTAACTTTTGAATTTTTTTTGAAATTCTTTGCTAGAAATGCCATGTCATCTTCATTTGAATCCGAATCTTCTTGTTCGGCTTGGAAAGCTATATTCTTTCTATCTTGAGCTTGATCTCATTTTGCCTGCAAATTTACTTCATACGACATGAGATTTCTTATTAACTCTTCAGGTTTGATGGTAGAAATATCGTTAGCTTCTTTAGTAGCTAAGACTTTTTGTTACCATTCATACTTAAAAGACTTTAGGATTTTTTAAACAATATCAAAATCAGTGTATTTTTCTCCTAATACTAATAGTGAATGATATATGTCTTGGAATCTAGAATACATTTCATTTATAGTCTCATCCGGTTACATTCTAAAATTTTGGAACTGATTTTTAAGCACATAAATCTTATTGTTGTTTAACTTTGTTTGTTCATTCATGTGTAACTTTAAGAGTTCACCAAATTTCACAAGCAGTTGTACACATGCTTACTCTATTAAATTCATTCTTATCTAAAGCACAAAATAACATATTCAAGGCTTTTGCATTTGAGGTAGCATCTATCTTTTGTGTGTTTGACCATTGTGCATATGGTGTAGTAGGTATAGTGTATTCATTCTGGGTAATATTCCACGTATCGTATTCATTTGCTTGCATATAAATTCTCATGCGAGTTGACCAATAATTGTAATTCAAACCATTTAATAGCGGCAGTCGTGTAGTGGATTGACTTTCAATAAAACTTGTGCTAGTGTTATTTTCCATATTAACTGAATATCAAATAACAGTATTATGGTTATATGATGACCTTGGTCCGATACCAGGTTGGTCTTTTGTATTTAATAGAAAACGTTTTGAACCAAAAACTTTAAAATATGATATATTAGGTTTTCTTCCATTAAAAAGTTCATATGGGGTACGTTTTGTTAATGGTCTAATGGAGATTCGATTTAAAACATAACAAGCAGTTGCTATAGCTTCTGCCCAAAACTATTTAGATATAGTGTTTCCATTTAATAAGGTTCTAGCACATTCTTGAAGAGTTCTATTTTTCCTTTCTACAACTCTATTTTGTTGCGGAGTTCTAGAAAATGAAAAATTACGAAAAATTGTGAAAGTAACCATGGATCATATAATATGGAATATTAATTAAGTTATCTACTAGTGCGGAATATAAATATAAAAGTAAATAATAAAGTAAATGACATTAGAGATTTTTATACTGGTTCGAACTTTCCGTTCTACCTCCAGTCCCAGACTCCTTCTGGAATTCAACTTTAAACCCTCACTTGACCCGGAAGAACATATATTACACTGCCTGAGCAACCGAACAGAACTTCTACCGCCTAAACAACAGAATAGGACTTCAACTGCCTAAGCAACCGAACAGGACTTCTGATAAAAATAGTAAAATTGTTTCTGACTGAGTATGCTATTTAGTAGCACTGATAAGTCAATAATGTACACCCTTCTAATAATCTTCTCCTTTGTGGTATAACGTGTAATTTGTGAAGACATGAAGTTTATTCAATCACTTATGAAGTTTGCTTGAATGAACAAGTGTTTAGAACGAAAATATTGAATGCAAATGGCAAGATTGTTTAGACAATAAGAGTGAGAATTAGAATCAGGAATTCAGTGATTAAAACAATTGATTTCATGGCTAAGTATAGTGATTAAGAGTTGCAATCATTTGTGAAAAGTAGCTATAAAAGAACATGGAAGTAACTATTGAATCAAGAGTTGTTTCTATTCGTTGAAATGAAGTGTCTTTTCAAAATATAGCCGTTATGAAGATTCAGCCGTCTGAGTGGAATAATTTAGCCAGCTGAATCGATTAAAAATCGAATTAGAAAGAAAATAGTGCAAAAGTCATGTAATTCAGCCGGCTGAATCATTTACGTCAGCCGTCTGAATATTCAAGTTTAGTTATGCACGTGCACAAGCATTCAGTCGACTGAACTATATGATTAGTCGTTTGAATTGCCTATTTTTTTGCCATATCAAAGATTTTTCAAAAAAGTTTTCTAATATGAACTAGGTTACTAAAAAACTTAGCATATGAACTATGATTTGAAAGATTTTAAATTGCGTGTGCATGCATATACCACTTCGAAGAGATTTTAACATGAATTCACTACTAGACTTATCCCATAGACAAAATATATTACTGAAGCTTCTATCTGGAATCCGATCTGCAATCCGTTAGATTATGATCATAAATTATGATATTTTGGTATTTCTTTTTTTTCTAAATAAGATAATAAACACAAGGAAAATGGAATTTCCAAAATAATTGTAGAACTTTCGGATATAATTTGAGAATAATAATTAGAATAAAAAAATGTTGTGAGTGTGACCGATAGATAAATTTTGGTTAGAATAATTAACCGAAGAAATCATAGAATTCTTTTGTCGAGTAAAACAGTATCTTCTCCTACAAATATGTTTAGTTCATATAATATTTACTTATATAGTTGTTATAATCAAAACATCAAAATTCAAGGTTCTAACAGTCAAAGTGTCACGTCATCGTTTCACCATCGAAGTCGCTCATCGTAGAGCAAAAACATCAAGACCCAGAGTTGGATGCATGAACAAACTACTACATCGCACTACTCGAAGCCTCCTCACTGTCCATGCCAAAGATCGACCAAATCGGCCATCATTAATAGTGATAGGCACCGACCACTCTACAGTGGTCAATACCAAACACTTTGGTCGTGTATTTATCCAAAAATGGTTAAGTACAAACCAAATGAAAACAAGGTCCATCCTAAAGTTTGAAGCCCATCCAATTTCAACGTCTTCCATCTTCAAATCCGTCGACACACATTATGTTACCCTTATACAACTTATCACATCCGTTTGGGTTTCCAATCAGCATGCAAAAAACCTAATGCACCAGATATTTCTTAATGCTGGATCGCCAATAAAATGGCATTTCAACCTATATAGGAAAACAAGCATACATGGAACCAATATTCATACATACATCCAATATAATATATACCCAACATGTATAATGCATCTATATCAACTAATGTAGGATTCACATCAAAAATCGCCTAAAAGTAGCAATTTCCTAAAATAGCACGTCAATAGGAAAAATGTGATATTCAATTTAAAACCATTTTTAAATAATTTTAATTTCTTTTATAAAAATAAAATATATGTTTAAATATATTAAAATCACATTTTAAAAGTTAGAAATCATTTCAAAACACCATTTTTGTATTATACTAACAATCATATTATGGTGAAAGACAATATCACCTACCTTAACAAATGCTGACCACCAGCGTCAAGTCGTAGAGCTCTCCATCCCGAATGCAACGCAAGAAGCCACTTCCAAAATGGACCTCGTATGCAAAAGATATGGATTTTATAACAAACGAGTTAAAATAAACTATTAATTAACCAAATTAATAATTAATTACCTTAATCAAACTAATTCCCCACATAATCTTTCTTCCCCAGATCACTGCCCTCCTCTATATACACATAGGACATGCATCAACCCATTTACTCCATCCCTTCTCTCTATGATTTCTCTACGTCCACACCATGAAACGACGAACCATTGCCTCCATTGTGTCACACTACGCATGCTCTCCACAATAGTCATAAGCAAAAAGACTCTATCCCCTCTATATAGATCGCGACCTATAGATTATGTTGTGAAAAACAAAGTGTCACACTCCCCCTCAAGATGCCGCACCCCTCCAAATCGCCACTGTCCAATCCTCTTAGCACAAGAAACGCAACGGCACCTTTGTATTTGCCTATCTCCTCCTCTAACTTCGATGAACCTAAACCCTAAGCACAACCCCAAAATATTAAGCTCCGCAAATCACAGTCACACGCCACCCCCGTCACCACCGGTATGAAGCTCATCTCCTTAGAGTTCAACGGATCTGGTTTTTTGATGTACCATTGCGCATATCTCTTGATTCAATTTATTGAAGGGTTTAAAGAGGAGGCAGCCATTTTTTCTAACAGGCAGTGTAACAATAGAAATAAGAGTAGAAAGAGGTGTTTAATTATATTAATATAATATTCCATTTATTTGATTTTTTAAATAAATCGTCGTACGTTTCAAGCTAGTACGATAACACAACGCATCCTATCACATTGAAACCCGTCCCAATAGTATAAATTTCATCCCTATCAGAGACAACAATCCGGGATGATAATTTCACGCACTTTGAGATTGTTTTGGCTATTGGATTGTCCGATCTTCAAATATAGTGATATTTATATTCATTTTAATTCGCAACTTCGATCAAGACTGAATGAAAATGGTCTCAAATCCTGATTCAACCATATAGGAAAAATCATATTTTGGACCTTCAATTAATTAACGATTCAATATTTTAATCAATTATTTAAATATTCGGTCGTTAGAAAATACGGGTTATCACAGTACTATGCTAATGTCTAAGGTGACTCACACAAGCCTACTAGATATAAAATAGTATGATGCTCCCGTGTCAAATAAAGTGCGAATCGATAAACCATATAAAATCAACACACCTTCAATCATAACCTTCTTTCCCTTGTCAACAACTGGTGGTGCACTCGAGCTAGGTACTGCATCTAGTGTGTGTGCTGTAACTGCAAGGGTAGAGGTCTTTGGAGATACTGGACACTCCCTTTTCATATGCTTAAATTGATTGCAATTACAACACTAGACCTTTGACCCCTCTGATCCACACTCCTTCACGAAATGTCCCTTCTTACCACACTTTTAACAACAGGTATCATGTTTCTTGATCTTTCCCTTAGGTCCAAATCCTCCCTTACACTGATTCTGCTGTTGTGCTTTCCCTCCAATCTTCTTGGATTCTTCCTCTATTTCCTTCTTGGAGATAGTATTCAGCAAGGTCATCTCCACTAAACCCTTGTATGAAGCACCCATGGGAATATGACTTAGACCTAAACCTTGAAGAGGTAGGTTAGGCACTTTAGAAAAGTTCAAAACCTTTTTATGTTAGTATCAATCAGTCCCATCACAAATCTAGCTTGTTCACTGAACTAGTAGACATACTCATTCACTAACATTTCTCCTTGCTTCAAGTGGATAAACTTCTCTAACTGTACTCCTTCCTCAACCCTTGAAAGAAACTTCATCTTAAAGCATCTCCGAAATACCCCTTAAGTGATCTCTCTTCCCCTAATCTCTGCCTTAATTACCTCCCATCAACTAAGAGCCTCACCCTATAATTGCCAAGTAGCTAACTCTCTCCTCATCTCATCAGTAAGACCCATTAATCCAAAGATCCTCTCAAAAATACAGATCCATGTTCGTGAATCCACATATGACTCAGTCCCCACATACAGATTTCACAAAAGGCTAGCGATGTCCTTACATAACTTAGCAAAATCTACAGTATATGGGCGAGCATGAACTGTACCAATAGCTCCCTCTGTGGTTCCTCTAGTGGGATTAAGCTTGGCTTGTCCCCTCGCGTGTGAAGATATGGGCAGAACCAAATCAGAATGTTGACACTTGAAACCTTGGCTGTGTCGTTTGAGCCTGAACCTACCAGATTACTAATTTTCTATCTGTAATTTGTAAGAATTTAATTAGCAACTTTTCACAGATAGTATAGGCATGGATAAGAGATAGCAAAGGCATGAATAAGGGAGAGAGACTATGATATATCAAATTTTTGAAAAACTTTTTTATAACTTTTATCTTTATATATATACTTTGGAAACCCATTTTGAGAACTTTTTTGGAAAACTTTTTGAAAACATTTCTCTAAAAAAATTTTATTTTCAACTTTTCAAGTACGTTCTCTCAATATGCTCCTAATCCCTGAGGAACTTTGAACCTAGGTTCTGATACTAAAGGTGACAACCTGCACCCCTTGACACACCAAACTAAAGCCTAGGGCGACTTTTAAACTGCGTTGGTGCTAAGAAGTGCGAGTTAACAGGTTTTTTTAACAGTTTGAAGACTAACATATATAGATATGATCCAAGATATACTGCACTTTCAGGACTCATAGTGGAATGGAACAGAATATAAATACTGAAATTATCCGTCTAAAAAAAATCCCAAAACATAGTTCAGAAAAATAGTATGTAGTCAAATATAGAGTACATAGAAATACCACTCAAAGTCTGATGAAAGAAATACTAGTACTGATAAGCTAAACAGTTACATGGAAGCTCTTATGATGAGGTCGCCTCTCCACATAAAATCAGGCCAAATCACCTGCTGTCTTGCTCTCTTGTGTTGGGGAAAGAAAGGAACAAGTTGGGTCAGAAAGAAGTCTGGTGAATGAGTACATAATATATGGTGATCATGTGTAGTTAACTTTAATTCTACCCTATGTGACATAGAGTGTCCTACAAGTGTTCATGCATTCCTAGGTTCCATTACTTAAGATTTGTTTCCAACACACACCTACACTACAGCTTGTGCAGGCTACTACAAGGATCGAACTACAGATTGAACCTCAAAATCTAACGATGGGCCACCGCCCTAGAGCTACTCAGTATGAAAACACCGCCACTAGGCTACTAAATAAGAAAATATCATCGCTAGGCTACTAAAAATGGATACACTGCTGCTAGGATACTAAATATGGAATAATCGCCACTAGGCTACTAAATATGTAAACACCACCGCTTGGGCTACATAGGAATAAATTTTCCATAATTACAACAACACATAACCTAACTACGCATCGCAGAGGAGTGCACAATGCCAACTCACTGGATTGTCTCATCATCTGCATCACTGTCCACCTCTTCACCATAGTATAAACCTCTTATTGCATGGGCCTACATCTATCAACGACATAGTATCACATAGTGTTAGAATCGTGAATACCAAAGAGTACTGTTATGTTGGGACCACACACTTCATTAGACATCCATTAGTACCGTGCATCTACCGTTGACCCTCCTGTGAGTAGCATTTGTTGTAGAATCGCCCCTTGTCGATTAGTCGACCCCATTGGGTAAAGTACATTTATCCAATCCCGCAACGTCTTAACGTTATCTCACTGGGAACTAGCTACCCTACTGGCTTTAACATCCATACATATGTATAAAATACACATACATACAATCAATAATTTTTATAATTTTATTAGTAACTTTGGCCTTAGGCCAAGGCTCGGATTTTGCATTTTGGGCCTCAAATGGCCAACCGCAAAACCCTATCGATGGACCGCTTAATGTGAACGGTCGACCAATCGTAGTGTGAAGGCGGTCGACTGGTCAATGTGAACAGTCGACTTGTCGTAGTGTGAAGTTTAGGGTTTTTCTATTTTTAGTGATTCCATTTTTAATTATTTGTTAATTTGCTATATATAGTGAACCCCAAGCCATCTACAGTGATCGGTCTTTGATGTTTTACCCAATTTCTTATTAATTTCAAATTCATATATTTTAGCAGATAAATTAACTTATTGGTCTCAAATTCATAGATTTTAGCAGATTAATTATACTAGTTTAATTCAGGGTTAACCAATTTTTAGGGTTTTAATTCAATAACATATGTCAATTATATAATTTCTAAATCAAATTCAATTTAAATAGTTAGAGTTTGCAATTTAGTTATTAATATCCTAGATTAGATAGAATTGGTTAAAATTAACTATAAACAATTTACTTATCAAAGTTGTTCTTACTCACCTCTGATCCAAGCTCTGACTCTAAACTTCATCGAAAAATCGTCACCCATTAGCTTGCCCCTTCCAAAATATGATTTACTAGTGTTCTATTGCTTTGATTTTAGTTTATTTTTTAAAGAAAGTTTGTAAGTGGTGAGAAGAAATTTTGGCAGAGTTTCAATAAGCTATTGATTTCTAATGAAATTAGGGTTAGCTTAGGTGTTAATTTCTAAGGGTTAGAAATTAATTCGGAGCCCTGGATTTGTCCTAGAGAATCTTTGTCTTCATCTCACCCGTACATCAGAAACTTGGCAGCAAAGAAGTATATTTAGTTCGAGTTCAATCGCATGCTCCAATTCATCAAAATTATATCTAATGGTCCACCATATATGAGGACTGGTCGACCACTACCGATCGACCGTTAAGCCCCGTAGGTCGACCGCTCATAGTGTTAATTTTAGTAATTTTTATTTTATTTTGTTTTCAAATTTTCAATCCTCTATCACTTCTTCGCACTAACTACACTTTTGAAGTTTTAATATGAAAACTATCGAAAAAATTGCAACGAACGCAGTGGTGCAAGTTTTGTAGCTAAATTCAGATGTTTATGAAAATTTCATTTTATCCCTTGTTTTATTTAAATTTAGTTTTCTTATTAAATTTTCTACTAATTTATCAAGGTGTTAAAGGTCTGCCTCCTCCATATGTAAGAAGTATTAAGCAACCGGGTTCTTTTTAGGTAGTGCAACTATTGACGACTCGATCAACACCCGGAGACTTGTAGAGTAATAGAGATTTAGCAAAACTCTAAGGAAAGTAAAGAGAACACTAGAATTTTATAGTGGTTCAGCAATCTATGGCCTACGGCTATTGTAGATTTTAATGATTATAGATTTGAGAGGGATTTAGAGTCACTAATACGAGTGATCTACTTATCTATGCCTAAAACAGCAAAAAGTAGCTTCCTTAGTGTCTTCAATGGAGGAGAAATAAGAGATGAAGATGAAGTACAAAAAGTCTTTTTCCGCTGGACATAAGGTCTGTATTTATAGGGAAATCGTTTGGCAGAACTAAGTGCCCACTAAGTATTAGGTCCAGATCCAAGTCCAAGTATGCAGTAGTGATAAACATAGCTCATTCAGCCAATAAAAACCACTTGGTACCGACCACTTTTCCTATGATCCATTGCTTTTCGAGCACTTTTCCTATGAGACTGAGTTATTTCTGAGAAGTTCTGATACCGTTTGTTGGTGGCTGCTTTCTTCTAGAAAGCCCCCTTCCATTCCTTTAGAAAAGCGCCCCTTGATGATCACTCGAGCCAGTGCTTTATGTATAAGGGTTGTGGGGGTTCCATATAGAACAAAAAAGGGACCAGTACAGAGTGATACCACTCGGTACCGTGTGGTCCTTTTTCGCCCACTGCCTTTGAAACCTCTTGAGTGTACTGCCCACTGTCTTCCTAAGCATGTTCCCTAAGTCCATGAATCGCTTCGTCTTCATCTTGACGTTTTAATTCCGGTGAGAATTTGCTAGGTCAAAAAATCGAATAACACTTGCCTCTTAGGGTATACATTCTATGAGAACAAAGCGTGCTTTGGAACAAGACAAGAATTAACTGTGATCTTCATGCTCTGGTTGGTCACCCAAAAGTTTTTTCAAAACATTGTCCCCAAGCCGAAAATATCCATGTAACTGCTTTACATAGCTGAAATTCCATTTTTTGTGCTAAGGACAAGGTCTATGCTCTGGAGATTGTTTCGTGCCTTGGCCAAATTTTTCCTTTGCTCTCCTTTTTTCACTAATTTTTGGTTGGAAATTACCACTTGGTACTGAGTGGTTCCACTCGATAACGGGCACTTTCACTCATCGTCGAGTATTACAAGTACTCCGGACTTGGAGGATTTTCCTTACTTTTCCATCATTTTTCACCGAGTTTCCTCCTCTGAAGTTCATACCAACCTCTTGCGATTCCCACTCGTTTTCAAGAAGAGCTCTCCATTGACGCTGTTGGATTGCTGCCATCATCCCCAACTTATTGCTGCTACTCAACTTTAGATTTGACCAATGCCTTCGTTTCAAGATAACCCGACCCTCACTTTTCATGTGCCTTCGACCTGAATCAACCATCGTTGATCATCTTAGGTTGCTGCCGCCTCTCGTGCACCATCGCTGATGTGACGACCGCCCTATATCACCCACACCAAATGACCTAATAGAGCGCTGTAAATGTGCCAGGCTGATATAGAATGATCATCAATGTTGAAATTTAAAGTAGAAAACCAGTTGTATATCTCACTGCACATGGATAAAATATAATATAAAAAATATACAACAGAAATATAGCGAGCTAAAACAAATGAAAGATAACATCTCTACTAGAACATCATGAGTTACGATACCAATGTCATAATATCTCAGTACAACATTTCCTCACTACATTCATAGAGTATATAACAACAAACAGTGGAAACTAGAAATATAGAGTAATATGCCATAGCTCCTCCAAGCTCGTCTTGGTACAACAACTATGACTCCAAACCTGTCATCTAGTCTACTCATTTAATAGTACCGAAGATGATAAGAGAAACCATAAACCTTGGGTTAGACAACAAGCTGGTGTGAGCGGTAAATGACTATCAAAAGCTATACTAGAAATTATGGTACTAGACAGGTACAAAAAACCATACCTGACCTGTCCCTTTAACCAAAGAGTTAGCATATAATAAGAAGATATAATATGCCACTCAAAATAAACAGCGATAGGATATTGTAACAGAATAATATAGAAGAATCTAAACAGCCTTCTCATTTGGCCCTATTTCCAATCCCTTTACCAGCATTCCTTTAGATGATAGCCTACCCAAACACAGACATAGCAATCATAGCAACCATAGAATCAAAAACCAAGATATCATCTTCTAAATCCTTGAACATATGATAAGTCGTATGGCGTTGTCCTCGCTTTGCCAGAGACTAATGGAAATCCCAGTCCTCGATCGTATTCGCCGTACTCATCGGTAGAAAACCCTGCATGGTTGTCTCTTGTGATGCCTCTATACCACCTAACCTAGACCATGTCGGTCCAGAGTTCATGACTGGCACTACCATCCCTCGGGTGCCCCTACATATAGTACCCTTGCTTTGAACACAACCAGAACACTCTGAGTCATCAACGGTTCCTAGGCACTACCAAATCTTCAGAGCTTTCCACAACTCCAATCCACTTATGAGCGCGAGCCTACTACTTATCCATGTCCATTATCTTACAGCCTCGTCCCTTCTCGAGCTGTTATTGCTCTCAATTTGGAATCAAATAATGTTGGTGTTGTATTAATGGGTACTCCTTCGATCCCACTTCTATCTGAGTTTCCGATCGAAGAGCTAAAACTTCATCATGACATACCTACCAAATCGTAGAAGCAATCAGCGAGCCACAACTTCCAGCATGATCCACTACAACTCAAGAGTCTCTACCCCGTATCTCACATCAATTGGAGCCAATAATTTGGATCGGTACCAATCCAAATACTTAGCTAATTTTGGCTCCCTCTTACTTCCAGCCTCTAGTACACTTCCTCTAGATGCCATAGACCCCTAGCTTTCCCTCTTAGCCTCTTGGTCCTTCCATTTATGCTCCATTGCCGATCCAACATAGATGATCCATCATGCTTTCAATAATTTGCCTATCCTCCGATCCAACTTCGTAGAGCATCACTGGAACCCATGCTCTACCATCCTCCTAGATCGCATGTTGATTGGTGCACAAAATTCGAATCGGTACAAATCCAATTGGATCGGATCGGTACCGATCCAAATACTTTGCTCCATTCATCGTGAAATTTTCAAGGTGTCTTCCTTCCGTGCTCCAGAGCCTATCCTCTAAGTTTCGTGCATTTCCGACGAACTTTGCTCCTAGTGGAAATTACTTATGTCATCAATTATAGTTTAATTTGACAATCCTAACTTATATTCACCTAATTACAACATATTTTCCATCATAGACTAGTGAGAGATCATAACCACTATCCAAACCAATCAAACTTATGAAAATAAGAGGAGATCTGATCCGGACAGTAGCAAATTGGATTTAGATGTGATCCAATCAACGAGATCAAGCCCCTCGATGAAGATCTAGCCTCAAATTTAAGATTAGAGACGATTTAGGATGAAATCTATGCAAAGAATGGAGAATTAGAAAGGAGGTAGGTTTTGAGGCTAATATGAAATAAGAGACAAAGGTTTCAAATGGTCTCTCTTACCTCATATTAATAGCCAAACCAGATTAGACTAATGGGTTTGGTAATTGACCCAATAACCCCCCTTCTAATTCTGGCCAGTAGATTACAAACTTAAAACTGCTATAACTTCTTAAATACTTATCCGATTTTCCTATATGACCACTCTACGGAATGGATGAAACCACCTTCTCGAAGCAATAAACCAGGTTAGAACATCTAATTTGGCTCCTACAAAAAGTTACGGCCAAAATAAGATCTCCAAGGGCAAAATGGTCACATAGAAATTTGGGAAAAATAATGGACGTATAAAACATCACTAAGAATCATATTTCAAAATATTAGAATAATACAATCTCAAATGAATTAAATAGAATTATTTTATGATCCTTTGATATGTAAAATACGGGTTGTTACATTCCCCCGTTTAGAAATTTCACCCCCCAAAATAACTAAACAAACATAAGCAACCAAGGTTATCCCGCATGCCTAACATCCATTAGCAACCATCTGACAATCCAACTAAGAAGCAAATCAACAATAGCAAGCAAAACCTATCCTAGCATGGGGAATTCTAATAGTACAAGATACAATGGTGCAAGTAGGTACGACCTATGGGTCTTACGACTCAAAGAGTTCTAGATAGGCCATCCTAACTCCTTTGCACCTTAACTAGCTTAACTATCTTCCTCCTAAGCTATTTCGTGTCATTCCCAACGACTCGAAGCAGCTTACGAGGTCTTTAATCTTTTGGCACAACCTCTATCTCTTCTAGTTGATCTGGTTCTACCACAATGCCCGAGTCATGCACAAACTTCCATGGGTAGGAGATATGAAAAACATTGAGCACACTCGTCATCTTCGGAGGTAGATCCACCCTATAAGCTAATTTCCCAATTCTCTCGATAATTGGAAAAGGTCTAACAAATCTGGGTGCTAACTTTCCCGTCCTACCAAATCGAACAACATTCTTCAAAAGAGAAACCTTAACAAATACCATGTCTCCAACTGAGAATTCCAAATCTCTTCTTCTCTTATCTGCATAACTCTTTTGACGATCTTGAGCAGTCTTAACTTGTTGTCGAATTATCTCTATCTTTTCCGAAGTCTCTTTGATAATCTCTGGTCCAAGTATCGACTTCTCACCTGCTTCCCACCAACATGAAGACGAATTACAAGGTCGTCCATATAATGCTTCATATGGTGCCATGCCAATACTCGACTGATAACTGTTGTTATAGGAAAACTCCACTAGATGCAAGTGATCATTCCAAGGCCCTCCAAAATCTATAATGCATGCTCGAAGAGGATCTTCCAATATCTGATTCACTCTCTCGGTCTGGCCATTCGTCTATGGGTGATAAGCTATACTCAAATGCAGCTCGGTTCCCAAAATCTCTTGTAAGCTCTTCCTGAATCCACTTGTAAACTGTGGGTCCCTATTGCTTACAATACTCTTTGGCACACCATGGAATCGAACAATCCACTTAACATATAATTCTGCTAACTTGGATTTCATTCTGGTAGACTTGACAGATATGAATCTTGCACTCTTGGTTAGACGATCTACCACTAGCCAGATACTATCATATCCTGCTATAGTCATTGGCAGTCCATTTATAAAATCCATATATATATGTTCCCATTTCCATTCGGGAATATCTAGCGGTTGTAGCAATCCACTAGGCTTCTTTTGCTCAGCCTTCACTAATCGGGAATTCAAATACTTTGATATGAAACTTCCCACATCCTTCTTCATTCCTTCCCGGTAATAAGTCCTCTTCATATCTTTATACATTTTTTTACCACCAGGATGAATGGTTAACCTAGAATAATGGCATTCCCTTAGTACTTCATCTCATAATCCATTGTTTGATGGTTAAATCTGTATCGATTTAGAAAATAGCCGATCAAATTTAAATTAAAAATTACCGCAAGTGCACGGTGTACAATTTTAGTACGTGGTGAGTACGGGTCGATTCGTAGGGTATTGTTTAGATTTTAAAATTCTATTCAATCAAATTAACCAAGAGTTTGAAATTGTTTGAAGCTAAAAATTTCTAGAAACAAATAAAAACAAAAGTGGATAAAAATATGAGAGTAGAAGGCAATTTATAGGCAATGTCCTTCTCAAGATCACATAAATCAACATATATGAAATTATGATCTCTCTATTGATCATTAGTGAGTTTAGTCGATATGTTTATCATAAGTATAGAATATTTGTGCTATTAATTAGCCCAATATAAACCATTAAACTTTAACATAACCACTAAACCACTTGCTAACTCTCATGAAAATTAATAATGAATTTGAAAATAAATCTATTCTAAGCATGATCTATTAACTATTGATTAGAAATATAGACCATCAAATTTTGATTTTAAAATCACTTCATTACCAACATCATATGTATATGAAGAGGTAATTTGTGTTTGTGTTTGTTTAAGTAAAGCCTATTTGGTGTGAACAACATAGGCTATCAAAGTCAAAGCTAAAAAAACAAAGTTAAACCCATTCAAATATTTCCATTAAGCAGAAAAAGAAATAAAAAATTATAAAAATGTTGAATCTACATGATTAAGATAGCTTCATTACCCCTAAATTGAAGGGGTTTAACCTCTCATATTTGTTATCATTTCAACAAATGTAGCATTCAACTTGAAATAAAAAACAAGAAGAAAATGCAAGCTAAGCAAAAAAGAGAGCTAATTAAAATAAAAACTAAGCTAATCTACTTGCATAAAAACTAAACTACACTACTAACATAAAAGTAAAGAAAGCATGTAAATAGGAAAGAGCATGAACTAAAATTGCATAAAAAAAAGAAAATTACATGAAAGAAGAAAATGGCTAGGTGACCATGAAAAAGAAAAGAGAGTTTATATTTTTAATTTTGAGCCTAAAACTAAACTAACTAAAGAGGAGACTCAAAGGAGGCTAAGAGATTAATTACATGAACATATGGGATATTTATACATGTTTGAAAACCCTAATCATATTTTTGGGAACTACCCAAACTACCCTCTTAGGAAGTGTGACCAGCAAGTTATCATTAGCATGAGATAATCCTCCATTCAAATGTGCATGAAACTTTAAGCTCCACTAACTTGTGCATTAAATCCTAATTGAAGATCAAGGTAACTACGTAGGTGGGGTCCTCCATGATACCTGAAATGAATTATTTCCATCTTCATTTGCTTGTATTCTCTTGTGCATGCATATTTTCCATGAAGCCTTCATCAAATTTCCATTCAAATTCCTATAAAATAACATAAAAATGTCCAAGTAAATTTTCTCAAGTTAATATATGCACAATAATAACCATTTTGCCCCTATATGAAGATGAATAAATGATGATTTGAAAATAATCTGAATATTGGTTTAAACATGTTAAAACACCCTATATGCTCATTTATTTGATTAAATTCGATTAAATATGAAAGTAAATATATGCACATTTACGTGCACATCAAATACTCCCACACTTATCATTTTATTCGTCCTCGAGTAAACTGAAACTTAGATAAATCCGTTTTCGTATGGAGCACGATTGCATTGAGCATATGCAACAAGCCATTAAACCTCTAGCTGTCCCTGGTAGGATGAGTGTTGTCTCGTTAGGGTTTTCAGCGGATACTAGCCACAAAATCCAAATGCCAAGTGAAAAATTCCTAAATGCAAGATTTATTTACAAAGATATGAATGCAAGTTTTTTGAAAATATTTACAAATGAAAGGTTTACTTTTAAATCGACACAAATAAGTTAAATATAAGTTTTGGTCATTATCAATAAATATAAGTCCTTTTACTTGTTAAAATTTCCAACAAAAATTAAGTTACCATAACAAATAGACTATAGTTTGGCTAGTTGTTTCGGTTGATAACACAATGTAACTATGAAATGGATCCTTAGTTGATTATTAAAGTTTTTCAAAGTGGCATTTTCATTTCTTTTGAATAACAAGTCAAATCGAATAAGTAAAAATAGTGCTTGGATTTCAATTTCTTATTCTCTCTTTATTTGAAAATTTTATTGATATTAACAATATTTACATATGCCTAACTCGGATAAACCGAGGCCACATATATTACCCATGCACCGCCTTTTGGGATTACGTGAGGGGGATACAGAGCGTGGCGAGTGAACACACAAGTGTGTACACCTATCGACTGTAGGCATTATTAATAAAAGAAATTTTATATACATACACATAACTCAGATAAACTGAGGCCAGATATACCGATCGTGGACTGCCTTTTGGGCTTACATGAGAAGGGTACAGAGCATGGCGAGTGTACAGACTTGCATGTGAACACATGACTCTAGGTGTTTATTAAAATATATACATATAAACAAATATTTTCTTTTTTTTGTTTTTTTATATATACTTTTGTTTTTTTCTTGAAGAGAGAGAGTTTTGTAAAATCATCTTAGCACCATTTAACTTAAAAGATAAAAGTGTTATATCCTTTTCTTTAAATCCACCACTTTTTTAACAAAGATTTTAATTAGGATATACTTCATAATTATCACCTATGGACCTTCCTATATACTAGTTAAACCATCGTTATTTGTAATAAAACTTATTTTTATTTTTGTTGAGATAAATAAATTTTCAAAAATTTCAATTTAATAACCAAAATCCTATACTTATCCTATAGTGTTTCTTCAAAAATAAATCAAAAGGCTTAAAATAAATTTTTGTTTTTGGGATTTTTTTTGTGATTTTTTTAAGTTTTTGGGAGGAAAATGAAAAAATAAAATAAAATAAATAAACCATGAAAAAACAAAATTTACCATGAGACCCCCTCCCCACACTTGATTTTGACTATGTCCCCATAGTCAACCCAAGTGAAAGGAGAAAAATAAAAGAAAAATAAAAATATGACCTATATTTATATTAAAATGAAAAGATTATTATTTATACGACATCAGAAAATATACAGTTAAAGAGTAAATGAAACGTTCTTTCAAAGACCAATTCAGTTGTCTCGTCAAGTATGAGAGACACAGCTTAAGCATAGTAAACCAAATGATAAAAGATTTCAGAGTTGAATGTTTATTTGGAAAAACAAATGTCGTTTTACTAAAAATCGTACGAGTTGTTTTATTTTCGATGATTTTTGGGGTTGATAAAACAATTGGTTGAAGTTCAATTTTATTTTCACCAAATTGAAATTCAAACTTATCATTGAAAATTTCTTTAGAATCATTGATTACAAAATCAAAATGGTGATTTAAATCTTCCCTTTCGGAATTCAACAACTCATTTTTGAAAAGTCCAAAAAAATTATGTTCACTAAATTCGTCTTCCTTTGTTGAATTATTCACAACTTCATTGCATATATCAAGTTCAAAATCCAAAGTTGTTGTATTCAATTTTTCGAAAGCAAAAAAAGGAAGATTGAATTTTAAATCGAGTTTCTTACCCACAAAAGAATTGAAAGCCAACTTAATTACCAAATTTTCAACGACTTCATCAAGATTGTCGTTTTCATTTTTAAAAGTTATTATTTGAAAATCTTCAATTTTGGTAAAAGATGGATTATTATTTGACTCGTCAATCATTGGGTTTTGATTTTGTTGCTTACATTGTTTTATGTAGGTTTCAAATAACAAATCCGTGTGATCATTGTAAATTTCATCCATTTGCTCAACAAAATCAAATTTATAATTATTAACTTGAGGATTTTCAATTTGAACTTGTTTAGAACAAAAAATTTCACCATGATTGAAATAACTTTCAATGCAAAAATCATTTAAACAGATATTTCCTTTTCCATTTTGATTTTGAAATTCATTTTGGAGTTCGAAATTGAATTGGCATGGGTTATAATCGAAGTCATTTGAATTTTGAGGTGAATTCAAATTTTGATTATTTTGAAAACTTTGACTTGAATCACTACACAATATGAATTACACAAATCATTTATCCTTTGATTTTGTTGTGTAGAGAGTTCAAGTAAAGACGAAATCGTTTCAATACTCTTTTCAAGATTTGAGGGTTGGTCATCATTTTGAAAACTTTGTAGTTCAAAATTCGAATAGTTTGTACAATAGTTGTTATTAAAATATCCATAAGAAATTTAAGTGAAATTATATGGATTATATTGATATTCACAACTATTGTAAAATTCATGTAAGAAGGGAAACTAAGACATTTTCAAGATTGTTTTCTTCTTCTTTTTTTTTTTTGATTTTTTTATAAAGGAAAACTATTTACCAAAAGGAATTTATTTATTTTTAAAGGGAAAAATTGATTTTTGTTTTTGTAAAGATTATATTTTTTTTGGATTTTTGGTTTTCTAGTGAAATATAATTTTTTTTATTTTTGATTTTGATTGAAAAATTTCAAAGAAAAATATTTAAAAACTAAGGAAAATTATAATTATTTTTAGTTTTGGATTTTGAATTCTTTTTAAACTATGCATGAACTAATGCAACTAAATGAATGCAAGGGCTTAATTACAAATTTTCTATCCTAAGTAGCTCCTAACCCAAAATTGTATAATTACACTTTGTCTTAATCCAACAAGATAGTTCTCAGCCAAGTAACGGACAGGATTTATCGGTGCACCACGAATCACCATAGCAATGCAGCCGAAGGTTTAAGTACCTTAAGAGAAATAACCACTATAATATTTACGAATCACTGTAATATTTATAAATGGTTATTGCTCTGCCATAGCCTAGACACCAAGAAAATAAATTCTTCAAAGAAGACAACTTATCAATATACATTTAAGCCCTAGATGAGCTCGTGACACCCTTAAGATGTCTAACCGTTATTATTAGTCAAAATTCTACTATGAATTGCAATTTGTGGCCAAGGAAGGGGTGATGAAATCCCCCACCTTATGTGGATTGGAGTGTTGCCCTTAGAAAAAAATGAGATGAATGCCCTTGGAGTGATAAAAGATATCCCGTACCTCGATAAAGCATCAAACTCTACCACATATTCAGAAACAAACATCTCTCCTTGCTTCAACTCAGCAAACTTCTTGAAGAGCACTGATTTCTGATCCGCGAGAATAATCTTCTCTTCAAATCTAGTTTTGAACTGATCCCAAAAAATATGATCTACTGGAGTTGTAATAGTAATAGTATCCACCAATTCATTGCTCGGCCCTGTAGTTGTCTTGAAGCAAGCTTCCTTTTCATAGCATCTTCCACCTCCATATCCTTGAAAATACGCTCACAAGTATCTATCCAATCTTGCACTTCAATAGCTGATTATGTCCCCAAGATTGGCTTCCCTCCTAGAGTAGAATAATCCTTACAAAGCTTAGCGAAGTCGACTCTAGGCACTTGCATAGGATCACCACCATCTAAAGCCACACTAGGAGTATTTTGGGCTCTTCTCATTAGTGAAGCTATCATTGCACCAAACATGGCTTGAAAATCGGGTGTAGCAGCTCCCGATCCCGCTCCCTCTTCCACTCCTACAACAGAGTTATTCCTAATAGCAATTCTTGTGTTCCTATTTCTTATTGGCAATAAGAATGATTACCCTCATTCAAGAAAAGCTATAATTGTACTCAAGTGCATAATATACTATATAGTAATATTATATAGCCTACTATCTTCATTAACAAGTACGCTCCTTCTATTAGCATATACTCTCGAATTGCTTTAGTTAACTCGTAACCAAAGCTCCGATACTAAATGTGACGACCGACCTATACCACCCGCAACAAATGACCAAAAAGAGTGCTTTAAATGTGCTAGGCTAAAATGGGACGATCATCAAGGTTGAAATTTAAAGTAGAAAACCTGTTGCCTATCTCACAGTGCTTGGATAAAATATAAAAATGAGAACATACAACAGAAATATAGTGAGCCGTTACAAATGAAAGATAACATCTCTACCAGAACATCATGAGTTACAGTACAAATGTCATAATATCTCAATACAACATTTCCTCACTACATCCATCAGAGTATATAACAAAAAACATCGGAAACTAGAAACATAAAGTAATACGCCATAGCTCCTCCAAGCTCGTCTTCGTACAACAACTGCAACTTCAAATCCGTCAACTAGTCTACTTATTTAAGAGTACTCGAGATGATAAGGGGAAACATACAACCTTGGGTAACACAACATTCTGGTGTGAGTGGTAAATGACTATCAAAAGCTATACTGGAAAATATGGTACTAGACAGGTACAAACCTGACCTGTCCATGCAACCAAAGAGTTAGCACATACTAATTAGATATAATTTTCCACTCAAAATAAACGATGATAGGATACTGTAACATAACAGGATAGAAGAACCTTAGCAGCCTCCTCATTTGGTCCTATACCTAATCCTTCTCCAACATTCCTATAGATGATAGCCTACCCAAAAGTAGACATAGCAATCACAGCAATCATAACAACCATAGAATCCAAAACCTAGCTATCATCTTCTAAAGCCTTGAACATATGATAACTCGTATGGCCTCGTCCTTGCATTGCCAAAGACTAATGGAAATCTTGGTCATTAATCGTGTTCACCATACTCACAGGTTAAAACCCCACATGGTTGTCTCTTGTGATACCTCTGTACCACCTGACCTAGACCCTACCGGTCCATAGTACATGACTTGCGCTACCAGCCCTTGGGTGCCCCTGCGTATAGTACCCTTGCTTTAAACACAACCAGAATACTCCGACTCCTCAATGGTTCCTTGGCACCACCGAATCTGTAGAGCTTTCCACAACTCCAATCCATTTCCAGGCGTGAGCCTACTACTCATCCCAGTCCATTATCTTACATCCTCATTCCATCTCGAGTTGCCAATCTACTCCTTTGATCCCACTCCTATCCGAGTTTCCGATCGAAGAGCTAAAACTTCATCATGCTATAACTACCAAACCGTAGAATCAAACAGTGAGCAACATCTTCCAGCATGATCCACTACAACTCCAGAGTCTCCATCCCAGATCTCACATTAATTGGAGCCAATAATTTGGATTGATACCGATCCAAATGGATCAGATCGGTACCGATCCAAATACATAGCCAATTTTGGCTTCCTCTCACTTCCAACTGCTAGTACACTTCCTCTAGATGCCATAGACCCCTAGCTTTCCCTCTTAGCCACTTGGTCCTTCCATCTAATCTTCATAGCCGATCCAACATAAATGATCCATCATGTCTTCAATGCTTGGCCTATCCTCCGATCCAAGTTCATAGAGCATCAGTGGAACCCATGCTCTACCATCCCTCTAGATCTCACGTTGATTGGTGCATAAAATTCGGATCGGTGCCGATCCAATTGGATCGGATCGGTACCGATCCAAATACTTCAATCCATTCATCGTGAAATTTTTAAGGCATCTTCCTTGCACGTTCCAGAGCCTATCTTCCAAGTTTCATGCGATTCCGATAAACTTTGGTCCCGATATGCTCCGATCACCGATCTAAGTCCTAAACATTCACAACACTAACAAACGAATCAATCATATCAAGCAATTTCAAACACAATAATGAATCAAACATAGCAAATCATTTAATTACATCCAATCATAAATATTCAAGTCATGTAATTCAAGCAATGATCATAAACAAGCATAGATCTACTCTAAATCATAGAATTACATAGCCATATATGCATAAATGATACTAGCCAATGATTTAATCCATATTACATGTTTTAATTAGGTTGATCTGGTATTTCTAAATCTGAAATTACCTATGTCTAATAAATTTATACTTTAATTTGACAATCCTAACTTATAATCACCTAATTACAACCTATTGTCCATCATAGACTAATGAGAGATCATAACCACTCACCAAACCAATCAAACTTATGAAAATGAGAGGAGATCTGATCCGAACAGTAGTAAATTGGATGTCGGTGTGATCCAATCGACGAGATCAAGCCACTAGATGAATATCTAGCCTCTAATTTGAGATTAGAGACGATTTGGGATGAAATTTATGCAAAGAATCGAGAATTAGAGTGGAGGTATGTTTTGAGGATGATATGAAATGAGAGACAAAGGATTCAAATGGTCACTCTCACCTCATATTTATAGCCAAACCTGATTAGACTAATGAGCTTGCTAATTGACTCATTAACCCCCTTTCTAATTCTGGCCAGGAGTTTACAAAACTTAAAACTGCTATAACTTCTTAACTACTTATCCGATTTTCCTATATGACCACTCTACGGAATGGAAAAACACCATCCCGAAGAAATAAACCAGGTTAGAACATCTAATTCGACTCCTATCAAAATTTATTTCCAAAATAATATCTCCAAGGGAAAAATGGTCACATAGAAATTTAGGAAAAATCATGGATATATAAAACATCCCCATGAATCATATTTCAAAATATTAGAATGATACGACCTTAAATGAAGTAAATAGAATTATTTTATGATCTTTTGATATGTAAAATACGGGTCGTTACAGCCGACTTACGAACACCAGTCTGATCGTCGATGACTTCTTGTTCTAAATCTCGACTCAAGATGTGTAGGTGGGTTATCAGTCGATAGTCAGGTCACGGTGATGATTATTTAGACGATGCTATGTATACTAGAATTTATCTTCAACTAACGAACAGTTAGAGCGCTTGACTTGTGATCGGCCATGCTTTTTTCCTTTTGCACTATCCCCTAGCATAACTTCATCTAAGATGCACAAGTACATTTTTCCCAAGCATTGTCAATCACAAGTGGTTGTTTTGACTTCAACGGGACGGTTCTTTTCAAAGAAAGGTCGTAAGGAGTGTGTTCTAGCACTTGATCAATCCATTGTTAAGCATGTCCATTCACCACACTTCCTACATTCCTGTAAAAAAAATCTTCCACGTTGCTCTAGACCACAGTTCCGTTATCGATTATCCAATGATAAATTGTAAGGTCCGAGCATAGTTCTGTCGTGCGACATGGCTTGTTTTCATAGCACGAACGAGCTATCTACACAGAATGGTCCATTCATTGTTACAGGACGCTGGACTCGTATTGCATAGATTAACACTTTCACTTGCCCAGGTTAACATCCAAAATTCGATCGGTCAATACACATTGACATCCTTTAGAATTTAGGCATCGGTCATATGGGTTCAATATTTGACATAAAACATACCTAACCATGTTGGATGCCAAGTTTTCCTATCCAGAATGACTCGTCAATCCCCCGCTTTCATATTGGTGCCGGGACATCTATTCTTCCTGAAGCCGGGTCTACTAGGGCTTAAACTTCTACCTCTACACCTTCCGCTGCTAAGCATTTGGTCACCGCAAAACTCTAGAGGTTGGTTGTTTCTGCGGAGCCAATCCAAGGTCAGCCCCCTCCGATAAACGAATATATCGGCCTTCGAGTTATGGATGATCCGCTCGAATAGATACCGATAATTCTTATTTCCAAATTGTTCTGCAATATATTTAGACTGCATGAAATTCCTTAAGATGACGTTCTTTTTCCTACTCAAATCTAGCAAGAGCACAACCCTTCAATAGGCTATAATGCATGCAATCGGTATATGTGCCTGGGCAATTCCGTTGCACCTTTTAATCAATTTTTGTGCTTGATTTTTCAAGAGCTTGGACTGGCTCCGTCCTAAGTTCATCCTAATGGGTATGCTCTCCTGAGCTCCCTTTTCGTGAATCTGTTTCAAAGGCCTTCAACCTTCAATGAGCTAACCTACCTTCTGACATAAAAACAAAGGCACGATTTGCCGTCATACATGATCATCGAGGCCTAGTGCAAGTTCAAGGTTATAGAAGCACTCCATAACAAGATCTCATACTTTAAAAACAAGTAGTTCTCCTTGATTCCCGTGTGGCTTCAACATGTGTTGGCTTTCCGGAAATATGATCGCTTCCACTTTGCTCTTGCCGTACTTGGGTTCCTTCTGTCTAAGTTTTTAACTTACAATTTACTTCCTCGTAGACATTTCTGCTCGAGACATTTGCAACGAGCATGCTGATATTTTAAAAGCTCCGAAGGAGACTAGTTTCCAACATTGCACCACCACATATCTCCTGATCAACAAGAACTTCTAACAGTGTCATCTTCTGCTCCCCAATAGATCTATTGTTCCTATATCCACCCGCCAAGCAGCTCTATAGTGCTTGCCTAACCTTCCATATTTGCTAGCATCTCTAGCGAGAATCTTCAAGGAGAGGTCGAAGGTCCATCGGGTATGGAACATACTGAAGAGCCCATTGGAAAGGGAGAAAAGGAACCACTTGCAGGTGAGGTCCCGAGAGAGAGGGGTGAAGGAGCTTTAAGTGTAGGTTCAAGGTCCGTCGGGTATGTCATATGCTGAAGATCCCGTTGAAAGGGAATAGAGGAACCCGTGGCAGGTGCGAGGGAGAGAGGGATGTAGGAGCTAGAATGCAACTAATGCCAGAGGAGTGTGAAAGGGCAAAGACGAGGGAAAGGAAAGAAGAGATGAGGAATGAGGAAGGCGAATGTAACATCCTTCATTTGGAGGCTCAAAACTAACTGCTATAGATGGTGCAGTCATCCATAGTTATTAATTCTCGATGACCAAATACGGTAATGTTAGATACATTGATATAACAGAAACACATGGATATGAAAAAATTTAAAATCATAAAATAAATTTCTTATTCCACTTCAAATCACATTTCAAATTCATTAGATAATTCCAATTCGTAAACCACGTTCGGAGAAATATAATTATTACAAAATACACCATGACGGCATATGAAGATGCCATCTTGGTTGATCAGAGTCTAAATATAGGCAATTAAACAACTTTGCCATTACATCCAAAACACAGCAGAATCAAACGGAAAGAGAACTCCTACTAGCTAGCTTGCCTCGTGCATATTTCCGAAAGCTTATTCATCTAAAGGAGAACCTAAAAAACTAACTCTCAAACTACTCAAAATCAATTGAGCACCCGAGAGTTTAAGGGGAAAATATAAACTTCGAGTCAAACAAAAAGTTCGATATGAATAATAACCTTCCATCTTGAACTATATAGATATCTAGTAAGACTACGCCGCCTAGCGGAATGGGTTTTCCCCTCACTAGTATCTTAACCCAACTTATAATAACCATATACCGTGCACCTGCATCCACAATAGTTGAGACATAACATAATAAAAGGTAATATGATGATATGCAAATATGGAATATGCTATGGATTACCCATCCGCATTAACCTGACTATCTGTCTCAAATTATAGTTTTTAGGGTCACTATTAACCTATTAGTTTTTATGGGCTGACTAAAAACCTGTTACTTTTTATGGAATTCCTATCCACCTTCATAGTATTCATGGGATCACTTTAAGCTCTTCTTCCCGTAAGGTAATGAACGGCCTTGATTCTCCTTTGCTTATGTTTTTATTTTATGAAAATATGAATGAGAATGAGGTAAGGGTTTAGGGGTTATGGGGTTATGGTACACGACTATTCCAATGTTACCCTTTCCTTAATCTCTTAGGTATCTACTTATAAACTATTTTATAAACGATTTATTTGTGGCACGACCCTAATTATTTTTCAAATCTCAAATCCCCTTATCACTCTAGTCTCTACATAATTCTATTTAATTTATCTAATTAAATATCCTAAATAATGATATTTAAAATTAGGGGTGTTACAGCGAAGGAGGATAAGAAATTGTTGATGATAGTGATTATGACTAGAATATTAGTCCGAAGGGAGATTAGTCATTTAGAGAAACATCTCTAAATGGCACCAAGCTTCCCTCTTTTCCTCATCCGAAGCGTGTTGTTGTCAAACTCCTAAGAAAGTAAGGAACCAAGTGTATTTCCATCGTCGAGACAGCTCCTTCAGCTTGCTCCTTAGAAGATGTCTTTTGCTGACTTAAGTGATTTAGATATCTCTATTGGCGATCTCTTCGCCGATCGTTCTCTGAATTTTAGCTTCTCGCTTGGGGGAATCCTGAATAAAGGTGGTGAGACTCTGTCTTTAATTCACATGGTCTGTAGAGTACTTAGAGGGTCTTAGGCACTCTATGCTTTACTAAGAACATGTACACATATCCCGGCATTCATCTGTATTCTCAAAATTCCAAAACATATACAATCTTTTTGTTATTTTATATTCCTTAGCCAAAGGTAGATATAGAAAGATTCAGTATAGCAAGGGTGAGTCTAGAGGATAAACCGTTGATCCATATCTGTCCCACTCCAACTATTATCGAGGCTAAGAATCCAAGGAGGAGAGGGCTTGACGAAAAGAGAGAGAGGGAAGAGCGAGAGATGATCGCCACACTAGGCGAGAGGATAAGAAAAGACAGGTTGGAGAGAGGTAGCTCAATGTTTCAAGCAAGCGACATAAAGACTCGCACGACCTCCACGATTCCTCTTCTAGTATTCCTCTACCTCACTTGGGTCATCAAATTCCTTCACTCCAACAGGCCCTTGCCTATCGCTCCTTAATTACAAATGTGCCTACTCGCTCTAAAGGGATCTCCATTCCTCCAACCCCCGTTCCAGGTGTACAGCCTTGCCCGCTGGCTACTTTTCCTGATCTTTTCTTGCAAGGTATCATGTTTGATCGTGATATCTAAGAAATTCCAAAGGATGAGGCAAACTGTGACATCCAACGGATTCAAAAGAACATCAATCAGGGCTATGAATGGAAAAGGATAACTTACGCCCTCTCGAAGGTTAACCGTGCATATGACACAAATAAATGGTCTTTCAAGTCCAAGAAGAAGACTTATGACAACCTCATTGAGGGATATAAGGGAGACGTGGAGAAGATGGCGATGGAGAGAGACAAAGCTCTAAAATCCAAAGCTATAGCCGAAAGCCTTACGGTAGAGATGAGGATAGCCCATACAAACATAGTGCTCATGCTCAAAGACTTGCTTTAAAATTGCTTACGAGGAGGGTGCTGCCCTGAAAACTCAGATTGCAAAGGAGGATAAAGCCCTTACTTCAAAAGGTGAAATCGTGTGGGCCAGTGATAATACCAAATAGGAGCAAGCAGCCAAAATACAAAAGCTCAATGCACTCGCTAATGATCTGCTATTAGTTATGGTCAAGAAACCAGATGGTGAAGTAGATCACGCAATCATTGCGCGGGAGCTTAAAGAGCTTAAAGAGGAGAGGGCCAAGGAGAGAGAAGAACTGAATAACACTCTCTAGTATTTTCTTGCAAGCGTAATTCAATACAAGAATTTAAAGTGGTTGAGAGTACATATGAGAAAACTCTCACCGATGCCCAAGAGGAGGTGTTACATTGTTTTGAAGCAGGCAGTGAATGCCTCACTGAAGAAGAATTAATGGCCAAGTACCTCGATGCGAAAGATATTGCTAAACTTAAAGTGGGAAAGGCCATTTTTGCTGTAGAAGACGCCGTCGCCGCTGGTGTTGTGGCTTCCGCTGGACCAAGTGCATTAGGTCCAGCGGAATTATCCATTCCAAAGTACAATGAGTCGACAATAAGTATTTCTAAGATTGAAGAGGTTAGCTCAGGGGCTACTCAGACAATTCCAACATCTATAGTGGCTACCTATGTTGAGCTGCATGTTTCTACGTTTGTTTACCAACTGATCTAGCATTTTCCCGAGGAGAGTGAGATTTCTAAAGTCTCCTACTCAGCAATCCACCTAAGGTGAAGGTATATCTGTGGTTTCACCAGTTTTTTGAGAAACTTCAGTTCTCACACGGATCCGTTTCTAACCTTTACCATTTTGTTTGCCAACTTGTAGATCATCTACATCTCCCGCCTCCGCCTTCGACTAATTAAGGATTGGGCATCGCGGCTATCTTCACCACATCGACCTCCATTTATATGGGACTTGCTGCTCCATCCCTACTTCCCAGTTCTGAACCTGGCTCAAAATATTATGGTTTTGGAAGGTATGGCGGACATTTCTCTATCCCAAGGAGAAGGCGCTTCAATAATAGTGTTGCAGATCCAACATATCCTATTATAGTTGCAGAGACATTGAAAATCAACCTATCTAATGTCAAGATTAAAAAGGAGCCGAGAACTGAGAAATATGTCAACTCCATGCCAACAAGCCCCTCTATAAAACTTCCTTATATCAAGTTGAAACCCCTCAAGATCAATCCCTTATATGCTCCTATTGGGAAATCCAATGACCTCTATGTTAAATCCGAGGGTGAAACTATAACGTCTGAGAGTGAGACCCAAGAGAAGGGAAGATTAAAGGTGGGCAGAAGCATTAGAAACCGATTAGCGGTTCGAGCAGCAAAGGCAGCAAAATAGGGAAGAAGAAATAGAAGACTCATGAAGCTTGTGGGCATGGTAGCTTGGATTTTGTTGTACCTTTTTTTGTAAATGGCCGCATTTGCGTGGGAGCGGTCGCCACTACATTTGCATACAAAAATTAAATTAATGAAAGATCAACGCTTCTTATGTTATCTTTGTTCTGTTTACTTTCCCCTAATTTATATAATATAACTGTTTATGAACAACTACCTGCACATATAGTGTAACTGCTCGTACTACAATTTACCTACATCATATATGCTTATTTCCCTATTCTGCTTTTGCTTATTACAACTATGCATATAAATAAAATTCCTGTGATTGCTTTGGTTGTATTCCATGTTCTATCCCTTTTTATAGTTGCCGAAGCATTCTGTTTGGCAAAACAGAACTATGATTGAACCAACTCTTTGGTTATCCTTGTTTACGTCTGGCCCAGTTTCCTTTGGCCAATTCCTAATCATAGATAATCCAGGGTCTATGTTGCTCTCTATTGTCGAGGAACGATAACTGGAATGTTTTTTTTTGCCATGAACAAAATCCTATCCATGGAAGTTTCTATCTTAAATGCCAAAATTCAGGCATTAGTATGAGATGAGTATTGCAGGGAAAATTATCAGATTGCCCCGAGTCTGATTTTGCTTTCCCAATCCTGATCCTGGATCGAATGAATCAGGTAGTATCTACCCCAGATTTTTAATGACTATCCTCACTTATCCTCGGCTGAACAAGCCCTGCTAGGCCGCTAGCGCAGTCGTTGAAACCCATTTTGTACACTAGTTCCTATCCTCGAGGACCGATGTTTTAATTGCCTGCTTTTGAGCATTCCTTCTTACTGCTGTCAACTTCTAGGAAATGGCCGAAACCTACAAGCTAGGGTCGAATTATTCAATGGACACTTGTATGGCCAGTCCTTGTTGATGTTGTCGAAATCAGAGCAATGACAAATTCTTGAAGGACCAGGTTGAATTATCCAATCAACCCTTGCAATTCTACTTCTTGGTCCGACCCTGGAGCAAGAAAGTTGGTGTTGCTATCCACGCAGCTAAAGGTTTGGGATTGAATTTACCGATCAATCCCAAAAGGAGAGGACGAATTATCTGATCGACCCTAGAAGATTGGGTCAAATTATTCGAATTTCCCTGAATATGTGGGATGAATTATCCCATAGGCCCTGAAAGATTGGGTCGAATTACCGATCAACTCGAAAAGGTGGGGCCGAATTATCCGATTTGCCCTGAAAGATTGGTTGAATTATTTGATTCATCTGAAAGATGGGTCCGAATTATCTGATCGGCCTTGAATGATCAGGTCCAATTATCCGATCGGCCTGGAGAGTCAGGGTCCAATTATCCGATCGGTTTGGAAAATTGGGTCGAATTATCCGATCGGTTTGAAAATTTTAGTCCAGTTATCTAATCGACCCCTAGGACCATACTCCCCGGCCAAGAACCCAGACCTAAAGAGTTTGTTCCCAACCATACTGCTACTCGTGCAGTGTGGGAATTTCGCTTACAAGAACAGAGATCCATCGGTTTAAGAAGCTAATTCATAATTATAAACAAAGAAATGTGGCAAGTTCTACCTTATTGCATTGCCTGCAGAATACTCAGGTGGGTTTTTTTGTGAAAATAAGCTATAGAAAACTAAGTATAATAGTGGCGTGGCAAGTGGAGTCACTGTTCCATGCCGTGGAATCGGGATTCCATTAATTATGGCTAGCTTGTTCTATCTCCAATCTTCCACTCGATTGCGTAAGGGACTTCCCAATTCGGACCGAATACACCTATATTTAGGAGAACTCGTTTCAAAATAAGATTCCCTACCTTGAAAGTATGGTTTTGGACTTTGGTGTTGAAGTGTCATGCTAACCTTTTCTGGTGAGAAGCTACCTTCAATTCTGCCTCCTCCCCTTTTTCATCAACCAAATCAAGGGACTCACCCAGAGTTCCTCATTTACCTTTGGATCATAGTGCCTTTTATGATTAAAAGGGACTTCTAGTTCTATCGAGATCATCGCCACTGATCCATAAGAAAAAGTAAACAGTAATGTCCAGTCGCAGACTTGTAGGTCATCCTATAAGACTATAATGCCAGTGGAAGCTCATCGACTCAGTTACTCTTAGTCTAGTTAATCATTTCTTCAAAATGGATTTGATGATTTTATTCACCACCTCACTTGTCTGTTCGATTGTAGATGTGCTACCGTTGAGAAGCTCTTCTCGATTCCTTACCGGTTGTAGAAATCCTTGAACTCGGTACTTTCGAACCGAGTTCCATTGTCCACGATGATCTTCTGGGGTACCCCAAACCTGCAAATGATGTTTTTTGTCACAAAGTCGATTGCCTTTTTCGTTGTAATTGTGGCAAGCAATTCTGCTTCAGCCCACTTTATGAATTAATCCACCACAACTATTGCATATTTAGCTCCTTTTTTCGCTATCGGTAGCATACTGATTAAATAAATTCCATAAATCGAAAATGGCAATGGACTAACTATTTGTGTAAGCTCTATAGATGGGGCTTTTGGAATTTTTGCAAATCTCTAGCAATAGTCGCACCGTTTAGTGCAGTCAGCTGTATTTCGATTCACTATTGGCTAGAAATATGCATAGTGAAGTACCTTCTTTGCTAAACTTTGCCCTCCGGTGTGGTCACCACAACTGGTCTGATGGATTTTCATAAGGACCTTTCTAGCCTCATCCTTGGTTACACACCGAAGAAGGAGGTAGACAAACCTCTTCTGTACAATACTCCCTCTTGCATCATTAACCGATGTGCTTTGGGAAGAAGTTTCTTCCATTCATTTCTGTCTTTCGGGAGAGTCCCTTGAGCAAATATTCTTTGATTGGAGTCATCCATGACTCCTTTTCTTTGTGGTCTCCGGAATCTAATCGACATCCATTTGATCGATACTTGGAGCCATCAAAAATTCCATTGGAACCAAACCCATCACCAGTGCCTCCCCAGAACTGGCCAATTTGGCTAACAAATCAGCCTTTAAGTTTTCCTTCCTAGGGATATGCTTTATCATGTTGTATTCTACATCATCCAACAATTACAGTGCTTTCACAAGGTAAGGAGCAAGTGTTGCACCCTTAGCCTAAATTTCCTTCCTAACTTGACAAACATCCAACTAGGAATCACTTAATATGTGTAGTATCCTTATCCCCGGTTCCTTTGCTATCCTTAATCCTGCTATCAATGCCTCGTTCTCAGCCTTGTTCTCTATTGTGGGAAACTCTAGTTCCAACCGTAATAAATGAACCATCCTTCCAGGCTTCAAGCACTACTCCTGTGCCTAAACCGTGTTCGCTCGAAGGACCATCCATAAATAACTTCCAATAAGAAACTTTGTCTGCATAGTCCTCTTCTTCACTATCTCATGTGTAAACTCAACGATGAAGTCTGCCAATGCCTGTCCATTTACCGCTCTCCTCAGATGGTATGTAATGTCATACTGGCTCAACTCTTTGTTCCATTTTAGTAGCCTCCCCGAAGTCTTGGGTCGGTATAACACCTGATTCAAAGGCTGATCAGTCAGTACTTCAATCGGATGAGCCTGGAAATACGTTCATAGCTTCCTCGATGCAATTAGCAAGCAATATGCCAGTTGCTCTAAATTTGAGTAGTTCTTTTCATCTCATATAAACCACTTACCGATGTAGAAGACCGTCCTTTGAATCCTCATCTCTTCACATACTGATGCTGCACTTAATGTGTGAGAATACACTGCCAAATAGACAAATAAGTCCTCCCCGTCCAGGGGTTTGGATAAGACCAATGGCACCTCTATGTGCCTTAATAACCCCTTGAAGGCATTCTGACAATCCTAATTCCACTTAAAATTCTTCTTAACCTTCTTGAGGGCATCAAAGAAGGGTAGGCATTTATCTATCGCCTTTAAGATGAATCGACTCAAGACAACAATCTTCCCATTTAAGCTTTGTAACTCCTTCTTCATAGTCGGGGTGGTTACGTTCCTTAAGGAATTAGCCTACACTGTATTGGCCTCGATGCCCCTTACATTAATAATAAATCCCAGAAATTTTCCTGATGCTACCTCGAAAGAACATTTTAATATATTTAGCTTCATTCCATACTTCCATAAAACCTCAAACATTTTCAAGAGGTATCCAGACGGCTCCATGATACTCATGACTTCATAAGCTTGTCATCCACAAATACCTCCGTTGTTCGTCTAATTTGATTCCTGAACATTGAATATGTTAATCTCTGGTACGTGGCTCCGGCGTTCTTCAAACCAAACGACGTTACTCGATAGCAGTAATATCCCTAATTGGTTACAAAACTGGTTTTCTCCTGATCCAGTATATGCATCAGAATTTGGTTATAACCTTAATAAGTGTCCATGAATGAGAGTAATTCATGCCCCTACGATCCAATCAACCAGAATAGTCGATACATGTCTGCCATTTTCCGTTTGATTTCTTGACCAACATAGGGTTTGATACCAATTCGGGGTATAAAGCATCGTGGATAAAGCCGTTTGCCATCAACTTATCAACTTCTTCCTTTAATGCAGCGGATCGCCCCGGACCCAAACTACATCTATTTTGCTTGACTAGTGTAAACTTCAGATCATTATTCAATGCATGACATGTTATCTCTTGCGATATCCCACACATATCTGAATGCGTCCAAGCAAACACGTCCAAATTCCCTTTGAGGAAATTAACCAATTCGTTAATTAAGTTAAAGCTAAGCTGTGATCCAATCTTTAGAAACCATGTAGGATGTTCCATATCGATTAGAACATTTATAGTTAGCTCTGCTGGCATTGCACGCCATTCCCCTAACTTTTTCCTGGGATCCATAGCCTCATAAAACCTGCTATGGTTCCCGAGCTAGGTTCAAACTTTAGTTTCCATGCTAGCGAATCACAAATGCGGAGAGTCCTCTCCATATTCTTTCCATTCTCCTATTGTTTTGCTTCCGTCAGCTCCGCGATATAACACTCCCTTTTTGCGCTCTGGTCTCCTCTTATCGATCCGACCCCATTTTCCATAAGGAACTTCATCATTAGAAACCAAGGATCTAGTGCTATTCTAGAATCAACAAAGGTAGGTCGACCCATAAAGGCATTATATGCCATGTATTCATCCACTATAACGAATTTCTGAATCTGGACTATCCTACGATCTCATTCACCCAGCTCTTTTGGCAGACCAATTGTCCTAACTGGTTTTTTTGGTTTCGCCTATAAATCCTTGGATCTTGATTTTGCAAGACGTAACATCCTTTATGTTAATCTTCATTTGATCGAACTTCCTTCTGAATAGTATGTCCGTAGAACTTCCAGTATCAACCAAGACCCGATCTACTATTGCCGATCCAATACCTACATACCATGGGGTCAAAATTGGCACTTCGACTCATCAACATCTCTATTTCTAAACACGACATCATCTATTATCATCCTTTGCTGCTTAGCCAGAGTTCTGTATCCCATGACAAAGAAATTTTCTTACGGTACATGCCTTAGTGAGCTTGCTTACTGCTCTATTTCCGTCCGGCTTTTCTCCGCTGGATGAGGTTATCTAGTTATGGTATTGGTAACTAACCTTCCACCATTTTGCTAGGCCATTCTCCACTTGGTCCAGGTTGATTCCCTTGGGCAGATGGCCCTTGGGTCCTTGCGGTTTGACTACCTTCCTGTAGTTATTTAATGTACTAATAGAACTTATTCTTCCTTGTCAGTTCTTCAATAGGATCCTTCAAATGTCGGCACTCATTCATCTTGTGTCCATGGGTTTCATGGAAAAGACAATACTTTTCGGATCTCCTTTCTTGCTCAACATCTCCCTCCTAGGCGCTTTTTATATCGTTACGTTTCTTGGGTAGCAAGGTATATTTTTTATAGTGTATCATTTAATGGCATATAGTCTTCCGGTTTCAAATTTCTCAGGCATTTCTTGTTTTCACTACACCTACCGCCAAGGCCTTGATTCCTTTTCTTATGCTTCCAGAGTTTCCAACATTAACTGCCCCATTACCAGAACTTTCTCCAACTTGCATAATCGCCACATTGCTTTGGTTAACTTCTTTCGATTATCCATCATTAGTCTTCCCAACAGCTGGATTCGCCTCTTCTAATTGCTGAAATTGATTAGCCTTCCGGTGGAACTCCTCCAAAGTTGTAGGTTGTTTTATCTTAAACCACATGCCAAAATCTATGTCTAGACTATGCCCCGGACCAACGCCATAAATATCAGATCTCCCTTAGAATTACTTACCTCCATAATAGCAACATTAACTCGATTCAAGAACCCTTTCAGTGACTCCTTAGGTCCTTGAGATAGGCTCGATAGGGACATCACGTCCTTAGGTCGAGCAGTATGGAGGCAGAACTACTCCAAGAATTTCCTAGCCAACTCATCAAAAGTCGATATGGATCTAGGCATGCACCTAGTTAACCAAATAGATGCGACACATTCCAAGAAAACTAGAAAACAACTACATCAAATAGTATTCATCACCCTGGCACCATTTATGTGCCATTCATAGTTGAGTAAGTGCTGCTTAGGGTCAGTAGTCCCATTATACAATGGCATTGTCGGCATCGTAAACTTCTTGGGATATCCTCTCTTGGAAAGTTTTCCATTAACAGGGTTTTGCTTGGCGTGAAACTCCAATTTTCATTCTTTCTACCTTTGCTTTCCTCGACCAACAAATTAACCATATCCGCTCTATACTCCTCGCTAGCATGGTAATAAAGGTTGACTATCGGGGGGTAGCGCTGAATGCTTGGCTCTACAAACGATCTCAGTTAGCTTACTAACATCTGGGTCCTCTAGTCTCTCGAAAAACCACTCCCCCAATCCCTCATTAACGCCTGTTGGTTCTGTTTCAGCCGTTTGAACTCCAGCACCATTAACTCTAACATCCAGCTCATAATCATCACCATCATGCTACATAACATCATCCGAGTCTGATAAGTCCACAGCCTCAGCTCCTTGTCGCTCCAGTCCTTTACAATTCATTTCGATAATAACCTAGTTCTAGTCAGTACAAAATTATTTCCTTTTAAGGGGAGCACTCCAGAAACTCCTCTTGTTTTCCCAGCAACTCCTTCCTTTTATTTTTGCTTATCATTTCTCCAATTCTAACAAGAAATAGATGAATTCTCTTCCTCAGATTCGGCAAGTGAAACTTCCCTCCTGCCCTCCTTGGTCTCTGTAGTTGCTGGGTCAACAGTGTTGTACTAGCATCCATCTTTTTCGTCAAAGCTTTTTGACCGTCAACCAACTTTTGATTCAACTCCTGTGTGATCTTATCCAACTCAACCTTAGTAACCATCTCCTATTAAGTAGATGATCCTTGTATTGCCTACTAGTTACTGATCTCCATCTAATGAGCACTTCCTTCATCACCACCAGCTACCACTCCTGATAATTTTCATGATGTTCTAGGTGCCATTGATTTTTATCCAAAACTTTTTGAATTCCTTAAAGAAAATCTTCTAGATCTAACCACTGGATCTTTCAAAACCAAAAATAGTAGGCTAGATCTAGTCTCTTAGTTCAACTCTCAATAAAAGCACCAAAATATTAATACCAACAATGGATCAACACCCAGATGCCTATAGAAAATTAGAGATCTAGCAAAACTATAAGGAAAGTAAACAGAACACCAGAATTTTATAGTGGTTCGACAATTTATGGCCTACATCCACTGTAGATTTTATTGATTTTGATTTGAGAGGGATTTATAGCCACTAGTACAAGGGATTTTCTGATCTAAAGCCTAGAATAGCAAAAGGTAGCTTCCTTAGTGACTTCAATAGAGGAGAAATAGGAGATGAAGAAGATGAAGTGCAAAAAGTCCTTTTCCAGTAGCCAAAGGGTATGTATTTATATAGAAGTCATCTAGAAGAACCAGGGGCCCACGAAGTATTAGGTCCAGATCCTAATCCAAGTATGCAGAAGTGAGATACAGGGCCCACTCAGTAAATAAAAACCACTCGGTACCAACCAGTTTTTATGTAGGGCTTTCTCCCCTCCATCTTCCACTTGGCTTTCTTCATATGTTCCATTGCTTTTTAAGCACTTTTCCTTTGAGATTGAGTTGAATCTGAGAAGTTCTGATACTGCTTGTCCGTTCCTGCTTTCTTTGCTTTCTTCTAGAAAAGCCACTTCTATTCCTTTAGAAAAGTACCCATTATGATCATCCGAGCTGGTGCTTTGCGTATAAGGGTTTTGGGGGTCCCACATAGAAAAAAGGGATTGGTACCAAGTGGTACCACTCAGAACCTTGGTGGTCCTTTTTTCCCACTGCCTTTGAGACCTCCTGAGTGTGTTCCTATTGTCTTCCTGAGCATGCTCCCCAAGTCCGTGAATTGCTTCGTTTTCATCTTGGCGTTCTAATTCCAATGATAATCTGCTTAGTCAAAAAGTTGGATAACAACAATGCTCATACATACATACATACATACATATATATATATGAATATATATATATAGTTATACCTCGGAGAGGTTAGATATATTGTAAGTGCATATGAGATTAAATAAATAAGCCTAAAATAGTAGAAAAAATACTTAAATAGAAAGGCATAAAATAGTGTTATGGATAAAGTATATAATTTTTTTGTCAATAGAACATTGTTCTGATCACTTCCCCATTACAACCCACATGATAGATTTAGGGACATGCTGCTACTACAAGAGGGAATAGTAGATGGAAAAGTCTTCTCATTCATGCTCGGCACTGACAAGGCAACTAGATATCCAAAGAACAATATTGATTCCAAGGTAGTAGCCTTAATCGGTATATATGTTATATTATTTTTTTGTATTCTGTTGTGATTTTATGTAGATAGTTCTCTAATATACTTATGTTTAATTCAGGTTACCAATATCAACGATCTATACCCTAATGGACTTGGGTTTCAATTTATTTAAAATTTAAGTCCATTAAGGTGCAAGCCGTTAAACCTATCCCATGTAAATTAGCCCATTCTAGAACTGGATTTCCAATTCTTGCAGCTTCCCATTATATTTTGACTATGAAGTCCTTACCTGTAGGTTTCCATATCCAAATGTCCACCTATCTCCCTGCATATAGAGGAATATATTGTATTTGATCTTTAAATTGAGCAGCTGTTGAGTAGTTCACTATTTGCGATTAATCTCCCTCTATAATTGATTTTACAGTTTGGTCTGATCAACCACATGCAGAGAAAGTATATCAGCCTAGTCTGTTTACTAAGATTTTCCCATCTAACCATGGGTGAAACCACAAATTATCTTCATTTCCTTTTACAAACTACCTTTCAACCATCTTTTTAAGTTCATCCCCACATCCAGAACTGCTTTCCATGTCAGTGAAGAATTATTGTCAATTCTCATGTTCCACTAATTTCCTTTTAAGTACTTTGGCCTCGTCCATACAGCCCATTAATTTTTTGATGTGATAACTCTCTATGCCAATTTCAGAGCAACTAAATTCTTTAATTCCTTCAGATTTTTAAGGCTTACACCCCCTTTATTTTTTGGTCTACACAACAAATATAGCTTACTTTATGTAGGCCTCCCTTCCAGATAAAATTGGCATAGGTTGGATTGATTTTATTAATTGATGCCACTAGTATTTCAAAAGTTTGCATCCAAAATCTCACTTTAGAAGTAATAACAGTGTAAACAACTTCTATTCTTCCTGTAAAAGATAAAAATATAGATCTCTACCCCTACAGTTTTTCTCTTATCCTGTTAATTAACTCCCCACATTGTCTATTAGTAATCATGTTTAAAGAATATGGAACCCCTAGGTAATTTTCTAGAAGAGTGCCCTCTATAACATTTAAAATCTATAATATTTCCTCCATACCGGTAGCAAATTTATTGAAATAACATTTGTTTTTCATCTCATTCACTTTAAGATCAACCACTTTTTCTAGCTTTTTAAAAATTACTTTTAGGCTCAGAGTTGCTTTAGTAGTAGATTTGATGCAAATTAGTAAATCCTCTACATATAGAAGGTGACTTACTTTACGCTGAAATTTTTGTCACTATCTCTTCCTAGTGACATGCCCATTCCATTTTTGGATTAAAATACTCCATTGCCACGTCAAACAAATACGATGATAGGGGATCTCCCTATCTTAGCCTCCTTGAACTGGTTTTATAGCCTTTAGGAACTCCGTTGATCAAAATTAAGAAAGTTGGTGTGTCGATACACTCCTCTATCAATTAGGACTTCGAGTCGGCATTAGGAAAACTTCGGGTCGGCATTGGATTCTGAGATCGGCTTACAATTTGGAGCGATCGGCATATGGAGATAGCAAGGGGTTGGCATATTGAAGATACTTCGGGTCGACATTTGGGTAAAAGTCACTTGAGGGGTTGGCATATGGCATTACTTCGTGTCATTGTGGCGTTCACCTCAGGTCGGTGTATTTGGACATGGGGTCGGCAAGGTAGGGAACAAGGGGTTGGCATTAAGAATATTGGATCGGGTCGGCAGTAGCTTTGCTCCGGGTTGGCTGCGAGGTGGACTTCGGGTCGGCAAGGCTCCAACTCCGGGTCGGCATTGAGAGGAGATAGGATGGGATCGGCTTAGGCTAGAGATTATGCTACTTCTGGTCACTACAGGAATTACTCCAGCTCAACACACTGGTATCTTTGGGTTTGACTTTGGGTCCACTGAGGATGGACGAGTTAGGCTCGGCAATCGTGATGGTGGGCCCATGTAGGTGAGGAGGCCTTGTAGCCAAAATTTCCTCTATAAATACAGCAAGTGTGGTTTCAATAAGGGGGATCTACATTCTGTTTCTCTTCATCTTCTTCTACAAAAAAGCTACTCTGCCATTGTTATTCTGGAATTCCAAATTGTAACTGTAATCGGATTTCAGTATAACAAAAAGGAAATTTTTGGAGTGGACCTAGGCCTGAGTTAGCCGAACCACTATAAATCTTGTCTTTTTTACTGCTTTTATTTTAATTTTAATTATTCTTCATATAATACTCTCTACATATACTCTACCTATGATCTTTGACTGGATATTGGTGCTTTCACTTGCAATTGGGTATTGGTGGCCAATTTTCACGCCAACATTTTGGTGCTTTCATTGAGAGAGCTAGCACTCAGGGATTTGAAAGCTATGATCTTGGATTTGGATTTAGGAAGCTATGGCTAGACAATCAACCAGGAGGCAGAAGACAAAGAGGAGTCATCATGAAGGAAGTTAGGAGGCTTCCTCAGGAGCTAATCAGACCTCAATATTCATCACCAAAGACGAGATGGAGATGATGATGGATGCTATATAGGAAAGGATGCTGAAAAGGCAGGAGGAAATGATGCAGAACTTATTCCGACGGATTGGACAAGCTGAAGCGCAAAACTAAGGGGATGGTGTTGTATGGAATGCTAGAAATGGGGATCATGAAGCAGGAGCAACAGGAATGGAGAAAGTCCAGAATCAGAACTAAGGAAATGGAGCAAACATGGTGTGGGATAGAACGGAACCACTAGGAGCTGCCCTTGATCGTTCTGTGATGTGCACGTAAATGTGCATATTTTTACCACCATATTTTATCTGTTTAAATTAAATAAATGATCATATTGGGTATTTTAACTTGTTTAAACCAAAATTCTAATTATTTCAAATCGTCACATATTCATCTTCATTCAAGGGCAAAATGGCATTTCTGTGCATATATTAATTTTCTAAAATTTAATTAAAATTTCTATGTTATTTTGTAGGAATTTAAATTCAAATACAAGTGGCTTCATGAAGATATATGCATGCACAAGAGTGAATACAAAAGAATGGAGGTGGATATAATTCATTTCATGGATCATGGAGGACCCCACATACCCACATACCTTCATGTACACTTAGGAGCTAATACTTATGCTAATGGAAATTAAAGCTACATGTACATTTAAGTAAGGGATTAAGACATGCTAATGATTACTTGGTGGCCACACTACCTCAAGGATAGTTTGGGTAGTTCCAAAAAAATGAATTAGGGTTTCCAAACATATATAAATACCCCTTATGCGTCATGTAACCTCCTCTTCTCTTAGTCTCTCTTAGGCCCTCTTCCTCTTAGTTAGTTTTTTATATTAGAAATAAAAGAAAGCTTCTCTTTTCTTTTCATGGCTACTTAGCCATTTCTTTCATGTAATTTACTTTTTTATGCAACTTTAATACATTGCGCTTTTCGTTTCTTGTTTACTTCCTTTCATGCTAGTAGTGTAGTTTGATTTTAATGCAAGTAGATTAGTTTTATTTCTTGTTCATTTAGCTCTTTTTCCTCTTCTTTTTGTTTCATATTGCAAGCTATATTTGTTGATTTGATAACAAATATGAGAGGCTAAACCCTTCAATTTCGGGGTAATGAAGCTCTCTAATTATGTAGCTTCAACATCACTTGTTAATTTTGATCTCTTTTGTGCTTAAATGAATGTTGATGTGATTTATTGTTTCATGTTCAATTTGATAGCTTATGTTGTTCATAACAAATAGGCTATGCTTAAATAGTCACAAACAATAATTACCTCTTCGTCTACATATGATGGTAGTAATGGAGTGAATGTTGAAATTAAAATTTGATGGCCTATATTTCTAAACAATAGTTAATATGCCATGCTTAAAATAGATTTCATTTTCAACTTGTCGTCATTTTTCATGTGACCTTGAATAGTGGATTAGAGGTTTGTTAAAGTTTGATGGCTTATGTTGAGCTAATTAATAGCACAAATATGCCATACTTATGATAAGCACATCATTTAAATTCACTAACGACCAAAAAATAGAGATCATGATTTCATAATTTGTTGAACTATATGATCTAGAGAGTGGAATTATCTCCAAATTGTCATTTTACTTTCATATTTTAATCCATTTTTCTTTTGCTAGTTTTTGTTAGTTTTCTTACATTTCTAGTTTAATTCACTCTCGACTTCGGTATAATTTGATTGAATAGAGATTTAAAATCAACAATTCCCTACGGATCGACCCGTACTCGCCACGTACTAAAATTGTATGCCGTGCACTTGCAGTATTTTTATTTCAAAATTCGTTCGGCTATTTTCTAACACAATAGACATTTAGCCGTCCGTACAAGTTTTTGGCGCCGTTGTCGGGGAATTGCTTCGATTTTATTTTCTATTCTTTGAATTATTTTAGTTCGATTTTTGTGTGTTTTCATTTTGTGTGTTTATTGCATTAAAAAAAATTATGTGTGTGTGTGATTTTTATTTTCAATTTTGTTTGTGTGCTTGTTGTTGTTCATTTGCTCTTGCATTTGCATTTCTATATAAAAAAACATTCACAATTTCAAAACAACAAAAAAATATTTTATTTCATTTTCAATTATATTTACAATTTTTGCAATTTCTCATTTAATTTTACAATTACAATCTCACTTTCATAATGCATCACCGATGCATACTGTTACAATTTTCACTCCTCACTGTTTAGCATCACAGCAGTCAGTCTAACCACTGCATTGCCATAGATCATCTGGAGCCATCATCACCACCTCTGCCATAAACATACAACCCCTGTCATCACAGTTCATACCCAACATCCATTTATCACAGCCATCTTTTGTGCACTTCCTGCTCTGCAATCCACACTGTTGCATAGTGTAACATTACTTCACTTACAAGTTCACAAACACCATCATCCAAAATACATTCACAACCTCTCCATCTTCCCACTTCTACAACCATCTTCCAGCCTAAACCCCTGCGTGCTATCCACCACCCGCACACTCCTACCAAACAACTGTCACCACCAATCCACATCCCCTACTCCCCTTCATTACACCTACCTCTGCCAAACCCCTTCCAAAAATAACAACTTCACAGCCATGTGCAGTTCTGCCTAATTGCAACTAATAACCCAATCACTCCAGCTGTCAAACCAAATATTGTGCATCCTACTGCCACACTCTCTTATACAACTTGCGAAATCAACTCAATTACCACTGCAAATACAATTCATCTCTCCACCCCACCATACTTCTTCACATGCCTAAACCACCATCATTCATCAACCCAAACAGCAGCCAAAACATCACCCTAATATACCATTTCACAATAGTGTTGCCCATATTTGCTGACATCCATCCATTTGCATTTCCAAACAACTGTGCACTTCAAACTCTTGCTGCCAATTGCTTTCATAGATATACCTTCAATATAAACCTTTACATCACCATTGCTGCCAATTTACATCACCATTGCCATATCATCCAGACTTCCTTCTACAAACCAAGACAATTCAGCAAGTTCCAACTGCTGCAACACGTTCACATCGCTGCACTTTCGTCACCAGTGGCCCTGCTTGCCTCTACACAAATCCCCAAATCAACAACAGCACCAAATCCCTCGACCACTCCATTTTCCCCCTTCGAACATCGAAGCTCCAGCTACATCAAAATCATCCACATGCGACATCTCCTCGCAACTTCCAACTCCGCCTACCATCGCGACTTTAAACCCAATTCTCAAGCAACCACCAAGCAATTCTGCAACAGAACCAAACTCCAAAATAACCCTCCTCGCCAATTCCTAATTCAACAACCCCACTGCTAGCATACAATCGACTCATCTGAAAACGCCTACAACTTGAATCGAACGTCGCGAGAACTCCCAAAATTCGATTTGGGTTGCGATTGATTTATTTTTTCTATTTTTTTCTGAGAAAATTGGGTTGAGAAATTGTGAGTTGTGGTTAATCTATTTTAATTTGACTAAGGAATCGTTTGGGCCGGGTGGGCAATCCTTTTTTTTTAGTTTGGGATGAGTTGAATTATTTTCACGTTTGGGTTGAGTTGAATTAATTTTAAGTTTGGGTGCAATTATTTTTTTGGGTAAGTTTTCTTTTAGTTTTTTTTCTTTTAATTTGTTTTGATTCGATTTGTTTTTAGTTACATACTTTTTAAAAAAAAAAACAAAAACTTTCAAAAAAAAGGTTGTTTTGGTTTCATATTTTTCTTGGTTTCTTCCTTGATTAAAAATAATAATAAATAAATAAATAAACAAATACATTGTATATATCTTGTTCAATTTTCAGGTCGCAAAAGCAGAAATTCAAAAGGAGGATTAGCTTGCCAAAAATAACTGCTCTGCTTGCTTTCTAAAAAAATCGCCGCTATTTAAAAAAAAATTGCTAATAATTCTGCACGCTCTAGTATTGTGCCACTTTATCCCTTGTTTTTATCTTGATTTGCATTGTTGGTTGTTTGCATTTGCATTAAAAACAAAAAAATCCATTCGTAGTTGCATTGTTAATACACATTTAATTTCAGTTTTGCATTTCATCTTTGATTTTTGATTAATAATAACGGTTAGACATTGATAACACTTAATTGTAAATTGATAATTTGTCTTCTTTGAACAAATTAATTTCTTGGTGTCTAGGCTACGGCAGAGTAATAATCATTTATATATATTACGGTGATTCATAAATATTATAGTGGTTGTTCCTTTGAAGGTACTTAAACCTTCGGCCGCATTGCTACGGTGATTCGTGGTGCACCGATAAATCTTGCCCGTTACCTGGCTGAGAACTATCTTGTTGATCTAAGAAGAAGTGTGATTCTACAATTTTAGGTTAGGAGCTAATTGGGTTAGAACATTTGTAATTATCCGTGCATTCATTTAGTTGCATTAGTTCATACATATTTAAAAAAAAATCAAAATCCAAAATAAAAAAATTCTAAATATTCCTTTCAAATTTTTAAATCCTTTTCCATTGAAAATTTTCAACATAAAAAAAATCCAAAAATTTTCAAAATAAAAACAAAATCTTTTCAAAAAAAAATTTGAAATTCCAAAAGCAAAACAAAAATCAAATTTCTTTTTTTTCCTCCATAGTGAATATTTTCCTTTATAAAAAACCAAAAAAAAATCATTTTGGTAAATAGCTTTCCTTTCTAAAAAACCAAAAAAAAGAAGACCAAAAACATTCTTTAAAATGTCCGAGTTTCTCTACTTACCTGAATTTTACTATAGTTCTGAAAATCATTATAATCCATATAATTTCACTCCAAATTCTTATGGATATTTTAACAACAAATATTGTGTAAATAATTTGAATTTCAAACAACAAAGTTTTCAAAACAATGACCAACCTGACTCTTGAAAATAGTATTTCATCTTTACTTGAATTCTCTACATAACAAAATCAAAGTATAAATGATTTGTGTAATTCATATTTGTGTAATAACTCGAGTCAAGGATTTCAAAATTTGAATTCAATTCAAAATTCAAACGATTTCGATTATAACCCATGCCAATTCAATTTCGAACACCAAAATGAATTTCGAGCTCAAAATGAAAATGAAAACAACTTTTCAAACGTATTTGGCAATGGGAATAATCTTAACCATGTTACGATTGGAAATCTTTGTTCTCAACAATTTGAAAGTGAAAATCCTCATGTTAGTGACTATAAATTGGATTTTGTTGAGCAAATGGACGAAATTTACAATGATCGCATGGATTTATTGATTGAAACATATATGAAACAACGTGATAAACAAAATCAAATCCCAATGTGTGATGAGTCAAGTGATAATCCACCTTTTACCCAAACCAGCGATTTTCAAATAACAACTTTTGAAATTGAAAATGAAAATCTTAACGAAGTTGTTGAAAATTTGGTAATTGACTTGAATTTCAATTCTTTTGAGGGGGAGAAACGTGATTTAAAATTCAATCTTCCTTTTTCCGATTTTGAAAATTTGAATATAACAACTTTGGATTTTGAACTTGACATATGCAATAAAGTTGTTAATAATCCAATAAAGGAAGACGAATTTAATGAACACAAATTTTTTGGACTTTTCAAAGACGAGTTGTCTAGTTCTGAAAGGGAAGATTTAGAGCACCATTTTGATTTTGAAATCGATAATTTGGAAGAAGTTTTCAATGATAAGTTTGAATTTCAATTTGGTGAAAATAAACTTGAACTTCAACCAATTTTTCTATCTACCCCAAAAATTATTGAAAACAAAACAACTCGTACGAATTTTAATAAAACGACATTCGTTTTTCCAAATCAACATTCAACTTTGAAATCTTTTATGGTTTGGTTTTTCGAGCTTAAGCTGTGTCTCACATACTTGACGCGACAAATGAATCAGTTTTTAGAAGACCGTTTCGTTCACTTTTTGACGATTCTTGTAAATAATAATCTTTTTGTTTTCATGTAAATATAGGTCATTTTTTTATTTTTGTTTTATTTTCTCCTTTCACTTGGGTTGACTGTGGGGACACAGTCAAAATCAAGTGTGAGGGGAGTCTCATCATTTTCATTTTCAATTTTTCATGGTTTATTTTTCTTCATTTTCTTTCAAAAAACAAAAAAAAACAAAAACAGGAAAAAAAATCCCTTTTTTTTAAATTACTTTTGAAGAAACACTATAGGATAAATATATATGGTTTTGGTTAATCAATTTGAAATTTTTGAAAATTTATTTGTCTTAACAAAAATAAAAATAAAGTTTGATTACAAATAACGATGGTTTAACTAGTATATAGGAAGATTCATGGAGATAACTATGAAATATATTCTAATTGAAAATCTTTGTTTTAAAAAGTGGTTGATTTAAAGTAAAGGACATAACATTTTTTTTGTCTTCTAAGTTAAATGGTGCTAAGATGATTTTGCAAACTTCCCTCTCCAAAAAAAACAAAAAATATATATTTCTTGTATATATGTATATATTTTTCTTAATAAACACCTAAAGTCATGTGTTCACACTCGTTTGTTCACTCGCCATGCCCTGTACCCTTCTCACGTAAGCCCAAAAGGCAGTGCACGATCGGTATATCTGACCTTAGTTTATCTGAGTTAGGTGTGTGCATATAAAAAAAATTCTTTTATTAATAATCCCTACGGTCGATAAGTGTTCACACTTGTGTGTTCACTCGCCACGCTCTGTATTCCACTCACATAAGTCCACAAGACAGTGCACGGGTAATATATCTGGCCTCAGTTTATCTGAGTTAAGCATATGTAAATATTGTAAATATCAATAAAATTTTCAAAAAAATATATAGAGAGATTAAGAAAATGAAATCCAAGCACTATTTCAACTTATTTGATTTGACTTGTTATTGAAAAGAAATGAAAATACCACTTTGATAAACTTTGATAGTCAACTAAGGATCTATTTCATGGTTACACTTTGTTATCAACTGAAACAATGAGTTAATATGTTGTCTATTTGTTATGATAACTTGATTTTTGTTGGAATTTTCGAGTAAATGACTTAAATTTTCAAGATAATGACCAAAACTTACATTTAACTTATTTTTGTCTATTTAAAAGTAAATCTTTCATTTGTAAATATTTTCAAAAACTCGCATTCATCTCTTTGTAAATAAATCTTGCATATTTTAAATTCTTGCATTTGGATTTTGTGGGTAGTATCCGCTGAAAACTCTCACGAGACAACAGTCATCCTACTGGGGACACCCAGAGGTTTAACGGCTTGTTGCATACGCTCAATGCAATCGTGTTTCCTACGAAAATGGATTTATCTTAGTTTTTTTTCTTTATTCGAGGACGAATAAAAAGATAAATATGGGGGTATTTGATGTGCACGAAAATGTGCATATTTTTACTACCATATTTAATATGTTTAAATTAAATAAATGATCATATTGGGTATTTTAACTTGTTTAAACCAAAATTCAAATTATTTCAAATCATCACATAATCATCTTCATTCAAGTGCAAAATGGTCATTTTTGTGCATATATTAATTTTCTAAAATTTAATTGAAAATTTCTATATTATTTTGTAGGAATTTAAATTCAAATACTAGTGGCCTTATGAAGATATATGCATGCACAAGAGTGAATACAAAAGAATGGAGATGGAAATAATTCATTTCATGGATCATAGAGGACCCCACCTACCCACATACCTTCATGTACACTTAGGAGCTAATACTTATGCTAATGGAAATAAAGGCTACATGTACATTTAAGTGGGAGATTAAGACATGCTAATGATTACTTGGTGGCCACACTACCTAAAGGGTAGTTTCGGTAGTTCCAAAAAAATGAATTAGGGTTTACAAACATGTGTAAATACCCCTTATACTTCATGTAACCTCCTCTTCTCTTAGTCTCTCTTAGGCCCTCTTCCTCTTAGTTAGGTTTTAGCTTAGAAATAAAAGAAAGCTTCTCTTTTCTTTTCATGGCTACTTACATTTCTTTCAAGTAATTATTTTTTATGCAACTTTAATACATTGCTCTTTTCTTTTCTTATTTCCTTTCATGCTAGTAGTGTAGTTTGATTTTAATGCACGTAGATTAGTTTTATTTCTTGTTCATTTAGCACTTTTTCCTCTTCTTTTTGTTTCATGTTGCAAGCTATATTTGTTGATTTGATAATAAATATGAGCGGTTAAACCCCTTCAATTTAGGGGTAATGAAGCTCTCTAATTATATAGCTTCAACATGACTTGTTAATTTTGATCACTTTTGTGCTTAGATGAATGTTGATGTGATTTATTGTTTCATGTTGAATTTGATAGTCTATGTTGTTCGTAACAAATAGGCTATGCTTAAACAATCACAAACAATAATTACCTATTCGTCTACATATGATGATGGTAATGAAGTGAATGTTGAAATTAAAATTTGATGGCCTATATTTCTAAACAATAGTTAATAGGCCATGGTTAAAATAGATTTCATTTTCAACTTGTTGTCATTTCTCATGAGACCTTGAATAGTGGATTAGAGGTTGTGTTAAAGTTTGATGGCTTATGTTGAGCTAATTAATAGCACAAATATGTCATACTTATGATAAGCACATCATTTAAATTCACTAATGACCAAAAAAGAGAGATCATAGTTTCATAAGTTGTTGAATTATATGATCTAGAGAGTGGAATTATATCTAAATTGTCATTTAACTTTCATATATTTATCTATCTTTCTTTTGCTAGTTTTTGTTAGTATTCTTACATTTCTAGTTTAATTCACTCTCGACTTGGTATAATTTGATTGAATAGAGATTTAAAATCAACAATTCCTTGTGGATCGAACCGTACTCGCCACGTACTAAAATTGTACGCCGTGCGCTTGCGGTATTTTTATTTCAAAATTCGTTTGGCTATTTTCTAACTCAATAGACATTTAGCCGTCCTAACATTCTCCACTAGGTGGCATGCCTCTGGATCATATTGGCTCGATTCCAAGCAGGATACCCGGAAGTGCTATATAGTTTGGCATTAGTCGGGATATGGATGCTCGTCCAAAAGGGTAGGTTTTAGGATTCCCTCGTGGACTCGGAGGGGAAGTTGGGGACAACGGACAAAGACTACCACTTGATAATAACGACAGGTAGCGGACATGATCAGATGGGTTATGAGGGGAGGATTGGTAAATAGAGATTTGGAGGATGTGAATAGGAGATTCTTTGCTCCTACGATTATACAAGCTAGGAATCCACCGAAATTCAAACTACCAACACTGGAGATGTATGATGGAAGGCCGGATCTCGTTGTTCATCTAACAAGGTATATGAGGCATATGGAAGTACTAGGGACATCGAAGGAGGTTATGGCATGGTGCTTCCCTTTGTATTTGATGGAGATAGTGGCACTATGGTTCAGACAATTGGAAAGCGGTTCTATCGTCACATGGACGTAATTGATTGAAAGGTTCATGAGGCAATTTCGGGTCCACATCGCGAGACCCAAGAGTGTGACGATGAAGTAGTAGAAATGAGAGTCACTCAGGGATTTCTTAACTAAGTTCAATGCGGCAGTGGCTTCAGTGGATCGACCCGATCCGTCGATGGTTCTAATGGCGGTAGTCTCGAGGATTGCGGATAATTCAGATTTCAAGATATCACTGGAACGGGATCCACCGATGGATCTCAAGGAATTTTACCATGAAGCAGAAAGGTTTCTACGACAGGAAGATTCGAGGGCTGATAGAGAGAGGAGAGAGGAGGCTGAAGTTTATGCGGTAAAAGGTGGAGGTCTACCCAGGGAAGATTTAAAAAAGAACAATAAAGGCAAATGGAAAATGAATGGCAGCAGTAATACATCGAAAAGGCAACGGAGAGAACCAAAATTCTCTTCTTACTCGGATTTGACTGAAACTCTAGAAAGGATCTATTTGGATACTCGAGGGCGCCTCTAGTATCAAAGACCGGCAAAAAGGGAACCCTCCGAATACGAGAGGACATTAGGAAAGCATTGCCTATTCCATGAGTTAGATGGGCACAACATGAATGAGTACATGCATTTGAAGGATATCATTGAGGAACATGTGAGGAATGGGTCATTTGCAACAATATATAAGGAATCAAGCTTTGATAGTGGAACAGGAGCGGCCACCGCCCATCTCAAATGAAGAGGGCACTAGATCGAGGCATCGCCGTCAGCTTATTATTGGCTGATTGGATTTATGGCACGGAATAACTAATAAACCTTGAAGTAATGCGGCTAAGTCACTTACACAGGTACGAGATCGAGGACGATCCCTAGACATGCTCTCAGATGATGATGAACCGTGGTGCTCGAGTTTATGAAATCTTGTTTTTTCTGTTTATTGCAAACTTTGTTTTTTATGGTACTAGGGCTATTTAGTTTTCTTGGTTGTACGGATTTTTATTTTATCAATTGAACTCTGAAATGATCAGATTTGGATTAATGTAATAAATAATACAGGTCACGGTTACGGTCTTGATCAGAGAGATGGGGCAATAACCACGAGTTACGAGTCCCTTCGCCGGAGAGCGACAGGATGGACTCGAACTCGGATTAATTCCTTGACTGGGAATCGAGGTCGGAGAATGATACCCCACGAATTAAGACCTCGACTGGGGATTGAGGCCGGAGTAGGATACCCCATGGATTAATTCCTTGAGTGGGGATTGAGGCCGGAATTGGATACCCCACTGATTAAGTCCTTGACCGGGGATCGAGGCCAGAGTAGGATACCTTATGGATTAAGTCCTCGACCGGAGAATCGAGGCTAGAGAAGGATATTCACAGATTAAGTCCTCGGTTAAGGATCGAGGCCAGAGTAGAACACCCCACGGATTAATTCCTTGACCGGAGAGTCGAGGCCGGAGAAGGAAAACCACGGACAAGCCCTCGACTGGAGAGTCGAGGCCGGAGTAAGATAAAATAACCAGTAGAGGTCTAATGATTTGGATACAGACCTAGAGAAGTCTCGGATTTGGATATGGAACCGGAGAGGTCCCAGCTTTGGATTTGGACCTAGAGAGGTCCTATATTTGGATATGGACCTGGAGAGGTCCCGGTTTTGGATTTGGACTCAGAGAGGTCCCGGATTTGGATTACAGGACCTGGAGAGGTCCTGGACTTGGATAAAATGATCCGAAGAGTTTTCGGATTCGGTTAATGGAATTTCAAAACACGCCTTCCAATAGCAAGACATGTTTTGGGGGGCAAAGTGTTAACTTGCCTTTTGGCAAGGCCGTAGAGAGGCGAATTTAACTCAATGGATTGCACGGTTATCGAGGCTGGAGTATTATGGTTTTGGTTTGAATGGATGGATGGACAATCAATTACGGATAATAAATGTCAATATAAAGCTGGGATTGAGCATGGTCGATTGATAAACGATATAGGGTATTTGGAATATGAATTTTGGAAAAATATGAGTTGCTTTGAGTTTTCTTCGAGTCATCGTATGGTTTGCTTCGGGTCAGGAAAGGGTTTGCTTCGGGTATCCAGGAGGATGGCTTCGGGTCGGTGTGAATGGTTGCTAGGGATCGACATATTTTAGAGGAGTCGACATTGGTTTGGGTCGGTGGTGGAAGGACTTCGGGTCGGCATCAGGAAAACTTCGAGTCGGCATTGGATTCTGGGATCGGCGTACAATTTGGAGGGATTGACATATGGAGATGGCAAGGGGTCGGCATATTGAAGATACTTTGGGTCGGCAGCAATTTGGCTTCGGGTCGGCATTGCGTAGGCTTCTGGTCGGCATTTTGGCGAAGGTCACTTGGAGGGGTCAGCATATGGCATTACTTTGTGTAATTGTGGCATTCACTTCGGGTAGGTGTATTTGAACATGGGGTCGGCTAGGAAGGGAAACACGGGTCGACATTAAGATGGTTGGATCGGGTCGGCATTAGCTTTACACTGGGTCGGCTGCGAGGTGGACAACGGATTGATAAGGATCCAGCTCTGGGTCGGCATTGAGAGGAGATAGGATGGGATCGGCCTATGCTAGAGAGTGTGCTACTGCTGGTCACTACAGGGATTACTATGGGTCAACACACCGGTAACTTCGGGTTCGATTTTGGGTGAGTAGAGGATGGACGAGTTAGGCTCGGCAATTATGATGGTGGGCCCATGTAGGTAAGGAGGCCCTGTAGCCAAGATTTCCCCTATAAATACAGCAGGTGTGGCTTCAAAAGGGGGGATCTCTATTCTGTATCTCTTCATCTTCTTCTACAAAAAAGCTACTCTGCCATTGTTTCTCTGGAATTCCAAATTGTAACTATAATCTGATTACAGTATAATAAAAAGGAAATTTTTGGAGTTGACGTAGGCCGGAGTTAGCTGAACCACTATAAATCTTGGCTTTTTTACTGCTTTTATTTTAATTTTATTTATTCTTCGTATTATACTCTCTACATATACTCTATCTGTGATCTGTGATTGGATATTGGTGCTTTCACTTGCAATTGGGTGTTGATGGCCAATTTTGATGCCAACATTTATATATATGTATGGACAGAGGCATGTTAAGCCTCATGGAGTCACATGACCTCACTAAAAACTCATATTTATATATAATAAATTATTGTTCCATCCCTAAATAAGAAGCCGCTCCACTCCGATCAACATCTCCCCGATGCATCTCCATCTCCTCACATCTCCATCTCCTCACATTTCCATCTCCTCTAACTTTCTCGCCGTAACATCCCCTATCTTAAGACCCAAAGCTAAGGGCAACAGAAGCTGCGGTCATCTATAATATTAACTTCCGGTGATAAAATATGGTAATGTTAATGGTATTTATAATATCAGAAGCACATGAATATGAAACAAAATTACAGATTCAAAAAACTACTTTTCCGATTACATTTCACAAAACATGTTTCATATCCAATTACATAATCCCCGAACATCTCCCTGGTTCAGATCAAATATAATTAGTACATAAATACGCCAAGAGCGACATATGAAGATGGCCCCTCGGTTGATTAGAGTACTATATAGACATAAACTGTCTTAATACATCACAATGGAATAAACAAAAACTGCAACTCCTAAATATAACTAAAGTCAGCCTCATGCTCGTCTCCGGAAGCTTTATTCGCCCTCCTACTAAACCTGTAAACCCAAACTCTCAATCTACTAAAATTAATTTTAAGCACCCTAGAGTTTAAGGGGAAAAACATAAACTTCCAATCAGACATAAAGCCTGGTGTTAATAATACTATTACATATATTTACTGATATTAAGTGAGACCACGCCGCTTAGCAGAATGGGTTTCCCCTCACTAATATCCCTTTAAAACATTTCTTTTTGCAATTCAAAATCCTGCAACCAAACTGGTTAATCAAACTGATTACATCAATGATAGAAAATATCATATATGCTCAAAAATAGGTAATAAATGGACCATTTATCTGAAACAATATGGTTTTGTTTGGCTAACTACTAACCCTTGGCTGACTAGGGCCTACCAGACAAACTAAACAAATTATCTAACAATGGTTAGCCATACTTCTGGATGGTTTGTCCTTAACTTACTTCTTTAAGGGTTACTTGATCCTAATGGTTTTTCGAGCTCACCAATAACCTATCCTCCTTCCTTGTACATATATTAATTTCTATGTGTAACCATCATTTGAGTCTTAATTGTGACTAAGCCCTACACACCGGAACTTTGGACTAAAATTAACTAGGGGCTATAGCTAATGTATAGGGTGCGACCCTACACCAGTCCCATCTGGTATACAAATATCCGAGTCATTTTACTTAGGGTTAACTATTCTTTAAATTTTCCTTGAAAATCTTTTTAAAATGATTGAATCCCTTTAAATCATAAAAAAACAAGGAAAACATACTATTTACTTTGTTCAAATCTCTTTGCCATGATATATGCTTTACTCAAAATATTGTTGATGAAAATGTTTGAAACTTTTGTTTAAACCTTTATACAATCTCTTTCGAAACCATTGAAAGTACCCCTTTCGACACAAGTAAACTACTTTACTTTATGACCTTAGGCCGAAAGGCCAAAACATACCTTTCAAAACCATTTACCATAGCCTTTTCGAAAACATTGAAAACATCTCTTTCGGAAACTTTATAAAACCTTAGACAACCTCTTTAAAAACACTTTAAACATGCCTTCGAAACCATTGGAAACCTTCCCATCTAAACCCTTTCGAAAACATTGGAGAACCACCCCTTCGAAACCTTTATCTTAAACCTTCGAAAGCATTTAGTTCTTTACATAAATTAAACCTTTCGATAGCATTTGGGTTCAAGTAAAACATGTGGAACAACCTTTCGCAACCATTCAAAACTATCCCTTTAGAAACCATTTGGGTTTAACTTTCAATAGCACAAAGGGTCGTAAACAACTAAGTCGAAAGCACTCTTCCAAAAGAAATTTCCTAAGTAACGAAGTAGATGGTGTCGAAACCAATCCCTTCGAAAGCATTGGAGAAGCGGCTTAGGTTTAAAAGCAAAGAAACCCTTTCGAAAGCATTGCTTTGAAAGGTAGTATGCGGCAGCAAGGGGTTTCGACCCCATCAAAAGATTCTTTATAAAAAAAGGCGGAACCTCTTTCGAAACCAGTCTTTAAAACCATTTAATCAAGTCGAAAGCTATCTAAGTCGAAAGCAAAGAAGGCGCATTTCCTTTTAAAAGCAGAGTAAGATTTTGACCCCTTCGGAACCCCTTGTTTCGACCCTATAACTTTCGCCTATGTCCAATCCACTAGGTACCAAGGCTTTTGATACCATGTGTATTGGTTTCGATGGAGGTGGAGGCGGAAGTACCTAGTTGAAAGGTAGGTGCCGAATGTGGGGAAACAACAATGTCTTATAAAAACTCATTTTTAACTTGAAAAGGTAATTTCTTTTTAACTAGCCTGCTTTGTTTGTCAACATATGATTGATTGCTAATTTTTTTTCTAAAAGTGCTGTTGAAATTTCAGAAGTAAATTTTTTAAAATATTTACAAAGTGCCCCTTCTCCTTTTATAAATATATAAAACATTTAAGTCTCATACCTTGAATAATTTTATATACTTATCAAAACACTTAGGAAAATTCTACAAAAATTCCCATAAATCACTTTTAATAAACTTTCTAACATATATATTAATTCCTGACCCAAGAACAATATAAATTAGCCATATTTAACTTTAAACCCAATTAACCATTTTGTTCACTAGAAAATTAGTAATAAATCCACATTAATTCATAAAATTTGGAATTTGAAACACATCTCTAAAATATCATTTCTGACCTTATGTAAAAATCGCAAGACATTTGGATGTCTTTTAATAGGGTTTTCATATTAAAACTTATCGTAAAATCCATATGAAATAACATAAATCATCAACAAGCATATATATTCATTTTAACAATCAAAACATGGCAATATACTTTGCAAAAATATTCGGATCTGATCTAGAAACCAAAAATATCAAAAATATGAGATGTTACCTATTATTCACCTTTTGCTTTGTGATAAGGAGTTGAGATTTGAGAATGGATTTGATTAATCTTCCTCTTGATCTTTAGCTTTTCTTCTTATAGCTTTGTCTAATGGTGGCCGACCTCTACTATTTAATTTTTGTTCTAAAAGTGAAAATAAATGTGAGTGAGGATTTAGGGTATAAGGGTATGACTTACTCCTACTTTGCCCCTTATCTATTGCATTTTAGTTTCCCTTTAGTTCATTTGTTTCCTTAGGCATGGCTACCCCTTAAATATATACAAATCTCAATCCCATGACCATTTCATTATTTCATTTAATTTAACTAATTAAATGTCCTAGAGAATGTTGATCAAAATTAGGGTCGTTACAGACTCCCCTCCTAAAAGAATTTCATCCTCGAAATTACGATAAGGTACTGCTCTAAATCAATCATAAAGGTAAAACATACCATGAAAGAAATCAAGATAGGTGTCTCTAATCTGGCTCTCAGTTATATCAGCATAACTCTTCGGTCTAGACTGAGCTTCTTTCATTCTAGCTCTTATTATTTCAATCTTCTCTGCAGCTTCTCTAACTAAATCCGTACCAAGAATCAACCTATCCCCGATCTCTAACCAACAAACTGGAGATTTGCATAACTTCCATACAAAGCTTCAAACGGTGCCATCCCTATACTAGCCTAATAACTGTTGTTATACGAAAACTCGACTAAGTGTAGATGGTCTTCTCCTGATCGTCCAAAATCTAGCACACAAGCTTGTGACAAATCTTCTAAGACTTTGTTAACTCTTTCTGTTTTCCCATCTGTCTGCGGATGGCAAGCGGTACTCATCTTGAGCTTGGTACCTAAAGTCTCCTGTTGACTCTTCCTGAACTTGCTAGTAAATAAGGAATTTCTATCACTTACTATGCTACTAGGAATTCCATGCAGTCTAACTACATTCTTCATAAATAACTTAGCTAAAATAGGTGCCATCTTGGTTGACTTAACTGAAATGAAATGGGCATTCTTGGTCAACCTATCCGCTATGATCCATATACTTTCATTTCCTCTGTTTGACATAGGCAATCCGTCTATAAAATCATCGAGATAAAATCCCATTTCCATACTGGAATATCTAAAGGCTAAAGTAACCCACTTGGTTTATGATGTTCGGCTTTTACCTGTTGACAGTTCATGCACTGCTTTACCCATCGGCCTATATTTCTCTTCATACCTTCCCAGAAGAAACTTCTCTTCATGTCCTGATACATCTGAGTTCCTCCTGAATGACTAGTGAACTACGACCGATGGAATTCTGCAAGAACTTCCTTCTTGATGTTTTCTACATTCGGAACACACAATCTCCCTTTCTTCTTCAACCACCCATTCTGGTGAAGCCTGAAATCTTTCAAGTCATCGCTCTCTGTCCCATCCCTTAACTTTTTGATCTGTTCAACTAATAATGGATCCTCCTTCTGCTTAGAAGCAATCATTTCGATAATCTCTGGTTGAACTTCAAAACATGACAACATAATAGTTTCCTTACTAGATCTAGCTTCAGATCTCCACTGCACTCTGCATGTTGTCAACTCTTCAAATCTTTCCACTCAGCTATCATTGCCAACACTACATTCTGATGTTTTCAGCTAAGTGCATCTGCAACCTTATTGCCCTTTCCCAGTGTATACTCAATACCAAAGTCATAAGTGGCTAAAAACTCTAACCACCTCTATTGTCTCATATTCAACTCCTTATGAGAGAATAAATACTTTAGTGACTTATGATCCGTATATAGCTTAAATCTCTCTCCCATAAGGTAATACCTCTACACCTTCAATGCAAAAATTACCGCGACTAATTCCAAATCGTGAGTTTGGTACCTAACCTCATGCGGTCTAAGCTGTCGAGATGCATATGCAACCACTTTACCTCTCTTCATTAACATAGCTCCTAACCCTATTCCATATGCATCTATATATACCACTAAATCCTAATTCCCTTTTGGAACAACTAAAATAGGTGCATTAGTCAATAAGTGTTTCATCTTCTGTAATGCCTCCTCACACTTATCAGTCCAAACAAAATTCATATCCTTTCGCGTTAGCTTGGTCATCGGTGCCGCTATCCGTGAGAAATCCTTAATGAATCTCCGACAGTACCCAACTAATCCAAGAAAACTCTTTATCTCAGTCACTGTCTCAGGTCTCTTCCAATTATTCATTACTCTGATCTTAGTCGGATCTATGGACAACCCTTTCTCTGAGACTACATGACCAAGAAACTTCACTTCCTTCTTCCAGAAATGGCACTTTGAAAATTTCGCTTTCAGCTGATCCTGCCTCAACGTCTCAAACACCACTCTAAGATGAACTTCATGCTCCCTTTCATCCTTAGAGTATATCAATATATCATCTATGAACACCAACGCAAACCTATCCAAGTGCTCTCAGAAAATTCGGTTCATCAAATCTACAAAGAATGCTGGGACATTAGTTAGTCCGAACGACATTACTAACCATTCGTACGATCCATATCTGGTTCTAAATGCCGTCAAAGGAATACTATCCTCTGCCACTCTAAGATGATGGAACCTTATTGCTAAATCCAACTGGGAAAATACTCTGGCTCCACTCAACTAGTCAAACAAATCGTCAATTCTAGGCAATAGATATCGGTTCTTTATCGTCTTCTCATTCAACTTATGATAATGGATACACAGCCTTAACGATCCGTCCGCTTTTTAGCAAACACTACGGCCGCTCCCCAAGGCGAACTACTTGGTCTGATAAAATTATTACATTCCAAATCCATCAAGTGCACCTTTATCTCTCTCATCTCGGTAGGTGTCACTCTGCTTGGATGTCTACTCACCGGTTCTGCTCCTAGTACCAAATCTATCCGAAACTCAATGGCTCGTTTCGGTGGTAGTCCTACTATAGGTTCAAAGACATCTACGAATTCCCTAACAATGAAAACTCGATCCAACTTGTCTTCTACCTCCATATCATCCAACATGTGCTAACCTCAAAACTAGGGTTTTCTACTGTATATACAATCCGATCTCTACAGTCAGGTGCCTAAGCGATATTTTCCTATCATGGCAAAATATCCTAGCATTGTATTTACTTAACCATTCCACACTCAAAATAATTCCAAACCCTACGAAATCAAACACATGCAAACTGCAGACAAATGTATAACCTAACAATTCAAACTGTAAGTGGTCATACTTCATCCCAAGTGTTGTATAACCTCCTATCGGATTTGCAACACTTAAGGAGGTTATTAGGTATGAGGGTCCTAGGTTAAGCTTATCTAGCAAATGATGGGATATAAAAGAATGTGATGAACTGATATAAATAGAACTTAACTAATACACCATAAACCAAAAGCGTACCTCCCAACACAGCTTTTTCCTTGTCCTCTACTGTTAGTCTCGAGGTAGCTGGTTCCAACACAAACATCTTGCCTTTCCCATCCTTGGTTGGCTCCTTGCACTAGTTCTTATAATGTCCAATCTGATCACAGTTGAAACATTTTATCCCTTTCTTCTCAGCAACTTTCTTCCCTTTGCGTGTCCGGCAATTATGGGTATAGTGTCTCTTTTTATCACACTTGTAACAGACCACTTCTGGCTTTCCTTCTTAGCAGCTCCACCCTTCTGAGCTCCTTTCTTGTGGAAAATCTTTCTCTTCTAACTCTGCCCTCCTTGAGCTTCCTTGGCATTATTTATTTCAAGAAAAGCTTGCATTTCTTCATTCCTTAAGGCCATCTCAACAACAACATCACTTGGATCACTAATATGCGGTAACATGGCCTTAGCAAGCTTTGGCTTTAACCCCCTAATTAACTTCTCATTCCTCTTAATCATAATAACAATCGTAGCACAACCATATCCTGTTAGCTCCTCTGCGACGACCCGCAAATCTGTAACCTTTGAATCGACACAAAGCACAGACCAATAGAAAGTCAAGAGAAAGAAAAGAAGAGAGAAGAAGAGAAGAGAAGAAAGAGAGAAGAGAAAACAAAATAGAACAATATAGAATCTCACATCGCAGCGGAAAACATATAATATCATATCAATGATCTTTACAAAATAGAAACTGTATATACATATATCAATCAGAGTTCAACAATCAATCACTAATCATCAGCCTGGACAGTTATAATAAACTGTCCTTAAAATTGCTGATAATATACAACAACCACAATGCGTAAAGCGGATAATCAAAACAGATACGTGTATACAAAAATGAAGATCTCCCGCTCTCCTGCTGAAGCTTTAAAAGCATCAAATCTAAACCTGTAAATATACTCGGTCTGACCCGAGCATTGAAAGGGAAGAACGTCCGGATTAGTCCGGTAAACCAGCGTGAGAAACACACTCAACTGAATTTATTAAATTACCAAACTTTTCCTTTATCAAAACAAAAGTATGTCATAAGACACGCCCACACATAAACATGGACATGTTTTTACCTTATGATAACTAAAACCATTCATATCAAATCATCTGATATTATACTAGCGTCTAGTATACAAATAATATTCATCCTAGCCGAAATTGTTACATTGATTAAATTCCGGCATATAGCCCAAAATGGGTAATACAATCAAAATGGCAGGCACATAGCGGAGTTTGGATTTCCATACAAATGACCAGGTGAAGGGATTACCTTCCGGCAGTACATCTCTAGAAGAATGTACCAAGAAACCATCACAAAGTTCCTCTACCAACACAAGACCGGCCTACCTCTATAACTAGATAGTACCGAATATGTCATCCTCCGGTCGTTACCGACCTTTTTCGAGGGCCCTCATAGCATACAAATCACAATAATCAGATACACGACATCATAACGTGTAAAGATATATCTAGAAAAGGATGATCATATCCTACTTGGGAGCGACCCAGTTAGCCTTGCCGCATCTAACCCTATTTCGGTCATTTCCGGGATATGAGGCCTGAGGTAAGGATTACCTTTCACAATCACATATCACATCACTTTGAATGCCACATGGCCATTTCCGTTGACTACTAATTGCCTTCCACAAAAATACAACCCTTGAGCTCGTACATCTCAAGGAAGGGTGTTAAGCTAAGTGAAGTTGTCTTCTCCGCCACCAAACAGATGTACGTTTGTAAAAACCAATGTACGTAATCTTAGAAATGCAATGTCAGCCAAACTTCCATACAAGTTATCCAAGAACATGACAAACCAAAGGTACTTTCCTACCACATCCTGTCGGGAAATCCCTAGGATTAGTAGCGACAGTCCTTGCATTGGATATTTCATAATGAAGAGACTACTGCTACTAGATGTATATTAGGATTTTAACCCCAAACGATCAACAAGCAGTCCTCTACTATGAAAATCCTGAATATCAATATCATCAATAACATGCACAATCATCGCATAAATGTTGGTCCAAAGTGGTTTTCGGATAAACCGATCCCGGTCTCTTCGCACCAACAACGCAAAAACGTTTCTCAACCTCACACAGAAACTAAATCTCATAGACTTATCACGTTTCCAACTTTCAACTTGCTATCCTTCGGCCAAGAAGGAAGCTCGATAGATTGGAGTAATACTCCGCACTACACAAATCAACATCCTCAACACAAACAATAATCAAGCCTACACAGATGGCTACGTACTAAGTGTACGACTAAATAGTTCCTGCATCAAGTCGAGGAACTAAAATTGGCTAAATTTGACAGTTGGTTATTTAACCATCAAAGCAACAAACAAATATTTAGCACCATAAGCAATCACTATGCCCTTTTAAGTAATCATTTATTAATTAAATCACTTGCCAAATATTCACTTCAAATTATCTTTGAAAAGATATAATTCCAAAACCATTTCAGTATTCTATATTGGAAAACATTTCCATATACTTATTTCAACAGTAAAAGCATTTCACAATCTCTTTATTTTCAGTACTTAGAAATTATTACATATACTTAAATCATGATTAAGTATATATTCTATTCTTTAAGGAAAACATTCTCTTAAACACATTTATTTGGGTCAAAACGAATGTTGCGTAAAACATCGTTACGACAACCCAAAATCATTAGTATAGGAATTCGGTAATTAGATAGATATATAAATCTCATATACTATACAAAACATCTCCTTTCGAAAATCATTTACTATAACAACTGTGTTATAGTCCATCATTTCCTTACTTCTCGAAAACGTCTATTTCAACAATGAATGTGGAAATCTATGTATTCGATACTCAACACATTTTAAAATATCTACAAACCATTTAACTCCATTTAAAAGTCACTTTCCAAAACATTTATTTAACTTAAAAGATTATTCACTGTCCAAAATCGTGAATATAATTCTCTTATCCAAATTCATTACTCCTACACATTTATTAAAGGATTATCCACCGTCCAAAATCGTGAATATAATACCTTTAATAAGCTTCTATATTTAACTTATCAAATTCAATTGATTTCGGATTTATAAAACAATGTTTGTAAATCACATTTCTATTATATAAAACTTCAATTTATAAAATTCCTTTATTAACCAATTCTATTTATATCTCATTTATATGCCAAAATCCAATTATAACTTTATTTACTTATAATTCTCTTATTCACAAATTCATTCCTTTTTAAATCTTATCAATTCATAAATCTTCTTCACTTATAAGATTTATTTATACTTCATTTTAACACTTATAAAACTCCTTTATAATTCCATCATTTTGATTTATAAAAATTCAATTTTATAAATCTTATCTATAAATAAACCTTTTATAATAAGTCAAAAATCTCAATTTCAACTATTTATAATAACACTTATAAAACTCCTTTTATAATAGTTAACTCTATATTCCAAAAATCACATTCTGATTATATTTCACAAAAATCATAATTTTTATAACATAAAAATTATAACTTTATTTATTTAAAATAAATTCATTCCTTAAAAATTCAAAAATAAATATAACATCTATTTTCAAAATCACTTCGAAATCCTTTTTATTTTGAAATCATCACTTTAACATTTTTAAATCACCAAAAATAGGCCCAATGCTGCAACAGCACTAAATACATCAATCACTGCATCCAAACATCATACATCATATGATAATATATATCAATATCTGTAAATAAAACCAATACTAGTGAGGAATCTAGTCGGATCCCTCCAACCTGTCACCGGCAACAAATATACATATTATGAAATATGTACAATGTCCGCTTCGAGGCAGACGTGCGTACAAAAGGTCATCCGCTCATACACGGGAACGTATAGGGTCTCATCTGCTCCAATAGGCAGGAATATATCCAAATACCAATCAATATATGGATAATATATCATATCTCATCCAAACAATCATCAATCAGCATAAAATAAATTTATTCTCACTTATATAAAAATATAAGCGAGATAGAAAGAGTGAGTTGTACTAACTTTGGTTCCAATAGCAGTTGCAGTGTTTTATTCCGAATAAAATTAAACAAGCGTTTAATTTTACCAAAAATTTTAACTAGCTCCAATCAACTCCAAACCAGCTCTAAAATTTAGTGCTTGTCAATAGGAACCCAACGCAATTTGTTTCGTCAAAAACGGACCTCATTTGAAGAAGTTATGCATTTTTAAAGTTTATACGAATATATATATATATATAATTTTACAATTTTTATTTTATTTTCAAACCTAGATCAAATCACCGCCGTTTATTTTTGCTCATCAGATCTGAGCCGCTATTAGCATCTTCTTCTCCATCGTTTCTTTTCGTACGCGAATAACCCATGGAGCCGGCGTTCTTTCCCCAATTTTCGCGCCATATACGATCGCCTAGCACATGATCGACAACCACTAATCGAAAGGCCACCACGAGCTCTACCCTCTCCTTTGAAAACGTCGAACTCGGCCCCTCCAGCACCTCGGAAAACATGTTTGAATGCGATGTTCATAGGCCGTATCCTCCTCGATCGTTGCACCATATTCGATCATCACCGTTGGATGTGAAGATCTCGATGTGCTCTATCACTTTGTAGTTGAAACATTTTCGTAATTGTTTATGGATTAAGAGATATTGAGGGAGAAATAATTGAGCATTCTCGGCCATTAAATGCTAATGGCGGCTGGCTTGAAACCCTAGTTAGGTTTTGTGAAAATTATAAAAAGTTTGGCGTTATATAGAAAATTTCGCGACACTATTCACCCGAAATTTTTCCAAACTCCAAACGAAGCGTGCCACCTGGCATTTATAATGTTTTACCCCTATTCCGAACATAATATAATATATATCAGGTGCCAATTCGATCATATTTGGAAGATAGGTTTTCGAATCGACTTATTTAAATTTAAAATTTACTTAAACAGATTTCTACGCGTTTTAGCTTGCCTCGGACAAACCGTAAATCCGATTGACACGAAATTTCAAATCCTACAATAATATAGCATTGCGGATCCAATGAAACTAGTTTCGTTGAAATCCGAGAGTGTTTGAAAAATGACTATTTTTACACGTTAATTAAATATTAAAATATTCAATTTCAATAAATTAACTTTTAATTCAATTTTAAAAGTTCACTAACATCATTCTAATTCAAATAGAATTTAATTCAACTTTATAAATAATTTTCATTCACATTAAATTTAAATTCTAATTATTTCTGCAATTTCAAATATTAAATTAACAATTTAATTATCCAATTAAATCACTATATTCGAAATATAAGTTATTCAGCTTATAAAATTAACTTGTAAATATTTAAAGTCAATTAAATATACGAATTTCAAATGATAGAAATTCCGGGTGGTTACATCCTCAAACCTCGTCGCATACTCGAGCACAATCATATCCCCTTGCTCCAACTCGGCAAACTTCCTGAGCAAAGTGGGCTTAGCAATTTCTAATATAAACCTTTCCTCGAACCTCCTTCTGAACTCAGCCCAAGTCATATTATCCTCGTTGACTCCAAATGTCACACTATTCCACCAATACAGTGCTACCCCTTAAAGCTGCCTAGAGGCGAGTCTCATTTTTTGCTTATCGTTAAGCCATAAATAAGTGAAAATCCTCTCGCAATGAAGTATCCAGTTCTCCAATTCGATTGCGTCACCAGTACCAATAAACGACTTTCCTCCCAGCCGAACATAATCTCTACTCAGAATAGCATAGTTATTCACTACTGGAGCTTCTTGGTTCCCTCCTCCAGTGTTTCCTTCAACTACTCCGGCATCAATTTCCCCTTGCATCATGTTTACGAAGAATTAATACATTGCTCCCATATCAACTTGCGGGACTCCAACGCCCACATTTGCAGCTTGCGCCTGACCTTGATTTCTCCTGGTACTTGATCTGGCATTTCCATTAGTTGTGGTGCTTCCTCCACCAAGATTAACTCTTCCACATCTAGCATCCATATCTACATTCGAATCTTCGTAAGATACAGAAGAATAGCCTAACAGAGATAGGAGAATAGAGCTAAAGCGTATACTTATATACATAGCAAATACAAATAAGTTATTATAGCGTTATCCCATACCCCGATCTTTTCTCTTACTCCTAAGGATTATGTTTTCAAAATCATTTTAGTTGAAAGTTTTTCATAAACCTAGGCTCTGATACCAAGTTGTAACATCCTCGATCTTGAGGCCCAAAGCTAAGCGCTACAGATGCTGCAGTCATCTATAGTATTAACTTCCGACGAAAAAATACGGTAAAGTTAATGGTATCCAAAATATCATAAGCACATGTATATGAAACAAAATCACAGATTCAAAAAACAACTTTTCTGATTACATTTCACAAAACATGTTTCTATCCAATTACATAATCCCAAATGTTTCCCTGGTCCAAATCAAATATGATTATTTCATAAATACGCCAAGAGCGACATATGAAGATGCCCCCTTGGTTGATCAGAGTACTATATAGATATAAATTATCTTAATACATCATAATGGAACAAACAAAAACAACAACTCCTAAATATAACTAACGTCCGCCTCCAGCTCGTCTCCGGAAACTTTATTCGCCCTCCTACTAAACTTGTAAACCCAAACTCTCAATCTACTCAAATTAATTTCGAGCACCCGAGAGTTTAAGGGGAAAAACATAAACTTTTAGTCAGACATAAAGCCTAGTATTAATAATACTATTACATCTATATTTACTGATATTAAGTGACACCACACCGCTTAGCGGAATGGGTTTCCCCTCACTAATATCCCTTTAAAACATATCTTTTTGCAACTCAAAATCCTGCAACCAAACTGGTTAATCAAACTGATTACATCAATGATAGCAAATATCATATATGCTCAAAAATAGGTAACAAATGGACCATCTGTCCGAAACAATATTGTTTTGTTTAGCTAACTACAAACCTTTGGCTGACTCGGGCCTACCAGACAAACTAAACAAATTATCTAACAACTATTAGACCTACTTCTGGACGGTCTGTCCTTAACTAACTTCTCTAAGGGTCACCTGATCCAAATGGTTTTTTGGGCTCTCCAATAACCTATCCTCCTTCCTTGTACATATATTCCTTTCTGTGTGTAACCATCATTTAAGTCTTATTTGTGACTAAGCCCTACACGTTGGAACTTTGCACTAAATTAGCTAGGGGCTATAGCTAATGTATAGTGCGCTACCCTTCACCAGTCCCATCTGGTATACAAATGTTCGAGTCATTTTACTTAGGGTTAACTACCCTTTACATTTTCCTTTAAAATCTTTTTAAAATGATTTAATCCCTTTAAATCATACTTAAACAAGGAAAACATACTATTTACTTTGTTCAAATCTCTTTGCCATGATATATGCTTTACTCAAGGCATTGTTGATGAAAACGTTCGAAACCTTTGTTTAAACCTTTAAGCAATCTCTTTCGAAACCATCGAAAGAACCCTTTACGACACAAACAAACTACTTTACTATATGACCTTAGGTCGAAAGGCTAAAACATACCTTTCGAAATCATTTACCATAGCTCTTTCGAAAACATTGAAAACATCTCTTTTGAATGCTTTATAAAACCTTAGACATCCTCTTTTAAAACACTTTAAGCATGCCTTTCAAAACCATTGGAAACCTTCCATCTAAACTCTTTCGAAACATTGGAGAACCACCTCTTCGAAACCTTTATCTTAAACCTTTCGAAAGCAATTAGTTATTTACATAAATTAAACCTTTCGAAAGCATTTAGGTTCAAGTAAAACATGTGGAACAACCTTTCGAAACCATTCAAAACTATTCCTTTCGATACCATTTGGGTTGAACATTCAGTAGCATAAAGGGTCGTAAACAATTAAGTCGAAAGCACTCTTCCGGAAGCAATTTTTAGAAAAGAAGTGGATGGTCTCGAAACCAATCCCTTCGAATGCATTGGAGAAGCGGCTTAGATGTTAAAGCAAAGAAACTCTTTCGAAAGCATTGCTTCGAAAGGTAGGATGCGGCAGCAAGGGGTTTTGACCCATTCGAAAGCTTATTTATAAAACAAAGGCACAACCTCTTTTGAAACCATTCTTTAAAACCATTTAATCAAGTCGAAAGCTGTCTAAGTCGAAAGTATTCTTTCCAAAAGCAAAGCAGGCGTATTTCCATTTAAAAGCAAAGTAAGATTTCGACCATTTCGAAACCGCTTGTTTCGACCCTATACCTTTCGCTTATGTCCAATCCACTACATACCAAGGCTTGTGATACCATGTGTATTGGTTTTGATGGAGATGGATGCGGAAGTACCTAGTCGAAAGGTAGGTGTCGAAAGTGGCGAAACAACAATGTCTTATAAAAACTTATTTTTAAGTTGAAAAATGATTTCTTTCTAACTAACCTGCTTTGTTTGTCAACATATGATTGGTTGCTAATTTATTTTCCAAACTCTTTTCTAAAAGTGCTATCGAATTTTCAGAAGTAAATTATTTAAAATATTTACAAAATGCCCCTTCTCTTTTTATAAATATATAAAACATTTAAGTCCCATACCTTGAATAATTTTATATACTTATTAAAACACTTAGGAAAATTCTACAAAAATTCCCATAAATCACTTTTAATATGTTTTCTAACATATATTAATTCCTGACCGAAGAACAATATAAATTAGCCATATTTAATTTTAAACCCAATTAACCATTTTCTTCACTAGAGAATTAGTAATAAATCCACATTAATGCAGAAAATTATGAAATTTGAAACTAAACTCTAAAATTTCATTTCTGACCTTACATAAAAATCGCAAGGCATTTGGATGCCATTTATTAGGGTTTTCACATTAAAACTTATCGTAAAATCCATATGAAATAGCATAAATCATCAACAAGCATATATATATATCCATTTTAACAATCAAAACATGTCAACGTACTTTGCAAAAATATTTGGATCTGATTTAGAAACCAAATAAATAAATAATATGAGATGTAACATATTATTCACCTTTTGCTTTGTGATTTAAGAGTTGAGATTTGAGAATGGATTTGATTAATCTTCCTCTTGATCTTTAGCTTTTCTTCTTCTAGCTTTGTCTAATGGTGGCCAGCCTCTACTATTTGATTTTTGTTTTGAATGTGAAAATGAACGCGAGTGAGGGTTTAGGGTATAAGGGTATGACTTCTTCCTACTTTGCCCCTTATCTGTTGCATTTTTATTTTCCCTTTAGTTCATTTGTTTCCTTAGGTAATGCTACCCCTTTGATATACAAATCTCATTCCCTTAACCATTTCACTAATTAAATGTCCTAGATAATGTTAACAAAAATTAGCCTCTAACACTCACACACCACATCATCTTCTCGTGGAAGCATCACAATGAATTCCCATCCTCTCCTCGCATCATTTTCATTCGTTCCTTATGATTTCCTCTTTTTGTGACATCATGGATAATTTAAGAACCATCGTTTAGTTTCCACTGATTTGAATGTGGCTAATTTAGATTTACTTAAATTAGTTAAATTGTGGCTGCTATTTTGAGTGTAGCTACTAAGCTGAATATAACTAACTTTAGTCAAATTGTGCTTGAAATTAATTGCTGAAATGATACCCTCTTTTTATGATAAATTCACCGAAATTCTTTATTAAAATGATACCATCTTCATAACTAATTAATCAGGATTTAATTAATTCTTTGCTAAAATTAGTTGAATTATTATATTAATTATTTATAATGAATTAATTTGTTTAATTTAGATTTGCGAAAATTTTTGAATATAATTTTAAAATATTTCTAATGAAGATGAATCTTCTATAATTTTTGAGGTGTCCCGAACAATGTTGTAAAAACACCGTTGTTTCAAACTCACTAAATTAAAGTTGTAGGGAAGTGGATTTATCGGACCTTCCTTCTGATCCTAGTCCATACCATTAAATTTCAGGCATTGTTCTAAATGATCAAGACATGTTTAAACAGCATATTTACTGAAGGGTCCTTATCATCCTTTTTTTCAAATGTTTCCACAAACAATAATTGGTGGAAAAGCCCATCTTTTTATTCAATCGTGATTTAGAAATTATAAAAGTTGGAGTATTGTGGGAAAGAAGATGTCATATATTGCTTACCGTGCTGTTATTTCATCCCAAATCGTTGAATAAAAATACAATTATTGCATTTATTTGAGGTTGGTTTAGAAATTAGAAAAAATATATTAAATGACTTCAAGTCCATTCTAATACAGGTGCTCATATTACTACATACATGAATATTGAGAATTTAATGATACAAAATCAACATATCAAGATGGTAATTGAAAGGTAGTCAACTCAAAGACAAATTGATTATCTAAGTCATTTGGATTTAACTCTTGTATGCATTCGATATCTTTTACATCAAGGTTTGCATCTTCATGGTCAGATGAAATAAAAGAATCAATAAATAAGGAAATTTTATTAAACTTCTACAATGGATAACTAATGAAAAGCTTATGGTCAATGTTGTTGTGTCAAAAAAATGCACCATAAAATCTTTGAAGGGAGCAGGCTGGTTTGCAACGGGTAAATAGGTGGATTACAAAAAAATTCCAATTTGGATCGTAGTCGACCTAAGTCTAATGGGTTTCGCTAAATTCAGTCTATTTATTATTAAAAAAAAATCTCAATTTATTAGTATTATTCTATTTTAGTTAATTAATCAAATTAACTAATTTTAAATTAATACATGTTAATATTTTAACTAAATGTTTTATTAGGAATGCATCGAATAACATTCAAACATACAACAACATCAATAAACTAATATATAAATATATGTATGTATGTATGTATGTATGTATTTACATGTATAAACATATGTATATATACATACACACACATCTAGATATTAGGATTCATATCTATTCTATATACATATACATATATATACATATACATGTAATAATCTCATATCCATATCGATGATATAAACGCCTAAGAGAGTGTGTGTGTGTGTGTATGTTTGAGTATACTACAATATACATATATGGTTTGTATACGCGTTAATAGTACCACACATATATATATACATGTAGGTAATCATTGTTGCCACTTTATATATATACACATACATACATACATACATACATACATACATACATAATATATATATATATAAAGGTATGAGAATAAATCACATAAAGTAGATATTTCAATAAGAGTAAATTAGAAGAATAAAGGTGGAAAGGTAATTCATTTTACAATCAAACTAAATCAAAGTTAAAAGGGAAATAAACATGAAGAGCAATTCTACTTTAATTTTCTTCTGTAATCAACAATTTAACAATTAGTTTAATACCATATTGAATTCCAAACATAATTATAGTAAATGTCCAGATTGTTGAAAAACTCAAAAGGAAACATGTAACACCCAAAAAAATTAACTGAAAAATTTTAAAAAATAAATTAAATTAAATATAATAAGAGTAAAAATAGAATTTTCACAAATGTTCAAATATGGGTATGAAACTTGCAACATTGCATTTGTAGTGATTTTTGGGATAATTTTCATATATAATGTTTTGAAATCAAAGCTTGTATGAAAGGTTATTAACATTCAAAAGTTTGGAATCGAAAATAATTAAATAATTAAATAAAGAAACAAATATTTTATAAAAGGAAAGCTCTATCGGTCGACACCATAGTTTAGACCGGTTGGCCCTTAGTGGTCGACCGCTCCAAATTAAATAATTAACCAGTTGAAGCGTACTGGCTAGGGTTTGGGTTGGCTGAATTGCTCGGATTTTTTATAAATTAATCTAATGGTGAATGTTACTCTGTACCCTTGTAAATATAACCCTAAGCTATATCAGAACCCCAATTTAGCCCCATTGTAACAAAACTCTCTCTCCCAAAATTCAACCCTCTTTCTTTCTAAATCAAATTTCTTCAAAAACTAAACTAAAATTAAATTCAAAAGATTGAAGAAGGAAGAATAAAATCAAATCAAAGAGGGCGATGAACCTGGCGAAGGCGTTTCCAAGCGAACTAAAAAAGGGAATAGTTTTCTAAAGGTGAGTGTGTTCATAACTAACATGATTATTTACATGTAATTTAGTTACTTTATACCCTATTTGATCTAGAATTGGTTTAATGTAATTAGAAATATTGTTTATCTTGTGATAGTAATAGGTCATAAATTTGATAAGAATTTAACCCATTTGAATATGATCCTTGTCAGATCTAAATTTGGTCAAAGTAAATCTGTTGGATAAAATATGAATTAGGTTAAGCACACTCTTTTTGTTAAATTGAATATAGACTGATATATCAGTACCCTTTTGATTCTAAACCCAATTTATTCCAATTTGATGACAAACATACTTATGAAATGGATAGAAACTAAAATTGAAAACATTGGGAATTATAGATTAATAACGTAGGAGTTTACAATAATTAACAGAGACGATAATTAACAAACAAGTAATTAGTTGGACAATAAAAATTTCGCAAAATTCGTCCTTCTTTAATGGGGACCATTCCCCCTTCTTTTTTCTTTCCCGCTAACCCATCTTGTCCTTCCTCCTCAAATCAGCCCTGTCCTTCGTCCCCACCCCTTGTACCTCCTTCAACTGTTCTAGCAGTGCCAATTCTTCCTACTGTCCCATCTGCTTCCTCTCTTCCCTTTGTTTCTTCCGTTTCTCCTACGTCTCCTCCTCTGCCTCCTTCTCCCTGTCCCCCTGCTTCTTGGACCTCATTGTTTAGATCCAAGCCAAACAATGCAGGTAAATATGTCCCTCGTGAAATTCAATTAGAATTTACTGGTGATGCTTTGGTGCCTCCTTCAGAGGTAGTTCAGGCTGGTAACGTGATGTGGAAGGAGTATTTAGTTGGGTTCTTCCTTGATAATCCACTACCCTACTCCTCTGTATTATATTTTCTCAAGAGAGCATGGAAACTTCAGGGATCCATTTCTGTTAAATCTGATGGCTTCCTCTTTTTATTTAAGTTTTCTAATGAGGATGACAAGAAAAGAATAGCTGAATCTGATCCTGTAGTCATGAAGAATAAATTATTTATAGTCAAACCATGGGATGAAAATATTGGAAATAGTTGTGGTAGCATAAAAGCAGTCCCTGTGTGGATCAAACTCTCAAATATATCCTTGTATGCTTGGTCACCTTTGGGTATTAATTGGCTAGCTACCAGGGTTGGAAAACTCCTATGTATGGATGCCTCCACTGAAAAATTTGAAAGGATCTCATTCGCAAAATGCTTGGTAGAAGTAACTCCTCAAAAAGAACTCCCTGATAACTTTGCAGTTAAGCTGCTTGATGGTACGGATCAAATTGTGAAAGTGGAGTATTTATGGAGACCTGAAATTTGTATTTTATGTAAGGAGTTTGGGCACATGGAATCTAGTTGTAAAAATGTGAGAAAAATGATGTAAGAATAAATAATAAAGGAGGAAAAGATGAAATCCAAATCCAGTCAGAAGTAGTTCAAAACAAGGTATCAATAGGAAAAAGTCTGGAAAAAGATGGTAAAGTGAAGCAGATTTGGCAAAAAGTTTATAAAAACAAAGGAAAAATAAGGAATTTAAGTGGTCAGGTAAAAAATACAACTCTGAATGTGTCAAGTAGTAGAGGAATCCCTGTATCAAATGTGGTTAAGGAAGTAAACATTATTTCTTTAGATGGAAAGACACCCCATGGTGATTGTTCTGACAATTTAAAACAAGTTGCAACCAAAAATATGTTCAGTCTGCTCCAGGATAATGACAAAGAACTAGGGAACTCAGAACAGTTAGAGGTAGAAGAAGGTGAGGTGTTACTTGTTGGCACCTGTAATGGATATGCTGAAGCTATGTCTATGAGTGATGGAATAACATCTGAAGTAAATACTATTAAAAGCATGGACTCAAGTCAAATTTTGACAGGGATGGTGCATCAAAATCCACATAGTGCTATTTCTCCACCCAGTAACCAAATGGTACACTCTGTGTCCACTTTTAACAATGTGCACGTGCACACAACAGATACTGAACTTGATGCCAAATGGTGTCAGTCCTTCGAACAACAAATTAAGCAAGTCATATCTTCAATGCATGAACTTGGTGGTAATATAAACACTGTTGACCCTCCACCGTATAATTTCGCCATTGATCTTCCTGGTTGGCCATCCAACTTCCCCAATAATGTTCCTCCTTCTGTCACACCTCCTAACCCACCTTCCACTTTTCCAAACTCCTCTGAACCTTCCTCCCCTTCTTCTCTGCTTCATGGTCGAATTGAAACAAGAGCTCTTTCAGCAAAGAGAGGCAACAAAATTCATCTATCCCTCTAATTTTTCCATGAATAAAAAAGTTGCTTCCTGGAATATTAGGGGTGCTCATTCCAACTTAAAACTGGATCAAGTCAAAAACCTTATTGCTGAATATGATTTATGTCTTTTTGGTATTCTCGAAACTAAGCTCAATCTACCTCTATCAATTAAAGCTGCTTCTTATATCAATCCTCACTGGGCCTTTCACCACAACCTTGACTCTGCAACGTATGGTAGAATTCTTGTAGTTTATGACCCTGCTGTTTTGTCCTTAACCACTATCCTATCTTCAAGACAATATATTCACTTCCATGTCCAGCTCACTCAATCTCCTTTTTCTTTTTATATTACCTTTGTCTATGCTGACAATTCATCTCTTTCAAGAAATTCTCTCTTTAATTCTCTCCCTCCTCTACGGTAGAGCTCTCATGCTTGGATAGTTCTTGGTGACTTTAACTCTTGCTTCAATCTTGATGATAAAATGGGTGGTTCTCCACTTCTTCCTTGTGACATTGCTCCTATCAATCTTGCTATAACTGATTCTGAGCTTATTTTGGTTAACAAGTCTGGTGCTAAATATTCTTGGAATAATCGAAGTCGTAGTGGTGTTCGTACCTTCACAACTATTGATCATGCATTTTGTAACGTCTCTTCCCTCTATTTCTGGCCTTCCTTGTCTGTCTTCCTTCCTTTTCCTGTTCTTTCAGACCATTCTCCTTTAATTCTCTCCCTTGATCCCCATTTAAGAAGAGACAAAAGAAGTTTCAAATTTTTTAATGCTTGGGCTAAACATGATGACTTCCTTAACTTAATTTCTCGAGTACATTCTACTTATAACTGTGGTGGTAACCCTATGTATAAGTTTTGCAGGAAGCTAAAAGGTATAAAGCAATCTCTCAAGTCTTGGGCATCCACTACATTTGGGAAAGGCAGTTTGCTATCTACTACCCTAATTGATCAACTCAGAGCTAAACAGGAATACATGATGGATAATCCTGATGATGAGGAAGCTGCTAATGAAGAAAATCGTATTAACATTCAAGTCAACAATGCTCTTCAGATGGAAGCAAGTATGAAAAGGCAGCTGCTAAACAACAAATGGTACGAAGAAGGGGATAAGAATTCCAAGTTTTTCCATGACACCATAAAGGTCAAACATGCGAGAGAAAACATTTTCTGCATTATGGATGATCATGGTAATTCTTTCACAACTCCTGAGTCTGTGGACAAAGCTTTTGTTGATTACTTCTCTTCTATTCTTGGTAACTCTTCTGGTTTCACTCCTGATCTCAACCTAATCTCTTCCCTTTCTTTGCCCTGCCTTTCCCGCAATGAATCTGATGCCTTAATAAAACCTGTAACTGATGAAGAAATTAAGTCTGCCCTTTTCTCCATGAACCAAAGCTCCTCTGGTGGCCCTGATGGTCTTAATGTAACCTTTTACATTGCTACATGGACAGTGCTTGGGCATGAATTCTGTCAAGCCATCCATAACTTCTTTAACAAGTGTAGACTTCTTAAAGAAGTCAACTCTACAAACATTGCATTAATTCCTAAGGTTTCTCCTCCTTCAAAAGTTTCATCTTTCAGGCCTATATCGTGCTGTAATGTATTGTACAAATGCATCTCTAAAATACTTGCAACTCGTATTGTTTGTGTTCTACCATCAGTGGTGTCTCACAACCAAGCAGCCTTTCTCCCTACCAGGAACATACTGGACAATGTCCTTTTAGCCCAAGAGCTGCTGAAAGGGTATGGTAAAGGAAATGTCTCACCTTCTGCTGCTATCAAAATTGATATATCTAAGGCTTATGATTCAATACACTGGCAGTCTATTGTAAGGATAATGGCTCTGATGGGATTCCCTAAAATCTTTGTTTCTTGGGTCTACACTTGCATCTCCACCCCAACTTTCTCTGTTCTTGTTAATGGTAGGCCTGCTGGCTACTTTAGAAGTCAAAAAGGTATTAGGCAAGGGGATCCTATATCCTCTTATATTATTTTATTGGTAATGGAAGTCTTTAATGTTATCCTCAAGAACAAATTCTCTCTTAAGCAAATTAAGTATCATCCCAAGTGCTCTCACCATTAGATTTCTTCCATTATGTTTGCGGATGATGTGTTGATTTTCACTAAACCTGAAGCTTCCTCCTTAACTGCAATTTTAAATGCCTTGCAATCCTTTTTTCTGATGACTGGCCTCTCTATCAACCACTCTAAATCTTCCTTGCTTGTTGCTGGGGTTTCTGATGATCTTGCTTCTAGTTTGTACCACTTGGGTGGGTTCTCTTGTATGCTCAATGATATGAAGTATCTTGGTCTTCCCTTAATCACCAAAAGAATATCCATTGCTGATTGTCTCCCCCTTTACAATAAGATTACTAGTGTTATGAATGCTTGGGAGAGCAGGAATATGTCTCAAAGTGGAAGGCTTGTTCTTATAAAAGCTGTTGTTTTCCCTTCCTTGGTCTACTGGGCTCGCTCTATTATTCTTCCTGCTAGGCTTCTGCACCTGATTAGGTCTGCAATGTTAAGATTCTTCTGGACTGGTAGTCTGCACAATAAGAAACTTATGCCGTGTTCCTTTGCTAAGTTTGAGACTTCATTAAAGTTGGGAGGTCTGGGAGTTATAAATGCTAAAAACTGGAACATAGCAGCCTTCAGTAAACATTTTGATGATGTGCTTCATAAAAAGGACAGTCTCTGGGTCAACTGGATTTGGACACATAACATTAAGCATCGTAAGTTTTGGAAGATGGACATTCCTCAGGACAGTAGTTGGTCTTGGAGAAATATTCTGAAGCTCAGGGATATCTTTCTTCCTATGATTCAGTACCATGTCCACTCTTGCACTGCTGTCAGTTTTTGGGACGAACCTTGGGTGAGTAAAGGCTTGATTCTTTCTAGAATTTTTGATCATGCTTTGATTGTGCAATCTGCTGTATGCTGTGAAGCTAAAGTTAGTGATTATTATACTGATGGAAGAATTCTTCTTCCCTACAACAGTAGTCAGGTGGTAAGGCAGATATGGAGTACTATTCAGAGTATTAGTTTTAGTAGTGATCTCAATCCTACGGTGACATGGAACAACAAATTACATAGTGTTAAACTGGTTTATAACCACCTTCACATGAACACTGCCTTGCCTGCTGCTAAGTGGTACTCTATTTTATGGACTTCTGATTCTTCTCCGAGAGAAAACCTCATGTTGTGGAAGGTGGTTAGCTACGCTCTCCTGACTAGAGGTGTTTTAAACAATTATGGGATGTGTTATTGCCCCGAGTGTGTTTTCTGTGATTAATATGTTGAAACTGCTGAGCATCTCTTCTTTGAATGCCCTGCTCTTAAAGATCTGGTTGAAAGAATTACTAGCAAGATTCATTGCTCTGTTGTATCTCCTAACTCTAGTATAAACTGGAATATTATTTATAAAGCAACTCGATGGAAGACCTTCGTCTCTCGAGAATTGGTCATTTGCATTAAAATTTACATAGATGTTATATGGAATGAAAGGAACACTATTGTGTTTGACAATACCAGGAAATGTAATACTGCACTTTGGTCTGAAGTTAGGGTTAGGACTCACATGAAAATGAAAAGGTATGCTTGCCATTTCCCTGCTAACATGATATCTAAGTGGGCACATTGAGTTGTTGTCTCATTTTTGTTTGTTGTTCTCTTTTCTTCTTTGTTCTCCCTGTTTCTCTTTGATTCAAAGTTTGTTTTGAATCTTTTTTATTGTGTTGCAATAAAACTGGTAGGGGGCCAGTCAACCCCGCTGGCTTTGCCAAAAAAAGAAAAAAAAAGAAAAAGAACAAAAGAAAATAATATTAATAAATCAACTCCAACCGATCGTCAAGCTCACAAGAGCTGGCCGACAACAAGCGGTCGACCACTCTAGTGGCCGACGTTCAATCGGTTATCGGTTATCGGTTTATAGGTGCAATCTAAACCTCGACCTAAGGCCCAGGTTATAAGTTAATATATATGTTATATACGAACATTAGTATATTTGTAAGGAAATTTGTTTCCTAAGTTTACGCCACTTGGACGCTATGGGACTGAATAGATGTGCATGTTGAATTAGGCCTAGACACTATTTATTCGGCATAGTTGATATTTGATGAGGGAAATTCGATCAAAATTTTCACTCACAAGAGGTTCAACAGCATACACGCAACACCGATTAGGATGCCTGAAGAAGTATGTGGCCCGACACTAATGGGAGGTTCCTAAATACATGACGTGGTGCTGTTGTTGGATACCCAACACTATGCAATAAGTGGCGTTACGTTACTATTGACAGTGGACACAAATGAAATGAACCATAAGATGCCTTTGGTGGTCGGCATTATAGGCTTCTCCTCAATGCGTAAATATGATACGCATAGGCTTAATTTGGGAAAGTAGTCCCAAGGTGGATACTATAGGCGATCCTATGTTGGTACATTTCTAGAGGTTATTAGCCGATCCATACCTGTTTTGAGGTTCGATTAGTTATTTAATCCTACGTATAAACATTCACAAGATGTTTGATGTATATGTAGGTAGACCTTTACAAGATGTTCGGTGTAGATGTATTTAGAAATATACCTATTGGGTTAGCAAAATTTACCCTAGTGTTGACACCAAAAATGGATCAACACTAAAGATTAAGTTGTAGGAAACCTAAAGCACCTAGATCTAGTAGATAGTAATGAAAATAATGGAAAATAGAATAGTAAGACATAAGATTTTTGTAATGCTTCGGGAATCTCTGGCCTACGTCTACTTTATAGTTTTACTGATTGATGATTTGAGATAGTTTTATGGGATTACAAGCCCAAGTACAAGAAGTTGACAATTTCTTAGATCAAGAACTGCCAAGAGTAGTTGCCTTGGTGACTATTGTGAGGGAGGAAGATGGTGAAGAAAAGTGGAATCTAGATCTAGATTAAAGAGAATAAATCAGGAAAGAGATCCTCTTTTGGTTGCTTACAGGTTTGTATTTATAAGGAAACATGTTTAATGGGTGAGAAGCTTGCTTATAGTAGAGTCTAGGAGTTAGCCCAATGTCACACAAAAGATCGCAGGGTCCACTTAGTCAAAATAATAACTCAGTACCGAGTCATTTAACTCGGTGTCGAGTTATTTCCTTAAGTGTAAATCTGTCCAACTCTTTTGCTATACTTTTCTAACTTCAATTTGATGTGTTCCATGCCCTTTTCTATGGACTTTAAGTTGATTCTAGTGACCTTCTTGATAGCACTTGAATTATCCTGCATTCTCGGTTTTCTTCTCATTAACCATGGAACTGTTCATCCAAACTCTGGGAAAACCACTTGATTATGAGTTATTGGAGTAGTATGTGAGAAGTATGGAGTTTAGGAGGTGAAATGTCACGAATAGATAGGTCAGTACTGACCAATATAACTCAGTGCTGAGTTATGTACTTAGCTCTAATTTCTTCTAGATTTGTTGAGTTACTTCATACCATCATTCAAGATATTCTAATCACGTTGGAGTGAATCATGAAGGTAGAAACTATGTCGGTGAAATTTATGAGCTTCGGGTCGAGGTTGACCTAGCATAGTGTCTGATCCGAGAGGTTTGTGCGTTTGCTTCAGGCCTTTCTTGGGGTTGTCCAAAGGTTGGAGTGCTTGGAGTCTGACTTGAGAGTTTTGTGAGTCCAACTCGATTTCTTCTTAGTAATGATTTCTTGAAGTCCGACCTGAGAGTTTTATTAGTCCAACTTGAGAAAAATCATAACTTGGTACCGAGTTGTGACTTATAATTCGGTATCAAGTTGTGACTTATATCTCGGCACCAAGTTAACTCATGTCTGACTTGGGTTTGTCTCAGGTTTGACTCGGGCCCTACTCCAAGTCATATCATTTAGCCTTGCTATTCGTCAACTCGGTTTTCCTTCATTTTTCCTAGGTTCAGCTTAGGTATGACTCGGATCTGACCCCAAGCGCCAAGTTGAAAAACTCAAGTCATCCATTTTTGCTCATTTTTTGATATCTCCTTTTTCTTGCCTTTTGATGATGTTTCCAAAGTCCTTGAATCATTTTATCTTCGTTTTAACGTTTTAACTTCCAGTTGAAATCGGTTTGGTCAAAAAGTTGGTTAAGGCTTGCCCCTTAAAGCATGCTTTCGTTAAAAACAAAGCATGCTTTGGATCAAGAAAAGTTTTGATTTTCTATCCCTTGATTTTGGATAGTCGTTCAAAAACTACTTCGAACAATTACTTTTGTCCAATAGACATTCCTTCAATCGTTTTGAATAGTTAGATTACATTATTCGTTTAAGGAAAAGATCTACGCTCTGGAGATCGTTCCATGCCTTAAACGAGCATGCACTCTCCTTGTTCTGTATTATTTTCATTTTTTCTTTTCTATTGCCCCTGAAAGCTTTTAGCCCCTGCCATCGAGTGGAATTTATCTAAGGTTGGAGGAATGACAATCGCTGTAGTGATGGTGATGACAGTAGTGGTGTAGCCGGTTTCTTCTTGTTGGAGATATTTGAAGTATGGACTACGCTTGACCTATGATGGATCTCAAGCTTGTCCAAGCTCATATTCATGCTTCTTTGGAGACATGTCTAACTCTTTGTCTTCGGCCAACTCTAATCAACGCACGTCCATTCTTGTATTGCCGCTTGCATTCCAATAAGAAAGTTCAATTCAGGAATAGTTGTGTTGGATGATTCCATCTCTATGCCTTTCTTTTTTTCCCATGTTCCTGGAAAGAAAAGTTTCCATGCCTCTTTGGAAAATGGCTTTGTTATCGGTTATTCATGGATAACAAGTATGTTCCAACATATAATATCACTATACGACACAGCTTATTTCTACAGGAGAAGCGAGCAATCTACACAGGATGGTCCATTCATCGCAAACAGACGACTCATATTATATAGATTAACATTTTTGCTTACCCCGGTCAATACTCGAAATCAGATTGGTCAACATACATCGACATCCTTTGGACTTCGAGCATTGGTCACGTGTAACAACCCGTAATTTTCAGTAATTTAATATTGAAAGAAATAAAAATTTGTAATTTAATAATGAAGTAATAACAAAAATGAAACGTAATAATGTTAATTAAAGTTAATTGTTAACAATCTTAATGAAATTCCAATACATGGTAATTTAAGATGCTAGGCTTGGTTATAAATTGAATATAAGCGAATAAATGAAATATTGGATTAACCAAGGAAATAATAGATAGTTAATAGTAATTGAACAAAAATTAGTGCTATAAAAGAAATGGTAACATTAGTTGTAAGTAATAAACCTGTAAATTTAATTAAAGATTAATGGTAACAACTAATATATGTTACCTCTTTATTTAGTCTATTAAATTGAAATGGGGAATCAATTAAATTAAAATGAAATTTAATGTTACATTAATGAGATTAAGACAATAATTGAAAAATATGAATGTAATAAGATGAATGGAAATGTTAGTTTATTTCATAAAGTAATAATGGATTTAATAAAAAGAATGGAAATCAAGATTTATCAATTTATTGGAGTTTAAATTGTAATAGTTGAAATTAGTGCAATTAAATGAAATTAATTATAATGAAAAGTGAAAGGAAGATGAGATGGGGAATTATTAATGTATTAGGATACGAACCAATGTTAATTTTATCTATTTGATAATAATGGATATAATAATAGGATGAAAGGTCAATTAAATGGAATTATTGAAAATTTAATTTATAATTTCTGAATTTAATGAAATTGAAATTTGACACTGAAATTAATGGATTAATCAACTTTAAATTGACATCTAAATTTGTGTAAATTATTGTAAGTGATTAAGAAATAAAAAATTGATAGAAGTTGTAAATTATTAAAAATTTAAACTAAAAATGTGATTTAATTAATTTAATATTAATTTATTTAATTAATTGAAATATAGCCACTTCTTATTCATCATTTCTATACGTACAAATTCCATTTGCTTCTCTCTTCCCAATGGCTGCAAACCCTAATTCCCAAATTGCAAATCCAAATCAAAAATCAAATTGAAAATCAAACTCCTCAAACTATATCGAATTATATATCGATTTGAAGCTCTCGATGAGCGCATCTCAGAATTGTAATTCGTTTTCCAATTTGAACCACTATTTTTCCAGAAATTGATGAACTATTATCGGCTGTTCGTTGATCGTCGATCAACTTCGTCTGATCGACAAATTAAAGGCACAGCTTTGTAGAGGGGACCGATGGGAGTGCATCCATACAAGTTTATCAGTGATTTTATGGACGGATCGTCGGCAATAATTTGTTAGGGTTTCGAAACCACTGGCGGCGGCGGCTCCAATTTGTGGTCGCGCTCGATGTGGAGGAAGCCAAGTGGGGTCGTAGGAGGTTCGTGACCTTGGGGGGGGGGGGGGAGGACGGCGGCACGTCGGGCGCGATCGTCTGCGACGTTGAAGTTTGTGTGGCTTTGTTTCATTGATGGTCGCGTTTTGCCTGTAGTAGTTAGGGTCGAACAACGTATACGAGAAGATGACGTGGTAAATTATTATATATTATTTTGTTTAATTTAATTCAAATTGTATAATGTTCTAATCAGTGTAACTCTCACATACAAGGTCCGATTCGCGTGCGGTTTGATCCGCTGGGATCGTATTAAAATTTCAGGCATTTTGACGCCAGTTTGGACAAATTCGGAGACCGTTCAAATTTTGGGCTTAATTTGAATTTAAACTCGATTTAAATTCAAAGGTGAGTGTTTTAACCCACTCACAACTTCTAAAATTTCTTATGTTTGTTAAATTAAATTTATGATGTGATTAAAAATTTATTTATGACTGTTTGGTATATTTTAAATCATCATCTCAGTTAATTTGAATTTATTTGAATTAAATCGTTATTTAATTTATTATTGAATATAAATTGCCGGTTAAATACCTGTTATTGATTATCAGTTCTATATTGATATTTATTGATTGATTTGGATGATGATTGTGATGGATGTTGATTGTTGATATCCGATGAATGGATGTTTTACTTTATATCGTTATAAACTGCAAGTTCACTATGGGTTGAAATGATACATACCCGAATGATTAATATATTAAGGAAAATCATTATGGGTTAAAATGATAGACTCGAGCAATTTTATGGATTTTATTATTAATTCGGATTGCGGTTTGAAATGATATATAACCGTAACATTTTAAATTGCGGATCGAAATGATAAATATCCGTATCACTTGACCGTAGGGTAGAGAATTATATACGGACACCAGATTGGTTAAATTTAAATGATTTTGAATCCTTAAATTTTGCATTGAGTTAAATAATATTTTTGGAATAAATTTGGGTTATATAAATCGAATTTTATCGAATTTCGAGTTTTATGTTAAAATCAAATTGTTTTGAAAGATTTGTTAAAGGAATAAAATTGAAATTTTATAGTGAATTTGAAATATAAGTGAAGCTTATCGAGTTATTAAAATCGTTGAAGTATAACTAGGAAATATATTGAAATCGGAGTAATTAAATCGATGTTTTAACATGGATTTAAGCGATATTGAATTTAATATTTATTGAGAATTCTGAATCAGAAAATTTGAAATTGGGTTTTGGGACATGGTAATGGTCAAAATGTGTTGGAATGAAATAAATAGTTTAAATTGATATAAATTTCAAATTCATATTTTTCATATAAACTATTTTAAATATATTATTTTAAAAGACTTTAATTATTAAGATTTTCAAATATTTAAACTAATTAACCTGTTTTTAACTTATTTTAAATCTAATTAATATATTTTAAAGCTATTTAATCTATTTTAATTATATTTAATCTACTTTAAATCTATATTAACTATTTATAACTATTTAAAACTATTTTCTTCTAAATTCCAAACTAAGTAAAATGGATGGGTGTATATTCAAATTCTCGAGTTTTTTTTAAGTGAATATGGTTAATGATGTTATAACCTAAATTGGGACTTAAATAACATATTTGGTTTAATATGATAATTTTGAAATGATAGTTTAACCTATTTTGGAAATATGACTTTTGAAAGGAAATATAATTTTGAACTATGATTTCAATGTGATATAATTTTGGAAGTAAGTAATGATTTCGAAAATGATATGATTTGAATTGAATATGATATTTTGATATCAATTATGAAATGATTTTGGAAATGTAAAAGAACCATCCGGTGTGAAATAAGCGATTGGTTGTTAAAGTGACCGGGATTGAATATTGTCATACTCTCTGCCAATACCGAAAACCACTTTGACAACTGTGTACGCGGTGGAGATTACAGAATGAAGTAGGATGGTGGCGACGATCCTAAAGGTATATACGTGGACCAGACTCCCATGAGTTAGCTTAAGGTGGCTAAAACAGGAGCAATTGACGGGCTAAGTGAGGTCATTCTTCCGATCGGGCACATTCCATCGATACTATATTTTGACTTTGCGATTTATTTGGTTGCCACCCTCGATTTTTTTATTCGGGAGTGTGTTCCAAGGTGGGCGGTAGTAGCTGCTATGCATTACCACCGGTCCGGAAGTGTAATTGGTATATCTACCCTGGCATTGCCTAGTTGTGTCGTGTCACCTACCCTAGCGCGCCTTCTACGAGTTTGGTTTGTACCATACCCATGTAGTGCCCTCTGATGACGTCCAATACGGGCGGGATTACGGTACTGTATAGACTTTTTGAAATAAAAATGTCTTAAGGGGGCAAATGTAACACCTTAACGCTATTTTAATAGTTTATATTACTGTAGACAAATTATAATAGCGTATTGTATTACATAGTGTATAGTTTAACGGATCCTTAGGAGATGTGAATCCCGAACATCTCTTAAGTTACTGCACTCACGTTAGACACTGGATAAGATATGTCAAATCTCGTAAACATCTCCGACGCCGTTTACACTCATATTTCTTTACCGTTGATTTGACTTACATAAGATCTTTTAGTTCTGACTCGAGTGTTTTGTCTTTTCAATTCGCTCGGGCCAGCCTGAGCATTTTAGGATTTGAAGACTTTATTTCTGGAGGACGAAGATGAAGATTTGTACAACTATTAACTACTATATTTATTCTACTGCATTTATACTGTTCTGCTGCATTATTTGTTTATCTCTGATATGTGTAACTCTGATTTTGTATTATATAAGTATAATCAAATGTTTTGTATACAGCTTCATGAACTGTTATTTGATTATTATATTTTGGTATTCCGCTGCGAGATTCTGTTTTGTTTTTTTTTCTTTCTCTGCTTTTTCTTATTCACCCCAATAACAATCCGCCCTTCTGTATGATTTGAGGTGGGCAGTAGTAGCTGCTATGCGTTACTACCGGTCTGGAAGTTTAATTGGTATATCTACCATGGCATTGTCTAGTTGTGTCGTATCACCTACCCTAGCGCGCCTTCTACGAGTTTGGTTTGTACCATACCTATGGAGTGCCCTCGGACGATGTCCAGTATGGGCGGGATTATGGTACTGTATAGACTATGGGAAATAAAAATGTGTTAAGGGGGGAATTTTTTCGCCTTAACGCTATTCTAATAGTTTATATTACTATAGACATATTATAATAGCGTATTGTATTACATAGTAGATAGTTTAACGGATCCTTAGGAGATGTGAATCCCGAACATCTCTTAAGTTACTGCACTCACGTTAGACACTTGATAAGAGATGTCAAATCCCGTAAACATCTCCGACGCCGTTTACACTTATATTTATTTACCGTTGATTTGACTTACATAAGATCTTTTAGTTCTGACTCGAGTGTTTTGTCTTTTCAATTCGCTCGGGCCAGCCTGAGCATTTCAGGATATGAAGACCTTATTTCTGGAGGACGAAGATGAAGATTTGTACAACTATTATCTACTATATTTATTCCACTGCATTCATACTGTTCTGCTGCATTATTTGTTTATCTCTCATATGTGTAACTCTGATTTTGTATTATATAAGTAAAATCAAATGTTTTGTATACAGCTTCATGAACTATTATTTGATTATTATATTTTGGCATTCCGCTGCGAGATTCTGTTTTGTTTTTTTTTCTTTCTCTGCATTTTCTTATGCACCCTAATAACAATCCGCCCTTCTGTATGGTTTGAGTCGGCATGTGTCTGCTTAAAACATACAAAAAGGCGGGATGTTACAGTTGGTATCGGAGCTTTGGTTTAGCGATAACCTTAGCTTTTTGGGGTCTGATTCTTTTTAAATAAGGTAGTAATACCTTATGATAAGTCACTGAGTGTATATATATGAGAGAGTGTATTTGTTAGTGTTATATAAAAGGTTTTTATATTGTGTTAATTTGTTCCGTTTTGTATTTATAAATTCTGGTTGGTGCATAGGACGCTATGACATCGATAGGGATTTCTAAACACTTAATAGGATAGACCGACACAATATTTGTTTTGAAATATAGGTAAATGAAATAGTTTTGCCTATTTTATTTTCTGTATATAAAATAATAAATTCTATAAATGATATATATTTGGTTGTAATATATTGGTTGTTAGGTAGTGAAATTTATAAATATAGGTTGGAAATAAGATTTGAAAATAAAATAAATGAAAATTGTAAATTTATAACTTAAGTTCCGGGGTTTTTGAAAATTTCTTTCGAATGATTTTGGGATATAATAATAATATTATTAGAAGTATTTTCTGATATAAATATTTCAATATAATTTGAAAGAATTGTTTTAATGAAATTTTGGAAAGAAATAAGTTATGTACTCCCCTCTCCGTTGGAAAATAATTTCGCTGATGAGTGCACGCATCATCGACATTTATTTTCGAGTTCCAAAGTGGGAAGGCCATTGTAGTAGTTTTACTATAGATTTATTTTGATAAACAAATAAAATTTTAAGTTTAAATATGATTGGATATAAAAGTTATGAGTATATATATTATGTATATATTATTTTAAATGATTTGAAATGGAACCTGGCATTTAGTTCTTAAATTTCTATGAATTAGAGATTTCAATAATTGAAATGGAATAAAAAGTTTAACTATTTAATAATTGAAAACTTCTAAATGAAGATAAGAAATGATATGCTAAGTTATAACTGAAATATACAAGGAATTTGAAATTTGTAACTTGCTGTAACAACCCTGTATTTTTCAAATATTTTTAAATTGATTTCTCCAGATTCAAAAGCTTTATTTATGAAAAAGAATAAATTTTGTTATTTTAAGTATAAACTTTGATTTTGATGTGGATTAGAATTCCAAATATTACTAAATTTAATATTTCCAGAAATTGTGAATTTTGGTCAAATAATCAAACTTTGACTTTTAAGTCTAAATTTTAAATAGTTTGAAATTATAAATTTTATCTTTTATTATAAAAATAGATGTAATAACTTGAACACTACTTTTCGTTTCGTTGAAAATGGAGTTAAAATGTAAAAGTTATGTACATTTCAATTTTTAGTATAATTTGTTTATTTGTGCAATTTTGCCTATTTTAAATTTTATAAATCATATTTTCTTTCTTATATTTTGTTTTAATATGTGTTAATATGTTTTTTATGTATATTTTTGTCTTTTTATATTTCAAAAATAATAATAGAATTTTTCCAATGTTTACTGTGTTGATTTCCTATTTTTAAAAGCTATTTTCTTATTTTCTGCTATTTTCTTCATTAAAATTATATTTAAATTAAATTTTATGTATTTATTTTGTGAATATATTTTTATTTTATGTTATTATTTATGTTTAGAAATATATTACAAGCTCATATGAATTTTTCTAAAATTTATTCTATTCAATTTCAAATTTTCTAGACTAGTTTACTATTTTTAGCTATTTTCTTAATTTAACTTTATATGATTGATAAATATTTATATAAACTAATATATTTTGATAAAATTTCGAAATTTTATCTGGGATTTTTTTTCCAGAAATATAAAGTTATAAAAATAAATTAAAGTAATATTAAAGGCCCTAAACCTTCTATCTTCCTATGGGCTTTTATAGTCCACTTTTTTTACGTTTTAACCTAACCTTTCACCAATTAACCCTAACTATTCCTCATTCCTTTTTTTCCAGCCGTCTTCCTCCTGTTATTCACGAATTTTCAAGCTCCAAAACCCTAAAAAAAGTCATGGCCTCCATCTTGAAAAAAAAGAAGGTAAATCCCTCTTTTCTTTCTACTTTTTTTCTTACTTTTTCTATGCAATTTTGCCTTGTTTTCTCCCTTGTTTAGATCGGCCTCTCCCCCTTGTTCCACAGCCACCACCTCCTTCCATCTCTTCCAGACCACCACCACCATCTACCCCACCAGATCTTACCATGGCCGAACCCCCTTGATGGCCAAACCCCTCAAACTACAACCTAGATGCCTAGATCCATGCTTATTTCACCTCTACATGCTCATCCACTTCAACCACCACCCAAACCACCACCATAGCCGCCACCACTCCCCTTACCTGACCTCAACACACCCCTCCCCACCTCTGTCTAGTCATGACACACCACAGGCCGAGCCCAATCCCCATGGCCGAGCCCTTGTTTTGACCAAAAACCACCTAGTTGCCTTCAAAACCACATCACCTCCTCATGTACAAACTCCACCTTGTCTTGCCTTGAACCCGAGCTATGTTAGCCCAAACCTGACCCAAAACTTGACCACATCTGAACCACATCAGACCCCAAAGCCATACCAAACAATAGAGAAGGCAAAGCAAAAGACTGCGTAGTCGTATATCCTTTTATTTCAATGATATTGCATTTTAAAGTCGTATTGAATTTTGCTGTTTTGATTGTTTGTTTTGGGTTGTACACAAGAGTTGTAGATTGGATTTGCTCTCCACTCAAGTCCGTAGTCTTGTCATCGTGCTTTTGTTTCCATTGTGTCATTGGTTTTGATATCTCCAGCACAAACAGGTGAGTAATTCTCACCAGACAATATGTACCTATATAACTAGTAAATTGACACCCTGTGAATCTGTAGAAATATATTATCATGTTATACTTGACTATGTTATGATCATATGATGTTTATACACCTGTTATATCATATGTTACTGTTATTTAATGTTATTCTGTTATTTATATCAGTTATCACCATTGCAAGTTCCTTGTAGACTAGAATCACTATGGGTTGAAATGATACATACCCGAACGGACTTTAGAATAGGGAAAAATCGTTATGGGCTGAAATGATAGGCCTGAATGGTTTTTATTTAATTTATTTTAACTTGGGATTGTGGGTTTGAAATGATAGAACCCGGATTTTTCTTTCTAAACTGCGGATTGAAATGATACATATCCGTATCACTTGACCTAGGCTAGAAAACTATATACATGCCTGTGGTTATTTTATAAAGTGTTTTGAATATTTTTAAGTATTTTAAAAAATATAAATTTATGAAATTTGATTTAAACAGATTTTGAAATATTTTGAATTAAAGAAATTATGATTTTTCTACGTGTTAAAAATGTAATTAATGAATGGTTTAACTAGATTTTTGAAATATAACTTAAGTTGGAAATTTGGAATATTTATAAAAAATGGTATTTAAGTTATATAAATAAAATGGATATTAAATTTTATTTGGAAATGGTAAATATGATAATTTGATTAAATTTGAATTTAAGTGATTTATTAAAGTATTATTGATTTTTCTAGGAATTTTAGAGGTTAAATAAATGAATGTTTAAAAGTGATCTTTTAAAATATAACTTGACTAGGAAATGTGAAATTTGGTTTTAATTAAAGGTTTAAGTTAATTAAATAAAATTGTAAATTTAGTTAAATTGTGAAATGGTAATTTAAATTTGAAGTGTTAAGTTTATTTGTTGAAATGTGAAGAATTGGACACTTTTACACTAAAATTTATTAAGTACATTGTTGAAAATTGGATTTGATTATAAGAAATTTATTGTGGAAAGATATATGTTAAATGATATGTAAATGAACATTTTAAATGTTAAAATATGATTTTTAAAATGTTTATGTGTTTTAAATTAAAGTTAGTTAATTGCTGGAAATACACTAACACCTGAAATTAACTTTTAATAGCATTCAGAAATGCTATAGATTCTGTTTTGAACTAAAATTGTGTAGAAAGAGCTATTACAGCATTTCTGGAATGCTGTAGTTGCTGTAGTTGAACTTATAGGCTAATATTGAACTCAGGCCTATTATAGCATTCTCTAGAAATGCTATAATGGTCTGCAGTTTATGTTGAAATCAAATTTAACCCTTGTTTTGAAATCTAAACTACCGCAGCACTTCTGAAATGCTGTCTTTTCTGTTTTGAACTATAATTCAACTAAAACTGAGTTTTCAGCAATTTTAAGTGCTGTCTTTGCTGAATTAAAAATGTTTCCAAATACAACTTATAGCAGTTGTTTTTAAATGCTGTGAAAGGCTGAAATTTTAATAATTATGGTTTTTGACTTAGTAAACGGACTCAGAATGGTTTAAAACTTTGGAAATTGAATACTTGATTTGAAAATATAATAATTACACTTTTAAAAGGTTTAAATGAATTATTTTGATTGGAATATAAACTATTTAAAGGTGATTTGAAATGATATTAAATGAACGATATCTTTGAATTTAAAAGGTATTTTAAGTTGAATATATGGATTTGAACTGATATGATATTTTATTATATTAAAATGATTTGAAATGAAGTTTTGAAATGATATGAAAATTTAAATATATGGAATGGTTTGGAATTGATTTAATCTTTATTTTTATAAAGATATGGTTTGAAATGATATTTTATTTTGAAGTAAAGTATTGTTTTTAAAAGTTATAACCACGGGTTATAATAACGATTGGTTGGCAAAGAGATCGGGATCGGATATGGACATACTCTCTGTCGATACTGAAAACCACTTTGACAACCGTGTACGCGGTGGATATTCCAGAATGAAGTAGGATGGTGGCGACGTTCTTAAGGTATGTTACGTGGACCCAACTCCCGTGAGTTGGCATAAGGTGGCTAAAACAGGAGCGATCTCGGACCAGTGAGGTAGCACCTCTTCTCGGACACATTTCTTCGATATTATACTCTTACTTGTGATTGATTAGATGGCCATCCTGCGATTTGGGAGTGTTTTTCGAGGTGGACGATAGTGGCTGCTATGCGCTCCATCAGTCCGTGTGCGTAATTGGTATATCTACCCTGGCATTGCCTAGTTGTGCCGTGTCACCTACCATATCTAGCTTTACTACGATTTTTGATTTCTCCCGTAGCCTGTGGAGTATCGAGGGTAGCCCCCATTTTGGGAGTATGCTAATACTGGATAAACTACTGGGACTATTACGTGTTAAGGTGGAAAATGTAAAGCCTTAATGCTATTTAAAAGTATGTTTATTTTATATTAGACATTATTATAATATCGTATATTACTACATAGTAGATAGTTTAACGGATCCTTAAAGAATGGGCGATCCCAAGCATTCTTTAAGTTACTTGTACTTTTATTACAGTTCACTTGAGTTGGTTTACATTATATAAGTATATATTGTCCTGACTCGAGTGTTTTGTGTTTTGCTTTACGCTCGGGTCAGCCTGAGTTATTCACAGATTTGGATTTCCACTCTCTTGGAGATCTGAATCACTGGAGATTATCTGCTTGTCATGTCCTATCTATTTCAATTCCGTTGTTCTACTCAGCTTGTACATGGTTATTATATTGAGACTTTTGTTGTATTCTATTTCTTCTGTTATATCTCATGTAACTCTGATATATTTATATAGTAGCTTCATGAACTACTATTTCTTTTACTTCCGCTGCATTATTTTACTCTGTGTCTGTGATCTGTGATTATATTTATTTACTGTATATTCTGAGATTTGCCAAATTTTATTTACAACGCGGTATTTTGAGCAATTCAATTCCGGCATGTGTGTCTACCTATACACTTATAATGGATGCGAATGGTTGAAAATAGCGGGTCGTTACAGTTGGTATCAGAGCTTTGGCTTTGAGGCAAAACTCAGCATATGGAGTAGATTTATTTACAGAATCACTTTCGTTCGAGTTTGAATCTTTTCCTCTTGATTCGAATTTCCTTTGAATTTTTGGAACGTTCCCTGCGGTTCCAAAATTCATTCTTGTCCCTCACTATTCATCTTCTTTTGATTTTGGAGTATCACATAACTCCACTTCGAATGATCTTTATAGTGAATTGGCTGTCTCGCCAATATTCTAATTTTCTAGTAAAGGGGAAAACTCCTTTACAAATTTGTATCGATTCACCAGAAATTTATATCTATCCTTGGTTTAGATGCTAATGTCTTTGGTTATTCCAAACTCTATCTCTTGAGATCGGATGTAGATTTCCCCAGAAAAAAAATACACATTTGATCTTATTCATTAAGTCACAGTTGACCCGATTAAGGTTGCCCACGATTTATTTAAGCTTACCCATCTCCCTATTTTGTTATTTAATCATCTTGTCTTTTGTTCCAAACTATCTCCAAACATTTTTAAATTGTACTTGTAAATCTATGTTTTGTTTTATATATTGTGTTGTTTGAGTTGTTGATGTTGATTTGGGCTTCCGATCGATTCGTCTGATCAACGCTATCGATAAGATTTCTAAAACACTTTGACAGAACAAACTGACACAATATTATTTTATATATAAAAAAAAATTTGTTTAATGAAATAAATTTTGATATAAGTAAATATTATGGAACTTAATAAATTGATTTAAATTGATTATTTGAAATGATAATACTTGATTTATCATTCTATAAATGAATTTATAAATAGATGTTTAAAAATTGATTTTGGTAACTGAAATGAATTTAAATCAAGAATTTGAGAATTTAATTTCTGATGGTTTCAAACCTTGTGTTTAAAGTTTTAAAAGGATATATTATTTAAAGTATTTTTGAATAAAATTTTGTCTCTAAAGGATTTTAAAGTTTAAAAATTTAGTGCTCTTCTCTTTGTAGCTGGAAAATAATTTCGGTGATGACTGTAGTATCATCGACATTCATTTTCGAGTTTCGAAGTGAAGAGACTGTTCTGTAGTCTTGCTACAGCTTTATTTTGGGGAATTTAATTGATTTGAATTTCTAAAAGATGATTTGATTTATAAAATATATAGATATATGATTTAAATTTGATTTGACAAATTATGTACATACATTTATTTATCTCTAAATAGTTTGAAAGGAATCGAAAATTATATTCTTAAATTCTATCTTAAATAATAACTTCAAGTATAAAAAGAAATTCAAATTTTTGAATAAATATTCAAGCTTGAAATGATTGAATTAGAATGTTTATAGTGTATACTAGTTTAAGAAAGTTTTATTTGTATAATTCTCAATTGCATTCCAATATAGCTCACCTTAATTTTTAGAAGTTAACAATGTAATTGGATAATATACAATATAAAAAGGATTTTATAAATAAAATTTGAGTGGTTATAATAAATTTTATACACTTAAATTTTAGTTATAAAAGATTAACAGAGGTAAATAGTGAAAAAGGAATTTAAAGAGATTTTATTTAAATAACTTAATAATCAATTTGATTTAAAATGGAACCTTAAGTCTAACCTAGGAATTTTAATAAAGGTCATTTCCTAAAATGAATATGTTGTATAAAAAAAATGTATCTTTGAATAGATAAAATAAAATACATTTGAATTGGACTTTTGGTAATAAAGTTTATTTAACTTGAATTCATAGTTTAATTGATGTCTAAATGAATAAATGTGTAAAGAAATTTGATTTTTATATTTGCTATGATAAATATTTTATTTATGAAATTGATATGTCTTGGAAAATGAATAATTATGATTTAAATAGTTAAAATGTATTTTTACATCACTAAAACTTGATAATTGAGAATTTGGTTTTCAAATGGAAATTTTAAGTGTAACTTATTAAAGGAATATCTATTTATGAAATGGGTATTTTAAATAAAGAGTTAGGTTATGTGTTAAATTAAGAGTTAAGTAAAATAGTGAACTTTTGACTTAATAAACGAAGTATAGTTTAAATTGGATACTCCATTCATAAAAGTTTGTTTTAAATAAGTCATAAGTTAAATGATATCCAAATGAATATTTCTGATATTAAACTGATTTGAAATACTTATATATCTACTATAGCATTTTATAAGTGCTGCTATTTTGAAAAGACAATGTTTTGGAATTTTTTATAATTGAATGAACTTAGAAATGTTACAACTTTAAAATGAATATTATTTGACCTTGAATTAAAATGGTTTAAATGAAGATTTTTTTTAAAAAGGAGTTTTGATTTTTCTAAGTGTTATGTTTTTTTTTAAAGAATAACATTTCCAATGTGTTATGATTTTAGTAGTATGATTTCCAAATGATAAACACCTCTAAATTGTTAAGATTTCAAAGCATTATGATTTCAAAGCATTATGGTTTCAAATTATTATCTTATTTTGTTTTACAAACCATGGGTTGAAATGATAGAATAGAATCACTATGGGTTGAAATGATACATACCCGAACGGACTTTAGAATAGGGAAAAATCGTTATGGGCTGAAATGATAGGCCTGAATGGTTTTTATTTAATTTATTTTAACTTGGGATTGCGGGTTTGAAATGATAGAACCCGGATTTTTCTTTCTAAACTGCGGATTGAAATGATACATATCCGTATCACTTGACCTAGGCTAGAAAACTATATACAGGCCCGTGGTTATTTTATAAAGTGTTTTGAATATTTTTAAGTATTTTAAAAAATATAAATTTATGAAATTTGATTTAAACAGATTTTGAAATATTTTGAATTAAAGAAATTATGATTTTTCTATGTGTTAATAATGTAATTAATGAATGGTTTAACTGGATTTTTGAAATATAACTTAAGTTGGAAATTTGGAATTTTGATTAAAAATGGTATTTAAGTTATATAAATAAAATGGATATTAAATTTTATTTGGAAATGGTAAATATGATAATTTGATTAAATTTGAATTTAAGTGATTTATTAAAGTATTATTGATTTTTCTAGGAATTTTAGAGGTTAAATAAATGAATGTTTAAAAGTGATCTTTTAAAATATAACTTGACTAGGAAATGTGAAATTTGGTTTTAATTAAAGGTTTAAGTTAATTAAATAAAATTGGAAATTTAGTTAAATTGTGAAATGGTAATTTAAATTTGAAGTGTTAAGTTTATTTGTTGAAATGTGAAGAATTGGACACTTTTACACTAAAATTTATTAAGTACATTGTTGAAAATTGGATTTGATTATAAGAAAATTTATTGTGGAAAGATATATATGTTAAATGATATGTAAATGAACATTTTAAATGTTAAAATATGATTTTTAAAATGTTTATGTGTTTTAAATTAAAGTTATTTAATTGCTGGAAATACACTAACACCTGAAATTAACTTTTAATAGCATTCAGAAATGCTATAGATTCTGTTTTGAACTAAAATTGTGTAAAAAGAGCTATTACAGCATTTCTGGAATGTTGTAGTTGCTGTAGTTGAACTTATAGGCTAATATTGAACTCAGGCCTATTATAGCATTCTCTAGAAATGCTATAATGGTCTGCAGTCTATGTTGAAATCAAATTTAACCCTTGTTTTGAAATCTGAACTACCGCAGCACTTCTGAAATGCTGTCTTTTCTGTTTTGAACTATAATTCAACTAAAACTGAGTTTTAACAGCAGTTTTAAGTGCTGTCTTTGCTGAATTAAAAATGTTTTCAAATACAACTTATAGTAGTTGTTTTTAAATGCTGTGAAAGGCTGAAATTTTAATAATTATGGTTTTTGACTTAGTAAACGAACTCAGAATGGTTTGAAACTTTGGAAATTGAATACTTGATTTGAAAATATAATAATTACACTTTTAAAAGATTTAAATGAATTATTTTGATTGGAATAGAAACTATTTAAAGGTGATTTGAAATGATAGTAAATGAACGATATCTTTGAATTTAAAAGGTATTTTAAGTTGAATATTTGGTTTTGAACTGATATGATATTTTATTATATTAAAATGATTTGAAATGAAGTTTTGAAATGATATGAAAATTTAAATATATGGAATGGTATGGAATTGATTTAATCTTTAGTTTTATAAAGATATGGTTTGAAATGATATTTTATTTTGAAGTAAAGTATTGTTTTTAAAAGTTATAACCACGGGTTATAATAACGATTGGTTGGCAAAGAGACCGGGATCGGATATGGACATACTCTCTGTCGATACTGAAAACCACTTTGACAACCGTGTACGCGGTGGAGATTCCAGAATGAAGTAGGATGGTGGCGACGTTCTTAAGGTATGTTACGTGGACCCAACTCCCGTGAGTTGGCATAAGGTGGCTAAAACAGGAGCGATCTCGGACCAGTGAGGTAGCACCTCTTCTCGGACACATTTCTTCGATATTATACTCTTACTTGTGATTGATTAGATGGCCATCCTCCGATTTGGGAGTGTTGTTCGAGGTGGACGATAGTGGCTGCTATTGGCTCCATCAGTCCGTGTGCGTAATTGGTATATCTACCCCGGCATTGCCTAGTTGTGCCGTGTCACCTACCATATCGAGCTTTACTACGATTTGTGATTTCTCTCGTAGCCTGTGGAGTATCGAGGGTAGCCCCCATTTTGGGAGTATGCTAATACTGGATAGACTACTGGGACTATTACGTGCTAAGGTGGAAAATGTAAAGCCTTAATGCTATTTAAAAGTATGTTTATTTTATATTAGACATTATTATAATATCGAATATTACTACATAGTAGATAGTTTAACGGATCCTTAAAGAATGGGTGATCCCAAGCATTCTTTAAGTTACTTGTACCTTTATTACAGTTCACTTGAGTTGGTTTACATTATATAAGTATATATTGTCCTGACTCGAGTGTTTTGTGTTTTGCTTTACGCTCGGGTCAGCCTGAGTTATTCACAGATTTGGATTTCCACTCTCTTGGAGATTTGAATCGCTGGAGATTATCTGCTTGTCATGTCCTATCTATTTCAATTCCGTTGTTCTACTCAGCTTGTACATGGTTATTATATTGAGACTTTTGTTGTATTCTATTTCTTCTGTTATATCTCATGTAACTCTGATATATTTATATAGTAGCTTCATGAACTACTATTTCTTTTACTTCCGCTGCATTATTTTACTCTGTGTCTGTGATCTGTGATTATATTTATTTACTGTATATTCTGACATTTGCCAAATTTTATTTACAACGCGGTATTTTGAGCAATTCAATTCCGGCATGTGTGTCTACCTATACACTTATAATGGATGCGAATGGTTGAAAATAGCGGGTCGTTACACTTGCAAACGAAAAGAATATGAAAATAAGAAATGATAATTATTGAACCTTAAGTTAATTAAAATAAGTAAGTCAAACTTGTGTAACTTTCAATTGCATTCTTAAAGACATACATATATATATACATACATATATATATATACGAGTAGTTTGGCACGTGCGATGCACGTGCGCAGAAGGAACTGGTGTTAAGAAACAATGCTTGTGAGGGTTGTTGAAAGCGATAAAATGAGTGTATTATTATTTTACATATCCTCAATATTGTTCATAAGAGCATCGATAGATGAAGAATACTGGTAATTAAATTATTAATATTTACTTACATTTTATAATAACAATATTGCTAATATTTGAATTAAACATTCACTAATAATAATACTGCCAATATTAGCTTAAAATAAGATATGACAATTATTGAAGCATGCTTCAAACATTCTACAACCTTCTTCAATTAAGGAAGAAATGTGCACTTTATTCTCATATTCCCTTTGTTCATTCTCATGAGATAAATTTTCATTTAACATCCCACCTGTATAAACAAAAACACATAATTCTTCAAGAGCAGGCATCCATACACGATTAGTTAAGCAAATAAAGATGTATAAATGCAAAATATGTGTAGTTTCCGATAGGTTATTTATTTTTATCAATCATAGGTAGATGCATATAAATGCTTGGCTTAGCTGTGAAAGCTTTCCTGTTTGAATCCAGCATAATTCTTTACAAATGATACATAATACAGTTTTAGTCATACATAAATCAAAACTTGGGCCACAATAGAGTTCAAAACAATTAATTTATCAATTAATATATACAATGCCAATATCGTATTTAGTAACCCATTAATGAAAGGCTAAAAAGAGTAATGCAATTCTTTAATTAACCTATGCATCCAAACAACTAACTTATACCCTAATTTTAAATAATAAAAAATGCCCTAACAATTTTCTCAATCCATACGTATGTCCTAAAAGTAACATTCACATCCCCACTTGCCTGCAAATATAGCTAGCCTTTATGCTTTGTGTTGAATTCCCGACCTGACATCCTTTAACTGCTACACAGACTTGCTTTTCCATCTCCCCTACTCTCCTCTTCACATGGAAGACTTTGCTTTTCCTTCTAAAAAGTAAAATGTAAGTCAATGAATCCAAAAATGCTCCTTCTTTTAAAAATCACAATGTTTCACAAGGAAAATTTTCATACCATCAATTAGAATAACTGCTTACCTCTATGGAAGCAATATATCACTCTGCATTCCCTTTATTGTGACATTAATAACAGTAATCTATACATTCTACCTCCAGTGAAATGCTTGTAGTAGGTTCCATCATAAAATTATCAACTAATGAAGGTTAACAACTTACTACTAACTTGGTAGAAACCATAACCGATTGCTAAATTGATTGCAGAAATAAAGTTGCGTTAGATTAGCCAAGTATAAAGAACCAAAGTATATACTTTAGATCAAAAAATTATAAAAATTAGTGGTAAGTAATATCAGAATAAAAATTTTGTAGCTATTTCTGGATCGTACAATAGATTTAAGAGTCCAAAAGTAGCTTAAAATATGAAGAATGTATACCATATAGCAACTATCAAAAATACACAATGTTAAGCTTTCTAAGGTCTGACAAACTTGTAGTTTTAATTAAAATTTGCTATTGAAATATAGGAAAAAATAACGCGCTCAGAACTAAAATGTATGTTTTCTATTAACATCATCAATTCATTCAAAGTAACCGCCCTTGTCATACATAAAATAAAAGAGAGAAAAATAAGAATACTTACATTAAATAATTCATCATTCTCAATCATAATGGATTTTCTCTTCCTTCAAGAAAAGCGCAGGAGGGATAAAGAATAGCCTACAACATTGTGGCAATAAGGAATAGGTTAGTGAGTTGTCCATCTTATTGAAACTTTGACATTTTTTGAGCAGACTGGGCATAAATAAGGAAATGAAGCACCAATAATTATGTGCAAATGGTTCTAATAGGTAGCATAACCTCTACCATGGAACGTTCCACCTAATGATGATTAGGTTAAAGAATATTACGGTTGAAATTTAAATGGTACGCATCTACAATTATATACAAAGATTTACATGGCTGTTTTGAGTGTATATTTTTGCATGTTCAATCTTTGAAGTTGCATGTACATGCTATTATGCAAAATAAATGTCAGAACATTCACTCGTTAGTGTGGTAAAAATGCTTTATGATATATTCAAGGACGCTGCATAGCTATACGATTTACACTCTTTATGCAAAATTATTGGCATGGCACAACAAGCCCTTGTGGAGTCAGAATATTCACTCATTAGTGCAATAAAAATAGAAATCAACATTCACCTAAGCATGGCCGATCTTTTCTCCTCTAGCAACCTGCATAACTCAGCCTTCAATCATGTCACCTGAGATTAGAAAATAAAGAAGATTAGTCTGCATCAATACAGGCTCCCATCAGCTAGGCTTTTATGATCAAATAGACCTCATGATGACGAAAATGCCAATTTTGGTTAAAAAATGATACATGTGGTACAGAGCTTGAACCCTAATTTAGTCACTAAAACACAACATGATTTTAATGCAGAATATGCAGCTAGATACGATGACAATATACGCTATTGATCAGAGACTTATTTGGGATTGCCATCTAAACAAAAATGGATATGATGTTATGACAGAATGTAAATGCACCACCAACAATTAATTATTATTCTAGTATACAACAATTTAAAAAATGCATGCACTGATTGGCTACATAAATTTAAACGCAATCCAAACACCCGCACTCCTATTCAAACATACACAACTTCATGTATTATGCAATATAAGCCATTAATGTTACAAAATAGCAAACTTTAATAAAGTGACATAAACTCCACCTATACAACAGCTAATAAATTTACCTGTATGTCATGAATATTTTTATCAAATTTGGGCATACTTGAGTATGCTAACATTGATAATTCACTGTATTTAATAGTAATTCATCCCTTCGTTCCAATTTTGAGTTTCAAATATAGAAATGAAAAAACAGTCTCAGTCTATGTTTATGGTGGTACAATCAAGCTAAATCATCTTCATAACAAACAAAACATAAGCCCACAACAAATATTCTTGTTTAAAAGTTAAGTGGTACATATAATTTAAAGTATTCTTGCTGTTGTAGGTACTTAGTGAATGATAATGAAACTTGCTAAGTAGTGTTTATGTATGTAACTTTTGGTAGTAGAAAAAGTGGACCAAAATATCGTTATTCACCTGTTAAAATTATAAAATATTCAATAAAGAGTCACATATATGTACCTGATTGGTTTAAACATATGATATATGAGTTTAACTGTTGATAGGGGAATTTATCAAAATGAAAGAAGGTCTAAACTTGTAACTTTAAATTGTACCATATTTCAACTAAATAACTAAGGCCTGTCAACTGAAATAAATGTACAGTCAAAAGATCAGTTATCCAACATTAAATAGTTTAACACTCCTTAGTTGTCTATTTAGTAAATATTGCAAAAATGAAAATTTTCTAGTGGTTGTAAATTTCGCACTATAGTATGATAATCTGAATGCCAGCAAGCATTATCCTATAATTTTACTTCAGCACCTGAAGCTATAGTATTGTTGGAAGTGCGAAAAATCCATTTTTACAGTAGACACGTTGTAATCCTCACGATGTAGGGAAATCCATTTTACAGTAGACACGTTGCAATCCTCACGATGTAGGGCTTTTGTATGGAAAATAATTAAACAAATCATGCTAGGAGAAAATGCGAAGGATGGTAAAATAAGTAATTAAAAAGTTTGACTATATTATTATGTGCATTTAAATATGATACCTGAGTTATTATCGAAATAGTTACATGAAAGTGTCTTGAATATGGAGTAAAGAGTATTTAATGTGGTTTATATCTTATAAAATTAAGTAAATTTGGTACCAACTTTAGAACATGATTTTGGCAAAATAATTTGTAAATTCCTAACAAAACAGTTTGTCAATACCGTATTGAAACATTTTATAACGCATAGTCTCATTTACAGTTATACCATAAAAAATCAGCATATATATAAGCACTGATTTCATTTTTACTATTCACCATTAACTAATATATTTAACTGCAAACAGAAACTCAAAAATAAAAGATAAGAAAACATGGAAACGTTTTCGCATGTATAATAAAATAGCTTACCAAGGCATTTTTATATTCAATTGGAAAAAAGAGTCATGAAAATCAATTTAAACTTTAGTTTAGCAAGGATACCTTTATCTCCAACTTCACCTGGTAAGTTATTCAACCATAGTAATACATATTCTTAAATTAAAAATATAATAACATCCATCTCCAAATTTAATTTCAAACACAATTATTTATAAGGAGAATTTACCATCAAAAGATATTCTTTAGGCATGAGTGACCTCAAAAAGGAAGCCGATCATGTACCAAATATCCATTAGTAGTTTCAAAGCAACCAATACCTACCAATAACAAAAATTTAAGGACATTAACACTTCGGAATTTAGAATTATGGTATTGACAGATGGGTTATGAATAATACTATGCTTTCCTAAGCAGTGGTGTTTATCCTAAATTTGACAGCAACAAATTGTTCAAATTCGACAGCAATAAATTGTTTATAAACAGTGGCTGTCGAATTGTTTGTAAAAATATCAATGGATTTTTCGTTGATGTCGAATTACAGAGGATAAACAGTCCTTAATTCAGTGAGTCAACAAACGGTGGCTGTCAAATTCGACAGCAACAATTATATCATAAAAAATCCACTGGTAATGAATTCCTTTGTAAAATAAACATTTTAGGATAAACGCCACTGGTATTGTAAAAAAATCAGGTTCGTCAATTGTCTATTTTCTATACATTTCTATAAAATCATTTACAATTATATCATTTACAATAATTTGTAAATTCCTTTGGTATAGAATGCAATACCAAACAGTGGCGTTCATCCTAAATTTGAACAAAAAAGTATAGAAAATAAACAATTGACGAACCTGAGAATTAAAGGGAGGCTGATGTAATTATGAAAGAAACTAACATTTGTAATTATGAAAGCAAAACAATTCCGTCGTTGGTGCAACGCCATGCGTCCTTCAAAGCTTCGCCGAAAGCCAGTCGGTGGGCGAAAGAGTCGAAATCGTTATGGCCGGAAGCTCTTATTGGCTTGTCGATTTGGCGACGGCGGAAGGGTCGATTTGGGAACTTTGATTTCCTACAAAATTCAAATAGGAATTGAATCAAAATAAATTCACAAATTGAGGAATACATATATCAGTTAAAACCATTTAAAATCATACCTTTTTGAAGAAAAATTTGAGGCAGTGGACGTTTGGGAAGAACCCAATGAGAAGAAAATGGTTTTTATGAGTAGGGTTGCTCAGTAGAAAGTGAAATAGAAAATTGAGGAACGTGGATTAAGAAGAAAGCCGAGAGAGATGTGAGATAATCGTGGGAAAATGGGAAACGGTTCTAACGTGGGAAGACTAATGACATAATTAGCCTTAATTAGGTTTTGACAGGGAACCGGAGGAAAGGTCATATTAGGCAATCCGAAAAAGGCTTCACCTCCTCAAGTATTCGCTTTATATATAAGATATATATATAACTTACCAATTATAAAAAGTTGAAATGTTAAAAGAATATGTAATGGAAATTTTTACAAGTAAAACTTATGTAATGGAAGTGTTCAATGAAATTTACTATTATAAATAAGAAATTTGATGTGAAAATAGTTATAAACTTGAGTTAAAATTGTAATACTACTAATTAAATGAAATAGAAAATGAGTACTGTAAGTAAAGAATTTTGAACTTAAGTTAATATTGAAACTATTTATAATTAAAGTAAATAATGAATGAATGTAATGCAATAAAAAAGAAATTGACATGATATGAATAAATGAAAAATGAAATTTTGTAAGTAGTAAAGGAAAATAAATGAAATAAACATTGAATGAATGGATGGGAATAAAATTTTGTAAGAGATAAATGTAAGTTAAAGAAATAATCCTTGTATGAATCAAAAGAAAAATAAAAACTGTAAATGTTGTGAAAGAAATTTAATAAGAATAACCCAAGTACATTGTAAATTATTATTTGTTTTGGTTTATGGGTTGTTTGGGATATGATACTTCTAATTGTTTAAGATTTATGAATAATCTATTGAGTTCATCTAAGACTATTGAGTAAATGGTGCACTCAGTAGTTATTTGTCATTCTAGACGGTTAGAAATTTCTAAACCCGAACAAACCATTTATTTGTTTGCTATGTATGGATAGTTGATTTTATTGATTTCGTATGATGATTGTATGATGTGGTTGCCAGTGATTGTTGTTTATATTGATTTGTTTGTTAGTGGTTGAAACAACTTTAAATATTTCATTTTATATAATTATTAACTCCTTTTGGATTATATAAGGAAAATACAGGTTATGGAAGCAATTGCCACTGCTTTTGGTTTCATAATTAAGCGTTGTTTGCCCGACAAATAGGTGCGTTCTCGGATTACGGTTTTCTAGCGATATTATATTGTTTTCCCGCTGTTGGGATGTATATTATTTGAAAATTATGATATATTTTGTTATTATTGATATTATAATTTCTCTCGAGCCTCTCCGTACAAAGGAGACTCTGCCGAAATTTTTCGTGAATTTTGGACTTAGAAAATTTTGTAAAATGTTTCCAAACTTTATTACTTTGAGTATAAAATGATTTAATGGTTATAAATTTATATATTTTGTTTAAATTAACAAATTTTGTAAATTAATTGTTTATAAATTTAATATTTTGAATAAGATATATTGATTACTTAATTTTCTTCTTTTCCCTTCTTTTTCCTTTTCGAGGACGAAAAGTTTAGAGTGGGGGAGAGTGTAACGACCCGTAATTTTCGATAATTTAAATTGGTTAATTTAAATAAATTTTGGTAATTTAATATTGAAAGAAATAAAAATTTGTAATTTAACAATGAAGTAATAACAAAAATGTAACGTAATAATGTTAATTAAAATTAATTGTTAACAATCTTAACGAAATTTAAATTCATGGTAATTTAAGATGTTAGGCTTGGTTATAAATTGAATATAAGTGAATAATGAAATATTGGATTAACTAAGGAAATAATAGACAGTTAATAGTAATTGAACAAAAATTAGTGCTATGAAAGAAATGGTAACATTTGTTGTAAGTAATAAACCTGTAAATGTAATTAAAGATTAATGATAACAACTATTATATGTTACCTCTTTATTTAGACTATTAAATTGAAATGGGGAATCAATTAAATTAAAATGAAATTTAATGTTACATTAATGAGATTAAGACAATAATTGAAAAATATAAATGTAATAAGATGAATGGAAATGTTAGTTTATATCATAAAGTAATAATGGATTTAATAAAAAGAATGGAAATCAACAGTTATCAATTTATTGGAGTTTAAATTGTAATAGCTGAAATTAGTGCAATTAAATGAAATTAATTATAACGAAAAGTGAAAGGAAGATGAGATGGGGAATTATTAATGTATTAGGATATGAACCAATGTTAATTTTATCTATTTGATAATAATGGATTGAATAATAGAATGAAAGGTCAATTAAATTGAATTATTGAAAATTTAATTTATAATTTCTGAATTTAATGAAATTGAAATTTGACACTGAAATTGATGGATTAATCAACTTTAAATTGACATCTAAATTTGTTTAAATTATTGTAAGTGATTAAGAAATAAAAAATTGATAGAAGTTGTAAATTATTAAAAATTTAAACTGAAAATGTGATTTAATTAATTTAATATTAATTAATTTAATTAATTGAAATATAGCCACTTCTTAATCCTCATTTCTATACGTACAAATTCCATTTGCTTCTCTCTTCCCAATGGCTGCAAACCCTAATTCCCAAATTGCAAATCCAAATAAAAAATCAAATTGAAAATCAAAATCCTCAAACTATATCGAATTATATATCGATTTGAAGCTCTCGACGAGCGCATCTCAGATTTGTAATTCGTTTTCCAATTTGAACCACTGTTTGTCCAGAAATTGATGAACTATTCTCGGTCGTTTGTTGATCCTCGATCAACTTCAATTGAATGCACAGCTTTGTAGAGGGGACCGAAGGGAGTGCATCCATACAAGTTTATTTGTGATTTGACGGATGGATCGCCGGCAATAATTCGTTAGGGTTTCGAAACCACTGGCGGCGGCGACTCCAATTCGTGGTTGCGCTCGATGCGGAGGAAGCCACGTAGGGTTGCAAGAGGTTCGTGACCTTGGGCGGGAGGACGGCGGCACGTTAGGTGAAGGCACGATCGTCTACGACGTTGAAGTTCGTGCGGCTTTGTTTCGTTGATGGTCACGTTTTACCTGTAGCAGTTAGGGTCAAACAGTGTATACGAGAAGATAACGTGGTAAATTATTATATATTATTTTGTTTAATTTAATTCAAATTGTATAATGTTCTAATCAGTGTAACTCTCACATACGAGGTCCGATTCTTGCGCTGTTTGATCCGCTGGGATCGTATTAAAATTCCGGACATTTTGACGCTGGTTTGGACAAATTCTGAGACCGTTCAAATTTTGGGCTTAATTTGAATTTAAACTCGATTTAAATTCAAAGGTGAGTGTTTTAACCCACTCACAACTTCTAAAATTTCTTATGTTTGTTAAATTAAATTTATGATGTGATTAGAAATTTATTTATGACTGTTTGGTATATTTTAAATCATCATCTCAGTTAATTTGAATTTATTTGAATTAAATCGTTATTTAATTTATTATTGAATATAAATTGCCAGTTAAATACCTGTTATTGATTATCAGTTCTATATTGATATTTATTGATTGATTTGGATGATGATTGTGATGGATGTTGATTGTTGATATCGGATGAATGGATGTTTTACTTTATATCGTTATAAACTGCAAGTTCACTATGGTTTGAAATGATACATACCCGAATGATCAATAGATTAAGGAAAATCGTTATGACTTGAAATGATAGACTCGAGCGATTTTATGGATTTTATTATTAATTCGAGATTTCGGTTTGAAATGATATATAACCGTAACATTTTAAGTTGCGGATTGAAATTATAAATACCCGTATCACTTGACCCTAGGGTAGAGAATTATATACGGACACCGGATTGGTTAAATTTAAATGATTTTGAATCCTTAAATTTTGCAATGAGTTAAATGATATTTTTGAAATAAAATTTGGGTTATATAAATCGAATTTTATCGAATTTCGAGTTTTATATTAAAATCGAATTGTTTTGAAAGATTTGTTAAAAGAATAAAATTGAAATTTTATAGTGAATTTGAAATATAAGTGAAGCTTATCGAAATTGAGTTATTAAAATCATTGAAGTATAAGTTGGAAATATATTGAAATCGGAGTAATTAAATCGATGTTTTAACATGGATTTAAGCGATATTGAACTTAATATTTATTTAGAATTCTGAATCGGAAAATTTGAAATTGGGTTTTGGGACATGGTAATGGTCAAAATGTGTTGGAATGAAATAAATAGTTTAAATTGATATAAATTTCAAATTCATATTATTCATATAAACTGTTTTAAATATATTATTTTAAAAGACTTTAATTATTAAGATTTTCAAATATTTAAACTAATTAACCTGTTTTTAACTTATTTTAAATCTAATTAATATATTTTAAAGCTATTTAATCTATTTTAATTATATTTAATCTATTTTAAATCTATATTAACTAGTTATAACTATTTTCTTCTAAATTCCAAACGAAGTAAAATGGATGGGTTTGTATTCAAATTCTCGATTTTTTTTAAGTGAATATGGTTAATTATGTTATAACCTAAGTGGGGATTTAAATAACATATTTGGTTTAATATGATAATTTTGAAATGAGAGTTTAACCTATTTTGGAAATATGACTTTTGAAAGGAAATATAATTTCGAACTATGATTTCAATGTGATATAATTTCGGAAGTAAGTAATGATTTCGAAAATGATATGATTTGAATTGAATATGATATTTTGATATCAATTATGAAATGATTTTGGAAATGTAAAAGAACCAACCGGTGTGAAATAAGCGATTGGTTGTTAAAGAGACCGATATCGGATATTGTCATACTCTCTGCCAATACAGAAAACCACTTTGAAAACTATGTACGTGGTGGAGATTCCAAAATGAAGTAGGATGGTGGCGACGATCCTAAAGGTATATACGTGGACCTGACTCCCATGAGTTAGCTTAAGGTGGCTAAAACAGAAGCAATTGACGGGCTAAGTGAGGTCATTCCTTCGATCGGGCACATTCCATCGATACTATATTCTGACTTTGCGATTTATTTGGTGGCCACCCTCGATTTTTTTATTCGGGAGTGTATTCCGAGGTGGGCGGTAGTAGCTGCTATGCGTTTCCACCGGTCCGGAAGTGTAATTGGTATATCTACCCTGGCATTGCCTAGTTGTTCTGTGTCATCTACCCTAGCGTGCCTTCTACGAGTTTGGTTTTTACCATACCCATGTAGTGCCCTCTGACGACGTCCAATACGGGCGGGACTACGGTACTGTATAGACTATGGGAAATAAAAATGTCTTAAGGGGGCAAATGTAACACCTTAACGCTATTTTAATAGTTTATATTACTATAGACAAATTATAATAGCGTATTGTATTACATAGTATATAGTTTAACGGATCCTTAGGAGATATGAATCGCAAACATCTCTTAAGTTACTGCACTCACGTTAGACACTGGATAAGACATGTCAAATCCCGTAAACATCTCCGACGCCGTTTACACTCATATTTATTTACCGTTGATTTGACTTACATAAGATCTTTTAGTTCTGACTCGAGTGTTTTATCTTTTCAATTCGCTCAGGTCAGCCTGAGCATTTCAGGATTTGAAGACCTTATTTCTGGAGGACGAAGACGAATATTTGTACAACTATTATCTACTATATTTATTCCACTGCATTCATACTATTCCGCTGCATTATTTGTTTATCTCTGATATGTGTAACTCTGATTTTGTATTATATAAGTATAACCAAATGTTTTGTATAAAGCTTCATGAACTGTTATTTGATTATTATATTTTGGCATTCCGCTGCGAGATTCTGTTTTGTTTTTTTTCTTTCTCTGCTTTTTATTATTTACTCCAATAACAATCCGCCCTTTTGTATGGTTTGAGTCGGCATGTGTGTCTGCTTAAAACATACAAAAGGCAGGATGTTACATCACGTGTGTTTTAACTTTCAAAACAAAACAAACTTGATCATGTTGAGCACTAATTTTTCTTACTTAGGATGAGTTGTTGAGCATCGTGTTTGAAGTCTGATGGTGGTACGTCTACCTCTCTTGAAGCTGGATCCTCCACAGCTCAGGCTCCTCCTTCTTTAGCTATCATGCATGGTCTATTGATCACGACTAATTTGTATGGCACAGCTGTTACTACATAGCCATTTCTATATCTACCTCCTCTTTTAAATATGTACATAGCCTTAAGAGTCTTAGACGAAGAGAGAAAAGCGAGTAGGAATCTCTCGAAGCTCGTAGGCTTATCGGTCTTCCTTTTGGTCATATAGTTTGATGTCTTTGTTTTCACTTTAAATAGGTCATGTTCCTTTCGACCTACTCTTAGCCACGAAGAATCCCACTTAGGTGCTACTCTTTACCGTCTGGGTGCAGCAGTTGGGATGTCCATCCCCTCTTTATAAGATCTTTACTTTGAACTAAATCCTATGCACGGAACTTATATTTCAAAATGCTTGACTTTTGGCACTAGTAGTAGTCAGATGTTGTGGGGAAAATTACCCGGTTGCCCCAGTCTAAGTGTGTTTTCCCATCCCGATCTCGGATTGGGAATACACAACGATACCAGCTTTAGATTTCTTTATGATCAGCCTTGCATATTCTTGACCAAGTATATCCCGCTAAGCTGCTAGCATTGTCGCAGGAGTTCAATCATGCACTTGTTTCGATCTTCGGAAATTAACGTGTGAATTGTTCTATTCCAATCATCCCTCTTGATGTTACATACCTCAGGAAATGGTCGATTCCTACAAGCTGGGGTCAAATAATCCTAACGATCCTTGTGCGGTTATTCCTTCCTACCGTCGCCTATCTTTGGGCAATGACAAGTCCTTGATAAATTGGGTTCAGTTTCCCTTGGATGACATTCGTTGTAAATAGTCCAAGTTATGCATTGCTTCGTATCACCGGAGAACATTATCTGTAATATTTACCACTCACTCATATGTTTCCATTGTGAACTAAGTCATGTTCATGCAGTTTTCTACCATTAATCCAGGCATTAGTGTGAGTTAAACATGCAGGGAAAATTATCCGATTGTCCATAGTTCGATTTTGCTTCCCCAGTCATAGTCTTTGATCTGGAAATCCCAATAATACTTGTCTTCAACTTTCCACGACTATCCTCACCTATCCTTGACCTAGCATATCCCGCTTGGTCATTAGTGTTGTCATTGAAGTTCGGTCATGCACTAGATTCAATCTATGGAAACTGGTGCAAGAATTATCCAATTTCAATTAATCTTCTTTAAAGTTGTCTATTTTTAGGAAACATTAAAAAAATTGACGACTATGGATAACACTCTAGTTGTGTAGTGTTTTATCTTCGGAAACTAGCGTGCTAGTGGTTCAATTCTGAGAACTCCACCCTGAGGTTTCCAATCTTTGGGCAACGTTGGGTTCCAGAAGTTTTCGGTCGTAAATCAGGTCATGCACCAGTTTCTATCTCTGGAAACTAGCACGTTAGTGATTCATCCTTGATGTTGCCTATCTTAGGGCAATAGTTGATACCTTCATGGCGCTTAATTTCTTCAGGTAGCAAATAATTCCTGATGGTAGTGCTGAAGATTCGATCAAGCTCTGGCTTCTGTCATCGAAAACCAGTGTGTCGATGGTTCCATTCTAGGGTTTCTCCTTACACCGCCTGTAACATCCCCCATCTAGAGGCCCAAAACTAAGCACTACAGATGTTGTAGTCATCTATAGTATTAGCTTTTGACGACTAAATACGGCTACGTTAATGGTATCAATAATATCAGAAGCCCTTGAATATGAAACAAAACACAGATTTCAAAAACACAACTTTTACTTTATTACATTTCAAAACCAATTGTTTCACATTCACCACACATAATCCCAAATCGTTCCTAGGCATAGATAAAATATAATTATTACAAATTATGCCAAGAGCGGTATATGAACATACCCCCTTGGATGACCAGAGTCGTATAGTCATAATAGACTTAATACAAACACAACAGAAATATAACAAAGCATAAAAATGCAACTCCTAAATAGCTATCTGTTTACCTCCTGTATGCCTCCGGTAGCCTTATTCGTCACCCTACTAAACCTGAAAAGACCTTAACCTCTCAGCCTACTCAAATATATTTTGAGCATTCGAGAGTTTAAGGGGAAAACATAAACTTCGAGCCGACATAAAGCTTGGTGCGAATAATACTATACATCCCGGTTAAATATGTTAAGTGAGACCGCGCTGCTTAGCGGAACGGGTTTCTCCTCACTAACATTCTTTTAAAATATATCTTTGCAAAACCTTTTCCTACAACCAAAACTGGTTAAATACTGTAAAGCATCATTATGTAAACATACGTAAATATCAGGTAGTAAATGAACTATCTATTAAAACACAAAAGTTTTGTTTGGCTAACTTTTAACCTTTGGCTGACTCGGGCTTACCAGACAACTATCTATTAAAACATCTGTTAGACACACCTCTTCTGGACTATCTGTTAAATACTTCGCTTCTGGATGGTCTGTCCCTAGCTTAATCATCTCCCAGGTCTTCCTGATCCTAATGGTTTTGCGGGCTCACCAATAACCTATCTGTATACAAATATATATTCCTTTCTATGGGTAACCATAATTTTTAGTCTATTTGACCAAGCCCTATACACTCGAATTTTGGACAACAATTAGCTGGGGCTAATAGCTTATGTATAAGGCGCGCCCCTATACCAATCTTGGTATTCTAATATCTGAGTCATTTTTACTTAGGGATCCCCTCCCATAATTTTCCTTGAAAACCTTTTCAATATGATTTAAAACCTTTAAATCAAACTTATACAAGTAAAATATAAAATCTTTATGCTTTACTCAAAATCACCTTTCCATGTTGTATATATATTTTACTCAAATTTTAGTTAATGAAAACATTTAAGTATTTGAAAGTACCCCTTTCTAAATCTTTTGAAAGCATCTCTTTTGAAACCAAGTAAAACCCTTCGATTATCTAGGACAAGAGGCCAAAATCTTACCTTTCGAAACGATACTTCAAACCTTTCGAAACCATTGGAAACCTCCCTTTCGAAAGCATTACAACTTTAGACATCCTACTTTGAAAACACTTCAAACATTGCCTTAGGAAGCCTTTAGACGTCCATTTTAAACCTTTCGAAACCATCAGAAAATAGAACCTTTCGACTCTGTCGGAGGCTCCCTTTCGACCCCTACGAAAGTTTGGCTTTCGACCATTTCGAAACCATTCAACAATTAAAACCTTTCAAAAGCATTCAACACTTAGAAAATAAACCTGTCGAAAACTTTCCTAGATTCAATTTAAAACAGGTGGAAAACCTTCTTTTAAAACTTTTCGACTCCATTGGAAGAAATGTTTCAACTAGGTCGAAAGCTCTGGTTAGAAAGCTTTAAAGCATCTTTTAAAATAACTCTTTCAAAAGCATTAGGTTATAGTTCAATTTATAAAATAAGGGTAAATCACCTAAGTCGAAAGCTTACCTTCGAAAGCATGGAGAAGAGGCTAGTTTTTAAAACAAGTAAACCTTTCGAAATTAATCAAAGTAAACCCTTCGACTTTGTCGGAAGGTTCAAAACAGAACATCTATGTAAAGAGGCAGTAACCTTTTGACTATGTCGGAAGGTTTCAAAAGAAAGTAGCAGCAGTATCCATTCGACTATGTCGAAAGGTTTAAAACCTTTCTTTTAAACATTTTGACCTGGTCGAAAGCAACCAAGTCGAAAGCTCTAATTCGAAAGCAAAGCGGGGTGAAAACTTTTGGTTTATAAAACAAACATACCCCAACCTTTTTGGCCATCACCTTTTGACTAAGAACCATTCGACTCTGTTTAATTCATTACATACCAAGTAGCTTGATACCATATGCATTGGTTTGACCATGTCGAAAGCTTAGACCCTTTCACCCTTGTCGGAAGGTCTGGGTCGGAAGGTTTACTACTGTAATAGGCTGAAACATGCTAAAAGTATGATTTCTTTGTTATTAACTTAAAAAGGATAACTTTTCAACTAACCTGCCTTTGTTTTTCAAATTCTCATTGGTTAACAAATTCTTTTTAGAAATGTGCTGCCACTATTTTCAAAATTAATAACCATTTTATTTTATAGAATGCCCCTTCTCCTTCATAAAATATATTAAACATTTAAGTCCCATATCTTAAATAATTTTATATATTCATCAAAACACTTAGGAAAAATCCCAAAAAATCTATTTTAATATATTGCCTAACATATAAAAGTTTCAACCCCAAATAATAATTATTTTAGCCATATATAATTATAACCCAATAAACAATTTCCCTCACTAGAAAATTAATATAAAATCCACCTTAATTCGAAAAATTATGAAAATTGAAACCCATCTTTGAAATATCATTTCCGACCTATATTTAAATTTTCAAGGCATTTGGATGTTATTAGTTAGTGTTTTCATATCAAACATATTATTTAAAACAAGTATGAACATGCATAATTCACCAACAAACACACATATAACTTTTAATCCTCAAAACATAGCAATTACTTGCAAAAACATTTCGGACCTTAGTCTTAAAACCGAAAACCAAAAGAATATGGGATGTAGTAATTATTCACCTTATATTTGAGATTATAGATGTGAGATTTGATGTTGATTTAGTTGATTGTTTCCCTTCTCTTGAATCCTAGCTTTAATATTCTTTTTGAGAGTGAAAATGTTGGCCGGCTTTAGCATTTTTAATTTAATAAAAATGAGAATGAACGTGAGCATTCTATCTCCTAAGGGTTTAGGGTATAAGCTGCACCTATTTTCCATATTGCCCTTGACATTTCCTAACACCTTTGTTTTGGCTATTTTATTTTAATAAACACGTTATCGTGGCACGACTACCCTTAGCTAAAAAAAATCTCGATCCATTAATCTCCACATTATTTTATTTAATTTTGGCTAATCAAATATCTTAAAAATGTTATAAAAATATGGGGTGTTATAGACTCCCTCCTTAAAGAATTTCGTCCTCGAAATTATGATAAGGTACACAACAAAACAATCAAAGGTAAAACATACCATCAAACAAGTTAGGATAAGTATCTCTAATCTTACTTTCCGTTTCCCAAGTATAGTCTCTAGTATCGTCACTCTACTGAACCTTTACTAACTTGACTGTCATGTTCCTCAACTTCTTCTTATCTCTAGCCACAATCTGAATCAGCTTTCTAACTATGGTCAAATCCAATTCTACTACTAAATCTTCTAAAACTGTAGGTGCTATAGTAGTCTCCGGGTCTCTAACACATTTCCTAAGACGAGAAACATGGAAAACATCATGGACTCCAGCCAAAATACTCGATAACTCTATTCTATAAGCGAGTTTCTCGATCCTCTCTACAATACAAAAAGGACCAATGAATCTAGGTGCTAACTTTCCTGACTTTCCAAATCTAATCACACCCTTCATCGGTGAAACCTTAATAAACACATAGTCTCCAACATAAAATTCTAAATCATTCCTTCTTCTATCAGCATAACTTTTTTTGCCTAGATTGAGCTTCCTTCATCCTAACTCGGATCAACTCAATCTTCTCCACAGCTTCCTTCACCAAATCCGGACCAAGAACCAATCTATTCCCGGTCTTTAACCAACATACGAGAGACTTGCGTGGTCATCCATACAAAGCTTCAAATGGTGCCATCCCAATACTAGTCTGATAACTAATGTTATACGCAAACTCAACTAGGCAAAGATGGTCTTCCCATGATCCCCTGAAATCCAATACACAAGTTCTTAACAAATCCTCCAAGGTTTTGTTAGCTCTTTCCATTTGCCTATTAGTCCGTGGATGGTAAGCGGTACTCATGTTGAGCTTGGTTCCTAAAGCTTCCTGTATACTCTTCCAAAACTCACTAGTAAACAAAGAATCTCTATCACTGCAATACTACTAGGAATCCTGTGCAGTCTAAGTTCATTCTTCATAAATAACTTCGCCAAAATAGCAGCCATCCTAGTTGACTTTACCGGAATGAAATGGGCACTCTTAGTCAATCTATCTACTATGACCCATATGCTTTCATTCCCTCTATGAGAACTTGGCAACCCATCAATAAAATCCATAGAGATAGAATACCACTTCCACAACGGAACTTCCAATGGTTGAAGTAATCCGCTTGGTTTCTGGTGTTCAGCCTTTGCCTGCTGGCAATTCAAACACTGCTTAACACATAAACCAATGTCCCGCTTCATACCTTCCAAGAAGAAACTTCTCTTCATATCTTGATACATCTTCATTCCCTCTGGATGGGTAGTGAACTTCGAACGATGGCATTCAACCAAAACTTCTTTCCTCACGTCCCCTACATTCGTAACACACAACCTTCCTTTCTTTGTTAACCATCTCTTCTGGTAAAGACTGAAATCCGTTAAGTCATCGCTCTCTGTTCCTTCCCTTAACTTTCTGATCTGCTCAGCCGGAACTGGATCCTCCCCATATTTAGAATCTATCTTCTCAATCATTATTGGTCGAACTTCTAAAGACAATACAACACTTCCTGCCTTAGAACCTGCCTCGGATCTAAATTGCACTTTACAAGCTGACAATGCTTCCAAGTCTTTCCACTCAACAATCATAGCCAATACTACATTCTGATGTTTCCTACTGAGTGCATCCGCCACCTTGTTTCCTTTTCCGGGTGTGTACTCAGTTCCAAAGTCATAAGCAGTAATAAACTCCAACCATCTCTGCTGTCTCATGTTCAGCTCCTTCTGAGAGAACAAGTACTTCAACGACTTATGATCGGTATAAAGCTCAAACCGCTCTCCCAAAAGATAATGTCTCCACACCTTCAAAGCAAATATAATAGCAGCTAACTCTAAATCATGCGTTGGATACCTAACTTCATGTGGTCTGAGCTGTCTAGAAGCATAAGCAATCACTTTACCTCTTTGCATCAACATAGCTCCCAATCCAGTTCCATACGCATCAGTATAAACAACTAAATCCTGATTCCCCTCCGGAACCACCAACACCGGTGCATGGGTTAATAAGTGTTTCAAGGTCTGGAATGCTTCCTCGCACTTATCAGTCCATACAAACTTCACATCTTTTCGCATAGGCTTAGTCATCAGTGCCACTATCCATGAAAAATCCTTTATAAACCTTCGATAATATCCAGCCAATCCAAGGAAGCTCTTAATCTCGGTCACCGTCTCTGGGGCTCTTCCAATTATTCACCGCCTCAATCTTATTCGGATCTACAGACAAACCTTTCTCTGAGAGGACATGACCAAGGAACTTCACTTCTTTCTTCCAAAAATGACACTTCGAAAACTTAGCTTTCAGCTGATGCTCCCTCAACGTCTCAAGTACTACTCTGAGATGAACTTCATGCTCCTTCTCATCCTTATAGTATATCAAAATATCATCTATGAACACCAGTACGAATCTATCCAAGTTCTCTCTGAAGATTCGGATCATTAGATCTAAAAAGAATGCCGGCGCATTAGTTAGTCCAAACGGCATAACTAACCATTCGTACGATCCATAGCAGGTCCTAAACACCGTCAACGGTATACTATCTTCTGCAACTCTAAGCTGATGAAACCCGATAGCCAAATCCAACCAAGAAAATATCTTCGCTCTACTCAGCTGGTCGATCAAATCATCAATTCTTGGAAATGGATATCGATTCTTTATCGTCTTCTCATTCAACTTACGATAATAGATACATAGCCTCAACGATCCATCTGGCTTCTTAATAAACACTATCGCTGCTCCCCAAGGTGAACTACTCGGTCGGATGAAATTCTTTCCTTCCAAATCCACTAACTGCACCTTCAATTCTCTCATCTCGATGGGAGTCATTCTACTTGGCGGTCTACTCGTCGGTTCTACTTCAGGCACTAAACCAATCTGAAACTCAATGGCTCATTTCGATGGCAACCCAGTTACCGCCTCAAACACATCTACGAATTCTCTTACCATGAAAACTCGACTTAACTCATCTACCATCTCCATAACACCCAATAAAGCATTCACTTTGCAATTAGGGCTTTCTATGGTATAAACAACCTACTCACTGCAAATAGGGTGATTAAGTGATATTTTCCTATCGTGGCAACATATCCTAGCATCTATTTACTTAACTAATCCATCCCAAGCATAATCCCGAACACCATAAAATAAAATACATGCAAACAACAATCAAAAGTATGACCTAGCAAGTCAAACTCTAAATGGCCACACCTCAACCCAAGTGTCGCATATCCTCCTATCGGATTAGCAACCCTTAAGGAAGTAACTAAATATGAGGGCTCTAGGTTAAACTTATCTACCAAACATCGAGAAATAAACGAATGTGATGCACCAATATCAAATAGAATGCTAACTGACATACCGTGAATCTGTAGCGAGCCTCCCAAAATAACCTTTCCTTTCTCCTGTGCCCCTGGTCTCGAAGCAATAGGCTCCACTGCATACACTTGGCCCTTTCCCTCCTTTGCAGGCTCTTTGCACTGGTTCTTATAGTGGCCGATTTGATCACAATTAAAGCACTTAACATTCTTCTTTCCATCTGCTTCTTTCCCTTTTCCTTTTCCAGTCCGAAACTTATGAGCATAGTGTCCCTTCTTATCACATTTATAACAGACCACCTCAGATTTTCCTTTCTCTTGTGCTCCTCCCTTCTGAGCATTCTTCTTATGGAAAAACTTTCTTTTCTGGCCTTATCCCACTAGGACTTCCTTCTCTTTCTTCTTCTCCAACAAACTAACGCCTCTTCCTGCCTTAGCGCCATTTCTACCACTACATCATAGAGATCTCTTAAGTGCGGTAAGGTAGCTCATGCCAACTTCGGCATCAAACCTCTTATAAACTACTCATTTCTCTTTATCAATGTATCAACCATGGCATACCCATACCGGGCTAACCCTTCAAATCTTCTTGCATAATCAAGGGCGAACATCTCTCCTTGCTCTAGTTTAGTGAACTTCCTAACTAATGTTGACTATGCCATCCCGACATAAACCTTTCTTGAAACCTTCTCTTAAACTCCTCCCAAGTCATAGTTTCCTCATCAACAGCAGCTACAACAGAATTCCACCAAAATAGAGAAGCTCCCTGAAGCTGTCTTGAAGCAATCTCCTCTTCTGCTCATCATTCAACCCTAAGCAGCAAAAATCCTCTCACAATGCAATAGCCATTTTCTACCTCAATTGCATCTTCAATTCCAATGAACGGCTTCCCTCCAAGCCTAATATAGTCTCTGCTCAGATAAGCATAGTGGTTGACCATCAGAGCTTCCTGAACTCCTCCTCCAGCAACATTCCCTCCGACAACTCCTGCTGCAATTCCATCTTGCGTCATGTTTATGAAAAACTGATACATGGACCACATATCCACTTGGGGAACCCCAGCACCAACAATTTCAGTTTGAGCCTGACCTGGACCTCTTATAGCATTTGGTCGGGCATTTCGATTAGTGGTGGTGCTCTCTCCTCCAAGATTAACTCTGCCTCTTCTTCCTTCCATATCGGTATTCAAGCTTTGTGAGATACAGATGAATAACCTAACTAAGATAGGAATCTAGAGATATAGCGTATACTTATACATATAGCAAATACAAGTACATTGCTATAGCGTTATCCAATACCCCGATCTTATCTCAAATTTCTAAGGATTATGTTTTCAAAAATCATTTTTTAGTTAAAGTATTTCATAAACCATGCTCTGATACCAAGCTGTAACATCCCCTATCTAGAGGCCTAAAACTAAGTGCTACAAATGCTGCAGTCATCATAGTATTAGCATCCAGTGACTAAATACTGCTATGTTAATGGTATCAATAATATTAGAAGCACTTGAATATGAAACAAAACAAAGATTAAGAAAACCAACTTTTACTTTATTACATTTCGAAACCAATTGTTTCACATTCACAACACATAATCCCAAATTGTTCCCAGGCACAGATAAAATATAATTATTGCAAATTACGCCAAGAGCGGTATATGAAGATACCTCTTTGGATGATCAGAGTCATATATTCATAATAGATTTAATACAAACATAGCAGAAATATAACAAAGCATAAAACTTCAACTCCTAAATAGCTATCCGTTTGCCTCCTCCATGCCTCTGGTAGCCTTATTCGTCATCCCACTAAACCTGAAAAGACCTTAACCTCTCAGCCTACTCAAATCAATTTTGAGCATCCGAGAGTTTAAGGGGAAAACATAAACTTTGAGTCAGACATAAAGCCTGGTGTGAATAATATATACATCCGGGTTAAATATGTTAAGTGAGACCACGTTGCTTAGCGGAACGGGTTTTCGCTCACTAACATTCTTTTAAAACATATCTTGGAAAAACCTTTTCCTGCAACCAAAACTGGTTAAATACTATAAAGCATCATTATGTAAACATACATAAATATCAGGTAGTAATTGAACTATCTGTTCAAACACAAAAGTTTTGTTTGGCTAACTTTTAACCTTTGGCTGACTCGGGCCTACCGGACAACATATCAAAATAATCTAACATCTGTTAGACAAACCTCTTCTGGACTATCTGTTAAATACTTCACTTTTGGACGGTCTGTCCCAAGCTTAATCATCTCCCAGGTCTTCCTGATCCTAATGGTTTTGCGGGCTCACCAATAACCTATCTGTATACAAATATATATTCCTTTCTGTGTGTAACCATAATTTTTAGTCTATCTGACCAAGCCCTACAGACTAGAATTTTGGATAATAATTAGCTAGGGCTAATAACTAATGTATAGGGCGAGACCCTATACCAGTCCCATCTGTTATTCTAATATCTGAGTCATTTTTACTTAGGGATCCCCTCCCATAATTTTCCTTGAAAACCTTTTCAATATAATTTAAAACCTTTAAATCAAACTTGTATAAGGAAAAGATTAAATCTTTATGCTTTACTCAAAATCACCTTGCCATGTTGTATATATATTTTACTCAAACTTTAGATGATGAAAACATTAAAGTATTTGAAAGTACCCCTTTCTAAATCCTTTGAAAGCATCTCTTTCGAAACCAACTAAAACCCTTCGATTATCTAGGCAAAGTGGCCAAAATCTTACCTTTCGAAACCATACTTCAAACCTTTCGAAACCATTGGAAACCTCCCTTTCGAAAGCATTAAAAATTTAGACATCCTACTTTGAAAACACTTCAAAACATTGCCTTAGGAAACCTTTGGAAAACCTTCCAGTTTAAACCTTTCGAAACCATCAGAAAATAGAACCTTTTGATTCTGTCAAAGGCTCCCTTTCGACCCCTTCAAAAGCTTGGTTTTCGACCCCTTCGAAACCATTCAATAATTAAAACATTTCGAAAGCATTTAACTCTTAGAACATAAACCTTTCAAAAAATTTCCTAGATTCAATTTAAAACAGGTGGAAAACCTTCTTTTAAAACCTTTCGAATTAATTGGAAGCAACCTTTCGACTAAGTCGAAAGATATGCTTCGAAAGCTTTAAAGCATCTTTTAAAACAACTCTTTCGAAAGCTTTAGGTTATAGTTCAATTTACAAAACAAGGGTAAATCACCAAAGTCGAAAGCTTCCCTTTGAAAGCATGGAGAAGCGACTAGTTTTAAAAACAAGTAAACCTTTCGAATTCAATCAAAGTAAACCCTTCGACTTTGTCGGAAGGCTCAAAACAAAACATCTATATACAACGGCAGTAACCTTTCGACTATGTCAGAAGGTTTCAAAACAAAGTAGCAGCAGTATCCTTTCGATTGTGTCGAAAGGTTTAAAACCTTTCTTTTAAACATTTTGACCTGGTCGAAAGTTCTAATTCGAAAGCAAAGCAGGTGAAAGCTTTTGGTTTATAAAACAAACATACCCCAACCTTTTTGGCCATCAACCTTTCGACTAAGAACCCTTCGACACTATACAATTCATTACGTACCAAGTAGCTTGATACCATATGCATTGGTTTGACCTTGTCCAAAGCTTAGAACCTTTCGACCTTGTTGGATGGTTTGGGTCGGAATGTTTACTGCTGTAATAGGCTGAAACATGCTAAAAGTACAATTTCTTTGTTTTAACTTTAAAAGGATAACTTTCAACTAACCTGCCTTTGTTTGTCAAATTCTAATTGGTTAACGAATTCTTTTCAGAAATGTGTAGCCACTATTTTCAAAATTAATAATCATTTTATTTTACAAAATACCTGTTCTCCTTAATTAAATATATACAACATTTAAGTCCCATACCTTAAATAATTTTATATATTCATCAAAGCACTTAGGAAAAATCTAGAAAAATCCTAGAAAATCTATTTTAATATCTTGCCTAACATATAAATGTTTCAACCCCAAATAATAATTATTTTAACCGTAAATAATTTATAACCCAATAAACAATTTCCCTCACTAGAAAATTAATATAAAATCCACCTTAATTCGAAAAATTATGAAAATTGAAACCCATCTCTGAAATATCATTTCCGACCTATATATAAATTTTCAGGGCATTTGGATGTCATCAATTAGGGTTTTCATATCAAACATATTATTTAAAACAAGTATGAACATGCATAATTCACTAACAAACATACATATAATTTTTAATCCTAAAAACATGGCAATTACTTGCAAAAACATTTCAGAGCTTAGTCTTAAAACCAAAAACCAAAAGAATATGGGATGTAGTAATTATTCACCTTAGCTTTGAGATTATAGATGTGAGATTTGATGTTGGTTTAGTTGATTGTTTCCCTTCTCTTGAATCCTAGCTTTAATCTTCTTCTTGAGAGTTAAAATGGTGGCCGGCCTTAGTATTTTTTGTTTGATAAAAATAAGAATGAACGTGAGCATTCTATCCCCTAAGGGTTTAGGGTATAAGCTCCACCTATTTCCCATATTGCCCTTGTCATTTCCTAACACCTTTGTTTAGGTTATTTATTTTAATAAACACTCTATCATGGCACGGCTACCCTTAGCTAAAACAAATCTCAATCCATTAATCTCCATATTATTTTATTCAGTTTTGGCTAATCAAATATCCTTAAAAATGTTATAAAAATATAGGGTGTTACACCGCCATTCTTCGGGCGATGGAACATTCATGGAAGTTGGGACCAAATGGTCTGATTATTCCTTAAGTAGGCTATTAATCCTTCTAGCCATCAGCAGACTTCAGGCTACCGTAAATTCCTAAAGGCCAAAGCCGAATTATCCGATCAGTTCCTAGTTTGGTTTTGAGAACCTTCTTGCTATCGCCAATCTTCAAGCAGTAATGAAATCTTTAAGTTAGATTTTGTTATTAAGTATCCTCGGCTATCTTCGGGCACCGACATATTCTTAAGGGATAGCGCTTTTTCTCCTGTTATCATTATCTGAAGGCGATAGTGTGCTCCTGCCAGTCTCCTGGCAGCGATGGCTTTTTGGAAGTTGACTTCTCTTTCTAACATTAGCGAGGCTATAGCAACCTAATGTTGCTAGAGCAACCTAGTTCCTAGAAGGCAGGGGTAAATTTGACCATCGACCTAGCGGTTTGGACTTTCTCGATGTCGTCTATCTCCGAACAAGTTCTTAGAAGGTTAGGGATCGATACGACCCGTCGATGCGGTTGTTTAAGCATTTTCGGCATTGCCAATATTAGGACAACGCCGATTTTTAGAAGGTTGAGGATCCATACAACTTGTCGATCAGGCAGTTTAGACCTTCATGACTGCTAGTCTTGGGACAATGCCAATGCTTAGAAGGTTGAGGATCGATACGACCCATCGATCCGACGGTTTAGACCTTCTTGACGTTGCCAATTTTGGGAAAACGTCGGTTCTGAATAGGTTGAGGGTCAATATGACCCATTAATCTAGCGGTTTAGACCTTCCTGACGTTGCCAGTCTTTGGGCAACGCTAGTTCTTAGAAGGTTAGGGATTGATATGACCCGTCGATCAGGTGATTTAAATCTTCCCAATGTTCCCAGTCGTGGGACAACGCCGGTTCTCAAAAAGGTTAAGGATCTATACAACTCATTGATCCAGTGGTTTAGACATTCCCGACGTTGCTATTCTTAGGACAACGCCAATTCTCAAAAGGTTGAGGACCGATACGACCCAACGATCCGACAGTTTAGACCTTCCCAATATTTCCAATCGTAGGACAATGTTGGTTCTCAATAGATTAGGGCTCAATACAACCCGTAAATCCAATGGTTTTGACCTTCTCGACGTTGCTAGCCTTGGGACAGTGTCTGTTCTAAGAAGGTTGAGGATCGATATGACCTGTCAATTCAGCAGTTTAGACCTTCCCAATGTTGTCAGCCTTGAGACAAACCGGATTTTTAGAAAGTTGGAGATTGATATGACCCATCGATCTAGTGGTTTGAACCTTCCTGACATTGCCAGTTGGGACAACGCCATCTCTCATAAGGTTAAGGATCGATATGTCCCATATATCCGGTGGTTTAGCCCTACCCGACGTTACCAGTCTTGGGACAACACCTGTTCTCAAAAGGTTGGGGATCGATACGAGCCATCGATCCAGCGATTTAAACCTTCTCAACGTTGCCAGTCTTGGGACAATGCTGGCACTTAGAAGGTTAAGGATTGATATAACCCATCGATCTGGTGGTTAGACCTTCTCGACGTTGCCAGTCTTTGAGCAACGCTGATTTTTGAATGGTGAGGGGTCGATGTGACCATCGATTCGGTAGTTTAGCTCTTCCCAGCGTTGATAGTCTTGGAACAATGCTGGTTCTTAGAAGGTTAGGGATCGATATGACCTATTGGTCCGGCGGTTTATGAGTCCATACTCCCCGTCCGTCATTCGAGGATAGAGGCGCATTTTCTTGGTTGTGCTGCTATTTGCACGACATAGGATTTTTGTTCGCAAGAACACGGTTCCATTGGTTTAAGAAGTAGATTTTGTTAATGAGTAGAAGAAATGACATGTCCTACGTATTTACAATGTCTCTAGTGTCCCTAGGAGGCTTATTTGTGAAAGGAAATTAGATAAGGATGAATGAAATTGTATTGTTTTAGGTTGCTGCTTTATTCTTCGGTGACCTGCTAGCTTGAAGGTTATTTGATGACCAGTCTTTAATCAGCTCGCTTGGGCTCCTATCCGCTGTGTCCAGGCAGTTTTTCTTGAGTAAGTAAACCTTGGGTCTTACAATATCTTCATCATTCTGTGGTTCCCTAACATACTGCTAGAGTTTGTTTTTCCTTATCAGCTCCTCGATCAGATTCCTCAGATGTCGGCATTCGTTAGTGTCATGCCCATGAGTTTCACGGAATCGGTAGCACTTCATATTGCTTCTGCTAGTCTCTCACTTCCCTTTCGGGCGACTTCTTATACTGGTTTGTTCTTTTAGTGGCTAGATATATATTTTCCAACGTATCACTCAAAGGCGACTTGTCTTCTGACTTGAAGTTCTTCGGATGCTCCGTATTTGCATTACGCCTGTTATTAGAATTTTGACTTCTTTTCTTCTGATTACTAGAGTTTCCGGTGTCTACTGCAGTGTTGCTTTGGATTACTTCCTTTGATTGTTCATCACCAACCTTTCTTTCAGCCACTGCTTCTTCCAATCATAGGAATTGATTCACCTTTCGGTAAAATTCTTCCATGGTAGTGGGTTGCTTCATTTTTAACCATTTAACAAAATCCATATCCAAGTAAATGCTCTGGACTAAGGTCATGAATATCATATCTTCCTTTGGGTTGCTTACTTTTATAATAGCAATATTGAATCAGTTGAAGAAACCCTTTGGTGATTCATTAGGTCCTTGAGACAAGCCAGATAAAGACATCACGTTTTTGGGATACGCATGTAGTTGGAACTGCTCCATGAATTTTCTGCCTAATTCATCAAAGGTAAGGATGGACTTTGGTGCTAGTCTAGTGAACCACATTGAGGCAACTCCTTCCAAGAAGATGGGAAAGCATTTGTAGCGAACGACATTGATAGCGCTTGCTCCATCCATATGCCATTTGTATTTAAGCAAGTGTTGTTTAGGATCAATAGTACCATTGTATAATGGTATAGTTGGCATCGTGAATTACCTAGGGAATTCTTCTCTCAAGATGTTCTTTGTGAAGGGAGTTCTTCTCGAAGCCGAACCCATGTCTTCATTTTTCCTTCCTTTACTTTCCTCAACCATCCGCTTGAGCATGCCAGCTATGTAGTCTTTACTAGCATGGTATTCCATAGGATGACCACTAGTGGCTGCACCAATTGTTTGGTTCCGCAAACGGTCTCGGCTTGCCGATTGGCATCTAGGTTCTCCAGTCTCTAGTAGAATCACTCGTGCAGTATTCTATTGGCATAGGGTTGGCTCAGTTGTAGCGGTTTTGACTCCATTAGCACCTTTATCAAGCTTAAAATCATCACCGCCAAGCTGCAAATCATTTTCCTCATCAGAGAGCACCATTGTATCTGGTTCTTGTTCAATATTCACTCCTATATTTGTTTTGGTACCAAGAGAAATCCTCTCGGTATAGGTTGATTTTCCTATGGGGAGCACTTTTACTTCCTCCTGCAAGTCCATCTACGACTCTTGTAACCCCAATTTCCTGTTTTTGCTTTCCGTCTCTTCTGTTTTGGCCAGAAACTAAAGAGTTTTCCTGTTCTACCATGGGCAAAATTTATCTTCTAGTTCTCCAAGCGCTTGGTGGTTGCAGCGTTATCAAGGCGTCCATCTTATCCTTGAGAGCATTTTGACTATCCACCATCTTCTGGTTAATTTCATTGATCATCTTATTAAGTTCTCGTTTGGTAACTATTTCGTGTTGGGTCGAGGATTTTGGTATTCCATTTCCATTATTAACTTCTATTCGGTGAGTGTTTCCTTCATCACCATTAGCCACCACTTTTATGGATCTTTTGGAAGTTGGTCTTACTTCCCTAAGAGCCATTGATCTCTGATAGCAAGTTCTCAAACTTCTTAAAGCAAGTTTTCTGAATCACTCCAAATCCACTATAGCGACCTAGAACAAAGCCTGGATTCAGTTCTCTCAGTGAAAGCACCAAAATGTTGACGCTAAAAATGGATCAACACCCAAGATTGAGTTGTAGGAAACCTATAGGACCTATATCTAGCAAATAGTAATGAAAATAAAGTAAAATAGAATAGCAAGACATAAGATTTTTATAGTTGTTCGACAATCTTTGGCCTACACTTTATAGTTTTATTAATTGATGATTTGAGATAGTTTGTATAAGAGTACATGCCATAAGTACAAGAAGTTGACAAGTTCTTAGATCTTGCACTGTAGATAGCTGCCTTGGTGACTATTGCAAAGGAAGAAGACAGTGAAGAGCAGGGGAATCCCAAATCTAGATTGAAGAAAGTAGGTCAGGGAAGAGTTCCTCTTTTGGTTACATATAGATTTGTATTTATAGGGAAACTTATGTGCTGGGCCAAAAGCCTGCTTGCAGTAGAGTCTAGGAGTTAGCCTAATGTCACATAAGAGATCGTGGGATCCACCGAGTCAAAAAATTATAACCCTATACCGAGTCATTTGACTTGGTACCAAGTTATTTGCATAAGTGGAAATTAGTCCAACTTCTTTGCTCTGCTTCGCTAACTTCAAGTTGATGTGTTCCATGCTCTTTTCCATCGATATTGAGTTAATTTTAGTGATCTTCTTGATAACACTTGAATTATACGGCTTTCTTGATTTCCTTCACATCAACCTTGAAATGGTTGTCCAAACTCTAGGAAAACCACTTGATCATGAGTAGTTGGAGTAGTATGTGAGAAGTATGGAGTTTAGAAGGTGAAATGTCGCAAATAGATAGGTTGGTACTGACCTATATAACTCCGTACTGATTTATGTACTAAGCTCAAATTTATTTGAGATTTTTTGAGTTGCTTCACACCATCATTCTAGATAGTTCTAATCATGTTGGAGTGAATCGTGAAGGTGGAAACCATGTTTGCGAAAACTGTTTGCACAAAAAATGGACAAACACCTCAAAGTTGTATGATTTAGTAGATCTTATGTTGTTCTTAGTGGTTTTGGAGGTTTATGCAAATATATGAAAAACAGGGGCTAAACTGTAAAAAGACACGCGGATTTATAGTGGTTCAGCCAGAATGTGCCTACGTCCACTTTATATGTTATTTCTCTTTTTTCTTTTTGTGATTACAAGTACAAAGCTTTGATACAAGTAAAAGAAAGTCGTTTGAAAGTTCCTTCCGTGCTTGAGCTCTCAAACTTGTCCCCATTGTTGTACCCCTGCCCCTCTATTTATAGAGTGAGGCTGGGGGCAGGGGTCTTGGAGGTATATAGCTGTTGGCAGGCCTGGGCTGACGCAATCTGGCCTGGCAGTATCTTGGTCCGACAGCACTTGGTTCGGTAGTGGGTGCATAACTTGGTTCGGCTGTGAATGGATCGGTGGTAGATGGTTGGTTCGGCGTCACTTGGATCGGTGGTGGATGTTTGGTTCGGCGTCACTGGGATCGATGGTAGATGGTTGGTTCGGCGTCACTTGGATCGGTGGTAGATGGTTGGTTCGGCGTCACTGGGATCGATGGTAGATGGTTGGTTCGGCGTCACTTGGATCGGCAGAGAGGAGAGGTTTGATGAGGTGTTGGAAGTGGAGGTTGGTTCAGTAGTGGCTTTAATTTGGTGATGAGAATCTGCCCAACATTTGCCCCCCAAAGTAGGGCATATGTCTAACATATGTCGTGCTTTGTCTTCCTTTGTTCGGTCTTGGTTGCGCCGAGCCAGTTGGTCCGGTCGATATGCTTCGCTTATAAATAAGGGCGCCACTCTACTGTTGTTTCTTCACTTTTCGAGATAGCCGAACCACTTGACTCCTATTCTTTCCGAACTAGACCCTTATCATTGCCGAATCAGGTGAGATTTTATTCTGCCGAATGAGTGTTTGCCGAATGAGTGTTTGCTGAATGAGATCTTATTCTCATATTACCGGACGAGAATGGGAGACACCGAATGAATCCATACTTGAACCACCGAATGGACCTTGAGAGTTCGAATAACGAATGAGAATTTTCATTGTCTTTACCGAATGACGATGGGAGTTTGAGCACTTTGAACTTTCTTTGCTTACACTCTTGTACTACCGAATGAACTGATGTATCGTACTTTGCCAAATGAACTCACGGGTTTGAGTGCCGAATGAAGTCATACACTTGAATAACCGGATGAACTCAGGAAACTTGAATTCTGAATGAAAATGATACCGAGTGAAACTGATACTGAATATGTTTTTACCGAATGAAGTCATATACTTGTTTATATCCTCTGTTCTAAATGTGTTTTTCCGGTATTGTAGATAATGTCTCGCAAAGTAGAAACTCGATCAGACAAGAAGCGATCCGTGGGTGAAGGAGAGTCATCGGCCGTGCCCCCAGCTCAATTAGGATCGGAGCGTCATGGGCCCGCCCCGAGGTCATTAGTGGATGGATATGGTCCCCAGGAGCTATTGGATTCCCCGCCTGACTGCTTTCCTAGCTCTCTCAAAGAGGAGCAACTCGATGTTATATCTCGTTCCTTTGGGATTGATAGAGCCCTCATGCTGCTGCCGGGCCCAGGAGTCATGCCATACAGTCCTCCCGAAGGATACTTTGCTTATAGTAGGTACCATTGCATGTGTGGTGCTATCCCGCCACTCAATGCTTGGGTAGTCAGCTTCCTCACGTACCTGAAGGTGGCCCCATTCCAGCTTCATCCCAACTCTTATGCCATATTGGTGAGTCTCTTTGTTATTTTTCGGAGGAAGTATGGTCGCGCCCCCTCCAACCGGGAGATCCGGTACTTGTATAATTTAAGGGGCTATAAGAAGGGGTCCCCATATGTTAGCCTGGAGTCTGCTGTGACCTTCAAGCCGGTCTTGGACCTGTACTCTAAATTCAGCATGTTCAAGAAAGAGTGGTTCTTTGTTAGGGACGATTCCGTCTCCATCCGGCGCTTTACCTCTGGATGTAAGTTGATGCTTTTACTTATAATTCCTATTCCGATTGCGATGCTTCTTCTCATACTTTCTCATTTTTGCTAGCGACAGGTGGCTTTCCGGTTGTGGAGACTGACCGCCTGGTTCAGACGGCGGCGGAGATAGAAGCCATTCTTGGGAAATACAGATCATCGGCCTACTTGATTAGAAACGCGATTCTTCTGGAATATAACTTGATCCTTCCGCAGCAGTCCGTATTTAAGTTGAGGGAAACGGCGGAAGAGAGGGCGGCTGCTCAGGCTAAGGGAGGCGTTGCGGCAGAGGGCGGAAAGAGAAAACCATTCACGAAACCTCCAGCCGTCGGAGGTAAGAAGCTTAAGAGGTCGGACGGTCCTTCTCCCAGCAATTGTCCACTTACTCAGGGGGAGATAGACGCGGAGGAGGACAGAGGTGAGGCGGAGGGCGGAAGTGACGTTGAGCGTCTTGGTGACGAGGGTGGCGATGGACAGGGTGGTGATGGTTCCAGGGCTCTGTCTTCTGGGCAAGTAGGCGAGATGCAAGAGTGGACGGATGATGCTCTCCGTCAAGCTTTTGAGGGGTTGGGTGATGATCCGGCTTTGGTAGAGAAGACCGGGGAGGCGGACAAAACCGGGACTGGTGCAAGTGAGTCTTCTCCGACTATTCCGGCCAAGGTGGCTCTGACGACTCAAGGTGAACTCTTGACCCCTGCATGCTTCACTAATGATAGGGACTTAGGAATATTTTATGACCCGCTCCCGTCCTGGAATGAAATCCAGGACTTATTGCAGTATCCCACTCCTCCCCAGGGTTTGTACAACCATAGCTGTGTTTCTTTTCCTTTTCTAACTTGTAATCTACCGCGTTTCTTGAATCATATATTAATGTAAGATTATGACACTTGTTCTTTATATCAGGAGCAGGCAAGACGCCCAAAGCTTCAGACCTTCGACATAGGCTCGAGCAATATAAACTTTCCAAAATTTCTGCTAAGCCGAAGCCCTCAGCCCAACGCTCCGGGGATGTAGTCGGGTACCGTCCTCTTCTTGGGGTCATCGAAGAGGGTATTCAGCAGAGGAAGAGGAGTCATCCTTTATCCGAAACTTCGCTCGGTCCTCAGCCTCCGGCTCAGCCTATTCATGACATTACTGAGGAGGGTAGCGAGTTTGTACCTTCTCCACACCCGTCCGGAAACCCTTCTGTTATTCATATCGACCGTCCCGACTTGGCCCGTAATCCATTCGCGGGTCATCCTGATCTGGATCCAGGTTCTCAGGATATTACTTTTGACGAAGTTACTGGCGAACACCTTCTCCCCCGTAACCCCATGGTACGAGTACTTGACGAAGCCAAGTCCTTAGACCTCGATCTACTCACCACTCGTATAGTCACTATGGGAGATGAGGCCAAAGCTAATATTGATCGGGTGGCAGAGGAGGCCAAGAAGCTGATGGGGCATCACGCTCGGCTGGTTAAGGCCGGAGAGGAGATAGGGAGCGCCAATATCCGACTTCGATTGGTGGTCTCGGATCAGGCCAAGCAGCTTGCGGATCAGGCTATCCAGATTTCTCAGCATGAAGCTGCTACTGGGCGATTAAGGAGAACCATGGAAGAGGCCAGTCGGGCCGAATTGCGGAAAATGGAAGCTGCTTGCAAAGATCGGATTGACATGGCTATTACCACGGTGGATGAGGTTCGGAGAGCGGATCTCGAGCAGGTGGAGGAATTGTCCGAGAAGCTTGAGGCTGCAGAGCTTGCTCAAGCTAAGTTGAGGGAAGAAATGGAGGTGATGCGGAGGTCCCTTCAAGCTGATTGCTCGAGATATAGACTGGAGAGAGATGCTGCCGTGGAAAGGTTGTCGGCCTCCGATGCCCGGATGAGGGAGTTTGAGGAGAACGAAGGAATGATGGATGACATGCTCCAGGACATGTATTTCCGGACTTGGAAGCAGGGTAACCTCTCTTGGATGGATGATTATCCCAGAGTCATGGCCAAGACATATCTTCGGGCTCTGGAGGAGGCTAAGGCTGATGCAGATAAAGAGGGTGGAACGGTCTTCAGTATGGATGTGGTCACTGCCCAGTTCACCAAGGAGGAGAAAGTGGCGGTAAAGGAGGGTATGCGGCTGCTTGCTGCTGAAGAGGCGGGTGTGCAGGTAGAGGATGACGACCAGGATGGTCAAGAAGCTAGTACTGGTAAGTCTTTCTTTCTAGTCTTTCTGTTAACTTGGTTACTCATCACTAACGAATCCTTTTTATGACCGGATAGGCGGGCAAAAGAACAAGGACAAGACTTCGACGCAACCAGCTCCATGACTGAACCTGAAAAATTCTTTTTGTAGGCTTGGCATTGTTGTATCTGTTAGTCTTAAGACAGTAGAGTAACTTCTAAGTTGTAATTCTTGCTACTTGTAATAACATTATTCTTGACGTGTAATTTTTTAGCTCAAGTTGATTTTGTCGTTTTGAATATTTGTTGCTATTTCGACATATCGTATGAGAAATGTAGCTATGTATATTCTTGTAATTAAATTGTGTTTGATGTCAGATTCTGGTTTTAAATCATAATCTCATGACTTGCAATGTTAGCGTGTGGTGTGAAAAAATTATATTATAGTCATGCATTTGTACATAAAGGAAGAAAATACCGCCTTTCATGTTTTGTTTGTAAATGGCAGTTTCGAATATCTTGTATGACCAAGCATGGAGAGCAGTTGACTGCCCTGCCATCTGATTGTGAATCTCTGCATCCATTGGCGGGTATCTCTTACCCTGCATCCTGTACTTTATGGTTTGTTATAGAGGATAGGAGGAAAGTTTTTTAAGTAAAATTGAAATATGTGAAATAGTAAAACTTCCAGTCACGGAAGGCCTTCGATGTGCTTAAGTTCGTGGCAAACGGGTTTTGTAGTCACTTTCCCTAGCTGTGGGTCTTGGAGACATTTGTCACCCATCTTACGCCTCCGCGGGGAGTTAATTCTTTTTTACCACAGCCGCACTTAAGACACACCGGAGCCGAGATCGCGCACAGTAACTACCCGGGCCATTATGGCCCGTACTCATGGGTATTATTCGACTTACTGTGGCCGGCTAGCGTGGGTGCCGATCGTCAACTGTGAACTGCCCCTGGCTGGCCACACCTTATGTTGGGGCTTATAATCGGTTCACAGTCGCCGGCGAGCCTAACGCCGTAATGAGCTGCCTCGGCTATAGTCGGCCTTCTCGGTGGCTTATAATCGGCTCATTACAGTTGGCTTTAAGGGCCGTCGCGAGCAATGAGTTAACCCGCAGCAGAGGGATGCTGGAGCAAAAGTGTCTCATTGGCGAGGGCATAGATTCGCATAGTACCTGTTGGGGCTTGTCCACGTGAAGTTGCATTGTGGAGTGCTTTGAATAGAAATGCTATATGCTCAGGATTTTGTTCAACAGAAAAGGATAAAGTTAACAAGCAGCCAAGATACAAAGGAACAAGTTAAAAAAGAGACAAGGCTTTTTTAAAGTGGTCCGGCACGAAAAAATGCCTACGTCCACTGATTCTCTTTGTTAATTCACTTCACATGGGCAATACAAGTTAAGAAAAGTATCGACGGAGGTGTTGGATGTTCCATGCCCTCTGGAACACCTCTCCGTCCACTGTTGACAAAATATAGGCTCCGTTGTGGAGATCTTTATGAATTACATATGGTCCATCCCAGATTGGGTCTAGTGCTCCGGGGCGAGGGAAGATTCGCTTGAGGACAAGATCCCCTTCTCGTAAGGTACGATGCTTGACTTTGGAGTTGTATTGTGCTGCCACCCTTTGCTTGTGGGCTGCTGTTTTTAGGACTGCATCATTCCTTCTCTCCTCGACTAGATCCAAAGACATGTTGAGGAGTTCTTCGTTTTCTTCTGGGTTATAGTGGATCCTACGGTGGGAAGGCACAATGGTTTCAACTGGGAGCATAGCCTCCGATCCGTATGCCAAAGAGAAAGGAGTGTGCCCTGTTGATGTTCTGAAAGATGTGCGGTAGGCCCATAGTGCCGTAGGGAGTTCATCCACCCAAGCGCCCTTTGACTTTTCGAGCTTCTTTTTGATTAGAGTTTTCAGAATTTTGTTGACTGCTTCGACTTGTCCGTTTGCTTGGGGATATGCCACGGATGAGAAGCTTTTGTGAATTCCGTGTTCTTGGCACCAGTTGGCGAATTCCTCGCTGTCAAACTGAAGTCCATTGTCTGATATGATTTTTAGTGGGACTCCGTACCTGCACAGAACATTTTTGATTAAGAAGTTGATAACTTTCGCTGAAGATACTTTATTTAGAGGTTCTGCTTCCACCCATTTGGTGAAATAGTCGACTGCTACTATAGCATATTTGGCGCCGCCTCGACCCATTGGCAGTTCACCGATTAAGTCAATTCCCCATACTGCAAAGGGCCAAGGGCTGGTCATCTGGGTAATTTCGGTTGTTGGTAGCCGAGGGATCTTAGCAAACTTTTGGCATCTGTCACACTTCTTGACGAAATCTAAGGCGTCCTTGCTTAAGGTGGGCCAGAAATATCCGTATCGGAGTATCTTTTTTGCTAACGTTTGCCCTCCGGTGTGATCTCCGCAGCTTCCTTGATGAATGTTGGATAAGATTTCCTTGGCTTCCCTTCCGGCGACACACCTTAATAATGGGTTAGAGAAACCGCGCCGATAGAGGATGTCTCCTTGCATTGTGTAGCGGGACGCTTTCCTTAAGATTTTCTTGACTTCGTTACGCCTGTCGGGTAGTGTGCCATTTTGTAGGTAGTCTCGGATGGGAGTCATCCAAGTTGCTTCTTCGGTTGCAGCTATCAGATTCACTTGCTCAAAACTTGGGATCATTTGCTTTGAGACAGTTACTGCCCCGAAGATGGCGACGTCTCTCATACTTGCTTGCTTTGCCAATTCGTCGGCCTCTTGGTTCTCTTCCCGAGGGATGTGTTTGACTAAGTAGTGGTCTAATCGGCTGAGAAGTAACTTGGTCTTCTTTAGATATGCTATGAGTCGTTCTTCTCGAGCTTGGAATTCCCCTAGTATTTGATTAACAATAAGCTGAGAATCGCTGTGAAGACACAAAGAATTGGCTCCGATCTCGATAGCAATTTCTAATCCGGCTATTACTGCTTCGTATTCTGCATCGTTGTTGGTGGCAGTGAACTCCAACCTTATAGCATAGTGCAGTTTATTTCCCCTGGGAGTGATGATTACCACACCTGCCCCCGAGCCTTGTTCGTTAGATGCACCGTCCACAAAGAGATTCCACTTGATATCTTCTGTTATTTCCAGTTGCCCCTTATCCTCGTTGGTAGTGAATTCTGCAATGAAATCAGCCATGGCTTGTCCCTTGATGGCGGCGCGAGGGTGATAGGTGATATCATATTGACTCAGCTCAATACACCATTTAAGTAGTCGCCCGGAAGTGTCGGGACGATGGAGTACCTGCCTTAGTGGTTGATCGGTTAGAACCTTGATGGAATGGGATTGGAAGTAATGACGTAGCTTTCGTGAAGTGATTAGTAAACAGTATGCTAACTTTTCAAGCTTAGGATATCTGACTTCTGCCCCAGTAAATCTTTTACTGACGAAGTAAACTGGTCGTTGCGTGCGGTTATCTTCCCTTACCAAGGCAGCGCTTAGAGCGTGAGATGACACAGCAAGGTATAGGTATAATTTTTCGCCTTCGCTTGGGGTCGAGAGTACCGGTGGTTTCTGGAGGTGTTCGATCAGGTTAAGGAAAGCGGTCAAGCATTCGTCCGTCCATTCGAACTTTCCTTTATCTTTCTTTAGAGCTTCGAAAAAGGGGACGCACTTGTCCGTCGCTTTGGAGATGAATCGGCTTAGGGCAGCCACTTTTCCATTTAAGCTTTGCATTTCCTTTCGGGTGGAAGGTATCTTGATGTCTCTTAATGCTCGGACCTGTTCAGGGTTTGCTTCTATCCCTCGGGCATGGACGATGAATCCTAAGAATTTTCCTGATGATACTCCGAAGGAGCACTTTAGTGGATTCAACTTCATCCCATACTGTCGAAGTACCTGGAACATTTCGCCCAGGTGGATTACGTGATCTTGGGCTTTCCGAGATTTTACCAGCATGTCGTCTACATATACTTCCATTGTTCGTCCTATTAGCCCTGCGAACATCTTGTTGACGAGGCGCTGGTAGGTGGCTCCTGCATTTTTAAGTCCGAAGGGCATCACTTTGTAGCAGTACAAACCCCGGTCGGTGATGAAACTAGTGTGGTCTTGGTCGGGAGCATGCATAGGAATTTGGTTATATCCTGAGTATGCATCCATAAAAGACAGGAGTTCGTGCCCGGCTGTGCTGTCTACAAGTTGGTCGATTCTGGGAAGCGGGAAGCAATCCTTTGGGCAGGCGTCATTTAGGTTGGAGAAGTCAATGCAGGTCCGCCACTTCCCATTAGCCTTCTTTACTAGTACCGGGTTGGCGATCCATTCTGGGTAAATAGCTTCTCGTATGAAGTCATTGGCGAGTAGATTCTTTACTTCTTCATCGAGGGCTGCCGATCGCTCTGCCCCCATACTTCTCTTTTTTTGTTTTACAGGCGCCTTGGTAGGATCAATGTTTAGTGCGTGGCATACTATGTCGGGGGAGATTCCGGTCATGTCAGCGTGTGACCAAGCGAATACATCCAAGTTGTGGCGGAGAAAATCAATGAGTTGTTCCTTCAATTCAGCTTTCAGCTGCGACCCAATTTTCAGTAGCCTACTTGAGTCGTGCTTGTCTACAGATATAAACTCCATAGCCTCTGCAGGCTCGGCGGTGGCCTCCTCCTCTTTGTCCCTAGGGTCTAATTCATTGAAAGGGTCGCTGGTGTACCGAAGAGGAGGGGCTCTCTTTAGTTGCTATGCTTCAAGGCGTTTTGTGCAGAGGGCAATCTCTACACCTTTCCCTTTATCTCTCCTGTGGTTATTGCGAAGTTCAGTTACATAGCAGTCTCGTGCAATATCTTGGTCTCCTTCCACTTCCCCTACCCCATTGTCTGTTGGAAATTTCATTTTCAGGCACCACGGGGCTAGGACAATCTGGAAGTCAGATAAAGCTGGTCTTCCTAGGAAGGCGTTGTAGGCCGAATGGTTTTCTATCAGCACAAACGTCTGTTTCCTTACAACGGAGCGGGGATGGCTTCCAATTTCAACGAAGAGGTCCAGCTGCCCGATGGGCATTTTCGCATCTCCAGTGAAACCGTGTAGCGGTTTACCGCAGGGAGATACGTCCTTCATTGACAACCTCATTTTGTCGAATGCGTGTTTGAACAGAATATTTACAGAGCTTCCAGTGTCTACCAGGATTCGGTAAACTTCGGCGGGACCGAGTCGGGCAGAGATAACCATGGGATCCATGTGAGGGTACTGTCTTCCTTCTAGGTCGCGTTTACTGAATGTGATGTCATCACTTTCTTTCCGCTTTGGGTGGCGCTCTTCTATAACCGTATTGACACAGTCTCTATGGTCTCTGAGCGACTTCCCATATCTTTCCATCTCTTTCCAACTTCTGTCTGCGATGTGTGGACCTCCTGAGATGGTATGGACCACTATCTTCTCTTGACTAGAGCTGCTAGCGTTGCGGTCGCCTCTGCCGGTCCCTGGTGAGGGTAGCCTCGGGTTTTCATTGGCAGGAGCTGGAATCCTGTCTTGACTTTTTATATAGCGCTCCAGTTTCTTTCTTCTGATGTGTTCCTCAATCAGATCTCGGAGATGATGGCATTCGTTGGTATCATGTCCGTGGGATTCATGGAAGCGGCAGAATTTTCCAGATTTCTGTGCGCTATCTGATTCCTTCTTGTATGGTGGGCGTTTGTATCTAACTTTGCCTTGGGTGGCAAGGAAGATGTTTTCGACGGTCTCGTTCAAAGGGGTGTAAGAGTCGAATCTTGGTCCCGGCCGATATAGGCGTTTCTCTACTTTCTTGCCCCCAGCATTGTCTCTGGAATCATTTCTTCGAACGTCCCTTGCCACAGCAGGGGCGTTGCCATGGGTCGTCTTACTTTGCTGTCCTGACTGCCCCTCAATGGCGGCATCCTCAAGCCTCATGTATTTCCCGGCTTCATGGAAGAAATCGGGTAAAGTAGCTGGTTTTTCTTTTGTCAATCTCCTAGCAAATTTAGTGTCCGGATGCACCCCACTGCAGAGGGCCATTAGGATAAGCTTCTCATCGGCATCTTGAACTGCGGCTGCTGCGGCGTTGAATCTGGTTAGGTATTGCTGCAGCTTTTCTCCAGGTTTCTGTTTGACGCTGGATAAGGAATAAGCGTCCTTAGGTTGCTCCACATGAATGCGGAACTGACTGATGAATTTTTCTTTCAACATTTCCCATGAGCTGATGGATCCTTGGGGTAGATGACAGAACCAGGAGGTAGCAAGATCTGCTAAGAAGAGCGGGAAGCATTTGCACAGCACTCCCTCTGTTGCTCCACTCATGAGCATATGCTGCGTGTACCTCTGTAAGTGTACAATGGGATCGGAGGTTCCTTTGTAGGGTTCCATTGTTGGCATCTTCCATTCTCGGGGGGTGATAGCAATTTCGATATTGCGGGCGAAAGGGCTGGTTACCCTAGCGCCTATCCCTCGATCTATTTGCTCCCGTTGGACACACTCTCTGAATAAGCGTGCCATCCTTTCATCAGAATTTGGAGCGGACAGAAATGAGTTTGGTTCCGTTCTGTGGGGTTGATTCCGACCAGACAACCTGTAGGGATGGTATCGTCTATCATTCCTCATATTTTCCAGTGGCTGCCTTTGATCTTCTGGGAGCATGCTTGGATCAGCTACAGTTGGCCCTTGCCTTGATCTTCCCCTGTTGGGTTCTGATCTAAGCACTTCCTCGGGTCCAACTTCGGGCTGAACTCTAGCTCGGCCCCGTTCACTGGTGTTTCTGTGGTTAGGCAGCATGACAGGCTCAGCTGCAGTTGACCTCCGCCCGGTACCTTCCCCGTTGGGTTCGGCACCAAACGTTTCCTCAGGCCTAACTTCGGGTTGAGCTCGGTCTCGGCTCCTACCACGGCTACTCCTGCCGTTAGCTCCTTCGAAGAAGGAAGATCTTTGCTGTCTCTGAGATCCTCCAGATTGGGACTCGCCCCATGATTCAGTGTTGCGGTTGGATTCTTCAGCGTCCCTCAAGCGTGACATGAGATGGTCCACCAAGGCTTCCTGCTGGGACGTGAAGCGGTTAGTTACTTCAACAACAACTCTGTCCAAATCTGCCCTAGTAATTGCTGCAGGCTGTTCTGTGGCAGGAGTGGCTGGGTTAGCCTGTCCTTCATTTGTTGCCGTTGCTGGAGGAGGACGATTCACTTGATTCGCGGCAGCTGGATCAGGAAGGCTGCTGGATGCGATGTTTTTTCCTTTGTTAACATCTTTTCTCTGTTTGGGAGGCATGTTTTCCAAGTGGCGGACGATGCTGTTAGGAAAACTTGTTAAGCGGATGAAGCTGAAGCTTCGAGCTTCTAGCTCTCAGTGAAAGCACCAAAAATGTTTGCACAAAAAATGGACAAACACCTCAAAGTTGTATGATTTAGTAGATCTTATGTTGTTCTTAGTGGTTTTGGAGGTTTATGCAAATATATGAAAAACAGGGGCTAAACTGTAAAAAGACACGCGGATTTATAGTGGTTCAGCCAGAATGTGCCTACGTCCACTTTATATGTTATTTCTCTTTTTTCTTTTTGTGATTACAAGTACAAAGCTTTGATACAAGTAAAAGAAAGTCGTTTGAAAGTTCCTTCCGTGCTTGAGCTCTCAAACTTGTCCCCATTGTTGTACCCCTGCCCCTCTATTTATAGAGTGAGGCTGGGGGCAGGGGTCTTGGAGGTATATAGCTGTTGGCAGGCCTGGGCTGACGCAATCTGGCCTGGCAGTATCTTGGTCCGACAGCACTTGGTTCGGTAGTGGGTGCATAACTTGGTTCGGCTGTGAATGGATCGGTGGTAGATGGTTGGTTCGGCGTCACTTGGATCGGTGGTGGATGTTTGGTTCGGCGTCACTGGGATCGATGGTAGATGGTTGGTTCGGCGTCACTTGGATCGGTGGTAGATGGTTGGTTCGGCGTCACTGGGATCGATGGTAGATGGTTGGTTCGGCGTCACTTGGATCGGCAGAGAGGAGAGGTTTGATGAGGTGTTGGAAGTGGAGGTTGGTTCAGTAGTGGCTTTAATTTGGTGATGAGAATCTGCCCAACAAAAACCATGAGCTTCGGGTCGGGATTGACCTTACTTGGTGTCCGACTCGAGTGGTTTGTGTGTTTGCTTCAGGACTTGCTTGGAGTCATCCGAAGATTGGAGTGATTGGAGTCGACCCGAGAGTTTTGTGAGTCTAACCTGAGTTTTGCTCAGTAACGATTGCTTAGAGTCAAACCAGAGAAGTTTTGTGAGTCTGATCCAAGGTCTTCTCTATAACGATCTCTTGGAGTCCGACCTGAGAAATTTGTGAGTCCGGCCCAAGAAAAATCATTACTCGGTACCGAGTAATGACTTATAACTCAGCGCCGAGTTGACTCAGGTTCGACTCGGGTTTGTCTCAGGTTTGATTCGGGCTCGAATCCAAGTCATATCATTTCGCCTTACTATTTCCCAACTCAGGTTTTCCTTTATTTTTCCTAGGTTTAGCTCAAGTATGACTCGGGTCCGGCCCCTAGCGCCAATTTGAAAACTCAAATCAACATTTTCCACTCATTTTTTGATATTTCCTTTCTCTTGCCTTTTCATGATGTTTCCAAAGTCCTTGAATCATTGTCTTTGTTTTGCGTTCTTACTTCCGGTTGAAATCAACTTGGTCAAAAATCCATTTAACACTTAGTAAGTTGTTCATAAACACAAGTAGCACACCCTAGGTCATATAGGGTATTAACGAAGTCAATTGTATGTGATCACCATATATCGATGACGTAATTTATTTACCAAACTTTTGTTTGACTCACTCCTTTCCTTTCCCTCGCCCCCCACACGAGGACAGCACATCAGGTAATTAGCCTAGATCTAGTATATGAAGAGGCGAGCTTGGTGTTGGCATTTACTATTACTTTTCATCACTCATCATGTTACTATTATTGTACTTAGTATTTATCAGACTATAAAATGTATTTATGAAAACTTTTGATCATGACTACGTATGTTTTGAGACTATGTTTTTTGGGATATTTTCTAAGATGATTATTTTTTTATTTATATTGTTCTGCCTTCTGCTATAAGATCTAAAAGTGTAAAATGTCTTAGATTTTGTTCTTATATTCTCAGTCTTTGTAATGTTTAAAAACCCGATAGTTCATATTTCTTGGCTCGACGTGAGTCCAAAGTCACCTTAGGCTCTGGATTGGTGTGTCTGAAGGTGCGGGTTGTCACACTTGGTATCAAGCCATAGGTTTAAAATTCCTTAGGAACTAGGTATGTATTAAGAGTATGTACTTGAAAATTTTGGAAAATTATTTCTAAAAGGTTTTCAAGGTTTTGTTCGAAATGGGTTTTTAAAAGTATATATATGTATATATAAAAAAGTTTCTCCGAGGTTATATATATAAGTATAATATGAAAAAGATGCTATCACTTTTTCTTGCCAATACAATTTGTGGAAAAGTTGCTCATAATTCCTAAATAATATATAGAGAGGATGAGCGATCCTATTGGTTACAGCTCAGGTGATGCAGGTGAGATTCCGGGCATGAATGTCCCAATTTGGTTTTACTGGTACCTACAAGTGAGAGGATAAGCCGAGCTTAACCTTAATAGGGAACCCACAGTGTAGGCATTAGGTGAAATTCTTACCTACCCACCTGCCGCCTATTTCGCTAAGCTATGTAAGGACTTTTTTAGTTTAGGAAGGAAGCCATATGTAGGGACTGAGTCTTATGTGGACTCGAAGGTGTAGATTCATACTTGTGAGAGGATTTTCAGATTTAAGGGTCTTGGAGATGGTGTCGGGAGACAGATTTCTGCCTAGCATATACAGGTAGAGACTCTAAATTGGTAGGGCATGGTAGTTATTGAGACTGATGAGCGAGAGATGTATTAGGGAGAGTTGAGGCGGCATTTTGAGATGGAGTTTCATTCCATGGTAGAGTAGGGAGTATAGTTGGAGATGTTCATAAATTTGTGGCAAGAAGAGATATTAGTGAAGGATTATGTAAATTGGTTGAATGAGTTGGCATGGTTTGGTCTTAATTCGATCAATATCCCTTACAAGAAAGCTTTGAAGTTTTCAAAGGGGCTGAACCAACCTCTTCAAGGTTGGTCCCTTAGTCATATTTTCATGGGTGCAACTTTTGAGGATCTAGTGGAGATTGGCTTGTTGAATACTATTTTTAAGGAGGAAGGGAAGAGTTAGCCTAAAAAGTCAGAGGAAAGACACCTTAGTAGAACCTAGGCAATGGTTGAATAGGGGCCCTGGGAAGAGTAAGAAGCATGAGCTCAATTATAGAAAATGTGATAAATGGGGACATTTTGTGAAGGAGTGGAAGACGGACATCTCAAAGATCAAAAGTTTCAACAACAATCAATTCGAGTACATGAGGAGGGAGTGTTCGGCGCCATTGAAGACCGCTACCTAAGTGGTTTCAGCTTATGGACTGGATGATGTTCCTAGTCGAGCATGCTTCCAGCAGTGGACAAAGGGAAGAAGGTTGTAATTAAATGTGCATTAACTCTATTTGATTTATGTGTTTGCACCTTAGTTGACATGGGTGCTTCACACTCTTTTATTTCGAGTAGACTTGTAGATAAGTTTCACTTAAACACTAGTATACTTATAGACCCAATAGTTGTATCAAACACTGTTGGAGGATCAGCTTATTTATCTATGATATGTAGAGGTTTGAAATTATTTGTTTTGGGGTTGAGTTCGATTGCAATGCTTTTTTCTTTGGATTTTCATGGTTTAGGTTTATTTTGGGCATTGACTGGATGACCATGTATGTGGCGATCTTAGATTGTGATAGGAAGATTGTTCATTTGGATACCTATAGTGGACATAGTACAAAGATTTATCGGGATCCCAAAGGCTCAGTTATGTTGAGTCATCTATATTTTATAGACCTATCACACGATGAGTTAGATTCAGTGCCGGTAGTTAGAGACTATCCAGATGTATTTTTCAAGGTTACCGGTCTTCCATCCTAGAGAGTGATTGAGTTTTGGATTTATCTTTTGAAGAGCGCCCAACTTGCTACCTTACCTTTAAAGCATATGGCTCCTAAAGAAAGATGCAAACTGAAAAAGCAAATGAATGAGCTATTGGAGAAGGACTTCATTAGGAGCAGTATTTCACAGTGGGGAGCACCAGTTGTCTTTGCCACTAAGGCAGATGGTTCTCTAAAGCTTTCCGTTGAGTAGCGTGAGCCAAATAAGGTAACAAAGAAGAATCATTATCTGTTGCCTTGCATAGACGATCTCTTTGATCAGTTAATTGGAATGAAGGTTTTCTCGTGGCTTGACTTTGTTATTGGATTCCATCAGCTGGATGTGGTCGAGGATAGTACTTAAAAAACTTCTTTTCGTACATCCGATGGACTTTATAAGTGGTTAGTCATACCCTTTGGACTACCCAATGCACCAGTCTATTTTGTTGAGCTGATGAGTAGAGTTTTTTGAGGCTTGCATAATATGTTGATGGTGGTATTGGTCGATGACATATTTGTCTATACGAAAATGAGGAGGAGCATGGGTTGCATATAGAATAAGTGCTCATTACGCTCTATGGGCATAAGTTGAAGGCGAAGTTTTTCAAATGTCACTTTTGGTGCAAGGAGGTACACGTTTTGGGATACTACATCTCAGAAAGTGGCCTAGCGGTCGATCTTAGTACAGCTGTTGTAGTACAAGATTGGCATGTGCCGAAGAATGCCATGAAAGTGAGAAGTTTCCTTGGTTTGATGGGCTGCTATAGGAAGTCATTAAGGAATTCGCTAAATTTTTTACACCTCTACCCTTCCTTACTAAGAAGAATTTGGTTTCTCATATGACTCAAAGTGTGAGGATTCTTTTATTAAGCTGAAGGAGTCTGTAACGACCCATATTCTACGTATTCAAGGATCCTAGAGTATTTATATTATTTTCATATGAGGTCGTATGGTTTTAATATTTTGGGAAATGAATCATAGGGTTCATCCTACGTCCATAATTTATGGCGAATATTTATTTGACCATTTTGACCTTATAAATCTAGTATGGACTATAACTTTTGATAGGAGCCGAGTTAGGGTTTGAAACCACTTCCACTAGATCTAGATGATGGTTTTCCTTTCTATACGATGGTCATATTGAGAAAATGGACTTACCATTTTTGAGTTGTGACTGTTTGTGGTTTCCTTTGATTTTGAGCAACTTAAGTGGGTAATTATGATCATTAACCTTCAGGCCCATGACCTATTTCGGATTTGGAGCATGTGGATGTTGATAGGACCTCATCCTCATCATTCACTATTCCCAAAATAGATAGTAATCTCCATTAAACTTCCATTGATCAAAAAGCAACCTTTAAACATACTTTAATTAGCCAAATTTCATCGTTAAGTGGAGATTTGCGAGATTTACATTTGGAATTAGAGATCTACTATTAGAAGAGCATTGGGATTCATGCTTATTATTGTTCACTTAGGATTAGGGATCTTGCTTTGGATTAGGGTGAGTGATTAGATCTCTCACTTACTGATTTGGCTATTTAACACTTTAGAAGATGTTTTAAAAATTATTTAAGAATACTAAAAATGTTATTAGACCATTTTACACCATATATGTGAATTTTAAATGATTTGGATTTGATTTGCAAAAATGTATTTTTATGGGTTCCTAACTTGTTCTTATGGGTTTCCCAAATTTTATCATAGGCTCAGATTCTCCAAATTAAGCATATTAGATTATTTGGCTGTTACTAATGTTTATGAATGATGTATGTATGCTTGCTCAATTTTTTGATGGTTGAAACGCCGATCGAGTGGCGAATTAGGTAAGTAAGGGTTATGGGTCCTTGACGATCCATAAAATTTCACCATACTGTGGTGCGAACGATATGGCCGACAATGATGGCCTTATGAGGTTGCACACCAAGTTCAAGTTATTGGGTGTTGGTGTAACCGAGTTATGGGTCTCCAAATTATGGGTCAGTGCTGGCTTTAGGGCATGGATTGCTGGGAAGCTAAGTTCTATGGATTGGTAGGAAGTTAAGTTCTAAGGATCAGTGAGAAGCTAAGCTCTATGGTTCGATATGGCCTCAAAGAGCTATGGATCGATGTATCTTTAAGAGCTATAGGTCGATGGAGTCAAATTGGATAAATTTGGCTAAGTCCCATAGGTTGGTTACGACCTATGAGTGTTCTCTAAAAATTGGCCAAGTCTTATGGGTCGGTACCAACCCATTGGATTTGATCCAATTGGAGTGCAACCCATAGCGGAGCCTTAGGAAGTGTGCAAGAACTCATAGGTGAAGTATGGGGTCGGTGGGGATCGTTCGGTGGTCATCAGTCGGTGATGATTCATGAATTCTATTCCAAATTTGGTCCTATCGATATAGGGTGACAAGGAAGGCCCTATAAGGCTACTTTTTGAGTTTCAGGTTATGTGGAGGTTGTGTTCTCTAATTATGATCATTTGATGATGGATAGCTTTACTTCGAGAGGCAGAGTAGACGATGATGAGTCGGATTGAAGGGACTATTGTAGGCGGGCTAGGGATACCTAATGACACTTTATGACTCATGAGGGCTATCTAGAGTAGTTCCCAACTACAACAACTTCAGACAGGGTTGTATGAATAGTTCCGAGATGAACTCTGCTACTCATGACATTTGCAAAGGGATCATTGGTATTCTTAGGTTTCAATGTGTACTCATAAAGCAAGGTTATGTAAGGATGCTCACTTGGGGTGGTGTTGGCCACTGGATAGCACGATGTTTAGATCCGTTGTACCCTGGACCATGTTGGTGGTACACTAGTTCCTAGCCAAATTCGTGGCATTGATTCTAATATATAAAAACCGAGACGTTGAATGGTCCTTGATTGGGTGGTGAAGTCATACGAATATCTTATATCCAACACATTGAGTGAGTGAATGTGAGGATGGATGGTGGATGCTATTTTTTCTTGACCAGTTTTTCACCTTAGGGATGTCATAAGATGCAGATACTACCGATGTAGATGTCTAGACACCCTTAGTACTTTGACATATAGTATACCGATGATGACTATCAAAGAGTAGCATATATTCTTTATATGTGCTAATTCTGTGGATGTAGGGACAGGTCATGTATGATTTTTCCATACCATTTATCCTAGTTTATTGTCTATATAGTATTTGAGATTTCTACTGCTCACACCAGAGTATTTTATAACCTGGAGTTTTGTGCTTTGCTTCCTACTACTCTGGGTAATTTTAAATGAGTAGATTAGGTATACCAGGTCTGGTTAGCATGTGGAGCTGGAAAGGTGGCGAGCAAGAGGCTACTCTCGTGTTATTATGTGTTCTCATTTGATATTCTGATGCACAGTGCAATAGAGTTTTCTAGTGCCTTACAATTTAGGAACAGCTATTTATGAGTTATTATCAGATGTATAACTCTATCACTTATGTTGTTACTGTATGGATCTATATACTCTGATGTTGTGATTTACTAAATTAATTACGGTCTTGCCTGTTTTATACCCGAGATCTTTGCTATTATATTTTGTTCTATGCACTGTGAGATATATGACATGTTCAGTGTTGCTTATTTATATTATAACCATTGATGATCGCCTTGCATCAACCAAGCACTACTATAGTGCACTTATACTGGTTTATGTGTGTCGGCAGTGTAAGGCGGTTGGTATCAGAGCTTAGGTTGCGTAGTTTAACCTAAGGGATATTGTGATCCAGTAGAGATAGGGTAGGAGTTCTCACCTTAGATTGGATCGAGAGTGTATAATATAAGCGTGTACTTGTTATATATTTTGGTTTGCAAAGTTATACAGTATTATATATAGTATATAAGTCGCGCTGCACACACGAGTAATGCTTAAGTAGAATTCCTTATAAAGAGAGTGATCGTCCTTATTACAGATTGAAAGATGAGTCACCAAACAAGGAACACTGCTAAGAACTCCATCTCTGGAGTCGAGAAGGAGCTGGCTTGAGAGCTACTAATCCCAAATTCCGTATTTAATACCATGATGATGAACTTGCTGTAAAATGCTCAAGTAGCCGCTCCAAATGTTGTCGATGGTGGTGCTCCAGCGTAAGAGACCAGAGCTAATTTAGCTAAGATGAACAAGGAATTTGCTAGTCATGGTGGCAAACTGTTCCAAGGAATGGAGTCGGCAACGGAAGTACAGGATTGGCTTCATACATACGAAAGGATTTTCGATGACTTAGAGCTGGATGTGCTAAGAAATGGCGATTGTGTAACGACCCAGAATTTGACCACTTTAAAATATACTATTTAAAGTGATTTTAAATATAAAATATAGAATTGGGTACGTAGGCAGTCATAAGTGGTAGTGATGCAACCCATACATAATATAGCCATTTTTTTGTTTATCTATTATTGGTTGTTGTTTATCTTGTGTTGTATCTTTCCCCCTTACTATTTTATTCCATATTTACATTGTTTATGGAGTTCGTAGGTAAGGATATTGCTATCTCTCTCATCAAAGTGTGCAACGGTAGATTTATTGCATATGAGTTCGGTATACACACCTTGTATAATAAATAAATTAATTACTCTAATAAGTTGTATAATTGAAATTGTATCCTATACATTTAGTAATGTTGAATATTTACCAAATATTATGTATTAAGTTGGTAGTTTCCATTCGAAGTTTTAGAACGAACGGATTTTTCGCGATTTTGACTGGTCCGAAAATCTGGGTCGTTACAGAAGGTACCGGAGCTTAGGTTAGGCGCCTAAGTAAAATTTGTCTAGGTTAGTAAATCAACCTAGGAATTTTAGAAATGAAACTACCTTAATTTGATAAATAAAACATATACGATAATGCACCGTACCTCCGACCGGGGTTATGGGTGATATTACTATTTGGTGTGCTTAACTTTCATTAATTGTTGTTTTTCATTATATTTTTTTTCATCCTTGTAATTTTGATGACGAAATTCTTTTAAGTAGGAAAGAATGTAACGACCCAAAATTCGATCAGTTTAAAATATACTATTTAAAGTGATTTTAAATATAAAATATAGAATGGGTACGTAGGTAGTCACAAGTGGTAGTGATGCAGCCCCTAAAATAATATAACAATTTTTCTGTTTATATGTTATTGGTTGTTGTTTATCTTTTGTTGTTGTATCTTTCCCCCTTACAATTTTATTCTGCATTTACATTGTTTATGGAGTTCGCAGGTAAGGATATTGCTGTCTCTCTCATCAGAGTGTAAAGTGGTAGATTTATTGCGTATGAGTTCGGTATGCACACCTTGTAGAATAAATAAATTAATTACTTTGATAAGTTGTATAATTGAAATTGTATCATATACATGTAGTAATGTTGAATATTTATCAAATATTATGTATTAAGTTGGTAGTTTTCATTCGAAGTTTTAGAACGGACGGATTTTTTGGCGATTTTGACTTATTCGAAAATCCGAGTCGTTACAGATTGGCTTCCCAACAGCTTCAAGGGCGAGCCATGAACTGGTGGAATATTTTAAGGGCTACCACTCCTACGGATTAGCTTTATTGGGGCTAGTTTAAAGCTAGATTTGAGGAGAAATATATTCCTGCAGCTCAACGGTCTTTTCTGTTCCGTAAGTTCGCGGATCTGAAGCAAGGGATACGACTGTCTTCAATTATGTTGCTTAATTTGACGCTCTGTCAAAATATGGGATGTCCTTCATTGGCACTCCATTAAAGAAAAAGTTTATCATTCACTTGGATGACTACTTGTGGGAGAGAATTATGGGCCACATTGATGAAACTTTTGAGATGATAGTCGAGAAGGCCCTAAGGCATGAAAGTCTGTATTCGAAACTGAAAGCTTTTGTTCCTAAAGAAGAGCCAAAACAACAATCAGGATGGGGAGGCAAGAAGAAGTGGCACAACAAGAGGAAGTGGTTTCAGAAGAATGCTGGTCAGAAGAAGGAGGTCAAGGCTGACGTGATTTGCTACAATTGCGGAGAGAAGGGCTATTGTAATAGGGACTGTAAAGCCGAGGGGAAGAAGTGCTCTAACTGCAATAAGCTTGGGCACATTCAGAAGAATTTTCTAGAGCCATTAAAGCAGAAGCAGGTGGTGAAAGCATATGTTATCAATGCCATTCCAACTTCATCGAATCCTCCATTGGAAAAAGAGAAAGGGAAAGGCATCGTTATCCCAGGTATGATTTATGATGTTCCTCTATATGTTTTATTTGATACCAATGCTTCACATTCCTTCATATTTAGTGCTTTAGTATATAGACTGGGATTGAGACCTAAAATAGTTGACCGACCATTGATTGTGACGAACCCTGTTGGAGGATCCACTACCCTGTGTATGATTTCTCGTGGTTTAGCCTTATTAAGTCATGTATGCTCCTTTGATTGTGATTGTTTTGTTTTTGGTTTCATTGTTTTGGTTTCATTATGGGGATGGACTGGCTTCATATATACAGAGTAGTGGTGGATTGTAAGAGGTTGTTGATGATGATAGGGATGGATGATGGGAGGAAGGTAGTGTTGGGCTGCTTATCGAACGATGAGGTGATGGTCAGCTTTCTGTATTCACTCGATATCCCATATGATAAGTTGTCAACAGTACACCACATGATGAGTTGTCAACAGTACTAATTTCTAGGGAGTAGAGATGACCGGACTTCTGCCACACAGGGAGATCGACTTTCGTATTGATTTAGTTAAAGATGTTATATCGATAGCAATGCCTCTATATGAGGATGGCACCTAGAGAGCAGAGAGAGCTTGAGGTGCAAGTGAATGACCTTTTACGAAATAGGTTCATTCATAAAAGTATATTCGAGTTAGGTGCACCAGTGGTATTCGCCATGATGATAGACGGCTCCCTTAGATTATGTGTTGATTACCGTGAGCCGAATAAGGGGACGAAGAAGAACAAGTATCCACTCTCACATATTGATGACTTGTTCAACCAGTTTCATAGTGTTGGAGTATTTTCTTAGTTAGATCTTGCGATGGGATTTCACCAACTGAGAGTAGCGAAGGAGAGTGTGTCCATTACAGCATTCCATGCACTGTCTGGTTTCTATGAATGGTTGGTTATGCCGTTCGGGCTAACCAATTCGCCATCATACTTTGTCAATCTCATGAACTGTTTTCTTCAGGGGTCAGCCAAATAAATTTGTGCTCGTGTTCGTTGACGATTTTCTTTACTATTCACGGATAGAGGAAGAACACAAGACACACTTGAGGATCATGCTAGAGGTGTTGAGGAAGCACCAATTGAAGGCATAGTTTTCTAAATGTCACTTTTGGAAGAGGGAAGTGTGATTCTTGGGTCACGTTGTTTCTGAGCTGGGCATTGTCGTTGATCCTGCAAAAGTTGCAGTAGTCCAAGATTGGATTAGACCCAAAAGCGCTATGGATGTGAGAAGTTTCTTGGGGTTAGCTAGATATTATAGATGATTTATCTAGGACTTCTCTAAGGAAGTAGCACCGTTGACCCACTTGACGAAAAAGATTCAAACTTTTACGTGGGATACGAGATGTGAATATGCATTGTGAGTCGGAAGGAGAAGTTGACGAGTGCACCAGTATTGACTATTTCGAGTGGAAATGAGAAAATGACGGTATACAATGATGCTTGTGGTACTAGATTGTACATGGTATTGATGCAGAGAAGCAAGGTTGTTGCATTTGCTAGTCGACATCTGAAGCCACATGGGTTGAAATACCTAACCGATGATTTATTATTGGCAATGATTGTGTTTACGTTGAAAATTTGGAAGCAATATCTTTGAGGAGACAGGTGCTATTCACTGACCATAAATCATTTAAGTACCTGTTTTCGTGGAAGGATCTTAACCTTTGCCAGTAGCAATGGTTAGAGTTCCCGGCCTCTAACGACTTTGATATTACATGTATACCTGGTAAAGGTAATGTAGTTGTTGATGCCTTGAGTAGGAGACATGCCAGCTTGGGAGCTATGTTCCTAGAGTGGACAAAGTTAGAGTATATTGCTGGTTATGATTTCCAACCGAGATGCAGCTAGAGCCAGAGATGTTGGCGAGCTTGATTATTATACCTACTCTTATTGAGAAAATTGGTACTAGTCAGAGGCATGATGCCAGATTAGCCGAGATCATTTCTAAGATTGAAGCAGGAGTAGAGTCTGAGGTTCTGAGACAGTATGGACTCGACCGAGACGGTTGGCTCCATAACAATGGAAGATTGTTTATTTTCTATGTTGATGGTTGAGGGATGAGGTGCTCGGGGAGTGTCATCATTTGAGATTGGCTGTTAATCCTAGTACTAATATGATGTACCGTGGTATGAGGAAAACCAAATATTGGGAAGGGATGAAGAAAGACATTTGGACATTCATCTCGAAATGTATGAACTGCAAGTTGGTTAAGGCAGAGCAGAGGAAGCCTAGTGGTCTGCTACAACTGCTAGAAGTTCCAGGGCAGGAATGGGAACAAGTATCAATGGATTTCATCGATAGGCCGGCGAGGACTCAAGCAAGATATGATAGCATTTGGGTCATAGTCAATCAATTAACAAAGATTTCTAGATTTATACCCATCAAGTCAAATAGAATGGCAGCCAAACTAGCTGACGTGTATGTGAAGTGGATCGTACCATTCCATGGTGTGTCGTAGAGCATTATGAGTGATCGAGACTTGTTGTTCACTAGTGGGTTTTGGAAGAGCTTACAGGAGGCGTTAGGGATAGAGCTACACCTCAGCATAGCTTATCACCTTCAAACTGATGGCCAAACTTAAAGAGTGAATCGTATCTTAGAAGATCTCTTGCATGCTTGCATATTTGACTTTGGCGGATTGTGGGGTGATCACTTACATCTTGTTAAATTCGTATACAACAACTGTTATCAATCTAGAATCGGTATGGTACCATTCGAGGCATTATATGGCCGACCGTGCAACGCTCCTTCGTGCTGGTGGGAAGCGAGCGAGAAACTAATACTTAGGCCAGGTATGATTAGAGAAACATTGAAGAAGATTGAGATCATTCAGAAAAATGGATGAAAGATGCCTAAGATAGATAGAAGAGCTATGTTGATAAGAGACTTCGAGATTTAGAGTTCTCGGTCGACGATATGGTATTTGTCAAGATCTCTTCATTGAAGAATGTCATTCGATTCGGCAGTAGAGTGAAGCTGGCATCGAGATTTGTTGGTCCTTTTCCTATATTAGAGAGGGTTAGGAATATTACATACAAAGTCGACTAACCTCAAAGAATATCGAGAGTTCACAATGTCATCCATGTCTCTCATTTGCAGAAATTTGTGCACGAATCAGCGGTAACTATCACACCGGATCAACTAGATAATATCGAGATTGAACCAAAGGCTTCAAGACCTCCTAGGCCAATTTGTGTCATCAGACGTGATACGAAGCAGCTTAAGTGGAAGATGGTGAAGCTAGTAAAGATTTAGTGGAGTGGAAATGAAGGCAGTTGCAATTGGGAGACCGTGGAGGGCATGATGGCAACATATCTAAAGCTTTTTACTTGTTAACATTTCTTGCTTATCGCTTTTACTTTCACATACGATATCATGAAGTTTACCATGGCATAGAATCTTGCAAGCTAGGAAAGGCTTAGCTATTGTATTTTTCACTTATTGCTATGTATGCATGTTTGATGTGTGATGGTTGCCTATACTTGTATATGATTGTTAGGCATGTAGGATAACCCTATTGACTTGATTATGGAATTTCAGGGTCGAAATTCCTAAGGGAGGGAGAATGAAACGCACCATATTCTACGTATCGAAGGATCATTGAATATTTATATTATTTTCATATGAGATCGTATGGTTCTAATATTTTAGGAAATAACTCTTAGGGACATTTCCCACATCCATGATTCTTGGCAATTTTTATGTGACCATTTTAACCCTGTAAATGTTGTATAGACTATGAATTTTGGTAGAAGCCGAGTTAGGGTCTGAAAACACTTTCACTAGATCTGGATGATGGTTTCACTTTCCGTAGAGTGGTCATATTAAGAAAATGGACTTATTGTTTTTAAGTTATGGATGTTTGAAGTTTCCTTTGATTTTGAGCAGCTTAAGTGGGTAAATAGGGCCATTAACCTTGAGGCCCATGACCCATTTTGGGTTTGGAGCATGTGAAGACTGATGGGACCTTATCCCTATCATTTCACTATTGCCAAAATAGGTAGATACCTGCATTAAACTTCCGTTGACTAAAAAGCAACCTTTAAACATACTTTAATTAGCCAAATTTCATCATTCATACGAGATTAGCGAGATTTACACTAGGGGTTAGACATTGCTGTTATAGGAGCATTGGGGTTCGTTCCTATTACTATTCACTTGGGGTTTGGGATCTTTCTTAGGGTGAGTGATTAGATCTCTCACTTACGAATTAGACTATTTAACACCCTAAATGATGTTTTAAAAATTATTTAAAAATATCAAAATGTTTTTAGGCCATTTTACATAATATGTGTGAATTTTAGATGATTTGGATTTGATTTGCAAAATTGTGTTTTTATGGGTTCCTAACTTGTTCTTATTGGTTTCCCAACTTTTACTTTAGGCTTAGATTCCCCAAATTAGGTATATTTGATTGTTTGGCTGTTATTAATGTTTATGATTGATGTATGTATGCTTGCTCAATGTTTGTATGGTTGAAATGCCGGTCGAATGGCGAATTAGATAAATTGGGGTTATGGGTCAGTGATGATCCATATAATTTCACCATACTGGGGTGCGAATGATTTGGGGCAACTAGGATGGCTTTAAGAGGTTGCATACCAAGTTTCACGTCATTTGGAGTTGGCGTGATCAAGTTATAGGTCTCCAGAGTATGGGTCGGTGGTAGCTTAAGGACATGCATAGATGGGAAGCTAAGTTCTATGGATCAGTAGGAAGCCATGTTCTATGGATCGGTGAGAAGCTAAGCTGTAAGGTTTGGTATGGCCTCAAAGAGATATGGATCGATGTATCTTCAAAGACTATGGATCGGTGTATCTTCAAAAGCTATGGTTCGATGGAGTCAAATTGGATAAATTTGGCTAAGTTCCATGATTCGGTTATGACCCATGGGTGTGCTCTAAAAATTGGTCAAGTACCATGGGTCGGTGACGACCCATGGGATTTGATCCAATTGGCGCATGACCCATAAGGGAGCCTTAGGAGGTGTGTAAGAACTCATAGGTGATGTGTAGGGTCTATAATGATCGTTTAGTGACCAAGGGTCGGTGGGGATTGTTTGGTGTCATGGGTCGGTGATGATCAATGAATTTTATTCCAAACATGGTGCTATTGATATAGGGTGACAAGGAAGACCCCATAAGTCTACATTTCGAGTTTCAGATTGTTTGGAGTCTGTGTGGTCGAGTTATGGTCATTTGATGATGGATAGCTATACTTTGAGAGGCAGAGTAGACGACGATGGGTCGGATTGAAGGGACCGTTAGAGGTGGGTTACATGACGCATGATGACACTATATTACTCATGATGGTTGTCTAAAGTAGTTTCCAACCGCAATGATTTCATATGGTTGTTGCATGGATAGTTCCGAGATTGAGCTCTACTATGGATAATCTGTGTAAAGGGATCGTTGACATTCATAGGTTTCAATGTGTATTCATAAAGCAGGGATATATAAGGACACTCAATTGGGGTGGTGGTAGCCATTGGATCGAATGATGTTTATCCGTTGAACCTTGGAATATGGTGGTGGTAGTCTAGTTCCTAGTCGACTGAGTAACATGGATTTAAGTACCGAGAAACCGAGACATTGAGTAATCCTTGACAGGGTGGTGAGGTCATTGAATTTAATATATCCAATGCACTAAGTGAGTGAACGTGAGGATGGATGTTGGATGCTATGTTTTCTTGATCGTTTTTATCACCTTAGGGATGTCAGATGATATGATACTACCGATGCAGATGTCTAGACACCCTTAGTACTTTGACATATAGTACACCCAAGATGACTATCATAGAGTAGTGTATATTCTTTATATGTGCTAACTCTATGGATGTAGGGACAGGTCAAGTATGATTTTCCATACCATTTATCCAGTTTTATTGCCTTTATAATATTTGAGATTTTATCGCTCACACCAGACTATTGTCGGATTTGGAGTTTTATGCTTTGCATTCTATTACTCTGGGTACTCTTAAATGAGTAGATTAGGGATATCAGGTCTGATGAGCATATGGAGCCGGACAATTGGAGAGCAGAAGGCTACTCTTATATTGTTATATGTACTCATTTGCTATTCCACAACACATCACTATGGAGCTTGATAGTGCCTTACTGTTTAGAGATAGTTATTTCTGAGTTATCATCTGATATAACTCTATCACTTATGCTATTTATTGTATGGATCTATATACTTTGATGCTGCGATTTAATCAGTTATTTACAATCTCACCTGTTTTATTCTAAGGTGTTTGCTGTTGTATTTTGTTCAATGCCCTTGGAGAGTAGGTTCTTTGTTGCTTATTTATATTATAACCATTGATGATCGCCCCGCATCGACCGCGTACCGCTGCAGTGCACTTATACAGATATATGGGTATTAATGGTATAGAGTGGTGTCGCTAGATAGACGTTTATTGGTGCATCTATTCTAGTTTTATCCAATGGTATAAAGGCATTTACAGTGTATACCGATACTCGCGATAATGGATTGGGCACGATTTTGATGTAGCAATGGAGAGTGGTGAGCTATGCTAGTCAACAGTTGAAATTCCATGAGAAAAACTATCCTACCCATGATCTTGAGTTGCCATCCATTATCTTTGCACTCAAGTCATGGAGACACTATCTATTCGGAGAGCGATTTGAGCTGTACACAGATCATAAATCTATGAAGTATTTATTACCCCAGAAGGATTTGAATTTATGGTAGCAGTGGTGGATGGAGTTTTTGGCATCATACGATTTTGATATCTCCTATACTCCAGGCAAGGGCAATACTATAGCCAAGGCCTTGAGTAGAAAGCATCTGATATTGAGTCTTATGTTCTTATTGGAGTTTAACTCTACATTTGATTTTAGACCATCATCATACATCACTCTGGGATTATTAGCAGCTTTGGATGTGCAGCCTACACTTGTGGACTGCAATATGTCAAGTCGGAAGAAAGATAAGGAGTTATTGGATATTTTCGAGAAGCTTAGTAGAGGAGAGCAGTCGAGTCATTTTAGGTGTGATACCATTGACCCGAAGGGGTGATTATAAAGAGATAATGGATTATGTGTTCCTCTCATTATTGATTTGATCGACATGGTATTAGCCAAATCTCATCGTTCCAGAATGACCAATCTTCCCAGCAGGGATAAAATATATCGTGACATGAAGAAAGTCTTTCATTGGCCTGGTATGACGAGGCATGTAACAAAGTATGTGGCCAGATATATGACTTGCCAAAGGGTAAAGCAAAGCAAAAGATGCCAGAAGAATTTTCACAACCATTAGATATACCACAATGGAAGCGGGAGAGAGTCTCTATGGATTTCATCGATGAACTACCTCGGAGTATGAGGGGGAATGAGAGTATTTAGTTTATAGTCGACCCATTGACCAAACGCGCTTATTTTGTACCGGTTAGGAGTATAAGAACTACTGCGTCTTTGCCGAAACAATATATGAGGGAGATTGTTAGGTTACACAGAGTTCCTTCTAGCATCGTTGGCGATCGAGATTCACTTTTCACTAGCGAGTTTTGGAGGAGGCTGAAGACATTTAGTTGAGTTTAAGTACCGCTTATCACCTACAGATGGATTGACAGATAGAGAGGGTGAACTGGGTATTAGATGGCTTACTTTGGATTTGTATCTTGGATATCAGAGGCTTTTAGGGGGATTCCTTGCAACTAGTGGAGTTCACTTATAATAATAGCCTGCAAGCAAGTATTGGGATGACACCGTTTGAGGCATTATACAAGAGGCCTCGTAGATCATTGTCTTGTTGTTGGGACACTATGGATTGGATTATTTTTAGACCAGATATGTCGGGGAAGACATCATGGAAGGTAGACTTGATCCATAAAAGGATGAAAATAATGCAAGATAGGAAGAATTCTTATGTTGTCAGGAGACACATGAGTTGGAGTTCGCAGTGGGCCATAAGATTTTCATGAAGATCTCACTGCTTAGGCATGTCATGAGATTTGTTAGTTTAGAAAACCTAGCACCAAGGTTTGTAGGGCCTTTTCTGATCATTGTTAGAGTAGAGAAGTTAGCTTATAGGTTAAAGCTTCCTGAAAAGTTAGCGGGAGTATACGACGTTTTCCATGTCTCACGGCTGTGAAAGTGTCAACATGATACAATTATCGTAGTTAACCCGAGTCAGCTAGAGGTGGTGGAAGTAGAAAGGAAGTCACTTTTTTTCGTTCACCCACATGTATTCTTAAGCATGGCACAAAGCAACTCCACAATAATGTTATCAAGCTTGTTATAGTCCAATGGGGAGACGATCCACTGGAGAGTACATGGAAGCCTGAGGAGAAGATCTGAGCTACCAATCCAGAACTCTTTTCTGATACGTTTCCATTTTAGTTAAATAAGTATAAACAACTTATATGTTTAGGTTCTAGATTAGTATACCCGTAGGTAGGGACAATTGGATGCTGGAAATGGTTACAAACGTGTCAATAGGACATGTTTTGGATGATGGATGCTAATGGATGTAATTATTAAGTTGATCTTTGCACGCTTAAGAAAATATATTCTCGAGTTAGCGCACATTCACACCATCACTTGTTTTATTTTACCTAGTTATATGCATATGGTTGTTGAATATGGATTGAATGGTTATGCATACATGTAGAATTCCTAGTATATTTATATAGGATGTTGCATACATTTGGATACAGGCATAAGCACTTGCATATCACGAGGTCGACCAGATCAGGAGACTACTTAATCTTTGTACTAGTATAGGTTCATATGCATTCCATGCCTTTACATATGTATTGCATTAGGATTTGAACTAAGGATAATGATTGCCAGTGGTTGATGGATGCGTAGATGGTTTTAAGTATTAATTTCCATACGTATGAGTTTTATTTTCCGCCCTTAGAGATTTCGAGGATGAAATCCTTTTAAGAGGGGAGAATATAACACCTTGCAAAAACTAATAAGAAATTTAATAAAAGAAATTAAATTAAATATATCAAGGGTAAAAATGGTATTTGCATAAATGTCCAAATGTAGCTATGAAACTTACATGGTTTCATTTGTGGCCATTTTCTGGATAATTTTTGTACATATTGTTCTGAAATAGGAGCTCGTATGAAAAAGTTATTAAAGTTTGAAATAAAATATAATTAAATAAGAAAACAAATATTTTATAAAAGAAAAGCTCCACCGGTTGACACCATTGTTTGGACCAGTCGACCATAGTGGTGGACTGCTCTAAACCAAGCATTTAGGCTAGTGTTTTGGTTGGCCAAACAGCTCAAAAAATTAATCCAACGGCTGATGTTTCTTCATACCCTTATAAATATAACCCTAAGCTGATACATAGAACCCTAATTTAGTCTCATTATAATAAAACTCTCTCCCTCCCAAAACTAAACCTCTTTCTCTCCAAATCAAATTTCTTCAAAAGCGAAACTAAAATTTTCAAAAGATTGAAAAAGAAAGAAACAAATCACACCAAGGAGGAATCAGCGAACTAAACAAAGGCGATTCCAAGAGAACTAAAATAGAGAATAGCTTTCTAGAGGCGGGTGGGTTTATAATTAATACGATGATTTATATGTAGTTAACTTTGTTTATACACTATTTGATCTAGAATTGGTTTAGTTTAATTAGAAATATTATTTATCTAGTGATTGTAATAGATTGGAAATTTGATAAGTATTTAACCCATTTGAATACGATCCTTGTCTATTTTACCTTTGGTTAAAGTAAATCTGTTGGATAAAAATGGATTTATCTTAAACACACTCTTTTAGTTAAATTGAATATATACTGATATATCAATATCCTATTGATTCTAAACCCGATTTATTCTGATTTAATGATAAACATACTTATGAAATGATTAGAACTGAAATTGAGACATTGGGAACTATAGATTAACAAAGTAGGATTTTATTATAATTAACAAAAAACGATAATTAACAAATTAATAACTAACTGAAGAAAGAAAATAACAATAACAACAACAACAACAACAATAATAAATCAACTCTGACCGGGCGATATGCTCACTGGAGCCGGGCGACTGCTCTAGTAGCCGACGGTCGATGGATTGTCAGTTTACTGGCGCAATATGAACCTCGACCTAAGGCCCAGATTATAAGTTTATATATATTTTATATATGAAAGTTAGTATATTAGTAAAGAAATTAGTTCCGAAAGTTTACAACCCTAGGACGTTTCAGGACTGAATAGATATGTACGCTGGAAATTAGGCCTAAACACCATTTATTCGGCGTAGTCGATATTTGATAGTGCGATTCAATCGAAACTTGCACACACAAGAGGTTCTACGGTGTATGCGGAATACCGACGGGGATGCCTAAAGAAATGTGTGGCTAAGAACTAACGAGAGGTTCTTACGTACAAGATGTAGCGCTGTTGTTGGACGTCCGACGTTGTGCAATAAGTGGCATTACATTACCATTGTGATTGTACACAGATGCAGCAGATCCTAAAATGTCTTTAGCGCGAGTCAGCATTGCGAGCTCCTCCTTAATGCGTAAATATGATACATGTAGTTGTAATTTAGGAAAGTAGTCCTAAGGTGGATACTGTAGGCTATACTATGTTGGAATAGTCCAGAGGTTGTTAGACGATCTGTAGTTGTTTTGAGGTTTGATTAGTTGTTTGACCCAAGTATATACCTTCACATGATGAATGGTGTAGGTGTATTTAGACCTCCATAAGATGTTCGGTGTAGGTGTATTTAGAACTATACCCCTTAGGTTAATGGAACCTACCTTGGTAAGTAGTTCATAAATAGAAGTAGGACACCCTCGGTCACATAGAGTATTCACAAAGTCACCATATACTAATGATGTAGGTCATTCATCAGTCTTTCGTCTAACCTGCCCTTTTCCTTTTTTCCCCACCACAGGACGACATGGTGCATGTGATTGGCCCAGATCTAGTATATAGAGAGGCAAGCTTGGCATTAGCACTTCTTATTACTTTCATTACTCTCCATGTAACTATTTATCGTACTTAGTATTTATCAGACTATAAGTTGTATTTCTGCAAACTCTAGATTATGACTACATATGTTTTGAGACTATGTTTTCTATGATATTTTCTGAGATGATTATTTTTTGTATTTATAATTTTCTGCCTTTCCTTGTAAAATCCAGAAGTATAGAATGTCTTAGATTTTGTCTTTATATTCTCAGACTTTGTAATATTCAAAAACAATAGCTCATACTTCTTAGCACGGTGCAAGTCTGGAAGTAACTCTTGGTTGTTGTGGATCAGTGTGTCTAAAGGTGCGGTTATCACAAAATATATGTTATATCAAAATCCGAAAAAGCGTATGATTAAAATAAAAAAGCTTAAAGTTGTATAATTTAATTTATCTTCTCTATTGACATAATTAGATCCGAAATATACACTTACATTTCTGTACTCACATATATGTAATAAACTGAAATTTAATTTCAAAACATGAAATTGAATTAACTTAAAATAAATCGATCAAATAAAAGTTTTAGTTTTGATATTGGTTTACAATTTCATGGTATGAAGAAGAATTGATTTATATACATATACACATATATACATATACATACATACATACATACATATACATATACATATATATATCATAATTCAATCTAATAAATTCAGATCCATGTAAATAATAAAATGTAACAACAGAAATAATTTGTTGAAACAAAATAGATTTACAATAACATAAAGTTTTAGACCAAACTAACAAAAATGATATGTTTCAGATCTCAAATGAAATAAGATATAAATTATTTGGTTAAATAAAATAATTAAGCAATTATAATAGCCAAATCAATTCCACAATAATTAGTAATTTAAGATCCAATTAAATCACTAACATTTAAATAGAACCATACACAAAAGAATTTACATTCAATCATAACACATACAAGAATTTGGAACAGATCTTAATAAATGGCTACAATTTACATATGTGAACAACCATCATTTTGAACATCATGAATAAATTATAAATAAGAAAAACATACCAAAAAACCATGCTCTTTGTCGTACCTTAATTTATTTCTTCTCCTTTAGATTTTAAGCAAATCAGTACCCCACCTTGTGAGAGAATAATGAACCACCTTTATTTTAATTTAATTTGATGGTGATTTGAAGTTATTGGTTTTCTAAGAGAAAAGAACAATGACCTTTTTGAGACGAGGAGGAAAGTTTTTCTATAAAGAAAGAATGAATGAAGAGATTTGTGTTAAAGGGATACAAGGAACCACTCCAATTCTCTTTGTTCAACTTCATAATTTTCCCATTTAAATTTCAATTAATTAGTTTCCCCCACCTTGTAAGATATAGCCGGCCCTATGAACGCTCCCTCATGGGCAAATTTTCTTGAAAAAACCTCTTATGTAATTATTTTACTTAAACATTTATTTAAAAGTGTACCAATATCGTATATCGATGTATGCAAATATAAATTTTATATATGCATTTTAATAATTACCAATAAAATTTAGAAAATATCAACAAAAATATCAATAATTAATATTTCATAAATATTAATCAATTCAATAAACTTACAACATTTAACAAATTAGTTAAATTGTGTGCTTTTGGACAAATTAGTTAAATTGTGACTCAAAGGTGCGAATTCAGTAAGCGAGTAATATTGAACAGTTCCGTTATCAAAGTACACATGTCACCTTAGCTAGTGATATAATAGTTTGGCCAAATTCATCGCATATAAATCTTTTTGTAAAATCCAATTTTACAATCACTTAAGCGGTACCTTTTAACAATTGTTTACACCAATTATGTTCGTCAAAATTTTATCACTTTAGGACTTAAATAGAATTTGGTCTTGACCACAATCCCAATATCATCCGCATTCAACTTGGTTAGTCCATAAGGAAAGTCATTGGTTTAATAATAACATTTATTATTAACCATACTATTGTCGCCAGAGATTATCATTTTGAGTTTGAGATGAATATAGTTAACCACGATACTTACCTCATATAATTAATGAGACAAATTCTTTACTTAATACTATTTTACTTCCAATGTTTCAACTAAGATCTAGCTATAGTCATTCGATTGATTTCATTCCACGATTTAACTTTAATCAAAGTGGAGTGTCCACATTAAAGTTCAACAATATCTTCAAGCTGAGAGAACAATGTAATATCGTCATTTCGAGATTTCATGTTTGACCTTGGTTATTATTTACTAATAGAAAACTTTTAGTTGAGTCATTCCACATTTATCCAATAACTATCAGCATGTAACCCCTTGGTGCCTCTAGTAGTCATGAGTAATACACGTCATAACATTTGGAGAGTGTTACATACTATGGCCTCAATAGTTGTATCATTGTCCCCTCTCAAAACATCTTAATCGGGAATTACTTGTAACAGTATGTTATTTAACATTGTGATAATTTTCTCATGATTACAAATCATTGTAATTATTATCATATAGCATATCATTCAAAGATTATCTCTTAAATATACCAAAATTTATTATTTAATTAATATATTATAGAATAATAAATATATGATAGAAAACAAATACCATTTACTTCAAACGAGTCTTTATTATAAAGTTAATAATTTACAATAAATTATAAATTTTCCCATAGAGCATACCTCTAACCCTAGAACTGGTTATGGAATCCTAATCCAATCCCTTTGATCACATTGCTAAGAATAAGTTGAGTTAGTCCCTTCGTGGATGGCTTTGTTATGCTATCCTTAGTGTCTACTTTTGCAATCACAGCTTCTTTATTACCGATAAATTCTCTTATTAGGTGGAACTTTCAAAGAATATGCCTTGACTTCTTATGAGATCTTGGTTCTTTCTCAACTTGCATCGTGACTTTGTTATCACATAATAATGCCATGGGTTTTTCAACATTTGGAAACATCCCTAGCTTAGCCATAAACATGCATGTCCAGAATGCTTCTATAGCTACTTCGTTGAGGGTGATGTATTCGGTTTCTATCGTTAAATCAGCTACTATCTCTTAGTTGAAACTTTTTCGACAGACTACTTCGCTGTTTAATGCGAATACATAACCAAACACTGATATACTGTCATCGATATCACTTTGAAAGCATGAAACTTTATACCCTTTCATAGGGAGGTCTTCATTCACATATATAAAGAACAAGGCTTTAGTATTTCTTAAATACTTAAGAATACATTTCACTATCGTCCAATGCCTTTCTCCAAGAGTCGATTGATATCGGCTTGCACATCCTAATGCATAAGCCACATATGGTCTGGTACACAATGGCATATAGGATAGAAACGATTTTAGATGCATATGGTATTTGCTTTATATGCTCTTTCTCCTCATCAATATGATAGGAATCCTTCTTAGAAAGAACCATTCTAGATTGCACCAGAACATTCCCACGCTTTGAATTCTTCATACCAAACCTTTTTATACGGTATCTATGTATAGGGATTGGGATAATCCTAGCAACCTCTTAGGTCTATCTCTATAGGTTATTATACCACGTATATAGGTTGCTTCTCCTCTGTCCTTTATAGAGAAGTTCTGGGACAACCGTGCTTTCACTGATTGCTACAATGCAATGTCATTGCCTATTAGGAGTAAATTATCAACGTACAAGATTAAGAACACGACATCACTTCCCTATTCTTTCTGATACATGCACGATGTGTTTTGATAAAATCCAAACTATTTGGTTACTCTATCAAAACACTTATTCCATCTCCTTGAAGCATGCTTGAGACCATAAATCGATCTTAACAATCATTCCCTCTTTCCTATTGACCTAGAAACCCTCGTGCTATGACATGTAAACGTCCCTTCTAAATCACCATTTAGAAATATCATTTTCACATCCATCTACATATTTTATAGTCATGGAATGTAGTGATAGCAAGCATTATCTATATGGGCTTAAGCATGGTTGCATATGAAAATGTTTCATCATAATCAATGGTTTGAATTGGACGAATCCCTTAGCAACTAGCCTTGCTTTAAAAGTATCTACCTCTCCATCTGTATTTATCTTTTTTTTTAAATCCATTTGCAGCCAATGGGTTTTATCCATTCGAGTATGTCAGCAAAATTCCATACATTGTTGTCATACATGGAATCCATCTTGGATTTCATAGCTTTAAGCCAAAGTGTTGAGTCCTTACTCTACAGTTATTGTTGGAATGAGAGAGGAGTGTTGTCTTTTAAGATGAAGTTCTCTTTCTCTTCATCCATAAGGAAACCACAGTATCCCTTAGTGTGCAAGATTCCCTAATAGAACTTCGAATAAGTTGCATGTTCTCATATTATGGTTAATTTGGTTCTCCCAATGGTTTAACCTCTATGTTGAATTCTTGGATCTTATCCAACTCAACAACTTTGCTATTATTTTCTTTTAATAGATATTCTTTTTCTAAAAAGACATTGTATCGAGAAAGAATAACTTTTTGTTTCTTTGTGTTATAGAAAAAATATCCAGATATCCTATAAGTTTACATAGAGCCGATCTTATCTCAAGTTTATTGGGGACAACATTCTTAACATAGGTTGGACAACCCCACACCTTCAAATGTTTAAGGTGGGGTTTCTTCCCATACCATATCTCATATGCCATTTTAGGCACAGATTTAGTAGGTATCATATCAACACATGTGTAATAGTTTTTGGTGCATATCGTCAATAAAAAAGAGATAACTTAGCCTTACTCATCATGGAACGAACCATATCTAACAGGGTTCAATTTCTTCTTTCTGAAACACTATTGTGTGATAGACTATAGCGTAGATTAACATGAGAGATAATCCTATTATCTTCTAAGTACTATTTGAGTTTTGTCCAACATACTCATTATTAAAAAGAAAACTTGTCAACACCTCGAAGTTGAATTAAAAATGCAGATGACTTCTTTGAGACCTTCTTTTAAAAAGGTAAAAGTAGTTGACACCTCCCAATCAGGTTAAGATGGCTATAATCCATTCTATTCACTTTATTTTTCCTTTGGAATAGGTTATTGAAGTTGAAATTCCTTTTTATTGGACCTTTCGATTTAAATGAAACATTGAAATCCTTCTTATATTGTCTTTCGAACAAGTTAACCTGATTTAGTATTCTTTCGAAACAACCCCTTCAAATTGGTTGAGTTGACCTTAAAGTTGGTTTTAATAGGTTAGGGATGTGAATCAAATGGATAGGTTTCGATCCTTCGAAAGCTGAAATTTCGACGACTTGAAGCTAAGAGCTAAGGTTCTATGGATATTAGTTGAACTAAGGAGTTCGACCTACTCTAATGGTGACTCTTTGATCAAATTGACATAAGAAGATTACAAACTGAATCTATTAGAAATATCAAATCAGCCAAATATCCAAAAATTCCATAATCCTACTTTGAATAAACTCAAGTAGTACAAATTGATCAAATTCCCAATCTAATTTGAAAATTAGGATTTACAACTTTAATAAAATATAAGTATGGAATGAAAGAATTCAGATCCCCAAAATAAGAACCCTATGGTCTTATTTATAGGTGCGGGTTGGCACCTTTCGAGTTAGTCCTTTCGACTCGTTTGAAAGGTGGCCTTGGAGATCCTTCATCGCTGTTTACATTGAGGTCTCTTTCTATATTGCTTTTGAATGGACTTGAGCGCTTTTGACTTCATCGAAAGGGAGGGTTGGTGCGCTTCTCTACTTTGTGTTGCTGTGTAAGTATAAAAAGATACAAGCTTTCGACTCTGTCGATAGGTGGTTCTTTGGAGCTTCAAAGGAGTAGAGACGTTTAAGGTTTCAAAGCGTAAGGAAGCTTTCGATGGCACACTTGTTGATTGATGCGGAACCCTATCCTAGTGTAGGAGATTGCAACATTAGACCTTAGCAAGCTCTTCCTTCTCAATTGCAAATGGTCTTGACCAGTTCGAAAGGCTCATTCATGCTTTTGAAGGGGTTGCTTGGGCAAAACATCCTTATGTGGAATGTGAATGAGGGCGAAACCTTTAGCTTTGAAAGTTTTGGCGCACATGCGAGTTGTTGTAATTTGTTGCCATTGAAAGGTGCTCTTTAACTTATTCGAAGCGTCCTTATGCATGCGGAAACATCTGTTTCGAAAGGAAGCAATTGAAGCGAAAGGGTGCTGTCGACCCTTTCGACCCCTTCGAAAGCTTGTAGGACATTTAACCTTTGGTTGTAGCATCCCTTCAACTCCTTCAAAAGGCTTTGTTGATGTTATCATCTTTTATACATCCTTCTCTTCTATTCATCTTGGTTTCAACAAGGTTAAAGTGGGAATTGGTGGTAACACTTCCCCCCAGCGAAGGGTTGCCTTTGAATTTTCAAGTCATCTGCCTCGATACTCCCTTTTATTTTTAGTATTGAGATTCCCGCCTTTTCATATTCTTGCATAAATCGTGGCTGTTTATTTAAATTGATCATACGGTCTATCTTTCATGCTGACTTTTCTTATAAATCACGCTTCTTTCTTCTCCTCTTTCATTTACATGCGATTAAAATATTCTAGCAAGAATTAAAATTCTTAATTTCTTCATAAATTTCTATTTCCAGCAAATAAAATCTCAAATTCAAAGTAAGCTCTTATTATCCTGCTTTTCGAACTAACTTTCCACGCTGAATTTTGATATTTAAAATTTATTAGGTTTGAATTTGAATTTCTATTCTAATTTCATAAAGATAATTTATGTTTTTCATTCACATGAAAGTACACTTTGGTTTATTTTGATGGCTTATTTTGTTCTATTTCTTATTTCTATTTATATTAGAAATCATCCGGTTTTTTTTCTTTATGGTTCCAATTTACATTTTTGGGTTTTTTATGATTATTGATTGTAAATTCATGCTCAAATCAATTTAGTTATTAATTTTTTGAAGTATAGGGTTAAAATTGATTTTGGGAAAGAAAGGTTTTTCCAATTACTTCACGGAGAAGTTTAAGTCGTACACATTACAAATTGACACTTTAATTTTGCTTTTCTACCCCTTCGGAAGGGGTATAGGCAGCTGATTTCGTTTTACCTCTTCAACCTCTTTCAATGGGGTCGAAATGTAGCACCCTCGACTTTTGGTAACATTATTAAGAATATTTAATTAGCAAAATTAAATAAAATAATGTATTGATTAGGGGATTAAGATTTGATTTTAATTAAGGTGTAGCCGTGCCATTTAACAATGAATTAAAATAAGAGTTAAATTGAAATAGAGAAGGGGTAAAATTGGAAAGAGGCCATTTGTATATCCAAAACCCATGGCTGTGTAAATTATACACGTTCATTTCATTCTCAAAATTTTAAAATAAGAGGCCAGTCACCATTAACAAGGAAAAGGGGAAGAAGAGTAAGAAAAGCTAAAGGAAAAGCTAATACAAATCAAATTCATCCAAATCCCAAGCTTCTAAATCTCTAAAGTTAAGGTGAATAATGTTTACATCTCATTTTTGACCGTGGTTTCGGTTTTAAGATAAATTCTAAATATTTTACAAAGATTTGCCATGTTTTGAATGATGGAAGGAATATATATACTTGTTGACAAATTATGTTTATTCATATTGAATTTATGATATGTTTTAAGATAAAAACTCTATTAAATGACATCTTTATGCCTTGCGAATTTTTTGAAGATCGGAAATAATATTTTGGAGATGGGTTTTAATTTTTAGAATTATTGGAATTAATGTGGATTTTATATTAACTTTCTAGTAAAGAAAATGATAATTTTGGTTATAAATTATTTACGCGTAAATAATGTATGGTTTGGGTCTAAAATTTTTATATGTGAGAAAACATATTAAAAGAGATTTTCTGCAATTTCTCTAGATTTTTCCTAAGAATTTTGATAGGTATATAAAATATTTGAGGTATGGGACTTAAATGTTTTATATATTTTAAAATGGAGAAGGGGCTTTTTGTAAATAATTTAAATTTGTTAATTCTAGAAAATGGCAGCACTTTTGGAAAACTAATATTGCAACCAATCAGATTTAGACAAACAAGGCATGTTAGGTACAAAAGAAATAGTTTAAAATTACAAATAAATAGGTTTTTCACTATTTGGTCTCCTTCGGCACCAGGTTCTGCCTCCGTACTATCGCCTCCAACACAGTCGAAACCAATGCACATGGTATCAGGCAATTGGTACGTAATGAATTGGATGTGGGAGAAAGGTATAGGGTCGAAACCATGGGGTTCCGAAAGGGTTGAAGCTTTGCTTTGGTTTTAGAAAAAATGCGCCTGCTTGCTTTCGACTAAGATGCTTTCGACTTAGTTGGCTTTCGGCTAGGTCAAATGGTTTAAAAGAATGGTTTCGATTGAGTTGCACCTTTGTTTTAAATGAATGCTTTTGACTAAATCGAAACACCTAGCTTCCGCCCTTTTACCTTTTGACCCAGTAGGTTTCGATGGGGTTGTTTTGTTTCAAAAAAATCTGCCCATTTCTCCAACGCTTTTGAAGGGGTGGTTTGGATACCATCACTTTTTACATAGGAAATGCTTTCGAAAGGTTTAGGTTTAATGCTTTCGAAAGAGTGGCTTTCGACTTAAAAGGTTTTTATGATACTTTTGCTAAATTGAAGTATAACCCAAATTGGTTTTGAAAGAGATGATTTGAATGATTTCAAAAGGAAGTGCTTTCCACTTTAATGGGATTATGTCCTTTTGCTCTACTTGAAGGCATAATCCAATCGTTTCGACCGAGATATTTTCAAAGGGTTTCGAAGGAGTTAACTTTGAATGGTTTTGAAAGGTTTCCATATGTTTTAAAGTGAACCCAAATGCTTTCGAAAGGTTTAGGTTTAATACTTTCGAAAGGTTTTAAAAGAGGTTTCGAGGGGGTGGTTCCCTAGAGGTTTCTAAGGAGTTGAAGGTGTTGTTTCTGATGGTTTCGAATGGTTTCGAAAGGAAAGGTTTTCCAATGGTTTTGAAAGGCAATGTTTAAAGGTTTTTAAAAGAAAGATGTCTAAGGTTTTTAAAGCTTTCGAAATGGTCACTTTCAATGGTTTCAAAAAGGTTACCTTCAATGGTTTCAAAAGGGTTGTTTAAGGTTTTAAACAAAGGTTTCGAATGTATTGAATATGCAATATAGCCTAAGTGTTTCAAGTTAAAAAGTTCTTTAACTTATTTTAGGAGGATAGTTAATCCCCATTAAAATTCAACAATATTATTTTGAGTAAAGTATATATATCATAGCAAAATAGCTGAGAGTAAAGCTAAAGATATATTTTCCTTGTATATATATATGATTTGAAGAACTAAATCATTTCGAAAAGGTTTTCAAGGAAAATTTAAAGGGTAGTTAACCCTAAGAAAATGATTTGGACAGTTAGTCCATTCTGATTCGGACAGTTAGTCCATTTTGATTTGGACAGTTAGTCCAGTTTGCGGACAGTCAGCCCAGTATTATGGACAGTTAGCCCATTTTATCATAACGGGCCTTGCTATTGTTTTTCATATAGATAGTCCTTTTGTTAGCATAACGGACCTTGCTAATTATGTTGTGGGCAGATAGCTTACACATTATCTCTTTTATGGACAAACAGTCCGTTTATTAGCATAAAGGATATGGCTATTTTGATATAATCGGTTGATTAACCAGTTTGGTTGTAGGAAAGGATTTGCAAAATATATGTTTTGAAAAAGATATTAGTGATGGGAAACCCATTCCGCTAAGCGTCATGGTCTCACTTAATATCAATAAACTGAGATGTAACAGAATTATTCACACCAGGCTTTATGTCTGACTCGAAGTTTTTGTTTTCCCTTAAACTCTCAAGGGGTCAAAATTGATTTGAGTAGGCTGAGGGTTAGGGTTTTCAGGTTTTATTATTTTGGCAAATAAAGCTTCCAAAGACGAATAGGTGGCCAATGGATAGCTAATTAGGATTTGCAGTTTCATTTTGTTTTGATTCCCTTGCGTATATTAAGTCAGATATGACTATATTTCTCTGATCAACTAAGGGGGCATCGTCATATGTCGCTCTTGGCGTAGTTTTGTAATGATCATAATTGATCTTTACCTGGGAGACGGACATGGGATTATGTAATTTGAATATGAATTTGTTTGAAATGTAATCAATAAAAGTTACTTTTGAAAATATGTGATTTTGTTTATATTCAAGTGCTTCTGATATTATGGATACCATTAACATAGCCGTATTTTGTCACCAAAAGTTAATACTATAGATGACTATAACATCTGTAGCGCTTAGCTTTTGGCCTCTAGATATGGGATGTTACAACTTGGTATCAGAGCATAGGTTTATGGAAAACCTTAACTAAAAATGCTTTTAAAACATAATCCAAAAGAAGTAGAGTAAGGTTAGGGTATGGGATAACGTATAGTAACGTACTTGTATTTGCTATATATAAGTATACGCTTTATCTCTAGTCTCCTATATTTGTTAGGGTATTTTTCTATATCTCATGAGGTTTGAATACCAGGCCTAATGTGAGAAGAGGTCAAGGTCATGCACAAGCGGAGAATGTGGGTGCTGAAGTCCCGCAAGTTGGAATGAAAGGTATGTATTCTTTCTTTGTGAATATGGTGCATGTAGGTGTTGCTGCTGGAGTTGTGGGAGGAGGAGTTTCGAGAGCTCCAGTTGTCAATGACCATGCTAAGTTGAGTGGGGACTACATTAAGCTTGGAGGGAAGCGGTTTGTTGGAATGGAGGATGCCATCGAGGTAGAGAATTGGTTGTTGCACTACGAAAGGATTTTTGCAGATTTGGGGCTCAATGATGAGCAGAAGAGGAGGTAGGCATCTAGACAGCTTCAGGGAGCTGCTTTGTTCTAGTGGAGAAGCGTGACTGTGGTGGTAGATGAGGAGACAATGACCTGGGAAGATTTCAATGGAAGATTCCAATAGAGGTTCATGTCTGCAATGGCACAGTCAGCTTTGATCAGAAAGTTTGCTGAGTTAGTGCAGGGAGAGATGTCGGTTCTGGAGTATACTAGGAGGTTTGAGGTGTTGGCCAGATATGGGTATGCTTCTGTAGATACCGTCATGAAGAGGAATGAGAAGTTTATCAAGGGGTTGAATCCTGAGTTAGCCAGGGCTACGTTACCTCATATTAGAGATCCTTTTGGTTTTGTACTAGAGATGGCCTTAAGGCATGAGAAGTTGCTTGATTCTCAAGAGAAGAGTAAGGATAAAGAAGTCCAGGTTGGGCAGGGTCAGAAGAGGAAGTACTTTCCTAAGAAAGGTGCTTAGAAGGGTGGAGCAGCTAAGAAAGGGAAGTTTGAGGTTGTCTGTTTCAAGTGTGACAAGAAAGGGCACTTTGCCAATGAGTGTCGTGATGGGAAGGCAAAGGATGTGGCTGGGAGGAAGAATGTTAGGTGCTACAATTGTGACCAGATAGGCCAATATAAGAGCTAGTGCAAGGAGCCCGCTAAGGATGGAAAGGGCAAAGTGTATGCAGTGGAGCATGCTGCTTCAAAGCCAACAGCTTAGGAAAAGGAAAGGCAATTTTGGGAGGTACGCTTCAGATTCATGGTATGTCTGTTAGCGTTCTATTTGATATTGGTGCATCGCATTCTTTTATATCTAGATGTTTGATTGTTAAGCTTAACCTAGAACCCACATATTTAGTAACTTCCTTATGGGTTGCGAATCCAATAGGTGGGTATGCAACTCTAAGGTTGAGATGTGACCAGTTAGAGTTTGACTTGTTAGGTTATGCTTTTGTTTGCAGTTTGCATGTGTTTGATTTTGTGGGGTTCAGAATTATTTTTGGTTTGGATTGGTTAAGTGAGTACGATGCTAGGATATTTTGCTAGGATAGGAAAATATCACTTTGACACCCAGATTCTAGTGATATGATTATTTATACCATAGTAGGTTCTTGCGGTGAGATGTATGCTTTGTTGGGTGCTATGGAGTCGGAAGATGAGTTGAGTCTAGTTTTCGTGGTTTGAGAATTCACAGATGTGTTTGAGCTTGTAGTTGGATTTCCACCGAAATGAGCCATTGAGTTTCAGATAGATTTGGTTCCGGGAGCAGAACCAGTGAGTAGGCTGTCAAGTTGGATGACCCCTTAAGAGATGAGGGAGTTGAAGGTGAAGTTGATGGATTAATAAGGCAAGAGTCTTATCAGGCTGAGTAGTTCGCCTTGGGGAGCAGCTGTAGTGTTTTCTAAGAAGCCGGATGGATCGTTGAGGCTTTATATCGATTATCGTAAGTTGAATAAGAGGACGATAAAGAATCGATATCCATTGCCCAGGATTGATGATTTGTTCGACCAGTTGAGTGGAACCAAAGTATTTTCGCAGTTGGATTTAGCGACAAGTTTCCATCAGCTAAGGGTAATAGAGGATAGTATACCTTTGACCGCGTGTAGGACCAGATATGGGTCGTACGAATGGTTAGTTATGCCATTCCGACTGACTAATGCGCCAGCTTTCTTTGTGGATTTGATGAACCAGGTTTTTCGAGAGCACTTGGATAAGTTCATAGTGGTTTTCATAGATGATATCTTGATATACTCTAAGGATGAAAGAGAGCATGAAGTTCATCTTAGAGTGGTGCTTGAGACACTGAGGCAGCATTAATTAAAAGCAAAGTTATCAAAGTCTCACTTCTGGAGGAAAGAAGTGAAGTTTCTTGGTCACAAAGTCTCAGAAGAAGGGTTGTCAATAGATCCGACTAAGATTGAGGCAGTAAATAGTTGGATGAGACCTGAGATAGTAACCGAGATAAAGAGTTTCCTTGGGTTGGATGGTTATTATCGGAGATTCATTAAGGATTTTTCACAGATAGCAGCACCAATGACCAAGCTAATAAGAAAGGATGTGAAGTTTGTCTGGAACAATAAGTGTAAGGTAGCATTCCAGAGTTTGAAACAATTACTGACCCATGCACCTGTGTTGGTTATTCCGAAAAGGAATCAAGATTTGGTGGTTTACACCGATGCGTGTGGAACAGGACTAGGAGATGTGCTGATGCAGAGAGATAAAGTGATTGCCTACGCTTCTAGACAGCTTAGATCTGATATATGACGCATGATTTGGAGATGGATGCAGTGATTTTTGCTCTGAAGTTATGAAGAAAATAACTTTTGGGAGAAAGGTTTGACTTATATACAGATCATAAGTCGTTGAAGTATTTTTTTTCTCCGAAGGAGCTGAATATGAGACAGCAAAGGAGGTTATAGTTTATTACCACGTATGGTTTTAGGATTGAGTATACACCAGGGAAAGGCAATAAGGTTGCAGATGCACTTAGCAAGAAACATCAGAATGCAGTGTTGGTGATGATTGCTGAGTGGAAAGATTTGGAAGCATTAGCAGATTGCAGAGTGCAGAGATCAGAGTCTGGGTCTAGTGGAGATACAGTTGTATTATCTTGTTTGGAAGTTCGACCAACGATGATCGAAAGGATTGCTTCTAAACAGATAGAGGATTCAGTGTTAGCCGAACGGATCAGGAAGCTAAGAGAAGGAACAGTGAGCGATGACTTCAAAGAGTTCAGTGTTGACCAGAATGGGTGGTTGAGAAAGAAAGGAACATTATGTGTTCCGAGTGTAGGAAACATAAGGAAAGAATTCTTGGAGGATTGCCATCGTTCAAAGTTCACCATTCATCGAGGAGGTACTAAGATGTATTAAGGTATGAAGAGGGGTTTCCTCTAGGAATGTATGTAGCGGGATATTGGTTTGTGTGTGAAGCAGAGCATGATTTGCCAACAGGCAAAGGCCGAACACTTGAAACCAAGTGGGTTGCTTCAGGCATTAGATATTCCGGTATGGAAGTGGGATTTTATATCCATGGATTTTATTGACGGGTTGCCAAGGTTGAACCCGGGAAATGATAGTATATGGGTCATAGTGGACAGATTGACCAAGAGTGCCCATTTTATTCCAGTTAAGTCAACCAAGACGGCACTTGTTTTGGCGAGGTTATTCCTGAAGAATGTGGTTAGACTGCATGGAATTCCTAGCAGCATAATTAGTGATAGAGATCCTTTATTCACTAGTGAGTTCTGGAAGAGTCTGCAAGAAGTTTTGGGAACCAAGCTCACGATAAGTACCGCTCACCATCCGCAGATAGATGGGCAAACAGAAAGTGTTAACAAAATCTTGGAGGATTTGTTAAGAGCTTGTGTTCTAGATTTCGGGGGATCATTGGAAGACCATCCACATTTAGTCGAGTTTTCGTATAAAAACAGTTATCAGACTAGTATTGGGATGGCACCATTTGAAGCGTTGTATGAAAGGCCATGCAAATCTCCGGTATGTTGGCTAGAGACAGGGGATAGGTTGGTTCTTGGTCCAGATTTAGTTAGAGAAGCTGTAGAAAAGATTGAGGTCATTCAGGCTAGAATGAAGGAGGTTCAGTCTAGGCACAAAAGTTATGCAGATAAGAGACGGAAAGACCTAGAGTTCTCAGTTGTAGACCAAGTTTTCGTCAAAGTGACACCAATGAAGGGTGTGATTAGGTTAGGAAAATCGGGGAAGTTATCACCGAGATTCGTTGAACCTTTTCCTATTGTTAAGAGGATCGGGAAACTCGCATATAGGGTTGAGTTACCGAGCAGTTTGGCAGGTGTCCACAGTGTTTTTCATGTTTTTCATCTCAGAAAGTGTGTTAGAGACCTGGAGACTATCATTGCACCGACAGTGCTAGATGATTTATTGTCAGAACCGGACTTGACCATAGTGAGGAAGTCAGTTCACATTGTTGCGAGAGATGAGAAAAGGCTAAGAACCAAGATGGTCAGATTAGTCAAAGTCCAGTGGAGTGACGATGATAGAGACCGTACTTGGGAGGTTGAGAGAAGGATTAGAGATACTTATCCTGATTTGTTTGATGGTATGTTTTACCTCATTATTTGATTAATTGTGTACCTTATCGTAATTTTGAGGATAAATTCTTTAAGGGGGAGTTTGTAACACCCCAAATGTTTGGTAACATTATTTAGAATATTTAATTAGCTAAATAAAATAAAATAATGTGTTGGTTAGGGAATTGAGATTTGATTTTAATTAAGGTGTAGCCGTGCCATTTAACAATAAATTAAAATAAGAGTTAAATTGAAATTGAGGAGGGGTAAAATTGGAAAGAGGCCATTCCTATATCTAAAACCCATGGCCGTGTAAATTATACACGTTCATTTCATTCTCAAAATTTTAAAATAAGAGGCCGGCCACCATTAACAAGGAAAAGGGGAAGAAGAGTAAGAAAAGCTAAAGGAAAAGCTAATACAAATCAAATTCATCCAAATCCCAAGCTCCTAAATCTCTATAATTTAGGTGAATAATGTTTACATCTCATTTTTGATTGTGGTTTCGGTTTTAGGATGAATTCTGAATATTTTGCAATGATTTGCCATGTTTTTGAATGATGGAAGGAATATATATATATACTTGTTGATAAATTATGTTTATTCATATTGAATTTATGATATGTTTTAAGGTAAAAACCCTATTAAATGACATCTTTATGCCTTGCGAATTTTTTTGAAGATCTATAATAATATTTTGGAGATGGGTTTTAATTTTTAAAATTTTTGGAATTAATGAGGATTTTATATGAACATTCTAGTAAAGAAAATGATAATTTGGGTTATAAATTTTTTACGCGTAAATAATGTATGGTTTGGGTTTGAAATTTTTATATGTCAGAAAACATATTAAAAGAGTTTTTCTGCAATTTTTCCAGATTTTTCCTAAGAATTTTGATTGGTATATAAAATATTTAAGATATGCGACTTAAATGTTTTATATATTTTAAAATGGAGAAGGGGCTTTTTGTAAATAATTTAAATTTGTTAATTCTAGAAAATGGCAGCACTTTTGAAAAAGTAATATGGCAACCAATCAGATTTAGACAAACAAGGCATGTTAGGTACAAAAGTAATAGTTTCAAATTACAAAAAAATAGGTTTTTCACTATTTGGTCTCCTTTGACACCAGGTTCTGCCTCCATAATATTGCCTCCGACATAGTCGAAACCAATACACATGGTATCAGGCAACTGGTACGTATTGAATTGGATGTGGGCAAAAGGTATAGGGTCGAAACCACGGGGTTTCGAAAGGGTTGAAGCTTTGCTTTGGTTTTAAAGAAAAATGCGTTTGCTTGATTTCGACTAAGTTGCTTTCGACTTAGTTGGCTTCCAACTAGGTCAAATGGTTTAAAAGAATGGTTTTGATTGGGTTTCATCTTTGTTTTAAATGAATTCTTTCAACTAAGTCGAAACACCTAGTTGTCGCCCTTTTACCTTTCAACCCAGTAGGTTTCGAAGGGGTTGTTTTGTTTTAAAAATCTTCCCATTTCTCTAATGCTTTCGAAGGGGTGGTTTCGATACCATAACTTTTTACTTAGGAAATGCTTTTGAATGGTTTAGGTTTAATGCTTTCGAAAGAGTTACTTTCGAAAAAAAAGTTTTTTATGACACTTTTGCTAAATTGAAGTATAACCCAAATTGGTTTCGAAAGAGACGATTTGAATGATTTCAAAAGGAAGTGCTTTTGACTTTAATGGGATTATGTCCTTTTGCTCTACTTGAAGGCATAATCCAATCTATTTGACCGAGATATTTTTAAAGGGTTTCGAAGGAGTTAACTTTGAATGGTTTCGAAAGGTTTCCATATGTTTTAAATTGAACCCAAATGCTTTCGAAAGGTTTAGGTTTAATGCTTTCGAGGTTTCGAAGGGGTGGTTCCCTAGAGGTTTCGAAGGAGTCGAAAGGTGTTGTTTCTGATGGTTTAGAAAAGAAAAGTTTTCCAATGGTTTTGAAAGGCAATGTTTAAAGGTTTTTAAAAGAACGATGTCTAAGGTTTTTAAAGCTTTCAAAAGGGTCACTTTCAATGGTTTCAAAAGGGTTACCTTCAAGGGTTTCGAAAGGGTTGTTTAAAGGTTTTAAACAAAGGTTTCGAATGTATTAAATAGGAAATATAGCCTAAGTGTTTCAAGTTAAAAAGTACTTTAACTTATTTTAGGAGGATAGTTAATCCTCATTAAAATTCAACAACATTATTTTGAGTAAAGTATATATATATCTCCTGGCAAAATAGCTTAAAGTAAAGCTAAAAATATATTTTCCTTGTATATATATGTGATTTGAAGTACTAAATCATTTTGAAAAGGTTTTCAAGGAAAATATAAAGGGTAGTTAACCCTAAGAAAATGATTCGGACGGTTAGGCCATTTTGGTTCGAACAGTTAGTCCATTTTTATTCGGACAGTTAGTCCAGTTTGCGGGCAGTCAGCCAGTTTTATGGACAATTAGTCCATTTTAGCACAACAAACCTTACTATTGTTTTTCGGATAGATTTTTTGTTACCATAACGGACCTTGCTAATTATGTTATGGGCAGATAGCTTACATATTACCTATTTTACGGACAGATAGTCCATTTATTAGCATAAAGGATGCTGCTATTTTTATATAATCAGTTGATTAACCAGTTTGGTTGTAGGAAAGGATTTGTAAAATATATGTTTTGAAAAGGATATTAGTGAGGGGAAACCCGTTCCACTAGGCGGCGTGGTCTCACTTAATATTAATAAACTGAGATGTAACAGAATGATTCACACCAAGCTTTATGTCTGACTCGAAGTTTTTGTTTCCCCTTAAACTCTCGGGTGCTCAAAATTGATTTGAGTAGGCCTAGGGTTAAGGTTTTCAGGCTTTTGTCTTTTGGCAAATAAAGCTTCCAGAGATGAGAAGGTGGGTGACAGATAGCTAATTAGGATTTGCAGTTTCATTCTGTTTTAATTCCGCTGTGTATATTAAGTCAGATGTGACTATATTTCTCTGTTCAACCAAGGGTGCATCGTCATATGTTGCTCTTGGAGTAGTTTTGTTATGATTATAATTGATCTTTACCTGGGAGACGGACATGGGATTATGTAGTTTGAAAATGAATTTGTTTGAAATCTAATCAGTGAATGTTACTTTTGGAAATTTGTGATTTTTTCCATATTCAAGTGCTTCTAATATTATGGATACCGTTAACATAGCCGTATTTTGTCACCTGAAGTTAATACTATAGATGACTGCAGCATCTGTAGTGCCTAGCTTTTAGCCCTAGATATAGGATGTTACAACTTGGTATCAGAGCATAGGTTTATGAAAAACTTTAACTAAAAATGCTTTTTAAAACATAATCCAAAAGAAGTAGAGTAAAGTTGGGGTATGGGATAACGCTATAGTAACGTACTTGTATTTGCTATATATAAGTATACACTTTATCTCTGGTCTCCTATCTTTGTTAGGGTATTTTTCTGTATCTCATGAGGTTTGAATATAGATATGGAAGGAAGAAGAGGAAGAGTTAACCCAGGAGGGGAAGGCACCGAGGGGAATGCCAGGCCTATTGTGAGAAAAGGTCAAGGTCAAGCACAAGCGGAGAATGCGGGTGTTGGAGTCCCACAAGTTGGAATGGAAGCTATGTATCATTTCTTCGTGAATACGGTGCAGGCAGGTGTTGCTGCTGGAGTTGTGAGATGAGGAGTTCTGGGAGCTCCAGTTGTCAACGACTATGCTAAGATGAGTGGGGACTACATTAAGCTTGGAGGGAAACCGTTTGTTGGAACGGAGGATGCCATTGAGGTAGAGAATTGGTTGTTGCACCGCAAAAGGATTTTTGCAGATTAGGGGCTTAATGATGAGTATAAGAGGAGGTTGACATCTAGACAGCTTCAAGGAGCTACTTTGTTCTAGTGGAATAACGCAATTGTAGGGGTGGATGAGGAGACTATGACCTGGGAAGATTTCAAGGGAAGATTCCAGTAGAGGTTCATGTCTGTAGTGGCACAATCAGCTATGATCAGAAAGATTGCTAAGTTAGATCAGCGAGAGGTGACTGTTCTGGAGTATGCTAGGAGGTTCAAGGAGTTAGCTAGATATGGGTATGCTTAAGTGGATATAGTCATGAAGAGGAACGAGAAGTTTATCAGGGGGTTGAAACCCGAGTTAGAAAGGGCTACGTTACCTCATATTAGAGATCCTTCTGATTTTGTAGTGGAGATGGCCTTAAGGCATGAGGAGTTGCTTGATTCTCTAGAGAAGAGTAAGGCTAAAGAAGTCCAGGTTGGGCAGGGTCAGAAGAGGAAGCACTTTCCTAATAAAGGTGCTCAAAAGGGTGGAGCAGCTAAGAAATGGAAGTCTGAGGTTGTCTGTTTCAAGTGCAACAAGAAGGGGCAATTTGCCAATGAGTGTCGTGCTGGGAAGGCAAAGGATGTGGCTGGGAGGAAGAATGTCAGGTGCTACAACTATGACCAGATAGGCAACTATAAGAGCCAGTGCAAGGAGCCCGCTAAGGATGAAAGGGAAAAGTGTTTGCATTGGAGCATGCTGCTTCAAAGCCAACAGCTCAGGAAAAAAGGAAGGCAGTTTTGGGAGGTACGCTTCAGATTCACAGTATGTCTATTAGCGTTCTATTTGATATTGGTGCATCGCATTCTTTTATATCTAGATGTTTGATAGATAAGCTTAACCTAGAACCCATATATTTAGTAACTTCATTATGGGTTGCGAATCCAATAGGAGGGTATGCAACTCTAGGGTTGAGGTATGACCAGTTAGAGTTTGACTTGTTACATCACGCTTTTGTTTGTAGTTTGCATGTGTTTGATTTTGTGGGGTTCAGAATTATTCTTGGTATGGATTGGATAAGTGTGTACGATGCTAGGATATTTTGCTAGGATAGGAAAATATCGCTTAGACACCCAAATTGTAGTGACGGGATTATTTATACCATAAAAGGTTCTTGCGGTGAGATGTATGCCTTGTTGGCTGCTATGGAGTCGAAAGATGAGTTGAGTCGAGTTTTCTTGGTTAGATAATTTGTAGATGTGTTTGATCCTGTAGTTAGATTTCCTCCGAAACGAGCCATTGAGTTTAGGATTGATTTGGTTCCGGGAGCAGAACCATTGAGTAGGCCGCCAAGCAGGATGACCCCTTCAAAGATGAGGGAGTTGAAGGTGAAGTTGGTGGATTTAGAAGGCAAGAGTTTTATCAAGACGAGTAGTTTGCCTTGGGGAGCAGCTGCAGTGTTTGCGGAGAAGCCGGATGGATTGTTGAGGCTTTGAATCGATTATCGTAAGTTGAATGAGAGTTAACAATTCACTCTTCCCACAATGATTTAGATTGAAGAAAGCATATTTAATTTAAATTAAAAAATCGAATCAAACCTTTCGTTTTGATTGAATCCTAACATATCGATTCAAGTTTGGTTTAGTATGCTTTCGAAACCATATTCTCCTTTTCGACCAACTCGAAACCCATTGTTTTTAACTGAGATTTTATCATCATTTTATACAAACATTGTTGTAACTTCCTAAAGTCCTTTCATTTATATTGATTTTACTCAAACCCAGACTTTTTGACCCAATTGGCATATTGGGTTTCGACGACATTCATATTCTTATAGTAAAACAAAGTTCATGGGTTTCGACATTATTGAAAAGTTTATTTGTCCTGTTTGTTTAGCGTATATTTATATTCAAATTATTTGTGTTCCTTGGAATTTTAACATTGTCGTTGGGTGTTTGTAGGTGTTCCCATTCCATTTACCCTTTCGACTCTATTGGAAGCTCAACAAATTGCATTCCTTAAAATGACCTTAACATTCTTTCAAGGATATGAAACTTCATATTCTGGTTGATATTTGAAATGTTGTAATAGATTTCGACATCCTTGAGAAATGTTGATTATATAACAAATTATAACTTTTTACTGAAATGATTTCACCTAGCAGGACCATGGGCGTGAAAAAGATCTCCTAGAAACCAGAAAAAGATACAGTACCAGTGATGGAATCTTCTCTAAAGAAGATTGAAGCTATTTTTAAACATTCCTTAATATCCTCTCAAGATGAGGTGAACACCATCCTAAATGACTTTGGCATCAATGGGTTAGAAGCTATTCCCCCTAGTGATAGTGACACCATTCAAAATCCTCCTGAAGGATACTTTGCCTATACTACCAACCATATTTTGGCACGGTGGCTTGCAGCCTTTCTCGAATTTCTTGTCCAAATTCTAGACCCACATAGGCATTGCTCCCATCCAACTATCTCCCAATATATGTACATACCTACTTTCTTCGGAACTTATGGCTCTGGAATGAGGAATTCATTCGATAAATGCTGAAATTCTCAACTATTTGGTTCGTCTATTCAAAATCAGCAACCTAAATAACCAGATCTTCAGAGCTAACCCCCCAGAAAACTAATCTCTGAGGGGGTAAACAAATTTAGAGATTGGGAGACGTGATTCTTCTTCGTCAAATGCCTTCTCAACATTAGTGGAATCTTTTCTTCTCATCGTAAGTTGATCATAATCTTTTTCTTTATTCAGTTACTTTCCTCTGCTAACCTACGCTTCTTTATCAGGTCCTTCCATTAAACAACTGAATGAAGAAGATAAGAAAACTGTAAAGCCGTTGATTGCCACCTCAAGTAGCATCGGGAGTAGGCTTACTCTATTGAATCCCTCAAACCTTCTAAAGCATTTTCTTCTTTCGCTAGCCAAAGAATCCTTAGTTAACCTCCCCTGGTTCCACATACTTCCCGGAGCAAACGCTTCATATCTTTGGGTGATCCTAGGAACTTCTCCCATATGTCTCCTATTTGCCCTATTCTCTCTGGTAAACTTAGACATAGTTTTCGCAGTTTGTTGTTGTGTTACTTCTGAAATTATTTTACTGACTTGTATTCTTTTGAATTTTGAGCAACTTCTCCTCAGGTTGAACCAATCACAAATGATCCAGTTCTCTCAACTTCCACCTATCGTATGTCATCCTTGACTCAGGCCATCTCTAAGTCAAGGATGGCTACTAAAAGAAAATTGGGCAAGCTGGCTGTTGCGGGCCCATCCCTCAAAAAGGCTAAGATTGTTGAAGTTCCATATTCTCCACCACCAGAAGAGGGTGAGACTGTTGATATGGGTAAAACTTTAGAGAGTCCTATTTTTGAAGCTTCACTCGATCGATCCATGATGACTCCCTTAAAGGATGATCCCCTGTCTCACATCGTCGTTTCGTGCTCCGCTCATGTCATTGAGAAGATGCAAAAAGACTTGAGAGCTTCAACTCCTTCTCAGGAGTTGAACCCTTCTAGACCCACCTCTCCTATGCCTTCAAGTGATTTTGATAGACAGTTCAATCTACCTTGAACTCTTCATCCTTTGATTCTATTCACCCGCCTTCTTCCGTTCCTGACTCGACAGGTCACTGACCGTCCCTAACAGAACAACAACCTTTGGTACGTTTCACATTATTTATCCTTCTAATTATTGTTTATCTCTGAATGCTGACTTGCATAATAATTTTACTTTTATATTTCTAAAAGATGGCTCTCGCTTCAAGAAAACGCGTCAAAATCTTCTACTGAGACCTCCGGGCTTCAAGAGAAAATCTGGACTTTGAAAGGCCAGATCACTTCCCTGTCTACCGACAAAGATAATGCTACGAAGGAACATGAAAGAATGAGAGCCTCGCTCGCTTAGGAAAATTCCATCGTTTTTGAAGAGAGGAAATCAAAATAACTTCTAACTGATGAAAATAAGGGTTTGAAAATGGCCTTAAAAGAAGTTGAAGATGAGAAAGCTCAAATGGTGATTAAACAATTTCTCTCATGAAAAAATTGAAGAAAAATGAAAGTTCTCTAATGTTGGTTGTCTGTACTATCTTTGATGCTAAGAAATGGTTGTCACAATTTCTGAATACTTCCCTCGATGACATCATTGTAAACTCTTATAAAGACGCCCTAATGCTTGCCTATGCCGACAACATTGAAAAATACCCAGATTTGAGCTTTCTTTTACTCAACCCAGCTCTTGTCAATAGATTTATGGACAAAATCAAAGAAATGGAGTAAGAGTTGAAGTTCCTGAGAGAGAGGAGATTAATGCCTCTAAAATCTTATCTTTCGAAGTCCCTTCTATTGAGGTAGACTCAGATTCTCGTGAAGAAGGCAACGAAGATGAAGCCACTGTTGAAGAAGCCGATAATGGTGATGATGATGGGAATGACAATGATGATGATGATGATGATGATGATGATAACGAGGATAGAGGCCAGGGTTCAGGTGGCGATGGAGGCGGTCGCACCGATGTTTATGAAAAAGATGGTGATGACATCACCGGGGCTTCAAAAAAGGTCAACCTCGATCCAAGTATCCGTGAAGCAAGCCCACCTGAACCCCAAGAGCCTTCTGACCTTCAAGAAGGGACTGCGAACATCAATGTTGAAGAGCAAAAAGAGAAAAAGCAGGTCTCTCAATCTAAAGTTCCCATTTCTTAGGTATGGAATTCCTTGTCTAAATGGCTTTCACTTCGAAGATAATAATAGTTAGCATCTTTTATTTTAGATAAGGAGGAAGTCCATCACCTTTATAAGACCAAACTTGAAAGAAACAAGCAGAATTAAATAGCTTATACAGAGAGTTAGATAAGCAGTTAAAAGAACACAATACCTTCTCCAACAAGTATCATAGACTTAACAGAAGTGCGGCAGTGTTAGCGTCTTTCAATCGAGAACTGCCCCATGACTAAGGAGGGCACGCCTTCGATATGATAAACTTTTGGAAGTGAATCTGGAATTGATTACGCTCTTTTGGATATTGGTCGAAGAGAGTGACATCCTTGTAGACTTCATATACAAAGCCTATTGCAGACATTCAATTGTAAATTTTTCATACTTAGGTGATTTTAGTGGGGATCTACTTAGGCGTTTACACAAGAGATATTTGGATGAATTTAGGTCTGATCCACATCTGGGAGCCTGCTGGAATTTACCACGAGTCAAATCGATTCCCCATGAGTTGCCTTCTGAAAAACTTAAATATTATAAGGATAAATTTGTTTCAGAGTTAATAAAAAGGCCAATTTTGTATAAACTGGATGAACACTTATAATTTTTTACTAATATCAATTTGTAAATTTCTTGTTCAAGCTTTCTTTTATACTTAATTGCATTTTATTACGTTATCATAGAATAAATGTTTCCCAAGCAACCTTGTTTCTAGAGATTATTTAAGCAAATATGTTAAACTAAGGAGAGATTATCTAGAGAAGGCTTCACTTTTGAAATCTTCAAAATTAGCCATACAATACTTTCTTAGAGACTTGCAGAGACTTTATATGGAACATCCTTGCCTTCGTTTCAATTTCCTCGGCGAGGACAATGAAAAACTTCTTAAGGAAATTCGAACATATCACACCAGATTAATACGTGGTCGTGACAGCTCTTCTACCAGGGAATGGGATTATAGTATATATCCTCCGGTTATTACTCCGGAAGGATTCAATGCTCCTTTTGATTCAACAGTTATTCTTTCAGCTAATTCCTTGAGTAAAGTAAGAAACGCGGTTTCTCAACTTTAAGAGTGAAACAAGTGTCCAATGAAATAGTACTTTTTGTTTCATTTTTACTCAAGTTGTAATCCTTTATTGTTATAATAAAAGAGATTGATTATTCGAGTCTTGAGTTTGTTTTCTTTTTGTTTGCTCAAATAGGAGTTACAGTTGTCTACAACGCCACTCTCGTTAGATATAACATCTGGCTTTATCAGTATTAGAGATAGGTTGTTAGAAGATATTGAAAAGCGGAAGCTCCTTAATGATCCATTGTCTGCTCGTTTCAAAGGCACCACTGAAGCGCTAGAATGGCATAGGAGATTTTTGCTTAGAAGATGATTGTTAGAGGCCTTAACAATCGGATTACGAGTTTTAAAGCGGACATCAAGAACAAAGACGAAAAAATTTCTCAACTAAAGCATCAAGTTAAATCAAACCCCTCAGTTGATTTTGATCAAGATATGTCTAGGCTCCTTCAACAGATAAGCAATTTAAAGATAAAATTAAAAGACAATCAAGCCCAGTGTAAATCGCTAGAGTTTATCATGGGGGACAACATTCAAAATATCAATTTTCCAATTTCTCCGATTGCCTCGTCTATCATGAAATCAACAAGGTCCTCATCTTTGGCTATTCAAAAATTTCCAGCTACGTCTAACCCTCCGCCTAGCTTAGTTAAGAGCATAGTAGGAAAATGGTGTAGAAAGGTTAAATTCGAAATGATGAGATATGTTGACGACCAACAGAAAGTGAGATACTCACAACGCATAAATGAGTATACAGTTAGGATTTAGAAACTTGAACATGATAAATATCTTCTTCGAAAGCACATTGCAAATTAAAAAAGGCAAAAAAAACCCTCAATAGTGCCAATAAAGCTTTTAAATATTCTTTGAAGGCTAGCATTGATTTTAATGATGATATCGACGAAATAAGGAAGAAGGAAAAGAAGCTTAAAGAAATCTTTCGTATAGCACTTCAACATATTATTGATCCTTTGATTGCTAAAAATCTAAATAAGACTATTCAGGACTTGTAAAAGATACTCTTGTGTTGTATACTTGTAAAAAAATTTGTAAATCGTGTAAATTATGTAAATATCACTGGGTTTGTAGTCCTTTCTTATAGTATTATTTCTGAATCTGCTTTTTGACAACTTGGACTATAGTTTTTGTATTCGCTGATAAATTTAGTCTTCCTTTCTGATCTTAATTCCTTGAAATATAGGAGGTAAATAGTATTCTTTATTGTTAACTTTAAATCTATATAAAAGTTTATCTACATTTTTAGCGGAGGTTAACATATCATTATGTAAATGTTATCCCACCTTTTGGCAAGGCCGTGATACCAGGTACTTAACTGGAAACCGAAGAAAGTCCATCCCGAAGATCGATCATATACGAGCTTACTATGGATATCGATGAATTTTGTCCAAGTCCGGATCAAGCTACAATTGACAAGACATGATAAGCGAAGATATGATAGCCAATGCTCCAAATTTCAAGTCAAGCGGCGTTCGTATGCTCGAGATATGATCGATGCAAGTTAGGGAGGTCAATTCGTTCGTACCCATCATTTCGAATCGTTCGAAGTCATGACCCATCCTTTCGCATCTGTCGATTTCGTATCCATCAGCAGATAGGCTCACTTCGTATCCATCAGCTACAACATGGAGGTTTACTTTGTATCCATCCAAAGGCGGCGTCCTTCGAATCGACCTTGTTCGTATCCATCATGTTCGAATCGTTCCGAGATGGCCTCATTCGTATCGATCAGTTTAAATCCATAAGTGAATGCGTCCACTTCGTATCGATCGGCAACTCTCTTGTTCTAGTCCATTAAACAGTGGTGCTTCACATCGATCGATCGTACAATTCGCACCCATCAAGTCCAGTTTCTTCGTAACCATCGATAAGGTCCTGTTCGTATCCTCCATGTCATAGCTATTCGAATCAATCGAGCTATCACTGTTCGCATCCATCCGGGCCCTTCAGCTTCGTATCGATCAACTGGAGTCGATCCCCATCGATACGAACAAAACCATACAAACAGTACTTTCCATTCACTTTCCATCGATACGAACAGAGTTGTTTCCATCGATGTGAATTAAGTCGTTTCCGTCGCTGTGAACGAGGCAACGTCCTTCGATACAAACAAGGTGCAAATAACGGAATGACTCGATCTATGCGACACGAAAAGTGGATCGATCTAATGTGTGCACGCCACGTCAACCTGCAAGCACGTGCCAGGATCGATGCAAATAGATTGATACGAAGGCATCGATTCGAATGCAACAGCCCACCGAAGAACTCCAATTTGAATCAATCATAACTTGCAATCCACAAGTCCAAACGCTATGAAATTTTCACAGGAGCTTATGTATGAGCTAAGGAATGTTCATGCCAAGTTTCAACTCGATTAGGTCAGATCCTGATCGATACGAAATCCATTCGTATCGATCACGGATCGGGCCGAAACTTCATGGGATCGATTGCATGGTCCCACCCATGTGCTAGAAGAAGTCTCCCGAGATCTGGGCATGATATTTGCATCCTACGCCTATAAATAAAGCCCCAGGGCCTACACAAAAAGGATCTTTTGGCTCTTTGACGTCCAGACTCTGTTGGAAACACTTCTGCGCTTCAAGGCTGCTGCTGTACTCGAATTTCACTGTTATAATCCGTTGTAATCTGCTGTTATCCGCTGTAATCAGTTGTAATCACCAAGGAAACATCAATAAAGTCATCAATTTCAAAGGTGACGTAGGCAATACGCCGAACCACTCTAAATTCCTGTGTTTCTGTGCATTTTTATCATTTGTTTTTGAAGTTTTGTTAGGTAGTCCTCTTTTTCCATTTAATTTCTTCATTTTTATCTCTTCAAACTCTTCCGAAGAGTGTTGTTCCCAATTTTGGTACAAACACTTTGGTGCTTTCACTGAGAAAAACCTAGTTTTTCTCCTACTCTTTGGATCTGCTATCGATACTGGATTGCATAAATCCAAAAAGAAGATCCAGATCTCAAGCCTTAAAGCCCTTCCATCCTATTCAGATTTGCATCAGATCTAGGAAAGGACTTCATCAATTCATCATGATGAGCACACGAACTGCTTCTACAGCTGCTGATCAGGAAGGACGGGATAGACAGAATCCTGTACAACTTCCTCTATCCTACCAGAATGCGCCGGACCATCGGATCCGACCGGACCTGTTACCAGGGAAGAATTCAAAATACTTATGTAAGAGCTAACTCAAAGTCGTCAGCAACTTACTCAGCAAGTCCGTGCTAAAGTGGAACTGACCAACCAGCTGCAGCGTCAACAGCGAAGGAGATCCAGGAGAGATTAAGCTTCCTACTCTTCCACCGAGAGTTCAGCCTCTTCCGATGATCATCACCGATCTACACTCCCACGGTTGGACGTAAGCTATACCCAGGCCACCGGACACCAACCTGCCCTAAATCTTGGACAACCCAGGGCTGGACCATCCACCAGCCATCGGACTGGACCCTCCTCTCGAGGGGGTACCGTTCCTTACCATGTCACAGTCAACCTCGCTACCACCACCACTACCGAACAAGGAGTTGATGCTAGAAATCAAGATGATCCGCATTGTCACCGATGAGAACACACTCCAGAACCGTATGTCCCTAAAAAGCTTGAACTAAGGAGGCGAAACATGGACCGTCGACCGCGTCCGGTCCAGCCTCGCATTGTGGAACCCGACCACACCTTGGCACAACATGCTCCAAATATCCAGATGCCGGATATACCGACGATGATTCATCAGATGATCCGTGAAAGTCAGGGTCTCGCTAATGACGATTGGGGGATTTCCCGGAGTCATACCCCTTTCACTGATGACGTATTATATGCTGAACCACCTCGGCAATTCAAGATGCCAACTTTGCTAGTCTATGAAGGAAGTTCTGATCCCAATCAACACATCCTGAAGTATGAATGGCTAATGAATGCTGCAAGAGCTGATGATGCAGTTAAATGCCGTAGTTTCCCCATTTCCCTAGGGGGCATTGCTACTATGTGGTTTACTCATTTGCCACCACGATCCATTTCTAGTTTTGACCAAATGGCCACCAAGTTTGTTGAACAATTCCGTATGCATGTAGCGAGACCTAAAGATGTTAATACTCTGTCTAGTGTCACTCAAGCTCCCGAAGAGATACTCAGACGTTACTTGGAGCGATTTCATGCTGTATGTGCAGAAATAAGTAATCCTAATGACAACTCTATTCTGATGGCATTAACTAAGGGGATTGATCCCGATTCCGAATTCGGAAATTTGTTAGCTGGGAAACCACCTACGTCATTGGACCGTTACTATTCCATGGCAGCCCAATTCTTGAGGAGGGAGGATGCGAAACAGTCTAGGAAGCAGGATGGTGTAAGGCCTAGCATGGAAGGAATTCAAAGTAACATTGCAGTTAAACAATCTGGGGAGAGTTCCGGAAAAGTTCAGTTGAATATACAAAACAAACAAAACCAGCAGAGGGACAGTGAAAATCAAGGTAAAAAACGAGATCAAAATCGTGGTCCACGATGTAGAGCTCCCATGTTCGACAATTATACTCCATTGAATACGTCGCTGGAAAATGTGTATTTGCAGACCTGCAATACCATGCAGTACAAGAAACCTGCTCCGAAGCCGTCAACGGAAAGACAAATCCAAACAGGGAAGTTTTGCAGATTCGATGAAAGTTATGGCCATAATACAAACGAGTGTCATCATTTACAAGATCTCATTGAAAAGCTAATACGTGAACGGAAGTTGGATCAGTTTGTGCGGGTGCCGCAGTTAGGAGGTGCGGGCCCATCGAATTAGAATCGTGCACCAAACCAGGAAAGGCAGGAGGAACCCGCTCGTACCGGCGGGAGGTTAGTGATAAAAACTGTTTGTGGTGGTCCTCATCCGGCAGACCGAAGTTGAAAGGAAATGGAGTCGTATGCCAGCTCTATTAGGCATGCAGACTTCGAGTGTTGTAGTAGTTTTGATGAAGGGGCTCCGGCCAAACAACAGAAGATGATGACTAATGACATCGTATTCCGAAACAGAGATGCTGATAAAGTCAAAGCCCCCACTATCGATCCACTGGTTATCTCAGCTCAAGTATGTTGAGTCAAGATTTTTATAGAGTTTTGATTTCTGACAAAGGGATAAGCCGTGATCGACAAAAAGAAGTTATTCATTGTTTTAAAGAGACACAAAGAGCTCCATACATTAGAGGTTGATTATTTGGTATGTTAGAGTGTTATTTATGTTAAAATCTATCCTCAAATAATCTCATACCTTCAATCTTTGAATATAAATGTATATATGTATGAGTGCACATTAACTGTGCAGTCTGGGCTAAACCGGTCGACCGGTTTAAAACAAGGCGGTCGACCGTTTCTGCCCAGAATGCACAGATAACGTGCACAAGTGTACATAACGTATATATATTCAAATTCCTGTCTACTGGTCCATTTTTGACCTGTCGACCGTTTTCAAACAGAGAGCAACCTTTCGTATAGACACTTCCTTTTCTTCAACGGTTGCTTCTCTTTCTCTTCACCAATGATCATGACCTTTGTTTGTATCTTTTCACAAAGGGTTACAACTGTTTATTTCTTATATAAACATCATGAAATCATTATTCCAGATAATAATAACCAATTCTATTATTCTAATCTCTATTCTATTGATCTCTGTCTTGAGCTCTAAAACATTTCAATTGCTTATTGAATCATTGAAATCATTTCATATCTTTTGATTCAAAAAGTAATATACTTCCTTCAATCTTCACAAACATCATTCACATATTTTGAGGATAAGATTATAGGAAGGGTGTACTACAAGTGACAAATCCGTGTTATCAAGAGCACAAGTTGTCAACGACAATTGTATTTGTTTTTGTTGAAGTCCTCGGTGTTGTAAGAGGCACAAAATCCCGTTCGGCTGTTCGGGTGTTGTAAACCTGTTCCTCCGGGTGAAGCGAGGTAGTTGGTTGTGAAAATCCAGATAGGAGTCTGGGACTGGACGTAGGACGGGAGGTCCGAACCAGTATAAAAATCCCTGGTGTGATTTTTACAGTTTACTACATTTACTATTCTATATCTGTGAACTGCTATATAGTTAGTTTATTGAATATTTACTTGTAAAGCAATTGTAAATAACATTCCGCATATATTAGTCCATATTACACGATCCGTAATTAGTGTGCACAAGTGTACACACTTTCAAAGTAGGTCCAGCCTGGATGAAAAGGATTTTGGTTGATAGTGGAAGCTCAGTGAATATTCTGTTTAAACGAGCTTATGATCAGATGAGGATGGAGGCTAAAGATCTAAGCCTTGCCAATCTCGAATCCATGGTTTCAATGGGAGCTCTACTATATGAATCCACAGTTTATGGGTTTCATAGCGTTTGAAAAACGCTATAACAGGCTACCATAGCGTTTCAGAGAACGCCGTGAAACCACAAGCTATGGTAGACCGGCAACATTACATAGCAGAAAGGAAAACGCTATAATATCTAATAGCGTTTACAAAAGGTCATAGCGTTTGCAACCTACAATAGCGTTTTTTCTCTGTTATTAAACTTAAACTCTATAGGGAATTATAATCCTTCATTTAACTTCTATAGCATTTTTGAGCACATTTTATAACGTTTCATCAAACCATGTTATAGCGTTACAATGTTTTCCGATAGCATTTCTTGTCATGCTTGCATAGTGTTTTTATTTTCTACTATAGCGTTTTTGATTCTATTATAGCGTTTTTGGTGGAAAAATCTTACATCTCATATAGAGTTGCGATAGCGTTTGATGAATCAATAGCGTTTTTCAAACGCTATTCTATATAATATTAATTTTCAGCATTTGTTTCAATTTTCATTTTATTATATTACATATATATATATATATATATGCACACAGATAGATATATGTATACACATTACACACACAGATATATATATATATATATTAAAATGTGGATCCCAAAAATAACAGATCGAGAAGATGATAACAACTATATGTAACAATGATAACGTTGCAGCGAATTCTAATTTGGAAACACACAATCAAACCAGTGGAAAAGTTTCAAATAATTCTGCTAATATTTCAAATACTACAAGACATAGTCGCATGATAATAGTTCAAAATAGTCTAACAAATGAACACAAATACTACAAGACATGGTCACATGATAATAGCTCAAAATAGTCTAACAAATGGACACAAATACTCAGTTATGGAGACGATGATACAGAAATGGCTGCTACAGAAGATTCTTGCAAGGATCTAAACATTGTTCCAGGTTGCTTCAGTGTTAACCAAGTTCCTGCATTAAATGACAAAGTAGACAAAGTATAAAATTGCTGAAGATGTTGATTTAGTTACCAAAGAGCTTAGAGGTAAAATCACTAGACAGCCAGGACCTATTCCTGGAATTAATACCAAGATCACCTCTTTTCTTTTTAAATACACACACAATATGCATGTTAGGATTGTTAGCATTTTCGCTAACCACTGCCATACTTTTCAAAACTGCTGTCAACTGAATATTGCATTAGCCACTGCCTCTTCTACATTCAAACACACTGCCACCTTCTGAACTGACACTCACCACCACTACTACCACTGTCTCCACTTACACTTCACCTTCTTCCATCAACAAGATCAACTGCTATTGACAATCAACTTCCTCCCCCATTACATTGCACCAACCTCTTCCCTGTATCATCAAGTTGTACACCTGCAACTTCATACACAACCACCACAATACTGTCATCTCAACCATCCATGCCGACAACTACTATCCTACTACTCACAAACTTCACCGCTTCTTACCTACAGCTTAACCACCATCTCCCTCTCAAAACCACCAACAACATCATCTCCAAAGACTGACCACTCGACTGCAAGACCATCACTACAACACTCAAAACTGCCTACATTTTAATTCAACTACTTCAACCAAATCTACCAGACAGCCCCGCCATTTCATCACTGATCCACAACTGCAAGTTCACCCAACCTTGCTAACTGTCCTCTGTCCACTTCCAACTCTACAACCAGAACTGCTCCTTACTTGTCTGCAGCCTTCCTAATCACTAATCAACTTACTTCTACACTTTCATAATCTGCAAACATCGATCAATACCATCACCATACTTCTACATTTTCATAATCACTGCCTCACTGTTACAACTGCAGCATTCAACCTTGCTCACTGCCTCTTCCCACAAACATTTCTCAACTTACCACTGCAAATCTCCAACTTAACTCCCACTAATCAACTTCCAAATCCAAACCAACTACTTCATCATCCCATATTTCATCAACACTGCAACCACACTGCTGCCTCCAAAATACTTCATCCCATACAAACTTGTCATAATCACCCTATTTTCCATACAACTTGCATACCAATTACTGCAAACCACCCACCAAACCAACAAAACCGCCATTCTCCAAAAAACAAAACTTCATTGTGCATTGTAATGAAGTTGAAGTTTTTATGAAAAATACACATTTCACATTTCTTTTTTACATTTCACATTCTCATTCTAAATAACTCACAACCTCGCCTCTATTTCTTCCCCTGACTACATCCAAGCACAGTCCACCCAGCCTGCAAAAACTGCCACACCATCGCCAATAGTCATCCTCTTGCATCACAAAACTTCTCCCACCTTGCTTCATCATAGTGCACGATACAGTGCATGAAACTGCTGCACCATCCCACTGCATCATTTCTCCATAGCTACAGCAACTCAAATACCATCACATTGCTTCACTTAGTTTACAACAACTCCATAGCTACAACAACTCAAAAAAGTCAGTACTTTACTGCTGAAACATCCCTACCTCTGCCCCGACGACCATCACAGCCAATCGCCTTCATACTCCTCACTGCACAACATAGCAACCGCCAATCTCAACTATGCACATCAAGTTCGACAATCCTCCAGAGAACTGTTGCCTGGCCACTTCACTTCATCCTCCTTCAATACTTCACTACATTAAATTCGACAATCCAGACATCACAACACAACCATCATCCACATGCATCCCATTTCAACACTTCTGCAACTGCAACTGTCACAAATAGTCACCCCTCTGCTGTGCAAAAATAGTAGAACTACCATCACCCTGACTGTGCAATCTACCACCACTATCCAAAACTGTGACCACATCAGTGCAACATCACCACTCTGCCATCCACAAACAACCAGTGACCATCAACTCTGTGCAATACTCTTTACTTCCCTGTTGCAATTTCATTTGCCCACCTCTGTTCACAACATATCCTCCAACATCCTATAACATCAATCTGCTATCATTCTTCACATTGATACACATATACCAGTCCTACCTTTCACGCTACCATCTTTACTATCATATCCTTCTACCAACCATCAACTTCCACAGTGCTTCAACACCAACCACAATTACAAAACCTCTCTGCGATAAACCAAGCCAAAATACTACCGACCCTACCATACATTTCAACAACCCTCCACTTCAGACACATCAGAAAACTACCAGAGCACTACCTTAACCAGAGCACCCTGATGTTCATCTACCACAGCCATCAAATACACCTCCCGCAACTTCATTTACACACCTCCTACAATAACTTCAAATACACATTCAATCAACCTTCCACATTCCACATTTGCATAAAAACTTCAACTTCATTACATTGCACAAACCATATATACCCGCCTGCCTCATCACACACAAACCAAACAGTGCTACACTTCTGACCACTTCCCACTGCAAACCACCCAGAACATCAAACTTCACATATTCGTATATTTACATATTCGTATATCTGACCACAGTGCTACACTTTGATAAGAACCAAAATATGCATATCAAACGAAAAACATAAAATGACTTTTATGCATGATGTATTATTCGTATATTTACCTAGAGTGCAGTTGTGAAGCTTTCTTTTCTTCTGATCAGTCATCAAACTTTAACAATGGTTACCTATATAAAAGAAAACCGTATAATGTCAAGAATTAAATCATACAATTAAATATGAATACATTTTGAAATTTTGTATATATGTATGAAAAAATTATACTTACTAGAACTTGATTCTATCACAACTTTTGAGGTTGGCCATGCCACTGTAGAGCCTACAGCATCTTCAATGCAGACAAGATCAGAAGATGGTCTCCACAGAACTGCATCGGGAACTGTAGCATTCACTACCCAAACTTTAACTGCGTCTCTTCCAAGTTGAACAAAATGGACCATTTCATTTGGATCGGTTGAAGCCACAACCCCTTCGGCAACTATTGTTGTTGTTCCACCAACATCAATCAGCCTGCATTTGCTTTTGGGGGCTGGCCTTCCACTCTATCAAACAAGAAAAAGAAAAGTGATGGTTTTAATATATATATATATATATATATATATATTAATAAATTTGATAACAAGTTGCTATAATTATGTTTAAACATATTACCGTATGAGATGTTACGTTGCCACTATTAGAAACAAATGATGGTGCTTTAGCTTTCTCGACAACTACTTTTGATTTTGGCCAAGAAACTTTATTACCAACGGCATCTCCAACATATATCATATTATTTCTTGGTTTCCATAAAAAGGCCTTGGGGTTGTTTGGATTATCAATAGAAACTACCATAGCTTATGGTCCAATAGGAACGCCATTCACAAGCTGGTTTGGATCGCTAGAGTACAAGCGTCCTTCAGCAACTACTTCTTCACCTCCAACCCAATCATATAGCTTGCATGAAGGCTCTGTTCTACTACTTTTAGTCTATTCCAAAAAAATATGTACTTATGAAATTAATAGTTGTATTTTGAAATAAAAATTATAAATAAAATGATATTTAATTTACCGTGTTGTCGATTTGATCTAGCTTATGCAAAATAACTTTATCGCCAGGCCATGCTACTAACATACCGGCAGCCTCTCCAATATGTATCTTATGAAACACGGCTCTCCATAAAAAAGAATTCAATTTCCTTGGAAACTCAATCAAAACTATCTTTGCATTTGGTCCTAGAGGAATTCTATGTACAAGCTCATTTGGATCACTTGACATGACTCTTCCTTCAGCAACTATTTCATCGGTTCCGCTCCAATCCAATAAATCACATTTATCAAATGTATTTCCATTGCTCTGCAATTAATTAGAAGCGCCTTAAGTTAAATACTATATTAAAATTAATTTTTAGATAATATCACAATGATAATGTATTTGATGTTTAATAGCAAAGTATCATATGCACACATATGCAAACATGAAATTATGCATATGCTAATATTCGATGTTTATCCGAGGCATTGATTCTTCTCTTTGACATGCAGTAACCTAAAAAATCAAGTGCGGACGATGGATTAAAAAACCATATGAAAAAAAAATCGAACAATATCTCTAATATTACCACACAAGTAGAATAACAAGTAAAGATTGATATGTTATATACCAGATTTTTCTTTAGCATGCGAACCTCCTCTTCCAATTGTGAAATTCTATCATCTTTAGCTTGTGAGAGCAAGAACTTGGTATAGTTTGCACCTCTTCCCATTGCTCGTAGTCGTCTAGGTTTATCCTGACCCAACACTTGGGAGACAGCATCTTCTCTCAAAGAACTGTTGGTTGAGTTTGATTCACTTTCAATTTTTTAACCTTTTCCTACAAAAGTTAACGTTATTCACATATAAGTAATAGATAGAATGCCAATAACGGATAGAAAGACAATACTATACAATTTTTATCAATATTGCAGTGTCTTACAATAGTCTCTAGAACATATGTATTAACTGCTTCGCCATTCTTTCGAGTGCGGGATTTAATCCAAATTTGACTTCTAGGAATGGAGATGTGGCCACCACTCTCCTGTTTCTATGTTAAGAATGATAGATAAAGTGAATGCGGTTGTATTAAATACATAATCATAATATGTTACACAAATTAAACTAGTTGTTCTTTCTCACCATATCTTCCGCTAATCGAGCCATTCCTTTGCGACTTACTGTATGTGGCACTTGAAAACTTCTAATAGCTTTGAATAGATCACTTCGTGCCTAAGATGAAAAGATATAATACACTGAATAATTATAATTATTACGTAATACAATTGAATTTGGTATTTTTTTACCTTAAACTTTGATTCTGTTTTCTTTCTTAGAAAATCCCTCCAGTCCTTCATATTTTCGACATTACCAGGTTTGAGCTTAATTCTTTCCTCCTTGTTCTTCGCTTCCAGTATTTGCCTAACGACCTGCTTTTTGAAGCCCTCCATATGCATCCCATTTGCTGAAAAATAGGCGCTTTCTTCCACTCCTCATCCAGTTTAAATCTAGCCTGCAAAATGCAAAACGATTGGTAATCAGTACATTTTATATATACATTGAATGATAGTAATATTAATATCATTAAACACATTCAAACAATAATCTGTATCATTATATTACAACATGTTTAATGTATACAGTAAAACTTGCAAATCAGTTCACCCGATCCATAATCTAAAACTATGGGTACTATTTTCTATTTCTTCTTCAGATTATTTTGCATTGCCTTGGCCCTTGCCTTACAGATTAATCGATATATTTCTCCCACAAATTGTTAAATTATGGGTCTTCATCACATTTTCTAGGTCAAGATTTAGAGCTCATGAAGAGTAGTTGGCAAGAATATTATAGTAAAAGATGTAGTTTTAAAAATTGGAACTTAGACTTTCTAAAGTTTGGTTTAAAAGAAAAAGTCGAATATTAGTGCCTCACCTTTATGCTCTAGCAAATTCTAAATAGCATTTTTTAGAAGTATGAAAACTCATATCTGAAATTATGGGAAAGAGTACAATTAGAGTATGGGAAAATAAAATAGTAAGATAAATATCATGAACTAAATTGACTTAATGCAACATTACTTGTTGTAAAAGTTGTTTTTTTTTTAAATTTTTGGCTTGTGTTAATGAGTAAGCATATCATGAAATCGTTCATGTTTTTTATTGATCATTTGTAGTATAAAAATAACAATTATATTTAAATCCTATAAATCAGATGTAATGACAAATGATTGTAATTGTATGCATGCCACTATTCAACACATCTAGGATTATTTTGTCTGTCAAGTCATCATGGTTTACATTATATACTTGATTTTTCAATTTATAAACCTGAGTTAAATATATGTTGGACTAAAAAATATAATGGCACTGAAACAGTTGGATGCATATTAAGCATAATGGGGTTCGGTTTTACCACATTTCTACCAGTTCATATAAAATTTACTGATGACTTGTATATGAATATCAAATTTAAGAATCAATTTAAGAATGGATATCAAATTTAAGAATCATATAAACTTGCTTATCAATTTAAGAATGGATATTTGATTTAAATTTTATTATTTTCCATCTCTTGACTGTGGGTTTATGATGGGAGATAACTTGTATATGAATATCAAATGATTCATGCAACTGTTCAGTTTTAATAAGCAGTACTTAGTATAGTGATACCTGAATGGATCTCCACAACACATGTTTTAAATCATCGCCAATATTCCGCCAATCCTCAATCGTGAATGGAACATGCTCCCGTACGAGCGGTCCTAAGTACGAAGATAGTTTTATAGAACCTTCTCCTATTGGTGCAATATTGTCATTAAATTCAACGTTAATCCGAGACACACGATCCGAAGGAAGTCTTTTCATTCTAGTTTGGCCTCTAGCTTTTTTCTTTTGAATCGTACTTTCATCTGTGTGTTGAATATCAGTCTCATTTTCCATCGCATCATTTCCAATTTCAAATTCGTTTTCAATATTTTCTTCAACTTGCATCATATTGTCTGTACATGCTTCAATTCCATGCTCATTGGTTTCTAAATTGACTTCATGTTGCTCATTAGTTTCTAAATTTGCTTCATGTTGCTCATTGGTTTCTAAATTTGGTTTTGGTTGCTCGTTGGATTCAATATTTGCTTCTTTTGGTTCCTTGGCTTGTTTTTGTTTGCGAGTAATCTTCCTCTTCTTTGCCATATCCTGTAGTTAGTACAAAGATATCATTTTTCTTTGAATTTTGACTATAAATCAAGCAAGAAAAAGAATTTGCATTGGTTAACAACAGAATGTTATCTTTTCCTATTTAATACATACAATATGCATAGTTCACTTATTCACAATATGTATTAATGAATTATTGTTTGATACAGTATTCATACAACCTGCAGTATCCATGTTTGCAACAATATTCCCTTTTTGGGTTTCTTACTATAAAATACGTTTTCTTCTTCAATACTTGATAATGTTTAATGAATTTTTTTTTAAAACAAACAATGTTCGAAACAATTTCTTTTGAAAACATCACCTAAAACTAACTAGATTGAGAGGTAAAGGTTTTTGAAGTTGAGCATATCAGTTTTCTCAAATAACAGAGCAGAACAAAAAATGAAGTATAGGCTTTTTTTTGGGGTTTTACAGTTTATACAACATGATATACATTCATATATGAGCATAAACACTACTAGCATATGGACACTTGACAAATCATAGGTTTTATTTAAAACTGCAAGTATATAGATGCATCAGGCTTCTAGTAAGTAAAGAAAGAAAATTAGTTTTACTCACAGCTTTGAAAAGAAAACACCCTGCCTTTCTTTTTTGTTTTTGATCTACTGGCAACCTTTAATTCCTACAGAGTTTTAATGGCAGCTTGTTTCTTTTTTTTTCTTTGTTTGTTTTGCAAGCTGGAATGTATACATTGTCAAGCTGGAATTATGTCCCCTAGTAAACATATATACTTCATACACACACACACACACACACATATATATATATATATATAGATTGTTATAACTATTTTATCAGCTACAAAGAGTTTGGTCATTGAATAACTGTTAACTCAATGGTTATATCTAGAGCTAAAGATGTGGCTTTGCCTCTTATGAAAGTGACACACATGAAATCTGTTCTGATTCTCTAGCTTCTTCATTTGGAAGAAAAAAATTCTATCTCAATGTATATATTTTTTAGCATCCTTATTGTCAAATAAAATTTAATTAATGGTCTTAAGATGTCTGTCTCAATGGATAAGAAAAACTATTGTAAGTTTTGCAAATTATGACATCCTTTACATGAAATAGCTCGATAAAATATTTCAATAATAATTATTGATAATTAAAAGGAAACCGAGGAAAGAAATCAAAATATGCTCCAGTCTTTCTTTCTTAGTTTGTTAGATTTATGATTAATTGATGGTCAGATTTACATGACACGGCTTCTTAATAGTGGCTAATCGTTTTATATGTAGAAAATTCATAGTTCTATGCGGGTAAAGACATTAAAGAAAAAGCAAATGACATAGTAACTAGGACAATGGAAACAAACAACTTGGATGTTGTTGTAAGAAGACAAACTATGACAAATGAAACCATGCTTTAAACATTCAATTAGGCAGTAAAACATTCATGCAACAAAATACAAGAATATGCATTTTTGTAATGTGTGAGTTAAGCTTTAAACAAGCAAGTTCTTAAACAAGTGTTGGAAAAAACAACAAAAAAAGGAAGATTTATAAGGAATATATAAGGACACATTTCTTGGCAATCTTCCTCAACAAAAAAAGGAAGATTTATAAGGAAAATATAAGGACACATTTCAAGACTACTCAAGTATGCCTTCACAATCTTCTCTTACAAAAGAAACATCCTCAACTCATCAACATCCATATTGATTTCTTGGCAATCTTCCCCAACATGGCTTACTTCCTTAAAGGAGTCGTGGATCTCTAAATCGTCAAAAACTCTCGAAGGTGCTTTCATTACCACATACCAATTAGAAGAATCATTTTCTGTTGAATAAAAAATTTGCTTTGCTTGAGATGCAAGTATATATGGATCTTTTGTAAATGAAGCTTGACTTTGATGTAAATTGACAAGCGTAAATCCATCTTCAACCTTCACACCATTTCTTATGTTTGCCCAATCACACTTAAAGATCGGAACATAAAAAATGTTATAGTCCAGCAAAATTATATCGGTAAGTATCCCATAATAACTGACAACATCGACCACTTGAGAAACATCTTTTGCGCTTGCCCTACACATGGTTGTTGCATCATTAGTCGCTCCACTATTTTTAGTTTCTCTGCCAACATCTTTTGTGTGAAAACGTTGTCCATTAATGATGTATCTTGTGTAGGACAAAGCATCGTTCTTTGGACCATAAGCAATCCATTTTAACATGTCGTCGTGATCTTTGGAGCTAACAGATACCTATAAAAAATAATTTCATTTAATTAAAATATTCTTTATACGGTTTTAAGTTAATTAGTAACATTTAAGAATTCAATTGACCTTTTTTTTAATCCAATTAGAGAACGTAGCTATATGATTTTTCCAAAGTAACGTTGCATTTCTTTCCATGCGCTTGTCTGAATTTTGTAACTCCTCCAAATGCAAACTAGCGTATAACAAGAGATGTTATGTTATATTTAAAATTACAAACAATCAAACAATGAAAAAGAGGGAATATGCACTTACTCTAAAAATGGCTCTACCACGGTCATATTCATTAGCACAGCCAAATGAGCAGATTCTTTCTCATTTGAAGACAATGTGATTGTCTTATGTGCTGATATTGGACGTCCTTCAAGTATTACATTACTTTGGTAATCTTCATTTCTAACTTCTTTCTTCTGTGATTTTGTTAAAAATTCACCAAAGAATCTCATGCATTCTTCTGCAAGATAAGATTCTGCAATACACCCCTCAGGACGAGCATGATTTCTTACATAATCCTTTAGTGTCTTCATGTATCTTTCAAAGGGGTACATCCAACGAAAATGGACTGGCCCACACAATCGTGCTTCTCTTGCAAGATGAATTGTCAAGTGTATCATTATGTCAAAAAAAGAAGGTGGAAAGTATTTTTCAAGCTCGCACAAAGTTACAATAACCTCGTCGTCAAGTTGATTTAATTTCTCTCTATCGATAACACGTTGACATAATTTATTAAATGATGAACAGAAATGAGTTATTGTTTTCCTTGGCTTCTTTAGAAGCAATCCTCTGATTAAAACGGGTAATAATTGTTGCATTAAAAAATGATAATCATAAGACTTCAAGCCACTAATTTTGCAGTCCTCTAATGATACGCAACCTTTAAAATTTGAACAATAACCATCAGGTCCTCTAAAATCATACAACCTTTTGCAAAATGTTTTTTTCTCTCCTTTTGATAATGTATATGGAGCTGGCGGAAGATATGTCTTCTTCCCGTGGGGTTGTGTATGAAGACCATGTCGAATTCCCCAATCCTCCAAATCCTTTCTAGAGTTAACTCCATCTTTTGATTTCTTGTCATGCAACATTGTGCCTAGTAGACTTTCTCCAACATTTTTCTCGACATGCATTAATCTACATTATGACGTATTGTAAGATCCTATAAAAATCAATAATGGAACAATTTAGTTGTATGATTCCATAATGTTAGTCTAATAGAATAAAATAAAACGTATGCACTAACCTCCCAATATGGCAACTGAAAAAAGATGGACTTTTTTTCCACCTTAATAGCTCCATTCTCACGGGATCTTTATCCTCATCATCTTCATTTTTCTTGCTATGCTCAATTCTTCTTTTATTTCCTATTTTATTTGCTCATTCAATTTTTTACCTTTTCTGTTATTCTTTTTTTGGTTCTTCTTTGCATTTCCAAAATTATTCGGAAAATCTTTTAAAATGATAGAAATTTTTCTCCCAGTTAGAATCCTAGGTCTACACCCTTCCTCCACGGTGTTATCAAACAAGGCCTTCTGTTTTCTCAAAGGGTTTGAAGGAGATAGAAATCTTCTATGGCCCATATAGACGGTCCTTCTACTGTGGTTTAGCCATCGATGATGAGTGTTGACACCACATAATGGACAAGCCTTTTTACCTTTTACACAACATCCAGCAAGATTACCATATGCCGGAAAGTCATTTATTGTCCAAAGCAAAATTGCTTTCATATTAAAGATTGATTGACTATATGCATCATAAACCTCAACTCCGATATTCCATAAATGACATAAATCTTCTACCAATGGCGCTAAAAATACATCAATGTCATTTCCTGGTTGCTTCGGACCAGGAATTAACAATGTTAACATAATATTATCTTTCTTCATGCACAACATAGGCGAAAGATTATATGTCACGAGCATTACAGGCCAACAACTATATTTGGAGCTTAACATAGAAAATGGATTGAAGCCATCTGTTGCAAGGCCAAGCCTAAGATTGCGTGGATCTGCTGAAAATGATTTGAATTTCTCATCCACTACATTCCATGTTATAGAATCTACCGGATGTCGCATTTTTCCATCGGTGCTTTTGTTATTGAAATGCCACCGTAAATCTTCCGCCATCCTTTTGGATCTAAACATTCTCCTAAACCTCAGAATTATTGGAAAATAACGCAACAGTTTAACTGGAATGCCATGCATAATCTCCTTTGTCCGTTGATTTACTTTCCACCTCGAAAATCCACATTTTGGACAATTATTCAAATCTTTATATTCATTCCTAAAAAGACAACAGTCGTTCTCACATGCATGAATCTTCTCGAAACCCATGTCAAATATTTTAAGGAATTTCTTCAATTCATATAACGACTTGGGAAGTACGTTATTTTTTGGCAACAACAATTGCTGCACATTTAGAAGCTTATCGAAACCATTATCAGACAATCCAGTCTCACATTTAAGATTATACAAGGCAAAGATAGCAGATAACTTTGTTTGATCCTTGCAACCAGGATACAATGGGGTCTCTTCATCTTCCAAATTTTTGTGTAATTCATCCTCTCGTCTCTGTGCATCATCTTCACTTTTATCATCATCAAAGAAAGTATGATTAATAAAATCTTCGTCTTCATAGATAATGGCTTTAAGCAAATCATACGCATCACCCGGCTTTGTATTTTTGCTTTTATTTATTCGCTCGCCGTGATTGTACCACTCACCGTCCATGTACTTAGGATCCATTCCTCTTATAATCAAATGCTCAACAATAACTTCTCCATGAAGACGGGTAAGATTTCTGCAATCTACACAAGGGCATAAAATTTTTTCCGCATTTTTCAGCTTTAGCTTTGCATCGTTTACAAAATTCCAAGCTGTTTGCTCGTATTCTTTAGTGGTTCTACAATAATAATAAAAAACAAATAATAACCTTAGATATTAAAATATGTTTTAAATTCAATATTATACTTAAGTACCATATAATTTCCTGTTTAGACGTACCCAGTCTTTATCCATCATTTCTTGTCTTTTCAAATGGAAAAAAGTATCAGATTTACGAATAGTAAATCGCTCTTGACACATATTCATTCATTCTTTATATAACAAAAATTGCTTCCACTAGCAAAAACAGCAATTACTAGAACAGTAGCATCGTTACTCATGTTTTGGAAGATGCAACTAATGACGTCAAACAATATATACACAAGTTTTCCATATTTGTATCTCAAATTTTATAAATGGGTAATCTATTTATTCCGAAAATAAAGCAACTAGGGGAAGATATAATTGAAATGATAAACATTTATAAGACATCAAAAACAGTAAGCTGAAGTGAAAAAGGTAGTATACACTCACTGTTTCTTTTTTCTTTTTCTTTTTTCCAACATGGCATATTACTAAATTTAAGAAAAAAATAAGCAAAATCGAAATAACAATTAGAAAAAATATTTGCATTTAGAACTATCGTATAATTCAATTTAGTTGAATGCAGAAATAGTTTAAGTGCATTCACTGAAAATTAAACAACAAAGGTAAACGCAATATTGGTCACCCTAGTCTTCCTAAATGGGAGAGAATTTGCCATCTCACAAAGTATCTAGTGAAATTTTCAGGATATATCATTGCAGGTCATGTCAATATCACAAAAAATGCATACAAACAAAACCTATGTACTCTAGAGTAAACATGGGCAAAACACTTAGATGCAACAACGTTTTTCTGGAGCAAAAACAAAATGTGAATTTCGGGAAAACTCTACATCAGTTAATTTAAATATCTGAGGTTAAAGGAAAACTGAAGCCTAACTGACATGTAGAAGTTTATTAGCAAAATGAAACATCTACAGGTTGTATTTATGTATTGTTACCATCCTGCTGAAACTATGTAACCCAAAAAAGAATAGAATTCATATGGAAAACTTGAGTACTATAAGGTGCATGGATACAAATATACAACAATGTCAGAACAATATACAACATTAGCACCAAACTGTTTCCAAAAAATTTGTCATTACAACGGCGCTATTTTGTAGCACCGGAGTAATGTCTATGCATTACCCCTCTCCTGATACTTGGCTTGCGCCATTAACAATAATTTTTTCAACTTATACAACAATGTCACCAATCATTAATACATTGCATGAAACTGGCATTAGTCATGAGTGAACCGATGCCTGAATCGTTTAGTGATGTGAATAAAAAGTATGTGTTTTAAGCTGAAAATCGTCCCATTACTGATTTAATGCAAATTATTGTACAACACCCAAACACTTTGATTGTGTGTTAACTCATTGTGCTGCAAATATTTGTTATTACAACATGACAACCGGCATCAGTATAGGTAAGGTTTGTTTTCTTTACTTAGAGAAGTTTTAATGTCATCATTTTCAAACCTCTGTAGTCTTCTGACAATGGAAAATTTGAGATACTAATTTAAAGATTTGGCTTGTTTAAACAACAAATTTAGATACTAATTTAAAGCAGCTATAAAAAATAGTAATTGGCGATTGTTTTGCCAGGTAAAGCAATTTGTTTTTCTCCTCTATATCACTTATTATCAAAAAACAGTTGATATACATTTAAAATAAATTTGTCAATAATCATGTTACTTCTAGTTTATTCCTAACTTGTTTTCAATTATTTTACCTTTTAGGAAAGTCATTTTTATCCATGACAAAACAGGTGCAGGTATCGTTTTCAAGTTCAACGTGCTATTAGTTTTTTGTTTGTTTTTTGAAGGTTACTCAGTAACTTCAGGTATACAAAAGGAAAACAATATGAAAATACTATGTAGATAAGTATGATTTTTATTTTTATTTTTTTGAATTGAAAAAGAAATTTTAAGTACGAGCTTGTTTAGTACAAGCTTGAGAAGCAAAAGTTTATGGAATGGGCAGTTATGCAAATTGGTTCAAAGTGTCTGAAAGGTGGTAAAGTTGAGTATAATGCATTTTATTAAAGCACTGAAATGCAATGAAGATTAAATGCATTATCTGCAGTTCTTTGTTTTTATATCTCTTGTCTTGTAACACTTCCTTGATGGCTAGTATTTCTGAAGTCTCAAACCACTTAGCCCGAACAAGTTCAAATTTAAATATCGTACAAAAATATATGGAATGACGTCAACTTGGTTTAAAGAATAAAGATGTTAATGTGATCAGTGTTGAGAATAAGTTTAGTTTACTTGAAACACGACACCAAATGAACCACTTCCAACTACACAAGTTTTGCCATATATAAGACAGTCTGCCATCAATCAAAAACCAAAAATAGGATTAGGGAAAAAATGATTTAGAAAGTTAAAATTGTATTTAATAATGCAAGTTATCATTTTTGTTTAATCTGATGAACTGTGTTAAACCGGTATTGACATTAACAATCTATGTATTTTGACCTTATAGTTGTGCTTACTTAAACTTAAATATGTACATATAATTTCAGTTGGTACTTACTCTTTAACGGTTAGTAATCATTCAAAAAAATAAACTAAGTTCAACCTTTCCTCACAGTTTAAGTTCAGCCTTATAAAATAATCTTCAACGATCATCAAAGTCGTCTAATCATAATTCAGTTAGATTAAATTTCCTCTAGATTAAATTTCCTCATGACTTGATGCTATGTAGTAATAAGATAATTCAACCACAATATTAAACTGAAAATATAATGCACGAAGTAAATAAGTACCACATCAAGTGTAGGTTTGATTTGCTGTCTATTTAGGCAACATTCATCATCCAACATACTCCACACAACACTCATCACAAAATTCTTCATTTTTTTCTAGTTACTCTAATACGGAATATTGTTTTTTCACAAATTTCTCAACTTAAAAATCAAAACCATTACTGTTAGTAATTTAAATTATGGAAATCAATACCATAATCAATACCTTAACTTCAAGATATGAACAATCTGTAGAACCTTGTTTGGTCAATTCCTAGCGTCTACCTAAATTACTACATATACGATCGAACGAGCAACGAAAAAAATATTAATAAATGTTGCGGTACCTCTCACGGCAGTTCAAATAGAAGAGGCGCAGATTTAGGGCTCCGGGCAGAGGCTAGCGATTCCAGACAGAGTTTAAGGGTTCCAAACAGAAGCTGCGTTTAGGGATCGGGTGTTGGCGACAAAGGCTAGCGATTCGCAATTCAGAAGTTGACAGTTGACGACAGAGGCTAGCGATTCGCACAAAATTTGGGGATAGATTGTTGAAGGAGGAAATGATTCATTTGGAGATATCGACAGAGGCTATGCAAATTTGGAGATTGTGTTTTCTGAAGGAGGCAGCAACGAAGCAAATAGGGTTCTTTTTTTTCCCGTACGAAATAATTCATTTCCCGCGTTTTCGAATAGCGTTGAGCATACATACCAATTTATCTCAGCGTTAGAAACCATAATTTGCATAGCGTTGAAAGGAGCAAATGCGGAAACACTATGTATTAGTGCTATTAAAAGCCCTTATTTTTGTGGTGAGGTGGCGATGGAGGCGGTCGCACCGATGTTTACGAAAAAGATGGTGATGACATCACCGGGGCTTCAAAAAAGGTCAACCTCGATCCAAGTATCCGTGAAGCAAGCCCACCTGAACCCCAAGAGCCTTCTGACCTTCAAGAAGGGACTGCGAACATCAACGTTGAAGAGCAAAAAGAGAAAAAGCAGGTCTCTCAATCTAAAGTTCCCACTTCTCAGGTATGGAATTCCTTGTCTAAATGGCTTTCACTCCGAAGATAATAATAGTTAGCATCTTTTATTTTAGATAAGGAGGAAGTCCATCACCTATAAGACCAAACTTGAAAGAAACAAGCAGAATTAAATAGCTTATACAGAGAGTTAGATAAGCAGTTAAAAGAACACAATACCTTCTCTGACAAGTATCGTAGACTTAACAGAAGTGCGGCAGTGTTAGCGTCTTTCAATCGAGAACTGCCCCATGACTAAGGAGGGCACGCCTTCGATATGATAAACTTTTGGAAGTGAATCTGGAATTGATTACGCTCTTTTGGATATTGGTCGAAGAGAGTGACATCCTTGTAGACTTCATATACAAAGCCTATTGCAGACATTCAATTGTAAATTTTTCATACTTAGGTGATTTTAGTGGGGATCTACTTAGGCATTTACACAAGAGATATTTGGATGAATTTAGGTCTGATCCACATCTGGGAGCCTGCTGGAATTTACCATGAGTCAAATCGATTCCCCATGAGTTGCCTTCTGAAAAACTTAAATATTATAAGGATAAATTTGTTTCAGAGTTAATAAAAAGGCCAATTTTGTATAAACTGGATGAACACTTATAATTTTGTACTAATATCAATTTGTAAATTTCTTGTTCAAGCTTCCTTTTATACTTAATGGCATTTTATTACGTTATCATAGAATAATTGTTTCCCAGGCAACCTTGTTTCAAGAGATTATTTAAGCAAATATGTTAAACTAAGGAGAGATTATCTAGAGAAGGCTTCACTTTTGAAATCTTCAAAATTAGCCATACACTACTTTCTTAGAGACTTGCAGAGACTTTATATGGAACATCCTCGCCTTCGTTTCAATTTCCTCGGCGAGGACAACGAAAAACTTCTTAAGGAAATTCGAACATATCACACCAGATTAATATGTGGTCGTGACAGCTCTCCTACCAGGGAATGGGATTATAGTATATATCCTCCGGTTATTACTCCGAAAGGATTCAATGCTCCTTTTGATTCAACAGTTATTCTTTCAGCTAATTCCTTGAGTAAAGCAAGAAATGAGGTTTCTCAACTTTAAGTGTGAAACAAGTGTCCAATGAAATAGTACTCTTTGTTTCATTTTTACTCAAGTTGTAATCCTTTATTGTTATAATAAAAGAGATTGATTATTCGAGTCTTGAGTTTGTTTTCTTTTTGTTTGCTCAAATAGGAGTTACAGTTGTCTACAACGCCACTCTCGTTAAATACAACATCTGGCTTTATCAGTATTAGAGATAGGTTGTTAGAAGATATTGAAAAGCGGAAGCTCCTTAATGATCCATTGTCTGCTCGTTTCAAAGGCACCATTGAAGTGCTAGAATGGCATAGGAGATTTTTGCTTCAGAAGATGATTGTTAGAGGCCTTAACAATCGGATTACGAGTTTTAAAGCGGACATCAAGAACAAAGATGAAAAAATTTCTCAACTAAAGCATCAAGTTAAATCAAACCCCTCGGTTGATTTTGATCAAGATATGTCTAGGCTCCTTCAACAGATAAGAAATTTAAAGATAAAATTAAAAGACAATCAAGCCCAGTGTAAATCGCTGGAGTTTATCATGGGGGACAACATTCAAAATATCAATTTTCCAATTTCTTCGATTGCCTCGTCTACCATGAAATCAACAAGGTCCTCATCTTTGGCTATTCAAAAATTTCCAGCTACGTCTAACCCTCCGCCTAGCTTAGTTAAGAGCATAGTAGGAAAATGGTGTAGAAAGGTTAAATTCGAAATGATGAGATATGTTGACGACCAACAGAAAGTGAGATACTCACAACGCATAAATGAGTATACAGTTAGGATTTAGAAACTTGAACATGATAAATATCTTCTTCGAAAGCACATTGCAAATTAAGAAAGGAAAAAAAACCCTCAATGGTGCCAATAAAGCTTTTAACTATGCTTTGAAGGCTAGCATTGATTTTAATGATGATATCGACGAAATAAGGAAGAAGGTAAAGAAGCTTAAAGAAATCTTTCGTATAGCACTTCAACATATTGTTGATCCTTTGATTGCTAAAAATCTAAATAAGACTATTCAGGACTTGTAAAAGATACTCTTGTGTTGTATACTTGTAAGTAATTTTGTAAATCGTGTAAATTATGTAAATATCACTGGGTTTGTAGTCCTTTCTTATAGTATTGTTTCTAAATCTGCTTTTTGACAACTTGGACTATAGTTTTTGTATTTGCTGATCCATTTAGTCTTCCTTTCTGATCTTAATTCCTTGAAATATAGGAGGTAAATAGTATTCTTTATTGTTAACTTTAAATCTATATAAAAGTTTATCTACATTATTAGCGGAGGTTAACATATCATTATGTAAATGTTATCCCACCTTTTGGCAAGGCCGTGATACTAGGAACTTAACTGGAAACCGAAGATAGTCCATCCCGAAGATCGATCATATACGAGCTTACTATGGATATCGATGAATTTTGTCCAAGTCCGGATCGAGCTACAATTGACAAGACATGACAAGCGAAGATATGATAGCCAACGTTCCAAATTTCAAGTCAAGCGGGGTTCGTATGCTCGAGATATGATCGATGCAAGTTAGGGAGGTCAATTCGTTCGTACCCATCATTTCGAATCGTTCGAAGTCACGACCCATCCTTTCGCATCTGTCGATTTCGTATCCATCAGCAGATAGGCTCACTTCGTATCCATCAGCTACAACATGGAGGTTTACTTTGTATCCATCCAAAGGCGGCGTCCTTCGAATCGACCTTGTTCGTATCCATCATGTTCGAATCGATCCGAGATGGCCTCATTCGTATTGATCAGTTTAAATCCATAAGTGAATGCCTCCACTTCGTATCGATCGGCAACTCTCTTGTTCGAATCCATCGAACAGTGGTGCTTCACATCGATCGATCGTACAATTCGCACCCATCAAGTCCAGTTGCTTCGTAACCATCGATAAGGTCCTATTCGTTTCCTCCATGTCATAGCTATTCGAATCAATTGAGCTATCACTATTCGCATCCATCCGGGCCCTTCAGCTTCGTATCGATCAACTGGAGTCGATCCCCATCGATACGAACAAAACCATACGAACAAAACCATACGAACAGTACTTTCCATTCACTTTCCATCGATACGAACAGAGTTGTTTCCATCGATGCGAATTAAGTCGTTTCCGTCGCTGTGAACGAGGCAACGTCCTTCGATACGAACAAGGTGCAAATAACGGAATGACTCGATCTATGCGACACGAAAAGTGGATCGATCCGGTGTGCGCGCGCCACGTCAACCTGCAAGCACGTGCTAGGATCGATGCAAATAGATCTATACGAAGGCATCGATTCGAACGCAACCGCCCACCGAAGAACTCCAATTTGAATCAATCATAACTTGCAATCCACAAGTCCAAACGCTATGAAATTTTCACAGGAGCTTATGTATGAGCTAAGGAATGTTCATGCCAAGTTTCAACTCGATTAGGTCAGATCCTGATCGATACGAAATCCATTCGTATCGATCACGGATCGGGCCGAAACTTCATGGGATCGATTGCGTGGGCCCACCCATGTGCTAGAAGAAGTCTACCGAGATCTGGGCATGATATTTGTATCCTACGCCTATAAATAGAGCCCCAGGGCCTACACAAAAAGGATCTTTTGGCTCTTTGACGTCCAGACTCTGTCGGAAACACTTCTGCGCTTCAAGGCTACTGCTGTACTCGAATTTTACTGTTATAATCCGTTGTAATCTGCTGTTATCCGCTGTAATCAGTTGTAATCACCAAGGAAACATCAATAAAGTCATCAATTTCAAAGGTGACGTAGGCAATACGCCGAACCACTCTAAATTCCTGTGTTTCTGCGCATTTTTATCATTTGTTTTTGAAGTTTTTGTTAGGTAATACTCTTTTTCCATTTAATTTCTTCATTTTTATCTCTTCAAACTCTTCCGTAGAGTGTTGTGCCGAATTTTAGTACAAACACTTTGGTGCTTTCACTGAGAAAAACCTAGTTTTTCTCCTGTTCTTTGGATCTACTATCGATACTGGATTGCATAAATCCAAAAAGAAGATCCGGATCTCAAGCCTTAAAGCCCTTCCATCCTATTCAGATTTGCATCAGATTTAGGAAAGGACTTCGTCAATTCATCATGATGAGCACACGAACTGCTTCTACAGCTGTTGATCAGGAAGGACGGGATAGACAGAATCCCGTACAACTTCCTCTATCCTACCAGAATGCTGTCGGACCATCGGATCCGACCGGACCTGTTACCAGGGAAGAATTCCAAATACTTATGTAAGAGCTAACTCAAAGTCCTCAGCAACTTACTCAGCAACTCTGTGCTAAAGTGGAACTGACCAACCAGCTGCAGCATCAACAACGAATGAGATCTAGGAGAGATTAAGCTTCCTACTCTTCCACCGAGAGTTCAGCCTCTTCCGATGATCATCAACGATCTACACTCCCACGGTTGGACGTAAGCTATACCCAAGCCACCGGACACCAACCTGCCCTAAATCTTGGACAACCCAGGGCTGGACCATCCACCAGCCATCGGACTGGACCCTCCTCCCGAGGGGGTACCGTTCCTTACCATGTCACAGGCAACCTCGCTACCACCACTACTACCGAACAAGGATTTGATGCTAGAAATCAAGCTGATCCGCATTGTCACCGATGAGAACACACTCCAGAACCATATGTCCCTAAAAATCTTGAACTAAGGAGGCGAGTCATGGACCGTCGACCGCGTCCGGTCCAACCTCGCATTGTGGAACCCGACCACACCTTGGCACAACATGCTCCAAATATCCAGATGCCGGATATACCGACGATGATTCATCAGATGATCCGTGAAAGTCAGGGTCTCGCTAATGACGATTGGGGGATTTCCCGGAGTCATACCCCTTTCACTAATGACGTATTATATGCTGAACCACCTCGGCAATTCAAGATGCCAACTTTGCCAGTCTATGAAGGAAGTTCTGATCCTAATCAACACATCCTGAAGTATGAATGGCTAATGAATGCTGCAAGAGCTGATGATGCAGTTAAATGCCGTAGTTTCCCCATTTCCTTGGGGGGGCATTGCTACTATGTGGTTTACTCGTTTGCCACCACGATCCATTTCTAAGTTCGACCAAATGGCCACCAAGTTTGTTGAACAATTCCGTATGCATGTAGCGAGACCTAAAGACGTTAATACTCTATCTAGTGTCACTCAAGCTCCCGGAGAGATACTCAGACGTTACTTGGAGCGATTTCATGCTGCGTGTGCAGAAATAAGTAATCCTAATGACAACTCTATTCTGATGGCATTAACTAAGGGGATTGATCCTGATTCCGAATTCGGAAATTGGTTAGCTGGGAAACCACCTACGTCATTGGACCGTTACTATTCCAAGGTAGCCCAATTCTTGAGGAGGGAGGATGCGAAACAGTCTAGGAAGCAGGATGGTGCAAGGCCTAGCATGGAAGGAATTCAAAGTAACATTGCAGTTAAACAATCTGGGGAGAGTTCCGGAAAAGTTCAGTTGAATATACAAAACAAACAAAACCAGCAGAGGGATAGTGAAAATCAAGGTAAAAAACGAGATCAAAATCGTGGTCCACGACGTAGAGCTCCCATGTTCGAAAATTATACTCTATTGAATACGTCGTTGGAAAATGTGTATTTGCAGACCTGCAATACCATGCAGTACAAGAAACCTGCTCCGAAGCCGTCCACGAAAAGACAAATCCAAACAGGGAAGTTTTGCAGATTCCATGAAAGTTATGGCCATAATACGAACGAGTGTCGTCATTTACAAGATCTCATTGAAAAGCTAATACGTGAACGGAAGTTGGATCAGTTTGTGCGGTCGCCGCAGTCAGGAGGTGCGGGCCCATCGAATCAGAATCGTGCACCAAACCAGGAAAGGCAGAAGGAACGCGCTCGTACCGGCGGGAGGTTAGTGATAAACACTGTTTGTGGTGGTCCTCATCCGGCAGACCGAATTTGAAAGGAAATGGAGTCGTATGCCAGCTCTATTAGGCATGCAGACTTCGAGTGTTGTAGTAGTTTTGATGAAGGGGCTCCGGCCAAACAACAGAAGATGATGACTAATGACATCGTATTCCGAAACAGAGATGCTGATAAAGTCAAAGCCCCACTATCGATCCACTGGTTATCTCAGCTCAAGTAGGTCCAACCTGGATGAAAAGGATTTTGGTTGACAGTGGAAGCTCAGTGAATATTCTGTTTAAACGAGCTTATGATCAGATGAGGATGGAGGCTAAAGATTTAAGCCTTGCCAATCTCGAATCCATGGTTTCAATGGGAGCTCTACTATACCCACTGGAGTAGTGGAACTACCAGTGGAGTTGGGGGTTGGAGAACGCCGGAGAGTCCGGATATTGCAGTTCGTTGTGTTGGACATAGACTTCCCTTATAATGCTTTTTTGGGTCGACCGGCCCTCGCTGAATTCAGGGCAGCTATTGCCCGTGGTGTTTGACTCTGAAGTTTTCCACTGATCATGGAGTGGGAGTCATTCAAGGAGATCAGGTTGTTGGGAGAGCCTATTACGTTGCCGAGCTGCGGGAGGCGCAGCGAAAGGAGAAAGGAAAGGGCGTAAAGGAATCTCTCTGCGTCTGTTTTGCTGATAATTGACAATTAATGCCTGAGCCTAGGCCTGGGCACCCCAGCCAATTCCAAAGGGATCTTGACCCAAGAAAAATTGAAGGTGAAGGAGAGTCTAAAGAAACTCAAGCTTCCCCGTCCGAACTGACGATCGATGTCCCAGTTGACGATGATGATGATTCAAAGATGATAAAGATTGGATCTCAGCTAAGCCAGCAGACTCAAGAGGAATTGGTTGAGTTTCTACGGGCGAATCATGACGTATTCTCTTGGACGCATTCGAATATGTGTGGGATCTTGCCGGACATCATGAGCCACACATTGAATATTGACCCGTGGTATGTCCCGGTCAAACAAAAAAGGCGCGGTATGGATCCAAAGAGATCTGCCACCCTTAAAGAAGAGGTAGAAAAGCTTAAAACGAATGGGTTCATTCGAGATGTGCTATATCCTGAATGGGTGTCGAATCACGTGCTTGTCCGAAAGTCAAACGGAAAATGGAGAACATGTGTCAATTACTCCGATCTGAATAAAGCGTGTCCTAAAGATAGTTTTCCACTTCCCAGAATTGATCAGCTCGTAGACTCAATAGCTGGGCACGAACTATTATCTTTCATGGACGCGTATTCTGGCTACAACCAGATACCTATGCACTTACCTGATCAGGAACATACCGGATTCATAACTAATATGGGACTTTATTGTTACAAGGTCATGCCATTCGGACTCAAAAATGCCGGTGCTACTTATCAACAATTGGTCAATCAGATGTTCATCAATCAGATTGAAAAGACCATGGAAGTATACGTAGACGATATGCTTGTGAAATCACGTTTTTCCACTGACTATATCAGAGATCTGGAATCGATGTTCAACATCCTCCGAAGGTACATGATGAAGCTCAACCCATTGACATGTCATTTTGGAGTCGCAATAAGAAATCTTGAAACCCCGAAAACTATAAAGTAAGTCCAGAGTCTTAACAGGAAAGTAGCAGCACTGAGCAGGTTCATTTCAAAGTCCACTGACAAATGCATTCCCTTCTTCGATCTGATCCGAAAAGGAAAATGAAACTTTGAATGGACCACGGAGTGTGAGAGCGCATTTCGAGCATTAATTCAGCATCTATCCACACTGCCTATTCTATCAAAACCTATTGATCATGAGAAGTTGTATGTTTACTTGGCGGTATCAGAAAACACAATCAGCGCTGCCATAGTTCGGGAAGAAGACCGGATACAGAAGCCAGTATATTACATCAACAAACGATTGACTGGAGCTGAAAGGAATTATCCGAAACTAGAGAAGTTGGCTTATTGTCTTGTTATTGCATCAAGGAATCTCCGTCCATATTTCCAGGCCAATCCTATTATTGTTTACACCGACCAGCCATTACGACTGGTCCTTACGTGGCCTGAGACGTCTAGTAGGTTGCTCAAGTGGAATATCGAACTGAGCCAGTTTGATATAACTTATACTCCGAGGCGAGCTATTCAAGGGCAAGTCCTAGCAGATTTCATAGCCGAATTTACTATCCCAAAGGACTTGCCCAAAACCTGTGAATCTCCTAAATACGTTTGGAAGCTGTACACGGATGGTGCATCAAATGACTGGTGCTCGAGCGCTGGGGTTGTACTTGAAACCCCCGAAGGCCGATCTATATGTTATACTTTAAAGTTCGATTTTCGTGCAACCAATAATGAAGCTGAATATGAAGCCCTCTTAGCTGGATTGAAACTTGCTAGAGATTTGAGAATTATTGCTTTGGAAATTTATTGCGATTCACAATTAGTTGTGTGTCAAGTTCGGGGAGAATATCAAGCGAGAGATCGAAGACTGGCTGCTTACTTAGCTCGGGTTCAAGAAACACTGAATCAGTTTGATTATTATGCCATTTATTGTATACCTCGAGAATGCAATCAGAAGGCCGATTCATTGGCAAAGTTAGCCAGCACTGGTGAAGCGCAGCAAATGGGACTCGTTCCTGTAGAGACGTTATCTTCCCCAAGTATTGACTGGGCGGAAACAGATTGGGTATCTGAAGTCGCTCCCGATAAGGAGTCGTGGATGACTCCATTCAGAAATTACCTTGAGCATGGAATCCTGCCGGAGCGCAGGAGTGAAAAAAGACAAGTCCTTTGGACGGCTTCACGATTCACCATCCAGAATGGAGTCATGTACAGAAAAGGGTACTATGTTCCTTTACTCCGGTGTATCGCTCACGATGAAATTAAACCAGTATTACGCGATGTGCATGAGGGGGAATGTGGCGATCACATCGGGGGGCAAGCACTTGCCAAGAAAGTACTTCGATACGAATACTTTTGGCCGACTGTAAATCGCAATGCGTCAGATTATGCCAAGAAATGTGATAAATGTCAAAAGCATGCTCGAATTCCTAGAGCCCCACCTACCGAGATAACTCAAATGGTCAGCCCATGGACGTTTGCAGTATGGGGCATCGACATCATTGGTTCTCTACCTCTGGCAAAAGCTGGTGCGAAGTACACCATCGTTGCAATTGATTACTTTACAAAGTGGGCTGAAGCTGAACCTCTTGCTACCATAACCATGAAAAATGTGATCAACTTTGTAGTCTGCAACATTATCTGTCGATTCGGTCTCCCACGCACCATTATCACTGATAACGGAACCCAATTCGACAGTGTTGAATTTAAGGATTTCTGCCAACGGTTTCGCATTTGAAAGAAATTCTCTGCAATTGCGCACCCTCAAGCGAATGGACAGGTCAAAGCAATCGATAAAGTTATAAAGTCAATTATGAAAAAACGACTGGAAAAGGCTGGGGGCAAATGGATCGATGAACTTCCTATGGCCTTATGGGCCTACCGTACAACCCACAAGTCCGCGATCGGTCACACTCCATTCTCTCTCTCTTATGGTTCAGATGCTGTTATTCCAGTCGAGCTGGAAGTGCCTTCTCATCGTGTGACATACTATGACTTGAAGACAAATTCTATATTACTTGCTGAATCTCTCGATTTACTGGATGAGAAACGTGAAGAGGTTGATTTGAGGGCAGCCGCATATCGAAGTCGAGTCGCTCGATTGTACAACGCCAAGGTCCGCCCGTGAACCTTTGAACTCGGTGATCTCATCCTCAAAAGAATCTATCCGGTTCCTTCGCATATGAAGCCAACAAGGGAAGGGCCGTATGTTATTGAACGAAAGCTCGGAGATGGCACATTCAAATTATCGACCGTCGACGGTCTTACTCTACCGAGAGCCTGGAACAGCGAGAGTCTTCGTCGCTACTACACATAACATGCACTGTTTATTCATTCAGTTTATTTTTCATTTGCAATTTGTTTCTGCATTCAAAATTAGAATTTGTAATAAGGCAACTGACTTTGCCATATTTTCTTATTTCAGCAATAAAATGCAATCTCTTCGAGCTAGAGCTGTGATTTACTTGAAATACTTCATATAATCATCACCATGCACAGAGAGCTAAGTTCCATCATACGGTGGGATTTATTCAAATAGGGAGTGACTGTGATGCAACCAGTCACTCGCTAAGTGAAACCCGAGCTCGGGGACAAGCCATCACACCACTGTCAAAGGAGGATTGATACACGACAATCCTTCACCCAACTCCAGATTCCCATAGTGCGAACTGGAGTATAAACTTACAAATACGTTTTCGAAGAGGGTGGATCCGTCCACCTAACGACTTCGCCCGTATCTAAACCAAGTTTGAGGAGAGTGGACCCGTCCACCTAACGACCTCACTTGTTAACTCAGGGTGGATGTGATCCGACCATTCACGATCCTGATACACCTTTCGTTCCCAGAGTGCGAGCGAAATCCAAAAGCATACAACAGATGTGACTGACCATTTGTTTACCAACACCGAATTCCCAGAGCATGAATCGGAGTATAAACATCAACTCCGGATTCCCAGAGTGCGAATTGGAGTATAAATATCAACTCCGAACTCCTACAGTGCGAGTCGGAGTATAAATGTCGACTCCAAGTCCCCAGAGCGCGGACGTATAATTAAAACTTAAATCGGCGTAACCGACCGCCAGTAAACAAATGTAAATCCCTAGAGTGCGGATATGATCATCGATAATCAAACAAGTGTGGTTGAACCACTCAATCTCCGCTCTCAAACATCCATTCAGTGGCACTAAACTCAACATGTTATAAGTGAGATGTAATCGCTAGCTGATGTCCTACAACTCATCTCCAAGACTGGGGGGCAGAACTTAAGTGTCGACCATTGACTGAAGCAGTGCGACATCAAAGTTCAACTCACTTCCCGATCGTGAATCGTGTCCGCAGTTTCCGGACCTGACAAATAAAAACAAACTTGATTCGGAAGCTGAAACTTCACAATTGCACCTCAAATATTGAAACACTTAAGTAAATACACAATAACTGAGAAGAAGCCAAAAAAAAGAGTTTCATTTCTACTGTCTGTGAAAGAAATTCATGTACAAGTTTATTCCAAAAAAATTCTACTAGCAGGGGCCGAACCCGCATCAATACACAGCTTACGAAAGGAAAACCAAAAATAAATCCCTATCTACTCAGAACGAACTAAAGAGGCCTATCTATTTCTTCTTCTCTCTCGGCTTCTTCCTCGGTGTAGACCCGCCAGAGCTGCCACTAACTTTCCTCTTTGAGCCTTTACCTTTCGGTGGTCGGTCTCCAGGCGGGGGAATGATGTCGACGTCCTCCTCCGAGCTCGAATGTATAGGGATGCTTCCTGTGGGCGGAGTTGGAGGAACATGATCAATTGTAGGAGGCGGAATGAACACACTAGTGTCAATAACTATACCACCAGGTGATATCATTCTAAGAGGAGTTGGACCAGGTGCCGCCATTCCACCTCCAAAACTACCACTATGAGCCGCTGCTTCCATTTCAGCATCAATTTCGGCCAATATTTCTTCTTCATGAATCGTTTGGGCCTCGCTAGGAGCATCAGTGGTTGGCATTGAAGAGCTTGTAGTGGGGTTCTTTCGCCTATAACAAATGGCAGGTCTGCAAAAGGATCGCTATGATGACCGAGAAGTTCCTCCATCAACTGTTCATCAAAAACTAGAGTGCACCCTTGCGTTCTGTTGGTCGATGCCGTGGTCGTTGTGGTGGCTTCAGTTATTATTGCCTCCTGCATATGATGTGATTCTTGAGTAACAGGAGGCACGACCGGTGCAGCATCAATCACTGGAAAAAAATAAGAAAATTGTGAGTACTTAATTCGAATGACGACTCCAACTTAAGATAGACATATAGGATGTTCAGAGTACCTTACTCAGGTTGGCTTGAAGATGGCTGAACAGCTTCAGCAACTTGCTCTATAGCCGGAGATATCTACGGCTGATCTGGATTGTAGGTGGGGACAACTTGGGGATCAACCGCAGGTTAGGGTTCAGGCTGGGTTGACACAAGAATTTCAAGACCTGCGTCGTGATGTTCAACCCCTGAGCCTTCTCCTACTTCCAAGTGCTGGGTGCCAAGCCTCTCCTTTTCGTGCAGAATCATCGACTCATGGAGAATCCTTCGTTTATCTTCACTCAGCAAATGATTCTCGAGCTCAAACTCGTCGACTGACTCACCCAGATGCACCGCCTTCTCCTCCTCAACCAATCAGCCCCAGGCATTGTGTAAATGTGTCGGGTAGTCATCGAGCTAGGCTAGGCCTCTGTACCTCAACATGTTAGCATTATAAACGATAAGGAGATCTTCAATATCGGCTTCTAGCCTGGACTCAACCGATTTCACCTCCTCCTCAACCTTAGTCTCCACCTCACGGACCTTAGCCACGGCCGCATCCCGTTCACCCCAAAGCAAAACAGCCTGTTCGCACGCCTCCTGGGCTGCGTTGTTCGCGTCGTCCCTTTCCTTGGCAATTTCGGAAAATTTGGCTTTAAGTTCGCCAAGTTCTCTCAAGGCAGCGTCCCTTTCGGCGGCGACTATAGTATTTCGGTGGCCCATCTCTTCCACCAAGGCAACATGTGTGTGCCTCAATCTCTCCATCGCCACATTCGCCTCATCAACTTTTTTGGTGGCCTCAATTTCAGATTTCCGAGAAGACTCGGCCTCGGTATTGAGCACTTGGATGATTCGAACCTTTTGAGCGAGTTCAGACTCCATCTTTTCAATCACTTTGGCTCGCTCAAAGGGAACCTTGGAAGGTTTTTCTACGGCCTTCACCCACTCTCTATATTGGGCGTAAATGTCATGAATGTAATCATGCATTGTGTTTTCCACCCCTGATGGAATTCTCTTTAAATGAGGTGGAAAGACGTAGCCGTCGAAGCATATGTTTAGGAACTCTTTCCTCCGCTGAGCGATTTTAATAGCCCCTTCCCCAGTGGGCTCAGTTATGACCTGATCTGCAATTATGGGGGCCATAGTTTCCACTCTCTAGTGATGAGTTTCAGGCCCAGAAATATGAGAAGACGGTCTGTGTCGCGGAGGCTCTGATGGATGTGAAAGGCAAACAAGAGGTGGTGAGGGGATTCTAGGAGGTGGAGAATGGGAACTAGATCGGTATCTATAGTCTCTATCCCTATCCCGCTCGTATCTTTCTTGATTGGAGTACCCGCGATCGCGGTCTCTATCCAAATCTCTTCTGCGGGACTCGTGGTAAGTGGAGGACTTTTGAGCCAAACGGAGGCTCTCTAACATCGTACTTGTAAGTGAGAAACGAAAGAAAAGTTAGTGATCTCTTGAATTGAACAATTTACGAACGGAAATCGTGTAGTGCCGTGAACTGTAAATATGTGCAACCCCCCGACCAACCGGAAATGTCGTCCGCACCTATAGCAAGCGACTCGCTTAGAGCAAGAGCACTGTCAAGCTCCTCCAACCCGATGTCATGTTGAAACGACACATAATCCGGAATCGAAATATCAGCAAGCCCTTTGAAAGGATTCTCTACTTGTGGGGGAGGAGCCTCCGAAATTTTAATTCCACGAATAGGAAAAGACACAACTACAGATTTCAATCTCATGGATTTAGAATGCTTATGAGAGCTCTGCCTTGCCTTTTCTCCTTTCTTTCGAGCCCTAAAAACCGCCAGAAGATCCGGCTATAAGTTCATCATCAGTAGGTGTTTTTTCTGAATCAACCCCTTCGGCTATAACGACATCAGGCATTTTGCGTTTCACCCGCTTCTTCGAGACTGCTCTCAGTGTTCCTTCAAGCCTTATGCTTTGATTTTGTTCAATCATTCCGACGATTCTCAAATTTCTGTCGGTTAGAACCGAATCAATGTCCCTCATTTCGCATGGAACTTCTTGAAGGACCCTTACTATCTCTTTGAAATACCCGCCTTCACGTCGTGAAATTGCGACTGTAAAAAGAAAAGAAGATGTCAGTTTATATCAACCACTATCATTTGGATAACTCTTGAAGAATACTGTAACACTTAAGTATGACTTGCCATCGGCTGGTAAATCCTGGGGGGCACCGGACGTAGAACCATTCTGTTTTAAAGTAACTTAGCCTCATCCAGGATCCGGTTACCACTTGGCAATTCCTGATCGCCTCCAAAAATGTAAAAGATGGACTATCTCCCCTACTCTTAAAGTAAAAAAGATATCTAATCTCAGTCGGCATTGGTGGTCGGAAGAGATGCTCCATGAATACGATAAATAGTCCATTCAGCAGAGCATATCCATTAGGGTGTAGCTAAGACGGGGCGATTCCAAGAAAAGATAGCACTTCCCTAATGTATTGGTTAAAGGGGGGAAGTGTTCCCACTACGCACGCATGTCTATTGAAAGCGGTAAACACTTCTGGGGGAGCGTGCGGTCTATCGCTTGGTCCCGGCAATAATATGTCATCAAACGACAAACCATGCCTCAGGCATATCCGTCCCAACATGTCTTTAGAAACATTTGACGGCACCGAATCTTGTGGATTTCCAATGAACCTAGCACCAGGCAGCTCGTCCGGAGCTGGATCTATAACTTCGATCGTGATAGCCGGAATCTCTAGGATGGAAGAAGATGAATCCTGAAGCTCTGGCTGTTGTGTACTTGTGGATTCCATAGCTAATCAACTTATTAGAAACCATCATTAGACAATAAAAACCCAAGTGTTTCCCAGTGTAAAGTGCGTGAATGTGTTGTGCAGTGCAATGCTGTAAATTACTTGACAAATTCTACAGAGTGTGAGAAAACATTCGAATGACGAGACTTCGAAATTCAACTGGAGTAACCGTCATCGCTGACCGTCACAACCGTACCATCGTGATTTTAGAGACCGATCTGAATTACAGTCTATTAAAATTGTGTTTAGTTACAAGTTCCATCGACGAGCTTCGAAGGGAAGTCAAATATGCAGTCCAACGATCAAGTCCAATTATGCCAAAGTGAAGCTCGTCAGAGTTAGGTGTTTAAATGCACAAGAGTTTTCAAGATCATCAAAGTTAAGCTCGTAGTCGATCACCAAAGTTTGAGTTCGCTACGGTCAATGAAGCTGTTCGTATCCATCAGAGATACATATTCGAATTCGTATCGATCACTTAAGCCACCTTTGTATCGATCCCCTGGCACGTAGTTCGTATCGATTGGAGACAGTAGAATTTGGAATGATAAAATGCAACCTCTTCGTATCGATCAGCAAGTCTGAGGCCTTCGAATCGATCATCTCGAGTCGATACAAAAGCTACATCGTCAGTCGATGCGAATACTTCCACTTCACCATTTCAAAGTCCTATTATCCAGATCTATTCGAACGACCCATTATCTCTCCAAAGATACGAGACAATTTTTTCAACCGATACGCAGATGTGTTCCATCAGAATCGATACGAACTCGTCCTTTATCCATCATTGATACAATGGCTCCCAGATTTCTTCTTTTCCAGATCGACCTGAGCTCCATCTTCTCCTTCCTCGACCTCGCACAATATCTACTCCCCCAAACAACGTTCGTACATGAATTCGAATGGAATGGCATGAGAATTTGAATCTCATCATTTTAGGATTGAATTTTTTCAATTATTTACCTGATTTCAATGATCGATTCAGGGGATTAATAAAATATTTGATTTGGAGACGAAGGTATTCTTTCTTCTCGTGTTCTCTCAATCGATACGAAGACAGGAGAAGTAAAGTGAGCAAGTAAAATTTCTTTAAGGGTAGAGTCGCGTATTTATATGGATTGTCAAAAAACGATTCAACTCCTAGTCATTGTGACCGCTTCCAACCGGCTCCTCCCCATGTCGATACGAATTGGCTATTCATATCCAACAGCCCGAGCCTCATCGATACGAAATGTGCAATGAAGTTCCTTCTGAAACATTGGATCCCATCGATACGAAGCACTTATTTTGCATCCAACGTTTTCGTCTCCATCAGAGGCGCATCGATACGGATTGCACCGTTCATATCCATCGACATGCAACCCATGAAGGCTTCGATGCGAAATGTTTATTTCGTATCCGTCAATGCGAAGTGCATCGATACGAGAACAATTTTCCGACCTTTCACATCGATCCCGAAGAGGGTTGATACGAAGGGACATCCCAAAACAACTGTCAGACGTTGTTATAACTCGAATTTAACATTGATCTAGGAGAGGGTCGATACAGAATTCGATGCAAGAAAACTGCCAACAATTTGTAAACGTGTGAACGTTAACAAGAGTCAGGTTAACATATGTGTATGTATGTCAGGCTAATTTTCAATTTTCAATTTTCAAAATTCACAGGTCAAATGCCCACCTGATGACGATTACAACAACGAAACAAATAATCGCTATCATACAGCAATCAATTACAATAGTACACGATACAACGGGCATTCAACAATTCATACTATTGAAAGGTCAGTCAAGGATTACAACTTTCGACGAGAAAACGACAACCGTTTGACAAGTCAGATGGAACTATTAAGAATGAAGCTTGCAGCTTTTCAAAGCACATCGTGTTTTCACAAGACGTGCTTTGGGGGGCAAATGTTATCCTGCCTTTTGGCAAGGCCGTGATACCAGGAACTTAATTGGAAACCGAAGACAGCCCATCCCGAAGATCGGTCATACACGAGCTTACTATGGATATTGATGAATTTTATCTAAGTCCGGATCGAGCTACAATTGATAAGAGATGACAAGCGAAGCTATGATAGCCAACGTTCCAAATTTCAAGTCAATCAGAGTTCGTATGCTCGAGATATGATCGATGCAAGCTAGGGAGGTCAATTTCGTATCCATCAGCAGATAGGCTCACTTTGTATCCATCAGCTACAACACGAAGGTTTACTTCGTATCCATCTAAAGGCAACATCCTTCAAATCGACCTGGTTCGTATCCATCATGTTCGAATCGATCCGAGATGGCCTCATTCGTATCGATCAATTTAAATCCATAAGTGAATGCGTCCACTTCGTATCGATCGGCAACTCTCTTGTTCGAATCCATTGAACAGTGGTGCTTCGCATCGATCGATCGTACAATTCACACCCATCAAGTCCAGTTGCTTCGTAACCATCTATAAGCCCCTGTTCGTATCCTCTATGTCATAGCTATTTGAATCGATCAAGCTATCACTGTTCGCATCTATCCGGGCCCTTCAGCTTCGTATCGATCAACTAGAGTTGATCCCCATCGATACGAACAAAACCATACGAACAGTGTGTTCCATTCACTTTCCATCGATACGAACAGAGTTGTTTCCATCGATGCAAATTAAGTCGTTTCCGTCGCTGTGAATGAGGCAACGTCCTTCGATACGAACAAGGCGCAAATAACGGAACAACTCGATCTACACGACGTGAAGAGTGGATCGATCTAGAGTGGGTGTGCCACGTCAACTTGCAAGCACATGCCAGGATCAATTCGAATAGATCGATACAAAGGCATCGATTCGAACGCAACAGCCCACCGAAGAACTCCAATTCGAATCGATCATAACTTGCAATCCACAAGTCCAAATGCTATGAAATATTCACAGGAGCTTACGTACGAGCTAAGGAATGTTCATGCCAAGTTTCAACTTGATTGGGTCAGATCCTGATCGATACGAAATCCATTCGTATCGATCACGGATCGGGCCGAAAGTTCATGGGATCGATCGCGTGGGCCCACCCACATGCCAAAAGAAGTCTCCCGAGATCTGGGCGAGATATTTGCATCTTATGCCTATAAATTGAGCCCCAGGGCCTACAGAAAAAGGATCTTTTGGCTCTTTGATGTCCAGACTCTGTCGGAAACACTTCTGCGCTTCAAGGCCGCTGTTATACTCAAATTTCACTATTATATTCCGTTGTAATCTACTGTTATCCGCTGTAATAAGTTGTAATCATCAAGGAAACATCAATAAAGTCATCAATTTCATAGTGGACGTAGGCAATATGCCGAACCACTCTAAATTCTTGTGTTTCTGCGCATTTTTATCATTTGTTTTTGAAGTGTTTGTTAGGTAATCCTATTTTTCCATTTAATTTCTTCATTTTTATCTCTTCAAACTCTTCCGAAGAGTGTTGTGCCCAATTTTAGTACAAACAGTAAACATATGATAATAAGTGAAATATAATTCTATGATTGAATACAATCGAATGTCTTGAAGCCCATATGTGGTAATGATGAGAGAGAGCCAGGAATTCAACTTCAACTATATTGATAGAATACCATAAATCAAATAGTTGAGAACCAGAGATTCAATTCTGGATTCAATTACAGATGCTTATAAATTCATCTTCCGAAGATAGCTAATAGAAAGTCAATAATAATCCTGTAATAGAAGTCCAAATATCATTGTCTAAAAGTTTGTCGTAGAAGTCCAATGACCCAGATTTGGGTATGAATGAAATTTAAAAGCTAAAAGATATGGAACCCAGATTCGGGTATTAGTGGATGATAACCAAACATCCGTAATAACACTCTTCATTATAGAAATCTTAAGCCTAGATTCGAACATTAATGAGTATGGTTCAGTAATTAATAGTAATAGCCTTGAAACCCAGATTTGGGTATGATGGAGACCAAAGATTATTAAAAAAGACCCGAAACTCGGATTCGGGTTTTAATAAGTGAAGCTCAGGAGTTCTTTAATAATTTGGTGGAGGTCGTAGATTCTTATTTAAGCCTTTTGTTCTGTACCGATCCTTGGGTTTTGACTCCTTTGACCTGTGTTAACCCTTTCAGCCATATATGTAGTTGCTGTTTGATTTTCCACTTCTCGAGCTTGGACGTTTTAGTCCATCATTTGATATGCTGCTTCTTAGGCTCGAACGTCTAAGTCCATCGTTTGATATGCCGCTTCTCGGGCTTGGTCGTCTTAGTCCATCCTTTGATATTTCGGTTCTCGGGCTCGAACGTCTTTGTCCATCGTTTGATATGCCGCTTCTTGGGCTTGGACATCTTAGTCCATTGTTGTCTGGTGCGTTTGGTTAGCTTATACACAAGCAGGACCCAAGGACTTACCCAATCTCCCTCCAAGAGGCACCTTGACCTAGCCATAGCGTGGCACGATTAAGGGCTTATTCGGTGCCTTGGCTAGGCCATAGCATGGCAGAACCAAGGGCTTACTCTGTCCTCCCGCAAGGAGGTGCCTTGACCTGGCTATAGCGTGGCGCGATCAAGGGCTTGTTTGGTGCATTGGCTAGGCCATAATGTGAAGGGACCAAGGGCTTACTCTGTCCTCCCTCTAGGAGGCGTCTTGACCTGGCCATAGCATGGCAGGGTCAAGGGCTTGTCAATGCTTTAACCTGGCCATGGTGTGGCGCGGATAAAGGCTTACTCAAACCTTCCTCCAAGGGGCGCTTTTATCTGGCTAACTCGGCACGGACAATGGCTTTGATCGTTCAAGGTAATGTCCAAGTGTAAGGAGAATTTTACTCTCGACCATGTAGGTTTTTCTTAGTAAAGTAGTTCTTCATTGAATCCAATTAGGATCTCTTTACAAATTCATTGAATTTTCCTTGTCTAAAGAAACTCATCACCATCCCTTCTAATGCTCTACATTGATTTGTCCCATATCCATTCATTATGTGGTAGTGACAATAGGATCCTCCCAAATTCCTTTCATATGTAGGTTTATCTCTTCTGTGATGGCCAATAGTTGAGTTCTTACTTGGTTAGCAGGTAAACATTCTCGATTGATGTTGTCAAATTGCATTCCTTAGGGAGTCCAACTTAAAGCTCGTCTTTTGATGATAGTTTCTAGATTTTTTATTACTTAGTTCTAGATCTCACTCTCAACGACCAGTTTTCTGTTTAAAACCCTTTAAAGTTCATATGTAGGCAATGTCCCACTTGTTGTTTGATGCCACTTTTGTGCAAATGCGTTGTAATCAGCTATCATTCCCTCTTCAAAGATTGTACCTTTAGTGTAGAGTTGAATTGTTTTCCTCATTTGGTCAAAAAAGTTGTTACTTTTATTATTTGTTCCACCTAAGGCAAAGATTGGCGTGGGACTAATATGAAAAGGGTTTAAACTACATTTATCTAGATCATAAGATTCAGCTTTCTTTTCTATATGATCCTTAAATCTTCCAATCTCAACATTTGTTCTTCATGAAGTTTAGAATCATTAACTATCTTATGGGAGAATCCAATTGGATGTGGCTCTGAGGATCCTTGTTCAGACCCTTTGATTTTTCTAAATATGATGATGTAAAGTTTAAAGTGGATAAGCTTGGAATAGAATTAGGTTAAAGGAAAGTGGAGTTGGAAGTTCAACGAGATCGAAGGTTTGGACCGTCCTTCTACCGCCAAATTGTTAACAAGAAAACTTGTCAACACCCAGAATTTGAATTCAAAATGTAGAAGACTTCTTCGAGACCTTCTTTCAAAAAGGTAAAAGTTGTTGAAACCTCCCAATCAGGTTAAGATGGCTATAATTCATTCTATTCACTTCGTTTTTCCTTTCGAATAGGTTATTGAAGTAGAAACTCTTTCTTATTGGACCTTTCGATTTAGACGAAACACTGAAATCCTTCTTATATTGTCTTTTGACTTAGTATCCTTTCGAAACATCCCCTTCGAATTGGTTGAGTTGACCTTAAAGTTGGTTCTAATAGGTTAGGGATGTGAATCAAATGGATAGGTTTCGACTCCTTCGGAAGTTGACCTTTTGACGACTTGAGGCTAAGAGCTAAGGTTATATGGATATTAGTTGAACTAAGGGTTATGCCTACTCTAATGGTGACCCTTCAATCAAATTGATATAAGAAGATTACAAACTCAATCTATTAGAAATATCAAATCAACCAAATATCCAAAAATTCCATAATCCTTCTTTGATTAAAGTCAAGTAGTACAAATTGATCAAATTCCCAGTCTAATTTGAAAATTAGGGTTTACAACTTTAAGAAAATACAAGTATGGAGTGAGAGAATTGGGATCCCCTAAATCAGACCCCTAGGGTATTAATTATAGGTGCAGGTTGACATCTTTCGAGTAAGTCCTTTTGACTAGGTCGACAGGCAACCATGGAGATCCTTCATTTTCGTTTACATTGAGGTCTCCTTCTGCATTGCTTTTGAATGGACTTGAGCACTTTCGACTCCATTGAAAGGGGGGTTGGTGCACTTCTCTACTTTGTGTTGCCGTGTAAGTAAGAAAAGATACAAGTTTTTGTTTGAACCGGCTAAATCTCTATCGAATTAGAAAATAGCCGATCAAATTTAAATTAAAAATTAACCGCAAGCGCATGGCGTACTATTCTAGTACGTGGCGAGTACGGGTCGATCCATAGGGAATTTTTAAAAATTTAAAATTCTATTCAATCAAATTAACCAAGAATTTGAAATTGTTTGAAGCTAAAAATGTAGAAAAAATAGGAAAAGAAAATGGAAAAAAATGAGAGTTTGAAGGCAATTTAGAGGCAAATCCACTCTCATGATCACATAAATCAACATATATGAAATTATGATCTCTCTTTTGGTCATTAGTGAATTTAATTTATGTGTTTATCATAAGTGTGCATTATTTGTGCTATTTATTAGCCCAATATAAACCATTAAACTATAACACACTCATTAAACCACTTCTTAACTCTCATGAAAACGACAATGAACTTGAAATTAAAATCTGTTCTAAGCATGATCTATTAACTATTGATTACAAATATAGACCATCAAATTTTGATATTAATATTCACTTCATTACCATAGCCTATTTGGTGTCAACGACATAGGCTATCAAATTCAAAGCTAAAAAAACAAAGTTTAACCCATTCAAACATTTCCTTTAAGCACAAAAAGAGATCAAAAATTACTAAAATTTTGAATCTACATGATTAAAAGAGCTTCATTACCCCTATATTGAAGGGGTTTAGCCTCTCATATTTGTTATCATTTCAACAATTGTAAATTGCAACATGAAACTATAACAAGAAGAAAATGCAAGCTAATTAAAATAAAATAAAAGCTAATCTACTTGTATAAATAAAACTAAGCTACCAACATTAAAGGAAATAAACAAGAAAAGAACATAAAAGAAGAGTGCATGAATTAAATTGCATTAAAGAAAATTACATAAGAGAAATGGCTAAGAAGCCATGAAATAGAAAAGAGATCTTTTGTTTATTTTTGAGCCTCAAACTAAACTAACTAAAATGGAGGCTAAGGAGGCTCAAAGGAGGCTAAGAGAACTACCCAAACTATCCTTGAGGAAGTGTGGCCTCCAAGTTGTAATTAGCATGAGATAATCCTCCATTTAAATGTCCATGAAACTTTTAGCTCCACTAACTTGTGCATTAGCTTCTAATCGTAGATTAAGGTCAGTGGGTAGGTGGGGTCCTCCATGATACATGGTTTGAATTATTTCCATTTTCATTCCTTTGTATCCTCTTGTGCATGCATATTTTCCATGAACCCACTTGTAATTTGAATTCAAATTCCTACAAAATAACGTAAAATTTCCAAATAAATTTTCTCAAATTAATATATGCACAAAATAACCATTTTGCCCCTATATGAAGATGAATAAATGATGATTTGAAAATAATTTGAATTTTGGTTTAAACGTGTTAAAATACCATATACTCTCATTTATTTAATTAAATTCGATTAAATATGGAAATAAAAATATGCACATTTACGTGCACATCAAATACCTCTACACTTATCTTTTTATTCGTCCTCGAATAAAGAAAAACTAAGATAAACCTGTTTTCGTAGGGAGCACGATTGCAATAAGCGTATGCAACAAGCCGTAAACCCTCTAGGTGTCCCTAGTAGGACGAGTGTTGTCTCGTGAGGGTTTTCAGTGGATACTACCCACAAAATCCAAATACAATATGAAGAATCCTAAATTCAAGATTTTTTTACAGATATGAATGCGAGTTTTAGAAAATATTTACAAATGAAGGATTTACTCTTAAATCGACATGAATAAGTTAAATATAAGTTTTGGTCATTATCAAGAAATTTAAGTCCTCAGAAATCCCTCCTTTTTTTCATGGCAGGTACCATCCCTCCTGTCCTCCCTTCATACTGTCCCGTCCTTCCTGCTTCCCCCCCTCTCCTCATCCGTCTTCTCCATCTAATCATCATCGTCCTGCTCCTGATCCCCCTCCACCGCCTCTGCCATCTGTGCCATCTCACTCTGACCCATCCTCTTCTTATGTTCTAATTCCTTCCTCTCCTCCTCTTCCCCCTATTCTTCCTCATCCTCCTCAACTGTCATGGACTTCCCTATTCAAGCGTAAACCGAGTAACACAGGGAAGTACATTCCAGTTGAGATGACCCCCAAGTTCTTGAATGAGATTATGATTCCTCCACCCAGTGTTATTGATGCTGGTGCTCAAGAATGGAGCAACTACCTGGTCGGTTTTTTTCTTGATCAGCCCCTGTCTTACTCTACGGTTATTAATTTTCTGAAGAAATATTGGAAACTGAAAGGATCTATCAAAGTCCATTCTAATGGTTTCCTGTTCTTGTTCCATCTGGCATGTGATGAAGACAGGACCAGAATTTTGCAAGGTGACCCCATAGTTATGCGTAACAAACTCTTTATAGTTAAACAATGGGATCCATACATTGGAAATGCTTGTGATAGCATCTATTTAGTGCCAGTATGGGTGAAATTCTCGAATATTCCAATGTTTTCATGGACTCATATTGGAATTAACTGGTTAGCTAGCAGACTGGGAAATCTAGTTTGTATGGATGAGTCAAGGGAGAAGTTGGAGAGGCTTTCCTTTGCAAAGTGTTTAGTAGAAATAAAACCAGATTGTGGTCTCGTAGATTCCTTTCCAGTTCAGCTTCTTGATGGAGGAACCCAATATATACATATTGAATATCATTGGAAGCCTGATATTTGTACAAGTTGTTGTGTATTTGGTCATTCTGTGTCTAATTGTGATAAGAGTGTTTCTTCTGTGGTTATCGAGAAGAATGACATGAATAATAAATTTGATGAAGCCAATGTTTATGAGTTTAAGAAAAAATTAAAAGAAGATGGTAAAATTTTGAGGCAGAGGAAGCAAAAATGGAGGGTTGTGAATAAAGCTAGAAGTCAGAAAATTTATTCTGCTAATATGAAAGGACATATGATGGATGATCATGAGGTTAACAACTCTGATAAAAATGAAAAAACATGTAGTGATGAACTTGAGGAAGGTGAAATAGGAAATTTTATGCCTGATAAGATTGCTGATGAAGGAGAGTTGATTAGTGTGATTGATAACTCTAGTTTGCTGTGTAATAATGGTTTTCATGTTCTAGCTGAGTTGTGTGAAATTGATACAGAAGTGGATGCTCACAAAATTGGAGATAATGAGAATGACACATGTAGTTCTAGTAATCTTGGAACATCTATTGCCAATAAAGAGTGTGACACTATTAACCAAGATACTGAAAGTGAACATTTTAGTGCTTCCATCTCCGTTGCTCCCAAAAATTCTGTTAACAACATCATTCCTGCTCCTCCTTGCAAAAGCTATTCTGCTGATGTTCCCCTGTCTTCGTCACCATCTAACAACAACATAGATATATCTTGCGCTGCTAAGTCGAATCCTTCAACATCTCAAGACAAGACTGTGCACGTATCCTCTGTGCACGTGCACAACATTATAGATACAAATTGTAATTCTGTAACTACAACATCTTCTCCAACAAAAGATTCTGCAATCCACAAGGAATCTGAACATCCTTATTCGCATCTTCCTGCTCCCCATGCTTGGAAACCCCCTCCTCCTTCTCTATCCCTCCCCACTTCAAGTCCTTCTTCCAGTAATGCAAATCTGGTTGTGTTGCAACAGTCTAGTCATTCTCCTGCTCGAAATAGTCAGGCATCCAAATCCAAACTGCCTTCTGACATGGACCTCAACCCTTGTGTTGGCACAACTTCTTCTTCTTTGTTTCCATTACCTAATGTCCAATCCACTCCTCTAATCAGGAGTAACAAAAAGAAACCCCTTCATAAACAGTTTGTTGATCAATGTTGAACAACATCAGTGCATGGAATATTAGAGGTGCCCACTTGGAGATTAAATTAAACCAATGTAAAAAAATCATTCCTACTCACTCGCTGAGTCTTCTTGCTATTCTAAAAACCAAGCTTAATGCTTCTCTCTCTTCTAAGGCTGCTAGCTTCATTAACCCGACTTGGAAGGTGATTAATAACCTTTCTAAAGCCCCTTATGGAAGAATTCTGGTTTTATATAACCCCTCTATCGTTTTACCAACTCCTATCATTTCAACTTCTCAACTTATTCACATGCACTGTATCCATATATTATCCTCCACTTCTTTTTACCTTACTATTATTTATGGCCATAACTCTGTTTCTGCTAGACAATCCTTTCTTAATCTCCTCCCTTCGTTCAGACAAGAATCTCATCCCTGGTTAGTAATCGGAGACTTCAACTTCTCCTTCCTTCTACCTCATCGACTTGGTGGAAATCCCTTGTCTCTTCGTCAAATTAGTCCCCTAAGCTGTTCAATCTCCCATTCTGAACTTATTGAGATTTCTACTGTGGGTGCCTGACGCAGCCTAGGAAGCGAATTCGACGATGTAAATCGAATCTGTCTAGGATCTCATACGATTAGCGGAAATAATCGATGAATCGATGATAAATCGGTGAATTTAAGAATACCCAAGTGCCCAAATCCGTTGATCACAAAGATACTGGATTCTAGCAATCTTCGACACGTTGATCGCGCACGATGCCGTGAGAGAAGATCTACAATTCTTTGAACGTTGATCAAGCGCACTTGATTCCGTGAATTGGCTTCAACAATCGTTGATTCGAGTGCACTCGAATGCCGAAGGTGGAGATAGGAGATAACACTCAACTACCAATTTTAATGGAGGCAAGAATCACAAACCAAATTTTATTTCAAAAATCAACAACCTTTAAATGATACAACTCACCCGCTATTTATAGGATTTTACAACACACACGGCTTAACAATATATGACTTAACAATTACACGACATAACAAAAGAAAATACAAATGACTTAAAGAAAGTTACAACACAACAATACACGTCTTAACAACAATAACATCCCACGACATACGACTTAACACAGACGACTTAAGAAGCATACGACATAAGAAATCGGCGACTTAACAAAGTTCGCGGCCTAAAAATTCAGTGATCTAAGGAAATCGTTCGCGACCTAGTGATCTTCTCGCGACCTAAGGCTGGATGTTGTTCACGACATAAGGAGCGGCTTCGACTACGATTTAGGGAAGTGGTAGGTCGCTCGCGACCTAAAGAATTCTGTAGGCGACATAAGTTAGGTCGTTCGCGACATAAGTTAGGTCGTTCGCGACTTTCTGGAGCATCTCGCGACATACGCTGCTAGAGCGACATAAGGAGGAGGAGCTCGCGACTTAAGGAGTAGGTCGTTCGCGACATACGGAGGAGCTTCGACTTAAGGAGGAACTTCGCGATCTAGGGTTTCGGCGAATTGAGGTATGCGCTACATCATCCTCCCCTGGTTGAGAAAAATTCGTCCTCGAATTTAAAAGTTCTTCCCCATTGGGTTGTTCATCTCCATAATAAGGTATAAGATGTTTAACATTAAACACGTCAGAAGTATACACATCCTCCAGTAGCTTCAAGCTATAAGCATTTTCATTGATCTGTTTCACAATCTTTACAGGACCAATCTTTCGAGCTTTAAGTTTATTGTATGTTCCCACTGGAAAACGATCCTTCGTTAGTACAACATATACTAAATCTCCTTCATTAAATTCAGCATTTCTTCGCTTCAGATCCGCAGATCGTTTATACTTCTCATTCGTCTTCTTCAATCGTTCCTGAACGATTTTATGGCATTCTGTCAACCCATCAACAAAATCAGCAGCCCACTTAACTGTCCCCTTCGGTTGTGGCACTATCGTTAAATCCAACGGCCACTTTGGCAAGCTTGAATATACAATCTGAAATGGACTGAAACCCATACTACGATTAATAGCATGATCACTACGCCATAGATTGCATACTGCAACACACAAAAAGTGATGCAGGAAGTGCCAAAAAATGTTGCTATATGCTAAAAGAGGGCAAAGGCAACACTTTCTCGGTGATGCATTTTGCCGCGTTGCCGTAGACCTCAAAGGCAACATTTTGACTAACTAAGGCAACATAAGAAATATTGTTGCAATAGAACCCTATTTGGGTCCGGGGCACCGCAGTCTCGGCGGGGATCGACCTAACCGGTTAGGTCGAACAAGTGGGCACCGCCCGATTCATCCGATTTCGGAAGATCGAGCCTTCTTTGAAACCTGTCTTCAAGCTCATGCACTCATAACTCATGCACATTTGATTTGACTCTGTCTTCAAGCTTGTATCCAGCTGTCCAGTCTTCAATACCTGTCACATATAATTAAAAAGCAGTAATCTGGAAAATAATATTTAACTCGAACAGAAAATGAAAATATTTTTGTTATATTATTTGCCTCAGGTATTTGGGTTGTTTCTTTTCATTTTTTTTCTCACAAGGACCAAATATTTGCACGGACAACCTATGATATACACAGTGTATCACTGCATATATCACAAGGCTGTTTCCCATTTTTTATCTCATGGACGTTTGAAAATTCCCACAAAAATGGACATGGCAGAAAAACCAGTGCAGCAGCAAAACAGTGCACAAGTCAGCTATTCACAAGTGCATAAGCCAAACATGAATGCAACACATGGATACAAGACAGTATGGAAGACAGCAAGCAACAGTTTAGGCAAAAATGCACAAAGGAGAAGCCAAGTGCACAAAGTAGTACTCAACACAGCAAGCAACATAACATGACCAAGAAATGCATGTACATGGATGAACATACATGCAACATAAGGCTTGGTACAAGAAACTACTCAAGTGCAACTACTCAAGTGCAAGTTCATACTCAAGTACAGCCAGATATGTAGACAAACCAAAAAAAATGGACACGGCACAAGGTCAAACCCGAGTCATCGACTGGATTCAACTCAGGGGCAAGCAACCAACAAAACAAACAAGAACCAGGTTCAGCAAAATGTAGACAAGCCAGTGCAAGAAACACAGCAGTACACATAGGCAGCCCATCAAGCAAAAACAGTGAATGCATCAGGCAGAAACGTATGTTAGCAAGGTACAAAGGTATGTGAACAAGTTTAACAAAGGTTCAAGTTCTGGATTAACAAATGCAGTAGAAAGGAGCTAACAAGCTCAGATCAGAAATAAAAAACAAGCTAGTGAACCAAAATCCAACATACCAAATAATATCACATCGCAATTCATCATCGGCAAAGCAAAATCAAGCCAGTGAACCAAAATCCAACATACCAATACATCATCGCAATCCAACATAGCAGATTTCTCAAAGTCCAACAGAAAGATTAAACTCGAGATTAGGAAATAAAGCATATAAATAAATCCCAATTCATCATCGACAAAAGCGTGCGAGTGTAACCAAAATCGAGAATAATCAAGTAAACCAGAAGGCAGAATACATACCAAATAATATCACATCGCAACCGACAACGAAGTCAAAGCAATTCGACCAATCAATCAAGGAGAACGAAGGAGAAAGCTACCAGGAACGTTTCTCACACTAGATTCGATCAATCAGAGCATCAAAGCAACTGGAATCGTGTGCCCTAGTTTTCACGGAGAGGAACGAGAAAGAAAAATCGCGTGCCCTAATTTTCACATGGAGGGGAACGAGAAAGAAAAGTAAAGCGGGAAATGGAAATTGCTAAGGTGTGGATTGATGGTGTGGATTGATGGTTGAGATTTTGTTTTAAATGATGGTGTGGATCGCTGAGGTGTAAAATTTTATTAATTTTATTAATTTGAATATATTTATAGCTACTGCAACATTTTGCTAATATCTATGCTAACACATTGAAGTGAATGTTGCAATAGACAAAAATCAGCATAGCTATCGTTACATTGTAGCTAGCAACACCTTGTAATTTCGTTGCAATAGGCCATCTATGGCGTAGTGGATTATGAGCAAACTCCGCTTGACATAACTTCACATCCCAGCTCTTCAGATTATCCTTCACAAGACATCGCAATAGATTACCTAGGGATCTATTCACAACTTCTGTCTGTCCATCCGTCTGTGGATGATAAGCACTACTAAATTTTAGCTTTGTCCCGACCATCTTCCACAAACTCAGCCAAAAATGACTCAGAAATCTGGTATCCCTGTCCGAAACTATAGATTTTGGTAAACCATGCAAGCGATAGATCTCTCTAAAGAACAACTGTGCCACATGGACTGCATCTGCCGTCTTCTTACAAGCAACAAAATGTACCATCTTCGAGAAACGGTCCACCACAGCATATATAGAGTCATTTCCCCGTTGAGTCCTCGGCAAGCCTAACACAAAATCCATGCTTACATCAACCCACGGGTTTGTAGGAACGGGTAAAGGCATATACAAACCCGCATTTGTAGCTGTCCCTTTCGAAACTTGACAAACATGACATCTTCGAACAAACTTTTCAACTTCCCGCCTCATCGAGGGCCAATAATAAGACTGAGAAATCAACTGCAATGTGCGTTCCTGACCAACATGTCCTTCTTCACGCAACTCTTTTACAATTTTCATTCTCAAACTGCAATCTGGTACGCACAATCGATTCCCCTTGAATAAGAATCCATCTACCAACACAAACTCATCAGTACTCCCATCCTTGACTTTCTCAACAATCTTCGCAAAGTAAGGATCTTCCTCAAACAACTCTGGCAATAGTTAAAATCTTGTCACTTCGACCTTCATTGTTGTCAACAAATGATTCCTCCTGCTCAAGGCATCAGCTACACGATTCGTCACCCCTAATTTGTGCTTTACAACAAAAGTAAACTGCTACAGATACGCGACCCATGAAGCGTGTCTAGCTGAAATTTTGTCCTGCCCTTGCAAATGTTTCAAAGCTTCATGATCCGTATAAAGAACAAACTCCCTCTGAAACAGATAATGTCTCCAGTGCTTCACAGCTTGAACAATTGCGTAAAACTCCACGTCATAAGTGCTATATCTCAACTTGGCTCCAGACAACTTCTCACTAAAATAAGCAACTGGTCTTCCATTCTGACTCAATACTCCACCAATCCCAGCCTTCGAAGCATCAGTGTGTAACTCGAACAATATCTGAAAATCCGGAAGTACCAGAATAGGTGTTGTCGTCAAAAGTGTCCTGATCTTCTCAAAAGCTAACTCTGCTTCCTCTGTCCACACGAACTTCTTTCCTTTCATGCAATCGGTTACAGGTGCCATCACACTGCTAAAATGTGGAATGAATCTTCGATAAAAAGATACCAACCCATGAAAACTCCTTACTTCAGTAATTGTCTTGGGTTGTGACCAACTCCTGACAGCTTCCACTTTTCTTTCATCCACTTGAATACCCTCCTTCGACAGAACATATCCAAGAAACAAAACACTGTGCGTCATGAACATGCACTTCTTCGTTGCTGCATAGAATTGCTCCTGTCGTAGAATCAACAACACTTCTCGCAAATGTTGGATATGCTCTTACATACTCCCATTATAGATCAAAATATCATCAAAGTAAACTACTACGAACTTCCCAATAAATGGTCTGAAAATCTGGTTCATCACTCTCATAAAAGTACTAGGAGCATTTGACAAGCCAAACGGCATAACCAGCCATTCGTATAGACCTTCCCTAGTTTTAAAAGCAGTCTTCCACTCATCACTTGGTCTAATACGAATCTGATGGTATCCACTCTTCAAGTCAATCTTTGAGAACAAAACAGCTCCACTCAACTGATCAATCAAATCATCGAACCTCGGCATAGGAAACCTGTATCTTACAGTGATCTTGTTTAAAGCCCGACTGTCCGTACACATCCGCCAAGTCCCATCCTTCTTCGGTACCAATAAGGCTGGCACTGTACAAGGACTCAAGCTCTCTTGAACACACCCTTGTTCTAATAACTCCTCCACCTGCCTTCTCAGTTCCTCATGCTCCTTAGGACTCATCCTGTAATGTGGCCTGTGAGGTAATGCCGTCCTTGGAACAAGATCAATCTGATGCTGAATATCTCTCAACGGTGGTAACTCCTTTGGCAACTCTCCAGGAAACACATCTCTAAATTCTTCCAACACTGGCTTTACTTCCTCTGGAACTTCAACAGATTCAGTAGCTTCATGTCCAATCAACAAGAACACCTCTGGACTCTTCTCTACTTCTTCAACAAACTCCTTCAAAGTCAACAAAGTCTTCAGCTCCTCAATCTCTTCTGACTTGCTCTCTCCTTGTTGTCTCTTCTTTGGAACTAAAATGATCTTAGTACCCTCAAACATAAAGCTGTAGCTATTAGTTCGACCATCATGCTGCACTACTCGGTCATACTGCCATGGTCTTCCCAAAAGCAAGTGACAAACATCCCTCTCCACCACATCACACCAGATCTCATCTTTATACTTCTTCCCAATAGAAAATGGAACATGAACTCGCCTGTCCAACTTCACCTCTCCTCCTTTCCTTAACCACGCTAACTTGTAAGGATTTGGATGCTTCTCCGTCTTCAACTTCAACTTTCTCACAGCTTCGGTAGAAATGATATTGTCACAACTTCCCGCGTCAATCACAAATTTACACACCTTTCCCAGTATACTGCATGTCGACTGAAACATATTACTCCTCAACCAACTAGCCTCCTCTTCCTGCTTCGGTGTCAAACATGATCTCCTCAACATTAGATTACATCCTTCATCTCCCGACGCGATATCCTGTTCATCCTCCTCAACTGGACTAGAATAACCTTTATCAACATCCTCGCCTACCACTTCAGCAATCATAGCTCGCCTCTTCGGTTTCGGGCATTCATTACTCTTGTGACCCACTTCTTGGCAATTATAACACTTGAAACTGTTGTTGACCTTCGCCTTCGCAACTTCATTCACAATTGGTTTACCGACAGCTTTAGAAACATTGGAACTCCCACTAGCACCCTTGCTCTGAGTATTGGAACTTGGAAACACACCACCTCCTCATCTTCCCTGCTTCTCCCAAGCCAATGCCTTCTGGTGCGCTTCAGCCACAGATCTAGGGTCAAACATATTTACCATATCCTGGATCTGGATCCTCAACCCCCCAACAAACCTAGCAGTCAATTGTTCCTCCGTCTCCATAATGTCATTTCGAGCAATCAGTTGATAAAACTCATCAGCATAATCATTAACAGTCTTCGTCCCTTGCCTCAGATTCTGCAACCTCTGATACATGAGTGATTGATAATTGTAAGGCAAGAACGTAGCCTTCATCATCTTCTTCATTTTCTCCCAAGCAACAATCTTCGACTTCCCCATCCGTTCTCGTGTAAGTTTGGTTTGCTGCCACCACGCCATAGCTCTCCCTCTCAACCTAGTAGCAACCAACTTCACTCGACGATCTTCCGGAACCTCCTTGAAATCAAACATCTCTTCCACATTAGATAACCAATCTAGAAATTCTTCAGCCTGCATACCACCCTTAAACTCTGGAATTTCAATTTTCATTCCAGACTCCCATTTGTGATCATACTCTGAATGATTTCTTCCTTGGTTTCGATTTCGACCATGAACACTACCACCATCAAACTCCTCATCAAAATCTGATGCATATCGATGTCGATCATGACCACCAACATCTCTACCACCACTATTTCTACAACCAACATCCCTTCGATCTACATTCCTCCGATCACGATCATCCACATCTCTCTGATTTCGATCATCATAATTCCTATCACGATCGTCAACATTTCTACGATCATGATCTTCTCTTTTCTCCCGATCTGAATGCGGTGAAACTCTATTTCCCCCATGGCTCGATTCAGGTGAAACCCTTCTTCTACTTTGATTCATTTCAAGCTTCATTCTCTCTAATCGACCAATTCCCTCATCAAACTTCTCATTGAATTTATCACTCATTCATTGCTCCATTTGTTTAGCATCTTCTCTTCCATACAAAGCATCAACATTGCGATGACGTTGAGCTCGTCTCGGTGGCATGATTGAACTTCAATCAAATCTTCAAAAATTCAAACTTCACACTGCTAACACGAACACTTCACGAAAAATGATACACGGTGAACACCAAACTTCTCAACAATGCAAATCCGATCTCCAAACTTCAAATTCGCGAAACCCAATTCTCCAAATGATGCAAACTTCTTGCGATCTACCTCTAATACCAAAAATGACGCAGCCTAGGAAGCGAATTCGACGATGTAAATCGAATCCGTCCAGGATCTCACACGATTAGCGGAAATAATCGGTGAATCGATGATAAATCGGTGAATTTAAGAATACCAAAGTGCCCAAATCCATTGATCATGAAGATACCGGATTCTAGCAATCTTCGACACGTTGATCGCGCACGATGCCGTGAGAGAAGATCTACAATTCTTCGAACGTTGATCAAGCGCACTTGATTCAGTGAATTGGCTTAAACAATCGTTGATTCGAGCGCACTCGAATGCCGAAGGTGGAGATAGGAGATATCACTCAACTACCAATTTTAATGGAGGCAAGAAGCACAAACCAAATTTTATTTCAAAAATCAACAACCTTTAAATGATACAACTCACCCGCTATTTATAGGATTTTACAACACACACGACTTAACAATATATGACTTAACAATTACACGACATAACAAAAGAAAATACAATCGACTCAAAGAAAGTTTCAACACAACAGTACACGTCTTAACAACAATAACATCCCACAACATACGACTTAACGTAGATGACTTAAGAAGCATACGACATAAGAAATCAGCGACTTAACAAAGTTCGCGACCTAAAAATTCAGCGATCTAAGGAAATCGTTCGCGACCTAGTGATCTTCTCGCGACCTAAGGCTGGATGTTGTTCACGACATAAGGAGCGGCTTCGACTGCGATTTAGGTAAGCGGTAGGTCGCTCGCGACCTAAAGAATTCTGGAGGCAACATAGAGTTAGGTCGTTCGCGACTTTCTGGATCATCTCGCGACATATGCTGCTGGAGCGACATAAGGAGGAGGAGCTCGCTACTTGAGGAGTAGTTCGTTCACGACATACGGAGGAGCTTCGACTTGAGGAGGAACTTCGCGATATAGGGTTTCGGCGAATTGAGGTATGCGCTGCATCAGTGCCCCATTCTCTTGGAACAATTCTAGAAGATCTTCACCGCGAACCTTCTCCAAAATTGATTTCTCCTTTTCTAATCATAATGCTCTATCCAAATGGCCTAATATGTTTAATATTCCTCCTATGCCTGGCCTATCTGATCACCCTCCGCAAATATTATCCTTTGGTGCTGCCATGAGAAAACGAAATTCAAATTTTAAATTTTTTAATGCCTGGGTTCTTCAACCTGAATTTTTTCACATTGTTAACAAGGCTTGGTCCGCTAATTTCTTTGGTAATCCTATGTATATTTTGCAGTGTAAGCTTAGAGCTTTCATATCTGATTTGAAAATGTGGTCGTAATTTGGTAATGGCAACTTGGTGTCCTCCTGCCTCTCACTCAAACTCCAGCAGGTTCAGGAATCCATGATGATTGACACTTTAAACCGTGAGTTGGCTGCTCAGGAAGCTACCTTATCTTCCCAACTCTTTGAGGCCTTAAAGCTTGAAGGATCAATGATTAAACAAAAGACTAGGTTGCAGTGGTTCAAGGATGGTGATAGAAACACTTCTTTCTACCATTCCTCTCTAAAATCCAAGCAGTGACGAGAGTTAATTAGTACTCTCATTGATGATAATGGTGAGTACATCTCTGACCATCCCCTTATTGCTAATATGTTTCTTGATTATTTCAGCAAGTTGCTTGGTAACAGTAATCAACTCACTCCTTCGCTTGACTATCTTGACTCGATCAACATTCCCAGAATTTCCTCTGAAGACAATGGCTTCCTATGTTCTGCCATAACTGACTCTAAAATTAAAGTTGCCCTTTTCTCTCTTAATTCTAATTCCACTGGAGGTCCTGATAGCTTCAATGCCTGTTTTTTTACATCTTGCTGGGAAATTGTTGGCCCTTCCTTCTTGAAGGCTGTTCATAACTTCTTCAACAAATGCAAAATGATTGGTTCCATCAATGCTACTAACATTGCCCTAATTCCTAAAGTGAAAAATGCTTGTGGTGTCTCTAATTTTAGGCCTATTTCTTGCTGTAATACCATTTACAAGTGCATTTCTAGGATTATAGCTAATAGGCTCAAGATGGCGCTTCCTAAGGTTATTTCTTCCAATCAAGTTGCTTTTCTTACTGGCAGAAGCATTCTCGATAATGTTATGATGTCTCATGAATTGCTTAAGGGTTACAACAACTCTCATGTTTCTCCCAGAGCTATGTTCAAGCTTGACATCTCAAAAGCCTTTGACTCATTGCAGTGGGACTCTGTCATTAGAATCATGGGGCTGATGAATTTCCCCAAACATTTTGTGGCTTGGATTGAAACTTGCATCTCTACTCCTAGGTTCTCCATTATGGTCAATAACTATACTGAGGGATATTTTCAAAGTAAACAGGGTATTAGATAGGGTGACCCTATGTATGCCTATTTATTCATTCTTGTTATGGAATTGCTAACTCAAATTCTTATCCAACATGTTCAAGATGGTAGTTTCTTGGTTCACCCGAAATGTAGGAATCCCCTCATCACTTCTTTAATGTTTGCTGATGACTTGGTTAATTTTTTCAAGCCAACTATGTTGACTGTTAGATCTATAATGGATGGTCTCAATAAATTTTACAAAATTACCGGCTTAGCTATTAACTTAACTAAGTCTGATTTAATGATAGCTGGTGTGAGTAATGACTTGATCTCCCAAATCTCTAACTTCACATCCATCTCTCATAAAACTGATACATCCATGTACTTAGGTATCCCTTTGGCTACTTCGAGAATTTCGTTCTCTCAATGTATTCCTTTGTATGAGAGGATAACGGCTAGACTTTCATTTTGGACAAATAGGATGCTTAGTCAGGCTGGTAGGCTTACTCTTATCAAATCCATTATGTTCTCCATGACTGTGTACTGGTCTAGATCTTTCATTCTTCCTATCAAGTTGATCAAAATGATTAGGAGTGCTATGTCAAACTTTTTCTGGCATGGTTCTATTAACTCCAAAAATCTATCTCCTTGTGCATTCTCCAAGCTTGAAATGCCAAAGTCTAGAGGTGGACTAGGAATTAAAAATATGCTTCTGTGGAACCGTGCGGCCATGGTGCATCACATTGACAACTTCCTGAATCATAAAGATAGTATTTGAGTGAAATGGTCTTACAAGTATATCATTGGTAATAAAAATTTCTGGACGATGGCTATTCCTCAATCATATAGTTGGACTTGGCGTTGTATTCTCAATCTCAGATCTATTATCCTTCCTTATGCTATGAGTAGAATTGGTATCAATAGTCATATTTCATTCTGGCATGACCCGTGGGTGAAGGTTGGCATTATTCTGAGTCAGCTTCTTTCTTCCAACCAACATGTGCAAATTGGGATTACTTATGATGCACTGGCATCTAACTTTCTCTCTGAAGGTTGTGTTGTCCTTCCTTACTCCAGTAATCAGCTTTTCATACGACAATGGAATCATTTGAGTGGTTGTCATGTTCTGTTATCTCCTGATGATGGTATTACTTGTTCATGTAGTAAAGACAAGTACAGGATTGGAGAAATGTACAAGCATCTTGTTTGCCAGAATAATAGTGTTACTCTCAGCTGGCATAAGCGTATTTGGCTTAATCACAACACTGAGAGGCAAAACCTTTTACTTTGGAAAACTTTTAGTAATGCTTTGAAAACGAAAACTAAACTGAGACAGAGAGGCCTTAATATTGATACTACGTGTAGTTTTTGCCATGCTGAGGAAGAGGATACTCTTCACCTGTTCTTTAGATGTCCTCACGTCAACATGTTATGGTGCTTGACAAATTCTATCACCACTGGAAGGAGTGTTGCTTTAGTTAGTGAGGTAGAATGGGATCTCATTTTCAAAGCAACAAGATGGAAAGGTGAATCTACCTATGTTTTGCTGTTCACCCTGAAAGTTTTCATAATGATGATCTGGGAAGAGAGGAATGCAATTATTTTTGGTGGAAAAAGGAAATCCTTTATGCAAATGAAAGATAGCATTGTGGAGGGATTGAGGTTCGGTATTGCTGCATCTAGCCATGAGTTTGAACCTACTTTTCTGTCCGGCCTCTCCTGATTTTTGCTTGTCTATGTGTTCCTATGTTGTGTTTTTTTAGTTTTTCTTCTGATATGCCTGTTCTTCTTTGTTTTCTTATTTCTTTGTTGCTTGCTTACCTATATTATTTTAGGTAGCTTTGTTTCCTTCTTTGTTGTAATTCTCTCCTGGTATATCAATAAACAGTAGGGTTCCATTTCTAACCCCGCTGGCCTTGCCAAAAAAGAAATTTAAGTCCTTTTACTCGTCAAACTTCAAACAAAAATTAAGTAATCATCACAATTAGACTCTAGTTTAGCTAGTTGTTTCGGTTGATAACATGGTGCAACTATGAAATGCATCCTTAGTTGATTATCAAAGTTTTTTGAAGTGGTATTTTCACTTCTTTTGAATAACAAGTCAAATCAAATAAGTAAAAATAGTGCTTGGATTTCAATTGCTTACTCTCTCTAATTTTTTATTTAAAATTTATTGGTATTAACAATATTTACATATGCCTAACTTAGATAAACTGAGGCCAGATATATCATCGATGCACTGTCTTTCGGGCGTACTGAGGGCAATAAAGAGCGTGGTGAGTGAACACACAAGTGTGTACACCTATCGAATGTAGGCATTATAAATAAAAGAATTTTTATCTACATACACCCAACTCAGATAAACTGAGGCCAGATATATCGATCATGCACTGCCTTTCGGGCTTACGTGAGAAGGGTACAAAGTATGGCGAGTGTACACACTTGCGTGTAAACACATGGCTCTAGGTGCTACTTATTTTTATAAAAACCATTTTTTTATGTTATATATATATATTTCTTGTTTTTTTTTCGAGAGAGATTTTTACAATATCATCTTAGCACCACTTAACTTAGAAGATAAAAAATGTTATATCCTTTACTTTAAATCCACCACTTTTTTAAACAAAGATTTTCAATTAGGATATAATTCATAATTATCATCATGAACCTTCCTATACTAGTTAAACCATCGTAACTTGTAATCAAACTTTATTTCTATTTTGGTTGAAACAAATAAATTTTCAAAAATTTCAATTTGATAACCAAAAACCTATGCTTATCCTATAGTGTTTTTTCAAAAATAAATCAAAATGCTAAAAAGAAATTATTTTTTTGAGATTATTTTGTTTTTAGTTTTTTTTTGAGTTTTGGAAGGAAAATGAAAAATTAACGATGAAAAATCAAAAATGAAGATGAGACTCCCCCCCCCACACTTGATTTTGACCGTGTCCCCACAGTCAACCCAAGTGAAAGGAAAAAAATAAAATAAAAATAAAATTCTGACATATATTTACCTAAAAATGAAAGGATTATTATTTACAAGACATCAGAAAATATACTATTAAAGAATAAATAAAACGGTCTTCCAAAGAACAATTCATTTGTCTCGTCAAGTATGAGAGACACAGCTTAAGCCCAGAAAACCAAACCATAAAAGATTTCAAACTTAAATGTTGATTTGGAAAAACAAATGTCGTTTTATTAAAAATCGTTTGAGTTGCTTTAATTTCGATGATTTTTAGGGTTGATAGAAAAGTTGGTTGAAACTCAAGTTTATTTTCACCAAATTGAAATTCAAACTTATCATTCAAAACTTCTTCAGAATTATCGATTTCAAAATCAAAATGGTGATTTGAATCTTCCCTTTCGAAATTCAACAACTCATTTTCCAAAAGTCCAAAGAATTTATGTTCATTAAATTCTTCTTCCTCTGATGGATTATCAACAGCTTCACTGCATATATCATTTTCAAAATCCAAAAATTTTCAAAATCAGAAAAAGGAAGATCAAATTTTAAATCGAGTTTCTCACCTTTAAAAGAATTTAAATCCAACTCAATTACCGTATTATCAACAACTTCATTAAGATTTTTCTTTTCAATTTCAAAAGTTGTTATTTGGAAATCGTCAATTTTGGTAAAAGGTGGATTATCACTTGACTCGTCACATGTTGGGATTTGATTTTGTTTCTCATGTTGTTTCGTATATGTTTCAAACAATAAATCCGTGTGATCTTTGTAAATTTTTTTCATTTGCTAAATGAAGACAAATTTATAATTATTTGAAAAATTCAATTGGAACTTGTTGAGAATGATAATTATCAATCGCTCGTAATTGAAATTATTCTCATTGCCAAAATCATTTGAAAAGTTGTTCCGTATTCATTTCGATTTTGAAATTCATTTTGAAGTTCGAAATTAAATTGGCATAGGTTATACTCGAAATCATTTGAATTTTGAAGTGAATTCAAATTTTGATTATTTTGAAAACTTTGACTAGAATCATTATACAAATATGAATTACACAAATCATTTATCTTTTGATTTTGTTGTGTAGAGAGTTCAAGTATAGACGAAATCATTTCAATGCTATTTTCAAGAGTTAAGGGTTGGTCATCATTTTGAAAGCTTTGTTCTGCAAAATCCAAATTGTTTATACAATAAATGTTAGTAAAATATCCATAAGAATTTGATGTGAAATTGTATGGATTATATTGATTTTCACAACTTTTGTAAAATTCTGTAGAGTAAGAAAATTCCGACATTTTCAAAATGTTTTTTTATAATGGAAAAAAAAAATTTACCAATGGGAATTTATTTAAAAAGGGATATTTGATTTTTGTTTTGTTTTTTGGTTTTTCAAATTTTTTTTGTTTTTGAAATGAATATTTTTTTTGGATTTTTGTTTTTCTAAAAAAAAACTAACTTAAATGTTTTTTTGGATTTTTTATTTTGATTGAAAAATTTCAAAGGATGGGATTTAAAAACTAAGTTAAGGAATATTTACAATTTTTTTTAGTTTTGGATTTTGAAATTTTTTTTAAACATGCATAAACTAATGCAACTAAATGAACGCAAATGCTTAATTACAATTTCCTGTCCTTAATAGCTCATAACCCAAAATTGTATAATCACACTATGTCTTAGTCCAAAACGATAGTTCACAGCCAGGTAACGGACAGGATTTATCGGTGCACCACGAATCACCGTAGCAATGTAGTCAAAGGTTTAAGTACCTTTAGAGAAACAACCACTATAATATTTACGAATGATCACAATACTTATAAATGGTTATTGCTCTGCCGTAGCCTAGACACCAAGAAATTAAATTGTCGAAAGAGGATAACTTGTCAATATACAATTAAGCCCTAAGTGAGCTCATAACACCCTTAAGATGTCTAACCGTTATTATTAGCAAATTCTAGGATGAAATGCAAAACTGAAATTAAACATGTATTAACAATGCAACTATGAATGAAATTTGTTTTTGTTTTTGAATTTTTTTTTCTAAAATGCAAGCACCCAACAATGCAAAACAAATAAAAACAAGGGAAAAAGGGCATAATACAAGAGCGTGCAGAATTATTAACAAACTAGTGAGTAGCTCGTGCTACGCACATGGCAGTGTTCTATCCTATATTGAGTAAACTACATTGTTAATAGTTAATGTAGGTTTGCTAACCTATATTTAAGCGATTCACTTAGTGCACTATTTGGAGAAACAACACCCAAAACATAGCCATGGCAGGAAATGAAATTGCATCCAATGGATAAAGTATACCAGTTGTATTTGTAATATAGAAAAGGAGCTTTTTTAACTGTAGAAAGCATTAGCAAAAAGTGAAGAAGGCATATATATAGTGGCAATTTATATTTGAAAATTGAATATGGTAGCATTTGTATTAACCAACAGAGTGAAGAAGGCCTCTATATGGAAGGTGGCTACAGTTCCTTAAACTACCAACAATGCCAAAGCTTTGTGATTCCATGTTGCTTGCCTCAATCGTGAACATCATATATTTATGTTGCTGTTGTCATCTCTTTCATGAACATAAAACTTGTAATGAACCAATGAATCATGTTAATCTTACCAGGTGGAAGAAATTTAAAATCACTGAAATTGATAGCAATAGTGCTCCTATCCTTGTGACCTTTGATACTAATAGTGTAAAATAGGCATCAGAGTAAGACCTTAATATATAGGACAAAAACTATCAACCTACAAGGCAGCTTTTGCACTTATAACATAAAATTTGAAATATCGGTTGGTATAAAGCAAACAAACAATAATGAATGAAATACAGTAAAAAAATAGCTATATAGACAGTAATAACAAAAAATCTTTACATGTAAGTGATAAATGTAATTATTCAGATATCAAACCCGAGTAAAAAAAATTTCAAATGTTGTAAGAAGGAAGTATTTGTGGTGATGTACAAATTAAAACTGGAGGGATCATATGATTAATTAAAAAAAATGGATTAGTGTAATGTAAATAATATGAATCCGTATGTACACTTGTTCATATAGGCCTAGTATGTTGCTAGTTAAATATTTCTGTCTTCAATTACCATTATGTTCCTCATCAGAAATCAATATAAAAAAGAGATGCAGCAGTGTACACAAAATCTGAACCATTGTTAAGTCAAATGTGAGTATTTGTATAACAAAGAACTAATCCTTCTAGCCCAATACTGGTGAAATATGTGTTTCTCCAAATAAAAACATAATAGAAGGTGCGACAAAAATAGAAATCAGAAATCACCTAAGCATGGCTGATCTGTTCTTCTTCAGCAGCCTGCATAGCCCAGCCTTCAAGCATGCTATCTAAGATAGTTAATTAAAAGAAGATTAATTGTTAGCAATAAGCTCTCGACATCTATGCTTCAAGAATTATGACTACCTAGATTCATAGTTGAATAAATGTTGTTATTTTTTTCAAATGGTACTTATGCAATGAGTATGAACCCTAATCTAGTCAATAAAACATAATTTGACTATCCATGCAGAAATATGAAGGTACATACCATGATAGCATGCACCATTGTTCACATGCATTTGGAATTACCATATAATCAAAAATGGAGATGGTGTTATAATGGATTGCAAGTGCACCACCAAAATGTAGCTATTATTCTAGGATTAAAAAAATTCAGGAAATGATAAAGCTGATTGTTGTTTCGTCAAAATTAAAACATAATATAAGGTGCGATAAAAATAGAAATCAAGTGTCACCTAGGCATACACCGTTTTAGTATGCAGAAATTTGAACGTTTATGCAAGATTAATATATTAACTGATATTAATTCTGGTGCATTACTCAACATAGAGTTCCAAACAGCGATGCTTGCACAAAGCATGGAAGAAGGCCCATATTTAATTAGCAAAAATTACAAACAAACATACCAGCGAATAGATGGGTTGATTTCCAACACTGGTGCTTATTATTTGAAAAGTAGAATCTAAATGCTTCATCTTATCTATGTCATCTTAACTCTCTTCGATGATGCTGGTGGACATGTTCGCCACTTTATAAACATCCTATCATGAATAATAGATGTAAAATATTAGTGATAAATTTTTTTCAACTCATGAAGAGCTAGGATCAGTAGCCCCTTTTTTTAGCACCATTTTGTATCCCTGATATGGGCCACAAGTTTCTGTTTGAATATTTGTTCTTTCTCTTTCCTATTTGTGGTTGATCCTAGCACAATCGTATATACACACATAGATACACACACACATTGTTAACGGGTGACTTATTAGTGAGTATCTTGATTTAAATGCAAAACTCGTACGTGTTAGGATTTTCAAAGATTCCACTACGCCATTACAAAGTGTTTAAGATGTGCTTTATGATATGACATTGACATACATAGTGTCTGGACAATGACCATAACAGTGGTCGTTCATACACGACCACATATATACAGCGGTATAGTTAGTTTGAAAAATATTGATATAGATCTGCTCCATGGTTTGAATGTCAAAGAACCTTTTTTGCACCTACAAAATGTATTAATACGGTATGAGGTTTCCATAAGCACATTGTGGATGGGTAGTAAGTACAAAGAACATTTTTTTTTGAGAGAGACGGTTGTGTAGTGATAGACTACACAGCCGGTTAATATTAATATTAGGAAAATATGAAGTAAAGACCGGTTGACAAGCCCAACCGGTGGCCAAAAAAATAGGCTAAGTTAGCTAACATAGAAATGTACATAAGAGCTAATGGAGTACAGATTGGTACAAAATCACCGACATCGATGATTTAGCAAACAAAAAGGGGCAGACAGAATCGCGCCGGAGCTGCTACCGCGGGGAGGCACTGGTACTGGCCATTGATTCTGTCGAGTCAGCAGGAGCGGACCTCAGCCTAAATCTGAAAGGAGCCGAGCTGGTACCTGTCCAGTAGTAGAAAAGTTGTGAGATTCTGCTACAGATGGCCGTGGATGAAGATCTAGGTTTGTTGAAGACAAAAGCATTTCGTTCTTTCCAGATGCACCAGCAGTAAATAGTGATAAAGATGTCGAGATTGTGATTTCCAAGGTCTTGCTGCCAGTATTCAAAAAATGAAATGCAATCCGGAATGTAACCCAAAAGATGTGCGCTGGTTGAGGCCCAAATTGCAAAAGAGAAGTCGCAGTCTAAGAAAAGGTGGGTAATTGTTTCGTCTTGAGAGGAGCAAAGAACGCAGAGGGGGTCAGTGGGGATGTTTAAGCGAATAAGTCTGTCTTTGGTGTTGATACGGTTACGAATAAGGCACCATTGGAAGAAGAGAAATCGAGGGTGTGAATGGCAGTTCTAGATCCTGCTGTAGGGGAAAAGGCGGCCAGGGTGGATGAGGAAAGAGCAGCAAGATGATACAGAGAAGCCTTTGGATGGGTTAAGTGCCTAGGTGAAGCGGTCTGGTGAGTGGGACAGGCGAAGGGATTGTATGATTTTCGAGGCTACGAGAAGTTCATTGAAAGTTTCGATGGAGAAAATGGAGGGGGGATGAAGGCTACTGGGGCCCAGGTGACACAGGGTAGAAGTGGTGGCCAGTTGTAGATTTGTGGAGGAGAAGAGGTTAGGTAGTGTTTTGGCTAGGGGGGAAGAGGCTACCCACGTGTCATGCCAAAAAAGGCAGTTGTTGCCATTGCCTATTAAAACATGAAAGAGGGATTTGACTCGGGGGATGGTGAGGAGGACATTGGACCAGAATGGAGAAGGTCTGCAACTGGGGGGGGGAGGTGTAGAGCTAGGTGTGGATTAGAGTAGTGATATGAGAGAAGGATCCAATCCTTCCAGAGGAAATTTTTGGGAGAGAGAAAACGCCAGAGCCATTTTGTTAATAGGGCAGTGTTGAGCGAGGAGAGATCCGGGACACCAAGGCCACCATGGCATTCTGGGAGGCAGACTGAGCGCCAGTTGATAAGGCATTTTGCTTTGGAGCCATTCCATAAGAAGGTCCTGCGGGATATGTCAATTTTATTGGAGACCCAAGAGGGGAGTTTGTGGAAGGAGATCCAGTAGGAGGGGATGGCAGAGAGGACCGATTTAACTAGGATTAATCTACCAGCTGTCGAGAGGGAAGCGGCTTTCCAGGATGCGAGGCGGGATTCTATTTTGTTGATGAGGGGTAACCAGTCAGGACGCGTGAGTCTGGTGGGCCGAATAGGAAGGCCCAGGTAGGAAATTGGAAACTGGGAAAGTTTGCAGTTGAGAATGGCAGCGGTTGCGGGACCAAGGTGGTTGGAATTGCCAAGCATGATAAGGGAGCTTTTGTGGAAGTTGATGGAAAGGCCAGAGATTAATTCGAAAACGTAGAGGAGAACTTTGAGGCAGTGTAGGTGATTAGGATTGGGTGAGGCAAAGAGGATGGTATCGTCTGCAAATTGTAGGTTGGAAATTTGAAGGTTGGCTGTAGGGATGCTGATTCCGGCTAAGTGACTGTTGGAGATGGACAGTTTAATCATACGGTTGAAGACATCTGCAATAAGAACAAAAATTAGGGGGGAGAGGGGGTCTCCTTGACGAAGGCCTCTCATAAATTTGATCAGACCGCCAAGTTCTCCGTTGACTGATACAGAAGACATGCTGGAGTTCAGGATAGAGGATATCCAGGAGCACCATCTCGGTGGGAAGCCTCTATGCCGTAGTAGAGCGAGAATGAAGTTCCAGTTGACTGAGTCAAAGGCTTTGGAGAAGTCAAGCTTAAGTAGGATTCCTGGGGTGTTGGTTCTGTGGCAGAAAGACACCACTTCTTGAGTGGCGGCCACACAGTCTAGGATATTGCGCCCGAGTATGAAGGCCGATTGGTCCAGGCCAACTAGAGGGGATATTACCGCTTGAAGTCGGTTTGCCAGGATTTTTGTAATGATTTTGAAGGTGGTGTTGAGGAGGCTGATAGGTCTAAAGGAATCAATGGAGGAGGGGTCATCAGATTTTGGGATGAGGGATATGATGGCGTAGTTGATTCGTGTAACTGAGCTGGGATCGTTTTGAAATTCGAGGCACATGTCCATAATGTCAGATTTCACAGTATTCCAGAAGTGTTTGAAGAAAAGGGGGCCAAAGCCATCAGGTCCAGGAGCTTTATTGTCTGACATATCTTTAACTGCATTCCATATTTCTTGTTCCGAGAAGGGGTGATCTACTTGCAGACTATGAGGGTCAGGGTAAAGGAGACTCCAGTCTATGTCTGGTAGAGGGGGGGAAGGTTTGCCAAGGATGTTGCGGTGATGGTTGGTGAAGAGGCGGAGGAGATCAGATTGGTCAGAGTAGGTGATGTTGTTATGTTGAATGTTAGAGATGGTCGAGGATCTGCGTCGTCCATTTGCTAACCTGTGGAAGTAGGCCGTGTTTCTATCTCCTTCTTCCAACCACTTTGCTCTGGAGCGTTGTTTCCAACCGATTTCTTCTTGTTTAAGGATCCTGTCCAGTTCCATTTCGAGGAGATTCAACTGATGTGTTTCTGGTTCAGTTAGGGATTGGGATTCAGCTAGGATATTAAGGTTGAGGATTTCATCTTGGACATGTGAGATCCGATATTTAAGGGAGCCCCAGATGTATTTGGCCCAAGGTCTTATCAATTTTCTGAGCGAACGGAGCTTGGCCACAATACGAGCAGTAGGAGATTCTAGATTGGTGGGTTGAGACCAGGCCAACTTGACAAAGTCATCAAAAGATGGTTCTAAAAGCCAGAGTTGTTTGAATCTAAATGGTTTGTGGATGGTGTTCAGAGAGCCAGTGTCAAACAGGAAGGGGCAATGGTCTGAGATCGTGGTTGCCAGGCCCGAGACAGATGAGAGGGGATGTTGGTCTTCCCAGGTTGTGTTGAAAAGAAATCTATCTAATTTGGCCAGGGATGGGTTGTCTCTACGGTTAGACCAGGTAAAGAGGCGGTTACTGATGGGGGGATCAATTAGCACACAAGAATTGATGAAGTTGTTGAAGGCGGTTGAGTCATTGGAAAGGTTACCAGAGTTTCTTTCAGAGGGGTGTCTAGTGGTGTTAAAATCTCCGGCAATAATCCATGGGCCATTTATTCGGGCTGCGAAGTCAATGCAATGGTCCCACAAGACAGCCCTGCCTTGTGAGTCGGAGGGACCATATACATTTGAGAAAAAGTAGATTATGCCAGATTCAGAGTTTCGCAGAGCGACATTAAGTACTGAGGGGAATTTGATGATTTGATGTAGGGACCATTTATTTTCATTCCATGCTGTTATGATCCCACCACGGGATCCAATAGCATCAATGTGGGCCCACCCAGATAAGAGTGTACCAACAGTTTGTGTCAAGTGAGATTGTGTGGGGTCGGCTAACTTAGTTTCTTGAAGCATTATAATATCAATTTTGTGGGGGGACAGGATTGTGTTTACAGCATAGCGCTTAGATGGGTCCCCCAACCCCCGTACATTCCAAGTGATGAGTTTCATTGGGATTGGGAAATACGCTCTTGTTCTAGAGTTTGCATGCATGTGTAGTGTTCATCGTGCAAACTCACGCCCACGCAACGAGATAAAATTTTATTAAGCCTTTTATTTGCGGATGAAAAAACAACAGGCAATAAAAAACTACTAGGTTGTCCAGGATCTGAAGCTGCTCCAACCAATCTGGAGCTACGCCTAACCAGTGCTGGGGAGAGGAATTTTGCTGCGTCGAGCTGTGGGGTCTGAACTACCGCGTCCAGATTGAGTTCAAGTGGAGGGGCCACATTTATGGGGGAGGAGACGTCAACGGGGTGGGAGTCGGCTAGGACAGGGGCTGTGATAATGGGGTGGGAGTCAGGGAGGATGAGGTTGGAGGGGACGAAACCAGGTTCGGGAGACTGAATAGGTTGTTGGTGGAGAGGGAAGGAAAGGTCGAGATCCAGCATTGGGTCCCATCTATCGAATTGGGCTGGGATCCCTCTTCTGGGACCTGATACTTCAAAGGAGGTGTCTTGTAGTGGCAAAACAGGAAGGGTAAGGGGTGGCAAGGTGGCTTCGTGAAACATGGCATCAAAGAAGTCATCTTGGTCTAAGAGTATTTCAGGGGTAGACCATTTCTGGTCAAGAAAGTTGAAATTTTGTTCAAGGTTGTAATCAAGGCCAAGGTAGGTGGTATCAGGGGCACGGTTCGGGTGAGAGTGTTGCCAGCGGTTGATGGTTAGGAGGAAGTCGGTGTTGTTGAGAGATGCCACAAAGGAACAGGGAGTGGAGATGCCCTCGAAGAATTGGAATTTAGCGTAGAGAAACCGGTGATCAATGTAGGCCCAGTCGCAGTCATCCAAAGCAATGAATCTACCCATGGGTTTTAAGGCTTCTCCAATGGCATCTGGGTTATCCTTGAGCAGTTCGGGGAAACCTTCAACTTTCGCCCAAGATTCAGGTTCGAGGGAGGGGGCGGAGAAGTTATCCTGATCAGTCCAGGGTCTCAGGAAGACAGTGCCACCTGGTTTGGCTAAGGAACCAGTCGTGACGAAGACATTTCTCTCTATCTCAGAGTCACAGAAGATGAGAAAGCTGTTATCGGTCAACATCCAAATTGGCCTTTCTCGATGCCCATGTTGGTTAAGGGCAGCTTGGATGTCTAGAATACTCCAGAAACCTTGGGTTATTGTGGCAATGAGGTAGCGGGCTGAGTTCTCCATGAGGAATTGAGGGCTTGGAAATTTTTTTGCGAAGAGAGGAGCTAAAGGGTTATGTGGGGAGGATTTAGGAGAGGGAGGGCTTAGGTTGATATTGGAAAGTGGAGAAAGGGCTGATGATGACGATGGGATGTGAATCGACTTTGAATCAGGTTGTGGGGCCCTAGCTTCTGTGGGTCCAGGGGAAGGATTAGGTCTGGGAAATCGGGTTTTGGGTGCAGAATGGGGATAATTATTTGGAGGAGAGAGTTTTTTGGCATTATTAGTCTTGGAAGATGAGAGGACGGGCTGCACAGGGAACGAAGCCTGTCTCTTCAAGGGGCAGGTGGATGAAAAGTGACCAAAGAATCCGCAATAATAGCAAATCTTTCCATTTCTGCATGATTTTGCCACGTGTCCAATGCCTGCACATTTCAGGCACCGCCCTCTGGAACACAGGAAAATGACCGTTTCCCGCGTGGATTTGAATTTTGGGACGAGTTTGGGACGTTTGGGTTTGGGAAGGAGAGGCGGAGGTTGATGGGATAACACGACTTGGGCGAAGCTGGGGCCGCCTTTTTGGTATGTGGGATATTTGCTGGCATAGCGATGGGACACCTCTGGCGAGGCAGGTATCAGGATGTCGGGGGGGGAGGCAAACGATGGTGGGGTAGGGAGGATGGGGGATTGGGCAGGGGCAGGATGCCGGAAGTGTAGAGCATATCTTGGCGGAACAAAGGAAATTGGAGGAGGATGGGGGGAGGAGGGGGTGTTGGGGGCAGAGGGCAGGGTAGTGGTAGACGCCATTTTTTGATATTTTGAAGTAAAAAATGAATATTTTGAAAATTGAAGTAAATTCGAATTGATATATTTGTAATAGTTATAAATATATCAAGCACAAATTGTATCAGAATATGCATTTATAAAGGAACATGTATGCAAATATTATTGTAGTAATTGTTAATTACGCTATCTCACTATATATAATCTATGCTTCATATGATTTGGCAGCATTGGTAATTACCACTCATTTCCCTACAAGCACCTGATTAAATTTTAAATAGAAGAAAATATGGCTAATCCTGACTTAACCAACATTTGACAATCACATAGGCTAAAAGGTAAGCAATTACTATTTAGTAATAGGTATATTACTTGAAATATGAAGGTATATACAAACATAATCTTTAAACACCACACTAATTCAGTATAAAATGTAATGATTTTTAAATAAATGCTCACTTAGGCTACCAACCACACATACATGCACAAAATACATAATATAAAAGGCAGGAAGTATGCAAAAAAATTTACTTAAAATCCACACATCAAAGAAATGGAATGACATAAGGGAAAAATGGAATGAACCCTAAATTTTGTCAACAATTCACAGATTTTGAAAGTCCACAAATAAAGGGTGAGAAAATTTACAAAAGGGTTTTGTCTTAAAAAAAATAATGTTAAACATTTTACCATTATACACTGTGGTTGTAGATTTTAGCTGTTTTGGAAAGAAAATCATTGATAATGTAATTATGCACGATAAATTTATACATCTTGACACAGTTAGCGGATATGACATATAAATATAAAAGAATCGCTAACGGTATTAGTTAACTTCATGAAAATAATTTAAATTCAAAGATGCCAAATTTGAAAAAAAAAATTTACTTACTTTAGATTAGAGTAGTAAATTTTATTTAAATATTGGTGATTACGTACAACACATGTGTAGCAGGGAAAAAAGTAGTGAACGGTTTAAAGGGTATTTAAGATAACAAACTAATCGTATGCTCATTCAAATTCGTAGTTGTAAGCACAACACACCCGATTGTTTGCTGTCCTAACATCGTTCAGTAGTTGTGCGATTGTAGACTCAACCCTTTCCAATACTTCACCGGTTTTTGGAGCTGACTGGTCTATGTAAACAATTTTTTTCCTTCCTTTTGTTTGGATCTATGCAGTATAAAAAAGGCAAATTACATCTGATAATAAAACATATGAGCATATTTTTCTGATAAAATAGCTGGTTGTAACATCATTTAGCTCTCGCGAATCAATATCCAGATAAATCTTTGTCGCTTTAGTAGAGCTGAAAGTAAATGCTCATGTGAAAGTAAACTTTAAATTAGAGATCAATTTAAATTTTTGATGGGGAGTTAGTACATGGTATAACAAATTACGGTAGTAAGTTTACACTGTCAGCGATGTGACATTTTCAAGCCAAGAAGGAAATATATATTTAATGTATAGGTATAAGTTTCTACTAATGAATAATTTTGGAATGAGTAAAAACTAAGTTAAATCTCATACAATGGAAGCTCCAAAACCACATACTCATACTAACACTGGTTTTTGTTCATACTATAGAGCTTTGTGCATTTATGTAAAGCAATCAATTCGAACGGTTACTATTACTAAGACCCAAGCATTGCACTATTACATTCATAACCACCAACTAATAATATAACTTATGCATTGATAGGAAGAATATTATATGATTGTTGTTAATTAAATAAGTGGGTTCAAGGTAAAAAGAACACGGTTTTTTGCATGGCTCTAATGGTTAATATAAGAAATTTTGATAAAAAAGTGTAGATTTCAAGTAAATACATTTCTCGTATGAAACTATTTTAATAAAAATATGATAACTTAACTACTAAAAGAATTTAACTTACATGAAGACTAGCAACTACACAGTGTAAATAATGTGGGAGGCAGAGTGAATAAATTGCAGAGTACAATTTAGTTTGTTACATAATCATCCATGGCTTACATATATTCAGATTTAAAACATTGTTCTTGCATATATAATATTAAGAGCAAGTAACAAACTTTTCATATGGACATAATATTTATTAAACCAGGAATTTGTAAAAAGAATAATGCAAAAATGCAACTCAATTATTCAAAACTAAAAGAAAATGAGCATATACACCCACTGTACAATATCATATACTACATCTACCAAAGACACGTCTTAGTCTATATATGAGGTCAAAAAAAACAAGCAATGCAGAATTTTTTAAACAAAATATTGAACATGCCAAGACTAAGAAAAAAACATGCATCTGCACAACAAAGTTATGATAATTTACTAATCAAATTTGGAATATTGGTACACTTCTTCGATATGTCCTAGATGCAACACTAAGCTTCAACTCATACAAACTTATTACATACTGAGTTATAGAGTAGATACATTTTCTTGTATGGAAAATCATGGCCAATGTAAATCCATGATGGACACAACACCATTTACAGTAGCTTCCAGTATCATTAGATTATACTTAAGATACCATATATTTAAAATACCAATGTCAAGCAGTTGCAAAAAGGGTATCAGGTAAATCATATTCTAAAAAAATATGTAAACAGCCAAATTCTTCCAATTTTAACCCCAGCTACATCGACTTTTAAAATTTTGTGGAGTGTATACGGTAGTATAATGTCAAACATATTTAATTTAAACTAAAAATACAGAAGTCTAACCTCAGGTGGGGGATGCACAACAAAGGACCAGTAAAACTAATAAGTTTTCAATTTCATGTCACACATACTAGTCCATACCCGCTTGGAAGAAAAAATATATGACCAATTACGATTCAGCGATGTTAATAATCAACAGTTAATATTAATACTGACAATGTCAATTGTATGAAGACATCAACATCTTTGGGTTGGTGTGATGAATAGTTGTAGTGGGTTCAATGTAAACCGCTATACGTTAATGTTTAACTGACGCATAGCACAGATTACCCAAATTTGAAGTAGCACAGTAAACTTAGGAAAATAAATCAGAGGAGTGAGTTGGATATACAGGACACAATGAACCAAATAGCGAGAGAAATATTAGTAAATACAGTAGTAATATGACCCACCTGTTTTTATCTTCATGTGTTTGTCGTTTTAAATTCCACTTATGTAAAATATTCATGTTAAAAGAAATACAATACAGAGTTGAATAACAACATATTGTATTACTAAGTAATTCTTGTATATTCAAACCATTACAGTCATGATTCATGTCAAAGAGATTTTCTGATTTGGCAGTATAAAGCATCCAGTAAGCCAAATGTCGATATAGCAGTAGCTAAAATTCACTTATTGATCGACTACAGAATCATCAACTCAATTACATATCATAGACAAAATATTAAACCCAATTGTAAAATAGTAAGAGTAGAAAACAAATTGTCAGTTGAAAATTTTTAAACAGGATGTCAGAAATTAACTTCACCACTCATCAAATTCACATAATCAATATAAATTTACTAAATTGGATATCATGGTGAGAATGGTATATACTGTTACTATGGTACAAAAATTTACCATAGCCATAGAATAACGATGTTTAATTCCCATAAAACCTGAAGTATTCAGAGTCTTACTCTGCACAGGAAACTTCAAAACAGCATAGCAGGGAGAACAAAGATGGACTCGAATAGGAGCAACAAAACACATGAGCCAAATTAGAACTGTGTACACCCCCAGATCTCAGAAGGTAAAGTAAAATAAAAGAAGAGTAGGGTAGAAGTTGCCAGTTACCATGTCATGAATCAATGATGGATGGATGAAGACCCGGTCGCCAGAAATCACGTAACTCCAACGAACAGTAGGTTGTAGTCAACGGTTTGGATGTTGGTGGTGTTAGAGGTTAGGCTAGTTTCGTCCGATCGTGTGTTGGATAGCAGTTTGATGAAAGGGACATGGAGTGGGAAAGTGTGGTAACTGGCCTGGGGAGAACACGCGCAGAGAAAGGGAGTAAGTTTTGCAATATGAATGTCACGTTCTATCCCATATTCTATTATGGTTAAAAAAGGTATTTGACAAATGAGTATTATTTTGAAATAAAAGAAACAGGTGTGTCCTACTTTAAGTTTTAAGTAATAGATTATTTTCAAGCAGCATTTATTTTTTGTTTTTTTAAGTAAGCTAAGCAGTGGAGCAAGCAATTTTAAGTCAGCTTTCGATTCTGTTGGCGTTGAAGGAGTCGAGACGTTGAAGTTTTCAAAGCGGAAGGAAGCTTTCGATCGCACACTTGCTGATTGATGCGGAACCCCATCCTAGTGTAGGAGATTGCAACATTGGACCTTAGCAAGCACTTTCTTCTCAATTGCGAATGGTCTTGACAAGTTAGAAAGGCGCATTCATGCTTTCGAAGGGGTTGCTTGGTCAAAACGTCCTTATATGGAATGTGAATGAGAGCGAAACCTTTAGTTTCAAAAGGATTTGGCACGCAAGCGAGTGGCTATAATTTGTTGCCTTCGAAAGGTCCTCTTCTACTAATTCGAAGCATCCTCATGCATGCGGAAGCATTTGTTTCGAGAGGAAGCAATTGAAGCGAAAGATGCTTCTGATCCTTTCGACCCTTTGAAAGTTGGTAGGACATCTGACCTTTGGCTGTAGCATCCCTTTGACTCCTTCGAAAGGCATTGCTGATGCTATCACCTTCTGTACATCCTTCTCTTCTATTCATCTTGGTTTCGACAAGGTTGAAGTGAGAATTGGTGGTAACACCCACCTCCTCGATCAGATTGAAGTATTTTGACTTTATGGTACGTCTAATTTTCAACCTCGTTCTTATACTCTTTAATTTATTACGTACATCAGATTTATTCTTCATAAGATATACATATCCTAGTCTTGAGAAATCATCAATGTAAGTTGAATTATCCTTGGTCACTATAGGCATCAGACCACATACATCAGTATATACTAAACCAAAGAGTTCGTCAAATCTTTCATTGCTTTCACTGAAGGCGTGCTTAGTCATTTTTCCTTTGAGACATGACTCATATGTATCGAATGATTCATAATCAAATGATAGTAGAAAAGCTTTGGTTTTCAATTTGTGTAGCCTTTTGTCACTAATATGACATATCCTACAGTGCCATAAATAACTATTATTAATGTCAAAAAAGATATTAATACCACATATATGATTAAAATCAAGTACATAAATGTCATTATTAAAACACCATTGCAAAAATTATTTCCATCAAACACAATATTCATAACACTGTGTTTACCGGGTAAACCAGAACCTATCTTAGGCAGTCTAGAAATTGATATATTACCGCAAATAAAGTCTTTAACATAATAGAAATTACTTAAAACTAAATCAGCTCCTTTTGGCAAAGTCAAATAATAGTCTCCAACTACAGTTGCATCTAGTAGAAATCCATTAGCAACTTGACGCCTTATTTCACCCTACATCACACATTATTTTCCTTTAACTTCCTGTAATGAATTACAGATATGAGTCCCAGATCTAGTATCTAAAACCTAAGATAATTTTTTGATTGCAAAACATTTTTAAATCATAAACGTATCTATAGGAATTGGAGAAAAAATTTCCTTCCTTTATTTGATCATTTTCAAATAGTCCTAACAATTACGCTTCTGGTGCCCCTTCTTGTGACAATGGTGACAATCTCCTTTTTTTGTAGGAGGATTCTTCTTACCTTTCTCAAAATCACGTTGGTTCTTATTCGAACCTTTCAAAGACGACTCCTTACCTTTTTGATGCAGCAGCGGAATAATCAAAACGTATGTGACGATGAAAGTAGCAATCGATGGAAGAAGATGCCGAATGGCCCAAATCCGTTGATCCAAAGATACTGGATTCTAGCTATCCCAAACAAGTTGATCGCGCACGATACCGTGTCTAAAGATCTACGATTCTTCGACGTTGATCTAGCGCACTAGATTCTGTGAATCGGCTTCAGCAATCGTTGAATCGAGCGCACTCGATTAACCGAAGGTGGAGATAGGAGATCACACTCAACTACCAATTTGAGAAAGAGTCACAAAGCACTCAAACAAAAGTTTTATTCAAAATCAACTAACTGTTACAAGTGATACCACCCGCCTATTTATAGGCTTACCACTTACACAACACATAGGTCGTTCACGACCTAACACTTGCGACCTAACACAATAGCGAATTAATTCACACGACCTAACTATTACAACATCAAGCGATTTAACAATACACGCGACTTACGACTTATAGTATTTACAACAGTTACAAGCATACGAGTTAAGAAAATTACAACACACGACATAACAAATACAACATAACAACCTAAAATACAACACACACACGGCAGCAACGACCTAAGTTCCTCCAGCGACTTAAGTCTTGCGACCTATTCTTGAGCGACTTAAAAATGGATGGTAGCGACCTAGGCTTGAGCGACCTAAGAATGATGCGGTTTAAGCCCTTGAGCGACCTAACATGAAGTGGTATAGATGAGCGACCTAGTATAGGTCGTAGCTCGTTCGTTCGTCCTGAGCGACCTACTGTTTCTCGCATATGTGAGCGACCTAGTATAGGTCGTAGTCTTTTAGGTCGTAACTTTTTAGGTCGTAGCTTGCAGTTAGAGTTAGGTCGCAACTTCTTTTCTCGTGACTTGTTAGGTCGTGAGCGACTTAAAGAATGCCTTAGCTCGCATTACTCGCTTTCTTGACCCATTAGGTCGCATGCGCATCTTAAAAATATCTTAGGTCGTTGGCGGCCTAGGAGATAAGAATATCGGGCTGCATCATCCTCTCCCCGTTGAAAGAAATTCGTCCTCGAATTTACAGTTTCTTCGTCTTCGACACTCTCATCCCCGTGAAACAGAACCAATTGATTGATATTGTCAATGTTAGCAATAGGAAGATGTTCCGGCAAGCTCAACTTACAATCATTCTCACAAATGTTCTTCACAATTTCCAAACAACCCATTCCTTCAGCATCTAGTTTATTGTAAGTACCAACAAGAAATCGTTCAACCATCGAGTAGATAGATTCGTTGTTACTTTGCGCCTTCATCAAACCCAATACTGAGTCCATACTTTCCTTCACTCCTAATCTAGTATGTACAGGTAATGAAATATATAATCCTGTCTTCGTCGCGGTTTTCTCTGAAATTTGGTAACTCTGACTCCTCTGATCAAACCTTTCAACCCCCTTCCTTATTGATGGCCCTAGACAATAAGTTGGAATCAACTACATGTGACTATCACGGTCCTCGTGTATTTTTACATGTAAGTCTTTAATAATTCTTATTTGCCAACTATAATTAGGACTATACAATTGTCTTCCTTCGAACAGAAACCCATCAACCAGTCTTCTCAACTTTTCCTGCTTTGTTGGACACATATGATCACGTGGCATATACGGTACGATAGCACCTGGCACTTGATCAACATAATGTTGTACGTTCCTCAGTGGCAGTTTTTCCTTGGACAACTCCGTAGGAACTACATCCTCACATTCATTCACCACCGGCTTAACTTCTTCGAGAATTTCAACACTTTTACTGGTCGCATTTTTATTTAACATAAACACTTCCGCTCTATCCTCCACTTCTTTAACCAACTCTTCTGTAGCTAAAAGACTAATCGAATCCACCTTCTTCGCTGATAAACTACCCCTTTCATCTCCTGACACAGTTTCTTCATCCTCATCAAACCTTGCTGACTGTGAATTTTCATCCTCATGTTCATCAGATTTCGTTGGTTGAAAATCAACAACTTCATCTCCGTCAAACTTTGGTGATTGAACACTATCAACTTCATCTTCCACATCAACAAATTCCTTTAAAGACAACAAAGTCTTTAGCTCCTCGATTTCCTCCAATTTGTTTTCACTCTGTTGACGGTTTTTAGGAACCAAAATGATTCGTGTATCCTCGAACATAAAACTATAGCTGTTTGTTCGACCATTATGTTGCACAGCTCTATCATATTTCCATGGTCTTCCCAACAACAAATGGAAAACATCCATATCAACCACATCACACCAAATTTCGTCCTTGTATTTCTTCCCAATGGAGAAATTAACACAAGCTCTTCGATTAACCTTTACTTCCCCTCCTTTCCTCAACCAAGCTAATTTGTAGGGTTTGGATGCTTCTTTGTTTTCAATGACAACTTCTTTACAGCTTCTGAAGAAATGATATTATCACAGCTTCCTACATCGATGACAAATTTACAAACCCTTTCCATAATAGTGCAGGTTGACTGGAAAATATTGTTCCTTAACCAACTGGAATCATCCTCTTGCCTTGGCATTAAACAAGATCGCCTCATCAACAAACTACACCCCTCATCTCCAGACAATAATTCTTCTTCCTCAACTGGTATTGAATTTACACACTCTACCTCTGCATCTTCATTCTCAATCCCCGCAATCATTGTTTGCTTCTTTGGCTTTGTACATTCATTGCTTTTATGGCCCATCTCTTGACAATTAAAACATTTGAGATTACTATTGACCTTTGCTTTTCCGGCTTCATTCACTATCGGCTTACTGACGACTTTGGAAACATCTGCATTGTTACTATCCTCCTTGTTCTGGTTGTTGGAATTTGTATACACACCACCTCCTCTTCTGCCTTGCTTTTCCCAAGTCAACGCTTTCTGATGTGCTTCAGCAATAGATCTGGGATCAAACATATTCACCATATCTTGAATCTGTGTTCGCAACCCTCCAACATACCTAGCTGTTAGCTATTCCTTTGTTTCCATAATGTCATTCCTCACAATCAATTGGTAAAAATCATCTACATACTCACTCACTGATCTCGCCCCTTGTCTTAGGTTCTGCAAACGTTGATACATAAGAGATTGATAATTGTGCGGCAAGAAAGTAGCTTTCATCAGCTTCTTCATCTTATCCCATGTAACAATCTTTGACTTCCCCATTCTCTCCTGTGTAAGTTTAGTCTGCTGCCACCACGCCATAGCTCTCCCTCTTAATCTCGTAGCAACCAACTTCACTCTTCGATCTTCGGGAACTTCTTTGAAGTCAAAATTTTCCTCAACATTTGAAACCTAATCCAAAAATTCCTCCGCTACCATTCCTCCCTTGAATTCTGGAATTTCAGTTTTCATCCCCGACTCCCATTGGCGATCATCTTCTACCACCTGATATGCATTTCGTACTTGGTCTCGATCTCGAGAATGAACACTGCATCTACCACCATCTTCATCAAAAACAGATGTACTTCGATAACGATCTCGACCACCCACATCTCTATGATCACGCATATCTCTTCGACTTTGTCTTTCATCATCACGGTATGGTTCATGTTCAAACTCACGTGGAGTTCTTCTCTCTTCATCTCTATACTCATGATGTTCTCTTCTCATTGAAACTAAAGATTCTCTTCTTCCTCGAAAAGATTGTGGCGACACCCTCCTCGCTTCCGTAACTGATGGCGAAACTCTGTTTCCTCCATGGTTCGAGACTGGAGACCTTCTCTTTTGTCCTTGATTCATATCATTCATCAGTTTCTCTAACTTCCCAATGCCTTCATCAAACTTTTCATTGATGCGTTGTTCCATTTGCTCGGCTTCTTCTCTTCTATACAACGCTTCAACATTCTGATGGCGATTAGCTCTTCTCGGCGGCATGATTGAATCTTTACAAACTTCAACTTTAACTCTCGACTCTAACTTCAAATATTATGCACGACTTTAACTCTTGAATAAGAATTGGCTCCAAGGCTCGGCTTAGCTATGATTGGCTAAGTCTAGCTCTGATACCAAATGATGCAGCAGCGGAATAATCAAAACGTATATGACGATGAAAGTAGCAATTGATGGAATAGAAGATACCGAATGGCCCATATCCGTTGATCCAAAGATACCAGATTCTAGCTATCCCAAACATGTTGATCGCGCACGATACCGTGTTTAAAGATCTATGATTCTTCGACGTTGATCTAGCGCACTAGATTCCGTGAATCGGCTTCAGCAATCGTTGAATCGAGCGCACTCGATTAACCGAAGGTGGAGATAGGAGATCACACTCAACTACCAATTTGAGAAAGAGGCACAAAGCAATCAAACAAATTTTTTATTCAAAATCAACTAACTGTTACAAGTGATACCACCCGCCTATTTATAGGCTTACAACTTACACAACACATAGGTCGTTCACGACCTAACACTTGCGACCTAACACAATAGCGACTTAATTCACACGACCTAATTATTACAACATCAAGCGACTTAACAATACACGCGACTTACGACTTATAGTATTTACAACAGTTACAAGCATACGAGTTAAGAAAATTACAACACACGACATAACAAATACAACATAACGACCTAAAATACAACACACACACGGCAGCAGCGACCTAAGTTCCTCCAGCAACTTAAGTCTTGCGACCTATTCTTGAGCGACTTAAAAATGGATGGTAGCGACCTAGGCTTGAGCGACCTAAGAATTATGCGGTTTAAGCCCTTGAGCGACCTAACATGAAGTGGTATAGATGAGCGACCTAGTATAGGTCGTAGCTCATTCGTTCATCCTGAGCGACCTACTGTTTCTCGCATATGTGAGCGACCTAGTATAGGTCGTAGTCTTTTAGATCGTAACTTTTTAGGTCGTAGCTTGCAGTTAGAGTTAGGTTGCAACTTCTTATCTCGTGACTTGTTAGGTCGTGAGCAACTTAAAGAATGCCTTAGCTCGCATAACTCGCTTTCTTGACCCATTAGGTCGCTTGCGCATCTTAAAAATATCTTAGGTCGTTGGCGACCTAGGAGATAAGAATATCGGGCTGCATCACTTTTACAGCTACCGCCGTGTTCTGATCCTTGCACTATCGCTCTATTGACCTCAACATATTGAGTTGCTAGGCATGGTTTACGCTCAACTGGTTTATATTGCAATATGAATGGGTCAAATCATGTAGTTACCGAGCCAAGGATCAAATTAACTTATAGTTCATCACTTAACCTAACATCCAGCTCGGATATTCTATCAATGTCGGCTTTTATTGTCAAGAAGAAATCCTAGACACAACTTCCCTTACTTGTCTTCTTATTGAACAACTTCTTAGTAATCTCATACCATAAGGAACAAGATGGCTCCCCAAATAAACCTTTAAGGCTTCTGAAGATTTTATTGACGCACATATTTTCGTACTACGTTTACGACTTATCTAGAGTAGACAACACAAAAACTTGAATGATTTCACAATCAGCTACTAATGTGTTATAAGCTTTTACTGCCTCGGGGTCAGTGTCTTTAGTGGGTTTCTATTAAAGATTCAATTATAGATGACCATAAATGCTCATACATGAGTGCTATCTTAATTTCTCTTATCCAGTCAGTATAGTTCAGTCCGTTGAGCTTATCATTTCCATAAAATAGTCTTACGTTGCTCATTTTGCTGTAAGTTTAATTTAAGTAGATCGGGACTATTTATACACGAAAGATGTTCTTATATTATAAGATGGGTAAAATGTTGCATTTTGTTTATCTAATAAGCTCACTCAAGACTATTATGTCTCTCAAAACCCTAAGAAAAAATAGAAATCTTTCAATTCTCTAGTGGGTATTAGGACTTTTTCTTATTATTATCCAGCTTTTAGACCAAGTAGCTTTCAGATGAATCTGGATCTTAGGATGTAGATGAAATGGTTTATGGACTTGGAAGCATGGTTGGAAGGACAACGGAAAAAGCTTTAAGGAGATAACAGGTTGCTACCGACCACTTTTCAAGTCAGTATCGATATGAATTCTAACACTCTAGTGGAGTTTGAAACTATGGTCAATGTGTAGTTAGGTAAAGTGATTATCCTGGAGCCTATTTCTATAGAAGTAGTTAAGCAACTCCAAAGGGCTGTATATAAAAGGACAACTACTAAACATGTCAAAACCTCTTGGTAACAACCTGATTTCTAAGGGAAAAGTGCTCAGAACTTAACGAATTAAGGCTGGAAGATGGAATGGATGACTGTATGGTTCGCTACTAGTAAATCATATCAGTACCAATGATTAATGTCAGTACCGATACGATTTTATGGAATAAATGGATTCGTCATGCCTCCTACTTTTCAGATATGGAGTTTGAACCGGTATTACCTGATCCAATGACTTTGTTGGGCGATTTTTCAATAAATAGCAAGACTATAGCAAATTGGAGAGGACTTTTTGGCATTCTATTCTTCATCTTCCTTCTCTACTCGAATCCATCACTAAAGAGGCTATTTTTTTAATGTTCTAGGTACTGTAAACCCTTGTGTTCGAGACAAAAACATTCGATAATAAGAATAAAGTGGACGTAGGCCAATAATTGGCCGAACCACTATAAAATTTGTGTTTTCTACTTTTTTCGTGCTGTTTTTAATTAGGTTTGTCTCTTATAATCCAGATTGGAGTGTTATGCCACTTTTTGGGTCAATGTTTTTTGTGCTTTCATTGGGAAAAGAGCTTATTAGGCTTACATATAGCTATCTATTATAGATTAAAGCGTCCAAGAGTTAGATCCAGAATGTTTTTGTCTTAAATATAATGGAATTTCATATTAGAAGTAATGATACTAAGGAGATTTGGTAGATCTAGTGCAATTTTTAGCGGAGAAGATGAAGCTTCTCATCATAATGAGGTGACTAAACAATCGACAACCACATTACCGGGACCAACTGCCCCGTAGAAGATAGTGACAAAGGTGGAGTTTGATAAGGTGATGGTAGAGCTGAATCATAGAATGGTGGATAGCCAGAAGGCTCTCCTTGACAAGATGTATGCCAGCATTGCCTTACTAACCTACCAGTCTCAAAGGCCCAAGATGATCTGGAGAGAAGCGTCAGCTTCTGGTTCTGAAAAGAAAGTTCATCTGGTTTTGATTAGAATAGGAGAGATGGAAAGAAAAAGATGAAGGAGCAGACTACTGGAGCAGTAGGGAAGAATGCTAGAGGAAGTAGATGAGCTCTAGCAAAAAGAATTCATATTGTTACCGACTAGTATTTGGTCGTTATCGACATGAATACGAGGGACTCAGGAGGGCTATTGCCTGAAGCAGTCAATCTTTGTTATTCCAAAGATGATTTGCAGGACACTGGTAATTAAGTTGGACCAAATGCTAAAGTTTAAGATGGTGGTGTCCAAACAACCACTGAACAGTCAAGTAGATGTCAAAGAAGGTCCGACGGAGTGGTTCTCCCGGAGATAGTAGAGCATAAACATCAACGGGCGAACCGAGACCATTTGTGCAAACACTCAATGCTACTCTTGATAGTCATCTTTTGGATCACCATGTATGTGAGGAGCATATTATTGACACGATGAAGTGGTTGATGGAAAAAATTGCATGAGAAAGAGTGAAGATTGGTGTTTTTCCACTAGTAGAGCATATCTCGCTGGAAGAATATCCTAGAAACTTTACAATGGCCTTCAATGCTGTCATACAATGGAACAACTGATCCGTGGAAACATTTATTTAAGTATGATTGGAACATGGATGGTACCGGAGTGAAAGATGTAATATAATGCAGTTGCTTTCCAATCTTTTTGGATAGGGTGGTGTCGATGTGGTTCACTCGATTCACATCAAAGTCCTTCTCGACTTTTGATAAATTAGCTAAGAAGTTCTTGGAGAAGTTCGGGCTCAACATTTCTTGGCCCAAGAATGTGATGTCATTGTCTGGCATTTCTGTGGGGCCTAAAGAGTCGCTAAAGGGTTTCTTGAATAGGTTTAATATTGCAGTTACTGAGGTAAACAATTTGAAAGAAGTTATGGTGTTGATGGCTTAGTCTGGAGGATACATTCATACACCGATTTTAAAAAGTGGTTGTGTATGAAGCAGACGAGTACAATGAAGGAAATCCACCAAAAGGCTAACAAGTTTTTGCACTGGAAGAGGAAAACCAGGTTTTCGAAATGGCTCGAGGTGTACAGTCAAAGGAATTTATTCAAAGTAATATAGCTATTAAAAAGACTGGTGAGAGCACCGAAAATGTAGCCATGAATGTTGGAAAATTTAATGACTAGGGAAAGAGAAATCAAGTCACTAGGTGAAGGTGGAATGATGCCAAAATACGACCGAGGAATGTGAGACTATAAGAGTGCACGCCTCTGAACGATTCGCTCAAAAATATATACCTTGCTACGCAAGGGACTGAAAAATATAGTAAGCCTCCTCGGAGGGAGACAATGGAAGCTGAAAGATGCTTCAAAAAGTACTGTCGATTCTATGAGACTCATGGGCACAACACGAATGAGTGTCCTCATTTATAGGATATCATTGAGGAGTTAATTTGCAAAAATGAATTATAATAATATGTTAGAGAGCCACAGGATAGTGAACAGGTAGTTAGACCCCAAGGGTCTTACACCTTAGGGAACCAGCCTGGACCAAGTGGAGAGGGGTCCAAGTGATCAGATGGAAGAATTGTGATTAAAACAATAAGTGAAGGACCTTATCAAGTGGAGAAAAGCTGGAATGAGATAGAGCAGTATTCGAGTTCTTTGAAGCGCATGTTGTAAGAGAGCTGCTTCACCATTGAGGACGGAGCATCGACTAAGTAGCAGAAGTTGATTACTAATGACAACGGCCATTGTAGGCTCAACTACTCTACATCGAGTTTTAGTGGATTATGGTAGCTAGGTGAATATTATGTTCAAAAGGACTTTTCACCGGATGAAATTCAATTCGAAGGACATCAAGCCTTGTAAATCAAGGATTCAAGGATTTACCAAACAAGTTAAGGAACCCATTAGGACTATCGATTTGTTAATGGAATTAGGAGTTGGAGACCGTAAGATCGTGCGGGTTCAAAAGTTTGTGATTATGGATGAATTTTCAACATACAATGCCTTCATGGGCCGATCAGCCCTAGCTAGTTTCAGAATAACACTAGCTCCTTGGTGCTTGATGATGAAGTTCCCTATAGAGAATGGGGTCGGATCATTTCGAGGTAACTAGATCATTGGTCGGGAATTATACATTACTGAGCTTAGAGAGGCAAAATGATGAGAGAAAGGAAAGAGTGCAGAGAGAACCCTTTGCATCTAGAACTCGGACGCATAGTAGTTAATTCTCAAGCCGTGGCTTGGGAACCGTATCAAATTCTTTAAGTCTATGGATCCCAAGAAGCAATCGTAGAAAGTGCGGGCAGTACCAACCGAGCTGATGATCAGTGGTCTGGTCGATATAGACAATCCTACTCGGGTGGTCCGGTCGATATAGACAATCCTACTCGGGTCCTTAAGATCAGATCTAAGCTTAATGCTGAGTTGATGAAGGAATTGGTCAATTTTCTCCGAGCAAACCTTGATGTGTTTGCTTGGACATGTTCAGATATGTGTAGGATATCGTCTTAGATAGCATGTCACATACTGAATGTGGACCCGAAGTACCCCTTGGTAAAATAGAAGAGATGTAGCCAGGGTCCGAAGAAATCCACTACATTGGAGGGTGAAGTGGATAAGTTCAATGAAAGCTGCTTTATCCGTGATGCTTTATACCTAAATGAGTATCGAACCCCGTGTTGGTTAAGAAAGAAAATGGGAAATGGCAGACATGCACTGATTATCCGGACCTAAATGAAGCATGCTCAAAGGATAGCTCCCTACTGCCAAGAATTAACCAACTAGTAGACGGAACTACCAAACACAAGTTGCTTTGTTTCATGGATGCTTACTTCAGCTATAACCAGATACCAAAATACATTCTGAATCACGAGCATAAAAGTTCTATAATTGATTTGGGATTGTACCGCTACCCAGTGATGCTGTTAAGTTTGAAGGACATTGTAGACTTACCAGAGATTGGCGAGTTTCATGTTCAAAGACCAGATCAGATGGACAATGGAAGTGTATGTGGATGATATACTAGTGAAGTCATGGCTATCGACAAATCACATGGATGATCTTTTGGTAATGGTTGCCACGTTGTGAAGGCACGGGATGAAATTAAACCCTTTAAGGTGTTCTTTTAGAGTTGCAGCGGGAAATTATTTGGGACATATTAAGAATTCAAGAGGCATTAAGGCTAATTTAGAGTAGATTGATATCTTGAAACACATAACTGACCTAAGAAAGAGGAGGGAGATGCAGAGCTTGAATGGGAAGGTTGCTATACTAAATAGGTTCATCTCAATGGCAACTAATAAGTGTACACCATTCTTCGATGCCCTCAAAATGGAAAGAGGAAAGTTTGTCTGTACGAAGGAATGCCAGGATGCTTTTTAAGAATTGCTAAAACACATGGAAAGACCACTAGTGATATCCAAGCCTTCTGATTGGGAACACTTGTTTGTCTATTTGGTCATGTCTGTTTATGCACTAAGTACAGCATTAGAACGTGAGGATGCAAGGATTCAAAAGCCAATATACTACATCAACAAGCGATTTACTAGAGCTGAACAGAACTATACAAAGCTAGAAAAGCTCACTTATTGCTTGTTTATTACATCAAGGAAGTTGCGACCATACTTCTGGGCTCACCCACTAAAGGTACTGATGGATAAGCTCTGAAATCAAGTGTTACAACGACCCGAGATTTCAGAAAGGTTGTAGAAATGGAACATCGAGTTAAGCCTATATGATATCACTTATCATCGAGAAGGGTGATAAGAGGACAAGAGTTGGTAGATTTCATCGCTGAATTAACTTTCTAGGATGGAGAAGAGGAAGATGGTATGGTCCCACTTTCTCACTGGAAATTATTCATTAACGGAGATTCCGATGAACATAATTCTATAGCAGAAGTGGTACTCGTGACTCTAGAATGACGGCTCATTTGCAATGAACTGAAGTTAGAGTTCTCTGCCACCAACAACAAGGCTAAATATGAAGCATTGGTAGTAGGACTTGGATAGTAAAGAAGTCAGTGGTAATATTCACTGACTCTTGGTTGGTGTTCTTTCAGGTTAATAAGGAATTCCAGGCTAAGGGTGTGAGACTTTTCCCTTACTTGATAAAGATACTGGAACTGTTAAATGATATAGAGCATTACATGATTACGCACATCCCTAGGGAGGAAAATACGAAGGATGATTCATTAGCCAAACTAGCTAGCTCTGAGGATGCCCAGTTGATGGGATTTGCTTTAGTAGAGGTTTTATTGGTTCCAAGCATTGGTCGGATGGACGTTGAATGGATCTTGTAGACTGAGGGGGAGAAGGGGTCATGGACGTCTCCGATCAAGGGCTATGTGCTGGAGGGAACTCTCACAAAGGAAGGGACGAATAACGAAAACTCCTTCATAAAGTGCTGTGAATCATAATACAAGAAGGAGTGCTATATAGGAGAGGTTTCTTAGTCCCCTGCTTCGGTGTGTAACCAAGGATTAGGTTAGGAAAATCCTTATGGAAATTCATGAGGGTAGCCTTGGTGAGTACATCGGGTGTGCGGGGAGGCAGACTCTTGCGAAGAAGAAACTTCGTTATGGATACTTTTGGCCAACAATAAACCATGATGCTGCTGATTACACAAGACGGTGAGACCGATGCCAAAGGTTCGCAAAGATTCCGAGGGCGTCATCTACAGACCTTAAGGAATGGTTAGCTCATGACCATTTGTGATTTGGAAAATTGACATAATTGGTGCGCTACCATTGTCGAAAGTTAGAGCTAAGTATGCTATCGTTGCAGTGGATTACTTTACAAACGGGGCTGAAGTAGAACGACTTGCCATGATCATAGTGAGTAAGGTGATCAGCTTTATGACGAGAAATAAAATCTTTAGATTTAGAGTTCCCTAGAAAATATAACTGACAATGGAACTTTGTTTGAGAGTACCAAGTTCAAGGATTTATGCAACTGGTACAAGATTGAGAAAAGCTTTTTGGTAGCAGCACACCCGTAAGGGAATGGACAAGTAGATGTAGGGAATAAAATCATCAAATCCCTCTTGAAGAAACAATTGACTAAAGCCCAAGGCAACTGGGTCTACAAGCTTCCACTTGCACTGTAGGCCTATAGGATAACCCACAAGTCCGCGTCCTGGCATACTCCATTTGCTCTAGCCTTCGAAGCCAATGCCATGATTCTGATTGAACTTGAAGTCCCTTCTCAGCAGAAAAAGCACTATGATCCAAGGTGAATGAGGAACTCCTTGGTTCCCCTGACATGGTTGATGAAAAGTAAGAACTGGCTGAATTGACGGTAGCTACTCACCAGAAAAGAGTTGCACAACATTTCAACACCATGGTCCAGAGTGTTACCTTCAAAGTGGGGGGCCTCATTTTAAAACGATTTCTCTAGGGTATGGGGCACTTAGTCCGAATTGGGAAGGTCCCTACGCGATTGAACAAAAGCTTGGAGATAGAACTTTCATGCTAGCCACTACCGATGGAATCCCGACAACATAGGCATGGAATAGCGGCCTGTTGTGATGGTATTTCACTTAGATTTATTTTATTTTTTACAAATAAGTCACCCTAGTGAACTGGGGGCAATGTATTAAGGCAGGACTTGCCACTTCTTGTGTTTATAAATAATGTAAGCTTTCTGGACTAATGGACCCATGTTCTTGCAAAATCTTGTGTTGCGTGATTAGCAATTTAATTAGGTACTCGGAGATAGGTATTGACCAAGTCCTTTGATCTAGGATCAGGAAAACAGAGTGTAATTATAACGATTAAATAATTCGCCCTTATCCATTCGGTATTTACTATTGCCAAGGATAGACAAATTCAATGAGGGATGCCCGGACTTAGGCACTCGAAGCATTGGTTCTTGGAGATAGGAACCGATGTACACCAGAGATTTTTACAACTGCGCTTGTGGCCTTGTAAGACATGCTCGACCGAGGATAATCGATGAATGTTCTCGTACAATACTACAAAGTATGTGAAATCGAGAGCAGTGACGTGGAGATAGGCACTCGTAACACTAATTCTTGGAGATAGGAATTAATGTATACTAAGAATTCCCATGACCACAATTGCGGCTCGGCAAGACATACCCGACTGAGGATAAAATTATGATGGTTGAGGAGCTATTTCAGTCGACACCCATAGATTAGCGAGAGCAAACATTGATGCTCAAAGAGAAGAATATGAACCACTGATCCCCAAATATAAGGACCAATGCATAATTGGACTATCTATCACTTACGTCCCAACGACACATGCTTAGCCGACCCCAAGTGATAAAGATTAATGAACAATTTGATCAACAACAAGATCGAAATATGGTGTCCAGAGACGGACACTCGGGATATCATTTCCTATAAATAGGAAATGGTAGAAAGTCGAACCTTCGTGTGATTATGACTTTGTTCACGGCCGGACAGAACTCAACCGAGGTAAACTAGGTAAGCCTCAAAGATGGTTAAGTTAATAAAAAGTTCTGTTTCCCCAAAATGGAAACATTTTGGCAATGATAAATAGTATGATACAATGGAATATAAATGAACAATCGCAAAAATTCATGTATATGTACAGAGCTACAGTAGGTAATAGAATTGCACAGGCACGGACAAGTATAATATAAGTAGATCACATTATAGGCAGTTATATTATATAAGCAGGCATTTGTATATAGGAAAGTAAAGTAAAAGAACAAGAATATAAATGTAAACAAAGGTTGTAAAGAAAACAAAAACCTTTATTTATAACAATTTTTTATACAAAAGTTGCGGGGGTCGGTGTCACACAAGCTCGGCCTATTAACAAAAGGAAACCGAATACATTAGAAAGAAGACGACAGGAAAATATATTTGAAACGCATCAAAAGGCACTTAAGCCTTTGCAAAAGACCAAGTAGGAAGCTTACTTCTTCTTCCCTCTCTTGTTGTCACGCTTGGGATCATCCTTCTTCGGGCGCTTCTTTGAATCCTTGGATTTCTCCTTTCTAGACTTTCATTTTGTAGGATTGTTACTCTTAGAGTGTGTGGTCAAGAAGCCGCTAGCATCACTACTGTTTGGAGGCTTAATTTTGAGGGAACGAATCATTGGAGCAGGGTTTTTTGTCCTGGGTCGGTAGGTTCTTCATGTCCTAGGTTTTTTCTTGACCTTAATTTTTGATGGGTCAAGCTTCAACAACTCCACCATGGAAATGAGGTTAGTTGGGTCTATAGCACTGGTGGTAGTGATGTCTTCCCAATGGACTGTGAGGTGTCGTCCAATCCTTCCCGAGACTCGATCTTCTGTGAATTAGGACCAAAAATAGAGCTGGAGGGAAGGACTGAAGCGACTAGTCTCGTAGTGAATGAGGTTGACTCAGTGGATATAAAAATAGGACCCAAACCATCTCGAACACCGGAGAGATGAGAGAAATACCTTCGCAAGTCGATGTTTCTTTAGAATGGGATGCAGGGACTTCACTCTCTTTTGTTGACGACTAGATCGGTTAAGAAACATAAATAGGAATGTTGTGCTCGTCGGTTAAGAAACATAAATAGGAATCATTATAAGGCCGACCTTGGAGTTGGCCTCCACGGAAGTTGGATTTTCAGTTATAGGCTTTTTGGATTGTTGAAATGACAGTTTTTCTTGGCCAAATGCACTAGAACTATCAGAGCCTTGACCCGAGCTTTGCTGGCAGCTGCATCCTCTTCTCCTAGGATTGCCTTGCTTTCTCTAAGGCTATGATGTCGTCGACGTCCAAGTATTTGGCTTTCAATTGGTCTTTAGTGAGGCCTTCACAAGATACAGTCACTTGATGCAAGATTTCCTCCCATGCGTCTACTAGAGTAACGAGTTAGTTGCTTCCCAATCACTTTAGGCTTTTTTCTTCGATGAAATTTGTAAAAAACTACTATAAAATGGTGTTCGTTTCTTCTTTTTCTTTGGAAGCTTGTTCCTTAAGCTGGCTTAGCTCAAATACAACACCACTAAGCTTTACTTGAGCTTCTACTTTTGTGTCCTTTTCGACGCTTTGACTGACCTGGAGTCTTTCAATTTCAGCCTGGAGTGTTTTAATTTGTCTTTTGCTTGGAGTGTCAGGTGTTTCACTTTAAGTGCCTTGTCCTTGGCACTGATTAGGGTGGTAAGCTCATCGCTCTTTAGGCCAGCTTTCCTAAACTAGTCGTTTGTCGTGTTGAGGGCCTGAGTGTGCACATTAAACAGCTTCTAAATTAAAACTTTGGAGTTATTTGTCGATTTCCAAGCCTCATCTCTTTGTTTCTTGAGCTTGGCCAGCTCTCTCTTGTAATCGCTTATGGTATTGTAACGACCGGTCTTTTCGACCCTCAAGAGTTGACACTAATACACCCACGGTATTCACATGTCTAACATCGAAGTGTTAAAAGGACAGATTATTAGAGCGAAAGAGAAAAATAGAACAAAATCTCACATCATGACGAGTAACATATATACAACTGATCTTTATAGAAGAATACTGTAGTATACATACATCAATCGAGTAACTAACATATCATCAGCCTGGACAGTTACAATTGCATGTCCTCACAAATGGTGATATATACAAAACAAGAAATGCAACGAAAAATAAAAAAGGCATCTAGCTCGCATTCTGAAGCTTCAAAGCATCCATAACTAAATCTGAAATGTACTCGGGCTGACATGAGCATTATAAGAAAATAACACCCTGATCAGCCTGGTAAACCAACGTCAGCAACACAAATCAAATGGACTTTTAATGATATAAAATGTTTTGAAAATAAAGGTAACTTGTTAGACTACACTGTACATAAACACAGACAAGTTTTTACCTTATGATAACCAAATCATTTTAAATAGAAAATCTAGTGATATTATAATTATGTCTATGGTTTAAAATAAATATTGAGTCATAGACTTAATGGTTACATTAATTACATTCAACAACATAATTAGTATACAACTAAGTCCATAAAGGCATGTATTGGAAAATGGATTCCATTCAATGACAAGGCACTAGTGTACCACCTACTACGGTACATATCTAGATTAAATGTACCAATGACCTCACATGGACCACATACATGACAAAATCGACCTACCCCTTCCTGGATAGTATCGAATATGATGATCCCACCTTACTAGGCCCCAAGCATACATCTGAAAAATAATATTGATCTAGATCAATGATGATCATACACTTTACTTGGAAAGCTAACATTTCCCTCCAGGCAATAATGCAATGCCAACAATCATCCATACAAGTTGTTCAGGACATGAACAAAGCGAAAACACTACTTCTATTACATCCTCAGGATTAGTAGCAAGTCGCCTTGGCACTTCAAAGAACTCCGTCTTCGATTTCATCATCTTCAAGATGTCTCAAATTTAAATGCTTATGCCGGTTCGAAGAGGTTTTTGGATAACATATCTAATCTCAGTCTTGTTTCAAAATTGGCCAAGATTTGATGGTCGGTTATCTAACTGTCGAATAAACAAATAGTCAAATTAGAGATTAACTTCATATGAAAACCAAGCATGGTTAAGCATATAAGCAACCACTAAACCTCTTTAATCAATCCTTTATTAATTAAATCCACTTTGCAAATACCTATATCAAAATTCTTTTACAAAGATATATCCACGAACCCTCTATACTCTTTTCAATACTTAGAAAAGTATTTATATGCTTATCTCAACGGTATAAGTATATTCACAAACCATTTCACTTTCAAAACCATACTTATTTGAGTTTACCGAATGTCATTTAAACATAGATAACAATAAACCCAAAACACTTTCCTTTAGGTGTAAGTAAATGGATCGTATGTAAATTAGACCAAATATACTTACCACTACTTTCCGATTTCAAAATTGTGCTATCCCTCAATTAACAGTGAAGTCGTAAAAGTTAGCATACTTACCTTGCCTCAATGTATATTCTTAAACTTTCACAGATAGAGATAAGTTTCCACACTTCGTAATTTTGTGTTTAGTATAAAAAGAATACTTTCCCTATCACCATAAGTTAAAATGATCATTTATAGAAATCAATCTCCTTCCTCTTATAAAACACATTTTTATAGATCTCTTTTATATTTATAAACTCCTTTTATAAATCTCTTTTATATTTACAAATTACTTTTATAAATCTCTTTTATATCTACAAACTCCTTTTATAAATCTTTAAATTTAGTCCTAAAACTCCCTTTTATAGATCTTCTGATTAAATCTCATACAAATCTTCAATTTCAAGATAGGTCTAAACACTTTCCATAAAACAATCATTTCATATATCACCATAAATTCACAATTGTGATTTATTATTCTAATTTACCAAAATGATATCTTTTCCATTTTTAATAAAATATCATTTATAAATCTATTCATGTATTTATAAAATGCCATTTATAAATCTCTCTTTGTATATCATTTTATATAAATCATTTCACAGATTTTTATCCTAAAATATTTATATCTTCTTTTCAAATAGAATAACTTTATAATAAAAGATAAACCTCCTTTTTCCATAAAATAAACATCCATTGTTATATTAAATTTTCTATAAAATAATTACTTCTCAAAAATACTTTTTAAAAACATTTCCATATAAAGTAGAAGAGACTATCAAAAAGGTTGAAGTAAAATATAGAAGTTCAAATACCATTTCTAAACAAAATACCATTGAAAATTCCAAAACTCGCCTCACCTTTAAAAATAATTCTCTGAATCAAAAACCATTTATCAAATCAAAATAACAATTAATAGTATTTCATAATACTATAATGAGGCCAATAGCTACCATAGCACTTAACAAGTGCTTCCATAGATCTACGACTAAAAGAGTTCAACTTTTAACATATATCAATGTCACATCGAACATAGCCAAACCACCAACTTTGACATTCAATAATTTAAATAATTAGTATATAACATAAATGAAAATCAACAATGTTGAGCAATCCGGATTCCTCTACAGAATTCCCTGTATTACATGTATTTCATTTTATATACCATCCACTTTTCAGAATGGAAATTCAACCAAACTAGACAAATAAATCACGCAAGCATACAATTAACAATTTGTATCCACACATATAATATATAGTGTTGGATCAAATGTGAGTTAACTCACCAAAATTCCAACTAACGCTTACGCATTCCCAAATAGTTTTAACTTAAAATTCCACTTGCTCCAAACTTAAAAAATCAAACTCCAGTGCATAGATAATGCTCACATGAGTGCAATGCAAAAGACCATTGGACCTCGTATGTAGAAGATATTCATTTTATAAGATTTTAAACTTAAAACTTTAATTAATTACTTAATTAAATTAATTAACTTCAATTACCATACTAATCCATCTTCCCTTTCTTTTCCATTACTATGCACGAGATACGCACAGTCGTTCAACCCATTACCCTGCATGAATTTCCCCCTCCCGAACTTTAGCTACACTACACTAAATCAAGATCCGTCTAATCCGCCATGCTTTGTGTCACGCGAGCTTCGACCTACACCCCTTCACATCACTCCTAATCCACCCAGTCAAAAGGCGACTTGACACCAGCCTCATTGTCCAAAAAATGTCGCGACCTGCCATGAATTATCGGAGATGCTATAACTTCGGGGAATGGTACTCCCCACTAAGGGAAACTCAACTGTACTCTCCGAGTCACCTAAAACCACACCTAGCTTAGACAATCTCAAGCCTTAGTTCGGGTACTACACACAGCCACCCACCCAATGATCACCGCACTCGACTAAATGCATATGGATTTAACGCTTGCATCCATACGAAATCAGCAGATCTGGTTTCATGATTTTTAGCGAACCCTATCTCTCGATTTTAATTTTTGAAGAGGAGGCCATTTTCATTCTTTGTTATAGGAAAAAGAGGAAGGAAAGTGAATAAGAGAGGGATTGTGTATGTGGGTGAATATTTATAAAAAAAATTATTATTATATTTAATTTCTCTAATTAATCGCTATGGGTTTTCGAGCCTGCATGATCATAGAACACGTCCAATCGCCATGAAACTCGTCGATGTACATCATCTTATTATTCTGATTTCGATGGAACTAGTTTTGTTAAAATCCAAGATAGTGCCCCTGAATGATAATTTCATGTGTTTCGAGACCGTTTATCAAGAACGAGAATTTCGTTCTCACTGTCGATATTAATTCGAACCATTTATTTTTGTAACTATAAAAAGTTCACCATTATTATTTGTAACTAGTACAAAGCCCATGCCAATGGCACGGGTGCTAATTTTCTATTACCATATGACTTATGTCATTGTATGTTACACGGATGTGTTTGGTCAATGTTATATTTATGTATTTTTGTAAAAAATTATAATGAATATAGTTTTGTCAAAATGTAAGAATAATGTAACTAGAGAAATTCAATTAGCAATTTGGTAATTTGATATGGGGTCTAGAACTTTCTTTTAGATGTATAATTTGATAAATCTTAGATTTTATCATTGTAGAATTTTTAAATCAACTTTTACTCCTACTGTTTGATAATGTTTTAAGATTAGTCGAATAAGAAATGTTTTTGGTAATGCTTTAAATTTCATTATTTCATATAAATATGGTAGTTTAATATGTGGCAAAGTATATAATTATGAATAGAATTTTATTACAATAGAGGATTCTTATTAAACTACGATATTGGCAACCATTATATTTCACGTAATTTATATGTTTCACTAAAAATTGAAAACGTATAAGTAGATTTATTTATGACTTGGTTAAAAGTGAAAGTAACACCGCCTGATCATTTGAATGTAATTGAGAATAAAAGTAATGATAAACAATTAGATCAGTTGAAGACATGCATTGGAACATAATAAGGATGAGATACTATTTTCATAATATTAAGCGTTAGCCACTGTTATGAGTTGGTTGGTAAGAATCTCATTGGAATTAGGTTCGTTGAAACATTTCTACTGCAAATGTTTTGAAATACAAATAACCCATGTTGAAAACTCAACATGAAATGACTTTCTCACAAATTAAGGCTTCTATAATGTTAGTAATTCAACTGTACTTTGATTTGGTATTTTAGAATATCAACGGATGAGTGGAGTTGATCAGTAAAGTAAAAGTGCATGAACTTTAAAATCAATTTTTGAATCATCCAAATACATAGTCCAGAAAAACATATTTTTTTCAGAATTTTTTTTCAAGAGTACATTTGTTTGTATATAAATTAGTATGATGTTCGTGTTCAAGAAATGTTAAGGCAATATCAATGCCAAAGAAATTTTTTTTCATTTGGAGCACCTCGTTCATTTAATACTATATATACAATTACTTAAGAGCAGGCTCGATTTATTTCAACTATCCAGTTGTTCATCCAATTCTTGCATTTGTACTGGAGAGTAATTCACTCCAACCATATGGCAAAGTATATAAGATGTTTCTCTTGTACTCCAAACTGCAAAATATAATAATAAAGAAAAATACATGAGTTTGATATTGCAATGATTAATATATACCACGCAAAACAGCGAAAGTCTGAAACCAAAAAGAAAATTATGGAAACTTAAAACAGAAATTAAATAGATCTATGAGCAACTTTATATGAAATAAGCAAGCTCAAAAAATTTCCTTCCGTTGAAATTTTTTATTATTACAAATTCAACATAGATACACATTAGAGATCAGTGAAAGGGTAAATACCGATGAGTTAAATATATTTCATGCACCCATATTCTATGAATGGACAAGATTTGGAATATAACCCTAGAGACTTCAAATATACATTAATATTTTACGGAGTTAATAGTGAACATTATTTATTGAGATATTAACTTGCACTAACAGGCCCCTTACGATTTACTGGCACATAGAAAAGGAAACGCTAACAATAGTACCCCAAGTTTTAAATGCATTCCTTCTTTACCAAAATTGTACCAACTTTAAATAATGCAATGCGTGTGGTTGCTCTTACCATACATTTATAAATTGTTGGCTAAAAAAAATTTCAATGCATTTATGGTAACGAAGTTAAAATAAAAAAACATATGTAATCTTCATCCAAAATCACAAACGGTTCGTCAAAACTAATGTCATTACATGTTTCGATTCTAATAGAAACATTAAGTGGGTGAGTTAATAAATTTTCAACCTCTTGATGTATATGGTAAAGTAATACCTAAGCCATTCTTTAAGTTTTTTCCTTTGTCCTAGTCGGCAGAGTTGTTAAGTGGCTGTGATTATTTCTGTTCTCTTATAGCTTATGTCAATACACGTTGCACGAATGTGTTTAATCGATGTTATATACATAATTATATATAATTTGATATGAGAATAGTCATTATAAATGATATTGATCTTTGTGTAACTTATGTCAATACATGAGGACATTTAAGAGGTAGTTTTTTTCACGTGCTCATTTTTTGAAACGGAATATTACGTAAATTTTTGAATTTAAACTGTCAGTTTTATCATCGTGTGCCTATCCACGTCTGATTTCAACTAATAGGCCGCCACTTTAATTTTTAGTTACCATTTTTAATCAGTTTCTATTGCATCCTTTTTAGAACCCCAATAAGATGAAAAATTGCTTAGTAGCAAACTATCCATTTATTCAGCAACTTTGTTACTATTACTTAAAAAACGACCATTTCAATCAGTGCAATCTAACCAACAATGGATATCCTACTTTTATTATTCGTGGATACCCATAATATAAATATTTTGGTAAATAATTGTTATCCCGCCTTTTGGCAAGGCCATGACACCAAAAAACTGACTGAAAATTAATGACAATTCATCCCGAAGATCGGTTATACGCAGGCTCACTATGGATGTCGATGAATTTTGTCCGAGTCCGGATCGAACTATAATTGACAAGACATGACAAGCAAAGCCGTGAAAGCCAACGTTCCAAATTTTAGGTCAATCGGAGTTCGTATGCTCAAGATATGATCGATGCAATTCAAGCAATCAACTGAAAGGTCTTATTCGTATCCATCAATCCCCTACTGTTCGTATCCATCAGGCCTCAACTGTTCGTATCCATCATTCCTCTACCGTTCATATCCATCAATCCTCTACTGTTCGTATCCATCAATCCTCTACTGTTCGTATCCACCAATCCTCTACTGTTCGTATCCACCAATCCTCTACTGTTCATATCCATCATTCCTCTGTTGTTCGTATCCATCAAGTGCAACAGCGATCGAGTGCGAACAGTGCAATAGTGATCGATACGAACAGTGCAACATCGATCGATATGAACAGTCCAACATGGATCGATACGAACAGTGCAACAGCGATCGATACGAACAGTGCAACAGCGGTCGATACGAACAGTGCAACATCGATCGAGTGCGAACATTGCAACATCAATTGAGTACGAACAGTGCAACGGTGATCGATACCAACAGTGCAACAACGATCGAGTGCGAAAAGTACAACAGCGATCGATACGAACAGTGCAACAGCGATCGATACGAACAGTGCAACAACGATCGAGTGCGAACAGTGCAACATCGATCGATACGAACAGTGCAACAGGGATCGATACGTACAGTGCAACAGCGATCGATACGAACAGTGCAACAACGATCCAGTGCGAACAGTGCAACATCGATCGAGTACGAACAGTGCAACAGTGATCGATACGAATAGTGCAACAGCGATCGAGTGCGAACAGCGCAATAGCGATCGATACGAATAGTGGAATAACGATCGATACGAACAGTGCAGCAGCGATTGAGTGCGAACAGTGCAACATCGATCGAGTAAGAACAGTGCAATAGTGATTGATACGAATAGTGCAACATCGATCGAGTGCGAACAGTGCAACAGCGATCGAGTGCGAACAGTGCAACAGCGATCGAGTGCGAAGGAGACAGCCTTAAAAAAACACGAACTTGCATCGATCATATCTCACAATCTACAAGTCCCAATGCTACGAAATTTTCACTGGAGCTTACGTACAACCTAAAGAATTTTCATGCTCGATTTCAACTCAATTGGGAAAAATCTTGATCGATAAGAAATTCGTTCGTATCGATTACGGATCGAGTGCAAACCACATAGGATCAACCGCGTGGGTCCGCCCATGTGCCTAAAGAGGTCTCCCGAGATCTAAGCGAGATATTTGAAGCCTATGCCTATAAAAAGCCTCCCAATGGCTTCAGGAAAAGGGGAATTTTGGCTTTTCTATGTCCAGACTCTGCCGGATTCATCATTGTACTCGGATTTTGCTGTTGTAATCAGTTGTAACTCGTTGTAATCAGCAAGCAGACTTCAATAAAATTATCAACTTCAAAGTGGACGTAGGCCAGATTGTCGAACCACTATAAACCCTGTGTTCTTTACTACTTTCATCTAAATTTTCTGAGTTTTCTTCATTTTTAATTCTCTTTCTACTTTTTATCTGTGGTCTGTGATTGTGAACGGGTGCTTTCATCGACAATTGGGTGTTTGTTACCAATTTTGGCGCAAACATTTTGGTGCTTTCACTGAGAACGCTATCACTCAGGAATTCTGCAACTTGGACTTTGGATCTGAAAGCTTGAAGATTTGGATCTGGAAAGCCATGGCAAGGCAATCAACAAGAAGACAAAGAGCTAAAAGGAGTCAACATGAAGGGAGTCAGGACGCTTCCTCTGGAGCAAATCAGACCTCAATCTTCATCACCCGGGACGAGATGGAGATGATGGAAGCAATGTAGGAGGGAATGCTGAAAAGACAGGAAGAGATGATGCAGAACTTACTCCAACAAGCTGGACAAACCAGAATGCAGAATCAGGGGAACGCTACTACAAGAGATGTTGGAAATAGAGATCAGGAGCCTGGAGCAACCAAAGTCCAGAATAGAGCAGGACCATTAGGAGCAACACCAGAACTTGGGGGCACTCATCCGAAGGACGTTGATCCAACCTCAGGCAGGATACCAGGTGGAGCTGTTCAACATGTCTTTGGTAGAGGAATGAATGCCCGTCCAGGAGACCAGATTCTAGGATTCCCTCAGGAACTCAAGGGGTTGGTCGGAGGCAACAAACAAGGGCTACAGCTTGACGACAGCGACTGATTAGCGGAGATGGTCAAACGAGCCATGAGAGGAGGACTAGTGAATAGAGATGAGAGACGTGAACAGGAGCCAATTCGCTCCCATAATTAGGCACGCTAGGAATCCACCAGAATTCAAGCTACCAACACTGGAAACGTACGATGGAAGGACGGATCCTGCAGTTCATCTGACACGGTATATGAGGCATATGGAGGTACTAGGGGCGTCGAAGGAGGTCAGGGCCCGGTGTTTCCCATTGTATTTGACAGACATAGCAACACTATGGTTTAGACAATTGGAGAGCGGTTCCATTGGAATGTGGACTGAGTTGACTGAGAAGTTCATGAGGCAGTTCAGAGTTCACATTGCGAGGCCCAAGAATGTGATGAGTCTGGCGACACTAAAACAGAAAACTGGGGAATCTCTGAGGAATTTCCTAACACCATTTAATGCAGCAGCATCGGTGGATCACTCAGATCCATCCATGGTCTTAATGGCAGCCGTAGTTGGCATCGCTGATGGAACCGAGTACAAAAATTCACTTACAAGGGATCCACCTATGGATCTAGGAGAAGTTTATCATGACGCTGATGGATTCCTACGGTTAGAAGACACAAATGTTGAAAGAGAGGAAGAAGAGGGAATAGAAGTTTATGCAGTCAAAGGCAGAAATCCTCCCGAAAAAGATTCAAGCAAGGATAAAGGAAAACGGAAAGCTAAGGATAACGATGATGGACCAACACGACCACGAAAGAAACCAAGATTCACCTCTTATACGGAGTTGAATTAGACTTTGGAGTGAATCTACCAGGATACCAGGGGGCAGATTCCTTATCGAAAGCCAATGAGAAGGGATCCGACCAGCAATGAAAGAAGATCCGACAAGTATTGCTTATTCCACGAGCTGAATGATCATAGCATGAATGATTACAGGCACATGAAGGATGAGGTTGAGGGGCATATCTGGAATGGTCTGCTATTGCGGTATGTGAGAAGGGGAGCCACGATGGTGGAACAAGAATGACCACCGCCGGCACCAACTAGGGACGACTCAGGATCAAGGCGTCAGCTTATCATCAACTGATTGAAATAATGACGAATAAGTGGAAAACTCCGCACCGACACGATAAAGTCATTTTACACATGTACAGGATCATGAACGATCCTCAAGCATGCTCTGATACGACTGCCAATCGCATCAGTGTAGGTGTTTGCACTTTGACGTCTCTATTTTACTTTTGTTTTCTATTTCGCACGTTTGAACTTGATTTTGTAGAACATTTCTGTTGAAATACTTATTTTGAATGAAAATCCGCTATTTGTGATTCCATAAAGGCTAAGCTACTTACACATGTACGGGATCGCGAACGATCCTCAAGCATGCTCTGAGATGACGATAAAAAGCCATAACAAGCAACTTAGAAACTCACTCGAACGTGAAATCTGACGTTAATGATACCAAGTCCTCTCCGGGCACACATAATTCGCCGCGAATGGCACCAGACCGCGAACGGTCACAACACGCCGCGAACGGCATCCGAGCGCGAACGGTCATAATTCGCCTCAAACGGCACCCGACCGCGAACAGTCACAACTCGTCGCGAACGGCACCCGACCGCGAACGGTCACAACTCGCCGCGAACGGCACCCGACCACGAACGGTCACAACACGCAGCGAACGGCACCCGACCGCGAACGGTCACAACTCGCCGCGAACGGCACCCGACCGCGAATGGTCACAACACGCAGCGAACGGCATCCGACCGCGAAAGGTCACAATTCACCTCGAACGGCACCCGACCGCGAACGGTCAAAACTCGCCGCAAACGGTACCCGACCGCGAACGGTCGAAACACGCCGCGAACGGTATCCGACCGCGAACGGTCACAACACGCCGCGAATGGCATCCGACCACGAACGGTCATAATTCGCCTTGAACGGCACCCAACCGCGAACGGTCACATACCGCCTCGAATGGCATACGATCCCGAACGATCACTATTCACAGTCAGATAAGATTATCAATTTCTTTGCAGGTCATTAATAAGATACGAACATCCAGCTTATCGAACTACAAAACACACCTTCCTATCGCAAGGAATATTTTAGGGGGCAAGTGTTATCCCACCTTTTGGCAAGGCCGTGACACCAAAAAGCTAACTGGAAATCAATGACAATTCATCCCGAAGATCGGTTATACGCAGGCTCACTATGGATATCGATGAATTTTGTCCGAGTCCGGATCGAGCTATAATTGACAAGACATGACAAGCAAAGCCGTGAAAGCCAACATTCCAAATTTCAGTTCAATTGGAGTTCGTATGCTCAAGATATGATCGATGCAATTCAAGCAATCAATTGAAAGGTCTTATTTGTATCCATCAATCCCCTACTATTCGTATCCATTAGGCCTCAACTATTCGTATCCATCAATCCTCTACTGTTCGTATCCATCAATCCCCTACTGTTCGTATCCATCAATCATCTACTGTTCGTATCCATCAATCCTCTACTGTTCCTATCCATCAATCCTCTACTGTTCGTATCCATCATTCCTCTACTGTTCGTATCCATCAATCCTCTACTGTTCATATCCATCATTCCTCTGTTGTTTGTATCCATCAAGTGCAATAGTGATCGAGTGCGAACAGTGCAATAGTGATCAATACGAACAGTGCAACAGCGATCGATACGAACAGTGCAACAGCGATCGATACGAACAGTGCAACAGCGATCGAGTGCGAACAGTGCAACATCGATCGAGTACGAACAGTGCAACAGTGATCGATACAGTGCAACAGCGATCGAGTGCGAATAGTGCAACAGCGATCGATACGAACAGTGCAACATCGATCGATACGAACATTACAATGTGATCGAGTGCGAATAGTGCAACATCGATCGATACGAACAGTGCAACATGGATTGATACGAACAATGCAACAACGATCGGTACGAACAGTGCAACAGCGATCGAGTGCGAACAGTGCAACAGCGATCGATACGAACAGTGCAACAGCGATCGATACGAACAGTGCAACATCGATCGAGTGCGAACAGTGCAACATCGATCGAGTACGAATAGTGCAACATGGATCGATACGATCAGTGCAACAGCGATCGAGTGCGAACAGTGCAACAGCGATCGAGTGCAAAGGAGATAGCCTTCAAAAAACACGAACTTGCATCGATCATATCTCACAATCTACAAGTCTAAATGCTATGAAATTTTCACTGGAGCTTACATACAACCTAAAGAATGTTCATGCCCGATTTCGACTCGATTTGGAAAAATCTTGATCGATACGAAATTCATTCGTATCGATCACGGATCGAGTGCAAACCACATGGGATCGATCACGTGGGTCCGCCCACGTGCCAGAAGAGGTCTCCCGAGATCTAAGCGAGATATTTGCAGCCTATGCCTATAAATAGCCTCCCAATGGCTTCAGAAAAGGAGGACTTTTGGCTCATCTACGTCTAGACTCTGCTGGATTCATCATCGTACTCGGATTTTGCTGTTGTAATCAGTTGTAACTCGTTGTAATCAGCAAGCAGACTTCAATAAAATTATCAACTTCAAAGTGGATGTAGGCCGGATTGCCGAACCACTATAAACCCTATGTTCTTTAGTGCTTTCATCTAATTTTCTTAGTGTTCTTCATTTTTAATTCTCTACATACTTGTTATCTGTGATCTGTGATTGTGAACGGGTGCTTTCATCGACAATTGGGTGTTTGTGACCAATTTTGGCACAAACAATAATCAAGCAGCAATGACCGTTAGATAACCCTAGGTATTAGAAAAGAAATCTAGAAAGGTAAACTTATTCAATGAGCAATGTGCTGCATTCAATGAGGATATATATTATTTACGAATTAACTTTTCCTAAGACATGGAGCTTGCATTTAGTTTTCTGCAGCAACTTTATGGGTTAAGATCCATATATCAATTGACTCCTGCACAACAATTGGACTTCAATCATTTCTAAAAATTGGATGGAATTTCACTACATGTAACATTTTATTAAAATACTACTCAGTATGCTAAATATATCATATGAAAAAGGATTGTGTAGAAAATATAGTTCCCAAAATTGAAAGATGAATCTTAAAATGAAGCTAATGTCATACGTCAATTCTGTTAGGATCAGTTTCACCATCGTTCCATCCAACACTTTCTCAAGTAACAACCTCTTATTATGTTCAGATGTAGGGACAACACATCGGTAGCAGCCTAGTCCAAATACAAAGGAGACGTATATGTACCATGTTAATGAACAGTTTAAATTAAAGGTGCATAGTTTACGTGTCAATCTCATCTAACCTCTTCGAAAATTTAATCGGATAGCAATAAGAATAATTACATATCAAAACTAACCTCATTTCGTTAATGCTTTATTCAGTCAATGACATTGCTGAGGTTTAGGTTAACGCTTATTCAATAGTTTACTCTATTAACTGAAAAAAGAAATAATAGTAATAGTCAAAATCTAATAAGAAAGCACCAACCTTTTGAGTATCTTCCATCTTTAAAATCAGATTCATTACTTGAACTCGTAATTCCCGCTCGATGCCATGTCCCCTGCATCAGGCCTACCCTTATGTAGTTTCAGAACCCTTTCGACCTCAATCCTTTCAAGCTCGTGCGGTTAGATCGTGCCCGAAGATCAGATATCATAGTTTAACGAATAATCATAGTCAATAATCGGTAATTGACATTCAATTTGGAGAATACATTACATCTGGAAGGGGAGGAAATTGGTTTAGGGATTTTTGCAATCGCCAAGGCAAGAAAAACCAAATAGGGAATGAATCGAATGGTGGAGGTGAGGAATTGTAACACTCCAGATTTTTTATAACATTATTTAGGAGATTTAGTTAGATAAACTAAATAAAATAATGTGTTGAATAGGGGATTGAGATTTGATTTTTTTAAGGTAACCATGCTTTTTAAACTAATGAATTAAAAAGGGTTTAAAATGAATTAGAGGAGGGGTATTATGGGAAGGAGGTCATTCTTGTATCTCTTTCCATAGGCCGTTTATTATGTACACATTCTATCCATTTCATAATTTTCAAAATCAAGGCTGGTCACCATTAACAAGGAAAGAATAAGAGGAAACTAAGGAAAAGCTTAGGGAAAAGCAAATTCAAATCAAAAATCATTCAAATCTCAAGCTCCTTAATCACTAACGCAAAGGTGAATAATGTTTACATGTCAAAAATTTTAGGGTTTCGGTTTATGATTAAATCCGAATGATTTTGCAAAGATTTGCCATGTTTTTGAATGATAAAATGACGATATATACATGTTGATGATTTATGAATGTTCATATAGATTTTTATGACATGTTTTAAGATGAAAACCCTATTAAATGACATCCGTTAGCCTTGTGAATCTTTCTGGTGATCTAAAATGATATTTTAGAGATGGGTTTCAATTTTTAGATTTTTCTGAATTTTTGTGGAATTATTATGAATTTTCTAAGGAAGAAAAATGGTATTTTGGATTATAAAATTAGTTACAGGAAAAATAGTTATTGTTTGGATCCGAAAATTTTATATGTTGAAAAGAACGTATTAATTGATTTTTTGGAATTTTTCCATAATTTTCTGAGATGATTTAATAGTTAAATAAAATTATATAAGGTATGAGACTTAAATGTTTTGTATAATTATAAAAGAGAAAGTTGCTTTCTCAAAAATTGTTTAAATTTCTAAATAAGGAAAGTCAGCAGCATTTTTAAATATAAAAATCTGCCAACCAATCAGATTTAGACAAATAAGGCAGGTTGGGTACAAAAGAACTATTTTAAAGTACAAATAAATAGTTTTTCTACTATTTCCACTCTTCCAGTAAGAGGTTCCACCTCCATTCCAAACCTTCCGACAAAGTCGAAAGGTATCAAACCTTTCGACTAGATCAAATAACCAATGCACATGGTATCAGGCAACTGGTACATAGTGAATTGGAAGGAGTCGAAAGGTTTAGGAACGAAAGGTAAGAGATTTCAAAGGAGATGAAACTTTGTTTTGGTTTAAAGGAAAATACACCTGCTAGCTTTCGACAAAGAGCTTCCGACAATGTCAAATGGTTTAAAAGAAAAAGGTTTCGATTGGTTTACTTTCTTGTTTTAATTGAAACCTTTCGACAAAGTCTAATGGTATAGCTTTCGACAAGGTCGAAAGCATAGTTGCCGCTTCCAAACCTTTCGACCCAGATGGAGTCGTAGGTAATCTTTTGTTTTCTAAAATTGCCCCTTCTCCATTGATTTCGAAGGGTTGGTTCCAACACCAACACTTCATTGTTTCCGAATGGTTTTGAAAGGTTTTATAAAGGTTTCAAAGCAGTTGCTTTCGACTCCAATATTTTTCCGTTCCTTTTGCTCTACTTGAAGGCATAATCCAAATGTTTTAAGCCGAATCATTTTAAAAGGTTTCGAAGTAGTCAACCTCGATGGTTTCGAAAGGTTTTCACTTGTTTTTAAATTGAACCCAATGACTTTGAAAGGTTTTAAGTTTCTATGCTTTCGAAAGGTTTTCAATGATTTCATTGGGGTGGTTCCCCAGGCTTTTGAAAAAGTCGAAAGGTGAGACCTTTCGACTAGGTTGGAAAGAAACCTTCCAACAAGGTCGAAATGTGAGACCTTTCGACAAGGTCGAAAGGTATGGTTTTTAATGTTTTTCGAAGGCAAAGGCTAAAGGGTTTTAAAGGTGGATGTCATATGTTTTAAAGCTTATAAAGAAAGGCTTTTTTTATGGTTTTGAAGGAGTTACCTTCAATGATTTCGAAGGGTTTTATTAATGGTTTTGAAGTGGTTACCTTCATTGTTTTTGAAAGGTTGTTTAAATGTTTTGAACAAAGGATTCGAATAATATGATTAGGCAGATAGCCTGAGCGTTTTAGGTTATATAGTTAGTCCACCCTTTTTAATCTGTTTTATGGATAGATAGTCCATTATTTAACATAAAATATATTACTATTTTGGTATAATCAGATTTAGGACAGTTCCAGAAAGGAGCAGTTAGCTCAGAATTAGTACAGATATTCCATTTATTTCCTGTTTTAGCATAATGGATCTTGCTATATTATTATTATAATCAGTTGATTAACCAGTTTGGTTGTAGGAAAGGATTTGCAAAATATATGTTTTGAAAAGAGATATTAGTGAGGTGAAACCCATTCCGCTAAGCGGTGTGGTCTCACTATATATCAGTAAACGGAGATGTAATAGAAATTATTCATACCAAGCTTTATGTATGACTCAAAGTTTTTATTTCCCCTTAAACTCTCGGGTGCTCCGAATTGATTTGAGTAGGCTGAGGGTTTAGGTTTTCAGGTTTTAGCAGATTTTGGTGAATAAGCATCCGAAAACGAGCAGGTGGCTGATGGATAGCTAAATTTAGGAATTTTGTTTTAAATTTGTTTCCACTGTGTATTATAACATTGATGTCTATATTGCTTTAATCATCCAATATGGCCTCTTTATATGTCGCTCTTGGCGTATTGTTGTAATTACATTTGATCATTGCTTGGGAATACGTTAGCATTTTTATAACTTGGATATGATTCGTTTGAAATGTAATCACACAAATTGTTGTTTTTGGAAATTTGTGGTTTTGTTCATATTCAAGTGCTTTTGATATTATGGATACCATTAACATTACCGTATTTTGTCACCAGAAGTTAATACTGTGGACGACTACAGCATCCATATCACTTAGCTTTTGGCCTCTAGATATGGGATGTTACAACTTGGTATCAGAGCATAGGTTTATGAAAATTTAATTAAAAATGGTTTTGAAAACAAAAATGCAAAGCAATTAGAGTAAGATTAGGGTTGGGATAATGCTATATTAAGTACTTGTATTTGCTATATATATAAGTATGCGCTTTATCTCCATTCATCTTTCTTTGATTAGGTTATCTTTTTGTATCTCATGAGGTTTGAATACAGATATGGATGGTAGAAGACGCAGAGTTAACCTAGGAGGAGGAAGCATCGAAAGGAATGCCGGACCCAATGTTGGGAGAAACCAAGGGCAAGCAGAGAATGTTGGTGCCGAGGTCCCGCAAGTCGGAATGGAAGCCATGTATCAGTTTTTCAGGAGTATGATGCAGGCAGGAGTTGCAGCCGGAGTGTTAAGAGGAAATGCTGCAGGAGTAGGGGTTCCATAAGTTCTGGTATTTAATCATTTCGCTTAGACGAGCGGTGATTATGTGAAGCTAGGAGGGAAGCCCTTTATGGGAACGGAGGATGCCATTGGAGTTGAGAAATGGTTGTTGCACTATGAAAGGATTTTTGCATATATGGGTCTCAGTGATGAGAAGAAGAGGAGACTATCGTCCAGGTAGCTTTAGGGAGCCGCATTGTTCTGGTGGAATAGTGTGAAAGCGACAGTTGATGAGGAGACAGTAACCTGGGAGGATTTCAAGAGGAGATTCCAGGAGAGGTTTATGACTGTGATGGCATAGTCAGCTTTGATTAGGCAGTTTGCTGAGCTAGTGCAGGGTTAGATGTCGGTTGTTGAGTATGCTAGGAAGTTTGAAGAGTTGGCCCGGTATTGGTATGCTTCTGTAGATACAGTGTTGAAGCGGAACGAGAAGTTCATCAGAGGATTGAAGTCGTAATTGGCTAGTGCTACTTTGTCCTATCATAGAGATCCTTCTGACATTGTTGTGGAGATGGCTTCGAGGCACGAAAAAGTCCTTGAGTCTCTGGAGAAGAGCAAGGCAAAAATAGTCCAGGTAGGGCAAGGTCAGAAGAGGATGTTCTTTTCCAAGAAAGGTGCTCGGAAGGGTGGAGCAGCCAAGGAAGCGAAGTCCAAGGTTGTCTGCTATAAATGCGACAAGAAAGGGCACTTTTCTAATGAGTGTCGCTCAGGGAAGACAAAGGATGTGGTTAAGGGGAAGAATGTCAGGTGCTACAACTATGACCATATAGGCCATTACAAGAACCAGTGCAAGGAGCCCGTTAGAAATGGTTAGGGCAAGGTGTATGCATTAGAGCCTGTTGCTACTAAGCCAACATCCCAGTAGAAGAGAAAGGCAGTTCTTAGGGGAACGCTTCATATTCATGATATGTCTGTTAGCGTTTTATTTGATACTGGTGCATCGCATTCTTTTATATCTAGATGTTTGATAGATAAGCTTAACCTTGAACCCAAATATTTAGTTACTTCCTTATGGGTTGCGAATCCAATAGAAGGGTATGCAACTCTAGGGTTGAGGTGTGACCAGTTTAAGTTTGACATGTTAAGTTATACTTTTGTGTGTAGTTTGCATGTGTTTGATTTTATGGGGTTCTGGATTATCCTTGGTATGGATTGGTTAAGTGAGTACGATGCTAAGATATTTTTCTAGGGTAGGAAGATATCTCTTAGACACCTGGATTGTAGCAACTGGATTGTTTTCACCGTAGGAGGTTCTAGCAGTGCATAGTTTGCTTTGTTGGGTGCTTTGGATTCAAATGATGGGTTGAGCTGAGTTTTCATGGTTATAGAATTCGCAGATGTGTTTGAGCCTGTTGTTGGATTACCGCCGAAGTAGGCCATTAAGTTTCGGATAGATTTTGTCCTGGTAGCAGAACCAGTGAGTAGGCCGCCAAGCAGGATGACCCCTTCAGAAATGAGGGATTTGAAGGTGTTGTTGGTGGATCTGGAAGGAAAGAGTTTTATCAGGCCGAGCAGTTCGCCGTGGGGTGCAGCGATGGTGTTTGCTAAGAAACCGGATGGATCGTTGAGGCTATGAATCGATTATCGAAAGTTGAATGAGAGGACGATAAAGAATCAATATCCATTGCCAAAGATTGACGATTTGTTCGACCAGCTAAGTGGAGCAAAGGTATTTTCTTAGTTGGATTTGGCAACAGGTTTCCATCAGCTCAGGGTAGCAGAGGATAATATACCTTTGACGGCTTCAGGACATGATATGGGTCGTACAAATGGTTAGTCATGCCGTTCGGACTAACGAATGCTCCATCTTTCTTTGTGGATTTGATGAACCAGATTTTCCGAGAGCACTTGGATAGGTTTGTGCTGGTTTTCATAAATGATATCTTAATTTATTCTAAGGATGAAAGAGAGCATGAAGTTCATCTTAGAGTGGTGCTTGAGATGCTGAGGCAGCATCAGCTGAAAGCGAAGTTTTCGAAGTGTCATTTCTGGAAGAAGGAGGTGAAGTTTCTTGGTCATGTAGTCTTAGAGAAAAGGTTATCAGTGAATCTGACTAAGATCGAGACAGTGAATAGTTGGAAGTGACCCGAGATAGTAACCGAGATAAAGAGTTTCCTTGGGTTGACTGGTTATTATCGGAGATTCATTAAGGATTTTTCGTGGATAGCAGCACCGATGACCAGGTTGATGAGGAAGGATGTGATGTTTGTATGGACCGATAAGTGTGAGGAGGCATTCTAGAGTTTGAAACACTTATTGAACCATGCACATGTGTTGGCTGTTCTAGAAGGGAATCAGGATTTAGTAGTTTATACCGATGCGTGTGGAACAGGATTAGGAGCTATGCTAATGCAAAGAGGCAAAGTGATTGCCTATGCTTCTTGGCAGCTTAGACCACATGAGGTCAGATATCCGACGCATGATTTAGAATTGGCTGTAGCGATTTTTTCTTTGAAGGTGTGGAGGCATTACCTTTTTGGAGAAAGTTTTGAGCTGTATACAGATATAAGTCGCTGAAGTATTTGTTCTCTCAAAAGGAGCTGAACATGAGACATCAGAGGTGGTTAGAGTTCATAGCCGCTTATGATTTTGGGATTGAGTACACACCAGGAAGGGCAACAAGGTTGCAGGTGCGCTTAGCAGGAAGCATCAGAATGCAGTGTTAGCACTTATGGCTGAGTGGAAAGATTTAGAAGCATTAGCAGATTGCAGAGTGCAGTGGAGATCCGTGGCTGGGTCTAGTGGAAATACAGTTGTATTGTCTTGTTTGGAAGTTTGACCAGTATTGACCGAACGGATTGCTTCTAAGTAGATAGAGGATCATGTGTTAGCTGAACGGTTTGGAAGCTAGAGGAAGGAACCAAGAGCGATGACTTGAAAGATTTCAGTCTTGACCAAAATGGGTGGTTGAGAAAGAAAGGAAGATTATGTGTTCCGAGTGTAGGAAACATAAAGAACGAAGTCTTAGATGAATGCCATCGTTCGAAGTTCACTATATATCCCGGAGGTACCAAGATGTATTAGGATATGAAGAGGAATTTCTTCTGGGAAGGTATGAAGTGGGATATTGGTTTGTGTGTAAGGCAGTGCTTGAATTGCCAGCAGGCAAAGGCTGAACATCAAAAGCCAAGTGGTTTGCTTCAACCGTTGGATATTCCGGTATGGAAGTGGGATTCTATTACTATGGACTTCACTGACGGGTTGCCAAGGTCGAACAAGGGTAATGAAAGTATATGGGTCATAGTGGACACCAAGAGTGCCCATTTCATTCCAGATAGGTTAACCAGGACGGCACCTGTTTTAGCAAGGTTATTCATGAAGAATGTGGTTAGACAGCATGGAGTTCCTGGCAGTATAGTTAGTGATAGAGATCCCTTGTTCACTAGCGAGTTTTAGAAGAGTCTGCAGAAAGTTTTAGGAACCAAGCTTAAAATGAGTGCCGCATACCATCCGCAGACAAATGGGCAAACGGAAAGAGTTAACAAAATCTTGGAAGATTTGTTAAGAGATCATGTTCTAGATTTCGGGGGATCATGGGAGGACCATCTGCATCTAGTCGAGTTTTCGTATAACAATAGTTATCAGACTAGTATTAGGATGACACCGTTTGAATCTCTGTATGAAAGGCCATGCAAATCCCCTATTTATTGGTTGGAGATCGAAGATAGGTTGATTCTTGGTCCAGATCTGCTTAGAGAGGCTGCAGAAAAGATTGAGGTCATTCGGGCTAGAATGAAGGAGGCTCAGTCTAGGAAGAAAATTTATGCAGATAAGAGACAAAAAGATTTGGAGTTCTCAGTTGGGGACTAGGTTTTCTTCAAAGTATCACCGATGAAGGGTGTGCTAAGATTTGGGAAGTCGGGGAAGTTATCTCCTAGGTTCATTGGACCTTTTCCTATTCTTGAGAGGATTGGGCAACTCGCTTATAGACTTGATTTACCGAGCAATTTGGTAGGCGTCCATGATGTTTTTCATGTTTCTCATCTCAAAGTTGTGTTAGAAACTCGGAGACTGCTATTGCACCGACAGTGCAATATGACTTAGCGGTATAACTGGATTTGACCATAGTGAGAAAACCAGTTCGCATTGTTGCGAGAGATAAGAAGAGGCTTTGAACCAAGACGGTCATATTAGTCAAAGGCCAGTGGAGTGACGATGACAGAGACTATACTTGAGAGGCTGAGAGTAGGATTAGAGATACTTCTCCTGACTTGTTAGATGGTATGTTTTACCTTCTCGTTGTTTTGTGTACCTTATTGTAATTTCGAGGACGAAATTCTTTAAGGTGTGGAGTCTGTAGCACCCTAGATTTTTTATAACATTATTTAGGAGATTTAGTTAGATAAATAAAATAATGTGTTGATTAGGGGATTGAGATTTGATTTATTTAAGGTAGCTGTGCTTTTTAAACTAGTGAATTAAAAAGGGTTTAAAATGAATTAGAGGAGGGGTATTATGGGAAAGAGGCCATTCCTATATCTCCTTCCTTAGGTCGTGTATTATGTACACATTCATTCCATTTCATAATTTTCAAAATCAAGGCCGGCCACCACTAACAAGGAAAGAAGAAGAGGAAACTAAGGAAAAGCTTAGGGAAAAGCAAATTCAAATCAAAACTCATTCAAATCTCAAGCTTCTTAATCTCTAAAGCAAAGGTGAATAATGTGTACATCTCAAAAATTTTATGGTTTCGGTTTAAAATTAAATCCGAATGATTTGCAAAGATTTTCCATGTTTTTGAATGATAAAATGATTATATATACATGCTGATGATTTATGAATGTTCATATAGATTTTTATGACATGTTTTAAGATGAAAACGTTATTAAATGACATTCGTTAGCCTTGCAAATTTTTATGGTGATCTAAAATGATATTTTAGAGATGGGTTTCAATTTTCAGATTTTTCTGAATTTTTGTGGAATTATTATGAATTTTCTAAGAAAGAAAAATGGTATTTTGGATTATAAAATATTTACAGGAAAATAATTATTGTTCGGATCCGAAAATTTTACATGTTGAAAAGAACGCACTAAATGATTTTCAAGAATTTTTCTAGAATTTTCTAAGATGATTTAATAGTTATATAAAATTATTTAAGGTATGAGACTTAAATGTTTTATATAATTATAAAGGAAAAAGGGGCTTTTTCAAAATTGTTTAAATTTCTAAATAAGGAAAGTCAGTAGCATTTTTGAATATAAAAATCTGGCAACCAATAAGTTTTAGACAAATAAGCCGGGTTGGGTACAAAAGAACTATTTTAAAGTACAAATAAATAGTTTTTCTACTATTTCAACTCTTTCGGGAAGAGGTTCTGCCTCCATTGCAAACCTTCCGACAAAGTCGAAAGGTATCAAACCTTTCGACTAGGTCAAATAACCAATGTACATGGTAATAGGCAACTGGTATGTAGTAAATTGGAAGGAGTCGAAAGGTTTAGGGACGAAAGGTAAGAGCTTTCAAAGGAGATGAAACTTTGTTTTGGTTTAAAGGAAAATACATCTGCTAGCTTTCGACAAAGAGCTTTCGACAATGTCAAATGGTTTAAAAGAAAAAGTTTTCGATTGGTTTTCTTTCTTGTTTTAATTGAAACCTTTCGACAAAGTCGAAAGGTATAGCTTTCGACAAGGTCGAAAGCATAGTTGCCGCTTCCAAACCTTTCGACCCAGATGGAGTCGAAGGTAATCTTTTGTTTTCTAAAATTGTCGCCTCTCCATTGATTTCGAAGGTTTGGTTCCAATACCAACACTTCATTGTTTTCAAATGGTTTTAAAAGGTTTTACAAAGGTTTCGAAGCAGTTTCTTTCGACTCCAATGTTTTTCTGATCCTTTTGCTATACTTGAAGGCATAATCCAAATGTTTTAAGCCAAAACGTTTTGTAAGGTTTCAAAATAGTCAACTTGGAATGGTTTTGAAAGGCTTCCACTTGTTTTTAAATTAAACCCAATGACTTCGAAAGATTTTAAGTTTCAATGCTTTTGAAACGTTTTCAATTATTTCATAGGGGTGGTTCCCCAGGCTTTCGACAAAGTCGAAAAGTGAGACCTTTCGACTAGGTCGGAAAGAAACCTTTCGACAAGGTCGAAAGGTATGATTTTTAAATGTTTTTTGAAGGCAAATGCTAAAGGGTTTTAAAGGTGGATGTCATATGCTTTAAAGCTTATAAAGGAAAGGCATTTTTATGGTTTTGAAGGAGTTACCTTCAATGATTTCGAAGGGTTTTATTAATGGTTTTGAAGGGGTTACCTTTATTGTTTTCGAAAGGTTGTTTAAATGTTTTAAACAAAGGATTCGAATAATATAATTAGGCAGATAGCCTGAGTGTTTTAAGTTATAATGGACTTTAACTTATTTTAAAATGATAGATAATCCTTATTGAACATCGTCAACATTAATTTAAGTAAAGTATATATAACATGGCAAAATAGCTTAGAGTAAAGCTAAAGATATATTTTCCTTGTATATATATATATATATATATATATATAATTTGACGGACTAAATCATTTTGAAAAGGTTTTCAAGGAAAATTTGAAGGGTAGTTAACCCAAAAGATATTCGGGCAGTCGGCTCATTTAAATTCGGAGAGTCAGTCCATTTTGAGGGCAGTCAACCCAGAGGACAGTTAGTCCAGATAAGGGCAGTTAGCCCAGATATGAACAGTTAGTTCATTTGTTAGCATAACGGACCTTGCTACTTCTTAAGGACGGTTAGTCCACCCTTTTTAAATTATTTTATGGACAGATAGTCCATTATTTAGCATAAAGGATATTGCTATTTTGATATAATCAGATTTAGGACAGTTAGTCCATAAAGGAGCAATTAGTTCAGAATTAGGATAGATAGTCCATTTATTTTCTGTTTTAGCATAATGGATCTTGCTATATTATTATTATAATCGGTTGATTAACCAGTTTGGTTGCAGGAAAGGATTTGCAAAATATATGTTTTGAAAAGAGATATTACTGAGGAGAAACCCGTTCCGTTAAGCGGTGTGGTCTCACTATATATCAGTAAATAGAGATGTAACAGAAATTATTCATACCAGGCTTTTTTTCCGACTCGAAGTTTTTATTTCCCCTTAAACTCTCGGGTGCTCAAAATTGATTTGAGTTGGCTGAGGGTTTAGGTTTTCAGGTTTTAGCAGATTTTGGCGAATAAGCTTCCAAAGACGAACAGGTGGCTGACGGATAGCTAAATTTAGGAATTTTGTTTTAAATTTGTTTCCGTTGTGTATTATGACATTTATGTCTATATTGCTTTGATCATCCAAGGGGGCATCTTCATATGTCGCTCTTGGCATATTATTGTAATTTTATTTGATCATTGCCTGGGAATACGTTGGGATTTTTGTAACTTGGGTATGATTCGTTTGAAATATAATCACACAAATTATTGTTTTTGGAAATTTGTAGCTTTGTTCATATTCAAGAGCTTCTGATATTATGGATACCATTAACATTACCGTATTTCGTCACTAGAAGTTAATACTGTGGATGACTGCAGCATCCATAGCGCTTAGCTTTTGGGCGGGATGTTACATGAATCGAATTGATGATTTGAAGAACTAAATTTGGGAACAAGAATGAATTGGCGAAGATCAAATCGGGAGGGGAAATAGGAGGTACGCATGATCAATGAAACGTGAAGGGCATTTTGGGTAATTCAAAAAGATGCGTTTGAAATTAGTGGGTTGATTTACATTATTTGTAGTAGAGATTAAAAGGAGTTATTAAAATTTTAAAATCAATTTAATCATGTTTAATCAAATAATTAGAAATTTAAAATTAATTAAATATCACAATCTAAATGATAAAATTTTGGGTCATTACATTCTTCACCGTTTAAAAGAATTTATTCCCCGAGATTCCCAAAGGAAGAAAATACCTTAGACTTTCAAAATCAATTTTTTAAAATGGGTTATTAAAATTTTAAAATCTCATATGTTACATAAAATTTCAGTAGTACCTCCTTTACGTGGCTAGGTCCGAAAAAGTCACAATATCAATATAAGCCCATATCTGAGACCTCCTGTATCTGGGGATAACACAAACAACATATACTAACGATATACCTTATAGAGTGTTTATGACATTTAGCAAACATACCCATTAAGCATAAACATGTACCAATTTGTTGAGCAACCGAACTCTACTCATGAAACCAAAAGCAGCAAGCTAGCGTTTGCTTCCACATACCTATAACTTATTTAAATATCCCAAAAGAAAGTTAAAATTGAAATGATACAACAACTCATCTATCAAATGTATGAATCTAAGCATGCTAAACCATATATAGCAATAATCACATAGACATGCCATTAACCAAATATCTTGCATTTCTAAATGTAAGAAGAATACAATTATATTAAAGCCTGTGAAATGTACATTTATCATCCGTATGCAATATCAAATCCAATCACTTGCTCATTCAAATAAACCTCTATCCTGAATTAGTATCCCTAACTCGACTCCACTAGTGCGGACTCCGATCAAGTCCTTGATTAGAAACTTCCGCTCTTCTTACATAGCCATATACTACGATAGAAAACTTCAAAATCATATCAAGAATCTGTATCAAGTATTCGACATCAAGAATCGAGTGAAAAATCCTTGTTCGGATCGGCATATATCACCTACAAATCATGTATTCGAATCTGGATCAAGACCAGTTATGCGAATAAAATGACCTACGTACAACTTCTTATTTATCCCATTGGTTTTTTAGGTACACCAATTATTTTAACTTCACATTTGTTTACACCAATAGTATATTTCGTTTAATACTAAAATCATTTATGAATTTTTTTTCATAAAACATTATTTGCATTTATAAACATTCAAGAATTAAGTTCACATTCGTATAACTCTCTTCTATATCCTAAGAAAATATATACAATATCATATGTGTTTTGCTGAACCAGGATGTTTTACAAATTTAAAACTTATTTTAACTTACTGCCTTTCAAATTCAAGATTACAAAAACACAACTTTTATATTTCACAAACCACTTAGCTTCAATTTCTATATCAAATCGAAAGTTTTTGACTATCCCAAAATCGCCAAAACTTCCATTTTATTCCAATAAATGAAAACTACAAAAAAACATATCATAATGAGATGCACAAACCAAATTACCCTAATGCATAAGATATAGGTTTCCATAAAATAACTTAACTCAAAACTTCAGAATTAAACACTTAGGTTTTATTTTAACTCTATCTGAAATAATAATAATATACATACCTCCTTTTGTATATCAAATCATACTTTTGGGATTAAATCAAAATTATTTTTGCCAAAACAACCCTACAGCAAATTATTATGGTATCATTCCCCCACTTAGAAACTTGAAAATGAATGCCAAAGATGCTACAGTCATCACCGAAATTATTTTCCAATGACATAAGTGAGTTCAGTACTTTTTATCTCCTTTAAATGCTTTTTAAATTATGTTTATTCGTAAATAATTTCAAATAATGCTATTGTTATTTTCCCCTAAACTTTGAAATTTTTTTTCCAAAAATAACAGAAATTAAGCTATCAAATTCTCAACTTAAATCCTTCTTATTTATAAACCGTACCTATAAACCATACTTATATAATTTCACTTTCTTATATAAAATCATATAAATGTTTATCTTTGTTTAGATTATAATAAACAACTCTTATTAAATTTAAATTTTAACCCAACATTATCATCGAACGCATTATAGTCAAACTGTGAAATGTAATTCAGAAGGTGTTCATTTCAATGTTCCCACAAATACTGTCTTTCCAACCCATGCAGTGAAAAGGTAAAACTGCTCATAAACTGGTTGTGCGCTATTTCAAAAATCAACAAACAACAGTCAATGCTCGTAAACTGGCCGAGCACAACTAACCAACCAATAAATGATAATAATTGAATATTATCATTTCCTAACAAACAAACACATCATAAATAACTTTACTAATTTCTAAAAATTATTATTTAATATACAAAATATAAAATCTAGGAAAAATTATTTCATTTAAAAAATTTAAAAACATTACTATGTCGGTTTGCCTTGTTCAAGAGTTTAGAAACCCTTATCGATACAGTTGTTCCTTCTATATCGACAAGAATTCAAATACCACTCAACAGATTGAACAACACAATATAAAATATTTTTATTGCACTAACAAATACGTGCTCACACACACACTCAAATCATTCTAGGGTGTTCCTAACCCTATCCCTAATGAGTTTACCCTACCAAGGCAAAGATGTTCGCTCAACCTAAGCTCTGATATCACATTTAACGACCGCCCTTTTTGACCCTCAAAAGTCGACACTAATACTTCTACGGTATTCAGATGCCGAGCATCCAAGTGTGGGAAAGACAGATTATTGGGGTGAAAACAAAAATAGAATATAATCTCACATTTGACGAATAATATGAAATACAAACGATCTTTATAGAATAAAACTATAATATACATACATCAATAAAAGTAACTAACCTATCAACAACCTGGGCAGTTATAATAGAGGCTGATAAATACAAAACAAGAAATGAAGCGGAAAATAAAAATATGTGAATACGTCTTGAAGGCATCCAGCTCGTCCCTTGAAGCTCCAAAGCATCCATATCTAAATCTAAAATATACTTGGGCTGACCTAAGCATTATAAGAAAATAAGTCCAGATCAGTCTGGTAAACTAGCATGAGAAACTTAAATCAAATGGATTTTTAATGATATGAAAACTTCCAAAAATAAAGGTATCTCATAGGACTATGTCGCACATAAACACAGATGTTATTTTACCTTACAATGACCAAATCGTTTTAATTGGAAAATCCAGTGATATTATAATAATGTTTGGGGTATATAAGTAATATTGAATAATAGCCGGAATGGTTACACTATTTACATTCAATGGCATAATTAGTATACAGCTAAGTCCGTAAAGGCATGTATTGGGAAATGGATTCCATAAAATGACAAGGCATTGGGTAATCACCTACCACAGTACATCTCTAGATAAAATGTACCGATGGCCTCATATGGACCCCTTGCATGACAAGGCCGACCTACCCCTTCCTGGATAGTATCGAATATGATCATCATACCATACTGGGCCCTTAAGCATACATCTAAAAAATAATGTTGGTTTAGATCAGAGATGATCATAACCTAATAGGAGCAAACCACATAGCCTTGAGGTATATGACATGAGTTCACATTTTACCTTTTACGAAAATCCCACTTGGAACGTTCACACTACCCTCCGAGCAATAATTCAATGGTAGCATTCATCCATACAAGTTATTCAGGACATGAACTAACTGATTGCGCTACTACTACTACATCTTTAGGATTAGTAGCAAGTATCCCTTGCACTTCAAAGAACGACGTCTTCGATTCCATCATCTTCAAGATATCTCAAATTTAAATGCTTATGGCGGTTCGAAGTAATTTTCGGATAACATATCCGGTCCCGGTCTCTTCGAACCGAAAATCAATAGTTTCAAAGCTGGCTAACATTTGATAGTCGGTTATTGAACTATCAAACAATCAAATCGAAAATTTAACTTCATATGGAAACCAAGTGTGGTTAAGCACATAAGCAACTACTAAGCCTCTTTAATTAATCATTTTATTAATTAAACAACTTTGTAAATATTTGTATCAAAATACTTGTACAAAGATACATCCATAAACTCTTCTCAATACTTAGAAAAGTATTTATATACTTATCTCAACGGTATAAGTATATTCACAAACCATTTCACTTTCAAAACCATATTTATTTAGGTTCAACAAATATCATTTAAAACATAAATAACAATAAACCCAAAACACTTTCCATTTGGTGTAAGTAAATGAACCGTATGTAAATTAGACCAAATATACATACCACCACTTCCTAATTTCAAACTTGTTTTATCCCTCGATCAAGAATGAAGTCAGACAAGTTAGCATACTATCCTTGCCTCGACGTACATTCTTAAACTCTCACAGATAGAGACGAGTTTTCATACCTCGGAATTTGGTGTTAAGTATGAAAAGAATACTTTCCACACAACCATAAGTTAAAACGATCAATTATAGAAATCAATATCCTTCCTCTTATAAAACTCATTTTTATAAATCTCTTTTATATTTACAAACTCCTTTTATAAATCTCTTAATTTAATTCAAAAACTCCTTTTTATAAATCTCCTGATTTAAATCTCAAATACTTATCACAGATCTTCAATTTCAATATAGGTCTAAATACTTTGCATAAAACGATCATTTCGTATATTATCATAAATTCACAATTGTGATTTATTATTCCAGTTTACTAAAATGACATCATTTCCCTTTTTATAAAATATCATTCATAAATCTCTTTCTTTATTTATAAAATACCATTTATAAATCCCTCTTTCTATATTACATTTTATATTAATCATTTCACAAATTTTTGTCCTAAAATATTTATATCTTCTTTTGAAACATAATCAATTTTTAATAAAAGATAAACCCTATTTTCTCTTAAAATAAACATCCATTATTATATTACCTTTTCTGTAATATAAATACGTCCTAAAAAATACCTTTTTAGAACATTTCCATATAAATTTGAAGAGGCTATAAAAAACATTGAAGTAAAATAGAAAAGTTCGAAAACTATTTCTAAATAAAATACCGTCCCAGTCTCTTCAACAACCAAACGCTTATTACACACCGGATGGTTCTTTTACATTCCCAAAACCATTTCATATTGATATCAAAATATCATATTCTCAAAAATCATATCACTTTCAAAAATCATATTCACTTTCGAAATCATATTTCAAAATAGGTTAAACCCTCATTTAAAATCATCATATTTACTCAAAATATGTCATTTCACTAGAAAACATCATTTCAAATCCCAACTTAGGTTATAACATCATTTAACCATATTCGCTGTTAAATTAAGGATTTAAATATAAACACTTCCACTTTACATATCCTGGAATTTAGAAAATAGTTTAGATAATCATAAATAGTTTAAATAGTTTTAAAAAATATATATTTTTAAATAGTTTGAAATACTTTAAAATAGTTTTAAAATGGATTATCATAGTTTTAAATAGATTTAAGATAGTTTATATAAATTTAAAATAGTTTAAATAAATTAAATAGATTTAATATAGATTAAATAGATTTAAAATAGATTAAATAGATTTAAAATAAATTAAAATAGATTAAAATAAATTAAAATATATTTAAAATAAATTAAAATAGATTTAAAATAACTTAAATGGTTAATTTGATTAAATAGTTTAAAATAGTTTAAAAATAGATTAAAATAGTTAAATAGTTTGAAAACCTTAATAATCAGTATTTTTAGAATAATATCTCTTTACACAATTTTATATTAAAATGAATTAATATCAAACTAGACTATTTCCTTCATTTCAACACATCTGGACCACGTCTAGCTTTCAAATTTCAATCCGAGTCCTTTAAACAATTCATTTAGACTAATTCCAATTTCACATTTAAAACTCGGATTTTCAACAATATTTCAGTTTATATAAATTAAATTTTATTTCAAAATATCATTTAATTGATTCAAAAATTAAGGATTTAAAATCATTTAATTTAACCAATCCGGTGTCCGCGTATAATTTTCTACCTTATGGTCAAGTGATAAGGATATTTATCATTTCAATCCGCAAATATTTTATATTTACGGATATATAATATTTCAACCTGCAATCCCAAAATTTCAAATCAATGAAAATCGCTTGGGTTTATCATTTCAACCCATAACGATTTTCCCTATCCTATATGATCTTTCGGGTATGTATCATTTCAACCCATAGGGAACTTGCAGTGTTATAACAATATAAAATCTAACATCCAGTCATCCAATATCAACAACCAAACATCCATCTCAGTCATCACTCAAATCAACCAATAAACGTCAATAGATAACTGATTATCATTAACATGTATTAAATTAACAATTTAATTCAATATTAAATTAAACGGTGATTAAATGCAATAAAAGTCAAATTTAACTAGAATGACAATTTAGCATACCAAACACCAACCAATAAATTTCTAGTCACGTCATAAATTTAATTTAACTAACATAAGATAATCTAGTAGTTGTGAGTGGGTTAAACACACTCACCTTTTGATTTCAAATCGATTTAAAATCCAAAATAGGGCCCAAATTTCAACAGTCTCAAAATTTGTCCAAACCAGTTCTATAATGTTCGGAATATCGATACAATCCCAACGAAATGAACCGAGCGTGAATCTGACCTCGTATGCGAAAGAATGCTAATAGAATAATACATGATTTATATTAAAACAAACAAACAAATAAATAAATAAAGAAACTCACACATCATCTATCTTCCCCGTGCCCTAACCGCTATCGTTTGAACACCATCACGCATGTGATGTTCCTCCAGGCTTTCGAAGCCGCTACCAGAAGACCGCAACGCCTCCACCTACGGCCTCAATCGCGCACGCCTGCCCACCTCAGACAACCGCCCCTCCGTTCACTCCATGGCCAGCAATCGCGAGCCAAAGGAGGCAACTGCCACCCTTATAATCGAAAACCTAATCCAATTTTACACTTCGATCCATCCATCATCATCACCCACTAACCACAAGGATGCGATCCCCTCGACGATCTCTATACATCCATACCAATCAATCGACGATCGGTCGAAGTTGATCAATGCGCGATGAACGGCTGAGAATAAATCATTGATTTCTAGAAAAACGATGATCCGATTCGAGAAACAAATCACAACAGTAGATTAAGCTCTTCGAGAGCTTCGAATCGATATATAATATGATAAGGTTTTGAGAAGTTTGATTTTGAAATTAATTTTGATTTGAATTTGGATTTGGGGATTTGAGGAAAATAGAGTTTCTTCCATTGAGAAGGAGAAGCCAGAGAAAATTATACATACAGTAATGGGAAATGAGAAACAATTAGGGTTTATAATGGCCTATATATAGGTAGATCAGAATTAGAAAAGAATGGACCAAATTGGATTGATCGAAACGACTACGCGACCCAAAAAGCCCGTTCTGACCCCGAAAAGAAGATAGGACATCCCATATATCAAAATAGATGTTTTTGATAATTTTAAACTTAATGGAATAGGTTTAAAGTCCTAATTCCATCGTATAAAGAAGTTAGCTTTAAAATCAGTTTATTTCAAATTGATTTCAATTAAATTGATTTCTACGCGTTTCGAGCCCGTACGATCAAACGATAAGTCTGATCGCTACGAAACATGAAATCCTACAATAATTCATCGTTACGGATCCAATGAAACTAGTTTCGTCGAAATCCGAAACAGTGGCCAAAATGGCTATTTTCACGTTAGTTAAATAAATTAATATTAAACTAATTAAATCAATTTCGGCTTCAAATTTAATAACTAACAATTTTTTTTATCATTTTTGATTGCTTAGGCCTTTACAATAATTTCAAAAAAAATTACATATCAATTCAGTGTTGAATATTATGCTAATTATAGCGTTCAATTTCAACTGTAATTAAATCCAATTAGTTATAATTTACTTCAAATAAATTGGTTTAATTTGATTTCAATTCTTTTATTAAATCAATCATTACTCTATGGGCACGATTAACATTGGTTTGTATCTTATTACGTTAATATTCTCCAATTTCATCTTAATTTCCATTAACGCAATATTTAATTACATTTATTGCAATTTATTTCCAATTTGATTTCAACAAGTTAAACAAATAGGTAACAAATAACAATTGTCACCTTTAGCTTAATTTAATCACATTTATAAGTTGATTGTCTACAAAAATGTTTTAATTATTTACACAACACTAATTTTATTCAATTACAATTTATTACATACTATTTCATTAATTAATACAACATTTAAATTCTCAATTACTCCTTTAATCCAATTATCAATTAATACACACACTATTACAATTATAACTTTTTAATCATTTCAGTAAAATGGGAATTACATTTAAAGTAGTTATCAATTACCTTAAATTAATACCATCACATTTCATTCTAGTTATTTTCTTATTATTAAATCTTAAATTTTTTTAACTTTTCACAACCTCAAACTTCAAAACTTATTTAATTTAATAAATTTAATTATCGAAAATTACGGGTCGTTACATTCTCCTCCACTCAAAACTTTTCATCCTCGAAAAGGGAAAGAAGCAATTAAAGAATTAATATATCTTATTCAAAGTATTCGATTTATAAACAATTAATTCAAATGGTTAAATAATTAAAATAAAATATATTAATTTAAAATAATTAAATCCTTTTATATTCAAGTTAATAAAAGTTGGAAAACATCTTTACTTTTACAAAATTTTCCAAGTCAAAATTTCACGGAAAATTTCGGCAGAGTCTCCTTTTTGCGGAGAGATCTGGAAGAAATAATAATATCAATAATAACAATATATATCACATATTTCAAAATAATATATCCCAAACCATGGCAAAAATAATATAATATCGCTATAAAACCGTAATTCGAGAACGTACCTATTTGTCGGGCAAACAACGCTTAATTTATGAAACCAAAAGAAATAGCTATTGCTTCCATAAACTTGTATTTCACTTATATAATCCAAATGAGTTAATAATTATATAAAAGAGAAATTTAAGTTGTTTCAACTAATAGCAGCAAAATAATCACAACATAACAATAGTCACTTTGCAAACAAACATACAATCATCACATGCAATTAAGGAAATCAACCACCATCCATAGCAACCCAAGCAAAAGGTTTGTTCGGGTTTAGACACTTTTAATCATATAGAAGGATAAATAAACTACCAGGTATACCATACACTCAACATTCTTAGATAAAACTTAATAGATTATTCATACTTCCTGAACAATTTAAAGTATCACTTCACAATCATTCCTTAAGCCAAACAACCAATAATTTCAAATACCATTTAAGTTTATTTTTATTAATCTCCCTTCACATCATTTACTGTTCATTTCATTTTTTTCATACAATGATTATTTCCTTTAATTTACATTCATTATTACAAAATCCATTTCCCATTCATTCATACGATGCCATTTTCTCTTTTCTTCACTTTACATTCATTTGCTTATCTAAGTTATTTCCACTTCAATTATTAGATTATCCATTATTGTGTAAGTCTCCTTACAATTTACTTCACCGTTAATAGATTATTTCTCTTTCACATTCATTTCTTCCATATATAGCATTATTGAATATTAAATCCATTTCTAAATCATTTCAACGTTTTCTGAAGTTATAATCATTTACTTAATATAGGATTCACCTTTTCTATTCACTTTTAATTATAAATGGCTTCAATCATTAACTTAAGTTTATAATCATTTACTTACAGTATTCACTGTTCTATTAAATTTAATTATATCTCAGATTATTAACTTAAGTTTATAACAATTTATAACATCAGAATTCTTATTTATAGAAGTAATTTCATTGAACACCTTCATTACTATAGTTTTACTTGTATAATATTCTATTACATATTTCTATTTAACATTACAACTTTTAATATTTTGGTAAGTTATATATATATATGTTTTAAGAATGCAATAGAAAGTTACAGAAGTTATTTCATTTATTTTAATTAACAAAATTTTCAATGGTTACATTTTCTTATTTTCATATCTTTTGTTTTACATATCACAATTTCCACTCTCTTGTACATTTCATTAATTGTTAAGCTTCCAACCTCTTATTTTCTCACTTCAGTAGTTTCCAATTATTAATATAGTCAAGATTTCATTCATTGAAATAATTGAAAGCTATTAATTACCAAAAAGTTTTAAGAACTAAATCCCGGATTCATTTCAGTCATTTAGAAAATATTATATATTTATCCTTTATAGATCAAATCGTATTTAGGGATTAAAAATCAAGATTTATTTATCAAAACAAATGTGCAGTAAAACTACTACAACGGTCTTCCCACTTTGAAACTCGAAAATGAACGTCGATGATGCGTGCACTCATCACCGAAATTATTTTCCAACGATAGAGAGGGGAGTACAAAACTTATTTCCTTCCAAAATCCCTTTAAACATTTCTTTCAAATCATCTTGAAATATTTATATCAGAAAATACTTCCAAACAATACTAATATTATATTCCAAAATCTTTCGAAGCAATTTTCAAAATTCCCGGAACTTAAGGTCTCAAATTTTCAATTTATATTTACTTTATTTATAAATTATATTTTACAATCAATATTTATAAAATTTCATTACCTACAAACATTATATTACATCCAATTATATACATTTATTAAGATTTTTCTTTTATACATAAAATATAATACTAGGCGAAATCATTTCATTTACCTATATTTCAAAACAAATATTGTGTCTGTTTGCCCTATTAAGTGTTTAGAAATCCCTATTAATGCCATAGCGTCCTATGTACCGACTGGAATTTATAAATACTAAACAGAACAAATTAACACAATACAAAATATTTTATAACACTAACAAATACGCTCTCTCATATATATACACTCAACGACTCATTCTAGGGTATTACTACCTTATATCTAATGAGTCAGACCCCACGAAGCTAAGGTTATCGCTAAATCAAAGCTCTGATACCAAATGTAACGACCCACCTTTTTGGATGGTTTAAATCGACGATAAACCACACACGTCAGACTCAAACCATTCAAAAGGGCATATTGTTATGGGGTAAATGAGAAAAAGCAGAGAAAGAAAGAAAACAAACTTAGAATCTTATAGTGGAATGACAAAATATAATAATCAAGTGAACAGTTCATGAAGCTGTTTTACGAGTAACATTTGATTATACTTTAAAAATACAGAATCAGAGTACATACACCAGTAATAATTAAATAATGCAGCGGAACAACATGATGCGGTGGTATGAATATAATAAATAGCAGTAGTAATAAATCTTCATCTTTGTCCTCCAGAAAGTAGTCGTCGATACACTGAAAAGCTCAGACTGAACCGAGCAAATTGAAAAGACAAAACACTCGAGTCAGAACTAAAAGATCTTATGTAAGTTGAGTCGTACAGTAAATAAATATGAGTGTTGTTGTGTCGAAGATGTTTACGGAGTTTGACATCTCCTATCCAGTGTCTAACGTGAGTACAATAACTTAAGAGATGTTCAGGACTACCATCTCCTAAGGATCCGTTAAACTATCTACTATGTAGTACAATACGCTATATTAATATGTATATAGTAAAGTAAAGTATTAAAATAGCATTAAGGCATTACCCATATCCCCCTTAACACATTTTATATATTCCCATAATCTATACAGTACATTAATTCCTCCGTAAACTGGAGGGCTATCAGAGGGCACTCCATAGGTATGGTACAAACCAAACTCGTAGAAGGCGCGATAAGGCATGTGAACACGGCACTCGAGGCAATGCTAGGGTAGGATTCTAACATTTGCGGATCCAGACTGGTGGTAACGCATAGCGGCTACTACCGCTCACCTCAAAACATACTCCTATAATCAAAATCGAGGGGTGGCCGCCAAATCAATCACAAAGTAATAAATATGGTATCGAAGAAATGTGTCCAATAGGAGGAATTACCTCACTTAGCATGGCGTGGCTCCTGTTTTAGTTACATCTAAGCTGATTCACGGGAGTCAGGGCTACGTAACTACCTCATACAGAATCGTACACCAAACCATCCTACTTCGTTCTGGATTCTCCACCACGTACACGGTTGTTAAAGTGGATTTCGGTATTGGCAGAGAGTAGGACAATATCCGATCCCGGTATCTTTAATAACCAAACGCTTATTACACACCAGATGATTCTTTTACATTCCCAACACCATTTCATATTGATATCAAAATATCATATTCTCAAAAATCATATCACTTTCAAAAATCATATTCACTTTCGAAATCATATTTCAAAATAGGTTAAACCCTCATTTCAAAATCATCATATTTACTCAAAATATGTCATTTCACTAGAAAACATCATTTCAAATCCCAACTTAGGTTATAACATCATTTAACCATATTCGCTATTAAATCAAGGATTTAAATATAAACACTTCCACTTTACATAGCCTGGAATTTAGAAAATAGTTTAGATGGTCATAAATAGTTTAAATGGTTTTAAAAAAAATAAATTTTTAAATAGTTTGAAATACTTTAAAATAGTTTAAAAATGGATTATCATAGTTTTAAATAGATTTAAGATAGTTTATATAAATTTAAAATAGTTTAAATAAATTAAATAGATTTAATATAGATTAAATAGATTTAAAATAGATTAAATAGATTTAAAATAAATTAAAATAGATTAAAATAGATTAAAATAAATTAAAATATATTTAAAATAAATTAAAATAGATTTAAAATAACTTAAATGGTTAATTTGATTAAATAGTTTAAAATAGTTTAAAAATAGATTAAAATAGTTAAATAGTTTGAAAACCTTAATAATCAGTATTTTTAGAATAATATCTCTTTACACAATTTTATATTATAATGAATTAATATCAAACTAGACTATTTCCTTCATTTCAACACATCTGGACCACGTCCAACTTTCAAATTTCAATCCGAGTCCTTTAAACAATTCATTTAGACTAATTCTAATTTCACATTTAAAACTCGGATTTTCAACAATATTTCAGTTTATATAAATTAAATTTTATTTCAAAATATCATTTAATTGATTCAAAAATTAAGGATTTAAAATCATTTAATTTAACCAATCCGGTGTCCGCGTATAATTTTCTACCTTATGGTCAAGTGATAAGGATATTTATCATTTCAATCCGCAAATATTTTATATTTACTGATATATAATATTTCAACCTGCAATTCCAAAATTTCAAATCAATGAAAATCGCTTGGGTTTATCATTTCAACCCATAACGATTTTCCCTATCCTATATGATCTTTCGGGTATGTATCATTTCAACCCATAGGGAACTTGTAGTGTTATAACAATATAAAATCTAACATCCAGTCATCCAATATCAACAACCAAACATCCATCTCAGTCATCACTCAAATCAACCAATAAACGTCAATAGGTAACTGATTATCATTAACAGGTATTATATTAACAATTTAATTCAATATTAAATTAAACGGTGATTAAATGCAATAAAAGTCAAATTTAACTAGAATGACAATTTAGCATACCAAACACCAACCAATAAATTTCTAGTCACGTCATAAATTTAATTTAACTAACATAAGATAATCTAGTAGTTGTGAGTGGGTTAAACACACTCACCTTTTGATTTCAAATCGATTTAAAATCCAAAATAGGGCCCAAATTTCAACAGTCTCAAAATTTGTCCAAACCAATTCTATAATGTTCGGAATATCGATACAATCCCAACGAAATGAACCGAGCGTGAATCTGACCTCGTATGCGAAAGATATGCTAATAGAATAATACATGATTTATATTAAAACAAACAAACAAATAAATAAAGAAACTCACACGTCATCTATCTTCCCCGTGCCCTAACCGCTATCGTTTGAACACCATCACGTATGTGATGTTCCTCCAGGCTTTCGAAGCCGCTACCAGAAGACCACAACGCCTCCACCTACGGCCTCAATCGCGCACGCCTGCCCACCTCAGACAACCGCCCCTCCGTTCACTCCATGGCCAGTAGTCGCGAGCCAAAGGAGGCAGCTACCGCCCTTATAATCAAAAACCTAATCCAATTTTCCACTTCGATCCAGCCATCATCATCACCCACTAACCACAAGGATGCGATCCCCTCGACGATCTCTATACATCCATACCAATCAATCGACGATCGGTCGAAGTTGATCAACGCACGATGAATGGCTGAGAATAAATCATTTGATTTCTAGACAAACGATGATCCGATTTGAGAAACAAATCATAGCAGTAGATTGTGCTCTTTGAGAGCTTCGAATCAATATATAATATGATAGGGTTTTGAGAAGTTTGATTTTGAAATAAATTTTGTTTGAATTTAGATTTGGGGATTAGAGGAAAATAGAGTTTCTGCCATTGAGAAGGAGAAGCCAGAGAGAATTGTACGTACAGTAATGGGAAATGAGAAACAATTAGGGATTATAACGGCCTATATATAGGCAGATCTGAATTAGAAAAGAATGGACCAGATTGGATTGATCGAAACGACTACGGGACCGAAAATGCTCGTTCTGACCCCGAAACGAAAATAGGACATCCCATATATCAAAATAGATGTTTTCGATAATTTTAAACTCAATGGAACATGTTTCAAGTCCTAATTCCATCGTATAAAGAAGTTTTCTTTAAAATCGGTTTATTTCAAATTGATTTCAATTAAATTGATTTCTACGCATTTCGAGCCTGTACGATCAAACGACAAGTCTGATCGCTATTGTGACATCCCGGGATTTTTGGCAATATTATTTTAACAAATATTTAATTTAAGTAAATAAAATGCAACTTATTATTTTAAAAATAAATATATATATACATGTAATCATACACGATAATATGTATAAAAGTGGAAATAAATATTTAATATAAAAATGGGAATAAAAATATATAAGATAAATTATATAGTTATGTGTAAATATAAAGTATACAAATTGGATGGTAGACTTGAAACAAATAAACAAAGAAGGAATATACTCAACTATGAATCAAGTATGGAATGAATAAGGCAAAGCTTTGTATATGGAAGGCTTGCAAATGAGGATAACAATATATATTCAAGTACATACAGATAAGTATCAATTTGTAAACCTGGAAGTAAACCAAGAACTAAAATACATAGCTCAAATCTAATAACATGTAAATATAGATGCATTCATATTTCAAAACAATAAGATTTAAAGAAAAGAAGATATACTTTAAAGTGTGTGCAAACAAGAAATATAGATATCTGAACATAGAGATTATAAAGGATAAGTGTAGATATAAAAAGAAAAAGAAAAACATATATAGGAATGTCTTGCAAAAGAAGACAGTAACATATATTCAGGTTTGAACAAATGTATATAGATAAGCGTAGACTAGAAAAAAAAAGACAACAACAATTAATGCAAGATATTCTTAGTACACCATATATATCATATCAGCCACCATACAAATAAAAAAAATCTCTCTGACCAAATAAAAAAAAAATAGCTTGTACCTGTTATACATCAGTCTGTACATTTTGCTTCTATATATGTACATCTCTTAATCCATTTCGATTGATCAACCTGAGTATTATCATTTAAAAAAAAGGAGAATATAGCAAACCTGAAACTAAAACAGCAAATAAATCCCCTTCAAGAATCAAACAAGCAAGGATTAAAGCTTCAGTTTCAAAGAGATCATCATAGTATTTTAAGCATCTCGGTTATATCTTCTCGGGTTTCCAGCATTTAAGGTGAGTATTCCCATCTATCCCTCTGTTTATTCTTTTTAGATGCCGTGAGAAACAATTTTATTTAAAAAAAAGTTTTAATCTGTGCAAGATCTGATGCAGGAAGTAATACATGAAGTAGAGTGAGAAAATCGTTTGCAAGATTGTTAATATATATGGTATCTATATATAACTGAATATATATGGATGTGCATATGAAAACTGATGGTTCTGTTTTGTTGTTAGGATCAAAAATACGAAAAAAATTTAAGATCTTTCTCCCTGAATCTCTTTAAACATCATTATATAAACAAAATTGATTTGCTATATCAAAATACAAATTTAAAAATTGTTTAAATATTAAATCTGAAGCACGATCAAGCAAGAGGGAAGAAGAACAGTAAATTTTAAAAACATATAAAAATTTCAATTCCAGTAATTGATGGATTCAGGTATAAAATGTGTTTCGTCATTAAAAGTTAGGATTTTTAAGGAAGGAATCACGATTTTTAAACTTGTGAATCAAGAGAAAATGAACGTTGACCGTGGGTTCAATTTTCTTCATTTTTCGGCGATCTCGAGGGTCTGGGGTGTCATGGTTCATTCTGGAGGCAGAGGTGTGATCGGAGGCTTGAGGAAAAATATCAGGGAGGCGAACAAGTGATGGTGGCGTGGGTGGTTGATCGTGGAAAATTTTAACCCTAGTTTGGAAAGGGTGGACAAATTTGATCGGGATGGTGCCTCGTATGGACCGAGTGCCACCGGCCATTGGGTAAGGATAGCGAGGTGGTTGTCGAAGCTGTGGTCGAAATGGTAGACTCTCCGATGGTCGGAAAGACGAGATTGAGGTGGTTCCACGTCTTCATTTTGCTTCCAGTTTGGGTTTGCCTGCTCGATTTTGAATTCGAGCATGAAACGATGGGATTGGTGTTTAGATGGTCTGAGGTTGAAATCGTCGACTATTGGGGGGACGCGAAGATGACCAGAAGTGGCCGGAGTCACCGTGTAGGTGCACGGTACACATTGATATTTCTGGTGAAGGTTTGGGTTGAGGCTAATGAGTACTCGACTTTTCTCGAGTCAAAGGCGGGTGTTGCTCGAAGTTTGGAATGTTTTATCTCGGGGATTTAAGGGCATGGCTCGGGTAAGTAGTTGATTACAGGTTTTAACCTGTAGGTGTTTCAAAAATTTAACTGGAAGAAGAAACAAATAGGACGAAAAATTTAAAACAGTTTAAACTTAAAACTAAGTTAAAAAGAAGAAGAAGAAGAGTAGAACGAAACTCGGGAAAGGAAGATGAAGCCTCAGGTTTGTTTCGGGTAAATGCCGAGTAGTCTCGGGTAAAATAATTTTGTACAAATGTTAAAAAAATAACATAATTAAGTTTGTGATAATTCAAATAATCATATGTTTAAATAAAGGTGTTTATTTGGATGTTGAATTAATTAAGTCGTATAATTTATTTTATCCTAGTAAGTTGATCCTTGGAGTTTATTTAAAACCTAATTAAATGTGTTAAATCATTAATTAAACTTAAGGGTTAAGTTACCGATAAATTTAAGATGTTAATGAAAGGATTTACTAATTTATTCAAGAGTTTAATTAATTCATCTAAGATAGTTAATTTCTGAGTGGAATTAATCAAGGTTGATAAAGGAATGCGAATAATTTAAGGATGGATTATTTAATAAAAGGCAGTCGTTTATATTGTGGTAAATTAATTAAAGGCTTATTACTAAGTGTAATTAGAAAGGATGATTAAGTGATGATTAATTAATGGTTTATAATTAATTATTGTTACGAAAGCAAGAGTAATAATGATTTGGGTAATTTGATTAATTATAAATGAGTGATTAATTAATTTTGCTTATGAATGATTGATAGATATGTCTGGTATAAATGTTTGTCTTAAACAGTGATTATGTATTATCTGCCAATGATGAATTGCTGTGTAAAATAACATCCAGTAATTAAAAGTAGGTACTATTCATTTGAATAACTTGGGTTAAGATGACTTGGGATTCGAAGAGACCGGGGTCGGGTATTAGTAAATACCCGAAACCACTTCGATTCTGTATAGATTGATATGTGAAATCAATAGGCTGGTATGGAATGATTTAAGTAAATTGGACCATTTAATCTAAGTTTTGGGTACTTAGAAATTGATATATGAAATAAGTGATGCCTATAATAAATTGTGAATTTGTAAATTTGATACGAGTTACCTCGGGTTTTATATAAGTTGTATATATTTTTGTATTCCATGTTAAATGGGTTTACTCACGCTGGTTTCCAGCCTGACCCGGGTGTTACTTTGATGTAATGCTCGGGTCAGACCGAGTATTACAGATTTTCAGGTAGGGACGTTCTGGAGCTCAGAAGACGAGCTGGGAGACAGGAACGTATGGAGAGTTTCCGCTGTGATATATTACAGTTTATCTGAGACATGTTGTTTTAACTGTCCAGTGTATGTAAATGTTGTAACTTTGATGATTGATATAAATTAACAAATATAATATTCTTTTGTATAACTGTTATTATTTGATATTATATTTTATCCGCTGCGAATGTGAGTATCAGTGTTGTGTTTCTGTTTCTTCTCTTCTATCTCTTTCTTCTTTTTCATAACTATCTGGAATTTTCGGGATTGAAAATTCCGGGTCGTTACAGCTATGAAACTTGAAATTCTACAATAATTCATCGTTACGGATCCAATGAAACTAGTTTCGTCGAAAACCGAAACAGTGGACAAAACGGCTATTTTCACATTAGTTAAATAAATTAATATTAAACTAATTAAATCACTTTCGACCTCAAATTTAATAAATAACAAATTTTTTTATCATTTTTGATTGCGTGGGCCTATACAATAATTTAAAACAAATTTACATATCAATTTAGTGTTAAATATTATGCTAATAATAGCGTTCAATTTCAATTGTAATTAAATCCAATTAATTATAATTTAATTCAAATGAATTGATTTAATTTGATTTCAATTCTTTTATTAAATCAATCAATACTCTATGGGCATGGTTAACATTGGTTTTTATCTTATTACTTTAATATTATCCAATTTCATCTTAATTTCCATTAACGCAATATTTATTTACATTTATTGCAATTTATTTCCAATTTGATTTCAACAAGTTAAACAAATAGGTAACAAATATTGTCACCTTTAGCTTAATTTAATCACATTTATAAGTTGATTGTCTACACAAAAGTTTTAATTATTTACACGACACTAATTTTATTCAATTATAATTTATTACATACTATTTCATTAATTAATACAACATTTAAATTATCAATTGCTCCTTTAATCCAATTATCAATTAATATACACATCATTACAATTAATTTACAATCTATAACCAATTATCACTTTTTAACCATTTCAATAAAATGGGAATTACATTTAAAGTAGTTGTCAATTACCTTAAATTAATACCATCACATTTCATTCTAGTTATTTTCTTATTATTAAATCCTAAATTTTTTTAACTTTTCACAACATCAAACTCCAAAACTTATTTAATTTAATAAATTTAATTATCGAAAATACGGGTCATTACAATAAAACTCCAAGTCATTACAGGTACTGTCATAATCCTTCCTCTTTGATTCAAATGATTGGATGTATGTCTGATTGATTCTATTGACATCGCAAAGGGAAAAGGTAAGTTTTCTCCATTCATAGCGTTGGTCAACAAGCTTAGCAGCGTCTCCAACTCCGTGGATAGCTTATTTACGGGGAATGTCCTTGATAGCATAATCAAACTTCACCCTTTTCATGCAGAGTTAGGAAAAATGGCCTACATCTTAGTCATAACAACCGTTTATGAGACTGAAGGAGGTGGGGATGGAATTTGATGAGCATAAGCCTTATTAGACCTTTGGAAGGTGGATATAGTGGTAAATGGGGGTTGGATTGCTGGAACTTGTTGAGAAGAAGGCATGGACTAAGAGCATGGCTTAGAAGAGATGGTGTTAGGGCTATGGCGGTTACTGGAATCGTGGAATTCCTTTCCAAGGTCATATTGTTCTCTTTCCTCAACCTATCGCTTCCTCCTTTCCTTGTCCTCGTAGTGTTCCTTCTGCTACCTCTTCTACCTTTCTTCTTCGGTCTCTCGCTGCAAGGGGATCAATGAGGATAAGGATCGAGAGTGATTCCTTAGTTCACCGATGCCAAAGCATATACAGTGGAATCGATCTTTTCCCATTGTACCTGAAATAAAAGAAAGGATCACATTAGTCCCAAAACACTAAAGTGAGGGAAAATGTAAGATATAGATGTTTGTGGTCCTAGAAGTGTGCGAAATGCTGATTTTTCCCTAAGTACCCTACAACGGTGTAGTTAAAGCCCGTTACGGTTTTATAACGGTGGAGGTGCAAAAAGTTGTAGCGGGGATATAGCAGAAAATAACGTAGGGGTGAAAAGCTTCATTATATATAAAACCAAATATTTAATATTAATTTATTCTTATTGTCACACCATTTATGTAGGAAAAATAAATATTCTTTAATCTTATATAACAAAACCAAAGAATATCTTTATTAATGCAGACTAGATTTAGTGACTATAATGGATATCTAACTTATATTGAGCACTTATGCCTTAAAATTAGGTCTTTAAGCTAACTTTGTTGATTTAATTTAAAATAAAACCACTCAAATCAACCTTTTTATATTTATGTTGCTAAAGCAGGTGCTTAAAATCCTTGATTTATCGGTTAGTGCAAAAAATAGTGGGGCTTAAAGCAGATCTATTGTTTAATAGCGCTAAATTGAAATATCGTAGCGGTTGGAGAGCGCTATGTGCTATAGCGGGTATTTTGCGAGGCTTTAGTGGGTCTTTAACTGCACAGCTCTATGAAACATGTTCAGAAGGTTGTAAATATGTAGTTTTGCCTCCCTTGGCAAGGAGATCCCCGGATGGGAAGCATAAACCTAAAGGATACTCCTTATGAAGATTGCCGATTGGGATGTTAAGATCGTTTAACGAGTCGAAGATACTTTCTAAAGGACCAGTTAGAGCAGTTGCCACATCTATTAGCATTGTTCTCAGTTCAATGGACTACTGCGAGATCCTAATGATTATTCACTTTAGACGTGATGGTTTGGTACCCTCTAGAGATGTCTCTCCATACGAATCGTCTCCTCTTAGACCAATGTCCTCATCATCATTATTTTCTTCATCGCGTTCTCCTTCTTCCTTTTCTTCTTCTCTTCCTTCTCCTCCTTTGTGTATTGTTTCCATCTCCATTCTCCCTTCTCTCTCTGCTTACACACCATGGAAAAATTTACTTTCACTGCTCTATCGACGGCCTCACCTATGTTTGCCATGCTTGACAGGCCTTCAGCACCTTCTTGGATATCATCATTGGAGCTACGAATGGGAGCAAGATACCTGGTGGACACTCTAGACCCTCTTGGTGGATGTTTGATTGGAATAGCAAACCATTTAGGGTGTAACAGGACACACTAACGAAGGTTCTCATTTGTCAAGATAAAAATAGTGGTTCAGAATCGAATGTTGACTCTTTTGAGGGTCCTTAGAGTCTCAGAGAGAACATTGCTTCTATCTCGAGCAAGAATTTCTATGAAGCGAGCATATAAGAAGTTAGACACTTAGCCGGAAAATATCCAAGTACGGAAAGGAATGGATAGGAAGAGATCTTACTTCCGGACAACCAAAGTTGATTAAATCAGAAGGGCCATCATACGAAAATGTACTCATTCTTGAAATTTGAGCACTTATTGCGAAATGCCTCGATAACTTTACAGTGGCACCAAGCTTCTACTGTTAACAAAGAAGGTGACTTGCTCCATTAGTTGAAGCTAAAACGGTGTGTTAACTCCCCAAAGGTTAGAGGTCGATGAAGTTGTGTTATGAATAGTACATACAGGGAGTTCAGCATGGCATATCCATTGGCATGTACTTTAGTGGTATCGAGCCCAAGCTCTTGAAGGAACATTCGAAGGAATGGATTAAAAGGTGGTACAACCCCACTCTGGCATATTTACTTGTTGTACGTTGTATAACATTGTGGAGGATTTGTGCCCACTATTTAACTGTTGGTAGCAAAATGTCACTCTCTTGTATTCCATGTTAAAGGCATATAGTTCAAAGTGATTAGCTATTGATAGCGATGGAATTTTTACTAAGGGATCATCTAGGACCCTTATACCAACCTATTCATTAAGAGGAGGATATGGATCTTGGATTTGAGCAACTGGTACTATTATCCCCTGCGACTTACTATGATTAAGCACATGGTTTCAAAGGGCATGGATGTCGAAGCTTGTGACGTGGTAGACCTGGCTTCTAGAGGAGTTCATGGCCCAGCGCCAATGCCCAAGCAAGGAGAATGGCATGTCATTCTTGACTAGAAAACTTGATATTGAACATGGTCAGGTTGATTCATTTTGAAATTCTACTATAATATAAATCTGCGTGGTCAATGCCCAGAATCCAACAATTGTAGACATGTGTCGACCAATCAAATCTAAACATCGCCAGGGAAATTGAAAGTGTCAACCTATGCAGTATGTGTCCTGCATCCCATAAATGATGAATGGAACATTTTGTGTGGATAGCTCGCTCTTGCTGGTAAACAGCCTCACTGCATAATAGAACCATGTGCAAGATCTTACCCGTTATTTTTGGACAATCGACAACGTAACTACCATCCAAAGCATCGTTGAGTATTCTTTGGAGGAACAGAGGATTGTGCATTAACTACAACTATTATATGGAATTATTCGGATGTTAGAGTGCATCCGACACAATCGTTCTTTAGAAACAATTGTCTCATCGAATTTAAAAGGGTGACTATTGATTGACCCAACTTCGATATAAGGTGATCCAAACACTTTTGCATGAAAAAGTGTGGAGTGATGGTGCGATAAAGGATCCCCATAAATGACCCGAAGCAGGAAGTGCAAAAACCTAAAGTCGACACGAGGTTATAGAAAAATTGGGTGGTTAAGGCACAAACTTCAAGTCAAACCTGCCTTATGGCAACCTAGGGCATATCGCAAATGTTGAAATGAAAGAAGGACTATAGGTTGATTGAGACGTATAAGTTCGACCTTAATTGCAGGCATCACTTGGCTGCAAATAAAGGAATGACCATCGACGATGACCCACCGATCACCATGCTACGACCATAGCAGTGCCGTCATTAAAATACCCACCTTTAGAATTCGAATCCAGATTTGGACCATAAGGATTTTTGGCCAAATAATTTTAGGTAGCAGATAGCGGTGGAAGTGGAAAGCTGGTACTGGCAGTGATAAGGAGGAGATGGCGACAACCTTGGATGGTCGAGTGCACGCGATGGTTGCTAAGGAATCGAGGTCACAAGGTTTCGACACTAAAAACTAAAGGAAGTAAGGAATTAAAAAGTAAATCTAAAAATGCTAAGTATGGAAATTTATAGAAATGCTTGACTCAGCATTTCATGTCAATACCAACCTGAAGAGGTCGGTACCAACATGAATTATTGACCCAAGAAAACAGGAAAAAGAAGTTCTCATCTGACCGAGGTGTGGAATGATCTCCGAGATGGTGTATGTGACGACCGTCATATACCACCGGCATCAATAGTATACAAGTAGTGCACTGCAGCCGTACCCGACTGATATAGGACGATTATTAGGATGAATAATAACAAAAAAAACATATAACCTACCATATCTCAAAATGCATGTATAAAATATAATATCGTAGATATAACAGAAGAGACAGTGATAATTATGTAAATAAATCATTATCAGAGTAACAGATCAACAAAGTTACACATCAAATGTAGTAGAGTTTATACAACAGAAGCAAACTCAAATAAACTGTCTCGACAAGTAGAAATAAGCAAGCACTCCCACGGCTCACCAGTGTTGCTCAGTGAAAAGCATAGAATTTTATATATGTATATAATATGAGATAACTCCATCAAGGTCATCCTCCGAACAGCTACTGCTTACCTAGACCTGTTATCTAGTTTGCTCATTTAAGAGTACCCAACATAGTAAGAAGCAAAGCATAAAACTGTAGGTTAGACAACAGTCTAGTGTGAGCGGTAAATGAATCTCAAAATACTATACAAGTAAATATGGTAAGGAACAAGAGTACAAGAACCATACCTGACCTGTCTCTACAACCAAAGAGTTAGCACATAACACTACAATATGCCACTCTGCAATATCATAAAGGTATCATACAATATACAATAGTGGATGTCCAGATATCTCTATCTCCAATACCCACTCCCAATGATATCCACGAATTATAGCCCACAAAAGAAAGCAACAAGAACAACCATACACTCATCAAGCAATACCCACTATAACTCATCCCTGTGCCTTGAATATATGATATAACGTATGGCCTCCTTGCAACCAGGGACTAATGAAAATCCTGGTTTACGTTATACTCTCGTATCAATGAGCCCAAAGCTCGATACATATCTCATGGCCCAAAGCTGGACCCTAGACCCAAAGCCACTGGTCTGGGGTATACAAATCCCTACATGATCCATGGGCGTCCCCACTTATAATAACCCAACTTCGAGTACAACAGAAAATTCTCCGAGCATCAAAGATTACTTAGCTCAAACATCTGATCCCTCCATTACTCAATTCGGATTCCGAGCCCTTCGCTTGCTCAATCTAGTTTCCATTATCCAGGAATCCATCACGTTCCTCATTCTACAGTCTCTCCTTTATCTAGTTGCAATCTTTGGTAGCTACTCCCACCAAGAGTCACAAACCGAAGATACAAAGATTTTATCATGTTGTTACATCGCCATCTGATGTACATGTAAAAATGTATATTTTTACTCTTATACTTACTCTTATTCTATTAAAATAAAGGACATGTTAGGGTATTTGTACATGTTTAACCCAAATATAAAAGTGTTTCAAATCATCATTTACTAATCTACATTTGGGCAAAATGATAAATTTATTTGCAAATTAGAAGAGGCTTCATGGATATATGCATGCACAAATAGTGGAAGCCTAAAGAATGAAGAAAAGAAGGCATTAAATCAACATGGAATAACACATTTACCCACTTGCTAATGGACCACATTTAAAAGAAAAAGCACATATTAATGGAGAGTTAATTAATATTTAATGATAACTTGGAGGCTACACAGAGTTGAGGGTATTTTTAGTAGCTTGCTAAAAAGTCATTAGGGTTGTAGCCTTATATAAATACTCTCTTATGTTTCATGTAATAGATCATCTTTTATGCATATGAAGTTGTAGCACAAAATCATAAATAAAAGCTCTATTGTCTTTAATGGTTTCTTAGCCTTTTCTTTTATGTTTATGCTTTTAATTTTATGCTCTTTTATGCCCTCGTTTAATTTCATGTAAGTAGATTAGTTCTTTTTATGCAAATTAGTAAGCTCTTTTTCTTTTAAATTAGTTTTTCATTCCATTTTGTTTATATTGAATTCAATTTATGTTGATATGAATTCAAATATGAGAAGCTAAACCATTTCAATTTGAGGATAATGACGCTCTCATGAATCATATAAATTCAACATAATGATTTCATTAATGATCTCTTCTTTAGTGCTTAATGCAAATATTAGATTTGGATGGAAGTTTAGTGTTTAATAGTGAATTTGATAGCATATGTTGTTAATCACAAATAGGCTACATTTAACCAAATATAAAAACAAGTTACATATTAATCTAACTATAATTTTGATAATGAAAGTGAAAGTAGAATCAAAATTTGATGTCCTATGTTACTAGTTCACATATAGTAAATGGAACTTGCTTAAAATAGACTTTAGTTTTTATAATCATTTTCATTAGATTAGACAAGTGGGATTGTATGATGCATTAAAGTTTGATGGTTTAAGTTCATTAAAGTTTGATGGTTTAAGTTATGTTAGTTAATATCACAAATAGACCATACTTAGAATAAACACATCAACTAATTCTACAAGTGTTAAAAATAGAGATACAAATTTACTTTGTGTTGATTTATATGAACATGAAAATGGATTTGCCTCTAAATTGTTTTTTAATCTCATAGTTTTTATCCAATTTTTCTATATATTTTTTACACATTTTCAAACTCTTGGGATAATTTGATTGAGTGAATTTGAAATTTTTTGTTTTCCTTATGGGCTTGACTCGTACTCGCATACGTACTATAATTGTACGCCATGCGCATGCATTTTTTATTACGATACAATTCGACGATTTTCTAATTGATAGAAAATCTGATCCAAACCAAGTTTTTGGCGTCGTTGCCGGAGAAAGTAATTTAATTTTACTCTTTGGATTATTTTTACACTTATTTTATTTTATTACATGTTATTTTAAAAAAAATACACATTGTATTTGTTGTTCACTATTCTATGCATTTTCTGTTGTTCACTATTCTTAGTGCTACAGCCATACTCCATTACAAACATTGCCACAACAACTGTTACATTTCTATTTTCATTTCTGTTACTACATTCTTTATTACATTTTCATTTTCTATTTATTACAATCCATCTCAATTTCCAACTCCATTACCCCTTCTAGTTCTAAACATCAACCCAAAACCACAACTTCACTGAACATCCAAGCCTGCATTACCACCCAAACCACCACTTTAATCACATATCACCACGATCCTCTACCACAACGACCAACATTCCCCTTCTTTTGCTCAAACACCATCCACACCTAAATATGGCACCTCTTCATACAACTCCCAACCACTATACAAAACTGCAACCTCCATCTACTTCAGCCACCTACAGCCACTACAACCCAAATCACCACGGTTTCCATAACTACCTATCTTTACAACTTCCACAATTTCCACAATTTCAACAACAACCAAAATCAACGTGCAACCCTATAATCGCCTAAAACATCAGACCTAATCCAATTCGCCATTCTAAACTCCTCAGACAGCAAATGTGACCAGCATCAACACAAAATACAATAACACTTAAAGCAATCCGAACATGCACCACAATAAAATCAACTGCGACCTCTGTATAAGCTCCAACACCAACCACCTGCTTCAACTTGAAATCACCCCCACTTCAACGTAATTCATGACCATAAACACCAGTTCACTAGATCGCCATCCTCGTCCTAAAAAAACCCAATTGCCTCGACAAAAACCAACAACCTCCGAACCCTCTAAAACTTCACAAATCGCTTCAACCAAGCACTCTCGATTATCCCAAACCTGCGACCTCAAATGCTTTCACATTCCCTAATCAATTTGTTTTGAGAATTTTAATTTTTGGGTTTAGAAATTTTTTTGGGGTTGCTGGATCGAACGAAACAAGTTTTTTATTTTGTTTTGTGTGAGTGTTTGTCAGTGTTAATTTATGCTTGTTGATTTGTGTGGGCTTTTAATTTGGGTTGTGTTGCATTTTTCTTTCTCTTCTTGGTCGACAATAAAAATAAATTTCTTTTTTTATTCTTTTTTCTTTTTAGTGTAGATTCATTTATTAAAAAAAACTTTAAAATACTAGAAAAAAGGAAAAAAAATAATATTGTTTGGTTTTTTTTCTTGTTTTCATTTATCTTTTGTTTGACTTTACAAAAAATATATAATTTGCTTTTGTTTTCTTTCCATTCTTATTAAAAAAATCCTTTTCAACACTTTTCTACGTTGCAAATTGCATAAATCAAAGGAGAAGAATTGCTTGCTAAAAATTGCTCTACTTTACTTGCCAAAAAAAGCACTGCTTTTAAATAAATTTGCAAATAATTCTGCACGCTCTGGTATCATTTTCTTATCTTCTTTTTTGCATTGTTGGTTGCTTGCATAAAATAAATAAAATAAAATTCATTTGTAGTTGCGTTGTTAACACACATTTAATTTCCATTTTGCATCATTTTACACTTGTTTTTATTTTCAAAGGGCGCCACCCAAATTCACATAAGGTGGGGATTTCATCACTCTTTCCTTGGCTCACAAATTGCATTTCATTGTAGAAAACTGAATTAAATAATAAGTAAGGGCGTCGTAGGCTCATCTAGGGCAAATTCGTATTTTGACGAGTTGATTTCTTTTGACAAATTATTTCTTGGTTTCGAAGGCAATGGTAGAGCAACAATCATTTTTAATTATCATGGTGATTCGTAAGATATTATATTGATTATTACATTGAAGGCACTTAAGCCTTCAGCAGCATTGCTATGGTGATTCGTTGTGCACTGGTAAATCATGTCCGTTACCTGGCTAAGAATTGTTTCGTTCAAATAAGTCAAAGTGTCACGATACAATTTTGGGTTAGAAGCTATTATGGATAGAAAATTTCTGATTAAGTCCTTGCATTCATTTAATTGCATTAGTTTCATGCATATATAAAAAAAAAAGGAAAAAATTCAAAAAAGAAAAAACATTTTTTTCACCTTTTCTTACTCTCTTAGTTAATTTTTTTTTAAAAAAAGACAACAAATAAACAACCATAAAAAACAAACACGTTCTTAAATCATATTTTTTAAAAACAAAATAAGAACAAAAATACAAAACAAAAACATTTCTTTAAGCATTTTTTAAGCAAAAAGAAAATAAAATTCTATAAAAAAATATCTCTTTTCATTCTTATTTTCCTTTTCTTTCTTCCCTTAATCTTCCCTACTATGAATCGTTTAGTGCGAATAACCAATTTTTCAACCATGGCGAACGAAAATCCCTCTCAAACTCTCATTGATAGAATTTTCCTCGATCGAGTTTCTGTCCCTTCTTGCATTACTTTACCCACCCCAATGGATAATCACTTTGAAATCCATTCAAGTCATTTTAACACACTTCCAAAATTTGGCAATTTTGAAAATGACGATCATTACATTTTCTTCATGAAATTTGAACAAGTTTATGCAAGTATAAAACTTCAACAATTATGCGATGATGGAATACAAGTTAGGTTTATTCCATTTGTATGATTATGGAGAAATGGTTGTATAGCTTTCCCTTGAATTCGATTAAAACTTGGGACGAATTTGTTAAAGTTTTTTTTACAGATATTTTACCTTTGGAAAAAACAACCAAAATTCAAAATGAGATTGTAAATTTTAATCAATTAGGAGGGTGAATCCTTTGGAAAATATTTTTGAAAGATTCAAGGAACTTTTAATAAAATGTCCATACCATAATTTTGAAAAATGGACTCTTTGTCAAATTTTATACGACGGACTTGAAAATAGCTCTTAAACGATGCTTGAATCAATGTGTCAAGGGAAATTTTTAGCACAACATTACGATGCCGCTTGGTAATTTCTTGAATATTTAGCTGAAATTAACTCAATGGGAACGATCTAACGAGAAATCAATCTGTTCAAGTTTTAGCGCACATTCGGTAGGATCATTATTAGCCTTAAAAGTGACGATAAACAAATTTAATAATGTTTTTTTGTCTAATCAAATGACAAACTTCTCAAGCCTTATGTTATAAGTGTAATGGTCCAAACCACATTGTCGATCAATGTCCTCACTCGTTAGAACAAATCAATGCTTTTAACAAAGTTATGAATGATCCTTTCTCTCCAACTTACAATCCCGTTTGAAGAAATTGTCATAACTTCGCCTGGAACCAAAAAATTCAAAAGTGAATTTGGTTCGACTATCTTTTCATGCATTTCCAAAAATGCTTCACATTCTCCTTTTCAACCAAATCAATTTCAATAAACCGTTCTACCACATTCTCAAAATCAAGCGCAATAATCTTTTGTTCCACAAGAAGACAAACGAATGACATCACTTGAAAAAAGTCTTGAAACTTTGGTTAAAATCAACCACTCAAAATCTTCAATCAAAAAACAATTTTGCAAAATTTGTTAATTTCTTATACGCAAAACACTAGTCAATCGATCGTTAAACTCGAAATGCTAATAAGTCAATTAGCCATCACCATGAGTGAACATGAAAGAGGTACTTTCCCGAGTTAACCCATTCCAAACCTTAGGAATGAAAACAAAAGCTCAAACCAAGCTCATGTCATTCAAGATAGCAATTTGAATCAAATGAAGGCTATCACCACTTTGCAATCTGATAAACAAATTGATAACCATGTTGTCAATCTAAATGACATATCGGAAGTTCCTCTCGACGCTTCAAAAACCACAAAAAATTTTGATCAAAATGTCGAGTCAAACCTCGAACCAAATTCCAAGTCTAATTCTTTTCCAACTCAAATAGATTGATCTACACAGTTTCGAATTCCATTTCCATATCCACTTCAACCAAAGAATATTCTAATCAAATGGAAAAGATTTTAGAAATTTTCAAACAGGTCAAAGGGAACATTCCTCACTTAGATATCATCCAATAAGTCCCAACGTAAGCTAAGTCTTTAAAGGACTTATGCACTCAAAAGAGACACACTTAAGTGCCAAAAAAATTGTTTTTAGTAGTCGGCCTATGCGAAGTCTTATCTTAATCCATTCCTATGAAATACAAAGATCATGGCTATCCCACAATCTTGTGTATAATAGGAGACAAGAAAATCAACAAATGTTTGTTAGACCTAGGTACTAGTGTAAACTTGCTCCCATATTCAGTTTAGCAGCAACTAGGTTTAGGTGAGCTTAAACCAACAAAAGCCACCATTCAATTGGTCGATCATTTTATAAAGAAACCAATCGAAGAAATAGAGGATGTGTTGATTAAACTAGGGGAATTTATATTTCCAGTCGATTTCATCTTTCTTGAAACATGACCTATAAATAATTTCACTAGCCAAATTCTGTTGATTTTAGGACGATCCTTCTTGGCCATATTGAATGCATTAATCAATTGTCGAAATAGTTCGATGAAAATTTCCTTTGGTAACATGAACATAGATCTTAACATCTTCAATTTAGAAACACTTAGGTAAAGAGCATCTCCGCTATGCACCTATGGTTCTCAAAATCAATCAAATAAAACAGTCGACCACACTTTAGAAGCTAGCTTTATTCATGAAAACTTCAAAAATGAAACAATTGATCTTAATGATGAACACGAGGCAAAGTACGAACAATTGTTTCATTACATGTCAAATGAGATCGAAGACACGCTTCCATTCGAACCTCTTATGGTTGAGTCTGAAACTCAACCAATTTCTTTAATTAAGCTACCTCCTAGGTTAGAGCTCAAACCTCTTACGTGTCACCTTAAGTATGCATACTTAAGTGATAATAGAAATTTTTCCATCATAATTTCTCCTGATCTTTCTCTTGACCAAAAGCAACTCTTCTTTCGATTCTTTCGAAAAACAAAGAAGCAATTGGATGATCCATTACCGATATTAAGGGAATTAACCATGTAATTGTTCAACATCGCATTCACTTAAGAGACAAAGCCAAGCCTACTCGTGAGTCGCAGTGAAGGCTTAACCTCAAAAAGTAAGATGCGGTATGAAAATAAATTCTTAAGCTCCTTGATAATGGTATCATTTATCCCATCTCCGATAGTTCGTGGGTCAGCTCAATTCACGTCGTATCAAAAAAATCTAGACTCACCGTTAACATAAATGACGCTAATGAACTTATTTCAACTTGTACTCAAATGGGTTAGTGTGTTTGCGTTGATTATCAAAAATTAAATACTGCAACACGTAAAGAGCATTTCCCTCTTTTCTTCATCGACAAAATGCTTGAAGGATTAGTCGGCCAAAAATTCTATTGTTTTCTTGATGGTTATTCCGGTTATAACCAAATTTCAATTGCTCCCGAAGATCAAGAAAAAATGAATATCACATGTCCTTTTGCCCCCTTTTCTTATCGGTGTATACCATTCAGACTTTTTACGCCCCTGCAACTTTCCAACGATATATGGTTAGCATTTTTATGACATGATCGAACGCTTTCCAGAAGTTTTTTTGGATGATTTCTCTATCGTTGGAGCTTCTTTTTCTGAATGCTTACATCATCTCGAGTTAGTTCTAAATAGATGCAAAGAGATATACTTAACTTTGAATTGGGAAAAATGCCAATTTATGGTCAAATAGGGGATAGTCCTCGGACATGCCATTTCAAAAAAGGGCACTGAGGTAGATAAAGCAAAAGTTAATGTTATTTCAAATGTTAAGGACATTCAATCACCAAAATCTTGGTTCAGATCTGATTTTCTATCGATTAGAAAACCGTCGAATTATATTGTAATAAAAATCGCAAGTGCATGGCGTACAATTTATAATACCTATGCGAGTACGGGTCTACCCACAAGGAAAACAAAATTTTCAAATTCATTCAATCAAATTATCCAAAGAGTTTGAAAATATGTTAACTAAAAAGTGTAAAAACTAGAGAAAAATTGGAATAAAAAATATAAGAAGGCAATTTAGAGGGAAATCCATTCTCATGTTTATATAAATCAAAACAAAGTAAATTTATAATCTTTTTTTAATACATGTAGAATTATTTTAAGTATGGTCTATTTGTGATATTAACTAACATAACTTAAACAATCAAATTTTAATACACCATACAATTCCGTTTGTCAAATCAACCGAAAATGATTTTGAAATTAAAAATATAATCTATCTTAAGCATGATCTATTTACTATTTTTGAATTGGTAACATAGAACATAAAATTTTGATTCTACTTTCACTTTCATTACCAAAATCATAGTAAGATGAAAATTTAACTTGTGTTTATATTTGATTAAGTATAACTTATTTGTGATTAACAACATAGGCTGTCAAATTCATTAATAAGCATTAAACTTTCATCTAAATCTAATATTTACATTAAGCACCAAAGAAGAGATCATAAATTAAATCATTATGTTGAATTTACATGATTCATGATCGCTTCATTACCACTAAATTGAAGGGGTTTAGCTTCTCATATTTGAATTCATATCAACATAAGTTGATTTCAACATAAACTAAAGGAAATGAAAAAATAACTTAAGAGAAAGAGAGCTAACTAATTTGCATAAAAAAGAACTAATTGACTTGCATGAAATAAAAAGAAAGCATAAAAGAGCATAAAAGAAAAGTGGATAAAATTAAAAGCATAAACATAAAAAAAGAAGGCTAAGAAGCCATTAAAGATGATAGAGTTTTTATTTATTATTTTGTGCTACAACTTCATATGCATAAAAGATGAACTATTGCATGAAACATAAGAGGGTATTTATACAAGGCTAAAACCCTAATCTCTTTTTAGGGAACTGCAAAAAATAACCTCAACTTTGTGTGGCCTCCAAGTCATCATTAAAGATTAATTAATTCTCCATTAACATGTGCTTTTGCTTTTAAATGTGGTCCACTAGCAAGTGGGTAAGTGGGCTCCTCCACGTTGATTTAATTCCTTCTTTTCTCCGTTCTTTTGGCTTCCACTACTTATGCATGTATACATCCATGAAGCCTCCTTTATTTGCACTTAATTTCCTACAAAATAAAATTAAAATGAGCAAACAAAAATTTTCAAAATAAATGCATACAAAAAATTACGATTTTGTCCAAATGTAGATGAGTGAATGATGATTTGATTTATATTTTGGTTTAAACATGTATACATAACATGTCCTTTATTTTAATAGAAGAAGAATAAGTATGAGAGTAAAAATATATGTTTTTACATATACATTAAATACCCCCATACTTATCTTTTTATTCGGCCTCAAATAAACTAAAAGTAAGATAAATCCACCTTTGTAGGAAGCACGATTGCATGGATTGTATGCAACAAACCGCTAAACCTCTAGGTGTCCTTGTAGCACGAGTGTGTCTCATGGGGGTTTTCAACAAATACTACCCATAAAATTCAAATGCAACATGCATAGTTCCTAACGTAAGTTTTATTTACAAAGATATGAATGTAAGTTTTTTATACACAAAATTAAGAATTTACTTTTAAATTGACATAAGCTAGTAATATACAAGTCTCGGTCATCATCAAGAAATTTCAATCTTTTACTGATCAAAATTTCCAAATAAAAATTAGGTTTTCATTACATTTCAACCTTAGTTTGGTTAGTTGTTTTGGTTGATAACGTAGTGCAACTATGAAATAAATTCTTTAACTGATTGTAAGAGTGTGCAAAGTAGTATCTTCGTTTTTATTTATATAACAAGTCAAATTGGTAAAGTCGGGACAATGTTTGGGTTTTAATTGCATACTCTCTCTTTATATGAAAAAAATGTGAACATTATTTTTATTTACATACACAAAACTCGGAAAAATGAGGCCAGATATACCGTTCATGCACTGCCTTATGGGCTTATGTGAGAAGAGTACAGAGCATGGCGAGTAACCACACCTAGGTGTGTACACTTGACTCAAGGTATTTTTATTTTTTACCATTCATGCACTACCTTGTGGGCTTACGTGAGAAGAGTACATAGCATGGCGAGTGTACACACTTACGTACGGACACATGACTCTAGGTTTTTTCTTTTTTTTTCTTTTTTTAAGGAGAAGAAAGAGTTATGCAAAATAATCTTAGCACCACTTACCTTTAAAGACTAAAAACGTTAACGCATGTACTTTAAATCAACCACTTTCTAAACAAGGACTATAATTTAGAATAACTTTATAACCACCACCTATCAATCCCCCTATACACAAAACACACCGTAGTTTCTTGTAATTCAAACTGATCTTTTTATTATTCGTTGAGATAAGTAATTTTCCAAAAATTTCGATCTAATGACCAAAACTATATGCATACTTTATCATGCCTATTCAAAGGTAAATGAATATGCAAATTTTTTTGTTTTGTTTTATTTTGTTTTTTTGAAAGGAAGGGAAAGAAAATGCAAAAATCAAACTATGTATAACCAAAATAAACATGAGACCCCCCACACTTGATTTTGATTGTGTCCCCACAGTCAATGCATGCTATAATGAGTGCAAAAGAGAAAAATATATACATATGTTATCCCACCTTTTGGTCAAGGCTGGAATATCAACAAGTTGGCAAGGAATGATGGACGTCGGGATTGGAAGTCGATTGGAGACGATGATGAGGATTAGGAGAGGCTGCGTTTCAAATCTCAGGTTAATCAGGGCTCGTATTAACGAGATATAATCAGTACAAGATAGGAAGAATACACTGTTCGAATCCATCAGAAAGTTGAGGTGATGTCCATTTCGGATCCATCAGGTTCGTATCGATCAGCAGTTCGCACGTGCTCGGCTGTTCGTATCCATGGAGCAGCGTCTTGTTCGTATCGGTCGGTTCGGGTTCACATCAATGGCATTCGTATCGATCGGCATGGACTTGACTCAGTAATTTCGCATCGATCAGGTAAGTAAACAGGTAAAGCTTTGTTCATATCTACCAGGAAAAGCCTTTTTCGTATCGATCAGGTAAGGTCTCGTTCATATCCATCCCAAGGGTAAGATTCGTGTCCGTCCTCATGACCACTTCGTATCGATACCCTCCCCTGCTCACTTCGTATCGATCAACACATATGGAATAGGTAGTACTTCTGGGATCGACACGAGGAAGGACACGAATCGATGGATGCAAGCGTACCATGTAATGAATACAAATAGGCATGAAATGAGGAAGCGAATGAAGAATATCCACGAATCCAGGGAAGAACCATTCAACTCGGCGCACAAGATGGATCGCTCTAGGAAGCTCGCGACACATCATCTCATGCGCACATGCTCCGATCGAGTCGAAAAGGCGGGTACGAAGCATGGATTCGAACGCGGTAATGTTCACGAAGATCACAATCTTGCATCGATCATATCTCACGAACCATTGATCTAAATGCAATGAAATTTTCACAGTAGCTTACGTGTAAGGTAAAGAATGTCCCTGCCAAGTTTCAGCTCGATTGGATCATTTTTTGATGGATACGAAATGGTTTTGTATCGATCACAGATCGAGTCGAAACTTGGTGGGGTCGGTCGCGTGGTCCCCCTCGCGTGCCAGAAGAAGTCTCCCGAAGTTTGGGCGCGATCTCAGCCTCCTACGCCTATAAATAGCCTCCTGAAGCTTGTAGAAAAGGGGGCTTTTTTGGCGATTCAACGTCCAGACTCTGCCGGATTCAATTCAACTTCTTTCCATTGCTGTTACACTCGAATTCATTCATTGTATTTGCTGTAATCATTTGTAACCAGCAAAGAACATCAATAAAAGATAAAAATCTTGAAGCGGACGTAGGCCGGAGATAGCCGAACCACTATAAATTGTGTGTCACTGTTCTTTATTTCTGGATTGCTGTTTGTTGCTAGCTTAGATCTAAGATTTGTGTTTGAATATTGCTAATTTGTATTCATACACTAGTGCTTTCACAATACTTGGGGTTTGTGACCATTTTTGGCACAAACACTTTGGTGCTTTCACTGAGAGCTGAACTAGCACCCGCTACACCAGATTAAGTTTGAAGGATTCAGATTAACTCAACAATGACTCGACAAACGAGACAAAGAGCTGAGAGAAGCCAACAAGGAGGAAGTCAAGAGGCATCCTCTGGTGCTAGAGAAGAACCAGCTTCGATCTACATCACTAGAGACGAAATGGAGACCATGACCAATCTGATGCATGAAAGAATAATGAAGAGCCAACAGGAGATGCTGCAGAATTTCTTTGAGCAGATGAGAGCTACGGGAATACAAAACTTAGGACCAGCTACGGCGGCTATTAATGTGGAACAAGGAGCTAGGGTTATAGAACCCAATGGAGGACATAATACAGAACCGGAAGGCAATCAACAAGGGCTTGGGGGCAGGCCCGCAGGATCCAACACAGGAGGACCTTTGGAAGGAGTTCAACAGGCTAGGGCCAACGTTGCTGCTAATGAGCCACATGAAGAGTATGTGCCGGAGGTCCCTCGGGAGCATGGGGGGCAACCCCTGACAGACAACGTTGGATTAATGGAAGTCATTAAGAAGACTATGCGTGGAGGTTTGACCAATAGAGATTTGGAAGGAGTGAACAGGAGTCCGTTCGCTCGGGAAATCAGGATAGCTCGGAATCCACCTAAGTTCAAGTTACCTAGCGTGGAAGTATATAATGGCAAGGCTGACCCGACTAATCACTTGATGAGATACACTAGACACATGGAAGTGCTGGGGGCATCAGAGGAGGTGATGGCCAGATATTTCCCGTTGTATTTGACAGATCTAGCTGCAATATGGTTTAGGCAGCTGGAAGAAGGATCTATCAGGACTTGGAGGGAATTGGTGGATAGGTTTTTGGGACAGTTTCAGGTTCATATCAAAAGACCTAAGAACGTGATGACGTTAACATCAGTAAAGCAAAGGGCAGATGAATCACTTAGAGCATTTCTAACTCGATTCAATGCGGCAGTTGCTTCGGTGGATCGGCCGGATCCATCGATGGTTATAATGGCAGCGGTGTCAGGAGTCAGGGAGGATTCGGATTTCAAGGTATCTTTAGTACGATACCCGCCACTGGATCTCGGGGAATTCTTTCATGAAGCTGAATGGTTCCTTCGGCAAGAAGATGCATGTGCAGATTTAAAGTTGAAGGAAGTGAATGCAATTGAGGGTGGAGGACCATCCAATAGAGGTTCGGATAAAGATAAAGGGAAAAGGAAGTTGGATGATGATTCCGGAAAAGCCAGGAAGCGTTGGAAGGATCCAAAGTTTTCCACATACACAGGATTGAATGAGACGCTGGAGCGGATTTACTTGGAAACCCGGAATCGCCTTCCTTACCTAAGGCCAGCTAGGAGAGAACCATCTGAACGGGAAAGGGCATCAGGAAGGCACTGTCTCTTCCACGATTTGGACGGACATGATACCAACAGTTGCAGGCATCTAAAGGACATAATTGAAGAGCATGTGAGGAATGGGCAATTGAGGCAGTATGTTGGGGCTCAGAATGCAGCGGCGGAGCAGGAGCAACCACCGCCTACCTCAAGCCATGATGGTGTGAGGCCCAGGAATGATGGTCGATTGGTTATCAATTGACCAGGACAACATGGAATAAGTAACAAACCATTTGCAAGCAACCAAGTCATTTACACATGTATGGGGCTGGAGATAGCCCCTAGGCATGCTCTGAATGACGATAAACCGCGAGGCCATGGATTGCGAAATCTGTCTTTTGTTTTTGGATTGTACACTCGTTTTTCTGGTTTGGTTTTCGAGTTTTGTTTGAATTCCTGGTTTTGTTTGCTTTCTGGTTTGGATTTTCTTTTGGATGACTGGTTTTGGATGTTGGTTTGGATTTTTGATTTTTTGATTTAACTTGGATTTTGAATGGGATTTTAACTGGATTTTTGTTTGGGTTTTGATAAAAGGTCATCAGGTATGGATTATGCCTGGCAAGGGGTGAGTCGTTTTGCCTGAACGCGGTAAATTGACTCATTCTGGTCATCGAGCATGGACTGTGTTCGATAAGGGTCCGGAGAGACCAGGATTCGGCCTAGGACTTAGGCCCCTTATTATTGATTATTGTTTTAGGTCGTTGAGTATGGATTATGCTCGACAAGGGTCTGAAGCGACCAGGATTCGGCTTATGACTTAAGCCATGCCATTACTTACGTCCAGGGACACCGGACCACGGTCGTCAGGTGTGGATTGCGCTTGGCAAGGACCCGGAGAGGTTAACTCAACGTCCAGGGACACTGGGCCAAGGTCGTCAAGTGTGGATTGCGCTTAGCAAGAGCCCGAAGAGGTTATGGATTTGGGTATCGACCCGGAGAGGTCCTAGATTCGGTTATTGGCTATTGGATCAGGATGGAATAAAACTTAGTTATCAAGTTTGGATGGACATGGAACTGGATACGGACTTTGGATATCGGATTCAGAGTTATTCAAAACACGCCTTATTATCACAAGGCATGTTTTGGGGGGCAAAAGTTATCCCACCTTTTGGTTAAGGCTGGAATATCAACAAGTTGGCAAGGAATGATGGACGTCGGGATTGGAAATCGATTGGAGACGATGATGAGGATTAGGAGAGGCAGCGTTTCAAATCTCAGGTTAATTAGGGCTCGTATGAATGAGATACAATCAGTACAAGATAGGAAGAATACACTGTTCGAATCCATCAGAAAGTTGAGGTGATGTCCATTTCGGATCCATCAGGTTCGTATCGATCAGCAGTTCGCACGTGCTCGGCTGTTCGTATCCATGGAGCAGCGTCTTGTTCGTATCGGTCAGTTCGGGTTCGCATCAATGGCATTCGTATCGATCGGCATGGACTTGACTCAGTAATTTTACATCGATTAGGTAAGTAAACAGGTAAAGCTTTGTTCGTATCCACCAGGAAAAGCCTTTTTCGTATCGATCAGGTAAGGTCTCGTTCGTATCCATCCCAAGGGTAAGATTTGTGTCCGTCCTCATGACCACTTCGTATCGATACCCTCCCCTGCTCACTTCGTATTGATCAACACATATGGAATAGGTAGTACTTCTAGGATCGACACGAGGAAGGACACGAATCGATGGATGCAAGCGTACCATGTAATGAATACAAATAGGCATGAAATGCGGATGCGAACGAAGAATATCCACGAATCCAGGGAAGAAGCATTCAACTCGGCGCACAAGATGGATCGCTCCAGGAAGCTCGCGACACGTCATCGCATGCGCACGTGCTCCGATCGAGTCGAACAGGTGGGTACGAAGCATGGATTAGAACGCGGCAATGTTCACGAAGATCACAATCTTTCATCGATCATATCTCACGAACCATTGATCTAAATGCAATGAAATTTTCACAGTAGCTTACGTGCAAGGTAAAGAATGTCCCTGCCAAGTTTCAGCTCGATTGGATCATTTTTTGATGGATACGAAATGGTTTCATATCGATCACAGATCGAGTCGAAACTTGGTGGGGTCGGTCGTGCGGGCCCCCTCACGTGCCTGAAGAAGTCTCCCGAAGTTTGGGCGCGATCTCAGCCTCCTACGCCTATAAATAGCCTCTGAAGCCTGTAGAACAGGGGGCTTTTTTGGCGATTCAACGTCCAGACACTGCCGGATTCAATTCAACTTCTTTCCATTGCTGTTACACTCGAATTCATTCATTGTATTTGCTGTAATCATTTGTAACCAGCAAAGAACATCAATAAAAGATAAAAATCTTGAAGTGGACGTAGGCCGGAGATAGCCGAACCACTATAAATTGTGTGTCACTGTTCTTTATTTCTGGATTGTTGTTTGTTGCTAGCTTAGATCTAAGATTTGTGTTTGAATATTGCTGATTTGTATTCATACACTGGTGCTTTCACAATACTTGGGGTTTGTGACCATTTTTGGCACAAACAACATATTTACAAGAGAGGGTTAAAATTCCTAACTAGACGTAGTGTGGCTCATGAAGAACCATGAGCTCCTCCTCTCGGCCACTTGCCAATTCCAAGTAAGACTTTGGACGACGACCATTGACCTTAAAAATTGATCCATCCCTAGGGTTTTCTATTTCTATGGCACCATGTGGAAAAATCTACCATGTATGGTACTGTCCATCTCGATTTTTTTTCCCAGGGAATAAATGATGTTGATGGTCATATAAAAAAACATCCTGATTTGGCAATAACGTTTTTCTTATGATTGATTGGTCATGAAAAACTTTTGTTTATTTCCTTGTAAATTTTTGCATTTTCATACGCGTCATTCCTAATCTCTTCTAATTCATTAAGTTGTGGTTAACGACGAATCTTCTATTGGTTAGAAAATTGTCGAAAAATATTGTAATAAAAATAACTGCAAGCGCACGATGTACAATTTTAGTACGTGGCGAGTACTGGTCGATCCGCAGGGAACTTAACTGATATTTAAATTATGCTCAATCAAATTAAACCAAAATTTCAAGTTTGTTTAAACTAAGAAAAATAACAAAAGTTAAACTAGAACAAAAGTGATTAAAAATATGAGACTAAAAGGCAATTTAAAGGCAAATCCACTCTCATATTTTTACATAAATCAACACAAAAACAATCTATGATCTCTCTATTTTATTTTAAGTGGAATTAGTGATGTATTTATCATAAGTATGGTTTATTTATGTTATTAATTAACATAACATAAACCATCAAACTTTAATATAACAACCAAAACCATTTTTCAATTGTAATGAAAATGAACATGAAGTTAAAGCAAAAGCTATTTTAAGTATGACCTATTTACTATTTTGTTTAGTAACATAAATCATCAAATTTTGATTCTAATTTAATTTCATGATCAAAATAAATTAGTAAAGTGATGATGTAAATAGTGTTTATATTTGAGTAAAAATAGCCTATTTGTGATTACAACGTAGACTATCAAATTCACTAATAAACTTACATCAACACTCAAATTTTTATGAAGCATAAAAGAGATCATAAACCATAAAATATGATGAATTTACATAATTTTAAGAGAGCTTCATTACCCCTAAATTGAAGGGGTTTAGCTTCTCATTTGTGTTATCATTTCAATACATGTAAATTTCAACATAAAACAAACAAAAGAAAGTTCACGTTAATTAAAATAAAAAGAGAGCTAAACTACTTGCACAAATTAAAGCTACGGTAATAGCATAAAAGGAAAGAAAGCATAAAAATGAGCATGAAAATAAAATAAAAGTAGAGAAGAAAAAGAAGAAGAGGCTTAAAAAGCCATTTTATTTCTCATTGTTTTGTGGCTACAACTTGCATAATATAATAAGAAGATGAAAACTTCATTACAAGAACATAAGAGGGTTATTTATACATGCCTAAAACCCTCATCCATATTTTAGAAGACTACCCAAAATGCTCCTTTGGAAGTGTGACCACCAAATTACCATTAACATGTAATTAATCCTCCATTAAATGTGCATGTGCTTTTAATCTCCACTAACATATGCATTAGCTCCTAGCTGTTGATCATGATAAGTGGGTAGGTGGGATCCTCCATGCTTTCATGAATTCTTTTATTTCTTCATTCCTTTGTCCTACTTCACTTGTGCATGCATGAGTATATGAAGCCACTTCAATTTTCCATCCAAATTCCTACAAATAAAACTAAAATGTGCAAATAAATATTCTCAAAATTAATACATGCACAAAATTACCATTTTACCACTAAATAAGACGAATGAATGATGATTTGATGACATTTGGATTTTTGTAAAAACATGTAAAGATACCCAATTATGACATTTATTTAAATAAAAGTAGATTAAATATGGAAATAAAAATATGCATTTTTATGTGCATATCAAGTTGCAATTTTCTATTTACAGCAGCATTTTCAAGATCGAAGTTTATGTTCTTTATAGCCCATAATGCTTTATGTTCAAGCTCAACCGGTAAGTGACATGCTTTACCATATACTAATCTATAAAAGGACATCATAAATTAGTTTTAAAAGTTGTTCTGTAAACCCAATGCGCATCTGTCTATTTTTGTGTGACGACCCGATTTTTCGACGCTTGAGAATCGACATCAATACGCCTAGTGTATCAAATGCCGAACAATCGAATGTCGGAAAACCGAACCATTAGTGTTAAAGAAGAAGGAGGTAGAAGAAGAGAAAACAAAACAATAATAGAATCTTACCATCGCAGCGAAATAAAAATATAATATATAATAAATGATCTTTACACAAAAGAAACTATATCTGTTTTATATATTACATCATCAGAGTACACCAATATCAAACAATTACTGGACAGTTATATTAACTTGTCCTCACAAAAACTGACTATACAGCTTTCACTACACAGCGGAATATAATCTACGTGATATACGTCTCCGTCCTCCAGCTCGTCTCCTGAGCTCCACAGCATCATCCTGTATTCTATAATACTCGGTCTGACCCGACCATTATAATAAAATAACACCCGAGTCAGTCTGGAAAACCAGCTTGAGAAAACACACTCAATTGGATTATTAAGGTTTCAAAATTCTTTGAAATCAAAGGTATCTCGTAATACCATGCCACAAATAAACATGTCGGGGTTTTACCTTACGATAACCAAAACATTTCTTATAAAATCCTCTGATATTATAATAGTGTCTAAGTACAAATACTTATTCAAATAGCCGAAATTGTTACATTATTAAATTCCAACAATACTAGGCTCTAAATCAAAACCGTAAAAGCACGTAGGAAGAATGGATTTCCATACAATGGCAGGGCTACTGGGGTACCGTCCATCACAGTACGTGGTCTAGATCACCGTACCGAGGATCCACCCTGATCCCCTACTACACAAGACCGGAGCTACCCCTTACTGGATAGTCCGAATAAGATCACCCCGCGGTTGGGATCAGCAACCGCCCACTAAGCCGAATAAAAAGTAACCTCTAGATAGGGATGACCTTACCCTAATTGGTTGCTAGCTAATTAGCCTTGCTGCACCTCCCCTATTTTAGCCATTCTCGGTTGATGAGGCTAGAGGCTATGCGTTACTTTTTAGCACACGCATTCACTTAGAATACTCATCGTCCTCCTGACAATGTTCTGAAATCATTCATCCATACAAGTCCGTTCCAGGTCCTGTAACGGCCCGATATTTTCAACCATTCGCATCCGCACATGTCGGACTTGAATTGCTTAAAATACCGCGTTGTAAATAAAATTTGGCAAATCTCAGAATATACAGTAAATAAATAATCACAGATCACAGACACAGAGTAAAATAATGCAGCGGAAGTAAAAGAAATAGTAGTTCATGAAGCTACTATATAAATATATATCAGAGTTACATAAGATACAACAGAAGAAATAAAATACAACAGAAGTCTCAATATGATACAAAGTACAAGCTGAACTGAACAACAACACTGAAATAGATAGGACAAGACAAGCAGATAATCTCCAGCAATTCAAATCTCCAAGAGAGTGGAAATCCAAATCTGTGAATAACTCAGGCTGACCCGAGCGTAAAGCAAGACACAAAACACTCGAGTCAGGACAATATATACTTATATAATGTAAACCAACTCAAGTGAACTGTAATAAAGGTACAAGTAACTTAAAGAATGCTTGGGATCGCTCATTCTTTAAGGATCCGTTAAACTATCTACTATGTAGTAATATTCGCTATTACAGTAGTGTCTAATCAGTAAAGTATAATCATATAGAAAATAGCGTTAAGGGGCCGGTGAACCTTAACGCGGTCGGATCTTTAAACCAAAATCATAGTGGGCTCGATATGGTAGGTGACACGGCACACACGGCAATGCAGGGTAGATATACCAATTATGCATCCGGACTGGTGGTGACGCATAGCAGCCACTACCGCCCACCTCGAACAACACTCCCAAATCAAGGTTGCGCACCAAATCAATCACAAGTAATAGAATGGTATCGAAGAAGTGTGTCCGATAAGAGGTGCTACCTCCTTGGTCCGTTAATCGCTCCTGTTTTAGCCACCTTATGCCAACTCACGGGAGTTGGGTCCACGTATATACCTTAGGATCGTCGCCACCATCCTACTTCATTCTGGAAACTCCACCGCGTACACAGTTGTCAAAGTGGTTTTCGGTATCGACAGAGAGTATGTCCATATCTGATCCCGGTCTCTTTAACAACCAATCGTTATTATAACCCGTGGTTATAATTTTAAAACAGTTTATACTTCAAAATAGAATATCATTTCAAATCCAAATCTTTATCAAAATAAAGATTAAATCAATTCCAAACCATTTCAATATATTTAAAATATCATATCATTTCAAAACTTCATTTCAAATCATTTCAATATATCAAAATATCATATCTTTCCAAAACTTCATTTCAAATCATTTTAATATATCAAAATATCATATCCTTTCAAACTTCATTTCAAATCAATTTAATATATCAAAATATCATATCCTTTCAAACTTCATTTCAAATCATTTTAATATATCAAAATATCATTTGAGTTCAAATCTAAATATTAAACTTTAAATACTTTTAAATTTAAAGATATCATTCATTTACTATGATTTCAACAAATTAATTCATTTAAACCATTTAAAAGTGTAATTATTATACTTTCAAATCAAGTATTAAAATTTCCAAAGTTTCAATTCAATTCAATCATTTATTTCAATTAAATTTCCATAGACCATTTCAAATCTTATAAATTTCAAATATAGATTTAATCCACAAAATAACTATTCCAATTTATAAAATAATTCCAATTTAAAGTCAATTCATTATTTTTAAAAATTAAATATTAAATTTCAAAAATTTAATCTTTTTCGAAGATCATTTATTCATTTGAATTTATTAAACAAAGAAAATTCAACTTTCGCAGCACTTAGAGAATGCTACGAAATGTTATGTTTAAAAATAGTTCATTTACAAAAGACGGCATTTAAAATGCTGTAATATCTTAATTTAGTTTCAATTAAAATTTTAGTGAAATTTAACAACTATAGCACTAACAATGTGCTATAATAACCCTTAGTTCAAATTTGCTATTAGGTTAATTTAAAACAACCACAGCATTTTCCAATGCTGTAATATCTTTACACTACATTTCAAAAATGCTGTCAAATCAAATTCAGAGTTTTATTTTTCACTTTCACACATAATTAACTTTTAATATAAATCATTTTAACTTATAAATTCATATATTTTCACATTTAAAAACAATCATTTAAATACCTTTATTTCTATGATTTTATAAAGTCAAATTTCCATACAAAAATCAAATTAAATAACAATTAAATCTTCATTTCTTTAATTAAATTCTTAACTTAACTACTAAGTTTAAATTTCCAAAATATAACTTATTTCCATTTATTTTACTTAATTAAAATTTCACTTTTAACAAAATTCACAATTTCCCAATTTAAGTTATATTTCAAAATTCAGCTTAAATATTCATTTATTTCATACTTTAATTTATACAAAATCATTAACACTTTTAAAAAATATTATTACTTAATAAAGATCATTAAATTCATCTTTTAAATTAAAGTTGTCATATTTTCTTACTTTACATAAATTCCATTTATAAACAAAATCATAAATTCCAAAATTAACTTATATTTCAAATTCTACTTCACCATTTACTTAATTTACTTATTGTATAAAATCACAAATATTTAATAGAAATCATTTTAATAAAATTTAAATCAAAATATCATAATATTTACATTTTTAAAATATTTTAAAATTTTTAGAAAAATATATAAACCACGGGTCTGTATATAATTTTCTAGCCTAGGTCAAGTGATACGGATATGTATCATTTCAATCCGCAGTTTACAAAGAAAAACTGGGTTTTATCATTTCAAACCCGCAATCCCAAGTGATATAAACAAATAAATAAAAAGTCGCTCAGGCTTATCATTTCAGCCCATAACGATCTTTCCCTATTCTAAAGTCCGTTCGGGTATGTATCATTTCAACCCATAGTGATTTCTATACTAACAGAGAACTTGCAGTGTGATAAACTGATATAAATAAACAGAATAATATAATAAATAGTAACATATGGTATAACAGATAAATAAGCATGGGTGAACATCATATGATTATAATATAGCAGTTATAACAAAATGATATGCATTTACAGATTCAAGTGATGTCAGTTTATCACTATATAAGTACATATTAGTCTGGTGAGATTTACTAACTTGTATAAGCTGGAGACAACGATCAAAAACACAAATTGAGATCCTCAAAAGCACTATGGCACGACAACACAGATATGACAAGAGAGTGGAGAGATCCAAAGCTATACACCTTGAATTCATTTACATAAAACAATGCATATATACATAAGATTTCAACCCAAAATCAATAAACAATGCTAGAAACGATTGTATAAAACGACTCCAAAAACATTGCACTTGCTTTCAACCTCCTATACTTCAGTTACAGGTCTGAAATTAATGTTAAGGGTTGAATTTGGATCTGGTCTTGGGTCTATATGGTCGTCCTAACATGGTTTAAAAGATGGTGCAATATATAGGTGCTTGGATCTACAACTACAAGGCAACAATTAACATTTTCAAGCCAAAATGGGTTCGGCCAAGGGGTCCTATGGGTTCGGCCTGGTGCTCAGGTGGTGGTGGGTGGTGTGGAAGTGGGTGGTGGTCAGGTCAGAGCAATGGGTGGTGGAGGAGGTGGTGGCAAAGGTGGTGGAAGTGGTGAATGAGGAAGGGTGTGCTCGGTTTTGACATAAGGTGATGGTTTGAGTAAATAGGGGGTGGTGCTCTAGCCTAGGGATGGTCGGCCTGATGGGATGGTGATCTGGAGATGGTGGTGGCTGGTTGTGGTGGTGGTGGGGTCGGCCTAGCTGTTGAAGGAGGTGGGGCCGGTTACATATAGTTGAAAGCAATGGCAATGGTTAGTAGAAAATCAAAGTAAAATAAGAGAAGAAGAAGAAAACATTACCAAATTTTTGATCAAGGAAGAATAACTTTGCCGTGAAATTTTTTTTGGGTTTGAGAAGGTTAGAATACGTGAAAAAAAGTGAGGAAGTCAGCTGAAATGAGAAAAGTATTGTACGGCCAATTTTTTTTAATGAGATGTAGGTTGGAAAATGAAAAGGCGGAAGAGGAAAAGTCAAAAGGAGATATAGAGTTTCAAGTCTTTTCAAATTTCCACAAATTCATTTTAATTTTATAAATACATAACAAGGCTGATAATAAAGATAAATAAACTCAGAAAATAAAATAAATAAGAAAAGAAACTAAATAAATTTAAATAAAAATCAAATAAATAAAGAAAATGGCAATATATACATAATTAGGCTTTATAAATTTGAAACAAATTCAAATGAACTTTAGAAAATCTTTATGTACTTGAAAAATATTTATAAATAAAGATAAGAACACAAAATAAAAATGAATTCACAAAAATAAATAAATATATTTTAATTAAATATAATTTAATGAAGAAAATAGCAGAAAAATGGAAACTAGGCTTTATAAATTGAAATAAATTCAAGTATACTTTAGAAAAATTATATTATCATTTTAAAATATTAAAAGACATAAAATAACCTATTAACACATATTAAAACAAAATATGACAATAAAAATATAATTTATATGATTTAAAATAAATAATATTGCAAAATAAACAGTTTATACAATATAAGTCCGTTTTCAACGAAACGAAAAGTAGTATTCATGGAATTAAATATATTTTCATAATAAAAGATAAAATTTCAGAATTTAAAATATTTAAATTTAAAGTTCAAAAGTCAAAGTTTGACCAGTTTGAATAGAAATTCACTTTTCAGTGAAATATCCAATTTATACTAGTTTGAACTATAAATCACTTAATAATCAACATTTATATTTAAAATGAAATGTTTGAAATAGAAAAAGTTTAAAATAATTTAAAATAAAAATAAAGTCAAAATTAAAATATATGCAAAATCTAGGGTTGTTACACTCTCCCCGACTCAAAACTTTTCGTCCCGAAAAGGAATGAGGTACAGGAAAGCACAGAAAAAAAATAGAGTGAAATAAGATTAAGACAAGATGACAAGAAGATTTGAATTATACCTAATAACTGTTGTTATAGGTAGGTTTAACAAGGTGGAGGTGATCTTCCCAAGATCCTCCAGAATCAAGAATACAAGCACGAAAAGATCCTCTAAAATCTGATTCACTCTTTCCGCTTGATCGACGGTCTATGGATGAAAGCTTTGCTCAGATTCAAAATGAGTAGCAAAGATTATTAAAGATTATAGAAAGATTTATAAACAGAAAGATTATAGGAAGAGGCCTATACCAGTCTATTTCAATATAAGGAAAAATAAGAACAACCAAAAGATAGTTTGAAAAACAAAATTAGGTAATAAGTTTGAAAAACAAAATAAGATAATGGGTTTGAAATTTCCATGGTTTCAGCTTAAACTGATAATTAATTTTACACAAGTTAAATAAATCTTAACTGCCTCTAATTACATTATCTTATCATCCAATTTTCTTAAACTAACAATTTCAGAAATCATGGATTGGAAAAATCATTATTATACTCATAATGTACTTAATAAATTTAATTCCTCTCAATATATTTTATCATCTATGTTAAATATACTTACACTTATTATAACTGTTTTAATTTATTTTTAGTTCCTTAATCATCATTTTGTATTGTAAGTTATTCAATTAACCTTTTAGTCTATTTACCTCTGTTAATCTTTTATAACTAAAATTTAAGTGTATAACATTTATTATAACCACTCAAATTTTATTTATAAAAACTTTTTATATTGTATATTATCTGATTACATTGTTAACTTCTAAAAATTAAGGTAAGTTATATTGGAATGCAATTGAGAATTATACAAATAAAACTTCCTAAAATTAATATACACTATAAACATCCTAATTCAATCATTTCAAGCTTGAATCATCTATTCAAATATTTTGATTTTCTTTTTATACTTGAAGTTATTATTTAAGCTAAGATAGAATTTAAGAATAAAATTTCCAATTCCTCTCAAACCATTTAGAGATAAATAAATGTATGTACATAATTTGTCAAATCAAATTTAAATCATATATCTATATATTTTATAAATCAAATCATATTTTAGAAATTCATATCAATCAAGTTTCCCAAAACAAAGCTGTAGCAAGACTACAGAATGGTTTCTTCACTTCGAAACTCGAAAATGAACGTCGATGATGCTGTAGTCATCAGTGAAATTATTTTCCAGCGACAAAGAGAAGAGCACTGATTTTTAAACTTTAAAATTCTTTGGAAACAAATTTCTATTCAAAAATACTTTAAATAATATATCCTTTTAAAGCTTTAAACACAAAGTTTGAAACCATCAGAAATTAAATTCTTAAATTCTTGATTTAAATTCATTTCAGTTCCCAAATCAAAATTATAAACAACTATTTATAAATTCATTTATAGAATGATAAATCAAGTATTATCATTTCAAATAATCAATTTAAATCAATTTATTAAGTTCCATAATATATACTTATATCAAAATTTATTTCATTAACCAAATTTTAAAATAATATAGTGTCAGTTTGTTCTGTCAAAATGTTTTAGAAATCCTATCGATAGCGTTGATCAGATGAATCAATCGGAAGCCCAAATCAACATCAACAACTCAAACAACACAATATATAAAACAAACATAGATTTACAAGTACAATTCAAAATGTTTGGAGATATTTTGGAAACAAAGACAAGATGATTAATTAACAAAATATGAAGATGGATAAGCTTAGATAAATCGCGGGCAACCTTAACCGGGTCAACCGTGACTTAATGAATAAGATCAAATGTGGATTTTTCTGGGGTAAATCTACATCCGATCTCAAGAGATAGAGTTTGGAATAACAAAAGATATTAGCATCTAAACCAAGGATAGATATAAATCTGTGGTGAATCGATGCTAATTGTAAAGGAGATTCCATTTTTTACAAGTCATTAGAGTATTAGCGAGACCGCCAATTCACTATAAAGCTCATTCGAAGTGGAGTTATGTGATACTCCAGAATCAAAAGAAGATGAATAGTGAGGGACAAGAATGGATTTTGGAACTATAGGGAACATTCCAAAATTCAAAGGAAATCAAATAAAAATGAAGAGATTCAAGCTCGAATGAAAGTGATTCTGTAACTAAATTTACCATACATTCTAAGTTTTGCCTCAAAGCCAAAGCTCTGATACCAACTGTAACGACTCGATATTTTCAACCATTCGCATCCGCACATGTCGGACTTGAATTGCTCAAAATACCGCGTTGTAAATAAAATTTGGCAAATCTCAGAATATACAGTAAATAAATAATCACAGATCACAAACACAGAGTAAAATAATGCAGTAGAAGTAAAAGAAATAGTAGTTCATGAAGCTACTATATAAATATATATCAGAGTTACATAAGATACAACATAAGAAATAAAATACAACAGAAGTCTCAATATGATAACAAAGTACAAGCTGAACAGAACAACAGCACTGAAATAGATAGGACAAGACAAGCAGATAATCTCCAGCAATTCAAATCTCCAAGAGAGCGGAAATCCAAATCTGTGAATAACTCAGGCTGACCCGAGCGTAAAGCAAGACACAAAACACTCGAGTCAGGACAATATATACTTATATAATGTAAACCAACTCAAGTGAACTGTAATAAAGGTACAAGTAACTTAAAGAATGCTTGGGATCGCTCATTCTTTAAGGATCCGTTAAACTATCTACTATGTAGTAATATTCGCTATTACAGTAGTGTCTAATCAGTAAAGTATAATCATATAGAAAATAGCATTAAGGGGATGGTGAACCTTAATGCGGTCGGATCTTTAAACCAAAATCGTAGTGGGCTCGATATGGTAGGTGACACGGAACACAAGGCAATGCAGGGTAGATATACCATTTACGCATCAGGACTAGTGGTGACGCATAGCAGCCACTACCACCCACCTCGAACAACACTCCCAAATCGAGGATGCGCACCAAATCAATCACAAGTAATAGAATGGTATCGAAGAAGTGTGTCCGATAAGAGGTGCTACCTCCTTGGTCCATCAATCGCTCCTGTTTTAGCCACCTTATGCCAACTCACGGGAGTTGGGTCCACATATATACCTTAGGATCGTCGCTACCATCCTACTTCATTCTGGAAACTCCACCGCGTACACAGTTGTCAAAGTGGTTTTCGGTATTGACAGAGAGTATGTCCATATCCGATCCCGGTCTCTTTAACAACCAATCGTTATTATAACCCGTGGTTATAATTTTAAAACAGTTTATACTTCAAAATAGAATATCATTTCAAATCCAAATCTTTATCAAAATAAAGACTAAATCAATTCCAAACCATTTCAATATATTTAAAATATCATATCATTTCAAAACTTCATTTCAAATCATTTCAATATATCAAAATATCATATCTTTCCAAAACTTCATTTCAAATCATTTTAATATATCAAAATATCATATCCTTTCAAACTTCATTTCAAATCATTTTAATATATCAAAATATCATATCCTTTCAAACTTCATTTCAAATAATTTTAATATATCAAAATATCATATCCTTTCAAACTTCATTTCAAATCATTTTAATATATCAAAATATCATTTGAGTTCAAATCTAAATATTAAACTTTAAATACTTTTAAATTTAAAGATATCATTCATTAGCTATGATTTCAACAAATTAATTCATTTAAACCATTTAAAAGTGTAATTATTATACTTTCATATCAAGTATTAAAATTTCCAAAGTTTCAATTCAATTCAATCATTTATTTCAATTAAATTTCCATAGACCATTTCAAATCTTATAAATTTCAAATATAGATTTAATCCACAAAATAACTATTCCAATTTATAAAATAATTCCAAGCTTTATTATCTATATTTCACAAGTCTAATATCTTTTAAATAGATTCAAATTACAAGTAAACCAAATGTTATTCATACTAATATAAACTTCAATTATTTATTCCAAGATTTAATATCATTTCAAATTCATTTCAATATATCAAAATATCATTTCAAAACATCGTCTATTTGATTTAAATTTAAATACCATTTAATCATATTTCAAAATAGTTGTATTTCCAAAATCAACTATTCCATTTAAATCATTTAAAGTCAATTCATTATTTTTAAAAATTAAATATTAAATTTCCAAAATTTAATCTTTTTCGAAGATCATTTATTCATTTGAATTTATTAAACAAAGAAAATTCAACTTTCGCAGCACTTAGAAAATGCTACGAAATGTTATGTTTAAAAATAGTTCATTTACAAAAGACGGCATTTAAAATGCTGTAATATCTTAATTTAGTTTCAATTAAAATTTTAGTTAAATTTAACAACTATAGCACTAACAAAGTGCTATAATAACCCTTAGTTCAAATTTTCTATTAGGTTCATTTAAAACAACTACAGCATTTTCCAATGCTGTAATATCTTTACACTACATTTCAAAAATGCTGTCAAATCGAATTCAGAGTTTTATTTTTCATTTTCACACATAATTAACTTTTAATATAAATCATTTTTACTTATAAAATCATATATTTTCACATTTAAAAACAATCATTTAAATACCTTTATTTCTATGATTTTATAAAGTCAAATTTCCATACAAAAATCAAATTAAATAACAATTAAATCTTCATTTCTTTAATTAAATTATTAACTTAACAACTAAGTTTAAATTTCCAAAATATAACTTATTTCCATTTATTTTACTTAATTAAAATTTCACTTTTAACAAAATTCACAATTTCCCAATTTAAGTTATATTTCAAAATTCAGCTTAAATATTCATTTATTTCATACTTTAATTTATACAAAATCATTAACACTTTTAAAAATTATTATTACTTAATAAAGATCATTAAATTCATCTTTTAAATCAAAGTTGTCATATTTTCTTACTTTACATAAATTCCATTTATAAACAAAATCATAGATTCCAAAATTAACTTATATTTCAAATTCTACTTCACCATTTACTTAATTTACTTATTGTATAAAATCACAAATATTTAATAGAAATCATTTTAATAAAATTTAAATCAAAATATCATAATATTTACATTTTAAAAATATTTTAAAAATTTCAGAAAAATATATAAACCACGGGTCTGTATATAATTTTCTAGCCTAGGTCAAGTGATACGGATATGTATCATTTCAATCCGCAGTTTACAAAGAAAAACCGGGTTTTATCATTTCAAACCCGCAATCCCAAGTGATATAAACAAATAAATAAAAAGTCGCTCTGGCTTATCATTTCAGCCCATAACGATCTTTCCCTATTCTAAAGTCCATTCGAGTATGTATCATTTCAACCCATAGTGATTTCTATACTAACAGGGAACTTGCAATGTGATAAATTGATATAAATAAACAGAATAACATAATAAACAGTAACATATGGTATAACAGATAAATAAGCATGGGTGAACATCATATGATTATAATATAGCAGTTATAACAGAATGATATTCATTTACAGATTCAAGTGATGTCAGTTTATCACTATATAAGTACATATTAGTCTGGTGAGATTTACTCACTTGTATAAGCTGGAGACAACGATCAAAAGCACAAACTAAGATCCTATAACGACCCGTATTTTTACGGATCGAAACATCGTAAAACAGATGATGTTTGGTCACACTGTTGATAAGTCGTTCAGAGTTTAAGTCCTAGGTCGTATGGGAGTTTGGAGCGACCTAAGAAAGATGCGAGCTAAGAAGTATATGACCAAGTGGAGTGGAGCGACATAAGGGTTTAGTTGTATAGGAGTTAAGTCGTAGAGTGGCTTAGGTCGTGGAGTAGGATTAGGTCGGAGGACCGACTTAAGGATTTAGACCGACCTAAGTATTTGACGGACTTATGAGTTTTGGCGAGTTAACAACCTAAGGGGTAGGTCGGCGACGACCTAAGGAAGATAGGGGTATTGGTTTAGGTCATAGGGTGGTTTGGGACGGCCTATAGGACTTGACCGACCTAAGAGTTGCGGCATAAGGAAACTGGGGCGAGCTAGCGACCTAAGGAAGTTAGGTCGGCAACGACTTAAGGAGCTAAGAGATAGGCAGTTTAGCGACCTAGACCATAGTTAGGTCGGTAGACGACCTAAGTAATTAGGCCGTATACTGGCTAAGAGTTAGGTCGCGTGTGTATTAGTAGTTAGGTCGTAGCCGGGCTAAGTTAGTAGGTCGTGTGTCTGTTAGATCGGAACTGTTGCTAGGTCGCGTCTCAGTTAAGTCGTAGGTCGGCATAGTTGTTAAGTCGTAGAGTTGCTAAGTCGTTAAGGCGTAACTCTGTTGAGTTGTTAAGTCGTTAGACGACTTAAAGCTATTAAGTCGTAGGTCGAAAATGTTAACTCGGCATGTGTTAAGTCGCGCATATAAGTTAAGTCGTAAGTCGTATACCCTATTAAGCCGCAAAGCTGTTAAGTCGTAGAAGGTGTTGAGTTGCTAAGTCGTAGGTCATGGTATTTCCTAAGTCATAGGTCATGATGCTCTATAGGTCGGGGACGACCTAAAAGTGAACGACCTAGGGGAATTTCAGCCTATAAATAGGAGGGTATTTCTCACTTTTTGGGATCCGGATTTCGAAGCGACGAAGTGCAGCCATTTTGAGAGCTCGACTTCTACACTTCTTCACTTCTTTTCTCCACTCTAATCTAGTGATTCCATCCATCCAAGTTGAAGATCAAATTGAAGATTCAAGAGCTTAGATTGAAGATCTTCATCCATCGAAGAGAGATTTCATCGTTTGAAGCGGATTCGTGATAGATCGAGTTAGATCCTTCGCTGTCCAGATATGAAGTGTGTTGCTTTTGAGTTGTTTTGGTAATTGGGTGAGTGGTGATTATCTCTCACACGGATCCAAAGGAGTATATCGGATCGTTGGCTTGATTTGGTGTTAAAATAGTGATTTCCATGCATTTTCCTAATTTTATGTGTAGATCCATATAGATCCATTGTTCATGATGATTTGACAACCATTTTATTTCATATTAACCTATGCAAGTTCATTCATCAAGTTGTAGTGATATTCCTCATGTTTTCATGCTTGTTAGACTTTCGAGTCTTTATTTACGAAACTGCCATTATTGTTATAATTGTCTATTTAGATCATATTTGAATGCTTGTTTACTTGGATTAACGTTTGACTTGATTGATTGCTATGAATTAGATGATTGATGATTTGATTTAGACAAGATGGTCGAAGATGATTCAAAAGCTAAGGGAAAGGCTCTTGAATTGGAAAAGCTGCTTGTGGCATATGTGGCGGATGATGAAGCTCATATGGATAGATTTGATGATGATGTTGAGATGAGACTTTGCTATGATGATGATGAGGCGAAGTATGATATGAGATAGCCTTGGTCTAATCCAGACGGGATCATTCCAAGCATGTTGATAACTCGGTGAAATGGTTCGAGTTGAGGATAATGGTTTGCTCGAGAGGCGCTTGAGCTAGTATGGAAATAGTCGTCGAGGAGGATGACTAGAAGGCTGAGATCTCATCATTGTTGAAGGTTCTAGCATGCTCAAAGCAAGAGTACGTTGGGAAGATTCGATAGTCCCTGAAGGCTAATGATTGATAGTCAAGTACTCTGGGCAGATTCGATAGTCCTAGGCACGGGTCACGATGACGTGCAGAGTTATGTCTAGAACCGGGGTTTCCATTAACCCTTGACGGACGGCTGAAAGAATGTGTCGGTCATTCAAATTAACGATGGTATCAAGGCAATGATAACAGTTATAGGCAGAGTCATGGATGTTTGGTTGTATCGTCATTCGGTCTCAAGAGCGGTATTTTCTCGGTGCTTATCTGATCTTGGTTTAGGCCTTGGGGGTTTGTACTTGGAAAACATCGCCCTTGACTCGAGTGATAATTGCTTTACTTTAAATTGTGTGCTTTGCTATGTTTGCTTCTACTTAGTGTGTGTCTGGGGGCTATCACTGTAGAAAGAGGTGGAGTGGGAGGGTTGTATTCCTATTCCTTTTCCTTTATGCTCTTTTGGTATGTTGTTAGTTAATTTACTGCTCACTAAGACTGTTGTCTGACTCAAGGCTTTATGTTTTAACTCTTATTGCCTTGGGCTGTTCGTCCATTTTGGGACGGGCAGACTAGGTAGCAGGTGACAGGTGCTGTTCTTGCTTTCCACGATGTTGATATCGAAGACGAGCTGAAGGGTTGCATATTATCTTCTTACTATATGTACTGGGTGTTCCGCTGTTTGTATATTCTTTGAGTGATATGTAGTGAGGCTTGATGTATTGACTATTCAGATGTTTGTATCCAACTATTATAAAGTTTTATTGATGAGATTCTATTCTATGAAGCTTCACTATATATATATTCTATTGTATTTTGTCCATGCGCTATGAGTAATACGATAGATTCTGTTGTTTTTAATTTACCCTGGCAATCGTCCATGGCTGCCTGGCACACTTTACAGCGCACTATCTCTAGATTCGGTGCAGGGGTCATGGGCGGTCATCACAGATCCTCAAAAGCACTATGGCACGACAACACGGATATGACAAGAGAGTGGAGAGAGCCAAAGCTAAACACCTTGAATTCATTTACATAAAACAATGCATATATACATAAGATTTCAACCCAAAATCAATAAACAATGCTAAAAACGATTGTATAAACAACTCCAAAAACATTGCACTTGCTTTCAACCTCCTATACTTCAGTTACAGGTCTGAAATGTACTGTTAATGGTTGAATTTTGATCTAGTCTTGGGTCTATATGGTCGTCCTAACATGGTTTAAAAGATGGTGCAATATATAGGTGCTTGGATCTACAACTACAAGGCAACAATCAACATTTTCAATCCAAAATGGGTTCGGCCAAGGGGTCCTATGGGTTCGGCCTGGTGCTCAGGTGGTGGTGGGTGGTGTGGCAGTGGGTGGTGGTCAAATCAGAGCAATGGGTGGTGGAGGAGGTGGTGGCAAAGGTGGTGGAAGTGGTGAATGAGGAAGGGTGTGCTCGGTTTTGACATAAGGTGATGGTTTGAGTAAATAGGGGGTGGTGCAATAGTCTAGGGATGGTCGGCCTGATGGGATGGTGAGCTGGAGGTGGTGGTGGCTGGTTGTGGTGATGGTGGGGTCGGACTAATGTTGAAGGAGGTGGGGCCGGTTACATATAGGTGAAAGCAATGGCAATGGTTAGTAGAAAATCAAAGTAAAACAAGAGAAGAAGAAGAAAACATTACTAAATTTTTGATCAAGGAAGAATAACTTTGCCGTGAATTTTTTTTTGGGTTTGAGAAGGTTAGAATACGTGAAAAAAAGCGAGGAAGTCAGCTAAAATGAGAAAAGTATTGTACGGCCAATTTTTTTTAATGAGATGTAGGTTGGAAAATGAAAAGGCAGAAGAGGAAAAGTCAAAAGGAGATAAAGAGTTTCAAGTCTTTTCAAATTTCCACAAATTCATTTTAATTTTATAAATACATAACAAGGCTGATAATAAAGATAAATAAACTCAGAAAATAAAATAAATAAGAAAAGAAACTAAATAAATTTAAATAAAAATCAAATAAATAAAGAAAATGGCAATATATACATAACTAGGCTTTATAAATTTGAAACAAATTCAAATGAACTTTAGAAAATCTTTATGTACTTGAAAAATATTTATAAATAAAGATAAGAACACAAAATAAAAATGAATTCACAAAAATAAATAAATATATTTTAATTAAATATAATTTAATGAAGAAAATAGCAGAAAAATGGAAACTAGGCTTTATAAATTGAAATAAATTCAAGTATACTTTAGAAAAATTATATTATCATTTTAAAATATTAAAAGACATAAAATAACCTATTAACACATATTAAAACAAAATATGACAATAAAAATATAATTTATATGATTTAAAATAAATAATATTGCAAAATAAACAGTTTATACACAAAATTGAAAATTACATAACTTCTACAATATAAGTCCGTTTTCAACGAAACGAAAAGCAATATTCATGGAAATAAATATATTTTCATAATAAAAGATAAAATTTAAGAATTTGAAATATTTAAATTTAAAGTTCAAAAGTCAAAGTTTGACCAGTTTGAATAGAAATTCACTTTTGAATGAAATATCAAATTTATACTAGTGTGAACTATAAATCACTTAATAATCAACATTTATATTTAAAATGAAATGTTTGAAATAGAACAAGTTTAAAATAATTTAAAATAAAAATAAAGTCAAAATTAAAATATATGCAAAATCTAGGGTTGTTACAGGTCCGAACGGAAACGAAGGCACTACTCCTACTACATCCATTTTGGAATCACTCTCAGGATTAGTAGCGATTAGCCCTTGCACTTTACTGCTCCATCATCGACTCCAAGCTCTTGTCTTTCTCACGAAAACGTACTCGTTGGATCGAAGTGGTTTTCGGATTACAAATCCGATCCCGGTCTCTTCGAAACAACGTTCGCTATTTCCCGGTAAACTCAACCTCGATTCTTTAGGAAATAAACAGACGAGAATAAGATTGGAGATCACCTCCTAACCATTAGTGGATGGAATTCCTTATAACGTCCTAGAAGAATGAACGAGTTTATACGTACAGTATAGCACCTCGAACGGTAACTGTACCATATAATTCCCATATTCTTCCTATATATTTCCAAAGTCTTATTGGGTCCAAATCTGATAGTCGGTTATTTAACTATCGAATAAACAATCAATTCAGCCAATTATTTTATTCCCACTGAAAACGCCAAGTCTTATAAAAATTAGATTTTAATAGATTTAAGTCACTTTACCCAAAATTATATACTTTATCATTTTAAAATAAAACTACTTTAAATACTTTTAAATTTAAAACAATAGCTATGAAATTCTATACTAATTTTCCAAATAAAACTTAAGCCAAAACTACTTTATTTTTAAAAACACAATTCCCATCTCCTTATAAATTCCCACCGTGAATATTTCACTTTATTTATTAACCCAGTTTACAAATCCTCATTTCTCATTTCCTTTAAATCACAGTTTCCAAAAACACTGAATCGATTTCAAATCGATTTCCTGAGTTAAATTCCGTTTAAAATTCATTTCTCGATTTATCCAAAATCAATTCCAAAATCCATTAACACCAAATTCACCTTTTATTAAGATTTAAAATCCTTATTTAAATCTGAAACAATAATTTCAATCTTTATTTCAAAACTCTCATTTTATTTTCCTTTAAAAAAATCCCACATCCATATATTTGATACCTTAAAATACCCAAATATATTCATCCAACCATAGCAATCAATAACATCAATTCCAATATAATCTATCACAGATTAGCAAATAAAACATATCACCGAATATGAAAATAAATTCCAACATTTTGAGGAATTCAGTTGGATCCCTCCAACCTGTTTCCCTACATCCACAGATGTTAGCACAATATAAATACCAATTCCACTTCGAGGTGGAATATCGCGGTATATAGGATCATCCGCTATTATGCGGGGCGCATAGGGTCTCATCCGCTATATAATGCGGGAATCAATCACTCCAATATATACTGCTATATATAATATCACTTCCAGACAATTCAATCATTCAACCAAAATTTTTAAATTTAACTATTTAAATTTAAATGGGATTCCAAATGAGTGAGATTAACTCACCTTTTATTTGTTTGCAACCCATATCCATCTCGACTTGTTATCTTCACGATTTTAGACCTTGTATAAACATTTATACGGTTTATTAATATTTGAAATAACCTACAAATAATTTACCATTTAAAATTTCTATTTTTAAATCTTATATGTATATTATAATTATTCTGTTTTACTGTGATATTTATTATTTTCCTACTTCTACATATGTATAAATATAAAAGGTTTGCATATATACATTTTAGTTACTGCATATTTATATATATAAAAACTTGGCTTTATTGTGAATATACAAATATTACAAAAACATGTTTTACCTCACTTCGAACATCGACACGAACGACAACCAAAAACCAGCCTCCCCGACTTCCAGGCGACTTCGACCACTGCACAGCTTCGAACGCCACTACATCCTCACTCATGACGACTCACGATCGCCACTGTTCACGTGTATGAGCGCCAAACTGCTTCTCGATGAAAACCATCGTCGCCAACCCTCAATGCTCTAGCCTCGGCCTTCCATCGTGAAACCGTCATCGCGATTTCGATCGCAACCCCCTCACCATCGAGTTCCACAAGCGCGCGCCTCCCGGCTTCATGCCAAAATCGACTTTGATTATTTGGAGATGTCAGTCTCAGTCGATCTGAAAAGAAAGGAAAATGGAAGGAGGGAAGTCGATTTTAGGTCTCGGCCATTTTCGAATTAGGCTGAATTGATTTCGATTTGAGCTTTCGATTTCGATTTTGTTTTGAAGATAAAGCAAGGCTCGGTTTTCTTTTTACTTTACTGCTTTGCGTTTATAATATATATATATATAAAGAATACGCATGTCCTCAGGGAAGACACGTGCTTTAATTTCCTTTACGTGTCTGCAAAGGCTTGCCACAGTATTTCAAAAATATTATTTATATTTAAATTCAATCGTTTCGATAAACGCAACTAAAAATCTCGACCCTCTATCGAGGCGTGCCGCCAGGCGTTTATAATGTTATACCCCTATTCCGAACGCACCGGAAAAGGTTTCGAGTCCTAATTCGATCGTATGGAGAAGATAGCTTTTTGTACCTAGTTATTATATTGAATTTTCGATATAACTTTCAGCGCGTTTACTTATCGTACGATCATACGACAACTCCAAACACTATGAAACTTGAAATCCGATAATAAAACACTATTACGGATCCAATGGAACTGGTTTCGTCGAATTCCGAGACTGTGCCTCGGAAGGCTAATTTTAAATATCAATTTAAACGATATATTTTCAAAACTGAACAAATCACCTAAAATTCAATTTCAAAAGTTCTATTACCTTCAGTAATATTTATATAAATTTTATAAACCTTCAAATTATTTTTAACAAGCTTGAAAATCATGATTCACTATTTTACCCAATTTTCCAATTATTAAATCCAATAACTAAATTATCCCATAATTAGTGATATTTGAAATTCAAGTTAAACATTAACTTTTAAATATTTAAAATCAATTAAATATTCCAATTTCAAATGCTCAAAAATTCTGGGTCGTCACATTTTGAGACTAATCTTTCCAATTTTTATTAACAGTTTTCTCCAAAATTTGTTTGATTTGTCAATTTGAAACTTCGACTTGACCACAAATTTGAGGATAATAAGGAGTGGATAACTTATGGGTTATTGAGTATTTCCTCATTAAAGCTTTGAAAGATTGATTACAAAAATGGGTTTAGTTATCACTGATTATTGTGCGACATGTACCAAACCTAGAAAAAATGTTTTCTTCTAAGAATTTTTCACAACAACCTTATGATCATTTGTTTTACACGGAACAGCTTCAACCCATTTGGAAACGTAATCAACCTCAAGAAGAATATAAAGATTTTCGAAAGAGTTAGGAAATGGTCCCATAAAGTTAATTCCCTAGACATCAAAAATTTTGATAATAAGGATGGGGATCAGAGCATTATGTTTCTTTTGTGATTTGTCCTAACATTTGATAACGAAAACCATCATCGCCAACCCTCAATGCCCTAGCCTCGGCCTTCCATCGTGAAACCGCCATCGCGATTTTGATCGCAACCCCCTCACCATCGAGTTCCACAAGCGCGCACCTCCCGGCTTCATGCCAAAATCGACTTCGATTATTTGGAGATGCCAGTCTCGGTCGATCTGAAAAGAAAGGAAAATGGAAGGAGGGAAGTCGATTTTGGGTCTCGGCCATTTTCGAATTAGGCTAAATTGATTTCGATCTGAGCTTTCGATTTCGATTTTGTTTTGAAGATAAAGCAAGGCTCGGTTTTCTTTTTACTTTACTATTTTGCGTTTATCATATTTTTTTTTTCAAGAATACGCATGTCCTCAGGGAAGACACGTGCTTTAATTTCCTTTACGTGTCTACAAAGGCTTGCCACAGTATTTCAAAAATATTATTTAGATTTATATTTAGATTCAAATCGTTTCGATAAACGCAACTAAAAATCTCGACCCTCTATAGAGGCGTGCCGCCAGGCATTTATAATGTTATACCCCTATTCCGAATGCACCGGAAAAAGTTTCGAGTCCTAATTCGATCGTATGGAGAAGATAGCTTTTTGGACCCAGTTATTATATTGAATTTTCGATATAACTTTCAGCACGTTTATTTATCGTACGATCATACGACAACTCCAAACACTACGAAACTTGAAATCCGATAATAAAACACTATTACGGATCCAATGGAACTGGTTTCGTCGAATTCCGAGACTGTGCCTCTAAAGGCTAAATTTAAATATCAATTTAAACGATATATTTTCAAAACTGAACAAATCACCTAAAATTCAATTTCAAAAGTTCTATTACCTTCAGTAATATTTATATAAATTTTATAAACCTTCAAATTATTTTTAACAAGCTTGAAAATCATGATTCACTATTTTACCCAATTTTCCAATTATTAAATCCAATAACTAAATTATCCCATAATTAGTGATATTTGAAATTTAAGTTAAACATTAACTTTTAAATATTTAAAATCAATTAAATATTCCAATTTCAAATGATCAAAAATTCCAAGTCGTTCCTCCCCCTTAAAAGAATTTCATCCCCGAAATTACTAGTTAAGAAGAATGATCCATAATCCGTTAACTATTTTCCCAAAACCAAACAGTTTATAACCACACCCAAACAATCTTTTATTAACGACACACTATCCCTCTTACTAACTTTCTAAACTCTTCCATAGTTTTCAAACAAAATTATTTACTAAACCATTCAAATTAAAATTTAAAATCAAATTTAAACTTATCAAAATTTTCTAAAATTTTTCTAACTCTTTAAATTTTCGAAAATTTTCGCTAGCTTCTCCTTTGCGCGGCTAGCTCGATACAACTACAAAATGCCTCTACGGGCACCCAAATTTCAAAAGAAATAAAATGCCAAGTGGCTAGACTAGAAAATCATCAAATTTCATATGCCAATTTAAATACATACCTTTAAGTTGGGCAATTCAAATTTATCTTCTGAAATCAAAACCAATTTCCCCTTTCCTTATAAAATACCTATATATCCTACTTAGCAATAATATCTAATCACCGAATTCAAAATCATTTTATCCATTTCTTTACAAAATTTCAATATCTATTTCATTCAAGTCTTTACGATGTACATATATCATTCGTACGCAATACCCAATCCGATCACTCGCTCGATCACACAATTTCACTTCCGAACTAGTATCGGCCACCCGATTTCCTAGCGTGGACTCGGATCTGGCTTCTTGATCAGAAACCGTCATTCTCCTTGCATAGCCAAATACTATGATAGAGATCCAGAATCAATCAAAAATCCATATCCAGGGTTCGCCGTCGAAATCGAGTGAAAAATCCCAACTCGGATCGATATAACTATCTCGAAATTCTGTGCTCGAATCTGGATCAAATCGTTATGCGAATAAGGTAATATACGTACATCCTACGTATTTATCTCAATTGATTATTAGCTATATCAATTTTCTTTTATTCACATTTATTTTGATTTCTATTCACTTATCCATACTTATCATTTCACACATCTTTATTAAATCTTCATCAAAATACTTACTTAGTATTTTCCTCAATTCCGAATTTACTTAAGAATTTCACCATTTCTTCTTAAGTCAATATAAATATTGTACACACTTAAATATTTATTTTTACTTCACCACTTTAGTTTATATTTAGTTATACTTAACTTAAATTTTCAATTTCATTCTGAATTCAATTTTACCTTCCAATTTTTCAATATTGAATTCTATTCACTTTATCTCAAACCATATTCAATTAATCAATTCCTTTAATTAGTTCCATTCACTAATTTATTTATATTTCAAACACTTTTTATTTCCAAGCCTTTATTATTCTTAGTCCATTTCGAACTAATTCTCCAATTTTACTTTACTTTACACAATTTAAATTAAATACCACCCTAGCATTCAATTTAAATTCATTTGCTTACCCACTTAAATCAATTAGTTTACTTACTAATTTTATTTTCAATTCTTTGTTTTATTTAGTCTAACTTGACTAATCTTCCATTTACTTACAAATGTAAATTCATTTGTTCATACACAAATTTATTTCCAACTTAACAAATTTTATTGCAATGACCATTTTACTTAAATCAACTTAGGCTCTTTTCTCAAATTCACTTTTTATTTAACTTGGTTTAGTTAAATTTCATTCCATTTAAATTTTTAAACTTCCATAAGTTTTTTTTTCAACTTATTTAAATTCAATTCACTACTCTCTTTAAACTTACTTCATTTAATTGGCTCACTTTCTAACTTATCTCATTCACACTTATTTTAATTTAACTCTTCTTTATGTTAAATTTTTCTATTCTAACAAATTTCAAATCTTATAAGTTATCAAACCCATTTATATTCTACAAACATTTTAAATAAGATTTGATAGTCATTTTAATAATTAATCAACATTTCAAAATTATTTTTAAAATCAATTATATATATATATACATAATTCATTTACATATCAAATTATCCTTTGAATTTTTAAAACCAAACCCAGTTTTGCAAACAACTCCAATTTAAAACAATTTGGCAGCAATTCCTCTCCTAGAAACTCGAAAATGAACATCGATGATGTCGCGATCATTATCGGAATTATTTTCCAGCGACCGGAAAGAGTTTAGTGCTTTTATCCCTTCAAAAACATTTCAAATATTTTTAAATTCCAAATCTCACCAGATTTCAAATCCAATTCAAAAATATTTCTCAAATAATATCACCATTATTCTTCCAAAGCTTTTTGAAAATCATTTTCAAACTTAAAGGAAATTAAACTTTTTCCAAATTTCAAATCCTTTAATCCATATTCAAATATTTCTCTGGAATTTTACCTCATTTCAAATTATAAATCACATTTATAATTCACATTTACAAATTTCCAATTGTTATATGAATTTATTTCCTTAACTTTGATTATAATTTCAATTTCCTTATTCAATTTTCACAACAATGATAATAATTTAATATTATCACTTCCTAACAACCAAGCAACCATATATAACTATAATAATTTATGAAAAATTATTTCCTTTATATACAAAAATAATTTTGGTAAAATTATTTCATTTACCCTATTTTAAAACAATACTGTGTCGGTTTATCTTGTTTAAGAGTTTAGAAACCCCTATCGATGACATGGCGTCCCACATATCGACCAGAATCCATAAACACTCAACCGATAAGTCAACACAATATAAAAACAATTTTTATATTCACTAACAAATACGCGCTCATATCTATTAATACACTCAAACTCATTCCAGAGTACTACAAACTCTATTTTTAATGAGTAATCCCCACCAGAGCCAAGGTTCTCACTTAACCTTAGCTCCGATACCAACTGTAACGACCCGATTTTTCAACACCTGAGAATCGACATCAATACGCCCATTGTATCAAATGCCAAACAATCGAATGCCAGAAAACCGAACCATTAGGGTTAAAGAAGAAGGAGGTAGAAGAAGAGAAAACAAAACAATAAGAGAATCTTACCATCGCAGCGAAATAAAAATATAATAGATAATAACTGATCTTTACACAAAAGAAACTATATCTGTTTTATATATTATAGCATCAGAGTACACCAATATCAAACAATTACTGGAAAGTTATATTAACTTGTCCTCACAAAAATTGACTATACAGCTTTCAATGCACAGCGGAATATAATCTACGTGATATACGTCTCCGTCCTCCAGCTCGTCTCCTGAGCTCCACAGCATCATCCTGTATTCTATAATACTCGGTCTGACCCGAGCATTATAATAAAATAACACCCGAGTCAGTCTGGAAAACTAGCGTGAGAAAACACACTCAATTGGATTATTAAAGTTTCAAAATTCTTTGAAATCAATGGTATCTCGTAAGACCACGCCATAAATAAACATGTCGGCTTTTACCTTACGATAACCAAAACATTTCTTATAAAATCCTCTGATATTATAATAGTGTCTAAGTACAAATACTAATTAAAATAGCCGAAATTGTTACATTATTAAGTTCCAGCAATACTAGGCTCTACAATCAAAACCGTAAAAGCACGTAGGAAGAATGGATTTCCATAAAATGGCAGGGCTACTGTCCGTCACAGTACGTGGTCTAGATCACCGTACCGAGGATCCACCCTGATCCCCTACTACACAAGACCGGAGCTACCCCTTACTGGATAGTCCGAATAAGATCACCCCGCGGTTGGGATCAACAACCGCCCACTAAGCCGAATAAAAAGGAACCTCTAGACAGGGATGAGCTTACCCTAATTAGTTGTTAGCTAATTAGTTGTTAGCTAATTAGCCTTGCTGCACCTCCCCTGTTTTAGCCATTCCCGGTTGATGAGGCTAAAGGCTATGCGTTACCTTTTTAGCACACACATTCACTTAGAATACTCATCATCTTCCTGACAATGTTCTGAAAGCATTCATCCATACAAGTCCGTTCCAGGTCCGAACGGAACCGAAGGCACTACTCCTACTACATCCATTTTGGAATCACTCTCAGGATTAGTAGCGATTAGCCCTTGCACTTTACTGCTCCATCATCGACTCCAAGCACTTGCACTTTACTGCTCCATTTTCAGAGAAGAAGGATGGGTGGAAGTTCCACGTAACGTTTAATTTGTTTGCTTTATTACTTTGTTTGAATTGATTGTTTTGATTGAAATTGGTTGTTTTGATTTATTTGATTTATACTTGGTGTGGTTTGATGATTGTATAAATATACACTGATATATTTATAATCGTTGATTAAATATCATGTCTATAAGTATAGTTATTTCTTAATATACTTTATTATATAGTTTATTAATGCAGGTACTTGAGTACAAGAATGAGGGGGAGTTGTATAGTTTAGTGTTTGTTTGTTTTTGTTGATGACAAAGGGGGAGAAATATAAAATAGGATAGTGAGGCATAGATTAAGGGGGGGTTATTAGATTTAGGGGGAGTTATTAGGATAAAAGTAATATTTTATAAACAAAGGTTGTCATCATCAAAAAGGGGGAGATTGTTAGTCCATGAGTTGATGGTTTTGATGACAACAACCTTAGAATAAGATTATAAAATATAAATACTAACAATATAGTTTAGATATATATGTATATGCAGGATTTAACCATCCAGGTACCAAGAATGAAGACTGTACAGTATAGAGATTCAAGATATCAAGATTGAAGACTCATGAGTATCAAGATTATCAAGAGTTCAAGATTTCAAGATAAGTATCGAGTCTAGAATTTTGTTAAAACTTCATAATAACACTGAAATCTTCACTCCATTTTTCTTTTGGGATGGAACCCATTTCTACCTTTTTAGTGGCTTACAAACCTACGACAAGTAGCTTACAAACCTACGACAAGTGGCTTACAAACCCACGAACATCCTGGTTTTGTACAAGTTCTCGAGTCCTGACATGATTAGATATTCTGTAGGAAGAAGCTTGCAAAACTACTTCAAAATGATTTTCAAAACTACTTCGGAATGATTTTCAAAATGTTTTAGCCTTAAAAATTATCTTTTCAAATGATTTTCAAAAAGATGTTTTTGCCTTAAATATTCTTGTTTTTAAACTTCGTTTATTTTAAACTATCTTTTAAATATAATATATTTATACTCAGATTTAAATATAAAATTATATTAAAATTATATATATATTATTCTCTATATTTATCTATGTATTTTATCTATAATCAAGTATATTTATAAAGTTTAAAATAGTTTTAATATAAGATAAAGGTTATTTTCAAAGAAAATCGAAACATCAAAAATTGCTTTGGGATGTCGACATGCCTATGGTGACCATGTCAACATGGTGTCAGTTGAGTTCAAAATTGAAATTTCAACAGAAGTGTCTATTCGCCATAACTCTTCACGAATGGACATGACTGTTGTTCTTCTATAAATAGGGGTTAGTTTCAACGAATTTTCAATCAGTTTTTCTGGTTTTTCACTCCACTTCTTCTTCCACATTTTCTTATTCAAAATCCTATCATTACTCTGCCGAAATCAACATTGAATCTAACTAGATCATCTCTGGTTTGATTCTCTATCACTATCTCAACAAGATCTAAGTGCTATTCAGAGTTATAGGCTTCTTTGTAATCTATCTAGCGAGAAAAGGTGTGATTGTAGCCTTGGAAATCAATCAAGCGAGAAAAGGTGTGATTGTAGCCTTGGAAATCAATTGGGTGAACTTGTCGCCCATAAATCAAGTATCTCTACCCAGAGGATTGTGATTCTAGAGGGTGTACCTCGTAGCCTTGAAACCGAGGGTTGTAATTGTTGAATTGATTTTGAAAGGAAATCCATACTTAGTTGTGCGGGACTAGATGTAGGGTAACCCCGAACCAGTATAAAATCCGGTGTGTTCTTTCCTTTACTGCATTTACTTTATTTCTGCATCTGTGTTTGTTTATGTGATTTTATCTGTGTCTGAATATTGCATACATTTGTGTTCAAATTAACATAAACTCAAAAAGATTTAGTCATTTCTTAAAAACACTATTTACCCCCCTAGTGTTATTCCTAGCCTTAAGATCCAAATTCCGCATTCCTCTTATTTGGTATCAGAGCAAGGTTTTCAAAAGTTTCATAATCTGATTTTTTGAAATATTTTCAAAATGGCTACCAACACTAGTACTGTTATTAACACTAGTATCCATGTCACTAGTTCATTTGTATAACGTCAGTCTACTGCCAGACCACCACTTTTTAATGGCAGTAACTATGCATATTGGGCATGTAGGATGAAAATATATTTACAATCTATAGGATTAGAAACTTGGAATATCACACAAACTGAATATTCTGAACCCACAACTAATTTTGTACAGTGGACTACTGAGCAAAAGACTGTTGCACAAAATAATTCTAAAGTAATGAATATTCTGTTTTGTTCACTTGATAGGAATGAATTTAATAGAGTGTTAGTTTTTAAGTCTGCATATGAAATCTGGAAAACTTTGCAAGTGACTCATGAAGGAACAAGCAAAGTTAAACAGACCAAAATTTCCATGCTCACAAATCAGTTTCAATTATTTAAAATGAATACTAATGAGTCTATTTCAGATATGTATAGTCGATTTCAAGATATTGTGCATTCTTTAATATCCTTGGGAAAGGAATTTTCGGAAGAAGATCAAGTTCGAAAAATTTTAAATTCTCTCACTCCAGAATGGGATCAAAAGACACTTGCAATTGAAGAGGCAAATGACATCAGTACTTTAAAAATAGAAGAATTGATTGGAAATCTAATGTCGTTTGAAGTTCAAATGATCGGGAGAAGAGAAAGTGAAGCATCTGAAAAGAAATCAATGGCATTCAATGCATTTACCGACGGATCAGACTCAAATAGTGATAATGATGAAGAGATAGCATTTATGACCAGGGATTTTCGGAAATTCCTGAAATATAGAAAGATGAATAATCTCAAGAGAAACAACTATAAGAATTCTGGAAATCAGAGTGTAGTGCCAAACAATGTCAAATGTTTCAACTGTGATGAACCAGGCCATATCAAAAGAGATTGTCTGTATCTAGAAAGGCAGAATCCTCCTATAAACAATGAATCAGTAAAGAAACGAAAGCGTGCTTTTACTGCTACTCTAGATGACTCAGACTCGTCCTCAAGCGATGATGATCAGAAGACAGATAATTCAAATTTGTGTTTCACGGCAGTTCACGACTTCAACGAATTCAAGAAAACGGACTCAGAAAAAGGTACACATTTACAATACAATTGATTGAAATTGCATGCTTAGAATTAGATGATTGATTGCTTGATTGATTGATTTTGAATTGGTGTGTTGATTGAATTTTAAATTTTTTTTATTATTTTATTATCATTTTATTATTTTATTTTTATTATTTTTAATAATATAATAATATTTTCTAGAATATACTATAATTCTAATAATATTCCAAATATATACATATATATAGACATTAAAATAATAAGTATATATATATATATTAGAATTCTTAGGAAAAATAAATCATAGAAATTCACAAGCACATGTCGACATGGCCCCTACCATGATGTCGACATGGGTACAAATTTTGAACTTCAAAATTTGAATTCAAATGCTTGAATTTCCCTCCACCTTTTCGCTTTATTCAATACTCTGAAAAGGAATCTTTTGACCAGAGAACATGTCTTTCAAAAATCTATTTATTCACTATCTTTTATCATAACTTTTCACTTTCAAATTCAAACTCTCTCTTCAAAACTTCAAGCTCTCTACTCTCTACTTTAATGGCTTCTTCAAGCAACCCCTCCACCATGAGACTTTCCAGAAACTTGAAAGGGCAACTCCTCAATAATTTGTAGGCAATAAAAGCATACATCAATTATGCTAATTATGGAAAAGTCCATCCTGGAAAGTTTGATATTTTTTAAGATTTTACTTCTTATGAAATTGATTTTTTTTAAACAATCATATTCTTAGTCTTATCGATGCTTCTCAAAATGATTTTGTTTGTTACCCAAATCTTGTTAAAATTTTCTATGCAAATCTCAATCGAGAATTTTATCAAGGAAATGATAATGAAATTTGGAGTAGTGTCAAAGGCACTAAAATTATTTTGAATTGTGATCTTTTGGGTACCATTCTCAATTGCAAAAGCACGGGAATGGATCTTTCTAGTTTTAAAATTGATGAACATGATCGTGAGACATTTCGTTATATTTTTAAAGGAGATGAAAACTTTGAATTCAAAAACCGAATCTTTCGTCCTAAAGCAAGGATTTTCAATCTTCTTTTACAACATACTTTGACCCCAAGATAGGGTAATTTTAACAATCCTACTTCAAAAGTGTGCAAAGAACTTTTTGCTATTTTCAAAAATTATGATATCAATTGGGCGCAAGTTATTTTGGATGAACTTCGTCCTAAAAATTTTGAAATGGGAGAAAACACTTTATACCATGGAATTTACCTTACTCGGATTTTCAACTATTTTGGAGTAAATTTCAAAGGAGAAGAATTTATTTCAAGAAAAGTTTTTAATATCTCAAACACTTCTCTCATGAAAATCCCATATGTTTTTCAACCTTATGAGACTCGTGCCGAAAAGGAAGAACGTTTGGCTCATGAAGAAATGGAAGAGGAGGAAGAGGAAGAAGAAGAAGAAAGGGATGAAATGGAAATAGAAGAAGAAGAAGAAGGTGAAACATCCCTAGAAAGTATTGAATATCCATCCAATCCTACCAACAAAACTCTTCTCAAAAATCAAAAGATTATTGTTTAGAATCAACGGGTTCTTAAAAGATCCGTTAGTAAGAAGTTGGACAAAATATCATCCAAGATGAACAAGTTTTTCTCTAAAGTCAGCAAGAAACTTGGATCATCTTCATCTTCATCATCCTCTAACTAGTTCTATATTTTCATATCATGTCGAATTAGTTTAAGTTTGTTTTAATTTGAGTGCTTATGTAGTTGTTTATGATTAATCATTGTATCTCTCTTTCTTGCAATGAAATTGAATTTCCTTTCTGTTATCTAGCTTATCTTATCTCTTGAATAAATGTTAGTATATTATAGAAATACATATATATACACAATTATTCACAAAATCAATAAGGTCATTAAAATTCACTAGACCTTGTCAACATCCCCCCTTGACCATGTCGACATGTACTGGTCAGAAATGACACTTCATTTTGAATTTGAAATTTGAATAACTACCTTGTGTCTATTCATTTCAAACGAATTTCTACACCTATAAATACCCATTTCTTCTAGAATTCATTATTGAATATTACTCCTCATCTATTCTATCTCTCATTCTTCTCACAATTTCAAAAATGGCTAATCCAATTCATAACTTATCCGAGAATCTTGAAGAAACTCTTAAATCATTCAAGAATATTCTCTCGTTCATTCTTCGTAACTAGCGACACTTAGATTTGAGTCAAATGCAGATGATCAAGGAGCAAGAAAGGCATTTCGATGCAATTCGATGGATGATTTCTTCCCTGCACAAGGATGATAACGAAGCACATCCTCCTATCTCTCTCACAAATGACAATGAAAATAGGGATGCCATCAAAGCAGACCCTATTTTCGGAGAAGAAGGATGGGTGGAAGTTCCCCGTAACGTTTAATTTGTTTGCTTTATTACTTTGTTTGAATTGATTGTTTTGATTGAAATTGGTTGTTTTGATTGATTTGATTTATACTTGGTGTGGTTTGATGATTGTATAAATATACACTGATATATTTATAATCGTTGATTAAATATCATGTCTATAAGTATAGTTATTTCTTAATATACTTTATTATATAGTTTATTAATGCAGGTACTTCAGTACAAGAATGAGGGGGAGTTGTATAGTTTAGTGTTTGTTTGTTTTTGTTGATGACAAAGAGGGAGAAATATAAAATAGGATAGTTAGGCATAGATTAAGGGGGGGTTATTAGATTTTGGGGGAGTTATTAGGATAAAAGTAATATTTTATAAACAAAGGTGGTCATCATCAAAAAGGGGGAGATTGTTAGTCCATGAGTTGATGATTTTGATGACAACAACCTTAGAATAAGATTATAAAATATAAATACTAGCAATATAGTTTAGATATATATGTATATGCAGGATTTAACCATGCAGGTACCAAGAATGAAGACTGTACAGTATAGAGATTCAAGATATCAAGATTGAAGACTCATGAGTATCAAGATTATCAAGAGTTCAAGATTTCAAGATAAGTATCGAGTCTAGAATTTTGTTAAAACTTCATAATAGCACTGAAATCTTCACTCCATTTTTCTTTTGGGATGGAACCTATTTCTACCTTTTTAGTCGCTTACAAACCCACTACAAGTAGCTTACAAACCTACGACAAGTGGCTTACAAACCCACGAACATCCTGGTTTTGTACAAGTTCTCGAGTCCTGACATGATGAGATATTCTACAGGAAGAAGCTTGCAAAACTACTTCAAAATGATTTTCAAAACTACTTCGGAATGATTTTCAAAACTGCTTTTCAAAATGTTTTAGCCTTAAAAATTATCTTTTCAAATGATTTTCAAAAAGATGTTTTAGCCTTAAATATTCTTGTTTTTAAACTTCGTTTATTTTAAACTATCTTTTAAATATAATATATTTATACTCAGATTTAAATATAAAATTATATTAAAATTTTATATATACTATTCTCTATATTTATCTATGTATTTTATCTATAATCAAGTATATTTATAAAGTTTAAAATAGTTTTAATATAAGATAAAGGTTATTTTTAAAGAAAATCAAAACATCAAAAATTGCTTTGGGATGTCGACATGCCTATGGTGACCATGTCGACATGGTGTCAGTTGAGTTCAAAATTTAAATTTCAAAAGAAGTGTCTATTCGCCATAACTCTTCACGAATGGGCATGACTGTTGTTCTTCTATAAATAGGGGTTAGTTTCAACGAATTTTCAATCAGTTTTTCTGGTTTTTCACTCCTCTTCTTCTTCCACATTTTCTTATTCAAAATCCTATCATTACTCCGCCGAAATCAACATTGAATCTAACTAGATCAATTCTGGTTTTATTCACTATCACTATCTCAACAAGATCTAAGTGCTATTTAGAGTTATAGGCTTCTTTGTAATCTATCTAGCGAGAAAAGGTGTGATTGTAGCCTTGGAAATCAATCAAGCGAGAAAAGGTGTGATTGTAGCCTTGGAAATCAATTGGGTGAACTTGTCGCCCGTAAATCAAGTATCTTTACCCAGAGGATTGTGATTCTGGAGGGTGTACCTCGTAGCCTTGAAACCGAGGGTTGTAATTGTTGAATTGCTTTTGAAAGGAAATCCGTACTTAGTTGTGCGGGACTGGATGTAGGGTAACCCCGAACCAGTATAAAATCCGATGTGTTCTTTCCTTTACTGCATTTACTTTATTTCTGCATCTGTGTTTGTTTATGTGATTGTATCTGTGTCTGAATATTGCATACATTTGTGTTCAAATTAACATAAACTCAAAAAGATTTAGTAATTTCTTAAAAACACTATTTACCCCCCCTCTAGTGCACTTAGAGAATCTAGACCCATGACCTGAATTCCAAGCTTTGCCCATACTTTGCAGTCTCTGCTCCAAGTTTAGTCCAATTTCAATCATCTTTGCCTTCGATTTACTAAATTCTCCAACCTATCTTTCTAAACATCCAAAACACTAACAAACCACATCAAATCACAACATACAAACATAGATTAACATGCACATACATCCATTCAAGTAATCAAAACATAAGAATATGAAAAACAAGCCAATTCTTACCTAGATCTACTTTTTTCACGAAAATAAGATTTTCAGGGTCAAAATGGTCACGTAGATATTCAGGAAAAATCACAAGTGTATAAAATATCCCTAAGAGTCATATCCCAAAAATATAGAATCATACAACCTCATATAAATAAAATAAAAATATTTTATGATCCTTCGATAAGTAAAATACGGGTTGTTACGGTTTAGACCTTGACCTTGGCACGAAAAGTGGTATGGATGCTATATAAAATAGTTGAACGGATGCCCATGGAGTAGATGACGCTACATTGCAACTCTTGAAGAACCAATGGACTTATGTGGATGGTTTTACATGCTTGTCTTGTTCCAAAGCACGATTATTTCCCAATAGAAGCGTACTTTAGGAGGCAAGTGTTATCTGGCTTTCAGACTAAGCAACTTTAAGATGAATCTAGACATCAAGACGAAGTTGAAATGATTCAAGGACTTGGAGGCATGCTTGGAAGGAAAATGATAGAAGCTTCAAGGAGACAGAGGGCAAAATATCACTAAGTAAGAGCTTGGTATTAACCACTTTTTAGGTTGGTACCGATATGAATTCTAACATTTTGGTGGACTATAGAGCTTTAGTCAATGAGTAGTTAGGTAAAGTGATCATCCAAGGGCCTTTTTTGAAGAAGTAGTTGAGCAACTCTAAAAAGCTGTACAAGAAAAGGACAAGTACTAGATTTGTTAGAACCTCTCAGTAAGAACCTGATTTCTAAGGAAAAAGTGCTTAGAACTTGATGATCGAAGCTAGAAGATGGAATAGAGGAAACTGTATGGTTTGCAACTAGCAAATCATATCAGTAATTATATGATTCATATCGGTACCAATATGATTTTATGGCATAGAAGGCTTCATCTTACCTCCTATTTTTTCAAACATGGAGTTTGAACATATATTGCTTGATCCGGCGACTTAATTGGGCAATTCTTCTATAAATAGCAAGCCTTTAGGCAAGTGGAAAGCACATTTTGGTCATTATATTCTTTGTCTTCTTTCTATACTCAAGTTTGTCACTAATTAGGCTACTTTTTAATGTCTTAGGTTGATTTGAACTATAAACCCCTTGTATTCAAGAGAAAAACATTTCATAATAAGATTAAAGTGGATGAAGACTAAAGATTAGTTGAACCATTATAAAATTCATGTGTTTTCTACTGTTTTTAGTTAGATCTATCTCTTATAATTTGGATTGGGGTGTTGTGCTAATGGCTCGACGCTTGCTTTGGGATTCTGACTTTAAGGATGATCAACAAATCATAGTTCCACATGTAATGGATAACATCTTATCGATTGAATCATATACAACTCATAACTTATGGCTTTGTCCTAATATCATCTCGATCTTGAGGATGATTAAAAAAACAAAAGAGATTATTCACCTACACCCACCATTTCATGACGGCCTAAGTATAATGCATATACCTTGAAATATGTGCACATAGCTTACCACGTCTAGTCAATATATTAATAGTCCTACACATAACATCGTTAGCTTGAGGAATTTCAACAACTAGAGAGTATGCAAGTAATCTATTAATACATAAATGGTAGAGGACAACTAATATATCAATGGTTCATAATCTTTTAATACATACTTTAAATTGAGTGATATAGATTTATGGAAAAATGTATTTCTTATGAAATACCCTCATGACTCAAGTGTCGAAAACATCTGAAGTCCCAGTATACGTACAATATGCATGTTCTCATTCCTTGAAATGAAATTAGGTTTCTTCTAGTTCCACCTAAGTTTTATACATTCATATTATATTAGTTGATTCCAATTATAACATTTTATAATTTAATTAACTTATACAATATTCCTATGTATATTGCTAGATAATCAAATTTAATTAATTCTAATTTGTTTATTTAATCAACTAATTAGTTAACTTATTTTTAAAATTCAAAATTTTATATTATTTATCGTAAACAATTTGACGTGACTATTAACCATATCATTTATAATTTTACATACATATCATTGTATATGTATATATTATTTTATTAATTAACATTTAATTAATTAATTAAATTAATTAAATAATTACTAAATTTGAAAATATTTATTTGTAATTTACCTTAACCAATTTAAGGTGTGTGTGTATGGCTCTTCTTAAAACAGGCAATTCCAGTATCATGGTTAATGGTATTTTATGTAATAAAATCCAATCAAAACAAGGACTTAGGCAAGGTGGCCCACCTCTTTTGTTTAATTTAGTGGTGGGAGTCTTTACGAGAATTATCAATCTAGCTACTTACTTGTAATGGCATTCTAGGTAGGATTTGGAAATGTAGTTATGAGTTGTGGACTCTCGTCCTCTAGTATGCAATCGACACCATACTCTTTTCTTCGCCTTCACCTCGTCATATTATAGCTCTTAGATTTATTTTGTATAGCTTCAAGTTATTATCTGGTCTAAAAAATAATTATGATAAATGTTTAGTTTTAGTGCTAAATGACATAGGTAATGTAGAGGGTTAGGGTGCCATAACGTTAAACTGCAACACTATGTACTTTCCCATATATTACCTACATAATAAGACTAAGCAAACTTAGACACGATGATTGGTTAACTACTGTAACGACCCATAATTTTTAATTGGTTTTAAATAACATATTTAACTGAATTTTTATGAAGTTTTAAATAATTGAATTTTGAAATAAAGATTTTATATTTGGAATACGTATTTAAAAACATAGCAACTGGTAAATTTTCATCTGATAATATTGAAGTTTATTTTCTTGTGAAATTTTATTTCAATTAGTTAATAAAGTTGAATTTAAAAGTTTTCCGAAACCTAAAAATGTCAACATGAGAAAACTTATTTAGAACATTCTGAATAAGACTGCGCAATTCGTTTCGTAAATTTTGGACGTTTCTAGCTCCGTTTGGATTTTTCCGTACGGAATAGCAACGTATATCAGTGTCTGTATCGACTTTTGATCGGATAATCCTGTCACTGATATCTGTATACCGGATTGATCATCTCATCGCACTGATCTCTACGGTATATTTATTTCTTAATTTTGATGTTTATTTTGATGACAGGTGCATGACAGAATCTGTAAAATAGATAACCGTATTGAAACCATTTGTGCCTTTGGTTTGTGTGTCCATTCAAATTGCCCAACAGTCATTTGTTTTATTAATGCCTTAATTCCTGGCTGACTTTTAGCGTTCCATTCGATTTATTATCAATTTCTATTCCAGCGTATCTTCTCCTCCACGGTTCAATTCTATATATTTTGCTTTTTGAAACTGTACCTGCTTCTTCCTTATTTGAGCTGCTCATCACACGCAAATCTCAGATCCACTTCTTCTATATATCACTCACGTCTCCAGCTCGCCGCATCCACCATCCCCCTCCATGCAACCCAACTCTTCACCGTTCGCCCAAATCCTCACCTTCCTCCTTTCCTCCGCCCGTGGCTTTTTCCCCATCACCGCTCGTGTTCGCCTCCTCCTTCGACCACCGACCATTCCATCATGGCCTATCTTCCTCTGTGTCGATGCTCCTCCGCCTCTTCCCCTGTCCATTGTTCGGTAGAGCATCTTTTCTATGGAGGTAAAGATCTGCATCGGTTTGTTATATATTGATATTTTAGCAATATATATATAATCTCTATAGTGTTCAGCTATATAAGTTTATATAATAAGTTGTTTATATATATATAGTTATCTATGTTATAGATATTATAGTGTTGATTCCTTATGAATATATATCATAGGATTGATTAAGTTATATATATAACTATATGTCTGATTTTATGTATGTATAAGTTGTAAATTGGTTAGTTTCAATCTGATGCAAGTTTACAATTGTTACGTATATAATATTATACAAGAGTTTGTTATATCTAAAATTTTAGGATAAGTGTGTTGGAATCTATGTCAAAATTTGGAAAGACGTCAATACATTCATATGTATATACTAGGATTTTATCAAGTATAGTCTATATGATATATATTTTATATAAGTAGTACATATGCCTTGGTTAATATATATAAGTTATTATATAAAGTATGTTATGAGAAATATTATATATTTATTGTAAGACTGCGGATATATTGTGATGGTAAGTTATATATGTATTAATTGCCTGTAGTGTTCATATGCAAATAACATTACATATTAGTGTATATATATATATATAATAATAATAATAACATAAATAAATTTGCTTTGTGCATACATTAGCCTGCGGCTTCTTTGGAAAAAGTACTATATTATGTTATAAAGGTTTGCCTATTGTTCGTATATAGGATTATATTTTATTTTATATAAAGCAAGTTATATTTATGAGTTTGGGAATTGTCTGCATATGTGATTTTGTTCTTGAATATTTATGTGGGTCTGCATATTTAATATATGTATTTTTTTCCGTATAGATATAAGTTGATTAGTTATATATATATGATGTGTATATATTTTAAAATGTGTATAGTACTTCAACATACCTTATATGTATATATTTTGACTTTAACATATGAATTAAATTTTAAACAATAAAATTTGAAGATACACATTTATTTAATTTAATATGTGTTGAAATATGATTTTATGTAAATAGTTATATATAGTTATACACATAGGTTGATTTGTACCATCTATCCTTATCAATCCGGTTCTGAATCGTTTTATTGATCCCTGTTATCAGCTTTGTCCGTCGTGCCTGTTTTCTCCGTCGAATCGTGTCCATCCAGCGTTGTTTTGATATTCGTAGCTCATTGCTTTGTCAAATCATCTCTAGCCTCGAAAGGTGAGCAATCACTCACGATTAATGTTCTTGTATTTATTAAATTTGATTTCAATTGAAACGACAATTGAAATATGCTGTTGTAGTTATTTAAATTGTTATATATGCTAGTATCTGTAACTGTTCACCTGTGGGATATGACACCATATCCTATTGTTTATATTATATTGTTATTGATGATATTTGCCCGTCGTTATATTTTATATTATCTGTTATCACTCTGCAAGTTCCCTGTTAGTATAGAATACACTATGGGTTGAAATGATACATACCCGAACGATCTGTAGAATAGGAGAAAATCGTTATGGGTTGAAATGATAAACCCAAGCGATTTTCAATTGAATTGAATTTGGGATTACGGGTCGAAATGATATCTACCTGTATGTATTTAAATTACAGATTGAAATGATAAATATCTGTACCACTTGAACATATGATAGGAAATTTTATACAAACACCGTTGGTCCATATATAAATATTTTGAAATTAAATTTTATGGGTTTGGAAAGAAATTTATGGTCTTAATAAATACTGGTTCTTAAGATATTATATATAAATGGTAAAATATATATATATATATATATAGATTTAGTAATAATATTTAATTTAATTAAGATTGATTTAATACATATAATATGTTAAGTATTTGTGTAAATTTATATTTCAAATAGATTCTTGCAATAATTTGAATAAGTTAAGGTTGGGAAGATAATTTGGATTTATTTGAAATGGTATTAAATTAAGAATTTTATTTAGTTAAATCGATTTGAAACTATTGAATGTGAAATTTAAAGATATGATTTTATAACTGAATGTTTGATTTAAGTGGTTTAATGAATATTTCACGTTTAAATGAATTAAAGGAAGTATTTAGGAAAATGTAATTTAAGGTTACTTAAGTGACATTGAATTTAATGAAAGAATATTTCAAGACTAAATAATAATGGAGTTAAATCAAGATCTATGTGAAACTGTTAAAGTTAGCTTTGAAATTGTTGAATATTAAAGCTTTGAAATATATTGGAATCTAAATGGTTTATTTATGATTCAGATCTGTATTTGAAATCAATAAAATTTGAATTTGTTATTTAGAAACTGAATTGAATGGGAATTGATAAATTGAGACTGAATTTTATTTGAATGGGAAAGTCGAATTGATTTTGAAGCGATTGTGAAATTTGAGGAAATTGAAAATACTTTACTTTATAAATTATATAATATAAATATACTATTTTGAAAAATAGATATATTTGAAATGAAAATGATATCTTGGCTTTGAAGTATAAATTAATTTGAAATGGCCACGGTGTTGTAGTGTATATTTCTACATTGTAGATAGTTCCACGGATCTTTGAGGATGGTTATCCCAAACATCCTTTGAGTTGATTGTATTTCAGTTGATATTTCACTTGAGTTGGATTTATTTATATAAGAATGTTAATCCTGACTCGAGTGTTTTGTGTTTTGCTTTACGCTCGGGTTAGACCGAGAAATTCATCATTTGAGACTCATCTTTGGAGATTGGAGCTTCGTTTGGAGATCCCACAATCGATTCAGCTTTTAGCTTTTCCAGTTGATTTATTCAGAGAGGTCATCTGTTAGTATATGAGACTTCACTGTATTTGAGATACTCTGTTGTATTTTATTTCTAACTCTGATGTTTATATAGTAGCTTCATGAACTACTATCTATCTATTCCGCTGCATTATTGTTATAGTACTTTATGTCTGTGATTCTGTGATTTATTTATTTACTGTATATGCTGAGTTTTGCGAAATTTAAATTAACAATCTGATATTTTGAGCAATTCAAGTCCGACATGTGTGGATGCGGATGGTTGAAAATAGCAGGCTGTTACAACTACTATTGATAAAATTAGCAAAATATTATGTATGTGGAATGATAAATTTTTATCGATAATAATTTTAGTTAGCTCTATTTTATCAGTACTATCCATTTATTGGATGTCGTATGATCACTTTCCAAAATGGGTAATCGATAAAATAGATTAGATTAGGAGAGACTTTTATGGGATGATGATAACACAATAATAGTTCAAAGTGTCTCGTTAGTTGGTATTCGGTTTATAAACCAGAAGACGAGGGAGGGTTAGTGATAATTAATCTTCATAACCTCAATGTTTCTTTTTTTAGGGAAATGGTTATGGAAGTTTAATACTAATAATGATAATTTAATTTGAAAAGAACAAACTTCTAATCAATTTTATGGAGACTCTCATATCTTACACCAATTAACATCTAATAACCACAACAATTTGTCACACTTTTGGAAATATGCTTTAAAATTCATAGATATTTTTAAACTAGGTACTAGTAATAGTTCATTTGTTGAAGAAAACATCCTTCTGACCTGTGTAGTTAAAGTCCTGTTAAAGCCCAGCAAAATCTCGGTATAGCGCATAGCGCTCTCCAAGTACTACGTTATTTCAATTTAGTGCTATTAAATAATAGGTCTGCTTTGAGCCCTGCTATTTTCTGCAAAACATGCTAAATTAAGGCTTTTCAGCACCCGCTTTAGCATCATTAACATATAAAGGTTGATTAGATTAGTTTTCTTTTAAACAAATCAACAAAGTTAGGGTAAATACCTAATTTTAAGAAATAAGTGTCCAATTCAACTTAGAAATCTATTGTAGTCACTAAATCTAGTCTGTATAAATCATGTTATTCTTCTGTTTTGCTACATAAGACTAAAACATATTTCAATTTCCAACTTAAGTGATGTGAGAATGAGAATAAATTAACTTTAAATATTTGGTTTTATGTCTAATGAAGCTTTTTGTACCTTTGCTATTTTCCACTATATCCCCGCTTTATCCTCAATACAACTTCTGCATCTCCACCACCATAGAACCATCAAGCGCTTTAACTGCACAGCTTTTGACATGATTGCTGGATCTCTGCTATTCCTCTTAAAGTAGAATTCGCCGGACCGTACGATATTTGTAATTTTAAATATATACTAATTTTGGAAGTCTATAGACCTAATTTTAATTTTCATTAGGAGTCCAACTTTAATCGCGCACTAGAAGAGACTGCTTTCTACCAGTTTGCTCTTTTATGTGCTAAATTAGAACTATAATATAGACAATAATAATGATATCAAAATTTGGTGTTCGGATACGGCATCCAACTTTGCATCTAACTCATTTTACAAATTTTGAAATTTCTTGGGAATTAAATCTAATCGTTTTTAAATTACGTAGAAAGCAAATGCACCTCTGAAAGCCAAGGTAAATATGTGGTTAATATTACACGGGAAACTTAATATTATTGAATTTTTTAAAAAAAAATACATGCATATTGATAAAAAAATGTATTTTATGCAATATACACCTAGAAACATTGCACACTTATACTATTATTGTTGGTTTACTAGTTTTACACTTTTGCACATTCTTATAATTTTTGGTTTTAATATTACTTTTGATGTACTTGATTTTGATGCTTTTTGGTCTAGATTGAGGTTTACTTGACTTCTAGTTGGTGATTATTATAAGACATCATTTTCATTATCGCAGCATGGTATATTTGGCTTAAAAGAAATCAAATATTTTTCAATATTAATAATACTTCTACGGTGTATAATTTGACTTATATAACCACTTTATTTTTTTAATTGGACTTCAAACAATACCTATAAATTAGCTAAAATCAACGGTTTTTAGGAGTTCCTTAAAAAGGTAAAATCTCATGTTGATGTCCTATGCGAGAAAATTGTTGTTAACAATAGAAATATTAATGCCATTATCATCATCCAACTAGATGAAAACACACATGACCATTTAGACACTCTTTTTTTATTGGGTAACTGACGTAGGTCTATTTTTATTGTTCTATAACTTCCTTGTCCCACCTTGGTTAGTATATCTAGTACATGTTCCTTTTTCCCTCCTTCATATATATGTATATAATTGATTTATATACACATATATGTTTAAGTCTCACATACCTATTGAGTTTTCTCAGTTCCAACTGTTGACGTGGGTAGTTCGGATTGGGCACCCTCATTTATAGGATGAGCTGAGTATTAATATGTTATTGGGCCTTCCATAGCTACTTCGGACTTCCATGACATTTGATGAGGTCTTTCTCCTATCAAGGCCTCCTCTCTGATGTTGCCTTCGACTCATGTTGCTACTGAATTCTGTCTTTATTTTCTTGTCTGCCTTTTTAATCTTTTTCATGCATTTTGTTCTAGGTTTTTTAGAGGGTTTTTTCTTTTTAGCTGCATGGGTTCATGGGAAGAACCTTATACTAAGCTTGTTGGTAGCTCCTTTTTTAAGTGTAGACTATAATTACATGCGTGCTCTACTGCATGTGGAGAATCACTCATTTTTCTCAATATACACACACACGCACATACACACACACACATAGATATATATATATATATATAAGATTTTTAAATACGGATGTATTCCTAATAAACTTCAAATTTTAAAGAAAGAAAGAGCATGGCGGACGTAGAGACGACTGAAGGGGGAAAAACTGCAGCTGAATCTTCAAATAAAGAACCTATCTCCGTGATTAATGAGGCAGATGACACGGGTTGGATAGAGGTTCGTCACAAGAAGAAAAGTGAAAACCAATTTGGGGATCGGCAGCAGTCAACTAAGGATCCAGCTCATGTGGGTCCTAGATCTAGGGTTCCTGTTCTTATGGGACCATATCCCAATTCGAAATCTAAAGTATCATAGGCGGGATCCACCTACAAACCAGATTTCAAGGGGGGAATCAGAACGTGGGCAGAAGCTATATCTGGTAATACATACATTGATGGTGGGGTCATGAAATTTGACCTTCTGGAAGACGAGGAGGGGGAATATGCAGATCTGGATGAAGAAGTATTTAATAATGCGAAAAATCTGTGGGGTACGTCACTATACATATATGTTGCTGGTAAGAAACCTTATTATATAAATCTCAATGCATATATTAAAAGAGAATGGAAACCTTCTGGTAAATGGGATGTATTCCCTCGTGAGAATGGATTTTATCTTATAAAATTCAGTAATGAAGTTGATTGCAAAAAGGTCTTAGAAGGGGGCCCCTGGTTTATAGACAGCAAACTTATCTTTACAAAAAGATGGGAACCCAACCTTAGACTAGAGAGGGACATGCTTGAATCTCACCCTGTATGGGTTAAACTGAAGAATTTGGATTTATCTCTATGGAATGCACGGGGGATCAGTAAAATTGCAAGTCTAATTGGTAACCCTTTGGATATGGATGATTATACCAGACATGTTAAAAGATTAAAGTATGCTAGAGTACTAGTTGAAATTAAAGCAAGTGATACTATCAAAAAGCAGGTGAGAGCAAAAGACAGGAATGGCAACATATACATTCAGGAAATAGAGTATGAACACATCCCCCCCATATGCAATAGCTGCAAGTGTTTTGGTCATACCTTGGATCAGTGTGAGACTGTTTCTCCCCCCATCAAACAAGTCTGGAGATAGAAGACAACTACTGAACAAAATATACAACAAAATACGTCTCAGAAAGACCAAGGTACAGTTGATACTTATATACAAATGGAAACATCAAAAACTATAGAGCAGGTGGAAGATAAGGATGAATCTGTGGAGGCTGCCCAGGATACAGGTGTCCCATCGATTGTAGAGGAGGTGAATACAGCATTGGCCCATAGTTTGGAAGAGGAGGCAACAAAGAGCTCACCTGTAACACCAGAAGAAGTAGATGATATTAATAATGTTAATCTTGACAAAATAGACTCAGATAAGGAATCTGAAGGTGATAACAATCATGAGTATACTACTAGTAACTTAAGCTATGAAAAGCAGTTTAAAAGTAGAGATTCTAAAGGAAAGGGCAAGGCGATTTCTGGTCGTGAGGTGTCTCCTATGAAGCTGAGGAGCCGTCCTCCTCCATCCAAATGTCTATAATCAGCTGGAATGTAAGAGGTCTAAACAATGATACTAGACGTTTGGACCTCTTAAATATAAGGAGAAAGTATTCTCCTTCGATTTTAAGTATTTTAGAGAATAAACTCAATGTAGATAACCTAAAATACTTTTTAGAATCGTTTGATACTGACTGGGATCATTTTCACAATCATGATGTGGGGGGTAAAGGACGCATATTATTATTATGGAACTCAAAAGTTTGGAAAATAAACATGTTAAATAGAGATGATCAACAAATGACTGTAAGTGCTCAGAATATTGGTGGTTTCAATCTGTTTCTAAGCTGTGTCTATGCTAGTAACTTAGCTTCCCATCGTACACACTTATGGAAAGTCATTACGGAGAACAGCAAAATAATCACTGAACCGTGGATTGTCATGGGAGATTTTAATGCAATACTTAAAGCAGAGGAGAAAAAAGGTGGGCTCACCGTCAGAGTATCCCAACTGGAAGAATTCAACAACTGCATCATAGAAGCTGGATTATTAGAACCCATCCATGGAGGCCTGAAATATACGTGGAGAAGTGGAGAAAATAAGCAAATTTCTTGCAAACTAGACAGAGCCTTTATCAATGTACCATGCATAAATAAATTGGCTAATATTAAAGTTAACATATTGCCTCCTTCTACTAGTGATCACTGCCCCATATTGATTAATTTAAAGGAGTGGAGCTTGGCCAAAGGAAAACCTTTTAGATATTCTAATCATTGGAATGAAATAGAAGGTTACAAAGAAGTCATTAACTTTAATATTATGTCAAGGGTGGAGGGAACCCAATGTTTCAAACTTGTGCAAAAAATCAAGTATGCTAAGATGCTCCTAAAAGAGTGGAACAGGAATAGAATGAGAGATGGGGACCAGATTAGTTATTTACAGAAACGGTGTGAAGATCTCTTATTATTAATTGACAATGGAAATGCTTCTGATGATACTTGGAAACTGTACTACCAATCCCAAAGCAAGTTAAAGGAGGCACTCAGAATTAAATCCATAGAGTTAAAACAAAAGGCCAAAGAGAAATGGTTGACTGAAGGAGATGAATGTACTAAATTTTTCTATACTAAAATGGCTGTCAGAAATAATTCCAATAACTCAATTCAACTAATGGATCAGGATGGTAACTTGACCAGCAATCTATATGATATAGAACAACAAGCTATTAATTACTACTCTGAAATGTTTAATGGAAATATTAACAATGATTTACCAGTAATTCAGTGCAGGAGGCTGATTAATTCCAAAGGGAGAGAGATGCTGGACAGGTGCATTGACATGGTTGAAGTCTGGGATGCTTTGAAATCCATACACATTGACTCCAGCCCAGGGCCAGATGGATTGGGGGCCAAATTCTTCCTGGTACACTGGGAAGACCTGAAAGAAGACATTCTATCAGCTATGCAAGATATATTCAAGAATGGTAAATTTGTGAGAGAAATCAACCACACATTTATATGCTTAATTCCTAAGAAAGAAAATCCAGGAAAAATTGAAGATTACCGGCCAATTGCTTGTTGTAATGTGGTGTACAAAATTCTAAGTAAGATTCTTTGCAACAGAATGAAACTCATATTACCTGATCTAATCTCAGAATGTCAAAGTGCGTTCATCAAAGGCAGAGGCATTTCCGAAAACTCATTGATGGCACATGAATTGATAAGAAACTTCAACAAACCAGGAGCGGACAAATTCTGTCTAAAAGTGGACCTCCACAAAGCTTACGATAAAATCAACAGGAACATTATTATACATATGTTAAAAGCTATGGGATTTCCAGTAAAATTTGTGAACATAGTTAAGGAATGCATTTCCACGCCGACATTCTCGATTCTGATTAATGGCATTCCAAAGGGGTTTATTGGGTCCAATAGAGGTATCAGACAGGGGGATCCTTTATCTCCTTATCTGTTTACGATCGCAATGGAATATTTTTCACTACAGATGGAGCTGGCTGTTTTTAACAGAACTATTCATCCCATATACAATTTCCAACCTATTGTGACACATCTACTCTATGCTGATGATCTCCTCATTTGCATTAAATCTGACCAGTTAGCAGCTAGAGCTGTCAAGGAAATTTTTAGCAAGCTAGAGAGTTTTTCTGGACTCAGACTGAATGAACAAAAAACCAAATGTTACTTCAATAAAACTTGTACTAGAAGAAATGAAATTTTGGAGTGTTTAAATGTTAAAGAAGGAATGCTTCTTGTCAAGTACCTAGGGGTACCTTTATCATCCAACAAAATTACTGACAGGGAATGTGCAGTTTTAATTTCTTCCATCAGAGAAAGACTTCAGGGGTGGAGTTCAAGACTCCTATCGCTAGCAGGCAGAATTGAATTGGTACACACTGTCATACAATCTAAAGTCAATTTCTGGCTTCAAACATTCCAATTACCTGATGCCTCTTTACAAAAGATTGAAAAAGTCTGTGCAGATTTTATTTGGAAAGGGGGTCTACACAAGATTAGTTATGAGAACTTATGTAGACCTAAGGAGGAAAGAGGAGTTGGTCTCAGAAAATTAACTGACATGAGATTGGCCTATACTTTGAAGCAAGCTTGGAGAATTATCAAAGGCAAAGGTCTGTTGGGAAATTGGATGAGGAATAGATATATCAGAGGCAATTTCTGGTGTATGCAATTGGACACCAATGCTTCATCGACATGGAAAGCAATTATGAGAATTAGGGGAGTTCTTGCCTCCTGCTGCACGAGGGAAATCGCCTCTGGGAAAGATACAGACTTATGGAGGGATCCCTGGGTCCAAGGAAATTCATTAATAGATATTCTGGGGCTTAACACATTTTCAGATTATGGTTGTCCAAATAAAAAAGTCACAGAAATTATTAATAACAATGAGTGGAACTGCTCAATGTTACCAGTAAATCAGGAAACAAAAAGGAAAATTCAATACATGCCAATATACAGTGGATGAGAAAATGATATTTGGGCTTGGAAACACACAGGTAATGAGTTTAGTACGAAAACTGCTTGGAATGAAGTCAGACACACAGATAATAAGGTCGATTGGAGCAAGATTATATGGAATCATGAGAACTGCCCTAAGATGGCTTTCACAGCTTACAAAGCGATACTCAAGAGATTACCTACGAAGGATAGACTCTTAAAATGGGGTATAATAACTGAAAATAAGTGTGCTCTATGCAATCAAGCTGAGGAAACGCATGAGCATTTATTTTTTTCCTGCAATTTCTCGGAAAGAGTATGGAATGCATGTACTAAAGCGATCAATTCAACTATACAGACTCACCTGCTAACTGATGCGGTTAATTACCTGGTTCATAATAGGAGTGGCGAAAACCTGGAAGCCAAATTGGGAGGAATTGCTATCACTGTCACGATTTGGAGTTTGTGGAAGGAGAGGAACCGCAGAGTTTTTCAAAACAAACAAAGGAAACAGGAAGAGGTCAGTAAACTTGCGATTATTGACATGCGAATGGTTCAGAGAAGATGTAAAAGTTGGAGCCTTACCTCACAGGGAAGAGACGTAATGCAAACTGGAGCAGGGGATCTGAGCTACTCATTGGCAGAAAACCCAAGTACGAGCTATCTTGGTCATGCTCAGCAGCCGCCATGATTTGAGGAAGAAGATGAGTTTCGCCTTTTTTTACTTTTCAGTTCTTTTTGGAAAGTGAATGAGTTATGTCGGTCTGTCGATTAACTCGTGATTTGTAGATTTTTCTGGGCCTGCTTTCGGGTCTGGACTTGGGCTTTCATGCCTTAATAAAATTCTTACCCATTTTCAAAAAATATATTCCACTATAACATTTATGGTTTTCTATATATACATATATACATATACATATATATTTCAATTAATTAACTTTTAATCAATTATTTTTTAATTAATCTAATTAATTAAATTATTAAATAATTCTAAAAATTTTAATTTATTTTCAGAAATAGTTTTGAAAAATATTTTATAACATTTACAAATTTTCTTTTATATTTTAAATTTAATTTTTAAATTTAATATATATTTAAATTTTTAAATTGAATTTTGAAAATTAGTTTGAGGCCCAAATCAATTTAGGCCTTTACAATAGTGCCAACCTTTTGACTTACTCCATTATTGAGCTAGGGCAATAGTCAGGGAAAGGAGAATGCTTGATTATCCAACTCCAAGCCTAGACGCTACTATTCTAAACACCTATATGGTAGAAAGGATTAATTAGTTGGCTCTAAAGTTTATATTTAGACCACATAGACCATTAGGGCTATGATATCATTAAACGAATCAGACCAGTTTGAAGTGGGTAAAATAGGTGGATTTAAAAAAATCATATATGGATCACAGTAGGCCTATATAAAGTCTAAGGGTTTCACTAAACCTAATCTAGTTATTCTTTATAAAATATATTTTATTTAATTGTTTTATTTTAGTTAATTAATCATACTAACTGATTTTAAATTTATATGTATTATCATTTCAACTAAATGTTTTGGTAGGAATTCATCATTTATGTATTCAAACATACGATAGTATAAATAAACTGATATATATAAATGTGTGTGTATACACACATCTCTAAATATTAGGATTTATACCTAATGCTTATACATATATATTATACCTACATGTAGATGTAATAATCTCACATGCATATTAGAAATATAAATGTCTAAGTATATACATATGTTTGAGTATACTATAATATATGTATATGGTTTGTATACACATATTGATAGTACCACATGTATATAGTTGACGTGTGTGTGTACATATATATATGTATGTATGTATGTCTGTATGTATGTGTATATCGTTGATGCTAAAAATGGATCAACACCCAAGAATAGATTGTAGGAACCTGTGAGACCTAGGTCTAGCATATAATAGTTAGAATAAAAGAAAAATAATAGAAATAAAGTAGAGAGATACAAGATTTTATTATGGTTCGGCAATCTATGTCCTATGTCCACTTTATAGTTTTGTAGCTTATAGGTTTGATGTAGTTTATTTCAGTTTATAAGAGATCTGAAAGAGAATAAGTCATAAGTATAGGGGTTAGAGGGATTCTAAGTTCTAGAATTGCCCAAAGTAGCTTCCTTGGTGATTATTTTGTGGAGATAGAAGATAAAGAAGAGGCTGAGCTTCCGCGTAGTAATGGCAAAAACTAGATCCTTTTTTGGTTGCTCTCTGCTCTGTATTTATAGGGGAAACAGTCACATTGGGCAAAAAAAAGAGTTTGAGCAGAGTCTAGATGGCGGCCTAAGGTTGTACAAGAAGATTCGAAGTCATCCGAGGTGAATAAATCACTCAGTACCAAGTCAATTTACTTGGTACCGAGTCATTTCCTTAAGTGGACTTCGGTACCAAGAAGATTCGAGTAGATGTGTTTCATGTCTTTTCTTTAGTGATTTAGTTAACTTCGGTGATAGTTCCTACGTCACTTGAACTGCTTTGCTATTTGAGTTGTCCTCTCTTCAAACTCGATGATAGGTCAACAAAATCTCATGAAAACACTTAGACACACTTTGGAGACGTAGAAAATAGGCCATATGAAGTTAGTAAGTTATTTTAAATAATTTACTTCTGAAAATTCTACAGCACTTTAAGAAAAGAATTTGGAAAAGAAATTAGCAACCAATCATATGTTGACATACAAAGATGGTTAGTTAAAAAGAAATTACGTTTTCAAGTTAAAATCAGTTTTTATAAGACATTGCTGCTTCGTCACTTTCGACACCTACCCTTCGACTAGGTACTTCCGCCTCGGTCTCCATCGAAACCAGTACACATGGTATCAAAAGCCTTGGTACGTAGTGGATTGGACATAGGCGAAAGGTATATGGTCGAAACAAGGGATTCCAAAGGGGTCGAAATCTTACTTTGCTTTTAAAAGGAAATGTGCCTGCTTTGTTTTCGAAAGAATGCTTTTGACTTAGATAGCTTTCGACTTGATTAAATGGTTTTAAAGAATGGTTTCGAAAGAGGTTATGCCTTTGTTTTATAAAGAAGCTGTCGAAGGGGTCGAAACCCCTTGCTGCCGCATCCTACCTTTCAAAGCAATGCTTTCGAAAGGGTTTATTTGCTTTAAAACCTAAGCCTCTTCTCCAATGCTTTCGAAGGGATTGGTTTCGACACCATCCACTTCTTTACTTAGGAAATTTCTTTTGGAAGAGTGCTTTCGACTTAGTTGTTTACGACCCTTTGTGCTATTGAAAGATAAACCCAAATGGTTTCGAAAGGAATAGTTTTGAATGGTTTTGAAAGGTTGTTGCACATGTTTTACTTGAACCCAAATGCTTTCGAAAGGTTTAATTTATGTAAAGAACTAAATGCTTTCAAATGGTTTCGAAGGGGTGGTTCCCCAATTTTTTCAAAAGGGTTTAGATGGAAGGTTTCCAATGGTTTCGAAAGGCATGTTTAAATTAAAAGAGGATGTCTAAGGTTTTATAAAGCTTTCGAAAGAGATGTTTTCATTGTTTTCAAATGGGCTATGGTAAATGGTTTCGAAAGGTATGTTTTGGCCTTTTGGCCTAAAGTTATAAAGTAAAGTAGTTTACTTGTGGTGAAAAGGGGTACTTTTAATTGTTTCGAAAGAGATTGTTTAAATGTTTAAACAAAAGTTTCAAATGTTTTCATCAACAATATTTTGAGTAAAGCATATATCATGGCAAAGATATTTGAACAAAGTAAATAGTATGTTTTCCTTGTTTAAGTATGATTTAAAAGGATTGAATCATTTTAAAAAGATTTTCAAGGAAAATTTAAAGGGTGGTTAACCCTAAGTAAAATGACTCAGATATTTTTATACCAGATGGGACTGTGCAGGGTCACGCCCTATATATTAGCTATAGCCCCTAGATAATTTTATTCCAAAGTTCCAGTGTATAGGGCTTAGTCACAGGTAAGACATAAATGATGATTACACACAGAAAGGAATATATGTACAAGGAAGGAGGATAGGTTATTGGTGAGCCCAAAAAACCATTAAGATCAGGTGACCCTTGGAGAAGTAAGTTAAGGACAGACCATCAAGAAGTATGTCTAACAGTTGTTAGATAATTTGTTTAGTTTGTCTGGTAGGCCCAAGCCAGCCAAAGGTTAGTAGTCAGCCAAAAAAACTACATTGTTTCGGACAGATGGTCCATTTATTACCTATTTTTGAGCATATATGATATTTTCTATCATTAATATAATCAGTTTGTTTAACCAGTTTGGTTGCAGGATTTTGAATTGCAAAAAGATATGTTTTAATGGGTTATTTATGTGGGGAAACCGGTTCCGCTAAGCGGTGTGGTCTCACTTAATATTAGTAAATCGAGATGTAATAATATTATTCACACCAGGCATTATGTTTGACTCCAAGTTTATGTTTTTTCCCTTAAACTCTCGGTGCTCAAAATTAATTTGTGTAGATTGAGAGTTTGGGTTAACAGATTTAGTAGAGGGGCGAATAAAGCTTCCGGAGACGAGCAGGAGGCTGATGTTAGTTATATTTAGGGATTGATGTTTTTGTTTATTGCGCTGTGATGTATTAAGACAGTTTATGCCTATATAGTACTCTAGTCCACCAAGAGGGCATCTTCATATGTCGCTTTTGGTGTATTTATGTAATAATTATATTTGATATGAACTTGGAAAACATTTGGGGATTATGTAATTGGATATGGAACATGTTTTGTGAAATGTAATCAGAAAAGTTATTTTTTGAATCTGTAATTTTATTTCATATTCATGTGCTTTTGATATTATGGATACCATTAACATTACCGTATTTTTTCGTCGGAAGTTAATACTAAATGCGACGACCGCCCATGACCCCTGCACTAAACATAGAGATAGTGCACTGTAAGGTGTGCCAGGCAGCCATGGACGATCGCCAGGGTAAAGTTAAAACAGCGGAATCTATCGTATTACTCACAACGCATGGATAAAATACAATAGAGAATATATATAGTGAAGCTTCACAGAATAGAATCTCATCAATTAAACTTCATAATAGTTGAATACAAACATCTGAATAGTCAATACATCAAGCCTCACTACATATCACTCAGAGAATATACAAGCAGCGGAACATCCAGTACATATAGTAAGAAAGTAATATGCAAGCCTCCAGCTCGTCTTCGTCATCAGCTTCGTTGGAAACTAAGAACAGCACCTATCACCTGCTACCTAGTCTGCCCATCCCAAAATGGATGAACAGCCCAAGGCAATAAGAGTTAAACATAAAGCCTTGAGTCAGACAACAGTCTTAGTGAGCGGTAAATTAACTAACAACATACCAAAAGAACATAAAGGAAAAAGGAATAGGAATCCAACCCTCCCACTCCACCTCTTTCTACAGTGATAGCCCCCAGACACACACCAAGCAGAAGTAAACATAGCAAAGCAAACATTTAAAGTAAAGCAATTATCACTCTAGTCAAGGGCGATGTTTTCCAAGTACAAACCCCCAAGGCCTAAACCAAGATCAGATAAGCACCCAGAAAACGTTGCTCTTGAGACCGAATGACGATACAACCAAACATCCATGACTCTGGCTATCACTGTTGTCATTGCTTTGATACCACCGTTAATTGAATGACCGGCACATTCTTTCAGCCGTCCGTCAAGGGCTAATGGAAACCCCGGTTCTAGACAGAACTCCGCACGTCGTCGCAGCCCGTGCCTAGGACTATCGAATTTGCCCAGAGTACTTGACTAATCATAGTCTTTAGGGACTATCGAATCTGCCCAACGTACTCTTGCTTTGAGTCTGCTAGAACCTTCAACAACGATGAAACCTCAGCCTTCTAGTCATCCTCCTCGACGACTATTTCCATACTAGCTCAAGCGCCTCTCGAGCAAACCATTATCCTCTAACTCGAACCATTTCACCGAGCCATCAACATGCTTGGAGTGATCCCGTCTGGATTAAACCAAGGCTATCTCATATCATGCCTCGCCTTATCTCACCATAGCAAAGCCTCATCTCAACATCATCATCATCAAATCTATCCATATGAGCTTCATCATCCGCTACATATGCCACGAGCAGCTTTTCCCAATTCAAGAGCCTTTCCCTTAGCTTTTGAATCATCTTCGACCATCTTGTCTAAATCAAATCATCAATCAACTAATTTACAACAATCCATTAAGTCAATCATTAATCCCAATAATCAAGCATTCAAATATGATCAAATAAACAATTATAACAATAATGGCAATTCTGTAAATAATGAGTCTAAATCTAACAAGGATGAATCATGAGCAATATCTCTACAATGTAATGAATGAACTTGCATAGGTTAACATGTAGTAAAATGAATGTCAAATCATCATGAATAGTAGATCTATACTTCGGTTTAAGAAAATGCATGGAAATCACTATTTTAACACAAAGTCAAGCCATCAATCCGATATACTCCTTTGGATCCGTGTGAGAGATAATCACCACTCACCAAATCACCTAAACACCTCAAAAGCAACACACTTCAGATCTGGACAGCGAAGAATCTAGCTCGATCCGCCAAAATTCCGCTTCAAACGATGAAATCTCTCTTCGATGGTTGAAGATCTTCAATCTAAGCTCTTGGATCTTCGATCTTGGATGGAAGGAATCACAAGATTAGAGTGGAGAAAAGAAGTGAAGAAATGTAGAACTCGAGCTCTCAAAATGGCAGCACTTCGTCGCTTCGAAATCCGGATCCCAAAAATGAAGAAGAACCCGCCTATTTATAGGCTGATTTCCTTAAGTCGTCCGCCTCTATAAGTCATCCACGACTTAAGAAAACCCACGACCTACGACCTACCAGATCCCACGACCTAACACTTGCGCGACCTAACAGCTTCCGACTCAACGACTTAGCACATGCACGCGACTTAGCTACCAAACACTACACGACCTAACTGCATATGCGCTTCCACGACCTAAAACTCAATACTAATGCGCGACCTACGACTTAACAAAGATGCCGACCTAACGCTTTCGCGACTTAACACATTGCACGACCTAACGACTTATCAAATACGATCTAACTATCCACAGGGTCTTACGACCTAATCTTTAGGTTGTCTAACGACCTATCTATACTCAAGGTCACAACGACCTAACTATAACGACTTAAGCATTCTACCTTAAGTCGCTTACGACCTATAATCCTTAAGTCGCCAACTCCTATAAGTCGTTCCACCGACCTAACCACTATAGGTCGTTAACTCGCACTATCTACTAGGTCACTATTCCTTTGCCGCCACTATCTTAAGTCGCCTATTCCTTAGGTCGGTCAAATCCCATAGGTCGTCCCAAACTATTATACGACCTAAACCACTACGCGACCTAATTGTCATACTACCTAAGTCCCTACCTCGTCCAGTCCTTAAGTCGTCAAATTCTGTAGGTTGCTCCAATCCCTTAGGTCATTCACTCGACCTAACCTACCCCACGACCTAAGCTATCACACGACCTAACTTCCAAACGACTTAAGCTCTAGCCGACCTAAACTCTGAATGACTCAACAATACCAACAGTCTAATAACAACTATTTTACGATGTTTCGATCCGTAAAAATACGGGTCGTTACATTCTCTCCCCCTTAGAAATTTCGCCCCCGAAATTCCAAACAAACAAGAGCAATCAAAAGCTATTCTGCATGCCTACCATCCATAGCAATCAACAACCCATGCATCCAATTCTAGCCTAGCATGCAGAATTCTAAAATTAGAACAAGTTATAATGTCGTGAGATGCCACGACACCTTATGGCCATACCTTGAAGAGTTCAGGATGAGTTGCCTTCATCCTCTCTTCCACTTCCCATTGACAGTCGTTAACATCATCACTCCATTGTATCTTGAGCAACTTAACTACCTTCCTCCTAAGCTGTTTCGTGTCAGTTTCCACAACACGTAGCGGCTTACGAGGTCTCTCTACAACTGTATCTACCTCAAACCCTTCACAGCTATCAGTAGAAACCACTGTATTCGAGTCGTGCACATACTTCCATAGATACGATACATGAAAAACATTGTGCACACTCGACATCTTTTCTGGTAACTCCAATTTGTAGGCGAGCATTCCAATTCGCTCGATGATCGGGAATGGTCCGACAAATCTCGGAGTCAATTTTCCTTTCTTCCCGAATCGAATAACATTCTTCAGTGGAGAAATCTTCACAAAAACCATATCACCTACGTCGAATTCCAAATCCTTACGACGCTTATCGGCATAACTTTTCTGGCGGTCTTGGGCTGCCTTTATTCGTTGCCGAATGATCTCTATACAATCTGAAGTCTGTCGAATCATTTCGGGCCCAAGTATCAACTTTTCTCCTATTTCTAACCAACACGTCGGAGAGTTACATGGTCTTCCATACAATGCCTCATACGGTGCCATACCAATGCTCGACTGGTAACTGTTATTATATGAAAATTCCACCAAATGAAGGTGATCTTCCCATGATCCTCCGAAATCTAAAACACAAGCTCTAAGGAGATCTTCCAAAACTCGGTTGACTCTCTCAGTCTGACCATCTGTTTGGGGATGATAAGCTATACTCAAACACAACTCAGTTCCCAAAACTTCCTGAAAGCTCTTCCAAAATCCACTAGTGAACAATGGGTCTCGATCGCTCACTATACTCTTCGGAATACCATGGAATCGAACTATCCACTTAACATACAGCTCAGCCAACTTTGATGCAGTCCTGGTTGATCGAATAGGAATGAATCTTGCACTCTTAGTCAAACGATCTATGATGACCCAAATCCCTTCATTTCCCGTTCTTGTTCTAGGTAACCTATCGATAAAATCCATCGATATTTGCTCCCACTTCCATGTAGGAACTTCTAATGGCTGAAGCAATCCACTTGGCTTCTTCTGTTCGGCTTTTACCAACTGGCAGTTCATGCACTTGGAAAAAAAATTTCCGACATCCTTCTTCATACCTTCCCAGTAAAAGGTTCTCTTCATATCCCGATACATCTTATTTCCACCTGGATGAATTGTCAACTTCGAGTGATGACTTTCCTTCAGAACTTCATTTCTCAATTCATCTATATCGGGAACAACTAGTCGTCCTTGCTTCCGAAGCCAACCCTCTCGATCGACCTCGAATCCTTTATCCTTTTCTGGGTCCAATCCAGATTCCAGATCACGGATAATCTTGACAAGCTTATCGTCTCGCTTTTGGCTCTCGCCAATCCTTTCCACAAGAGTAGGTCTTATTGATAAGTTTGCCAACATCTCACGTTCCAATTCACATCTGGGCCTGAAGTCAAATCCAGCTAAATACTCGAGACTCTTCCACTCTGAAAACATGACTCCCAATCCTACATGTCTTCGACTTAACGCATCTGCCACTGCGTTACCTTTTCCTGGAGTATAGGCTATACCAAAATCATATGATGCTAAAAACTCTAGCCATCGTTGCTGCCTAAGATTCAAATCCTTTTGGGAGAAAAGATACTTTAACGACTTATGATCTGTAAACAACTCGAATCGAACTCCCAATAGGTAATGTCTCCACATCTTCAGAGCAAATACAATCGTCGCCAACTCCAAATCATGAGTCGGATAATTCCTTTCATGCGGCTTCAGTTGTCGACTTGCATATGCAACAACTTTACCCTTCTGCATCAGCACTGCTCCAAGTCCAGTACCACATGCGTCGGTGTAAACCACCATCTCATCATTTCCACTAGGAATAGTCCAAACAGGAGCACTTGTCAGTCGCTCTTTCAGGATTCCGAAAGCTTGCTCACACTTAGCATCCCATCTGAACACTTGGTTCTTTATTGTCAATCCTTTTAATGGTGCAGCTACCTTGGAAAAGTCCTTGATAAATCGACGATAGTATCCTGCTAATCCAAGAAAACTTCTCACATCCGATGCATTCTTAGGTCTACCCCAATCCTGGATTGCTGCTATCTTAGCGGGATCAACCGCTATTCCATTTCTAGAAATAATATGGCCTAAGAACCTCACTTCGCTCTTCCAGAAGTGACACTTTGAAAACTTAGCCTTCAGCTGATGTTTCCGTAAGATTTCCAAAACAATATGTAAGTGCGTCTTGTGTTCTTCTTCAGTTCTGGAATAAATCAAAATATCATCCACGAACACTAGCACGAACTTGTTCAACTGATCTCTAAACACTCTATTCATAAGATCCACAAAATATGCTGGTGCATTGGTTAATCCAAACGGCATTACCAACCACTCAAAGAAACCGGATGGTGTCCTGAAAGCAGTCTTCGGCACACTATCCTTAGCCACTCTTAACTGGTGAAATCCCGTTGCCAAATCCATCTGAGAAAACACCTTAGCTTCGTGAAGCTGATCAAACAAGTCATCTATTCTCGGCAATGGATACTTGTTCTTCTTAGTCACTTTATTCAGCTCACGATAATCCACACACAACCTCAACGATCCATCCGCTTTGGTTACAAACACAACGGGTGCACCCCATTCGGACACACTACGCCGAATGAATCCTTTATGTAAAAGATCATCAACTTGCACCCTCAACTCTTGCTATTCCCTAGGCGCCATCCGCCTAAGAGGCATCACAACAGGTCTGGCTCCTTCAACTAGATCTATACGAAACTCGATCTCTCTATGCGGCGGTAACCCTTTGACCTCATTAAAGACATCCTCAAATCCATTAACGATTGGCATCGATGACAGTCCATCCCGTGGAACAACCAGCGAATACATGAAGCTCATGAAGACGCCTTCCTCATGCTTACATCATATCACAACCTTTCGCCCCTCCACATTCTCGACTGTCACCTCCAACCTTTCACAATCAACCTTTGCCGCGTATTTCCTAAGCCAGTCCATACCCAAAATAATTCCGAACCCCGCAAAGTTCAGAACAAAACAAGCACAAACAAAAGAGCAATCATGACTCGATACAATCAGACCACGGCATAGCATACACAAACAAGACGAACCCCCAACTGGATTAGTCACAACCAATGACCTATCGACAATATCCGGTTCTAAACCCAACCGGCCTACAAGTTCATTACAAACAAAAGAATGCGACGCCCCAGTATCGAATAACACTCAAACTGGAACACCACATATGGAAAGAGTACCTTGAACCACTACACTCTTTCCTTTCTCTACAGCAGTAGGAGCTTTCGAAGATGATGGAACAGCCCCCAAAGCATAAGCTTGCACAATCTGCTTTCGCGGTTCTGGACAATTCTTCTTAATATGCCCCAGCTTGTCACAGTTGTGGAACTTCACCGGCACCTTCGGATTCTTGCAATCTCTGGAGAAATGGCCCTTCTGCTGATAGTTGTAGCAGGTCACTTCGCCCTTCGTCTTCTTCTGGCCATCCTTACCCTTTTGCTGCTGCTGCTTCCTCTTCTTGTTTCCACCCCGTTGTGGTTTAGACTCTTCGTTGGCCATACTCAAGAACTGGTCTTCCACCTTGCTTGAGCTCCACAAACTTCCTAAACATAACAGATTTCTGAGCTGTAGAAATGAACTTAGCCTCAAATCTGACTTGGAATTGCTCCCATGTAATTTCTTCCTCCGGAGTATCAATGGTGATAGAATTCCACCAATCAGAAGCTCTCCCTTGAAGCTGTCTTGATTCGAGCTTCCTTTTTGTTGCATCCTCTATTCCCAAGTCACCAAAGATCCTTCTACAAGCATCTATCCACCTCTGGACTTCAATGGTTGACTCTGTTCCCAAGAAAACCTTTCCTCCAAGAGCAGTATAGTCTTTACACAGCTTAGCAAAATCCACTGGTTTTGGAGTATGGACTTGAACTCCAACATCTATTGATGGCCCCGGAGCTGGCATCCTTCTCATGATCGAAGTCATCATAGCCTCGAACATAGCAGCATAATCAGCAGCCCCCTCAGTAGCACGGCCTTCCCTAGCAGCTGGTCTCCCTCTTCGACTCATTCTTATTATCTATAAAAAGAATGATTAATACACCTTGAGAACAACTGTATAAAGAACTCAAACACTTCTAAGCTACTATATTATATATATAGTAATCATCCATCCAAAATACAATTACGTCTCTCATACGTAGTTTCGTCAGCGAGCGTTGGGTAAAATCGATTAACCAAAGCTCTGATACCAATGTGACGACCGCCCATGACCCCTGCACTAAACATAGAGATAGTGCGCTGTAAGGTGTGCCAGGCAGCCATGGACGATCGCCAGGGTAAAGTTAAAACAGCGGAATCTATCGTATTACTCACAGCGCATGGATAAAATACAATAGAGAATATATATAGTGAAGCTTCACAGAATAGAATCTCATCAATTAAACTTCATAATAGTTGAATACAAACATCTGAATAGTCAATACATCAAGCCTCACTACATATCACTCAGAGAATATACAAGCAGCGGAACATCCAGTACATATAGTAAGAAAGTAATATGCAAGCCTCCTGCTCGTCTTCGTCATCAGCTTCGTTGGAAACTAAGAACAGCACCTGTCACCTGCTACCTAGTCTGCCCATCCCAAAATGGATGAACAACCCAAGGCAATAAGAGTTAAACATAAAGGCTTGAGTCAGACACCAGTCTTAGTGAGCGGTAAATTAACTAACAACATACCAAAAGAACATAAAGGAAAAAGGAATAGGAATCCAACCCTCCCACTCCACCTCTTTCTACAGTGATAGCCCCCAGACACACACCAAGCAGAAGTAAACATAGCAAAGCAAACATTTAAAGTAAAGCAATTATCACTCGAGTCAAGGGCGATGTTTTCCAAGTACAAACCCCCAAGGCCTAAACCAAGATCAGATAAGCACCCAGAAAACGTTGCTCTTGAGACCGAATGACGATACAACCAAACATCCATGACTCTGGCTATCACTGTTGTCATTGCTTCGATACCACCGTTAATTGAATGACCGGCACATTCTTTCAGCCGTCCGTCAAGGGCTAATGGAAACCCCGGTTCTAGACAGAACTCCGCACGTCGTCGCAGCCCGTGCCTAGGACTATCGAATCTGCCCAGAGTACTTGACTACAATCATAGTCTTTAGGGACTATCGAATCTGCCCAACGTACTCTTGCTTTGAGTCTGCTAGAACCTTCAACAACGATGAAACCTCAGCCTTCTAGTCATCCTCCTCGACGACTATTTCCATACTAGCTCAAGCGCCTCTCGAGCAAACCATTATCCTCTAACTCGAACCATTTCACCGAGCCATCAACATGCTTGGAGTGATCCCGTTTGGATTAAACCAAGGCTATCTCATATCATGCCTCGCCTTATCTCACCATAGCAAAGCCTCATCTCAACATCATCATCATCAAATCTATCCATATGAGCTTCATCATCCGCTACATATGCCACGAGCAGCTTTTCCCAATTCCAGAGCCTTTCCCTTAGCTTTTGAATCATCTTCGACCACCTTGTCTAAATCAAATCATCAATCAACTAATTTACAACAATCAATCAAGTCAATCATTAATCCCAGCAATCAAGCATTCAAATATGATCAAATAAACAATTATAACAATAATGGCAATTCTGTAAATAATGAGTCTAAATCTAACAAGGATGAATCATGAGCAATATCTCTACAATGTAATGAATGAACTTGCATAGGTTAACATGTCAAATCATCATGAATAGTAGATCTATACTTCGGTTTAAGAAAATGCATGGAAATCACTATTTTAACACAAAGTCAAGCCATCAATCCGATATACTCCTTTGGATCCGTGTGAGAGATAATCACCACTCACCAAATCACCTAAACACCTCAAAAGCAACACACTTCAGATCTGGACAGCGAAGAATCTAGCTCGATCCGCCAAAATTCCGCTTCAAACGATGAAATCTCTCTTCGATGGTTGAAGATCTTCAATCTAAGCTCTTGGATCTTTGATCTTGGATGGAAGGAATCACAAGATTAGAGTGGAGAAAAGAAGTGAAGAAATGTAGAACTCGAGCTCTCAAAATGACAGCACTTCGTCGCTTCGAAATCCGAATCCCAAAAATGAAGAAGAACCCGCCTATTTATAGGCTGATTTCCTTAAGTCGTCTGCCTCTATAAGTCGTCCACGACTTAAGAAAACCCACGACCTATGACCTACCAGATCCCACGACCTAACACTTGCGCGATCTAACAGCTTCCGACTCAACGACTTAGCACATGCACGCGACTTAGCTACCAAACACTACACGACCTAACTGCATATGCACTTCCACGACCTAAAACTCAATACTAATGTGCGACCTACGACTTAACAAAGATGCCGACCTAACGCTTTCGTGACTTAACACATTGCGCGACCTAACGACTTATCAAATACGATCTAACTATCCACAGGGTCTTACGACCTAATCTTTAGGTTGTCTAACGACCTATCTATACTCAGGGTCACAACGACCTAACTATAACGACTTAAGCATTCTACCTTAAGTCGCTTACGAACTATAATCCTTAAGTCGCCAACTCCTATAAGTCGTTCCACCGACCTAACCACTATAGGTCGTTAACTCGCACTATCTACTAGGTCGCTATTCCTATGCCGCCCCTATCTTAAGTCGCCTATTCCTTAGGTCGGTCAAATCCCATAGGTCGTCCCAAACTATTATACGACCTAAACCACTATGCGACCTAACTGTCATACTACCTAAGTCCCTACCTCGTCCAGTCCTTAAGTCGTCAAATTCTGTAGGTTGCTCCAATCCCTTAGGTCATTCACTCGACCTAACCTACCCCACGACCTAAGCTATCACACGACCTAACTTCCAAACGACTTAAGCTCTAGGCGACCTAAACTTTGGATGACTCAACAATACCAACAGTCTAATAACAACTGTTTTACGATGTTTCGATTCGTAAAAATACGGGTCGTTACAATAGACGACTGCAACATGTGTAACGCTTAGCTTTGGGCTTCAAGATAGGTGTTATCTGGGTTTTTAACCCAAGAAGAATCCAAGAGAAGACGGAACAACTCGGTAGAGTCAGAATTGCTTAGAAATCAACCAAAAGCTAAAACAACAATCCAAAGAGAATTAGGAAATCCACTAAGGACATTGATTGCTTGCGATCCATGGCCTATGGATCGCTAGCGATCCATTGGGATAACTTAGGGTTCAACTGTTTTTCTTGCATCATGATCCAATCCATATTATAAAAGTGGTGATTGAGTTTGATGAGATTCTGAGTTAGTAGAATTAAAAGACAAGCGTCCATCCAGTTCAATCAACAACTAAGTACAACTAGTAAGTAAATCATCATCCAAACAAAAGCAACATGCTACAAGACTACACGAATGACATCAACAAAAGACGATGAAAGTAATACACAGACCAAAGTCTAAAAATATGCTAAGTGTATGGATCGCCAGCGATCCATACGCTATGGATCGCAGGCGATCCATACGTCATCACTTAAATGTTGTGACTCACATGAAACCAAGCAGAAGGAAAAGCTAAGTAATTAGCTAGCATTTGAGCTAATGCTATGGATCGCTAGCGATCCATAGACCAAGTGTAACAACCTTGGTATTGAGATTACCTATAATATTAAATTATAATGATGATTATAATTTAATATTATTAATAAATTAAAATAAAGAGGATAAATTTGTTTTAAATTGTTTATTTTGATAAACAATATGGTTGTAGTGGGAAATTGGGTTCAAGAGTTAATTGAATGAAGTTTTAGTTAAAAAAAATGAGAATAGTGGAATTTTGTGTAAATTTAAATGTATAAAATTATTAAATGAAATATTTCAACGTTTGATGGTTGAAATAAGTATAAATTAATAAGAATAAAGTTTTGAAAACTTTATTATGAAAATTTGAGAAGGAATTAATTAAATTGTGATTTTATTTGCATAAATATGAGAATATTGAGAATATTGTCAATAATAGCCTTTTATTGAAAATAAAAGGAAAATATAAAGAGAAGAAGTAATTAATTGAATTAAAAGATGAAATAATATGTGAGAACATTATTTTAATGTTTTAAAAATGTTATAATGAGTTATCATAATTTATTGAGCTAAGTAAATAATTTTTTTTTGTTGAGTTTCAAAGTTAAAAAATTTGTAATTTACACAAAAGTAGTGTAAGTTGTTAAATAATGATTAAATTAAGCTTTATTTGTAAAATTTAATTTTTTTTGATTGAAATAAGTTTTATTTTATAACAATAATAATTTTAAATTATTTCATTTTAATGGTTGCAACTTAAATGAAATTAAAATGTTAAAACATGTGGAAATATGGTGAAATGTAAGTTAAACACTTAGTCTAATTTTCATTAAGCTATTTTCTTTTGGACTAATTGGGTTTGGAAAAGAAACCCAATACCCATTTCCAGAAATTTCTCTTGAGAGAAACTGTATGTGTCTATCCTTCTCTTTTCTAACTTCAGAAAACAGAAAACTGAAATAAGAAGAAAAAAAATGGCTGCTTCATAAGAAATCAAATTTTCTTCCAATTCTACTGTAAAATTTGAAAAAAGAATAACTAGATCCCAACTATAAGGTAATCTCAATCTATTATTATGTACATTTCATCACAAATCTAGGGTTTTGTTGTGTAGTTATCTGTTAATGTCAATTTTCTCCTTTTGCATATTTTTGCTTTAGCAATTTCAGGTTTCAGCTTGCTGCCTTCTTCCAAAAAGGTGCTTGATTTGCCTCAATTCGAGTCTTTGCTTGCTAAAATCGCTAAGGTGAGTATCAAAACTCACATTTTCTAGCTTAGATTGAAATTTCAATATTGAAATCTCAATTTTCGTTTGTTGCGTGTTTGTTTGTGAATTATTGTCACTAAATAAGGCATATCTCTCTCGTTTTAAGTCGGAATTTGGTTTTCTTTGAAGTTCTGGAAAGCTTGAAAAGAGAGTGATAACTTTCATGTTAAACACTTTCGAAAATTCTTAGCACAGAGGGTTGAAAAATCGAGTTCAAACTCGATGCCCTATCACTGTAAAATTGTGACTATCTATGCTTAAGGCTGTGGAAATTTGAGCATATCTTTTTCATTTGTTCTCCGATTTTGATAATTCTTTTTGTTCCAGAAAGCTTAGAGTTTGTGCTATAACTTTCATGTTAAACACTTTTGAAAATTCTTAGCATAGAGGGTTGAAAAATCGAGTTCAAACTCGCTGCCCTGTCACTGTAAAATTGTGACTATCTATGCTTAAGCTGTGGAAATTTGAGCATATCTTTTTCATTTTTTCTCCGATTTTGACGATTCTTTATGTTCCAGAAAGCTTAGAGTTTGTGCTACAACTTTCATGTATTGAATTTTGTGAAATTTTGAGGTTAGCTATGTCAAAATTGAATTTTCTTACTGATAACCCGAGAGCAAAATCAATATTTGCTCTGTGCTTGAAGTTGTAACAAAATTAGACTAAACTTTCTCGTTTTTGATCGGATTTCGATAATTTTGGATGATCTGGAAAGCACAAGTCATGTGCTACAACTTTATTTTGTTGAGTTTTCTATAATTTTGAGTGCTTCTATGTCAAAGTTGAACTTTGTTACTGCTAACCTGAGAGCAAAAGCAATATTTGCTTTATGGTTGAAACTGAAAAAAAATTTGCCATAACTTCTTTGTCTCTTAAACGAATTTGATAATCTTAGATGTTTTGGAAAACTTAAACTTTGTACTAAAAGTTTTATGTTTTATGTTTTTCTAAAATTATGAAGTTTGTTTGGTCAAACATGTGTTTGTTTGTTGCTGGTACGAGAGCAAAACGATAAGAATGACAATTATTGACTTGAGGAGTGTATTAGCTTATTTTTGCTCTCATTCTTATTTGATTTTGATGATTGTTTTTGAGATGTTTTGAAAGCTATGATGTCTATCAATAGGCTAACTATATTTGGAGAATTTAAAATTCTAATTTAAATAGAATTTGAATTGATTTTGGGTTAAATTTGAATTGAATTCGTATTGAACTCAAGTTATTGGTCTTGAGTTATCTTTCTTGTTTTTCATTGTTTGCAAGCACGGTTTTCACTAAACCATTTTGAAGTGATTTTTGAAATAAATGAAAATTTCAAATTATTATTATATAGTATTTTAAAATTATTTTTCTAATATAAAATCTATTTATTTCCTATAATAAAGGAATTTCAAATATTGGTTTTATTAATCATTTCGAAAAAAAGTTTTAAAAGCTTGTTTTCTCTAGCAAAATATTTTAAATGTAAAATACACACTTTTGCACTATTCGAACGTATGAGAAAGAGTATTAAATGATTTAGTAAAACACGTGGTATGGGACATGTGCGTTTACTATTTCGGTTAATTCCGGACTTGTACGATCGAATCTATTTGAGTTAGTGTTTCTAAGATGTTTTGCCAATTTATGAAAGGTTTTTGAGATTATAATTCCTATCTTTAAGAATTATGTAGAAAGGCCAATATTTGGCGAGTTTTATAATTTGAGATTTCAATTTTGAAATTAATGGTTTGTGAGGAACCATCATGATGTTTTCACTTGTCGATGAGATGAGACAAGTATGGTGTCTCTTTATCACTCGCCGATGAGATAAAGCGAGTTATGATTTTCTGAGTTTTATGATGTTCCTAGTGTGACATCGACTAGCGGCTAGTAAACCGTTAAGTGCAAACGTGTGGTATGGGACACACATTAACACTTTTCGGGTTCCTATCCGTGAGTTTGTGACACATTCACGATGCTTATATAACAAAACTGCTTTGAGAGGTGTTAGCGACCTAGTCAAGAGGACGAACTGCTTGGAAGGTGTTAGCGACCTTGTTAGGGCTGACAAAACGGCTTGGTGAGGTGTCAGCGACCTTGTCATAAGGACGAACTGCTTTAATAGGTGTCAGCGACCTTGTCTGAGGCTTCGACCATTTGAGTTTAGCACGTGCAGCATTGCTTCGGCATTGCAATCGGGGATTTGGCCAATCCGGGTTTTCTGAGTTTTCTATTTATTGTGATTTCACCATTTTAAGATGTTTGATTACATCGATAGCCTAGTGCTATATGAGATGCTATATGTATGGTGATTTCATTTATGATGTCTTGAACTGTTATCGAGTTCCTTGAGTTATGAGTTTGGATGATTTCATGATTTATAGGATATTCTAGGCCTTGCCATTCTGGCGAGTTGAGATTGAGATTTATATACATTTATACCGATGAGATGAGGTATAATTGAGTTTGAAGATTCTTTTATATTTGAGTTTTTGATCATCCTACTTGAGAATGTCTTATGTTTGCCTTTTTGGCGAGATTTTGTATTGATGTTTCACCTTTTGAGGAGATATGGCTCATGGAAACCATGTAGACATTTTGGGATGTCGCCGATGATATGAGGCGAATGTTTATATTATTTGAGTATTATTATTGAACTTACCTCTTTTGAGGTCTTTGCATACTTAAGTGACATTATTTCATTTAATTCATGTGTTGTATTCTTTCTGTTGCCTCTTCTCATTCGAAAAGAATTATCACCTTGTATCTCATGCTTCATATTATCGTCTATCCTAATTAACTGATTATTTTAGCTAGACTGACCCGTGTACTTTGTACTCGGGTCAGACCGAGTTGTTTCAGGTTAGCTATCAGTTACGGGACTTTGCTTCGATGCATCTGCTTGGATATCACCCTAGCACTTTTGTGTAGTTTATATTTCTTTCCGCTTGACTCTGATGTATTCACAATTAATTCGATGTATATGGCGTGGTCGTGTACCACCATTAATGTATTCATATTGTATTGTACTGAACATGTATCAGTGTATATGTATATATATATGATGTTGGTTACTGTTCTGTGATGTGATTTACATTCAGTTATTGTATTTTGTTCTGATAGATCCATTAGCTATCTATAGTTTTGGACTATGCATTTACTGGGTATGTCGATCCACTTGAGTAGAAAAGAAAAATTATATTACATTTATCGACGTATTCAGTAGATGTTTATGACAAAATTATAGATAGTCGCCCTTAACCAGCCTTATTCTCCGCTTTAGTAGACGGACTTACTTGATAATTCTCTTTACTAAGGTGGGTCTCGGGGTGGGACGTTACACCAAGGATCGCTAGCGATTCATGTTTTTGGCTCGGGTCGCAAGCTAAGCTCCAATACATCTTTCTGTGTCCATCTGCAGGCAATTGGCGTATAGGCTTGGCCAGCAGCTCTCCAATCTCTATAATTACCATCCTATCTGCAACATAAACAGGATCCTCCGGATTGGTTGCTGAAACTTTGCTAGGAGTATTCTTCACTCTTCACTGCCCTCACAACAATCTCCAAAGGGGTTCACTTTGATTCTCCAATGGATTCCAACCTTGGATATTCAATCTAGCTAAGGATAATCAAGAGCTTTGTAACCAGACACTTCTTGTAACAGCAATCAGTCTATAATAAAAACTATAAAGTGGATGTAGACTTCGTTAACAGCCAAACCACTATAAAAATCTTCTCGTCTTCTTTCTCTTACTGCTTTTTTCTATATCTATTATCTATATTATTGCTCTATGAGAACAGGGCTGGTGCTTTGACACTCAGACCAGGGTGTTGATACATTTTTGGGTTAACATTTTGGTGCTTTCACTGAGAAGGCTAGCTCAAGAGTTAGATCTAGCTATCTACTTTTGATTAGATAGGTACAGAAGTTAGATTCTCAATCGTTGCTTGAAAAATCTACCTTTAGGAATCAGTGGCTCCTAGAAGAAGGAGAACTGCCTCTGGAAGGTTCAAAGGGGCAGTAATAGCTGGAGAAGATGTCAATCCTCAACAAACTTTAGTAAATGGTGCTAACTTAGGAAATCAGGCGCCAACATCCTCCAGTCAGCACGAAGTTGTTACTAGGGGTGATTTGAATAAGATGGTTGACGAGATCAACAGAAAAATGGAAAGTAGCCAGAAGGCTCTAGTGGATAAGCTTAAGACTCTCTTAACCTTACAGTCAAATCCTGCTTCAAGAACTATGCCTGAACCCGCGGCTATTATAGAATAAGAAAATTCCTCTGTTTCTGGTCTACATAAAAAGAAATGGAATACAGCCACAAAAAAGGGTGACAACAAGACTCAACGTGGAAATACAAGTACCCTGCTCACTGCAAGGCAACCAATTCTGAACTTGAATCAAGGGGCAAAGACCCCACAATAAGATATAGTTATGGACCTCTCCGACTCAGAAGATGGAGAGCAAGACAACAAGTTGGAAGAAAATGTCAATGCATTCGATAATGCTAGGAATTCTCAAACTGCCCCAGTCAAGTCAACCGCAAGCCAACGAGACCCCGTAGGAGTGGCTCTAACAAAGATAGGAGAGCCTAGGCTTCAGCCCACTTACCAAGACTGTTTGCAAAGCCAAACACTTGGGGTAGTGACTAAATGCCGCCCCAGGATTACCAAACATTAGAGGCATACATAGCGAACATGGTCAAAAGGTTGATGAACGAGAATAAAAATAGGAGAGATGATTAATGGGGATCTGCACCAAGTTGGACTCCCTTTATTGATGAAATCTTGAGTGAGAAGTATCTGAAAAAATTCATAATGCTAACTATTTCGTCCTACGATGGGAAAAAAGACCCAAAACCTCATTTGTACAAGTATAGCTGGTACATGGATGGAGCTAATGCCTCTGAAGCTGTTCGTTGTAGGTGTTTTCCCATCTTTTTGGAAGGAATTACGTCCATCTGGTTCACTAGGCTTACGCCAAGATTTATCTCTACATTCGGCACATTAACAACAAGATTCCTCGATCAGTTCAGGCTCCATACCGATGACTAAAAGATGTCATGTCCCTGTCTGGATTGTTCCAGGGACGCAACAAATTGTTGAAATCTTTCATGAACCGATTCAATACCACAGTGACAGAAGTAAGCAACCCCCATGAGGACATGGTTTTTATGGCGTTAATCTTTGCCATTCACCTGGAGGCTGAATTTGGAATGTGGATTAAGATGAAGCAACCTACCACAAGGAAAGACTTCAATTGTAAAGCAAATCAATACTTAAGGTTGGAGGAAGAGCAGGAGCTAAAGAGGAAGTCTACTAGTGTGCAACCGATGAACATCGGGCAGAGTGACGTAGCAATGCATCAAAACACGCACGCTTCTGGGACTGCTGAAGGAAGGGAAAGATGGAAATCAAAAGAGGAAAAATAAGAACTCCAATAAGAGAAATGGTAATGGCAACACTAAATGGCCTAAAGGGTTTAGGCCTAAAGACTACAGTCCCCTAAACGACATCTCGGAAAATATTTATCTCACAACACAGGGGACAGTGGAATACAAAAAACACCATAGGAAGGAAGAAACTAAGCAATAAAAGCGCTCCGAAAAATTCTACCACTTCCATGAGACACACAACCACAATACAAACGAATGCCGCCATCTAAAGAATCTCATTGAAGAGTTGATCCAGGAAAACAAACTCCAGTGGTACGTGAGAAAGTCACAGAACCCTGATCAACCCGTGGCTCCACAGCCTCCTAGAGAATGAAGGAATCAAGCCGGAACTAGTGCAGAACGGTTAAAACGAACCGACCAAAGGCTTATTATTGAACAATATATGGGGCTCTGCACCCCGCGCAAAGAAGTTGGGGATGGAGTGGTACGCAAGTTCATTAAAGCATGCTCTAAAGGAATCATGTCTCACAATAGAAGATGAAACTTCGGTCAAGCTGCAGAACGTTTTGAGTGACGATATAGTGTTCCGAAATCGAGACACCGAAGAGATCGAAGCTCCGACCCTCAATCCAATGGTGGTGATGGTGGGGATCGGTCCCATTGTGGTTCGACGAGTGTTGGTCGATAGTGGAAGTTCTGTTAATATACTCTTCAAACATACTTCTGATCAACTGAAGATCGGCATGAAAAGTGTGTCTGCATGCCAAACAAAGATCCAAGGGTTCACTGGTAAACCCAACAACCTGTGGTAACAATCGACCTGCCAGTGGAACTTGGAGAGGGCGATCAAAGAGTCACCCTCATTTAGACTTTCGTAATCATGGACAAAATGTCTACATATAACACCTTCTTGGGATGGCCCGCACTAGCAGACTTCAAAATAGCTCTGGCACAATAGTGCCTAACCATGAAGTTCCCTACTGAAAACGGAATCGTAGTGGTGAAAGGAGATCGGTGCATCGCCAAAGAATGCTACATTGTAGAATTACGTGAATTGACAAGAAAGGAAAAGGGGAAGGATGTGGGGAGAACTCTCCACATTCGTGAACTCATTGAATAGAAACTACAGAGCAGAACTTGGCTCGGGGACAATAGATCATTCTACAAGGCTTTGGACCCTAAAAAGAAGAGTTCGGGGGAGGATTGGGCAGCACCGGCTGAATTGACGGTGTCTGTCCCAGTCGACATGGACGACCCAACATAGGTCTTAAAAATTAGATCGCACCTTGGAAACAAGATGCGGTTATAACTTACTAAGTTTCTTCACGCCAACTTGGATGTATTCGCTTGGACACACTCCGATATGTGCGGAGTATCACCAGAAATTGCTTGCCATGCGCTCAATATTGACCCCAAATTCACACCAGTAAAGCAAAAAAGGCGGAGCCTGGGCCCTAAACGGTCCAAGGAGTTAAGAGAAGAGGTAGACAAACTAATGGCCAATGGTTTCATCTGTGATGCAACTTACCCTAAATGGGTATCTGACCAGGTCCTAGTCAAAATATCCAAAGAAAAATGGCTAACCTATATTGACTATTCCGACTTAAACAAAGTTTGCCTGAAAGATATCTTTCCCCTTCCCAGGATTAATCAGCTTGTGGATGGGACGAAGGGACACGAATTGCTGTCATTCGTGGATGCATACTCGGGTTACAACCAGATCCTGATGCATGAGCCAGATCAAGATAACACCAGCTTCATCACCGATCTGGGACTGTACTACTATAGGGTAATTGTAACGACTCACTATTTTGGACCATTCAAATCGACAATAAATCCACACATGTCGGACTTGAATAATACAAAACAATAGAATGTAAATGTTAGCACCAAAATTGGTCACTAACCTCGTTGAGAAAGATTATGTAGAGAGATTAATGAAGAAGATAAATTAGAACTGAAAAATAGTGTAATTCAATGCCAAAAGAACAACAAAAACGAGAACACCAGATTTATAGTGGTTCGGCGTAACTGCCTACGTCCACTTTGAGTTTTGATCTTTAATGCTTTCACAAGTAGTTGAATACAGATACAATCTATATATTAATGACTTGAATACAAGTTTGAACTGAATAGAGTGAGTCTTGAAAGCGGCAGAGTCTCCCCATTGTTCTCCAAAAAAGGCCCCTTTCATTGTGCTACTGCCCTCCTATTTATAGACGAGATGGGTTTGACATCCCTCATGGGCTTAGGAACAAGGTGCCTCTGCCCATAGTAGGTGAATCTGTGCACCTGGCCAGGCAGGCTGAATGCTCTTGCTTTATTATGGGCCTGTCAACTTGCTACCACCTACAGTCTCTTCTTGATCAGAATCTTGTCTAATGCTAATGATAATTTCTTCAACTGTCGTTTTGTAACAGGGCCAAGATGCCGGTTAACATTTTCCCCCCAAAGTGTGTCGTGTGAAGCAACACAACACGCTTTGAATCAGCGAGTATTCCTTGTCTTCAGAAAGAAATCCACCATGTTTCTTGAATAGTCATTATCCCCCAATTTATCCTCCCAAGGTGTTGTATTCTTCTTTGGTCATCGTGATGCTTGGTCAATTCCCAATATTATAAATCCAGGGTTGTAGTTCATCAGTGGCCATCCGTGTCTGATTCTGCAGAGCTAATAAGCTTCGGCTATTTGATCTAGTCTTCTCTTAATAACCCTTAGTGAGAATTCAATTTCTGTTGATTTAAGAAGTCGAACTTTTTTGGATGTACACATGCACGTTCGGGTACATGTTCTTGCCATTGGCTCTTGGATGTGTTTTATATGCTCATAAGTCGTCGCCAACTCCATCTAGTTTAATTGCAATTCAATCGCGATTCCTTATTTGTATTTTCTGTGAAATAAGGGTTGCAATCAGCCACTTGAGGAGTTTTCCAAACCTCTCTTCAGTACAGACTCTATGATTTTGTTCACAGCTTCAACCTATCCATTTGCAGTTATAATGGATCATGGAAGGTCATAAGGACAGATGACGTTACAGATAAAGAAGTTGATTATTTTCTTCATCTTGGTCGTGGTTAAGAGTTCTTCATCTACCCATTTGGTGATGTAATCAACTGCTATGATGGTGTATTTCGCACCACCTTTAGGATTGACAAGAAGATGATTTCAGTGCTCCCAAGTGGCAAACGGCTATGAACTAGCCATTTGAATAATTTCCATCGGCGGGGTTCCCAGATTTTTTGCAAACATCTTGCACTCGTCACATTGTCTAGCATGATCAACCGCATCTGGGTTGATAGTTGGCCAGTAATACCTGTAGCAGAGTATCTTCTTTATCATGGTTTTCCCCCTGATGTTATTACCGCATTCTTCTTCATAGACTTTGCTCAAGATATCATCATGGGCGATATGCCGAAGCATGGGGATGGATAAACTACTTTTGACACACGACTTATTCTTAGATGATTTGGCGTGAAGCTTTGAGGAGGATCTGTCGTTTTCCATTCCTCCGTTCAGTAAGAATTCCTCATTGTAGATAGTCTTTATAGGAGTCAACCATGACACCTTTTCATTTTGTTCGCCGAGTACGTGTGTAATGATGTAATATGTGAAGTCAGTTAGTAGCTCTTGGACTTGGCCGAGATAAGGAGCAAGACAATGCCCCCTAGCAAGATCAACTTCCTTAAATTTGTATACTACCAATCAAGAATCACAAAAGATATGTAAAGTTTTCACTTCAATTCCTCTAGCAAGTTTGAGGCTGGCAGTCAAGGCTTCATACTAAGCATCATTGTTTGTTACAGGTAAATCGAGTTTTAGGACGTAGCAGATTGATCGTTCCTCAGGAGTCATTATCATGACCCCTATGCCATAACACTGATCATTGGATGCTCCATCTGCGTACATTTTCCATCTTATGGTTGGTTCTCTGCTACTCTTCGAGTAGTCATCTAAGGTAGTGAATTTAGGTGTGAGGTCTGCTAATTTTCATCCTTGGATAGCCCTTCGTAGGAAATAAGTGATATCGAATTAGCTTAGTTCGATATTCTATTTAAGTAGTCTTTCAGACGTCTCAGGTCATTGTATGCCCTGTCGCAACGGCTGGTAGGCATAGACATTGATGGGGTGAGCCTAAAAGTAAGAGTGGAGCTTTCATGATGAAATCAATAGAGATTGTGCTAGCTTTTGTAGCTTCGGGTTGATATCCAATGCATGGCTCGCGATAGTTAATGAAATCACATATGCATGTCAGAATGGGTCCAAGGGAACATATCATCATTTATTCAGAAAAATCCAACTAATTATTTTATCATCACTGCACTGAGCTGTGATCCGGTATTCAGCACCCGGAAAGGGTCACCATGGCTGGATGTAATATCGAACGTCAGCTTAGCAGGTGCCATCCCAGATTCTTTGAGTAAAGATGTAACTATTTTGCATAACATTCAATGTGAAATATGGTTGGGACGACCAATGTTGATGGTTACTCTAGTCGAATCCTAGAGTCTTGTCATAAGTTATTGAGTCTAATAGTGAAGGGCTCTGAATGATCTAATAGATTATCAGCAAATGGCCAAAAATGAGGCTTAAAAGCGCATTAAAGGAAATGTCGAGTGGGGGTCAGCTTCGAGTGGCATGCAACTGTATAACTGGATCTTGCTATGAGTTTGAATTTACTTGTACATTCGAGTAACGCACTTTCTATTCAATGCATTCATGATACTTTACCCGTCCTTTAGGTTGGAGTGAAAGTCAATTGCCCATGAGCTAAGGTATCGATTTAACGATTCTATCTCTAGGCATCCTTTCGGTCGTTGCCTTGAGTATCTGTAAGCACTATATATATAAGTTTTAATACTGAGCTATCGTAGCCAGTTTTTGGATGACCATGCGTCTTCTCCCAGTCTCGGGTTGATAAATGTACTGCATGGACGGTTGAGTCTCGTCCTAGCTATGTTTATGTTTTCACCTAAATTCCAAAGACATAGAGGTGATTGGTGAATAGTCGATTCACATTCATCTTGCTTCTCGCTCGTGCCCCCAAGTCTGGGGCATATACCAATAAGTAGGAAGGCCAGCCATGCCCACTTTAGCTTTACTCTCTTTCCCGTTGAATTGTGGGATCATGTCAGTCGATGGGAGACTAGGTCTCGCCTATCTTGGATTTTATCGTGGTTTTTCATTCCAAGAGGAATACTTCGATGCCACATAAGTTTTAGGGCGTAATTTAGACAGTGGATGGTCATCCATGTCCACTTTGGTTCACGCTCCGTAATCAAATCTCGAGGTTAGGTTGGCTACAAATGCAGTCGGGTTATGCTCATCCAGTTTCACACTCCTCCTGACGAATCGAACGAAGGTGCTGGAGAATTTTTGACCAAGTATTCGTGGTTTACCCTCCTTTCCATACTCTGGGGGTCATAGTTTTTCAAAAAACATCCGAGTCACATTCGTATGTGCTTGGTGCGGATCGGCATTGACCCTTGGTCTGAGGTATGATATAGTAGGTTGCTCGTAGCTTTGGATGCTGTTTCGATTGGTCCTGTATTGAGGCCTCCCTGCAGTCGCTGCCTCAAGTTATAAAGAACGCCACGCTAGAGCTATAGTAAGCTGTCGTATTCGGCTCTTTAGTGTTTTGTACCCCTGCCCCCAGCATTGATTTGGCCAGGTCACTAGTTGGATGGTCGAACTCCATCCTCAGCGGGTTAATAATCCTCCTGTCGATTCCAGGCCGAAGTTTGCGGAATAGAAAATGGTCGGAATTCACTCGTCTATTTATCGATGTTTATACACCACTCTGCATTCTGGTGACTTAGTGTTATTCTCCCCCCGGTTGACTCGCGCCCAATTTGTGTTCATGCTCCGGTCCATGCTCTGGGGACTTAGAGGTTTGTCGAACGGTTTATGCTTTAGTCCACAGTTCGAGACGCGGAGATTTTCGTCAACTCGTTTATACTCTAGTTCGCACTCTGGGAACTTAGAGTAATCTGGTTCGCTTTTGGGATTTAGGGATTTTTCTGAAGTCGTCTATAATCTAGTCCATGCTCTAGGGACTGAGAGTATTGTAGTCCGCACTCTGGGGACGTAGAGGTTTTTGAGTCATTTATACTCTAGTCCGCACTCAGGGACTTAGAGTACTTTAGTCCGCATTCTGTCTCCCATTCCAGAGGGTGAGACCCCCCGGATGGCTGAGAGTTTGCTTGAACCTGGTAGATAATCCTTCTCTTTAAGATTTTGAAAGTTGTTATTCTTTATGCAGGACTATTGCATTCTAATGCTTATTTTCCACGATTTTGTGCAGGCCGTTCTGACCCCGAGCCCACTTCGAGGAGCGATGTTGCCAAGGAAGTGGGGGAGAAACAAGTGAATCCACTAACGCAGGGGAGGCTCTTGGTCCAGACGCTCAGGTGATCGGAGCGCTTGATGAAGACAAGTCTGAAACCTCCTCTCCTACCGACGGGGGTTATGAAGTAGAAAATACAGGCGCCTCTGAGCACACATCTGAATTGAGCATGGAGGAGTGGCTCGAGAAAGAGAAGGAGGATACGGTCAAGGTCATAGTAGAGTCTCGAGTTGTGGACTTGGATGATCCTTTGAACAAGCCGTTGAAGGTCATCCTTCTTGGCGGGTCCAAGCCCATGGAAGGCACCCGTACTCCTTCAGTTGCTACCCCTCTATCAAAAAAGAGTACCAAGGGTAAATGCTCTGGAGAGGAGCCGTCTGGAAAGAAGTTGAAGAAGCACAAGAAGTGATTACTATCCTCGTTCAACGAGAGTTAGTTTAAGTCATGTAATTATTTTCATCTATTTCCTTAGTCCTTGTAAATAGAATGTTGACTCCGAACTTTGGAGGGGTTGTAATAGAAACTCATTTCTGAATAAGGTTTAGTTCCTTTTTCTGTCTTACAAAAGAATCTTATTGTTCAGTTTTCTTTGTGATTGTGATTTTAATCCAAGCAGTTGTAAGTAACATAGACTTCTCAGTCCATCTTCATATAACTCGGAAACTCCTCGGGAGTCGTTGAACTTCCATTCTGTGCTTTGAGCACTTAGAATACTTTCTAGCCCGTATGTCAGGGATTTGACAAATTCAAGTCATCTATGTCATAGTTCATATTCAGGGAACTTGGAGATCCAATTCGCTTATATTCGAGTCCGCACTCTGTGGAGTTAGAGTACTCCAGTCCGCACTCTGGGGACTTGGAGGTTTAAGTCATTTATACTCTAGTCTGCGCTCTGGGGACTTAGAGTACTCTAGTCCGCGCTCTGGGGACTTGGAGGTTTAAATCATTTATACTCTAGTCCGCGCTTTGGGGACTCAGAGTACTCCAGTCCGTGCTCTGGAGACTTGGAGGTTTAAGTCATTTATACTCTAGTCCGCGCTCTGGGGACTTAGAGTACTCCAATCCGTGCTCTGGAGACTTGGAGGTTTAAGTCGTTTATACTCTAGTCCGCGCTCTGGGGACTTAGAGTACTCCAGTCCGCACTCTGGGGACTTGGAGGTTTTAGTCATTTATACTCTAGTCCGCGCTATAGGGACTTAGAGTACTCCAGTCCGCACTCTGGGGACTTGGAGGTTTTAGTCATTTATACTCTAGTCCGTGCTCTGGGGACTTAGAGTACTCCAGTCCGCACTCTGGGGACTTGGAGGTTTAAGTCGTTTATACTCTAGTCCGCGCTCTGGGGACTTAGAGTACTCCAGTCCACACTCTGGGGACTTGGAGGTTTAAGTCGTTTATACTCTAGTCCGCGCTCTAGGAACTTAGAGTACTCCAGTCCACACTCTTGGGACTTGGAGGTTTAAGTCGTTTATACTCTAGTCCGCGCTCTGGGAACTTAGAGTACTCCAGTCCGTACTCTGGGAACTTGGAGGTTTAAGTCATTTATACTCTAGTCCGCGCTCTGGGGACTTGGAGGTTTAAGTCGTTTATACTCTAGTCCGCGCTCTGGGGACTTAGAGTACTCCAGTCCGTTCTCTGGGAACTTGGAGGTTTAAGTCATTTATACTCTAGTCCGCGCTCTAGGGACTTAGAGTACTCCAGTCCGCACTCTGGGGACTTGGAGGTTTAAGTCGTTTATACTCTAGCCCGCGCCTTGGGAACTTAGAGTTTTAAGTCATTTATACTCTAGTCCGCGCTCTGGGGACTTAGAGTACTCCAGTCCGCAATCTGGGGACTTGGAGGTTTAAGTCGTTTATACTCTAGTCCACGCTCTAGGGACTTAGAGTACTCCAGTCCGCGCTCTGGGGACTTGGAGATTTGAGTCATTTATACTCGAGTCTGCGCTCTGGGGACTTAGAGTGCTCTAGTCCACACTCTGGGGACTTGGAGGTTGTTATTGAGAGTAGTCGTATTTCCACCCTTTAATTTATATTTCATCTACCGTATCGAGGCTAATGTTGTCGGAAGAACAATCGACCCATGTTCGCTCATGGAATGGGATTCTGCCCCCAGCATCAAGGATGAAACTTTGAAAATGGATGGTCAATTCTCGTCCGCTTGTTGATTATAGCTCTTCCAATCAAGTCAAGGAAGGAGGTATATGACAGATGGTTGGATCACATCCATGCTGGGGTTGGATAATCAAGTCCCGCACAATTTGCTTCGTATCTCTTTCCAGAAAACGAGGATGATGGATTACTGGGTAGACAAAGTAAGTTGCATATGTTTCACGGTGTAGTCACGTCCATGTATTGAGTGCGATGGTTAGCGAGTAGGTAGTCTACCATAGCTACTTCAAGTTGGGCTTTCGAACAACCTTTCATGTTCAGGGTAGGATTTGATGTGTAGATGATCAAATTACGTCCACTTTAGATGGATCCCGACGTCACTAAGCTTCATGAGGGGTATCTGTATTTTTTCGAACTTTGTTCTATGACTCGATTGGATTGGATGATCGGTTTTGTTGGCTTTGTATTGGGCTCTAACCGTGATGAGCTTTTCAATCTCTACTCCTTGGCCCCAAATCAAAGGCACATGGTTGATGATGAGCGAACGAATCATGCTCGTCTTGATGAAACTCCACAAATCCGATTAAGGTCTGCGTGGATTGGTTGGAAGCCAACTTTGAGTACTTGGTCACCTGCATCATTTTGGAAGAAGTTTAGTTTAAGTCTGTCGCAATCTAAAGCACATTTCAAATTGAAATAGAAAATAATCCAAAGAAGTTTGGGATAAATCTCACTGATAAGTGGAGCAGCATCGTGTGCTTGCTGTTCAACTCTGCCCCTAGCCCCTTCTAGCGGGATGCCAACTGCCAACGGTTCAATTATTAATTATAGTTCTTTATTGATGGGCATCCGCAGTTCCTGGCTCGCCCTTCTATGAGTCTTGCATGTACTACTGAAGCTTTCTTTTCCAAAAAAGCTTTTCGATCACACCTCGAAGGTGTTTGTAATCGCCAGTGTCAGGATCAGTGTGCATCTTGGAATATATTACATTCCTCCAATTTTCTCTGGACTTCGATGGGCTCTCTCAAGGTTGGTTTCCAGTACCAATTTGAGTCGTGAGCTTTCAAGTAGAGGCTATCGATTGAATCTATCAAAGAGCATATGAGTCGAATTTTGAGATCTTGTTTTGTCTACTAGAATCAATGTCCTTAGCCGACATGCCTGCATTGTTAGTTTTCTTAGTATGCTCTACTCCTCCTCACTTTAGTTCTGATTCATTTTGTAAAAGAAATGATCCATAGTCGTAGGAGGCTCTTTAGCTAACTAGCTGCCAAAATATATCTAGAGGTCGACTTTCCTCAAATGCGATTAGTATGATACCCTTGTTAGTATTTGGAATAAATTGCTTAGAGCCAAACATTGGTTTGCTTGGAGTCACTAAATTCGAAGTGCTGGGTCAGTGAAGAATGGTGCTTGGAGTCATCTTGGCGTTTGCTAGAGTCACATCATCTATGTTCTCCAACCTTTGGGAGTACCATTTGAATAGCGGTTGCTTGTCCGTTCCCTTGATGTCGTTCATAAGCTGCCGCTAGATCCTCTATGCCCTGGTCGATCATGGGATGTCAGGGAAGTGGATAGAATGTTCCTTTATTAAGTTGAGTTTTGAATTCACTATCCCGAGGCACTGCGCTGCGGCTAGGGTTCGGGGGGTTTTCCCCCCGAAATTTTTTTTAGCCTCATTTTCGAAAATTTGGGTCGTACCCGAAAAAGTTTTTTTAGTAAATAGGGGTCGTATAAGAGACCGGTGTAACTTAAGTTTCGATCAGCGTTGACGGCCGTTCGGCATGACAAAGTTGCTCGGCATACAAGATTGTTCGGCATTCAGAAACGCCCGACACTCAGGAGCGTTCGACATTAGAGAGCGCTCGGCATTCAAGAGCGTTCGGCATTAGAGAGCGCTCGGCATTCAGGAACGTTCAGCATCTGAGAGTGTTCGGCATTCAGGAATGTTCGGCATCCGAAAGCGTTCGGCATCCAAACTTGTTCGGCATTCCACACTGTTCGGCATTCACACCATTCGGCATTCCACACCATTCGGCATCCACACTGTTCGGCATCTACACTGTTCGGCATTCACACTATTCGGCATTCCACACCATTCGGTATCCACACTGTTCGGCATCCACACTGTTCGGCATCCACACTGTTCGACATTCCACACTATTCGGCATCCACACTGTTCGGCGTTCCATACGTGTTCGGCATTCTGATGTCACTCGGCCTGGAGGTATGGATCGGCATAGAGGTATGGATCGGCTTGGAGGTATGGATCGGCCTGGAGGTATGGATCGGCATTCGGATGTCGCTCGGCCTGGAGGTATGGATCGGCCTGGAGGTATGGATCGGCATAGAGGTATGGGTCGGCCTGGAGGTATGGCTCGGCATAGAGGTATGGGTCGGCCTGGAGGTATGGATCGTCATTCGGATGTCGCTCGGCCTGGAGGTATGGATCGGCCTGGATACCGCTCGGCATAGGCATTTTCTGGAGCGGTCGGCATACGCCTTTTCTGGAGCGGTCGGCATACGCCTTTTCTGGGGCGATCGGCTGAATTGCCTTTAGAGGAGGGTCGGCCTTCATTCAACTTGAGTGCAAACTTCAACGTCCAATCCCCAGATCTTGCGTACATCAGTGAATCCAATCTACGGCTATCAGCTTCCTTTAGATTTCTTTCAAATCTGAGTAGAATAGGAAGTTTTCTAGTAAACAACTGGATCTATCTCGCGAATATGGAAATCCACTAGTAGACGATGAGATCCAATCAAGCTGAGAATTCAATTCTCAGTGAAAGCACCAAAGTGTTAGCACCAAAATTGGTCACTAACCTCGTTGAGAAAGATTATGTAGAGAGATTAATGAAGAAGATAAATTAGAACTGAAAAATAGTGTAATTCAATGCCAAAAGAACAACAAAAACGAGAACACCAGATTTATAGTGGTTCGGCGTAACTGCCTACGTCCACTTTGAGTTTTGATCTTTATGGCTTTCACAAGTAGTTGAATATAGATACAATCTATATATTAATGACTTGAATACAAGTTTGAACTGAATAGAGTGAGTCTTGAAAGCGGCAGAGTCTCCCCAGTGTTCTCCAAAAAAGGTCCCTTTCATTGTGCTACTGCCCTCCTATTTATAGACGAGATGGGTTGGACTTCCCTCATGGGCTTAGGAACAAGGTGCCTCTGCCTATAGTAGGTGAATTTGCACACCAGGCCAGGCAGGCCGAATGCTCTTGCTTTGTTGTGGGCCTGTCAACTTGCTACCACCTCCAGTCTCTTCTTGATCAGAATCTTGTCTAGTGCTAATGATAATTTCTTCAATTATCGTTTTGTAACCGAGCCAAGATGCCGGTTAACAGTAAATAAATTTGGAGCAAATAAAACCAATCACAGAATCACAGACACAGAATATCAGAATAACTCGTAGCGGAAAATAAAATAAATAGTGGTTCATGAAGCCACTGCAATACATAGTCTCAAAAACAGATACAAAATACATAGTCTGAAAAACAGATACAACAGAAGTCTGAATACATAAGTTCACAATACATAAGCCAAGCTGAATGAAATAACTGAAATGGAAAAACAACTAGATAGACTGATAAGCTCCAGAATTCTCTAGCTCCAGAAGGTGAATCCAAAGCTGTAATACTCAGGCTGACCCGAGCGTAAAGAAAAACACAAACACTCGAGTCAGGACATACATACTTATACAATGTAAAGCAACTCAAGTGAACTGTAATAGAATTGCACAAGTAACTTAAAGAATGCTTGGGATCGCCCATTCTTTAAGGATCCGTTAAACTATCTACTATGTAGTAATATACGCTATTATAATAATGTCTAAAGTAACATAAGCTTACTTTTAAATAGCATTAAGGCTTTAAATTTTCCACCTTAACATATAATAGTCCCAGTAGTCTATCCAGTATCAGCGTACCCCTAGATCGGGAGCTACCCTCAATACTCCACAGGCTACGGCACAAAACCAAACTCGTAGTAAAGCTCGCTAGGGTAGGTGACACGGCAGAACGAGGCAATGCTAGGGTAGATATACCAATTACGCATCCGGGCTGGTGGAAACGCATAGCAGCCACTACCGCCCACCTCGAGCCACCCTCCCAAAAATCAAAGGGTGCACCCAGTCAATCAAAAAGTAATAGAATGGCATCGAAGAAGTGTGTCCGATCAAAGGTGCTACCTCATTGGCCCGAGAATCGCTCCTGTTTTCGCCACCTTATGCCAACTCACGAGAGTCGGGTCCACGTATATACCTCAATAGGATCGTCGCCACCATCCTACTTCATTCTGGAATCTCCACCGCGCACACAGTTATTAAAGTAATTTTCGGTATCGACAAAGAGTATGTCCATATCCGATCCCGGTCTCTTTAACAACCAATCGTTATTATAACCCGTGGTTATAAATTTCAAAATGGTTTATATTCCAAAAATCAAAATATCATTTCCATTTCAAAACCCAAATCAAAACGATATCATTTCTATTTCAAAAAATATATATATTCATTTGAATCATTTAAATATGAAGTCATTATACATTTAAATCAAATATTAAATTTCCAGAATTATAGCATTTTCTGAGTTCATTCATCTAATTACACAATTTCAAACTATTGTATTTTCAGAACAGCAGCACTTATAAAGTGTTACGGTAGATATAGTAATACTTCAAAACATTGTTAAATTTCAGAAACAGCAGCACTTACAAAGTGCTACAGTAGGTATATTAGTTTCAAACCAGTTCAGTTCAGCAACAACAACACTTACCAAGTGCTACTGTAGCCCATTTAGTTATTTCAGGATATAGTTTACTTTCAACAACCACAGCACTTACCAAGTGCTGCAGTAGCTTTATTACTTCAGATTTTAGTTAGCTTCAGCAACAACAACAGCACTTACAAAGTGCTGTAGTAGCCCTTTATTTATTTCAGAACTTAGTTATATTTCAGAAACTATGGCACTTTAGCAAATGCTTTCTTAATACTACAGCACTTCTGAAGCACTACCAATATTAATTCCAGATTTAATATAAAATTTCAGAAACATTAAAACTTCAATTTTTAGCCATTTTAATTTATAAAATCATATTTTTTGCTTCAAAAATGTTCATTTGGATATCATTTAACTTATGATTTTATAAAAAAAAATTCATTAATAATTATCCAATTTTTAAACAACAATTTACTTATTAAGCCAAAGTGCACTATTTTCTTAACTTTTGTATTTTAACAATTAACTTAATACTTTACTTTAAAATACCATTTCATATAATAAAACTAATTTTCCATTTTATTTACTTAACTTAAAATTTTCCTTTTTAAAAGCCAAATTTCCCAAATTATCAAGTTAAGTCATATTTTCAAAATACCTATTCCCTTATTTACTTATAAAGTTAACTTATAGAAAATCACTAAAACTTTATTTAAATCATTTAAATCCAAATTTAAGTTAAAATATCATAATTTTTACATTTGAACATACTTAATAATTTTCAAAAAATATGTAAAATAGCCACGGGTCTGTATAATATTTACTAACCAAGGTCAAGTGATATGGATAATATATCACTTCAATCCGTAATTTAAAAAAGAAAAATCCGGGTTCTATCATTTCAAACCCGCAATCCCAAGTCAATTAAAAATGAATAAAAATTGCTTGAGCCTGTCATTTCAGCTCATAACAGTTTTTCCTTATTCTAATGTCTGTTCGGGTATGTATCATTTCAACCCATAGTGATTCTATTCTACAGGGAACTTGCAGTGTAAGGAACAGAAAATAAAATAAACAGTATAGCATATAATATCAGATCAGGAGATGTAACAGGTATAAAATCAGGTTATAATTCATATAATCATATCACAGCCATATATGAACATAGTATATCAATTATTACACATTCACTTGTCATCGTTTCACCATTTATATAAGTACGAATGTCAAGAGTGATAAACTCACCTTTTTGAAGCTAGAGATCAATTAAAAACAAAAATATCCACACACCGCAAAGCACGAGAAGGCACGATAAGATTTGAGAAGAAGTAACAACCAAATTCAAATCTTGTAATCAAATAAATAAAAAAATATAAGTATGGCTTAACAAAACAAGATATGAATTCAACAATGAAAGACATGATAGATTTGAAACAAATATGGGTTTTAACCACAAGTGGGCTTGGCCACCTCACTTGTAGGCCCGGCCACTTCACCATATCACTCAACCAACACCACAATTGACTCGGCTATAACCAGATCAAGGCCCTTAATTCTCGGCAAGGCAATGGGAAATTGAAGAGATAAGGGTTGTGAATGCAAAAGGCAAGGTAGTGAATGGTCATAGGTTTCTATGGTTCGGCCCTAGGCATAAAGTGGCTCGGCCTGGGTACTAGGGCTTGGTCCAGTCAGATCATCATCACCAGGTGGTGCTGCCAAGGTCAGTGGTGGTGTCATGGGCTGGAGGATATGGCCGTGGGTGGTGGTGGCCGAGGCTACAATTGATGGTGGGTGATATATAGGAGATTGGCTAGATTATGTTGTGGAGTTTGTGGTGGTGATCTAGGCAAGGAGTCACGGCCAGGTCTGGTCAAATCATGGTGAGGCCATACAGGTGGTGGTGGAGGAGTTGCTGGCCGGTCATGGAGGTGGATAGGCCGAGCCTTTTGATGGAGAAGACAAAAGAAATAAAGGAAAAATGAAAGAAGAAAAAAAAACAGGAAAACAATAGGAAGAGAAGCCATTACTGATAGGAAAATTTCTCACGTGAAGATGCAGATGAAACGAGATGTGGGAAAGTTTTTGTACGTGGATAAGTAATTACTAGAGGAGTTTTTTTACACGGCTAATCAAGTGGAAAGAAAACGATAAGCAATTAAATGTTTTAAACGGCTAGAGATTTGAAGGGATTTGTTACCTATTTAATAAAAAGAAACAAATGGAAAATGAGGTGAGATACTCTTCTTTTTCACGTGAATTGATAGGTTATGAACGGCTACAATTTAGGAATGGCTATGGTAGGAATTTAAAGAGGACAAGCAAATAAAGGCAAGAAATAAACCATATGTAACCTATGCCAAATTAAATCAAAGTAACATACGTCTAATATATTTGTTTCCTAGCCATTAATTACAAGATATATATACAAAGAAACATTCAATAAATAAAAATAAAGTTTATACAAACACAATAGAAAAATAAAATAAGGAGATGGATATAGAAACATTTAAAATAAAATGCAGAAATTAATTGCTTTTAAAACGCTGTATGTTATCCAATTTACAAAGTATAAATCAGAATTTAATGAAACGAAAAGCATAACGGATATTAGAATTATATACAGCTTCAAATAAAAGATTAGAATTATAAAAATTTAAATTTCAAAATTTTCAAATAAAAGTCGAAGTTTGACAAAAATATAAATTTTCATAAATTGTTTATTTTAATTATACTTGGAAATACAAATGGAAACAAAAATCCAAATACATTGGAAAAATTCCAACTTTCAATTTAAAATGATTTAAAAATCAAAGTTTCCAAATAAAATAAATTTAAAATATTTACAAAATTTTTGGGTTGTTACACTAATGCCATTTGGTTTAAAGAATGCTGGGGCATCATACCTAAGATTAGTGACTACCATGTTCAAACGCCAAATCGGGAAGACTATGGAAGTTTACGTGGATGACATGTTGGTAAAATCGCGAGTAGTTGCCAATTATCTAGAAAACCTCGCCGAAATGTTCGAAATATTCTAAAAGTATGGAATGAAACTTAACCCACTCAAATGTCACTTCGGAGTAGCCATTGGGAAATTCTTAGGGTTCATAGCAAGTGCAAGAGGCACTGAACCAAATCCTGAACAAATAACGGCACTATGAGAAGTCCAAGCTCCGAATAATAAGAAGGAACTGCAAAGCCTAAATGGAAAGGTCGCAGCACTAAGTCGATTTATCTCGAAAGCTACCGAAAAGTGTATACCATTCTTTGATGCATTGAAGAAAGAAAAGAAAAACTTTAAATAGAGTTAAGCATGTCAAAAAGCATTCGAAGAATTGCTGCTGCACATGGAAGCTCCGCCATCCTATCAAAGGCTGTGGATAGAGAAGACCTATTCGTTTAATTAGCAATCTCGCACCATGCATTGAGTACCACCCTTGTGCATGAAGAAGCGAAAATCCAGCGACCCGTGTATTACATTAGCAAGCGGTTTACCGGAGCCGAGAAAAATTGCCCGAAGCTGGAAAAGCTAGCTATTGCCTCTTGTCGCGTCTAGGAAGTTACGATCATACTTTCAGGCACATCTAGTCGAAGTATTAACCGACCAGCCCCTGAAGCAAGTGTTGTATCGACTTGAAACTTCCAAATGACTTCTCAAGTGGAACATAGAACTGAGTTAATATGATATCACATACCATCTAAGGAAGGCCATCAACGGGCAAGCGCTAGCAGATTTCATCATCGAATTTAGTATAAGGGATGACGAAGAAGAAATACCGCTAAAAGCGAAAACACAATGGAGACTCTTTGTTGATGGCGCATCCAATAATATCTGTTCGGGGGCAGGAGTAGTGCTTGAAACCCCCGAAGGATGATCCATTTGCTATGCTTTACGCTTGGAATTCCCTATGATAAATAACGAAGCAGAATACGAGGCATTGATATTAGGACTAAAAGTTGTGAAAGAGCTCAAAATAAAATCCGTTCACATCTATAGCGACTCCCAGCTAGTCGTCTGCCAAGTAAAAGGGGAATACTAGGCACAAGGGGAAAACCTTGCCCTGTATCTATCTAAAGTACAAGGGTTCATAAGCGACATAAAAGATTACACCATAACCCACATTCCACTGGAGCAAAACAGCAAGGCGGACTATTTGGCCAAACTAGCAAGCTCCGGAGAAGTTCAATCATTAGGGCTAGTCTCAGTTGAAACTCTAACCACCCCGAGCATAGTGGAAATGGATGTCGACTAGATCCTCGAGATCACCATTGAACCAGAGACGTGGACGACGCCAATAAAGGACTATTTACTTGTAGGGACCCTTCCGACTGACCAGAATCAACGGAAAAAACTTCTCTGAAAGGCACCACGTTGCATGATACAAGATGGAATACTCTATCCAAGGGGATTCTCAACCCCCCCTTCTTAGATGTATGTCCTACGATGAAGCCCGACGAATCCTAAAGGAAGTGCATAAAGGCGAATGCAGAGATACTACAACAAACTGGACCTTTACTAGCGTTCAAAAAATGCAATAAAAGGATTTAATAGCATTTTTAACTACGTCGTATAACGACATGCCATCATAGGTATGGAACCTACCATTGCAAAAGTGAAAACGCTATAAAAAGTATGTTTTTAATAGCATTTTGATGATGTCATTAATACTATTTATAGCGTTATGTTAATGAGCTGAAACACTTTTCGTAGCATTCCACCTCTGTTGCCAAATGGGTTTAACAGCGGTTATGCTTTGCTATGATAACTTTTTATAGCGTTTAATCCTACGCTGTGAATTTCTTTACAGCGTTTTTAAAACGCTGTTGTTTAGTGAATCTGCATTTTCCTCGGTAGGTTCCATTTCTTTACACATTGATGACAATTTATATACTAAATATATAACTCAATCAAGATCAACACATTATACATTATTCACACATTCCGTTATATTAATCACACATCTCATAATCAATATGTAACATTACATAATCAATTTACACAATATTCTTACATCAAAACATATATAACACGTCCATAATATTTCATAAACAATGTAGAACAAGTAGTAGCTAGTAACCAAAACTAGTAGTACATACAAACATACAGACCAAAATGTAGTTTTGACATCCAAAATAACTTTGAATCGATAACTTATTACGGCATGTTACTACTTTTTTGCATCAGTGATATCTATCTACCTGTAAAATAAGTTCAAATAAATCATAAATACAGTAAATACAAATTTGAAAGGCTAGAACCTTGATCATAGTAAAGGTTCAATCAATTCTAGTACAGGTCACATCATTTAGGTGATAACTTTGATTTCCAACAAAATAATTCAAATAATACAACCTAGTACAGGCATTGTCCTTGACTACCATTTAAACCAGCAATGGCACAACAAACTTACTTTAACTTTTCAATTTTATTAAAAATGGTTGAAGATAATTGCACTCCTAGAGGAGACAATGAAGTTACTTGAACTCTTCAGTTTTATTAAAAATGGATGTAATTGATTGCATTACTAAGGGAGAACAAGAACAAGGATGACTAATAGTGCGACATCGCTTAAAGGAGATACCTGAAGCTTTAATTGAATTAAAATAGGTAGTGATTATTTGAGAGCATTAATGGACATTTAATTTAGGGATTTATGATATAAGGAGCCAATTTGAAGAATTGGTAGAATGTCAAAAAATAAAAGATGCACGGTCAAATCAAGTGGCAATAAGGGCATTACCAACATCGGCTCAGTCTAAAGTAATAGCCTAACCAACCACATAGTCAATTTTTATAAACTTGATAAATTATTTAATAACTAAGTTAATTTATTCAAATTTTTATAAAACATAATTAATTTTTATAACTTATTTAATTTTTATAAAACCCACTTAAATTTTACAAACTTTGTTAAATTAGTCCAACGTTTATAGAACTTCTTGGTTAACAAAATTAGTTAAATTTGATTAACCGAGTTATTTTTATAAAATTATTTAATTTTGAAAAACTTAATTAATCTTTATAAACTTAATTAATTTTTAAAAAACTTTATTAATTTTTATAAACTTAGTTATTTTGTAAAAAATTTAATTTTTGTAAAATATAGTTAACTTTTCTAAAAATTAGTTAATTTTTATAAATTAGGTTATTTTTTGTAAATTTAATTAAATTTTATAAAACTTAGTTAACTTCAATAAATTTATAAAAAACAGATAATTTTTATAAAATTTTATTAATATTTGGAAAATTGTTTAATTACTTTGAATCTTGGTTAACTTAGTTATATTTTTAATTTTTATGATTTTATTCAAGTTAAATAAAACTAGGTTAATTTTTAGAGAATTATTTAAATTTTATAAAACTTGGTAAACTTAGTTAATTTTTATAAACTTAGTTAAATTTTATAAAAATTAGTTAGTTTTTACAAACATTTAGTCGACTTGGTTAAATTTTTATAAAAACTTAATCATGTTTTATAAACTTAGCTATTTCTTTATAAAATTAGTTAACTTTTTGTTTAATTTTTATAAAACTTGCTTAAATTAGTTCTTTTTTGTAAAAATTAGTTAATTTTTATGAAGTCAGTTAATTTTAATAAAAATTCAACTTAGTTGAATTTCTACAAAACTTAATTAAGAAAATAAACCTGGCTAATTTTAGAATCTTAGTTAAATATTTATGAAAATAAATTCTTTAGTAACTTAGTTAATTTAGTTAAACTTTTACAAAAAATAGCTAAAGCTTATTTTAATTTTTATAAAACTCGGTTAAATTGTACAAACTTGGTTAATTTAGTCAAATGTTTATAAAAGTTGGTTACCTTTTGTAAAAATTTGTTAAATTTTATTAACTTGGTTATTTTTATAAACTTAGTAATTTTAAAGCTTATTAATTTTTATAAACTTATTTTTATAAACTTATTTAATTTTTATAAAATGCAGTTAACGTTTATAAAAATTAGTTGATTTTTATAATTTAGATTAGTTTTTATAAATTTGGTTAATTTCTATAGAACTTAGTTAACTTTATTTTTACCAAACACAATGTCTTTACTCCAAACTATGACCATGTCTAATCTTAAAGTAAGTTGAATATGCTTGTGTACTTTTAATTCTTATTCATCAACGTGAACATTTATTTGGGTATGTACCGTGTTAAGCATAATTTCAAGAATTGTTTCCTTTTATCCTTCTTATTTTTTGTTCACTCTACCTCTTCTACAGCTAATAAATTTGAACATGTAATTCTATTCTGTTATTTCAAACTACATTTGTTGACAGTGTATTATGTATCGAAATTTAATTATATTGGTTTTATCGCACAGCTGCACATAACATTCAATAAATTAACTCCACTTACTGCCAATGACCTACATGCATAATGATTTTAACAATATTTGCAGCATAAAGAATTCACAAGCTATTATACCCTTGAAAAACAACCTAATACTCAAATCGTTGCTTATTTACACAGTTTTGTAAATTTAACAACCTATATGTCAAATTATTGTAATGTGAAATCCAAAAGAAGTAAAAAAAACTCACTTATGCATGTGTTGTGCTCTCTCATGTGCAATAGATCACTTGAACAGCTGCACTCAAAACTTCCCCAATTGTTTCCACACCTACAACCTGAGCATTTACAAATCATGGATAAAAAGCAATAAATCTAAAAAAGGAACACTTAATGATCTCTAAAGAAGAAAATTTTACCAAACGGTTCTATTTGAAATGGGTGTTTCAAATGTTATCACTATACTAAGTAAACTAAATAACAATTTTGTTGCAGGCTTAAATGTAATATTAGAAAACAATATACAATTAAAATGACAAATCGAATAATATCAGTATATATTTATGTCTTTGATCCATATGTAGGACCCATCGAATCAAATTCCATGATAATAATATAAAATTCAATGGTTGAGAGTGAACACATAAGGACAAACATTTTGGGTATAGACGATTTGAACTCACACTACCAACTCTATTATAGACCCTCCCACAGTATCAAATGGTATGCATTTATCTTCCAATATGAGAGAGGATTTGAGCTACATCGCTCTGCTTAATGCAAACCTATCCATTATTAAAATTCCAACTGAAACATGTAACAACTTTGCACTACTCTATGACAACGCTGACAACTATTCTGACATTTCTGCAGATGAATCGTCCCACACAAATGAACAATTTGATTATTTTCTCTCTATTTAAAATGTTTATGCCTCTAATGTACTTTCTACTGAAACTACCAATAAAATACAATTATATCCTTTACATACACACAACCCATCCACCCAAACCAATCTACATCTCCCTATCGATGCAAAATACTCCCTCAATACTGAACCTACTTTACTCAACATGACTAACTCTTCCCAAGGCAGTGCAAATGGTCTAATCCAATGCCAGACAACATTGTCTATATCAGTGACATGCATATTGATACCATGCTAACAACAAAACTTACTGATTCTCCCACTGACATTAACTTCACTTGACACCCCTAACCACCTTAATTAAAACTCACTTCCTACTGCAATATCTCCTTCCTCAAACAGCTCCTCCCCACCATTGCACCAAACCATTCTCACCCATCCAATAGAAATCCTAATACCTATCCTCCTGACACTACACTTTTTTTTCCTACCGCACATTCCAACTCTAAGAAAGCTACCAGTAGGGAGAAACCAAAGAGTAGCAAAGAACATGATGAAAAAATTCTAAATGAAGGTCTGGATGACAATGCATCTTACAGTGTAAATGGAGGATCATGAAGATTGCTCTCGGCTTCATCAATCATAAGTTGATGAGAACCCATAACAAGCACTTTTCTTATTTTTTCAATATCTTTAACCCTAGTAATCTTCACAATCTCGCCATCGCCAATTGAAACCTCTTTCATATAGTTCGCATAACCCAGCTTCTTCTCCATAAAATGCTCAATATTAGCTATCGACAAAGAGTTAAGTGTTATGGTAATAAACTCAATATCCTCCCTCTTTACATTCTCTAACATAATCTTTTGCTTAGCAAGATAATGTAGAGATAAATTTGTGACTGCATCCCTATGAATACTCTTTTGAATAAGAAGCACATTACACCCAGTAGACTTAGTATTCTAGCATACTAACAATATACAACCAATCCAAGTATAATTTTTCCAACCCTTATACTAATCATAAAGGATAAAAATACAAAAACTGAATACCAAAACTAGAAAACATGAACACTAAGACGGGACTGGCCGACATATATGAAAATGCATATCAAATTAGCATATACCTTTATATAATATGACAATGTCCCTTATGATTTACCTTTTAGCCAACCCGTCTACAAAATAAGTGTACGCCATAAATGACCTTCTGCAACATTTTTGCAAGGTGTTGCCAGCTAAAATGTTGCGATAGCTATAGAATTTTGGTCCTACTGCAACGTTGTATTTTTGGTGTTACCTTAGCCATAGAAATGTGTTGCTCTAGCTAAACAAGTGTAACACGATGCAACATTTTTATATAGTGTTGCCATAGATGTTTTCAGATTAAAAAATTAAAAAAAAAATTACACCCCAGCAATCCACACCACCATTTAAAACAAAATCTCAACCGTCGATTCACACCATCGATCCACACCATACCAATTTCTATTTCCCGCTTTACTTTTCACTCATCCGCTTTCGTTTCTCACCCCCAATTTTCCAATCCCTAATTTTTATTCCGCTCCTCCTTGTTTCTTCGATCTGGAGAATAACTGGCTTTGCTTTTATCCCTTGTCGGCCATATCAATTTCCGTTATTTTCTTTCGCCTCGCGTTAGTTTTCCTCACTACTTCCAGATTTGCGATTTTGTTTAGGTTTATGGCGATTCTGGTGATTCGAGGTAAGGTTGTGGGATTGCGATGGTTCAGGGAGTTGCTGATTTGGTCGCAATTTCGTGGTTGGGGCCTGATGTCAGAGTGGCAGGGGGTAGTCGAATTGGTTTCGGTGAAAACTAGGGCACGCGATTCTAATTGCTTTGATGCTCTGATTAATCGAATCTAGTGTGAGAAACGTTCCTGGTAGCTTGCTCCTTCGTTCTCCTTGATTGATTGCTCGAATTGCTTTGACTTCGTCATCGGGTGCGATGTGATATTATTTGGTATGTTTTCTGCCTTCTGGTTTACTTGAATATTCTTGATTTTGGTTACACTCGCACGCTTTTGCCGATGATGAATTGGGATTTATTTATAGGCTTTATTTCCTATAATCTCGAGTTTAATCTTTCTGTTGGACTTTGAGAAATCTGGTATGTTGGATTGCAATGATGAATACAAACATATGTGTGTTGAGCTTTGTTGGTTTTGCTTGGTCTGGACTGAACTGGTACCATGCTAACCTTGTTCTTTAACATGAACTGATGCTCCAAGTCCTCTGTATATCATGTTACTACCTAGGTTTCTCTTGTACATGCCTGATGCATTCACTGTTTTTGCTTGATGGGCTGCCTATGTGTACTGCTGTGTTTCTTGCAATGGCTTGTCTATATTTTGCTGAACCTGGTTCTTGTTTGTTTTGTTGGTTGCTTGGCCTTGAGTTGAATCCAGTCGATGACTCGGGTTTGACCTTGTGCCGTGTCCGTTTTTTTGGCTTGTCTACATATCTGGCTGCACTTGAGTATGAACTTGCACTTGAGTAGTTGCACTTGAGTAGTTTCTTGTACCAAGCCTTATGATGCATGTATGTTCATCCATGTACATGCATTTCTTGGTCATGTTATGTTGCTTGCTGTGTTGAGTACTACTTTGTGCACTTGGCTTCTCCTTTGTGCATTTTTGCCTGAACTGTTGCTTGCTGTCTTCCATACTGCCTTGTATCCATGTGTTGCATTCATGTTTGGCTTATGCACTTATGAAAAGAAACAACCCAAATACCTGAGGCAAATAATATAACAAAAACATTTTCATTTTCTGTTCGAGTTAAATATTATTTTCCAGATTACTGCTTTTGAATTATATGTGACAGGTATTGAAGACTGGACAGCTGGATATAAGCTTGAAGACAGAGTCAAATTAAATGTGCATGAGCTTGAAGACAGGTTTCAAAGAAGGTCGATCCCCACCGGGACTGCGGTGCCCCGGACCCCCGCCGGCGCTGCGCCCGGACCCACTTCTCGGCTCGCCTTCGGCTCGGCACTCGGCTCGCCTTCGGCTCGGCATATATTTGTCAGTGTCGGTGTCTGTATAAATTGAAACTGCATATGTAATGAGTGAACTGAGTGATGTAGTGAGGAATATCTGTATATGTGAATATCAGTGTTATATATCATTGAATTGTAAAATAGTGGAGTCTGGAATTTGTACTATTTCAAATGTTGAAATAAAATATTTATTTAAATAAATTACTGTTTAAATATCAAATTCTGTGCAATAGCATTTTATTAAATAAAATATTTATTTTTATTAAAAAATCAAATATGCTCTACATTGTGGGCCCCACAAATTCAAAAAGTTCATATCTATAGCAACGTTTTGGAATGTTGCTACAGATACCTATGGGTGTTGCCATAGACCCAAATAGGGTTCTATTGCAACAATATTACTTATGTTGCCTTAGATAGTCAAAATGTTGCCTTTGAGGTCTAAGGCAACGGCAAAAATTGCATCACCCTAAAAGTGTTGCCATAGACCTATGGCAACATTTCGGGCCTGAGCCAACATTTTTTTTGTGTTGCAGTAGGCCATTTATGGCGTAGTGTGAACTGCATGCCATAAGATGGGATATGTACCATAAACTGTAAAACATTGAGAAATAAGCAAATACAAAAAGAATGGGAAACTATCCTATAATCGGAATAAATTTTATTCAGAAAAATGAAGAGCTTTACTAATGGGAGTATGATACTCTGCGGGAAAAAAGGGACAAAAGGAAGAAGTTGAAAATTGTTAGAAAAAGGAGAAATGATTAGTTATGGTTCGGCTTTTATATTATATAATATGATAAGTATGAGATGTTACTTTAATTGATAGATAGATAACTAACATTCCCTCTTGAACTAACCCTTAGAGCTTGCATATAGCATTTTTCTTCTCACTCTTACAACATTAGGAGACCATGCAATGAAGAAGATTCTTCTTCTCTGGCAGTTCTCAACGATGAAAAAAAAATCAAAGTCATAGATGACGTATCTGCATTCATTCTCTAGAAGGCTACCTGTGAAATCTTCATAGCTGGTGTTAGGTTCACCATGCTTCTCAACAACCACCTGTTTAAGCTAGTACTCGGAACATCAAATATCTTTACTAATTATAAAAATAAAAAGGTATACTACTTGGATGCTCAGATATCTACAGACCGAGTCATAATATACTTGATCACTTATATGTTAGTAACAATCCATTTTCATAGTAAAAAAAAGAAATCTGACAGAAAATAATATAAAATGATCTCACAGATAATTCACAAACAACATTCTAGTTCATAAATAATTCAGATATCTACAGATTGATTCATAATATACTTTGTTCAAATTTTGATATTTCACAGATAATTCCAGATTAATGGTATATTTTTTTCTCTCATATTAATTATGCTGCTAAATATATCGTTTACACACATAAAGAAAGGCAAATATTTCCATAGTTAACGAAGATTATAAATATAAAATGAACATTATTTTATATTAGAGGTTGAGTTTAGATCTTAATGCTCAATGATCACTGGAAATCATGCATGAAACACATATACATATGCTTACACAAACACGTATGCGCACACACACACACGCATACATCGAACACTAGCTAACATCGTTGAACATAGAATTATTTTTCTTCTATTTAAATGTATGTAATCTCAATAGAAAAAGAAAGTAATAAATATTATATGTGTTCTTAAAATCAAACTAAGGTCCTTAAGGAAAAAATTGGCTACTCTAATTTACACATATGCAACATATATAATGAAAAAGAATTAATTCCCTCTAAAGTGGAAAAGCAAGGTCAAACAGGTGAGATTCTATGCATGAAATTCTACAACAAACAAATAATTCAGATCCATTTTAAACAAAATCCAAAATAGAATAAATCTATCTATGAACAAAAAATGTAGATATTTGCATTTTAATAGATAGGAAGAAGTTATCTTAAATGAAATAAGCAATATTCAAGCATGTAAGAAAACTCAAGCATACATACGTAGAAAAAGGGTTTGAAACTCACACTAAAATCAATCAAGTTTATGAATTAGGTGGTAGGTAGGAAAATAAATAAAAATACAGATATCCATGTTAAATCACCATGCTTATTTACCATTGTTTCGGCAAAAAAATATGAATGTGCCTGGAAATGGAGATTCAGATAACTTGTTTGCTGGCACTTCAATTTTTATTCAAAACATGTTTGTAGTTGACAATCAACTCTATTGTACATACAGCAAAGTCAAAGAAGACTTTTGTTACCTATAAAAGGTGGAAATGACAAGTACATAAAGATTCCCTTGGATGTATATTATCAGCAATCATTGTGATAATGTTTAATTTTTCAGTAGCTTTACATTGTGATGATAAATGCAATATAATTTTCTAAGGAACACCCAATGAAATAAGTAGCAGTAAATTATAAGTACTAAAAGAAGTTTGTGTTAATGGTTTACACAATGAAATCAAGAGAAAAATGTCATGGATCACTTAAGCAGCAAGAATTTATGCATATCTTTAATGTGATAATCCAAAATTAGGAGCATTTTCCTGATTACACTTGGGGTGTATCACAAATATTGTTGATCAATTAGTGTGCTTGCATTATAGAAAAAATTGGAGTACAAATTATCCAGTTAATTTGACTACTACGAGTCTTGGCTAAATAAATTATAGAGTGCCTGGGTCAACAAGCTAACTCTATACAAATAATAACTTGATGTTTCTCCATAATTAATAATCCTTGCATGCAAGTGAATAAAATGCCTCGAACAACTTGAAATAAGAGTTGGCTTTGCAAGTAAAGCATTCTGATGGATGTCAGGTTAGAGTATCATAATGCAAGCGACTAAACTGCTACTGCACTTTTTTCCTTTTACATTTTTTAATTTGGCCATAATGTATGCTTTGAATGTTGAATCTTGTCACTATTAATTATCAGTGTGCATCGGTTGAACACTGCACATCAGATGTTTGTGTTTGCAGAATCTTTAATATTTCAAATTAAGCCATTGGTAGAAATATTAATTTCAAACAAACTAAAACCAATGAAACCAGTATTAATTCAAACATAAGATGTCTGTATTTGCAGAATATTACATATCCATATATATAAACAAGTTAAAATCACAAAAAAGTTGAAGGAAAATAACCAATACTAATTTCAAACAAACTAACAAAAAAAAGTCCAATTAGTAATACTTGAAAATTAGAAATTAAACGATAGTTAAATGAATCTGAATTGGGTGATGAGTCAAAATCTGGATCTTGTCGGTGAATTATCCTCGGACGCTCAAGTCTGTCGTGCGTCCCTCCGTACAGATTTAAGCACAATCGAGGACTTTAAAAGTGGAAAACGTGCAGATGCGGGAGTCGGTGAGGGTGGTACAGAGGGATTGAAGCGCAATGAAGTAAAATGGAAAAAATAGAGGATGGAGACGATAAAGACAGAGCGAACGAATAGGGAAATTGTTTTCGTGTAAAACATTGTTAGATCTGATATTATATGGTTGAATACAATCAGAAGAGACAGAGATGTACTTTAGGGTTTTCAATTTTTTCATGAAGAAGAAGAAGAATGTGTGTCTGAAGCATGGGAAATAGTTTGCGGAGATAATACTGGAAGAATGCGGCCTCTAAAATAAATTAGAAGCCCGCCAGATAAATTTTGTTACACGGTGTTTACGTTTTTTCAATTAGTTATTAGAAGACTAAAAACAGCTTTATGCCTTAAAATGCTGTTCTAATTTGCTATTGATTAGTGATTTTTTTTTGTAGTAAGACTAGACTTGGGGCATACCCTTGCGAAAAAAGTCCTTCAGTACGGATGCTTCTGGCCAACGATTAACCGCGATGCTGCAGAATACGCCAGAAGATGTGATCGCTGCTAAAGATTCAGTAAAATTAAAAGAACTCCTTTAACAGAGTTAACGCAAATGGTCAGCCCATGACCATTTGCAATATGGGAAATCAACTTGATTGGCATCTTGCCAATAGCAAAAGGAGGGGTCAAATATGCTATAGTTATCGTTGATTATTTCATGAAATAGGTCGAAGCGAAACCGTTGACTACCATAACCATAAAGAAAGTCAATAATTTTGTTACTAAAAACATTATTTGCAGGTTTGGTATGCCACAAAAAATCATCACTGACAATGGAACTCAATTCAAAAGCGCCGAGTTCAAAGACTTCTACAAATGCTTCCGAATTAAGAAGAGCTTTTCCATAGTAGCTCATCCGCAAGCAAACAGGCAAGTGGAAGCAATAAATAAGATCATCAAATCCACTATCAAAAAGCGACTAACTAAAGCAAAATGAAACTGGGTTGATGAACTTCCACTCGCACTATGGGCTTATAAAACCACCCACAAAGCGGCAACCGACCACACTCTTTGCTCTGGCATATGGCTCAGAAGCAATGATTCTTGTAGAATTAGAAGTCCCCTCGCACCAAAGGCAAAATTTTAATATAAAAAAACGAGCAGCTCTTACTTGAATCACTAGATATAATTGACGAAAGAAGGGAAGAAGCCGAGTTGAGAACCGCTGCCTACCAAAAAAGGGTCGCATGATACTTCAACTCCAAAGTTCATAATCAAACCATCGAAGTGGGAGGTCTCGTACTCAAGCGAGTCTACCCCATTCCTGGGGCCTTCGGACCGAACTGGGAAGGCCCATATGTCATCAATCAAAAGCTAAGGGATGGAACTTTCAAGCTAACAACCGTCAATGGAATCCAAATCCCCAAGGTATGGAATAGCGAATCGCTTTGTCGTTACTTCGTTTGAAAACTACCTTGTGTACTCTCTATTTTTCAACAAGTAAGCCGTCCTGGAATGCCGAGGGCATTGTAAATAGGCAAAAATATGCCCTGCTTTCCTTAATAAAAATTGATTTGCTCTTTGACCAACAAAACTATGTTCATAATAATTACCCACCTGGTCGCAGAAGCAAATCCACTCAGACTGTTGGATTGATGGAACACAATCTCCGCCTTTTGTAAACCGGTGTTGCCCCGACAATATCGAAAAAGCTCAAACATAGACTCCTCACGTTGCCCAAAGATAGGCAACACCGAGGAGTACCAAAAACCGTGCATCCCATAAGTCGTGCACTAACATTTAAAACATACCTCACGTTGCCCGAAGATAGGCAACACCGAGGAGAACGAAAAGTCGCGCATCCCATAAGTCGTGCACTAACTTTTAAAACATACACTCCTCACGTTGCCCGAAGATAGGCAACACGGAGGGTACAAAAAGCCAGGCATTTCATAAGCCGTGCATTAACTCTCGAAGCTGTGAAATCATGCTCCTAAAATGTAAACTCTTCGCATTGCCCGAAGATAGGCAACACTAAGAAGTATCAAAACCAATCTGGATCGACGGGCCATATAGATCATAAAAGTCGCATGTTCTATAAGTCGCACATACTTCCAAAAAACTGCGCATCCCATATACCGCGCGCACTTTTAAGTACCAGAATTGCCCCGACAGAACCAGGAAACTTATATGCCATAGGAATAACAAGAAATCGACCCACTCCCATTATTGGAAGCAATGGGCACGACTCCAACAAAACCGGAGTGCTACAAACTAGTGGGAAACTTTAACTATTGACACTCAATGACTAACTATACCATTTAACGTTGATAATGTGTAGCTGCTTATAGTTAACTCATACAATGTGCACATATCAAACATGCATATGTTGCATACTTACCAGAATATCGAAAAAAACTTGGACTACATGCTAAAGTTACATAACTTCTGAAAGAAGAAAAATCAAGTTGTGACTTATTCAAATTTCAAGTTTTAGTATGCAAACTACTTAAACCATAAGTTACCGGTCATTTGTCAATTGTTTGAAGTAAACATCCCTGTGAACTGGGGGGCATACACCGGTACTTAAATAAAAATACTTAAAACAATAATTTCACAAGTTCTGTTACTCCAAACAAAGAATTTTGGCAGTAATCACAGGACGTGATAAAGTGAAGTGAAAGTATATAAAGTGAATGTAAGGGCGCAGAACATAGATAAGCAAATAAGTGTAAACAAAACTAGCATAAGTGTACAGAACACATATGAACAGATAAGTGAAAGTATAGCCAAAGTATCAATAATGTATTATTTGTAACTTTCTTTTATATAAAGTCAAAACGTAGGGGTCTCACCCGCACAACGTCGGCCAACAAAAGAAAAATACAGACACCACAACAAAAACACTAAGTGTAGACTCCGCACTTGAACAAAAAAACTCAAAATGAACCAAAAGTAGAACAACTACTATCAAAATCCTTTAGCGCCTCTTTCCACCACTCCCTTTCCCGCCGTGCGTCGGAGTTTTTACTTCGCCTCGGGAGTGGTATCGCTGCTAGTAATGTTAACAGTGCTGACATCTTCTTCCTGCTCTGCGACCTTCTTAGAAGACTCGCCTTTTTCTTACGCTTCTGAGACCTCCGGGAGCTCTTCGAGGCCTTGATCGCTTCAACTTTCTCTTTCTTGATGGCCACCAGTTCTTGTTGAGTCTTATGTGGCTGCTCAGTTTGAACTTCCTGCTCTCGAAGTTTGGTCGCTATTATGCCACCTTCCAAAGATACGGAAGGGTTATCCAAGGCATGAAGTGCGGCGATCTTCTCGGATACCGGTTCCGGCTACGAGCCAGACACGGACACGATAACCGGAGCAGGCATGGAAACGAGCCCTGAAGCGGTGGAGATAACAACATGTCTAGGCACCGAAAAAATAGGGAGATCGGTAGACAAGGAGGACTGACTTATAACATAAAAATGAAAGCGTTAAACTCGTCGCACTCTTGCGACGTGAGTTGGAAGTTCTCGAACTCAAGAGAAACAAGCAGATTACCTACACCGGAAGAATGACCAAGAATGTAAACTTCATACTCACCGCCTTCACCCTCCTTCGACGGTGCTAGAATCCAAGGGGAACCCTCAAGCCTGTAATTTATTAATGGGTCACGGGGCTTCCCCGATGGTTCACCGGCACTAGAAATAAAAAGGCTCTGCAAGCGCTTCGGCTGCTGCTGTCATGGGGCCATCGGCAGCTTCTTTCTCTCTCTCGATCTGTAAGATTTCCCACCCTCGAGCAACGCCTTCTTTGACTCTTCGTTGAGGTAGGCATTATCCAACTCTCGCTCGGTATAAACATCACCACTATCATGAAAGCAGATCTAGATTTCCTTCCAAGCCACAGCGAGAGTGGGCGGGAATTTCAAGTCTAAGTAGTTGAGACTCCCCTGGTGCAGCAGGGAGTTGACATAGAAATTCAAGATGGTCTCATCCTTCTTCTCCATCTTCTTCTAGAAAGTATCTTGAAGCTCTAAATAATCTGCCATAACTGCAGCCTTCTTAACTTCAACACGATTTTTCTCGACGCTAAGCTGCGCAACTCGATCCTGGAGCATAGCAATCATCACAGCCTGGTCGGAAATTGTTTTATCATGCAACTTCACGACTTCTCCATATTCAGTGATTGTCCTATTGTGATCTTCAATGATCTTGTCATGATCAGAGACAGTCTTTTTCTGGGCTTCAATGATTGCATCGTGGGCCTCAAGTTCTGCTCTCAGTTTAACTTCTTCAGCGTGCGCTTTTTTGATTTCATCTCTAAGGACGATCTCGATTTTCACTTGTTCATCTTTTAATTCCTTCAACAAGCCGGCATTCTTTTTTCCTTTCTCAAAGCACCGCTTCTTCTTACTTTTCCAGTTGTTTAACCTTGGCGTCGCGTTCCGCGAACGCTCTCTCAAAATCATCCTTCTCCAATTCAAAGGATATAATTTCTTGATAATTGTTGCGATTCATGTCCGCTAGCTGCTTGCATAATCTTTCCCACCCTTCGGCCTGCTCTAAGTCGTTCTGAATAGCCTGAAGATGTGGCATATAAGAATCTCTACGAACCGGATGGAGATCACGGTCAAACTTAAGCCCCCTTAAGAACCATCTGAGGAGCGTCACCTCAAACCTAGGGAGACAAGATGGAAGAACATAGGCAGATCTCCGCTGGGGACGTTAAGCCCCGGGGGCAAGAGCAATAGAAGATGTTGGGACTTGAGTTGAAGGCGGAACAAGGACAGAGGTAACCAGAACTTCTTGACCTGCTGAACAGAGTGTCGTAGCAAAAGCCGGGCGTTCCGAAGAATGGGAACCACAATCAAATTTAGACTTTTTCGTTGACTCCTCTCTCTCATCGAAAGTCTTCCTCTTTTCATACCCACCTTTGTATATTGGGCTCCATTCCCTCTCGTCTCGACAACTAGCTTCAGCTTCTAGATATTTTCTTCGTCGGACTCCTCCTCCATCTCACGAGGCTGGTGATGGTTGTAAGAACGCTTGGACCAGCACTGAGAGTCGGTAAATTCTTCAAGATCATCATAAAGGCCGCGTCCTCTCATCATACCTAACACGAAGAATAAATAAAAGATCTTAGTAATGGATAATAGGCATGAATAGTATGTACGAAAGTGAGTGTAATCCTAGTCAAATGTGTAATCGAGGAAAGGCGTAGAGCGACGTCACGAACCGGATTGGGTGGCCGTCATAGGAGGAGCCGGACTAACTTCTGGTGCAACATCGCTCGAATGAGGAGGCATCTCTCCGAACTTGGGATCCTCCCCCGTAAGTAAAAGTCGATGAACACGTCCCTTAAATCTCTGAAATCTACACTGTCATCTTTGATCGGGGAATCCCGACGTTGTCTGGCTTCAAGAGCATCATCTTTTTCGACTATCTTTGGAGAAGGAGAGCTTGGGACGACGGCGCTCATCCTTGGGGTCCCATCGTACGATTCAGAGTCTCCACCATCCAAATATGCATCAAAGTCATAATCATCACTGGAGGAGGACTCATCGCTACTCACATCAATATCACCCTCCTCCTTTTCAGCTTCTAGTGCAGCTTTGCCCTCTCTCTGTTTGAACTCCTCTTCCCCTTCTTCCAGAATCAAAGGCATTCTTGCCAAGCAACTAACTCCGGTCACAGCAGCATCTCTTCCCTCGAGAGTCTCTTCGACTAACACTCTGGACAAGCCTTCTCTTTCTTAAGAAGCAACTTCTTCGAAACCGTGAGAAGAGGAGGTGGATCGTGTGCTTACCTTGGATCGAGAAGGAGAAGGGACCTCAACTGGAACAGCCAATCTCCCTGGATGCAATAATCCATATCAGAGCAAGTTTTCGTTTGTCGGTAAGACTTTAACGGATCTTTCCTCGGCATCGATAGCCTTCAAGGTTTGAAAAACTTCATCGAGAGACAAGTCCCTATTTGGCCTCGGGATAACTGCAAGAAGTATTCGACATGTTAGAAACTCTGTAGCGACACGTCGGAACTCAATAAGTTAGGAAAAGAACTTACCCCCCATTGTCCAAAGACAGTTAATCCCATTGGGGCATCTGACGAAAGAATACCTGGTCTTGAACTGGGATAGATTACTCTGCAGTTGTAATACGATTTTTCGATTCCTTTGAGCTTTGATTACAACCAAGTATGGACACTCATCTCTTCTCTTGGATGAAAGAAAGTATCGCACTCATCAAAGCTCGGAGCACGATTGAATGTTCGCACGAATAGGATGTGCAAACAAGTTAAGATGGCATATCCGTTGGGATGAATCTGGAACGGAGCAATACCTAAGTTCGAGAGAGTCTCGGACAAAAAGTTGTTAAAATGGGGCATAGCTCCGTCCAGGCACATATACCGATGACAAGCGGTATGTCCCGGAGGAGGCATATATGCAAACTCCTCCTTCTGTGGAAGGCGTACGTCTTCCTCCGATATGCCATGTTGCACATAGATATTGTGCAGGACCTTAAAAGAAATCACAGAAGAAGCTCTCTCGCGTAGGTTGAGAAGAACTCAAAAGTTAAGAGGGGTTCGATCCAAGACCAGACCAACTGGGACCAACTGGCCATATTCAGCCAATGAGGCGGAAGGAGAAAGGGCAACGGACGATGACTCAGCTTCCGAAAGTGTCGGGCTTCCTCCGCTAGACTTACGGCGAGAAGACGGATACTTAATTCTAAACAACAGAACTCGCGTCCAAAATGGTCAGGTAATTCTATTATAAACTGATAATTTCCTCTGCAACACTTAATTCCGAAGAGACATTGTTTCATGTTGACACAGCGGATTTCAATTATGTACCAGGGCAAGTGCAGTGTATTGTCTATAGGGGGTGAGTTCGATGTCCGAAACACTACAAATGCTCTATCCCGTGTAGATAGTTCGCTTGTAGCAGAAAAGGAAAAGGACTTCCCGTATCGTTTCCTTTTGTTTTTACTTCTTCTACACTTACCCGTTATTGATCAACAATCAATAACGAATCCGTTGTCTAAAGCAACACGGAAAGTTCTTCTCGGTACAGGGACACTGAGCGTGCAAAAGCAAGTAAGATTAATCCAAACTCTCCGGAAGAGCCCAGGCCAATTCGTGATATGTCGTACTATATCGACAATAAAACTCTATGCAAAATCGATTCTGATTATATGGACAAAGACAGCAAAATGTGTCAAGCACCGAGGCAAGGCCCGAATGTCATTCCATGAAGAACTCAAGACTCGATTTACTATCTTCCTCCAATAAATCACAATCAATTCTGACTTTCGATGACGAACAACACAAATGAAACTTCGCCGCCAAATCATTAAAAGAACATTACAATTAGCGAACCCACCTCGGATTAACAATCTAAACGTGAGTTTGGTCAAGGCTTTAAGATCAGTAAACTAAGATAGGGCGGCGGCAATCTAAGGATGAATCGGCGGTAATCTATGGTAGCAGGCAAGCTAGGGTTTTAATTGAAGGCGACCTAGAAGAACAGCGGTAAGACTTTGGAGTTGGCGGCGTAAAAGGAAGCACGACGGAGGCTTAGACGAGGTCGAATTTCCAGAGGTGATGGGTCGAATCAATAAAAGCGTAGGTCGAATCGTAGGTGAAAGCTTAGGTTAAATCGTCGAGAAGCTCGAATCACATTTGAAGGGTGGGATCGCATAAAGTAGCTCGGCTTGAATAAATGAATGGGTCAGATCCAAGGAACTTAAATAGGGAAATAAAAAATGCCGAAAAAACTTCTAAGTCATCGGTTCTCTAGCGATCCATCATCTATGGATCGCTAGCGACCCATATAGTTGCCTGCAATTTTTCTCCCTTTTTCCTAGCAACATTCCACACGACTTCAAGACATATCGAGAAGCTATAAAGAAAATTTTGATCTGTTATGACAAGTAATGTCGGTCGAGATCAAAACTAAGCAAGCAGCAGCATAGCCTAGTTCACATTCGCGAAACGCTAACACGATTACCTGGAATTCAACAAGTAGAGACTAAAAGCGATTACTTCTAGGGCACGCCTAACAAAGACATACTCTGGGAGGCAAATGTTACCCGGGTTTAGAACCCAAGCAGAATACAAGAGAAGATGGAACAACTCGGTGGAGTCAAAATAGCTTAAAAATAAACCAAAAGGACTAAAGCAACAAGCCAAAGAGAGCCAAGAAAAGAGAACGAGGAAATCCGCTATGGACTTGGATCACTAGCGATCCATGGGGATAGCTCAGGGTTCAACTGCTTTCCTTGCATCATGATCCAATCCATATTGTAAAAGTAGTGACTGAGTTTGATGAGATTCCGAGTTAGTAGAATTAAGAGATAAGCATCCGTCTAGTTCAATCAACAACTAAGTACAACTAGTAAGTAAATCGTCATCCAAACAAAAGCAACGTGCTACAAGGCTATACAAACGACATCAACACAAGAGGATGAGTGTAATCCACATACCAAAGTCCAAAAATATGCTAAGTGTATGGATCGCTGGTGATCCATACGTCATCACTTAAATAATGCGGCACATGAAACTAGGCAGAAGGAAAAGCTAAGTAATTAGCTCACATTCGAGCTAATGCTATGAATCGCTAGCGATCCATGTTTTTAGCTCGGGTCACGAGCTAAGCTCCAATGCATCTTCCTGTGTCCATCTACAAGCAATTGGCGTACAGACTTGGCCCAATAGCTCTCCAATCTCTATAAATACCATCTTATCTACGACATAAATAGGATCCTCCGGACTAGTTGCTAAAATTCTATTGGAAGTTTTCTTCACTCTTCACCTCCCTCATAACAACCTCCAAAGGGGTTCACTGTGACAATGGATTCCAACATTGGAGATTCAATTTAGCTAAGGATAATCAAGAGCTGTGTAACCAAACACTTCTTATAACAGTAATCAGTTTATAATAAAAATTATAAAGTGGACGTAGGCTTCGTTACTAGCCGAACCACTATAAAAATATTCTTGTCTTCTTTCTCTTACTGTTTTTTCTATATCTATTATCTATATCATTACACTGTGAGAACAGAGCTAGTGCTTTCATACTCAAACTAGGGTGTTTATCCATTTTTTTGTTAACAATAGAGGATGTTACAACTTGGTATCAGAGCCTAGGTTTATGAAAAACTTTGAATAAAATGATTTTGAAAACATAATCCTAAGGAATAAGAGAAAAGATCGGGGTGTGGGACAACGCTATAATAACGTATTTGTATCTGTTATATATATAAGTATATGCTTTAGCTCTATTCTCCTATCTCTCTTAGGCTATTCTTATGTATCTTACGAAGACTCGAATACAGATATGGATGTTAGAGGTGTAAGAATTAATCTTGGTGAAGGAAACACCACAACTAATGGAAATGCCAGACCAAATACCAGGAGAAATCAAGATCAGGCACAAGCTGCAAATGTGGGAGCTGGAGTCACATAAGTTGATATGGGAGCAGTGTATCAATTATTCGTAAACATGATGCAAGCAGGAATTGATGCTGGAGTAGTTGGAGGAAATGCTGAAGAGGGAACCAAGAAGCTCCAGTGGTGAATAACTATGCTATTTTGAGTAAAAATTATGCTCGGATGGGAGAAAAGCCATTTATTAGTACCGAAGACGCAATGGAAGTGGAGAACTGGTTACTTCATTATGAGAGAATTTTCACTGATTTAGGGCTCAACGATGAGCAGAAAAGGAGACTCGCCTCTAGACAGCTATAAGGGGTTGCACTGTATTGGTTGAACAGTGTGATAGTTGGAGTCAACGAGGAGAATATGACTTGGGCTGAGTTTAGAAGGAGGTTTGAGGAAAGGTTTGTGTCAAAAATTGCTAAGTCCACTCTGCTCAGGAAGTTTGTCGAGTTCTAGTAGGGGGATATGACTATGCTCGAGTATGCGACGAGGTTTGAGAAGGTAGCGAGATATGGCTTTGCTATGATTGATACTGTGATCAAAAGGAATGAGAAGTTCATCAGGGGGTTGAAGCCTAAGCATGCTAAGGGCATGTCACCGCAAATTAGGGATCCATGTGATGTTGTTGTTCAGATGGCCTTGAGGATGAAGAGATGCAAGCTTTTCTTGAAAGAAATTAGGCCCAGGAAGCTCAAGGAGGGCAGAGTCATAAGAGAAAGTTTTTCCACAAGAAAGGAGCTTAGAAGGGTTGAGCTGCTAAGAAGGGAAAGGCAAAAGTGGTCTGTTACAAGTGTGACAAGAAGGGACACTATGCTCATGAGTGTCGGATAAGCAAGGGAAAGAAAGCTGCTGAGAAGAAAGGGATAAAGTGTTTCAACTGTGATCAGATTGGACACTATAAGAACCAGTGCAAGGAGCCAGCTAAGGATAGGAAAGGCAAGATGTTTGCACTGGAACTAGCTACCTCGAGACCAACAGTAGAAAAGAGGGGAAAACTGTGTTGGGAGGTACACTTTTGATTTATGGTGTATCAATTATATTTGTAACGACCCTAGATTTTAATTAAAGTTAAATTGATAATTAAATTAATTTTTGAATAAAAATTTGTGAAATTAATTGGTAATTGATATAAAATATTAGTTAAATTATAAATAACTTGGAAAGAAAATTATGTGTATTTGGATTAAATTGAATTGGGACTTATAAATAATGTAAAGAACAAAATATACTTACAAAAATAATAATAATAAAACGAAATATATATATATAGACATACAAGATAATAAAATTCAGATTAGAAATACATATTTAATTTGGAAATAGAAATATATATATATATATGAGATGAATTAAAATTTAAAGTAACATATTAGAAAAATTCAAACAACATGTTAATAAATTTTGTAAAATAGAAAGTAAACATATTAACTAAAAACATCAAACAACATGTTAAAAAAATAGAATCCATTGATATTATAAAGTAACAAGACAACAGAAATATAGATAAGTATGAACAAAAGCAAATGTAAATTTCTATGAAGCTTGCAAAAGAAGATAATGAAACAAAGTTGTAAATAAATATGTAAACAAGAAGACAAAACAAAATATCTACGAAGTACAAGGAAAAATATATACATATAAGTATGTAGACTTGAGAAAATAAAGACAACAACAATTAATGCTAAGCCTCCTTAGCACACAAAATAGATTTATATCAGCCGAAATAGCAAGATTTTTAGCCACCAAAGTTAAGAGAAATATCAATAGTCAAACAAGTAAAGAAAAAATCTCTGATATAGTACAAAATAATATCTCACCTTGTACAAACAAATTATATCACCTGTAAACTTCTCTCCTATATATCAACTCAAACATCATCACACTTCAAAGATGCAGATTTATAACAAAAGAAAGAAATGGAAAACTGGAAATACAAAAAAAACCAGAAATGATCAAAGTAAAACAAATCAAATTCATATCTGATTCAATGCAAAGATCAAAAGGCAGAGCAACTCAAAGCAAAGATCAGTTTTCAAATCAAAGCATGCAAAGTAAATTCAACAACTTTAACTTGAGTGAATCCAGAAATCAACTCAAACAAATCAATTAAAATCAGATCATCATCAAGCATGTAAATCAAAATCTACTTCCAGTGTTCAAAACATTCCAGGTTTTTCAAGCTTGTCTCTGTTCCAAGTACAGGTGAGCAAACTCACTTGAACCCATCCATATGTTTTGATATCTGAATTGATACTTGAAGTTTTGTTGTGAAAAATGTTTTTTAGTTGTTAATTATGTCTGCATGCTTGTAGATATATGTGCAAATATATGTGTACATGTAGAAACATGCTTCTATTCCAAGCTCCACAGGTTTTTAAACAATAAAACCATTCAAATTCTCTTTGCCAAATCTGTTTTAGGCTTAGATTCTTAAAAAAGAAACGATGATAACAATGTAGCATTATTTTTGAAAATAATTTCCAGTGAAAACATTCAATAATTATTTCAAAAAGAATATAAATTACTGGGATGATTTTATCAAGTCAAAAATCAATGATTTCAATTTCATGTTTTGACTTCACGAACAGATTTGTAATACAAAATTATGAATTTAGGAAATCAATTCCTGATTTTTAAGCCGATAATCATTAAGATATCTTAAGTTGAACGAAAAAGTTGAATGCGTTGATTTCTGATGATCACGTAATCGTAAAATCTTGGGATTGTTTCTGGATGAAGATGGTGGTCCCGGGATTCATGGAAAAATAATAAGTGATTTTATAATACACCGTGGTGATCGATCGGCGTTGGTTTAGGGTTTAGAAGCAACTCTTGGTCGATTGGGTTTTACGAAGCTGTTCGCCGAAGTGGGTGAACTAGAGACTATCCGTGGTGGAGGTATTGGAAGAGGAGTGTCTGGTGTAGCTTTGGGCAGAGGTTCGTGTTTGCTGGTGATCGGAGTTGGTGTGGCAAGGAGATTTTGATGAACTGTGTTATTTCCAAGCAGGGGTCGATAAGCTCGTTTTCGATTCCCTGATGATCTCGTCGATCTGGGTTACAGAGATCATCGGCGAAGTCGTAGGTGATCTGAAGGTGGTCGCGGTGATGGTCAGAACGTCGTCGTTCAGGCATACATGTGCACGGCGAGGCTGGACGTGTCAGTGGGTTTGGGAAGTGTGTTGGCTCAAAGGAGGACTCGGGAATTTTTTTTATGATGGCTCGTGTTCGTTCTCGGGTGCATTCGTATGAGTATTATTTGTTATTAACAGTTTTAAAAGTTTTTAAAACATAACAAAGAAAAAAAAATTTGCTTAGGGGTTTACCCGAGGATGGACTTGACAAAATTGGCTATGGGCTCGGGTTTTCTTGACTTAACGGTTTAACAAATTTCAAGCAATTTATTTAAACCAAGTTTTTGAAGTTTATTTGAATAAATAAGTTTTCAAATGATTGTAAACAAGATTTTCCCAAGTATGATTATTTTATAAGATCTTAAACATGTTTCAAAGTTTAAATGTTAAAATTGAATGTTTTTAAGATAAATTATTTCAAAGGTTTATTAAATATTTAAAAGATAATCAAGTAATTAATTAAGGTAATGATTTATCTTTAAAGTCTTGGGTGATTAAAGTTTGATTAATTACTTAATAATTAAAGATTAATTAATTTATTATTAAAGGTTAACTAATAAGTGATTAAAAGATAATTAATTAATTAAAGGATTAATTATTTAATTATTTAAAGAATAATAAATTAATGTGATTAATTAATTATTAAAAGATAATTAATTTATGTGATAAATTTATTAAAGTAATTAATTTGAGGATAATTAATTAATTAAAGGTTAATTAATTAATGAAAGTGATTAGGGATAATCACTTATTGTAATTAATTAAGGATAATTAATTAAATGGTAATTAATTAAGGGTTAATTAATTAAGGTAATTAATTAATTAAAGAATAATTAAATAATTAAAGATTAATTATTTAATGATTAAAGATTGATTTAATTATTAATTAAGGATAATTAATTAATAATTTAAGGTTAATTAATTTATTATTAAAGGTTAATTAAAATGATTTGTAATTAATTAATGTTAATTAACCAGGATTAGTAATTTATTCATAAGTAATTAATCTAGTTTAAATTAATCAGATGACTAATTAATCTTGCTTATGGATGTTTGAATTGAATTGAGTGCTTTGAATTGTTTGATATCCCTGATGTGTGATGCTCTGTTTTGATTTGAGCTATGATGAATGTAATTTATTTATCTGTGATGAATTTATATTATATATCTTTGATTTGCGAATGAAAATAAGCATTATAGTTTATACCACTTATCGACGATATTATTGTATTTGATCTGTGACGATTGAATGATGTTACACTACTGTGTGAAACCCCTGGACCAGACTTTTACACACACAAATATGGATTTCACGAGGAACTTGGTTAAGTCACAGATGATTTAAAATTAATGTTTTTGAAATTAAAATTTTAATTTCAATTGATTTTGGAAATGGATTTGGGTTAAATGTTAAAGCTTTAGAAAAGGAGTTTTAAAAATATTTTGAATATCTTGAAATTTAAATAATTCAATTTGAATTTGAATTCAAAATTTGGAATTGAATTCCATGTTTGGAAATTATGGTTAAAATGTTATAAATGTGTTTATATGAATTTAAACCATTTTTAAAAGTATGGTTTTGAGAAATTGAATTTAACCCAAGGATTTTAATTCGTATAAATAAATCAGATTTTCCGAAATGAAAACTATTTGTTTTCAAATAATAGAAGCTTTCATATAAGAAATGAAATTCCAATTTAAATTAAAGGAATTTCAAGTTTGAATTGGAAATAGTTTTCCAAGTTACGAATAAATCTTTGAAAACGAGTTTTGAAAGCCATAAATTAAATTTTGATTTAACTATTTAACGAGTTAAATCTAAATTGAAATGGAAATTAATTTGGAAAATCTATCTTTGTGAAACTGGGTGAACTTTGTGAATTGAATCTTTTTATTTAAAAGATTAAAATGGTGATTTGTTTAAACCATTCGAAAGGAAAGTTTTGGATAATAAGTCGCGACTTAACTGAAATCCCAATATCCATATGTTTTTAAATATCACGCTCATTATTCGGTTTAGCCGGGAGAGGACTTTGTGTCATATAACCCATTCCGAATAATGATACGTCGTATATGGATTGCATTTGGAGACCGGTGGTGAAGACCGGATATTTTCGAAAACGAAAGGACAACTCGTCGAATGTCTCTGCATCGAATGGATCCCCAATATAGAGATTTTATTACCCTTTATGATGGGAAGTCCGGACGTGATTAGAAATTATCCGGATTTGCAAGGGCTTCTTAGGAAGTGCCTTCGGTTTTGTTCAAACCCGAAACAGACTTGTATGGTTGTATGTCTGACATTACACTTTGAGATGTAAAGCTGGTTTCTATCAAATACATTTCTGTTTGGTGGCGGAGATTTATTCTCTTAGCTTAACACCCTTCTTTGAGACGTACGAGCTCAGAGGTTATGTAGTTGAAGGTTATCAGTGATATACTCCCAATTTGGTAGTGTGGCATGCTGAGTGTTGTTGTGTGTTGATGGTCATTTGCTGATCATTTGTTGAACAAAGCACGGCTTTGTGAAAAAGTGTAGCTTTGTGGACGAGACCTCATCGAACCTCACAAACCAGAAATGGTCGAAACAGGAAAGATGCGGCAAGGTTTCCGGGGTAGCTCCCCTAGGGTATGACCATTCCTTCTGGAAAAAGGTGGTATCATGGTATGGAGCCCAGATATTTACCTGTGTAGTTGCTTCAATCTCATTTTCTGTGTGGTTGTTGCTGTGTGATCGAGGGCCATCGGATAAAGGTCCCAAAGGACCGGGGGTGGCATAACTCAGGTTTACTACCCGGCAAGGGGGTAACCGGCCTTGTGTTGGCAGAGAGCAGGTTGTCTCTCGAGGCGTCCCTCCAGAGGCGTTCCCATGTGGCATAGGAAGTTCCTTAGCCTGACCATTTGTTGGAAAATCCAAAGAAACGATACGAACCTTGTACGGTTTTAGTTGTAGAACCTGCCATTTAAAATGGAAGCTATAGCAGGCATAATATAATGGTACCTATGCTGGCTAAGATTAATATTATATTTTCGAAAGGATTTTCTGCACTATGCACTAGTAATAATATTAAAAGAGTTTTTCTTGCGTAGTAAGCATGTTTGACTATCATAAGGAGAAATCTCCCCCATGTGTGCGATTGCATTGTGTGTGTGCCGGGAGGCCTTATGTTAGTTTCATTTTCCAAAAGCATTGCGGATTTCAATGTCTAAAACTCTTTTGTGTTTGTTTTAAAGATAAACTATTTTTGTTGCTCACACCAGTCCCATGACTGACCTGGAGTTTATTGTTCCTTTCCTAAACTCTGGGTGCCCACAATTTTCCACACTGGCAGTCTAGAGTTGGGTTTTTCAGATAGTCAGGTTTAGTAGATTATCGGAAGCTAGTTTAGTGTTCGGAGTTCACAGATAAACTGTTCTTGTTTAGCTTGGTGCAACGTGATGGGGGTTCGAGCTACTGTTGGAGTTGTTGGACTCATTCTCTTTTGAGGATCAATTTTGAGTTATCACTTCTGTTTTCCGCTGTATCATTATTTATCTCTGATATTGTTGTATCATATTGATATCATTGTTGTATATCATTCTGGATATTGTATTCATTGGAGTTGTATATGATATCATTTATTCCTTTCTTCCGTTGTGTTGTTATACTTACTGTGTTATAAGCTCCGGTGACCCAAATTCGGCGTTTGAATCTACGGCATTTTGAGTACAAGTGAAGTACGGGTGCCGATTTTCGAAGGCCGAGTTCAGGGCCATTACAGTGGTATCAGAGCTAAGGTTGAACTTTAGCTCAGGAGTATAACACATTAAGTAGCTCATTAGAGATAGGGTGAAGTATACCCTAGAATGAGTAATCCTTAAGATATCTATTCGAATGCCTCAGTAAATTCTCTTACTATCCACTGATAGTGAGTATGAGTGCAAGAAGTGAATGAGATAGGGGACAGTGGAATACGACTATAAATGGTCAATACCCTGTAACAACAAGGAAACAATCTTTTCTCTATTAATCTCTTTTGTTCAACATCTCTTCTCAATTCTTCGATGGTTCCTGGTAGATCCAGGAAGAAGATTTGATATATTTGTATGGGACATGAACTCCAAATAAGTCGGTCAAAATTGTTTGTTTGGATGAATTGTTTGCTTTGATTGCTATGGTTGATAGGCATACTTTAGTTCTAAACTAAAAGTTTTGAAATTGTATCCATATATCTATCTATTCTTTGGGTCCCAATATATTCTATGAATGGTTGGTTATCCCTTTGAACTAACCGATGCCCCTGCATATTTCGTAGATCTGGATAACCCGAGTATATTGTGAAAAATTAAAAAGATTCGTTCTTATATCTATTATTGATATTCTGATTTGGTAAGCCAAATGCAGAACAAATATTCAGTTGATTTGATGAAATATTCTTCATCTATCTTCGTGTCTTCTTGGCAAATTTCGGGGACGAAATTTTTTAAGGGGGGAAGGTTGTAACGACCCCGGATTTTAATTAAAGTTAAATTGATAATTAAATTAATTTTTGAATAAAAATTTGTGAAATTAATTGGTAATTGATATAAAATATTAGTTAAATTATAAATAACTTGGATAGAAAATTATGTGTATTTGGATTAAATTGAATTGGGACATATAAATAATGTAAAGAACAAAATATACTTACAAAAAAAATGAAATATATATATATATAGACATACAAGATAATAAAATTCAAGTTAGAAATACATATTTAATTTGGAAATAGAAATAGATATATATATATGAGATGAATTAAAATTTAAAGTAACATATTATTAAAATTCAAACAACATGTTAATAAATTTTGTAAAATAGAAAGTAAAAATATTAACTAAAAAAATCAAACAACATGTTAAAAAAATAGAATCCATTGATATTATAAAGTAACAAGACAACAAAAATATAGATAAGTATGAACAAAAGCAAATGTAAATTTCTATGAAGCTTGCAAAAGAAGATAATGAAACAAAGTTGTAAATAAATATGTAAACAAGAAGACAAAACAAAATATCTACAAAGTACAAGGAAAAATATATACATATAAGTATGTAGACTTGAGAAAATAAAGACAACAACAAGTAATGCTAAGCCTCCTTAGCACACAAAATAGATTTATATCAGCCGAAATAGCAAGATTTTCAGCCACCAAAGTTAAGAGAAATATCAGTAGTCAAACAAGCAAAGAAAAAATCTCTGATATAGTACAAAATAATATCTCACCTTGTACAAACAAATTATATCACCTGTAAACTTCTCTCCTATATATCAACTCAAACATCATCAAGCTTCAAAGATGCAGATTTAAAACAAAAGAAAGAAATGGAAAACTGGAAATACAAAAAACAAACCAGAAATGATCAAAGTAAAACAAATCAAATTCATGACTAATTCAATGCAAAGATCAAAAGGCAGAGCAACTCAAAGCAAAGATCAGTTTTCAAATCAAAGCCTGCAAAGTAAATTCAACTACTTTAACTTGAGTGAATCCAGAAATCAACTCAAACAAATCAAGTAAAATCAGTTCATCATCAAGCATGTAAATCAAAATCTACTTCCAGTGTTCAAAACATTCCAGGTTTTTCAAGCTTGTCTCTGTTCCAAGTACAGGTGAGCAAACTCACTTGAACCCATCTATATGTTTTGATATCTGAATTGATACTTGAAGTTTTGTTGTGAAAAATGTTTGTTAGTTGTTAATTATGTCTGCATGCTTGTAGATATATGTGTGCATGTAGAAACATGCTTCTGTTCCAAGCTCCACGTGTTTTTAAACAATAAAACCATTCAAATTCTCTTCGCCAAATCTGTTTTAGGCTTAGATTCTAAAAGAAGAAATGATGATAATAGTGTAACATTATTTTTGAAAATAATTTCCAGTAAAATCATTCAATAATTATTTCAAAAAGAATATAAATTACTGGGATGATTTTATCAAGTCAAAAATCAATGATTTCAATTTCATGTTTTGACTTCACGAACAGATTTGTAATACAAAATCATGAATTTAGGAAATCAATTCATGATTTTTAAGCCGATAATCATTAAGATATCTTAAGTTGAACGAAAAAGTTGAATGCGTTGATTTCTGATGATCGTGTAATCGTAAAATCTTGGGATTGTTTCTGGAGGAAGATGGTGGTCTGGGGATTCATGGAAAAATAATAAGTGATTTTATAATATACCGTGGTGATCGATCGGCGTTGGTTTAGGGTTTAGAAGCAACTCTTGGTCGATTGGGTTTTACGAAGCTGTTCGCCGAAGTGGGTGAAATAGAGACTATCGGTGGTGAAAGGATTGGAAGAGGAGTGTCTGGCGTAGCTTTGGGTAGAGGTTCGTGGTTGCTGGTGATCGGAGTTGGTGTGGCGAGTAGATTTTGGTGAACTGTGTTATTTCCAGGCAGGGGTCGATAAGCTCGTTTTCAATTCCCTGATGATCTCGACGATCTGGGTTACAGGGATCATCGGCGAAGTCATAGGTGATCTGAAGGTGGTCGCGGTGATGGTCAGAACGTCGTCGTTCAGGCGTACACGTGCACTGCGAGGCTGGACGTGTCAGTGGGTTTGGGAAGTGTGTTGGCTCGAAGGAGGACTCGGGAATTTTTTTTTATGGCTCGTGTTCGTTCTCGGGTTCATTCGTATGAGTATTATTTGTTATTAAAAGTTTTAAAAGTTTTTAAAACATAACAAAGAAAAAAAATTTGCTTAAGGGTTTACCCGGGGATGGACTTGACAAAATTGGCTATGGGCTCGGGTTTTCTTGACTTAACGGTTTAACAAATTTCAAGCAATTTATTTAAACCAAATTTTTGAAGTTTATTTGAATAAATAAGTTTCAAAAGATTGTAAACAAGATTTTCCCAAGTATGATTATTTTATAAGATCTTAAACATGTTTCAAAGTTTAAATGTTAAAATTAAATGTTTTTAAGATAAATTATTTCAAAGGTTTATTAAATATTTAAAAGATAATCAAGAATTAATTAAGGTAATGATTTATCTTTAAAGTCTTGGGTGATTAAAGTTTGATTAATTACTTAATAATTAAAGATTAATTAATTTATTATTAAAGGTTAACTAATAAGTGATTAAAAGATAATTAATTAATTAAAGGATTAATTATTTAATTACTTAAAGAATAATAAATTAATGTGATTAATTAATGATTAGAAGATAATTAATTTATGTGATAAATTAATTAAAGTAATTAATTTGAGGATAATTAATTAATTAAAGGTTAATTAATTAATGAAAGTGATTAGGGATAATCACTTATTGTAATTAATTAAGGATAATTAATTAAATGGTAATTAATTAAGGGTTAATTAATTAACGTAATTAATTAATTAAAGAATAATTAAATAATTAAAGGTTAATTATTTAATGATTAAAGATTGATTTAATTATTAATTAAGGATAATTAATTAATAATTTAAGGTTAATTAATTTATTATTAAAGGTTAATTAATTAAAATGATTTGTAATTAATTAATGTTAATTAACCAGGATTAGTAATTTATTCATAAGTAATTAATCTAGTTTAAATTAATCAGATGACTAATTGATCTTGCTTATGGATGTTTGAATTGAATTGAGTGCTTTGAATTGTTTGATATCCCTGATGTGTGATGCTCTGTTTTGATTTGAGCTATGATGAATGTAATTTATTTATCTATGATGAATTTATATTATATATCTTTGATTTGCGAATTAAAATTAGCGTTATAGTTTATACCACTTATCGACGATATTATTGTATTTGATCTGTGATGATTGAATGATGTTACACTACTGTGTGAAACCCCTGGACCAGACTTTTACACACACAAATATGGATTTCACGAGGAACTCGGTTAAGTCACAGATGATTTAAAATTAATGTTTTTGAAATTAAAATTTTAATTTCAATTGATTTTGGAAATGGATTTGGGTTAAATGTTAAAGCTTTAGAAAAGGAGTTTTAAAGATATTTTGAATATCTTGAAATTTAAATAATTCAATTTGAATTTGAATTCAAAATTTGGAATTGAATTCCATGTTTGGAAATTATGGTTAAAATGTTATAAATGTGTTTATATGAATTTAAACCATTTTTTAAAGTATGGTTTTGAGAAATTGAATTTAACCCAAGGATTTTAATTCGTATAAATAAATCAGATTTTCCGAAATGAAAACTATTTGTTTTCAAATAATAGAAGCTTTCATATAAGAAATGAAATTCCAATTTAAATTAAAGGAATTTCAAGTTTGAATTGGAAATAGTTTTCCAAGTTACGAATAAATCTTTGAAAACGAGTTTTGAAAGCCATAAATTAAATTTTGATTTAACTATTTAACGAGTTAAATCTAAATTGAAATGGAAATTAATTTGGAAAATCTATCTTTGTGAAACTGGGTGAACTTTGTGAATTGAATCTTTTTATTTAAAAGATTAAAATGGTGATTTGTTTAAACCATTCGAAAGGAAAGTTTTGGATAATAAGTCGCGACTTAACTGAAATCCCAATATCCATATGTTTTTAAATATCACGCTCATTATTCGGTTTAGCCGGGAGAGGACTTTGTGTCATATAACCCATTCCGAATAATGATACGTCGTATATGGATTGCATTTGGAGACCGGTGGTGAAGACCGGATATTTTCGAAAACGAAAGGACAACTCGTCGAATGTCTCTGCATCGAATGGATCCCCAATATAGAGATTTTATTACCCTTTATGATGGGAAGTCCGGACGTGATTAGAAATTATCCGGATTTGCAAGGGCTTCTTAGGAAGTGCCTTCGATTCTGTTCGAACCCGGAACAGACTTGTATGGTTGTATGTCTGACATTACACTTTGAGATGTAAAGCTGGTTTCTATCAAATACATTTCTGTTTGGTGGCGGAGATTTATTCTCTTAGCTTAACACCCTTCTCTGATACGTACGAGCTCAGAGGTTATGTAGTTGAAGGTTATCAGTGATATACTCCCAATTTGGTAGTGTGGCATGCTGAGTGTTGCTGTGTGTTGATGGTCATTTGCTGATCATTTGTTGATCAAAGCATGGCTTTGTGGACGAGACCTCATCGAACCTCACAAACCGGAAATGGTCGAAACAGGAAAGATGTAGCGAGGTTTCAGGGGTAGCTCCCCTAGGGTATGACCATTACTTCTGGAAAAAGGTGGTATCATGGTATGGAGCCCAGATATTTACCTGTGCAGTTGCTGCAATCTCATTTTCTGTGTGGTTGTTGCTGTGTGATCGAGGGCCCTCGGATAAAGGTCCTAAAGGACCGGGGGTGGCATATCTCAGGTTTACTACCCGGGAAGAGGGTAACTGGCCTTGTGTTGGCAGAGAGCAGGTTGTCTCTCGGGGCGTTCCTCCAAAGGCGTTCCCATGTGGCATAGGAAGTTCCTTAGCCTGACCATTTGTTGGAAAATCCAAAAAACAATACGAACCTTGTACGGTTTTAGTTGTAGAACCTGCCATTTAAAATGGCAGTTATAGCAGGCATAATATAATGGTACCTATGCTGGCTAAGATTAATATTATATTTTCGAAAGGATTTTCTGCACTATGCACTAGTAATAATTTCAAAAGAGTTTTTCTTGCGTAGTAAGCATGTTTGACTATCATAAGGAGAAATCTCCCTCATGTGTGCGATTGCATTGTGTGTGTGCTGGGAGGCCTTATGGTAGTTTCATTTTCCAAAAGCATTGCGGATTTCAATGTCTAAAACTCTTTTGTTGTTTGTTTTAAAGATAAACTGTTTTTGTTGCTCACACCAGTCCCATGACTGACCTAGAGTTTATTGTTCCTTTCCTAAACTCTGGGTGCCCACATTTTTCCTCACGGGCAGTCTAGAGTTGGGTTTTTCAGATAGTCAGGTTTAGTAGATTATCGGGAGCTAGTTCACTATTCGGAGTTCACGGATAAACTGTTCTTGTTTAGCTTGGTGCAACGTGATGGGGGTTCGAGCTAATGTTGGAGTTGTTGGACTCATTCTCTTTTGAGGATCATTTGGAGTTATCACTTCTGTTTTCCGCTGTATCATTATTTATCTCCGATATTGTTGTATCATATTGATATCATTGTTGTATATCATTCTTGATATTGTATTCATTAGAGTTGTAAATGATATCATTTATTTCTTTCTTCCGATGTGTTGTTATACTTACTATGTTATAAGCTTCGGTGACCCAGATTCGGCGTTTGAATCTATGACATTTTGAGTAAAAGTGAAGTACGGGTGCTGATTTTCAAAGGCCGAGTTCAGGGCCATTACAAGATTTCTATGTGATACCGGTGCATCGCATTCTTTTATATCTCATTATTTGGTAAATAAGCTTAAATTAGAACCCTCATACCTAGTTACTCCCTTAAGGGTTGCAAATCTGATAGGAGGTTATGTGACACTTGGGATAAAGTGTGACCACTTAGAGTTTGAATTGTTAGGTCATACATTTGTTTGCAATTTGCATGTATTCAGTTTCGTAGAGTTTGGAATTATTTTGGGTATGGATTGGTTAAGTAAACATGATACTAGTATATTTTGCCATGATAGGAAAATATTGCTTAGGCACCCTAACTGTAGAGATCGGATTGTATATACCGTAGAAAACTCTAGTTTTGAGGTTAGTGCCTTGTTGGATGTTATGGAGGTAGAAGACGAGTTGGATCGAGTTTTCATTGTTAGAGAATTCACAGATGTCTTTGAACTTGTAGTGACTACCACTGAATCGATCCATTGAGTTTTTGATAGATCTGGTACCAGGAGCAGAACCAGTGAGTAGACTGCCAAGCAGAATGACACCTACCGATATAAGGGAGTTAAAGGTGCAGTTGGTGGATTTGGAAAGTAAGTATTTTATCAGACCAAGTAGTTTGCCTTGGGGAGCAGCCATAGTGTTTGCTAAAAAGCTGGACGGATCGTTAAGGTTATGTATCGATTATCGTCAGTTGTATGAGAAGACGATAAAGAATCGATATTGTAGGATCTAGATTAACCCTAGAGGGGGGGTGAATAGGGTTAATGCAAATTTTCTCAAATTAAACGCGGAAGCAAACGGCAGATAAATAAATATGCAGTAAAGTAAATCACACACAAAATTTACCCAGCTTCGGCAAACCCTGCCTACTGCTGCATTCCCAGATTTCTATTAGAATTAAATAGTCTCACGCTTACAAACACTCTGACAGACTCGCAAACACTCGCTCCCGCTCACAAACACTCTACTAGACTCGCAACCCCTGCTCCCGCCTGTAGAGCTTCGCTTACTCGCAAACTCTGCTCCCGCCTGTAGAGCTTTGCAAACTCGCACACCCTGCTCACTGAACTGATTCTAACTAGACAATCTGACAACACCTAAACCCTAGGTGGTGATTGACTCTAACTGGACTTTGAGAAATACAAACTGAAAAAACGAAATACCATATAACCCCAGAGCAAAAATGAAACTTAAACTTGATGACTAATTTTTCTCTTAGAAAATAATCCGGGCCTAAAGATAAAATAAAATAACTAAAGATGAATCTCTCTATTTAAAACAAGGCCGACTCCCTTTAAACAATTATCGGCCCACCTTATATTTTATCTTGATCAAAATATTGATCCGTTCCTTTGCTTGTGAAAAATGGTGGCTCTCGTTCTCAATTGAAATTAGGGCTTCTGCTATTTTGATGCTTCCTAAAAATTAGAGCTTTGCAAACTGGATCACCGATCGATTGCTGGTCGTTCTTTGATTGCTACTTGTGGTTGCTTCCAGTTAATCCGTTCCTCTGCGATTTGGGCTTTGTCTCTTAATTGCTCGGCTTTGCTTGAGAATTTTATTCGTGCTTGGCTTTGGCTTTGCGCGCTCCTTAGGGTTTCTGAAACTCGACTTCAGGTATGATTGTACTCGTGATTTCTCCAAGTCGATTGTTGATGTTGCCTGTGATGATTTAGGGTTTTTATTGTTCGAATGATTTGACGTTGAAGCTCATAGTCGATGATGATTTTTGGGTTTGAATTTATATGGGTTCGAAATCCTGTTTTCTCGTTTGTATATTCTATGTTGAATTCATCTTTGGCTGTTCGATATTGTTTGGATGATTGCAATGAATTCTGACCTTTTCCATAATCGTATATACTGCGATTTTTCTGGTTGACATGGCTTTGGTTGATTTCGTGATGACCACGGTGTTGAATTTGAAACGTACACCTCATCTCTGACCTGCTCATCATATTCTTTATTTCCACGGCATTGATTTCGAATTTATAATTTGCGATATCTCTGATTTGGTTACTTCGTATAAATCTGTTGCCTTGACGACTTCGACTTTGAACTGTTTATATGTGTACTTGTTGACTTGGCTTTGACTGTTGATGCTTTGACTTCAGTTTGAACTCCCTTGTGACTTTATTTGATTCTGAACAACACCTGATTTTTTTCAACCTGTACCATATTTTGTAACTGCAGTTCGATTTCAATTTTGACCATGTCTATACATATATACATATATGCATTCGTATGTGTGTATGCATATATTGTTGAACTTGTTGGTTGTGTGTACTTGAACTTGCATTTTGAACTGATTCGAGTCTGCTCTGGGTTGAGTCTGTTGTTGTTGCAGTTGAGTTGGCTTGAATGGTTTAGTATTACACTTTCATACATGAATCATTAACATTTTATCACTGCACTTGCTTTAAGCTTGCTTTTGCCTTGAGCATTTACATCTGTTCTAGTTGGTCTTGATGTCTGTGATTATGCACTGATGTTGTTTCTGGTTTTGATCTTGATGTCACAATACTTTTTGCATTGCTTTGTAGTCTTCATTGATCTTTGCATTTGTACATATGATGGCACAGTCTTCATTATTACTGTTCCATGTTGGCAGGCTTGAATTTCTGGTTATTTGATCTGAGTATTAAGGTCTTGTGTGCTTGTGAACTTGAATATGACTTGTAGTCTTTACTTTACTGTCTAGTCTATTACTGTAGCTTGATTCATCATGTATTTGTGGTATTTGTACTGTTGTGGCCTGGTCTGGTGGCATCATGTATATTTGCAGTTTCACTTCACTGTGACCTTGTTCATTTGTGTTGTTTTGTTGCAGTTGCATTGTGTGGTCTCTCACCTGATGTACTTTAGTCTGGTTTGCTGTTGTACATTCATGTGTACATTTTGAATTGTGCAGTCTTTGAAACACTTGAGTTGAATCCAGCTTGTAGCTCGGATTTGACCTTGTGCAGATTGTCGAGACTTTATTTATCGCACTTGAGTTGAATCCGATGATTTGGGTTTGACCTGTGCTTACCTGTCCCTGTAACATTATCAAGTGTACATTTCGGTGTGCACGGCCTTGTGGCATGTACAGTGATACACTGTGCATGTCACATTGTTCGTGTGTGATGAATTCGAATACAAATGATGACGAACAACCCAAATAACTGAGGCAATCATTATTTTCAAAATTCATATTTTGTTTTATACTGCAAAAACATTTCCTTTTCAATTTTACTGCGTCAATGTATATTTCTACAGATCGCTCAGATGCTGGATTCACATTGGAATGAAGTTGAAGACAAATACGAGTGTGAGTGATATGTAGTGAGGAAATGATGTAACTATGAAATCGTGATGTAATTGTATTGTGATCAAAAATGATGTATATAGTGAGAGCTTGAAATTGTACTATCAAAAATGTAATAAATATTTGTTTGAATAAAATATTCGTTTGAATTCAAATTCTGTGTTATTTATTTTATTCGGCAAATATCTATTTAATTTGTGAAAAATAAAATAGTACAATATCAAATACATTTAAATGAATGTATATATGTTTATTATCATCAAACAAAAAGCATATACATGCATATTCCACAATCTCCCCCTTTTGGTGATAACAAACATATATTTAAGATTTTGACTACATTAAATGTATTTGATTATTCAGTTTGCTCCCCCTATTTGAATGCTCTCTTTCTACACAATACTCCCCCTACATATATGCATGAGAATAAAGAATTCAAATGAGCCTTGATGCAATTTGAAAATCTTTGACCTTTATCTTCAAAATCTTAACTTTTCTCTCCCCCTTTTGTTATCAGCAAAAGAATAATAGTAATAGAAAAGTAGAGATATAGTGATAGACATTAATACAATATTAAAGCTCAATCGAGTGTAAATATGAATTTCAATAAGAAAATCAAACAAAAATCATAAATACTTTAATTGATGCATATTCCACTTTAGAATGATATAAATGATTTCATCAAATAAAATCATATAGTTGTGTCTATTTGTGGTATATTTATATCAGGAATTTGAATATCTACTAACCATGCATAACCGTTAGGACTTTTAAATGAGATTAGTAGTATTCCAAATTTTTTTAAAAAATGAATTCAAGTATCTTCTAACCATGCATAACCGTAAGGATTTTTAAATGGTATTAGAATCAACTTGTCTATTTAATTAATTAATTTTGATATTCGTTCCATACATGCATAACCGTGAGGACTTTTAAATGAGCATGGAAGCACATTATCATAAATCCAAGTAATTCACCCATGCATAACCGTGAGGACTTTTAAATGAGATTGAATATTTTGGATATTATTATTTATTGTTTGAAGTATAATAAAATTGGAGCACAAATGATTTCCCGTTTAAACTACCACATATTGACATACTATATTGTCTTTTTGATGAGTGATGGTCGATAGAAAAATGATAAAAATAGAAATGATCATGGAATATTTATCAACAAAAAGTTTTTATAACTCTTGTTTAAATTTCTAAAGAAATTTTCTAATTATACTTTCTCAAGTCATAATATATGATTAATATCAACACTCATCTTATTTTCAATCACTATTTATCTAATTAGATAATTATTAGGGGGTCAGATCAGTTAATCAATTTCAATAAAATCAAATTCTCTTAAATAACTAATCTGATACAAGGTCAACAGAAATTATTTTCTAGAAGGGGTTTTTAAGAAAAATTTCTGCTAAACTAGAAATTATTTCAAGTGAAAAATATGCATATATTTTCTTTGAAAACTGATGCAGCAAATGAATGTCTCGAAATATAATCATGTTCCACTAGTAATTTTTCTATCAACTACATTACCAGTGTAATCTGCATCTGACTCAATATCACTCGTTGGATGTTATAGACCAGATTATGAAATTTCAACAAACTCTTTTAGAAAACAAATGTTCAACAATGAAATTCTCTTGAAATTGAATTGAAGTCGTGTTAACAAATATCATAGTGTCAGATTTAGGAATCGTAGGATCAACAGTCATAAAGCCATCACCATCATTTCAAAGCAATTTCTTAACGTTTCACCAATTTTCACAAAGTTTCAACAATTTCAACAATTTCTCAAAAACCTTTTTATAGCATGAGTAATCAATCAACATCATAATTTGACTAAACAGATTAAATTCAATGATGAAAAATGGTTGGTCAACTTTTAAGCACAAATCAAAGTCATAAACAAGTTATGTAAGATCATATCAAGTTAGTCAGAATCTGTCAACCATCATAATTACTTTAAGTAATTCTCTTTAAAGATGATTGATTAAAAAATCAGAATTAACATCATCAATCATTTCACATAACTGGCTGATTTAATTCAGATTATGGTGCAGATTTTCACATTTTATTTATCGTTTGAAAATAAATACAATTACCTGTTTTACCTGAACGATAATCTTTCGTTGTTTGCCCATTGTGAATCTGTCACCTTTATACTAGGCTAAGGAACGTTGATTTGTCGCCCGTTGTGTGTCTTGAACAGCCAGAATCCAGACAACACTAATGTTGTTCCTTAGCCTGCCACCATACCTACACGGTAAAAGATTCTTGTGACCTATTTATAGGTCCATGGTTGTTAGGGGCAGAATAATTGTGAATAAACAATCCCTTTGGAACCCAAACTTGTTTTGTCTTTTCATTCTTGTTCCAATAGATATGAAATTTGTTTGTAGAATTCTTAGGAACCCAAAGTTGTATAAATTTTGTGTTCTTGTTCCTATAACTACAATTTTCAACACGATGACCAATTATTTCATATCTAGCAAAGACACTCTTACCTTTTGCATTATCATCAACTTGTGTTTTCCCAAAACCTAGTCCTTTTCTGTTGTTAGCAAAAAATTGATTTCCCAATAACATGTTAAATGATTTTTCTCCTCTTGAAAAGTTATTCAGAGTTTTCTCAAGATTTTGGACTTTGGTTTTTAGTGTTGTGTTTTCAGTCACAAGTGAGGTGCATCTATTTATAAAATCCTTTCTCCTAGTGTCAATGGTTTCCTTAAGACTCAAGTTTTCTTTTTCAAGATTCTCAAAGTTAATTTTAAGTTTTGATAATTCTGAATCTAAAATTTTGCATTTTTTACAGTCTAGGTTTTGAATATTTTCAAGGTCAGTTTCCAACCTAGAATTTTCATGAGCAAGTTTTCTTCTATCAGATTTCAGTTTTCAATTTTAGAATCTAGAGCATCAACAGTTTTAGTATGATCGAGGCACAAATAAACAAGTTCTTTATAAGAATAGTTCTTTACCTCATTAGATTCCTCTGAACTTGCTTCTGAATCTGATCTTGCCGTAAGACACAAGTTAGCCTCCTCTGAGCTATCACTTGAAACTTCCTCTCCTTCTTCATCATCCCAAGTCGCTGCGAAGGCCTTTTTCTTCTTTTTCTTTCCCTTGTTGTTTTTGAGAAGTGGGCAATTTTGTTTGAAGTGACCAGTCTTGTTGCAGTTATAGTAGGTTAATTCATTTTCTGAATTGTCAGAATCTTTTGATCTATTACCACTGGTTTTCTTCTTGCGTGGCTTGAATCTTCTTCTAAGATTATTGACAGCCATTGCAAGCACTTCAATTGGATCTTCTTCTTCTTCATCGCTCTCTTCTCTGCTCTTTAAGGCAATTGTCTTCTTCTTTGGTTCGGAATTGATGCGTTCCTCCTTTGCTTTTAACTCAAGCTCATACGTCATCAGATTTCCGATCAAATCTTCCATGCTCAGTTTACTTAAATCTTTTGATTCTTGTATTGCCGTGACTTTTGCCTCAAAGTTCATCGGTAAGACTCATAGAATCTTCCTCACTAGCTCTACCTCAGAGAATACCTTTCCAAGCACTCTAGCATTGTACACCAAGGTTGAGAAGCGTCCAAACATATCCTTTATGCTTTCGCCTTTGTCCATCACAAAGTTCTCGTATTCATTGCTGAACAGGGCTAGACGGACTCCTTGACTTGAGAAGTTCCTTCGTGTGTCACCTCCAAAGTGTGCCAAATTTCCTATGCTGTTTTACAATGAGAAATTCTATTAAATTCAGTTTTATCAAGAGCACAGATCAGAGCATTCATGGCTTTAGCATTAGTAGTTTTTAACTTCTTATCGTTAGCATCCCACCTATCCCTAGGTTTAGGAATCTCAGTATCACCAACAGTTATAGTGGGAGGTGTATATCCAGTTTCAATAATATCCCAAACATCGTAATCTACAGAACTAAGATAAATACCCATTCTAACTTTCCAGTAAGCATAATCACTCCCATTAAACATAGGTGGCCTAACAATAGATTGCCCCTCAGAAAAAGCATTATTTGATAAATTCATGACTCTAGAGTTAAAGACAAATACCTAGCTCTGATACTACTTGTAGGATCTAGATTAACCCTAGAGGGGGGTGAATAGGGTTAATGCAAATTTTCTCAAATTAAACGCGGAAGCAAACGGCAGATAAATAAATATGCAGTAAAGTAAATCACACACAAAATTTACCCAGCTTCGGCAAACCCTGCCTACTGCTGCATTCCTAGATTTCTATTAGAATTAAACAGTCTCACACTTACAAACACTCTGACAGACTCGCAAACACTCGCTCCCGCTCACAAACACTCTACTAGACTCGCAACCCCTGCTCCCGCCTGTAGAGCTTCGCTTACTCGCAAACTCTGCTCCCGCCTGTAGAGCTTTGCAAACTCGCACACCCTTCTCACTGAACTGATTCTAACTAGACAATCTGACAACACCTAAACCCTAGGTGGTGATTGACTCTAACTGGACTTTGAGAAATACAAACTGAAAAAACGAAATACCATTTAACCCCAGAGCAAAATTGAAACTTAAACTTGATGACTAATTTTGCTCTTAGAAAATAATCCGGGCCCAAAGATAAAATAAAATAACTAAAGATGAATCTCTCTATTTAAAACAAGGCCGGCCCCCTTTAAACAATTATCGGCCTGCTTTATATTTTATCTTGATCAAAATATTGATCCGTTCCTTTGCTTGTGAAAAATGGTGGCTCTCGTTCTCAATTGAAATTAGGGCTTCTGCTATTTTGATGCTTCCTAAAAATTGGAGCTTTGCAAACTGGATCACCGATCGATTGCTGGTCGTTCTTTGATTGCTACTTGCGGTTGCTTCCAGTTAATCCGTTCCTCTGTGATTTGGACTTTGTCTCTTAATTGCTCGGCTTTGCTTGAGAATTTTATTCGTGCTTGGCTTTGGCTTTGCGCGCTCCTTAGGGTTTCTGAAACTCGACTTCAGGTATGATTGTACTCGTGATTTCTCGAAGTCGATTGTTGATGTTGCCTGTGATGATTTAGGGTTTTTATTGTTCGAATGATTTGACGTTGAAGCTCATAGTCGATGATGATTTTTGGGTTTGAATTTATATGGGTTCGAAATCCTGTTTTCTCGTTCGTTTATTCTATGTTGAATTCGTCTTTGGCTGTTCGATATTGTTTGGATGATTGCGATGAATTCTGACCTTTTCCATAATCGTATATACTACGATTTTTCTGGTTGACATGGCTTTGGTTGATTTCGTGATGACCACGGTGTTGAATTTGAAACGTACACCTCATCTCTGACCTGCTCATCATATTCTTTGTTTCCACGGCATTGATTTCGAATTTATAATTTGCGATATCTCTGATTTGGTTACTTCGTATAAATCTGTTGCCTTGACGACTTCGACTTTGAACTGTTTATATGTGTACTTGTTGACTTAGCTTTGACTGTTGATGCTTTGACTTCAGTTTGAACTCCCCTGTGACTTTATTTGATTCTGAACAACACCTGATTTTGTTCAACCTGTACCATATTTTGTAACTGCAGTTCGATTTCAATTTTGACCATGTCTGTACATATATACATATATGCATTCGTATGTGTGTATGCATATATTGTTGAACTTGTTGGTTGTGTGTACTTGAACTTGCATTTTGAACTGATTCGAGTCTGCTCTGGGTTGAGTCTGTTGTTGTTGTAGTTGAGTTGGCTTGAACGGTTTAGTATTACACTTTCATACATGAATCATTAACATTTTATCACTGCACTTGCTTTAAGCTTGCTTTTGCCTTGAGCATTTGCATCTATTCTAGTTGGTCTTGATGTCTGTGATTATGCACTGATGTTGTTTCTGGATTTGATCTTGATGTCACAATACTTTTTGCATTGCTTTGTAGTCTTCATTGATCTTTGCATTTGTACATATGTTGGCACAGTCTTCATTATTACTGTTCCATGTTGGAAGGCTTGAATTTCTGGTCATTTGATCTGAGTATTAAGGTCTTGTGTGCTTGTGAACTTGAATATGACTTGTAGTCTTTACTTTACTGTCTGGTCTATTACTGTAGCTTGATTCATCATGTATTTGTGGTATTTGTACTGTTGTGGCCTGGTCTGGTGGCATCATGTATATTTGCAGTTTCACTTCACTGTGACCTTGTTCATTTGTGTTGTTTTGTTGCAGTTGCATTGTGTGGTCTCTCACCTGATGTACTTTAGTCTGGTTTGCTGTTGTACATTCATGTGTACATTTTGAATTGTGCAATCTTTGAAACACTTGAGTTGAATCTAGCTTGTAGCTCGGATTTGACCTTGTGCAGATTGTCGAGACTTTATTTATCGCACTTGAGTTGAATCCGATGATTTGGGTTTGACCTATGCTTACCTGTCCCTGTAACATTATCAAGTGTACATTTCGGTGTGCACGGCCTTGTGGCATGTACAGTGATACACTGTGCATGTCACATTGTACGTGTGTGATGAATTCGAATACAAATGATGACGAACAATCCAAATAACTGAGGCAATCATTATTTTCAAAATTCATATTTTGTTTTATACTGCAAAAACATTTCCTTTTCAATTTTACTGCGTCAATGTATATTTCTGCAGATCGCTCAGATGCTGGATTCACATTGGAATGAAGTTGAAGACAAATACGAGTGTGAGTGATATGTAGTGAGGAAATGATGTAACTATGAAATCGTGATGTAATTGTATTGTGATCAAAAATGATGTATATAGTGAGAGCTTGAAATTGTACTATCAAAAATGTAATAAATATTTGTTTGAATAAAATATTCGTTTGAATTCAAATTCTGTGTTATTTATTTTATTCGGCAAATATCTATTTAATTTGTGAAAAATAAAATAGTACAATATCAAATACATTTAAATGAATGTATATATGTTTATTATCATCAAACAAAAAGCATATATATGCATATTCCACAAATATCCGTTGCTTAGAACTGATGATTTGTTCTACTAGTTTAAGTGGAGCAAGAGTATTTTCCTAGTTGGATTTAGCAATTGGGTTCCATCATCTTAGAGTGGTAGAGGATAGTATTCCTTTGATGGCGTTTAGAACCAGATATGGATCGTACGAAAGGTTAGTAATGCCATTCGGACTAACTAATGCACCAACATTCTTTGTGGATTTGATGAACCAAATTTTCCGAGAGCACTTGGATAAGTTTGTGTTGGTGTTTATAGGTGATTCTTTGATATAATCTAAGGATGAAAGGGAGCATGAAGTTCATATTAGAGTGGTGCTTGAGACGTTGAGGCAGCATCAGCTACAAGCGAAATTTTCAATGTGTCATTTCTGGAAGAGGGAAGTGTAGTTTCTTGGTCATGTAGTCTCAGAGAAAGGGTTGTTCGTAGATCCGACTAAGATCGAAGCAGTAAATAATTAGAAGAGACCCGAGACAGTGACTGAGATAAAGAGTTTTCTTGGATTATCTGGGTACTATCCAAGATTCATTAAGGATTTCTTGCGGATAGCGGCACCGATGACCAAGCTAACACAAAAGGATATGAAGTTTGTGTGGACCGATAAGTGTGAGGAGGCATTCCATAAGCTGAAACACTGATTGACTTGTTAACAAGATTTCCTGTAAACACTCCAAGGTAGTGGTAAGGAATGAAGATTATTCTCTAGGCAAAAGAGTAGGAAGGAAGGAATGTATCCTTCTTGAATTTCCTTTCGAAAAGGCTTTGGTAGGAAAAAGTTTTCCAAATTGACCTTTCGACTCGATTGAAAAGGTTGGTTTCTGTGCTTAATGACCATTCGACCCTATTGAGTCAGTGTGGATTCTTTTTCGGAAGTCTTCCTCTTTATTCAGTTAGAATATCCTAAATTAGGTTCGCCTCAGTTGGTTTCGACCTGGTTGGAGGCCTTAAGTAGTTGAATGACTTGGACTTTTGGTTAAGGATCAGAAATAGGGCTTTCGACCTTATCGAAAGCAGTGAGCTTAACCTTCTTGGGTTTAAACTAATAATCTCAAGCTATAGTGTTTTGGTGAATGGTTTCGGCCTTGTCGAAAGCCGGATCCTTGAGCTCCTTGTACTATTTGAAGGTTTACATAAGTTGTGACTTGGTTGACCTTGTAGAAAGCTAAATCTCAGAGGAAGGTCACTTGAAGTATGAACTTGAAGTTGTTTAAATTTGCTAGGTTTCGAGTGTGTCGATGGTGGCCTTTCGATGAAGGCGAAACTTGAAACACAAGAGTGAAACTGACAAGAATTTTAATAAAATGATAGGTAATCTAAAATACTTGAAATTTTCCTTTCATAAGAAAAAGATGGCTTTATTGCATCAAATCCCCAAATTAATTTTGTAATTAAGGTTACAACTCTTTTTATTAAAGAAGTACAAGTTTAGATTGGAAAGAATCGGCTCCCCCAAACCTGACCCTTTGGGTCTTATTTATAGATGCAGGCCAGCACCTTTCGACCTTGATGCTTTCAACTTGGTTGAAAGATGGCTGCCGAATGTCTCAAGTTTGTTGCCGCCTTTGTTCAAAGGTAAGTTTGTGCTTCCCTTCTTTGTATTGCTATAAGTGCTTTCAACTCTGTCGATAGGTATTGTCCTTTAGTTTCAACGATACTGGTTACGTCTGAGCTCTTGCTCTGATTTGATGTGAAATCCTCTTGGATCACATTGGCTTCGACCGGTTTGAAACGCTTATTATGGCTTTCGAAGGGGTTGTTCAAGTCCATGCTTACTTTCGAGTAGTTTGAAGGAAGGCGAAACCATTGGTTTCGAATTGTTTGGCGCATGTGCAAAGATCTATTCCTCATTACCTTCGAAAGGTATTGCCTCGTCTCATTCGAAAGGTATCCATGCATATGGAATCACCTAGTTGAAAGGTGGTTACTGAAGGCCGAAGGGTGCTTTCGACTCCTTTAACTCCTTCGAAAGGTAAAAACCTTCTGGACCTTGATTGTAGAAGCCTTTCGACACCTGCGAAAGGTTCTAAATCTTCCAGACTTTGGTGATAGCATCCCTTCGACTCTTTTGAAAGTTCTGGCTAGAGCTCTTTCCTCTTATTCTCCTTTGTTCCCAATTTAGAATGGTCTCGACTAAGTCGATAGGTGGATTTTTGGAGTAACATTTTCCTCCACCCCTTCCCCCCGGCGAAGGGATGCACTTGACTTTCTAAGTCAACTTTGCCAAAACCTAGAACCTTCCCACCTCTTGGCCTTCTCGTGTGGATCTGGGTCGTCCATTTAAATTTGATCTAGCGGCTGATGATACTTGATGACTTTTCATATAGAATACGCTCTTCTTCTTTCTCTTTCACTCTTCTGCAATCAAAATTTCAAGCACGAATAAAAGAATTTCAAATATTCTCAAATTTTCTATCTGCTTTCAAAAACCAAAGTAAACACTAAATCTAATATGTAAGCTTAGATTCATCTCTATTATGCTAGTTTTAATCGAACTTTGCTTTTCCAGATTTTAAAATGGAGATTTGACTTTGAAATGTTCGAATCTCAATTGTTTCTTGAGAGTGGATTTGATTTGATTTACCGAGAAATTTTTCCAATTTAGTTTCGTGAATCGATAGAATTTATTTCTCGTCTTGGATTTTTATTCCAATATTCACATTTTTTGTTCTTCTTTGGAAAATCTGGGTTTTTGGTTTGATTATAATTTTTTTCAATTTTGAAATTGAAAAGGATTGATTTCTGTTGAAATCCATTTTTTTTGAAATCCACTTTCTTATTGGGTTTGGTTTACCTGCTTTAAGAAATTTTAAAACCCTGGATTTGCAATTGGGTTTGGGGAAGATGGTAGAACCTGCTTTCTTCACCCGAAAACTTCAAATGGACGAATGAAAAATTAGCACCATAAAATGTCCTTTCTACCCCTTCGAAAGGGATTGAGGCAGAAACATTGGTTTGCTTCCTTAGCCCCTTTCTAAGGGGTCGAAAGTTATTGTAGTGTCAATTTTTCAACCTTATCGAAAGGATATGTGGTTAAGTAGAGTGTATCAACCCCTTCAATAGCAAAATTTTTCAACTTAGGCGAAACCTTTTGTGTCGATTGCAATCCATTTTCCTTCAGAATCATCATAACCCTTCGACCCTTCGACACCATTTAAATCTAACGAGTCGAAACCCTCTTGAGTTATTTTTGTCCAGTCTTTGTCGAAACGTTCTAAGTTCATATGAGTTTAAGCTAGAACCTTTCGACAAAGTGAGTATATTAGGTTTCGACAACATTCGTATCTCTCTTAGGAAACCTAAGTCAAAGGTTTTGACAGTGTCGAAGGGTCTTGTTACTTTGTTTATGAAATGTTTGCAGCGTACATTTTTGTTCAAGTTTTAAGTTAACTTGGACTACCTCCTTTTAAAAACTTAACTACTGTGGAGCTTTCGACAAAGTGCCACTTTACATTCTCATCTTTTGTTTCAACCATGTCGGAAGCCAATAATTGCTCATATTTATGCTTTCGACATTGTCGAAAGGTTGTGGTTAAATGGTTACTTCCTTTTTTTTGGACTCTGTCGAAAGCTCCATGAACACTCCTATTTAGTCTTTTGACCTTGTCAAGAGGTATTTACTAAGTGTTATTGTCTCTTTCCCATCGAATTTGTCGAAAGCCCGATACCTTTTATTTTTAACATAAACCTATTTTCGAAAATTTAAAAGTTTTATGTTTGGCTTTTTGTTTAAGTTATTCAAATAGGTCTTCGACTAATTCTAAAATGAATACTATGTTCATATAAACTTGGAAATTTTAAATGAAATATTTTCACCTAGTAGAATCATGAGCTCTCCAAAGAAACTTGATGCTATTTCGAACCATTTTTTAGTATCTTCACAGGACGAGGTTAACGCCATCCTCAAAGTTTTCGGCATTACTGGTGTGGAAGCTATTCCACCCAAGGAAACTAACACTACCAACAACCCTCCCAGATGGTTCTATGCCTACACTGCTGTCCACATATGGTACGGGGGATTCCTGCCTTTCCCTGAATTCTTGTCCAGATTCATTTCTCACCTTGGGGTTGCTCCAATCCATCTATCCCCTAATTTTTACACTTTCCTTCAATCTCTGGAGCTAATGGCACTAGAGTCTGGACTTCCTTCTTTAAGTGCTGAAGTTTTGAATTACTTGACCTGGCCAGTCAAGCTCAACACCCTCAATCATCAGTTCTTCAGAGCTAACCCCCTAAAGAAGTTGATATCAGATAGGGTCAACAAGTTTAAAGACGGGGAAAACTAGTTTTTCTTTGTTCGATGTTTCCTAACCATCAACGGAATCTTTTCTACTCCTCGTAAGTTTAGATTTTCGTTGCCTTTTTCCTATTTTATTACTTCTCTTATCTAATCTTCATCTTTTATCAGGTTTTCCTATCAAAGAACTTAACGAAGCTGACAGTAGAATGGTGGAATCTCTAACCACAGCTTCGGTTAAAATTGGAAGTCGATTGAAGCTGCTAATCCTCTCCAATTTGAGAAAGCATTCTCTTCTTCCTCCTGGTCAAAGGGTTTTGGGAATACCCCCTTTGATCCAGCACACATCAAAGGGAAAACGCTTCCATTCCTTGGGAGATTCTGAACATTTTTCTCCCATGTCGCTTATTTGCTCAGACCACTATGGTAAGTCATAGGCACATCATTTGTTTTCCATTCCCATTGTTTTCTAAATTGTTTTGCTGACTCTTAATCTGCTAGAACTCTTCCTAGCTGCTTCTCAAGTCGAAAAGTTTGTTAGCGGTGTCGCTCCCCCTCCTACAACCTCTAGTGCACCATCTATCATTGAATCTCTTGCTAAATCCAAGAAGGCTTTCAAAAGGAAGTTGGTGGAATCATCGAAATAGAACCTCCCAAGAAAGTTTCTAAAGTTATCGATGTAGAGGAGGAGGAGGATCCATCTCTTGATAAAGCTCTAAAAAGCCCAATTGTTGAAGCTCCCAAAGAAAAGCCAGAGCAGACTCCAACAGTTCCCGACCTTCTTTCTCGCGTTTCCATTTCTGATTCTCCAACTGCACTTGAGCAAATACAACTGGCCTTGTGGACAACTCCCTCTTTTAAGAAAATTACTTCAAAGCTGTCATCATCTACTCCTACTTCCATCAATGTTGAAGAGATAAATGAGTCCATCATGCATTCCGAATCTTTCACTTCTATTCGCCTGCCTTCAACTGTCTCTAATTTGGCAATACATTATCGCTCTTTGATAGAGCAAGAACTTTTGGTGATTTTTACCTTAATTAACTTTGTATTACTTATTTTCTCTAAATCTCAAACTTACATTGTGTTTTCTTCTTTCAGATTTCTAAGAGTTGGTTAGTTCTGAATGAGAGAGCATCGAAATCCTCTCATGAGTCCTCCGAATTCCAAGAGGAAATTTCTTCTCTTAAGAACCAAGTGTCCTCTATTTTTGCAGCTAGAGATGAAGCTACCTCAGAGTTTGGAACGATTAAGAGCTTCTCTTGCCCGAGCTAAAGCTGATCTCCTCAAAGAAAGAAGGGCTTGTCAACTTCTTACTGATGAAAAATTCACTATGGAGCTATGTTTAAAAGACTCCGATAAGGAGAAAGCTCGCATAGTAGCATAGAACATTTCTCTAAAGGAGAAGTTCAAGAAGAATAGGGCCTTCCTGAAACTCGCTGTCGATACCATTTCCGATACCAAGGAGCAAGTATCTCAATTTCTCACTTCTACTCTGGGGAAAATGTTGCTGAACTCTTTTGAAGAAGCCCTTATGCTCACCTATGCTGACAATTTTAAGAAGTGTTCTAACATCGGTTTCCCCTCGCTTGACTCTACCCTAATTGATAGAGTAATGGGCAACATCAACCAAATGAAGCAACGGATTGAACCTACAGAAGAGGAGGAAATTGAGGCCTCTAAAATTCTTTCCTTTGACATCCCCTCTTTTGATATTGAATCAGACTCCGAAGATGAGGGTGGCAAGGATGAAGATGTGGGGGAAGAAGGTGATGATAAAAATGATGGTAATGACCATGACGATGATAATGATGATCACAATGATGACACCATCGACGGTGGTCAGGGGTCAGGTGGAGATCATAATGAATCCTCTGACAAGGATGGCGATGACACCACAAAAGCTTCAGAGAAAGAACCAACTCCTCCTACAACTACTCCACCTGAATCTGTTGGGCCATCTGCTCCTTAAGAGGATGAGCCTGCTCCTATTAATGTTGAAGAGCCTAAAGCTTAAGAGCAAGCTTTCTAGACTTCTGTCCCGATATCACAGGTATGGGATGCTCTGTTTAAATATCTTTCACTTCGAAGACAATAATAATAGTGCAAATTATTCATTTTAGATAAGGATGAAGTCCATCCTCCCCTATAAAACAAAACTTGAGGGGAAACAAGCTGAAATTAACAAGTTATATAGGAAGTTAGATAAGAAAATACGGGAGCATAATGTACTTTCTGATAAGTATCATAGACTCGATAGGAGTGCCTTGGTGCTGGCGTCTTTTAAACATCAGAAGATGCCTCTTTATTAAAGAGAGCTTGCCTTCGATACGATGCCCTCTTAAAAGAAAACTGGGAGTTAGTCACTCTAATTTGGATGTTGATTGAAGAGAGGGATGTTCTAATAAAAATATTATATAAAGCTTATTGTAGACACTCGATAATTGATTTCTCATACTTAGGTGAATTTAGCGGGGGTTTACTTAGACGTTTTCATAAGAGATACTTGGATGAGTTCAGATCTGACCCGCACCCTAGGGGTTGTTAGAACTTACCGCGGGTTAGACCGGTTCCCCAAGATCTTCCCCCAGAATTACAGGAACAAATTTGTATCAGAATTATTTTATAAATCTGTATTATATGGACCAGTAGATGTAAACATGTAACATGTATTGTTTTATAAATATTTGTTTTAGTTTTGCCTTTATGCTTAGCTTTGTTTTATTATATTATTACAGAGTGACTGTTTGTTAGGTCGTCTTGTTTTTAGAGACCATTTAAGCCAGTATGTTAAACTAAGAAGATTTTATCTTGAAAAGGCCTCAATTCTAAAGTCCTCAAAATTAGCAAGATATTGATTTCTTAAAGATTTACAAAAACTCTACTTGGAATATCCTCGCCTTTGCTTTGACTTCCTTGGTGATAAAAAAAAGGGGCATTCCTTAAAGAGATCAGAACATTTCATAAAAAATTAATTTGCGGCTGCGATAGTCCTTCAGTTGGGAAGTGGGACTATAACAGATGTCCCTTGGTGCTAACCCCGGAGGGACTAAACATTTCTTTTGATTCTACAGTTAATCTTTCTACCAATTCATTAGACAAAGTTAAAAATGTAGTTTCTAAACTTAGATGTCAACCAATTTCTTTATTATATCTCTTGACTTTGTTGTTGTTCGAATTGTAATCTTCTCACTACGCCATAAATGGCCTACTGCAACATTTTTGCAAGGTGTTGCCAGCTCAAATGTTGCGATAGATATAAAAATTTGGTCCTACTGCAACATTGTATTTATGGTGTTACCTTAGCCATAAAAATGTGTTGCTCTAGCTAAACAAGTGTAACACGATGCAACATTTTTATATAGTGTTGCTATAGATGTATACAAATTAAAAAATTAATAAAGTTAGCAATCCGCGTGAATACGATCCAACGGTCTACATTTAATCCAACTGTTAAAATGGATCACCGCTGCACTTTTTACCAAATTTTCGTTTTCCCGCTTATGTTGGTGTAGATCCCCTTTCAGTTTACCATATTCACGAAATCCCCAAATTCATACTTCCAGCAAATTCACGAAATCCCCAAATCAAAAAGCAAATTCACGAAATCCAGCAAATTCATACTTCCAATTCGCGATTAGAATCAATTCATAATTCTCAAATCAATTCGCGTGGAGATGGAAGATGATTTCAGGCGATTAGAATAAATCAAGTATCAAGTTCCAATTCGCGATTCATCTTCTTTGGGGATCCGCAAGTCTGATTGATGAAGTCGCCTGCTGCTTCATGTTGCGTTCAGTGCTTGGAAAGTTTGCTGAAGATTGCCGAGATAGAGGCTTGGATACTACTGAGATTACGATGCCACTGACCGGTGATGCTGTGTTTTAGATCTAGAGTGGCTCGCAGTGCCATCATTCGGTCTAGAAGCGAAATTAACAACAGACAACGAATGTTGTGTTTCAGATCTAGAAGCAAAATCAAGGGCGTCATCTTCAAATTCAGTATCTCAGACTCAAGCATCTTCACAGCAGCAATCTGTTTTGCATATGAAGGCTTCTGGTTTGTTTTTTTTAATATTATTTGTGCTTTTTGATGATTTCTTCTTCAGTTTTTGAAGCTTGGGAATATGTTAGCTTATTAACTTTGGATGTTTTGCAGCTCCTAAGAGAAAAATTCATTTTAGAAAATATGTATCCAAATGAGTTCAGATTCTTGATGGATACTAGTTCTGTTGTACAGTCAAATTTGGTATTCACGCTCAACTTGTATATTTAGTTTGTTAGATATATATCTAACCTTAAGTTTGTTAACATGAACTGGTGCTCCAAGTCATGCTAACCTTATATATTTGGTCTGGACTGAACTGGTACCATGCTAACCTTGTTCTTTAACATGAACTGATGCTCCAAGTCCTTTGTATATCATATTACTGCCTATGTTTCTCTTGTACATGCCTGATGCATTCACTGTTTTTGCTTGATAGGCTGCCTATGTGTTGATGATGTAATTTGATGAGGCAGTGAGTGGGTGTTTTATGAAAGAGGTTGGGAGTGTGGTCAGTGTTTGGTAGATGGTCAGTGTTTCAGGCAATTGTGTTTCAGGTAAGTGGTAGATGGGCAGTAGTTCCGATGGGTGATGAAGTTGCTGAGGATGGGGTTTGCTAAGTTCAGTCTTCATTTGTGCATCATTTTACGTCGTTTCAAAGAAGGCTCGATCTTCCGAAATCGGATGAATCGGGCGGTGCCCGCCGGGACTGCGGTGCCCCGGACCCCCGCCGGCGCTGCGCCCGGACCCGCTTCTCGCCTCGCCTTCGGCTCGGCACTCGGCTCGCCTTCGGCTCGGCACTCGGCTCGCCTTCGGCTCGGCACTCGGCTCGCCTTCGGCTCGGCATATATTTGTCAGTGTCGGTGTCTGTATAAATTGAAACTGCATATGTAATGAGTGAACTGAGTGATGTAGTGAGGAATATCTGTATATGTGAATATCAGTGTTATATATCATTGAATTGTAAAATAGTGGAGTCAGGAATTTGTACTATTTCAAATGTTGAAATAAAATATTTATTTAAATAAATTACTGTTTAAATATCAAATTCTGTGCAATAGCATTTTATTAAATAAATATTTATTTTTATTAAAAAATCAAATATGCTCTACATTGTGGGCCCCACAAATTCAAAAAGTTCATATCTATAGCAACATTTTGGAATGTTGCTACAGATACCTATGGGTGTTGCCATAGACCCAAATAGGGTTCTATTGCAACAATATTACTTATGTTTCCTTAGATAGTCAAAATGTTGCCTTTGAGGTCTAAGGCAACGGCAAAAATTGCATCACCCTAAAAGTGTTGCCATAGACCTATGGCAACATTTTTCGGGCCTGAGCCAACATTTTTTTTGTGTTGCAGTAGGCCATTTATGGCGTAGTGCTATTGTAATAATAAAGAAATTCTTCATTCTGATTTTAACTTTGTTCTGTTTCTTTCCATTCAAATAGGAGCTACAATTATCTACAGTTTCTCTCCCTTTTGACCTATCATCACGCGTCGCTTGTCTTAGAGAGAAACTATTAAAATCAAGCAGAAGGATTGAGCTTAGCGATGATATCTTACTGGAACACTTCGGTGGCAACATCGAAGCTTTGAAATGGCACAAAAGATATTTTCTTCAAAAAACCTTTGCCAGCAATCAGAAGGATCAAATTGCTTATCTTGAGACTGAAATCAAAATCAAAGATGAAGCGATTCTATCACTGAAGCGATAGATAAAGTCTAACCCTTCTATTGACTTCGATCATAAGATGTCGGAGCTTATTCAAAAATCAATGATTTGGAGTTGAAACTGAAGGATAGTCAGGCGTAGTGTGAATCATTGGAATTTATTATGGGAGACAACACATCGAGCATTACTTTACCAACTCCTCACACTACTCCCTCGATTTCCAAACCCACGTGGTCAAATACTGTTACTGTTCAAAAATTTCCCTCAATGATTAACCCTCCTCCAGGCTAAATTGAGAACACCGTGGGTAATTGGTGCAGGAGAGTTAAGTTTAAAATAGCTAAGTATTTCGATGAGAAACAAAGAGTGAAATATTCTCATAATATAAATGAGTATGCCGCCAAAGTTCAGAAGCTCGAACATGATAAATACTTCCTCCAGAAGAACGCTGCAGAGTTAGAAAAGGGATAACAAGACCCTAAGGGAGCAAATAGAGCTTTCAATTGCGCTCTGAAAACAAATATTGATGCAATTGATGACGTAGATAAGGTCATGAAGAAGGAGAAGAAACTCATAGTTTTGTAAATTATTTCATGACTTATGTAAATCATATAAATTTTGTAAATATCACCTGATTTGTAATCCTTTTCTGTAATGTCACTTCTGGAATGCTTTTTGATAGCTTATTCATTATTTCTGTATTTGCCGAATCTTTCATTTCCTTTTGGTGCGTTGATTTCCATGAAACGAATGAAGAAAAAATATTTCTAATTGTTAGCTTGAAATTTATATACCAGTCCATATGTATCATTTGCTTAAATTAGTAAATCATCTTGTTAATTGCATGAAAAATAGTTTATATTTAACATCTAACTCTCATCTTTAACCGTGATGAGAGATACTTGAGAATTTAACTTCAACCATTTGGTTGGAATATCTGAAATTTGTTGATAGGAAATCACATCTTATCATAAGGGTCTAAGTGTTAGATTGTAATTTTTCAAGAGATGGATAATAAGGGATTGACTCCATAAATCATTGTCTGAATATTTGTATTAGAATCCCGGAGAGCCATTCTCGGGCTTTAGTGAAATTTAAAAATTTAGAAATTCAAGACCAAGATTTGGGTATTAATGAAATCTTATAATCATGATCTTCTTGAGAATATATATTTTCTGACCTAAATTTGGGCATTTGTGATAGATAAACAGAATTCCATTATTGAAATTTTACATCCAGATTAGGGCTTAAATAAGTAACAGTTTCGATACCTAGATTCAGGTATAATAAAGATAGCCAGTGATAGATGAAGTCTCGAAACCCAGATTCGGGTACTAATAGATGAAATTCTGATATAAGAGACCTGAAATCCAGATTTAGGTATTAATAAGTGGAGCACTATTCTGCTCCTTTGATGTATGAACCCTTTAGGTCTTATATAGAAGTAATTTGATTAGTTGCCCCTTGAGCTTGGACTTCTTAGTCCATAATTGGAAATGCCTTTTCTCGAGCACGAACATCTTAGTCCATGATTTGATAAGCCTCTTCTCGGGCTTAGACATCTTAGTCCATTGCTGAATGTGCCACCTCTTGGGCTTGGACGTCATAGTCCATTATAGGATGAGCCTTTTCTCGGGCCTGGACATCTTAGTCCATTGTTTGATGGGCCTCTTTTTGGGTCGGGATGTCTTAGTCCATTGTTGTCTGGTGCTCTTGGTTAGCTAATCGTAGAGGATGGAACAAAGGACTTACTCGACCTCCCTCCAAGAGGCGCCCTGCCCTGGCCCTTTTGCGATGCGAACAGGGGCTTGTTCGATGCTTTACCCTGGCCATCTTATGTCGCGGATAAAGGCTTACTCCGTCCTCCCTCTAAGAGGTGCCTTACCCTAGCCATAGCGTGGCGCGAATAAGGGCTTGTTCGGTGCTTTAACCTGGCCCTCTTATGGCATGGCTAAAGGCTTATTCCGTCCTCCCTCCAGGAGGTGCCTTGACCTGACCAAAGGCACGGCCAAGGGCTTGTCCGGTGCTTCAACATGGCCATCTTATGGCGCGGCTAAAGGCTTACCCGCCCTCCCTCCAGGAGCTGGTCTGCCCTGGCCAACACAGTGCGGACAGAGGCTTTTCTACCATCCTAGGTAGACTACCATCTTAGGTAGTATCCAAATATAAGGAGCATTTCACTACCAACCATGTAGATTTTCTATTTTATGAAAAGTAGCTCTTTATTGACTTTATCTAAAATTCTTTTTACAAATTCGTGAATCTTTCCTTGTCGGAAGAAATTCATAATCATTTCCTCCAGGGCTCTGCAATGATTGGTTTCATGGCCATTCATCATATGGTAATAGCAATAGGATCCTTCTAGATTCCTTTCATGTTTTGGTTTTTTCTTTTGTGGGGGCCAATAGTTAAGTTCATCCTTAGTTAGTAAGTAGACATTCCTCTATAGATGTTGTTAAGTTACACTCCTTTGGAAGTCTACATTTGAAGCTTGATTCTTGCGGATGGCTTTTTGTCATTTTATTTCTTGGCCTTATGTTTTCATGTTCTTCAATTACTTTTCTTTTTTCCACCCTTTGAATTTCTTAAGTTAGAAGTGTTCTTGTTGTACCTGGTTGCCATTTATGTGCAAAGGCATTGTAATCATCCATTATCTCTTTCTCAAAGATGGTGCCTTTGGAATACTATTGGATTATTCTTCTTATTTGATTGAATAAATTGTCACTTCCATTTGTTTTCTTTCCTAATGCAAAAATAAGGTTAGGGCCAACATGGAAAGGGTTTATGCTCCACTTCTCAGGATTGTAAGATTCCACTTTTTCTGGTTTATAATTCTAAGAGCTTCTAGCCTTAACCTTTGCTCTTTATCTTGGATGGAATCCTTGTTGACTATCAGAGAGAATCTTTTCAAGTGTGGTCAAAATAACCCTTGTTTAAATCTCTTAATTACTCTTGCCATGATTAAACCAAAGTAGATGAACTAGAGATAGGGTTAAGTAGGGTCAGAGAATAGTAGTGTTGGGGTTTAACCAAGTTGGAGGTTCGAGCCCTCCTTCTAGCGCCAAAATGTTAACTAGATTTCTTATCAACATTCCAAGGTAGTGCTAAAGAATAAAGATATAGAGTAGAAAGGAAGGAATGTATCCTTTTTGAATTTCCTTTTGAAAAGACTTTAGTAGGAAAAAGTTTTCCAAATTGACCTTTCAACTCGATCGAAAAGGTTGGTTTCTGTGCTTAATGACCTTTCGACCCTATTGAGTCAGTGTGGATTCTCTTTCAGAAGCCTTCCTTCTTAGTTCAGTTGGAATATCGTGAATTAGGTTTGCCTTAGTTGGTTTCGACCTGGTCGGAGGCCTTAAGCAGTTGAATGACTTGGACTTTAGGTTAAGGATCAGAAATAGGGGTTTCGACCTTGGCCAAAGTAATGAGCTTAACTTTCTTGGGTTTGAACTAATAATCTCAAGCTATAGTGTTTTGGTGAAGTGTTTCGACCTTGTCGAAAGCCGAATCCTCGAGCTCCTTGTACTAGTTGAAGGTTAAGTAAGTTGTGACTTGGTTGACCATGTCGAATGCTAAAACTCAAAGGAAGGCCACTTGAAGTATGAGCTTGAAGTTGTTTAAATCTGCTAAGTTTCGACTGTGTTGACGGTGGCCTTTCGATGAAGGCGAAACCTGAAACATAAGAGTGAAACTGACAAGAACTTTGATAAAATGATAAGTAATCTAAAATACTTGAAACTTCCCTTTCATAAGCAAATGATGGCTTTATTGCATCAAATCCCCAAATTAATTTTGTAATTAGGGTTACAACTCTTTTTATTAAAGAAGTACAATTTTAGATTGGAAAGAATCGGCTCCCCCAAAACCTGACCCCTTGGGTCTTATTTATAGATGTAGGTCAGCACCTTTCGACCCTGATGCTTTCGACTTGGTCGAAAGATGGTTGTCGAATGTCTCAAGTTTCTTGCTGCCTTTGTCGAAAGATAAGGTTGCGCTTCCCTTCTTTGTATTATCCTGTAAGTGCTTTCGACTCTGTTGATAGGAATTGTCCTTTGGTTTCGACGATGTTGGTTACGTCTGAGCTCTTTCTCTGATTTGATGCCGAACCCTCTGGATCACATTAGCTTCGACCGGTTCGAAAGACTTATTATGGCTTTCGAAGGGGTTGTTCAAATCCATGCTTGCTTCTGAGCAGTTTGAATGAAGGCGAAACCATTGATTTCGAATGGTTTGACACATGTGCAAAGATCTATTCCTCATTGTCTTCGAAAGGTATTGCCTCGTCTCATTCGAAAGGTCTCCATGCATATGGAATCACCTAGTCGAAAGGTGGTTACTGAAGGCGGAAGGGTGCTTTTGACTCCTTCAACTCCTTTGAAAGGTAGAAACCTTCTAGACCTTGATTGTAGAAGCCTTTCGACACCTTCGAAAGGTTCTAAAGCTTCCAGACTTTGGTGATAGCATCCCTTCAACTCTTTCGAAAGGTCTAGTTGGAGCTCTTTCCTCTTGTTCTCCTTTTTCCCTATTTAGAATGGTCTCGACTAAGTCAAAAGGTGGATTTTTGGAGTAACATGACTAATGCACTTGTGTTAGTTGTTCCAGAATGGAATCAGGATTTAGTGGTACATAAAGATGCATGTGGAACAGGGTTAGGAGCTGTGTTAATGCAGAGAGGTAAAGTGATTGTCTATGCATCTCAACATCTTAGACCACATGAGGTTAGGTACCCGACTCACGATTTGGAATTAGCTGCGGTAATTTTTGCGTTGAAGGTGCCAAGGCATTACCTTATGGGAGAGAGATTTGAGTTGTATATGGATCATAAGTCGCTAAAGTATTTATTCTCTCAAAAGGAGTTGAATATGAGATAGCAAAGGTGGTTAGAGTTTTTAGCTGCTTATGAAATTGGTATTGAGTACACACCAGGAAAAGGCAATTAGGTTGCAGATGCACTTAGCTAAAAACATCAGAATGTAGTGTTGGGAATGATAGCTGAGTGGAAAGACTTAGAAGAGTTGACGACGTGAAGAATGCTGTGGAGATCTGAAGCTATATCTAGTAAGGAAACTATTATGCTGTTTATGTTTGGAAGTTCGACCAGAGATGATCGAAAGGATTACTTCTAAGCAGAAGGATGATCCATTATTAGTTGAACGGATCAGAAAGTTAAGGGATGGAACAAAGAGTGATGACTTGAAAGATTTCAGGCTTAACCAGAATGGGTCGTTGAGGAAGAACGGGAGATTGTGTGTTCCGAATGTAGGAAACATCAGAAAGGAAGTTCTTGAAGAATGCCATCGTTTGAAGTTCACTATTCATCCGGGCGGAACTAAGATGTATCAGGACATGAAGAGAAGTTTCTTCTGGGAAGGTAAAAGGGAGATATAGGCTTATAGGTAAAGCAGTGCTTGAACTGTCAATAGGTAAAAGCCGAACATCAGAAACTAAGTAGGTTACTTCAGCCTTTAAATATTCTAGTATGAAAATAGGATTTTATCTTGATGGATTTTATAGATGGATTGCCAAAGTCAAACAGAGGAAATGAAAGTATATGTGTCATAGTGGACATGTTGACCAAGAGTGCCCATTTCATTCCAGTTAAGTCAACCAGGACGACACTTGTTTTAGCTAAGTTATTGATAAAGAATGCAGTAAGACTGCATGGAATTCCTAGTAGCATAGTAAGTGATAGAGTTTCCTTATTCACTACGAGTTGTGGAAGAGTCTACAGGAGACTTTGAGTACCAAGCTCATGATGAGTACCACTTACCATCTGGAGACAGATGGGAAAAGAGAAAGAGTTAGCAAAGTCTTAGAAGATTTATTACGAGCTTGTGTGCTAGGTTTTGGAGGATCATGGGAAGACCATCCACACTTAGTCATCATATAACAACAGTTATCAGGCTAGTATATGGATGGTATAGTTTGAAGCTTTGTATAGAAGGCCATGCAAATCTCTAGTTTGTTGGTTAGAGACTGGGGATAGGTTGGTTCTTGGTCCAAATTTAGTTAGAGAAACTGCAGGGAAGATTGAATTAATTGGAGCTAGAATGAAAGAAGCTCAGTCTAGGCAGAAGAGTTATGATGATAAGAGATGGAAAGACTTAGAATTCTCAGTTGGGGATCATGTTTTCGTCAAAGTATCACCAATGAAGGGTGTGATTAGGTTTGGGAAATCGGAAATGTTAGCACCGAGATTCGTTGGACCATTTCCCATTGTAGAGAGGATCAGGAAACTCACATATAGAGTAGAGTTACTGAACAGTTTGGCAAGAGTCCACGATGTTTTTCATATTTCTCATCTAAGGAAGTGTATTCGAGATCCAGAGACTACTATAGCACCAACCATGTTTGAGGACTTAGTAGTGGGATCAAATTTGACTATAGTTAGAAAGCTAGTTCATATAGTTGCGAGAGATGGGAGAGGCTAAGGAACAAGACAGTCAGATTAGTTAAAGTCCAGTGGAGTGACGACGAGAGAGACTGTAGGAAACTAAGAGCGGATTAGTTACGCTTATCCTGATTTGTTTCATAGTATGTTTTACTTTTATGATTGATTTTGAGGAGTACCTTATCGTAATTTTGAGGACGAAATTCTTTAAGAAGGGGAGTTTGTAACGTCCCTAATTTTGGTTAACATTATCTAGGACATTTAATTAAGTAAATTAAATGAAATAATTAAATGGTTAAGGGATTGAGATTTGTATATCTAAGGGGTAGTCATGCCTAAGGAAAGAAATGAACTAAAGGGAAACAAAATGCAATAGATAAGGGGCAAAGTAGGAATAAGTCATACCCTTATACCATAAACCCTCACTCACGTCCATTTTCACGTTCAAAACAAAAATTAAATAGTAGAGGTCGGCCACTATTAGACAAAGCTAGAAGAAGAAAAGCTAAAGATTAAGAGGAAGATTAATGAAATCCATTCTCAAATCTCAACTCATTAATCACAAAGCGAACGGTGAATAATAGGTTACATCTCATATTTTTGATGTTTTTAGTTTCTAGATCAGATCTGTATATTTCTGCAAAATATTTTGCCATGTTTTGATTGTTAAAATGGATATATATATATATGCTCGTTGATGATTTATACTATTTCATATGAATTTTATGATAAGTTTTAATGTGAAAACCTTATTAAGTGACATTCAAATGCCTTGCAATTTTTATTTAACATCAAAAATGATAATTTAGAGATGGGTTTCAAATTTCATAATTTTCTGAATTAATGTGGATTTATTACTAATTTTCTAGTGAAGAAAATGGTTAATTGGGTTTAAAATTAAATACGGCTAATTTATATTGTTATTGGGTCAGTAATTAATATATGTTAGAAAACATATTAAAAGCGAATTATGGGAATTTTTGTACAATTTTCCTAAGTGTTTTAATAAGTATATAAAATTATTTAAGGTATGGGACTTAAAATTTTATATATTTGTAAAAGGAGAAGGGGCATTTTGTAAATATTTTAAATAATTTACTTTTGAAAATTCGGCAGCACGTTTAGAAAATAATTTGGAAAAGAAATTAGCAACCAATCATATGTTGACAAACAAAGCGGGTTAGTTAAAAAGAAATTACTTTTTCATTTTAAAAATTAGTTTTTACAAGTCATTGTTATTTCGCTACTTTCGGCACCTACCTTTCGAGTAGGCACTTCCACCTCTATCTCTGTTGACACCAATACACATGGTATCAAAAGCCTTGGTACGTAGTGGATTGGACATAGGCGAAAGGTATATGGTCAAAAGAAGGGGTTCCGAAGGGATCGAAACCTTACTTTGCTTTAAAAAGGAAATGCGTCTACTTTGCTTTCGAAAAGAATGCTTTTGACTTGATTAAATGGTTTTAAAGAATGGTTTCGAAAGAGGTTGCACCTTTGTTTTATAAAGAAGCTTTCGAAGGAGTCGAAACCCCTTGCTTCCACATCCTACCTTTCGAAGCAATCGTTTTGAAAGGGTTTCTTTGCTTTAAAACCTACGCCGCTTCTCCAATGCCTTCGAAGGGATTGGTTTCGTCACCATCCACATCTTTACTTAGGAAATTACTTCAGAAGAGTGCTTTTGACTTAGTTGTTTACGACCCTTTGTGCTATTGAAAGTGAAACCCAAATGGTTTCGATAGGAATTGTTTTGAATGGTTTCGAAAGGTTGTTCCACATGTTTTACTTGAACCCAAATGCTTTCAAAAGGTATAATTATATAAAGAACTAAATTCTTTCGAAAGGTTTAAGATAAAGGTTTCAAAAGGGTGGTTCTCCAAAGTTTTCGAAAGGGTTTAGATGGAAGGTTTCCAATGGTTTCGAAAGGCATGTTTAAAGTGTTTTAAAAGAGGATGTCTAAGGTTTTATAAAGCTTTCGAAAGAGATGTTTTCAATGTTTTCGGAAGGGATGTGGTAAATGGTTTCGAAAGGTATGTTTTGGCCTTTCGACCTAAGGTTATAAAATAAAGTAGTTTAATTGTGTCGAAAGGGGTACTTTCAATGGTTTCGAAAGAGAAGTTTAAAGGTTTAAACAAAGGTTTCGAACGTTTTCATCAACAATGTTTCGAGTAAAGCATATATCATGGCAAAGAGATTTGAACAAAGTAAATAGTATGTTTTCCTACTTTATGTATGATTTAAAGGGAATAAATCATTTTAAAAATATTGTCAAGGAAAATTTAAAGGGTAGTTAACCCTAAGTAAAATGACTCAGATATTTGTATACCATATGGGCCTGGTATAGGGTCGCGCCCTATACATTAGCTATATCTCTTAGCTAATTTTAGTCCAAAGTTCCAGTGTGTAGGGCTTAATCACAAGTAAGACTTAAATGATGGTTACACACAGAAAGGAATATATGTAAAAGGAAGGAGGATAGGTTATTGGTGAGCCCGAAAAACCATTAGGATCAGGTAACCCTTGGAGAAGTAAGTTAAGGACAGACCGTTCAGAAGTATGTCTAACAATTGTTAGATAATTTGTTTAGTTTGTATGGTAGGCCTGAGTCAGCCAAAAGTTAGTAGTTAGCCAAACAAAACTACATTGTTTCGGACAGATGGTCCATTTAATACCTATTTTTGAGCATATATGATATTTTCTGTCATTGATATTATCATTTTTTTAAACCAGTTTGGTTGCAAGATTTTGAATTCCAAAAAGATATGTTTTAAAGTGATGTTAGTGAGGGGAAACCCGTTCCGCTAAGCGGCATGGTCTCACTTAATATCAATAAATCAAGATGTAATAGTATTATTCACACCAGGCTTTATGTATGTTATCCCGTTTTTTGGCAAGGCCGTGACACCAAGAACTTGACTAGAAACTAATGACGGTTCGTTTTGGAGATTGGTTGTACGCAGGTTCACCATGGATATTGATGAATTTTGTCCGAGTCCAGATCAAGCTACAATTGACAAGACATGACGAGCGAAGCATGAAAGCCACCGTTCTGAATTTCAAGTCAATCCGAGTTCGTGTGTTCAAGTTATGATCGATGCAAGTCAAGAAAACCCTTGGAGTCGCAACCCATCATTTCGCATCGGTTGTTTTCGTATCCATCAGCAGATAGTGCACTTCGTATCCACCAAGTTCTGGTACTTCGTATCCATCGTTGATCCACTGTTTGAATCCATCGTGTTGCCGTTATTCGAATCGATCGGGCCATCACTGTTCGCATCCATCCGTGTCCTTCAGCTTCGTATTGATTGGCTGGAGTGTCCAAATGCTAGTTCGTGTCCATCATTTGTCTAGTTCGTATCCATATCGGAAAAGGCATGTTTGAATCCATCAGTTTACTCTAGTTCGTATCCATCAGGTGACCGTAGTTCGTATCCATTAAACATTCCTTATTCGTATCTATCAAGCCAAGTAGCGTCGCCATCTATTTGAATCCATTACAATATTGCTTGTTCGCATCCATCAAGTCGAAGCAACTTTGATCGATGTGAAAAAGAGCTGGCTTGATGGTTACGAACAAAGTCACCTCTATCGATGCGAACTACGCCACTTCCATTAATGCGAACTGGACCATCCCCATCGTTTCGAACTACACCACTTTCATCGATACGAACGAAGCAAAGTTCAAGGGATGACTCGATCAACTTGAATTCGTATCGATTCGAACGAAACAGCCTGCCGAGTAACTCCAATTCATATCGATCATATCTCGCGATCTACAAGTCCAAATGCCACAAAATTTTCACAGGAGCTTACGTACAAGATAATGAATGTTCACACCAAGTTTCCACTCCATTGGACAAAATCTTGATCGATACAAAATTCGTTCGTATCGATCACGGATCGAGCCAAAACTGCATGGGCTCGGTTGCGTGGGCCCACTCACGTGCTAGAAGAAGTCTTCCAAAATCTGAGCGAAATATCAGCCTCCTACGTCTATAAATAGAGCCCTAGGGCCTACAGAGAAAGGATCTTTGGACGCTCCAAATCCCAGACCCTGCTGGATTCAATTCCATACTCCATTACTGATGTTGTACTCGAATTTAATAGCTTTAATTCACTGTAAGCCACTGAAATTAATCGTAATCATCAAAGAAACATCAATAAAGTGATCAATTTCATAGTGGACGTAGGCAATACGCCGAACCACTCTAAATTCTTGTGTTTCCGTGTGTTTTTATTATTTTCATATCTGTTTTTGGAGTTTTTGTTAGATAATCCTCTTTTTCCATTTGATTTCTTTATTTTTTTCTCTTCAAAAACTTCCGAAGAGTGTTGTGCCCATTTTTGGTACAAACACTTTGTTGCTTTCACTGAGAAAAAATACAATTTTTCTCCTGCTCTTAGGATCTCCTATTGATAGCGGATTGCAAAAATCCAAGAAGAAGATCCAGATCTCAAACCTTGAAGCCCTTCCATTCTATTCAGATTTGCATCAGATCTAGGAAAGGACTTCGTTAATTCATCATGGTGAGCACACGAACTGCCTCTACAGCTGCTGATCAAGAAGGACGGGACAGACATAAACCCGTGCAATTGCCTCCATCCAACAAAGATGCCGTCGGACCTTCAGATCCATCGGGCCCGGTTACCAGACAAGAGTTCCAGATGCTGCTTCAAGGGTTGACCCAGAGTCAGCAATAGCTTACTGAACAACTACGCGCTAATGTAGAACTGACCAACCAGCTGCAGCGTCAAAGGCGAAGGAGATCTAGGAGAGATCAAGCTTCCTACTCTTCCACCGAGAGTTCAGTCTCATCTAATGATCATCACCGATCCACACACCCACAGCTGGATGTAAGGTACACCTAGGCCACGGGACACCAACCTGCCTTGAATCTTGGACAACCCAGGACTGGACCATCCACTAGTCATCAGACCGGACCTTCATCCCGAGGGGGTGCTGCTCCTTACCATGTCACAGGCAACCTTGCTACCACCACCACTACCGAACAAGGAGTTGATGCCAGAAATCAAGCTGATCTGCATCGTAACCAACGAGATCACACTCCTGAACCTTATGTCCCTGAAAACTTTAAACCAAGGAGGCGAGGCACGGACCGTCGACCGCGTCCAGTCCAGACTCACGTTGTGGAACCCGACCACACCTTGACGCAGCATGCTCCAAATATCTGGATGCCGGAGAAACACTTAGACGTTACTCGGAGCAATTTCATGTTGAGTGTGCAGAAATAAGCAATCCCAATGACAACTCTATCCTGATGGCATTGACTAAGGGGATTGACCCTAATTCCAAGTTCGGAAATTGGTTAGCTGGGAAGCCGCCTACGTCATTGGACCGTTTCTATTCCAAGGCAGCCCAGTTCTTGAGAAGGGAGGATGCGAAACAGTCTAGGAAGCAGAATGACGTAGGACCCGGCATGGAAGGAATTCAAAGTAACATCGCAGTTAAACAATCCGGGGAGAGTTCCAGAAATTCAGTTGAATAAACAAAACAAACAGAACCAACAGAGGGACAGTGGAAATCGAAGTAAAAAACGAGATCAAAATCGTGGTCCACGGCATAGAGCTCCCATGTTCGAAAATTATACTCCATTGAATACGTCACTGGAAAATGTGTATTTGTAGACTTGTAATACCATGAAATACAAGAAACCTGCCCCGAAGCCGTCAAAAGAAAGACAGGTCCAAACAGGGAAGTTTTGCAAATTCCATGAAAGTTATGGCCATATACAAATGAGTGTCGTCATTTGCAAGATCTCATTGAAAAACTGATACGTGAAAGAAAGTTGGATCAGTATGTGCGGGCACCGCAGTCTGGAGGTGTGGGCCCATCAAATCAGAATCGTGCACCAAACTAGGAAAGGCAAGAGGAACCCGCTCGTACTGGCGGGAGATTGGTTATGAATACAATAAGTGGTGGTCCCCATCCAGCAGACCGAAGCTGGAGGGAAATGGAGTCGTCTGCCAGCTCTATCAGGCATACGGACTTCGAGTGTTATAGTAGTTTTGATGAAGGGGCTCCGGCCAAACAACAGAAAACGATGACAGATGACATCGTATTCAGAAACAAAGACGTTGATAAAGTCGAAGCCCCCACTATCGATCCACTGGTTATCTTAGCTCAAGTAGGTCCGGCTTGGATGAAAAGGATATTAGTTGACAGTGGAAGCTTTGTGAATATTTTGTTTAAATGAGCTTAAGACCAAATGAAAATGGAAGCCAAAGATTTAAAGCCTTGCCAGTCTCGAATCCATGGTTTCAATGGGAGCGCTACTATACCCACTAGAGTAGTGGAACTACCAGTGGAGTTGGGAGTTGGAGAACGCCGGAGAGTACGGATATTATAGTTCGTTGTGTTGGACATAGACTCCCCCTATAATGCTTTCTTGGGCCAATCGGCCCTCGCTGAATTCAGGGCAGCCATTGCCCCGTGGTGTTTGACTTTGAAGTTCCCCACTGATCGTGGAGTGGGAATCATTCAAGGAGATCAGGCTGTTGGGAGAGCCTGTTAAGTTGCCGAGCTGTGGGAGGCGCAGCGAAAGGAGAAAGGAAAGGGCGTAGAGGAATCTCTCTGCGTCCGTTTTGCTGATAGTTGACAATTAGTGCCTGGGCCTAGGCCCGGGCACCCCAGCCAATTCCAAAGGGATCTTGACCCACGAAAAGATGAAGATGAAGGAGAATCTAAAGGAAGTCAACATCCCCGGCCGAACTAACGATCGATGTTCCAATTGACAATGATGATGATTCAAAGATGATAAAGATTGGCTCTTAGCTAAGCCAGCAAACTCAAGAGGAATTGGTTGAATTTCTATGCGCGAATCTTGACGTATTCACCTGGACGCATTCTGACATGTATGGGATCTCACCAGACATCGTGAGCCACACCTTGAATACTGATGCGCGGCATGTCTCGGATAAACAGAAAAGGTGTGGTATGGATCCAGAGAGATCTGCCGCCCTTAAAGAAGAGGTAGAAAAGCTTAAAGCAAACGGGTTCATTCAAGATGCGCTATATACCGAATGGGTGTCGAACCCCGTGCTTGTTCGAAAGTCAAACGGAAAATGGAGAACATGTGTCGATTACTCCGATCTGAATAAAGCCTGTCCTAAAGATAGTTTCCCGCTTCCCAGAATCGATCAGCTCGTAGACTCGACAGCCGAACATGAACTCTTATCCTTCATGGATGCGTACTCTGGCTACAATCAGATACCAATGCATTTACATGATCAAGAACATACCAGCTTCGTAACCAATCTAGGACTTTATTGTTACAAAGTTATGCCATTCGGACTCAAAAATTCCGGGGCTACTTATCAACGATTGGTTAATCAGATGTTTGCCAGTCAAATCGGGAAAAACATGGAAGTATATGTAGACGACATGCTTGTGAAGTCACGATTTTCCACTGACCATGTTAAAGACCTGGAAACTATGTTCAACATACTTCGAGAATACAGAATGAAACTCAACCCATTGAAATGTCATTTTGGAGTTGCATCCGGAAAATTTGTTGGATTTATCGTCAATACTCGGGGAATCGAAGCTAATCCTGAAAAGATCTGGGCAATAAGAAATCTTAAAACTCCGAAAACTATAAAGCAAGTCCAGAGTCTCAATGGAAAAGTAGCGGCACTGAGCAGGTTCATTTCAAAGTCCACCGACAAATGCATTCCCTTCTTCGATCTGATCCGAAAAGGAAAACGAAACTTTGAATGGACCACGGAGTGTGAGGGCGCTTTCCAAGCACTAATTCAGCATCTATCCACGCCACATATCCTGTCAAAGCCTATTGATCATGAAAAGTTGAACGTTTACTTGGCGATATCAGAAAACGCTATCAGCGCTGCCTGAATTCGAGAAGAAGACAGGATACAGAAGCAAGTATACTACATCAGCAAACGATTCACTGGAGCTGAGAGGAATTATCCGAAACTAGAGAAGTTGGCTTATTTCCTTGTTATTGCATTAAGGAAGCTCCGTCCATATTTCCAGGCACATCCTATTATTGTTTACACCGACCAGCCGTTACAACAGGTCCTTACGCGGCCTGAGACGTCTAGTAGGTTACTCAAGTGGAACATCGAACTGAGCCAGTTTGATATTACTTATACTCCAAGGCGACCTATTCAAGGACAAGTCCTAGCCGATTTCATAGCTGAATTTACCATTCCATAGGACTTGCCCAAAACCAGTGAATCTCCCGAATACATCTGGAAGCTGTACACTGATGGTGCATCAAACGACCGGTGTTCGGGCGCTGGTGTTGTACTTGAAACCCCCGAAGGCCGATCTATATGGTATGCTTTAAAGTTCGATTTTCATGCAACCAATAATGAAGCTGAATATGAAGCCCTCTTAGCTGGACTAAAACTTGCCAAAGATTTGAGAATTATCACTGTGGAAATTTATTGTGATTCACAATTTGTTTGCACAAAAAATGGACAAACACCTCAAAGTTGTATGATTTAGTAGATCTTATGTTATTCTTAATAATTTGAGCGACTTATGCAAATACGTAAAAAACAGGGGCTAAAATGTAGAAAGACACGCAGATTTATAGTGGTGCAGCCAGAATGTGCCTACGTCCACTTTATATGTTATTTCTCTTCTTTTTTTATGATTACAAGTACAAAGCTTTGGTGTAAGTAAAAGGAAGTTGTTTGAAGAGTTCTTTCCGTGCTTGAGCTCTCAAAACTTGTCCCCATTGTTGTACCCCTGCCCCTCTATTTATAGAGTGAGGTTGGGGGCAGGGGTCTTGGATGTATATAGCAGCTGGTGGGCCTGGGCTGATGTATCTGGCCTGGCACATCTGGTTCGGCATGGTCTTGGTTCGGGACGCCTCGATTCGGTGGCAACTGGTTCTGTAGGCATGTAGAGGGTTGGTCCGGAGGTAGGTTGTCCTTTGATTCGGTGGCAACTGGTTCGGTAGGCACGTAGAGAACTGGTCCGGCCTCGTCTGGTTCGGTAGGCAAGTAGAGAACTGGTCCGGCCTCGTCTGGTTCGGTAGGCAAGTAGAGAATTGGTCCGGCCTCGTCTGGTTCGGTAGGCAAGTAGAGAACTGGTCCGGCCTCGTCTGGTTCGGTAGGCAAGTAGCGAGGTTGGTTGGAGTTGGTTTGACATCTGGGAGGAGAGGCTTGGCTCCTTCTTTTCTGATGGGGTTGGAAACACACCTAACATCTGCCCCCCAAAGTGGGGCATATGTCGGCATATGTCACGCTTTGTTTGTTTGTTGTTTTTTTTTGGATTCGGTATAGCTTTATTCGATTCCGAGTGCCAAACCATCTGGTTCGGCTGTTCTGGGTATGTTTATAAATAGGGGCTACATTCCTTCGTTATTCCTTACCGAATCAACTCTTGCCGAATCAAACCTTTGCCGAATCAAACCTTTGCCGAATCAAACCTTTGCCGAATCAAACCTTTGCCGAATCTATCTCGTGCCGAGTCAGGTATATATCTTTTTGCCGAATGAACACGAAAATGCCGAATGAGTTAATGTCGAACGAGGCTCGAAAGTTTGACCAACCGAACGAAACTTGAAGATTTAAACACTGAATGGCACTTGATAACTATGCGTTTATGTTCCCATACTCCTTGTGCTAATATCATGCTTTTCTTATGTCGTAGATAAATGTCTCGAAGAGTCGAAACCAGGTCAGATAAGAAGAAGTCTAGGGGCGAAGGAGGTTCTTCTGCCGTGCCCCCAGCTCAGTCGGAATCGGAGCGTCATGGGCCCGCCCCAAGGTCATTAGTGGACGGACATGGTCCCCAGGAGCTGCTGGATTCCCCGCCTGACTGCTTTCCTAGCTCTCTCAAAGAGGAGCAGCTCGATGTTATATCTCGTTCCTTTGGGATCGATAGAGCCCTTATGCTGTTGCCGGGCCCAGGAGTCATGCCATACAATCCTCCCGAAGGGTACTTTGCTTATAGTAGGTACCATTGTATGTGTGGTGCTATCCTGCCTCTCAATGCTTGGGTAGTCAGCTTCCTCACGTATCTAAAGGTGGCCCCATTCCAGCTTCAGCCCAACTCTTATGCCATACTGGCGAGCCTTTTCGTCATCTTTCAGAGGAAGTACGGGCGCCCTCCTTCTAACCGGGAGATCCGGTACTTATATAATTTGAGAGGCTACAAGAAAGGATCCCCATACATTAGCTTGGAGTCAGCCGTGACCTTCAAACCGGTCTTGGATCTGTACTCTAAATTCAGCATGTTCAAGAAAGAGTGGTTCTTTGTCAGGGACGACTCCGTTTCAATCCGGCACTTTACCTCTGGATGTAAGTTGATGCTTTTACTTATAATTTCTATTCCGATTGCGATGCTTCTTCTCATACTTTCTCATTTTTGCTAGCGACAGGTGGCTTTCCGGTTGTGGAGACTGACCGCCTGGTTCAGACGGCGGCTGAGATAGAAGCCATTCTTGGGAAATATAGATCATCTGCCTTCTTGATTAGAAATGCGATTCTTCTGGAATATAACTTAATCCTTCCGCAGCAGTCTGTAGTTAAGTTGAGGGAAACGGCGGAGGAGAGGGCGGCTGCTCAGGCCAAGGAAGGTGTTACGGCAGAGAGCAGCAAGAGGAAACCTTTCACAAAACCTCCAGCTGTCGGAGGTAAGAAACTCAAGAAATCGGACGGTCCCTCCCCCAGCAATTGTCCACTTACCCGGGAGGAGGAAGACATAGAGGAGGAAAGAGGCGAGGGTGGAGATGGTCGGGATGGTGACAAAGGTGGCGATGGCATCGGGGCCCTACTTCCTGGGCAAGCGGGCGAGATTCAGGAGTGGACGGATGATGCGTTCCGCCAGGCTTTTGAGGGGTTGGATGAGGATCCGGCTTTGGCAGAGAAGACCGGGAAGGCGGACAAAGCCGGGACTGGTGCAAGTGAGTCTTCTCCGACCATTCCAGCCAAGGTGGCTCCGACGACTCAAGGTGAACTCTTGACTCCTGCATGCTTCATTAATGATAGGGACTTAGGAATATTTTATGACCCGCTCCCGTCCTGGAATGAAATCCAGGACTTATTGCAGTATCCCACTCCTCCCCAGGGTTTGTACAACCACGGCTGTGTTTCTTTTCCTTTTTTAACTTGTAATTTACCGCGTTTCTCGAATCGCATAGTAATGTAAGTTTATGACACTTGTTCTTTATATCAGGAGCAGGCAAGACGTCCAAAGCTTCAGACCTTCGACACAGGCTTGAGCAATATAAACTTTCCAAAATTTCTGCTAAGCCGAAGTCCTCAACCCAACGCTCCGGGGATGTAGTCGGCTACCGTCCTCTTCTTAGGGTCATCGAAGAGGGTATTCAGCAGAGGAAGAGGAGTCATCCTTTATCCGAAACTTCGCCCGGTCCTCAGCCTCCGGCTCAGCCTCTTCATGATATTACTGAGGAGGGTAGCGAGTTTGCACCTTCTCCGCACCCGTCCGGAAACCCTTCTGTTATTCATATCGACCGTCCCGACTTGGCTCGTAATCCATTTGCGGGTCATCCTGATCTGGATCCAAGCTCTCATGATATTACTTTTGACGAAGTCACTAGTGAACACCTTCTCCCCCGTAACCCCATGGTGCGAGTACTTGATAAAGCCAAGTCCTTAGATCTCGATTTACTCACTACTCGTATAGTCACTATGGGAGATGAGGCCAAGGCTAATATTGATCGGGTGGCAGAGGAGACCAAGAGGCTGATGGGGCATCATGCTCGGCTGGTTAAGGCCAGAGAGGAGATTGGGAGCGCCAATATCCGACTTCGATTGGTGGTTTCGGATCAGGCCAAACAGCTTGCGGATCAGGCTATTCAGATTTCTCAGCATGAGGCTGCTACTGGGCAACTAAGGAAAACCATGGAAGAGGCCAGTCGGGCCGAATTGCGGAAAATGGAAGCTAGTTGCAAAGAGCGGATTGACATGGCTATTGCCACGGTGGATGAGGTTCGGAAAGCGGATCTCGAGCAGGTGGAGGAATTGTCCGAGAAACTTGAGGCTGCAGAGCTCGCTCAAGCTAAGTTGAGGGAAGAGATGGAGGTGATGCGGAGGTCCCTTCAGGCTGATTGCTCGAGATACAGATTGGAGAGAGATGCTGCCGTCGAAAGGTTGTCGGCTTCCGAGGCCCGGATGAGGGAGTTTGAGGAGAACGAGGGAATGATGGATGACATGCTCCAGGACATGTATTTCCGAACTTGGAAGCAGGGCAATCTCTCTTGGATGGATGACTATCCCAGGGTCATGGCTAAGATCTATTTTCGGGCTTTGGAAGAGGCCAAGGCCGACGCGGATAAAGATGGTGGCGTGGCCTTCAGCATGGATGCGGTCACTGCCCAGTTTGCCAAGGGGGAGAAGGCGGCAGTGAAGGAGGGTATGCAGTTGCTCGCTGCTGAGGAGGCAGGGGTGCAAGTGGATGATGACGACCAGAGTGGCCAGTAAGCTTATGCTGGTAAGTTTTCCTTTTCAGCTTCCCGATTAACTTGGTTGCTTATTACTAATGAATCCTTTTTATGACCGGACAGGCGGGCAACAGAGCAAGGACAAGACTCCGACGCAACCGGCTCCCTGATTAGACCTGAAAAATTCTTTTTATAGGCTTGGCATGGTTGTATATGTTAGTCTTAAGACAGTAGAGTAACTCCTAAGTTGTAATTCTTGCTACTTGTGACAATCAACATTATGCTTGACGTGTAAAATTTTTTTTTTTTTTAATTTAAGCTGATTTTGTCGTTTCTTGAATATTTGTTGTTATTTCGACATATCGTATGAGAAATGTTAGCTATGTATATTCCTGTAATTAAATTGTGCTTGATGTTAGACTCTGGTTCTAAACCATAATTTTATGACTTGCAATGTTAGCGTGTGGTGTGAACAAATTATAGTCATGTATTTGTACATAAAAGAAGAAAATACCGCCTTTCATGTTTTAATCGTAGATGGCAGTCTTGAATATCTTGTAGAACCGAGCATGGAATGTAGCCGAATGTCCTGCCACTGTGAGTCCCTACACCCATTGGCGAGTATCTCCTACTCTGTATCATGTACTTTAGGGATTGTTATAGGGGATAGGAAAAAAGCTTTTTAAGTAAAATTGAAATACGTAAAAAAGGTAAAACTTCCAATCACGGAAGGCCTTCGATGCGCTTAAGTTCGTGGCAAACGGGTTTTGTAGTCACTTTCCCTAGCTGTGGGTCTTGGAGACATTTGTCACCCATCTTACGCCTCCGCGGGGAGTTAATTCTTTTTCACCACAGCCGCACTTAAGACACATCGGAGCTGAGATCGCGCACAGTAACTACCCGGGCCATTATGGCCCGTAATCGTGGGTATTATTCGATTTACTGTGGCCGGCTAGCGTGGGTGCCGATCGTCAACTGTGAACTGCCCCTGGCTGGCCACACCTTATGTTGGGGCTTATAGTCGGTTCACAGTTGCCGGCGAGCCTAACGCCGTAATGAGCTGCCTCGGCTATAGTCGGCCTTCTCGGTGGCTTATAATCGGCTCATTACAGTTGGCTTTAAGGGCCGTCGCGAGCAATGAGTTAACCCGCAGCAGAGGGATGCTGGAGCGAGAGTGTCTCATTGGCGAGGGAATAGATTCGCATAGTTCCTGTTGGGTATTGTCCACGTGAAGTTGCATTGTGGAGTGCTTTGAACAGAAATGCTATATACTCAGGATTTTGTTCAACAGAAAAGGATAAAGTTAACAAGCAGCCAAGATACAAAGGAACAAGTTAAAAAAGAGACAAGGTTTTTTAAAGTGGTTCGGCACGAAAATGCCTACGTCCACTGATTCTCTTTGTTAATTCACTTCATATGGGCAATACAAGTTAAGAAAAGTATCGACGGAGGTGTTGGATGTTCCATGCCCTCTGGAACACCTCTCCGTCCACTGTTGACAAAATATAGGCTCCGTTGTGGAGATCTTTATGAATTACATATGGTCCATCCCAGATTGGGTCTAGTGCTCCGGGGCGAGGGAAGATTCGCTTGAGGACAAGATCCCCTTCTTGCAAGGTACGATGCTTGACTTTGGAGTTGTATTGTGCTGCCACTTTTTGCTTGTGGGCTGCTGTTTTGAGGATTGCATCGTTTCTTCTCTCCTCGATTAGATCCAAAGACATGTGAAGGAGTTCTTCGTTCTCTTCTGGGTTATAGTGGATCCGACGATGGGAAGGCACAATAGTTTCAACTGGGAGCATAGCCTCCGATCCGTATGCCAAAGAGAAAGGAGTGTGCCCTGTCGATGTTCTGAAAGATGTGCGATAGGCCCATAGTGCCGTAGGAAGTTCATCCAACCAAGAGCCCTTTGACTTTTCGAGCTTCTTTTTTATTAGAGTTTTCAGAATTTTGTTGACTGCTTCGACTTGTCCGTTTGCCTGGGGATATGCTACGGATGAGAAGCTTTTATGAATTCTGTGTTCTTGGCACCAGTTGGCGAATTCCTCGCTGTCAAATTGAAGTCCATTGTCTGATATGATTTTGAGTGGGACTCCGTACCTGCATAGAACATTTTTGATCAAGAAGTTAATAACTTTTGCTGAAGATACTTTATTTAGAGGTTCCGCTTCCACCCATTTGGTGAAATAATCAACTGCCACTATAGCATATTTGGCCCCGCCTCGGCCCATTGGTAGCTCGCCGATTAAGTCAATTCCCCATATCGCGAAGGGCCAAGGGCTGGTCATCTGAGTAATCTCGGTTGTTGGTAGCCGAGGGATCTTAGCAAATTTTTGGCATCTGTCACACTTCTTGACGAAATCTAAGGCGTCCTTGCTTAAGGTGGGCTAGAAATATCCGTATCGGAGTATCTTTTTTGCTAATGTTTGCCCCCCGGTGTGATCTCCACAGCTCCCCTGATGGATGTTGGATAAGATTTCCTTGGCTTCCCTTCCGGCGACACACCTTAATAATGGGTTAGAGAAACCGCGCCGATAGAGGATGTCTTCTTGTATTGTATAGCGGGACGCTTTCCTCAAGATTTTCTTGACTTCATTACGCCCGTTGGGTAGTGTGCCACTCTGTAGGTAGTCTCGGATGGGAGTCATCCAAGTTGCTTCTTCGGCTGCGGCTATCAGATTCACTTGCTCAAAGCTTGGGACCGTTTGCTTTGAGATGGTTACTGCCCCGAAGACGGCGATGTCTCTCATACTCGCTTGCTTTGCCAATTCGTCGGCCTCTTGGTTCTCTTCCCGAGGGATGTGTTTGACTAAGTACTGATCCAATCGGCTGAGAAGCAACTTGGTCTTCCTTAGATATGCTATGAGTCGTTCCTCTCGAGCTTGGAATTCTCCTAGTATTTGATTAACAATAAGTTGAGAATCGCTGTGAAGACACAAAGAATTGGCTCCGATTTCTATGGCAATTTCTAGTCCAGCTATCACCGCTTCATATTCTGCATCGTTGTTGGTGGCAGCGAACTCCAACCTTATAGCATAGTGCAGTTTATTTCCCCTGGGAGTGATTATTACCACACCTGCCCCCGAGCCTTGTTCGTTAGATGCACCGTCCATAAAGAGATTCCACTTGATATCTTCCGTTATTTCCAGTTGCTCCTTATCCTCGTTGGTAGTGAATTCTGCAATGAAATCAGCCATGGCTTGTCCCTTGATGGCGGTGCGAGGGTGATAGGTGATATCATATTGACTCAACTCAATACACCATTTAAGTAGTCGCCCGGAGGTGTCGGGACGATGGAGTACCTGCCTCAGTGGTTGATCGGTCAGAACTTTGATGGAATGGGATTGGAAGTAGTGTTCGTGAAGTGATTAGTAAACAGTATGCTAACTTTTCAAGTTTAGGATATCTGACTTCTGCCCCAGTAAACCTTTTACTGACGAAGTAAACTGGTCGTTGCGTGCGGTTGTCTTCCCTTACCAAGGCAGCGCTTAAAGCGTGAGATGACACAGCAAGGTATAGGTATAATTCTTCGCCTTCGCTTGGGGTCGAGAGTACCGGTGGTTTCTGGAGGTGTTCGATTAGGTTAAGGAAAGCGGTTAAGCATTCGTCCGTCCATTCGAACTTTCCTTTATCTTTCTTTAGAGCTTCGAAAAAGGGGACGCACTTGTCCGTTGCTTTGGAGATGAATCGGCTTAGGGCGGCCACTTTTCCATTTAGGCTTTGCATCTCCTTTCGGGTGGAAGGTATCTTGATGTCCCTTAATGCTCGGACTTGTTCAGGGTTTGCTTCTATCCTTCTGGCATGAACGATGAATCCTAAGAATTTCCCTGACGACACACCGAAGGAGCATTTTAGTGGATTCAACTTCATTCCATATTGCCGAAGTACTTGAAACATCTCGCCTAGGTGGCTTACGTGATCTTTGGCTTTCCGCGATTTCACCAGCATGTCGTCCACATATACTTCCATAGTTTGTCCTATTAGCCCTGCAAACATCTTGTTGACGAGGCGCTGGTAGGTAGCTCCTGCATTTTTAAGTCCGAAAGGCATCACTTTGTAGCAGTATAAACCCCGGTCGGTGATGAAACTAGTGTGGTCTTGGTCGGGAGCATGCATAGGAATTTGGTTATATCCTGAGTATGCATCCATAAAAGATAGGAGTTCGTGCCCGGCTGTGCTGTCTACAAGTTGGTCGATTCTGGGAAGCGGGAAGCAATCCTTTGGGCAGGCGTCGTTTAGGTTGGAGAAGTCAATGCAGGTCCGCCACTTCCCATTAGCCTTCTTTACTAGTACCGGGTTGGCGACCCATTCTGGGTAAACGGCTTCTCGTATGAAGTCATTGGCGAGTAGATTCTTTACTTCTTCATCGAGGGCTGCTGATCGCTCTGCCCCCATACTTCTCTTTTTTTGTTTTACAGGCGCCTTGGTAGGATCAATGTTTAATACGTGGCATGCTATGTCGGGGGAGATTCCGGTCATGTCAGCGTGTGACCAAGCGAACACATCCAAGTTGTGGCGGAGAAAATCAATGAGTTGTTCCTTCAATTCAGCCTTCAGCTGGGACCCAATTTTCAGTAGCCTACTTGAGTCGTGCCTGTCTACAGATATAAACTCCATAGCTTCTGCAGGCTCGGCGGTGGCCTCCTCCTCTTTGTCCCTAGGGTCTAATTCATTGAAAGGGTCGCTGGTGTATCGAAGAGGAGGGGCTTTCTTTAGTTGCTATGCTTCAAGGCTTTTTGTGCAGAGGGCAATCTCTACACCTTTCCCTTTATCTTTCCTGTGGTTGTTGCGAAGTTCGGTTACATAGCAGTCTCGTGCAATATCCTGGTCTCCTTCCACTTCCCCTACCCCATTGTTTGTTGGAAATTTCATTTTCAGGCACCATGGGGCTAGGACAATCTGGAAGTCAGACAAGGCTGGTCTTCCTAAGAAGGCGTTGTAGGCCGAATGGTTTTCTATCAGCACAAACGTCTGTTTCCTTACAACAGAGCGGGGATGGCTTCCAATCTCAACAAAGAGGTCCAGCTGCCCGAGGGGCATCTTCGCATCTCCAGTGAAACCGTGTAGTGGTTTATCGCAGGGAGATACATCCTTCATTGATAGCTTCATTTTGTCGAATGCGTGTTTGAACAGGATATTTACAGAGCTTCCAGTGTCTACCAGGATTCGGTAAACTTCGGCGGGACCGAGTCGGGCAGAGATAACCATGGGATCCATGTGAGGGTACTGTCTTCCTTCTAGGTCGCGTTTACTGAATGTGATGTCATCACTTTCTTTCCGCTTTGGGTGGCGCTCTTCTATAACCGTATTGACACAGTCTTTATTGTCTCTAAGCGACTTCCCATATCTTTCCATCTCTCTCCAACTTCTGTCTGCGATGTGCGGACCTCCTGAGATGGTATGGACCACTATCTTCTCTTGACTAGAGCTGCTAGCGTTGCGGTTTCCTCTGTCGGTCCCTGGTGAGGGTAGCCTTGGGTTTTCATTGGCAGGAGCTGGAGTCCTGTCTTGACTTTTTACATAACGTTCCAGTTTCTTCCTTCTGATGTGTTCCTCAATCAGATCTCGGAGATGATGGCATTCGTTGGTATCATGTCCGTGAGATTCGTGGAAGCGGCAGAATTTTCCAGACTTCTGTGCGTTATCTGATTCCTTCTTGTATGGTGGGCGTTTGTATCTAACTTCGCCTTGGGTGGCAAGGAAGATATTTTCGACTGTTTCGTTCAAAGGGGTGTAAGTGTCGAATCTTGGTCCTGGCCGATATAGGCGCTTTTCTACCTTCTTGCCCCCAGCATTGTCTCTGGAATCATTTCTTCGAACGTCCCTCGCCACAGCAGGGGCGTTGCCATGGGTCGCCTTACTTTGCTGTCCTGACTGCTCCTCAATGGCAGCATCCTCAAGCCTCATGTATTTCCCGGCTTCATGGAAGAAATCGGGTAAAGTAGCTGGTTTTTCTTTTCTCAATCTTCTAGCAAATTTAGTGTCCGGATGTACCCCACTGCAGAGGGCCATTAGGATAAGCTTTTCATCGGCATCTTGAACTGCGGCTGCTGCGGCGTTGAATCTGGTTAGGTATTGCTGCAGCTTTTCTCCAGGTTTCTGTTTGACGCTGGATAAGGAATAAGCGTCCTTAGGTTGCTCCACATGGATGCGGAACTGACTGATAAATTTTTCTTTCAACATCTCCCATGAGCTGATGGATCCTTGGGGTAGATGACAGAACCAGGAGGTAGCAAGATCTGCTAAGAAGAGCGGAAAGCATTTGCACAGTACTCCCTCTGTTGCTCCACTCATGAGCATATGCTGCGTGTACCTCTGTAAGTGTACAACGGGATCGGAGGTTCCTTTGTAGGGTTCCATTGTTGGCATCTTCCATTCTCGGGGGGTGATAGCAATTTCGATATTGCGGGCAAAAGGGCTGGTTACCCTAGCGCCTATCCCTCGATCTCTTTGCTCCCGTTGGACACACTCTCTGAATAAGCGTGCCATCCTTTCATCAGAACTTGGAGCAGATAGAAATGAGTTTGGTTCTGTTCTGTGGGATTGATTCCGTCCAGACGACCTGTAGGGATGGTATCGTCTATCATTCCTCATATTTTCCAGTGGCTGCCTTTGATCTTCTGGGAGCATGCTTGGGTCAGCCACAGTCGGCCCTTGCCTTGATCTTCCCCTGTTGGGTTCTGATCTAAGCACTTCCTCGGGTCCAACTCAGGGCTGAACTCTAGCTCGGCCCCGTTCACTGGTGTTTCTGTGGTTAGGCAGCATGACAGGCTCAGCTACAGTTGACCTTCGCCCGGTACCTTCCCCGTTGGGTTCGGTACCAAACGTTTCCTCAGGCCTAACTTCGGGCTATGCTCGGTCTCGGCTCCTACCACGGCTACTTCTGCCGTTAGCTTCTTCGAAGAAGGAAGACCTTTGCTGTCTCTGAGATCCTCCAGACTGGGACTCGCCCCATGATTCAGTGTTGCGGTTGGATTCTTCAGCGTCCCTCAAGCGTGACATGAGATGGTCCACCAAGGCTTCCTGCTGGGACGTGAAGCGGTTAGTTACTTCAACAACAACTCTGTCCAAATCTGCCCTAGTAATTGCTGCAGGCTGTTCTGTGGCAGGAGTGGTTGGGTTAGCCTGTCCTTCATTTGTTACCGTTGCTGGAGGAGGACGATTTACTTGATTCGTGACAGCTGGATCTGGAAGACTGCTGGATGCGATGTTTTTTCCTTTGTTAACATCTTTTCTCTGTTTGGGAGGCATGTTTTCCAAGTGGCGGACGAGGCTGTTAGGAAAACTTGTTAAGCGGATGAAGCTGAAGCTTCGAGCTTCTAGTTCTTAGTGAAAGCACCAAAAATGTTTGCACAAAAAATGGACAAACACCTCAAAGTTGTATGATTTAGTAGATCTTATGTTATTCTTAATAATTTGAGCGACTTATGCAAATACGTAAAAAACAGGGGCTAAAATGTAGAAAGACACGCAGATTTATAGTGGTTCAGCCAGAATGTGCCTACGTCCACTTTATATGTTATTTCTCTTCTTTTTTTATGATTACAAGTACAAAGCTTTGGTGTAAGTAAAAGGAAGTTGTTTGAAGAGTTCTTTCCGTGCTTGAGCTCTCAAAACTTGTCCCCATTGTTGTACCCCTGCCCCTCTATTTATAGAGTGAGGTTGGGGGCAGGGGTCTTGGATGTATATAGCAGCTGGTGGGCCTGAGCTGATGTATCTGGCCTGGCACATCTGGTTCGGCATGGTCTTGGTTCGGGACGCCTCGATTCGGTGGCAACTGGTTCGGTAGGCACGTAGAGGGTTGGTCCGGAGGTAGGTTGTCCTTTGATTCGGTGGCAACTGGTTCGGTAGGCACGTAGAGAACTGGTCCGGCCTCGTCTGGTTCGGTAGGCAAGTAGAGAACTGGTCCGGCCTCGTCTGGTTCGGTAGGCAAGTAGAGAACTGGTCCGGCCTCGTCTGGTTCGGTAGGCAAGTAGAGAACTGGTCCGGCCTCGTCTGGTTCGGTAGGCAAGTAGCGAGGTTGGTTGGAGTTGGTTTGACATCTGGGAGGAGAGGCTTGGCTCCTTCTTTTCTGATGGGGTTGGAAACACACCTAACACAATTAGTTGTGTGTCAAGTTCGGGGAGAATATCAAGCGAGAGATCGAAGGCTGCTGCCTACTTAGCTCGAGTTCAGGAAGTACTGGATCAGTTTGATTATTATGCCATTTATTGCATACCTCGAAAACATAATCAGAAAGCCGATTCATTAGCGAAGTTAGCCAGCACAGGTGAAGCTCAGCAAATGGGACTCGTTCCCGTAGAGACGTTAACTTCCCCAATCATTGACCGGGCAGAAATAGATTGGGTATGTGAAACCATTCCCAATAGGGAGTCTAAAGTGACCCACTTCTCTCTCATCTATTTTAGTGATTTTCAGTTGAGTTTTTTTTAATATAAAACAAGGGATCACTTCTCTTAATTAATTTCCCAAGATCCAGAATTTTACCAATATAAAAATATTAGTATATAAATCAAATCATGTCATTTATATATATGAAGATATATAAATGTTTCTTTGCATATCAGAGTAATTAAAATAGCAAAGAAATTCTGCCACACAATATTTCTCACATTTGAGAGATTGTATGTCACATAGCCATTTCTATTTTTTTTAACTCAAACTTGTTTAATATTTAATTCAAATATTTCCCCTTATTATTTTCTTGTTTTATTTCCCAGCTTGTTCTATAGCCCAGATTAATTTATTTCTGGATTTACAACCCATGCATTTAATCTTTGGGATTTAGGCATTTGATACATGTGGTTTTTGATTGATATAGGGTGTTAAAACAACTCATGCATATTAGTTTAGCCCGGGATTCTTATTTCAAACTCAGACAATTTTATGTCAGGTAAAATACTCATATTTTGGTTTATTAAGTATATAATGATCATATGAAAAATAAGGTGATAAACTAGATTGAAGGCCAAGCAGAGGAAAACAATACATTTGAGCAAAGTGCAAACACAAACACACATACTAAATGAAGGCTTAGCATATACATGGAGACAGTATGATCAAGGCAATGTCCAAAATCAGATCAATGCAAAACTTTCAGATGAACCTATAATGAAGACAGCTGATGTTCTCTAAGTAAATAACAAATGATAGTGATCAATATGCTGTGGAGTGATGGACATGCTTATTACAAACAAGATCACATGATACTACAAACTACAACAGGTTTGACTATACCAAATGCAACCAGACTTGAATCAAGTATCTAGATAATAGGGTTGAGTTAAATAAATTTGCAGTGATGCCTACAAGTACCAAGCATGCATATGAACTACTACACAAAGCAATACAAGTTTCTACTTGAAAATCAAATGCCCATATAGGATTACAGGCTATGTCTTCAAGCTTTTGCATGGACTTATATCAATTATAAGTCAAAGTCAAGCCTTACTGGATAGCCAAGATTATGTTCAACCCGGATACTTATTATTTTAGCACATATTCATTCAAAACATTTCCAACTTCATAACTGAGGTGCATCAAGCTTGCCAAGGAGAATATGTCCACATATCAGATTATATGGCATCTTCTCCTTCACCATAAGCTACTAAAATCATTTCAGAACCTGTTACTTAAATCCACAGCTCACAAACACATATAACACATAAGTTTCTTTTTCTTCCTACATGTTCTTTTCAAGATAACAAAGCAAAAGACAATCCTAGAAATACACAAGACATAAAAGAGTTTGCCTAACTTATTTATTACAATAACACTGCTACTTTTCTTAAACACTTTAAATTCATCAAGATCTCCAAATATCCATGCAAGCAAGCTACTCATGCATCTTTCCCTGCAACAATACTTTGAGCCGCCTCAATAAAAATGAGACACCCCAAATATTGCAAAGGCAACAAATAGGGTCATAATAAATTCTGGTGTGAGTGAAATCAAAGATTGCAATAACTTGTAAATTACTCTGACTGGGTAGAGAGCTCATATATTTGATGCTATTCATTTTCATATAAAACCTGAGTATATGTATATTTAAACTTATCTAACAATCATACATCCAAGTATTCATCCATCTTACTTCATTCAGTTGTACATGCACAAGCTCCTATGGAATAACATCCTAAATTCCATAGCATAATTTCTCAACCTCATTTTTCATTTTATTTGGTCTGAAACTCTTGCCATTGAACACCATGTGTGCATTGCAAAGGGGCTCAGTTCTGTTAACCCTTTACACAGAGGCCTACAGGACTTAAGCAAGTCATGCACATATTCATCATCCATCTGATGATAAATAGATGAAGGCACTACTCCTAAATTAGCTTGTAATTTAGAGACCATGCTTATTTTTCTTTCTGGAAAAATGTTATTAATTAAAGAAATGCTTTATTTTCTTTTCTTCCTTCCATATATCAATAAAAATATACTTAGTGGTTTTAGCCAGACATACAAAGTATTTTTTGCAAAGCATCACATCCCATTTTAAGGTCATTTTTATTCAATCATATTTTCTAAATCTTGCATAAATATTTATTTCCATAAATATTCTCATGCCTTACATAAATCTGGTGAAATCATACAAAATATTACATTTAGTTTTACTGTGGACATAGGGCATGGTTTTTGAGAAAACCCATAAAAACATATTGGCTTGTGATCTGAACAAATCAGCACATATCTATGATATTGCATTGTTCATATCACTTTTAGAATGAATTAGACATAAGCATGAATCTCACTATTCATACTGCCTACTTCATTTTTCTTCATTGATACCCTATTTCTCAGTAAAATAATTAGTTCATCTTCATATAAAGCTGGATTATAAAATCCATTTCTGTGATCAGAGTATTTGTTTAATTTATTTATATTTCAAAGCAAAAATTGAAACAATCATAACAAACCAAAACAACAATCAAATACTCAACCAAAGTATCAACCATATTCAACATTCATTTATTCAGAGAATAAAAATTAAACAAATGCATATTAAGATTTTATAAAAATGATATGGCTGCCCTTAACATGGGTCTAAATGCCTTAAATCTCATAGGTGATTAATCACTCACCTTCCTTCCTCTTTTCCCCGAGAATGCTTAAGCTTAAAGATAGTATGAGTTTTGCTTTTTTTTTAATATTTCTCTATTTTCTCTCAGAAACAAACTGCTACTATCCTCTCATCTTTAAAACATTTAGCTAGGGTTTAGTGGAGAGAAAAGCCCATTTTATCCTCATACAATTTAGAGAATTATGTATATATGTTTATGGCTAAATGTGCCATTTTCTTTTTGATTTCTATTTCAGGTAAAACAGTTGCCTTTCTTCTTTTCTGGGTACATGCCATTTGCATGTTTCTTATGTACATTATTTTCATGTGACTTAGCTTCATTATGTATTTCCTTAAACCTGAATTGTTCACTCATATCTCTCTTTATAAATTTAATTTCTAGCTATTATTTCTAACCATTTGTTTTTCCTTAGGTTTATTTAAAAATGTATTTATGCATAAATAATACTAAACTGGTTTTATGCATTTTAATTATCAGAAGAATTTATTTTATCACTCTATATTTCTCTGGCTACACATATATAATATTTATGAGATATGTGAATTTAAAAATTCATTCATACTCAGTTATCTTCTTTTCATTTTTATTTATTTGAAAAACAATTATCCTCTTACTTATTTATTTCCACTCATCCTTGATATTTATTTTTCAAACTGTTTATCCTTTAAATATTTCCTATTAACTGATTTTCATTTTTTTTTCAAAATTATTTTCATCTCAATAATTTGGGTCTTCACATACTCTCCTCCTAAAAGGAATTGTGTCCCACAATTATTATAATTTTTTTTTCATACATTTCCTTTCAGTTGCATACAGAGCATAATTTCATTTTCAGCAATTTCAAAAACTCATGCATTCAAAACCAATCAAATACACATAAGTAATATTTAAATTTATTACAATTTTAGGCATACCTTTAAGCAGAAAATAGATTAGGATATTTATCCTTCATCCTATCTTCGGCCTCCCATGTACAATCATTTTCATCTAAACTCCACTGGATTTTAACCAATTTAATTATTTTATTCCTCAATTTCTTTTCTTCTCTAGCCACAATACCCACTGGTTCCCTCTTATAAACCAGATTTTCTTTAACTTCAACCTGGGTAGGTGATTCCAGAATGGTCTCCTTGTCATGCACCCATTTTCTTAATTGAGATACATGAAATACATCATGTATATTACTCAATTCCTCTGGCAATTTTAGCTTATAAGCCAAAGTTCCTACTCTTTGAATAATTTCATATGGACCTATATACCTTGGTGTTAATTTTCCTGCCTTGCCAAACCTCAGTATTTTTTTCATTGGTGAAACTTTGAGGAATACATAATTTCCCACCTCAAATTCCACTGGCCTCCTTCCTCTATCTGCATAGGCTTTTTGACTCTCTTGTGCTGCCTTCATTCTTTGCCTTACTAGTTCAATCCTTGCAGAGGTTTCTTTCACATGTTCTGGTCCAAGCAACACTCTTTCACCTGCCTCTATCCAACATGCAAAAGATAGACAAGGCTTCCCATACAAGGCCTCAAATGGAGCCATACCTATAGTGGACTGGTAACTATTGTTATAAGCAAATTCAGCTAAGTAGAGATGATCTTCCCAGCTGCCTCCAAAGTCAAGTATACATGCTCTAAGTAAATCCTCTAAAATCTTGTTAACAATCTTAGTTTGCCCATCTGTTTGTGGGTGGTAGGCTGTGCTTAAGCTTAATTCTGTCCCCATGGCTTCTTGAAAGCTACCCCAGAACCTTGAAGTAAACAACGTGTCTCTCTCACTAATGATAGTCTTGGGGATGCCATGCAATCTCACTATCTCCTTCACAAATAATTGAGCTAATTTATGAGCATTTCTATTTGAGTTCACTGGGATAAAGTGTGCTATTTTTGTGAGCCTATCAACCACAACCCATATACTATCATTACCTCTTCTTGTTCTTGGCAAACCATCCACAAAATCCATTGAAATACTTTCCCATGTCCAGGTAGGTACTTCTAATGGTTGTAGTAGGCCTGAGGGTCTTTGATAATCTGCCTTGACTTGTTGACATATTAAGCACTTTACCACATATCTTGCCACTGCCTTTTTCATACCTGGCCACCAATAATTTCTTTTAAGATCATGGTACATTTTTGTACCACCTAGATGTATAGTGTATTTTGTTTTATGATGCTCATCCATAACCTCCTGCTTTAGTTCTTCCACATTGGGTATGCAGAGCTTCCCTTTCTTCCTTAAGTAGCCTTTATCATCAACTTCATAATTTTCCACTGATATACCTTGTGATATCATGTCCTTCTTTTCTTTCAAATTAGCATCTTGACTCTGCATTCTTCCTATTTTATCAACCAGAGTTGATCTCAAGGAAATAAGACTTAATCTTCCACATTCAATCATGTCACCATGTGCATTGTATGATGCACCTATCTCTTATCTTATGTCTACCTCACTGAGGATTGTTAAATCCTTGAATTCAGCCATCATTAGGCTTGCCAATCTTGCTTGATGCCTACTTAATGCATCTGCTACTTTGTTAGCTTTTCCAGGAGTATATAATATATCAAGATCATAGGCAGCTAGAAATTCTACCCACCTATGTTGCCTCATGTTCAAGTCTTTTTGGGAAAACAAATACTTAAGTGATTTATGGTCTGAAAACAATTCAAATTTAGTACCTAACAAGTAGTGTCTCCATAGCTTCAATGCATAAACAACAGCAGCAAGCTCTAAGTCATGTGTAGCATATCTGGTTTCATTTGGCTTGAGTTGCCTTGATGCATATGCTATGACTCTACCATGTTGCATGAGTACTGCCCCTAACCTAGACCCACTAGCATCTATGTAAACCACTAATCCTTCATTTCCATCTGGAACTTGCAGGACTGGGGCTTCCATAAATGCTTTCTTCAAGGATTCAAAGGCTTGCTCACACTTCTCTGTCCACACATATGGATGCTCCTTTCTAGTTAGCTTGGTTAGTGGAATGGCTATCCTTGCAAAGTCTTTTATAAACCTTCTATAGTAGCCTGCCATTCCTAAAAATGATCTCACCTCAGTCACTGATTTGGGTCTGTTCCATGATTGCACTGCAATGACCTTATTTGGGTCTACACCAATCCCTTGTTGAGATATAATGTGTCCCAAAAACTTAACTTCATTTTGCCAAAATGTGCACTTAGTAAATTTTGCCTTTAAATTATGTGCTCTTAGTCTTGACAAAACCAGATGCAAGTGCTTTGCATGTTCCTCTTCTGATTTTGAATATACCAGTATGACATCAATAAAGACAACTACAAATTTATCTAGAAAATCTCTAAATGTCCTATTCATTAAATCTACAAAATAGGATGGTGCATTTGTCAATCCAAAAGGCATTACTAAAAATTCATATAACCCATACCTTGTATTGAATGTAGTGTACTTAATACTCTCCTCCTCAACCTTCATCTGATGGAATCCAGAGGCTAAGTCTAGCCTTGAAAAGATTTTTGCTCCATTTAATTGGTCAAATAAATAATCAATTCTGGGGAGTGGGTATTTGTTCTTGAAGGTGACTTTATTTAATTCCCTGTAATCAATACACATTCTCATTGTACCATCATGCTTCTTCACAAATACCACTGGAGAACCCCAGTTTGAACTACTAGGCCTTATGAAACCTTTCTATTCCAATTCCTCCATCTGTTGTTTTAATTCCACTAATTCCTTTGGACCCATTCTGGTAGGCTTCTTGATGATATGACTTGATCCTGGGATTAACCTTATTTGAAATTCAACTTGCCTATTTTCTGGAACTCCTATAACTTCTCCAAAAACATCTGGGTATTCATTTATCACTTCTATATCTTCTAGAGTCAATTCTTTTTCAATCATGCTCCATATTTTATTAAGGCAATTTATCTTGGCTGTTTCACTCATGACTATAATATTTTTACCATTTTTTGTTTTCAAAGAAATAGTAAAATTTTCTAAATTCAAAATTGCTTTGAATTTACTCAACCAATCCACCCCTAGAATAACTCCTATTCCAGGATATTTCAACACAAATAAGTCAGATTTAAACACATTTCCACCTATGTTTAATTCTACTCCCAAACATCTTAATTCTAGCAGGCAAGAGCTACCTAGGGGACTCTGAATAAACAAGGGTTTTTCAACTAAATTGCATGTGAGAGTCAATTTATCCACTATGTCTTGTGATATTAAAGAATGTGTAGCCCCAGTGTCATATATAAATGAAATTGGATAATTTTTAATTATAAGTATACCTTCCAATTGTCCAGAACTTCCCATTGCACTTGCCTTTACTTTGGCTTCTAATGCTCCTACCCTTGCTCCCTTCTTGAACTCTGGGCAATTCTTTTTGATATGACCTTCTTTCCCACAATTATATCAACTGAATGGTGTCTTCTTAGCTGCTTGACACCTATTACTCATGTGTCCCTCCTTGCCACAATTGTAGCAAACAATTTTCTTCTTAGCTTCCACACTAGTTGCTCCTTCAACCTTCTTATCTGCATTCTTTTTGTCATAGGGATGTGTTCTATTTTTCCCCTTCTTTTGGTTATTTGCCCTCATATTCCTGAATTTCTCTCTTGCATTATCATGTTGTTCAAAAGAAAGAGTAAGATCTATGACTTGATCAAATGTTTTGTCTTTGTATGGTAGCATTGCTCTACTTAAATCAGCATTAAGTCCTTGAATAAATCTTGAATTCTTTGATTCCTCATTCCCAATGAGCATGGTTCCATACTTAGACAAGCTCTCAAATTTTTGAGTGTATTCAGTCACACTCATTAGTCCTTGTCTTAGCCTTATGAATTCCTCAAGCAGTGTTGCCTTAGCTGTTGCTGGGACAAATCTTGCCTCAAGCATCTCCTTGAATTGATCACATGTTATCTCATTTTCTGGTCTTCCTGTGGTGATCACTTCCCACCAGTCTAGTGCTGCTCCCCTGAGCCTTCTAGAAGCTATCTTCCTCTTCCTTTGGTCATTAATTTGCATATCTGCAAATATTGTTTCTAAGGTCCTCAGCCATGTTTGTACACCCATGACTCCTTCAGTGCCTTCAAAATCCTTGCCTCCTAAATTAGAGAATGTTTTCAATAGCTTAGCTAACTCCTCATGAGGATTTTCTTCCCTCTGCACTGCTCCTTCCCTAAATGCCCTCACCAAATCTTGCTAATTGACTAATGGTGTTGCATTAGAGGATCCTGCTCCAGTGCTTGGTGGTCTTCCTACCATGATTCACTATTCAATTGCATAGCTAGTTAGTCTTGTTTCTAATTTAATTATTTCAGCAATTTATTCCTACTGAGAATATTTTTTTATATTTTTTTTATATATGCTATGTTTTTGATAACATAGCTCTGATACCAACTGAAGTGACCCACTTCTCTCTCATCTATTTTAGTGATTTTCAGTTGAGTTTTTTTTATATAAAACAAGGGATCACTTCTCTTAATTAATTTCCCAAGATCCAGAATTTTACCAATATAAAAATATTAGTATATAAATCAAATCATGTCATTTATATATATGAAGATATATAAATGTTTCTTTGCATATCAGAGTAATTAAAATAGCAAAGAAATTCAGCCACACAATATTTCTCACATTTGAGAGATTGTATGTCACATAGCCATTTCTATTTTTTTAACTCAAACTTGTTTAATATTTAATTCAAATATTTCCCCTTATTATTTTCTTGTTTTATTTCCCTGCTTGTTCTATAGCCCAGATTAATTTATTTCTGGATTTACAACCCATGCATTTAATCTTTGGGATTTAGGCATTTGGTACATGTGGTTTTTGATTGATACAGGATGTTAAAACAACTCATGCATATTGGTTTAGCTCGGGATTCTTATTTCAAACTCAGACAATTTTATGTCAGGTAATGTAACGACCCGCTATTTTGGACCATTCGCATCCGCACATGTCGGACTTGAATAATTCAAAATACCGCGTTGTTAATTTAAATTTGGCAAAACTGAACATATACGGTAAATAAAATAATCACAGATCACAGACACAGAGTAATAATTTGCAGTGGAAACAAAAGATAGTAGTTCATGAAGCTAATATATACATATCAGAGTTAAATAAGGTAAAACAGATGTCTCGAATACAATAATCAAATAAAATATCAGAATACATCACTGGAATCAACCGAATATCTGAAAGCTGGACAGATAGCTGGATCTCCAAGCGAAGCTCCAACTCCAAAGGTGAGTCTCGAATACTAATACACTCAGTCTGACCTGAGCGTAAAGCAAAACACAAAACACTCGAGTCAGGATTAATATTCTTATATCAATAAATCCAACTTAAGTGAAATAGCAATTGAAATACTAGTAACTCAAAGGATGTTTGGAATAACCATCCTTTAAGGATCCATTAAACTATCTACTATGTAGTAGTGTACGATAAGTAGATAATGCCTATCAGTAATATAAAATATCAAAATAGTGTTAAGGCGTTACCATTATCCCCCTTAACACATTTTATATAAGCGTTATAGTCTATACAGCACTGTAAACTCCACCATAAACTAGTGGGCTATCAGGGAGTACTCTATAGGTATAACACAAAACAAATCGTAGTGGTCGCGTATATAGGGATCCAAGTATGACAAGGCACATGAGGCAACACCCAAGGTAGTGAAACTACCGTTTGCCTGATCCGGACTGGTGAGAACGCATCGCCGAAGCGATCGCAACACCGCGAAACAACACTCCCAAATCAAGGGTGCACCAATCGACAACAAGTAATGAGTAGTTTTCGAAGAAGTGTGTTCGCTCGAGGTAGCTAGCCCCTATTTGGCCCGGCACGGCTCCTGTTTTAGTCATTTCCAATTTGACACAAGTGTCAAGGCTATCCATTATCGTTCTCTTCTTCAGTCATCACGTTCATCATTCCAACCACTTCATTCTGGATCACACTCCGCGTATAGTTATTAAAGTGGTTCTCGGTTTAGACAGTGAGTATGTCCCTAACCGATTCTGGTCTCTTTAATAACTTTCGTAATTATTACACCGATTGGTCGTTTGATAACTTCAAAGCCAAATCAATTACAAATTCAATTAGAATTTGTAAATCAACATTTCATTTGTCTTTCTAAAACAATTTCCATAATTTACGTTTCAAAACTTCCAAATTATCATTTCAAAATCTTATAATTCAATTTCAATCTTTATTTAAAACAATTCAAATATCGATTTAAATTCGTATATAAGTTTCATTCCAAATCATTTAAATTAATTTAATTTAACCTTCAAATCAATTTAACTTCATTGATCGATTTTATTCAGTATTCATTAAGTTAATTTATCATAAAAAAACAATTTCTATTTAATTTCCAATTCACTAAATCAATTACTTAAGTTCAACTTCATTATATCAAAACTTACAATTTGCATTAAATTAAATTCATCAAATCAAATTCTTTACATTTCAAGTCTTACATCAATTTCAATAAAACACATTTTATTTCTTGTTAGAGAAATTCAATTTCACTTATTTATTTACTTAGTTACAAATTTCAAAACTCAATTAATAAAGAAACTAAATTTCACTAATTCAAGAGGTTCAATTTCACTTAATAAAGAATTCAATTCAATTTAATTATTAAATAATTCAATCTTATTTAATTATTAAATAATTTCAAAACTTACTTATTAAATAATTTCAAACTTAATTATTAAATAATTTCAAAACTTAATTCAATCGTTTCTCAAATTAAACAACGTTCTTTCATCAATTACATTGTTAATATTTTGTTTCATATTATTAAATATTAACATTTCCTTTCATAAAATTCAAATTCCAACTTCATTTCAAAACCTTATCATTTATTCAAATAAAAATCTCAATTTTATTTTTAAATCAAATTATTGACCAATCGGGTTTATTTAACTCTCTACCCTAAGTCAAAGTTAAATTTTGGGTATTTATCATTTCAACCCGAATCCAATTCAATTCAAAAATCAAAGCATAGCAAAGGGAACTTGCAGTGTGATAACTCGGATGGTGTCAAAGTAAATAAACAAGCAATAACAACAATCAATAACAATCCAATAATACATACAATAATCCTGAAATAATCGTATTAATTCACATTGTTGTTTGTGCGAATTAATATAATTAATTCTAGAATCTACACTATCATTTCATGTAGATTAAAGATTATTACATTACAGTTCTTCACTTGTCATCTATTTACAATTTCATACATCATCAATTTAACAACATACATTCAGCGGTTCAAGGTGTAATTAAATAAATCCTACGTGTCAATAAATTTAACAGTTAAAGGGGTCATATTATACAAATGTCATTTAATCAAATTTAGCATATATCAAATCTAACTATCCTATGTCAATTTCAATTTCATATTATCTATCACTTACAACATTAACAATTTAACGTCCAATGTCATCATCACAATCAATCATTATCAACCAAACTGAATTATCATTGTATAAATAACAGATAGTGGTGTCAGATGTCACAGGTGAACTGATACAGGTAATAACAATGTAAATAACTAACAGCAGCATTTCAATTGTCGTTTCAGTTGAAATCAAATTTAATAAATAAAAGAACAAAAATCGTGAGTGTTTGCTCACCTTTCGAGGCTAGATAGATTTGACAAAGAAATGAGCTACGAATTCCAAGGCAACGCTAGATTGGCACGAATTCAACGATCAAAGCTGGTAAAAAGTAATTGATGGAAACGAATCAGAATCATTTTGATATAACTGAAACAAAATATATATTATAACTTCTCTCTAAACCAAATTTTTTTTTAAACATACATTTAAAATAATATATATATATATATATATTTTATATTTATTTTCAAATCAAAATAAATTTAACACAAATTAGATTAAATATATATATTTCAAAATAATAACATGACTTATATATATTTGAACACATTAATTTATACTGTCGGCATATAGTAGACACTGTATATATTTAACTAATACATATTTCTGTAAAAAAAATCAAAACACATACTTTACTGAATTTTTTTTTCAGAAACCATAACGTATAATATATAAAAATACTTTAAACACTGATATATATAAGCTTTTCTTTCCCTCAATACAAAACAGGGAAAATCAACAAGTGTATGCCATCCTATTACAATATACAACATAATAACGCTTATATATATACCAATATATGCTGCAACCATGCCTACCTAAACTTAAACAATTTATAATATAAACTGATCAATTTGACAACAAAATTTGTAAAGTCTATATATAAAAATATTTTTATACGTAACATTCATTTAAGACAAAATATGTATAATAGCAAATTTGATATAGCTTGCGCAACATACAAAAAAAAAATCTATATTCGAACAGAATATAATTTATATATAAATTTATATACCATACTAATATATTATATACGATAAAATAGGATATACATACAACTCACACGTACCCTCAGCCGAGAAGATATACTATACCATACTTATTATATTAATATATATAAGCTTTCTCAGTAAAATACAAGTTATACATATATTAGAGATAAATATATACCTCACACCCCAAGAGAAGTGAGGCACGGCATAGATACAAGGCTCGAACGGAAGGCAAGCTCGGCCGAGGCTGAGGAGGTGCTGGCGGAGGGGTTGATGGTCGGAGCCTGTGCAAGAGAGGGGGAAGATTGGTGAAGGTGACGGGCCCTGGATGAGCGATGCAGGCTTCAGGAAAAATGAACGAGCTAGAGCTCGGCAGTGAAAGACTCGGCATTGGTCAGGTGATGGACGAGCGCAGGCTGTGGGTGGTGAAGTGCTGACGTGGGAAAGGAGGAAGGAAGAAGAGGGCGAAAGCGAGGCATGCTGTGAGCTTGCGTGTACATCTAAATCCAATGTGTGCAACACAAGTGGAGTGATGGGATGGAGGTTGTGGTGACGTTCGGTTGATGTAGGCTGAAGGGAAGGCTTGGATCGGAGGAGGGACAAGGTGAAGGGTGGTCGACACTTGTGGACGAGGTGGCAAGGAAGGTGGATGGGTGGCCGCACGTTATGTCATAAGAGAAGAGGCTTGAGTTGGTGGTTGTGTTTGAGAATGGAGGGGAAAGGCCATGAAGAATACAACAGGAAAAGGTAAAGGAAGAAGAAAGGAAATGGAGAGGCACTGCATATATTATTTCTCTCAGAAAAGTAGTACGTAAGAAGATAAAAAAATGAACAGGTTATCATTTATATTTCACCACCGAAAATGCAAAAAGAAAGTGGGGAAACGAACCAACAATAAATTAAATGTTGGGAATAGAAAAAGCAAACTGTAGAAATTATAAATGATAAAGGCAATTGGTTTATACGTTGGAAAAGGAAAAGATAGGAAACCCAAAAGACTCGGTTGCGGAATCGATACGCTAGGCGTTTCGCAGATTGCACGGCACAGTTAACTCCGAAATATACAAATGAGTATACTACGGAGATCAGCATGACGAGACGATCAAAACGGTATATAGTTGTTAGTGGTACGACTGAATTATAAAAATTCGAATTTTTTTCTACTAGCGGAAAATGCAGCAAAAACGCAGAAAAATAAGATCGACGGAGCTAAAGAAGTCCGAATTTTGAAAAACTAAAAATGTGGTTTTGCTCAGAAGATGATTTAGAATTTTTCTATGTAAAAATATTCAGGTTTCGAAAATATTTTATTTTCATCAGTTTTTAACTAATTAAATTGAAGTAAATTTACGCGCGAAATAAACTTTCATATTTTCGGACGAAAATTTACCAGTTGCTATGTTTAACTAGACGCATTCAAAATATCAAATTTATATTTCAAAATTTTATCGTTTAAAATTTCACAAAATTTCAACTAATTACGTTATTAAAACCAGTTAAATTTACGGGTCGTTACACTCTCCCCTACTCAAAACTTTTCGTCCCCGAAAAGGAAGGAGGTAGGAGAATAGAGACAACCAGAAAGAAATTAGATTGAATACAAGTAAAACAATTTATTTAAACCATATAAATTTCAATTTAAATTAATTAATATTTAACAATTTGGTGAAATCCCTTTGAGTTCACTTAAGTTAAATCAATCTATCTATTTCTAATTCATTATCTTATTATCTAGTCATCCTCAATCAACAATTTCTAAATCATCAATTTGTATAATCATTTATTGTACTCATATTTTATTCAACAAATTTAATTCTTTTATTCCAAATTATTATAAAGTTTATTCCACTTAATATATCTTATTACATATATTTAAATCATATAAATTTCAATTTAAATTAATTTATATTCAATAATTGGTTTAAATTTAAGGTATTTCCATAAGTTGATCTAATTCCAATTTGTTTACAAATTCCATTAGTTAATTCTTTCTGAACAAAATTTATTATATTCATCTCATTCAATTAATTATTCTATCATCTTTATTAGCATTTTTTTTATAATTAAAATCTAAGTGTATAATATTTATTATAAACACTCAAATTTTATTTATAAAATCATTTTTTATTGTATATTATCCAATTACATTTTAACTTCTGAATAATTTAGGTAAGTTGTATTAGAATGTAGTTGAACAATATACAAATAAAATTTTCCCAATTCAATTATTCAAGTTTTAAATATTTATTCCAAATTTTGGTTTTATTTATAATTAAAATCATCCTTTAAAAAAATTTAAGAATTAGATTTCCGATTAACTTTAAACAATTTAGAGATATATATAATATATTTATATCAAATCAAATTAAATTTTAAAATAAGATACCTATATATATATATATCAAATTATACTGAAGAAATTCAAATCAAAATATTTTCAAAACAAAACCGTAGCAAAGCTACATAATAGTATCTCCACTTCGAAACTCGAAAATGAATGTCGATGATGCGGCCGCCATCACCGAAATTATTTTCCAGCGACAAAGAGAAGAGCACTGATTTTAACATTTTAAAATTCTTTGAAAATGATTTCTATTCGAAAATACTTTCAATAATATATACTTTAAAATTTTAAAACCAAACTTCGAAATCACCGGAAACTAAATTCTCAAATTTCTAAATTAAATTCATTTCAAATTCCAAATCAATTTATAAACCATATTTATAAATTCATTTAGAACAATAAATGATAATCAAATATTATCATTTCAAACAACAATTAATTAACCTCTTTTTTTCATTCCAGAAAATTTTACTTATATAATTATAATATAATCATACAAAATTATTTCATTTACCAAATTTGAAATCAATGTTGTGTAAGTTTGCTCTGTTCAAGTGTTTTGGAAATCCTATCGATAGCGTTGATCAGACGAATCGATCGAAAAACCAAATCAACATCAACAACTCAAACAACACAATGTATAAAACATTTTTAATATTAATTTACAAATACACTCCCTCGCTCGACGATACAATAATGGATTTCAAGGCAAGGATAGAGATTCAAATTTAATGGGCTCAAATCAAATAGAATTTTGATTCGAAGATAAGTTCAAAACAAAGATATGATGATTAAATAACAAAGTGGGAAGATTGATAAGTTTATATAAATCGCGGGCAACCTTAACCAGGTCGACCGTGACTTCAAGAATAAGATCGATGTAGAATTTTGAGGCAAATCTACATTTGATCTCAAGAAATAGAATTTGGCATAACCAAAGATGTCAGCATCTAAACCGAGGATATATAAATCTCCAGTGAATCGATTCTATCGTAAAAGAGTTTCACCACTTTACAAATCAATTTGAGATTGGCGGGACCGCCAACTCATTATAAAGATCATTCTAAGTGGAGTTATGTGATACTCCAGAATTCAGAAGAATACGAATAGTGAGGGACAAGAATGAATTTCGGAACCACGGGGAATGTTCCAAAATTCAAAGGAATTGAGTCAAAAGGGAGAGATTCAACTTGAATGAGAGTGATTCTGTAAATACATTTACCCTATATGCTAAGTTTTGCCTAGAGCTACCAAAGCTCTGATACCAACTGTAACGACCCGCTATTTTGGACCATTCGCATCCGCACATGTCGGACTTGAATAATTCAAAATACCGCTTTGTTAATTTAAATTTGGCAAAACTGAACATATATAGTAAATAAAATAATCACAGATCACAGACACAGAGTAATAATTTGCAGCGGAAACAAAAGATAGTAGTTCATGAAGCTACTATATACATATCAGAGTTAAATAAGGTACAACAGATGTCTCGAATACAATAATCAAATACAATATCAGAATACATCACTAGAATCAACTGAATATCTGAAAACTGGACAGATAGTTGGATCTCCAAGCGAAGCTCCAACTCCAAAGGTGAGTCTCGAATACTGGTACACTCAGTCTGACCCGAGCGTAAAGCAAAACACAAAACACTCGAGTCAGGATTAATATTCTTATATCAATAAATCCAACTTAAGTGAAATAGCAATTGAAATACAAGTAACTCAAAGGATGTTTGGAATAACCATCCTTTAAGGATCCGTTAAACTATCTACTATGTAGTAGTGTACGATAAGTAGATAATGCCTATCAGTAATATAAAATATCAAAATAGTGTTAAGGCATTACCATTATCCCCCTTAACACATTTTATATAAGCGTTATAGTCTATACAGCACTGTAAACTCCACCGTAAACTAGTGGGCTATTAGGGAGTACTCTATAGGTATAACACAAAACAAATCGTAGTGGTCGCGTATATAGGGATCCAAGTATGACAAGGCACATGAGGCAATACCCAAGGTAGTGAAACTACCGTTTGCCTGATCCGGACTGGTGAGAACGCATCGCCGCAGCGATCGCAACACCACGAAACAACACTCCCAAATCAAGGGTGCACCAATCGACAACATGTAATGAGTAGTTTTCGAAGAAGTGTGTTCGCTCGATGTAGCTAGCCCCCATTTGGCCCGGCACGGCTCCTGTTTTAGTCATTTCCAATTTGACACAAGTGTCAAGGCTATCCATTATCGTTCTCTTCTTCAGTCATCACGTTCATCATTCCAACCACTTCATTCTGGATCACACTCCGCGTATAGTTATTAAAGTGGTTCTCGGTTTAGACAGTGAGTATGTCCCTAACCGATTCTGGTCTCTTTAATAACTTTCGTAATTATTACACCGATTGGTCGTTTAATAACTTCAAAGCCAAATCAATTAAAAATTCAATTAGAATTTGTAAATCAACATTTCATTTGTCTTTCTAAATAATTTCCATAATTTACGTTTTAAAACTTCCAAATTATCATTTCAAAATCTTATAATTCAATTTCAATCTTTATTTAAAACAATTCAAATATCGATTTAAATTCGTATATAAGTTTCATTCCAAATCATTTAACTTAATTTAATTTAACCTTCAAATCAATTTAACTTCATTGATCGATTTTATTCAGTATTCATTAAGTTAATTTATCATTCAAAACAATTTCTATTTAATTTCCAATTCACTAAATCAATTACTTAAGTTCAACTTCATTGTATCAAAACTTACAATTTGCATTAAATTAAATTCATCAAATCAAATTCTTTACATTTCAAGTCTTACATTAATTTCAATAAAACACATTTTATTTCTTGTTAGAGAAATTCAATTTCACTTATTTATTTACTTAGTTACAAATTTCAAAACTCAATTAATAAAGAAACTAAATTTCACTAATTCAAGAGGTTCAATTTCACTTAATAAAGAATTCAATTCAATTTAATTATTAAATAATTCAATCTTATATAATTATTAAATAATTTCAAAACTTACTTATTAAATAATTTCAAACTTAATTATTAAATAATTTCAAAACTTAATTCAATCGTTTCTCAAATTAAACAACGTTCTTTCATCAATTACATTGTTAATATTTTGTTTCATATTATTAAATATTAACATTTCCTTTCATAAAATTCAAATTCCAACTTCATTTCAAAACCTTATCATTTATTCAAATAAAAATCTCAATTTTATTTTTAAATCAAATTATTGACCAATCGGGTTTATTTAATTCTCTACCCTAAGTCAAAGTTAAATTTTGGGTATTTATCATTTCAACCCGATTCCAATTCAATTCAAAAATCAAAGCATACCAAAGGGAACTTGCAGTGTGATAACTCGGATGGTGTCAAAGTAAATAAACAAGCAATAAAAACAATCAATAACAATCCAATAATACATACAATAATCCTGAAATAATCGTATTAAGTCACATTGTTGTTTGTGCGAATTAATATAATTAATTCTAGAATCTACACTATCATTTCATGTAGATTAAAGATTATTACATTACAGTTCTTCACTAGTCATCTATTTACAATTTCATACATCATCAATTTAACAACATACATTCAGCGGTTCAAGGTGTAATTAAATAAATCCTACGTGTCAATAAATTTAACAGTTAAATGGGTCATATTATACAAATGTCATTTAATCAAATTTAGCATATATCAAATCTAACTATCCTATGTCAATTTCAATTTCATATTATCTATCACTTACAACATTAACAATTTAACGTCCAATGTCATCATCACAATCAATCATTATCAACCAAACTGAATTATCATTGTATAAATAACAGATAGTGGTGTCAGATGTCACAGGTGAACTGATACAGGTAATAACAGTATAAATAACTAACAGCAGCATTTCAATTGTCGTTTCAGTTGAAATCAAATTTAATAAATAAAAGAACATAAATCGTGAGTGTTTGCTCACCTTTCGAGGCTAGATAGATTTGACAAAGAAATGAGCTACGAATTCCAAAGTAACGCTAGATTGGCATGAATTCAACAATCAAAGCTGGTAAAAAGGAATTGATGGAAACGAATCAGAATCATTTTGATATAACTGAAACAAAATATATATTATAACTTCTCTCTAAACCAATTTTTTTTTTAAACATACATTTAAAATAATATATATATATTTTATATTTATTTTCAAATCAAAATAAATTTAACACAAATTAGATTAAATATATATATTTCAAAATAATAACATGACTTATATATATTTGAAAACATTAATTTATACTGTCGCATATAGTATACACTGTATATATATTTAACTAATACATATTTCTGTAAAAAAATCAAAACACATACTTTACTGAAATTTTTATTTATTTATTTTTATTTTTTATTTTTTTTACAGAAACCTGAACGTATAATATATAAAAATACTTTAAACACTGATATATATATAAGCTTTTCTTTCCCTCAATACAAAACAGGGAAAAACAACAAGTGTATGCCATCCTATTACAATATACAACATAATAACGCTTATATATATACCAATATATGCTGCAACCATGCCTACCTAAACTTAAACAATTTATAATATAAACTGATCAATTTGACAACAAAATTTGTAAAGTCTATATATAAAAATATTTTTATACGTAACATTCATTTAAGACAAAATATGTATAATAGCAAATTTGATATAGCTTGCGCAACATACAAAAAAAAATCTATATTCGAACAGAATATAATTTATATATAAATTTATATACCATACTAATATATTATATATGATAAAATAGGATATACATACAACTCACATGTACCCTCAGCCGAGAAGATATACTATACCATACTTATTATATTAATATATATAAGCTTTCTCAGTAAAATACAAGTTATACATATATTAGAGATAAATATATACCTCACACCCCGAGAGAAGTGAGGCACGACATAGATACAAGGCTCGAACAGAATGCAAGCTCGGCCGAGGCTGAGGAGGTGCTGGCGGAGGGGTTGATGGTCGGAGCCTGTGCAAGAGAGGGGGAAGATTGGTGAAGGTGACGGGCCCTGGATGAGCGATACAGGCTTCAGGAAAAATGAACGAGCTAGAGCTCGGCAGTGAAAGACTCGGCATTGGACAGGTGATGGACGAGCGCAGGCTGTGGGTGGTGAAGTGCTGACGTGGGAAAGGAGGAAGGAAGAAGAGGGCGGAAGCGAGGCCTGCTGTGAGCTTGCGTGTACATCTAAATCCAACGTGTGCAACACAAGTGGAGTGATGGGATGGAGGTTGTGGTGACGTTCGGTTGATGTAGGCCGAAGGGAAGGCTTGGATCGGAGGAGGGATGAGGTGAAGGGTGGTCGGCACTTGTGGACGAGGTGGCAAGGAAGGTGGATGGGTGGCCGCACGTTATGTCATAAGAGAAGAGGCTTGAGTTGGTGGTTGTGTTTGAGAATGAACGGGAAAGGCCATGAAGAATACAACAGGAAAAGGTAAAGGAAGAAGAAAGGAAATGGAGAGGCACTGCATATATTATTTCTCTCAGAAAAGTAGTACGTAAGAAGATAAAAAAATGAACAGGTTATCATTTATATTTCACCACCGAAAATGCAAAAAGAAAGTGGGGAAACGAACCAACAATAAATTGAATGTTGGGAATAGAAAAAGCAAACTGCAAAAATTATAAATGATAGAGGCAATTGGTTTATACGTTGGAAAAGGAAAAGATAGGAAACCTAAAAGACTCGGTTGCGGAATCGATACGCTAGGCGTTTCGTAGATTGCACGACACAGTAAACTCCGAAATATACAAATGAGTATACTACGGAGATCAGCATGACGAGACGATTAAAACGGTGTATAGATGTTAGTGGTACGACTGAATTATAAAAATTCGAATTTTTTTCTACTAGCGGAAAATGCAGCAAAAACGTAGAAAAATAAGATCGACAGAGCTAAAGAAGTCCGAATTTTGAAAAACTAAAAATGCCGTCTTACTCAGAAGATGATTTAGAATTTTTCTATGTACAAATATTCAGGTTTTGAAAATATTTTATTTTCATCAATTTTTAACTGATTAAATTGAAGTAAATTTACGCGCGAAATAAACTTTCATATTTTCGGACGAAAATTTACCAGTTCCTATGTTTAACTAGACGCATTCCAAATATCAAATTTATATTTCAAAATTTTATCGTTTAAAATTTCACAAAATTTCAACTAATTACGTTATTAAAACCAGTTAAATTTACCGGTCGTTACAGGAAAAATACCCATATTTTGGTTTATTAAGTATATAATGATCATATGAATAATAAGGTGATAAACTAGATTGAAGGCCAAGCAGAGGAAAACAATACATTTGAGCAAAGTGCAAACACAAACACACATACTAAATGAAGGCTTAGCATATACATGGAGACAGTATGATCAAGGCAATGTTCAAAATCAGATCAATGCAAAACTTTCAGATGGACCTATAATGAAGACAACTGATGTTCTCTAAGTAAATAACAAATGATAGTGATCAATATGTTGTGGAGTGATGGACATGCTTATTACAAACAAGATCACATGATACTACAAACTACAACAGGTTTGACTATACCAAATGCAACCAGACTTGAATCAAGTATCTAGATAATAGGGTTGAGTTAAATAAATTTGCAGTGATGCCTACAAGTACCAAGCATGCATATGAACTACTACACAAAGCAATACAAGTTTCTACTTGAAAATCAAATGCCCAGATAGGATTACGGGCTATGTCTTCAATCTTTTGCATGGACTTATATCAATTATAAGTCATGGTCAAGCCTTACTGGTTAGCCAAGATTATGTTCAACCCAGATACTTATTATTTTAGCACATATTCATTCAAAACAGTTCTAACTTCATAACTGAGGTGCATCAAGCTTGCCAAGGAGAATATGTCCACATATCAGATTATATGGCATCTTCTCCTTCACCATAAGCTACTAAAATCATTTCAGAACCTGTTACTTAAATCCACAGCTCACAAACACATATAACACATAAGTTTCCTTTTCTTCCTACAAGTTATTTTCAAGATAACAAAGCAAAAGACAATCCTGGAAATACACAAGACATAAAAGAGTTTGCCTAACTTATTTATTACAATAACACTGCTACTTTTCTTAAACACTTTAAATTCATCAAGATCTCCAAATATCCATGCAAGCAAGCTACTCATGCATCTTTCCCTGCAACAATACTTTGAGTTGCCTCAATAAAAATGAGACACCCCAAATATTGCAAAGGCAACAAATAGGGTCAGAATAAATTCTGGTGTGAGTGAAATCAAAGATTGCAATAACTTGTAAATTACTCTGACTGGGTAGAGAGCTCATATATTTGATGCTATTCATTTTCATATTAAACCTGAGTATATGTATATTTAAACTTATCTAACAATCATACATCCAAGTATTCATCCATCTTACTTCATTCAGTTGTACATGCACAAGCTCCTATGGAATAACATCCTAAATTCCATAGCATAATTTCTCAACCTCATTTTTCATTTTATTTGGTCTGAAACTCTTGCCATTGAACACCATGTGTGCATTGCAAAGGGGCTCAGTTCTGTTAACCCTTTACACAGAGGCCTACAGGACTTAAGCAAGTCATGCACATATTCATCATCCACCTAATGATAAATAGATGAAGGCACTACTCCTAAATTAGCTTGTAATTTAGAGACCATGCTTATTTTTCTTTCTGGAAAAATGTTATTAATTAAAGAAATTCTTTATTTTCTTTTCTTCCTTCCATATATCAATAAAAATATACTTAGTGGTTTTAGCCAGACATACAAAGTATTTTTTGCAAAGCATCACATCCCATTTTAAGGTCATTTTTATTCAATCATATTTTCTAAATCTTGCATAAATATTTATTTCCATAAATATTCTCATGCCTTACATAAATCTGGTGAAATCATACAAAATATTACATTTAGTTTTACTGTGGACATAGGGCATGGTTTTTGAGAAAACCCATAAAAACATATTGGCTTGTGATCTGAACAAATTAGCACATATCTATGATATTGCATTGTTCATATCACTTTTAGAATGAATTAGACATAAGCATGAATCTCACTATTCATACTGCCTACTTCATTTTTCCTCATTGATACCCTATTTCTCAGTAAAATAATTAGTTCATCTTCATATAAAGCTGGATTATAAAATCCATTTCTGTGATCAGAGTATTTGTTTAATTTATTTATATTTCAAAGCAAAAATTGAAACAATCATAACAAACCAAAACAGCAATCAAATACTCAACCAAAGTATCAACCATATTCAACATTCATTTATTCAGAGAATAAAAATAAAACAAATGCATATTAAGATTTTATAAAAATGATATGGCTGCCCTTAACATGGGCCTTAATGCCTTAAATCTCATAGGTGATTAATCACTCACCTTCCTTCCTCTTTTCCCCGAGAATGCTTAAGCTTAAAGATAGTATGAGTTTTGCTTTTTTTTAATATTTCTCTGTTTTCTCTCAGAAACAAACTGCTACTATCCTCTCATCTTTAAAACATTTAGCTAGGGTTTAGTGGAGAGAAAAGCCCATTTTATCCTCATACAATTTAGAGAATTATGTATATATGTTTATGGCTAAATGTGCCATTTTCTTTTTGATTTCTATTTTAGGTAAAACAGTTGCCTTTCTTCTTTTCTGGGTACATGCCATTTGCATGTTTCTTATGCATATTATTTTCATGTGATTTAGCTTCATTGTGTATTTCCTTAAACCTGAATTGTTCACTCATATCTCTCTTTATAAATTTAATTTCTAGCTATTATTTCTAACCATTTGTTTTTACCTAGGTTTATTTAAAAATGTATTTATGCATAAATAATACTAAACTAGTTTTATGCATTTTAATTATTAGAAGAATTTATTTTATCACTCTATATTTCTCTGGCTACACATATATAATATTTATGAGATATGTGAATTTAAAAATTCATTCATACTTAGTTATCTTCTTTTCATTTTTATTTATTTGAATAAAATTATCCTCTTACTTATTTATTTCCACTCATCCTTGATATTTATTTTTCAAATTGTTTATCCTTTAAATATTTCCTATTAACTGATTTTCATTTTTTTTTCAAAATTATTTTCATCTCAATAAATTGGGTCTTCATAGAGTCATGGATGACTCCATTCAGAAATTACCTTGAGCAAGGAACCCTGCTGAAGCGTAGGAGTGAAAAGAGACAAGTCCTTCGGAAGGCCTCACGATTCACCATCCTGAATGGAGTCATGTATAGAATGAGGTACTCTGTTCCTTTACTCCGGTGTATCGCTCACGATGAAATTAAATGAGTATTACACGATGTACACGAGGGAGAATGTGGCGATCACACCGGGGGTAAAGCACTGGCCGAGAAAATACTTCGATACAAATATTATTGGCAGACTGTGAATCGCGATGCGTCAGATGATGCAAAGAAGTGTGATAAATGTCAAAAGCATGCTCGAATTCCTAGAGCCCCACCTACCGAGATAACGCAAATGGTCAGCCCATGGCCGTTTGTAATATGGGGCATCGACATCATTGGTACTCTACCTCTGGCAAAATGTGGTGCAAAATACGCCATCGTCGCAGTTGATTACTTTACAAAGTGGGCTGAAGCTTAACCTCTTGCTACCATAACGACGAAAAAAGTGATCAACTTTGTAGTCCGCAACCGTATCTGTCGATTCGGTCTCCCACACACCATTATTACTGACAACGGAACCCAATTCGACAGTGTTGAATTTAAAGATTTCTGCAAACGGTTTCACATTCAAAAGAAATTCTCTGCAGTTGCACACCCTCAGGCGAACGGACAGGTCAAAGCGGTCAATAAAGTTATAAAGTCCATTCTGAAAAAACGACTGGAAAAGGTCGGGGGCAAGTGGGTCGATGAACTTCCTATGGCTTTATGCGCTTACCGAACAACCCACAAGTCCGTGACCGGTCACACTCCATTCCTCTCTCTTATGGTTCAGAAGCTGTTATTCCAGTCGAGCTAGAAGTACCTTCTCATCGTGTGACATACTATGATCCGACGACAAATGCTATATTACTTGCTGAATCTCTCGATTTACTAGATGAGAAGCGTGAGGAAGCTGATTTGAGGGCAGCCGCGTATCGAAGTCGAGTTGCCCGATTGTACAATGCCAAGGTCCGCCCACGACCCTTTGAACTCAGCGATCTCGTGCTGAAAAGAATTTATCTGGTTCCTTCGCATATGAAGCCAACATGGGAAGGACCCTATGTTATTGAACGAAAGCTCGGAGATGGCACATTCAAATTATCGACCGTTGATGGTCTTACTCTGCCAAGAGCCTGGAATAGCGAGAGTCTTCGTCGCTACTACACATAACAGGCTATGTTTATTCATTTAGTTTATTTTCCATTTGCAATTTGTTTCTACATTTCAAAATTAGAATTTGTAATAAGGCAGCTGACTTTGCCATATTTTCTAATTTTAGCAATAAAATGCAATCTCTTCGAGCCAGAGCTATGATTTACTTGAAATACTTCATATGAACATCACCATGCACGGAGAGCTAAGTTTCACCATACGGTGGGATTTATTCAAATAGGGAGTGACTGTGATGCAGCCGGTCACTCGCTAAGTGAAACCCATGCTCGGGGACAAGCCATCACACAAAAGTAAAAAAAGGATTCATACACGACAATCCTTCACTTAACTCCAGATTCCCAGAGTGCGAACTGGAGTATAAAAATACGTCTACGAAGAGGGTGGATCCGTCCGCCTAACGACTTCGTCCGTATCTGAACCAATTTTGAGGAGGGTGGACCCATCCATCTAACGACTTCACTTGTTAACTCAGGGTGGATGTGATCTGACCATCCACGATCCTGATACACCTTTCATTCCCAAAGTGCGAGCGAAATCCAAAAACATGTAGCAGATGTGACTGACCATCTGTTTACCAACTCCGAACTCCCAGAGTGCGAGTCGGAGTATAAACATTAACTCCAAGTTCCCAGAGTGCAAATTGGAGTATAAACGCCAACTCTGGATTCCCAGAGTGCGAAACGGAGTGTAAACATCAACTCCAAATTCCCAAAGTGTGAATTGGAGTATAAACATCAACTCCAGATTCCCAGAGTGCAAAACGGAGTATAAACATCAGCTCCAAATTCCCAGAGCGCAAATTGAAGTATAAATACCAACTCCGAACTCCCAGAGTGCGAGTCGGAGTGTAGATGTTGACTCCGAGTCCCCAGAGCGCTGACATATAGTTAAACAACTTATACTGGCGTAACCAACCGCCAGTAAACAAATGAAAATCCCCGAAGAGCGGATATGATCATCGATAGTCAAACAAGTGTAGATAAACCACTCAATTTATGCTTGTCTCAGACATCCATTCAGCGGTACTAGACTCAACATGTTATAAGTGAGATGCAATCGCTGGCCGATGTTCTACGATTCACTCCCCAAGACTGGGGGGCAGAACTTAAGTACCGACCATTAACTGAAGCAGTGCGATGTGAAAGTTCAACTCACTTCCCGATCACGAACCGTGTCAGCAGTTTCCGGACCTGAAGAATAAAGGCAAACTTGACTCGGAAGCTGAAACTTCACGAGTGCACTTCAGATGTTGAAACACTTAGGCGAATACACAATAACTGAGAAGAAGCCAAAAAAGAAAATTTTCATTTCTACTATTTGTGAAAGAAATTCATGTACAAGTTTGGTCCAAAAATTTCCTACTAGCAGGGGCCGAACCCGCATCTATACACGGCCAACAAAATGAAAATCAAAATAAACCGAGGAAGCATGTCTAATTTTTTTATTCCTCGGCTTCCTTTTCGGTGTAGACCCGCTGGAGCCGCCACTACCCTTCCTCTTTGAGCCTTTACTTTTCAGTGGTCGGTCTCTAGGCGGGGGCATTATCTCGACATCCTCCTCCGTGCTCGAATGAATAGGGATGCTTCCTGCGGGCGGAGTCGGAAGAACGGGATCAAGTGTAGAAGGTGGAATGGGCACACTAGTGTCGAAAACTATACCACCAGGAGATATCATTCTGAGTAGAGCTGGACCAGGTGCCGCCATCCCACCTCCAAAACTGGCACCATGAGCCGTTGCTCCCATTTCAGCATCGATTTCGGCCATTATTTCCTCTTCATGTAACAACCCACTATTTTGGACCATTCAAATCGACAATAAATCCACACATGTCAGACTTGAATAATTCAAAATATCAGATTGTTAATTAAAATTGGCAAAACTCAGCATATACAGTAAATAAAAAAATCATAAATCGCAAACACAGAGTAATATAACAATAATGCAGCGGAAACAAAAGAATAGTAGTTCATGAAGCTACTATATATATAACAGAGTTAAATAAGTTACAACAAATCTCGAATACAATAGTCAAATACAAGATCAGAATACATCACTGGAATCAACTGAATATCTGAAAGTTGGATAGATATCTGGATCTCCAAGCGAATCTCCAACTCCAAAGGCGAGTCTCGAATACTGGTACACTCAGTCTGACCCGAGCGTAAAGAAAACACAAAACACTTGAGTCAGGATTAACATTCTTATATCAATAAATCCAACTCAAGTGAAATAACGACTGAAATACAAGTAACTCAAAGGATGTTTGGGATAACCATCCTCTAAGGATCCGTTAAACTATCTACTATGTAGTAGTGTACGCTAAGTAGATAATGCCTACCAGTAATATAAAGTATCAAAATAGCGTTAAGGCATTACCATTATCCCCCTTAACACATTTTATATAAGCGTCATAGTCTATACAGCACTGTAAACTCCACCGTAAACTAGTGGGCTATCAGGGAGTACTCCATAGGTATAACACGAAACAAATCGTAGTGGTCGCGCATAGGGATACGAGTATGACAAGGCACATTAGGCAATACCCAAGGTAGTGAAACTACCATTTTCCTGATCCGTACTAGTGAGAACGCATCGCCGCAATAATCGCAACACCGCGAAACAACACTCCCAATTCAAGGGTGCGCACCAATCAAAAACAAGTAATGAGTAGTTTACGAAGAAGAGTGTCCGCTAGAGGTAGCTAACCTCACTGGCCCGACACGGCTCCTGTTTAAGTCATTTCCAATTTGACACAAGTGTCAAGGTCATCCATTATCGTTCTCTTTCTTCAAATCCAGCAACGTCATCATTCCAACCACTTCATTCTTGATCACACTCCGTGTATAATAGTTATTAAAGTGGTTTTCGGTTTAGACAGAGAGTATGTCCCTAACCGATCCCGGACTCTTCAATAACTACGTAATTATTACACTGGTTGGTCATTTAATAAACTTTCAACATAGTTTATATTTCAAAACCCAAAATATCATTGCCATTTCAAAACCATATCGATACGATATCACTTCCATTTCAAATATATCCATTTACAAAAATCTTAGTACTTCAAAGTTATAACACTTTCTAAATCAAACACTTTGGAAATCATAATACTTTGGAAATCAAAATTTTAGAAATCAAAATGCTTTGGAATCATAACACTTCCCACTTAACCATTTAAATATAAATAATAGTATATATAATAAAATAGTTTATATAAAAATAGTTATAATTTGAAATAGTTTATATTAAAAATAATTTATATTAAAATAGTTTATATGAAATAAATTTATAAAGTAACAGATATAAATAGTTTTAAATATAATTCAAAAATACTTTATATAATAAAATAGCTTCCTCAAATTGCACAAATCAATTCCAAATCAATTCGAACTCCAAATTCAAAATTTATCTAATCTAAATCATCAATTCCAATTCAATTAAACATTTCCAAGTTATATCGATTTCCAATACCGATTTGAACCACAAATAAACCATTTCAATTTCAATAAATTACAAAGCTTCAAATATTCCACATTTCAAAACTAAATTCGATCATTATATATACATATATATATATATATATATCAATTCACTTTTCTATTATTTAGTTTTTGAAATATTTACTTAATTATTTCAATATCATTTGAATACAACTTCAATTTACAAAAATATCCCATTTAAATTTATATAAGTTTGAAATATCCATTTAAGTCACCCTTAATCAAATTTCAAGTTGTAAAACACTTCTTTAAAATTTAAAATTCAATAAATTTCAAATCAAACTTATTTAAGTATAATTATTAAATAAATATAATTTCAAATCAATTTCAAATCATTATAAACTCTATATTTGAAAATATAGATATTAAATAAATACCGGAGTTGAATTGCTCATTTTGGACCATTCGCATCCATTATAAGTGTATAGGTAGACACTCATGCCGGAGTTGAATTGCTCAAAATACCGCGTTGTTAATTTAAATTTGGCAAAACTGAACATATACAGTAAATAGATATAATCACAGATCACAGACACAGAGTAATAAATGCAGCAGAAATAAAAGAGATAGTAGTTCATGAAGCTACTATATGAATATATAAAATACATCAGAGTTTACAACAGAAGAGTAATACGATACATCAGATACAAATCAGAATACATCACTGGAATCCTCGAATACTGAAAGCAGAATAGATGGCTGGATCTTCAAGCAAAGCTCCAACTCCAAAGGTGAGTCTCGAATACTGGTACACTCAGTCTGACCCGAGCGTAAAGCAAAAACACAAGACACTCGAGTCAGGATTAACATTCTTATATTAATAAATCCAACTCAAGTGAAATAGCAATTGAAATACAAGTAACTCAAAGGATGTTTGGAATAACCATCCTTTAAGGATCCGTTAAACTATCTACTAGGTAGTAATGTACGCTAAGTAGATAATGTCTATCAGTAATATAAAGATATCAAAGTAGGGTTAAGCAGGGCCCATACACCTCTTAACCTGTTATATTCCCAAAAGCATATACAAGACCGTAGTTTCCCCAAAACCGGAAGTCACCAGAGGGCAATCCATATACTAAAGGTACAAATCAAAATCGTAGTGGTCGCGAATAGGATAATCAGTATGACAAGGTACATGAGGCGATACCAACTAGGATACTAGTAGTTGCGTGATCCGGACTGATGTTGGGCATAGCAGCTACTATCCCAACACCGCGAACAACACTCCCAAATCAAGGGGTGCACCCAAATCGAATCACAAAAGTAATAGATATGGTAACGAAGAAGTGTGTCCGCTAGAGGTGGCGAACCTCAATGGCCCGGCGCGGCTCCTGTTTTAGTCATGTCAGGGGTCATCCAAAATCGTTCTCTTTCTTCAGTCAACGCGTTCATCAAAACCATCCACTTCGTTCTGGATCAACACTCCGCGTATAGTTATTAAAGTGGTTTTCGGTTCAGATAGAGAGTATATCCATTACCTATCCCGGTCTCTTTAATAACTTTCGTAATTATTACACCGATTGGTCGTTTATATATTTCAAAAACCAAATCAATTTCAATTTCAAATAGAATTCGTAAATCAACATTTCATTTGTCTTTCTAAAACAATTTCCAAATTTTCGTTTCAAAACTTCCAATTTTCCGTTTCAAAATCTTATAATTCAATTTCAATTTCTATTTAAAACAATTCAAATATTGATTCAAGTTCGCATATAAGTTTCATTCCGAATTCATTTAAATTAATTTGATTTAACATTTAAATCAATTTAAATTCATTTATCGATTTTATTCAATATTCGTTAAGTTACTTTATCATTCAAAACAATTTCTACTAAATTTCCAAATCATTAAATCAATTTCTTAAATTCAACTTCATTAAATCAAAACTTACAAATTTAATTAAATTAAACTCATCAAATCAAATTCTTTACATTTCAAGTCTTACGTTAATTCCAAAATATCACATTTTCATTTCTTGTTAAAGAAATTCCATTTCACTTATTTACTTACTTAAATAATTTTCCAAAACTTAATTAATAAAGAAACTCAATTTCAATTATTACGAAGTAAAATTCACTTATTCGAAATTCAATTTAATTTAATCATTAAATAATTCAATCTTATTTAATTATTAAATAATTCAAAACTTAATTATTTAATAGTTTCAAAGTTTAATAATTTCAAACTTAATTATAATTTCAAACTTAACTCAATAGTTTCTCAAATTAAACAACATTCTTTCATCAAACACATTTTTTATAATTTGTATCAGATTATGAAACATTAACATTTCCTTTCACTTAAATTCAAATTTCAACTTCATTTCAAAACCATATTATTTATTCAAATAAAATCCTTATTTTATTTCAAAATCAAGTTATTGACCAATCGGGTTTATTTAATTTTCTATCCTAGGTCAAAGTTCAATTTTGGGTATTTATCATTTCAACCCGATTCCAATTCAATTCAAAAATCAAAACATACAAAGGGAACTTGCAGTGTGATAACTGGGATGGTGTCAAAGTAAATAAACAAGCAATAATAACAATCAATATCAATCCAATAATCAATTCAAATAATCCCGAAATAACCATATTAATTCGCATTGTTATTTGTACGAATTAATATAATTATTTCTAGAATCCACACTATCATTTCATGTAGATTAAGGATTATTACATTACGGTTTTTCACTTGTCATATATTTACAATTTCTTACATCATCAATTTAACAACATACATTCAGTGGTTCAAAGTGTAATTAAACAAATCCTACGTGTCAATAGATTTAACAGTTGAAATGGGTCATATTATACGAATGTCAGTTAATCCAATTTAACATTTCACTATCCTATATCAATTTCAATTGCATACTATTTATCATTTTAACATTAACAATTTAACGTTCAATATAAATATCGACAATCAATCAATTATCAGCCAAACTGTATTATCATTGCATAAATAATTAACAGATAAAGGTGTCAGATGTCACAGGTGAACTGATACAGTTAATAGCATAAATAACAATGTAATTAACTAACAGTAGCATATTTCAATTGTCGTTTCAATTGAAATCAAATCTAATAAATAAAAGAACGTTAATCGTGAGTGAGTGCTCACCTTTCGAGGCTAGAGATGAACGAGAAGACGACACGGATACGCACTCTGATACGAATACTGAATTTGAATTGCGAATCCAAGCAAAACAAAATCGGCACGAATTCGACGGACAAGCTGATAGATAGAAATAGACGAAATCTAATCAAAACCAGATCGATGCAGATAAAATTGAAACAAAAGTATATTATATTTGTTTTCTTAAACCAATATTCAAATTTAAATTTCATATTATATTTCAAACCATAATACATATCCAAATCACTATATATATTTTATTTTATAATCTAAAATAGACCGATATTAACCGAACTGCAAACTCTAATATATTATATATATATATAATAAAGTATGTATGCAGACCTGACGCAATCAAATATATATGAATATATATGCTAAACAAAATATAACTCAATACGTCAAAAATAAAATGGAACACTTATACGTATACTGTTTCAAAGCCAAAGCCAAACACATTTATGTATATGCGAACCCAGTCGATCAAATATAGATTATATATAAATTCTTATTAAAATAATAGATTAGATTAAAATACACAGTATAACTTTATTTTATAACCATAACAAGGTAAAACTTGTATAAACGCCAAAATGTCAAAATATATCGTATATCTCCAAAATCATGTATACTACCATACATATACGTATTACACAATATAGATAACTAATATAATTTAAAACTGTATATACAATAACTAATAGACAGCAGCCCACTTTTTAAGTATAATATATATATACAGGTAAAATACTTCATATCACGACAAAGTGTACACAACTGTACATACGAAAGATTATATAATATATGTAAACAATTATGCAGACCTAAACTTTATGTCAACAATTATATGTACAAAACATTGTACTCATTATACATATACAAATACTAATATATAAACTAACTGTTATATGTATACTTAAACCATATACAGCAGCTACATTAACATATTACACACAACTTTTATTTTTAATAAAGTTTCATATATAACAGAGCATTTAAAGTATATATCCAAATGGACTAACACGTAATCCCATATCTAAAACAATATTTGTACGAAACTTACACAAAAGATAGGAAGGAAGGCCGAAGTGGCGGGTGGAGGAGATTCAAGTGGTTGCTCGCTTTGGCGGAGGAAGAAGGGTGACGCGGCAGATGGTGAGAGAGCTGACAAGCGGTCGAGCTGGAAGATGGCGAGGGTAGAGGGGCGGTGGCTGTGTCAGAGGCGGACTGGGGCTGCCTTGAGGGTGCGGCGGAGGTGATTAGGGATAGGGATATGGTGAACGGAGGTGGTTCGGCAATCTGGAGGTGGCTCGAGTATGACGGAGGAAGAAGGCGGAGGGGAGGAGTGGCGTGGGTGGGTCGGTTGGGGCTGACGTGGCGGGAGATGGATGGGTTGGGCAACTGGGCTGGGCGATGGAAGGGGTTGGTCAGGCTGGTGGCTGCATGTTCACGTGAAGGGAGGAGGCGGGTTATGGAGGTGGGTAGCTCGCATGGGGCTGCTGGGTCCGTGAATGGAGGCGAGAGGAGCAGGGGATGCGTGGTCGGTGGTTCAAATGGTGGAGGCCGAGACTTGCGTGCTTGGGTTTTCAAGGGGAAGGTGGATAATCGGCTGATGAGAGGAAGAATAGAAAGTTACAGAAGTAAATGAAAAATCTATAAGATCTAGGTACTTTATTATTTTCGAACTGTAAGCTATAAGCTGGAAAGCCAAGCATTCGAAATACATTTATCTTCCCGAGTAAACAGCCAGGCAAAAGAAAAATAAAATAAATAAAAATGAAATTGAAAGGACGAATTGAGTTAGATTAGAGCTAGGGAAAAGCAAAAGACAACTGTTGGAATCAGAAAATATTTATTGCTTGTGGTTGACAGCTTTTAAACGAAGAGCAAATGAATAGGCAAAAGAAACAAAAGGGTCCAAACGGGTGCCGATACGAAAGGCGTTACGCAAAGTGCAACGTGCAACAGAACTCCGAATCTGACAATCGAATATACCGTAGAGATCGGCACGACGAGACGATCAAAACGGTATGTAGAAATCGGTGGTACGATCATCCGATAAAATCGATATCGGTACCAGAATACTGCTATTTTGCAGAAAATAAGAACGACGGAGCAATAGATGTCCGAATTTGGAAAAATGACAAACTGAGATCTTGCTCAGAAGATGGTTTAGAATTTTTCTATGTAAAAATATTTTAGTTTTGAAAACCTTTTATTTTCAACGTTTTTTAACTGATTAAATTGAAGTGAATTTACGCGCGAAATAAACTTTCATATTTTCGGACGAAAATTTACCAGTTGCTATGTTTAACTGGACGTATTCCAAAGATTAAAATTTTATTTCAAAATTTTATCGTTTAAAATTTCACAAAATTTTAACTAATTGCGTTATTAAAACGGTTAAAATTTACGGGTCGTTACATTCTCCCCCACTCAAAACTTTTCGTCCCCGAAAAGGAACGAGGTAGGAGAATAGAAACAACCAGAAAGAAAAACAGATTTGAAATACAAAATAACAATTAATTTAAACCATATAAATTCAAATTTAAATTAATTGATATTCAATAATTGATTTAATCCATTTCATTTCACTAAAATCAATCTCAACTATTTCTAAATTCATTATCTTATTATCCCATTTCTTCAATTTGCAATTCTAAAACCATAATTTGAATAGTCTTTTATTATAATCATATTTTTCTTCAACAATGTTAAATTCTTCTTTATTCCAAATTCTTATTAAGTTTATTTCACTTAATATATCTTATCACATATATTTAAACCATATAAATTAATTTAAAACATAAAAGTTTCGATTTAAATTAATTTAAATTTACTAATTGCTTTCAAATTCAAGGTATTTTCATAAGTTGATCAAAATTAAATTTATTAATTAACCTTCAAAACAAAATTTATTTTCAATTTTCTTATTGTTCTATTTATCTCTATTAGCATAATTAAAATTCAAGTGTATAACATTTGTTATAACCACTCAAATTTTATTTATAAATTCAATTTATCTTATATATTATCCAATTACATATTCAACTTCTGAATGATTTAGGTAAGTTGTATTAGAATGCAGTCGAACAATATACAATTAAATTTTCCCAATTCAATTATCCAAGTTTAAATCTTTATTCCAAATTTTGGTTTTGTTTATAATTGAAAACATCCTTTATCAAAATTTAAGAATTAGATTTCCGATTAACTTTAAACAATTTAGAGATATATATAATATATTTATATCAAATCAAATTAAATTTTAAAATAAGATACCTATATATATATATAAATCAAATTATACTGAAGAAATTCAAATCAAAATATTTTCAAAACAAAACCGTAGCAAAGCTACAGAATAGTTTCTCCACTTCGAAACTTGAAAATGAATGTCAATGATGCGGCCGCCATCACCGAAATTATTTTCCAGCGACAAAGAGAAGAGCACTGATTTCAACATTTTAAAAATTCTTTGGAAATGATTCTATTCGAAAATACTTCCAATAATATATACTTTAAAATTTTAAACCAAAGTTCGAAATCACCGGAAACTAAATTCTCAAATTTCTAAATTAAATTCATTTCAAATTCCAATCAATTTATAACCAAGTTTATAAATTCATTTAGAACAATAAATGATAATCAAATATTATCATTTCAAACAAACTATTTAATTTGCCTATTAAATTCCAGAAAATTTTAACTTATATTTTTACAATATAATCAACAAATTTATTTCATTTACCAAATTTGAAAATAATATTGTGTCAGTTTGCTCTGTTCAAGTGTTTTGGAAATCCTATCGATAGCGTTGATCAGACGAATCGATCGGAAACCCAAATCAACATCAACAACTCGAACAACACAATATATAAAACATTTTTATATAAATTTACAAATACACTTCTTTGCTCGACGATACAAGGATGAGTTTTCAAAATAAGGATAGGGTTTAAAATTTTATGGACTCAAGTTAAAGAGAATTCTGATTTAAATACAAGTTCGAAAGAAAAGATAAGATGATTCAATTAACAGAATCGGGTTGGATAAGCTTATTTAATTCACGGGCAATCTTAATCGGATCGTCCGTAACTTCAAGAATAAGACCGATGCTGAATTCCGAGGTAAATCAACACTCGATCTCACGAGATGGAATTCAGGTATAGCAGGGAATAGACAGCATCGTAAACCGAGGATACAGGAATCTTCGGTAAATCAATGCCTATTATAAAGGAGTTTTACTCCTTTACGAATCATTCGAAGATTGGCGAGACCGCCGATCTATTATAGATAACATTCAGAATGGAGTTATGGGGTGCTCCAGAATTGAAAGAAGACGAATAGCGAAGGACACGAATGAATTTCGGAACCGAGGGGAACGTCCCAAAATTTAAAGAAATTGAGTCAAGGGAAGAGATTGAAACTCGAATGAGAGTGATTCTGTAAATACATTTACCCTATATGTTGAGTTTTGCCTAGAGCTACCAAAGCTCTGATACCAACTGTAACGACCCGCCATTTTGGACCATTCGCATCCATTATAAGTGTATAGGTAGACACTCATGCCGGAGTTGAATTGCTCAAAATACCGCGTTGTTAATTTAAATTTGGCAAAACTGAACATATACAGTAAATAGATATAATCACAGATCACAGACACAGAGTAATAAATGCAGCGGAAATAAAAGAGATAGTAGTTCATGAAGCTACTATATGAATATATAAAATACATCAGAGTTTACAACAGAAGAGTAATACGATACATCAGATACAAATCAGAATACATCACTGGAATCCTCGAATACTGAAAGCAGAATAGATGGCTGGATCTTCAAGCAAAGCTCCAACTCCAAAGGTGAGTCTCGAATACTGGTACACTCAGTCTGACCCGAGCGTAAAGCAAAAACACAAGACACTCGAGTCAGGATTAACATTCTTATATTAATAAATCCAACTCAAGTGAATTAGCAATTGAAATACAAGTAACTAAAAGGATGTTTGGAATAACCATCCTTTAAGGATCCGTTAAACTATCTACTAGGTAGTAATGTACGCTAAGTAGATAATGTCTATCAGTAATATAAAGATATCAAAGTAGGGTTAAGCAGGGCCCATACACCTCTTAACCTGTTATATTCCCAAAAGCATATACAAGACCGTAGTTTCCCCAAAACCGGAAGTCACCAGAGGGCAATCCATATACTAAAGGTACAAATCAAAATCGTAGTGGTCGCGAATAGGATAATCAGTATGACAAGGTACATGAGGCGATACCAACTAGGATACTAGTAGTTGCGTGATCCGGACTGATGTTGGGCATAGCAGCTACTATCCCAACACCGCGAACAACACTCCCAAATCAAGGGGTGCACCCAAATCGAATCACAAAAGTAATAGATATGGTAACGAAGAAGTGTGTCCGCTAGAGGTGGCGAACCTCAATGGCCCGGCGCGGCTCCTGTTTTAGTCATGTCAGGGGTCATCCAAAATCGTTCTCTTTCTTCAGTCAACGCGTTCATCAAAACCATCCACTTCGTTCTGGATCAACACTCCGCGTATAGTTATTAAAGTGGTTTTCGGTTCAGATAGAGAGTATATCCATTACATATCCCGGTCTCTTTAATAACTTTCGTAATTATTACACTGATTGGTCGTTTATATATTTCAAAAACCAAATCAATTTCAATTTCAAATAGAATTCGTAAATCAACATTTCATTTGTCTTTCTAAAACAATTTCCAAATTTTCGTTTCAAAACTTCCAATTTTCCGTTTCAAAATCTTATAATTCAATTTCAATTTCTATTTAAAACAATTCAAATATTGATTCAAGTTCGCATATAAGTTTCATTCCGAATTCATTTAAATTAATTTGATTTAACATTTAAATCAATTTAAATTCATTTATCGATTTTATTCAATATTCGTTAAGTTACTTTATCATTCAAAACAATTTCTACTAAATTTCCAAATCATTAAATCAATTTCTTAAATTCAACTTCATTAAATCAAAACTTACAAATTTAATTAAATTAAACTCATCAAATCAAATTCTTTACATTTCAAGTCTTACGTTAATTCCAAAATATCACATTTTCATTTCTTGTTAAAGAAATTCCATTTCACTTATTTACTTACTTAAATACTTTTCCAAAACTTAATTAATAAAGAAACTCAATTTCAATTATTACGAAGTAAAATTCACTTATTCGAAATTCAATTTAATTTAATCATTAAATAATTCAATCTTATTTAATTATTAAATAATTCAAAACTTAATTATTTAATAGTTTCAAAGTTTAATAATTTCAAACTTAATTATAATTTCAAACTTAACTCAATAGTTTCTCAAATTAAACAACATTCTTTCATCAAACACATTTTTTATAATTTGTATCAGATTATGAAACATTAACATTTCCTTTCACTTAAATTCAAATTTCAACTTCATTTCAAAACCATATTATTTATTCAAATAAAATCCTTATTTTATTTCAAAATCAAGTTATTGACCAATCGGGTTTATTTAATTTTCTATCCTAGGTCAAAGTTCAATTTTGGGTATTTATCATTTCAACCCGATTCCAATTCAATTCAAAAATCAAAACATACAAAGGGAACTTGCAGTGTGATAACTGGGATGGTGTCAAAGTAAATAAACAAGCAATAATAACAATCAATATCAATCCAATAATCAATTCAAATAATCCCGAAATAACCATATTAATTCGCATTGTTATTTGTACGAATTAATATAATTATTTCTAGAATCCACACTATCATTTCATGTAGATTAAGGATTATTACATTACGGTTTTTCACTTGTCATATATTTACAATTTCTTACATCATCAATTTAACAACATACATTCAGTGGTTCAAAGTGTAATTAAACAAATCCTACGTGTCAATAGATTTAACAGTTGAAATGGGTCATATTATACGAATGTCAGTTAATCCAATTTAACATTTCACTATCCTATATCAATTTCAATTGCATACTATTTATCATTTTAACATTAACAATTTAACGTTCAATATAAATATCGACAATCAATCAATTATCAGCCAAACTGTATTATCATTGCATAAATAATTAACAGATAAAGGTGTCAGATGTCACAGGTGAACTGATACAGTTAATAGCATAAATAACAATGTAATTAACTAACAGTAGCATATTTCAATTGTCGTTTCAATTGAAATCAAATCTAATAAATAAAAGAACGTTAATCGTGAGTGAGTGCTCACCTTTCGAGGCTAGAGATGAACGAGAAGACGACACGGATACGCACTCTGATACGAATACTGAATTTGAATTGCGAATCCAAGCAAAACAAAATCGGCACGAATTCGACGGACAAGCTGATAGATAGAAATAGACGAAATCTAATCAAAACCAGATCGATGCAGATAAAATTGAAACAAAAGTATATTATATTTGTTTTCTTAAACCAATATTCAAATTTAAATTTCATATTATATTTCAAACCATAATACATATCCAAATCACTATATATATTTTATTTTATAATCTAAAATAGACCGATATTAACCGAACTGCAAACTCTAATATATTATATATATATATAATAAAGTATGTATGCAGACCTGACGCAATCAAATATATATGAATATATATGCTAAACAAAATATAACTCAATACGTCAAAAATAAAATGGAACACTTATACGTATACTGTTTCAAAGCCAAAGCCAAACACATTTATGTATATGCGAACCCAGTCGATCAAATATAGATTATATATAAATTCTTATTAAAATAATAGATTAGATTAAAATACACAGCATAACTTTATTTTATAACCATAACAAGGTAAAACTTGTATAAACGCCAAAATGTCAAAATATATCGTATATCTCCAAAATCATGTATACTACCATACATATACGTATTACACAATATAGATAACTAATATAATTTAAAACTGTATATACAATAACTAATAGACAGCAGCCCACTTTTTAAGTATAATATATATATACAGGTAAAATACTTCATATCACGACAAAGTGTACACAACTGTACATACGAAAGATTATATAATATATGTAAACAATTATGCAGACCTAAACTTTATGTCAACAATTATATGTACAAAACATTGTACTCATTATACATATACAAATACTAATATATAAACTAACTGTTATATGTATACTTAAACCATATACAGCAGCTACATTAACATATTACACACAACTTTTATTTTTAATAAAGTTTCATATATAACAGAGCATTTAAAGTATATATCCAAATGGACTAACACGTAATCCCATATCTAAAACAATATTTGTATGAAACTTACACAAAAGATAGGAAGGAAGGCCGAAGTGGCGGGTGGAGGAGATTCAAGTGGTTGCTCGCTTTGGCGGAGGAAGAAGGGTGACGCGGCAGATGGTGAGAGAGCTGACAAGCGGTCGAGCTGGAAGATGGCGAGGGTAGAGGGGCGGTGGCTGTGTCAGAGGCGGACTGGGGCTGCCTTGAGGGTGCGGCGGAGGTGATTAGGGATAGGGATATGGTGAACGGAGGTGGTTCGGCAATCTGGAGGTGGCTCGAGTATGACGGAGGAAGAAGGCGGAGGGGAGGAGTGGCGTGGGTGGGTCGGTTGGGGCTGACGTGGCGGGAGATGGATGGGTTGGGCAACTGGGCTGGGCGATGGAAGGGGCTGGTCAGGCTGGTGGCTGCATGTTCACGTGAAGGGAGGAGGCGGGTTATGGAGGTGGGTAGCTCGCATGGGGCTGCTGGGTCCGTGAATGGAGGCGAGAGGAGCAGGGGATGCGTGGTCGGTGGTTCAAATGGTGGAGGCCGAGACTTGCGTGCTTGGGTTTTCAAGGGGAAGGTGGATAATCGGCTGATGAGAGGAAGAATAGAAAGTTACAGAAGTAAATGAAAAATCTATAAGATCTAGGTACTTTATTATTTTGGAACTGTAAGCTATAAGCTGGAAAGCCAAGCATTCGAAATACATTTATCTTCCCGAGTAAACAGCCAGGCAAAAGAAAAATAAAATAAATAAAAATGAAATTGAAAGGACGAATTGAGTTAGATTAGAGCTAGGGAAAAGCAAAAGACAACTGTTGGAATCAGAAAATATTTATTGCTTGTGGTTGACAGCTTTTAAACGAAGAGCAAATGAATAGGCAAAAGAAACAAAAGGGTCCAAACGGGTGCCGATACGAAAGGCGTTACGCAAAGTGCAACGTGCAACAGAACTCCGAATCTGACAATCGAATATACCGTAGAGATCGGCACGACGAGACGATCAAAACGGTATGTAGAAATCGGTGGTACGATCATCCGATAAAATCGATATCGGTACCAGAATACTGCTATTTTGCAGAAAATAAGAACGACGGAGCAATAGATGTCCGAATTTGGAAAAATGACAAACTGAGATCTTGCTCAGAAGATGGTTTAGAATTTTTCTATGTAAAAATATTTTAGTTTTGAAAACCTTTTATTTTCAACGTTTTTTAACTGATTAAATTGAAGTGAATTTACGCGCGAAATAAACTTTCATATTTTCGGACGAAAATTTACCAGTTGCTATGTTTAACTGGACGTATTCCAAAGATTAAAATTTTATTTCAAAATTTTATCGTTTAAAATTTCACAAAATTTTAACTAATTGCGTTATTAAAACGGTTAAAATTTACGGGTCGTTACATATATGCTTTAAAACAACAGATCTGAGTTGGTATAATTTAGATAACATATACATAAAAACTTTATAACTTATACATAAAACCCCAAACACTTCAAATATATGTAAACTATTTTATATACAGATTATACAACTCATATAACTCTATATATGTACATGCAACTTATAATATACGAACTTATTTCAATATGCAGTTCGACACTATCATTAACATAATACAGATATAAATACCTACCACACACGCATATCTATACATAACAATTTAAATATTAAATAAAATAATATATATAAAACATACATATGTATATATTACATACAAAACTTATACTGACCGTATGTACATATATATATATATATATATATATATCAACATCCCCAAATTTAGAAATCTAATCTATATGTAATACTTTGTTTTATACAGATACGTACCCAATAATTCAGATAAGGATACAAACAGTCTTGGGTATATAAAACAACAGAACATGTATAACATATATAGCTTGTATATATATATAAAAGTGAACAAGTAAAACTGGTTTTATATAAAGGTATATAAATATATATATATATATATAACTTGGTTTTATATAAAAGTATGTATATACGTAACTTACGAATATATAACTATATTTAAAAACCAGTACATAAATCAATATTCCCGAACGCTTACATTTAACTGTTAAAACTGTACATACACAACTTTATATACTTTATAAAAAAAAGAGAACTCAAATGCTTAAACAACAGTTGTTATAAATCTTATATAAAACTATGTATATCTAAGCTTTATAATAAAGTATGCTATAAACAAAATATAAAATATTGAATAATCCTACTCCTTCAATATTAAAATATATATAATAAGCTTATATATATATATATAATTTACTTACGCAAGAGGGAAAGTGAACGGGATTGGTGAAGACGTGCTCGGAAATGAAGAAATGGTGACGAGGTGATGGTGGAGGCGTTCAAGGCGGAAGGAGGTCGCGTGGAGTTTGGAGATGAAGTCGGCAGGCTGGTGGTGGTCAGTGGAACGGGTGGAGGTATATGGCTAGGCTTGCGGTAAGAGTTTGAGGCCGAGATGGGTCTGGTGGCCGAAGTTAAAGGGAAGGCTGTGTCATGCATTTGCGGGCAGCACGAAAGGAGGAGGGAGGATGAAGGCGGATCAGGGGAGATGAGACTAAGGGAAGAGATGGTGGGGATGTGTGAGGGAGAGGGGTGTTCGGCAAGAATGTACAGGTTCAAATGCAAAAATGAAGAAGCAGATCTGAAGTGAGCATCCTTCTTTCGTTTTTTATTTTTTTTTATTTTTATAAACCAATGAACAGAGCAAAAGTGTGAAGTCATAAATTGAACCAACGAACAGACTATTTTGAAAAGTCACGGCTATTTCTTGGAAGACTAAAAGTTAAGTAACCATTTATTGAACCAGTGGAAAGTGAATGGTCAAGGAAAATCAAAAGCCAAATTGCGGAACCGATACGGAAATCGTTTCCGTAGATTTCACTGTCCCTCGGACTCCGAAACCCACAAACGAATATACTGCAGAGATCAGCACGACAAGATGATCAAAATGGTATACAGATACCAGTGGTACGACCATCCAGTCAAAAGTCGATATCGGTACCGAAAATGCTGCAATTTGCCAGAAATAAGATAAACGGAGCAATAGAAGTCCAAATTTGAAGAAACGAAATATGACGTCTCACTCAGAAGATGATTTACAAATTTATTGTATAAAAATATTTCGGTTTGGAAAATATTTTATTATCATCAATTTTTAACTGATTAAATTGAAATAAAATTACACTGGAAAATTAAACTTCCAAATTATCCGATGAAAGCTTACCAGTTGCTATGTTTAACTAGACGTATTCCAAATATTAAATTTTTATTTCAAAATTTCATTATATAAAATTCCACAAAAATTGAATTAATTAAATTAATAACCACTAAAATTTACGGGTCGTTACAAGTAGTTGGCATCGAAGAACCCGAGGCAGGGACGCTTCCACCCATAACAAATGGCAGATCGGCAAAAGGATCGCTATGACGGCGAAAGAGTTCCTCCATCATCTGCTCATTAAACACAAGTGTGCTTCCCTGCAGTTAATCAAGTGACGCAGTTGTAGTTATGGTGGTCGCTTCAGTGATGATGGCCTCCCACGTTTGATGTGATTCTTGGGTTGCAGGAAGCACGATCTGTGCAGAATCAATCACTGGACAAAGAAAAAGGAAGACTGTCAGTAAACAAGTCAAATAAAGCTATCGATCTCGAACAAGTACGAAGAATGTTCAGAGTACCTTCCTCAGTTTGGCTCGTAGATGGTTGAGCGGCTTCAACAACTTGCTCTACAGCCGGAGATATCTGCGGCTGATCTGGATTGTAGGCAGGGATAGCTTGGGGATCCACCACAGATAAGGGCTCAGGTTGAGTTGACACTGGAACTTCGAGACTTGAATCATGATGGTCAACCCCTGAACCTTCTCCTACTTCCAAGTGATGGGTGCCGAGTCTCTCCTTCTCATAAGAAATCATTGACTCGTGAAGAATCTTCCTTTCATCTTCATTCAGCAGACGATTCTCGAGCTCAAACTCATCAACAGACTCAACCAGATGCACCGCTTTCTCCTCCTCAACCAATCAGCCCCATGCATTATATAGATGTGCCGGGTAATCATCGAGCCAGGTTATACCTCTATGCCTCAAAACGTTGGCGTTGTAAACGATAAGAAGATCTTCAATATCAGCTTCTAGCCTGGACTCGGCCGATTTCACCTCCTCCTCGACCTTAGTTTCCACCTCGCGAACCTTAGCCATGGCCGCATCCCGTTCACCCCGAATCAAGACAGCTTGTTCGCACGCCTCCTGGGCTGCGTTGTTCGCATCATCCCTTTCCTTGTCCTTGTCAGAGAATTTGACCTTGAGCTCGTTGAGTTCCTTGACCGCCGCATCCCGTTCGGTGGTGACTGTAGTATTTCGGTGGCCCATGTCCTCCACCAAGGCGATGTGTGTATGCCTCAACCTATCCATCGCCATAGTCGCTTCATCGGCTTTTTTGGTGGCCTCAGTTTCAGATTTCTGAGAAGACTCGGCCTCGGTATTGAGCACTTGGATGATTCGGTCCCTTTGGGCAAGTTCAGTCTCTATCTTTTCGATCGCTTTAGCCCGCTCGAAGGCCACCTTTGAAGCCTTCTCTGTAGCCTTCACCCACTCTCTATACTGGGAGTATATATCATGAATGTAATCATGCATTGTATTTTCGGCATCCGAGGGGATCCTCTTTAAATGAGGAGGAAAGACATAGCCGTCAAAGCATATGTTTAGGAACTCTTTCCTCAGCTGAGCGATTTAAATAGCCCCTTCGCCCATGGGCTCGGTTAGGACCTGCTCTACAATTATGGGAGCCATAGTATCAGCCCTCTAGCGATGAGTCTTAGGCCTAGAAATTTGAGAAGACGGTCTGTGTCGTGGAGGCTCTGGTGGATGTGAAACATGAACAGGAGGTGGAGGGGGGATTCTAGGAGGTGGAGAGCGAAACCTAGATCGGTGTCTATATTCTCTGTCCCTGTCCCGCTCGTACCTCTCTTGATTGGAGTACCCGCGATCGCGGTCTCTATTTGAATCTCTCCTGCGGGGCTCATAATAAGAAGAAGGTTTTTGAGCCGAGCGAAGGCTCCCTAACATTGATCCTCTCCCGGACATCGTACCTGAAAGTGAGAAACAAAATAAAAGTTAGTGATCTCTTGGATTGGACGATTTACGATTATGAATCATGTAGTGCGGTGAAGTGTATGTATGTGCAACCCCCCGACCAACCGGAAATGTCGGCCGCACTCATAGCAAGCGACTCACTCAGATCAAGAGCACTATCAAGCTCCTCCATCCTAATGTCGTGTTGAAACGACACATAATCCAAAATCAGAATATCAGCAAGCCCTTCAAAAGGATTCTCTACTTGCGGGAGGAGCCTCCGAAATTCTAATTCCACGAACAGGCAAAGACACAACCACGGATTTCAATCTCATGGATTTAGAACGCTTATGAGCAACTGCCTTGCCTTTTCTCCTTCCTCCTGAGTCTTGAAAACTGCCAGAAGGCCCAGCTATAAGTTCATCATCAGTGGGTGTTCTCTCCGGATCAACCCCTTCGGTTATCACGACACCGGGCGCTTTGCGTTTCACCCGCTTCTTCGAGACCGCTCTAAGTGTCCCTTCCAGTCTTATGCTTTGCTTTCGTTCAATCAGCCCGACAATTCTTAAGTTTCTGTCGGTTAGAACCGAGTCAATGTTCCTCTCTTCACCCGGAAATGCTTGGAGGATCCAAACTAACTCTCTGAAATACCCACCGTCAGGTCATGAGATTGCGGCTGTAAAAGAAGAGAAGTATGTTAGTTTTGAGAGCGATTATTATTATCTCAATAATTCATGAGAAAGACTGCAACACTTACGTCTATCCAACCATCGCCTGGCGCATCTAGTGGGGCATCGAACGTAGAACCATTATGTTTTAAAGTAACTCAGCCTTCCCCAGGACCCCGTTACTATTTGGCAGTTCCTAACCGCTTCCAAGAATGTGAAAGAAGGGCTATCTCCGCGGCTCTTAATGTTGAAGAGATATCTAATCTCGATTGGCTTTGGTGGTCGAAAGAGAATTTCCATAAAAACAATGAAAGTGCTATTCAACAAGGCGTATCCGTTGGGGTGTAGTTGGGATGGAGCGATTCCAAGGAATGATAGAATCTCCCTTATATACTGATTAAATGGAGGAAGTGTCCTTGCTGTGCAAGCATGGCGATTGAAAGTAGTAAACCCCTCCGAGGGAGCATGCGTTCTATCATCTGGCCCTGGCAGTAATACGTCGTCCAACGACAAGCCATGTCTTAAGCAAATCCGTCCCAGCATATCTTCGGAAATGCTAGACGGCACAGAGTCTTGTGGATGGCAAATGAACCTTGCACCTGGAAACTCGTCTAGAGCTAGATCTATGACTTTGGCCTCGATGGCCGGTATCTCGATTATTGGAGGAATTAAACTCTGAGCTTCCTGTTGCTGTGAGCTTGAAGATTCCATTACTAACTAGCTTATGAGAAACCATCATTTGATGAAAATAAGCCCGTGCATTCCCCAGTGTGAAATGTGTGAATGTGTTGTGCAGTGCAGTGCTGTATATCAGTAGAAAAATTCTACAGAGTTAAGGAAAGCATGTAAATGACGAGACTTCGAAATTCAGCTGGAGTGACCATCATCGCTGACCGTCACAACCATGTCATCCAAACATTAGCAATCGATCCAATTTGAAGTTTGTTATAAGTTCGTTAAGTCGCATTTCCATCGACGAGCTTCGAAGGATGGTCAAATATGTTGTTCCACAATTACGTACAATTATGCAAGGCCAAAGCTAGTCGGAATCAAGTGTTCAAATTTGTATGAAGTTCGTGTTCGTCAAAGCCAAAATTCAGATCATTCATTGCAAAGGCCTTAGCTCGACACCGGTCTCAGAATGCTCAGTTCGCATCGACCAGAGCCTTAATTTCATATCGACTCGAAACCTTGGTTTCGTATCGATCAAAGCCCTTTAACTTCGTATCGATCGAAGCTCAGTAGTTTCGTATCGATCAGACAAAAAGTCGCTGCCCTTCGAACCGATGCCAAATTCTTGGCCTCGTATCGATCGTCGAAGACAGATGCACTTCGTATCGATTCCAAAATCTACGATTTTGTGTCCATTATCTTAAATCGATGTGAAATTCCCATAATTCCAGATCGATGCTAAGCAGCTTCCTCCACCTCGTATCGATATGAGTTTGAAGCCAGAGAGCGAAAGCCAGTGACTCCCACGTCTCCATCGTTTACTCTTCTTCTTCCCCAAACAGCCATGGCGCCATTGGAATACCCCCTCGACCTCACTCCATTCCTATTCCAACGTCGACGACATTGGAACTGGACGTTATCCTGGGCGAGATGGCGTTAACACTCGAGTCTCGTCAATGTCTATATGGATTCGTTGATTAATTACTTAGTTCGAGTGATAAGTTTAGGGATTAGGACTTGGGTTGATTTGAAGGCGAACGCGGTCTTTTTTTCTTTCGAAATCTAATCGATACGAAGGGCTGCAGAAGAAATGAGCAAGTAGAGAGAAAATGGCCAAGTCCAAAAGTATTTATATGGATTCAGAATGTGAAAGAAAAAAAAACGTTTCGCCTCCAGGTAAACTCGACCGGTTACAACGGTTCCACCAGATCGATTCGAACAAGTTGTTCGAGTCCATAAATGCGAGCCTTCATCGATGCGAAATTATCACCAAGGTCCATCGATTCGAGACTTCTGTTCGTGTCGATAATTTTCGACTCCTTCCACAGTGCATCGATGCGAACTACCCAGTTCAAATCCATCAAATCACCGCCCCCAGAGGCCAATGTCCATCGATACGAAAATGAAGACTACTACAATGGAGTCCAACGAAGTTCGTAACCATCAATGCGACCAATCGTTTTATATCCATTAATGTTCATATCCATCGATACAAACTTTTCATCTTGTACTCATCAATGCGAAGTATATCGATGCGAATAACCACATTTCAACCTTTTACATCGATTCAAGAGAGGATCGATACGAAGGAACATTCAAAAACAACCATCAAGCGTTGAGACAATTCAAATTTCACATTGGTTCAGGAGAGGATCGATACGGGATTCGATACGAGATAAACTGACAACGACTCATAAACGAGCAACGTCAACGAGAGTTAGATTAACATATATGCATATATGTCGGACTAATATTCAATTTTCAACATCCATGGGAATTGGATACTCATCTGATAACGATTACAATGACAAACGGCTAATTACAATCAAACAGCAATCAGCTACAACAATACAGGGTACAACAGTTAGTAATCAATGGTTTACATTACTAGGGAAATCAGTCAAAGACTACAACTTTCAACGAAAAGATGATAACTGTTCAAAGTAAAGGTTGCAGCTTTTCAAAGCACGTCATGTTTCCACAAGACACACTTTAGGGGGCAAATGTTATCCTGCCTTTTGGCAAGGCCGTGACACCAAGAACTTGACTAAAAACTAATGACGGTTCGTTTTGGAGATCGGTTGTACGCAGGTTCACCATGGATATCGATGAATTTTGTCCGAGTCTGGATCAAGCTACAATTGACAAGACATGACGAGTGAAGCCATGAAAGCCAACGTTTCGAATTTCAAGTCAATCCGAGTTCGTGTGTTCAAGTTATGATCGATGCAAGTCAAGAAAACCCTTGGAGTCACAACCCATCATTTCGCATCGGTCGTTTTCGTATCCATCAGCAGATAGTGCACTTCATATCCACCAAGTTTCGGTACTTCATATCCATCGTGGATCCACTGTTCGAATCCATCGTGTTGCCGTTATTCGAATCGATTGAGCCATCACTGTTCGCATCCATCCGAGTCCTTCAGCTTCGTATCGATCGGATGGAGTGTCCAAATGCTAGTTCGTGTCCATCATTTGTCTAGTTTGTATCCATATCGGAAAAGCCATGTTCTAAACCATCAGTTTACTCTAGTTCGTATCCATCAGGTGACCGTAGTTCGTATCCATTAAACTTATTCGTATCCATCAAGCCAAGCAGCGTCGCCATCTATTTGAATCCATTACAATATTGCTTGTTCGCATCCATCAAGTCGAAGCAACTTTGATCAATGCGAATAAGAGCTGACTTGATGGTTACGAACAAAGTCACCTCTATCGATGCGAACTACACCACTTCCATCGATGCGAACTGGACCATCCCCATCGATTCGAACTACACCACTTTCATCGATACGAACGAAGCGAAGTTCAAGGGATGACTCGGTCAACTCGACGTAGAAGGTGGATCGATCCGAAGAGTGCTCTCCACGTCACCACCTGATCACATGCAGCTATCGATTCGAAATGATCGAGTTGAAATGATCGATTCGAACGAAACAGCCTGCCGAGTAACTCCAATTCATATCAATCATATCTCGTGATCTACAAGTCCAAATGCCACCAAATTTTCACAGGAGCTTACGTACAAGATAAAGAATGTTCACACCAAGTTTCGACTCCATTGGACAAAATCTTAATCGATACGAAATTCATTCGTATCGATCACGGATCGAGCCGAAACTTCATGGGCTCGGTCGCGTGGGCCCACTCACGTGCCAGAAGAAGTCTCCCAAAATCTGAGTGAAATATCAGCCTCCTACGTCTATATATAGAGCCCTAGGGCCTACAGAGAAAGGATCTTTTGACGCTCCAACGCCCAGACTCTGCCGGGTTCAATTCCATACTCCATTACTGCTGTTGTACTCGAATTTAATAGCTTTAATTTGTTGTAATCCACTGCAATCAATTGTAATCATCTAAGAAACATCAATAAAGTGATCAATTTCATAGTGGACGTAGGCAATACGCCGAACCACTCTAAATTCTTGTGTTTCTGTGCGTTTTTATTATTTTCATATCTGTTTTTGGAGTTTTTGTTAAATAATCCTCTTTTTCCATTTGATTTCTTCATTTTTATCTCTTCAAAAACTTCCGAAGAGTGTTGGGCCCATTTTTGGTACAAACACTTTGGTGCTTTCACTGAGAGAAAACTAAATTTTTCTCCTGCTCTTTGGATCTCCTATCGATACCGTATTGCAAAAAACAAAGAAGAAGATCCAGATCTCAAACCTTGAAGCCCTTCCATTCTATTCAGATTTGCATCAGATCTAGGAAAGGACTTCGTTAATTCATCATGGTAAGCACACGAACTGCCTCTACAATGCTGATTAAGAAATACGGGACAGACAGAATCCTGTGTAATTGCCTCCATCCAACCAAGATGCCGTCGGACCTTCAGATCCATCGGGCCCGGTTACCAGACAAGAGTTCCAGATGCTGCTTCAAGAGTTGACCCAGAGTCGGCAACAGCTTACCGAACAACTACGCGCTAACGCGGAACTGACCAACCAGCTGCAGCGTCAAAGGCGAAGGAGATCCAGGAGAGATCAAGCTTCCTACTCTTCCATCGAGAGTTAAGCCTCATTTGATGATCATCACGGATCCACACGCCCACGGCTGGATGTAAGCTACACCTAAGCCACGGGACACCAACCTGCCTTGAATCTTGGACAACCCAGGACTGGACCATCCACCAGTCATCAAACTGGACCTTCATCCCGAGAGGGTGCCGCTCCTCACCATGTCACAGGCAACCTTGCTACCACCACCACTACCGAACAAGGAGTTGATGCCAGAAATCAAGCTGATCCACATCGTAACCAACGAGAACACACTCCTGAACCTTATGTCCCTGAAAACTTTGAACCAAGGAGGCGAGGCACGGACTGTCGACCGCGTCCTGTCCAGACTCGCGCTGTGGAACCCGACCACACCTTGGCGCAGCATGCTCCAAATATCCGGATGCCAGATATACCAACGATGATTCGTCAGATGATCCGTGAAAGTCAGGGTCTCACTAATGACGACTGGGGAATCTCCCGGAATCATACCCCTTTCACTGATGACATATTATATGTTAAACCACCTCGGCGCTTCAGGATGCCAAACTTGCCAGTCTATGAAGGAAATTCTGACCCCAATTAAAACATCCTGAAGTATGAATGGCTGATGAATGCTGCGAGAGCTAATGATGCAGTTAAATGTCGTAGTTTCCCTATCTCCCTAGGGGGCATTGCAACTATGTGGTTTACTCGTTTTCCACCACGATCCATTTCTAATTTCGACCAGATGGCCACCAAGTTTGTTGAATAATTCCGTTTACTCGTTTGGAGATTATGTAATTGGATATGAAATTTTTTTTGTGAAATGTAATCAGAAAAGTTGTTTTTTGAATCTGTGATTTTATTTCATATTCATGTGCTTCTGATATTATGGATACCATTAACATTACCGTATTTTTTTGCCGGAAGTTAATACTATAGATGATTGCAGCATTTGTAGCGCTTAGCTTTGGGCCTTAAGATAGGGGATGTTATTGTCTCTACTTTCAACTACTTAGGGCTCATGAGCCCCTGCCATCTTTACCGCTTCCACCACTTTCTCCATAGTTATTTCAAGTTCAATTCCAGTTTTGAGCTTCGGCCTAAAACCAGACTCTGAGCAGATAGGAGCATTGCAGAACCTAGAGGATCTCTTTGTGGCTTAAGGATCTGATGTGATGATTATAGGTGGGTCAGACTCGACCGACAAGGAGACTAAGGAGGAGAGACTTAATAAGGAGAAGGAAGAACATATAAAGTTGAAGTCAGAGCCAGGTGTTACCCAGCCCAAAGTTCTCCCTTTCATGATCAAGACCAGCTAGTCAACATCCGGAGACACGTCCACCGGTGGATCTAAGGATCCTGATTCCACTAAGAAGTAGGCAAGGATGGTAAAGGTAGCCAGGGTCGCAATAAATGATGATTTGATTAAGTGCCGATGGAGTGGATCATCTTTGGTTTTTGTGTGCTTTTATGGTGATCGATTCTGTACTGAGCTTGTACTTTGTCTCTTTTTTGTCTTGTGATGTCTGAAACAGGCAGGTATATGTGGGAACGGCCCCCGCTGTTTGTCTTTGTACATAAAAATATATTAGTAGTAATGAAAGATTTGCTTTGCTTCTGTAATCCTAATGTGTTCTTTTCATGTATTCTATGTACTGCGCCTGTTTGTGTACCACTACATGTATATATAATGCAATTGCATGTTCTGCAATTTCCATATTATATATTATTGTTTTGTGTGGTGTGATGTGTGTATTTCTTGTAATAATAAAGTAACTTGTTTATTTACCGCAACTCTATATATGTAAATAATATTCTAAAATTATTTAGCATACCATATTACTTAATTATATTGTAACTGCCAAAATACTATGTTCGATGTAACAGAACCGTGGCGTGTCTCGATCTAGGCAACCGTGCGGCTGTTTTCCATTCGGGCTTAGTAGAGCTCATCTCGACCAAATATTAGTGTATGCGAGTCCACTCCATAGGGTTGGTTATTTCGGATGTTGGATTTAAGCATTTGATAAGAAATTGGGTATTTCGGTAAACAGTTCGGTTGCCCCCCAGTCTAAGTTGTGCGATAGCTATTATTTCCTAGAACTTGTGGTTTTGTCGCTCGGTTTCGAGCATTCAGTTCCTTGACCACTATCGACTTTCTCGAAGTTTAGTATTGAGATCCCGTTCGTGCATTAACTTCTATCTGCGAAAACTTATACATAAACAGCTCACGTCCTTGGATTTTCCTTCAAAGTCGCTGATGTGCATGTAAATGTGCATATTTTTACCACCATATTTAATCTATTTAAATTAAATAAATGATCATATTGGGTATTTTAACTTGTTTAAACCAAAATTCAAATTATTTGAAATTGTCACATATTCATCTTCATATAGGGGCAAAATGGTCATTTTTATGCATTTATTAAATTATGAAAATTTACTTGGAATTTTCTATGTTGTTTTGTAGGAAATTTGGTGAATTTTACAAGTGGTTACATGATGATATATGCATGCACTAGAGTGAAGAGAACAAATGAAGATGGAAATAATTCAAAGTGAAGATAATGGAGGACCCCACCTACCCACCTACCTTAATGTACAAATTAGAGGCTAATGCACTTGCTTATGGAATTAATGGCTTCATGTACACTTAAATGATGATTATTTGAAGCTAATGATTACTTGGCCTCCACACTTCCTAAGAGGGTATTTTGGGCATTCCCCAAAAATATGAATTAGGGTTTAATACATGTATAAAATCACCTTATGTTTCATGTAACCCCCTTCCTTAGTTTATCTTTTAGGCTCTCTTCTCTTAGTCTCTTCTCTTAGAAAAATAAAAAGAAAGCTTTCTTTCTTTTCATGGCTACTTAGCCATTTCTCTTTATGTAATTTTTTTTAAGCAACTTCAATACATGTTCTTTTCCTTTTCATGCTTATTTACTTTCATGTTAGTAGTGTAGATTTATTTTTCATGCAAGTAGAATAGTTTTTCTTTACTTTGCTTTCTTTTTCCTTTTCTTTTTCCTTCATGTTGCATGCTACATTTGTTCATATGATAACAAATATGAGAGGCTAAACCCATTCAATTTAGGGGTAATGAAGCTCTCTAATCATGTAGCTTCAACTTAATTTGATGTTTATGCTCTCTTTTTGTGCTTAATGAGAATGATTGAAGTGGTTTAATGATGTTGTTTAGCTTTGAATTTGATAGTCTATATTGTTCATAACAAATAGGCTATGCTTAAACAAAAAAAACACAAATTGCCTCTTCATCTACATATGATTATGGCAAAGAAGTGAATGTTGAAATTAAAATTTGATGGCTTATATTTCTAATTAATAGTTAATAGGCCATGCTTAAAATAGATTTTGCTTTGAACTTTGTTGTCATATTTCATGAGAGTTAGATGTGTATTAGTGGTTGTGTTATAGTTTGATGGTTTATATTGTGCTAATTAATAACACAAATATACCGTACTTATGATAAGCACATCAACTAATTACACTAATGACAAGAAAAGAGAGATCATAACTTCATTTTGTTGATTTATGTGATCTAGAGAGTGAAATTATCTCTAAATTGTCATTTTATTCTCATAGTTTTCATTCACATTTGTAGTTGTTAGTTTGTTAGTTTCATCATTTTCTAGCTTAAATATTCTTCAACTTTGGTTTAATTTGATTGAATAGATTTTTAAAATCATCAATTCCCTGCGGATCGACCTGTATTCGACACGTACTACAAGTGTACGCCGTGCGCTTGCGGTTATATTTTAATTTAAATTCGTTCTACGGTTTTCTAAACCGATAGAATTTCTGTCGACGAACAAGTTTTTGGCGCCATTGCTAGGGATTTGCTTCGATTTTGATTTTCTATTCTTCGAATTATTTTTTTTGTTTTAATTGTGTGTTTGTTTAGTGTGTTGAGTGCATTCACAAAAAAAAATTGTTGTGTGTGTTGGATTTGTTGCTTGCATTTGTTTGTGTGTTGTTTGCATTTGTTTTCTTTTCATTTTGCATTTGCATAGTTAAAAAAATTACATACACTAGTTCATTTCGAAAAGAAAAAAAATCCATTTCATTTACAATTTTCATTTGTACAACTTTCAAAAAAAATTTACATAATCATTTCATTTTCTGTTCACTATTCCTATACAGTGAACTGTGCACTGTTACCAACAGGCTTGCCTACTGTTATTTCACTAACAACCACAACATACATTCCCACTCACTACATCACTGCCTTATCACAAAACCACCGTCTTCCCTTTTCAACCTGATCATAACCCATTACATCGCAACTTCTGTCAACCTGATCACAACCCATTACAACAAACTCCAGTACATCGTTGCACTGCCATCCAACTTGCACACTTCTGTGTAGCAACAAGAGACTCCCCCTTTGCCACTTCCATGCATATCAGGTGCACAAACACTCCACCTACTTCACATATTCAAACACTCCTTTTTATATCCCGCCTTTGAGAACTACCTTCAACTTCTATCCCACTGCCATTTCATCAATAAGCTCCACAACATCGAACTACTGCCATTCATCCTACATTTGTAATCAAACTCCACTTGGAGGCATCACCACGTTCCACTGCACTGCCATAACCCTCCACCTCATCTCTGACAATCACCAACCTTCCACAAAAAATAAACAACCTGCCTGCAAGCACACTCTCCCATTTCACCAGCTCACTGCATTACAACTGCATATCCATCCCACATTAGTGCAAAATAGTGCAACCCTACCTCTCCACTACAACTGTCAACAGTCACATATCCATACAGAACCATACAAACTTCACCCAAAATTGCATCTACCTGACCATCCATAGCAGCAACACAATTCACATACAAACCCCATCAACACATTTACTGCTATGCACCAGACAATCACCTTCCACTATCACAACATTACCTCACTGTTGCAACTAACTCCACTTCAATGAAACTGTAACCTCCATCAAACAATTCCATTTCTACCATAACTGTCAAATTTGCAATTGATCTACTGCCTGCACATAACTGTTGCAACACATTTCCATTTCTACCATAACTTCGTATTCATATCATCTTCATACCATCTCCAACTAACAACCATTTCACCATTTCTTCACATATTTTTCTCTGTGCACTACTTACAGTAACTCTGTCAAACCACATCATCCCCTTGCATCATTTGATCCTCCTCACATTGCACATTACATATCAGAGAATCACCATCTCCACTGAAAACACTACTTCTACTTCATCACACATATACATTCCCAGTTACTCGACTGTGACTTCATCTCCAATCACTTGCTTTCAACTCCCTGACTTCACCTATTAGACCTATTTCAACTGTCAAACCATTGCCAACCACCTACAGAAGCATCTGACATCACAATCGACTGCACAACATCCTCCATTTCTAAACACTACACAGCCGATCAACCATTGCTGCCACTTCAAATTCTACTCAAGCCTCTGTCCTATCTCCTCACAACCACTTCGGCTATACAACAATCAACACAAGACTCATCCTCCTCGACCACTGCCTTCCCCAATTTCTTCCTCGCAATCGCCACTTCCTCCCACCAGCGACTTCATTCCAAACCGACTGTAATACCACCGTACCCGTTATCATCATCTCTTCACAAAAAAATGCTCACATTACCTCTCCAGTCACGTACCCACATCTGAACACCCCTGAACCACTGACCTCTGTTTTCAATCAACAGCCTCACCGAACCTCCCCCCACACTTACTGTCTGTTCCATTCACCCACGATCGCCTGCTGTCGAAACTACTTCACCCACCACATCGTCAACCATAAGCCAACCAAAATCGCGACCGAAAACAACCATTTTCTCCAACGCCCCACAATCGGAATTAGCCATTGCGAACAACCTCACCTCCGCGACAATCGCCCAACCCAATCACCAGTCAACGAACACTTTGCCGCCTCGCTCAATCAACTTCACGACATCAATCATCTCAAATCCAGAGCCGCGCCAATTGCTAAATCATTGTCAAATACAAATTGGGGAATCAATTGAAATTTTAAAGTCACACAAATTCTCAGCGTGTTTGGTTTTGTTTGGAATTAGAAATGAGAAGCGGTTTAAAGAGTTTGGATTTCGATTCTGATTATTATGTTGATTATACGCATTTGTAAAAAAAGAGTGTTTGAGTTGTCTTAAGTTGGGCCAGGCCCGTGCGTTTCTAAAAAAACTTTTGTGTTGAAGTTTCCTTGCCTCTCAACTAATTATACTGTGCTATAGCTGATTGTCATAAACTTATGATAAGCACATCAACTAATTATACTAATGACAAGAAAAAAGAGATCATAACTTCATTTTGTTGATTTATGTGATCTAGAGAGTGAAATTATATCTAAATTGTCATTTATTCTCATAGTTTACATTCACATTTATAGTTGTTAGTTTGTTAGTTTCATCATTTTCTAGCTTAAATATTCTTCAACTTTGGTTTAATTTAATTGAATAGATTTTTAAAATCATCAATTCCCTGCGGATCGACCTGTATTCGCCACGTACTACAAGTGTACGTCGTGTGCTTGCGGTTATATTTTAATTTAAATTTGTTCGACAGTTTTCTAAACCGATAGAATTTCCGTCGACGAACAGTCGCTATCTTCGGAGGATGTAAATTTTTGATAGTTATGAATTGATTTCTCAATAAGCTTCACGATCTACGGTTTCCTAATATTGCCGGAGTAATGTTGGTCCTTGGAAAGAGGGGTTGATTTTCCACCAATCCTGCAATTAAAGACTTTCTGGTGTTACCGGGGCAATTTCGATACTAAGAAGTTTGATAGTCCCTCGGTACTACCGGAGCAACACCAATAACTAAAGAACTGAAGAGTTTCCCAGCGTTGCCATGACGACATTGGTACTTGGGAAGTTGGGATCGATTTTCCTCATCGATCCGGCGATTTGAGTCAATTTGCCCGTCGACCCAGTGGTTTTAGGAATCCATACTTCTTATCTGGAGATTAAGATGTATTTTCTCAATCGTGTGGCTTATTATGTAGCACAGATATGTATTGCTTACAAGAACATGGTTCCATCGGTTTAAGAAGCGACGTGTGATTTATTATGCAATGCACAAAGAGATGGGCCTTCCCAATGTTGCCGAAGCAGCCGGTTCTCAGAACGCAAGGAATGATTTTCCCCGTCAATTTGGTGGTTTGAGTCAATTTCCCTATTGACTCTGCAATTTTCAACCTTCCCGATGTTGCCGGAGTAGCGTCATTCTTAGAATTTTTGGATCGATTTTCCCTGTCGATCCGGCGATTTGAGCCAATTTTCCCCATTGACTCGGCAGCTTTGAACCTTCTTGACATTGTTGGAGCAACGTCGATTCTAAGAACATTTTGATCGATTTTCCCCATTGATCTGATGGTCTGAGTCAATTTTATTCGTCAACTTGGTGGCTTGCTTGCAAGAACGCGGTTCTATAGGTTCAAAAAGCAAGCTTTATTAAAGAAATAGAAGGAAAAAAGGCAAGTCCTGCCTATCAACAATGCCCCTAGTGTCTCTGATGGCTTATTTGTGAAAATAGGAAATATATACATAGGTTTAAAATGTAGTAGTGTCACAGTGAGTCGATGTTCCAAGCACATGGAATTGGAATTCCTTCGACACTCGCTAAACTGAATGTTCCGTCTCTAAGTTTCTGATTGATCATATAGTGTCCTTCCCACTTCTGGCCGAGTGCTCCTGTACCTAGGAAGATCCATTTTAGAACAAGATCACCCACTTTAATACCCATGAAGATTCATTACAGAACGAGATCTCTCACTTTAAAGGTACGATTTCGAATATTGGCCTTGAAATGTCATGCCACTCTCTTTCGGTGAGCAGCGGTCCCCAGTTTGGCTTCCTCTCGCTTCTCATCAATCTGGTAGAGTGATTCGAGCAAGAGCTGCTAGTTCTCTCTTTGATTGAAGCATCTTCTGTAATAGATGGGACTTCCAGTTCCACTTGTATCATAGCTTCTGAACCATATGCCAAAGCAAATGGTGAGTGCCCAGTCGCAGAATTGTGTGTCATTCTTTAAGCCCATAGTGCAAGCGGAAGCTCATCAACCCAATTTCTGTTAGCTTTTGTCAGCCTTTTTTTATAGTGGATTTGATGATTTTGTACATTGCTTTCACTTGCTTGTTTGCCTGCTGATGCATTATCTTGGAAAAGCTCTTCTCGATCCGGTAACGTTTCAAGAAGTCCTTGAACTCAACGTTCTCCAATTGAGTTCTATTGTCTATTATGATTTTATATGGTACTCCAAACCTATAAATAATATTTTTCATTACAAAGTTAATCCCTTTTTAGTAGTAATCGTGGCAAGCGATTTTGCTTCAGCCTATTCTATAAAGTAATCAACTGTAACGATAGCGTATTTGGCTCCTTCCTTTCTTACTAGTAGTACCCCGATTAAACCGATTCCCCAGACCACAAATAGCCAAGGGCTGACCATTTGTGTAAGTTTCGAAGATGGGCTCGCAGGATCTTCGTAAATCTTTGGCAACGATCACACCTTCTGATGTAATCTGCTGCATCTTAGTTTATTGTCAGCCAAAAATATCCATAGCAGAGAGCCTTTTTCGCCAGTGTTTTTCCCCTAGTGTGATCACCGCAGCGCCCTTCATGAATGTCCAAGAGGATCCTCCTAGCTTCATCTTTGGCTACACACCCGAGCAAGGAAGAGGAAAACCCTCTCCTATACAGCACTCTTCCGAAGGAGTTTCTTTTGTTTATGCCAATCTCTGGGGTGTATTCCTTTGAGTAAATAATCCTTGATCGACGTCATCCATGATTCTTCCTCTTTTGTGGTCTCCAGAACCTAGTCGACGTCCATTTGATCTATGCTAGGAGTGGCCAATACTTCGACTAGAATTAATACCTTTGGTTGTGCGCCTTCGGAACTAGTCAGTTTGGCTAGGTGATCAGCCTTGACGTTTTGCTCTCTGGGAATATGAATTATTTTGTAATGTTCAATGTCATTGAGCAATTCCCATGTTTTTGAACGTTAAGGGGCGAGATTCGCTCCTTTAGCTTGATATTCTCTTTTCACCTGATAGACGACTAGCTGAGAGTTGTTGTAGATATGTAGAGCTTTTATTCCGAGTTCCTTTATAATCTTCAATTCATCAATTAATGCCTCGTACTTTGCCTCGTTGTCAATGGCATGAAATTATAGTTTTAGAGCATTACAAATCACCCGTCCTTCAAGAGTTTAAAGCATAACTCTCACTCCTAAGCAGAATTCATTTGATGCACCATCGACAAAAAACTTCCATTGCAATGCTAATACCGTAGTGTCCTCCTCCTCGTCATCTCGAATTGTGAATTCAGTGATGAAGTCCAACACCTGTCCATTAATTGCCCTTCGGGGATGGTAAGTTACATCGTATTGGCTTAACTTGATGTTCCATTTCAAAAGCTGTCCTTAAGCCTCGAGACGGTAGATTACCTATTTTAAGGGCTGATCCATTAAAACCTTCATTGGGTGAGCTTGGAAGTACGGTTGTAGATTCCTTGATGTTATCAACAAGCAGTATGCCAGTTTCTCCATCTTCGGGTAGTTTCATTCAGCTTCAGTGAAACGCTTCCTAATGTAGTACATGGGCCATTGAATCCTAGCTTTCTTAAGCACAAGTGTCGTGCTTAATGCATGGGCAGACACTGCCAAGTAAATGAATAGATCTTCTCCATCCGTCGGTTTGGACAAAACCGACGGTCTCTTCATGTGTCGCAGTAATCCTCTAAAAGCAGTCTAACTATTCTGACTCCATTTAATGTTTTTTTTGCCCTTCTTCAATGCATCAAAGAACGTTATGCACTTATCTGTCATTCTGGATATGAAGCGGCTCAATCCTGCGACCTTTCCATTTAAACTTTACAACTCCTTTTTTATCGTCGAAGCTTTAACATTCCATAGTGTAGCAATCTACTCTGGATTGGCCTCAATTCCCCTTTCGTTCACTACGAATCAAAGAAATTTCTTTGAAGAACGACCGAATGAACACTTCAGTAGGTTTAGTTTCATCCATATTTCAGGATAATCTGAAACATCTCCAAGAGATCATCCAGATAATTTCCAGTATTTCACTAGCATGTCATCTACATACACTTCCATTGTTTGTCCGATCTAGTTTTTGAACATTGTCTTTACCAATCTCCGGTAAGTAGCTCTGGCATTTTTCAAGCCAAATGGCATTACACGGTAGCTGTATAGCCCCAAATTTGTGATGAAGCTAGTATTCTCTTGATTAGGCTCATTCATCATAATCTTATTGTATCCTAAGTAGGCATCCATAAATGAGAGCCACTCATGTCCAGCGGTTCCGTCAATAAGCTAGTCAATTCTAGGCAATGGAAAGCAATCCTTTGAGCAAGCTTTGTTCAGATTTAAGTAATTGATGCAAATTCGCCCCTTTTCATTTGATTTTTGGACCAACACAGGATTCAACAAACACTTAGAATATGTTACATTCACGGATGAAGCCATTGGCTAATAGCTTGTCCACTTCCTCCTTCAATCCAGCGGATCATTTCGGACCCAAACTGCATCTCTTCTGCCTTACCAGTGTGAACTGGTGATCGATATTAAGTGTGTGACATGCTATCTCCGATGATATCTCATACATATCGGAATACATCCAAACGAATACATCCAGATTGGCATGAAGAAATTTTATCAATTTATTTTGCTTCTTGATTCCCAACCACGAACCTATTTTCAAGACCTGAGTTGAGTCGTCCAAGTCGATAGGGATAGACACCATAAACTACATTGGTGTTGCCCGTACCTCCCTTGTATTCTTCTTACTTCAGTGCATATCCTTGTCGAAGCGACTATGATCCCTAAGCTATGGGCGGTTCTATAATTGCAATGCTTGTGATTCACGAATGTGGAGAGTCATCCCCACAATCTTCCCCTTTTCATGGCGCTTTGATTCTTGTAATTCAGCAACATAGCATTTAATTGCGACACTTTGATCTCCTCTTATTACTCCTATCCCGTTCTACATTGGGCATTTCATCGTGAGACACCATAGAGCAAAAATGATTCTGAAGTCAGGGGTTGGTCGGCCCAAGAAAGCATTGTAAGAAAATACTAATCAATAATCACAAATGTCTGGATAAGGACCACTCTCTATTCTTCTTCTCCAAGTTCTACAAGTAGATCGATCATCCTAACAGGTTGCTTCGTTTCACCTGTAAGTCTGTGAATCTTCATTTGGCAAACGGTCACATCCTTTATGCTCATTTTCATCTGGTCAAACGTCTTTCAAAACAGACCGTTGAACAAACTCCCACAATCGACCAAAAGTCGATGCACAAACACTGGACCAAGCCCAACTATTATTACCATTGGATCAAGATTTGGCGCTTCAATGCCTTCAGTGTCCCGATTTCAAAACACCATGTCATCGTAATCGTTCTTCCTTGCTTAGCCGGAGCTCCGTCTTCAACGGCGTAGCAACTCGCCTGAAGGGCATGCTTTAGAGAACTAGCATACCACTCCATTTCACCCTACTCTTCTTGGCTGGATGAGATCTTCCAGTGATGGTGTTTATAACTAACTTTTGATCCGTTCATTTGGGCCCTCCTCTGCTTGGTCTAGACCGATTTCCTTAAGCGTTCGATGCTTGTTATCTAATAGGTTGATCAAGGTTTTGTGATTTCTTCACATACTGCTGGAGCCTATTGTTCCTCATCAATTTCTTAGTCAAGTCTTTCAGACGCTGACACTCATTTGTCTTATGCCTGTGAGTCTCGTAGAAGCGGGAAAACTTCCCCGATTACTTTGGCTACATGGACGCTTCCCTCTTGGGAGGTTTTTTGTATCGCTCAGTTCCCTGAGTAGCAAGGTAGATGTTTCCCAAACTATCATTTAACAGTGCATAGTCCTTTGGCCTTAGGTTCCACATATGTTTTCCATTCCCGTTATGTCTACTAGAATTCTGGTTCTTTTTTTTCTGATTTTCATTCTTTCCTGCACCACCTTTAGCTACCGTAGAACCGTTTCTATCCTATTCAACTACAACATTACTTTGAATCACTTCCTTCGGTTGCTCATCAACGGTTATGCCTTCAATCATACTTGTTTCTTCTAGTCATAGAAATTGGTTTGCCTTTTGATGAAACTCCTCTATCGTAGTTGGTTGCTTCATTTTAACCCATTTACCAAAATTCGTATCTAGATGAATGGCTCAGACCAAAGCCATAAATACCATATCTTCTTTTGGATTGGTCACCTTAGTAACTATGATGTTAAACTAGTTCAACAAAGCTTTCACTGACTCATTAGGCCCTTGGGAAAAGCTAGATAAGGACATCACATCCTTTGGTCGTGCAATGTGAAGTCTAAACTGTTCCAAAAACTTTCTCGTCAACTCATCAAAAGTGAAATAGACTTCGGTGCGAGTCTCGTAAACCATATGAAAGTGACTCCTTCTAAGAATATAGGGAAATGCCTATAACAGACATCATCTTAGCTCCATCCATATGCCATTATATTTAGAAAGTGTTGTTTAGGGTCGACTGTTCCATTACATGATGGCATGATCGACATGGTAATTCAAGGATATTCTTCCATCAATCTTCTTTTTTCCTACTCCTGCTTTCTTCCATCAATCATTTGACCATGTCCGCAATGTATTCTTCATTGGCCTGGTTATCTGCAGGTCAACTATCAAGGGCTACCCCAAGTGCTTGACTCCACAAATGATTTGGGTTTGCCAACTGAAGCATGGGTTCTCTTTCTCTGGGAGAACCACTCTTGCAGCGTTCCATTGGTGAGCGCTCGATCTTGCCATGGTAGTCTGAGCTCCAAGTATTTTTCCCATTAACACTAGTACTTAATCCCAAGTCTCCACCATCAAGCTGCATATCGCCTTCGAAGTCTGAAACATGCATAGTGTCGCCTTCCTGAGGAGTATTCATCCCAAAGTTTAGGTTAGTCCCAAGTTGTTTTGTCTCGGTACCATCATGTCTCGTTACTAGGAGAACCCCCTTACTTCTTCCTGCAGCTTTACCTACAACTCCAGCAGTTGCTTCCATTTGTCTTTGCTTTCAATCCATCCTATTTAGACCGAAAAAGGAGGAGTTTTCTTGTTCTATTGCAGGAAAAGTTTCCCTTTTAGTTCTTTGTGTAGTTGGCGGCTATTAGGTTAGTAATGCATCCATTTTATCCATGAGGGCTTTCTAACTATCAGTAAAAAATTTGTTAAGATCGTTGATAATCTAATTAAGCTCTCCTTTATTAACAACTTCCTGTTGAGTAGAAGATTCCGGTAGTGGATTTCCATTGTTTACTTTTGTTTGGTGGATGTTTGCTTCATCGACACCAACTACTGTTTTTACAGATCTTACAGAGGTAGATTTTCCTTTCCTTAGAGCCATTGGAATAGCAAATCTTCACTTTATCCAAGAAAACTTTCTAGATCTAAGTTCTGGATCTTATGCAATCAAGAGTAGAGAGCTAGATTAAAGCCTTGGTTCAGTTTTCTTAGTAAAAGCACCGAAATGTTGATGCCAAAAATGGATCAACACCCAAGAATAGATTATAGGGAACTTATGAGACCTAGATCTAGCAGATAATAGTTGTAATAAAAGGAGAATAATAGAAATAAAGTAGAGAGACACAAGATTTTATAGTGGTTCGGCATCAATGGTCTACATCCACTTTATAGCTTTATTGCTTATAGATTTGATGTAGTTTATTTGAATTTACAAGAGATTTGAAGGAGAATAACTCACAAGTACAAGGGTTGGAGGATTCTAAGTCCTAGAATTGCCCAAAGTAGCTACCTTGGTGACTATTGTATGGAGAAGGAAGATGAAGAAGAGGTAGAGCTTCCGCATAGTGATGGAAGAAACTAGATCCTTTTTTGGTCGCTCTATGGTTTGTATATATAGGAGAAACAATCATATTGGGCCAAAAGAAGAGTTGGAGCGGAGTCCAGATGTCGGCCCAAGGTTGTACAAGAAGACTCGAAGTCATCCGAGGTGAATAAATGACTCGGTACCAAGTCCTTTCCTTGAGTGGAAATGAATCCTCCCCTTTTATACCTCCTCTCTATCTTCGAGTAGATGCGTTTCATGTCTTTTCTTTATTTATTTAGTTGACTTTGGTGATAGTTCCAACATCACATGAACTGCTTTGTTATTTGAATTGTCTTCTCTTAAAACATAATGATAGGTCGTCAAAATATCATGAAAACACTTATGCACACTCTAGAGAAGTAGAAAATATGTTGTATGAAGTTGGTGAGTTATTTTGGGGTGAAAAAATGAGTCGGGGCCTAGCAGTTCTCTTAAGTAGTCTCAGGGTGAAACTTTCCAGGATCTCTTCTTCCCCTCTCCTAAGCTCACCTGCCAATTTCAAGTCATTTCTTCTTCATCTTGATGTTCTAACTCCTTTTGATTTATGCTTCGTTAAAAACCTAATTAACATATATGTATATGTATATGTAATCTTTGTTGCCGCCTATATATTTTATACGTGTAGATACGTACATACATGCACACACACATACATGTATGTATGTTTGTAGGTGTATGTGTGTGTACATATAAAGCTAGGATTGGCTACACCTCGTTTTTGGTACATCACAAATCCCCTTTGATTCCAACCATATGTTCTGATTTAAATAATTATATAAGTGATAGGAGAGAGGTACTATAATTATTCAAATTGGAAAGTCTAGTTGAAAATAGGGGATTTGAGGTATAGAAAAATGTGGAGTAGCCGATCCTTACACACACACACACACATACACATGCACACATAGATATATAGGTATAAGAATAAATCACATGAAGTAGATATCTCAAATAAGAGTAAGTTAGAAGAATGAAGATGAAAAGGTAATTCACGTTACAATCAAATAAAATCAAACCCGAGTTAAAAGAGAAATTTAATCATTTAGAGCAATTCTGGTAAACTTTTCTTCTACAATAACCAATTTAACAGTTAATTTAGTACTGTATTGAATTCCAAACTTAATTATAATAAACATCCACTATTGAAAAACTCAAAAGGAAATTTAGGTTATATGTAAATTGAAAAAAGCATATAACTAACACAAAGAAAGTTAAAAGATTTACAGTTTAATTTGTTGCCTATATTGACATAATTAGATCTGAAACATTCACATATATTTATATACGCACATATATTTAACAAACTAAAATTTAATTTTACAACATTAAATTGTATTTATTAAAGTAAATCAACCAAATAAAAGTTTCAGTTTTGAAGGGGAATAAAATGTCACAATAATAGTAATTTATTGAAGCAAAACTGATTTACAACAACATATGGTTTTAGGTTCAACAAAATAAAAGGATATATTCAAATCTCAAATGAAATAATATATAAATTGTTTGGTTAAATAAAATAATTAAGCAATTATAATAATAGATGAGAATTTTCTAATAAATTAATTCCACAACAATTAATCACATCAGTTCCAATTTAAGCATTAACATTTAAATAAAACCATACACAAAATAATTCACATTCAATCATAATATATAGAAGAATTTTGAAAAGATCTTAATAAGTGACTACAATATACATATATGTGATCGATCATCATTTTGAACATCATGAATAAATTATAAATATGAAAAATATACCCGAAAACCTTGCCTATTGTCGCACCTTGATTTATACCTTCTCCATTGGGTTTCAAGCAAATCATCTCCCTACTATGCTGGAGAAGGATGAATGCCTTTATTTTAATTTAATTTGATGTTATTTGAAATCATTATTGTTAAGAAAAAAAAGGTTATTATGATTTTGGAGAGGAGAAGAAAATTTTTTTGTAAAGAAAGAATGAATGAAGAGATTTGTTTTAATGGGATATAAGGAACCTTTCACATTCTCTTCATTCAACTTCCTTGTTTAATTCCATTTTAAATTTTAGTTATTTGGTTCTCTCCACCTTGCAAGATATGGTCAGCCCTATGAATGCTCCCTTATGCAGATATTTTCCAAAAAAACCCTTATGTAATTATTTCATTTAAACATTTGTTTAAATGTGTACCAATATCGTATATCGATATATGCAAATATAAATTTTATATATGCATTTAAATAATTACTAATAACATTCAAGAAAATATCAAAAAAATTAACAATAATTAATATTTCATAAATATTAATTAATTTAATTAATTTATAACATTTTACAAGTTAGTTATATCGTGGGTTTTTTGGAAAAATCACAAATGTGGTTATGCAACTTATAGGTGTGAATTCGGTCAGTAATTAATATTGAACAATTCAAATATTAATGTTTAGACATCACCTTAGTTAGTAGTGTGATAATTTGACCGAATTCATTGCCTGTAGGTTTTTTGGTAATTCTAATTTTATAATCACTTAAGTGGTACCTTTTAGCAATGATTATTTATATCAATTCTCTTCGTCTATACTATACCACTTTAGGACTTGCAGAATTTGACCTTGGTCAAAATCCTAATATCATCCACATTAAACTTGGTTAGTCCACAAACAAATTCTATGGTACAATAATAACATTTATTATTGCTCTTGCTTAAGATTTGACACTGAGTTGACTAGAGTTAACCGTGATACTATCCTCATACGACCGAGGAAACGAATTATTTATTGAGTGGTGTTTCACTTCCAATACTTCAATTCAGAACGAACTATATTTGTTCAATGGACACCATGCCATGATTTAACTATCATCAAAATGCAATACACATTGAAGTTCAACAGTATCCTCAAGTGAAATGAAGTATGTAATATCATCACTTCGAGATTTGTCATTTGATCTTAGTTATTATTAACCAAAATGAAACTTTAGATAAGTCATTCCATAGTTATCCAATAACTATCAATATGTCCCTTGGTGCATCCTATAGTCATGAGTAATACATTGCCCAACATTTGTAGAGTTTTACAAACTCTGGTCTCAACAAATGTATTGATGTCCTTTCTCAAAACATATGGACTAGGAATTGTTTTACATAGTATGTAATTTAATATTCTGATAATTTCTCATGATTACAACTCCTAATTATTATCACATAACATATCATTCTAGGATTTTCTGTTAAATACATTGAAATTTTTATTTAACTAATATATTGCAATATAACAATGTATAATTAAAAAAAATAACTTTTTTTGAATAGTATTTTATTATAGAGTTAAATATTTACAATAAATTATAGGATTGCCATTAAGGCATAACTCTAACTATGTCAGTTTTCAAATGACATCACCGTATATTCAAAAGGATATGTGAATTTTATTGTAGGTAAATTTTATATGGTATCCTAAAACAATCTTCCAAAGGACTGTTTACATTACTAGTTGATAAAGCTCATGGTTCTTCAAATAAAGAGTGGATAACAATTGCTTTCCCATTTATGGATGGAACTGGAAATGTTGTTGAAATAATTGTAAGCATGGTGCATGTTCCTAATATAACATCACTTTTTTTTGCAACATCAATTAAAGAATTTTTTGAGGGAAATGAGTGGTCCTCTTAAGGAGGAGAGCACTCATACAATTTTATTCTACACTAAAAAAGGAGTTAGCAGCAAGCCTGAAATAAGAAGTAAATGAAAATGCCCTCCCAAATCTAATATCTTGAGACCATAGTGAGATATTATGATCGGTAACTAAGACCTAAATAATGATGAAATGTTAAAAAAACAAGGATAGCACCAAGAAAGCCACTTAAGAAGTAAGTCCAAAGGGTTGTGTCATCCAAGGCACATCAAAATGCATGGCAACAGCTCCCTTCACACAGAAGGAATAATTGAAGCACAACAAACTTAGTAAATCGAGGGAAGCACAATATCCCTAGATAGATCGAGGCCATAAGAAAGCCAAGGAGCAAAGTCCATGACCAGCCAACAAGAGGTAACTAAAAATAACTGTCCAACCTCAACAATCCTTACGCAGAAGTCCATAGCTTAAAGAAATCAAATCCACAACAACAACTAAAATTGGAAAAGACTCAATAAAATATGTGAAATCAACACACACACATAAATATACATATACATATACATACATACATACATATATATATATATATATGTATGCGTGTAAACAAATGTTTATATACATATATATGTGTGTGGGAGAAGTAAAACAAAAATGAAAAATGTAACTAATTAGTTTCCAATCACGAAAAAAAATCTTTCAAAGGGTTATCATTAAAAGATTTTACTAAGTCAGTGTTTAAGGCCAAATTGTGTCTCCTATTATAACAAATTTTTACCCTGTAGATATCAATGCGAATTTTTACTCTAATAAGAAATCCTTGAAGGTAACATCTTTAGACAATTTTAGTTAAGTTTAGCAATCCAATTATAATAGAAAAATGTAATAGCTTAAATCATATTATCAAATGGAAGGTCAATTTTATTAATATTCTTTGGTTTCTTTCAAACCATAAGTACCAACAAGTAATAATGAAGATGATATCAAGTAAGTGTTTATGACCTTTAACATATAGAAATATGAAATTGTGCAGTAGTAGTCACAAATAAATTTGTTGTTGATCATGCTGAAGTAAAAAAGTATTAAGAGTTTTTACAAGAATAGAATTGGTTAAGGGACAATTGTGATATATATGCGTCATATTTTCTAAGTCTAAATTGTAAAAAAACACATTTTTTATCTATAATTAAGTTCTTTCTCTTTAAAGATTCAATAGTTTTTAAATTCTTATGTAATACTAACCACATGTGCAGTTATGCTTTCGATGGAGTAGTAGCATTTCAAATAAATTTGAAGAGTTTTTTAGCAAACATAAACTGAACATAACTAAGTTATGTGGCCAAGGTTATGATGGTGCAAGTAATATGTAAGGTATGTTCAATGGTCTTAAAACACTTATTTTGAATGAGAACAAGTCTACATTCTATGTTCGTTGTTTTGCACACTAACTCCAATTAACACTTATTTGTGTTGCTAAAGATACATATCACATTTGTGAGTTCTTTTACTTGGTTAATAATTTGGTAAACCGTGTTGGAGCATCATGCAAGCATCGAGATATTTTTAGAGAGAAAGAAGAAAATAGAATATTTAGTCAACTAGAATGTGGTGAACTATTTAGTGGTTTAGGATCATATTAAGAAAGTAGCTTGAAATGACCAGGAGATTCATGTTGGGGTTCAAATTATGGTACATTAGTTAATTTTATTGTTATATTTTGTTCAGTTATTGATGTCCTTATTGATTTTGTACATGATATGTCAGGTGATAAAAAGGGAGACTTTGAATTTAATAAAGTGTTATATAGTTATGATTTTATCTTTATTTTTCATTTGATGAAGAAAGTACTTAGGATTACTAATGATCCTTCCAAAGCACTATAATAAAGAGATCAAGATATTTTAAATGCTTTGATGTTGGTAAATGTATCCAAAGAATGTTTACATAAGATGAGAAATGGTTGATGGGATAATCCTTCGAATGAGGTTGGATCTTTTTTCACAAAATATAATATTCCCATTTCAATTATGGATAGTAATTATCTTCTTTTGGGTAGATAAAGAAGAGGCTAAATGATTAAAAATTTAGATCATTGTCGAGTTGATTTGTCCTTCCTTTTTTTAGATAAGAAAATCATTGAAATTAATAATAAATTCGATGAGGTAAATCCAGAACTTCTTCTTTGTATGTCAGCACTTAGTCCTGTTTATTTGCTGCTTTTGATAAAGTAAATTTGGTTCATTTATCCTAATTTTATCTCAATGATTTTTAAAGCAAAATGTATATATCTCTCTAATTGGTTGGAAATTTATGAGATTGAAATGAAATGTAATGATAGGTTTAAAGATGTAAAAGGAAATAGTTATTTGGCTAAGATGATGACATTGACGATAAAAATATCATATATAGTTTGGTTTACAGGCACGTAACTTTGTCACTTGTCCTACTAGTTTCTACCACAAGCATGGGGAGAGCATTTTCAGCTATGAATATAGTAAAAAAAACAATCTACATAATTGATTGGGAGATGAATGGTTAACTGATAGTTTTGTTACATGGATCAATAAAATATATGTAATCAAATAGTAATGTTGCAATTATCAGTCACTTTCAAAATACGAGAACTCGACATAAATAGCTTTAAACTATCAGAATTTATGATATGGTTATTTAGTTTGAAAAGGTCAATAGCGGATCAGTTTCAAGACCAAATATTATTATATCAAATATTATTTATGGCCACCAATTGATTTTTTATCAGTTTCTTTTATATCCATTCAAATAATTGAGAAAATAAATTTTAGGACTATCTCCTCTAAACCCATGTTTTTCTGTATTGTGACATCACCAACATCAATTTCTAACTCTGCCACTATATATATACACTAAATAAAATATTTTTTTAAGAATGATTTTTAAGAAAAAAGAGAAACTAGGGTTTCCAGCCTCTAATGAAAGCCTCCTCAAATCCTGCCTCACTCCTAACTTCTAGCCATCTCCTTTTGTCCCTTCTGCTTCACTAGTCTCCTAAATCTATTGAATTCTACAGCTAAAGATGAGGATAGATTTACCCTCATGCTTTTCCATCGTTGTAACAACTCAAAATTTAATCTATAGTAATTAATTGATGAATTAATTAAATGATAAAATAACTTTGTGAAATTATCAGAATTGAGCCACGGGAGTTGTACCATTGTGTCCGTGGTAATTTTATGGTCAATTTCCATATATAGAACGTCAAAATCCGAGCTAGTATGTAGAAGATGTGAATTAATGATGAAACGAGAAAATAAAAAAGAAAATAAAATTATATAGGGAAGGTCGACCCTCACCATAGATAGGTCGACCCTAAGGTCGACCCTAGCGAGTGATAGGTTGACAAGTAGGTCAACCCGCGTGCATTTTTTTGCACATCTTCTTCTAGTTGATTCGAACACGTCATTTTGCTATTTTCACTTCATCTCGTGCGTCCGTGCTTCCATCCGACGGTTCCTATCGACCCTATGATGTGGTTGCACCAGATTTAATCTCCAAATCCAATGGTCTGAGATCCACAAGTGACACTATAAATAAGATCCTAGGCCTAGCTATTTTCTCATTCATATTTTCTCCATCTAGGTTCATTGTCTGAGGTTGGACCCTAAAAGGAATATTTTTCCAAGGAGAAGATCTTTTTAATTAAAATATTTTATACCCTTCAAGTGGATCCGGGAAGGCCAAAGGAAAGAGCTAAGGACTACAAGTGAGTGTTTAAGTAATTATTTTATATTTTTAAGTAATTTAAAATAATAAGGTTTCCAATAGTTGTAGTTTTTCTACAATTTCGGGATAACCTTTATGCAAGTTTATTTACAGTTTATTTTAAGCAAATTTTAAATATATTTTTCAGTCTATTTTCTTTTAGCTATTCTATTTCAGTTATTTGCAATTATTTATTGTTAATTATAGCTTTTTCAATTATTTACAGTTATTCACTGTTACTTACGTTTTATTTATATCTATTCTACGATTGGGATTTCTTCTGTAAATGTCAGTTTCTTTTTAATTTCCTTTTTACGCGAATGGAATAAATAGAAGAATAATTCGTTAATATGGACTAGAATATAAGAACACTAAATTTACAGAAAATGGGATGTAAAATAAGAAGAACTGTAACAAATTGGACTTAGACTGAAATAGGCAAATTTAAGATATTTTCAAGCATTGTTATAACATGTAATTATAACTAAAAAGAGAAAATAGAGGAAATGGCAAAAGTAGCTTATTTTTATACTTAGACCTTGGGTTAAGTTAATAAGCAGAATTATAACACACAGGTTATAATTAGAGACAATAATCAAGTAGAAAGAACAGGAAAGGCTTATTTTAAGACATAAATTAAGTTATTAAGCAAGATATAGAAGATCGGTATTGTAGGCCCAAAGGGTTAGTACTTTACAGATATAGAGGCTTATTTTAGAACTTACATTAAGTTAATAAGCAAAAATAGAAGTAAGACCCGTACCAACAGCATTCCCCTTTTCAGTTAGGTCTCACAATAGATTAGGTGAGGCTAGGGCACACTTATGCTTGAGAAGTGGTAAATAAGAGGTCAATAAATAGAAGTTCAAATCATGGGGATTTGGACAAGAGGGGCAACTAGATTTTGTTTGTTAGATAAGACCCGTACCAACAACATTCCCTTTTTAGTCAAGCACAGGTGGTCTAACAATAGCACAGGTGAGGCAAGGGCATGCTTATGTTGGAGCAGTGGTAAATAAGAGGTCAACAGGAGGGAGCAACAGATAGCGCGAGCCTAATGGTGGTCGAGCGTGCGGCCTCGGTGCTGGCTGATAAGTCGTTATTGAGTTCCAAGCGCTAAGTAGGTATCTATTGCGTAGGGACCAACAGGGTCTAGTCTGTAGTAGTAGGTGTATATTGCGTAGGGACCAACACGGTCTAGTCCGTTTCTTTTGCATAGGGAACAACAGGGTCTAGTCTGAATCTTTTGCATAGGGGCTAATGGGTCTAGTCCGCGGTAGGCACAGTAGAAATAGAAAGGCTGATCAAAGGGAAGAATTAGGACTTGAGCCTAATTAAAGTAGGATTAGGGTTTCAGCCTAATCAAAGCAGTTATCTAAGAAAGGTGCAAACAATCTAATCGAACTATCTAAGCAAAGCAAACAGTTAAACCATATTTTATCCCAGCTTTGTCTTTCATTTATTTCTATTTATACGAAAACTGTTGCAAAGTCTATTATCTTTATCTTGCTTAAGAATACTAGTAATTACTTTCATTCACCAAACTTTTTGTCTGACCCACTCCTTTATTTCCCTTTTCCCCCCATAGGCAACCAGAGGCAGGGATATGAGATTTCAGAGTTTCTTGGAGGTTCAGCTGCAGAGAATTTCTTCATGTATTCTACTTCTTCTTTTTCAGTTTTTATTCCATTTGATGTACTAGTACTTTTCTTTTAGAGGGATGGTTATTTTATGTACTCTGATGTTATGACTGAGATAATGTTTTTCACTAGACATGGATATTTGGTATTTTGAGGCATATTTGATTTTATGAAGTATTTATGGAGTTTGATTTTAAATAAGTTATTGTTTTAATTGTTTCTGTTGTTTTATTTATTTTGTCTGTGAATCCTAGTCTCTGTAAGTTTGTAGCTATACCCACAACGCACCACATCTTTTAGCCTACCTTTTTAGGTATACTAAGGGGTGTGGGGTGTTACATTTGGTATCAGAGCCCAAGGTTACAGGATTCCTAAAAATTTATTTTAAAAAGTAAAGTATTTTTTAAAATAACTTATTTTAAAGTATTTTTCAGAAAGAAACTCTTAGAAATAGTTTTCAAGTATAAAAGAGTTTTTATAAAGAAATCCCCTTAAAGTCCAGTTCAATCTTCCTTCAATTCTTTCGAGCCTAAATTCTCTTTTTCTTTGCATAGAATGGTGGATGCCCCTAATCTTGTAGAGGGCGTCCAAGTCCCAGCCTGGTTTCATAGATACCTGCAAGCTACGACTACAGAGGTGCAAGGGCAAGCGCCTAATCCGGCACCAGTGGGTGGGAATCCCATCAACTCACCTGCAGCAGCCGATTTCTCTAAGCTATGCAAGGATTTCGCCAATTTAAGAGGCAAGACTTTTTCCGGTACGCGGAATTTTGTGGAGGTGCGAGCTTGGTTAAGAAACACAGAAAGGATATTTGGGCTATCGGGAATGGAGGATCAGCAGAGAGTTCAGCTTGCATCATGGCAGCTGAAAGGAGAGGCTTCTCATTGGTGGGAGGTTGTTGAGTTGGAAGGAAGAGATGTTGGATGGTTTGGATTCTGAGAGAGGTTTAAGAGAAAGTTTTGTCACAAGCCGAAGAGAGTGTGCATTTGGAATGGTTTATTGGCTTGAAGTAAGGTAGTCTTTCTGTTAAGGAGTATATCAACCAATTTAATGAGTTTTCGCGGTTTGAAATAGAGTTAGTGAATACACTGCACAAGAAGGCCTTGAAGTTCACAAAGGGATTGAATCAACCCCTTCAAGGGTTGTTGTTGACTCACGTACCGACGGGAGCTACTTATGAGTCACTGGTGGAGATGGTGCTTATGTCTGATGCAGCTAAGGAGGGAGAGTCTAAGGAAGTCCCTAAGTCGAAAGGTTCTAAGAAGAATTGGTGGAAGAACAAGAAGAAAGAAGAGGGCCCTCAGAAGTAGATAAAGAAAGGAGTAAAGTACAATAACTGTGGATTGCTTAGTCATTTTGCGAAAGACTGTAAGAGAGAGAAGATGAAGGGAAAGTGTTATAATTATGGATAGCCCGGTCACATTAGTAGAGTTTTCCCTCAGAAGACGGGGCAAGGAGCGGGTGCACCGGGAGCACAGAATCAGGGTTTGGATGCAGCACCTTCCAGCAGTGGACCCGAGAGGGGTAGAAAAGTCACCGTGGAAGGTTTGATTTCTATTTTTGATTTTCTCATTCAGACTCTTTTCGATTATGGAACATCACACTCTTTCATCTCTAGTTCTTTGGTAGATTGTTTGCACTTAGACATCTCTTTAGTAGTAGACCCCATTGTTGTTTTAAATCCCATAGGAGGATCGATACACTTTTATATGATTTGTAGGGGTTTGAAAATTTTTATCCTAGGCATAGAGTTTGATTGTGACGCCTTTGTATTGGGATTTTCGAGGATGGATTGGCTATCCACATATGGAGAGATATTAGACTGTGAGAGGAGAGTCGTTAGACTAGAGACATGCAATGGTAGGATTCTTGAGGTTTCTTGCAACCCACAGGGGTCAGACATGTTGAGTTTCCTTTATTCCCTTGATTCATCATCCGCAGAGTTAGTTTCAGTTCCAGTCGTCAGAGATTTTTCGGATGTCTTTGAGGAGGTTAGAGTACTACCCCCTAAGGGAGAGATCGACTTCAGGATCTACTTGACTGACAATGCTAAGCCACTAGCATTACCCGTGAGACACATGGCACCTAGAGAGAGGAAGGAGTTAAGCAAGCAGATTCATGAGCTATTGGAGAAAGGCTTCGTTAAGAGGAGCATATCTGAGTGGGGAGCACCAGTCATCTTTGCTACTAAGGCGGATGCTTCCCTTCGACTTTGCGTAGACTATAGAGAGTTGAATAAGCTCATGAAAAAGAACCCTTATCCACTTCCTAGAATAGATGACCTTTTTAACCAGTTGGTTGGCTCTTCAGTATTTTCTCAGCTTGATTTAGCCACTTGATTTCATCAGCTTAGAGTTGCTGACGATAACATTGATAAGACGACATTTAGGACACCCGATGGATTCTTTGAGTGGTTGGTTATACCTTTTGGGCTAACTAATTCTCTAGCTAATTTGTAGATTTGATGAGCCGTGTTTTTAGAGATGTCCTAAATAAGTTCGTAGTAGTGTTTGTGGAGGACATTTTGGTGTTTTCCAAGAGTATGAAGGAGCATGTTGTTCATTTAGAGGAGGTTCTTCGTACACTTTGTGTTCATTAGTTGAGGGCAAAGTTCTCGAAGTGTCACTTTTGATGAGAGGAGGTACGTTTCTTGGGGTACATAGTCTCAAGAGAGGGTTTGGTTGTTGACCCCGCTAAGGTAATTGCAGTGCAAGATTAGAAGACCCCCAAGAACGTTACCGAAGTTAGAAGCTTCCTAGGATTGGCTGGCTATTATAGGAAGTTCATCAGTCATTTTGCTAAGATTTCAGCACCACTTAATCGCCTCACTAAGAAGAATAAAGCATTCGTGTAGGACGTGGATTGTGAGGATTCCTTCGCAATTCTAAAGAGAGCCCTAACTAGTGCACCAGTGTTAGTTTTACCCGATGGAGCTAAGACTTTTACAGTATACACTGATGCATGTGGGACGGGTCTAGGAGCGGTGTTGATGCAAGAAGGGAGGGTAGTATGTTATAGAAGTAGACAGCTGAGGACTCATGAGAAGAACTACCCTACCCATGATTTGGAGTTAGCTACTATAGTTTTTGCACTCAAGTCTTGGAGGCATTCCTTACTAGGAGAGAGGTTCGAGCTTTTCACTGACCATAAGTCATTGAAGTACCTATTCTCACAGAAGGATTTGAACTTGAGGCAGCAGCGATGCATGGAGTTTTTGGAATCATACAACTTTGAGATAGCTTATACCTCTGGCAAGGGAAATGTAGTTGCAGATGCGTTGAGTAGGAAGAAAGAAACCCTTAGTCCGATGTTCATGGAGTGGAGGAACCTAGAGTTTATTTCCACTTTTGATATTAAGCCCTATACGGACATTACCCCGTGATTGTTAGCAGCACTTGAGGTGAGGCCTACCCTTGTAGATCAGATTGGCTAGAGGCAGTGAGCGGATTTAGAGCTTATGTATATTATGGATAGGATTAGTAGAGGAGAGGTCTCTAGACACCTGCAACGCTATTCCATGGATAGTAAAGGGTGGCTAAGGAGAGATGGAAGACTTTGTGTCCCCCGCGCTAGTGTTTTGTTGAGAGAAGTTTTAGAGGAAGCACACCATTCTCGTATGACTATTCATCCGGGTGGTGATAATATGTATAGGGACATGAAGAGGATGTTTTATTGGGGTGGCATGAAGAAGGATGTGGCTGAGTTTATGGCTAAGTGTCTTGTGTGCCAAAGGGTTAAGGCGGAGTAGCAGAAGCCCGGTGGGTTATTTCAGCCATTTGATGTGCCCGAGTGGAAGTGGGAGAGCGTTTCAATGGACTTTATAGATGGTTTACCCCATTCTAGGAAGCAGAACACTAGCATTTGGGTGATTATAGATCGGTTGATCAAGAGCGCCCACTTCATTCCGGTCAAGAGTAAGAGGATGACATCTTATTTGGCATCCTTGTATGTTCGTGAGATAGTCTGACTTCATGGAGTTCCCTCTAGCAAAGTAAGCGATAGAGACCCTATTTTTACTAGCGAGTTTTGGAGAAGCTTGCAAGAAGCTTTAGGGACGCAACTTAGATTGAGTAGAGCCTATCACCCTCAGACAGATAGTCAAACAGAGAGAGTGAATAGAGTGCTTGAAGATTTGTTGAGGATGTGCATTCTAGATTTTGGAGGAGCATCTTCCTTTGGTGGAGTTCGCGTATAATAACAGCTTTCAAGCTAGCATTGGGATGGCACCATTTGAAGCTCTTTATGGGAGACCTTGCAAGTCACCTTCATGCTAGGTGGAGTCTACGAAGAGGTTGCTACTTGGTCCTGACATGGTTAGGGAGACCTCAGAGAAGGTGGATTTAATTAGAAGGAGGATGAAGACAGCCTAAGATAGGCAGAAATCTTATGTAGACAAACGAAGGAGAGGTATTGAGTTTGATGTTGGAAACTTAGTTTTCATTAAAGTATTCCCACTAAGGAAGGTGATGAGGTTTGGATCGAGTGGGAAGTTAGCCCTTAGATTTGTAGGACCGTTCCCCATTGTAGAGAGAGTAGGGAAGATGGCGTATCGAGTGAAGCTACCGGAGAGGCTCGCAGGAGTACACGACGTTTTTCATGTTTCGCACTTAAGAAAGTTCTTACATGACTCAACAGAGATTGTGGAGTCTGGTCAGTTGGAGGAAGTGGAAGTAGAAAGGAAGCATCGGTTCATTGTATTCCTGCAAAGATCATTGGACAAGACATCAAGAGGCTTAGGACTAAAGAAGTCCCGTAAGTGAAGGTGCAGTGGGGAGATGATGTTGTGGATGCTACATGGGAAGCTGAAGAGAAGATTTGTACCTCTTATCTGCATCTATTCGATAGTAAGTTTTAGAATTTCCTATTTCCATCTTTAGCTTTGAATAGGTTCTTTCCTTTATTATGCTTTGGGAGGGTAGAACTTAGGATTTAACCTATGGATGGTAGGATTTGATGTAAACATGTTATTAGAACATGTTATGTCTGATGGATACTAGTGGTTTCAAGTGGTTGCTAGTGGATTCTAATGGACACATATACTTACACTAGGCACTATTATCTCTTAGGGATCGGCCTAAATAGGACACTAGAGCATATGCATATGAATGTGTGCCCATTTGCATTTTTATTTTATTTTCCATGGTTGTTATAAATCGATGATTATCACATAATGGTTGCATTTGGATGATGATTGTAGCACGCATATAGAACTATGAGTTATCATTAGGGAAATTGCATTCATTTGGATACATGGTACGGACATGATTGCATAAAAGGAGATCGACTGAATTAGTAGACCGCCTAATCTATTGCATTAGTTAGGGACATTGACACTACAATAATTGCATAAGTATCATAAATTGCATTAGAAAAACTTAAGGATAATGGATGCAATGGTAAATGGTTGAGAAGTTGGTTGTAGAACTTGGATGAAGACATGTATTTCATTCTTTTATCCTTAGAGATTTCGGCGACGAAATCCCTTAAGGAGGGGAGAATGTAACAACCCTAAATTTAAGCTATAGTAATTAATTAACGAATTAATTAAATGATAAAATAACTTTGTGAAATTATCATAATTGAGTCACGAGAGTTGCACCATTGTGTCCGTGGTAATTTTCTGGTCAATTTCCATATATAGAACATCAAAATCCGAGCTAGTATGTAGATGATATGAATTAATAAAGAAACGAGAACATAAAAAAGAAAAAAAATTATATAGGGAAGGTCGACCCTCACCATAGCTAGGTCGACCGTAGAAAGTGATGGGTCGATAGGTAGGTCGACCCGCGTGCATTTTTTTGCACGTCTTCTTCTAGTTCATTCGAACACATCATTTTGCTATTTTCATTTCATCTCGTGCGTCCGTGCTTCCATCCAACGGTTCCTATCGACCCTATGATGTGGTTGCACTAGATTTAATCTCCAAATCCAACAGTCTGAGATCCACAAGCGACACTATAAATAAGACCCTAGGCCTAGCTATTTTCTCATTTAGATTTTCTCCATCTGGGTTCATTGCCTGAGGCTGGACCCTAAAAGGAATATTTTTCCGAGGAGAAGATCTTTTTAGTTAAAATATTTTATTCCCTTCAAGTGGACCAGGGAAGGCCAAAGGAAAGAGCTAAGGACCAAAGGTGAGTGTTTAAGTAATTATTTTAAATTTTTAAGTAATTTAAAATAATAGGGTTTCCAATAGTTATAGTTTTTCTACAATTTCGGGATAATCATTATGTAAGTTTATTTTAGGTAAATTTTAAATTTGATTTTCAGTCTATTTTCTTTCAGCTATTCTATTTTAGTTATTTGCAATTATTTACTGTTAATTATAGCTTTTCCAATTATTTACAGTTATTCATTGTTATTTACGTTTTATTTACATCTATTCTACGATTGGGATTTCTTCTGTAAATGTCAGTTTCTTTTTAATTTCCTTTTTACACGAATGGAATAAATAGAAGAATAATTCGTTAATATGGACTAAAATATAAGAACACTGAATTTATAGAAAATGGGATGTAAAATAAGAAGAACTGTCATAAATTGGAGTTAGACTGAAATAGGCAAATTTAAGATATTTGCAAGCATAGTTATAACATGTAATTATTACTAAAAAGAGAAAATAGAAGAAATGGCAAAAGTAGCTTTTTTTTATACTTAGACCTTGGGTTAAGTTAATAAGTAGAATTATAACACACATGTTATAATTAGAGACAATAAACAAGTAAAAAGAACAGGAAAGGCTTATTTTAAGACTTAAATTAAGTTAATAAGCAAGATATAGAAGAGAGGTATTGTAGGCCCAAAGGGGTAGTCCTTTACAGATATAGAGGCTTATTTTAAAAATTACATTAAGTTAATAAGCAAAAATAGAAGTAAGCTGCGTACCAACAACATTCCCTTTTTCAGTTAGGTCTCACAATAGATTAGGTGAGGCTAGGGCATGCTTATGCTGGAGTAGTGGTAAATAAGAGGTCAATAAATAGAAGTTTAAATCATGGGGATTTGGACAAGTGGCACAACTAGATTTTGTTTGTTAGATAAGACCCATACCAACAACATTCCCTTTTTAGTCAGGCACTGGTGGTCTCACAATAGCACAGGTGAGGCAATGGCACGCTTATGCTGAAGCAACGGTAAATAAGAGATCAACCGGAGGGACAAATAGATGGCGCGAGCCTAATGGTGGTCAAGCGTGTGGCTTTAGTGCTGGTTGATAAGTCGTTATTAAGTTCCAAGCTCTAAGTAGATATCTATTGTGTCGGGACCAACAAGGTCCAGTTCAAAGTAGTAGGTGTCTATTGCGTAGGGACAAACTCGGTCTAGTCCGTATCTTTTGCGTAGGGACCAACAGGGTCTAGTCTGCATCTTTTGCGTGGGGGCCAATGGGTCCAGTCCGCAGTAGGCACAGTAGAGATATAAGGTCGATCAAAGGGTAGAATTAGGACTTCATCATAATTAAAGTAGAATTAGGGTTTCAGCCTAATCAAAGCACTTATCTAAGAAAGGTGCAAACAATCTAATCGAACTATCTAAGCAAAGCAAACAGTTAAACCGTATTTTATCCCAGCTTCATCTTTCCTTTATTTCCTTTTATACTAGAACTGTTGCAAAGTCTATTACCTTTATCTTGCTTAAGTATACTAGTAATTACTTTCATTCGCCAGACTTTTAGTCTAACCCAGTCCTCTATTTCCCTTTTTCCCCCCCATAGGCCACCAGAGACAGGGATAAGAGATTTCAGAGTTTCTTGGAGGTTCAGCTGCAGAGACTTTCTTTATGTATTCTACTTCTCCTTTTTCAGTTTTTATTCCATTTGATGTACTGGTACTTTTCTTTAAGAGGGATGGTTATTTTATGTACTCTAATGTTATGACCGAGATAATGTTTTTCACTAGACATGGATATTTTGTATTTTGAGACATATTTGATTTTATGAAGTATTTACGGAGTTTGATTTTAATTAAGTTATTGTTTTAATTGTTTCTGCTGTTTTATTTATTCTGTTTGTGAATCTTAGTCTCTATAAGTTTTTAGCTATACCCACAACGCACCACATCTTTTAGTGTGCCTTTTTAGGTATACTAACGGGTGTGGGTGTTACAGTCGTACACAAAAAGCATTTTTTTCTCTAATTAGTAATGCATCAACACCCCCAAACCTATAGTAGCCCTCTTTGTCGTTTTGCTTAAGTGAATAGAAATTATGTTTATGCAAACCTAGGTAGGCAAGATTCTTTCACTTCCTTATGCCAGGACAACACATGAGATATCCATCTACTTTTCCTATTAAAGAATCAATGGGTACAACTAATGACAACATTCATAGCTCGGTGAATTCAAGAACATGGAAGGCAGTCATTATAGAGGAATAAATCTTGGTCTCTACTCCTTTAAGATTTTATAACCCTATAGAATTAGCAAAAAAAAATATGCTAGAATGACAAACTCAGCAGTTGATTAGGAAAAAATTATTGGGAAAACTCGATTGTGATTTATGTTGTTGTTTCACGTCCGTATTATCATTACATTAAAAGATTTTGGAAACCAAACGTAACATCCCCCATTTGGAGGCCCAAAACTAACTGCTATGGATGGTGTAGTCATCCATAAGTAACGACCACGACTTTCTCTCCATAGAAAGTCGCATCGTTAATAAGAAAGAAAGGGGTAGAAAATAGAAAAGAAGAGAAGAAAGAAAGAAACAACAACAACGATCTCACAGCGGAACGAATAAATTATATTAATAACATAAACTATTACATAGTATACAACACTTATCAGAGTTACACAACATATACATCACTTACTAGACAGTTATAAACATCTGTCTAGACATTACAACTCAAATACAAGACAAGACACTATCACAGATATCAATACAGCGGAATACTATATCTACAAATGCCGAAGCCTCCTGCTCCATTGCTCCTCCAGAATATTCGTCAAAGCTAAACCTGAATCCCTTGGCTACTCGTAAAAATTTGAGTACCCAAGTGGACTTTCTACCACCAGAAAGACGCATCGTTATGAAGAAAGAAAGGGATAGAAGAAGAAAAGAAAAGAAGAAAGAAAGAAACAACAACAACGATCTCACAGCGGAACGAATAAATTATATTAATAACATAAACTATTACATAGTATACAACAATTTACAGAGTTACACAGCATATACATCACTTACTAGACAGTTATAAACATCTGTCTAGACATTACAACTCAAATACCAGACAAGACACTATCACAGATATCAACACAGCGGAATACTATATCTACGAACGCCGAAGCCTCCTGCTCCATTGCTCCTCCAGAATATTCGTCAAAGCTAAACCTGAAACCCTTGGCTACTCGTAAAAATTTGAGTACCCAAGAGTTTATAAAACAGAAATAAACACTTGGGTCAGACATGGGTCTGGTGTGAGTAAACGGGTTAAAATTGTTTAACTTCAAAACCTTTTGAAAACAAAGGTATCACGTAAGACTTCCCACACATAAACATGGAAAAGTTTTTACCTTACGCTAACTAAAACGTTTGATAGGAAATCTGATTGTATTATAATAGGGTCTAGGGTTTTCAAGTAAAATACAGAAATAGCTGAAATGCTTACATCTCACATTCCAACATAGTTGGGCACAACTAATACGTACGGCACTTATTGGAGTTTGGATTCCATACAATGGCAGGGCTACTGGGGTACCGCCCGTCACAGTACGTGGCCTAGATCACCGTACCGAGGAGTACGCCCGCTCCCCTGCAACACAAAGCCGGAACCATCCCTTACTGGATAATTCCGAACAAGACAATCCCGTAGTTGGCGCGACCAACCACACACTAAGCCGAATAAAAGAAAAGGGACCTCTAGACAGGGATCTATCTTGCTCTCAGTGGGTGCTACCCACGAAACCTTGCTGCACCTCCCCTGTTTTAGCCATTCCCGGTTGATGAGGCTTGAGGTTACGATTACCTTTAATCAGAACATATCACTTAGAATGCTCATCGTCCGCCTGACGATGTGCTGAAAGCATTCAATCCATACAAGTTCGTTCCGGGTTCGAACGAAACCGAAGGCATTATCTCGTTACACTCGTTTTGGAATCACCCTCAGAGTTAACGACAATAACCCTTGCACTCTGAATCTTCATCTTCACTTGAGATTCATGACCTATCGTAAATTTGGATCGATGTGGTATTCGGGTCTCCAGACCTGGAATTCCGGTATACGGAAACCCGATCCCGGTCTCATCGAAATCCAAAACGTATCTTTTAAGGGCCAAGTTGTTTTAAGGTTAAAACAATTCAATTCTTATCTATATACACAAAGATAGATAATTCAATAGATAATCTACATTATCATCCCAAACAGATAATTCACATTATCATTATAATTCAACCAAACATACATATCATATATCAATCATATCTCATCAGAGATATCAAACAATGAAATACATTCAATCTCATTCATCCATCCTTAAGCAATGATTTATATCATCTAATTAATTTAAAGTGAATTAAACTAATTACTTCATTCTATAAATCCTGCTTACTTAATTATTAATTAAACCAATTAATTAATCATTACTCTAAGTATCCAATACTATCACCCATTCATAAGTAATTTATCTTTAATTAATTATTTAAATTAATTATCCTTAACCACTTATAGTAATTAACCTTTAATTACTTCATTAATTAATTAACTAAAATTTATTAAGTTAATCAACTATATTTAATTATATTAATCCTTAATTAATTACATTAATTAATTACTTCATTTATTAATTATTACTTAATTAACCAATCTTAATTACATCATTAATTATATTAATTAATGATCCTTAATTACAACTTAATTATTAATTACTTAATTAAATTAATTACATTAAGTAATTAACCTTTAATTAAACAACATTTATTAATCACCCTTGATTAATCTTCAATCAGTAATTAATTACCCTTAATTACTTTCATTAACTAAATTAATTACTCCTTAATTAATTTCTTAATTAATCCCTTGATTAATTATTCAAAGTAATTAACTCAAATTACTTCTATTAATAAAATCATTTATTCAACTAAATGTGGATATGCGATACTGTTAGATACATGATATACCAGAAACATGTGGATATGAAAAAATTTAAAATCAATTTTTAAAAAAAAAATTTCATTCCACTTTAAATCATATTTCAAATTCATTACATAATCCCAATTTGTAAATCGCATTCAAAGAAATATATTTCTTACAAAATACTCCAAGAGTGACATATGAAGATACCCTCTAGGTAGATTGGAGTCTAAATATAGGCAATTAAACAACTTTGCCATTACATCCAATTACACAGCGGAATCAAACAGAAAAACTCCTAATAGCTAGCTTGCCTCCTACACGTCACCGGAAGCTTATTTGTCTAAAGGAGAACCTGAAAACTTTAACTCTGAAACTACTCAAAATCAATTGAGCATCCAAGAGTTTAAGGGGAAAACATAAACTTCGAGTCAGACAAAAAATCTGGTATGAATAATAATCTACCATCTCTAACCATATAGATATCTAGTGGGACCATACAGCTTAGCCGAACGAGTTTTCCCCTCACTAGTATCTCAACCCAATTTATAATAACCATATATTGTGCACCTGCATTCACAATGGTTAAGACATAACATAATAAAATGTATCATGATGATATGCAAACATGCAATATGCTCTGGATTTCCCGTCCCCATTCACCCGACTACATGTCCCAAGTTATAGTTTCTGGGGTCACTATTAACCTATTAGATTTCATGGACTAACTAATAACCTGTTACAAGCTTATGGACTATCTGTCCGGTTTTATAGTTTTCATGGGATCACTAAGAACCTATTGGTGTCTACCAATAACATCATCTAATCATAGTTTTCATGAGGACACTATGAACCTATTTTCTAACTAGCAAACAGTCCATATATAGTAAATATAAAACATACCCTTAAAATAGATCAGGATAAGTATCTCTAATCCTGTTTTTTATATCCCAAGTACAGTCCATCTGGTTGTCGCTCCACTAAACTTTCACCAAGTTGACTGTCTTCTTTCTTGCCTTCTCATCTCTTGCTAGAACCTAAACTAGTTGCCTAACAAAGGTCAGATCTGGTTCAACTATTAAGTCTTCCAATGAAGTCGGAGAATAGTAGTCTCTAGATCATGTACATACTTACAAAGATGATACACATGAAATACGTTATAGTCACCTGCCAAACTGCTCGGCAACTTTACTCTGTATTCTAGGGTTCCGACCCTCTTTATAACTGGAAACTGTCCAACGTATCTCGGTGCCAGTTTCCCTGACTTTCTGAATCGTGCCACACCCTTCATCGGTGATACTTTAATGAAAACCCTATCTCCAATTGAGAACTCCAGAGCCGTATGCCTCTTATCTGTGTAACTCTTTTGTCTAGATTGAGCTTCTTTCTTCCTACCTCGAATCAACTCAATCTTCTATGGTTCCTTTCTTACCAGATCTCGAACTAAGACTAATCTGTCTCTAGCTTCCAACCATCAAATTGGTGACTTGCATGGCCTTCCATACAAAGCTTCGAAAGGTGTCATTCCTATACAAGTCTGATAACTATTACTATAGGAAAACTCAACTAAGTGTAGGTGGTCTTCCCAAGATCCACCAAAATCTAGAACATAATCTCTTAGCAAATCCTCAAGTACTTTGTTGACTTTCTCTGTCCACCTATCTGTCTGAGGGTGATAAGCGGTACTAATCTTGAGCTTGATACCTAACACATGCTATAGACTCTTCCAGAACTCGCTAGTAAACAAAGTATCTCTGTCACTTGCTATACTACTAGGAATCCCATGTAATCTAACGATGTCCTCCATAAACAACTTAGCTAAAACAGGGGCTGTCTTGGTTGACTTAACTAGAATGAAATGGGCATTCTTGGTCAACCTATCCAGCATGACCCAAATACGTTCATTTCCTCGATTCAACCTTGGCAACCCGTCTATAAAATCCATGGATATCGAATCCCATTTCCAAAATGGTATCTCTAAAGGTTGAACCAACCTATCGGCTTTTGATGTTCGGCCTTCACTTATTGACAGTTCACAAAGTGTTTTACCTACAAGCTAACATCCTTCTTCATACCTTCCCAGTAGAAATTCCTCTTCATATCTTGATACATCTTGGTTCCCCTAGGATGAATCATAAATTTGGATTGTTGACATTTCCTAAGAACTTCTCTCCTTAATTCCCCAACATTTGGAATACATAACCGTCCCTTCTTTCTTAAACATCCCCTCTGATCAAGACTAAATTATTTTAGATCATCAATCTCCAATCCAACCTCAAGCCTTTTAATCTTCTCGGCTAATAGTGGATCCGCTTTCTTTTTAGAAGCAATCCTTTCGACTAGTACTGGTCGAACTTTCAAGCAGGATAACATGGCAGTGCTTTGACTAGAACTAGAAGCCGATACAAACTGCACACTACAAGTAGTCAAAGCCTCTAGGTTCTTCCATTCGGTCAGCATAGAAAACATCACATTATGATGTTTCCTGCTAAGAGCATCTGCTCCTTTATTTCTTTTTCCAGGTGTATATTCTATACCAAAATCATAAGCTGCTAAAAACTCTAGCCACATTCACTGTCTCATATTCAACTCCTTCTGAGAGAATAAATAACTTAAGGACTTATGATCGAAGCTGTTAACAATTGGAAGAGACCAGAGATAATGAATGAGATCACAAACACCGCGGTTGCTCCCCAAGGCGAACTGCTTGGTCTAATAAAATTCTTTCCTTCTAAATCCACTACTGCACCCTCTATTCCATCATCTCGGTAGGTGTCATCCTACTAGGTGGTCTACATACAGGTTCTTCTCCTGGCACAAGATCTATTCGAAACTCAATGGCTCGCTTCGGTGGTAGCCCTGTGACCGGCTCGAAAACATCTACAAACTCTCTTGCTACCAAAAAATTGATTCAACTCTTCTTCTACTTCCATAGCACTCAGCAAAGCACAAGCACTTGAGTCTAACTTCTCCACCGAGTATATAATTTGGTTATGACTATTGGGGTGTCTTAGTGATATTTCCCTATCTTGGTAAAATATCCTAGCACCATACCTATCTAACCAATCCATACACAAAATTATCCTGAAGCCTACGAAATCAAAAACATACAAACTATGCGAACTTATGACCCAATAATTCAAGTTTTAACTGATCACATCTCATCCCCAGAGTTGCATACCCTTCTATTAGATTTGCAACCCTTAAGTAAGTAACAAGGTATGAGGGTTCTAAGCATAACTTGTCTACCAAACACTGAGACATTAATGAATGAGATGCACCGGTATCAAATAGTACCCTAACTGTTATACTATGAATCAAAAGCGTGCCTTCCATTATTTTCTTTCCATTCTAAGTAGCAGTTGGTTTAGAAGAAGAAGATTCTAAAGAAAAAACCTTTCCCTTGTCCGCTTTGACTGGTTCTGGACACTGATTCTTATAGTGTCCAATATGGACACAGTTGAAGCATTTCAATCCTTCTTACTTATAAGTTTTTCCATTTTCCAGTTCGACATTTATAAGCATAATGTCCTTTCTTGTTGCACCTGTAGCAAACTACATCAGCCTTCCCTTTTTAGGTAGCTCATCCATTCTTCATCCTTTCTTCTTAAGGAATTTTCTCTTCTTGCCCTGAGAATTCTGAGTTCCAACCTGCTTCTCCTTCCCATACGTAGAAAGCATCTCTTCATTCCTTATTTCCATCTCCACTACAACTGTGCTTGGATCATAGAGGTGTGGCATAGTCGCCATAGCAATCTTGGGTCTTAACCCTCGAATAAACTTCTCGTTCCTTTTAATGACGATGTCAATGGTAGCATATCTATATCTGGATAACTCATCAAACTTCATAGCATACTTAGTCATCGACATCTCACCTTGCACTAAGTTCATGAACTTTCTCAGCAACACTGACTTGGCAACTTTAGACAAGAACCTCTCTTCGAATCTCCTTCGCAATTCTGCCCAAGTCAACTTTTCCTTGGGAACTCCCACAGTAACAATATTCCACCAATAAAGTGCTGCTCTCTGCAACTATCATGAAGCAAGTCTCCTCTTCTGCTCATCATCTAATCCCAAGTCGGTGAAAATTCTTTTACAGTGCAATAACCAGTTTTCTACTTCAACAGCATCCTCTGTTCCCAAAAATGGCTTTCCACTAAGACTAGTGTAATCCTTGGTCAAATTGGCATAGTTATTTCCAACTAGATTCACACTATTAGATCCTCCAACATTCACGACATTTCCCCAAGCTACTTCTGCCGTTGCTCTAGCTTGCATCAGATTGATAAGGAACTGATACATCATCTCCATATCTACTAGCACTGTTCCAGCACCAACGTTGGCATTAGCATTTGGATTAGCATTTGCCTATCGACCCGGATTCCTCCTGGTGTTGGATCTATCATTTCCAATAGTTATGGTGCTTCCTCCACCTAGATTTCCTCTTTCGTTTCCTGCCTCCATATCTTCCTTTCTCGAAAATCTGCATACGAGCCTCAGTGAGATACAGAAGAACGGTATAAGAGAGAGGGGAATACGTACTTATATATATAACAAATGCAAATACGTTACTATAGCGTTAAACCAAACCCCAGTCTTATTTTTTGATTCATAGTATTATGTTTTGATAATCTTTTAGGTTCAAATTTCTTTTAAACCTACATAAACCTATGCTCTGATACTAACTTTTAACATTGCCCATTTAGAGGCCTAAAACTAACCCCTATGAATGCTGCAGTCATACATAGTTATTAATTCTCGATAACCAAGTGTCGTAATATTAGATACATTGATATACCAGAAACATAAGGATATGAAATATTTTAAACTCAATTTTTAAAAAAAATTCTCATTCTGCTTCAAATCATATTTCAAATTCATTACATATCCAAATTCGTAAACCATGTTCAAAGAAATATAATTATTACAAAATACGCCATGAGCGACATATGAAGATGCCCCTTGGTAGATCAGAATCTAAATATAAGCAATTAAACAACATTGCCATTACATCCAATTATACAGCGGAATCAAACAGAAAGAACTCCTAGCCAGCTTGCCTCCTGCACGTCTCCGAAAGCTTATTCGTCTAAAGGAGAACCTGAAAATCTTAAATCTCAAACTACTCAAAATCAATTGAGCACCCAAGAGTTTAAGGGGAAAACATAAACTTTGAGTAAGACAAAATGTCTAGTATGAATAATAACTTACCATTTCAAACCATATAGATATCTAGTGAGACCACACCACTTAGCGGAACGGGTTTTCCCTCGCTAGTATCTCAACCCAATTTATAATAACCATATACTGTGCACTTGCATCCATAATGGTTAAGACATAACATAATAAAGTGTATCATGATGATATGCAAACATGCAATATGCTCTGGATTTCCCATCCTCATTCACCTGACTACCTGTCTCAAGTTATAGTTTCTCGGGTCACTATTAACATATTAGTTTTCATGGGCTAACTAATAGCCTATTCCAAGCTTACAGACTATCCATTCGGTTTTATAGTTTTCATGGGATCATTGAGAACCTATTGGTGTCTACCAATAACATCATCTAATCATGGTATTTATGGGGTCATTATGAACCTATTGATCTCTTTCAATAACTTATTCCAGACATAGTTTTCATGGGATCACTAAAAACCTATTGGCCCTTGCTAATAACAATTTCCATACATAGTTTTCATTGGCTTACTAAGAACCAGTTTAAACCAATAATCCTTTGATCAGTCTTTGACATCCTATATTCTGGTCTGTTTGACCTCCTAGATGCAATTCTACTCACACAGGAGTTTATTCAATGTATATTCACTACTGGATCAATCCAACTGGTTATTCTGTCCTTAGCACCCAAAAATGCAGTCATGGGTTAGTTATGAAGTGAATATGTTTACAGAAGCATACATGATAAATGATCAAAACATAACAATATAAGCATCCATGATTTAATTCCTTGTAATCATATTCTAATGAAATATGGTTAATACCGTTAACCCACTATCTTTATTAAGGAAAACTTCCTTTAAAAACTAAGTTAAATGCCATTCCCAAATTCTTTCATATTGCCATGTATTTACTTTAAAAATGAGATTAGGTTCTCCAATTTGAAAACTAAGGCTTTTGACTATATCCTTTGTATCATTACTTAAAACCTTAGATGTTCTCTTTCAAGACCATCCAATATATCTTTTGAAGGCATTGAAACCTTCCTTTCGAAACACTTAAAGATGCACCTTTCGAATGCTTAAAACATACCTTTAGAAGGCATTTAGTTCAACTAAGAATTTATAGAAGCATAGCTTTGAAACCATATTGAAAGTTTCTCTTTCGAAATCATTGGGTTTAACATTAAATATAACTACTATGTCAAAGAGAACAAAAGCGAGAGTATACCTTTCGAAAGCATTGATTTCAAGCAAAATAGTTGGGGAAAAGGATAGCTTCGAAACCAACCTTTCAAAACCATTATCTCCAAAACCATTGATAAAAGTAGCTAAAAGGACCCTTTCGAAAGCATTGGGAAGGCAAATTCAACATTAATAAAACAAAAGCCTTCCTTTCGAACTCATTGTTATAAGGCTATAAAGAAAATCAGCCTTTAAACAATTCAAAAGGTATGAATGCAGTAGCTTGGTATCGATTGAGTTCAAAATGCAAATACTCTTTCGAAAGCTTCTTTAAAAACAAAGGCAGGTTGGATTGATTTGAAAGCTTATAAAAATGGCTCCAACCCCTTTGAAAGTAAGCCTTCGACATAGTCCCTTCTAATTTTTCGAGTACACTACGTATCAATGGCTTGATACCATGCACATTGGTTTCGAATGGGTGCGAAAGGTCATTGGAGGAAGTATGGTGATATAAGCAAGCAAATGGAAGTGACGAAGTTGTAATTCGAAACAAAACTGATTTTATGCCTTTCAAAGCAATTCATTTTTACCTAACTTGCCTAATTTGTCAAAATATGATCGGCTGCCAATTCTTTATCAAAATCCTTTTCTAAAAGGCTGTCAAATTCATCAATTAACAAATGAAATTACTTTAACAAATAAGCCCTTCCCCTTAACAAAACATTTAAGTCCTCTAACTTAAATAATTTAATAAACATAGTAAAACATTTAGGAAAAATCCCCAAAAATAACAATTATTCACTTTTAATATGTTTTCTAACATATAAATTTCAGACCCGAAAACAATACTTGATTGCTTTAAATAATTTAAACCCAAAATTATCTATTGCTTCTATTCAAAATTCATAATAAATTATCCATATCTTGGAATATTATGAGAATTTAAACCCGTCTCCAAAATAATGTTTTACATAACATATTCAAACATCATGGCTTTCAAATATTAATTTGCATAATTTGAACCTTAAAATAAAATTATATCATCCCACAAAATCCTTGTTTAAATTATAACATGGCATATAATTCAAAGCAATCACCATTCATCCATCCAAACGGTTTTAAACCTTAAACCCGAAACTAAACGTTCGAAAAGACCTATATGAGATGGTTTGGATCATTATTCACCTTGTTTGGATAAGGAATTTGAGATTTGTTCTTCACTTTAATCTTCCTAGCTTGAATCTTAGCATTTAATTGATTTTGAGCTCCTCTTGTCCTAGGTTTATGGCCGGCCTTGTTTCTTCTTTGTTTATGTTTTTGATTTATGAAAACATGAATGATAATGAGTTAAAGGGTTTAGTGGTTATGGGGTTCAGTTATTCCCATATTGCCCTTGCCTTATTCTCTTAGGTATTTAACTTATAAACCATTTTTATAAATCCATTTAGTTAAGGCATGACCCTAATTAGATCTCAAATCTCAATTATCTTATCACTCTAATCTCTATATTATTCTATTTAATTTATCTAATTAAATCTTCTAAATAATTATATTTAAAATTAGGGGTGTTACACCAAAAGATGATATTTCTTTTATTCATACGAAAGAATATGGATTCTATTTAATCAAGTTGGTCGACAGGGAAGACTGTGAGAAAATATTAGCAGGGGCCCTTATTTCTATGACAGGAAACTGGTGATGATGAAGAGATGGTATTCGAAAATTAGTCCTTCGAAATATATGATGTAGACTATCCTCATTTGGGTCTGTTTTCCAGGTCTTAGATTGGAGTTCTTGTCAGAGGAAGGAATTAGCAGAATCGCTTTAGTTTTCAGTACACCTTGGAAAATGGATGTAATGATCTTACTTTTTGACCCTCGAATGTCGACACTAATACATCTACAATATTCATGTGTCGAGCATCCAAGTGCTAGAAAGATAGAAAGTTAGGTAAAATAAAATAAAAGGTTAATAAACAAGAAAAGAAGAACACAACATCAAAAAATTACAACGGAGTAGTAATATATAATACCAAAGGAACGGTACAAAGGGTTACTTTGAATACAAGAAATATCAAAGTTACTAAAACCTGGGTGCTATCATCATCCTGGACAATTATAACTGCATGTCCTCACAATGCTGATATATATAATACAAAAATGTATCGATCGGAAATAAGAATACTATGGAAGGTTATCGTCTAGCTCTTCTCCAAAAGTTCCAAAGCGTTCATAGCTAAATCTAAAAACATACACAGGGCTAACTGATGCATTATAAGAAAATAACACCTGAATCAGTCTGGTAAACCAAAGTAAGAAACTCAAGAAATATGTAATAAGAAATAGTCACCACTGAGACCGTACGGATTCGCATAATGCTTTTCCCTCAAAGAAACCAACTATTCATTAATTTTAACATATAGTGATATAATAGATAATGTCTAGAGTGTGGTACATAAATCATATCAAATAGCTACTGTGTGTAATAGGTATACAATCAATACGGCTAAGGCACGTTCGCATAATTGTTTTTCCATGAAGATCTCCTCGAATCCAACCGAATCTGAACTCCTGCACAAGGATTAGAGATATCCTTCTAAGCAACTTACATCTCTAGGTAATGTACTATAGGAAATGCATAATTGGCCCATGCCCAGACAATCATAGTTCTGAAAGCATCGCTCCAGCACGCATGTCCATAAGTAATACTAGATGGAGTTGCCTGCACCCTTGGATTGGTAAAATTCTAAGTTCCCTTAAGCTATGCATCATATCTCTGGTTTTAATCATTTTCGTTATCGAGGAACGTTCGATATCTCTCACTCGAGTCTGCATGACTCGAATAAAACACAAATCCCCAAATGGATTACCATATCTTGAACATATCATGAATCACTACATGGATTCGAGCATCCTAAACAGATCTCGAACCTCCACATAGGTCCTCCGACGAATGCTAACGCTGTATTTTCTCTTGGTATATTCCTCAGGATAGGCAGTCCTACATGATAGCATCGTTTGAAATGTTAATGTTGACATCTCCCTTGGACTTTAACCTTAGGATCGATAGTTCAAATCTATAAATTTCACTTCACAACCGCTTTCAAAACACAAAACTCGTATACTAGTTTTGAAGTTGTATTCGATAAGTAAAACACTTACTCATCCAGGTCTCTTCAAAACTAATTCGATGAAATTCCAGCTAACTCAATTCTAGTTCTTTCAAAAGTAACCGAAAGCTAGAGATGTTTTGTACCAATGCTCCTTCCTAGAGGTTCTCAATGATATGAAATCATGAAGCCTTTCGATAACTTCTTAAGTCATATTTGGTCAAGTTCGATAATTGACTAACCGATTACCTAGTCAAAATAATTGCTTATACAATCCATATTCGTACGCTTAACTCGTTTCCGACATTCCAACTTAGCTATTCCTCATCCAACAGTGAAGCCAGGTATGTTAGATCACTGATTGCATCAAAGTTTTTCCTAAACACTTGATTCTAAAATCTCACAAATAGATAAATTTACCTCGTCGGCTTTTACAGTTAAGTATAGTATTAATGATTTCCATAAACAAGAAAAAATCAACACGATTAACACGTTTCCGACATTTTCCAACTTGAAATTCCATAGCCAAGAGGAAAACAAGTAGGTTAGAGCTCTACTTCTCTATCCCTACTCAACATCAATCTTAAATCTCTTAAATAGATAAGCCTTACTTTATCGACTATCAGTGTTAAGCATAGATAATTACTTTTCAAACAAGTAATTAAACAATTAACCATTTAGCCACTTAGCAATTCTAACTCCTTTTCGAAAACATTTATATATAATTTTAAAATACTTGAAAATACTTATAACAGGTTTTATAACATTTATCCAAAATATTACTTGAAAACAACAACTTTACAATTTTCCTCAAAACTTGAAAAGAACATGTTTTCTATATATTTTAACAAAATATCCCTTCTTTAAAAATTCACAACTTATTCTTACAAATTCATAAATATCTCAAACCACTTTTGAAATACTCTGATATGCATTAGTAGACACTTGTAAAAAGAATGAAAAAAACTTAAATTTAAATATCTTGTCAAACCTTTTAAAGTCCAAAATCAAGGCTAAATGGGCAGTTTTGCACAAGTGAAATTTTGGCCACTTTTCGAGATGTTACTTAACTTTTTACTATCCAAGCTTTTAATAGAAACAAATAAACATATAAAAAAATTACAAATATGGCAAGAAACCCCTAAGGATCTCTCTATAATGCTCTATAGCAATTGCTAAATACAAGGCAATTCCAAACTGCATCTATAGCCACTATCGCTATAAGTGCACTTTCAAATCCAATTCTGATCTGAACCAAAGTCCATCTATAACCTATGTGATTTGTTCAAGGTCTTGTCATATGTCATACAAGTCCATTCTATGTTCGTTCAAGTCCATATACATGGATCACATATGTCATTTACTTTTAAAGTAATAATACAAACCAATGTTTTAACATATGTCAACAATAATTCAAACAGCATAAACACAATCAAACACAACATATATATGTTATATTTTTCATTCAAAGTAAGGTGTTAACTCACCTTTAACCTCTCAAACAACCAAGATCCAAGTACCTAAGCCTAGACTCAACCTTGCAACAACCTTTGCTTCATCCTTTCCTTGCTTTCCACCTTGCTTTTGCCATCCTCCGCTTGCTATTGCTCACATCCTTTCCATATGGGGTGAGATGTGTTTTTTTCTTGCAACTTATAACTTGATAGAAGGTGTTATAATATCTCCCCAAGGCTTCACTTAAAATTTGAGTTGATTTTGAATTGATTTACAATAATTTTCTTTATAACACAAGAGAGGAGGAGGAAGAAGTAGCCATTTATTTTCTCACTTAAGCTTTATGAATTTGTAATTCTAACTATATAGTATGCATATCCTTATATAGGCACAAGAAAGGTGCTCTTTAAGCTTGCAATCACCCCCACCCTCCAACCATGCCATGGAAGCTTCACCTTCCATCAATTCTTCTTTAAGTTGCTTCTTTATGCTAATTACCATTATATCCCTCCCATGATAACATCCTTTAGAAAATTCTATAACCTTCCAAGATTTATAAATAGTAGAGTGTGTTAATTGGTTGCTAATTTGTTCATTTGACCATTAGGTAAGTGCAAAAGAGTTCAAACAACTTATATCGATCGAAAAGTTTTTTACCGATAAACCGATTTTCGATCATTTTATCGATTTTCTTCAGAGAATATATTTTTGTAAATAAATTTCAAAAGCAGGTTTCCTATCATCATTCATTAATTAAATAATATTAAATAAGGTTATAAAATCATATTTATAACACTTAATTATATTTCAAAACATTTCAAAATTCGAAGACGAAATGTTCGATTTTCAGGGTCGCTACATTCTACTCCACTTAGAACATTTTGTCCTTGGAATTCAGATAAGAACGATAATCAAAGGAGATAGATGAAACAATAAATATATAGAGTTATGATGAAACTATATACAAGCTAAACTACAAACTGAAATGCATACCAAGCGACTCCACCTCAAGCAGAGAGTACGCTACAAAAGATATACAATACTAAGATAAAAAGGAAACCTTAGTCTATAAGTAACTCTGGATTGAACTCCTTCAAACCACACTTCATCTTCTTGGTACCACCCAGAGCATCCTCGCTTCATGGTACTTCTAACCTTAACAAAAGAACAAGCACACAAACACTCAAATAGTACTCATAATTACTAGCAACCAGTGCTCATGGTTCGCTAAGGTTCAAACTCTCCTATCGTCCAAGGATGATAAACATACCTTACACTCAACAGCCTTAGGTTCTTACTTAGATAAGTATTCATGCTACCCCATGACAAATAGAAAATTCATTCCTCAAACTCTTCATAAGTTAACATACATCATAAAAATGTAATAAAACCCGTATAATGCACATGAACCATCCGTATGCAATGTCTGATCTGATCACTTACTCGATTATATAAATTTCACTTCCAAACTAGTATGGATCACTTGACCTATCTAGTATGGACTGCAATTTGGTTCCTTGATTAGAAACCCCTGTTCTCCTTTCATAGCCATATACTATCATAGAAAACGTCGAGATTGTATCAAGAACCCATATCAAGTGTTTGTCATCAAGAATCGAGTGAAAAATCCTTGTTTGGTCCAGTTTAAACCACCTCGAAAACATGTACTCGCATACTGGATTAAGAACAGTCATGCGAATAAAACGATCTACATATAACTTACTATTTATCAAATTGATTTCTTAATCATACCAACATCTTTATATCACATTTATTTTATACAAACAGTATGTCATTCAATACTAAATTATTTATGCATCATTTCATAAATCATACCTTTAAGTTTATAATCGTATTATAGCGCAAGTTCATACTCGTATAATACTCTATTACGTCCTAAGAGCATATACAAAACATAACTTTTTTTACTTAACAAGTATGCTTAACAAATTTAAACTTGTTTTAATTCGCTACCTTCTTAATTCAGGTGTTATATAAACTCAACTTTATATTTTCAAAACAATTAGTTTCAAGTTCTATAAATCCGGAAGTTCTGACTATCCATAATCACCAAAAATCCTGTTTCATTTTAACAAATGAAAATTACAAACAATATATCATATCATGATGCATATATCATAGTTTCCTAATACGTTGGCTACATGTGTCCATGAAATAACATAACAAGAGAACTTTAGAACTAAACGTCGATTTTTATTTCAAATCATTTTGAAATAATAGATAAATATAACCTTTGTATATCAAATTTACTTTCGGGATTTAAATCAAAATTCATTTTACCAAAGCAACTTTGTGGCCACACTTAGAAACTTGAAAATGGACGCCGATGATACTGCGCTCATCGCTAAAATTATTTTCAAGCTGTAGAAGTGAGTTCAATACATCCAAACTGTACTTTTGGCATTTAACCAAAATCATTCTAAAGTGGTGTCAAATACTTTGTATAGTAATACTAAGTATCATGATCTTAACTTTCTAAACTAACTTCCTCAAATATTTACTTTTAAATAATACTATTATTATTTTTGCCAAAATCCTGAAAAAAAATTCAAAGGCACCGGGATTTAAGTTCTTAAATTCTTTGTTTAAATCTTTTCATTTATAAACCACATTATAAACCATACTTATTTAAAATCACCTTCTTACATAAATCCTTTCACAAATATTTATTTCCAAAGTATTTTATCTTTCCTTTGGATTATAGGAAACATCTTTTAATAATTTTAAACTCTAACCCAATATTATCACCGAACGCCTTATATTCAAACTAAAAAACTTAATTCATAGGGTGTTCATTCAACGTACCCATAATTACTATCTACACAACCCCTGATGTAGAAAGGTAAAACTGCTCATAAACTAGTTGAGCACAAATTAACAACAAACAATATTCAATGTTCCTAACATGTCAGCATGACTAAACAATCAAGGTTACATGATATTAAACTACGAGAAGTACTAATATCAAACCAAACACGAATAAGTAAACCATAACCTATAGTATACCCTTAATAATTTGCTTCCCCTTCTCAGTTGCAGAAATAGCAAAAACCCTAGGCTGATACCCATCCTTGAGCCTAGGACAATCTCTAACAAAATAGTGAGGCCGATGGCAACCATAACAGCCTTTCGGTGCAAACTGTGCCTCAAGCTTCGGAAACTTCTCAATCGGTGCTTTCATTATTTGTGTTATGGCCACATGCCCTTCTTTCCCTGATTTACAACTCGAAGCAAAGTGTTCCTTCTGCCTATGCTTATGGAAAACCACACTAGAAATATCTCTTTGCGACTGAAACTTCAGCTTATTGTTCCCAACTGGTGTAGAAATAGATGGCTTCGATGTTAAGCTCTCAAACCTCAAAGGCCTGTTCACCAAAACCACAAAAGACCCCATGACGTGATTATTCATATCCCTTTGGAACTCAAGATGCATACCCATAATGAATATCTCATTCTTCTTCAACAGTGTATCAGTTGATCCTAACCCGAACCAAGATAAGCAATGAACCGATTCTCATACTCCGCCATGGTCATGGCCCCTTGCTTCAGATCCAAGAAGCTCCTAAATAACAAAGTTTTTTCGACTTTAGGAACAAACTTCATCTCAAACTCATCTTTAAATTTGGCCTAAGAGAATTCGTTTTCTTGGACATCTACTGTGATAAAACTCCACCAATCCATGGATGCATCAGTCAGATGTCGCGACGTCAATCTATGCTTCATTGCATCATCTAGCTCTATATCTCCAAATATTTGGTCGCATAATTTAATCCAAGTCTGGACTTCTATGATCGTCTCCAGACCACCAAACCTCTTACCTCCAAACCTCTCATAATCGTGGTAAAGCAAAGCAAAAATCATCTGAGGCCTAACTTGCGCAACCTCCTCTACGACATTCAATCATGGTTCCTTAACTTGAGAAACATTCCTTGGTGCTCCATTCCCACTATTTGTGATGGTACTACCTCAACCATCTCCACCTCCTCGAGCATTGATGGCTCTAGTACTCATAGTTCTTACTACCTAATCAAAGCAAAACTTCTTTTAGGACACAAAAGGATAGAGTTATTTCAAAGATAGGATTCTAAAAAAAGAGATATTCTTAAAGAATAATTTTAAATCTAGTTTTGAAAATACAAATACGCTCTCATATATATAATACACTCGACTCATTCTAGGGTGTCGCTTACCCTATCTCTAATAAGCCATACCCAACCAAAGTCAAAGTGTTTGCTCAACCTTAAGCTCTGATACCAAATGTAATGACCCGACTTTTCTACCCTCGAATGTCGACACTAATACATCCACGGTATTCATGTGTCGATCACCCAAGTGCCGGAAAGATAGAAATTTAGGATAAAAGAAAAGAAAATGTGAATAGAACAAGAAAAGAAGAACATAAAGCTAGAATCTCACAATGGAACGGTAATATATAATATCAAAGGAACTGTACAAAGGGTTACCCTGAATACAGAAATATCAAAGTTAATAAAACCTAAGTGTTATCATAAGCCTGGACAGTATAACTGCCTATCCTCACAATGTTGATATATACAATACAGAAAGGCAGTGGAAATAAGAATACTACGGATGGTAGTCATCCAGCTCTTCTCCACAAGCTCCAAAGCATCCGTAGCTAAATCTAGAAACATACATCGGCTGACCCGAGCATTATAAGAAACTGACACTCGGATCAGTTTGGCAAACCGGCATAAGATACTCAAGAAATAGTATCCATTGAGACCGTACGGATTCCCATAATTGTTTTCCCTTCAAAGAAACTAACCATTCATTAAGTTTAACATATAGTGATTTGATAGATAATTCTTAGAGTGTAGCACATAAGTCATACCAAATAGATTTTATGTGAACGCCGCAACAATAATAGGTATATAATCAATACCGCTACGGCGTGTTCTCATAGTGGATTTTCCATGGAGATATCTCTTCGGATCTAGCCGAATCCAAACTCCTACACAAGGATCGGAGATATCCTTCCGAGCAACGTACATATCTAGGGAATGTACTATATGAAATGCATAACTATCCCACGCCCAGACAATTGTGATTCTGAATGCATCGCTCTCACATGCATGTCCGTAAGTAATACTAGATGGAGTCGCCTACACTCTTAGGATTGCTAAAATGCTACGTTCCCTTTAGTTATGCATCCTATCTCCGGTTTTAGTCATTTTCGTTGTTGAGGCTACGTTCAGCATCTCTCACTCGAGTTTTCATCACTCGAACAGAACATGGATCCCCAAATAGATTCCTACATCTCGAATAGATTATGAATCACTACATCGATTCAAGCATCTCGAACCTCCACATAGGTTCTCCGCGTAAGTCCTCTGCTGAATTCTAATGTTTTCCTCTCTTGGAAGACTCCTTAAGATAAACAGTCGCACACGATAACATCGCTTGAAATGTTAACCCTAACCTTTCCCTTAGACTTTAACGTTAGGATTGATAGTTCAGCTCTATAACATTTCACTTCACAATTACTTTCAAAATACAGCTTGTGTGCTAGTTTTGAAGTGGTATTCAATAAGTAAAACACTTACCGATTCCGGTCTCTTCAAAACTAATTTGATGAATTTTCGGCTAACTCAATTCCGGTTCTTTCAGAAGAAAGTGAAAGCTAGAGACATTTCGTACCAATGCTCCACCTTGGGGTTCTCATTGATATGAAATCACAAAGCCTTTCAATAACTTCTTAAGTCATATTTGGTCAAGTTCGATAAGCGACTAATCAATTATATAGTCAAAACAATTGCTTATATAAATTAATGATCGTACGCTTAACTCGTTTTCGCTATTCCAACTTAACTATTCTTCTTTAAAAATGAAGCTGGGTAAGTTAGAGCACTGGCTACATCATAGCCTTGCCTAAACACTTCATTCTTGAATCTCACAAATAGATAAGTCTACCTCGTCGGCTTGTAGTGTTAAGTGTAGTATTAATGATTTCCATAAGCAAGAAGAAATCAACACGATTAACACGTTTTCAACATTTTCCGACTTATTACTCCTCGACCAAGAGGAAAACTGGTAGGTTAGAGCTCTATTGCTCCGTCCCTACTCGACATCAATCTTAACTCTCACAAATAGATCAAGCTTACTTTGTCGGCTTTTAGTATTAAGCATAGTTAATTACTTTTCAAGCAAGTAATTAAACAATTAACCATTTAGCCAATTAGCAATTCTAACCCTTTTTTGAAAATATTTGTATATACTTTTAAAATACTCAAAATACCTATAGTGTGTTTTAAAATATTTATCCAAAATATTACATGAAAATAATAACTTTACAATTTTCCTCAAAACTTTAAAAAAACATGTTTTCTATATATTTTAACAAAATATCCTTCTTTAAAAATTCACAACTAATTCTTAAAAATTCATAAATATCTCAAACTAATTTTTAAATACTCTATTACGAGTTCATAGACACTTGTAAAAAGAATGAAATAAAATATTTAAATTTAAGTATTTTTTCAAACCTTTTAAAGTCCAAAATCAAGGCTAAATGGCGCAGTTCTGCACAAACATACATATAAAACATTATAAATATGGCAAGAAACCCCTAAGGATCTCTCTTCAAAGTTCTATAGCAATCGCTAAATACAAGGCAATTCCAAACTACATCTATAACGACTATCGCTATAAATGCACTTTGAAATCCGAGTCTGATCTAAATCAAAGTCAATTTATAACCTCTGTGATTTGTTCAAGTTACTTACATATGTCATACAAGTCCATTCCAAGTTCATTCAAGTCCATATACATGGATCACATATGTCATTTACTTCTAAAGTAAGAATCCAAACCAATGTATTAACATATGTTAACAACAATTCAAACAACATAAACACAATCGAACATAACATATATGCTATATTTTCCATTCAAAGTGAGTTGTTAATTCACCTTTAACCTCTCAAACAACCAAGATCCAAGCACCCAAGCCTAGACTCAACCTTGCAACCACCTACGCTTCCTCCTTTCCATGCTTCCACCTTGCTTTTTCCTTCCTTCCCTTACTATTGCTCATGGCCTTCTTATATGGGGTGAGATTTGCTTTATTTCTTCAACTTCTAACTTTATGGAAGGTATTATAATATCCCTCCAAGGCTTCATTTCAAATTTGAGTTGATTTGGATTTGATTTGCAATAATTTTCTTTAGAACATAAGAGAGACACAAGAAGAAGAAGAAGCCATTGATTCTAACTCTATGGTACGCCTCTCCTTATATAGGCGCAAGAATGGTGCTCTTTAAGCTTGCAGTCAACCCCTCCACCATGGCATGGAAGCTTCATCCCCCATCACTTCTTCTTTAAGTCACTTCTCCTTTATGCTAATTACTAATATAATCCTCTCATGATAATATCTCTTATCCTTTTGAACATTCTAGAGCCTTCCAAATCTTTATGAAGAGGATAGTGGTGTTAATTAGCTTCTAATGTGTTCATTTGATCATTGGATAATTGCACAAGAGTTCGAACAACTTATATCGATCAAAAAGTCGTTTATCAATAAACCGATTTTCGGTTTCATTATCGATTTTTCTTCAAAGAATATATATTAGTAAACAAATTGTAAAAATAAGTTTCTTATCATTATTCATTAATTAAATAATGTTAAACAAGGTTATAGAATAATATTTATAACATTTAACTATATTTCAAAACATTTTGATATTCGAAGACGAAGTGTTGTGTTCGAATTTCGAGGTCCCTACAATGGATCATTATACCAAAAGTATGATTAAAATCTCGTACGCTAGAGTTTTAATAGAAATTAACAATTATTTCAATTTTCCAAATAAAGTGCATATTGTAAATGAAAACAATGAATTGTTTACTCAAACTATTGATTATGAATGGAAACCCAATGTCTATCCAAAATATAGTTGCCTCGGACACACGTTGAAGCTTTGTTCTTTTGATAAAAATTTGGGTACCCAAAAAGACTACTTCTCGAACCTCTCATCATAGTTGTAGTTCGTGTTCGGCAACAACCCTTAAATCATATGCAGCCAAATATTTTCTCACAAGAAAATGTGACTAGTAAACAAAGTGCAAATGTTCGGCATCATTCCTCTAATCCTAACCATCCGCATTTAGTTACTCAAGCTAATTTGTCAGTTGAGACATCACAACAAAACACTGTCACAAATTTGCAAAGTAATGGAGATAACATAAATAACAGTGTAATTAATATTTACTAGTGCGAACCCGTGCTTCGCACACGGATGTTGAAAAAATATTGTTGTTGTATATGTCATATCCAAATGTATAAGAAATTTAATACGGTGGTAATGAAAAAACATTGTTGAACGATAGTATTACATCATGAATAACAATTTGGTAGGATAAAGAGTACATAGATATATTTGGTTATGATAATCACAATTAAAATCGAACAAAACAATTACAGTGAATATGTTAAAGTTCACAGACTATTTAGAGGATAATGTGTTAAAAATTTATCCGCTAATGCATAGATATATTCACTGTGGCATATAACGCCAATGTTGTTGCTTTTGCAATTACACAGCTGCTTCAATGTGCATAGATATAGTTGAAGTATTCACTGTGAACTGCAGATACAAAGACACAGTGCAGTTCGATTCAATTAAATAAGAGTAACAAAAGTTTTTTGCAATGGGGAGAAATATAGTAATAGGATGAAATTTGTAAACAGTCAGGAAAAGTATTTGTCAACAGCTGAAAAAAGGGAGCAAAAGAAAAAAGAAAAAAGCAACAGATGTAGTACAGGGGAAAAGTAGTAAAACAGAAGATTCAATTGAAATAGAAATGATGATGCAATAAGAAAATAACATGGGTTCCAATATAAATTACTATTGTTCACCGAATCTGATCTATGTCGATGCAGGGTACAAAACACGGCATACAGCTGGTCGTAGTAACCAATATTTGAAAATATCCAAAACATACAGAAGAGAACAATTGTGAGAAGTCCATTCATTTTTTAGCCTCAGAAATAACTGCTAGCAACGTGTGTATGATATTAGCTTGAGCGCAAATAGATGATGTTTTCTTGGCCTTAATAGATGCATTACATCAGTCTATTATTTTAACCATTGAAGGTATTTGTACCTATAGCCAAAAAAGGCAAAAGTGTCATTGATGCAGTATTATTACTAAATTCTCTCACTGCTCGTCTGACCTATTAACTATATCTAATAATCAAACTATGACTACATAATCATCTATACAAAGATACATTCATCAATGGTTTTCTAGAAGTTTTCCGACGGTGGTGGTGCAAGTGATTTTAGAATTTACTGCAAAAAATAAAAAATAAACCCTTTTAGGTGGTTATCAACATTATTCTCACTACAACACATGTTTTGACCCAACACTTAAACTGTGCATGTAATACCCCAAGATTTTGAGGAAAATCCTTTTAAATAAATGATTAAAATTCTGGGGGGAAAATCAGAATTATTATATAGGTGGGATTTTCAGTGGTGCAAGGTTGTGTGCATGTGTGCACGTGCACACTAGTTATGGCACTAAGAGAAAATCCAGAATTCCTGAATAATAAAACAAAGAAGGAAAACATTTAGATAAAATGTTTTAAATAAAGGAAATATAGGCCTAGACATGAATATTAAAATTCCTGAGGATATGTATATATATATATATATATATATATGCATATGTATGACTTGTCTGGAAATTAAGACAGAAGAGAACATTGATTTATAATGAATAAGTGAAATTTTATTTGAATAATAGGAGTGTAGAAATGCATATAAGAATGCACATGTTTTCTGCAAATAAAAGAAGGTTAAAGTTAAACTAACACCCATAGTTGTATAAATGTATATATACAGATATTATTTGAGCAGAAAATTAATAAAGGAAAAATAAGTAAAAGAAGCACTAAAATAGTAAGAACCAAAGTGCAAGAAAGCAAATGTATAAAGGCAGAAAATAGAAAGTCACACCATTATCATGTTTGAGGTAAGTATAATAAAAATACTTAAAGTAATCACTTTCTGAAAAGAAAAGAAAATGGGCACAACTTAGCCTTGTTTTAAAATATTGGCCGGGACATTAAGGGTTAGGAGGGAGAGAATATGCAATGCCAAATGCATGATTCTGGTTTGGGCTAAAATAGGGATTTTGCATCACCCAAAACCCTAGGTAGAACCCTTATATAAATCAAGAGCCTAACCAGAAAACTACTCTCTCACTGAATTAATTAACCTAAGGAAGAAGAGGAAGAAAAGGCTAAAGATTTGAGGGGTTTTCTGGATTAAGCTTGTGTAAGCATTTAGGTGAGTATCCTCACTCATATACATGGCATTAAGACCTGAGATTAGGCAGCTAAGCTTTTATATGCTATATTTTGCATGTTTTGATTTACAAACCATGTTGACTACTGATGGTTTCATGAATGCTTGATGAGATATGATCTGCTATAATGGATGTATAACTTTGTTGTTCTATTTTCATCCCTGTATGTTATACCAAAACCTTAAAGAACATGTAAGAGAGTATTTGTAACTAGTCTGAATCATGGCTTAAGACAAAGAATGAAGAAAAAAAAAACTATGAGCTGCATATACAATGGTATAGTGCTGAGGCTTGAAATAATTGGTTAAGGGTGCAATGGAGTCTTTCTCTATAAGTGCTGAGCCCTAAACCAAACAGAAATTTACAAGCCTAAAAATTATGTTTAAACAAGGTTAAAAAATCTGGCTAAACATAGTTGCTTGCAAAATCAAAATAAACCCAATAGAGCCATGCATTTATTCTCAGTTGCAAACATTCTGGTATATGTTTGAATAGGGTGTTTATATGCTAAATAATGTGAGATGGAATGACTGGGTGTTATACCTCTAGAAAGTAACCTTTAACTTGCTTGCAATATTATGTCTGCAAGGTAACTAGTATGTTTCATGTATATAAGTGGTCTGTACACCTAGCTATCATTGATAAAATGAACATGAATACACTTAGTAATATAACTAAGGATTTTGTGCCAAGAAGGCTGCTGGAATGCTTGTCCTATTTGAAGTAGACAAGTTGACACATGGCTTGTTTAAGTCCTGAGATCTTTGTGCCATGATGTTAATTAGTTCATGGCAATGTGTCCCTTTGATTCCTTATAGCAGATGAGGCCATGAATTTATAAGAAGAAAAGGCAACCTTAAATGATGATATAGGAAACTTGGGTCTTTCCGGGATTAGGGTTGGTATGAGGAACCTTAGTAGTTCCAGATAAAAATTGTTTTAATGCATATGTTTGCTCTTGTGTATGTATAAGGGAATACCTGATCAATTTATACATTAATCATTCATGATAATACCTGTCAAGTTATGCAAGGTACATTTATGCTGTATCCTTAGCTTAATATCATGGATATGTTAGAAATGCTTACACCAGATTATAGATCTGACCCTTATTGCTCATGGCACATGGGGGTGTCTCATTCATAATGGGGCAGCCACTAATGCTTTTGCAGGTTGTGATGGAGCTAAGTAAGCAAGATTAAAAAGATATGGAATAGAGAATGCTAAGATAATTAGAAATAAGAGCTAGAATGTGTTAATTCATGCATGTATTTCCTGATTAATATGGCTATCTAAATGTATTAAGTAGGAAGAACTTGTAAGAAATACGTGTTATGTTGTTTCTGGTTATTTCTGGTTTGGTATGTATTAAGGATATTGATGTTAAACTGATTTGAAAATCTATTTGCTAAAGTTGTTTTTGATTTAGAGGAAAAACCTGGATTTTATAAGCATAATCATTTTATGATGATTATAGTTCATCCTAAGTCCTTTCAAAAGATAGATATATAGGAAATTATATTGGGAAAATCCAGAAAGAATTATAACTGTTATATTTTCAAGTCATGATATTGATATATGTCCAAATGCAAGTAAAAGTGTATATACCCTGAATATGCATTTTTAAAAGAGAATTATGGTTAGGAAGGATGATATAAATCTGATCACAAGGTGTCTGATTCATACATATATAAACATGCTTTTGAAAAGAAGGAGTATCAATGTTTTGGGTAGATTCTGGTTTGTAAAATGCAAATAAAAGAATGGTCAGATTAACCACATGGTTAGACCATAGGTCAGGCCAAATGTTCACTTCAAATCAATGAAGCAAGGAACCATTTGAACCCAGTTTTCTGGAAAATGAGCAAAGACATTGACATGTACATGTATATCTGTGTACATGTTGATATTTGGGCAAAAATATAAATATAAATTCCTAGAACAGTTGTAGGAATGGGTTTCAAAAATAATAAAGCAAGAAATATTGTTTTGTATGTTAGATTATAGGCAAAAATTAAGTATATATGTGTAGATATAGGTAGATATCAGATTTTAAACCATACAGGAGAAAAATAAAAAGAAAAACAAAAATTGGGTTTGAACCGACCAGCATAGCACTCGAACTCGTGACCTCTCATGTGTAAGTTAGGCGCGTTTCCATTACGCCTAGATGTTGCTTGTGTTCACTTATGATCCACTTTCTTTTAACCTGAGTTTGATACTATACAGACTTTAACACAATCATCCATATTAAAAGCTTTCTTCCACCTGATTATTACTTGATCATTTCTTAATTAGAATAACAGACTAAAGTACATGCTTCCAGTGGATTCTATGGTCAAAAATCAGGATACAATAATTAATCTTTTATCAGGGAATTATCACATTTTAATAGATTTAAAAGGATTTCTACTTACATATTATCATGCTCTGATTCTAGTAGAATATAACATAGATATCTTCATATATGTATGTTAGGAATGATTTAGATTTAAAACAATATTTTTATATTGTGAAAGATCCTGGATAATATGAGAATAGGGAAGGATGACCCTAGGTAGTCTTAGCTAAGTATGAAAAAAAAAAAAATTTGGTTAAGAATTAGGGTCATTGCATTTGGTATCAGAGCTATGTTTTAATTAACATAGCAAAATATTTGTATGCTTATGTTTATACTAGGTTTGTTTGTGATATATTTGACTATTTATAAGTATTCCTTGAATGTATGTGTGTGCATGTGACATACACAATGATTAAATAGGAAAGATACAACCAATTTAAAATTAAAGCGAAGTATTATAAACTAATATAATGAAATACATATACTTTTAGAAATATGGTAGGAAGAGGGTCTCATCATCAAGGAGGATCTAGCACACCACAAATGCTTGACATGCAGGAATTTGTGAGAGTTTTGAGAGATGGAATTGGGCACAGACCTGAGAACCCATATGAGGAGCTCTCCAAGTTAGTGAAGACTTATACCAATTTGGGAGGCAAGAGCTTTGAAGGAACTGAAAGTGTAATGGAGATTCAAGCATGGCTGAGGACATTAGAGAGGATCTTCACTGATATGCAACTAGATGACCAAAGGAAGAGGCAAGTGGCCTCAAGGCAATTAAAAGGTGCAGCTTTGAGTTGGTGGGAGGTGATCATAGCTGGCCGGAATGAAAATGATATTAATTGGAATCAATTTAAGGAGATGTTAGAGGCAAGGTTTGTTCCAGCCTCAGCAAAAACCACTTTACTTGAGGAGTTCATCAAACTTAGACAGGGGACTATGAATGTCACAGAATACACCCATAAGTTTGAGGGATTGTCAACCTATGGGGCAATGTTAGTGGCTGATGAAGCATCCAAAAATGATAGATACATCAAGGGATTGAACCCAGGGCTTAGCAGGGCTATATTACCTTATGCTGACAGAACTTTTGATCAAGTGATAGATTTGGCTCTGAAGATTGAGCAGCATGACAAGGAAAGAGATAAGTTTAGGAGCTTCAAAAACAATAGCAACAAGAAGAACAAAGGGAAGTACCATCCTTATGATAAGAAGAAAGGAGAGGCAGATGGTAAGAAGGCAGTAGATGCAAAACCCAATGAAGCCAAAAGAAAAATAGTTTGCAACCATTGTGGGAAAGAAGGCCATATTAAGCCAAGATGCCCAGAGCTTAAAGGGGGAGCTTTCAAATGCTTTCTATGTGGGAAGGAAGGGCATATGAAAAGAAATTGCCCAGAATACAAGCAACAAGGGAAAGTGGCAAACCTGGAAGGTAGGGGCAAGGCCATAATTGAGGCTAATGCTGAAAACCATGGTCAAGTGGAAGGTACACTATTTATTTGTACCATACCTTTAGCTGTAATATATGATACCGGGGCAACCCACTCACTCATTTCCCATGAAATAGTTAAAAGGTTGAAAATGAACTGCAATTTGGCTGAAATACCTCTGTTAATACAAAGCCCTTTAGGAAGTTCTAGTGTATTAGATATGATTTGTGTGGATGTGAATTTGAACATAGGGGGAAACACATTTGTTTCCAATTTATATGTTCTAAATTTCCCAAATATAGGAGTTATATTAGGGGCAGGTTCGCTAAGACAATTCAAAGCCATAATTGACCTAGATGCATCCACCATTTCACTACAAAATTCTAAAGGCCAAAGGGTTACAATTCTGTGTGAACCTATCAAAGAAAACAGGCTAAATCATTTAATTGAATTAGAAAATAATCCCAAGGAAATAGCTATTAATGAAATCCCCATAGCTAAAGAATACTTGGATGTATTTGGGGAAGTAAAAGGTGTCTCACACCATAGACCTGTTGAATTCCAGATTAACCTTATGCCTGGGGCTAGCCCAATTATCAAAAAGCCTACAAGGATGGGGCCAAGTGAATTAAAGGAGCTAAAGAACCAGCTGGAAGAATTAGAAGCCAAGGGGTTTATAAGGCCAAGTAATTCATGCTGGGGTGTTCCTGTAGTATTTGTTAAAAAGCATGATGGTACCTTAAGAATGTGTATAGATTATAGAGAATTAAACAAAGTAACCATCAAAAACAAATACCCATTACCCAGGATAGATGATCTCTTTGATCAACTCAGTGGAGCTAAAGTGTTTTCTAGGCTAGACTTGGCATCTGGGTTTCATCAGATGAAGGTTGAGGATTCAAGTGTTAAATATACAGCATTTAACACAAGATATGGTTTGTATGAGTTTCTGGTTATGCCATTTGGGCTAACAAATGCCCCTTCTTACTTTGTAGACCTAATGAATAGGATATTCAGAGATTACTTAGACAAGTTTGTTCTGATTTTTATAGATGGCATTCTAATCTATTCTAAAACAATAGAGGAACATGAGAACCACTTACATTTGGTCTTATCTAGATTAAGAGAAAAAGATTTGAAAGCAAAGTTCTCTAAGTGTGTGTTCTGGCAAGAGGAAGTACATTTTCTTGGACATGTTGTCTCTGCTAGAGGGATTTCTGTAAACCCCAATAAGATAGTAGCAATCCAAGCATGGAAGAAGCCTAACAATGTTAGTGAAGTTAGGTCATTCATGGGGATGGCAGGATACTATAGGAGGTTTATACAAGGATTTTCTAAAATAGCAATGCCACTCACTAACCTGACTAGGAAGAACCAAAAGTTTATATGGACTGATAAGTGTGAACAAGCTTTCACCCAGATCAAGGAGGCTTTGGTAAAATCACCAGTGTTGAGAGTACCAGAAGGCAATGAGGGATTAGTTGTATATACAGATGCATGTGGGTCAGGGCTAGGGGCTGTGTTGATGCAGCAAGATCAGGTCATAGCCTATGCATCTAGACAACTAAAACCCCATGAAACTAGATATGCAACTCATGATCTTGAGTTGGCAGCAGTAGTATATGCCTTGAAGCTCTGGAGGCATTACTTATTAGGTGCAAAGTTCATTTTATACACTGATCACAAGACCTTAAAGTATCTCTTTTCACAGAAAGATTTGAATATGAGACAACACAGATGGGTTGAATTTCTTGCTGCTTATGACTTAGATATACTTTATACACCAGGCAAGGCTAATAAAGTGGCAGATGCATTGAGTAGGCAGCATGCAAAAGTGGCCATGTTGATGATGGAGGAGTTTAGAGACTTGACCATGCTCACTGATTTGGAAATAGATGAGAGCAGTGGGATAAGTATGGAGATAGTTGAGGAAGAAAGGAGTAAAGGAAGGTTAAGTTTAATTACTTTACAATCAAATTTGGTCTTGAAGGTGGCAAAGATGCAAGAAGAAGATCAAGACTTAGCAGAAAAGAGGTCTCTCCTATTAAAGAAGGAGGAAGTGAAGGATTATCACATTGATGGAAAAGGATACCTAAGGTACAAGGGTAGGATATGTGTCCCAAACATCATAGAATTGAAAGAAGAAATCCTTAATGAGTACCATAGGAGCAAATATTCCATACATCCAGGCAGCACCAAGATGTACCAAAACTTAAAAAGGGACTATTGGTGGAAGGGAATGAAGTCTAATGTAGCAAGACATGTTGCTAAGTGCATGGTTTGTCAACAAATAAAAGCTGAGACCCAAAGACCTTCAGGGTTGTTGCAGCCACTTAGCATACCACAGTGGAAGTGGGAAAACATATCTATGGATTTTATAGATGGTCTTCCTAGATCCAAGAGGGGAAATACAAGTATTTGGGTAATTGTAGATAGGCTGACTAAAGTAGCCCACTTCATACCAGTAAAAGCAGACAGAAATGCACCTAGGCTAGCCCAAACTTTTATGAGAGAAGTGGTAAAGTTGCATGGTGTTCCTAAAACTATAGTGAGTGATAGGGATACAATCTTCACTTCAAGATTCTGGAAGAGCTTCCAAGAAGCTATGGGGAGTGAATTGTGCCTAAGCACTGCTTATCACCCCCAATCAGATGGGCAAACAGAAGTGGTAAACAAGATTTTAGAGGATTTACTTAGAGCATGTGTGTTAGACTTTGGAGGAAATTGGGAGGACCATCTCCATTTGGCTGAGTTCACATACAATAATAGCCACCAAAGCACAATTGGAATGGCACCCTTTGAAGCCCTATATGGAAAGCCATGTCTATCACCTATGTGTTAGGCTGAGGCAGGAGAGAAAGCTATCCTAGGGCCAGAATATGTCAAGGACATCACAGAGAAAATAGGACTGGTGAGAAAGAGGATGGCAGCAGCTCAAGATAGGCAAAAGAAATATGCTGATGTAAAGAGGAAGTCAGTGGAATTCAAAGTAGGTGATTATGTCTTCATTAAGGTTTCACCAATGAAGAAAGTCTTGAGATTTGGCAAGCAAGGGAAACTCAGACCCAGATATGTTGAACCATACAAGATTTTGGAGAGGATAGGCTCACTAGCCTATAAGCTGGAGCTTCCAGAGGAGATGAGTGCAATGCACAATGTGTTTCATGTGTCACAACTAAGGAGATGGGTACATGACAAGGAGGAAATCTTAGAAAAGCCTACTGAAGTTCAGATTAATCCAGATCTAATCTATGAGAAAGAGCCAGTGGGAATTGTGGCAAGGGAAGAAAAGAAATTAAGAAACAAGACATTGAAGCTTGTAAAGATTCAATGGAGTATAGATCCTAGTGATTGTACTTGGGAGCTAGAGGATAAAATCAGGATGGATTACCCTAGGCTCTTTGCAAATTTAAAAGGTAAATTCTTAGATTACTAAGAAAGTTTAATATGTATGATAGACAGTGACTAATTGATTTGCTCATGCATATGCTGAATAATTTTTCCCTAAGAATTTAGAAGTACTCAAAGATTATGTTGCAAATTGTGAGGACACAATTCCTAAAAGAAGGGGTGATTGTAATACCCCAAGATTTTGAGGAAAATCCTTTTAAATAAATGATTAAAATTCTGGGGGAAAAATCAGAATTATTATATAGGTGGGATTTTCAGTGGTGCAAGGTTGTGTGCATGTGTGCACGTGCACACTAGTTATGGCACTAAGAGAAAATCCAGAATTCCTGAATAATAAAACAAAGAAGGAAAACATTTAGATAAAATGTTTTAAATAAAGGAAATATAGGCCTAGACATGAATATTAAAATTCCTGAGGATATGTATATATATATATATATATATATATATATATGCATATGTATGACTTGTCTGGAAATTAAGACAGAAGAGAACATTGATTTATAATGAATAAGTGAAATTTTATTTGAATAATAGGAGTGTAGAAATGCATATAAGAATGCACATGTTTTCTGCAAATAAAAGAAGGTTAAAGTTAAACTAACACCCATAGTTGTATAAATGTATATATACAGATATTATTTGAGCAGAAAATTAATAAAGGAAAAATAAGTAAAAGAAGCACTAAAATAGTAAGAACCAAAGTACAAGAAAGCAAATGTATAAAGGCAGAAAATAGAAAGTCACACCATTATCATGTTTGAGGTAAGTATAATAAAAATACTTAAAGTAATCACTTTCTGAAAAGAAAAGAAAATGGGCACAACTTAGCCTTGTTTTAAAATATTGGCCGGGACATTAAGGGTTAGGAGGGAGAGAATATGCAATGCCAAATGCATGATTCTGGTTTGGGCTAAAATAGGGATTTTGCATCACCCAAAACCCTAGGTAGAACCCTTATATAAATCAAGAGCCTAACCAGAAAACTACTCTCTCACTGAATTAATTAACCTAAGGAAGAAGAGGAAGAAAAGGCTAAAGATTTGAGGGGTTTTCTGGATTAAGCTTGTGTAAGCATTTAGGTGAGTATCCTCACTCATATACATGGCATTAAGACCTGAGATTAGGCAGCTAAGCTTTTATATGCTATATTTTGCATGTTTTGATTTACAAACCATGTTGACTACTGATGGTTTCATGAATGCTTGATGAGATATGATCTGCTATGATGGATGTATAACTTTGTTGTTCTATTTTCATCCCTGTATGTTATACCAAAACCTTAAAGAACATGTAAGAGAGTATTTGTAACTAGTCTGAATCATGGCTTAAGACAAAGAATGAAGAAGAAAAAAAACTATGAGCTGCATATACAATGGTATAGTGCTGAGGCTTGAAATAATTGGTTAAGGGTGCAATGGAGTCTTTCTCTATAAGTGCTGAGCCCTAAACCAAACAGAAAATTTACAAGCCTAAAAATTATGTTTAAACAAGGTTAAAAAATCTGGCTAAACATAGTTGCTTGCAAAATCAAAATAAACCCAATAGAGCCATGCATTTATTCTCAGTTGCAAACATTCTGGTATATGTTTGAATAGGGTGTTTATATGCTAAATAATGTGAGATGGAATGACTGGGTGTTATACCTCTAGAAAGTAACCTTTAACTTGCTTGCAATATTATGTCTGCAAGGTAACTAGTATGTTTCATGTATATAAGTGGTCTGTACACCTAGCTATCATTGATAAAATGAACATGAATACACTTAGTAATATAACTAAGGATTTTGTGCCAAGAAGGCTGCTGGAATGCTTGTCCTATTTGAAGTAGACAAGTTGACACATGGCTTGTTTAAGTCCTGAGATCTTTGTGCCATGATGTTAATTAGTTCATGGCAATGTGTCCCTTTGATTCCTTATAGCAGATGAGGCCAGGAATTTATAAGAAGAAAAGGCAACCTTAAATGATGATATAGGAAACTTGGGTCTTTCCGGGATTAGGGTTGGTATGAGGAACCTTAGTAGTTCCAGATAAAAATTGTTTTAATGCATATGTTTGCTCTTGTGTATGTATATGGGAATACCTGATCAATTTATACATTAATCATTCATGATAATACCTGTCAAGTTATGCAAGGTACATTTATGTTGTATCCTTAGCTTAATATCATGGATATGTTAGAAATGCTCACACCAGATTATAGATCTGACCCTTATTGCTCATGGCACATGGGGGTGTCTCATTCATAATGGGGCAGCCACTAATGCTTTTGCAGGTTGTGATGGAGCTAAGTAAGCAAGATTAAAAAGATATGGAATAGAGAATGCTAAGATAATTAGAAATAAGAGCTAGAATGTGTTAATTCATGCATGTATTTCCTGATTGATATGGCTATCTAAATGTATTAAGTAGGAAGAACTTGTAAGAAATACGTGTTATGTTGTTTCTGGTTATTTCTGGTTTGGTATGTATTAAGGATATTGATGTTAAACTGATTTGAAAATCTATTTGCTAAAGTTGTTTTTGATTTAGAGGAAAAACCTGGATTTTATAAGCATAATCATTTTATGATGATTATAGTTCATCCTAAGTCCTTTCAAAAGATAGATATATAGGAAATTATATTGGGAAAATCCAGAAAGAATTATAACTGTTATATTTTCAAGTCATGATATTGATATATGTCCAAATGCAAGTAAAAGTGTATATACCCTGAATATGCATTTTTAAAAGAGAATTATGGTTAGGAAGGATGATATAAATCTGATCACAAGGTGTCTGATTCATACATATATAAACATGCTTTTGAAAAGAAGGAGTATCAATGTTTTGGGTAGATTCTGGTTTGTAAAATGCAAATAAAAGAATGGTCAGATTAACCACATGGTTAGACCATAGGTCAGGCCAAATGTTCACTTCAAATCAATGAAGCATGGAACCATTTGAACCCAGTTTTCTGGAAAATGAGCAAAGACATTGACATGTACATGTATATCTGTGTACATGTTGATATTTGGGCAAAAATATAAATATAAATTCCTAGAACAGTTGTAGGAATGGGTTTCAAAAATAATAAAGCAAGAAATATTGTTTTGTATGTTAGATTATAGGCAAAAATTAAGTATATATGTGTAGATATAGGTAGATATCAGATTTTAAACCATACAGGAGAAAAATAAAAAGAAAAACAAAAATTGGGTTTGAACCGACCAGCATAGCACTCGAACTCGTGACCTCTCATGTGTAAGTTAGGCGTGTTTCCATTACGCCTAGATGTTGCTTGTGTTCACTTATGATCCACTTTCTTTTAACCTGAGTTTGATACTATACAGACTTTAACACAATCATCCATATTAAAAGCTTTCTTCCACCTGATTATTACTTGATCATTTCTTAATTAGAATAACAGACTAAAGTACATGCTTCCAGTGGATTCTATGGTCAAAAATCAGGATACAATAATTAATCTTTTATCAGGGAATTATCACATTTTAATAGATTTAAAAGGATTTCTACTTACATATTATCATGCTCTGATTCTAGTAGAATATAACATAGATATCTTCATATATGTATGTTAGGAATGATTTAGATTTAAAACAATATTTTTATATTGTGAAAGATCCTGGATAATATGAGAATAGGGAAGGATGACCCTAGGTAGTCTTAGCTAAGTATGAAAAAAAAAATTTTTTTGGTTAAGAATTAGGGTCATTGCAGTGCATCTACCTTAAGCCCGAATACAACAACTTATATGCTTATTGTATTATTGATCATCGTAATTGTAAATGAAATTGAGTAAACTTAGCCAAATTATGTCATCAAACCTGGAAGCAATGTATTAAACGCTTAGCTGCACGGTTGAATCAAACATTAATTATGTGAAGTCATTATTTAATCATCTCAAGCTATTAAAAATCAAAATTCATTTTTCAATTATATTTTCATAATGCGGTTAAATAACTATCGTTAACATCAAACAAAATTATTACTACAGCTAAATTAGTATTGCATCACACAAATGCAGTTAAAATATTCAAAAACAATAATTGCTTAATTCCAAAATTACTGCAAAATAATAACCGCTTTTGCTTAATGCATTTAAATTTTAACTACAGTAAGCTCGAATAAATCATCGTGTACGACCAAAATTATTACTGCATCACATAAATATAGCTGAAATATTCAATTTCTACCATGCATAATTCAAAATTGTCATTAAATTATAACTGCATTTTATTAATGTAGTTAAATTTTAATTGTATTAAGATTGAATAAATTCCTGAAATGTAGCCAAATTTATTACTTCATCACATAAATGTTGTTAAAAATCCTCAAATATAGTTAAATTTACCCAAAACTTGCTGGTAAATTATAATTGCATTTTCTTAATTTCATTAATTTATAACTGTTTTAAAATTGAATAAAATTATCAAATATAGTCAAAATCATCAATAGTAAATGCAATAAAAAAAATGCTAACGTAGTTAAATTAATTCAAAAAATGCCTATAAATTATTACACCATTTTTTGATAGGGTTAAATTATAACTGCACTAAGTTTGAATATTATCAAACACAATCAAGATTATTACTGTATTACATAATGTAGTTACAATATTCAAAGGCAACCATAATTGTATAATTCAAAAAAAACATTCCTTTCAAATATGTTAAAAGATAATAAATACATTATAATAATCTAGGTAAAACTACTATGTAATGTTTATGATCATCGTAATAATGCTGTTACAGAAACGCGGTACACAGCGGTGACACAAAATAATTGTGCAATTAAAGCTGCTATGTAAAATTATGATTTTAAAAAATTTATTTTTAGCTATCAACAATGGATATCATTGGAAAGCAAATTAAATTTGAGATTTAATAGTGAAAACGATTCTTAAATCCAATCAATGTAGAAAAAGTTATCACATTTTAAAGTTTGGAATATAAAGAAATTAAAAATACGACTGTTCAGTTGCCAAATTTCAAGGGGGCCTATGTGAGCTTGAAATTCAACTCACTAATAATAATATAGTATAGATAAGTCTGTGGTACCAAAGAACAATATAGAGATGGAGTTTGAATGCTTTGAGTCTCTGCCCAACGTGAACAGTGACCAAGTACAAACAGAAGTCATACTACAAAACAACACACAGTGAACTATGAAGTAACATAACAAAAAACACAAATATATAAATTTAGTTCATATTCCTGATTTAAATTACAATTACCAAACAAAAGTGCATACATATTTTGAGAATGTACAACTTAAAACTACTCAAATCAACCAAGTACAAAATGCAGCATGCAAGTCGGTACTCAACTCTGATAACGATCATCACATGGAGCTCCCTAAAGCAGAACAACTCAGCAACGAGGCGGCAAACATGCTTTATCCTAGAACCTTGGAGGGTATTAGGGCACGCACAAGATTGAAATAGGCCAGAAAGCAACGACAGGAAGAGAGGCATTTTTAATTCACTGCTACCCAATCAGCTAATGTTATTGATAATCCTGCAAGGCATAACATAATATCTAATTTAAAAACAAAAGGAAAAAAGATGAAACACACAAAGTCTAGTGTGATTGCTCCCCCACACACGAAATGGGGAGTGATCTTAATAACATTCCCTGATGAATCCAGTAGTTTGGAATGTAAGGGGATTCAACTCTCCTCTAAGCAATTAGATGCCATCAAAATGCGGCAAACGTCATTAATTGATCTACTAGAAAACAAGATAACGGGGAGTAAAATCATCGAATTTTCAAGATGTCTCAATATGGATTAAGGGTCTATTTACAATATGGACAATCAAAATAAAAGTAGAATTTTAATCCTATGGGATAGTAACTTATGGTCTACTGCTGTTATTCACATGAGTGATCAATATATACAACTCTGATTCAAAATAAGGTAGGTTTGAGTTTCTATTATACGTTTGATTATGCTCTTAATCAACCTGAACAGAGAACAGATATATGGAATTACATTAAATTGCATGCTAATACCTTTAACCTCCCCTGGATAGTTATTGGAGACTTCAATGCTATTCTTTATGGGATTGACAAAATTAATAATGGTACCTATTGTATGTCTGCAGACCTAGATTTTGTGGATTGTATTGGATTTACAGATCTTTTCAAGCCACGAAGTATGGGAAACTATTACACTTGAAGAGGGGGTAATAATTGTTAGTTCATAGTAAATTGGACTTTTTATTAATGAATTTGTCACAATACCTTCCTCCAGTTTTCAGTCTATTTTTCGAATCATTCCACAAGCAATCACATTCCTGTTATATTTAAAATTTTCACTCCCTCTACCAATAGGAAAGGTACTCCTTTTAAATTTAAAAATTCTAGGACATTTAGGAAGGAATGACATGATATTATTTAGTCGCTGTGGAAAGAAATGTGAGCGGGTAATCCTTTATTTCAGCTCATCTCAAAACCCAAAAAAATAAATAAAGGAACGACTTTGAACCTGGTGCAACGAACAAAACAACAAAGACGAACCGATTGAGAGTCTAAGATGGGAACTAGATGGTGCATACTCAAATGTAATCAAACATCCGAGTGATATATAGGTGTTAAACATATACAAATAAAAAGTAGAATATCTTTTAGAAATCCTACACAGGAAAGCAACTGAGTACATTCAACGATCGAAGATAATATGGCTTACTCAAGGAGACAAAACAATGGCTTACTCAAGGAGAAAAAACAACTCATTTCTTCCACTCAAATTATTCTAGTGCTAGATCCAATACTCCAAGCAAAATGATGGTAGATGAACATGGTAACTTGGTCAATGCGAATGAGAATAAGAAAAGGGAAGCTTTGCAATATAATTTTGCTTTATTTAAATCTTCTTCCACTAACTCAAATTTCTCGCATAACATATATAAAAAATTATCTCAGATAATGCTCGAAAAGATTTGGCCAAATCGTTTAAGTTAGATGAAGTGAAAAGAGCAGTGTTCTAAATAGATGACAACAACTCTCCTGGCAATGATGGGTTCAATTCAAATTTTACAAAACTCATTGGGAGGTAATCAAGGACGATATCTTTCAAGCAATGTTATGAATATAACAGTCAGGTAAGATCATCAAATAAATTAATCACACCTTTTTATGCTTAGTTCCAAAAAATTCTAACCTACAGACTCTATCAGATTATCGACCAATTTCACTATGTAATCCTATATACAAAATTATGGTGAATCTTTTATACAATAGGAAGAAGTAATATTTAAACAAACTCAAATCAATCAACCAAAATGCTTTCATCTCAGAAAGAAACATTGCTAAAAAATCTCTGCTACCATATAAAATGGTAAGGGGTTTAATAGGAAAACGACTAATAACATGTGCATGATGGTTGATTTGTATAAAGCCTACGACAAAATCAATAGGGAATTTATATTCCATTTGCTATTATGCATGGTATTCCCCGAAAACTTTGTTATCTTGATTTATGAATGTATACCCACCATTACATACTAAATTCTATTGGATGGCAACCCTATAGGATTTTTCAGTGGAAACGGAGGCATAAGACAAGGAGACCCTATAACGAACTACCTTTCTTACACCTTCAAACGACACTTCATACATCCTCGGCATTCGTATACCGATCATTTAAGTGTTTGAAAGACAGGTCATTAGGGGTAAAGAAAAAAAAGACAGAATAGAATCTCATAAAAATGTAACGAGCAATATATAATATACACAAAATCTTTACAAAAAGAAATCATCTTTATTTATACACAACATCATAGTACACTATCTACATCTTAGATAGTTATAACAACATTTCCTTACAAATGTTAATAAATACAACGATCAATACAACGGAAAAATAAAAAAATACGTAGATACGTCTTGGGCATCCAGCTTGTCTCCTCAACTTTAAAGCATCTGAAGCTAATTTGGGAAAATATGCTCGATCTGACCCTAGCGTTAAAATAGAATAACACTCGGAACAGTCTGAAAATATCAGCTTGAGAAACTCAAGTAATAGGGTAAACATAAAATAATTCTGTGAAACCACACTGCTAAACGCGGAACGGGTTTACTTCACAAGAACAACATTCATAGATGAAGAAATGGGAAGCAAACCGGAACAACAATCTAAATAATAATAAATGAGCATAGACAAGATCAATATCCGAACTTAAAGGATGGGCACAAATAATTAAACATCAAGAAGGGCTATAGTCACTTCCCGATGCAATTAAGAAAGAGGTAAATTTAAAAACTTGGAATCAAAGGAAAAGAAAAGACACTTTTTCAACAAATGAATAGGAGGGTGTGCCCTCCATACCGAAAAGTATACCTCTAGTCAATAAACTTTGAGAGGGTCATTCTCTCCTGTGACACCTCTCAGGAACTCCAAGCCAGAACACGCCAACGGTTACCGAGTATCCGAATATTTCACATCTTATTTTGCATATTACCGAAACCAACCTAGAGTAGATGTGAATACACCCCAATGGGAGAAACCGTACATAAATTGGCCACCACTTGCTTTCTAGTTTTAGTCGTTTCCGACAGAGGATAAAAAAGCTCAAATGAGCAAAAAATCATCTAAAACTGATGATATCCAAAGGAGAAAGTTGAACCGATAGTTGATAAATCAACTATTGGAGATAATTAAAAAATATCATATATGGAAATTAAATCTCATATTCTTATCACTACTCGTCAATTCCAAACAACTGCCATCTCTCGGTTGAAAATAAAGCCAGGCATGTTGAGATAGTGTTACCTCTAGGCATTGCCTTGACGACATTTTCAATCTTTGAGTTAGAAATGAGTCCAAGCCTCGACGTTTAGTGTTAAAAGTATGACTAAATTCTTTCCATATCAGCGATATTGGATTACGGAACTACTTTTCCATAAGTGAATCAAACTTTTACTTTTAAAATCAAACTTTTGCTAGGGTTTCACATTTAAAATATTAACTTAAACAACTTTATCAATATGAATTGATTTGTTTTAAACACAACTTAATTACCTTTCAAAACTAATAACTTCCTTTTTTGTTTAAAATGATAAATCAACTTTAATCAAAGATTAATGATTTTCAAAACATCTTTTTTAAAATAATCGATTAGCTTTAATCCTGATTAATTGCTTTAAAACAACATTATTTAGAAAGAAAAATTAACTTTAAAACATCCTTTTTTAATGATTTATTTACTTTAGAAACATCATTATTAGAATAATTAATTAACCCTTAAGCATCATTTATTAAAATGATTAATTAATTTAAACATTGTTATTTAGAACGATTAATTAAATTAAAAACATTATTATTAAAGTGATTAATAAATTTTAAATCATCATTAACAAAATGATTAATTATCGTTAATTAAATAATTAATTAGTCTTAAATATGATTAGTTAAATGATTTATTAATTTTAAAATATCATTAAAACAGATTAATTAATCTTAATCACATCATTATTTAAATAATTATTTTACATCAATTATCATTATTTAAAATGATTAATTAATTTTAAAATGTCATTGATAAGATAATTAATTAACTTAAATCTCATCTTTGTTTTAAAATTTAATTATCTTTGTAAAACCCATGCACAAAATTCAAAAATATTTTAAAGGGGATAACATTTCCATTCAAACATCACAAAACTTACGTATGAGTGTATATGTACAAAAGCAAATAACAACTATGCACATATAGAAAACATGACTTATCAAATATTAATTTACTAACATTCAATTCAGTGTCCAAACAATATAATAGCAGAATCGGGATTTATTCTGCCAAATAGATGTCCAAATAATCTACTTAATTTAATTATAGCAGAATGGGATTATATTCTACTAAACAGATGTCATATATATTTTTATCTAATTAAATTATATCAAAATGATGTTTTATTCTGCTAAACAGATATCCATAATACGCTATTTAATTAAGTTATAACAGAATTGGGGTTTATTCTGCTAAATAAGTCATCAATAAAGCATTCATATTTATTAGGCTAACTTAATGGCACAGCCAAGAGATCACTTGACTTAAAATTAGTCTACTTATTAAAGAGAGCCGACATAAAAATAATTGATAGAATTAAAAATTTAACCTTTATTAATTAATAATTAAATCTTAATTTAATTACAAATTTACACCATAATTAACTCTAATTAAGAACTTAATCAAACTTAATTAACCCTTAATTGAATCTGATTAGATTAACTAATTAAACATTGCTTAATTAGTAATCAATTATTAATTAACCCTACTTGAACAATAATTAATTAAATAATTAAAATTAATTAAATAAATTTAATTCTTAATTAAACTTTAACTTAATCAATCATTAATTAAAAATTCCTTAATTAATTAATTATAATCAATTTATCTAATTAATACTTAAACACTAATTACTTAACTTAATTACAAATTAATTAATGTTTATTTTTAATTAGTTAATTAATTATTAAATTCATATTTAATTTCAAAATAATTAACTTTTATACTTAATTAGTACTTTGAAGAAGTTTTCAAAACACTTTTAAAGGAAACCACTTTAAGTTTAAAATGCTAACTTTTCTCGAACTGCATCCATGGTGACTATCGCTATGGATACCGTAACTTAGAATTAGTTTCTAAGTTAACTTTTACAAACCATTTACTCCTAACCTTACTTACCTTATAAAGCATAAGTAAAGGTTTATTGAAAAACAAAACAAAGCTAGAAACTTTAAATCTTTTTAGTAAATAAAAACTAATAAACGATGTTTCACTACACCACGGATAGGATTTTGGCGCAACCTTAGGCGGCACATTTGATACGGCTATAAGCCGTATCAAATTTTAATACGGCTTATAGCCGTATCTATATTATTTAATACGGTTGTAAGCCGTATTAACATTTGATACGGCTTATAGCCGTATCAAAATCTGTGCCTCTTTTCATGGGAAAATTTTCCCCAAAACGCACACCCTCCCTCCTTTTTTTTATTTCCAGCTTTCGTTTTTTTCCACAACATTCCAACTGCTCTCCCATGGTCGAAACCTTCTACTGTTAAGTCAATCCCCATCTCTTCCGTAGTTCGCTTGTGTCGAGTTAAACATCAAAGTCTTTCAGTTTATACTTGTCATAATTTCACCTTTTTTGTTTTGCTGTATAATTATCGTTGGTGGGTATCCGTATTCTTAGGTTTTGCATACCCATTTGATGAATTAAAGAATATTATCTTGTTAACGCAAATCTTTCGAAGTGTTTTCGAGAGAAGTTGGGTGCCCATCTTGTGCACTGAACTGATTTGGTTATATTTGTTTACAAGTTTTTATGTTGTAACCATAATTTCTATTAACGAATGCCTCGAAGCTCGGTTAATGTTGTTATTTATAAGATTGAGTTGTTGTATTTACAATCTGTTTGGGAACAAATTTTACTACAACTACTTAAAATAGTTTAAAGTTACAGCTTTTGCGTTGATTCACATGAATATGAGATAATAGAAGTGTTTAGATAAAAGTTGAAATGTTGGCTAATTTACTTGTAAAAGATACAAAATGAAATAAGCAAGTTATGTCTTATTGATTTGTTGGCAAAGTCAAAATTTTATGTAGTTAACAAACATATAAAAGTTACATAAGTAACTTATAAGTTATTTTCCTCATAAGGTGATGTAAAAAACATCTGTGTTTGGTGTTTCTTTGAAAGCATCTCATTAGTTGGTGACCATTCATTTTGAGCCCTACCATTCACAGCACCGTATGCACTATAAAACATCCATTTAAAGCAAAATAAAAGGGTTAAATTAACAAAACGAGCTGTAGATTGGCGACCATAGCAATTGACATCCTAGCTTAATCTCTGAATGATTGTGATGAGCCAAAAAACAGTTTAACTGGCAATACAAATTGGATGTGATACATGACTCATACACCAATATAAAGCGGATATGATATATTGTTCGATCTTTAGTAGGTTCTGCTATAATCTTCAAATGAACGTGGTGAGCAAAAGTATATTTTGGATAAGTAATATGATTGGATTTTTTTATCCATTAAACCAGTACACTACGTATGTATAATATGCAACACCCATGCATTTGACTACACCTACACTTCTGCACTCAACATTGGAGAAGATCGAACTGAATACAACATACTGTACACGGCATGGCAAGAGCACCATGTACACAGAGTCTACTTGGTCTTTATTTTCTCTAGGCAAATTCTATTTGAACTCGTGAATTTGTTGAGTAACCCCATGTAATTTGAAAAAAATGAAGAAACCCAGTTTTTTTGCTGAGTAGCCCCATGTATAATTAAAAAAAAACCAATAATACCATGTCTAATACAATAGTCAATCTTATGCTATTTTGTATTATTTTGATCTCCTTGCATAATTTACAGCTTGGTGCTAATGTTGTATATGGTTCTGACATTGTATATGGTTTTGAAATTATTATATAAGTGGATAAAATTATTGTTAATGGCGGAAGCCAAGTATCAGGAGAGGGGTAATGCATAGACATTACTCCAGTGCTACAAAATAGCGTCGTTGTAATGGGAAATTTTTTTGGAAATAGTTTGGTGCTAATGTTGTATATTGTTCTGACATTGTTGTATAAGTGTATAAAATTGTTGTTAATGGCGCAAGCCAAGTATCAGGAGAGGGGTAATGCATAGACATTACTCCGGTGCTACAAAATGGCGCCGTTGTAATGGCAAATTTTTTGGAAACAGTTTGGTGCTAATGTTTAAAATAAACCCTATATTTTGAGTTCCATTTATTGAAATTTAAATATTCCATATATTTTAACTATTTAAAATTAATTAAATGTTTAAAATCATACTACAAAATTCTAGGTCGTACAGGAAAACAAAAAACGATAATGAAAAAGGCATGCGTATAAATCTTACAAGGAAGTTAATTGTTTACTAAATTATATGTAGGCTTGTGACTTTGCTTTATTCATCTAGAATTCCTTTGATAAATATAGCATTATCCGGAGTAGCCTCTAAAAAACATCGCATCATCAGCGTATAACAAAAGAGAAACAATAGGAAAAGTCCTTGAAATTGGCTGCAAACAATTCTTTGTTATACTGTCTTCTAACTTTAGAGAAAGATACTCCATGCCAAGATAGAATAGATAGGGTGAGAGTGGATCACCTTATCTATGCCCCCTATTAGATTCAATAAAGCCTTTTGGTGAGCCATCCAGCAAAATGAAAAATGTTGGGGTACTAATACATTCATAAATAAGATTGAACAAGGAAATTGGAAATCCAATTGCTAAGAGCATATGACATATAAATTCTCTATTTATCATATCATAAGCCTTTTGCAAGTCAATTTTTATACACATTTTTGGTTTGCCTCTCTTTATAAAGTCTTTAATTAATTCATGAGCCAAAAGAATAATCTCCATAATATTCCCACCAGGAATAAGAACCGAATTGAGTTATTACGTGCTTGTTTATTGTTTATTAACATTTCCCTTTTTTATTTGAAACTTTTCATACCTATGTGTACGTGCCTATTAGTTTTAAGTGATATGACTATGCTTTTCCTGCGTGTATTATACTATTTATATTTGAGATATTAAGAACTTGCTTGTAAGGGCCTGCTTATTTTTTTTTGTGTTATTGCCTATGTATTGACAGTTGTTTCCCTAGGCATTGTTATTTATCATTGCACATCATTACATTTTTTTAAGAATACATAATGCGTCTTTATGAGAGGAAAAGTATGTGGAAAGGAGGAAAGAGATTAAAATGTATACACATTACAGTGCTGTAAACTACAATTCAAATTTGTTGAAAACCATTCGAACCATTCATAAACCATTTTAAATGAGAAGATGAAAGTACAAATACTAAAAAGATGACCTCCTTTCAAGATTTAATCCTTTTAGTTTAAGCTATACATTCTAGTTCCTGATTGTTTCCAAGAAATTAGGGGATGTGTTCTCTTTGTTTTAGATAGATTCGTCGAGAGTTTGAATTGTTTCCCTCTTTTGGTCTTTCACCTGTTAAAATAGTAATGTTGATCAATAAGAGAGCTAAACTTTGCATTTTCAAATTCTATAAGGAACTTTTGTAGATCCTTTTTTGACTGTTTCATCGAACTAGTATGTAAAAGTGCATTCAATAACTCTTAAAATTTATCATTTTGATGGAATAATTACGCATGATAGCTTCATTATTCGGTCATTGGGACATTTTCATTCCAAATGACTTGTTCCTTTGAAGCAAGACTAATGTACTGCAATTCTTGATTTATTAATTTTCAGTATTTTTTATTGGAAAATAATTAGAATCACATACAGCTTTCTGTTGATTTACTTAGGTATGGTAATTTGAAAATCAACTAAGATGATTAATTTTGCAGACATGTAATGATTTGTGGATTTGGTCGCATTCATTGAACATCTAAGGGGCTGAGTTGTCTTGTTATTTCATATGATTTTGATTCTCATTCCTTTGAAGTAATACTAATTTTTTAAGTTTTGTAGTTAATTCATTAATTGAACGCTTATATCGTTTTGTAGTTACTTTTAAGTTAATGTTTTCAGGCCAGATAACTTTGAATATATTTGTCTATTGAAAACATAAAGCAACATTCCAGTGCAATTTTTATTGCATGTGAACACTTTGATAACTTGCATAAGAATCTCATTCTGTTTCTTTTCTGTATGCTCCAATACTAGTGAAAATTACTTCTTATTTTTATTTAGCTGTTGTGGTTTCTTTATTTTATAGTTTGATCCCTCCATGAATCTTTGTTAATATATTTGGTCTATAGGCAACGGAAGTACAATTTTTTCAACAATTATTGTTTGCACTGAATTGCTATGTATGATTCTGCTTAATTCCATCAGCAGGACAATTCTGTTCCTAATCAACTTGTTACTTTTAAGCGATACAAGTCTATGGTAGTTCTTCATTTGTCATTTTTTGTTGCTTCATTCATATTTTCTGATATGATATGTGCAAATTAGTAAAAGTTGTACTTTGAAGATTTCTATAGTTAATTTTCATATTTTACATCAATTTATTTCTTTGATTTTGTTTAATTTTACCTGTAAGATCAATAGTTGTTTATGTTTAATGCTCTGGTTTTGTAATTTTGCTTGAAAGTTGTATATTTTGATACTCTGTGCTAAAGAATTTGGCTCAGTGACTATGTTGTCCGCTAGGAAGCATTGTTTACAGTTCTCCTTTCATTGTTGCCTAGTCGAAATAAAAGTTGTTATCTCCATAGGGAGAAATCTTCCTCTTTTAATTGATCAAGCAATGAAAGATCTGCTTTCACAACAATTATACAACCTTAGTGATTTTTACTGTTTTACCATCTCAGATATAAACTTTTACTGATAAGGTTATTATCAGTTTGTAGAAAAACTTCCTTATACTCATTCTGAAGTTTTTGAACTGCATCTAATTAAATTGTTCATAATGTTGTCTGCAAGCTTACCATGTTTTGTTAAAAGAAAATTGTTGTTGTGTACACCAGTCCCAATAGTCCATTTCACGGTCTGAAGCTATTTGAACTTGAATGATAAGTTGTGATACCTCCCTTGTCTCTGTGAATCTGAATGTGTCCCAATGGTTGTCTTGTATAATGCTTGATACTGCTATATATTTGGTACTTAACATATGATATTTGTCCCAACCCAATATGTCTACCAAATACTTACTATTTAACCAAGCTTCTATCCATAAGAAAGTGCTGCTACCATCAACAATTATCCTTTTGATGCATTGTTGACTGTCCCCCCTGTGTCTGCTCGCATTCTTTATAGTACATGGCATGTTATTGTTGATTTGGAGCTGCCAAAAGTTTGTGTTGCTATAGTATTTGTTTTGTATCCACTTAGACCACATGTTGTCTTTAAAATGTAGTTGCCATATAACTTTTAGACATCCAACAATTCTGAGCTCTTGAAAATTTTTCAAACCAATTCCTCCATCTAGTTTTGTTTTATATAATTTTCTCCATGCTATTTTATGCTTCCTACCTTCCCAAAAGAAGTCATCACAAACATTAACAATTTTAATAAGTGTTGCAGTCGGCATGGCATGCACTAATAACTAGTATAAAACAATGGGTGTAATGACAATATGTATAAATTCAGCTCTGCCTGCCGTAGAAAGTAGATTATTGTCCCAACTGTCAACTCTACTCAAATTTTTTTGGAAAAAAGACGAACATTCAACATAATGTAGATAGTCAGTAGAGATAAGAAACCCCAAGTACTTGACTGGTAGAAATGCTTCTTGTAGTTGTAGAATTTCCAGTATTTCTGTTTTATTATGGCAACTTGTATTGAAATATACCCTTTTTTCATTTGATTAAGAGACAAACATGCAACTGTACTTAAACATTGGGTTATACTTTTTATGCATTTTGAACCTGAAATAAGGAATTGATCACAAAGTTTATTCGTCATTTTGATAACCCTGTAGCATAGGATTGACATCAAATTAAAACTGATTGCTCTTGTTTACTGAGAAATGCAACTGAGTATTTTAGTCACATTAGATATTCATTTGAAAATCTAAGGAGTCTAGTAGAATGGAGCAAATAAGTAATACTTTCTTTGGAAGTAAACACCCAGTGATAATCACCCGAAATCCGATGTATTTACTGTAGTAGAATGTTGTTCTAGTTTGCCTATATGTTTGCATCTATTTGCTGGTGTGATATGGTTTCTGAGTGTGTCTGGCTATTGTAGCAGTGTGTGCAGGAGTATATGACTGTGTTTATATAATGTTTGGAACCTATGAGTGTGTGCTTACCCATGCCTATATGTGTTTATATATATGTATATATATATAACTGAAAAATAATATTGATGTATTAAGGCTTTCTTTGTTGGAATTAATGTCAGGATGTCAGAGATTGGGAGGGTAACAACTAGATCAGGATTATGTATAGGGATAAGGTTTGAGTTGACATAAGAATTAATTAGGCTTCACATGCAATCTTCTATTTGACACAATACTGTCAATAATGCTTTTCAAAAACATAGAGTAATTTATGCATTTGGTTTTTTTTACTAATTTTAGTACAATTCTTAAGAATAGTTACCTTATTTATTTTGTGGCATGTTTAAGCTTACTCTTCAGTCTGTAGAGGACTATCCAAACAAACCACCAACTATTTGCTTTGTCTCCCGAATATTTCATCCAAACAGTAAGCTTTTTGTTCTTTGTAGCATGTAGTAAATAAATTTCTCGTGGTAACTATTTACGAATATCTATAACTAAACTATAGTCTCTCATCCCTTTTTATATAGATAATAATAGACCAACCCTTACTACTAGATTATTCAATGCTATTTGGTAATAGAAAAAAAAACTATTATATTTAACAAGAACAATATAATTTAGTAAAGTTAAATATGTAGAATTAATCTTACAACAAATTTCTCAATATAATTTCAAAAATATTCTTTTCGAGCAGTTGGAACGAGGACCCATTGAAGGGCAAGTCTCATGTTCTGTTAAATATGATATAGGAGGGCAATATGTCTTTCAGCATAGACAAACAATGGATAAATGAATTAGATCTAAGATCTACATACTATATAGACGGGGTGCAGAAGTTCATTAGTTTTGTTGAAGAAAACGGTGGTAAGAAAGGATTGTATTTGTGCCCTTGCACCCAGTGCAAAAATATGAAGACGATCAAATTAGATGACATTCATTTTCATTTGCTTAGATGGGGTATTATCCAATCGTATACAGCGTGGTATTTTCATGGGAAAAAAGAGCGGAGATGGAAAAACAGCAACCAGTTAGTCATGACAGAACTACTGCTGAGTCTGAAGATATTAGGATGGAAGATCTAGTCAATGATGCAGATAGATTTCATCATTTTCAACCTACAAATTTTTTGCCTGATCATGCTAATGTTGGAGAGCAGTCTACTGATTATCCAGATTGGCAGGCCAATGAAAGTAAGAAGTATAAATCGCTTTTTGGTAGCGTAAAAGAGCCATTGTATCCTTTATGTTCAAAAGGGATTACGAAGCTGTATGCCATTGTGAAACTGAATAGCTTGAAGACCCAATACAGCTTTTCAGATAATGGTATGACTGCACTTCTCGAACTAATAAAGGAGGTACTCCCCAAAGGAAACACGCTGCCGACAAAGTACTCCGACGTGAAGAAGATCATTAAGCAAATTGGGATGAATTACAAAACTTATGATGCATGCATCAATGATTGCATATACTAGAAAGATGATGCGAACAAAGTTTCTTTTACAAATTGCAATGAACCAAGATATATGACATCATTAAACGAAGAGAGAAAATGCACCAAAGTACCTCGAAAGACATTAACACATTTTTCTTTAATTTCTAGATTGAAGAGACTGTATACTGTACCATGGATGGCAGATGCGATGACCTGGCATGGTCGTGCCAAGTCTGATCCAACCGTAATGCATCATCCATGTGACACTTCTCAATGGAAAGTCGTAGATTCATTTGATCAAACTTTTGCTGCCGAGCCACGAAATGTCACACTTGGACTAGCAACAGATGGTTTCTGTCCACATGCTTCTCTCTCTAACCCTTACAGTTGTTGGCCAGTAATTGTAGTACCATATAATCTTCCTCCGTCTATGTGCATGAAAAGGGAGTTCTCAATGTTAACATTGTTGATTTATGGGCTAAAACAACCAGGAAAGGATATTGATGTTTATTTACAGCCGTTGATAGATGAGTTAAAGCGGTTATGTGAAGGAGTAGTTACATTTGACTCGTTAAATAAATCTGAGTTCACAATGAGAGCTAGGGTGTTGTGGGCAATCCATGATTACCCTGCTTTTGGGACTTTATCGGGATGTACAACTCACGGTTACTTTGCATGTCCTGTTTGTGGGGAAAACACTTGTTCTTATTATCTTCCTGAAAGTAAGAGGATGTGTTACATGGGACATCGAATGTTTCTTCCTAACGAACACAAGTTTCGATACGATAAGACAAATTTCAACAACGAACAAGAACTTCGTCGTCCTAAATGGCCATTGACTGGTTTTCAAGTTGAAAAGAAAGTAGCGAATATCAAAATGAAAGTTGGTAAACAAAAAGAAGAAATTGGTCGAAAACGGAGAAAGTCAACCAATGAAGATGTTGACAATATTTCTGGATGGTATAGGAGGTCTATCTTTTTTGATTTACCATATTGGAAAGCAAATTTGGTCCGACATAATATTGATGTTATGCATACGGAGAAGAATTTCACGGAGCATCTCATCAGCACCATTATGGACCATAAAGATAAGTCAAAAGATGGCATCAATGCACGCAAGGATTTGAAAATCATGGGTATAAAACAAAAGTTGTGGGTGATGGAAGATCCTGAAACAAATAAAACAATCATACCAAAGACAACTTTCGCTTTGAGCAAAGAAGAAAAGATATGGTTTTGCACCATTTTGAAAAATCTGAAAGTGCCTAACAGGTGCGATACCTCTGGATAATGGTAAAGACATAACGTTAACCCAAGTGCAGTTTGAACAGGTGCGTTGATGGGTCCTTAATAAGTACGATGGATAGGATGAATGGAAGAAGTAAGTTCACGAACTTGTTTGGAATTTTATTTTTTTTAATTCAATTTATATATACATTTTGATATGTGTTTTTCGTAGGAGGTATAACTCCTATGTGAAAAGTACTAGATTTCAACCTAGAGGCAGGGCTACCACCGTGGAAGTATTTCAAAGTTTTAATCTATGGTTACGTAATGAGGTTTAACTTCGTCTTAAGTATTTCATGTGTTTATAAGTGTGCAATACACCTTTGTGACCATGTTTTTTTACTTATTAAAATTTATGTAGCTGTTAAAGACCATCGATGTTGATCCAACTCTGTGGTGGTTAGTGCACGGGCCGAAGTTCATAACGCGTAGTTATATGAAGTACCAAGTGAATGGATTTTCATTTTCCATGAAAAAGTACGAAGACCGTATGGTAACACAAAATAGCGGTGTATGCATGAGAGCAATTACAAAATTTAGAGCGAGTGGTAAGGATAAAAATTATAAGGAAGCAGAAACAACGTATTACGGAGTCATTCAACAGATACTTGAGTTGGATTACACTGACTTCAAACAAACAGTTTTTTATTGTGATTGGGTAAAAGTCAAGGATAAGGTCAATGGTTGCAAAATAGATCCCATTTCAAACCTCATCATGGTAAATTTAGGGAAACTGAAGAACAAAAATAATGTGAATGACGAGCCATTTATTCTTGCATCAGAAGCGAGTCAAGTTTTCTACTCAAAAGATTTAAAAAATAACGGATGGTCTGTGGTCTTGCATACACCAAAACGGTTGACTACAAATGTGGATGACATTGAGTTCCCTACCGTCTATCAATCAGCTTTTGAAGACAATGAAAAATTATAAGACCTTACCAAATCCATATGTTAACTTATTAGTATTTGTACATCACATGATTATGTGTCTGTATATTTTTAATTACACGATTGTGTGTATGTATGGTTTTGAATATTTTATACATTCCAATGCAATTTTAGTTCTTGTCACTTAATAATTTTGCAGGAAACTATGTCAGAAAATCCTCCATCTTCACATTCGTCATGTTTAGAGGCGAAGAAAGTTGATCAAAACTTACTTGGTCTTCCGGTCTCAGATAACGCTGGAAAAATCGCTACTATGCTCGGTAAACTAGTAAGATCTCATGTGCCGATATCATATATAAGTTGGAATAAAGTACCTGGAATATACAAGGACAACGTTTTGAACGAATTGGTGGTAAGTATCCTTATCTGTTTGACAACAACTATTTCATTCAATAGCCTTATGGTTTCAACTCTTTGCTCAACACATAATTTAATATATTTTTTGCAGAAAATTTATGAGCTCGATCCGCTTTCAAAGGAAATGTTTTTAAAGAGAATGGCCGAGGCTTTTAGGAGATACAAGAAAAACTTGAGAGTAGTTTATTATGACCCTTTCAACAATGAAAAAGAACGGTTGAAAAATTGCCCACCTACAGTTGCTCAAGAAGATTGGGCAGAGTTCGTAAAAAATGAAGCAACGCCTGAAGCGAGCGGAAGAAGGGAGGTAGGCAAAAAGAACAGAGCATTGCTCAGTTATGCTCATCATGCAGGACGTAAAAGTCACGCTAAAATAGAACAAGAAATGGTAATTTATATTCATTTTCATTCAAATGATTTACACATTGTGATTGGATATTCATGTCGTTGCATCAACTTGTATTGCAGATCGTTGCTAGTCCATCAACAAATATCAGTCGTCGTCAAGTATGGGAGAAGACACACAGGAAAAAAGATGGTAGCATATCAGATGCCACTTCTTCATACTTTGTAAGTTAAACAAATATTAACTTGCATATTCTTTAAAATTCCTTATTCATGTAAGTATTATCATATTACAGGATCAAATTGCAAAAGCGAAGGAAAAGATCACTGATAGTGATGAAGAAAAATTGACAGTGGATGAAGGCATCTTATCACAAGTGCTTGGTAAGGATGCAAGGGGTAGGAGACGCGGTGTTGGGACCGTTATACCAAAGACTAAAGTTAAGGCTTGTGCCATTGCACAGAAACGACTCCGACATGTTCATGGCGAGCAGGATGAGTTGAAAATGAGGGTGGGAAGTTTGGAGGGTACAGTGGGAAATTTGTCTGGGCAAATGGAGGTTTTGATCAACATGGTGGGAAATATTGAATAGGGAATTCGTGCACCGGTCAATTCTTCTGATGGAGGACGCGCCACACAATTCAATGCTCCTGAATTCATTGCTTCGCAGTTCCAGGATTCGACCAATGTTACGAACAATCAAAAATGTGAAATCCTCAACTCTGATTTAGAAGTAATAGGAATAGGTATTTTTAACATTTAAACATTTATGACATAATAAGTAGAAAACTTAAATAATAATAAATATTCCCTTTTATTGCAACAGGTACTATATGCCAAGATTCTACATTGTCCAACATCCATGGGAAATCTGTACCATCCACACATGACAAAATGGTGTTGGACAGTATACTGCTACCAGTTGAGAGAACCAGCAAAATGAATCATCAATTTGCAGAGACCTTTGCTGATGTTGGAGTGGGTGGATATGCGTGCCATCCGAAGTGTCTTATTCGATATCTCTAGATGATGGAGCAGGTATATTTTCTGTTTATGTGGTCGATATTTCAAGTCCCATTAAATTGATTAGAATTTAATTCCAATTCAGTTAATATATTTTAAGTTGTTAATATACCATAAAACATCTTTTTAGATAAATGAATTATAAAATTAAAAAAACTAGCGAGTTGAATAATGTTAGTTCATAGGAAACTACCATATTAATCACCATACGGTACTTGCTTTGCAATTACCATTACCATTAAATAAACAAAAAATGGTATACAATTTGTTAAAACTTTGTCTTGTTTCTGCTTGGCGTTGTTTCTGCTTGGCGTTGTTTCTGCTTGTGATGGTTAATCTTTGCAGTTCCTTGGCGGGTTTGAGGGCATTTATGTATATGGTTATTTTTGCAGTTCCTTGGAGGGTGACTATTAATTAAGATACACCGTACATTTTGGACTACGATGAAAACTCCAAATAAGTTTTTGGAAGCATGCATTTAACCTTGAAAAAATATTAGCAAAATATGCGTGCTTACAATTACAGCTATTTGTAAATAAAAGTCTGTGGTAATTTTATTTATTTTAGGTTAAGCAAATTTTTTCCACAGTAATTTGTGATGAAACAATTAATCATATCTTTATTGTACTAATATAGTTTTAACATAAATAGTTAATGTTTCATCTTCATGATGGATAGTTTACATATTTGAAGCTTAGTACCCTAGAATTGATGCACATGCACCCCTACCTGGCTGGTCAATATAGAAAATTAACTGAATATATTTATTCAAGGTCTGATACACTTGATTGGCTTCCATCAAGTTCGATATACATGGTTGGTTCATCTTCTGGTAGAGGAAATTAGCTGCAATATTTTTTCCACTCAGAAGCTTTAGGATGTCATGTTGATTTTTGACAGTAACACTTATTTCTTTGCATTAAAAAGTGTAGTCGCATGTGCTGCTCATCCAAGTAATAGTACAATCATAATAGAAATACTTGTTTTTGCTCTGTTCTTGATTTTGGACAAGGGACATGTACATATGGACTTGAAACTCACTTCTTCAATTCTGTTATTATGTATGCAGCCCCCCTTCAGTGGTATAACTTTATTGATTAAGCAAGCAAATTTATCAAGAATTTAATGTAAATCTTTGTAAGGAATCTCATCGATTGTTAATCTCTATGGAGGTGAATATTCATCGACACTGCCATCGTGTTGTGTTTGTGAAGGAATTCCTTTACCTGTGCTAGAACTTGATGCTTGTCCGTTTGGTTGATAAATTGTATATATTTGTGCTAATATTCTGTAATGCTTGTGTAGATGTTTTGGGCTGGAGGAGTTAGCTCTTTGGCTTTGCATTGTGCAGTGGCTGCCATAACAACACAGTATAACAGAGGCTTGTTGTGTATTTGTATTATGTAGTAATGTGATACATTTGTATTATTGTTGTGTATGAGGATCTTGGTACTGGAGCGATAGTGTTTTCTAGTATCCGCTACTGCGATATATTAATGTGCTAAATGCTAGTATTATGTAATGATATTATGTAATGATATTGTTAAGTTATTACGCACTGCAATGCGGATTATTGAATCATTTGAATGTGCACTGTCTATAATATTATTTGTTTTGATGTCTCGGAATGATTATTGATTATATATTGGATATGAATAGGTCTATAATATTATATATTGGATATGAATAGGTTTATAATATTATATATTGGATATCTATATCTAATTGACTAATTAGATACGGCTTTTAGCCGTATCTAATTGGTTCATTAGACGCTGCCTATTTGTCAATTAGATACGGCTTCTGGCCGTATCTAATGTTTCAATTAGATACGGCTAATGACCGTATCTAATTGGCTCATTAGATATGGCTGAAAGCCGTATCAAAATATTAAGCTCGGCATATTGTGATACGGCTTTTAGCCGTATCAAAATATCGTTTATGGTGTAGTGTTTGGTTTTCCAAAGGATCTCAGGTCGCTTATACATTTCAAAATGCTAACTTTTCTTTTAGTTTACCACAACAAAGAAAGGTCTCAAACATATATATGACATGATTTAACATATACAATTAAAGAATACAAATTGCAAACTAACTTGACTTTCAAACTTCCATTTTCAAACTATATTTCAACTCATCCAAACACCCTTACATACTGTTAACCGGGTTTTTAACCCAGAGAAGTCACTAGAAGTCAGAACATTCAAATTAAGCCAGAATGACTCAAAACTTGGCTGGAAGGCCCAAAAGAACTAGATAAAAGCTCCCAAGAAGTTCTAGTAAAAAATAAGCCAACTTTTCAGATCGGCACCGATCCGATCCAATTGGATCGGTGCAGATCCGAATTATTGATTCAGGGTAACTCCGAACCTCTTGCATCATACTCCTAAGTCTCCACCAAGCTCACTTAACAAATTTGGTAGCATTCCAAGCTGCTTAGTTCCATAAGTGAAGGTTCATTTGATTTAGAATACAGTTCAATATAACCCATAGGCGAATCATCATCAAAACAACTCAACAAGCCACGAAACTACATGGAGAGCATCATAACTAGGCAAGGAAGATAATCATGTAGTCAAAGCATCAAAAATGCTTAACTTTTTGGATCGGTATTGATCCAATTGGATCGGGATCGGTACCGATCCAAATACTTTACTTCGATGACCTTCAATCTTTCTGGACTTCCTCTACGTGATGAATGCAAGCTTCTGACAAAGCGGCTCTGGCCCAAGTGCTCTCCAACTCCTATAAATACCATCCCATCTACAACAGAAAAGGGAACTATGGATGGCTGTTGCAACTCTTCCATTACTATTCTTCACTCTTCTTCTCCTACATAATAGTCACCAAGGAGCAATTGACATCCTCTGGTTGCCCTAAGTACTCGTGATTTAGATCTAACATAGGGGATTTAATCATATTGTAACTCAAATCAATCTTGTAACAACAATCGGTTAATAAAAAATATAAAGTGGATGTAGGCTTCATTAACAGCCGAACCACTATAAACTTCTTGTGTCTCTTTACTATTTCTTCTCTTTTTAATTATTTTCTATATTGTTTGCTCTGAGAAACAGGGCTTGTGCTTTCACACTCAATCCAGGGTGTTGGTCCATTTTTTGGGTTAACATTTTGGTGCTTTCACTGAGAATTCAGTGAATTCAGGCATAGATCTAGCTTTCCTCTTTGGATCCGCCAGATCCATCAAATCAGCTTTAGGAAGTTTGAATCTTGCTGTTGAAGGTCAATGAGAAAGAGAACTGCTTTTGAAAAATCCATAGGAGATGTTATAGATGGAGAAGTGACTAATCCTCGACAAGTTGAAGTCAACAAAGCTAATAATCTACTAATTGGAGCGAACTCTGAGCTAACAGCGGAGATTAGGTGCCGGGATCTTCTACCCAACATGAGGTCATCACTAAAAGCGAATTGAACAAGATGGTTGATGAAATTAACCAAAAGATAGAGAACAACCAAAAAGCTCTTTTGGACAAATTATATGCCCTTCTAACCTTGCAATCACTAGTGGCTCCAAGGACCATGCCAGAACCTGCGGCCACCATGGAGTAAGAAAACTCTTCCGTTTCTAGCCTAAACATAAGAAACGGAAAGCAAAAGCAAAACAGAGTAGTGGGTGGAGTTGCAGGAATCGACATAGAAGGAAATGCAAGCACTCCGCCAATTGCATATCAACCTGCTACAAACTTGAATCTAGGGGCGAAAACCCCATGGGAATATATAATAGTGGATCTCTCCGACTCTGAAGATGGTGAGTAACTTGACAACGACAAGTTGGAAGAAAATGCTATTGTACTAAATACCGGCAGGGAGGCCCAGATGCCACTACCCAACCAATTACAAGCCAACCGAACTTCAAGTGAGTGGCTTTCCCGAAGATAAGAGAGCCTAAGCTTCAGCCCACTTACCAAAATCATTTGCAAAATTAAGCACTTGGCATAGTCACTGACTGCCAACCCATGGACTACCGGACATCAGAGGCCTATATCATGGATATGATCAAGCGCTTGTTGGACGATAGTAAGGATAGGAAAGATGATGAATGGGGATCCACTCTAAGTTGGACTCCCTTTACTGATGACTTTAAATGAATGGTACGATGAAAAGTTTACTATGTCGATTATTCCTTCTTACGATGGAACTAGTGATCCAAAACCCTACTTATATAAGTATAGTTGGTACATGGACAGAGCAAATGCTTCAAATGCTATTCGATGTAGATATTTTCCTATCTTCCTATAGGGAATTGCTTCTATGCAGTTCACCAGGCTCCCACTAAAATCCATCTCCACTTTTAATGAATTAGCATCAAAATTCCTTGATTAATTTAAGGTTCACACGGCATAGCAAAAGATGTCATGTCCTTATCTGGCTTATTCAAAGGACGAAGTGAATATTTGAAATCCTTCATAAGTCGGTTAAACACCGCAGTGACTGAAGTAAGTAACCCAAATGAAGATATGGTCTTCATGGCCCTGGTTCGCGCTATTCCACCCCAACATTGAATTTGGAAAATGGATCAAAATGAAGCAACCTGCCACTAGGGAGGACTTTAACTAGAAAGCAAACTAGTACTTGAGGTTGGAAGAGGCAGAGAAGCTAGAAGGAAAACCTGCTAACCTACAACCAACCAATGTTGGCTAGAACAGTATGACAGCTAACCAAGCCGCATACACCTCCGGAACCGCTGTAGGAAATGCAGGGAAGGATGTGAACCGGGAAAGGAAGAACCAGAATTCCAACAAGCGAAACAAAGGCAACAAGCGACATAAAGGCTTCAGGCCCGAAGATTACACCCTACTTAATGATACTCCAAAAAACATCTACCTTGCAACACAAGTAATGGAGGAGTACATGAAGCCACCTAAAATGGAAGCAACTGAATAGCAAAAGCATTCCAGAAAGTACTGCCGCTTCCATGAAACACATGGTCACAACACGAATAAGTGTCGATACCTGAAGAACCTGATTGAAGAGCTGATTCGGAAGAACAAACATCAGAAATACGTGAGAAAGCCGCAAAATCCCGACTAGCCTGCTGCACCCCAAGCTCCTAATGCCCAGGGTAACCAAGCTGGAACCAGCGAAGCGGGATCCAGATGGACCGACCAAAGACTAATCATCGGAACAATATCTGGAGGACCTCATCCCGTGCAAAAGAGTTGGGGAAAAATGAACGATATGCTAGCTCGTTGAAACATGCCCCGAAAGATTCATGCTTTTGTGATTGAAGACGGAACTCCTGCCTAGCAGCAGATAACCCTGAATGATGATATAGTATTTCAGAACCGAAATATTGAGGGAATAGAAGCTCCAACCCTCGACCACATGGTCGTGTCGGTAGGAATCGAACTAGCCATGGTTCGATGAGTATTGGTGGACAGTGAAAGCTCTGTCAATATCCTATTCAAACACACATTTAATCAAACGAAGATTGGTATGAAAGACGTATCCGCTTATTGAACAAAAATCTAAGGATTAATCGGTGAATCTAAGCAACCTGTCAAAATAATTGATTTGCCCGTGGAACTTGGGGAATGCAATGGAAGAATCCTTCTCATCCAAAACCTGAAGGAAACTGCTCAGTAGTAGCCTTAGCGATGGCCGCAGCATCAATAGCTTTTCGCTCCCTCTTCTGTCTCAAGATCTCTTGGCCCTCCCGTAAAGCTTGACGGGACTCTTCATTCAGATATTCTTGAACCAACTCCTCTTTAGTATAACCGCAACCCATGTCTTGAAGTCGGGCCAGAATCTCTTCCCAGACTAGGGCAAGTGTATGAGGGAACAACGGACCCAAGTAACTAAGACTCCCCTGATGCAGCATGGGGTTGACGTAGAAGCCCAAAATCATAGCATCTAAGCCCTTTATCTTCTTTATGAAGGTATCTTGAAGCTCTAAAAAGCTAGCATCCATGTTAGCCTTCTCTACCGCCAGCTATTTCTTCTCATTATCCAAATTCGAGACTTGTTTGTGAAGTGAGGCGATCTCTTAAGCCTAATCGGCAATGGTATTCTTTTGCCTCTCAATAATCGCCTCGCTTATCTTCAACTATTCTTTTAGTGCCACCTCATCTGTATGGCACTTCTTTATCTCATTTCTAAATATGATTGCGGCTCGATCGGTGGATTCTTTTTGCTCCTTAAGCAAAGAAGCACTTTTGCTCTCCCCATTGAAGGCGTCATCTCTCTCATTCTTTAGCCTCTCGATCTCTGCATCGCGATCTGTGAGATGTGTTTCATACTCATCCTTTTCAGACTCAAACGAGAGGATTTTCTTGTAGTTGTTCCGGTTAATAGTAGGCAGCTGTATGCATAATTTTATCCATCCTTCAGCTTGCTCCAAACCGCTCTAAATTGCTTGAAAATGGGGTAAATAAGATTCGGCATGAATTGACTTCAGATTGGGCTTATCAAACACAACCCCTTTAAGAACAAATTAGGTAATGCAGCTTGTAGATGCAAGGGACCAACAGAAAGAATATAAGGCGCATGCTGGGGAGTGGTAATCATGATAGTCTGGGAGGAAGAGGTCACGACACCAAAAGTAAGGACATTTATCCTAGTGGAAGTAGGAGGCTGAGAAGTGGATTCGCGTTCTTGATCTCTTTTCGGCCTCTTCGACGGATCTCCCCGATCAGTCGTGCTCTTCCTCTTTTCGTAGTCGCCACTCTTACCTCTGCCTTGACATCTCTCGGCATGGTGATGCACTTCTGCCAGTCTCTCCTTTCTCCTTTTCCTCTCCTCATCAGTCTCCCATGGAGTACAGTACCTTAAAGTGTGTCTCTGCAGACGCTGAGACTCGAAAACTCGATCAAGATCGTCGTAAAAACCAAAGTCATGATTCCTGCAGCAAGCAATAAAATGGCTTTAGGAAAAGTCGTTTGATGGACCAAAAGATCCTAAAGAAAAATAGTATAAAGTGTGTGATCCTAGTGACGTGTGTGTTGCGATTTAACGGTCCCAATGGAATACACAAACCTGATCGGTCACCAACTAATGTCAGAACATTGCCTCCTATAGGGGTGATCTGAATAAACTAGGAAGGCAACCCTTTCGAAGTAAAGTCGCCCATTAACTCATCCATATTCACAAAAAATTTACTTATATCAGCATCATCCGACAGAGTGTTGAGCACAAGCTAAATCTTGGGAGAAGCTCCCTTGATAGGCTCTTTCAAAGAAGGTGACGGTGCATAACCAGGGCTTAATTCCGAGCCCTTGTCGCCTAATTTGACGTCATCCTCATTAGTGTTCCATTCTATTTCTTCCTCATTTAGAAGATGCTCCTCACTAATTTCTCCTTCTTCCTTCTCTTCAATAAGCGGACCTTGCCCTTTCGTTGAATATTCTTCCTCTTTCTCTTATGGAATCAAGGGCATTTTGGGTGGACTGTCGGCCCCGATTTGAATTTCAACCTCTTCAGGGGTCTCCTCTAACCCATTGGATGGGCTACTTTCCTCTTCATCATCATCATCATCCTCACCAGTGTCATGGGAAGAGGAAACAGAATGGGTTTGGTCTCTAGAATGGGAAGGATCACTAACATATCTGATGGATCTCCTAGGGTGTAAGAGCATATATCGGCAAAGGTTCTCATTCGTGAGCAGGAACCTAATCGTGCGCTCCTGAGCATAGACCACTTTCAAGCTGCCGAGAACGATGCTGAGTGCCAAGTCCTTGTTAATTTTTGGAAGAATTGCAAGGAATATATGATCATTCAGAAGACATATAGCAATTAAAGGAAGCTCCGAACACGATGAAGGAGACTTACCCCCTTGTTGTCCATAAATGGGTGAATCCATCTGGACACTTAGCAAAAAAGAACCGATTCTTAAATGAAGGAGCTTTGCTAGGAAGATCCAGTATAAGCTTCCAATTCGCTACGCTTCAATATAAACAAGCGATGGATTAGCCTCTCTCTTCTTGAATAATAGGAGATACTATAGCTCAACGAAGCTTGGGGCATGATTAAGAGTCCACATGAATAGAATGTACAAGCATGTCAATACGGCGTTTCCATTCGGAAGAATCTGGAAGGGGGCTAACCCCATATTCGCAAGGGTTGTCATCAAGAAGTGATTAAATGGAGGCACCGCTCCATGTGTGCACATATATCGATGGCAGGCCACGTACCCAGGAGGCAGTCTATGGGAAAACTCTTCTCTTGGGGGGAAAAGCGCATCGTCCTCTGTGATACCATATTATGAGAAAATGCTTCGCAACATCTTATGTGTAATAGTTATAGAAGCCTTCTCTAGAGGATCAAGATGGGCTTTGTAATTAGGAGGTGTATGTTCAATAATGAGCTTGATCGAAATCAGACGGCCATATTGACATGCAGTCGAAGGAGCAACGGTCCCAGTCGGGATTGTTGAAGACTCCGCTTTAGAATGAGGTGAATTTCCTTCAATTGATTTGCCCCGTGAAGATTTGTGTGCCATTCTACACAACAAAGCTTGTGTTCAAAATGGTCGGGTATGCCTAATCTCTAAACTATAAACCCTTTTGCGGTCGACACTTGAAATCTAAAAGACGATTGACGTGTCCCAACCAATCGGATTCCAAGTGTTAGCTGGGGGCATGAGTAGTGTGTAACCTAAGTGAGAATGGGTCCAACATCCTGAATATTGCAAACGATCCATATCGTGTAGATAGGTCATTCACGCTAGGAAAAAAGATCTGTATCGTTCGATGAATTTATTATTTCTATACTTACCCATTATCGATAAATGATCGATAATGGATCCGTTATCTGAAGCGACATAGAAAGCTCTTCCTATTCTAGGAGCACGTGCTATGCGATAATAGGACTGTTCTAGTGCAAGCAGCTCCCGATTAATATGTCCAAACTAAATGAAAATCTTCAGCATTAGTCGAATTTTGTTCTCTGGAAGGCGATAACCGGATGAGTTGCATACAAGATGCTACCCTAAACTTTTATCGCCTTCCAAAAAAACCGAAATCAATCTGTAGTATAAGTCATCTCCACTGCCGATTCAAATTAACTGCTAGTCACCACCAAAAACATCTAATCCACATCACCAACCTTTGAAATAGAGTAGGATGATTTGATCTCTAGTTCAATACAACCCGAACTAGGGTATTGGATGGATCAGATGGGCAACGTATCAAAACGGAGGTAATCTCCACTTAGAACTACGGTGGCGGCTCCAGGAGGAGGTGGTTGATGGTGCTCGTAGTGAAGATCGACGGCAGTGGCTTTCTGGTGGTTGTAGGCTTTGGATCGGTTCGGCTCGAATGAAGTAAAATGGGAAAAAGGGTAGATCAACCCTTTATGAAAAAAAAAAGTTTGAAAAAAATTCAAGTACTTGGATCGGTACCGATCCGATCCAATTGGATCGGTATCGACCAAATTTACTCCTCTAAATGGTCCCAAATTTCCCTTGCATGACCTACTCAATGTTCGTATTCATTCTGGAAATTATCAAGTCAAGATCAATCTGTAATCATGAACAATGGAGATTCACACTAAGGACTAAACAGTTAACCAGTATGTAACAACCCAAAATTCTGGTCATTTGATTTTAAATGTTTAATTAATTTGAAATATTTAGAATAATTGAATATTAGAATTTAATAACTTATCATTCAAATATAGGGAATAATTAAATATTTGAATTGGGAATTAAATGATAATTTAATGGATTTAATATTTTATTTAACTCCTTTTAACCAATAAAAAATATTGGTGAATTCAGTTAGTAAATTTATTTACAAATATAAATAGATTGGATAAACATCGAAAATTAAATGTAAAACGATATTTAAATTTGTAAAATTAGCCTTTCGGAGCACAATCTTGGATTTCGACGAAACCAGTTTTATTGGATCCATAATAGTGAATTATATTACACCGTCAAATTTCATAGCGATTGGACATATTGTTTGGTCGTGCGAGATCGAAACGCATTGAAATTAATATCGGAAATTTAATATAATAACTAGGTCTAAAAACCAATCTTTGGCATATGAACGTATTAGACCTCGGGACAAGTTCCATTACTTTTGGAATAAGGATATAACATATATGACACTATGTAGTATGCCTCGTTTGGAGTTCGAAATTTTCGGATATGTTTTGGTGAGTATTTTAAAACTAAAATAATACATAAATATATACATTTGCACCATTTCTGCCTTATGCTTGCCCATGCCTACCTCACATCAGCCATACCCATGGCCATAACCCCACTGTTCAAGCCATACTCCTCCCTTGTAAAAACTTACAAGATAGTGAAATATAAATTTTCATTTTTCAATTCAAACTTCAAAATTGAAATTAAAAATCCATACTCATCTAAGAATCCAAATCTTTGATTCGTTAAGCTCGTACAATGTTTGTCTTCGATCATATACCCTTCTTTTTGTGTGCGCATGTGTTTGGGGTAGCTCGGATTTGGGAGGTCGACCTAGGGTTGTCGATTTTGCTTGATTGGAGAAGAATTGGTGGTATTGGAGTTTGATTTTGGGTTTGTCAAGGCAAGAGGCAAATGTAGCCGTGTTTTAGGAACGCGTGACGCCAGATTTGAGATTGCGACCCGATGGTGGTCGTAAGGGGGTGGCTATCGAAGCGTTTTGCTCTGGAGATGTAGAGGTGACGAAGTGGTAATAGGCAAGTATAGTTCGAGAAGAGAATGTTGTCGGTGAAGTCGGTTTACCGTTTAGCAGAGCATAACTCTGTGTCACCATGGTTCGAGGTCGAGTGGGTTTCTGCATGCACGTTTCTGAGTGAGGGGAGAAGGAGATAGATTAAGTGGTGGGTTTAATTTTATTAATGTAATTAAGGTTCTAATTATTTTAATTAAATTAGAAAACTTATAAACGTGTATCTCGCTCATACGAGGTCGGATTTGAACGTCGTTTTTTGCATTGGACTCGTGTCGTCAAGATCTTTGTAATGGAGTTAGTTTGGTTGGATTTGAAGCTTGTTGAAATTTAGGCTAAAATTGGACGATCATTTGGTTTTAGTCCAAAACCGGGACGTTTCGGCGAAAACGAAAATCAATGTGAGTTTAACTCACATAAAATTTTATTGTATCATACCCATGATGTTATAAACGTTTATTGCTTGTTTGGATGTTAGTTAAATTATTTGATTGTTTGTTTGGTTGAATTTCTGTTTGGAAAATGGATGACATATTAATTTGATCGTTAAAAACCCATATGATTATTTATATATTATCTATAACCATTATTTATAGGGTAAATCTATAGAGAGACCCTGAGGGGTTTCTTGCCAATAAATTATTTATTTTCATCTTTATGCTGTTATAATTGAATTAAATCCAGATATTCCATTTAACTTGTTAATTGTCGTTATAGTGATTTCGCTACATCGTCATTTATTCAATTTCATTCCCAAAACCCTGTCATATGAACTTGAGCTTGCATTTCCAATAAAAAGAATATTGAAAATTCGTTAATCATTTTGATTAATGATAATTTAGATTAATTAATCATTTTAACAAATGATTTTGAAATTAGTTCACCAATTTAATTAACGATGTTTAAAATTGGTTTATCTTTAGATTTAATTAATCATTTTGGCTAATGATGTTTTATACTTAATTAATCATTTTAACTAATGATTATTTGAGTTTAATTAATTCTTTTAATTAAGGATAATGGAGTTTAATTAATTTATTGAACTTAATTAATTATTTTAGTTAATGATAATTGAAATTAATAATCATTTTACTTAATGATATTTAAAAGTAATTAGTCACTTTAAATAAGGATATCTGAATTTAGGTAATCATTTTAATTAATGATTTTTTTAAATTTAATTAATCGTTTTAACTAATGATTTTTGGAATTTAGTTAAATTATTTTAATTAATGATGTTTTATAATTAAATAAATCATTTTAGAAAATATGTTTTAATTAATCATTTTAGCTAATGGAGTTTGAATTTAATTAATCCAATTAATTTATGATTATTTGAACTTAATTAATCATTTTAATTGATGGAATTTAAAATTACTTATCATTTTAATAAATGATTTTTGAGATGACTTACTCGTTTTAACTAATGATTATTTGTATTTAATTAATCTTTGTAATTAATGATATTTAAAGTTAATTAATCAATTTAATAGAAATGATTTAAGTAAATTATCTAATATAATAAAATTGTTTTAATTAACTGTAACTGATTTAATAAAGATTTTAAAGTTGATTTACCAAAGTTATAAAAGTGTTTGGAAATAATTATCTACTTTACTAAAGATAATGGATTTGTTTATTTAAAAGAGATTTTAAATGTGATTAGTTATCTTTCGGGATAATTAATATTGTTTTGAAATTATAAAAAGGAATTGGAACTCGATTATTGGGATATTAAGTTGGATAATCTTCTGGATGTTCGGTCTGATGTTGGTTTAGGCCTTCGAGGTCGCGCACTTGGAAAGATTATTCTCTTAACGTTGCAACAACCAGGAACTAATTCTAAAAGTATTTTACCAATATGAAAATCAAGTACAACTTCGGTTCTTTTAAAAGTTAAAGTTCGATTTCGGTTATAGAACAATAGTTCCGTAATCAATATCACTTATATGGAAATGATCTAGTTATGCATTTAACGCTAAACGTTGAGGCTTAGACTCGTTTCTATCTCGGAGGTTAAAAATGTCATCAAGGTCATGCCTAGAGGTAACACTACCTCAACTTGCCTGGCTTCATTTTCAACCGAGAGATAGGGCTTGTCTGGAATCAATGAGTAGTGGTAAATATATGAAATTTAATCTCCATATACGATCATTTTATGTATCCCCGATAGTTGATTTATTAATTATTTGATTTAGCTTTCTTCATGTGTACCGTGACCTTAAAAACGATTTGTTGCTCAATAGAGCTTTGTTATCCTTTATCGGAAATGACTAAACCAAAAGCGTGAGAGGAAGCCAAGTTATGTGGGGTTGCTCCCATCAAAAGGGTATTTTCACATCTCGTCTAGTTTGGATTCGGTTATGCACTTAGATGTGGAAATATTCTGATTCTCGATAAGGTCTAGCAAGGTCCGGCTTGCTATTGTTCGAGATGTGTCACGGAGTATATTAGCTTCTTAAGAGTATATTACTAGAGGTATACTCAAAGGAGGGTGCACCTTCCTTGTCATTTGTTGGAAAATTTCCTTTCCTTATTTTATTTGAATCTCTAAATCTGTTTATCTTTAAATTGCCGCAAGTAGATCCAAATCCTCATCACAACATTTAAGTATTAATTCAGTCCATTCTATCAAGTTTGGATTGTTACCTTATTTAGTCCATTCTATCAAGTTGGACTGTTTTCCTTGTTCTATCCATTCTGTCCAGTTTGGATTTTACTCGGTTTATTTCCATTCTTTCAAGTATGGTTTAATATTATTTATGCTTATTCATATTTTGGATTTGTTCCTGACATTTATTTCAGCTCTTGCTTGTATGGATGTAATTCTTGTGAGGTAAAAACCCATTCCACATTAGCGGCATGGTCTCACAGAACTTTTATATGTTCCCCGTTATTCGAGTTATCTTACGCTAGTATTTCCAGACTAATCCGGGTGTTATTTATTATAATGCTTGGGTCAAACCGAGTATTTTCCCATGTTGTTTTGAAGCTTTAAAGATCGTGGAGGAGAGCTGAAGATTCACCTATCATAGTATTTTATATTCTGTTGTATTATATAGTATACATATTGGCATTTGTAAGGTCAGGATTTTATAACTGTCCATCATATAAGGTTTGTTTTTAACTCTGATATACTCTATATGTTCGGAGTGACAGTTTCTACTGTCCTTATTATATTATATGTCGTCGATTCCGCTGTGAAATTCTGTTTTTCTCTGTTCTCTGTTCTTTTCTTTTTATTTACCTTAACAAAATCTACCCTTTTGTTAATTGGATGCACGACATTTGAACACAGTGGTAGTGTTCAGTGTCGACTTTCGATGGTCAAAAAGGCGGGTCGTTACACAGTACTTCATAGATAGTTTTTCAAGATAGCCAGATACAACTAATGGAACTCCTTAAAATGGAAACCGAGAGATAGTCAATTCCAGAGCACGCCTTGTTTTCAATGAAGGCGTACTCTATGAGGCAAATGTTAACTAGATTTTTAACCTAGCAGAAGTCACTAGAAGTCAGAACATTCAGATTAAGCCGGAACGACTCAAAACTTGGCCCGAAGTCCCAAAAGAACTAGATAAAAGCTTCCAAGAAGTTCTAGTAAAAAATAAGCCAAATTTTTGGATTGGCGCTGATCTGATCCATTTGGATCGGTACCGATCCAAATTTTTGATTCAGGGTAACTCCAAATATCTTACATCACACTCTTATGTCTCTACTATGCTCACCCAACAAATTTGGTAGCATTCCAAGCAACCTAGTTCCAAAAGTGAAGATTCATCCCATTCAGAATACAGTTCAATCTAACCTATAGGCGAATCATCATCAAAACAAGTCAACAAGCTACGAAACTACATGGAGAGCTTCATAACCAAGCAAGCAAGGCAACCAAGAAGTCAAAGCATCAAAAATGCTTAACTATTTGGATAGGTACCAATCCAATTAGATCAGATCGTTACCGATCCAAATACTCTACGCCAATGACCTTTAATCTTTTTGGACTTCCTCTACGTGATGAATGCAGGCTTTTGACAAAGCGGCTCTGGCCTAAGTGCTCTCTAACTCCTACAAATACCATCCCATTTGCAATAGAAAAGGGATCTCTTGATTGGCTACTACAACTCTGCCATTATTATTCTTCACTCTTCTTCCCCTACAAAATAGTCATAAAGGAGCAACTGAGATCCTAAGGTTGCCTCCAAGTACTCATGATTTAGATCTAACTTAGGGGATTCTATTATATTGTATTCCAAGATACAAAGTGAATGTAGGCTTTGTTAACAGCCGAACCACAATAAAATTCTTATGCCTCTTTACTTTTTCGCTCTTTTTTCATTCATTTTCTTTATTGTTTGCTCTGAGAAATAGGGCTAGTGCTTTCACACTCAATCCAGGGTGTAGATCCATTTTTTGGGTTAACACATACATCCAAGCCAACACTATAATTCACCCAAACAAGCAACTATTTTAACAACTAAGCAACAACAAAATATGCATCATAGTTAAAGTTAGAAACTTTAAATAAATCAGTGAGCTTTACTCACTTAAAGCTAAGATAACCAAACCAAACTTCACTAGAACTTTGAAATGAGCCTGGATCTTAGCTTTTCTTTGAAAAAGACTTGCTTTTAAACCTCCGGAAGGGACTTTTGGTTTGGACTACGGGAAAACAAGGCTCGGCTTATGTGGAATATGGGTGTGTGGGGTTAAAATTGAAAGAAGAAGTGGTGTAAAGAAGAAAGCTAAAGCTTTTAACCATTTTTGCTTAAGGGAAAATGGAAAAAAATGGTATTTAAATTTCAGGAATTCATGGAAGCCATGGAAATTTTTAAAAAAGCTTGGAGAAAGATTAGAAAAGGGATATTGAAATGAAAAATGAGAAGAAAAAGTTAGGAATTTACTTTTATACAAAGTACATTTGGAAAATTACTAAAATGACCTTCCTTACATACCGTCCACTCAAATTTCTCCACATCATCACTATCTCGTCTCTTCCCAACTTGTTGTACACGTTGTCCCCACCCTCTTACACACTTCCATCACTCCATCACATCTAAGTACAAAGCATTAGAATATACATTGGATAATAAGGTGTTTTCATGTACTTTGTTGAAATTTACACTTAAAGTTTCAAATCCATGTCGCGTCCTTCCATATTTACTTCAGTAAATATATTTTCACCATATTATTAACTTATCCATACTTATATTATTTGTAAATGTGTATATGTGTTAACTCAAATATGCACAATGTTTCCGGTAACTTTTAGACATCGAAAAATAGAAAATTCGAAAACAATTTCCGATCACATTTACTATATTCCTTTGAACTAATTACTTTTGTAAACACATTTTAAAAATTATTTCACCGTCACTAATTAATATTTAAAAAGTGATATTTTGAATAATAAAATCCATTTATTAATTATTTAAAAATATATTAAATATCCATATTTTAAATTGATTAAATTTCGGGTTGTTACATTCTTCCCTCCTTAAAAGAATTTCGATCCCGAAATTTCACCAGCACCCAAACACGAAAAGAAACATCCAAATTATTCATAAGTCCGCATGATGTTCATAGATAGTCCTTGCGCAAAATTCTGATTTGATCTATACTCGAATACATAACTCCTCTTTCGAACTAGTATTTCTCACCCGATTTCCTAGTGCGGACTCCAATCGGGCTCCTTGATCAAGAACCTCCGTTCTCCTTGGATAGCAATATGTTATGATAGAAAATTTTGGTTCCATATCAAGAACCCTTACCAAGCGTCTGTTGTCAAAAATCAAGTGATAGGCCTTATTTGGAATAGTGTGACACATCTCAAAGTCATGTACTCGAATCTTGGATCCAATCTATGTGAAAAGAGGAATGATCTATGTCTAACTTATGTACTTGCCTTATTCGTTTTCTCTAATACCAATTCTCTTTCTGCTAAAATTATTTATGAAAACATTTCATAAAACTAACTTAAGCTTAAATTTTATAATACTCTTCTACATCCTGAGAGTATATACCTCTATTTGATTCAAACTTTTCTATTTCAAACTTATTTCTCTTAAGTAAACTAAGATTCAAATACCTGGTTTTATTTCAAAACACCTTTGAAATGGTTTTGTATATATTTTTAATCATAGAAAATATATTTATATGGCTCGAGTAACCCTAAAATGAAACTAAAGAATTGGGTATTCCTATATGGTATCATATATTCCCTTACCAAGAAGGAATACTTAAGAGAAGTGCTTATCATCCGAACTCACCTCTTTCCCATTTTTAGTTATTTTCGGGCCACTCGAACTAGTTAACATAAAATTCTTCTTCTATTTTAAAATCCACTTTACGAAATAAATGCATATATATATATATACTTCTTACTTAAAATTCTCTTCCCAACATATTCATACTTGTAAAAACTTTCAAGTAATACTATTTATTATTTTCTCCAGAATTATTTAAAATAATAATGTACATATTTACCTTTTTTCCTCAAATCAACTCATGATTTAGGGATTTAATCAAAATTTTCTTAATTAAAACAATCCTATATAAAATTACAACGGTAGCATTTTCTCACTTAGGAACTCAAGAATGAACACCAATGATGCTGCAGTCATCATCGAAATTATTTTCTAGTGACCAAAGTGAGTTTAGTGCATTCTACCTCTTTTAAAATAATTCCAAAATAATTCTACTCATAAATATTTTCAAAATAATACCATTATTATTATTTTCTAAAACTTTGAAAACAATTCCAAAACACTGGGTTTTCAGTTTTCGAATTCTCAATTTGAATCTCCTATCACTCATAACCCCTATAACTAAATCATACTTATATAATACTACCTTTTTATAAAAAAACTTCACAATGTTTATTCTTAGCTTAGATTATAATAAGTAACTCTTACTAAATTTAAATTTTATCCTAACACTATCACCGAACGCGTTACAGTCAAATTGTGAAAATGAATTCATAAGGTGTTCGTATTTAATTTAACTAAAACAGTAAATGCTGACAAACTATCTGAGCCTAACTAATCATAATAAATGATAATGATCAAATATTATCATTCTCTAGCAATAAACATATCCTAAATAACCATAAAAAAATTTTGAAAATTTTCTTTTGTATATAAAATATAATCTAGGTAAAATTATTTCATTTACCTAATTTAAAAATACTTTTTCAGTTGGCCCTGTTTAAGTGTTTTAAAGATCCTTATCAATAATGTTAGCTACTCGTATTGACCCAAATTCATAAACCACTCAATAGATCATTCTACAATATAAACACTTTTATAAAAATAATAAATACGCGCTCTTATATTTATATACACTCAAACTCATTCTAGGGTGTCATTTACCCTATCTCTAATGAGTTTACCCCCACTAAGGCCAAGGTTCTCGCTTAACAATTCACTTTGATACCATATGTAATAAACTGCCTTTCTTACACCTAAATACAACACTTCATACATCCTCGGTATTCATGTGATGATCATTTAAGTGTCTGAAAGACAGGTCATTAGGGGTGAAGAAAGAAAAAATAGAACAGAATCTTATAAAAACGTGACGAGCAATATATAATATACACAAAATCTTTACAAAAAGAAATCATCTTTATTTATACACAACATCATTGTACATTATCCCAAATTATCCTCAAAGGCTATAACAACTTGTTCTTACAAATGTTGATAAATACAACAATCGGTACAAGCGGAAAAATAATGAAATATGAAGATATGTCTAAAGCATCAAGCTCGTATGCTGAACTCCAAAGCATCCGAAGCTAATTTGGGAAAATATGCTCGGTCTGACCCGAAAGTTAAAACAAAATAACACCCTGATCAATTTGGAAATACCAGCGTGAGAAACTCAAGTAATGGAGTGAACATATAATAATCTTTGAAACCACTCCGCTAAACGCGAAATAGGTTTTTACCTCACAAGAACGACATTCATAGATGAAGAAATGGAAAACAAATCAGAACAACAATCCAAACAATAATAAATGAGCATAGCCAAGATAAATATGCAAATTCAAAAGATGGGAACAAATAATTAAACATCGAGAAAGGGTACAGTCACTTTTCGATGCACTTAAAAAATAGGTAAATGTAAAAACTTGGAATCAAAGGAAAGGAAAGGGAAATTTTCAAACAAATGATTAGAAGGGTGCACCCCTCCCCTCCCCCTCGCCCCCCGTATCGAAAAGTATACCTCTAGTCAATGTACTTTGGGAGGGTCATTCTCTCCTGTTACACCTCTCGGGAAGTCCAAGATGGACCCCGCCAAAGGTTACCAAGTATCCGAGAATTTTACATCTTATTGCGCATATTATCGAAACCAACCTAGAGTGGATGTGAATATACCATAATGGGAGCAACCCCACATAACTTGGCCTCAACTTGCTTTCTAGTTTTAGTCATTTCGATAAAGGATAACAAAGTTCAAATGAGCAAAAAATTAATCTAAAACTGACGATATCCAAAGGAGAAAGCTAAACTGATAATTGCGAAGATGAGACATCATCAAATCAGGCTCTACTACCAAGTCCTCCAACTCCGTCTGAGGAATGGTAGCCTTTGGATCATGCACATACTTGCAAAGATGAGACACATGGAATACGTTATGGACACATGCCATACTGCTCGGCGACTCAACTCAGTATGTGAGCTTTCCAATTCTTTTTATGATCTGGAATTGACCAACATATCTTGGGGCCAACTTTCCTGACTTTCAAAATCGTACAACACCCTTCATCGGTGATACCTTAATGAAAACCATGTCTCCCACTGAGAACTCTAGGTCTTTACACCTCTTATCTGCGTAACTCTTCTATCTGGATCGAGCTTCCTTCATCCATTCTCAGATTAACTCAATCTTCTCTGATGCCTCCCTTACCAAATCTTGACCTAAGACCAATCTATCTCCAATCTCCAACCAACATGCATGTTATTTGCATGGTCTTCCATACAAAGCTTCAAAAGGCGCCCTTCCTATACTAGTCTGGTAACTATTATTATAGGAAAACTCAATCAAATGTAGGTTATCCTCCCAAGATCCACCAAAGTCCAACACACAAGCTCTCTACAAATCCTCGAGCACCTTATTGACTCTCTCTGTCTGCCTATCCATCTGTGGGTGATATATGGTACTCATCTTGAGCTTAGTGCCTAACAAATCCTATAGACTCTTCCAAAATTCACTAGTGAATAAAGCACTATCCTGACTATGCTACTAGGAACTCCATGAAGTCTAACTATGTTCTTCATGAACAACTTCGCCAAAACTGGTGCCGTCCTGGTTGACTTTACCAAAATGAAATGGGCACTCTTGGTCAACCTGTCCACAATGACCCATATACTTTCATTTCCTCTCCTTGACCTTGGCAACCCATCTATAAAATCAATGAATATTGAATCCCATTTCCATACCGGAATCTCCAAATGCTGAAGTAACCCACTGGCTTCTGATGTTCGGCTTTCACTTGTTGACAGTTTACACACTGCCTAACCCACAAGCTAACATCCCTCTTCATGCCTTCCCAATAGAAGCTCCTCTTCATATCTTGATACATCTTGGTCCCTCCAGGATGAATCGAAAAATTGGATCAATGACATTCCTCAAGAACTTCTCTTCCCAAGTTCTCCACATCTGGAACACATAATCATCCCTTCTTTCTCAACCATCCTCTCCGATCAAGACAAAAATCTTTCAAATCATAGACCTTAGTTTCAACCTCAAGCCTTCTGATCCTCTCGGCTAATAATGGATCCTCCTTCTGTTTAGAAGCAATTCTCTCGATCAACACTGGTCTAACTTCTAAACAGGACATCATGACAGTACGCTGACTAGAACTAGCAATTGATCTTAACTGCACACCACAACTGGCCAAAGCTTCTAGATCTTTCCACTCTACCAACATAGCCAACACTACATTCTGCTATCTTCTGCTGAGAGCATCCGCTACTTTGTTACCTTTCCCTGGGGTATACTCTATACCAAAATCATAAGCAGCCAAAAACTCCAGCCACCTCTGCCGTCGCATATTCAACTCTTTCTGAGAGAATAAGTATCTTAAAGGCTTATGATCGGTATATAACTCAAATCTCTCCCCCAAAAGATAATGCCTCCAAATCTTCAAAGAAAAAATCACCGCAGCAAACTCCAAGTCATGAGTAGGGTATCTTACTTTGTGCGGTCTAAGCCGCCTAGATGCTTAAACAATGACTTTGCCCATCTGCATCAACACTGCTCCCAATCAAGTCCGACACGCATCAGTGTATACTACCAACCCCTGGTTACCGTCTATAACTGCCAACACTAGAGCATTGGTCAACAAATGCTTTAACTTAAGGAATGCTTCCTCACATTTGTCGGACCAAAAAAACCTCACTTCCTTCCTGGTAAGCTTAGTCAAAGTCACCGCTATTCGCGAGAAATCCTTGATGAATCTCCAGTGATAGCTAGCAAGTCCAAGAAAACTTCTGATCTCGGTCACCGTCTCTGGTCTCCTCTAATTGTTCACAACTTTGATCTTATCTAGATCGATTGACAATCCTTTCTCTGAAACCACATGACCAAGAAACTTAACCTCTTTCTTCCAAAAATAACACTTGGAAAACTTCGCCTTTAGCTGATTCTGCCTTAGCATCTCTAGCATGACTCTAAGATGATCTTCATGCTCTTTCTCATCCTTGGAGTATACCAAAATGTCATCTATAAACACCAACACGAATATATCCAAATACTCTTGGAAGACTCGATTCATCAAATCCACAAAGAAAGCATGGGCATTAGTCAACCCGAATGGCATCACTAACCACTCATACGAACCAGATCTAGTTTGAAATGCAGTCAAAGGAATGTTGTCCTCTTCCACTCTTAACTAATGGAACCCTATCGCCAAATCCAACTGGGAAAACACTTTGGCTCCACTCAATTGATCAAACAGATCATCAATTATCAGCAAAGGATACTTATTCTTTATCATCCTTTCATTCAGCTTACGATAGTCGATACACATCCTCAACGACCCATCTGGTTTCTTCACTAATACCACGGCCGCTCCCCAAGGTAAACTACTTGGTCTGATAAAATTCCTTCCTTCTAGATCCACTAGTTGTATCTTCAATTCCTTCATCTCAGTCGGTGTCATCCTGCTAGGTGCTCTACTCAAAGGTTCAGCCTAGCACAAGATCTATCCGAAACTCAACAGCTCATCTTGGTGGTAGTCCTGTGATTGGCTCAAACACATCTGCAAACTCTCTTGCAACTCGAACTTGACTTAACTCTTCTCCTACTTCCATGGAACTTAAAAAAGCACAACTACTCCGATCAAAATTCTCTACTGAGAATATAATTTGGTTATGACTATCAGGGTGTCTCAAAGATATCTCCCCATCCTAGCACAATATCCTGGTCTCATACCTTTTCAACCAATCCATACCCAAAATTATTCTAAAATCTACGAAATCATAAACATACAAACTGCATGCAAACTTATGACCTAACAAATCAAGTTCTAACTATTCACATCTTATCCCCAGAGTTGCATACCCTCCTATTAGATTTGCAACCCTTAAGGAAGCAACAAGGTATGTGGGTTCTAAGCATAACCTATCAACCAAACACTGGGATATAATTGAATGTGATGCACCGGTATCAAAAAGTATCCTAACTGGTATACTTTGAGTAAAAAACATACCTTCCATCACAGTTTTCCCTTTATCAGCTACATTGGGCTTAGTTGATGTTCCAATGGAAAAAACTATCCCTTTGTCTTCCCTAGCTGGCTCTAGACACTGGTTCTTGTAATGCCCAACTTGATCACAGTTAAAGCATTTCACATTCTTTTTATCTACAGCCTTCTTCCCTTTGCCTGACCGGCACTCATTCGCATAATGATCCTTCTTGTCACATCTATAACAAACTAAATCAGCCTTTTCCTTCTTGGCAGTATCCCCTTTCTGGGCTTCCTTCTTCTTAAAGAATTTCCTCTTCTTTCCCTGAGGACCCTGGGATTCAACGGGCTTCTCTCCAGTTGAAATAGCAAGCATCTCTTCATGGAAAATGGCCATCTCCACCACCACATTAGAAGGGTCTCTGATATGGGTCATGGTCATCCTAGCAAGTTCAAGTCTTAATCCTCGAATGAGCCTTTCATTCCTTCTGACATCAGTGTCAACCAAAGCATATCCATATCGAGACAGCTCATCAAACTTAGCTGAGTACTCGATTACTAACATATCTCCCTGGACAAGATCCATGAACTTCCTCATCAATGCCGACTTAGCAACCTCAGATAGAAACCACTGCTCAAACCTTCTCATGAAATCAGCCCAGGTCAACTCTTCCTCCGGAACTCCGGCGGTCGCACTATTCCACCAATGAAGCGCTGCCCCTTGCATCTACCAAGAGGCTAGCCTTCTCTTTTGCCGATCATCCAAGCCTGGTTTAGTACAGAACCTTTCACAACTCAGCAGCCAATTCTCAACTTCAACATCATCCTCCATTCCAACAAATGTCTTTCCACCCAAACTGGTATAGCCTTTGCTTAGCTTAGCATAGTTATTCCCAACTAGAGCCACAGGGTTAGCTCCTCCGATATTACCAGCAGCTCCTGCTTGCAATAGATTGGCTAACAACTAACACGCCATTCTTGCATCTACTGGCGGATTTCCAGCACCTACATTAGCTTCGGCATTTGGATTAGCATTAGCCTGTCGACCTTGATTCCTTCTGGTATTAGGTCGAGCATTTCCATTCCTTGTGGTGCTTCCTCTACCAAGATTTCCTCTTCCGTTTCCTGCTTCCATATCTTCTTTCTCATAAATCTGCATACGAGCCTTAGTAAGATACAGAAGAACGGTCTAAGAGAGTGGGGAACACGTGCTTATATATATATATATCAAATATAGGTATGTTACTATAGCGTTAACCCAAACCCCGATCATATTTTCAAATGCATCGGATTATGTTTGAAAATCTTAGGTTTAAGTTTCTTTTAAAGTTTCATAAACCTATGCTCTGATACCAACTTGTAACATCCCCCTACTTGGAGGCCTAAAACTAACGGCTATGGATGCTACAGTCATCCATAGTTATTAATCCTCGGCGACCAAATACGGCGGTGTTAGATTCATTGACACACAGAAACACATGATATGGAAAAAATTAAACTTCAAATAGAATCACATTTCATTTCAAAATATTTCAAATTCATTACATAATCCCAATATTCACAAACCACATTCAGAGAAAATATATTTATTACAATATATGTCCAAGAGTGACATATGAAGATGCCCCCTTGGATGATCAGAGTATATACAAGAAATATAACAACTTTTCCATTAAAATTAACACAACAGAATCAAAAGAAAGAGAACTCTAAATAGCTAACATGCCTCCTACATGTTTCTGGAAGCTTATTTGTCTTAAGAGGTACTTGAAAACCTCAACTCTCAAAATACTCAAAATCAATTGAGTACCTAAGAGTTTAAGGGGAAAACATAAACTTCGAGTCAAACATAAAGCTTGGTATGAATAATAATCTACCATCTCAAATCATTTGGATATCTAGTGAGACCACACCGCTTAGCGGAACGGGTTTCCCCTCACTAGTATCTCAAAACCTTTATAAAATTATATATTGTGCTCCTGCATCCACAATGGTTAAAACAATTCAAAATAGTATAATATGATGATATGCAAAACAAATGAATCAATTCTGGATTACCCATCCCCATTCATTTTAGACTATTTTTCTTAATTATAGTTTCTAGGATTACTATTAACCTATTGGTTTTCATGGGTGACTAATAACCGGTTGAACATTAAGGACTCCCTCTCAATTACATAGTTTACATAGGATCACTATAAACATATTGGTAACTCCAATATTGCTTTTATCCTAGTTTTCATGGGTTGACTAGAAACCTATTGACATCTGTCAATATTTCATCTGGATATAGTTTTTATGGGCTAATTACAAACCTACTGGCCCTGCCAGTATCCAATCATAGTTTTCATGGGCTTACTATGAACCTGTCTATCTGACATCTTCTTTTACATATAGTTTTCATGGGCTAACTATGAACCTGTCTATCTGACATTCTCTTTTTTACATAGTTTTCATGGGCTAACTATGAACATATTGGCCCCTGCCAATATCATACAGTTTTCATGGGCTTATAAACCTATTGGCCCCTGCCAATATCTTTCCTTTATATTTTAGCATCCTATATTCTGGTCTTCCTGACCTCCTGGATGCAATTCTAATCATTCAGGAGTTTATTCAATTTATATTCACTACTGGGTTAACCTAACTGGGTCTCCTACCCTTTATCCCCAAAATGCATTTATCAGTCCATTATAAAGTGAATATATTCATATTAGAAGAAGCAATATAACAACATAGCAATACCACTCTTGTGGGTTAAATTTATCAAAAATAGCTTCTTCTTAAAACCGTTCTAAAAACTATTTTAATATAGCCATGGGTTTTTCCTTTAAAAATAGAGTTTGGGTTATGAAACATTTCGATACCTTCGAAACCTAGCTTTCGACTTCATAGGGTAACCTTCTTCGAAAGACTTAAAAATCTATCTTCAAAACATTAGGCTCCTACCTTTTTATACTTTAAAATCTACCTTTCAAATACATTAAAGTTTTAATACTTAACCCTTTGAAGCTTAGCTCCGAAACCAGTTGAAAGTACCCCTTTCGACGCTATTGGAAGTAACCTTTCCGACATCGTTGAAAGTACCCCTTTCGAAAGCATTGGGTTAATACTTAAAAATATTATTTGGCTCAAAGTGAATATAGTCGAAAGCATCTGTTTCGAAACCATCCTTTATCACATCAAATATTGGGGAAAACTTGATGGCGTTGGCACCATCTCTTTCGAAAGCATAAAACATCTGGGTAAAACATTGGAAGTTTGGTGTCGAAACCCCTTTCGAAACCATCACCTTCAAAATCCCTAACCCCTTTCGAAAGCTATAGGAAATGGCTTAAACTTTATAAAACAAAATGCCTTCCGACAGCATTGATATCTTTAACACCATCGAAAGCCTATAGAATGGCAGCAGGGTATCGACTAGGTCGGAACACCTTCTTTCAAAACATTCGTTTATAAGTAAGGAGCCCAGTCGAAAGCAATCTTAAGTTAATGGCAACCATTTCAAAACCCTTTAAAACCTCTTTCGAAACCTTATGCTTCGACTCTGTCGAAGGCTTAAAATAAAACATAGGCAGGCGCTTTCGACACCTTACCTTCTGCCTATCTCCAATCCACTGTGTACCATCATAGTGATACCTTGTGTATTGGTTTCGGCATAGTGGTTTCGGCAAGGATAAGGCGGAAGCTATTATGTCGAAAGGCGCTTTCCTAAGTAGGAAGAACAACTTTTCTAAGCAAACCAGGTTTAATTCTTGTTTAATTAAACTTTTCTCTGACTAACCTGCCATGTGCCAACACTAGATTGGTTGCCTTAACTTTTTCAAACTCTTTTTCAAAAATAACTACCGCTAATCTAGATTTAAACCATGGTTAAGTTAATCAATTATGCCCTTCCAATTTTGCAAAGAAGTCCCTCTTCTAAAACAATTTATTTTTCATTGCAAATCACTTTGAAAAATCCCTAAAAATTCTGAAATTCACTTTAATCATGTTATCTATCGTATCAAAATTCCAGACCCAAATTCTCAATATATTTTCCAAAATAAATTATAAATCCCAATAACCATATTTTCCTTTGAAAATTCACAATAATCTTTCCATAGCTTGGAAAATTCTCAAAATTGAAACCTAGCTCCAAAATCATGTTTCTCATAACATAAAATTTTCCCATGGCATTTAAACATCATTTAATATTTGTTTTGACTTAAAATCGTATAAAAATCCTTTTAAACAACCCTGTTTAAATCAAATTCATGAATCAAGCATATCGTCATCCAATATATCATAAAAACGAATTTACCCTTAAATTTGAAAATATATGATTCAAAACAAAATAGAGATGGAATTAATATTCACCTTGGTCTAGATAAGGAGATTGGATTGAGATTGATTTCCCCTAAGCTTGATTTTCAATCTTTAATTTGATTTCCTCTTCTTCCTCTTAATGGCCGGCCATTCCACTTTCCTTTTGATTTGCGTTTTAAAATGACGTGAATGGGAAGAAATGGTAGGAACGAAAATATATATATGGGTAACGGTCATTGGGTGGCAAATTCCAATTATACCCTTATGTAATTTAATTAACCATAAACCTCATTCCTAAGCCTATTAATTAATTTATTAGGCTCGGCCCTTAATTAATGAATTCAATTCTCAATCCCCTTATCACGTAACATTTACATTATTTTATTTTATTTATCTAATTAAATCTCCTGAATAATGTTATAAAAAATTAGAGGTGTTATAGGCGGTTTCCTATATTGCATGGTATTGCAGGTAGACAAACAGAGTGTAAGTATCATACATAGGAATCCTAGGCTTCCCTCTTCCAGAATCCTTCTTTCGTTCTCAGTACCTATCTGCGCCTTTCTTTTGCTGATTTGGCTTGTTTTGTACATTCACTTAAACTTTTCCATAGCTATCATTAGACTTCTTTACCGCGATATTACCTTGTACTCCCTCTCTGCTCGGTCCATCAACGTTCTTTTTCCTTGAGGACTTGGCTTCCTTCTTTTCTCAAATATTGAGCCACCTTTGCACAAAAGCATTCGTGGGCAGCTTGCCAGCTGACTAATTGCCAAAATCAGATTCTGGATCTATCCCTCTCGTCACGGCCATCAATATTGCATGATCATTCGGATTACTGATTTCTGTGATAGTTGTAGAAATCTCTCCAAATAATCTTTCAAAGATTCTCCTGGAGCCTGAATCACGCTGGACAAGGGTATCACGTCCTTGGGAAGAGTTGCGTTCATTCGGAACTACTCCACAAACTTTGTTGCCAAATCATCGAATCTAGAAATTGATCGTGTGGATAATCTTGTGAACCACATCGTGCTATTCTAGAGAGAATTATGGGAAAGCATCTACACTTGGTTACATCACTCATTCGCGTAGAATCCATCTGCCATTCATATAACATGATATGCCGCCTGGGGTCGGTTTTTCCCCTGTAGGTGGGCATTGATGGCATGTTGAACCTCCTTAGATACTTCGTATGTAGAACATTATTAGTGAAAGGGGTATGGCTTCTCGAGATTCCTTAGTCATCGTTAGTCAAGCCCTGGCTCTATCTCACTACGTGTTTGACCATTGCCGATAAGTCCGACGTTTGGATAGTTGGTGCCAAGCGTTGGTCATGTTCCACCTCATGTGAATGGTCAGGTCGATGTCTGCGGGTCGTTCCACATCTTCTTAGTTCACCATCTTCCCAATGTGTATTTTTTAAATTCACTTCATCGCCATTATGAGAAAAGACTAAACATTTAATTGAACTCCGACATCCAAACCAACCGAGGCAGCTCCAACTTGATTGCCATGATGCATTGGTGTATTCTCACTTCAGGTGAAGGGATCGGTACCGACCGCTATGGAGGGATCAACATTGATCGATCCTGGCAGACCACAATGGTCTGTCGGTTGATCCCTTGAAGTATTTGTGTGATGTTCGTCTATTCTGCGACACCTATTCCTGTGATACTCGTCTGATGAGCTAGAACTCTCTAATGCGAAGTAAGGAGTAGGGTCCCTTATAGCTTTCCCTCGCTGTTGCTGATTGAGTTGGTTCATCAAGTTGATATTGGTTTGAATCTATTGATTTAATTGTCGACGGCTCTCCATCAGCTCTCTCATTAAATTATGAAATTCGTCTCTTGTAATAGAATCAATGGGATTCTGAACTTCAACTGGTTTAGCATTCACATCCATTGGTTGATTGCTTCGGTCTCCTTGCTGGATGCTAGCATTCTCATTTCCTTCCATGTTCTGAGAAGTAGATCTCGTATTCCTCACCATTATTGATAGCTCTGTCTAATTTCTGCAAATTTGAGTAGTATGTTCCTTAAGATAATAGTAGATCTCCTTTGGGGGATTTATCCAATCTAGTAGCAATGAAGGGATCTTAATAAACTGAGAATCAAAGCTCTCGATGAAAGCACCAAAATGCTTGCAACTAAATTGTCCACAAACACCCAAGAATAGTTTTTGTAGAGAAGTAAATGAAGAAAAACAAAATTAAACTGAGTAAATGAATTAGTAAGCAACATAGAATAAGCTATAATCAGAGACACCGAAATTTATAGTGGTTCGGCATTGTATGCCTACGTCCACTTTGAAGATTATCCTTTATTAATCACTTATAAATCTAATTACAGTAGTAGAAAATAGCAAGTACTTTATTACAACGGAGTCAAGAGTATCAAGCAGTGTAAAGATCCTCAGACTGACCTATCGGGCTAGTATTTATAGATGAAGACGACCAAATATCTCTCTAAAATCTCGGCTAAAGAACCTTCTAAACCATATGGGCCCACTAGAGGGATAGCTAGGCCCAATTCCCAAAGAGGATGGATCGGTATCGATCCCTTCTTTGGTTGAATTTTGGAGAGCAAACCCTATAGGGGCTTCCTTATGCAAAAATATGCTTAGCCTCTAATTTTCATCTCGTTTGGATCAGTGGAGCTCAAGTTATTGCTTGATCTTTGCTTCGACATGGCTTGCATGCTGCTTTCTAACGACCCCCTCCAAGGGTGTATGTCGATCCCTCCAACTTTTTCCTTTTGATGTACGATCCCTAGGGTAGGTTCACTAAGGTCATTGTATCTTGCATCTCAATTTCATATGCATTGGACTTGTAGATCTCGAGATATTGATTGTTTTCCATAAGAACACTCTTGTACTTTGAAACATGTCGATCCCTCTTGTTGGAGCCAAACTATGCTGATCCCACTTGTTGGAGCCAAACTATGCCAATCATATTCCATACTTTGAACATTCTACGTTGCATATTTATCAATTCCATTCAATCCTGACTTCATATTACCATCTATACTTTACTTCTGGGCCCCACAATTACCACTCTAGAGTCATTAACCTTGATGGTAGCCGAATCTAACTTATGCAATTAGTTTAATATAGCCAGGTTAAAATGCCAAATAACAAAATAGGACTCAATCGCTCTTTGATAAAACTCCTAAGCGACTACTATTAGACCAAGTATAATCAAGTCCAGAGAATGGAACCGGAACTTATTCAGCAGATAGGATAGCATCATTCATAGGTTGAACATCTCTTCTAATTAAGGCCTTCCCACCAAGTCTCTCCAAAGATGAACTTATACAATTAAAATCTCCAAGCATCAACCATGGATTAGAAGACTTTAATGAAGGAAGTTTTTCAAGAAATAAATTTTAACTAGGTAGAAAACTATCAGCATAAACAAAGAAGCATTGAAATATGAAACAAAAGATAATGTGCTTGATCTTATAATGAATAAACTATCTATCATACATAAAAGGAGAGAGACAAAATATATTTAGATTCCAAAGAACCAATACCCTACCATAAGCTGATATGCCAAGGTTATGATCAATATAGCAGCTATGAGCAATAAGTTTATTAGTCAGGGTAGATAGCTTATAGTTGAGCTTAGTTTCAGCAATACAAATAAGCTGTTTTTTCCTCTATGGATAAAATTTCTTATCTCCACTTGCTTTGATGAGAGGTGAGCTCCTCTAAAATTCCAGTAACAGATCTTATCTATCATCCAAAACCAAGGCATTAGATTTGAGTTTTTGTGACCTAGTAGACGAGGGGGGTAACTTTGGAAGGAACAGTGAGGGGACTCTTAGCAGGAATCACTCTGTCTTTATCAAATTGAACACCAATGTCCATGTTATTTGTATCAAGATGAATGTCTTTTGGAATGATATTAACTTGTACAGTTGTAGAGTCAATATTTAAGCTACTGGAATTAGCCATACCTTCATTATTCTCCTTCATAGATAAGTCAATATTATCAAGTATACTACTTCTCTGACTGTCTTTATCATACTCAGTGACATCAGACAAATCATGAGCAAGGTTAATAGACTGCTTACTTTTGACTTCATTAACATCTTCATGACCACTCTCTACTTCCACTATATTAGGACTATCATGGACCATATCATCACCTAATTCATTAATAGTAGCCAAGATATCAAAAGATTTTTTTTCTTCAATTATAATTCATGTATTCTTTTTGCTGTCGGATATCTTCTTACTATGTTTCACTTCCACCCATTACTATTTTGACTTACTCTCAAAATAATGCATAGGCTTGCCATTAATGACATCCTTCTCTTTCCTGTCACTTTGGGTGATCACCTAAGACATCACCTTAACTTTAGCACTCTTACCTATATTTAATTCGTACACATCATTCGTATGTCCAAATACCTTACATGCAGTACATATGGCTGGTTTCCAGGAATATGAGACGTTCAACAATAAACTTTTCTTTAAGACGGGATCAATAACAACTTCTATTGAGTTTCACAACATTTTATTATGAGAAACATTGACCAGAGATCTAGCATACACAAACCTTTCTTTACTCTCCGTAGATTTATCAAAACAAATAAGATTACATATCTCACTACATATCCAATTTATATCTATAAAAGACTAGTAAATGGATGGGATATTGGATAGCCTAACCTCCACGAGAATAGATAGAATGTTGACTTGAGGATCAATTATACTAGCATCCTATTTAGTAATTATGAATATGTCTCCTTTATTCACCATCAGATTAGAGACCAACACTATAATCTTATCTTCTTCATTAGAGAAATAAAAATAAAATGAGTGATTATCATATTTCATTCCAACATTTCCTCTTGTCATCCACCATTTTTTCAAATGAGACAACACACTAGAGTATGATAAGTTTTTATCTAAGAAAAACCCTACTAGATGATTTCGCCAATAATGGGTTCCTTGAGTAACAACTTCCTCATAAGGAAGTAAAGCTTTGCCAAGTCTTTTTTAACTCAAATGTTCTAGGAACATAATCTCCTGCATTCTTCGACTTTGACTTGAACAGAGATGACCAGATAGATTTTCCTTGCTTTATCGAAGTAGTAGAAATAGAGGGGGAAGGGATACTTACAAAGGAAGGAGGAACTGGGGAAGAAGAAACAAGTAGGGAGGGGCATGTAGAGGAAGCTTTTGGCAGAGTGGGAGAGAGAGGAGCAAGAGGACGGCTCCAAAGAAACAGCGGACATAGGAACTGGTCGGCAAGGTTAAGACAGGAGGATGGATAGGGGATAGGATTTGAGTGGGAGCCACCATTAACAACCATTTAAAATACTTACTCGACATTTTAAACCCTTAATAAATAGGATTTTCGCACTTTCATTAAAATTTCTGTTCCACTACTCAAATTCAAATTTCGGAATATTTATACCACTAAATGATCCAAATTTTTGTATCTTTATTTTTTTAAATAAACATAAATTTGGATCATAAAACGATTTAAATTAAGGTACATGTTTATTAAGTTGAATTTAATAAAATATATAAAAAAAAGTACATCAAACTAGCATCCACTTTATTGTCAACCACCACCTCTACTACTATCCTAAGCATATGGAGTCTATTTATTGCTTTAAGTTATCTATTTGGGATTGCATTAATCTTTTATATTTGATCCTTCATTTCACCACTAAGTACACTAGATGATGCATTCCTAAGGTCATATTGATGTGCATGTAAAAATGTATATTTTTACTCACACTTAATCTCATTTTAGTAAAAGAAATGTCATAATTGGGTGTTTTTACATGTTTAAAACCAAATTTCAAAAATTCTTTCAAGTCATCATTCATGCATCTACATGGGGTAAAACGGTAATTTTCGTGTGTTAATTAAATTGGAAAAAATACTTTCACGTCTTAATTTGTTGTGTAGGAATTTGGATTCAACTTGGAAGTGGCTTCATAGAAATATGCATATACAAGTGTTGGAAGCCAAAGAAATGAAGAAATAAAAGAATTCATGTAATCATGGAGGACCCCACCTACCCACAAACAATGAACCACAATTAAGAGCTGTAACGACCTGTATTTTTAACACTTTAAAAATACGAATTAAAATAAAAATTTTGGATAAAAATCCGAAGGAAATAAAATTTTGTGTTGTTAAATGTGAATTACAAGTTAAAATGCAAAACTGAATTCTGAAATAACTTATTTGTAAATTAAATATGGATGTTAACCTGTATTGAATGTAAGTAATGAATTGAGTTTGATTGTAAACCAAATTGGTTATGATTGTAAACAAAAAATAAATAAAACGGTAGATTTAATAGTGGAAGTTTATGTTATTGAAACTAATATAAATAAATGTAACTTAATATTACAGTTGATTGAAATCAAATAATAACCGAAACTGTAATTTGATAAAGATGTTAACTGGTAATTGAACGTAAGTAAAGATTTAAATTTGAATGTAACAAGAAATTGAATTGAATTGAATTTGATTGTAAACAACGAAATAAATAAAATGTACATTTAATATTGAAGTTATAATATGGAAATCAACGTAAATGAATGTAATTTAATATTACTGTGAATTTAAATAAGATGATAGCTGAAGAAAATGAAAGTAAATGAATTATAAACTATTGATAATAATGTATAAGTAAATGGTTGATGCAATAATGAAAGTGTAAATCGAAATAAAAGAATTCAATTGGAATTAAATAACTTGAATTTGAATTACAATATAATTGAACGCTGAATCTAATGTAATCTTTTATACTGGATTTATAATGGAAATCTGCATTGTAAAAGATTGTTAATTACTGTGAAATTAAAAATAAAATTTGTGAACAATTGAAATTTGATTTAAAAGTTAATAGTTTAAAATTGGGAATTTTATATTGAAATTAAACAGTAAAAATTGTCATTTTTACAACTGTCTCGGATTTCGACGAAACTAGTTTCATCGGATCCTAAACAGTGAATTATTGTAAGGTTTCAATTTTCGTAGCAATCGGACTTGTCGTTTGATCGTACGGAATCGAAACGCCTTGAAATAAATGCAATTATAATCAATTAAAATCAATTTGAAATTTTGATTTTAGCATAACTTCTTCATACGATGAAATTTGGACTTGAAACCTTTTCCATTGCGTTTAAAATATTTTAAAACACCTATTTTGATATATGGGTTGACCCAATTCCGTTCCGGAGTCAGAACGGGCTTTTCGGGCCATAGTTTGTTCCGCACGTTCATCTATCCAGTCTATCTACTCTATCTCTAACATACCTATATAAACACAGTTATAAACCCTAGCCTCCCTAATCTTCATTTGTCTGTACGTACAAATCATCTTCTTCTTAGCTTCTCATTCCAATGGCAGACAACACCTAATTCCCAAATTCCAAAATCTAAAAAAAAAATCGAGATTTACGCGCTTCGGGTCGCGCTTGGTGTTTCAGGGGGGAAAACTCTGGAGCTACTTCGAGTCGGGAAGAAAACTACTCGGGTCATCGGGTCGATTTCGCAAAAAACTCCAAGCAGGCATCGGGTATTTGAGGCGGGAACTCGAAGTCGACTCAGCACCAGAATTTTCCAATCTTCAAATTTTCATAACTTTTGCATACGGACTCGGATTTGGGCGAGGTTTCTTTTGTTAGGATCGTATCGAAATTCCGGACACTTTGACGCTGGTTTGGATGGATTTGGAGACTGTCAAATTTTTGGGTTTAAATTGAATGTAAATTCAATTTAAATTCAAAAGGTGAGTGTTTTATAACGCTCACAACGTACTGAATATCTTTATGGTAGTTAAATTTGAAATTATGAAGTGATATGGATTTATTTGTCGTTGTTTGATAAAAATTTAATTGTCATATAGATTGTCATTTGAATTCACCGTTGAAAATTAAATTGACAGTCAAATTAAAGTTAAATTTTAATTGCGATCAAATTTCCTGATATTGATAATTATGAAGTTGTTGTGAATGTTATTGGCTTTATGGTTGATTGGTTGTGATGGATGCTATTGGTCGATATTGGTTGTTTATTTATTTTGATATATCATGCTATCATCATGTATATTGTTTATTGCATATAAACTGTAAACCGAATCATTTCGAATAAATTAAGAAATAGGTTGAAATGATATACCTATGACATCTATTTGGATTGAAATGATATATGTCCATCCTTGAAATTAAATTTTAAATAATTATCCACTTGGCCATAGGTTAGAAAATTATATACGGACACCGGGTTGGTTAAATTAAATGATTTTAAAAGTTGTTTTGAAATTATTTAAATGAATTGATTTTAAGAATAAAATCGAATTTATGGAAATTGAATTAATTTGAATTGAAGCTCAAGATGTTGGAATTTAAACTTGGTAAATGAAATTGTTTAATTATTCGAAGTTTAGATTTTTAAGAAATTTTTTGAAATACGGCGTAAATTTTCGAAAGTTGATTCGTTTTAAAAGATTGGACTTTTAATCGAACTCTGAATATTTCTAAGAAAATTTTTATGAAATGATATTTCAAGTTTGAGTTTGGAATTGAAAATTTATTTAAAATTGAGATTTAATTAATTTGGAATTTAATTGAAATTCAAAGAAATTTGTGAATTGGACTAAATTGAAACTATTGAATTATTTAATAATTAAATAAGGTTAAATTATTTAATGATTAAATTGAATTGAAATTCTTTAATAAGAAAATTTTGAACTTTTGAATAAGTGAATTTTTACTTCATAAATAATTGAAATTGAGTTTCTTTATTAATTAAGTTTTGGAAAATTATTTAAGAAAGTAAATAAGTGAAATTGAATTTTTTTAACAAGAAATGAAAATGTGATATTTTTGGAATTAATGTAAGACTTGTAATTGGAAGAATTGATTTGACGAATTTAATTTAATTCAAAATTGTAAGTTTTGATTTAATGAAGTTGAACTTAAAAAGGTAGTGTAATGGATTTGAAATTTAATAGAAATTGTTTTGAATGATAAAGTACCTTAACGGATATTAAATGAAATCGATAAATGAATTTAAATTGATTTGAATGTTGAATTAAATTAATTTAAATGATTTCGGAATGAAACTTATATACGAACTTGAATCAATATTTGAATTGTTTAAATTGAAATTGAAATTGAATTATAAGATTTTGAAATTTTGATTTGGAAGTTTTGAAACGTAAATTTGGAAATTGATTGAGAAAGACAAATGAAATGTTGATTTATAAATTTTAATTGAGATTGTAATTGATTTGGTTTTGAAATAAATAAACGACCAATCGGTGAAATAATTTCGAAGTTATTAAAGAGACCGGAATCGGTTATGGATATACTCTCTATCTAAACCGAAAACAACTTTAATAACTATACGCGGAGTGATGATCCAGAATGAAGTGGTTGGAATGATGTACGTGTTGACTGAAGAAAGAGAACGATAATGGATAGCCTTGACACTTGTGTCAAATTGGAAATGACTAAAACAGGAGCTGTGCCGGGCCAATGGAGGATTAGCTACCTCAAGTGGACACACTTCTTCGTAAACTATTCTTTTACTTGTTGTCGATTGGTGCACCCTTGATTTTGGGAGTGTTGTTTCATGGTGTTGCGGGCGCTGCGGCGTTGCGTTCTCACCAGTCCGGATCAGGCGAACGGTAGTATCACTACCTTGGGTATTGCCTCATGTGCCTTGTCATACTTGTATTCCATTTATGCGCGACCACTACGATTTTAATTTGTACCTTTAGTATATGGATTGCCCTCTGGTGACTTCCGGTTTTGGGGAAACTACGGTCTTGTATATGCTCTTGGGAATATAAACTGTGTTAAGGGTGGAATGGGCCATGGCTTAACGCTATTTTAATACTTTTACTTTAATGTAGACACATTATAATAGCGTATTGTACTACATAGTAGATAGTTTAACGGACCCTTGAGAGATGGAAAATCCCGTAACATCTCTTAAGTTATTGCACTCACGTTGACACTGGATAGGAGATGTCAAAACCCGTAAACATCTCTGACGCCGTCACACTCATATTTTCTTATTCGATTTGACTTACATGAGATATTTTAGTCCTGAATCGAGTGTTTTGCCTTTTCATTACGCTCGGGTCAGCCTGAGCATTTCAGATAAGGTTGAAGATCTATTCTGGAGGACGAAGACGGAGTTTGGTATTACATCATTTGTATTCTACTACCATATTATTTTTCCGCTGCATTATTGTATTATCTCTGATATGTATGTAACTCTGATTTATGATGTATAATAATAATCAAATTTATTTATTTAACAGCTTCATGAACTGTTATTTTATTATTATATCTTGTTCCTTCTGCTGCGAGATTCTGAGTTTGTTTTTGTTCTTTCTTTTCCTTTCTTTTCTTATTTAACCCATTAACCATCCGCCCTTTTGAATGGTTTAGAATCGGCATGTGTGTTTGATTTGTCGATTTAAACTGTCCAAAAAGGCGGGTCATTACAGTTTTGTGTTAAATTGTTCCGTTGAGTATTTATGAATTCTGATTGGTACTTGGGCCGCCAAGGCATCGATATGAATTTCTAAACACTCGAATAGGACAGATTGACATAATATTGTTTTGGACTATATTTTTATATAAAAGAACTATCTTGAAAATTTATAAATTTTGATTGTATTGGTTGTTAGGAGATGATAATATTAGATTATCATCGTTTATTGTTGATTAGTCAATATTTCTAACTATTGACTATTGGACGATTTTAAGAAATGAAACTTGTAAATATGATTGACAATGAATATAAATGGTAAATAAAATAAAATAAAAATGAATTTAAATTAAGATGGAGAATTTAAATTCCGGTGTTTTGAAAATTTATTAACAAAAATTCGAAATGTATAATATAAGTATTATATGATAGTATATTCGATTAGAAATTGTTTTCAAAGGATTTTCAAATGAAGTAAGTGTTATACTCCCCTCTTGACACTAGAGAATGATTTCGGTGATGAGTGCACGCATCATCGACGTTTATTTTCGAGAGTCCAAGTGGGGGAGATCACTTAATAGTTTTTCTAAACCCTGTTTTGATTAAAAAAATTGAATTTTATTTTGTATTCTCTATAGTATGATTTGATATATAAATTATATAAGTATATATTATTTCAAAACTTGATTTGAAATGAAACCGGGATTGGAATTCTTGAGTTCTTTAATAATTAATGATTTTTTCTTTAATGGTTGAAATGAATTAATACTTGAATCATTACGGAACTTCTGAATTGCGAAATAAGAAATGAACCTAAGAGCTAAGTGAAATATCAATTGAAGTAGAAATCCTTAGAATTAGGAAATTATGAATTTAAAATAAAATTGAAACTGTAAAACTCGCATAGTATTAAATTCATTCTATAGCATAGATATAACTTACCAAATCATTTAAGAAGTTCAAAAATGTTATATGAATTGTTAATTGGATAATATACAAGTATAGGTTTGAAAAATGAAATATGCATTTAATTAGTGGTTTGCAAATATAAATAAAATTGTTAGTAAATAATTGGAATTTAAATTAACATTTAAAGGTGATTCACCATTATGTTAATATAAAATGGAAATACTATATGTGAATGTAAATGTGAAATTAAATTATAGTGAAATTTAAGTAATGACTTAAGAATTAATTAATTGAAAATTCAACTTTGAATGAAAAGAGGTTGTATGTTGTTTAACTACATTCTATTTGCATAACAAAAACTTACCAAATACTTAAAAAGTTTAAAATGCTAATAAGGATAAGTAGAGGAATAATATACCAGTGTGAGAGTGAATAATAAAATGTGAAGATCTATTGATAGTTGTAAATATAAAGGAAATTTAAGTTTTAAAATGAATTAAATTTAAAATTAATTAAATATAGAATTAGTAAATGGAAACTAATTAAATTTGAATAAAATTAAATGTCAATAAACTTGGAAGTGTATGAAATTAAAATTTTGACTTGGAAATGTATAATTGATTTATTATAGATTTGGATGGATGTTAATGTTTGATATGCATTGGTTGTTAGATGGATGATAATTGATTAAATAGAATTCATTAGTGTTAATGGAATTGAATAAACGGAATAATTTTTTTTTTAATAATTAAATTCAAATTTGAAGCAAAGTGGAATTAAATATAATTGAATTCAAATTAAATTGAAGCAAATTGACTTGAATTTAAATTATGAATGAAACACACTTGAATAAATCGGAAACAAATCGAATGTAAACTTATTTCATGAATAAATAAGAAAATAAACGACTTTGGGTTTGTGATTGATCTTTAGAAATTTGAAGTTTGATGGTTTGTACTTTGAAATAATAAAAGCAAAATTTTGGAAAAAAAAAATCCAAAATTGTCCAATATATGCTGAAACGGAAATAAACATAACTTTTAAATGGATGGACGAAATTCAACAATATTAGACTTTTCGGAAATCTTAGAAACTGTAGCACGACTTTTGTTTAGACTGTCTTGAGAAATTCCTTCATTTACTTAGTTAAAAATTTGAATCTTCTCGCTGGCCTGTGTAAAAGGGAAGCAAAATCAGTAGCATATACTCTTAGTATTTTTGCCATAACTTTTTACTGGTGTATCGGATTTTGATGATCTTGCACTTTTTGGAAAGCTAAGAACTTAAGTTAAAACTTTTACTTTAAGTGTTTTGTGTTTTGCTGTCATTTAGAGGGTCGAAAACGTGACCATATGTCGCTGATCTGCGCAATTCATTGCCAGGCTGGGGCGTTCCTATTTAGTAAAACGGTCGTAACTTTTGAAAGGAAGGTCCGAATTCAATGATTTTGGACATTCCGGAAAGCCTGAAACGAATGCAACAACTTTTGTTTAGATTCTATTGTCAAATTTTATCGTTTAGGTGACCAAAAAATGAGATTTGTTTGCTGTCCTGGAATTGGAATTTCAGTTTTGAAGCTAAACATGTTATATGTGTGTTGTTTATGATAAGTATATCGATCTATCTTTATATGCATGGTTCTAACTTGGTTATTGAGCATTTTAGTAGGTAGCAAAGAGGTTGCGCTTCGCTTGTGGAGCTCGCTTCTGCGCTTAATGCAAAATGTAAGTTAAAATGCTAATAAACGCTAAATAAAAGGTATGTTCTCGGATTACAGTTTATGTTGTGCTATATTATTGTGTTCCCCATGTTTTGGGATGCCTCATTCTTGTAATGAGATGTGTATCATGAAATTATTACCACTGTGAAATATTTCGGTCCTAGCCGCGCAAAGGAGGTGCTGCCGAAATTTTTCAAAAATCCGGGAGTTAGAAAATTTTGAGATTTTAAAAAAATCCTATAACTAAATTTTGCAAATAAGTCGAATATTTTGAATGAATTATATCTAAATGATGGTTTCCCCTTCTCCGTTCCTTTTCGATGACGAAAAGTTTTAAGTGGGGGAGAATGTAACGACCTGTATTTTTAACACTTTAAAAATACGAATTAAAATAAAAATTTTGGATAAAAATCCGAAGGAAATAAAATTTTGTGTTGTTAAATGTGAATTACAAGTTAAAATGCAAAACTGAATTCTGAAATAACTTATTTGTAAATTAAATATGGATGTTAACCTGTATTGAATGTAAGTAATGAATTGAGTTTGATTGTAAACCAAATTGGTTATGATTGTAAACAAAAAATAAATAAAACGGTAGATTTAATAGTGGAAGTTTATGTTATTGAAACTAATATAAATAAATGTAACTTAATATTACAGTTGATTGAAATCAAATAATAACCGAAACTGTAATTTGATAAAGATGTTAACTGGTAATTGAACGTAAGTAAAGATTTAAATTTGAATGTAACAAGAAATTGAATTGAATTGAATTTGATTGTAAACAACGAAATAAATAAAATGTACATTTAATATTGAAGTTATAATATGGAAATCAACGTAAATGAATGTAATTTAATATTACTGTGAATTTAAATAAGATGATAGCTGAAGAAAATGAAAGTAAATGAATTATAAACTATTGATAATAATGTATAAGTAAATGGTTGATGCAATAATGAAAGTGTAAATCGAAATAAAAGAATTCAATTGGAATTAAATAACTTGAATTTGAATTACAATATAATTGAACGCTGAATCTAATGTAATCTTTTATACTGGATTTATAATGGAAATCTGCATTGTAAAAGATTGTTAATTACTGTGAAATTAAAAATAAAATTTGTGAACAATTGAAATTTGATTTAAAAGTTAATAGTTTAAAATTGGGAATTTTATATTGAAATTAAACAGTAAAAATTGTCATTTTTACAACTGTCTCGGATTTCGACGAAACTAGTTTCATCGGATCCGTAACAGTGAATTATTGTAAGGTTTCAATTTTCGTAGCAATCGGACTTGTCGTTTGATCGTACGGAATCGAAACGCCTTGAAATAAATGCAATTATAATCAATTAAAATCAATTTGAAATTTTGATTTTAGCATAACTTCTTCATACGATGAAATTTGGACTTGAAACCTTTTCCATTGCGTTTAAAATATTTTAAAACACCTATTTTGATATATGGGTTTACCCAATTCCGTTCCGGAGTCAGAACGGGCTTTTCGGGCCATAGTTTGTTCCGCACGTTCATCTATCCAGTCTATCTACTCTATCTCTAACATTCCTATATAAACACAGTTATAAACCCTAGCCTCCCTAATCTTCATTTGTCTGTACGTACAAATCATCTTCTTCTTAGCTTCTCATTCCAATGGCAGACAACACCTAATTCCCAAATTCCAAAATCTAAAAAAAAAAAATCGAGATTTACGCGCTTCGGGTCGCGCTTGGTGTTTCAGGGGGGAAAACTCTGGAGCTACTTCGAGTCGGGAAGAAAACTACTCGGGTCATCGGGTCGATTTCGCAAAAAACTCCAAGCAGGCATCGGGTATTTGAGGCGGGAACTCGAAGTCGACTCAGCACCAGAATTTTCCAATCTTCAAATTTTCATAACTTTTGCATACGGACTCGGATTTGGGCGAGGTTTCTTTTGTTAGGATCGTATCGAAATTCCGGACACTTTGACGCTGGTTTGGATGGATTTGGAGACTGTCAAATTTTTGGGTTTAAATTGAATGTAAATTCAATTTAAATTCAAAAGGTGAGTGTTTTATAACGCTCACAACGTACTGAATATCTTTATGGTAGTTAAATTTGAAATTATGAAGTGATATGGATTTATTTGTCGTTGTTTGATAAAAATTTAATTGTCATATAGATTGTCATTTGAATTCACCGTTGAAAATTAAATTGACAGTCAAATTAAAGTTAAATTTTAATTGCGATCAAATTTCCTGATATTGATAATTATGAAGTTGTTGTGAATGTTATTGGCTTTATGGTTGATTGGTTGTGATGGATGCTATTGGTCGATATTGGTTGTTTATTTATTTTGATATATCATGCTATCATCATGTATATTGTTTATTGCATATAAACTGTAAACCGAATCATTTCGAATAAATTAAGAAATAGGTTGAAATGATATACCTATGACATCTATTTGGATTGAAATGATATATGTCCATCCTTGAAATTAAATTTTAAATAATTATCCACTTGGCCATAGGTTAGAAAATTATATACGGACACCGGGTTGGTTAAATTAAATGATTTTAAAAGTTGTTTTGAAATTATTTAAATGAATTGATTTTAAGAATAAAATCGAATTTATGGAAATTGAATTAATTTGAATTGAAGCTCAAGATGTTGGAATTTAAACTTGGTAAATGAAATTGTTTAATTATTCGAAGTTTAGATTTTTAAGAATTTTTTTGAAATACGGCGTAAATTTTCGAAAGTTGATTCGTTTTAAAAGATTGGACTTTTAATCGAACTCTGAATATTTCTAAGAAAATTTTTATGAAATGATATTTCATGTTTGAGTTTGGAATTGAAAATTTATTTAAAATTGAGATTTAATTAATTTGGAATTTAATTGAAATTCAAAGAAATTTGTGAATTGGACTAAATTGAAACTATTGAATTATTTAATAATTAAATAAGGTTAAATTATTTAATGATTAAATTGAATTGAAATTCTTTAATAAGAAAATTTTGAACTTTTGAATAAGTGAATTTTTACTTCATAAATAATTGAAATTGAGTTTCTTTATTAATTAAGTTTTGGAAAATTATTTAAGAAAGTAAATAAGTGAAATTGAATTTTTTTAACAAGAAATGAAAATGTGATATTTTTGGAATTAATGTAAGACTTGTAATTGGAAGAATTGATTTGACGAATTTAATTTAATTCAAAATTGTAAGTTTTGATTTAATGAAGTTGAACTTAAAAAGGTAGTGTAATGGATTTGAAATTTAATAGAAATTGTTTTGAATGATAAAGTACCTTAACGGATATTAAATGAAATCGATAAATGAATTTAAATTGATTTGAATGTTGAATTAAATTAATTTAAATGATTTCGGAATGAAACTTATATACGAACTTGAATCAATATTTGAATTGTTTAAATTGAAATTGAAATTGAATTATAAGATTTTGAAATTTTGATTTGGAAGTTTTGAAACGTAAATTTGGAAATTGATTGAGAAAGACAAATGAAATGTTGATTTATAAATTTTAATTGAGATTGTAATTGATTTGGTTTTGAAATAAATAAACGACCAATCGGTGAAATAATTTAGAAGTTATTAAAGAGACCGGAATCGGTTATGGATATACTCTCTATCTAAACCGAAAACAACTTTAATAACTATACGCGGAGTGATGATCCAGAATGAAGTGGTTGGAATGATGTACGTGTTGACAGAAGAAAGAGAACGATAATGGATAGCTTTGACACTTGTGTCAAATTGGAAATGACTAAAACAGGAGCTGTGCCGGGCCAATGGAGGATTAGCTACCTCAAGTGGACACACTTCTTCGTAAACTATTCTTTTACTTGTTGTCGATTGGTGCACCCTTGATTTTGGGAGTGTTGTTTCATGGTGTTGCGGGCGCTGCGGCGTTGCGTTCTCACCAGTCCGGATCAGGCGAACGGTAGTATCACTACCTTGGGTATTGCCTCATGTGCCTTGTCATACTTGTATTCCATTTATGCGCGACCACTACGATTTTAATTTGTACCTTTAGTATATGGATTGCCCTCTGGTGACTTCCGGTTTTGGGGAAACTACGGTCTTGTATATGCTCTTGGGAATATAAACTGTGTTAAGGGTGGAATGGGCCATGGCTTAACGCTATTTTAATACTTTTACTTTAATGTAGACACATTATAATAGCGTATTGTACTACATAGTAGATAGTTTAACGGACCCTTGAGAGATGGAAAATCCCGTAACATCTCTTAAGTTATTGCACTCACGTTGACACTGGATAGGAGATGTCAAAACCCGTAAACATCTCTGACGCCGTCACACTCATATTTTCTTATTCGATTTGACTTACATGAGATATTTTAGTCCTGAATCGAGTGTTTTGCCTTTTCATTACGCTCGGGTCAGCCTGAGCATTTCAGATAAGGTTGAAGATCTATTCTGGAGGACGAAGACGGAGTTTGGTATTACATCATTTGTATTCTACTACCATATTATTTTTCCGCTGCATTATTGTATTATCTCTGATATGTATGTAACTCTGATTTATGATGTATAATAATAATCAAATTTATTTATTTAATAGCTTCATGAACTGTTATTTTATTATTATATCTTGTTCCTTCTGCTGCGAGATTCTGAGTTTGTTTTTGTTCTTTCTTTTCCTTTCTTTTCTTATTTAACCCATTAACCATCCGCCCTTTTGAATGGTTTAGAATCGGCATGTGTGTTTGATTTGTCGATTTAAACTGTCCAAAAAGGCGGGTCATTACAAGAGCTAAGGCACATGTTAGTGAGGATTAAAAGCTCATGCACATTTAACGGAGGATTAATTTCATGATAATGATAACTTGGAGGCCACACTACCTTAAGGGCATTTTAGGGAGTTCCCTAAAAATGGATTAGGATTTTAGTCATGTATAAATAACCCTCTTATGTTCGTGTAATAGATTGTTTTTTAATCTTCTTATCATATTATGGAAGTTGTAGCCACAAAATCAATGAGAAATAAAATGGCTTCTTAAGCCTCTTCTTCTTTTTCTACATGCTTTTATTTTATTTTCATGCTTACTTTTACTTACACGCTCTCTTCTATTTCATGTTAGTAGATTAGCTCTCTTTTCATTGCAATTAGTTTGGACTTAATTTATGCAAGTAGTTTAGCTTTCTTTTCTTTTAATTAGCTCTTACTTTACTTGCTTTTTAATTTTGCAATCTACATTTGTTGAAATGATAACAAAAATGAGAAGCTAAACCCCTTCAATTTAGGGGTAATGAAGTCTCTTAAATCATGTAGGTTCAACATATTTGCTAATTTATGATCTCTTTTTATGCTCATCGATAGTTAGATGTTGATGTAAGTTTATTAGAGAATTTCATAGCTTATGTTATTTATCACAAACAGGCTATTCTTCTTCAAATATAACACAATTTACATTAACATCTAACTAAGTAATTTTGATTATGGAATTAAAATAGAATCAAAATTTGATGATCTATGTTACTAATAAAAAAAGTAAATAGATCATGCTTAAAATAGATTTTGTTTTAGTTTCATATTCATTTCATGACATTTAATAATTGGTTGTTGTTGTTGTATTAGAGTTTGTTGGTTTAAGCTATGTTAATTAATAACAAAAATAGACCATACTTATGATAAATACATCACTAATTCTACTTAGATTAAAATGAGAGATCATAGATTGATTTTGTGTTGATTTATGTGAGAGTATGAGAGTGGATTTGCCTCTAAATTGTCTTTTAATCTCATATTTTTTATCACTTTTATCTGTAGTTAGTTTTTGCATTTCTTTTTAGTTTAAACAATCTTAAAATTGTGGGTTAATTTGATTAAGTAGAATTTAAGACTAATTCAATTCCCTACGGATCGACCCGTACTAGCATACGTACTACAATTGTATGTCATGCGCTTGCGGTTATTTTTATTACATTTTTTGGCCATTTTCTAACTGATAGAAAATTTATCGTTAAAGAAGTTTTTGGCGCCGTTGCCGGGAATTTGCAATTTAATTATAATTTTACTCTTCGATTTTATTTTATTTTATTTCATTGTGTGCTCATTTTTTATTTTCTTCTTCTTATAAAAAAATATATTTGTGGTTCATTTTTTGTTTTGTTTTCAATTGTTTGACTCGGTTGTGTTTGGTTTATTTTGTTTTATTTGCATTTTCAAAAAAAAGGATTACACACTTGCATATTCATTGCATTTAATTCTACACTTCATTGCATTTCATATTCCAACAAGTTCTATTACACTTCTGTGCATATATAAAAAATTACAAAGACTATTCACTTGGGTATTTCTGTGCACTTTGCACTTCTGTGCACTACTGCAATTCCACCATCCCTCTGCCTTATCACTCAGTCACCACTACATCATCCATTTTATCATGTTACCATTACCTAAGCACAACCCAACCATATACTAGCATACTCCCTGCCTCAACCAACCATCACAGCAAGCACTACCTTCTGCAAATTTCCTTCCCCCACTTCACCTGAACTACTGCATTTCAGCCAACTTCTTTACCACCTTCCCCTGCACATCCATATACCCTGCACATCCATAATATAAAAACTGAAACCATCCACAATCTACACTGCACATCTACTTCAATCAACAGCCACTATCCTCCTCCTCCTACCAAATTCATCATCAACTTACTGCCTCACACCTCTGCACACACAGTGCATCACCATCCTTTTATGCACACTGCCATCTCTACCTCACTAAATTGCTACTACCATACACCCTAATATCCATCCTCCCACAACAACAACATCTAAGCATCAATCCCTTCGCCAAACCTCTACAACTTCACTTCATCATTCACTTCCACCCCATCCTACAACTTAAAATACTGAATATTGCCTTCACACCTCCTCTGCCTGCACATACTCTCCTCTGCTCCTTCATCTAACCACACATGCTCCTCCTCTCCACTGCTTCTACTACCCACTGCTGCCACAACAGTCCTATCCTCCTATCACTTCTGCTAGCAAACCATCACAACCAACCTACTGCATTCCTGTTCTATCACTTCTATGCACATACAACTGTACATACTTGCCTCTGTCAACAACTTACCTAACTCCTCTACCACTTTCCTTTGCCAATCAACTACAATCACTGCATCATCGCAAAACATACATTTCAACAACTTCCTACGGTCATTTGCTTTAAAGTCACTGTGCATTTTCTGTGCACTACTGCTTGCAACATCCACCTAAAATCACCCCTGACCATGAACTGTGCAAACTATCAACTTCACTGCTTACCTCAAAACTACTGCCATCAACTCTCCTCTGCCAACGAGACATTACATTTCTAACCCACCTCTTCCAGTGCATCTCAAGTGCATTTACAGTGCATCTATGTGCACATAATCTCCTCCAGCATATCACCACCCAACTTCCTCAAACCAACAACACTGAAAGTATCACTTCTCTCCTCTACAATACCCACTGCCTTCCTTATCACAGCCTCACTCCTCCTCTTGCACACTTCTGCATCACTGCTTCATTAATTGCAACCTGCCATCACCACAAATCTGACTGCACACAAGAAACCACCCCTGAACCATCTTCACATTATCCACTGATCATCACACTATCTCCACAACTCCTCCTTAATCATCAGTCTTCAATGACCTGCCTCCATAGACGACAATCACTACCTCTTCAAGCACCTCACTCAAACCATCAGCAACCTTACCCAATCGCTACTTCACAAATCATGATTCTAAACCCAAAACTCAACCTCTGCCGAGTTCACTGCTAAAATCCACAAACATTCAATCATCAGCGTCTACAACCTAATCGCATCGCAATCATGATATAGAATGCCTCAACAACCTAACCGCATCGCAATCGAGGTTTTGGAATTCTGTATTTTTGAAATTGCAATTTTGGAGTGTGATTTTTGGAGTTTGAAATTGTGAATTATGAATTCTGTAATTTTGGAATTCTATGTTTTGGGAAAATGTTGAAGTTGTGTATTGGGTCGGGGCTTGTTGGCAGGCTGTGTTGTTTAAAGAAAAGAAAAAAATGAAACAATGGAAGAAAGAAAATAAAAAAACGAAAAAAAAAACAACATATATCCTGTTTAAAATTTTTAGAGTTGAAGGTTGCAAAAGCATACAAGGAAAGGAATTGCTGCTAAATACTGCTCTACTTAGCTTGCTTATAAACAATCATTGCTATGAAAAGGAAAAAAAATTGCTAATAATTCTACACGCTCTGGTATCGTGCTCTTATCACTTGTTTTTAGTTTCATTGCATTATTGGTTGATTGCACTATAAAATTTTCGAAAAAACAAAAACAAAAACAAAATCAATTCGTAGTTGCAATGCTAAAATCATGTTTAGTTTCATTTTTGCATTCATCTCGTTTTATTTTCTTTTTTAAGGGCAATGCCCAAGTCCACATAAGGTGGGGGATTTCATCATCCCTTCCTTGGCCCACAAATTGCATATCATCATAGAATTTGTTAATAATAATGGTTAGACTTTGGACTTAAGGGAGTCGCGAGCTCACCTAGGGCTTAATTGTATCTTGACAAGTTCTCTTCTTTATACAATTTATTTTCTTGGTGTCTAGGCTACGGCAGAGCAATAATCATATATAAATATTATGGTGATTCATAAATATTATAGTGATATTTTCTCTAAAGGTACTTAAACCTTCGGCTGCATTGTGACGGTGGTTCGTGGTGCATCGGTAACTCCTATCCATTACCTGGCTAAGATTTTGTTGGGTTAAGACAAAGTTTGATTATACAATTTTGGGTTAGGAGCTACTAAGGATAGAAAATTTGTAATTAAGTCCTTGCATTCATTTAGTTGCATTAGTTCATGCATATTTAAAAAAACAACAAAATCCAAAACTAAAAATAATTGTACATTTTACTTAACTTAGTTCTTGTTTAATCCAAAATCCAAAAAAAAATCTTTTTAAATTTTCCTTTGAAATATTTCAGTCAAAATCAAAAATCCAAAATAATAACAAGCATTTTACTTGAGTTAGTTTTCTTTAGAAAAACAAAAAAATCCAAAAAAAATTTAATCTTTTCAAAAACTAAAACTAAAAAACATATGAAAAAATTTGAAAAATCAAATATCCACAAAAAAAAACAAATCTCCCTTTTGAAAAATAAATCCTTTTTTGTAAATATTTTTTCCTTTAAAATATATATATATATAATACAAAACAATTTCTCACTTAATTTTCTAAACCTTGCTTCATTCTCTTTAAATTGATTCTCACTTCCTTCTCTCCTTGACCTTCTTGCTAGTGCATGAGTATTTGGACTCGTGACACTTCTATGAATCGTTGGACTCGTGACCCTTCTACGAATCGTTTAACTCGAATAAATGATCCTCCAACAATGGTGAAAGAGAATGCCCATGGAACTCTCAAGGATAGAATATTTCTCGATCGAGTTTCTTTTCCTTCTTGTATCACTTTACTCGCCCCAACAGGTGACCATTTCAAAATTCATTCAAACCATATTGCCACACTTCCGAATTTGGTAATTTTGAACACGATGACCCATACATTTTCTTAACTAAATTCGAATAACTTTGTGCAACCATTAAACTCCAAAAACTTTGTGATGATGGAATCAAACTTCGATTAATTTCATTTGCCTTTACTGATTACACTGAAAAATGGTTGTCTAGCTTACCATCAAACTCGATTAAAACTTGGGAAGAATTTGTTAAATTTTTCTTAAAAAAGTTATACCCCTTGGAAAAAAAACTAAAATCCGAAATGAAATCTTAAATTTTCATCAATTTAGGGGTGAACCATTCGAGAAATAATTTGAAAGATTTAAAGAGCTTCTAATAAGATGTCCATACCATAATTTCGAAAAATGAACCCTTTGCCAAATCTTATACGACGGCCTTGAAAATAGCTCACGAATTATGCTTGAATCGATGTGTCAAGGCAACTTTCTCTCCCAACATCATGACGATGCTTGGCAATGTCTTGAAACCCTAGCCGAAAAGTCATCCTAATGAGAATGTTCTAACAAAAAATCAATTTACTCACAATCGAGTGCACACTCGATAGGATCATCTTTAGCTTTGGAAGCTAAGATTGACGCAATGATTAATAAATTCGATAATGTTTTTAAATCAAACCAAATGAACTAAGCTTGCCAACCCATGTGTTATAAATACAGCGATCCGAATCACATATCCAATCAGTGCCCTAATTCGGTCGAACAACCCAATGCTTTCGATAAGGTTAAGAATGAACCGTTTTCTCCAACGTACAATCCTGGTTGGAGAAATCATCCGAATTTTGCATGGAACCAAAATAACCCCAACACGAATTTGGTTTGTTCCAATTTTCAAGAATTTCCGAATAATGCTTCGAATCCTCCCTTTCAACCCAATCATTTTCAACAAAATTTTGAGCCTCCGTATCAAAATCAACCGCGACAATCTTTCGCTCCTCAAGACGATAAACGATTGAGTTCACTTGAGAAAAGTCTTGAAACTTTGGCTAAGGCAACCACTTAAAGCCTCCAATCAAACAGCAATTTACAGAATTTGTTAACCTCATACATGTAGAATACTAGTAAATCTATTGCTATACTTGAGATACAAATGAGTCAATTACCCACGTCTGTAAGTGAACATAAATGAGGCGCATTCCTAAGTCAGCCAGTTCCGAATCCAGGAAATCGAAACATGAATTCGAATCAAGCCCATGTTGTTCAAGATAGCAACGTAACCCAAATGAATGCTATCACGACTTTGTGTTCCGGTAAACAAATTGACAATCAAGCCATTAATCTAAACGATTTATCGAAAACCCCTCTCGACACTTCTAAAACAACAAATGAATCTGAACAAAACATTGAGCCAAACATTGAATCAAACTCCAATACAAATTCTTCTTCTACTCAAGTAGACCCACCTACTGAGTATTGTGTTCCATTTCCATATCGTCTTCATCCAAAGAAACACTCTGAGGAAATTTTCAAACAAGTGATAGTAAACATCCCGCTTCTTGATATCGTTCAATAAGTCCCAACTTACGCTAAGTTTCTTAAGGACTTTTGTACCAAAAAACAACACACACATGTACCCGAGAAGGTTTTCTTACCTATCGGACTTAGCGAAGTCTTGTCCCAATCAATTCCTATCAAATACAAAGATCCTGGATTTCCAACGGTCTCGTGCACTATATGAGACAAAACGATTAACAAATGCTTGCTCGATTTGGGTGCGAGTGTCAATTTGATTCCTTATTTCGTTTACCAGCAACTTAGCTTGGGTGAACTAAAACTGACAAAAGTAACTCTTCAATTTTCCGATCATTCAATAAAGAAACCCATGGGAGAAATCGAGGATGTACTCATTAAAATAGGTCAATTCATATTCCCCGTCGATTTCATCGTTTTGGAGACTCAACTCGTGAATAATCCAATGATTCAAATTCCATTGATTTTAGGCTAAACTTTCTTAGCTACTTCGAATGCTCTCATCAATTGTCGAAACATTTCGATGAAAATTTCTTTTTTAAACATGGCTTTGAGTCTTAACATTTTCAATCTCGAAAATCAACCGAACGAACCACATGACCAAACGTTGAAAGTTAGCTCCATTCAAGAAAATTTCGATAATGAAACAGTTGACCTTAATAACAAACGCGAGACTAAATACGAACAACTATTTCAGGATGAGCCTAATGAAATTGAAATTGTGCTTCCTTTTGAACCTCTTGATGTTGAATTAGAACTTCAATCGAATTCGTTGATTGAGCAACCTCCGAGGTTGGACCTCAAACCCCTTCCCAATCACCTTAAGTACGCATACTTAGGTGACAAATAAACATTTCCTGTCATAATCTCTTCAACTCTCTCTCTTGATCAAGAAACTTCCCTACTTTAAATTCTGTCGAAAAACAAAGAAGCAATCAGATGGTCGATCACCGAAATAAAGGGAACTAGTCCTGCTCTTGTTCAACATCGTATCCATTTAATTGACGATGCTAAGCCTGTTCGTGATGCGCATGAAGGGTTAACCCAAAAATGAAGGATGCGGTTCGAGATGAAATTCTTAAACTCCTTGATAATGGAATCATATACCCAATCTCTAATAGTTCGTGGGTTAGCCCAATTCATGTCGTGCCGAAAAAGTCTGGACTTACTTTTATCAAGAACGATTCTAACAAACTCATTCCAACTCGTACTCAAACGCGTTGGCGTGTTTGCATTGATTGTCGAAAACCAAATGCTGCAACACATAAAGATCACTTTCCTCTTCCTTTTATCAACCAAATGCTTGAACGTTTAGCTGACCATGAATTATATTGCTTTCTTGATGGTTATTCTGGCTATAACCAAAATCCAATCGCTCCTAAAGATTAAGAGAAAACAACTTTCACATGTCCCTTTGGCACTTTTGCGTATCGACGTATGCCTTTTGGCCTCTGCAACGCTCCTGCTATGTTTCAAAGGTGCATGGTCAGCATCTTTTCTGACATGATCGAACGCTATCTAGAAGTATTTATGGACGATTTTTCAATCTTTTGAAACACTTTTCCCAAGTGCTTACACCATCTTGAGTTGGTTCTTAAACGATGCAAGGACAAACACTTAACATTATATTGGGAATAATACCATTTTATGGTCAAACACGGCATTGTTCTTAGGCATGCCATTTCAAACAAAGGCATTGAGGTGGATAAAGCGAAAGTTGATGTAATTGTGAATCTACCCATTCCCAAATCTGTCAAAGACATTCGTTCATTTCTTGGACACGTTGGTTTCTATCGATGCTTTTTGAAAGACTTCAGTAAAATTGTTCGACCCTTAACTACACTTCTTGGAAAAGATGTTCCATTTGATTTCAATTCTAATTGTGTTTCTTCTTCCGAACATCAACGAACTCATTTCTGCTCCCGTCATTTGCTCATCCAATTGGGATCTTCCTCTCGAAATAATGTGTGATGCTTCTAACTTTGTAGTTGGTGCTGCCTTAGGACAACGCATCAGCAAAATTCTTCATGTCATCTACTACGCTAGTATGACCCTAAACGATGCTCAACTCAATTACACTACACTGAAAAAGAGCTTCTAGCGGTAGTTTTTGCGCTCGAAAAATTCTAACCTTATTTGATTGGCTCACACATTACTGTTTACACTAACCATTCCGCTCTTAGGTACCATTTTGCTAAAAAGGATGCTAAGTCTCGTTTGATCCGTTGGATCCTTTCATTCTAATAATTTGACCTTACGATCAAGGACAACAAAAAAGGATCTGATAATATCATCACCGATCATTTGTCGCGTCTTCCAAATGCACCATCTTCTTTACTGATTAATGAGAACTTTCTTGATGAGCAACTCCTTTCTGTTTCTGTCGATCCATGGTATGTAGACATAGTGAACTATTTAGTTACTAAGGAATCTCCTTCATTTTGGTCAAAACAAGATAAATATAAATTTCTTTCCCAAGTCAAATTCTTCTATTGGGATGATCCATACTTGTTTAAATGTTGTTCCGACCAAATCATTCGATGTTGCATTACAGATTGTGAAATCAAAAGTGCTCTTTCGTTTTGTCATGACCAAGCTTGTGGTAGTCACTTTGGTCCAAAGAAAACTACAAAAAAGGTGCTTCAATGTGGTTTTTACTGGCCTACGCTTTTTAAAGATGAATTTGAGTTTTGTAAAACTTGCGATCGTTGCCAAATGTTAGGAAGAACCTCTCGAAGAAATATGATGCCTTTGAACCCCATTCTTATGATCAAAATCTTTTATGTTTGGGGTATTGACTTTCTGGGACCATTTCTCAATTCCTTCGAATATTTGTACAATCTCCTTGCTATCGATTATGTCTCCAAATGGGTCGAAGCCGTCCCGTGTAAAACCAACGACCATAGAATATTTGTGAAATTCCTTAAAGAAAACAACTTTTTGAGGTTCGGCACACCTCGCACAATAATAAGCGATAACAGAACCCATTTTTTCAATCGGCCATTTGAAACTCTAATAAAGAAATACTTGATAACCCACAAGTTATCCAATCCATATTATCCTCAAACTTGTGGTTAAGTTGAAGTTTCAAATCGCCAAATTAGACAAATCTTGCAAAAAACCATTAATTAAAATCGTAAAGATTGGTCTCAAAAATTAACGGATGCGCTTTGGGCTTACCGTACCGCTTTTAAAACTAACCTTGGAATGTCCCCATTTCATTTAGTTTATAGGAAAGCATGTCATTTACCAGTTGAAATCGAACACAATGCATTGTGGGCAGTGAAGCACTTAAACTTTGATCTTGAAAAAGACGGCGAAAACAAAAAATTGCAAACCAACGAATTAAGGAGATTAGGAATGATGCGTATGAAAACGATAAAATTTACAAAGGAAGAAAAAAAGTTTTTCTTGACAACTCTAATCTAAGGGAAAAAATTTCGTCAAACCAAAAGTACTTTTGTATGACTTTAGACTTCACTTATTCCTTGGGAAATTAAAATCAAGATGGACAGGACCATATATCGTACGTACTATTTTTCTACATGGTGCCATAGAAATAGAAAACCCCAGGGATGGAACAATTTTCAAAGTCAATGGTCATTGTTTAAAGCCTTACTTGGAATTGCCAGGTAATCGAGAGGATGAGCTCTTGATTCTTCATGAGCCATACTATATCTAGTAAGAAATGTTAACCCTCTCTTGTAAATATGTACATATGTTTTCCCCGTTACACTCATTATATCATGTATTGACTATGGGGACATGGTCAAAATTAAGTGTCTGGGCAGTTTCATATTCATTTTTTATTTTTCTTGGTTTATTTTTTGCTTTTCTTTCCAAAACTCAAAACTTAAATAATAAAAACAAAAACAAAAAAATCTCAAAACAATTTTTTTAGCATATTGATTACGTTTGAAGAAACACTATAGGATAAGTATATGTTTTTGGTTAATAGATTGAAATTTTTGAGAATTTATTTTTCTCAATAAAAATAAAAATAAAGTTTGATTACAAGTAACTATGGTTTAACTAGTATATAGGAAGGTTCATGGTTCTTAATTATGAAGTATATCCTAATTGTAATCTTCGTTTAAAAGAGTGGTTGATTTGAAGTAACGCTGATACCCTTTTTGATCTTCTAAGTTAAGTGGTGCTAAGATGATGTAACAACCTGAAATTTAAGCTATAATAATTAATTAACGAATTAACTAAACAAATAAAATAACTTTGTGAAATTATCAAAATTGAGCCAGGTGAGTTGCACCATTGTGTCCGTGGTAATTTTCTGGTCAATTTCCATATATAGATTGTCAGAATCCAAGTTAATATGAAGGAGACACGAAATAAACAAGAAACGAAGAAAACAGAAGGAAAAGAAAAGAAAAAAAATATAGGTCAGGTCGACCTTCCCCACAGCTGGATCAACCAATAGGTCGACCTAAGCCATATAAAGGTCGACCTGGTGCTCGACCCGCATACGTACTTGGACGAACTTTCATCCAGTTTTGATCGTGACGTGTTTTTTTGTTTTTATTCCATCTCTTTCGTCCGTGCCTACATCCGACGGTTCTCGTCGAGCCTATGACGAGGTTGCATCAGATTTAATCTTCAAATCCAATGGTCTGAGATCCACAAGTTACACTATAAATAAGACCCTAGGCCTAGCTATTTTTCTCATTCAGATTTTCTCCATCTGGGCTCATTGCCTGAGGTTGGACCCTAAAAAGGAATATTTTTCCAAGGAAAAGATCTTTTTAATTAAAATATTTTATACCCTAGAAGTGGATCCGAGAAGGCTAAGGAAAAGAGCTAAGGACCACAGGTGAGTGTTTAAGTAATTATTTTAGATTTTTAAGTAATTTAAAATAATATGGTTCTCAATAGTTGTAGTTTTTCTGCAATTTTTAGACCATTTTTATATAAGTTGTTTACAGTTAATTTTTAAAGTTCTTTTCAGTCTATTTTATTCGGCTATTTTTATTTAGCTATTTTATTCATTTATTTACAGTTATATACTGTTATTTACAGTCATTTGTATTTTATTTACATCTATTTTGCGTTAGAATTTAGTCTGTAAATGTTAGTTTCTTTTGTTCCTTTTTACGCGAATAAAATAATAAAAAGAGGATAATTCGCTAATATGGACTAAAATATAAGAACACAAAATTTACAGAAAATTTGATGTAATTATGAAAAACTGTAATAAAAAGAGTATAAACCGAAATAGGCAAATTTCACATTTGCAAGCAAGTTTATAACTAGTAGTTATATTTAAAAAGACAAGATAAAAGGGAAATTATAACGTAGGTTATAATTAAGCAGAAAGAATAGAAGGAGGCTTATTTTAAAACTTAGTTAATAAGCAAATATAGTAGAGATAACAGAAGAGGCTTATTTTAAAGACTTGCACTAAGTTAATAAGCAAATATAGCAGAGATAATAGAAGAGGCTTATTTTAAAGACTTAGAATAAGTTAATAAGCAAATAGAGCAGAATTAATAGAAGAGGCTTATTTAAAAGAATTATACTAAGTTAATAAGCAAAGATAGAAGCAGGACCCATACCAGCAACATTCCCCTTCAGTCAGGAACTGATGGTCTCATAATAGATTAGGTGGTGTAACAACCCTGTATTTTGTAATTATTTTAAATTGAATTTCCTGATTTAAAAACTTTATTTTATTTTATTAAATGGAAAATTTTGTTATTTTAAATATAAATTGTGTTTTGATGTAAATTAGAATTCCAAACATGACTAAATAGAATATTTTCCAGAAATGTGAATTTGGTCAATTTGGTCAAACTTTGACTTTTAAATCTAAAATTTAAATATTTGAATTTTTGAATTTTGAATTTTATCTTTTATTACGAAAGTAAATAAAATTTCAAGAATACTGCTTTTCGTTTCGTTGAAATCTGATTTATAATGTGAAAGTTATGCCCTTTTGAATATTGTGTGTAATTTGCTATATTTAACAAAATTGTTTATTTTAAATTATAAATAATATTTTATTTGGTCATGTAAAATATTTATATTGGTAAAATAAAATGTTATGTATATATTTTGGTTTAAAAACATTTTTAAAAGAACAATTGGAATTTTCCAAGTCAGCTGCAATTTATTTACAAATTTTAATTTCTAGTTTCAATTAATTAAAGTAATTCTTTATTTATTTTCTATTTTCTTAAAATCTTATTTTATTTTCATTTCCACATTATTTTGACCAGCATTTATTTTATTTACTTGACTTTTTATTTGTTTAGAAGTGTTGTTATAATTTTTCCAAAGTTAAGTGTATTGGGTTTGCAATTTTAAAAGCTAGTTTCAAGATATTAAGCTATTTTCTTTATTTACCTTCATATTTTCCTAAAATATTTTTTTTTCACTTTATTTCAGTTTGTTTTATTTTGTTTACTGATTTTTTATTTTTTTATTTTGGGTTAATGTAGAATGGAAATTTGAAGAGACAAAAGGCTTTAAAAACAATGACTTTTCACTTTCTAGACCCTTCACATTTTGGCCGTTCATTGCTTTAATTGTTGCCGTGAGTTTTTACTTCATTTCTCACGTGAAAACACTTCTCAACATCATCAAATTTTGGCCATTTCAGATTTGAGAAGAATTGGTAATGGCCTCTCCTTCTTTTTCTACTTTTCTCTTCACTTTTTCTTCATTTTTTTCCATTGTTTTGCCTTGCTTTCTTCTTGCCTTGCTCGGCCATAGCCACCACCATCACCTCCGACCACCACCACCACATCTTCCTCTCATCCATGGCTACAACCCCTCCATCTCCTCTGACCTGAAGTGGCCAAGATCTCCTCATGAACACAACACCACAAAACCTTGCTTAAAAATCAACAAAACAATGCCTAGCCAACTTATATGCCACCACCACCTTCATAGTTTGCCTTTGGCCACCCTTAGCCACCACCACCATCATCTACTTCACCTCTGGCCACCCTTTTCACTACTGTCCAGATCTGACCTGACATGAAGACCCCATGGCTGAGCCTATATGTGGTTATAGCCGAGCCAAAATGCACCAAAACTTCACCTATTTGCCTTGAACCCATGTATGCTCCATGTTGTAACACTTCCACCACCTTCATCCACTTGTAACCAGACCTATATGATACCATACCTGACCCAAACACACATCAATGGCTGAGCAAAAGATCCCCTTGGGCGAGCTCTTGAAAGGTTAAAGAAAGGTCGAATCACTTTGTCCTTTGTTGCTTTTTATTTCTAGTCATTTCGATATTGTTTTGTGCTGAATATTTATGTGTATATTGTCTTGTTTTGGTTATTGTTTACAAGATAAATATCAAGGCTCTCTATTCATTCAAATCAAAGGTCATGCTATATCGTGCTTTCTGGAATTCGGTTTTTCATTTTATTTGCAAACTTCAGCTTAAAAAGGTGAGTAAATCTCACCTAACATTTATACTTATGCAAATGTGAATTGACAACAATTCAATGTGTAGAATATTATGTTATGTTATACCTGCTTATGTTATATATTATATGATGTTAAACCTGTTTATTTATCTATCTTATTATCAGTTACTGTTATTTATTGTTAAACTGTTCATTTATACATGTTTATCACACTGCAAGTTCCTTGTAGATTAGAAATCACTATGGGTTGAAATGATACATACCCGAACGGACTTTAGAATAGGAAAAATCGTTATGGGCTGAAATGATAGGCCTGAACGGTTTTTATTTATTTTATTTTAACTTTGGATTGCGGGTTTGAAATGATAGAACCCGGATTTTTGTTTTTTTTAAACTGCGGATTGAAATGATACATATCCGTATCACTTGACCTGTTAGAAAACTATATACAGGCCCGTGGTTATTTTTATAAAGTATTTTGAATATTTTAAATATTTTTAAAAGTGTAAAATTATGAAATTTGATTTAAATTGGATTTTTAATGTTTAAATAAAGAAATTTGGATTTTTCTAGAAGTTAAAAATGTAATTTAAATGAATGGTAAAAGTGAATTTTTGAAATATAACTTAAGTTTGGAAATTTTGGAATTTTGGTTTTAAAATGATATTTAAGTAATATAAATAAAATGGAAATTTAATTATATTTGGAAAATGGTAAATATGATAATTTGATTTGAATTTGAATTTAAATGATTTAATAAAGTGTTATTGAGTTTTCTATGTATTAAAATGGTTAAATAAATGAATGCTTAAAAGTGTAATTTTAAAATATAACTTGACTTGGAAATGTGAATTTGGTTTTTATTAAAGGTTTAAGTTAATTAAATAAATTGGAAATTTAGTTTAATTTGTGAAATGGTAATTTAAAAATGTAAGTGTTAATAAAGTGTCAAATGTAAAAATGGGAAAATTGTACACTTGAATGTGTTAAGTGAAATTATTGAAAATTTGGATTTTATTGTAAAAGTTTACTTTATAAAAATCATAGATTAAAAGAGTATTGTTAATGAACATTTTTGAATGTTAAAAATATGATTTTTTTTATATGTTTAAATGGTTTAAATTAAAGTTTATTATTTGCTGGAAATACACTAAATCTGGAAAATACTTTTAATAGCATTCAGAAATGTTATGGTTCTGAATTGCACTAAAATTTGAATAAAAGAGCTATTACAGCATTTCTGAAATGCTGTAGTTGCTGTAGTTGAACTAAATAAGCTAAAACTTGACTCAGGTCTATTACAGCAGTTCTGTAACTGCTGTAGTGGCCTGCTGTCTTTGCTGACTTTAATGAAACCCTTTAATTTGAAACCTGAGCTATTACAGCATTTCTGGAAATGCTGTCTTTGCTGTTTTAAACTAAATTTCAACTAAACTGAAATTTAACAGCAGATTTAAAATGCTGTCTTTGCTGAATTGAAATGTTTTTAAGAATAGCTTATAACAGCTTTTTCTGAATGCCGTGAAAGGCTAAAATTTTCAATGTTTATGGTTTTTAACTTGGTAAATGAACTCAGAATAGTTTAAAACTTTAGAAATTGAATACTTGATTTGAAAGTATAATAATTACACTTTTAAATGGTTTAGATGAATTATTTTGATTGAAATATAAGTTATTTAAAAGGTGACTTGAAATGATAATAAATGAATGATATCTTTGAATTTAAAAGGTATTTAAAGTTGAATATTTGGATTTGAACTCAAATGATGATTTGATAATGAAGTTTTTGAAAAGATATGATATTTTGATATATTAAATGATTTGAAATGAAGTTTTTGAAAGATATGATATTTTGATGTATTGAAATGATTTGAAATGAAGTTTTGAAATGATATGATATTTTAAATATATTGAAATGGTTTGGAATTGATTTAATCTTTATTTTGATAAAGATTTGGATTTGAAATGATATTCTATTTTGAAGTATAAACTGTTTTAAATTTATAACCACGGGTTATAATAACGATTGGTTGTTAAAGAGACCGGGATCGAATATGGACGTACTCTCTGTCGATGCCGAAAACCACTTTGACAACTGTGTACGCGGTGGAGTTTCCTGAATGAAGTAGGATGGTGGCGATGATCCTAAGGTATATACGTGGATCCAACCCCCGTGAGTTGGCATAAGGTGGCTAAAACAGGAGCGATCTCGGGCCAGTGAGGTAGCACCTCTTATCGGATGCACTTCTTCGATACCATTCTATTACTTTGTGATTGTTTGGGTGCACCCCTTGATTTGGGAGTGTTGTCCAAGGTGGAGCGGTAGTGGCTGCTATGCGTATCCATCAGTCCGTGTGCGTAATTGGTATATCTACTATGGCATTGCCTTGTGTGCCGTGTCACCTACCATATCGAGCTTTACTACGAGTTGTGATTTCTCCCGTAGCCTATGGAGTATCGAGGGTAGCCCCCATTTTGGGAGTATGCTAATACTAGATAGATTACTGGGACTATTACCTGTTAAGGGCTATATGGGTAACCCCTTGACGCTATTAAAAAGTATGTTTATTTATATTAGATATGATTATAATAGCGAATATTACTACATAGTAGATAGTTTAACGGATCCTTAAAGAATGGGCAATCCCAAGCATTCTTTAAGTTACTTGTACCTTTTATTACAGTTCACTTGAGTTGGTTTACATTGTATAAGTATGTATGTCCTGACTCGAGTGTTTTGTGTTTTGCTTTACGCTCGGGTCAGACTCGGTAATACAACATTAGAGACTCACCTTTGGAGCTGGAGTTTTGCTTTGAAGATCCAGATATCTATTCATTTTGTTATCCAGTTGATTCCAGTTGTATTCTGAGTTGTACCTGATTATCATACTGTTATTCCTATTGTATCTTACTTAACTTTGATGTATTTATATAGTAGCTTCATGAACTACTATTTCTTTGTTTCCGCTGCATTATATTACTCTATGTCTGTGATCTGTGATTATTTATTTACTAAATATGTTGAGTTTGCCAAATTTTTATTTACAACGCGGTATTTTGAGCAATTCAAGTCTGACATGTGCGGATGCGAATGGTTGAAAATATCAGGTCGTTACAGTTAGTATCAGAGCTCTGGTTTTAGGCAAACTCAACATATAGAGTAGATTTAATTACAGAATCACCTTCGTTTGAACTTGATTTCCTTCTTCTTCGATTCGGTTTCCTTGGAATTTTGGAACGTTCCCTTCGGTTCCAAAGTCCATCCTTGTCCTCCCCTATTTGTGTCTTCTTGATTCTGGAGTGTCCCATAACTCCACTTCGAATAATCTTTCTAATGTATTGGCGGTCCCGCCAATATTCTAATGGCTTGTAATGGGGTGAAACTTCTTTACAAAAAAAACATTGATTCACCAAAGACTTATGTTTCCTTGGTTTGCAATGCCACTATCTTTTGCTATGCCTGAATTCTATCTCTTGAGATCGAATGTAGATTTACCCCAGAAAATCCACAACAATCTTATTCTTTTAGTCACGGTTGACCTGGTTAAGGTTACCCGCAATTTATATAGGCTTATCCATTTTCCTTATTCTGTTGTTTAATCATCTTATCTTTTGTCTCCAACTATATTCAAATCAAAGTTCTCTTTGATTTGAGTCCATCAAATTTGAATCCCTATTCTTATTTTGAAAATTTATCTTGTATTTGAAATTTTTATATTTTAAAGATGTTTTATATATTGTATTGTTTGAGTTGTTGATGTTGATTTGGGTTTCCGATCGATTCGTCTTATCAACGCTATCGATAGGATCTCCAAAACACTTGAACAGAGCAAACTGACACAATATGGTTTTAAAAATTTAGTAGATGGATAAATTTTGTACAATTATAATATGTATAAGGTTAATTTTCTGAATTTGGATAATTAATTGAATTGGGTGTTAAGAAATAATATTTAACTTTGCATGTATTTTATAATCATTGGCTTTAATTTCATATCTAAATAATTAAACATGGTTGTAAATTAATTTGGAAATTTAAATGGATTTAAATCAAGAATGTGAGAATTTAGTTTCCGATGATTTCGAACTTTGTTTTGAAAGTTTAAAAAAGATTTATTATTTAAAAGTATTTCTAGTAGAAATTGCAAAGGATTTTTATTTTGTAAATCAGTGCTCTTTTCTTTGTCGCTGGAAAATAATTTCGGTGATGACTGCAGCATCATCGACATTCCTTTTCGAGTTTCGAAGTGAAGAGACTATTCTATAGCTTTGCTACAGTTTTGCTTTAAAAATTAAATTGATTTGAATTTATAAATCTGACTTGACTAATAATATATTGATATATAATTTAAAATTGATTTGATATATATTGTGTATGTATATATATATATATATTTATTTATTTCGAAATAGTTTGAAGTTAATCAGAAATCTAATTCTTAAATTTTATCTTAAAGGATAATTTCAATTATAAAAGTTTGAATAAATATGTAAACTTGAATAATTGAATTTGAAAGAATTATTTGTATAACACTCAATTACATTCCAATATAACTTACCTAAATTACTCAGAAGATGAATATGTAATTGGATAAAATACAAATTAAAGGGAATTTTTATAAATAAAATTTGAGTGGTTATAATAAATGTTATACACTTAAATTTTAGTTATAAAGGATCAATAGTGGTAAATAGAATAAAAAGGTTAATTGAACAATATACAATATAATAATATTTAAAAGAAATTATAAATAAATTGAAGTAGTTATAATAAGTGAAATAAACTTAATATATATAGGATTAGATATATTAAGTGGAATAAATTTAAGAATAATTTGGAATAAAGAAGAATGAAATTTAATGAATAAAGATAGATATAATAAATGATTGTTCAAATTCATGACTTTATAAATTGTTGATTTGATGTTGAGATAATGAGATTTAAAAATAATTAAGATTTATTTAACTCAAGAGAAATCAAATGGATGAAATTAATTATTAATGTAAGTTGAACTTTTCAGGGGTTTAAATTTATTATCTTATTTTGTTTTCCAATCTATTTTCTTTCTGGTTGTTTCCATTCTCCTACCTTCTAAGTAGGAAATCAAATTCGAATTGGTTAGCCGTGGAGCTACTGTTTTGTCTCAGCTTGATCTTACCTCTGATTTTCACTAACTCAGTGTTGCTGAGGAAAGTATTCCCGAGACTGCTTTCCGTACTGAGAATGGTTTCTTCTATGAATAATTAGTCATGCCTTTTGGTTTGACTAATGCTCCTGCTCTCTTTGTTGATTTGATGAATCGTGTTTTTCGTATTGTGCTTAATAAGTTTGTTCTATTCTTTCTTTCTTTCTCTTTTTCCTTCATCATTTAACTTTTCTATCTCTTCTATGGTTCTTATTTCTCCTCATTTGAATCTTAACACTGCTTGCCATCCACAGACCGTCGATCAAACGGAAAGGGGTGAATCAGATTCTAGAGGATCCTTTTTCGTGCTTATGCTCTTGATTCTGGAGGATCTTGGGAAGATCATCTCCACCTTGTTAAACATACCTATAATAACAGTTATTAGGTACAATTTCAATCTTCTTGTCATCTTGTCTTAATCTTATTTCATTTTATCTTTTCACTGCTTTCCCGTACCTCATTCCTTTTCAGGGACGAAAAGTTTTGAGTGGGGGAGAGTGTAACAACCCTGTATTTTGTAATTATTTTAAACTGAATTTCCTGATTTAAAAACTTTATTTTATTTTATTAAATGGAAAATTTTGTTATTTTAAATATAAATTGTGTTTTGATGTAAATTAGAATTCCAAACATGACTAAATAGAATATTTTCCAGAAATGTGAATTTGGTCAATTTGGTCAAACTTTGACTTTTAAATCTAAAATTTAAATATTTGAATTTTTGAATTTTTGAATTTTATCTTTTATTACGAAAGTAAATAAAATTTCAAGAATACTGCTTTTCGTTTCGTTGAAATCTGATTTATAATGTGAAAGTTATGCCCTTTTGAATATTGTGTGTAATTTGCTATATTTAACAAAATTGTTTATTTTAAATTATAAATAATATTTTATTTGGTCATGTAAAATATTTATATTGGTAAAATAAAATGTTATGTATATATTTTGGTTTAAAAACATTTTTAAAAGAACAATTGGAATTTTCCAAGTCAGCTGCAATTTATTTACAAATTTTAATTTCTAGTTTCAATTAATTAAAGTAATTCTTTATTTATTTTCTATTTTCTTAAAATCTTATTTTATTTTCATTTCCACATTATTTTGACCAGCATTTATTTTATTTACTTGACTTTTTATTTGTTTAGAAGTGTTGTTATAATTTTTCCAAAGTTAAGTGTATTGGGTTTGCAATTTTAAAAGCTAGTTTCAAGATATTAAGCTATTTTCTTTATTTACCTTCATATTTTCCTAAAATAAATTATTTATTTTTCTTTTTCACTTTATTTCAGTTTGTTTTATTTTATTTACTGAGTTTTTATTTGTTTATTTTTGGTTAATGTAGAATGGAAATTTGAAGAGACAAAAAGCTTTAAAAACAATGACTTTTCACTTTCTAGACCCTTCACATTTTGGCCGTTCATTGCTTTAATTGTTGCCGTGAGTTTTTACTTCCTTTCTCATGTGAAAACACTTCTCAACTTCATCAAATTTCGGCCATTTCAGATCTGAGAAGAATTGGTAATGGCCTCTCCTTCTTTTTCTACTTTTCTCTTCACTTTTTCTTCATTTTTTTCCATTGTTTTGCTCTGCTTTCTTCTTGCCTTGCTCGGCCATAGCCACCACCATCACCTCCGACCACCACCACGATATCTTCCTCTCATCCATGGCTACAACCCCTCCATATCCTCTGACCTGAAGTGGCCATGACCTCCTCATGAACACAACACCACAAAACCTTGCTTAAAAATCCACAAAACAATGCCTAGCCAACTTATATGCCACCACCACCTTCATAGTTTGCCTTTGGCCACCCTTAGCCAACACCACCATCATCTACTTCACCTCTGGCCACCCCTTTCACTACTTTCCAGATCTGATCTGACATGAAGACCACATGGCCGAGCCTATATGTGGTCATAGCCGAGCCAAAATGCACCAAAACTTCACCTATTTGCCTTGAACTCATGTATGCTCCATGTTGTAACTCTTCCACCACCTTCATCCACTTGTAACCGGACCTATATGATACCATACCTGACCCAAACACACATCAATGGCTGAGCAAAAGATCCCCTTGGTCGAGCTCTTGAATGGTTAAAGAAATGTCGAATCACTTTGTCCTTTGTTGCTTTTTATTTCTAGTCATTTCGATATTGTTTTGTGCTGAATATTTATGTGTATATTGTCTTGTTTTGGTTATTGTTTACAAGATAAATATCAAGGCTCTCTATTCATTAAAATCAAAGGTCGTGCCATATCGTGCTTTCTGGAATTCGTTTTGTCATTTGATTTGCAAACTTCAGCTTAAAAAGGTGAGTAAATCTCACCTGACATTTATACTTATGCAAATGTGAATTGAAAACAATTGAATGTGTAGAATATTATGTTATGTTATATAGTATATGTTGTTAAACCTGTTTATTTATCTATCATATTATCTGTTACTGTTATTTATTGTTAAACTATTCATTTATACCTGTTTATCACACTGCAAGTTCCCTGTAGATTAGAAATCACTATGGGTTGAAATGATACATACCCGAACGGACTTTAGAATAGGAAAAATCATTATGGGCTGAAATGATAGGCATGAACGGTTTTTATTTATTTTATTTTAACTTGGGATTGCGGGTTTGAAATGATAGAACCCGGATTTTTGTTTTTTTAAACTGCAGATTGATATGATACATATCTGTATCACTTGAACTAGGTTAGAAAACTATATACAGGCCCGTGGTTATTTTTATAAAGTATTTTGAATATTTAAATATTTTTAAAAGTGTAAAATTATGAAATTTGATTTAAATTGGATTTTTAATGTTTAAATAAAGAAATTTGGATTTTCTAGAAGTCAAAAATGTAATTTAAATGAATGGTAAAAGTGAATTTTTGAAATATAACTTAAGTTTGGAAATTTGGAATTTTGGAATTTTGGTTTTAAAATGATATTTAAGTAATATAAATAAAATGGAAATTTAATTATATTTGGAAAATGGTAAATATGATAATTTGATTTGAATTTGAATTTAAATGATTTAATAAAGTGTTATTGAGTTTTCTATGTATTAAAATGGTTAAATAAATGAATGCTTAAAAGTGTAATTTTAAAATATAACTTGACTTGGAAATGTGAATTTGGTTTTTATTAAAGGTTTAAGTTAATTAAATAAATTGGAAATTTAGTTTAATTTGTGAAATGGTAATTTAAAAATGTAAGTGTTAATAAAGTGTCAAATGTAAAAATGAGAAAATTGTACACTTGAATGTGTTAAGTGAAATTATTGAAAATTTGGATTTTATTGTAAAAGTTTACTTTATAAAAATCATAGATTAAAAGAGTATTGTTAATGAACATTTTTGAATGTTAAAAATATAATTTTTTTATGTTTAAATGGTTTAAATTAAAGTTTATTATTTGCGGGAAATACACTAAATCTGGAAAATACTTTTAATAGCATTCAAAAATGCCATGGTTCTGAATTGCACTAAAATTTGAATAAAAGAGCTATTACAGCATTTCTGAAATGCTGTAGTTGCTGTAGTTGAACTAAATAAGCTAAAACTTGACTCAGGTCTATTACAGCCATTCTGTAACTGCTATAGTGGTCTGCTGTCTTTGCTGAATTTAATGAAACCCTTTAATTTGAAACTTGAGTTATTACAGCATTTCTGGAAATGCTGTCTTTGCTGTTTTAAACTAAATTTCAACTAAACTGAGATTTAACAGCAGTTTTAAAATGATGTCTTTGCTGAATTGAAATGTTTTCAAGAATAACTTATAACAGCTTTTTCTGAATGCCGTGAAAGGCTAAAATTTTCAATGTTTATGGTTTTTAACTTGGTAAATGAACTCAGAATAGTTTAAAACTTTGGAAATTGAATACTTTATTTGAAAGTATAATAATTACACTTTTAAATGGTACAGATGAATTATTTTGATTGAAATATAAATTATTTAAAAGGTGACTTGAAATGATAATAAATGAATGATATCTTTGAATTTAAAAGGTATTTAAAGTTGAATATTTGGATTTGAACTCAAATGATGATTTGATAATGAAGTTTTTGAAAAGATATGATATTTTGATATATTAAATGATTTGAAATGAAGTTTTTGAAAGATATGATATTTTGATATATTGAAATGATTTGAAATGAAGTTTTGAAATGATATGATATTTTAAATATACTGAAATGGTTTGGAATTGATTTAATCTTTATTTTGATAAAGATTTGGATTTGAAATGATATTCTATTTTGAAGTATAAACTGTTTTAAATTTATAACCACGGGTTATAATAACGATTGGTTGTTAAAGAGACCGAGATCGGATATGGACATACTCTCTGTCGATACCGAAAACCACTTTGACAACTGTGTAAGCGGTGGAGTTTCCAGAATGAAGTAGGATGGTGGCGACGATCCTAAGGTATATACGTGGATCCAACTCCCGTGAGTTGGCATAAGGTGGCTAAAACAGGAGCGATCTCGGGCCAGTGAGGTAGCACCTCTTATCGGACGCACTTTTTCGATACCATTATATTACTTTGTGATTGTTTGGGTGCACCCCTTGATTTGGGAGTGTTGTCCGAGGTGAAGCGGTAGTGGCTGCTATGCGTATCCATCAGTCCGTGTGCGTAATTGGTATATCTACCCTGACATTGCCTTGTGTGCCCTGTCACCTACCATATCGAGCTTTACTACGAGTTGTGATTTCTCCCGTAGCCTGTGGAGTATCGAGGGTAGCCCCCATTTTGGGAGTATGCTAATACTGGATAGACTACTGGGACTATTACGTGTTAAGGGCTATTTGGGTAACCCCTTGATGCTATTAAAAAGTATGTTTATTTTATATTAGACATTATTATAATAGCGAATATTACTACATTGTAGATAGTTTAACGGATCCTTTAAGAATGGACGATCCCAAGCATTCTTTAAGTTACTTGTACCTTTTATTACAGTTCACTTGAGTTGGTTTACATTGTATAAGTATGTATGTCCTGACTCGAGTGTTTTGCGTTTTGCTTTACGCTCAGGTCAGACTCAGTGATACAGCATTAGAGACTCACCTTTGGAGCTGGAGTTTTGCTTTGAAGATCCAGATATCTATTCATTTTGTTATCCATTTGATTCCAGTTGTATTCTGAGTTGTACCTGATTATCATACTGTTATTCCTATTGTATCTTACTTAACTTTGATGTATTTATATAGTAGCTTCATGAACTACTATTTCTTTGTTTCCGCTGCATTATATTACTCTGTGTCTGTGATCTGTGATTATTTATTTACTAAATATGTTGAGTTTGCCAAATTTTTATTTACAACATGGTATTTTGGGCAATTCAAGTCCGACATGTGCGGATGCGAATGGTTGAAAATATCGGGTCATTACAGGTGGGGATGGGACACGCTTATGCTGTTTAGGGTAGATAAGTGGTCAACTGATAGAAGCCGAAATCAGGGGATTTGGACAAGGGGCGCAACTAGATTTTGTTTGTTAGGATCCGTACCGGCAGCATTCCCCTTCAGTCAGGAACTGATGGTCTCACAACACACTCAGGTGAGGCTGGGCACGCTTATGCTGTTTAGGGTAGGTAAGAGGTCAAAAGAGGGAGCAACAGATAGTGCGAACCGACGACAATCGAGCATGCGGCCTCGGTGTAGGGATATAAGTTGCTATTGAGTTCCAAAAGCAATAAGAGGTCAAAAGGGGGAGCAACAGATAGTGCGATCCAAACGGTGGTCGAGCGTGTGGCCTCGGTGCAGGGATATAAGTCATTATTGAGTTCCAAAGCGCTAAACAGGTGTACTTTTGCTGTGGGATCCACAAGATGGGACTAGCTCACAGTGGCACAACGGAGATAGAAAGCGAATCAAAGGGTAGAATTAGGACTTCAGCCTAATTACAGTAGGATTAGGATTTCAGCCTAATCGAAGCAGCAATCTAAGACAAGTGCAAAAAATCGAAAATGATCAGAACTATTTAAGCAAAGAAAATAGTTAAACAGTATTCTATTCCAGCTTTATCTTTTCCTTTATTTCCTTTTATACTAGAACTGTTGCTAAGTCTATTATCTTTATCTTGCTTAAAAATACTAGTAATTACTTTCACTCACCAGACTTTTTATCTGACCCACTCCTCTATTTTCCCCTTTCCCCCCATAGGCCAGCAGAGGCAAGGATAGTAGATTTTGGATTTTCTTAGAGATTCAGCCGTGGAGTTTTTCCTTCATGTGTTCTTCTTTTCAGTTTTTGTTTCATTTTGATTTGATGTACTGGTACTTTTGAAAGGGAAGGTTATTTTCATGTACTCTTATGATATGACTGAGATGGTATTTTTCACTAGACATATGTATTTGGTTTTAAAAAAAATATTATGTTTTGATGATTTATTTTCTGGAATAATAAAGTTTAATTTTAAATGTTTCCGCTGTTTTATTTAATTGTCTTGTGAATCTTAGACTCTGTAAAGTTTTAGCTATACCTACAACGCACCACATCTTTTAGTGTGCCCTTTTGGGTATACTAATGGGTGTGGAGTGTTTCACTTGGTATCAGAGCCTAAGGTTTACAGGATTCCTAAAAACTTGTTTTAAAAATAAAGTATTTTTCCAAAAGTAACCTATTTTTAAAAGTAGCATATCTTCAAACTAGAAGTATTTTTCAGAAAGAAACTCTTATTATAGAAATATTCTTTCAAGTATAAAAGAGAGTTTTTTATAAAAATCCCCTTAAGGTCCAGTTCAACCTTCTTTCGATTCTTTCGAACTTATACTGTCTCTTCTTTGCATAGTATGGCTGACTGGTTCCGTAGAGCTACGGCACCAGAAGTGTAAGGGCAAGCACCCAATATAGCACCAGCAGGTGGAGATCCCACTAATCCACCTACAACAGCCAATTTTTCTAAGCTATGCAATGATTTCGCTAGTCTAGGAGACAAGACGTTTGCTGGCACTGAGGATTTCGTGTAGGCACGAGCTAGGTTGGAGGATACAGAGCGAATGTTTAGACCATTAGGATTGGAGGACCGACAGAGAGTTCAGCTTGCATCTTGGCAGCTGAAGGGAGAGTTTAAAGAGGTTCCTAAGTCAGAAATCTCTAGAAATTCATGGTGGAAGAACAAAAAGGATAAGGACAAGAGGAAAGAAAAAGGACCTCAGGAGCAGATAAAGAAAAGTGGGAAATGTCATAACTATGGAATGGTTGGTCATTACGCAAAGGACTGCAAGAATAAAATGATAAAGGGAAGGTGTTTCAACTGTGGACAGCCCGACACCTTAGTAGAGTTTATCCTCAAAGGACGGGGCAAAGAGTAGGCGTACAGCGGAAATGCAGGCTTTGGATGCAGCACCTTCTAGTAGTGGACTGGATCGAGGTAGGAAAGTCTCTGTAGAAGGTTTGATCTCTATTTTGGATTTTCCTATTCGAACTCTTTCATTTCAAGTTCCTTGGTTGATTGTTTGCACTTAGATATCCCTTTGGTAGTAGACCCCATAATAGTTTCAAACCCCATAGAAGGATCATCACATTTATCCATGATTTGTAAGGGTTTGAATATTTTCATATTAGGCATAGAGTTTGACTATGACGCCTAAGTATTGGGATTTTCGGGGTATGGGATGATTTTGGGGATGGATTGGGTATCCACTTATGGAGCGATATTGAACTGCGAGAGGAGAGTCGTTAGACTAGAGACATGCAGCAGTAGGACTCTCGAGGTTTCTTGCGACCCACAGGGGTCAGTCATGTTGAGCTTCCTTTATTCCCTTGATTCATCACTAGGAGAGCTAGATTCTGTTACAGTCGTTAGAGATTTCCCAGACATTTATTTTCAAGGAGGTTAGGGGACTTTCCCCTAAGAGAGAAATCGACTTTAGGATCTATATGAATGACAATGCTAAGCCAATGGCATTGCCTGTGGGACACATGAAAGAAAGGAGTTAAGTAAGCAGATTGGTGAGCTATTGGAGAAGGGCTTCATCAGATGGATGCTTTGAGTGGTTGGGCTACCCAACGCCCCAGCCTATTTTGTAGATTAGATGAGCTGTGTTTTCGAATGTGTCCTAAATAAGTTCATAATGGTATTCGTGGACGACATGTTGGTGTTTTCCAAGAGTATGGAGGAGCATGCTATTCATCTACAGGAGGTTCTTTGTACACTTCGCGTTCATCAGTTAAAGGCAAAATTCTTGGAGTGTCACTTTTTGGCGTAAAGAAGTGCATTTCTTAGGGCATAAAGAAGGTCAACACATGGAAAGAGTTTGAGAAGCGGTTTTGTACATTTAGGTTTGGATTGTGGAAATCCAAAGAGTTGTAGGCAAAGATTGGAGATGTACAATAGATTCAGTTGAAAGAAAAGAAAGCCCATGTGTAGATAATTGCAAAAATTATGATTGTTTCAAATAAGTGGATTTAAGGATAGTGCCTTAGAATAAATATAAGCATAAAAGAGGAATAAGAATAAAAGACTTTAGTAAGGAAATGAGATTTCCAAGGTTTAGGAAGGGTACTCCTAGGGTAGTAAGAAGAAAATCCACTTTCTGTCTAGCCCAATAAAATGAAATTGTAAGAGTTGAAAAGTTGAAAAATATAATTGTTAATATTTTGAGGAAGTAAATATTGGGTTTTTGAAAAAAAATGGTACGAAATTTAAATTGGTTTTTATATGATTTAAATTTTGTTAAAATGAAATTCTTTTTGACGAATTATAGGGCATATATATACAGCTCGCTAGTTTCTTTGGAGGTAAACTAGGATTTTAAATATAAAAACCTAGAGTGTATTAAGTATCAAAAACATGGGTTACAACATTTATTGTTGTAATAGATGTTTTCGTGGAAAATAAAGAGGGCATAGACTGTAACACTATTATAAAAGTAGGTGACTCCCAAGGGAAATGTTTTTACATAGTATATGAGATTTATTAGTATTTATTTTAATTAAATCCATACACAAGTATTTTTGGGTTATAGTAACAGTGTTTTACGTAACATCTGTTTTGACCTAAATGAAAATGTGTTTTGAAGATAATTACTAAGTACAGAATTAAAGTGGTTTGCAAGTACACTTATTATTTAAGTATAAAGAAATGTTTTCTAGTTATGAAAATATTAAAATAGTTTTGAAAATGAGTTATTTTGAAAAAAAAGAGGGTGTAAGTTAAATATTAGGAAATTGATAAATTTCATAGAAATTGTCTATCGTAAAAGAATATAGATTAAACATACTTTAATCTATTGGGATGAAAAAAATAATGATAAAATTTTCTATGAAACCAAATCACAATTAAAGATGTTTTGTGCAAGTTATAAGGAATACGTGAAAGAGATGTATAAGGTATGGGAAGCACCATATTTTGTATAGCCTATTTCGAAAAATATAAAATAAGTTCCTTGTAATTTCACTTAAACATGAAGTCCTCTTTTGAAGGATTTATAGAAAGTTTTAGCGTTAATAGTTTCTTATAAAAGAAAGTAGTTCCAATATATTAAGGTATAAAACCATTAGGTGTAATAAGGAGTAGAGACAGTGTTAGTTAGAAGAGATATTATAGAGAGCCTTAGTAGAAAAAGCTAAGCAATGGAAATTTCATATTCTTTTTCCATTGATTATGCGCATTGGTTGCATGCCTTTGTAGAAAGTCCCAATTTATAGTAAGTTAGAAACTCCTCCAAGGTTAGGTAATTGGAAAGTTAAGGGGTTTTTAATAAAATAATTGTTCTTATATACTCCAGTTTTTGCAAAATTGAAATCTATGAAAAGAAGATGTTTTGAAAACATGTGAGGACATTTTAAAGATATCTTAAAGAAAAATGGTTTGGTGAAAAAGTAAATAAGTTTTTGGAAGCGAAAAGCTTAGTAACAGTTAAATTTAAAAAACCAAATTTTTATGGAAAGCTGTAAAGGTCTTTAAAAGAAAACGAGGAATAAGTTTTGAACTTAGAATTTGTAAGTTTTCCCCCTAGGTTTGGGGAATAATGTAAATTCGAAAAGCTGTAAGGATGCAAGTCTAAAAAGATAAAATGTTAAGTAACCAACTACCTTTGAATTTAATAGAAACTTGAGAATAACACTTTTAAAGGCAAAAATTTTGGGATTTGATGTTTTAAAAATTTAAAACTTCAATTTTTGGAATGAAATAATAAGTACCAAACCAAACTTTTAAATATGGAGTAGATAAGAATCATTTCCTAGGTGTGATGGAAAAAGTGTAAGGCTATATAGGAGCTAGCAGTGATTACTTTTAGAAGTAATAATAGAAGTTTCTGTAAAGTGTATAAGATACTAGTGGGAACCTTGGATTGTTGCTTCATGTGTGTAGACTATAGAAGGATAGTAAGGTGATATTAGTAAGATAGTAAGATACATATGGTTGAGGGTGTGCATTCTTGATTTTGGAGGAACTTGGAAGGAGCATCTTCCTTTAGTGGAATTCGCGTATAATAGTAGTTTTCAAACTAACATTGGGATGGCACCTTTCAAAGTTCTTTATGGAAGACCATGCAAGTTGCCTTCATGTTGGTTAGAGTTTACAGAGAGATTTCTACTTGGTCCCGACATGGTTAAAGAGACTTCGGAGAAGATTGATTTAATTAGGAGAGAATGCATACCTCTTTTCCACATCTCTTTGATAGTAAATTTTGAATTTCATATTTCCATCTTTAGTTTTGAATAGGTTCTTTCCTTTATTATCCTTTGGGAGGATAGATCTTAGGGTTTAACCTATGGATGGTAGGATTTGATGTAAGCATGTTATTAGAACATGCTATGTATGATGGATGCTAATGGTTGCAAGTGTTTGCTAATGGACGCATATACTTACACTAGGCACTATTACCTCTTAGGGATTGGCTTAACTAGGTCACTAGAGCATATGTATATGGATGTGTGCATATTTGCATATTTTATTTTTATTTATTTCATTCTTGTTATAAATGGGTGATTATCACATGATTGTTGCATTTGGATGATGATTGTAGCACGGATATAGAACTATCAGTTATCATTAGGAAACTTGCATTCATTTGGATACATGACATGGACATGAATTGCATAAAAGGAGGTCGACTGAATCAATAGACCGCCTAATCTTTTGCATTAGTTAGGGACATTGACACTACACTATTTTCATATATATCATACATTGCATTAGAAAACTTAAGGACAATGGATGTAATGGATGATGGTTGAGTAGTTGGTTGTAGAACTTGGATGAAAACATTTGCTTCATTCTTCTATCCCTAGAGATTTCAGGGACGAAATCCTTTAAGGAGGGGAGAATGTAACAACTCGAAATTTAAGCTATAATAATCAATTAATGAATTAATTAAATAATAAAATAACTTTTTGAAATTATCGGAATTGAGCCATGGGAGTTACACCATTGTGTCCGTGGTAATTTTTTGGTCAATTTCCATATATAGATTGTCAGAATTCGAGTTAATATGAAGGAGATACGAAATAAACAAGAAACGAAGAAAACAAAAGGAAAAGAAAAAATAATAATATAGGTTAGGTCGACCTTCCCCATAGCTGGGTCGACCTGTAGGTCGACCCAAGCCATATAAAGGTCAACCTAGCGGTTGACCCGCATACGTACTTGGACGAACTTTCATCCAGTTTCGATCGTGACGTGTTTTTTTTATTCCATCTCCTGCGTCCGTGCTTCCATCTGACGGTTCTCATCGAGCCTATGACGTGGTTGCACCAGATTTAATCTTTAAATCCAACGGTCTGAGATCCACAAGTGACACTATAAATAAGACCCTAGACCTAGCTATTTTTCTCATTCAGATTTTCTCCATCTGGGTTCATTGTCTAAGGCTGGACCCCAAAAAGGAATATTTCCAAGGAGAAAATCTTATTAATTAAAATATTTTATACCCTAGAAGTGGATCAAGGAAGGCCAAGGAAAAGGGATAAGGACCACAGGTGAGTGTTTAAGTAATTATTTTAGATTTTTAAGTAATTTAAAATAATAGGGTTCTAAATAGTTGTAGTTTTTCTGCAATTTTGAGACCATTTTTTTATAAGTTGTTTACAGTTAGTTTTTAAAGTTCTTTTCAGTCTATATTATTCAGCTATTTTATTCATTTATTTATAGTTATTTACAGTTATTTGTATTTTATTTACATCAGTTTTGCGTTAGAATTTAGTGTGTAAATGTTAGTTTCTTTTTGTTCCTTTTTACGTGAATAAAATAATAAAAAGAGGATAATTCGCTAATATGGACTAAAATATAAGAACACAAAATTTACAGAAAATTTGATGTAAAGAAGAAAAACTATAATAAAAGAATATAGACTGAAATAGGAAAATTTGACATTTGCAAGCAAGTTTATAACTAGTAGTTATAACTAAAAAGACAGGATAAAAGGGAAATTATAACATAGGTTATAATTAAGCAGAAAGAAAAGAAAGAGGCTTATTTTAAAACTTAGTTAATAAGAAAATATAGTAGAGATAACAGAAGAGGCTTATTTTAAAGACTTACACTAAGTTAATAAGCAAATATAGCAGAGATAATAGAAGAGGCTTATTTTAAAGACTTAGAATAAGTTAATAAGCAAATAGAGCAGAATTAAATAAGAGGCTTATTTAAAAGACATATTAAATTAATAAGCAAAGATAGAAGCAGGACCCGTACCGGCAACATTCCCCTTCAGTCAGGAACTGATGGTCTCATAATATATTAGGTGGGGCTGTGACACGCTTATGATGTTTAGGGTTGATAAGTGGTCAACAGATAGAAGCCCAAATTAGGAGATTTGTGCAAGGGGCGCAACTAGATTTTGTTTATTAGGACCCGTACCGGCAGCATTCCCCTTCAGTCAGGAACTGATGGTCTCACAATACACTCAGGTGAGGCTGGGCACACATATGTTGTTTAGGGTAGGTAAGAGGTCAAAAGAGGGAGCAACAGATAGTGCGAACCGACGGTGGTCGAGCATGCGGCCTCGGTATAGGGATATAAGTCGCTATTGAGTTCCAAAGGTTAATAAGAGGTCAAAAGGGAGAGCAACAGATAGTGCGAGCCTAATGGTAGTCAAGCGAGCGTGCGGCCTCGACGCAGGGATATAAGTCGCTATTGATTCCAAAGCACTAAACAGGTGTCTTTTTTCTGTGGGACCCACAGGATGGGACTAGCTCATAGTGGCACAACAGAGATAGAAAGACAATCAAAGGGTAGAATTAGGACTTCAGCCTAATTACAGTAGGATTAGGATTTCAGCCTAATCAAAGCAGCAATCTAAGACATGTGCAAACAATCGAAAATGATCAGAACTATTTAAGAAAAGCAAATAGTTAAACAGTATTCTAATCCAGCTTTATCTTTTCCTTTATTTCCTTTTATACTAGAACTGTTGCTAAGTCTATTATCTTTATCTTGCTTAAAAATACTAGTAATTACTTTCACTCACCATACTTTTGTCTGACCCACTCCTCTATTTTCCCTTTTTCCCCCCATAGGCCAGAGAGGCAAGGATAATAGATTTCGGATTTTCTTGGAGATTTAGCCGTGGAGTTTTTCCTTCATGTATTCTTTTTTTTCAGTTTTTGTTTCATTTAGATTTGATATACTGGTACTTTTGAGAGGGAAGTTTATTTTCATGTACTCTGATGATATGGCTGAGATGGTGTTTTTCACTAGACATATGTATTTGGTTTTAAAAGGCATATTCTGTTTTGATGATTTATTTTCTAGAATAATAAAGTTTAATTTTAAATGTTTCCACTTTTTTTTTAATTCTCTTGTGAATCTTAGACTCTGTAAAGTTTTACCTACAACGCACCACATCTTTTAGTGTGCCCTTTTGGGTATACTAAGGGGTGTGGGGTGTTTCAGGTGATGTTGCAAAACTCGCTCTTCTACTATATGTGTGTGTGTGTATAGCTTAAAAAAATGGTTTTTATGAAAATAAGAAACACTTTGAGTCATGTGTTCGCACACAAGTGTGTACACTTGCCATGCTCTGTTCCCCTCTCACGTAATCCCGAAAGGCAGTGCATGATCGGTATATCCGGCCTCAGTTTATCCGAGTCAGGTGTATGTAAATAATCTTTAATAAGAATAACCACCTAGAGTCATGTGTTCATACGCAAGTGTGTACACTCACACACTTAATCTCATTTTAGTTAAATAAATGTTGTAATTGGGTGTTTTTACATGTTTAAAACCAAATTTCAAAAATGCTTTCAAGTCATAATTCATGCATCTACATGGGGCAAAATGGTAATTTTCATGTATGAATTAAATTGGAAAAAACTACCTGCACATTTTAATTTTTTTGTAGGAATTTGGATTCAACTTGGAAGGGGCTTCATTGAAATATGCATATCCATGTGTTGGAAGCCAAAGAAATGAAGAAATAAAAAAATCCATGTAATCATGGAGGACCCCACCTACCCACTGACCATGAATTACAATTAAGAGCTAATGCACATATTAGTGGGGATTATAAGCACATGCACATTTAATGGAGGATTAATTTCATACTAAAGATAACTTGGAGGCCACATTACCTCAAGAGCATTTTAGGGAGTTCCCTAAAAATGGATTAGGGTTTTAGTCATGTATAAATAACCCTCTTATGTTCATGTAATGGATTATTTTTTATCTTTTTATCATATTATGCAAGTTGCAACCACAAAATCAATAAGAAATAAAATGGGTACTTAAACCTCTTCTTCTTTTTCTACATGCTTTTATTTTATTTTCATGCTTACTTTTACTTATATGCTTTCTTCTATTTCATGTTAGTAGATTAGCTCTCTTTTCTTTGCAATTAGTTTGGACTTAATTTATGCAAGTAGTTTAGTTTTCTTTTCTTTTAATTAGCTCTTACATTCCTTGCTTTTTAATGTTGCAATCTACATGTGTTCAAATGATAACAAAAATGAGAAGCTAAACCCCTTCAATTTAGGGTAATGAAGCTCTCTTAAATCATGTAGATTCAACATATTTGCTAATTTGTGATCTCTTTTTATGCTCCGTGGATAGTTAGATGTTAATGTAAGTTTATTAGTGAATTTAATAGCCTATACTATTTATCACAAATAGGCTATTCTTACTCAAATATAAACACAATTTACATTAACATCTAACCAAGTGATTTTGATCATGAAATTAAAATAGAATCAAAATTTGATGATCTATGTTACTAATCAAAAAAATATAGTAAATAGATCATGCTTAAAATAAATTTTGTTTTAGTTTCATATTCATTTTCATGACATTAAATAAGTGGTTTTAGTTGTTGTATTAAAGTTTGATGGTTTAAGTTATGTCAATTAATAATATAAATAGACCATACTTATGACAAATACATCACTAGTTCTACTTAGATTATAATGAGAGATCATAGATTGATTTTGTGTTGATTTATGTGAGAGTATGAGAGTGAATTTGCCTCTAAATTTTCTTTTAATCTCGTATTTTTAATCGCTTTTATTTGTAGTTATGTTTTGCTTTTCTTTTTAGTTTAAATAATCTCAAACTCTTTGGGTTAATTTGATTGAGTAGAATTTAAAATTAATTCAATTCCCTATGGATCGACCAGTACTTTCATACATACTGTTAACCGGCATCTTGGCCCGGTTACAAAACGACGGTTGAAGAAATTATCATTAGCACTAGACAAGATTCTGATCAAGGAGAGACTGGAGGTGGTAGCAAGTTGTTAGGCCCACAATAAAGCAAGAGCATTCGGCCTGCCTGGCCTGGTGCGCAGATTCACCCACTATGGGCAGAGGCACCTTGCTCCTAAGCCCATGAAGAAAGTCCAACCCATCTTCCTCTATAAATAGAAGGGCAGGGGCACAATGAAATGGATCCTTTTTGGAGAACACTGGGGAGACTCTGCCATTTTTTATACTCTCCTCTTTTTATTTCAAACTGGTATTCAAGTCATCAATATATGGATTGTATCTGTATTCAACTACTTGTGAAAGAAATAAAGATCAAAACTCAAAGTGGACGTAGGCAATTACGCTGAACCACTTAAAATCCGGTGTTCTTACTTTCTGCATTTAAATTAGCATATTCTTCCTTGTTTAATTTAACTTCATCACTTACAGTTACATCTCTACACAATCTTTCTCAACGAGGTTAGTGACCAATTTTGGTGCTAACACTTTGGTGCTTTCACTGAGAATTGAATTCTCAGCTTGATTGGATCTCATCGTTTACTAGTGGATTTCCATATTCGCGAGATAGATCCAGTTGTTTACTAGAAAACTTCCTATTCTACTCAGATTTGAAAGAAATCTAAAGGAAGCTGATAGCCGTAGATTGGATTCACTGATGTACGCAAGATCTGGGGATTGGACGTTGAAGTTTGCACTAAAGTTGAATGAAGGCCGACCCTCCTCTGAAGGCAATTCGACCGTCGCTCCAGAAAAGGCGTATGCCGAACGCCCCAGAAAAGGCGTATGCCGAATGCCTCAGAAAAAGCGTATGCCGAACGCCCCAGAAAAGGCGTATGCCGAACGCTCCAGAAAGGCGTATGCCGAACGCTCCAGAAAAGGGGTATGCCGAACGCTCCAGAAAAGGGGTATGCCGAACGCTCCAGAAAAGGGGTATGCCGAACGCTCCAAAAAAGGGGTATGCCGAACGCTCCAGAAAAGGCATATGCCGAACGCCCCAGAAAAGGCTTATGCCGAACGCCCTTCCAGGCCGATCATACCTCTAGGCCGAACGCTCTTCCAGGCCGACCATACCTCTAGGCCGAACGCTCTTCCAGGCCGATCCATACCTCTATGCCGAACACCTCTGTAATGCCGAACGGTATTGTATGCCGAACGACTCGGTTGTGCCGAACAAGAATGAATGTCGAACACCTTTGTAATGCCGAATGGTATTGTATGCCGAACGACTCGGTTGTGCCGAACAAGAATGAATGCCGAACAGTGTGGATGCCGAACAGTGTGAATGCCGAACACGTGTGGATGCCGAACAGTGTGGAATGCCGAACAGTGTGGAATGCCGAACAGTGTGAATGCCGAACAGTGAGGAATGCCGAACAGTGTGGGATGCCGAACAGTGTGGATGCCGAACAGTCTTGTATGCCGAGCAACTTTGTCATGCCGAACGGCCCTCAATGCAGCGCAGTGCCTCCGGATAGTGAATTCAAAACTCAGCTTAATAAAGGAACATTCTATCCACTTCCTTGACATCCCATGATCGACCAGGGCATAGAGGATCTAGTGGAAGCTTATGAAAGGCATCAAGGGAACGGACAAGCAACCGCTATTCAAGCGGTACTCCCAAAGGTTAGAGAACATAGATGATATGACTCTAGCAAATGCCAAGATGACTCCAAGCAAACCAATGCTCTAAGCAATTTATTCCAAATACTAACAAGGGTATCATACTGATCGCGTTTGAGGAAAGTTGACCTCCAGATATATTTTGGCAGCTAGTTAGCTAAAGAGCCTCCTACGACTATGGATCGTTTCTTTTACAAAATGAATCAGAACTGAAGTGAGGAGGAGTGGAGCAGACTAAGAAAAATAACAATGAAGGCCCGTTGGCTAAGGATATAGATCCCAGTAGCCGAAACAAGACTTCAGAATTCAGCTCATATGCTCTTTGAAAGATTCAATTGACCACCTCTACTTGAAGACTCACGACTCGGAGTGGTACTGGAAACCAACCTCGAGAGAGTACACCAAAGTCTAAAGAAAATCAGGGGAATGTTGTATATTCCCGGATGCTCGCTGATCCTAACAACGGGCGATTACAAACACCTCCGAGGTGTGATCGAAAAGATGACCTGGAAAGGAAAGCTTCAATAGTATGTACAAGTCCTGCAGAATGGCGGGCAGCGAATATCCGATGCCTATTAATAAAGGGCTATGATTATCAATTGGACGGTTGACGGCCAACATCCCTTTGAAAGGAGCCAGGGGCGGAGTCGAATAGCGAGCACACAATGCTGCTTCACATATCAATGAGACTTACCATAATCTTCTTTGAATTATTTCCATTTCCATCTCTATTTCAATTGTTCTATGAACTATGACTAGCTTGAACTAAACTACTTTCAAAACGATGCAGGTGTCCAAGTACTCAGATTTGGTTGCCAACCAATCCACGCAGACCATGATCGGACGTGTGGAGTTACATCTGGACGAGAATAATTCTATTGCTCATCATCAACCATATGCTTTGATTTGGGGCTATGGATTAAATACAATGTACAACATCACGATGCACAGAGAGCTGAATTCCATCCTGCAAGTGGAATTTATTCAAGTAGAGAGCGGCTGCGATACGGCCAGCCACTTGCTAAGTGAAACTCGAGCTCGAGGGCAAGCCATCACATCAAGGTTAAAAATGGGTTGATACACGACGATCCTTCGCACAACTCCGTACTCCCAGAGTGCGAGACGGAGTATAAACATCTACTTAACTCCGTACTCTTAGAGTGCGAGACGGAGTATAAACATTAATCAACTCCGTACTCCCAGAGTGCGAGACGGAGTATAAACATTCGCTTAACTCTGTACTCCCAGAGTGCGAGACGGAGTATAAACATTAATCAACTCCGTATTTCCAGAGTGCAAGACGGAGTATAAACATCTACTCAACTCCGTACTCCCAGAGTGCGAGACAGAGTATAAACATACATCAACTCCATACTCATCCCCAAAACTGGGGCAGTACCAAAGCAAAGCACGCTAGTTGAACATTTGTCTAAAAGAAGATTGCAACGAAACGATTAAAAGACGACTGTCAAGCAATCAACTGAACGGAAATATTCGGCATGAAAGACTGCGGTTTTTCAAAGCACGTCATGTTTACACAAGACGTCCTTTGGGGGGCAAATGTTATCCCGCCTTTTGGCAAGGCCGTGACACCAAGAACTTGATTAGAAACCAGTGACAGTTCGTCTTGGAGATCGGTTACACAAAGGCTCACTATGGATATCGATGGATTTTGTCCGAGTCTGGATCGAGCCACGATTAACAAGACATAACAATCAAAGCCAGGGAAGCCAATGTTCCAAGTTTCAAGACGATCCAAGTTCGTATGCTCAACTTATGATCGATTCGAACAACCGACCATCCATCCATCAACCTCCACATTTGACTTGGAGATCTAAACTGCTTGGAATGAATATGGCCCGATCATCCACTCCAATCGAGTCATAGAACAAAGTTTGACAAAATACCCCTCATAAAGCTCAGTGACGCCGGGATCCGTCTAAAGTGGACGTGATTTGATAATCTACCGATCAAATCCTACCCTGAACACGAAAGGTTGTTCGAAAGCCCAACTTGAAGTAGCTATGGTAGACTGCGTACTCGCTAACCATCGCTGTCAATATATGGACACGACTACACCTTGGAACATATGCAACTTACTTTGTCTACTCAACAATCTATTATCCTTATTTTCTAGAAGGAGATACGGAGCAAATTGTAAGAGATTTGGCTATCTAACCCAACATGGATGTGATTCAACCATCTGCCATATACCTCCTTCCTTGACTTGATTGGAAGAGCTATAATCACCAAGCGGACGAGAATCGATCGTCCATTTTTCAAATTCCGTCCCTCATCCTGGGGGGCAAAATCCCATTCTGTGAGCAAACGTGGTTCGATTGTTCATTCGACGACATTAGCCTCGATACAGTAGATGAATACAAATTAAAGAGTGGAAATACGACTGCTCTCAACTAAAACCTCCAAGTCCCCAGAGTGCGGACTGGAGTACTCTAAGTCCCCAGAGCGCGGACTAGAGTATAAACGACTTAAACCTCCATGTCCCCAGTGTGCGGACTGGAGTACTCTAAGTCCCTAGAGCGCGAACTAGAGTATAAATGACTAAAACCTCCATGTCCCCAGAGTGCGGACTGGAGTACTCTAAGTCCCCAGAGCGCGGACTAGAGTATAAATGACTAAAACCTCCAAGTCCCCAGAGTGCGGACTGGAGTACTCTAAGTCCCCAGAGCGCGGACTAGAGTATAAACGACTTAAACCTCCATGTCCCCAGAGCGCGGACTGGAGTACTCTAAGTCCCCAGAGCGTGGACTAGAGTATAAACGACTTAAACCTCCAAATCCCCAGAGCGCGGACTGGAGTACTCTAAGTCCCCAGAGCGTGGACTAGAGTATAAACGACTTAAGCCTCCAAGTCCCCAGAGTGCGGACTGGAGTACTCTAAGTCCCCAGAGCGCGGACTAGAGCATAAACGACTTAAGCCTCCAAGTCCCCAGAGTGCGGACTGGAGTACTCTAAGTCCCCAGAGCACGGACTAGAGTATAAACGACTTAAACCTCCAAGTCCCCAGAGTGCGGACTGGAGTACTCTAAGTCCCCAGAGCGCGGACTACAGTATAAATGACTAAAACCTCCAAGTCCCCAGATTGCGGACTGGAGTACTCTAAGTCCCCAGAGCGCGGACTAGAGTATAAATGACTTAAACCTCCAAGTCCCCAGAGTGCGGACTGGAGTACTCTAAGTCCCCAGAGCGCGGACTAGAGTATAAATGACTAAAACCTCCAAATCCCCAGATTGCGGACTGGAGTACTCTAAGTCCCCAGAGTGCGGACTAGAGTATAAATGACTTAAACCTCCAAGTCCCCAGATTGCGGACTGGAGTACTCTAAGTCCCTAGAGCGCGGACTAGAGTATAAATGACTTAAACCTCCAAGTCCCCAGAGTGCGGACTGGAGTACTCTAAGTCCCCAGAGCGCGGACTAGAGTATAAATGACTAAAGTACTCTAAGTCCCTGAGTGCGGACTAGAGTATAAATGACTCAAAAACCTCTACGTCCCCAGAGTGCGGACTACATTACTCTCAGTCCCCAGAGCATGGACTAGATTATAGACAACTTCAGAAAAATCCCTAAATCCCAGAAGCGGACCAGATTACTCTAAGTTCCCAGAGTGCGAACTAGAGTATAAACGAGTTGACGAAAATCTCTGCGTCTCGAACTGTGGACTAAAGCATAAACCGTTCGACAAATCTCTAAGTCCCCGGAGCGTGGACCGGAGCATGAACACAAATTGGGTGTGAGTCAACCGGAGGGAGAATAACACTAAGTCACCAGAATGCAGACGGTGTATAAACATCGATAAATAGACGAGTGGATCCCGACCATTTTCTATTCAGTAAACTTCGGCCTGGAATCGACAGGAGGATTACTAACCTGCTGAGGATGGAGTTCGACCATCCAACTAGTGACCTGGCTAAATCAATGCTGGGGGCAGGGGTACAAAATACTAAAAAGCCGAATACGACAGCTTACTATAGCCCTAGCATGGCGTTCTTTATAACTTGAGGCAGCGACTGTAGGGAGGCCTCAATACAGAACCAATCGAAATGGCATCCAAAGCTACGAGCAACCTACTATATCATACCTCAGACCAAGGGTCAATGCTGATCCGCACCAAGCACATACGAATGTGACTCGGATGTTTGTTTTTTTGAAAAACTATGACCCCCAGAGTATGGAAAGGAGGGTAAACCATGAATACTTGGTCAAAAAATTCTCCAGCACCCTCGTTCAATTCGTCAGGAGGAGTATGAAACTGGATGAGCATAACCCGACTGCATTTGTAGCCAACTTTACCCCGAGATCTGATTACAGAGCATGAACCAAAGTGGACGTGGATGACCATCCACTGTCCAAATTATGCCCTAAAACTTACGTGGCATCGAAGTATTCCTCTTGGAATGAAAAACCACAATAAAATCCAAGATAGCCGAGACCTAGTCTCCTATCGACTGACATGATCCCACGATTCAACGGGAAAGAGAGTAAAGCTAAAGTGGGCGTGGCTGGCCTTCCTACTTATCGGTATATGCCCCAGACCTGGGGGCACGAGCGAGAAGCAAGATGAATGTGAACCGACTATTCACCGATCACCTTTATGTCTTTGGAGTTTAGGTGAAAGCATAAACGTAGCTACGACGAGACTCAACCGTCCATGCAGTACATTTATTAACCCGAGACTGGGAGAAGACGCATGGTCATTCAAAAACTGGCTACGATAGCTCAGTATTAAAACTTATATATAGTGCTTACAGCTACTCAAGGCATCGAAAGAAAGGATGCCTAGAGATAGAATCATTAAATCGATGCCAAAGCTTGTGGGCAACTGACTGTCACTCCAACTCGAAGGGCGAGTGAAGGATCATGAATGCATTGAATAGAAAATGCATTACTCGAATATACAAGCAAATTCAAACTCATAGCAAGATCCAGCTATGCAGTTGCACGCAACTCGAGGCTGGCCCCTACTCGACATTTCCTTCAACGTGCTTTTAAGCCTGATCTTTGGCCATTTGCAGATAATTAATTAGAGCATTCAGAGCCCTTCATTATTTGACTTAACAACTCATGACAAGACTCCCAGATTACTCTAAGTTCCCAGAGTGCGAACTAGAGTATAAACGAGTTGACGAAAATCTCTACGTCTCGAACTGTGGACTAAAGCATAAACCGTTCGACAAATCTCTAAGTCCCCGGAGCGTGGACCGGAGCATGAACACAAATTGGGTGTGAGTCAACCGGAGGGAGAATAACACTAAGTCACCAGAATGCAGACGGTGTATAAACATCGATAAATAGACGAGTGGATACCGACCATTTTCTATTCCGTAAACTTCGGCCTGGAATCGACAGGAGGATTATTAACCTGCTGAGGATGGAGTTCGACCATCCAACTAGTGACCTGGCTAAATCAATGCTGGGGGCAGGGGTACAAAATACTAAAAAGCCGAATACGACAGCTTACTATAGCCCTAGCATGGCATTCTTTATAACTTGAGGCAGCGACTGCAGGGAGGCCTCAATATAGAACCAATCGAAATGGCATCCAAAGCTACGAGCAACCTACTATATCATACCTCAGACCAAGGGTCAATGCTGATCCGCACCAAGCACATACGAATGTGACTCAGATGTTTGTTTTTTTGAAAAACTATGACCCCCAGAGTATGGAAAGGAGGGTAAACCACGAATACTTGGTCAAAATATTCTCCAGCACCCTCGTTCAATTCGTCAGGAGGAGTATGAAACTGGATGAGCATAACCCAACTGCATTTGTAGCCAACTTTACCCCGAGATCTGATTACAGAGCATGAACCAAAGTGGACGTGGATGACCATCCACTGTCCAAATTACGCCCTAAAACTTACGTGGCATCGAAGTATTCCTCTTGGAATGAAAAACCACGATAAAATCCAAGATAGGCGAGACCTAGTCTCCTATCGACTGACATGATCCCACGATTCAACGGGAAAGAGAGTAAAGATAAAGTGGGCGTGGCTGGCCTTCCTTCTTATCGGTATATGCCCCAGACCTGGGGGCACGAGCGAGAAGCAAGATGAATGTGAACCGACTATTCACCAATCACCTTTATGTCTTTGGAGTTTAGGTGAAAGCATAAACGTAGCTAGGACGAGACTCAACCGTCCATGCAGTACATTTATTAACCCGAGACTGGGAGAAGACGCATGGTCATTCAAAAACTGGCTACGATAGCTCAGTATTAAAACTTATATATAGTGCTTACAGCTACTCAAGGCAACGACCGAAAGGATGCCTAGAGATAGAATCATTAAATCGATGCCAAAGCTTGTGGGCAACTGACTGTCACTCCAACTCGAAGGGCGAGTGAAGGATCATGAATGCATTGAATAGAAAATGCGTTACTCGAATATACAAGCAAATTCAAACTCATAGCAAGATCCAGCTATGCAGTTGCACGCAACTCGAGGCTGGCCCCTACTCGACATTTCCTTCAACGTGCTTTTAAGCTTGATCTTTGGCCATTTGCAGATAATTAGTTAGAGCATTCAGAGCCCTTCATTATTTGACTTAACAACTCATGACAAGACTCCCAGATTACTCTAAGTTCCCAGAGTGCGAACTAGAGTATAAACGAGTTGACGAAAATCTCTGCGTCTCGAACTGTGGACTAAAGCATAAACCGTTCGACAAATCTCTAAGTCCCCGGAGCGTGGACCGGAGCATGAACACAAATTGGGTGCGAGTCAACCGGAGGGAGAATAACACTAAGTCACCAGAATGCAGACGGTGTATAAACATCGATAAATAGACGAGTGGATCCCGACCATTTTCTATTCCGTAAACTTCGGCCTGGAATCGACAGGAGGATTATTAACCTGCTGAGGATGGAGTTCGACCATCCAACTAGTGACCTGGCTAAATCAATGCTGGGGGCAGGGGTACAAAATACTAAAAAGCCGAATACGACAGCTTACTATAGCCCTAGCATGGCATTCTTTATAACTTGAGGCAGCGACTGCAGGGAGGCCTCAATATAGAACCAATCGAAATGGCATCCAAAGCTACGAGCAACCTACTATATCATACCTCAGACCAAGGGTCAATGCTGATCCGCACCAAGCACATACGAATGTGACTCGGATGTTTGTTTTTTTGAAAAACTATGACCCCCAGAGTATGGAAAGGAGGGTAAACCACGAATACTTGGTCAAAAAATTCTCCAGCACCCTCGTTCAATTCGTCAGGAGGAATATGAAACTGGATGAGCATAACCCGACTGCATTTGTAGCCAACTTTACCCCGAGATCTGATTACAGAGCATGAACCAAAGTGGACGTGGATGACCATCCACTATCCAAATTACGCCTTAAAACTTACGTGGCATCGAAGTATTCCTCTTGGAATGAAAAACCACGATAAAATCCAAGATAGGCGAGACCTAGTCTCCTATCGACTGACATGATCCCACGATTCAACGGGAAAGAGAGTAAAGCTAAAGTGGGCGTGGCAGGCCTTCCTACTTATCGGTATATGCCCCAGACCTGGGGGCATGAGCGAGAAGCAAGATGAATGTGAACCGACTATTCACCAATCACCTTTATGTCTTTGGAGTTTAGGTGAAAGCATAAACGTAGCTAGGACGAGACTCAACCGTCCATGCAGTACATTTATTAACCCGAGACTGGGAGAAGACGCATGGTCATTCAAAAACTGGCTACGATAGCTCAGTATTAAAACTTATATATAGTGCTTACAGCTACTCAAGGAAACGACCGAAAGGATGCCTAGAGATAGAATCATTAAATCGATGCCAAAGCTTGTGGGCAACTGACTGTCACTCCAACTCGAAGGGCGAGTGAAGGATCATGAATGCATTGAATAGAAAATGCGTTACTCGAATATACAAGCAAATTCAAACTCATAGCAAGATCCAGCTATGCAGTTGCACGCAACTCGAGGCTGGCCCCTACTCGACATTTCCTTCAACGTGCTTTTAAGCCTAATCTTTGGCCATTTGCAGATAATTAATTAGAGCATTCAGAGCCCTTCATTATTTGACTTAACAACTCATGACAAGACTCTAGGATTCGACCAGAATAACCATCAACATTGACCGTCTCAACCATATTTCACATTGAATGTTATGCAAAATAGTTACATCTTTACTCAAAGAATCTGGGATGGCACCTGCTAAGCTGACGGTCGACATTACCGCCAGCCATGGCGACCCTTTCCAGGTGCTGAATATCGGATCACAGCTCAGTGTAGTGATGATAAAAGAATTAGTTGGATTTTTCTGAATAAATGATGATATGTTCCCTTGGACCCATTCTGACATGCATATGTGATTTCATTAACTATCGCGAGCCATGCATTGGATATCAACCCGAAGCTACAAAAGCTAGCACAATCCTATTGATTTCATCATGAAAGCTCCACTCTTACTTTTAGGCTCACCCCATCAACGTCTATGCCCACCAGCCGTTGCGACAGGGCATACAATGACCTGAGGCGTCTAAAAGACTACTTAAATAGAATATCGAACTAAGCTAATTCGATATCACTTATTTTCCACGAAGGGCTATCCAAGGACGGAAATTAGCAGACCTCACACCCAAATTCACTACCTCAGATGACTACTCGAAGAGTAGCAGAGAACCAACCATGAGATGGAAAATGTACGCGGATGGAGCATCCAATGATCAGTGTTATGGCATAGGAGTTATGATAATGACTCCTGAGGAACGATCAATCTGCTACGTCCTAAAACTCGATTTACCTGTAAAAAACAACGATGCTTAGTATGAAGCCTTGACTGCCAGCCTCAAACTTGCTAGAGGATTTGAAGTGAAAACTTTACATATCTTTTGTGATTCTTGATTGGTAGTGTACAAATTTAAGGAAGTTGATCTTGCTAGGGGGCATTGTCTTGCTCCTTATCTCGGCCAAGTCCAAGAGCTGCTAAACGACTTCACATATTACATCATTACACACATACTCAGCGAACAAAATGAAAAGGTGTCATGGTTGACTCCTATCAAAGACTATCTACAATGAGGAATTCTTACTGAACGAAGGAATGGAAAACGACAGATCCTCCTCAAAGCTTCACGCCAAATCATCTAAGAATAAGTCGTGTGTCAAAAGGAGTCTATCCATCCCCATGCTTCGGCATATCGCCCATGATGATATCTTGAGCAAATTCTATGAAGAAGAATGCGGTAATAACATCAGGGGGAAAACCATGATAAAGAAGATACTCTGCTACAGGTATTACTGGCCAACTATCAACCCAGAAGTGGTTGATCATGCTAGACAATGTGACGAGTGCAAGATGTTTGCAAAAAATCCGGGAACCCCGCCGATGGAAATTATTCAAATGGCTAGTTCATAGCCGTTTTCCACTTGGGAGCACTGAAATCATCTTCTTGTCGATCCTAAAGGTGGTGCGAAATACACCATCATAGCAGTTGATTACGTCACCAAATGGGCAGATGAAGAACTCTTAACCACGACCAAGATGAAGAAAATAATCAACTTCTTTATCTGTAACGTCATCTGTCCTTATGACCTTCCATGATCCATTATAACTGCAAATGGACAGGTTGAAGCTGTGAACAAAATCATAGAGTCTGTACTGAAGAGAGGTTTGGAAAACTCCTCAAGTGGCTGATTGCAACCCTTATTTCACAGAAAATACAAACAAGGAATCGTGATTGAATTAAAATTAAACTGGATGGAGTTGGCGACGACTTATGAGCATATAAAACGCATCCGAGAGCCAATGGCAAGAACATGTACCCGAACGTGAATGTGTACATCCGAAAAAGTTCGACTTCTTGAAATCAACAGAAATTGAATTCTCACTAAGGGTTATTAAGAGAAGACTAGATCATATAGTCGAAGCTTATTAGCTCTGCAGAATCAGACACGGATGGCCACTAATGAACTACAACCCTGGATTTATAATATTGGGAATCGACCGAGCATCACGATGACCAAAGAAGGATACAACACCTTGGGAGGATAAATTGGAGGATAATGACTATTCAAGAAACATGGTGGATTTCTTTCTGAAGACAAGGAATACTTGCTGATTCAAAGCGTGTTGTGTTGCTTCACACGACACACTTTGGGGGGCAAGTGTTAACCGGCATCTTGGCCCGGTTACAAAACAACGGTTGAAGAAATTATCATTAGCACTAGACAAGATTCTGATCAAGGAGAGACTGGAGGTGGTAGCAAGTTGTCAGGCCCACAATAAAGCAAGAGCATTCGGCCTGCCTGGCCTGGTGCGCAGATTCACCCACTATGGGCAGAGGCACCTTGCTCCTAAGCCCATGAAGAAAGTCCAACCCATCTTCCTCTATAAATAGAAGGGCAGGGGCACAATGAAATGGATCCTTTTTGGAGAACACTGGGGAGACTCTGCCAATTTTTATACTCTCCTCTTTTTAATTCAAACTGGTATTCAAGTCATCAATATATAGATTGTATCTGTATTCAACTACTTGTGAAAGAAATAAAGATCAAAACTCAAAGTGGACGTAGGCAATTACGCTGAACCACTATAAATCCGGTGTTCTTACTTTCTGCATTTAAATTAGCATATTCTTCCTTGTTTAATTTAACTTCATCACTTACATCTCTACACAATCTTTCTCAACGAGGTTAGTGACCAATTTTGGTGCTAACACATACTACAATTGTATGTCGTGCGCTTGTGATTATTTTCATTACATTTTTTGGCGATATTCTAACCGATAGAAAATTCATCGTTAAACACATATCATACAACTTTAATGTTCGATTTTAGTTGAAATTTAAGCAATGCATTGGCCTGAGGAACTAAAACTCTATGTTCTCCTTCTGAGTGAGTAGTTGTTGGTGTTCAATCTAAAAAAAGATGCTCTAGAACATTGTATACGTAATGTTGGCTAATTGAGAAAAATCATCATGATAAAGAATGTTAACTTCTCCTTTAAAGTTATAGAACCTTCCAAATCAACTTTAATGACTGGTTGTAAATCAAGTATCGCAAATTGCAAGAGTGAATTCATTCCCAATAGTACCCTGTACCATCCTTTCAATTGTGTCATAACAAAATAAAGTTGTATCCCGCCATCTTTGTTCTTTAGTAATAGCCATTGCTACCTCATCATACACCAGAATCATTTTATTATTCATTTAAACTATTGCTTTATGCACTTTAAGCTTTTTTTCAAAAAATGAACACTATTGATTTATACCACGATAAAAGGGGCATTGGGATGAGGATCGTCAAGAATTACTTGTTCAATAGAGCTGTCTGTAGGACTACTCTCCAAGATATTATTTGCATCCTAAGATTATTATAGTGTATGATCCAAGAGGCATTTGTTTGGCATTCAAAGCCAAAATCCACATGTTATCAAGGAAGTTGTAAGGCGGTTCACTGAAGTCAGCAACTCGAGTCCAGTTAGTTTGATTCTTATTCTTATTAGGTTTTATCTGGTTTTCACAATATTGAATAATACATAATGATTTAACTCTTGTCAATCTAGTGTTCGAGGAAAGAAATAAGATAATTCTATTGGTTTGTGAATGTAATACATGATAGATTAGGTGCAAAGGAAGTGATAAAAATGGTGGATTTTAAAAGAATTCCTTTTTGTTTGTCATGCATTGGATTTTTTCAATGTGTTACCATGGATAAATGTTTATATTGAATCATACTTACCATTTATTATTTGAAATTTGATTGAATTTAATTTTAACTATATCATTATTACAGTATAATATTGGTTTAATTTATAGCTTATTGTTTATTCAAAATAATTTTTAATAGGATAATATTATTAATTCAATAAAATTTATTCAAATATAAAATTCAATAATAAAATAATTTTCAAATATAATAATATATAATTTTTTAACTTCGAATACCAAATATCTAAATAAGACAAATAATGTCATAATGTATGAATTATAGAGTGTTAATGCACAATTATTTAACTAATAATTTGATATAATAAGGTCCTATTTATGATGTCATATACAGGTGTACAATATACACTTTAATAATGTTAATAGGTTCTGAATTATAACACGGTCAACGATGCAAATTATTTATAAAACAGAGTTTGTAAGTAAAGTTATAAGTGCTCAATTATGTGGGGGAGAAATATAATTTTATATTTGCTGGATTAGGTGCATCGGGCAATGAGATAAAAGGGGTAAAATTTCAAGAAGTTTCTTTTTTTTTTTCCATTATGCATTAAGCCTTTTGAACATGTTATCATGATTAATATAGATTCATTAAATCATAGTTTATGTTTTATTTATATATTGAGATTGTTTTTGAGTTGACTTTATTGTAATTATTTTAATTGCATTACATATAATGTATGTGATGAATGTCGTATGTCTCTTTTTATACTACCATAATGTTTGGAGATAATATATATATATATATTCACTAGTGTCTATAAATTCCATTTACATACTTCCATAAATCAAAGTGTATATACTGGCCTTTTAATGATAATCAAATACACACATGCACACACTTTTTTTAAAAATAAGTTCCTCTTATTGACGCAAAAGAATTCCAGTCGGTTTGTCTCATAATAAATATTACCAAAGTAGTAGAAAAGAGAAGTGCGACACTGAACTAGTTTGTTATAAGCACAATATCCATAATATGACATAAAAAGCAAAATAAAATCAAATACAACCAGTAGGCTCAACAATCGTTTCACCGGATCAACCTTATATCCCTCAACAAACAAAGTAAAACCCTATCTTCAAAGCAAAGCTCGCACACATGCGCTCACGGTCACAAACACACACACACACATGATATATACATATATAATTTATTAATTTTCATATATGTATGTATGTATATGTATATATGTATATATATTTGACTAATTATGTATTTATTAATTAATATAACCACTAAAAATTCAGCAATAAATATTATATTGATGAAAAATTATATATTTAATTATCACCTTAGAAAATAATTGTTTTGGCTTGTTTATTAGTTTTAAAAACTATTTCAAACATACTTGACTAGTTAAAAATTCATAATAATTAATATACGATGTAAAAAATAAATAAAAATATTTTAATGAGTAAAAAATATTGCTACACTTTTCAAAACTAAAATTTATTTTATGGATTATTAAATTATTTGAAATTTTTTTATATATCACTATTTCTAGAATTCATAATAATCAAAATAGTAATGATAAAATTTAAATAAAATATCGTAGTGTCTACAAAACTATATATTAGTTATCCCGATCATAAACTAATTTCTGTTTAATACATATATTTAAATAAATTGCAATGCTTAAATTTATATATTATTATCTAAATTCGAACTTTATATTAATGAGTCCAAATGAAATATAAAATAATCCTTTAGATCGAAAAAGAAGAAATTGAGTTTTTAAATCATATATATGTTAATAAAAAATTATATATGTATATATATTAAATAATTATATATACATAAAACTAATATATATTTTTTATCTTTTAAGGTGAATATACATATATTAATAATGAATTACAATATAAACTTAAATATATAAAAATAATTTACCTTAGATGAAATTTTTGGTCGATTACACAATGTATTACAAACTATTTCACCTTTGGAAAACTTCTTCTTTCTCCTACTTTGCTTGCCAGACTGAGCTATTGGTTTCCACTTACTTTAGTGGAGGCGAGGGACTTTTGATTTTGAATGGTATGAAATGATGAAGGAAAAGGGTGGTATTTATAGCATCAAATTAACTATAAAATATATGATATATCCTCATATTTCTCTAGTCCTTTTACTCCTTGATAAAGTATTTACCACCTATTCTTCTCGAATGAAACAAAAATCCTCTTACATCATATTATGGTCGACCATAAATTATTATAACATGTTTATAAATTTTGGGTTGAATTAATAATCATTACAAGTTATTTAAATATTTATTTCAACCTATTTAATTTCTTAAATCAATAGACAACATTTGTACATCATTTTAATTAATTTTAATGCTTTAAATAAATAAATAAAACCATAAATATTAACATACATTTAAATTATTTTTATCCATTTTAGTTCATAACATTCATAGATTAATTTAATTAAGCTGAATTAGGAAATATGCTTTGTTATGTGACTCACTAGTATGAACTCATTCCTAAAAAAATTTAAGCAAATTAAATACCAAAGCCATTACGGACTTTGTTGAAGCATAGTAGTAGACATAATTTCAATTTTTTACTAATTATCTAGGTAAAATCTTTATTACTTTAAGCTATACCATAAGTAGAAATATATTATGCATGTTTTCCCTTCTTCATCACCATATCACTTAAACATCTAGAGCTTGATTAATTGTTAAAACTTTAATAATCATGTGGTTAATTGTTAACTACAACATTGAAATCCATGGCCCAATCAGATATTTATTGATTAATCGATTTGTTTTGGCCAAAGCTTTGACTTTAAGTTGACTGTCAATTACGATGATATTAATCTTCCATTCAAAGGATACAAATCCTCTCCTAAATTGTGTTTTGCTTAAAGTAGTTCAACTTATACCCAATTATGGCCTTAACATGATTATCATTACCATGTGACTGACCATGGTCAAAGAATAGTTTAAACACTTAAGATTAACTGTATTCTCAATTTAAAATACCACACATCATCACATGGGATCTTCTCTTTGACTTTTTAGTTAACCTATACAAGACTCTTGGCGAGTCATTCTCTAATTGTTCAAAGTAATCAAAAGTATGCAAGATCCCTTGGTTCCCCCAACAACCATGAATAATTCACCATCCATCGCATGGAGAACAATACATACACTGGTTTTTACATGTGTATCAATACCCTGTTCTCGACACATCTTGGCTAGGAACATTTAAGTTGAAGTATTTATTGACACGATCAATACTCATTGTTATGAACACATTTCATTACTGCAGTCAATTAGATATTTTACCTAAGGATTTTCTACTTACATATATAATGTATTTAAAACATTACTTATATCTTAGTATAAAATATAAAAAATAGAAATAAAAACAAAAGCTTATTTTATTCGAATAAGATTCACTTTAAGAGTTAAGTTCTATAATCAAATCATATAATTGCCCAGAGGGTATAACCTTAACTTTATCAGTTCCCCACTTGCATTTATGGCCAATGATGGTGTTTTATAATCATACTCTTAATTATTTTTCTTAAAGGGTGATATAATTATTTTGTATATACTTTTTGATTGTATATCTTTATCATTGATAAACTATTTTATCACATGGAAGTTAAGGAGAATATGTCTAAATCTTTTATTGAGTTGTTTGTTCCTACAACAATCTATATTGCGTCACTATTATCACAATACATTATTGGATTCCCAAGGGTGGGAACCACTATTAGCTTTATTATAAATTTGTGCATATGTATATTGTTTTCGTGACAATGCTATTCAAGGAAATCTGCTTAGCCTTCATAAGTGAATCTACTTCAACCTCTTATTTGAAATCTATCTAGCCTAAAACCCTATTATTAAGAGTAGACATGAAGTTAAGATTGACTTACTATTTTCGATGTCACTTATGAACTTCAAGTCCATACACCCATTGATAAGGAATTTGTTGTTTCCATAACAATTCCCTGGTATTTTGTAAATACTTGAGAATACTTAAATTACTGCTCAGTGATTTTAACTTGGATTTGACTGATATATGCTTATTACACCAACTGTATATGCAATATATGATCTAGTATATGGTATAGTATACATGATGGTTTTTATTGTCAATGCATAAGGAATTCATCTCATGTTCATAATATTAAACATTGTGACATGTGTATACGTACAATGAGGAAAATCCTAACATCTTCTTATACAAATTATAAAAAATTTCTATTTCAAATCCTTTATCAAGAATTGAACAACCAAGCTTTAACTTATTTTAACATGGATACACCATCACCAATCAGTAGCATGTTATTTACTTATAGTGTTAGAAATGCTTATAACTTTTTATTTTCTTTCATATAGATACACACTTCTTGTGGATTTTGATTGAGATCAAACCATTTGATACCTCTATCAAAATACTTGCTCAATCTCTAAATACTTGTTTAAGACCGTATACTTATCATAAAAATTTCACAAGGTTTATTATCGCTCATGCCATCTTTGATACATTTTGGCTCTTGTGTATATATGGTAATCATTATTTAGAAGATCATTTTCCAAAACTCATACCCATATTATATAATAATTGTGAATATAATCTGGATGGACTTAAGCATAGTGGTTACTGAAATTGCTTCATCAATTTTAGTATTCAAAATTGACGAGTTCATTTCCCATCAGCTTTTCTTTATAAGTTTATACATTTTATATTGCATCGATCTTCTTCTTGACTACTCTATTGCAGCTAACATAGCATATCCTTTCAAGTACATTTTCCAAAATTAAAATTTTCTAGTGTGTATGGAATTTGTTTCAGATTTAAAGCACCAAGCCATATGGAAAAGTCTATACTCTCTTTGCAGCTAAAAAGATCGTTATTACAAACTATCAATTTTCTCAACATAGACAAGAGACGTGTAATCTCTCTTTGATGTGTGAAATTTTGTCTATATATTCTAATAAGTCATGTCTTTTGCACTTGGTTAAATCAGTAATGTCTACAGTTGACTTTCAAGTTAGAATCTTAGGTCTCATCCAAGTATACTGCACTACCATTGGTTTCTTTAGAGATAATTTCTTAGGTAAGAAAATGACATGTTTTGAAAAAGAATTCTCTCAATGCGATGGAATAGAGGTTCATAAGATTATATGAGCCACCTATAAACTAACATAAAATTGACCTAACTTTTAGATAAAACTGAATTCAACATATGTACTTTGTCTTTATTGCATGCCCCTTAAAGGAAAATCTAACTTTATTTCACTCAATCATAAATCAAGTAATGTCTAATTTTTACTACTCCTTAACATACATCGTTATGTAGCATAAGTAGGATTGACTTTGAGGAAGAATTATACTATCTTTTTGGTACTCTAGGAATTGATATCCAAAATAATCACCTCTTCGACCGAATCAAGGTATTCTAATTCTTTTGCATTCTTTATTTCTACTTTCATTTTATTTTCTATGAACTTATCATAAACATCCATCTATCAAAATGCATATATTTATATTTTAGATAATCCAATAGTGAATTTAGCAAAGTACGTGGAACCACTTTCAATACCCACAAACCCTGGACTACATATATTATTATGTTTTAACCCAACAAGTTTGTTAATTCTTTGTTACTACCACTAAAGGGGTACTTTATATTTAATCTTTTGAGATACAATTCACAAGTACTATATGATTCATAATCATATGATTGATGGAAAGTTTCTCAAACATATGACCTAGTCTATGATTCCTGTTAATCCAAAAAATGGATCAATACCCTGTATTAAGTGTGAATTCACCATCCCTATTTCTCAAAGCAAAAAATATAGAAAATGAATATAAAAAAGAGCCTAAATAGTAAAGAGACAAGAGATTTTTATAGCGGTTCGGATGTTAACGAAGCCTACATCCACTTTATAGCTTTTATTAACTAACTGTTGTTACAAGATTGATTTGGATTACAATAAGGTTGAATTTCCTAAGTTAGATCAAGCCATCATTGTTAGAGACAACCTGAAGGATCTCGGTTGCCCCTTAATGGTTGTTATGTGGGTGAAGAAGAGTAAAGAATAATAATGGCAAAGTTGGAGCAGCCAATCCAGAAGATCCCCTTTTTATTGGAGAAAAGATTGTACTTATAGTGGTTGGAGAGTACTTGGACCGAGAATCACTTTGTAAGAAGCCTATAGTCATTATGTAGAGAGAGCTCAAAAAGTTTAGAGCCAAAATTGGCTATCTTTCTGGATTTGTACCGACCCGACCCAATTGGATCGGTATCTATCCAAATCCTTAGCCAATTTTTGGTTTTGATTTGTTTGAGAAAGCTTCTTACTTCATAGTGATGCACTCCGTATAATTTTGTAGCTTGTTGACTTGTTTTAATGATGATTCACATATGGGTCAGATTGAACTATATTCTGAATCAGATGAACCTTCACTTCTTGAATTTGGATGGTTGGAATGCTACCAAACTTGTTTGGTGAGCTTGGTTAAGACATAGAGTCACGATGCAAAAGGATTGGGGCCACAGTGAACCACCAACTCGGATCGGTATCAATCCAATTGGATCGGATCGGTTTCGATCCAAAAAGATAGCATATTTTTGGATCAAACTTCTTGGGGTCCTTTGTCTTGTATTTTTAGGCCTTCCGATCAAGTTTCGAGTTGTTCTAGTTTAATCTAGATGTTCTAACTCCTACTGAATTCTATTGGGTTAAAAATCTAGTTTACATTTGCCCCCCAGAGTACGCTTTCATTAAAAACAAGGTATGCTTGAAATTGTTTATCTCTGGATTTCCGTTTTAAGGAGTTTCATTGGTCGTATCGGGCCATATTGAAAAACTATCTACGACGTGTTGGCTAATGGTTCAATCCTTAGTGTGAATCTCCATTGTTCGTAATTATCGAGTGATCTTGACTTGACAATTTTTAGAATGAATACGAATATTAAATAGGTCGCATAGGGAAAATTTAGGAACATTTAGAGGAGTAAATTTGGGTCTATACCGATCCAATTGGATCGGATTGGTACCGATCCAAGTACTTGATAATTTTTCCAAACTTCCTCTTCTTCTTTCTTATATACGAGCCGACACCTTACTTCAATTTATTTCTATTTGATCCAACCTGCATTTCTTCAGCCAATCCAACCTCTCTAAAACCTAACTAGCCGATCCAATCACTCCATCCATTAAGGAGCTGTCGCTGTCGATCTCCCCCACTAGCGCCATTAGCCACCGCCGTTCTAAGTGGGTCCTACCGTCGAGATCTCCTCCATTTTGGGGTGTTGCCAATTCTATCCATCTAATACCCTAGTTTGGGTTGTCTTGAATCAGAGAAAAAATCAACTTTCTCAATTTTGAAGGTTGGTGATGTGGATTTTGGTGCATTACTACATCGGTAATTGGTGATTAAGTTGTGTTGGTTGTGGATACAATGGAAGATTCAAACAATTTGTGACTTTTTTGAAGAAGATAGCAAACCAAGTCTTGAATTTTTCATTGAACGAGGCTAGGGATTTGCCCCGGTGCTTGACATGTTTTGTTATCTTCGTCCATAGAGTCAGAATTAACTTGCACCGAGTTACACAGTCGATCCTGGCATAATGTCTTGCAGATTGATTTTGGTTTTTCTGGGAGGTGATAATAGCTTAGGGTAGCGTCTTGTATGCATCTCATGCTGTTATCACTTTCCAAAGAACTAAAATCGACTTATACTGAGAATTATCTACTTGATTTGGACCCATCGATATATAGTTGCTCACTTTGGATTGGTCATGTTACTACACAGTTGGTGTACCTATAATAGGAAGGGCTTTCCGTGTGGCATTGGACAACAATTCTGTTATGATCGTTGATCGATAACGGGTAAGTATAGTTAGAAATTAACAGGTGATACGGATTGCTCTTTCTGGTGGGAATGAGCCATCTACAAGGAATGGTTTGTTCATAGTGTTCAGGACACCAAACTCATTCTTACTTAGATTACATATCACGCACACTCCTGGTTAATACTTGGAATCCGATCGGTGGTTGGTACACATTAATTATCTCCCGGATTTCAAGTATCAACCACGTAAGGGTCTATAGTTTAGAGATTAGGCTTACTCGACCATTTTGAACATAAGCTTTCTTATATAGAATGATGTGCAAATATTCTCGATGCAAATTAGTAGAGAGGAACTCGCCTCTTTCTTATGCGGAGTCATCGTCGATCCCAGCTGGATCTGCCGCTTCCATAACTTTAGGTCAATATAGTCGTCTGGTTCTAGTCGATCCCATCGTCGATCGCACTCCTCCTAACTTTAGAGTCTTGCTTGATCCTCTGGAGAAAGCTCCTTCAGTCCTTATACAGAGGATGTTACGAAGCATTTGCCCGCAATATGGTATCCTAGAGGATGTCGTGCTTCTACCATTGACAGGAGAATTTGCTCATAGGCCACCTTCTGTATACGTGGCATGCCACCGATATATGTGCATGTACGATGCAGTGCCCCCGTTCAATCACTTCTTAATGACAACACTTCAGAACATAAGGTTAGCCCCATTCCATATTCTTCCAAATGGATATGCCATGTTGACGTGCTTATATGTTCTGTTCATGCGGACGCTCAATCGTGCCCCGAGCTTCGCTGAGTTGCAATATCTTCTATTGTTAAATAAGAGAGAGCCTAATCCATCATGTGTTTATATTGAGGCACAATGTAGCCGAAAACTTATACTGGATCTTCCTAGAAAAGTTCCTTTATTTAGGAATTAGTTCTTTTTCGCTAAATGTCTAGAAGGATTCACCCGTTTATGGACTATAGGGGGTATTCACCATGCTCAGAATTTCCTTTAACAGCTATAATTTTCTGAACAATCATATATTCCTTAAAGTTCTTCCAAAGATTAACAAGGAGCTGGCACTCAGCACTGATCTTAGCACCTTGAAAGCGGTTGATGCTCATGAGCGCACAATTAGGTTCTTGCTCACGGATGAGAACTTCGTCGATGTGGGCTTTTACATCCTAGGATGTCCATTAGATTCGCCAGTGCTCCTTCCCGCTCTAAAGCCTGAACCCATTCTGTTTCCTCTTCCTATGACTCTAGTGAAGATGATGATAATGAAGAAAGTGGCCCATCGAGTAGACCCCTGAGGAGATCCACATTCAAATCGCGGTTAACGATCTGCTCAAAATGCCATCGATCCCAAAAGAGAAAGAAGAAGGGTTTATTCAATAGAAGAGCAAGGCTCTGTTTATTGAAGGGAACGAGGAAGGATAAATTAGTAAGGAGCATCCTCCAAATGAGGAAGATATTGATTAGGACACTAATGAGAGTGATGCCAACTTAGGCGACAAGGCCTTAGAATTGAGCCCTGGACATGCACCCTCACCTCCTTTGAAAGGGCCTATTGAAGGAACTTCTCCCTAGAATGAGCCTGTACCCAACTCTCTGCTGGAAGGTGCTGACATTGATTTGGGAGATACGAGTGACATTTTTGTGAATAAGGGTGACTTGATGAATGACTTCACTTCGAAATGGTTACCTCCCCAGCCTACTCAAAACATCCTTGTAGGAATCAATGTCTTGATATTAGCGACGACCAATCTAGTTTTTGTATTCCGTTGGAGTCGTTAACTGCAACATACACTTCACTAGGATCACACACTTTATATTATTATTATTTTCTAAGATGTTTTTGTTCATCCAACGCCTCCTTTCTACACCCATTTTATCGCTTGCTATAGGAATAATTTATCGTGGTTTTTATAGTGATCTTGAATGAGTTTTGGAGTCTTAGCATTCGCAGAAACACACATCGAAGTACCATGCTTCCTGAGGGACTGACGAGGAAAGGATAGGAGGAAGGATAGGGAGGGGGAAGAGTGTAGTCGTGCCGAGAAAGACTAAGGCCATAATAGGAGAAGTGGCTACGAGAAGTGGAAGAGCTCGACTGAGTAGGGAGATCCGTAAAAGAGGCTGAAAAGAGACCAAGAGCGAGAATCCACTTCATAACCTCCTGCTTCCACTGGGATAAACGTCCCTGCTTCCGATGTCATGACCTCCTCCACTCATACTGTCATGACCGCCTCTCCCCAGATTTCTAGGCATGCGCCTTACATTCTTCCCACTGGTCCCCCGCATCTACAAACTGCATTCCTTAATTTATTCCTAAGAGGCGTTGTTTTTGATAAGCCCAATCTGAAGTCAGTTTGTGACGAATCTTATTCACCCCATCTCCAAGAAATTTAGAGAGGTTTGGAGCAAACCGAGCGGTGGAAAAAGTTATGCATGCAGCTGTCCATTGTTAACCGAATCAAATACCAAGAAATTCTGTCGTTTGAGTCCAAAAAGATGAGTATGGGAAGCAGCTCATAGATCATGATGTGAAGATTGAGAGGCTGAAGGAAGACATAGATGATGCCCTCAAGAGGGAGAGCAAAATTGCTTCTTTGTTAAGGAGCTGAAAGAATCCACTGACCGAGCCACACTCACATTCAGAGATGAAATAAAGAAGTGTCATGCGGAAGAGGCGGCTTTAAAAGAAAAGTTGAGGATAAGCGAGATGATGGTTGAGATGTAGAAGAAAACCATTCGCTGAGCAGGCTCAAGAAATTGCCTTTCTTCGTGAGAAAGTTTCAAATTTGGATGTTGAGAAGAAACAGCCGGCGTAGTGAAGGCTAGCACAGATGCCAGCTTTTGAGAGCAACAAGATACCTTCACAATGAAGATGGATGTTTTGGATGCTACTATTTTGGGCTTTTATGTCAACTTCGTGCTGCATCAGGGAAGCCTTAGTTACTTGGGTCTGTTGTTTCCTCGTATGCTTGTTGTAGTCTAGGAAGAGATTCTGGCCCGATTTCAAGGCACGGGTGGCGGTTATACCAAAAAGGAGTTGGTTCAAGCTTATCTGAATGAAGAGTCCCGCCGAGCTTTAGGGGAGGGACAGGAAATCTTGAGATTATGGAGGGAACGAGAAGCTATTGATGTCGCAGCAGCTGCTAAAGCTATAGCCGAGCATTTTGCTTCAGTCCCTGGTGAGCCATCTTCAATCTTTGCACTGATGAGGGGATCGTTTCTACTTCACCCGTGGTTATGCAGCCATCAAAAGAGGGCAACGACGAAGACTTTGAGTTGTGGCGCATGATCAGGCCCTTACAATAGGTAATTTTCTTATCTCTCCCATGCTTGAAGACTTCCAATTTATATCGGATGAAATTGCTGAGATAACTGCCCTTTATTCTAATATTATAGATCAACTCTCTCTTCCTGCTGAGTTACCTCCTCCTCACGGTGCTGGATCTACTACCATTCTGACCGCATCAACAGTTGTCTCCGCATCCGGCTCGCAGCCTGGTTTGCACTCTGAGAAAATAGCAGCGCTGCATGGTTTGGATGACCCCCTATATCTCAAGTGAAGGGTCTGGCAGCTACTGACACACAGGAGCAAGCACACTAAGCTAGCCAACCAGACAAAGTAGAGGTTGAGCAGCCAATGACCGAGCAGTAGATGGTAGTAGTGAAGATGGAGAAGGTTGAAGAGCAAAAGAGGTCGTCGAAGAGCTCTCACAAATCCCATAAGCACAAGGGCAAAGGAGGATTTGCCAGTGGTAATGTTTCAGAAAGTGAGATCGCCTTGGGAGGGGAGAAGGATGAGAAGTTGCCGATCAGAGGCGGGAAAGGCGACAGGGGAAGTAGTGACAAGAAATCATGATTTGTACGTGTACCCGTGAAGCAGAGCTTTTCCTTTTTTTGGCTGCTTTTTGTACCAGTGCAAAGTCTACACTTAGCATTTCTTCTTGTTGTTGCAATAGTGGTGTTTGTATTCTCCTATTCTTGGCCAATATTGTGCGGGTACGGCCCTCGCTGTTTATTGTTGTACATGAAAAACATTATAAGTAATAAAACTGTTGAAATTTTGATTGTAACTTCACTTGTCTACTTATCTACTTTCCATGAACTGTTTTACTTAGTTCTGTAATTACTTCCAAAATTCTTTGTTTAGAGTAACAGAACTGTGAGGTATTTGCTATTTTAGTTGAGTGTTGGTGTGTGTGCGCCTCCTAGTTCATGGGATTGTTTACTCCGAACACTTTATATGTAACTGGGTGCCCCTTCTAATCTTCTGGATGCCCCCAGTTGGATTTATATTCCAACTGCTATCTTTGGAAATTATTTGGTTGGTGATGCTGCAGCAACACCTATTACTTGAAATTCTGTTAAGTGATCCCGTTATAATGCTGACGTTAAGGCTATTGTGCATACGTATTGCTCCTTGGAGTGCTATATCCTTGGCTCCGGTGGCGATACGTTGCTCTTTGTAATATGAGAGTTCCTTGACTTTGGATGCAATTTCGCTGATCCAAGTAGTGGTGTGCGGCTTACGAAATGCGCATAGTGGGATCGAGGCTTACATGGCCACAGTTTTGCGAACAAGAAACGATGTGCGGCCTACGAGATGCATGGCTTAGTTAATTATGTTTGTTTGGTCGTGATTTCAGAATCCAAGAGGCGGTGCGTGGCTTATGAAATGCACGGCTTTGATTCGGACCTTTCGGTGTCGTCGGAGCAACATCGGTTCTTAGAAGGTTAGGATCGAGTTCCATCGATCAGAAGTTTGAGTCGATTTACTTCCGTTGACTCGGCGAGTAGATGGGGCGTACTTGAGCATGGTTCCACTATCTCAAGTAGCGATCGAATGGTTTTGAATCGATTTGAGCCTGTCGACTTGGTAGGTTACTTATGTAAATACAGTTTTAATGGTTCAGAAAGCAACTTCATTAATTGAAATAAAAATTGGGCAAGTTCTGCCTATTCACAATTCTTTCGGTACACCGGGATGGCTTATTTGTGGAAATAGGAAATACATAAGATAGTTCTAGATATAGTAATGATGGAGCAATTCGTTGTTCCAGGCACGGGGAATTTGGGTTCCATTACTTTGAACGCACCATCCCCTAACTTCTAGCCGATTACATAATGTCCTTCCCAATTTGGTCTGACTGTTCCTGGTACAGTATAGACTCATTTGAGGACAAGGTCTCCTACTTTGAAAATATGGTTACGAACCTTAGAGTTGAAATGTCGTGCGACTATTTTATGGTGAGCGGCAGTCCTTAGCTCGGATTCTTCCCACTTCTCATCGACCATATCGAGCAACTCGAGCAGAAGCTGTTCATTCTGCCTCTGATTGAAGTTTTGTCTTCTATGAGAAGGGACTTCCAGTTGGACCAGGATCATTGCTTCCGGACCATATGCCAGGATGAATAGAGAGTGCAAGGTTGCAGATTTGTGTGTTGTTCTGTAAGCCCAAAATGCAAGCGGAAGTTCATCAACCCATTTTCCTTTAGCTTTAGTTAGCTTCTTTTCGATGGTGGACTTGATGATCTTTTTTACTGCCTCCACTTGCCCATTTTCCTGCGGATGTGCAATAGCTGAAAAGCATTTCTCGATTTGGAAGCGTTTGCAAAAGTCTTTGAACTCAGCACTTTCGAATTAAGTCCCGTTATTAGTGATGATTTTTTGTGGCAGTCCAAACCTACAAATAATGTCTTTAGTGACAAAGTTAATAACTTTCTTTATGGTACTAGTGTCCAGTGGTTTCGCTTCGACCCATTTGGTGAAGCAGTCAACAACAACAATAGCGTATTTGGCTCCTCCTTTGGCTATTGGCAATACACCAATCAAATCGATTCCGCGGATTGTGAATGGCTACAGGCTGACCATCTATGTTAGCTCTGTTGAAGGAGTTCTTTTGATCTTACCAAATCTTTGGCATTGGTTGCACCGCTTGGCATAATCTTCTACACCACGGTTGACCGTTGGCCAAAAGTACCCATATCAGAAAACTTTCTTTGCAAGGGTTTGCCCCCCGATGTGATCTCCTCATTCACCTTCATGAACTTCCCTGAGGATTCTTTGAGCTTCGTCGTTGGTCACACACCTGAGCAACGGATAGAGAATCCCCTTCGGTAGAGTATCCTATCCTGTATTACGAACTGTGGTGCCCTTTGAATGAGCTTTTTTCGTTGATTCTTGCCTGTGGGGAGTGATTCTTTGAGCAGATAGTCCTTGATCGGTGTCATCCATGTTTCTGATTCTTCGGTTGTTTCGAAAATCCAGTCGACGTCCATCTCTCCTATGCATAGAGCGGTCGGAGTTTCAATTGGGACCAATCCCATTGACTGAGCTTCTCTGGAACTTGTCAGTTTAGCTTAATAGTCCGCCTTCATGTTTTTTCCCTCGGGATATGAGTGATGGTGTAATGCTCGATGTCGTTCAACAATTCATGCACTTTAGACAGATATGGGGCGAGGTTCTCACCCCGAGCTCGATATTCGCCTCTCACCTGATAGACGACTAGCTAAGAGTCTATGGACTTTATTCCAAGTTCCTTTACCATTTTTAGCCCGAATATCAATGCTTCATATTATACTTTATTGTTTGTTGCAGGGAATTCCAAGTGCAAGGCGTGGAAAACGGGTTATCCTTTGGGAGTTTCGAGTACAACTCCTACCTCCAAGCAAAAGTTGTTAGATGCACCATCGACGAACAACTTCCACTGTGTCTCCACTTCTAGAGTAATTTCTTCTTCGTTATCTCATATTGTAAATTAAGCAATGAAGTTTGTCAGGGCTTTCACGTTAATTGCCCTTCGAGGGTGGTAAGTGATTTCATATTGACTTAATTCAATGTCCCATTTGATAAGTCGTCCATCACCTACTTCAAGGGCTGATCTGTTAGTACTTTGATCGAGTATGCCTGGAAGTATGGTCGTAACTTTTTGGATGCGATTAAGAGGCAATATGCTAGTTTTCCAATTTTTGATAGATCTTCTCGACTCCAATGAATCGTTTACTGATGTATTATACAGGTCGCTGGACCTTAGCTTCTTCACGTACAGGCACGGCACTTAATTCGTAGGGTGTGACTGCTAAGTAGATAAACAAGTCTTCTCCATCTACCAGCTTGAATAGGATTAGCGAAGTCTCCACATGTCGCAGCAGTTCTTCAAAGGCAGTCTGACAAGCCTGATTCCATTCGAAGTTCTATTTTCCCTTCGTTAGTGCATCAAAGAACGGTATACATTTGTCGGTTGCTTTTGAAATGAACCGGCTTAATACTACAACTTTTTCATTCAAGCTTTTTAACTCTTACTTGTTCCTTAGGGCCTCAACTTCCCGTAAAGCGGTAATTCGTTTGGGATTTTCTTCGACGCCTTTGGCGCTTATGATGAATCCTAAGAACTTTCCGAAGGCTACCCCGAAGTGACATTCAAGTGGATTGAGTTACATTCTATATTTTCGGAGTATTTCAAACATTTCGATGAGGTGGTCCAAGTGATTTGCGGCTTTGCGTGATTTAACCAACATATCATCTACAAAGACTTCCACAGTCTTCCTGATTTGATGTTTGAACATGACATTTACTCGTTGGTAGGTTGCCCAGCAATTTTTAAGCCGAATAGCATCACTTTGTGGCAGTATAATCCCAGATCAGTGTTGAAACTAGTGTTTTCCTAGTCAAGTTTGTGCATCATGATCTAGTTGTATCCCGATTAAGCGTCCATAAATGATAGAAATTCATGTCCAGCTGTCCCATCCACGAGCTGGTCGATTCTAGGTAGAGGAAAGCTATCTTTTGGGCAAGTTTTGTTTAGGTCTAAGTAGTCGATACAAGTTCACCATTTTCCAATGGATTTCTTGACCAGGACTGTGTTGGATACCCATTCAGGATAGGTTGCATCATGGATAAAGCCATTCGCCATCGGCTTATCCACTTCTTCTCTTAGTGCTTTGGGCCGTTTGGGCCCTAGGCTGTGCCTCTTCTACTTCACTGGTGTATACTTGGGATCGATATTGAGTGCGTGGCATGCAATCTTCGGCAACACCTCACACATATCGGAATGCGTCCAAGCGAATACGTCTAGGTTAGCACGAAGAAATTTAGTTAGTTCGTGTCGCATCTTGTTTTCAAGATGTGCCCTATTTTCAGGCCCCTAGTTGGGTCATCCATATCAACTGGGATAGGCACCATCAATTCTACTGGTGCTGCCAAATCCTCCCTTGAAATCTTCTTTCTAAGGTCCAATGCCTTATCGAATCGACTATGGTCCCTAAGCCAGGGCGGCTCTGTAGTTTCTATTTGGTAGGTTCACGGATGTGGAGAGTTCTCCCCATATTCTTCCCTTTTTCTTTTCTTCTAGACTCGTGTAGTTCTATGACGTAGCGTTCTCTGGTGGCACTTTAGTCTCCTTTGATCACCCCAACTCCATTCTCTATTAAAAATTTCATGGTTTGACAATACTGAGCTAAAGCAACCCTGAAATCTGCCAAAGCAGGCCGACCTAAGAAAGCATTGTAGGTGGATATTTCATCTACGATCACAAAGGCCAGGATGAGGACGACTCTTCGTTCGCCTTCCCCAAGTTCTACAGGCAAATCAATTGTTTCGACAGGTTGCTTAGGTTCACCGGTGAATCCTTGGATCTTTGTTTGACAAGAGAATATGTCTTTCATACTGATCTTCATATGATCAAACGTGTATCTAAACAGGATATTGACAGAGCTACCACTGTCCACCAATACCTGTCAGACCAAGGCTGGTCTGAATCCTACCGTCACGACCGTGGGATCGAGGGTCGAAGTTTCTATTCCTTTAGTGTCTCAATTTCAGAATACTATGTCATCGATCAGGGTTCTCTACTGCTTAGCAAGAGTTCTGTCTTCGACCATGAAGCACGAATCTTTCAAAGCATGTCTTATTGAGCTTACATATCGGTCCATTTCTTCCCAACTCTTCTGCATGGGTTGAGGTCCACCGGATATTTTTTCAATGATCAGTCTCTGATCGGTCGTCTAAATCCCTCTTCGTTGGTTTCAGCTTGATTTCCTCAGTCTTTAAGGGCTTAGGGTGCAGTAGGCTGGTTGGGATTTTGTGTATCCTCATGTACTGCTGAAGCTCGTTTTCCCAAATCAGCTCTTCAATCAGGTTCTTCAGGTGTCGACACTCATTCGTGCTGTGACCACGTGTTTCATGGAAACAGCTGTACTTTCCAAAACACTTTTGTTGTTCAGTCGCTTCCTTTTTATGCGGCTTCTTATACTCTTCCGTCCATTGTGTCCCAAGGTAAAAAAATTTCAGAGCATCATTGAGCGGTGTGTAGTCTTCAGGCCTTAACCCTTTAAGTTGCTTGCTACCCCCGCTTCGCTTGTTGGAATTTTGGTTCTTCCTTTTCTGGTTCCCATCCTTCTCCGCTTTTCCCGTAATGGTTTCGGAGGTGTTAGCACCTTGGTTAGCTGCCATACCATTTTGGCCAGCATTGGTTGGTTATAGGTTAGCAGGTTTTCCTTCTAGCTCCTCTGCCTCTTCCAATCTCAAGTACCGGCTGGCATTTCGGTTAAAGTCCTTCCTAGTAGTAGGTTGTTTCATTTTGATCGATTTTCCGAATTCGGTGTCAGGATGAATAGTGCGGACCATGGTTATGAAGACCATATCTTCATTTGGGTTACTTTCTTTAGTCACCGCGGTGTTGAATCGACTCATGAAGGATTTCAAAGATTCATTTCGTCCCTAGAATAAGCCAGATAAGGACATCACGTCTTTTGGTTGTGTCGTATGAAGCCTAAACTAATCAAGGAATTTTGTTGCTAATTCATTAAAAGTGGAGATGGGCTTTGGTGGGAGCCTGGTGAACCACATAAAAGCAATTCCCTCTAGGAAGATTGGAAAACATCTACATCAAACAGCATTTGAAGCATTTGCTCCGTCTATGTACCAACTGTACTTGTACAAGTGAGGTTTTGGATCTCTAATTCCAATGTAAGATGGAATAGTCGGCATAGTGAACTTTTTAGGGTATCATTCATTCAGAATGTCAGTAGTGAAGGGAATCTGGCTTAGAGTGGATCCTCATTCATCATCTCGCCTATCCTTACTTTTGTCCATCAAGCGCTTGATCATATCCACTATAAATGCCTCTGACGTTTGGTAGTTCATGGGTTGGACGTTAGTGAGTATACCAAGTGTTTGATTTTGCAAAGGATCTTGGTAAGTGGGTTGAAGCCTAGGCTCTCCTGTCTTCGGGAGAGCCACTCCCTCGGAGTTCCATTGGCTTGTGGTTGGTCGGGTAAGGGCAGTTTGGACCATCCTGCCGGTATTGAGTGCATTAGTGTTTTCTTCCAACTTGTCATTGTCAAATTGCTCGCCATCTTCAGAGTTGGAGAGAACCACTACTATATCATCCCGTGGGGTTTTCGCCCCTAGATTCAAGTTTGTAGCAGGTTGCTTTGCATTTGGTGGAGTGCTTTCATTTCCTTCTATAGTGATTCCTACAGCTCCAGCCCACTACTCCTTTTTACTTTTGCCTTCCGTTTCTCCTGCTTAGGCCAGAAACGGAAGATTTTTCCTGCTCCGTGGCAGCCGCGGGCTCTGATATGGTTCTTGGAGCAGCTAGTGATTGCAAGGTCAAGAGGGCATTTAATTTTTCCATGAGAGCTTTTGGATTTTCTCCATCTTTTAATTGATTTCATCAACCATCTTATTCAATTCGCCTTTAGTGACGACCTCATGTTGGATAGAAGATCCTAACACCTGATCTTCAGTATTTACTCCAGAATTTTCTCTAATTAATGGATTATTGGCGTCGTTGACTTCAACTTGCTGAGGATTGGTCTCTTCTCCATCTATTACAACTCCTATGGATTTTTCGGAAGCAGTTCTCTTTCTACCCGCCATTGATCTTCAACCGCAAGCTTCAAAATTCCTAAAGCTGATTTAACAGATCAAGTTTCTGGATCTAGCGGATCCAAAGAGGAATTTCTCAATGAAAGCACCAAAATGTGTTTATCGTAAAAATGGATCAACACCCTGTATTGAGTGTAAAATCACCAGCACTATTTCTCAGAGCAAACAATATAGAAATGAATAAATAAAGAGCCCAAATAGTAAAGAGACAAGAGATTTTTATAGTGGTTCGGCTGTTAACGAAGCCTACGTCCACTTTATAGCTTTTATTAACTGACTGTTGTTACAAGATTGATTTAGATTACAATATGGTTGAATTTCCTAGGTTAGATTAAGCCATCTTGTTAGAGACAACTGGAAGGATCTTAGTTGCCCTTTAATGGTTGTTATATGGGAGAAGAAGAGTAAAGAATAACAATGGCAGAGTTGCAGCAGCCAGTTTAGAAATCCATTTTCTGTTGCAGATGAGATTGTATTATAGAGGTTGGAGAGTACTTGGGTCAAGCATCGCTTTATTAGAAGCCTATCGTCATTATATAGAGAGAGCTCAAAAAGTTTGGAGCCAAAATTAGCTATCGTTTTGGATCGGTATCGATCCAACCCAATTGGGTCGGTGTCGATCCAAATCCTTAGCCAATTTTTTATTCTGATTTGTTTAGGCGAGCTTCTTACTTCATAGTGATCCTATCCATATAATTAAGTAACTTATTGAATTGTTTTGATGATGACCCACCTATGGGTCAGATTAACTGTATTCTAAATCAGATGAACCTTCACTTCATGAATTCAGATGCTTCGAATGCTACCAAACTTATTGGATAAGCTTGGTTGAGTCATAGAGTCACTATGCAAAAGGATTGGGGCTACCACAAACCACCAACTCGGATCAGTACCAATTGAATTGGATCAAATTGGTGTCGATCCGAAAAGATAGCATATTTTTGGGTCAAACTTCTTAGGGTCCTTTGTCTTGTATTTTTGGGCCTTTCGATCAATTTTCGAGTCATTCTGCTTTAATCTAAATGTTTTAACTCCTATTGAATTCTGCTAGGTTAAAAACCCGGTTAACAATTACAAAATTAATAGTTATATATTTTTGATACATTTGTAATTCTATAACTAACACATCATTATTGTTATGGAAACAATTGCTATCATTAAAATACAAAATTGGATTTATTTCATGACAAATATTCATGATATTCAAATTAAAACAAAGTTGCAACCATTTTTGGTCAAAACCAAAAATGGTTATTAGTTTATAAATAAAGTTTGGTCTGCATGAAGGTAATCATTCTAAACTCGATGTATCCATTAGTAAGCATTATATGGTATGTTCATACTACTTCTGCTGCTATAATAGCAACATATGCAACATGAAGCTCCATTAAACCTCTTACCACTAGCTTCTTATTTCCTTTACTGTAATAAATTTACAGGGTAGAAATTCGAATCAAGTATTTGACCTCCAATAAGTAGAATCGTTAGGACAATCTTCTATAAGAAAAACTTATTTAGGATAAAAAAACATATTTTTTGCTCCTTATTGAGCGTCTGTAAAAATTTGATACAATTCCATTTCAGATGCATCTTCATGAAGTAACACCTTGACTTCATCCAAATGTTGCCCATGTTACTGCCACTCTTAAACTTTCGCTTTCTTTTACTAATGGTATAACCTTTAAAAAAGAGAAACCATTTAATATAAGACCGCATAAGGTTTCTTTACAAAAATGCATTCTCCTAACCTTAACATAACAAGGGGATCGAATAATTTTTTGCTAAGTAAACATATCATACTGTCATTTAAATAATCCAAGAATAAGGACATTTTATAGTACTTGGTCTAGATTTATTTCAAACTCAATAAGATTCTCATTGTATTCAATCATATTGAGCACATGATTTTGCACTATGGTTTATTTGCTCATTCAGAATGAAAGAACTTCATCAAAATACAATATATTAAGAAATACAGCCATTCACCATAGAACTTTCATATGTGATTGAATATCCATACTCTTACATTGTCTTTAGAGCACATACTTATAGTAGACAACACACATCAACATACAAGTATACCCTTAAGTGATCAAGACTCAAAAGTTTTAAAAGGTTGTATAATTCAGCCCTTCCATAGGCCTTGAAGAGACAATATGCCAAAGTTTATTGGAGATATGTATATCTTATGTTTCTTAGTAAATTCTTAATTCAGTTCACTTAGTACTTTTAATGGATAAACATTTGTAACTATATTAGCTATGCAAAAAAAAAAATTAGATTATCGAAATATGACATATATTTATACACTTATTAGAATAGTTTATTATATTTTTCTAAGGATCCTGCTAGATTTCACATCTTTTAAAAACCGTTAAAGAGATGCAGGAATTTTATAAATTTCAGTGAGTGTTAGGATCCATTTATCATGTTACAACCTTGAGGATGTTCAACAAATAATAGTCCGCATAAAGGTAAATATAGGTTATTAGTCATATCCCATATACAACTCCTAACCATAAATATGTTACTCCTAATCATTATTCTGACATTGAAGGTGCTCAGTAAATCATAAAGAACATTATAACTCATTTCCTTGTGGATAAATATTGTAAATTGTAAGGGTACTCAACAATTTTACAAATATCCTTACTAATCTAAAGCTAATATAAACACCACTATACATAGTTACTGACTTGAGGGTTCTCAACAACTATAAGTATGCATAATACTCTATTTATTAAATGATTAAGAGAAACTTATTTAAAGATTTATAGTCTTAAAATAATAATAATGAGTATTATAGATTATAGGGAATGATAAGTATTCATAATACTCAATGACTTCATTTGTCATTTCATATGCATATACAAGTGAACAATTACGTATTCATTCCTAGTATTTATAATGGGTTTTATTTCGATATTAACCTCTAAAATAATATTATTTCTATTTTATACGCTATATATAAGATTCTCTTATTTATTCATAACATTTATATTATAATATTAAACCTTTGATTTATGTATATATTATTATTAACACTTTGATTAATATCATAAATTGATTGTAACCTTTTACGGGCTATAACATTTATAGCTCATATTATAATTCAAAATTATTTTGGATTTTAATTATTTATAACCTTTACATTTTTATATTCAAAACTATTTCATTTTTTAAAATATGATACTTAGGTGGTACTACATAGTTGTATTATAAGTCTTTAGGTAGTATACAAAAAACTACATGTCAACATATATGGTTCAAATTATGCTATGTAGGATTTGAACCTATGACCTCACAGACCAAAGCCAGAGCGCCTAGCCACTAGGACAGTGGTGATGTAATACCCCAAAAAATTAGTAAATATTGTAAATAAATCTTAATAGTATGATATCATGAAATAATTGAATTTAGTCAATTACTAAAATAAATTAAAAATAAGGAGGGCAAAATAGTCATTTACCTGACTTTAGAATTTGATGACGAAACCAATGCTATTATGATCGTCTAATTTTTTGGATTGGCGCGGTATTTTGGTTTTCCTCATTTGGAGTTTGTATGAAGGAATTATGGAAGAATGGTATCAGATCGAATGGGTGGCAAAGAATTAAGGTTTGAGTTTGAATAGATGGACAACTTCCCTCCTTCTATTAAAAAACCAAAAATCACGCATCCTTCTTTTTCCTCCTTCCCTCTTCTGCTAGCATACTTTGGATCAAATCTTAATATTTTTCACATTTCTCAACGGAATCAAGTGAAACCAATGATAAATAGAAGCCTACGATGAGTGTTGTGCATACTTATGAGTTTAGGGACAAAATTGGAGGAGGAATAAGCGCAGTAGGCAGAACAGCTAGAGACAGTGGTGAAATTTCTATACACAATCTTCAACACCAAACTTCAAATCAGTATATCTCCTTCATTTCTTAATGGAATTCAGTGACCCACCCATCAAAACGACCGTATGGAAGAGGAATATGATCTAAAAATGGATTTGGGGCAAAAATATGAAGGTTTTTACCAAAAAATGAAAGAACATCGAAGGTTGGAGCAACATTGGAGCTTTTGGTGAGTGATCTATGCTTTCCTCCTCTTCCTATAATGCAATTTTGATGCTATCAGATGGTTTAAAGGCTATAGTAGTGTATTTAATCACATATAAATAAATTAAACTCAAAATTAAAAGGATTTAGGAGGGATTCGAGCGAAATTAGTGCTTAGAAATTAAGTTTAGTAATAAACTAAAAATCTGAAGATTTTACACTATAATTCATGGGATAAATCGTAAAATTAGACTAAGAAACCTAGTGCTAGGATATAGTATGTTTCCTGATGATCAAAGATGAAGCGGTGGTGGCCGTAGGTGGAAACGACAATGAAATCACAAAAATCCAAAATCTAAAATTTTCAAAAGTAATGCACACTGATGCACCGGCCTCAGACTATTGGTCCACCGGAACACAATGAATATGTTAGAATGAACATCGGCCTTAATGGCCAATATAAAAATTAACGAACTATTCGACACTTTTTACTCTTGTGTTCCAAAAGGTGATCTAAGGCATGACGAGATAAATGAAGGTGCTACAGAATGAACGAATATATGGAATGATTTGGTTGTTGTTTGAGGTGATATGTATATGTGTTGTGATACAGAAATGTAATATGATGATGGATTCGGATAAGAACGATACTAAGGTGCAGGATAGATGGCCTAAAATGTGCATGTGAATACGGTCCTATGACACTTAGTAGGTGGTCCAACAAGATGATTTTCTCCACTATTGTAACACCCCATATTTTTGGTAACATTATTTATGATATTTAATTAGATAAATTAAATAAAATAATGTGTTAATTTGGGGATTGAGATTTGATTTAATTAGGGGTAGCCATGCCATGTAATAAATGAACTAAAGAAGAGTTTAAATTGAAATAGAGGAGGGGTAAAATAGGAAAGACCATTCCTATATCTATAACCCATGGCCGTGTAAAATTTTACATGTTCATTTTTCATTCTCAAACTTTAAAGTAAGAGGCCAGCCACCATTAACAAGGAAGAGAGGAAGAAAAGCTAAGAAGAAGCTAATTCAAATCAAATCTATTCACATCTCAATCTCTATAATCTATAAAGCTAAAGTGAATAATGTTTACACCTCATTTTCGATTGTATTTTCGGTCTTTAGATAATTTCCGAATATTTTACTTTGATTTGCCATGATTTTGAATGATGAAATGATTATATATATATATATATATATATATATATGTTGATGATTTATGTATATTCATATTGATTTTATGATATGTTTTAAGGTGAAAACCTTATAAAATGACATCCAAATGCGTTTAAAATTTTTATGAAGATCATAAATAATATTTTAGTGATGGGTTTCAATTTTCGGAATTTTCTGAAATTATGTGGAATTTATATGAATTTTCTAGTAAAGAAAATGCTAATTTGGGTTAATAATTATTTTCAGTTAAATAATAAAAGATTGGGGTCTAAAATATTTATATGTTGGAAAACATGTTAAAAATATGGAGTTTTTGCGGATTTTTCCTAAGTGTTTTGAAGGTTATATAAAATTATTTAAGGTATGGGACTTAAATGTTTTATATAATTTAAAGAGGAGAAGGGGCTTTTTGTAAAATGATTTAAATTATAAAATCTGAAAAGTTGCCTGCACTTTTGAAAAAGTGTAGTACTTTTTATTGGTAAAGAAAGAGGCAACCAATCACAATTAGACACGTAAGGCAGGTTAGGTGAAAAGAACTATTTGCTACATGTTTTTCACTGTTTTGACACCGTCGGCACCAGGTTTCACTGTTTTAGTCATTTCCAATTTGACACAAGTATCAAGGCTATCCATTATCATTCTCTTTCTTCAGTCATCACGTACATCATTCCAACCACTTCATTCTGGATCACACTCCGCGTATAGTTATTAAAGTGGTTTTCGGTTTAGACAGTGAGTTTGTCCCTAACCGATTCCGGTCTCTTTAATAACCTTCGTAATTATTTTACCGATTGGTCGATTAATATATTTCAAAACCAAATAGATTTCAATTTAAATTAAAATTTGTAAACCAACATTCCATTTTTCTTTCAAAACCAATTTCCAAAATTTACGTTTCAACTTCCAAATTCATAAATTCTACATCTTATAATTCAATTTTTATTCCTATTTTAAACCATTCAAATATTGATTCAATTTCGTATATAAGCTTCATTCTGAAATCATTTAAATTAATTTAATTTAACATTCAAATCAATTTAACTTCATTTATCGATTTCATTCAATATTCGTTAAGTAAATTTATCATTCAAAACAATTCTTTTAACTTTCAATTCATTAAATCAATTACTTAAGTTCAACTTCATTATAACAAAGCTTCAAATTGAATTAAATTAGATTCGTCAAATCAAATTCTTTAGATTTACAAGTCTTACATTAATTTCAATAAATCACATTTTTATTTCTTGTTAAAGAAAATTCAATTTCACTTATTAATTTACTTAGTTACAATTTCACAACTCAATTAATAAAGAAACTTAATTTTACTTATTCAAGAAGTTCAATTTCACTTAATAAAGAATTCAATTTTCTTTAATTATTAAATAATTTCAAAACTTAATTATTAACTAATTTCAAACTTAATTATTAATAATTTCCAAATTTAAAACAACGTTCTTTCATCAACTACTATGTTAATATTTTGATTCAGATTATTAATATTAACATTTCCTTTCATTAAAATTCAATTTTCAACTTCGTTTCAAACCATATTATTTATTCAAATAAAATCTTCATTTTATTTTTAAATCAAAGTATTGACCAATCTATTTTTATTTAATTCTCTATCCTAGGTCAAAGTTCAATTTGGGTATTTATCATTTCAACCCGATTCCAATTCAATTCAAAATCAAAGCATAGCAAAGGGAACTTGCAGTGTGATAACTGGGATGGTGTCGAAGTAAATAAACAAGCAATAACAACAACCAATATCAATCCAATAATCAATTCAAATAATCCCGAAATAATCGTATTAATTCACATTGTTGTTTGTGCAAATTAATATAATTATTTCTAGAATCTACACTATCATTTCATGTAGATTAAAGATTATTACAATAATATTAATACGTTTCTTCATTTGATATCAATTATTCAATTTCATACTACATAAATTTTACAACATACATTCAATGGTTCAAGGTGTGGTTAATACCATTTCTACGTGTCAATTTATTTAACATTTAAAAGAGATCATATTATACAAATGTCATCAATCAAATTAACACATATATCAAATCTAACTATCCTACGTCAATTTCAATTTCAAATTATTTATCACTTACAACATTAACAATTTAACGTCCAATGTCAACATCAAACATCAATCATTTATCAACCAAACTGGATTATCATTATATAAATAATAGATAATGCTGTCAGATGTCACAGGTGAACTGATACAGGTAATAACATATATAACAGTGTACATAACTAACAGCAGCATATTTCAATTGTCGTTTCAATTGAAATCAAATTTAATAGATAAAAGAACATTAATCGTGAGTGATTGCTCTCTTTCCGAGGCTAAAGAGAGAACGGAAATAGATGAGATATGAGCTCCAAAGCAAAGCTAGATGGGTACGGGTTCAACGGACAATCTGATAACCGAAATTTGATGAGAACCAAAAATATATAAAATTTAAGTCCAATAATTACTCGTATTAAATAAATTCCCTATACAAAACCCAATATTACAATTTAAAAAACATTTATATTAAAACCCAAGATGTTTATAGGTATATACAACATCATTATTATATTTGAACCCATATGTTTAGAATACATATCTATATAAAATTTAAAATCCATAACTCTTAAAAAATCAAAATAACTTACTTTCTTATGATATATCTATAAACCCAAACAGGTTATATGTACCTCTATATATATTCTACCAAAATAATATACAGAACTTGTAATTGTTATAGACTTACATTATAGACCAAACTAAAAGAAATCAGAGATCAAAAAAGGTACCATTTCTAATATATAAATATATACCTATGTAAGGTGAAAGCTCATAAATTATTATTAAAGTAATTGGTCCTTTCACGATAAAATCTATAACACTACTTCTTTTATAAAATATAAAAGATACTGTAACATATACAACAATCCCATAAATACCCCTTCCAAGATCAAATACAATAGCTCAAAAATGTAAAACAACGAGTTATCTTACAAGTGATAAAACTATCTTATATAAAACTGGTCGTATATAGCTTATTATATTATTATTTTTATTATTTCAAAATCACAAAAACATAAATAAAGAGGAACGAGATATATATTTATATAATATATGCGTTAGTATAAACTTATATATATATAAAAAATAGCACATACTATATATATACTTATACGCTATGACATCAATTATATAACAAACTTTATACATATACAGAATACAATTGCATATGACTAAATATATTATTATATACATACGAACGGCAAAATACACAGTGAACAACTAGTTTATAGAACATGTAAAATATATATTTGATTTCTTTCGGCCTTCAACAAATATAACTATATTCAGCTTAGTTGATAAAATTTAATACATATAAGTAAGTTAGCTTATCAATATAATATATATAACTGTAACTTTAAAATAAAACATATGAATATATGTTCAAAGAGAGGAGGCAACTAAATATTCATGTAGATATTGTCATGACCTTGCTAATGATACAGGAAACTTGCTTTCAAACTTGGATGCTTTTGATAAATATAAGATGTGTACATACCCTTTTATAAAGCAACAGAGGGTCTAAAGAAAATATACTATTCATTGAAAACAGATTTTATATATAACTATATATATACCCTTCAACACATATCCTTCCTCCCCAAAATATACGTATGCCCCATATATAATATAATAAATTCATATATATACTGGGAGACGCACGACAAGATGATGGCCGGCGAAGAAAACTGACCTGATGAATGGAAGGTGGGCTGCTAACGTGAGGCGAAGTAGGCTAAGCACAGAGGGAAGAAGCGGCCATTGTTTGGTTGTTTGGCGCTTGTAGGCGGTGGGTGACAATGGGTTGCTAGCTGACAGTGGTGAGAGGGGAGAAGACATTGCCATGCAGTAGCATAGGATGCTCGGCCTATGGAGGAGGTCGTGCGCATGCAATAGGGGAAGGTAAGGAGTTCGAAAATGGGTTGGCAGGTAGTCTTGAAGTTGTCATATGCAAACAAAGAGATTCCTCAAAGCTCAGTCAAGACAACAAAAAAATGAAAGAAATATTCTAAGAAAAGAGAACATGACCTGGAGATGAGCAATAGACAAAGCTACCATAGTTAGCTTCAGGCAATAGAAACGATGCAACCGTGAATATATGTAGACCAATTTTTTTAAAATAAATCTTTTTTTTTGTAATGTAAAGGTGGAAGGGAGTTGAACAGGAGAAGCAACAAATAGACGTGTAAAATATTGTGCCAATCTTACCGGGAATAGTAATAGTCAAAAGTGAAATTTAATAAGTGTCATTGGTCGGTTACCAAAGAAAATTGATTAGATTGACTTAGGCTGTACGTTTAGATTTGAAGAAAGGGAAAAACAAGGGAAAGTGAAAAATTAAAAAGTGGTACCATTACAACGGACCGTTATCAACGTTTTCGTCGTGATCTGGACCTTAAAATACAGAAATTATTATACCGTTGAGATCAGTGCGACGAGACGGTCAAAACAGTATACAGATATCAGTGATTCGATTGAATTATAAAAAATTCAAATTTTCTACTAGCGAAAAATGTAGTAAAACGTTGAAAAATAAGATCGACGGAGCTAAAGATGTCCGAATTTGGAAAAACGAAAAATGACGTCTTACTCAAAAGATGATTTAGAATTTTTCTATGTAAAAATATTTAGGTTTCGAAAACATTTTATTTTCATCAATTACCAACTGATTAAATTGAAATAAAATTACACACGAAATAAACTTCCATATTGTTGGATGAAAATTTACAGTTTGCTATGTTTAATTAGACACATTTCAAATATCAAATTTTTATTTCAAAATTTTATTATTTAAAATTTCACAAAATTTCAACTAATTACGTTATTAAAACAGTTAAAATTTACGGGTCGTTACACTCTCCCCCACTCAAAACTTTTCGTCCCCGAAAAGGAAGGAGGTAGGAGAATAGAAACAACTAGAAGAAAAAGTTAGATTTGGAAAACAAATAAAACAATTGATTTAAAACCGTATAAATTTCAATTTTAAATCATTTATATTCACCAATTTTATTTTTAAATTCAAGGTACTTCATTAAGTTGATTTAATTCTAAATTTTTATTTTTTTTACTTCCAAAACAAAATTTTATTTTATTACATTAATCACATCTATTATTCAATTAACGTATTATTCTATTTTTCTTTCCATTAAAATTTAAGTGTATAACATTTATTATACGCACTCAAATTTTATAAAGAAATTTTCATTGTATACTATCCAATTATCCAATATTTACAATTTCTAAAATCATAAATTTGAATAATAATTTATTATAATCATATTTTATTTAAATTTTCTTTGTTCCAATTTATTATTAAATTTATTCCACTTAATATATCCTATCACATATATTAAGTATATTTACACTATTTAAAACCACTCAAATTTATTTATAAATTCCTTTAACATCATTTCATACTGCATAATATTCAATTACATAGTTAACTTTTGAAAATTTAGGTAAGTTATATATAATGCCATTGAGTATTATCCAGATAAAATTTTACAATTCACTTATTTCAAATCAAGCATTTAGTCAAAAAAAATTGGCTTCATTGAAAATCATCTTAAAATCAAAATTTTAGGAATTCATTTCCGATTAAATTTAACCATTTTATAACTAAAATAAATATGTATACATAATATCAAATTAAATTTAAAATCTTCAATATTATAAATCAAGCCATGTTTAGAAATTCAATTCAATTTTTTTTTTTAAAACAAAAGTGTAGCAGGGCTACATAATAGTCTCTCCACTTTGAAACTCGAAAATGAATGTCGATGAGGCGGCCGTCATCACCGAAATTATTTTCCAGTGACAAAGAGAAGAGCACTGATTTAAACATTTAAAATTCTTTAGAATTGATTTCTATTCGAAATTACTTTTTATAATATGCATTTTAAAATTTAAACCCAAAGTTTGAAAACACCAGAAATTAAATTCTCATATTCTTGATTTAAATACATTTCAAATTTCAAATTGCATTATAGCCAAGTTTATAACTTCATTTATTTATATTATGCGATAGTCAATGGTTTACAAAACAATAAATGAAAATCAAATATTATCATTTTTGACAACAAATTCATTAACAATTTAATTTCAGAAAACCTATATATAATATAATCATACAAAACTATTTTATTTACCAAATTTGAAAACAATATTGTGTCAGTTTGTTCTGTTCAAGTGTTTTGGAAATCCTATCGATAGCGTTGATCAGATGAATCGATCGAAAACCCAAATCAACATCAACAACTCAAACAACACAATATATATATAACATTTTTAATATTAAATTTCAATACACTTCCTCGCTCGACGATACAAGAATGGATTCAAAGCAAGAATGGAGATTTAAATTTGATAGACTCAAATCAAGGAGAATTTCTGATTCGAATATAAGTTCAAAACAGAAGAAAGGATGATTAAATAACGAAATAAGAAGATGGATAGGTTTATATAAATCGCGGGCAACCTTAACCGGGTCGACCGTGACTCCAAAAATAAGATCGATGCAGAATTTCGAGGCAAATCTACATTCGATCTCGAGAAATAGAATTCAGGTATAGCAGGAGATAGATAGCATCGTAAACCGAGGATTCAGAAATCTCCGGTAAATCAATACCTATTATAAAGGAGTTTCATCCCTTTACAAATCATTCGAAGTTTGGCGAGACCGCCGATTCATAATAAAGATCATTCGAAGTGGAGTTATGGGATACTCCAGAATTCAGACGAATACGAATAGTGAGGGACAAGAAAGAATTTCGAAACCGAGGGAACGTTCCAAAATTCAAGGGAATCAAGTCAAAAGGAAGAGATTGAAACTTGAATGCGAGTGATTCTGTAAATACATTTACCCTATATGCTGAGTTTTGCCTAGAGCTACCCAAGCTCTGATACCAACTGTAACGACCCGCTATTTTGGACTATTCGCATCCGCACATGTCGGACTTGAATAATTCAAAATACCGAATTGTTAATTTAAATTTGGCAAAACTGAACATATACAGTAAATAAAATAATCACAGATCACAGACACAGAGTAATAAATGCAGCGGAAACAAAAGATAGTAGTTCATGAAGCTACTATATACATATCAGAGTTAAATAAGGTACAATAGATGTCTCGAATACAATAATCAAATACAATATCAGAATACATCACTGGAATCAACTTAATATCTGAAAGCTGGATAGATAGCTGGATCTCCAAGCGAAGCTCCAACTCTAAAGGTGAGTCTCGAATACTGGTACACTCAGTCTGACCCGAGCGTAAAGCAAAATACAAAACACTCGAGTCAGGATTAACATAAATCCAACTCAAGTGAAATAGCAACTGAAATACAAGTAACTCAAAGGATGTTTGGAATAACCATCCTTTAAGGATCCGTTAAACTATCTACTATGTAGTAGTGTACGATAAGTAGATAATGCCTATCAGTAATATAAAGTATCAAAATAGTGTTAAGGCGTTACCATTATCCCCCTTAACACACTTTATATAAGCGTTATAGTCTATACAGCACTATAAACTCCACCGTAAACTAGTAAGATATCAGGGAGTACTCCATAGGTATAACACAAAACAAATCGTAGTGGTCGCGTATATAGGGATACAAGTATGACAAGGCACATGAGGCAATACCCAAGGTAGTGAAACTACCGTTTGCCTGATCCGGACTGGTGAGAACGCATCGCCGCAGCGATCATAACACCGCGAAACAACACTCCCAAATCAAGGGTGCACCAATCGACAACAAGTAATGAGTAGTTTTCGAAGAAGTGTGTTCGCTCGAGGTGGCTAACCCCATTTGGCCCGGCACGGCTCCTGTTTTAGTAATTTCCAATTTGACACAAGTGTCAAGGCTATCCATTATCGTTCTCTTTCTTCAGTCATCACGTACATCATTCCAACCACTTCATTCTGGATCACACTCCGCGTATAGTTATTAAAGTGGTTTTCGGTTTAGACAGTGAGTATGTCCCTAACCGATTCTGGTCTCTTTAATAACCTTCGTAATTATTTTACCGATTGGTCGATTAATATATTTCAAAACCAAATCAATTTCAATTTAAATTAAAATTTGTAAACCAACATTCTATTTTTCTTTCAAAACCAATTTCCAAAATTTACGTTTCAACTTCCAAATTCATAAATTCTAAATCTTATAATTCAATTTCTATTCCTATTTTAAACCATTCAAATATTGATTCAAGTTCGTATATAAGCTTCATTCCGAAATCATTTAAATTAATTTAATTTAACATTCAAATCAATTTAACTACATTTATCGATTTCATTCAATATTCGTTAAGTAAATTTATCATTCAAAACAATTCTTTTAACTTTCAATTCATTAAATCAATCACTTAAGTTCAACTTCATTATAACAAAGCTTCAAATTGAATTAAATTAGATTCGTCAAATCAAATTCTTTAGATTTACAAGTCTTACATTAATTTCAATAAATCACATTTTTATTTCTTATTAAAGAAAATTCAATTTCACTTATTAATTTACTTAGTTACAATTTCACAACTCAATTAATAAAGAAACTTAATTTTACTTATTCAAGAAGTTCAATTTCACTTAATAAAGAATTCAATTTTATTTAATTACTAAATAAATTCAAAACTTAATTATTAACTAATTTCAAACTTAATTATTAATAATTTCCAAATTTAAAACAACGTTCTTTCATCAACTACTATGTTAATATTTTGATTCAGATTATTAATATTAACATTTCCTTTCATTAAAATTCAATTTTCAACTTCGTTTCAAACCATATTATTTATTCAAATAAAATCTTCATTTTATTTTTAAATCAAAGTATTGACCAATCTATTTTTATTTAATTCTCTATCCTAGGTCAAAGTTCAATTTGGGTATTTATCATTTCAACCCGATTCCAATTCAGTTCAAAATCAAAGCATAGCAAAGGGAACTTGCAGTGTGATAACTGGGATGGTGTCGAAGTAAATAAACAAGCAATAACAACAACCAATATCAATCCAATAATCAATTCAAATAATCCCGAAATAATCGTATTAATTCACATTGTTGTTTGTGCAAATTAATATAATTATTTCTAGAATCTACACTATCATTTCATGTAGATTAAAGATTATTACAATAATATTAATATGTTTCTTCATTTGATATCAATTATTCAATTTCATACAACATAAATTTTACAACATACATTCAATGGTTCAAGGTGTGGTTAATACTATTTCTACGTGTCAATTTATTTAACATTTAAAAGAGGTCATATTATACAAATGCCATCAATCAAATTAACACATATATCAAATCTAACTATCCTACGTCAATTTCAATTTCAAATTATTTATCACTTACAACATTAACAATTTAACGTCCAATGTCAACATCAAATATACGTATGCCACATATATAATATAATAAATTCATATATATACTGGGAGACGCACGGCAAGATGATGGCCGGCGAAAAAAACTGACCTGATGAATGGAAGGTGGGCTGCAAACGTGAGGCGAAGTAGGCTAAGCACAGAGGGAAGAAGCGGCCATTGTTTGGTTGTTTGGCGCTTGTAGGCGGTGGGTGGCAATGGGTTTCTAGCTGACGGTGGTGAGAGGGGAGAAGACATTGCCATGCAGTAGCATAGGATGCTCGGCCTATGGAGGAGGTCGTGCGCATGCAATAGAGGAAGGTAAGGAGTTCGAAAATGGGTTGGCAGGTAGTCTTGAATTTTTCCTATGCAAACAAGGAGATTCCTCAAAGCTCAGTCAAGACAACAAAAAAATGAAAGAAATATTCTAAGAAAAGAGAACATGACCTGGAGATGAGCAATAGACAAAGCTACCATAGTTAGCTTCAGGCAATAGAAACGATGCAACCGTGAATATATGCAGACCAATTTTTTTAAAATAAATCTTTTTTTTAATGTAAAGGTGTAAGGGAGTTGAACAGGAGAAGCAACAAATAGACGTGTAAAGTATTGTGCCAATCTTACCGGGAATAGTAATAGTCAAAAGTGAAATTTAATAAGTGTCATTGGTCGGTTACCAAAGAAAATTGATTAGATTGACTTAGGTTGTACGTTTAGATTTGAAGAAAGGGGAAAACAAGGGAAAGTGAAAAGTTAAAAAGTGGTACCGTTACAACGGACCGTTATCAACATTTTCGTCGTGATCTGGACCTTAAAATACAGAAATTATTATACAGATATCAGTGATTCGATTGAATTATAAAAAATTCAAATTTTCTACTAGCGGAAAATGCAGTAAAACGCTGAAAAATAAGATCGACGGAGCTAAAGATGTCCGAATTTGGAAAAACGAAAAATGACACCTTGCTCAAAAGATGATTTAGAATTTTTCTATGTAAAAATATTTAGGGTTCGAAAACATTTTATTTTCATCAATTACCAACTGATTAAATTGAAATAAAATTACACACGAAATAAACTTCCATATTGTTGGATGAAAATTTACAGTTTGCTATGTTTAATTAGATGCATTTCAAATATCAAATTTTTATTTCAAAATTTTATTATTTAAAATTTCACAAAATTTCAACTAATTACGTTATAAAAACAGTTAAAATTTACGGATCGTTACAGACACAATCGAAACCAATGCATATGGTATCAGTTTACTGGTACGTAGTGAATTGAATGTAGGCGGAAGGTAGGGATTCAAAACCGGGGGTTTCGAAGGGGTTGAGGCTGTCCTTTGTTTTAAATTAAAGAAATACGCCTGCTTGCTTTGGACTAAATGGCTTTCGACAAAGTAGCTTTCAACCAGGTCAAAAAATTTAAAGGAAATGGTTTCGATTGGGTTGCTCCTCTGTTTTTAAATAATTGCTTTCTACTAAGTCGAAACCTTTTGCTGTCGCCTTTTTACCTTTCGACTCGGATGGTTTCGAAAGGGTTGTTTTGTTTTCTAAAAACCTGGCCACTCTCCAATACTTTCGAAGGGATGGTTTTGACACCATCACTTCATTACTTATGAAATGGTTTCGAAAAAGATGCTTTCGACTTGATTGTTTTAAGACCCTTTTTCTATAAGTAAAGTAAAACCTAAATTGGTTTCGAAAGAGATGGTTTTAAATGGTTTCGAAATAGGTGCTTTCGACTTTAATGGGTTTTTGATCCTTTTGCTCTACTTGAAGGCAGAATCCAAATGGTTTCGTCCGAGACGTTTTTCAAAGGTTTCCACTACAAGAAAATAATACATTAATAGCAAGTGGAGATTGCATTCTAACGTGACTTGCTATTGTTAAATATTTACCGCTTCTTTGGGTTGAATGATGACTCACTAATCACGTCGTTGATTAAAACATAATGTTGCGAGGCAAATTTTCACTCTCCCGCTCCCGTATTCAATTGTCCACCATAAATTATTTTTTCACGCTTCACTTCCAAAAGCCTAAACCAATCCTTCACTTTTAAATCCTTAAATTAGAGTTTCCCAACTTTGCTTCCTCATCTTCGCTGCTTAGTGCCCCTCCGATTCCTCAACTTCGCCGTTCAACTTCGCTTCATCATCTTCACTGCTTGGTGCTCCTCTGATTCCTCAACTTCGCCGTTGCTCCGATCCCTCAACTTCGCCAAGCAATACCGTGGTTCGATTCCTCAACTGCCGTGAACTCGACCATTTTAGGTATATTTTTTTTCAACTTCTACATTTTTCAATTTGTCCCTTGTTATGAAATATTGTGCTTAGATCGTTATTTGAGACAACATTTCTTGCTGAGCCGTTTGACTTATTTGTGTGATTCTATGCCAAGCGTCAGCGATTTGGTTGTTGAGTTTAATGGCCTTGAGGTGATATGTGGAAATTTATCAGCTATTGAGTATTTGGATGTTTATTTAAAATCTAGGCATGTATAGTATATTTTGCATTTATTTTATTGTTAAATTATGCTAATTCAAATTGGAGAAATAAATAATTCAAATTTGAGAAATAGAATTCTAATTTTCTTGTGCAAATTATAAATTAAATGAGTTAGTTGCTATGATATCCTATCAGTTTTTCTTACAATTATAACAAAAAAAAGTTTGGAATTTATATAATTTAAGCAAAATTGGAATATTGTATTAGTTAAAATTTTCATTTTTTTAATGTAGATTTTTTTCTGTTTCGATTATGAGCTGGTGTAATAATGGACTGAGCTAGTACCAAATTGAATGAAAAAATGCAGTTTCTTTTCTTCCTTCCTTTCTTTGTATTTATATTACTTTTTTTTTGAAGTTAGCAATTAACACCTTAATTCGGTTGCTTCTTTGTTCACCCAAACAACTTGAAAAATGTAATATTACTATTTTTGTTCATGACCTTCCAGTGTAAGCTTTGGAGAAGATATTAGAAATTTAATTTTCTTTTGCAAATTATAAATCTGTTACTTGCCTTGAAATCCTATCAGTTTTCTTACAATTATAACAAACAAAGTTTTGGAATTTATATAATTTTAAGCAAAATTGGAATATTGTATTAGTTAAAATTTTCCTTTTTTCTTATGTAGAAAAACATATTTTATGTTTCTATGAACTGATGTAATTATGGTTTGGATTAGTACCAATCTGAATGAAAAAAATGCTATATTTATTTTGTTTCTTTTCTTAGTAGAAGTTACCAACCAATCGTCTTAATTCACGTTCGCTTCTTTTTCACCCAAACAACTTGAAAAATGTAAAATTACTGTTTTTGTTCACGACCTTTCGGTGTTTGCAAGCTTTGGAGAAGATATCTAAGGAGCTGCCAACGGAATGTTTGTAGGCAGGGGCAATAACTGCAGTGTTGAGCTACATTGATTTCTTTGAACAAGTACCCAGGTGAAGTTATCATTTTTCCCCCTCATTTGAACAAATTAATGCTGCTATGTTAAATATTCACCTTGCTGTCTATTTTTGTTATGGTAACAGAGAGTTGTTGTATCCATTGTTGCAAATATATGCGAGGATTGTCAGATTGCTCCTCATTTGTCATGAACTCTGTTCCTACTTTGTGCAATCTGCTCCAGTATGAAGATTCTAAGGTATACTCAATAAGAGTTATATATGTAAGCATGATTTTTATTTGTTTAATGTTTACGTTTCATGAATGATTTATTTAATATGGTTATTGTTTGTTTTGCAGCTAGTAAACATCATTACAAGTTGCTTAATTATGATTGTAGATTCTTTCAGTAGTTCCTCAGAGCTTATGGATGAAATTTGTTCATATGGAGTGATCAACAAGATTCAACCCTTAATTGCTAGAGATAGTTCGATGTCTCTCAGCCAAACAACTTGTGTGGTATGCTATAATCGATTTAACATCATTGAACAAGTAGATTATATACCTGAACTTGTAATCACCTACCTTTTTTATTTCAAATAGATTATACCAAAAAAACAAAAGAAGAAGGAAAACTGTTATGTTTTTGAATTCTAACCATTTGACATAAACAAATGCACACAAAAACTAAAATTAAAGTTATCCTGGATATTTTGGTTTAGAAATTAAAATTACCATTCCATAAGTTTTATTATATAAGGTAGTTGGTTTAGAAATCAAGAGTGAGCGGGGAAAGAGATAAAACGTCAAATTATTAATGTTGCAAGAGTAAAGCAAAATGTGGATGAGAAAGATACCAAAATATCATTTGTGCTATCTGTTTTATACTTTTATCTTATTGCTAAAAAATGGTAAATTTGTAAATTCAAAAGCTTCAAAGGAAGGTATTCCTATTATATATAGAAGATATAGATATATAGATGCTTGTGTGTTTTGATCATGAGTTAAATATTAAAGGAAAATAACTAGTATTCAATCAAATATTTGAATCTTTGAGATCTCATTGTATTGTCAGTTTGTCAATCAACCATCCAAGCTGAATGTTACTAATACTTCATGCTTATTTAACTTGTCTTTCTTGCCTCTTGTAGGAATTAATTGGGCTACTTACTCAGCTTTCCACAAAATCACTTTTGGCAGTAAAAACATTATTTGAGCTGAACATAACACTACAAGTAAATGATCTATTAATAGCAATATGGGACAACATTGAAACGGATCTTGCTATTATTAGCTATTTATCCTTTATTAAAGTTAAACATGGCTCGTTATTCACGCTGTATTTGGTTTTCCGGCGTCTAAAACAACATGTGAAAAAGATTGGCAGTAATTTTACTCCGTCTCGTATTCCTCCTTCCATCGCTCACTTCGAAAACCCTACATTCCACTTTGAAAATTTTCATGCCTAACTTAAAAAACCTCAATTAAATGTTAGAAAATCACTTTCTATCACAATTCAACCTATTTCCGGAATTCTGAGCTCCGATTCTACTCCAAATCGTCTTCCTTATAATTAAACTCCGATTCAAAAACTCTAATAAACTTCATAATTTTAGAATTTGTACATACACAGTACTGTTTTTTTTTAAGTTTTTTTTTGTTTGACAATTGTAATACAAGATTATTTTTGACACTATTGCATCATGTAATTAAGCTTATAACATATTGTATTCTTTATTCTTTTTACCAAGTTTAGAGGTTAGATCTCGAATAATACAAATCTGAACTTTTTTACATGGTTTTTTGATTGTGTTACATTCAATCAGAATAATTCAAAATATCCTTAAACCTGATCATTAGCATTTGTTTCTAAGAATTTGTTACTTGGTTTGTAGGAACGTCAAAAAAGTAAGATTGAAGGGTTTTATAACAGGACACTCAACAGCGATCCTCTAATTATATGCTTACAGTAGTAGTTTATGCCAAAATGGAAATTCAATTATCGATCTAATGTTAGTTTTTTGAATCCAGGGTTCAAAATCATCTATTAAAGAGGCGCCTTCGGTAACGAAACCAATCCATTCTTCAAACGGTCTTCCTGCTTCAAAAGTTGGAGTAACAGAATTTGAGGGAGCCATTACTGTGGAATAGATTAAAGCTGTTCTTTTGGCTACGGCTCTTGTCAATACACAGCAATTAGTTGCTAACTTTAAGGGCAGGATAAAAACTCAAGAGGTTGGTTATCAAATTTTGAAGGAATTATTTTATTTTTGATGATATAACCATAGTTTAATGCTTTGTTAGTTGGTAAAGTTGGTGAAGAATGCATGTTTCTAGAATTCTACTTTCCACATGAAAGAAAATCACATTTGCTTGGTAATTTGATTTTTATATATTATGTTACTGTATTTTCAAGAATACACATACTTCAGACCAAAAGTAGCAGTTTTGCTTTTCAAAACTAAAAAACAAATGGTCACAAAAAATGAATGTTTTTATATAAATTATTTATTTTGTATAAAAGAAATCATTTCAGCTAAACCATAGAATACTTTAATGGAATTGGCTTTCTGACTTTCGAAAATCAAAATACTTAAGAAAAAGCAAAAGCGCTTCTGTTGTTGTATGCCAAATATCAAGACCACAAAAATAGAGTTTAATCCAAACTAGGATTTTAATGATATTCTTGTTCTAGGAATTGACTCAATTCCTTCATTTCGATTAGTGGAGTAATAATTAATATAAGTGGGTTCTCTAATATACACCTTAATACATATCAAAGCATGATGTTAACTTAACAGCAGCAACAATGATGTCATCAAAATTAAACTCTTTAATCCAAGCCAATTTTCACAAGAGCCAGTCCTTCTCATTTAATGCCTGTGACAGTCTTACAAATTATGTCCATAAGGCCATAAGCTTATTCTCCAAAATTTTACTGACACATAAGTAAAAACAATTTGTAGCCATAAATTAAATGAAATTTGTAGAATATTTTACTTTTTTATATGAGAGATTGACATGAAAGTTACATATTTTATTCATTAAATTGTTACTGTCAGATTTGCTAAAATATTTGCATCTTTAATTTACATAATATCCATTTTAGTCACCTCATTTCTCCTATCTACTCTAATTTACCACGTTTATTATTTTAATATCACCTAGTTTGGACTATAGTATACTACCGACTAGCAATACGATGCAACTAAAACTGCAACGTTTCAAAATTAAATACTCTTGTAGTTAATTAAAAACAAAACGTTTATCAAGTTTTAATTCAAAATTTTATCGTCATTAATTATGAAATGCAATTAAATATGCAATGAAAAATATATATTTAAAAGTTAATTTTTATACGACGGTATCTTATACTATAGAAAGCTTATAAAATTTGTAATTTAACGGTGAAAAAGAATCGTAAATCTGATTAATATTCAAATAATTATTGTATTTAAAAATTGAAATAAAATGAGCTGGTGGATGATAATATTGGTTGAAAATGTAATGTTAGAGGAAAAATCTAATTTTTACAAATTATTATGCAAGGGGCCTACTTTATACTTCAGTTATTAAACAGGTATCGAAGTAAATAGTCACCACTATTTTCTATATTGAGAATTGAGAATTCAGCAACTTAACATGCACATATTTGCCTAAATTTCCATCCAATTTTGCTTAATTTAGAATACAAACAGCAAATTTTTCAATAGTTTAAACTTAATTTTCTTTTCTACTTCAAGTTTATGTTGTCTGATCCTCAAATTCATGATTAGCAATGGTCCCTTACCTCTCCAATGGCTAACTCCAACTGGATGGAAACAAATACCACTAATCATCTTTTATCTGTTCAACTTATATATACACAGACATAGATACATGAATTGAGAGAAAAGGTGGAATTTTTTAAAAAGTAAAATCGTGGGCTCTTAAACAATAGGTGCAATACACTAACTAGAAACTGCTTGTAGATTTGGCATGTTCTTCAAGGAGGAGGAAGCATGTAGTAAATCATGTACAACAAGCTTAATTACCTTAAGTCAAAATATGGGTACTATTATGCACTTTTGCATTCAAGATTTTATATCTTTTTGTATATTATGCACTTTCGTGCAACAAGTCCAGCTTTTCCTTGGAGTTGTGCATTTATAAGTAAACATATAATATGCATGTCCTGCATTTAATGTATAAAAATATGTTGGGTGAGTTTGATTTGCATCACATCACATATCATACATGATAACAAACTTATAATTAAAATATGATTTCTTTTCCTAACTTGGATCACGCTTCATCAAAACATACTACAAGTATAGACTATTTTTTAAACCAGTTTACAAGAAAATATCACATTCTTTCCTTTTCTTTTTTGTAGATTGTCATGGCCGTGACTTGAATTTTAACTTGATTAATATGAATATGTAGATTGTCAGAGCTAAGTTTAGATCAGTTCGTATCAGAGCATTTTTTATGTTTACAACACATGATATGATATGCTTTGTTTCTTTATGCACACTCCTTTTCAAAATGGACTGAGCATGTTTTGAATCTCATGTTAGTTTGGTTTGAAACTTTATTACTTAACAACATTTTCATGTCATTTTTTATAAAAACTTAACTGTAGTGTGCACAAATGGAACACATGTTGCCTAATATTGTCAGTTAATTTCTTATTGTCATTTGATTTCTTTCAAACTCAGTTGAATTCTAGAAATTTAGTTGCATGTGATATATGCTACAAATATATTCTAAACATAGAGTGAGGTGATACAATTTTGCTTCTTTTGCCAATACTCAAAGATATCAAAGTTACATTATGACTTTGGGTGCATTTAGGTTTTCTCCATAGCAGATGCATTCGGTGCATTTCCTTTTGCAATTGACAGTGCATTTTGTGTTTAAATTTTCATGGTTTAAAATACAAATAAACCAAAATATAATTTGAGAAACAACAGCTACTATATACATTATATATATATATATATATATATTACTGATGTACAATATATACAAGATGTGTAGCTTAATGAATGCATAACTGGTCAGAAACCAAAGGAAGACATTTATGTTTTCATCTACCATTATAAATTTTTGCTAACATTACTTCAGATTTGTGATTGTATACATGGTTCCTTTAATTAAAGCTGTTTTACATTTCACACTACTTTACATCGATGACATTGCCATGTATAATCCTATATGAATATGATGAAGAAAGTCTTCCATTTTGCAAGAAAAAATGAATATTGTATTAATTCTGCTAAGCTATAACGCATCTGGTCATGTATCCGTAAATGTTGAAACAGTTCAATCCAGCATCTCACATCTAATGGAAGAGCTTAGAAATGCTAATTGTCGGGTACGTGTAATTTTTCTTTCATAAGTACCGTTATATCTCATTTTATATCCTTTTAGCATCTATTACTGCTCATATACAACATGTTTTAAACTGCTTTTTTTACAAGAAATACTGCCTATCAGTTTGTTCATTTTGACATTCACCCAGTGCTAGCTGGATATTTGGTTTGTTCTGTTCTTTTCGCTCTTCAAAAAGCATCAATAAACTGAATTCAACTTTATCCATAAAAAATAAAAAAGTAGAAATAGTTAAGAAATATGCATAAAGAAATTTATTGATATTTATTTTTGGTTCAACTTTGTGAAATTTCTTTACAGGAAATTGTTGTGAGCTAAATTCATGCCATATGAGTTTTACAAAGAAAAATATATAAGAAATTCGTTATGAACTGATTTCTTATATTGTTTAGATTCTAAATCCAAAACAACTTAATATATTTTAGTTGTTGGCCGGCTCTAAAGTTATCAGATCTATATCCAGCTTCAATTTGAATTTGGTTTATTTTTGGTGTTTTATTTGGATATCAGTTATAAAATGCAATAATTCATCTTTTGAGGTGTTTGATTTCGATATCCACTATGAAGTGTAATGTTTTATAGAGAAAATTATATCAATCTATACATAAATCATAGAGGAGTTTATATGTTAAGCATGAATTAGTTTTAATATTAGAGCACTACAAGAAAAATAATTATTAATGGCAAACTAGGATGACGTTTAATTGATACTCGTCATCTACATTTATTTTAAAGTCAATTAGAGTTGGAAACAGCGCATTTTCACGCTATGTTAAGGCATTTGTTAAAGCTTGAAAAGCTTGGCGGTAAACTTTTTCCTTTCCCTCTTCTATTTGCTATTTCTCCGCATCCCATTTATGCAGAGCTTATTTAAGTTATGGTTATCAAATTTATGCAGAGCCAAGAATTATTAAGCTCAATTTCAGAGCTTTAGGACAAGGTACGTACTCTTCTGTGGTTTGTGGTTGCGTTAGTTATCAACTCGAATTTTAGTGATTCATGCTTATTATGCAGATTGCTTTCTGTGTGTATTAAAAAATCCTTCTATCCGTCGATTAGATAGGTTTGATACTTTGATCATGATGCTAGCCAATCTTTTTAGGATTTTAATTTCAGGGTTCAGCCAGTAGGCTTAGCGTCTTTCTAGTTTGTTCTGGAAGTGTGATGCTAGCAAAATAATAAATTATGCCATTTGCCTTGGAGTCACGTAGCATATTAAATAGTTATAATCTACATTTACGATGTTCATGATGATTTGAAGTGTTGCATGACATATCTGTCTGAAATTTGAAGTTATCTTTACAGCCATATAAGTTTCCACTCATGGTTTTTAGTGTCTGTTTACAATCATGCAGGATGGGTGAACCTATTTACACAGTTGTGCTAACAAAATAGTGACTTTGAATCCTCTGGAGGTATGGATATTAATCATAAATCACCTTCTAATTTCAGCTGTTCTAAGAATCCTCTTTTTGTTATAAGCTCCAGTAATTCAATATTCTCACTAATTGCTTTATACTTCACCAATATTGACATGCAAAAACTGGGTAATCGTGACATAACCAAGAGTCCGCTATCTAATATTAAGGTATCACCTTTAAGTCAAATGCATGCATGGATTCTTATCCAATAGAACTAAATACAAATAATATAGTCCTTGAAAATGCTCAACACCACAAATATAGTTTCAGGTTCAGGTAATGTTCTTTCTTTACCTTCTCAAACAAACATCTTATCTTAATATCTTATACACATACCGTCAATGCTTCTTTAACCATCAACCCAGTAGCTGATATTATTATCTCTTCTTCATTGCTGTTAACAGCTGGATATCAGTGGGAGCTGGAACAAGGTGTGATATCTTCTAACCTGGCCTTTGTTACTGAATTGGAGGCAGTTTCACTGCCTCTGTTTTCTCTACCTGATTTGTGTTTGGAAATTCAGTTCCTGGGTTATCTTCTGAAGGCACTTCATCCGCACTTCCTTTACAGTCTATTTAAGCTACACATGATAAAGTTGAAGACAAGGAACCTATTTACAATCATGCAGGATGGGTGAACCTACTTAAACAGTTGCATCAGACAGCGAAAACACCCATGAAGTCGACCAACAATCACTATTCTCCAACATAGCAATTGGAATCGATATTGGTACATCAAAGTACAATGTTGCAATCTATAACCTGGAGGTATGTGGCCATTCTTGTTTCACATTCTTTTGTAATTTTAGTTTCTTATCTGCAAATGTAGCTTTATATTTTATATTGGTTAAGCTTCATACATCGGTAAATCTGACGTATGTGCTTCTTTTTGATAGGTGTTGTATGATGCTTTTTAGATTGCTACATGATGTCGCACTCTTTCTCCTTTAACTCAGTCATGCTTGCATTAATGTATTGTCTATCGACGTAATACGTCTTTGTTTTTAGTATGTATCGTTTTGGTTAGCTATAGCTGTATGTACTTATGTTAATGTGATGAATGTGGTTTTTTGAGTTATAATATATAAGTAGAATTGAAAATTGTAAGCTTTGAATGTTATGACAGCAAAAAATGTGCAATAGAATTTTTTTATAGCGTTCTAAATATGCAATAAAAAGAAAAATTGTTCAGCTTTGTTATACTATAGCATCATGTTAGTGCTACATAAAATATTTTGCAAAGAGTAAATAGTTTTCATAGCAATAAGACGGTGCTATAATAGATAGTAATGAATTTTCTATAGCATTTCAATGTGTCATAAAAGGTTGACACGATGATTCCATAGACCGTTCAAATGCTATGATAATATAGCATGTCGACATATTTATAGCAACTAAAATACGTCATAAAAAGTTCTATAGCACGTTTCATAATGCTATAGGAAAGTAGTTGCACCAATATGGCCTATTTTAGATGGCAAGAAAAATACGTTTTCCATTGCAAGTATGACACGCTATAGTATCTACCAGACTTTTTACAACATGTTGATCTATGGCGATTATAGAATCGCTATAGAAAGTTTTTATAGCGGTTTTTACACGCTATAAAAAGTCCTTTTTGTTGTAGTGTTCGAAGGGGTAAATTTTTGACTGGTTTCGAAAGGTTTCCACATGTTTTATACTAAACCCAAAGTGCTTTCGAAAGGAATGAGTTTTAACTTTTTTGAGAGGTTTAATGAATGATTTCGAAAGGGGTGGTTCCCCTAGGTTTCAAAAGGATTGAAAGGAAGGTTTTTCCTATGTTTTCGAAAGGCAATATTTAAAAGGTTTTAAAGGGGATGTCTGATATTTTGAAACTTTCGTCGAAAAGAAAGGAACGATTTTTCCAATGTTTTCGAAAGGCTATATTTAATGGTTTCGAAAGGGTCTTTCAATGGTTTCGAAGGGGTTACCTTCAATAGTTTCGAAAGGGTTGTTTAATAGTTTTAAACAAAGGTTTTGAATGTTTTAAATAGGCAATGTAGCCTAAGTATTTTCAAGTTAGAAAGGGTTTAACTTGTTTTGGAAGGATAGTTAATCCTTATTAAATCTCATCAACATTATTTTGACTAAAGTATATATAACATGGCAAAATAGCTTAGAGTAAAGCTAAAGATATATTTTCGTTATATGACTTGAAGGACCAAATCATTTTGAAAAGGTTTTCAAGGAAAATTTAAGCGGTAGTTAACCCTATGAAAATAATTTGGATAGTTAGTCCATTTTGAAGGCGGTTAGCCTAGATTTCGGACAGTTAGTCTAGTTTGTGGGCAGTCAGCCGAGTTGTATGGACATATAGTCCATTTGTAGCATAACGGACCTTGCTATTATATTGTGGGCAGATAGTTCACATATTACTTGTTTTACAGACAAATAGTCCATTTATTAGCATAAAGGATATTGCTATTTCGATATAATCAGTTTGATTAACTAGTTTGGTTGCAAGAAAGGATTTACAAAATATATGTTTTAAAGAGGATATTAGTGAGGGAAAACCCGTTTCGCTAAGCGGCATGGTCTCACTTAATATTAGTAAACCAAGATGTAACAGAATTATTCACACCAGGTTTTATGTCCGACTCGAAGTTTTTGTTTCCCCTTAAACTCTTGGGTACTCAAAATTGATTTGAGTAGGCTGAGGGTTAGGGTTTTCAGGCTTTAGTCTTTTGGAAAATAAAGCTTCCGAAGATGAGCAGGTGGCTGACGAATAGCTAATTAGGATTTGCAGTTTCATTTTGTTTTGATGTCGCTGTGTATTAAGTCAGATATGACTATATTACTTTGATCAACCAAGGGGGCATCATCATATGTCGCTCTTGGCGTAATTTTGTATTGATTATAATTAATCTTTTCCTGGAAAATGATATGAGATTATTTAACTTGCATATGAATTTGTTTTGGAAATATAATCAGTAACATGTTGTTTTTTGAAATCTGTGATTTCATTCATATTCAAGTGCTTCTGATATTATGGATACCATCATCATTACCATATTTTGTTACCGGAAGTTAATACTATGGATGACTGCAGTATCTGTAGCGCTTAGCTTTTGGCCTCCAGATACAGAATGTTACAACTTGGTATCAGAGCATGGTTTATGAAAAAATTAAACTAAAAATGGTTTTTAAAACATAATCCAATGGAATTAGTGTAATATTGGGGTACGAGATAATGCTATAGTAACGTACTTGTATTTGCTATATATAAGTGTACGCTTTATCTCTAGTCTCATATCCTTGTTAGGTTATTTTTCTATATCTCATAAGGTATGAATACAAATATGGAAGGTAGAAGAGGAAGAGTTAACCCAAGAGGGGAGAGCACTGAATGAAATGCCAGACCTAGTACAAGGAGAACCCACGGTCAGGCACAAGCAGAGAATGTAAGTGCTGGAATCCCGCAAGTAGACATGGGAGCTATGTATCAGTTTTTTGTGAATATGATGCAAGGTGGAGTTGCAGCTGGAAAGGTAAGAGGAGAAGCTGCAGGGGTAGGAGTTCCAGAAGTTCCAGTAGTTAACCATTATGCTAAGCTGAGCAGAGACTACGCTAAGCCGGAGGGAAGCCTTTTCTGGGGACAAAGGATGCTATGAAGTGGAAAATTTGTTGTTGCACTGCGAAAGGATTTTTGCAGACTTGGGGCTCAATGATGAGCAGAAAAGGAGGTTGGCGTCCAAACAGCTTCAGGGAGCCGCATTGTTTTTGTGGAATAGTGTAACGGCTGGTGCGGACGAGGAAACTTTGTCATGGGCAGATTTCAAGGGAAGGTTATGGGAGAGGTTTATGTCTACAATGGCACAGTCTGCTCTGATTAGGAAGTTTGCTGAATTGGAGCAGGGGGAGATGTCAATTCTGGAGTATGCTAGAAAGTTCGAGGAGTTTGCCTGATATGGGTATGCTTCAATGGATACAGACATGAAGAGGAACGAGAAGTTTATCAAGGGGTTGAAGCCTGAGTTAGCGAGGGCCACATTACCTCATATTAGAGATCCTTCTGACTTTGTAGTAGAGATGGCCTTAAGGCATGAGGAGATTCTTGATTCTCTAGAGAAGAGTAAGGCTAAAGAAGTCCAGGATAGGCAGAATCAGAAGAGGATGTTATTTCCTAAGAAGGGTGCTCAGAAGGGTGGAGCAGCTAAGAAGGGAAGTCTGAGATTGTTTGTTTCAAGTGCGACATGAAGGGGCACTTTGCTAATGAGTGTCGTGCTGGGAAGGCAAAGGAGGTAGCTGGAAAGAAGAAAGTGAGGTGCTTCAATTGTGTCTAGATTGGCCATTATAAGAGCAAGTGCAAGGAGCCCGCTAAGGACGAAAAGGGCAAGGTATATGCATTGGAACCTACTACTTCTAAGCCAACAGCTCAGGAGAAGGGAAAAGCAGTTTTGGGAGGTACGCTTCAGATTTAAGGTATGCATGTTAGCATTCTATTTGATACTGGTGCATCACATTCTTCTATATCTAGATGTTTGATAGATAAGCTTAACCTAGAACCTACTTATTTAATAACTTCATTACGGGTTCCGAACTCAATAGGAGGGTATGTAACCCTAGGGTTGAGATGTGACCAGTTAGAGTTTGACCTATTAGGTCATACTTTTGTTTGCAGTTTGCATGTGTTTGGTTTTGTGGGGTTCGGGATTATTCTTGGGATGGATTGGTTAAGTGAGTACGATGCTAGGATATTTTGCCAGGATAGGAAAATATCACTTAGACACCCAGATTGTAATGATCGGATAGTTTATACCTTATAAGATTCTAGCGGTGAAGTGTATGCTTTGCTGGGTGCTATGGAATCGGAAATGAGTTGAGTTGAGTTTTCATGGTTAGAGAATTCACAGATGTGTTTGAGCCTGTAGTTGGATTACCGTCGAAACGAGCCCATTGAGTTTCTAATAGATTTGGTTCCAGGAGTAGAACTAGTGAGTAGACCGCCAAGCAGGATGACTCCTACAAAGATGAGGCAGTTGAAGGTGCGGTTGGTGGAATTGGAAGGCAAGAATTTTATCAGACTGAGTAGTTCACCTTAGGGAGCAGCCGTAGTGTTTGCTAAGAAGCTGGATGGATCGTTAAGGCTATGTATCGATTATCATAAGTTGAATGAGAGGACGATAAAGAATTGATATTCATTGCCAAGGATTGATGATTTGTTCGACCAGTTGAGTGGAGCAAAGGTATTCTCGCAGTTGGATTTGGCGACAGGTTTCCATCGGCTCAGAGTAGTAGAGGATAGTATACCTTTGACGGCGTTTAGGACCAGGTATGGGTTGTACGAATGGTTAGTTATGACGTTCGGACTGACTAATGCACCAGCTTTCTTTGTGGATTTGATGAACCGGGTTTTCCGAGAGCACTTGGATAGGTTCGTATTGGTTTTCATAGTTGATATCTTGATATACTCTAAGGATGAAAAGGATCATGAAGTTCATCTTAAAGTGGTGCTTGAGACGCTGAGGCAGCATCAGCTGAAAGTGAAGTTTTCGAAGTGTGACTTCTAGAAGAAAGAAGTGAAGTTTCTTGGTCATGTAGTCTCAAAGGAAGGGTTGTCAGTAGATCCGACTAAGATTGAGGCAGTAAATACTTGGAAGAGACCCGAGATAGCAACCAAGATAAAGAGTTTCATTGGTTTGGCTGGTTATTATCAGAGGTTCATTAAGGATTTTTCGTGGATAGCAGCTTCGATGACCAAGCTAACGAGAAAGGATGTGAAGTTTGTGTGGACCGATAAGTGTGAGGAAGCATTCCAGAGTTTGAAACACTTATTGACCCATGCACCTGTGTTGGTTATTCTATAAAGGAATTAGGATTTGGTGATTTATACCAATGCATGTGGAACAGGACTAGGAGCTGTGCTAATGCAGAGAGGTAAAGTGATTGCCTACGCTCTAGACATCTTAGACCGCATGAAGTCAGGTAACCGACACATGATTTGGAATTGGCTGTAGTTATTTTGGCTTTGAAGGTGTGGAGACATTACCTTTTGGGAGAAAGGTTTGAGTTATATACAGATCATAAGTCGATGAAGTATTTGTTCTCTCAGAAGGAGTTGAACATGAGACAATAAAGGTGGTTAGAGTTTATCGCTGCTTATGATTTTGGGATTGAGTACACACCAGGGAAGGCAACAAGGTTGCAGATGCACTTAGTAGGAAACATCAGAACGCGGTGTTGGCAATGATTGTTGAGTGAAAGGATTTAAAAGAATTAGCAGATTGCAGAGTGTAGCGGAGATCCAAGGCTAGGTCGAGTGGAGATACAGTTGTCTTATCTTATTTGGAAGTTTGACCAGTGATGCTTGAGAGGATCGCTTCTAAGCAGGAAGAGGATCCAGTATTAGCCGAACGGATCAGGAAGCTAAAAGATGGAACCGAGAGTGATGACTTGAAAGACTTCTGAGACGACCCGACCTTCTACGCCCAGAAAGTCGTATCATCTTTAAGAAAGAAAAGGGTGAGAAATAGAAAAGATAGAGAAGAAGGAAGAAAACAACATTGGAATCTCAACAGCGGAACGAATGAAATATAATATATCACATAAGAGATTACATAGTATCATATACATCAGAGTTACACAGATAATACAACACATACTAGACAGTTATAATCACCTGTCTAGTTAATACAACTCGATACATCTCAATACAATACAGAGATACAACACAGCGGAAATACAGATAAACACTAACACAACGGAACCACTATATATCTATACGCTGAAGCCTCCTGCTCCATTGCTCCTCCAGAATTCATCAAAGCTAACCTGAATCCCTTGGCTACTCGTAAAAATTTAAGTACCCGAGAGTTTAAGAAAACAGAAATAAACTCCGGGTCAGACATGGGTCTGGTATGAGTAACAGGTTAAAGTTGCTTAACTTTGAAAATCCTTTGAAAACAAAAGGTATCACGTAAGACTTCCCACACATAAACATGGAAAAGTTTTTACCTTACGCTAACCAAAACTTTGATAGGAAATCCAGTGATATTATAATAGGGTCTAGGGTTTTCAAGTAAAATACAGAAATAGCTGGAATGCTTACATCTCACGTTCCAACATAGTTGGGCACAACTAATACGTACGACACTTATTGGAGATTGGATTACATACAATGGCAGGGCTACTGGGGTACCGCCCGTCACAGTACCTGGCCTAGATCAGCGTACCGAGAACCCACCCTAAGTTCCCTGCAACACAAAGCCGGAACCATCCCTTACTGGACAGTCCCAAACGAAACAACCCCGTAGTCGGTGCGCAATTCCAACTGCAACTAAGCCGAATAAAAAGGGACGTCTAGACAGGGGTATATCCCGCTCTCAAGTGGGTGCTACCCACGAAGCCTTGCTGCACCTCCCCTGTTTTAGCCATTCCTGGTTGATGAGGCTTGAGGCTACGATTACCTTTAGAGAACACATCTCTTAGAATGCTCATCGCCCACCTAACGATGTTCTGAAAGCATTCAATCCATACAAGTTCGTTCCGGGTTCGAACGAAACCGAAGACATTATCTCGTTACACTCATTTTGGAATCACCCTTAGAGTTAACGACAATAACCCTTGCACTCTGAATCTTCATCTTCACTTGAGATTCACGACCTATCGTTAATTTGGATCGATGTGGTTTTCGGACCCCCAAATATGGAAAGATCCGATCCCGGTCTCATCGAAATCCAAAACGCCATCTTTTAGGTCCAAGTTGTTTTAAAGTTAAAACAATTTCAATTCACTATTATCTATATCAACACAGATAGATAATTCATAATATCACAGATAGATAATTCACATATCAGCATAAATAGATAATCTATATTATCATCGCACTTCAACCAAAGTATCCATATCACATAGCATTACTTATCTCATATCAGAGATTTCAAACCATTCAAGGAAATCAATATCATCCATCCATATATAAACAAGGATTAATAATCACACCATTTATAATTAATTTAAAATGAATTAAATTAATTACCTTATCTTTAATTAATTTAAAGTAAATTAAATTAATCACTTCACCATTATTAAACTTGCTTATATTATTATTAATTAATTATCCATCAATTAATTAATCATCATCCAATTATTCATTTTAATTAATCATCCCTGATTAATTATCTTTAATTTACATTTAAGTAATTATCCTTTAATTATTTTCACAAATTAATTATCTTTAACCAAATATAGAAATTAACCTTTACATTACTTCATTTATTAATTAACTAAAATTAATTACATTACTTAATTAATTACATTAATAAATCCCTTCATTTATTAATCATTTCCAAATAAATCCATTCTAAATTCCAGTATTAATTATAATAATTAATGATCCCTAATTACATTCACTATTTAACTTAATTACATCAAGTAATTAATCTTTAATTGGTTATTTTATCGATTAATTTTTATTAAGAAAAACTAATCTTCAAATCACATATATTAATCACCTTGATTAATAACATACAGTAATTAACTGTCCTAAATTAATTACTTTCCAATAAACAGACTTAATTAATCCCATGATTAATTTCAAGTAATTATACTCAAATTACTTCTATTAACAAAACATCATCCAATTAATTACATCCAGTAATTATCCATCAATCACTTTCCTAAGTAATTATACCTCCAAATCATCAAGTGATTAATCCAAATTAATTAAACTAAATTAATTAACTTAAATTAATCAAATTACTCAATTAATTAAAATGAGTAATTAATTCCTTAATTACTTCCCATTTAGTAATTACACTTAAACAATTACAATGTTGATTATTAAATTAATCAATCCAATTAATTATTAAAAATCAATTACATTAATTAATTATAAATTAATCTAGTTAATGACCTTCATTAACATTTATTTAATTACTTTCTAAAATAATTAACTTACATTAATCATTATTAATTACCAGTAGGTAAGGCATGCCCCGTTGGGCGTGTGTAAAAAAATCGTAAGTTAACTTCTTTTTAGTGAAAAATACACAAAATTCAATATATTCATTTTATGCACGTCGATCTATATAATGAGTAAGTGAACCGAATAATATGAAGCCCATACTATTTGATAATTAAACACATGCAAGCACACATGATTCATTCACTACTGGAAACACCTAAATCTTAAAACTAACACACTATAAGTATCTTATGAACATATAAGTCTCATCAATCCTTGTGAGTCAACAACACCAAAGTTTAAATCAGAAATAACTTAGGCCATTAATATGCTAATAACATATATATTGTTACCAATCTACAGAATATACAGTAATATATTTGTTTTAATCCTTGCAATCCCAAGTCCAACTTACCTTGTTGGAGCAACTCCCTGATCTTGCATCTCTGCAGCTGCCACTTTACTCACTTCAAAAGTCCTCCTCCTCTTCCTCCCACCCAAACATATTGGTTCTTGGGTTCGTTAATATCTCAAGCAGCACAACATATAAATTGCAAAACATTGCCTGGCGTAACATTAAATACACCATATTCTAGTGAGCCTACATGTCTTATGACGTAAACAGTACTTCTGCATTACTATGGTAAACCATTGCTATAACAAAATATTGTTAAGACGGGAGAGAGACGGGATTGTACCCTAATATTAGTAATATATAAACTAATTCATGATAACAGAGAAAATCCACCTTAGACAACACCAACTCTTCCAAACTATCTTCAATTTAAATTGAATTTCAGAGTGAGTATGAGAATATAGTAATAAACTTTGGTGGTATAATTTATTAACACGACACATGAATGCATATCCTTATGTAATAATACAGACTCCATATTTATAAAGCAACTCTGCAATTTTTATTCTTATATTTTTATGGAAAAGTCAAATAGAAAAACAACCATAGGAGTAAAATAATTTATGAGGCCCATGTTCCTCCATCATATCCGCTACCATAGAAAATTCAAACTCAAAGGTCCATGGGGTGTTGCAGCCAACCGCTGCAGAAATGCAAGCCAATGGTATCTCTGTAAAATGTCCAAATCAATCACTTGTATTGACTCGAGTTTGATTTGGTGTAAATGAGTTTCGAATTAGAAAAAGAAAAGTAATTGTGGTGTAGGAGAATGGGGAAGACAGTACATATGATAAATTACAAATGCAATTAATGCTAGTGCATCAGATCGTGGGTAACAGGAAGGACGAAAATAAAACTTTAGGTTAAAAATACAGATTTGATACTAAACTAAAATTCATCAGTGATGCTGAAACTACAATACCTCCGGCAAGAAACATGCACAATCCCAGTCTTGGATTCAGATGCGACGACCTAGGATTTGAACACTTCGTCGGTTCCATGAAATTACAGGGGAAGAATTTTTGACTTCGTAGCCATTTTTTGACTTCGTACTTTTGGCTATATAAGTTTTCCTCTCATCGTGCACCTGTTAAACAAAAAAATTGAACAATCAAATGAAAATCGATTATGAAAACAAACAAATCTGTAATCGATTTGAATCTGTAATCGACCTAAAAATCAACATCTTTCTCAATGTCCGTTGTTTTCTTTCATTATTTTACATAACGCGTGAAGAGAGTAGCATAGAAATTGAGAGTTTAAGGAATATGAATACGAAGAAGATTCAGTAAAAAATACAGTCGGGATTAAAAAAATGAAATACATAATGATAGGGAAGTTAGAAGAAAGTGGATTTAGGCAATGAGAAACATGGGTTGAGAATTGACGAAATTGTCCACTGGTTGGTATAGAACTTACTGAGGGTATCTATGTAACTTCAAAAGCTTCATGTGGAAGTATTCCCATTATATATAGATAAATATTAGTTTTAAACTTCACAAATTTTGTTAGAAAATTGTTACGTATAGACATACATGTTTGTAGAAAAAATAGTGATGTGATACTATATGTTATTTTACAGCATCAACTTCTTGTGTGGTTAAGAAATATATCAGTTTAGTTATCTGCAACTAAGGTACGAAATACCATAACCGTTAAGATTGAACATGTCTAAGTAGAATTGAAACCCATTATTCGCATGAACTTTCTCAAAAAAAGGCAAACAATTGCCTACGCAGTGATGCACTCAATTTGAAAGCAAATAATGAACTTAAAGTACTGGCTATATATAACGATGAGATAAAAGGTTTGATACTCTATTACACATGCTCAATAACTTCCATCAAAAAACACATTCATATAAGAAAACAAAACTGTGAATGGTGCACGTGATTTTGCATTAGTGAAATCAATTTCAAAACAAAATTGTAACCCAAAACCTGCACATTTGTGTAGCAAATAGAATGCAAATTCATCCTGCAACATGAAAAGGTAAAAGAAGTCATATATATTCAGAAACATAAAGGGTAAATTCATATTGTTAACCATTGAAAAAGAGAATATATAATCTTTTGCTGTAGAAAAAGAAATGGATGAATTAAAGCAACCTTCTCATAAATATGATAATACCTCGGTTATCTTGCTGTTATTGTGTTATCTCCATACTGCTCACTTAAGAACCACACCTGGCAAAGGAAGAATTTGAAACCTATAAAATCTAAAATTATATAAAACATTCATTAATTCCATTTTTCTTGTTTTGGTTTAAAATACAAATTTTAGATCAACTGTCAAATTAAGAGTTGGATTGAATTTCTGGAAAATAAATACACTTCTTGCTACAAATTGGTACGAATCTGATTATGAATTTGAAGAAAAATAAACTAAGACAAAAGTAGATATTAAATCATCACTCAAATTAAAATTCAATAATAAAAAACAGTAAACTCTCACCACTCGAATTACGTTTCTCATACAAAGAAAGCGCAAAACAAATCACTCCACTCTCTTCCTTTTCTTCTTGATTTCAAATAATCGAGGACTTGGAGGTTTTGCTCTTTTGGATCTTTGCTGTTGCAGATAAAAGAGTCCGATTAAGAGGGGAAATGAAGCAAGATTAGTTGCATTGTCGAGATTTTTCCTGAAGAAAGAGGATTGATATTTTTCCCTCAGAAGAAATGATAGGTCGGAGGGTGAAGGAGGAAAGGTATCCAGATTAAGTAGATGAGAACGTGAGAAACATGATAAGAACGTGAGAAATGATGGGTTGGAGGGTAAAAGGGCATTTTAGGCATTTCAAAAGCTTCAAATAAAAGTATTCCTATTATATATAGATAAGTTCAATTAACCATTCATTAATTAATTAAAGTCTAATCTATGATTCTTAATTACATATTCATTACTTAATTCATCATTTAAACTTAATTAATAAATTTAAACTTATAATTACTAATTTAATCAATACAAATCATAAATTATCATTCTAATTATCTTAATAGTTAATGAATTTAAATCCTTAATCTTCATTTACTTAAAGAAAACACATTTCTCATTATTGATTAAATTTCACTTCAATATGTTTGAAAACATTTATTTCACTTTTCCTTTGAAATTTCATTTTAAATTCCAAGTTTAAACGAACACTAATTGAACTTTAAATCACTTTATAAAACTAACTTTTAAAGACCCTTAAATTACAAATTAAAGCAATTCTTAGTTATGAAGGGATTTTAAATCAACAGGAAATTATTGTCAAGGACAAAATTTCTCAGCATTTTAGCCTCAAGGACAGACCTTCAGTATTTTAGCCTAAAGGACAACTTTCTTTAGGTATCAGTTTATAGTTATTGATAGCAGTTTTTAGGTATCAGTTTGTAGTTATCCGTAGCAGTTTTTAGGTATCAGTTTTTAGTTCGGTAGCAGTTTTGAAAGAATGTTTGTCCTTATGAATAATTTTGGAAGAATGTTTGTCCTTATGAATAATTTTTAGGAGAATGTTTGTCCTTGTGGTTAAAATATTGAGGTCGTGTCCTTGAGGCTAAAAATATACAAATTTTTGTCCTTTAAATTAAATCCCCCTTTAAATCAAACCCCCTTAAGTTCAAAATATTTAAACTTATTTAAAGTATTTAAATTTATAAACTTTCTTCACTTCAAAAATCTGGGATTTAAACATTTCTTTAGCCTCAGTTTAATTTGATTTCAATTTTTAACCCAACATTTTAAAACTGGGTACAGGTAAAAACTAGAAACAAAATCTACCCGAGCCCCCTTGTTTTACTTCGAGTAAAACATGAATCCACTCGAGCAAAACAAGAATCAACTCGAGTACTCTTCCTACCCAAACCCACAACCCACAGGCACAACGACATGCGTATCCGTGCACCGATGATCATCACACCTTCAATTATCACCGAGGTTGCCATCAAGTCGACTACGATCTCCTCATCCCAAACAGCAACCCAGGAATTCAAAATTGCCCACAAATCAAAATCGAGCAAAATCGAGTCCAATTTTCTTTCCTGAAGCCTAACTCGAATCAACAAATTCACCTCGCGACTCCTCCTTACTTCACTAGAACACTCGCGACTTCGTCCGGAGCTCCGCCGTGACCCCACGCACCTAGCCCTCCATGACCGATCGCCTGAAATGCTTCGACGGCGACGCGACAATATGATTCCTCAACACGACCCAAACTAGCAGTTTAAACCCTAAATTTGATTCGTTCCATCAATGTTTGCAATAGAAAATTTTTTGAACATTTTTCCTGACTTCACTATCCTACACACTAGCTACGATCAAAATCTCCCCCACTAGTATGCTTTCGATCGCCAGAAATTGATTGAAACTCCCATTTTGATCAACTTCAAACTGCACTTAGCTTCAAAACTAAAAATCACCATTCTTGTTTTAAAATTCATATTTTCGAAAGTTGACTGAAGTTATAAAATCGTATTTACAAATCATATCATTAGAATTTTCATATTATTTAAGTTTTCTCAGGAAAGAAATCAATTCTTGGAAACAACATATCGCCTACCAACTTAAAACTATTTAGATCCTAACTCAAGTATAAACAAACCTGTTTTGTTTTAAAACCCAAGCCTAATAATGTTTTGATGAGGATATATTAAATTTTCTAGGTGATTTTCCACCCTGTAAACTAAAACAGAGAAGAAAACCATTCACAGCATCAGATAGATATATACAGAGTTAAACTTAAAGGAAATTACACAAACAGAGCACAGAGTTATTCACAACAATTTCATCCAATAAATTTTTAAAAAAATATAGTTACTCACCTGAATTTTTGAAAGAAAAGAGCATCTAGATTTTGGAAAAAGCTTTTGATACTTTAAAACTTGAGCTGCTTATTGTTTAAAACTTGCTTTAGTTTGAAAAGATGTAGACATTTGAAAATCTCAGGTTTGCATGCAAGCTTGATACACTTGGTAGAAGATGAATGCAGCAGATTATTGAAAGAATGCAGGCAGGCCTTTCTTTCTTTGAAAATTGTTGTTTAAACTAAGATTTTGTTGGAGTTTTAAAATGGAGTATGCCTCAGATTTTGCTCGAGAAAGATATGAAAGTTGATATGTGAAAGAGCTTATAGGTTGATGTTTATAACAAGCTACAAGGGTACATTATTATGTTTCAACACAGTGTATACTTTGTACAATTATCAGAGATAATTTCTTATCTTGGTGGCTAAGGTTATGTGTTTATGTACTAGAGAAGATATTTGTTTTGCTAGCATTAAATGCTACTGTCCTTAATATGCTTATTTTCCTTACAGCCTACATATTTATTTTGATTTGGTTGATCTCAAGACTGCATGCCTATCATTCGAACCATTATTTACATACTATACTATGCAAGCTTACTTAGTTATTATTTTTTCTTTGTTCATTAGACTATGCAGATTTCATTTGGAGCCTGGCAAATCATTCTTATGTATTATATTTCCTTGCTTTATATTTCGAAATGTAGTTGAATGTTATTTTCCATTGTTTGTTTTCTTGCTTATGCAGATTCCTGGTTTGATAATGGAATGTAAGTGAATGTCATTCTAACATGTTGTTTAAATATTTAGTGTATTTGTTTTATAATTTACAAAACTATAAAATTTAACTTATGTATATTTGTTTTATTTCTATGTCTAACTTATCACTTAAAATCTTGTATTCCTATATGTACATTTTTATTTATTAATATTATTTTAAAAAAAATTACACATTTAACAATTTGAAATGATTTATAAAAGAAATTATCTTCTTACTATAAACTACTTATTTTATAATATAGTAAAGTATCATTTGACAAAATTGAATTGAAAAACTTATATATATTTTAGACCATATTTATCAAGCTATACTTAAAAAGAAAATAAAACAAATCTTTTTGTTAATAAATTTAAATCTAAACTAAAGCTAGAATAAGTTTTAAACTATTTAAACATTTATCTTAAGTATTTAACCCATATATTTGTTTATTAAATAGCTTTGAAAAGATTATTTTAAATAAATCATAATTCCCAAATCACTAAAATGTATAGTAGAAATTTGAAAACATAATTTATTAGTTGAATATAAACAAAGCTTCCTTATCTACAATATATACAAATATATATTCATTATAAATAGAAAATAATTCACTAGTTTTAAAAGATAAAATTCACCAAATAGATATTTATTAAAAGAAAAGTATTAATTCAAATCTTATAAATCAAAGATATACCAAATCAATTCAATATTTAATATAAAATATTAAATTGATATTGCTCAAAATTTCGGGTTGTCACAACTTCAGTCTTCACCAGAATGGGAGGTTAAGAAAGAAAGGGAGATTATGTGTTTCGAGTGTGGGGAATATAAGGAAAGAAGTCTTAGAGGAATGCCATCGTTCAAAGTTCTTTATTCATCCAGGAGATACTAAGATGTATCAGGATATGAAGAGGAGTTTCTTCTGGGAAGGTATGAAGCGGGATATTGAGTTATGTGTGAAGCAGCGCATGATTTGCCAGCAGGCAAAGGCCGTACACCAGAAACATAGTGGGTTGCTTTAGCCATTGGAGATTCCAGTATGGAAGTGGGATTCTATCTCCATGGATTTTATTGACAGGTTTCCAAGGTCGAACAGGGGAAATGATAGTATATGGGTTATAGTGGACAAATTGACCAAGAGTGCCTGTTTCATTCCAGTTAGGTCAACCAGAGCGGCACCTATTTTAGCAAAGTTGTTTATGAGGAATGTGGTTAGACTGCATGGAATTCCTAGTAGCATAGTTAGTGATATAGATCCTTTGTTCACTAGCGAGTTCTGGAAGGGTCAGCAAAACATTTTGGGAACTAAGCTCAAGATGAGTACCACTTACCATCCGCGGATAGATGGGTAAACGGAAAGAGTTGACAAAATCTTGGAGGATTTGTTAAGAACTTGTGCATTAGATTTCGAGGGATCATGGGAAGACCATCTGCATTTAGTCGAGTTTTCATATAACAATAGTTATAAGACTAGTATTGGGATGGCACTGTTTGAAGCTTTGTATGGAAGGTCATGCAAATCTCCAGTATGTTGGCTAGAGACTGGGGAGAGATTGGTTCTTGGTTCAGATTTATTCAGAGAAGCTGCAAAAAAGGTTGAGGTCATTCGAGCTAGAATGAAGGAAGCTCAGTCTAGGCAGAAGAGTTATGCAAATAAGAGACGAAAAGATCTAGAGTTCTCAGTTGGAGACCAAGTTTTCTTCAAAGTGTCACCGATGAAGGGTGTGATTAGGTTTGGAAAATCGGGGAAGTTAGCATCGAGATTCGTTGGACCTTTTCCTATTATTGAGAGGATCGGGAAACTCATATATAGAGTTAAGTTACCGAGCAGTTTGGCAGGAGTCCACGATGTTTTTCATGTTTCTCATCTCAGAAAGTGTGTTAGAGACCCGAAGACTACTATTGCACCGACTGTGCTAGATGATTTAGTGGTAAAACTCGGATTTGACCATAGTAAGGATGCCTATTTTATTGTTGCGAAAGATGAGAAGTGGCTTAGAACCAAGACGGTCAGATTGGTCAAATTCCAGTGGAGCAACGATGACAGGGACTGTATTTAGGAGATTAAGAGCAGGATTAGAGATACTTATCCTGACTTGTTTGATGATATGTTTTACCTCTTTGTTTGATTTGTTGTGTACCTTATCGTAATTTCAAGGACGAAATTCTTTAAGGAGGGGAGTTTGTAACACCCGAGATTTTCGGTAACATTATTTAGGATATTTAGTTAGCTAAATTAAATAAAATAATGTATTGATTTGGGGATTGAGATTTGATTTAATTAAGGGGTAGCCGTGCCATGTAATAAATGAACTAAAGAAGAGTTTAAATTGAAATAGAGGAGGGGTAAAATAGGAAAGAGACCATTCCTATATTATAACCCATGGCCGTGTAAAATTTTACACGTTCATTTTTCATTCTCAAATTTTAAAGTAAGGGGTCGGCCACCATTAACAAGGAAGAGAGGAAGATAAGCTAGGAAGAAGCTAATTCAATTCAAATCTATTCACATCTCAATCTCTATAATCTCTAAAGCTAAGGTGAATAATGTTTACACCTCCTTTTTATTGTACCTTCGGTCTTTAGATGATTGTCGAATATTTTACATCGATTTGCCATGATTTTGAATGATGAAACGATTATATATACATGTTGATGATTTATGTATATTCATATTTATTTTATGATATGTTTTAAGGTGAAAACCCTATAAAATGACATCCAAATGCCTTGAGAATTTTTAGAAGGATCACAAATAATATTTTAGTGATGGGTTTCAATTTTCGGAATTTATTGAAATTATGTGGAATTTTTATGAATTTTCTAGTAAAGAAATTGATAATTTGGGTTAATAATTATTTTTGGTTAAATAGTAAAAGATTTGGGTCAAAAAAATTTATATGTTGGAAAACAAGTTAAAATAGATTTTCTGGAATTTTTGAAGATTTTTCCTAAGTATTTTGAGGGTTATATAAAATTATTTAAGGTTTGTGAGTTAAATGTTTTATATAATTTAAAGAGGAGAAGGGGCTTTTTGTAAAATGATTTAAATTATAAATTCTGAAAAGTTGGCAGCACTTTTGAAAAAAGTGCAGTACTTTTTATTGGTAAAGAAAGGGGCAACCAATCACAATTAGACACGTAAGGCAGGCTAGGTGAAAAGAACTATTTGCTACATGTTTTTCACTGTTTCGACACCATCGGCACCAGGTTCCGCCTCCTCATCTTCGCTTCCAACACAGTCGAAACCAATGCACATGGTAACAGTTTACCGTTACGTAGTGAATTGGATGTAGGGGGAAGGTAGGGAGTCAAAACCAGGGATTTCAAAGGGTTGAGGCAGTCCTTTGTTTTAAATTAAAGAAATATGCCTGCTTGCTTTCGACTAAATGGCTTTCGACAAAGTAGATTTCAACCAGGTCAAATAATTTAAAGGAAATGGTTTCGATTGGGTTGCTCCTCTATTTTTAAATAATTGCTTTCGACTAAGTCGAAACCTTTGGCTGCCGCCTTTTTACCTTTCGACTCAGATGGTTTCGAAAGGGTTGTTTTGTTTTCTAAAAACCTGGCCACTCTCCAATACTTTTGAAGGGATGGTTTCGACACCATCACTTCATTACTTAGGAAATGGTTTCGTAGCAGATGCTTTCGACTTAAATGTTTTAAGACCCTTTTTCTATAAGTAAAGTAAAACCCAAATTGGTTTCGAAAGAGATGGTTTTAAATGGGTTAGAAACAGGTGCTTTTGACTTTAGTGGGTTTTTGATCCTTTTGCTATACTTGAAGGGAGATCCAAATGGTTTCGATCGAGATGTTTTTCAAAGGTTTCGAAGGGGTAAATTTTTGGATGTTTCGAAAGGTTTCCATATGTTTTAAATTGAACCCAAAGTGCTTTCGAAAGGAATAAGTTTTGACAGTTTCGAAAGATTTTAATTAATGGTTTCCAAGGGGGTGGTTCCCCAGGGTTTCAAAAGGCAATATTTAAAAGTTTTTAAAGGGGATGTCTGATATTTTGAAGCTTTCGGAGAAAAAAAGGAAAGGTTTTTCCAATGTTTTCGAAAGGCTATATTTAATGGTTTCGAAAGGGTCTTTCAATGGTTTCGAAGGGGTTACCTTCAATGGTTTCGAAAGGGTTATTTAACGGTTTTAAACAAAGGTTTCAAATGTATTAAATAGGCAATGTAGTCTAAGTATTTTCAAGTTAGAAAGGGTTTTAACTTGTTTTGGAAGGATAGTTAATTCTTGTTAAATATCATCAACATTATTTTGAGTAAAGTATATATAACATGGCAAAATGGCTTAGAGTAAAGCTAAAGATATATTTTCCGTATATGATTTGAAGGACTATATCATTTTGAAAAGGTTTTCAAGGAACATTTAAAGGGTAGTTAACCCTAAGAAAATAATTCGGACAGTTAGTCCATTTTGCAGGCAGTCACCCTCGATTTCGAATAGTTAGTCTAGTTTGCAGTTAGTCGGCCCAGTTGTATGGACAGATAGTCCATTTGTAGAATAATGGACCTTGCTATTATATTATGGGCAGAGAGTTCACATATTACTTGTTTTACAGATAGATGGTCCATTTATTAGCATAAAGGATATTGCTATTTTGATATAATCAGTTTGATTAACCAGTTTGGTTGCAGGAAAGGATTTTCAAAATATATGTTTTAAAGAGGATACTAGTGAGAGGAAACCCATTCTGCTAAGTGGCATGGTCTCACTTATTCCCACCAGTCTTTATGTTTGACTCGAATTTTTTGTTTCCCCTTAAACTCTTGGGTACTTAAAATTGATTTGAGTAGGCTGAGGGTTAGGGTTTTCAAGTTTTAGTCTTTTGGCGAATAAAGCTTCTGAAGACGAGCAGGTGGTTGACATATAGATAATTAGAATTTGCAGTTTTATTTTATTTTGATTCCGCTGTGTATCAAGTCAGATATGACTATATTACTTTGATTAACCAAGGGGCATCGTCATATGTCGCGCTTGGCATAATTTTGTAATGATTATAATTAATCTTTACTTGGGAAACGATATGGAATTATGTAACTTGGATATGAATTTGTTTTGGAAATATAATCAGTAACATATTGTTTTTGAAATCTTTGATTTTATTCGTATTCAAGTGCTTCTGATATTATGGATACCATTAGAATTACTGTATTTTGTCACCAGAAGTTAATACTATGGATGACTGCAGCATCTGTAGCGCTTAGCTTTTGGCCTCCAGATATGGGATATTACAACTATAGTGTTATGGAAGGCCAAGGGAGGAGGTGTATGTTAAGTGATAATATAGGATATATGTGGACTAGGGTGTGAGTATAATTAGGTAGCACGAGGACAACAGGCTTTCCTATATGCTTCAAACGGTCCAAGGAAGTAAGTACTATAATGATTTAAGTGCTGGTAGGCAACAGGGTACCATGTAGGACAAGAGGCTGAACAAGGCGTAAGTCAGTATAAATACGATGCGACATGGTTAGATGTATATGTCAATCAGACATAACATGGTGAAGGAACGTATGGTGGTCAAATAATAGACTCGTATCATGTTATAATATTATTTTTGTAGTATACATAGAGTAGATATGTGTGTGTGTCCAGGTCGATGGAGTTTGGAGATGAGATGCTAGCAGGATTAAAGATTCGTTTGTATATTGTGTATATGATGTACATAGGTGTTGCGATCTGGAGTTGACTATGTATGTGGATTGGATTGTATTTTTTTTACTTATACATATGTATTTGACATTGTAAACAATGTTATGGTGATGTGACTATGGTATTTATTTATGTATTATATTTATCCCCTTCCTTTGTGAGACTCTGAAAGTAGATAGTGATAGTTAGAATTATACTAGATATCCTACATCAACCCGTGTCTGTGTATGCTTATTATATCTCAACACTGACGACTCATCCTTTCGGCTCTTAGGTTGTCGACGTCGATTGGGGCGTTGGATCTATGGTCGAAAGGGCATTGTTATATTTAGTATTAGAGCATAAGTTAGGAACTAAAATAGGAACTAGGAATGTATTGAGAGAGCACATTTGTATTTTCTATTACATATAATATATATATATATAAGTCAAATATGTGTGTAGCTATTCTAATTGAGCTATCTATCTATTGGGGAGTTGCTAATGAATCCCAATTATGGATAGCAGAGGATGAGTAAGTTAGTAATGGTGGAAATTGAAATAGAGAATGGTGGGGTAAGACCAAAACTGGAATGGTACTAGAGTCGATCTTAAGGATATAATAGTGTGAACATCCACATTGGGTTCCACAGGTATCTGTAAGCGATGTGTCATATCATTATAAACCCTATAATAACTACATTTGGTGTATGAGGAGTAGTTCCTAGAATTATGTTGTAATTGAACCTAAATTTGTGGTGGAGTCATGGTAAAGTTTTGTTAAAGTATATGTGATCGCTTGGATTTGATTTGATAGATGCACCAGATATAAAGCTAGTGAGGATGGTAAGAGGATTGAGTTTCGGAAGTAAATATTTCTAGTAGTGAAAATTTAAAGAAACAATGAAAAAGGAAATTAGTTTTGAAAGTTGGAATTATAAATTTCGTTCATAGGAAAATTTATGAATTGATATTTTATTTATATAAGATAATAAGTATTTGGATGATTTTGAAAAAGGGATTTAAAGGTTAAATTCAAAGTAAGTAATTTCTAATGTCTTGATATATATATATATATATATATATATATATATATTTAATTTTTTAGGAAATTAAAGGATTTGTGAAATAAAAATTTTAAACACATATATAGTAAACTATATGATTTGAGATCGCATAAATGGTTTTCTAAATTGATATAAATATAACGAGTAATTAAAGTGAATTTTAAATTATATTTACATATATATAGGATGTGTTATTTAAAAGTGTTAGTTATGTTATGTTTACAAAATACATTAATCTATACTTATATTGTGACGAACGAGATTTTTGACCCTCGAAAATCGACACTGATACGCCCATTGTATGGAATGCCGAGCATTCAAGTGCTAGAAAAACCGATTGTCAAGGATAAATAGAAATTAAAGACATAATAGAATCTCACACGAACGGAATAACATATATTATTTCAATAATCTTTATAGCAGAAAAACTTTTAAATACATTTATTTGAGTCTATCCTAAGCTCAGCCTGGATAGTTATAAATACATGTCCTTACAAATGCTGAAAAACAACAAACACAGTAGAGAAGTAAACTACGTCCATACATTGATGAAAATCTCCAGCTCTCCTCTGGAAACTCCAAGCGTCTTCAACTAATCCTGAAACTACTTAGATCTGACCCGAGTATTAAAAATATCCGGATCAGTCTGGCAAATCAGCGTGAGAAACGCAAATCAAAAATATATATGACAGTGTCATAGATCAACTTTGATGCCAAACAAATCCTTTTGAAAATAAGAATATCTCATAAAACCACATCGTACATAAATAAGGATGGTCTTTACCTTATAATAGCTAAAAGATTTTTATCAAATCATTTGATATTATTTCTAATGACATTCCTTTGAAAATCCTTTCAAATAGCATTTTAAAATAGCCGGAATTGTTACATTTGTTAAATTCGATAGCATATTTAGGTATATAATCAAGTCCGTAAAGGTACGTATTGGAGAATGGATTTCCAACAATGACAAGGTATGGGACTACCTTTCGACAGCACATCTCTAGAGGAATGTGCCGAGGCACAACCCTACCGCCCTCTACCAACATAGAACCGGCTTACCTCTACCACAGATAGTACCGAATATGTCATCACCCCGGTCGTTCCCAACCTATCCATGGTCACAACATGCATAACAAACCCGAAATATAGAGGGTAATCTAGAAAGGTGATGAACCTCTCCTAGTGGGAGCGACCCACTTAACCCTACCGCATTTACCATGTATTTTCCATTACCGATATGTGAAGCTTGAGGTAACGTTTTATCTTTCACATAACGAATCCCACTTTGAATGTCACATTCCCATTTCCGACGACGCACTAACCGTTTCCACAAAAGTACAACACCCGATTTCATATGCCTCAGGGAAGGTTGTTAAGTATAAAAATGGTTATCTCCTATACCACGAAACAGATGTACGTTTGTAAAAGCCAATGTACGTGGTCTTAGAAATGCAATGTCAGACATTCATCCATATAAGTTGTCTAGGTAAAAGACAAACCAAAGGTACTCCTACTATATCATGTTTGAGAATCACCCCTAGGATTAGTAGCGAGCAGTCCTTGCATTGAAGATTTCAAAATAAAGGTATTACTGCCACCATATGTATATAATATGGGAATCACGAGGTTAGTGGCAAGCAGCCCTACATTATGAAGATATCCGTCTTCAAAATCATTGTCTTCAACATGTCTTCACTTTCGAACATGCATATTGGTTCGAAGTGGAATTCAGATAGGAATTACCTAAATCCGAGCTTGGTCTCTCCGAGCCAATTATCGATAAAAAGATATGTATATGTGTATATAGGAATGTTAAGCCTCTTTCATTAGATCGTCTTTTCTTCTTTTACTCAGAATAGTATATAACTTTGAAGATATTTTTTTATTCAATAAAATATCTTTTAGAGATATATCTTTAAACCATTTCTTTTTAGGGATATACATAATTATTAAACCTCTTTTTAACTTTGGAAATACAAAATCATTTCCTTTTAATTAGTTAGGGAAAATATTTTCATATTCTATTATTAGCATAATTAATAAAGATTTCATTTTTCGGAAACATGTTTTAAATGGATCAAAAACAATGTTATTTAAGACATCATTTACTGTAAACCTAAATTACTTAGTATTGAGTAAAAAGGATTCATAGATTTTAGATTTTATACCCAATATTAATTTCCATATTTAACCTGTGTTATTCGTCGAATAACGGTGAAATCACCTTTTAAATTCACGGAGATAGTACAAGTTCAATCCTTGGAATTTAATATAGAGTTTAACTAGAATGTTCTCTTTACCATCCAAATCCTATTTTAAATCTTGTTTAACCTTTTTGGAAAACTCCAAACCTATTTTCTTTTATCTTAATAAAATTTGATCCGAGTAAATCAAATTAACTATCCCCTCAGTCAGCCTAGTCCAGATAGCTAGGGGGAGCAGACAATTAGTTTCCCAAACTCCAGCCTAGAGACTATCTCTCTGTCACCCATAAGACGGTCAAGTTATTTGATAGACTCTAAACTTTGAAAAGTATTTGATTTACCATTTGAAAAACATTTTAAAAGGATTTGAGAAGAATACCCAAGCTCAAATCATTTGTTCAACGGTTACCAAATTCCATTGCTAAATTGTCGGTGAATGGTGATTTTAAAGCTTTATAAAGTAAAACACCAATTTCATTACATATATTCCCATTTTTATAATTGAAATTTCTTTTAAAATATTTTAACATATTTATGGAATTTATTTCATATTTTTAAAGATTTAAAAAAATCCATTTTAATGGGTTGAAAACAATACTTTAGGTATTGGCAAAACGGGGCGATTTTAAAAACTTGATTTGGACATATTTCAAACTTTACTATATGGAATCTTGATTTTTCTTTTTCATTTGAAAACTATGATTATAAGGGTCTAGAAATTATTATCTCAAAGAATTATGACTCATATTTTGTCCTATACATCCGTTTAACTTTTCAGGTCGCGAAATCGCGAACTGTCGAAAGGAGGCTTATTTTTCACCTTTTAGTCAAATTTTATAAAACTTATCCAAAATGCTTTTGTATCATTTTAATAACATAATAAACTATTATTAACCAATTTAAAACAATATTTTACCATCATACTGATTAAAAATCTATTTTACTTCTTTTCACCAATTATAATATTATATTATTATAAAATTAAATTTTCCAACCTTTTTAATTTAAAATCTTCATTTTAAACCGTATGATATTTCTATATCATTCCCACCATTTAAAACTATTTTTTGTAAATGAAACCATAGATTTTATTTTCCAAATAATTTCAAAACCCCACTTTTTCAATTCCTTTCTTTTTAAAACTAGTTCCAAATCTATTTCAAAACTCCATTTTCTCATTTCGTTACTTTTCCAAAGTAAATTCCAATATTATAAAATGACATTTCTTTTGGTTTTAAAAATAAAGAGGCCCAACATATGTTGTACAAATATTATTTTTGGGTATAATATGAATAATTTTTCACAAGATATGTATTGTTGATTCACGTAGCTATCATTTCTCGTCATATATGATTTTCAACTAATAAATCATAATAATAATATCTATCACAACCAAACTTTTATATAACCAACCAACATTCTACAAAAATATTATACAACCATATAAGTAATCATTTTAGCATATGGTCAAGGGTATAATTTTAAGTAGTTAATGTCTATTATTAGGGCTAACAGCAAGCAATATTAAGTGATTAATAAGTAATGTAAATAAGTGATTAACAAGTGAATATCAAGTGATATTCAATTCAAAGCGTGGTTAACTCAATTTCATTTAACCCATTTACTTCCTACCAACATCCAATCCATTACAACACTTCACTAATGCTTCCAACTTCATCAAAACATCATCAAAACCTCCCTTCCGCTTGCTATAACACACATTTACCACCTCCACCGCCTCCATAACTAACAGCCATCACCACCACCCCACCCTGCTCATGTCCATCACATCCCTCCTCCTCTATAACTCATGTCATAGCTTTCCTCCGCCTTTCACCATAACTCACGGCCTAAGGCCATCCTTCCTTGCTTACAGCCAAAAGAGAGAAGGGAGAAAGAAGACACTGTGAAGAGAAAGAAGTGAAGATATGGAATGAATAAGTGAGAGGTTGTGTGTGTATTTATAGAGTTAGGAAATGTGGCTAAAGATTATGAATACCCCTCCCACATCATGGCACATTTCACTCACTAATATGCCACCTTTCCCTTCCATCACTTCGGCCTACACACCCTCTCCATGTGCTTGTTTTTCTTGATTGAGTGATGGCGAGTTTGCTTTTTGAGACATAAGGGTGATGTTTGCATTTTTTATACATAAGGAGTTTATATGTATATATGTTTGGATATTTCTTTTAGTTTGCTTTGACTAATTGTGATACACATTTATATGTATATATGCATGTATATGCATGAGTGTGCATGTTCAAACAAGGTTTTCTGTAACTTAAAATAATTTCAGTTCATCAAACTGTTGTAAATCTGGAATTCGATTTCCGATCATATTTCAGTTTTTAATCAAACTATTTATTTTTGTAATCAAATTTTGAAAATAAATTGATTATCATCTTTAAATAATTATAAAAGGATTATTTAAGTTATAAAACCATTTTAAATAATATTAAAATCCATTTATAAAAATATGACGTCGATCCACCCAAATGCGACGAAGTTTGTATTACTTTATAAAAACAAGTTTATATATTTATAAAATCATTATAAATCATTTAATATCATTACATAATAATTAAAATAAATTATTTATCATTTAAAAACAATTATTTGAATATAAAAATAAATTAAATATTCTAATTCAAAGTGATAAAATTACGGGTCACTACATTCTTCCCCCTTAAAAGAATTTTGTCCGCAACATTTCACCACAACCCAAAACCCAAAAGAGTTTCCCCAAAATATTACCTTTAAACTCAATTTCGTATAAATTACACAGATCATCCGTAATATCTGATTCGATCTTCTATTCGAATCCACAACTTTACTTCCGAACTATATTGATCCCTCGATCCTCTAATGCAGACTCTGATTTGGCTTTTTGATCAAAAACCTTCATTTTTCTTACATATCTATCAACTATGATAGAAAACGTAAGCACCTAACCACAAACACTCATTAGTATTTGCCATCAAGAATCGAGTGATAAATCTTTATTCAGACTAGTGTATACATATCAAAGTTTCATACTCAAATCATAGATTAGAATCGTACAACGAAATGATCTATGTACCTCACACATATTATTAACTTTCCTAAAAAATTTATGAAAACATTTCATAAAACTTTTATCTTTTATTCAAACATTCTTATAAATATGTTTCTTTATATATATTATTCACCTAAAAATTTAAATCTTCTTTTCAAAGAAACCATTTCAATTTAAAAGATAAATTATCTTTTATTTCTAATTATAATAAACTCCTTATATTATAATATACTCCCTTTAACCAATATTAAATGCAAACAACTTGATAAAAATTATCAATCACTAGCTGATCTATCAATTAATGATTCACATTATCTTTTGAACTTTAGAAAATTATCGAGATCGAGCAACTCAAAAATGATACCAAGGAACTCGATATTACCAATAGTATCGCATATTTCCCTAACAAGAAGGGGAATACTTAAGAGAAGAATTTACCATCCGAACGCAACTTCTGCTTATTTTTAGTTACTTTTGAGCCACTCAAACTAGTTAATCATAAGATTTTTCCAAAAATACCGAAATTTAAATTCTTCAAAATCCCTTTATAAAACACGTTTTACAAATCCAATTTATAAAATCACTTATAAAACACAGTCATAAAATTTATTTATCTTAAATAAATTTCTTTGATCTTAAATCAACATTATTATTTATCGAACACCACATAGTCAAATTATGAAAGAGGTGTTCACATTTAACAATAACTGAATATTATCATTTCTTTAACAACCAAACACTACACAAATAATTATATCATTTGAAAGATATTACTTTATATTTAAAATTTAATCCTAGGTAAAATTATTTCATTTACCAATTTTCCAAAAAAAATTATTTTAAATAACATTAACTAATACGTGCTCATATACAATACTCTCAACTCATTCTAGGGTGTCACTTACCCTATCTCTAATGAGTTACTCATCCTATGGTATTACTAACCCTATATCTGATGAGATTTTACCTTACCAGGCTCAGGTGTTTGCTCGGCCTAAGATTTGATGCCAAATGCAACCAACGGCCTAATACGCCCACTATATTGCGTGCCGAGCATTCAAGTTGAAAAAGCCGATTGTTAAGGGTAAAAAGAAGTTAAAGACAGAACAAAATCTCACACGAATGGAATAATATATATTATTTCAATAATATTTACGGAAGAAAACTTTTAAATACATATATCAGAGTCTATCCTAAGCTCAGCCTGGGCAGTTATAAATACATGTCCTTACAAATGCTAAAAAACAATAAACACAGCGCAAAAGTAAACTACGTCCATACGTTGATGAAGATCTCCAGCTCTCCTTTGGAAACTCCAAGCATCTTCTACTAATCCTAAAACTACTCGGATCTGACCCGAGTAATAAAAAGTGAATATTAGGCTCAGGTCCCTAGTAAGTTTCAAAATACACAAAAACCCCAGTAAAAAAAGTGTGTAAATTAGGTCCCTAGAATTAAGTTACTAAGTAATTGCATATAGTTATGCAATTTTTTTAGTGAATAATTGCGGAATATTCCGCAACTTTTTGAAAAAATTACGTAAATTTCCGCAATTTTTTGGGTGAATAATTGCGGAATTTTCCGCAATTTTTTGAAAAAATTGCGTAAATTTCCGCAATTTTTTGGATGAATAATTGCGGAATTTTCCGCAATTTTTTGATATAATTGCATAAATGTCTGCAATTATTCACTGAATAATTGCATAAGTGTATGTCGTTATTCAGTAACTTAATTCTAGGGACCTAATTTATAAACTTTATTTTACTGGGGTTTTTGTGTATTTTGAAACTTATTAGGGACCTGTGCCAAACTGTCCCTAATAAAAATACCTGGATCAGTCTTGCAAACCAGCGTGAGAAACAAATCATATATATATATATATATGTGTGTGTGTGTGTGTGTGTGACAATGTCATAGATCGACTTTGATGCCAAACAAAACCTTTTGAAAAGAAGAGTACCTCATAAGACCAAGCTGCACATAAATACGGACGGGTTTTTATCTTACGATAACTAAAATATTTTTATTAAATTATTTGATATTATTTCTAATGACATTTCTTTGAAAATCCTTTCAAATAACAAATTAAAATAGCCGGAATTGTTGCATTTGTTAAATTCAACAGCATATTTAGGTATATAATCAAGTCCGTAAAGGAATTGGAGAATGGATTTCCGACCATGACAAGGTAAGGGACTACCTTCCAACAGTACATCTCTAGATGAATGTACCGAGGCACAGCCCCGCTGCACTCTACCAACATAGAACCGGCCTACCTCTACCATCGATAGTACCGAATATGTCATCACCCCGGTCATCCTGACCTATCCGTGTTCGTAGCATACACAACAAACTCAAAATAGAGAGGGGAATCTAGAAAGGTGATGAACATCTCCTAATGGGAGTGACCCACTTAGCCCTACCGTATCTACAATGTTTTTTCCATTACCGGTGTGTGAGGCTTGAGGTAACGTTTGTTTCACATGACAAATCCCAGTTTGAATGCCACATTGCCATTTCTAACGACACATTAATTAGTATCCATAAAAGTACAATCCCTACGTTCATATGCCTCAAGGAAGGGTGTTAAGTATAAGAGGGATTACCTCCTACACCATCAAACAGATTGGGAATCACCCTTAGGATTAGTAGCAAGCAGTCCTTGTATTGAAGATTTCAAAATGAAGGTATTACTGCCACCATATGTATATAATATGAGAATCACGACGTTCGTGGCAAGCAACCCTACATTGTGGAGATCTCCATCTTCAAAATCATTGTCTTAAAATGTCTTCACTTTCAAACGCGTATATTGGTTCGAAGTGGTTTTCGGATAGGAATCACCCAAATTCGATCCTGGTCTCCTCGAAGCAATTGTCGATAAAATGATATGTGTATGTGTATACATAAATGTTAAGCCTTTTTTGTTAAATCCTCTTTTCTTCGTTTACCCAAAATATTATTTAACTTTGAGGATATCCTTTTATCAAATAAAATATACTTTAGAGATGTATATCTTTAAACCATTTCTATGTTGGGATATAAAGAATTATTAAACCTCTTATTAACTTTGGAATACCAAATCATTTCTTTTAATTACTTAAGGAAAATATTTCCATATTCTATTATTAGCATAATTAATAAAGATTTCATTTGAAACATGTTTTAAATGGGTAAAAAACAATGTTATTTAACACATCGTTTACTGTAAACCCAAATCACTAGTATTGAGTAAAAATGATTAACATATTTTAGATTAATTATAATAAATACTAATTTTTGTATTCAACCTGTGATATTCGTCGAATAATGGTGAAATCACCTTTTAAATTTATGCTATGGTATAAGTTCTCTATTTGGCATTTAATATAGAGTTTAACTAGAATATTTTCTTTACTATCAAAATCCTATTTTAAATCTTGTTTAACCATTTTTGAAAACTCCAAATCTCTTTTCCTTTATCTTAAGAAAATATGATCCGAGAAAATCAAATTAACTATCCTCTCTGTCGGGCCAGTCCGGCTAGCTAGGGGAAGCAGGCAACTGGTTTCCCACACTCTTGCCTAGAGACTATCTCTCTGTCTCCAGTAAGGTGGTTAAGTTATTTGATTGTCTCTAAACTTTTAAAAATATTTGATTTATCATTTGAAAAAAAAATTCAAAAAGATTCAGGAAGAAAACCCAAGTTCAAATCATTTATTCAATGGTTACCTTACTAAATTGTCGGTGAATAGTGATTTTAAAGCTTTATAGATTAAAACATCAATTTTGTTACATATACGCCAATTTTTATAATTCAAATTCCTTTTAAAATATTTTAACATATTTGTGGAATTTACTTCATATTTTTAAAGATTTAAAAACATCCATTTTAAAGAGTTGAAAATAATATTTTACGAACTCCCAAAATACGACGATTTTAAAAACTTGATTTGGACATATTTCAAACTTTACTAAATGGAATCTTGGTTTTTCCTTTTCATTTGAAAATTAAGATCATAAGGATTCGGAAAATTCTTATTTCAAATAATTCTAACTCATATTTTATCCTACACATCCGTTAACTTTTCACGTTATGAAATCACAAACTACCGAAACGCGACGGCTTATTTTTTACCTTTTAGTTAAATTTTATAAAACTTGTATGATATACTTTTAAATCATTTCAACAACAAATAAACTATTATTAACCAATTTAAAACAATATTTTACCATCTTACTTGTTAATAATATGATTTACTTCTTTTCACCTATTATAATATTATATTATTATAATTTTCATTTGTCCAACCTTTTAATTCAAAATCCTTCATTTTAAACCATATGGTATTTCTATATCATTTTCAACCGTTTAAAACTATTTTTTTCATAAATGAAAATATAGATTTTATTTTCCAAATAATTTCAAAACTCCACTTTTTCAATTCCTTTTTTTTGAAACTAATTCCAAATCTATTTTAAAACTCCATTTTCTCTTTTTTTTACTTTTCCAAAGTAAATTCCAATATTATAAAATGGTATTTCTTTTGGTTTTAAAAACAAAGAGTCCTAAAATATGTTGTAGACATATGTTTTTTAGTATAATGTGAATAATTTTTCAGAAGATATGTATTGTCAATTCACATTGCTACCATTTCTCATCATGCATGATTTTCAACTTATAAAGCATAATAGTTATATCTATCAGAACCAAACTTTTATACAATCAACCAATCATCATCCAAACATATTAGACAACCATATAAGCAATCATTTTAGCATATGGTCAAGGGTATAGCTTTAAGTAGTTAATGTCTATTATTATCACTAATAGCAAGCAATATTAAGTGATTAATAAGTAGTATAAACAAGTGATTAACAAATGAATATCAAGAGATATTATCAAGCAATTCAAAGCATGATTAACTCACTTTTATTTAACTCATTTACTTCCTACTAACATTCAATCCATCACAATAATTCACTAATGCTTCCAACTTCATCAAAACATTCCTTCCCCTTGCTATAATACACATCTACCACCTACACCACCTCTATAACTCACGGCCATCACCACAACACTAACTTGCTCATGTCCATCGCCTCCCTCCTCCTCCATAACTCACACCATTGCTTCCCTCCTCCTCTCACAATAAATCATGGCCTAAGGCTATCTTCCCATGCTTACGGCCAATAGAGAGAAGGGAAAAGAAGGCATTGTGAAGAGAACGAAGTGAAGATATGGAATGAATAATTGAGAGGGTGTGTGTGTATTTATAGAGTTAGGAAATGTGGCAAAAGTCCATGAATACCCCTCCCACTTCATGACACATTTCACCTCACCCATGTGCCTCATTTCCTTTCCATCACTTTGGCCCACACCCCCTCTCCATGTGCTTTTCTTCTCTTGATGAGTGATGGTGAGTTTGCTTTTTAAGACTTAAGGGTGAAGTTTGCATTTGTTTATACATAAGGAGTTTATATGTATATATGTTTAGATATTTCTTTTGACTTCGACTTGATTGACTGTGATACACATCTATATGTATATGTGCATGTGTATGCATGTACAAACAAGGTTTCTACAACTTAAAATAATTTCAATTCGTCAAACCGTTTTAAATCCGAAATCCGATTTCCGATCATGTTTTCAATTTTTAATCAAACTAATTATTTATGTAATCAAAACTTAAAAATAAATTTCTTATCATCTTTAAATAATTTAAACAAAATTATTTAAGTTATAAAACCATTTTAAATAATATTAAAATCCATTTATAAAAATACGACATCGATGCGCCTAAATGCGACGAATTTTGTATACCTTTATAGAACAAGTTTATATATTTATAAAACCATTATAAATCACTTATTATCATTATATAATAATTAACATAAATTATTAATCATTTTAAAACAATTATATGAATATCAAAATAAATTAAATATTCCAATTCAAAGTGATAAAACTACGAGTTGCTACATATATACAATAAAATGACTATAAATTATTAGAAATAATGTTTTAAAATAAAACAAGAGTACTTTAGAAAACAACTATAGTTTATTTAAAATTTAAATATGGGAAATTCTATTTGGACACAACTTGTAGACAAAAATGGTGATAAAAGAGATTATAACCATTGAATCTCTCCCTGATTTCCACCTCTCATATAAAGACAAAAATATCCAACGGTCCACATCTATTGTGTTGCAAATTTTGTTTTATTCTGTGTCCAAATAGCCGACCCCTTTAAATATATTTTAAGTGGTAAATATTAAATTATTGAAGTTAAGGAAAATAATTAGTGTTGAAATTAAAATATAAAGGTAAAATAAATTTTTGTTGAAAAGATTTTATCTTATGGCTTTTAAGAAAACGAGATGTTATGGTAAATCAATATTTTCAAAAGGTGATGTATCTTAAAGGCCAATGGAAGTTTTAAAATTTTGATGCGATGAAGAATTTTCGATCGGTAAATCTTTTATTATTATTTTAAAATATGAAAAAGGAATTTTGAGATTTAGTAAGTTAAGAATTGTTTGATGAGTTAGAAAACAAATATGGAAGAGAATGGCTATGCACTGGAAGCGACCCCAAGTGCAAATATGCCATCATTTGTTTGTAAAGAAGGGAAAACGTATCATGAAAGCAGGTGAGTTATGATTTTCGATAAGTGAACGTGATGGTAAGTAGTCCAAGTGTAAGCCTCACATAGTGCATAGATCAATTGACTTTGGAGCAAATTGAATGACTAGTTCTGAGATGATGATGGATGAAGGTAGGAATATTGCTTGAAAAAGAATCCGCAAATTAGGCACGATATTGTCACAAGTCATGATCCCGATAATTGGATGGAGATAGAAATCTCATATGCTTTCGAAGAAGATTCTGAACTTCCTCCCCATGTAGATAAAATTTGTAAGATCCATGGGTATGTCAATTAGGCACATGACTCCACAGGAGAGTCAAAATTTGGATAAGAGAATTTATGAGTAATGAAAGAAAAATTATAATTATGGTTAGAAAGAGAATGGTAAACCAAAATTTTGTGTTTGTTAACCAAAAAAAATGGATCAATACCCTGGTTTGAGTGTGAAAGCACCATCCCTATTCTTACAGAGCAATAATACAGACAATACACAAAGAAAAATGCAGTAAGAGAAAGAGGACAAAAATATTTTTATAGTGGTTGGGCTATTATTGAAGCCTACGTCCACTTTATAGTTTTTTATTATAGACTGATTGTTGTTACAAGTAGTGTTTGATTACAAGGCTTTTGATTATCCTTAGCTAGATTGAATCTCCAGAGTTGGAATCCACTGGAGAATCATAATGATTCCCTTTGGAGATTGTTGTGAGGGGGCAGAGAGTGAAGAAAGCTTCCAGTAGAGCTTCAGCAACTAGTCCGGTGAAGATCCTCTTTATGTTGTAGGCAGGACGGCATTTATAGAGATCAGAGAGCTTCTGGGCCAGGCCACTTCGTCAATTGATCACAGATGGACATAGGATGACCTAGAGGAGTTTAGTTTGTGATCCGAGCCAAAACCATGGATCGCTGTGATTCATGGTCTATGGATCACTAGCGTTCCATAGACTTAGCTTGCTCATGGGCTAATGACTTAGCGGCTTTCCCATTGCTTTGTTGCACTAGATCGCTAGGATGATGTGTTTAGCTATGGATCGCTGGCGATCCATGGTGTATGGATTGCTAGTGATCCATACACTTAGCATATTTTTGCTTCCATCTTTTAGGCCTTCTTTGCTCTCCTTATGCTATAGCGATCCATGATTTTGTATGGATCGTTGGCGATCCATCGGGTATGGAAGGCTAGCGATCCATGCACTTAGACTATTTTTTGGAATTTGGTGTTGGGAATGACTTCATTGCCTCGTATTGACGTTGTTCGTGTAGTGTCGTTGCACGTTGCTCTGTTTCGATGATGATTTACTAGCTGGTTGTATTTGACTGCTGATTGGACTAAACGAACGTTGGTCTCTTGGTTTAGTCCAAATCAGTCGTGGCCTTTGTAACAGGACTTGGCTCTCCTTAACTCATTGCTTTAGCCCTTTTAGTTGAGTTCCGAGCCATTCTGACTTCATCAAGTTGTTTCATCTTCTCTTGGATCCTACTGGGTTAAAAAACTGGATAATATTTGCCCTCTAGAGTACGTCTTCGTCGGAGAAAAGGCGTGCACTGGAAGTTATCGCTTTAAACATTTGCTTGTCAAATTCCAAGTGATCGTATTAGAGTTTTGCGGGTACGTAGTAGGTCACACTACTGATCGCTTGTCATAATGGATCGAATTTCTCTTCATAGCTTTCCAGTATGCTTTGAAATGATGGGTAGATGTCGCAGCACAAGTTTGAGAAAAATTCGCCTCCAAATTCATGGGTCGCTAGCGATCCATGGGCGGTGGATCACTAGCAATCTAATTGTTCCAAGTTGTCTTTAACTATATGGGTCGCTAGCGATCGATGGATGATGGATCGCTAGTGACCTCAGTACTTAGAAGATTTTTCACCCCTTTTCTTATTTTTAGTTACTTATATTAGCCTACTCGAGTTGACCTGTTCTCCTATTCGAGCCGAGCTAGTTCATCTTCTTTACGCGACCTTGTCTTTGTGCGATCCAACCCTAGGCGATCTGATCCTTCTCAGTGGCTCGATCCATCTATTGCTTCCTTAGATCCATTTTGCCCAAGCTTTCCACCATAATTTCCCCTTGTGCCACCGTCATCGAAGCATCACCGCCTCCATAGTTCGATCGAAACCCTAGCTTGTCACTACCTTGAGTCATTGCCGATTCATCCCTTAGCTCGCCACCGATCTATCCATAACTCATTGATTTTAAGTCTTCGATCATTCTTGTGTTTTAGAGATCGATCTGAGGTGGGTTTGCTAATCGTAGTTTTGTTTGACGGTGAATTCGCATTTGCGATGTTGATCGTGAGAAGTTTGAGTTGATTGTGGTCTAATGGAAGAAGATAGTAAATCGAGTCTTGAGTTTCTCTCGGAATGACATTCAGGCCTTGGACCAGTGCTTGACGCGTTTTGCTATCTTCATCCATTAGGCCAGAATTGACTTGTGCCAAGTTTCGTAGCTGATACTACATGACACATCATTAATCGGTCCCGATTCTTCCAGAGGATTTGGACTTATCTTTCTTGCTTGTAGCATGCTCGATATCCCTGCAATGAGAAGAGTTTTTCACATCGCTTCGGACAATGGATCCGTTATCGAACGTTGATCGATAACGGATAAATATATAGGAAGTAAAAGCAAATGGGAATGATGCGGGAATCTTTTTCCTTTTCCACTGCGAGCGAACTATCTACACAGGATAGAGCATTTGTAGTGTTTCCGATATCGAGCTCACCCCGTACAGACAGCACGCTGCACTTGCCCCGGTACACACTTGAAGACTGTTGCACGAATGTGAATCGATATCTCTCTAAAATTCAAGTGCTGTAGGGGGAAATTATTGAATTAGAATAAAATCTCATGGCCGTTTTGAATGCGAGTTCCGTTGTTTTAGAATGAAGCACCCATCTTCGCGGCGTAAATTGAGTGAAGGAAGCCTAGCACTTCCGCAGCCGAATCATCATCCGTAGCTCTTCCTCCTACCACTTCACTGGCAGAATACAATCAGTTGGTCCCGGTTAGGCTGGTCGTGGATCGAATGCCTCCCTACTTTATAGTTCTACTCAATCCACCAGAGAGAGCTTCTTCGATGGTCTCCGCTAAAGTTCTGCACAATATCTACATGTAGCATGGTATACCAGATATGCCTCCCCCAGGATATACCGCTTGCCATCGTTACATGTGCCTGAATTGAGCCGTGCCACTTTTTAACAACTTTTTGCCCAAGACTCTTTCTAACTTAGGCATTGCCTCATTCCAGATTCATCCTAACGGCTATGCGATCTTGACTTGCTTGCATGTTCTTTTCATGCGGACGTTCAACCATGCTCCAAATTTCGACAAGCTGTGGTACTTCTTGTCGTTCAAGTGGAGAGATGATTGTCCATCCTTGATTGTGATTAAAGCCCAAAGCAATCGGAAAATCATTTTGTGTCTACAGAGCAACTTGTCCCGGTCCAAGATGTAGTATTTCTTTATTAGATGCCCCGAGGGGTTTAACCGTCTTTGGACGACAGAGGGTAAGTTCCTTTTCATACTTATCGAGTTCTGATGCATTGCTATGGAGTTTCTAACAAGCTCTACATTTCTTGCAGTTATCCCAAGGCCAAATAGGGATGTGTCACTTGATGAAGGTTTTCGAACCCTAAAGGCTATCGATGCTGAAGAAAGGTCCGTCAAAGTCTTGTTGACCAATGAAAACCTGCTCCGTTACAAATTACTGCATCCAGGGAGATCCACTGTTCAAATTGAGGTTCCCTCTCCTTCTCAATCTAGGGTTCTAACACGATCTACTTCTTCTTCTCGCGGTTCTAAAGAAAGCGTTTCTCAAGAGAGAGAGGGCCTGTTCTAGGAATCGGCCGAAGAGAACTGCGAAGGAGGAGATGCTACTGCAACTGGAGTTAGTGGTTCGGTCAGAATGCCTCCGATGCCGGAAGAGGAAGAAGAAGAGTTTCAACAGAGGAAAGGCAAGGAGGCAATGGACTTAGATAAAGAGGAGGGGGAACTCGACAGTAGTAGCGACGAGTCCACTTCCAGTGACGACTTCTACATAGAATCTGATGATGAGGAATCAGAATCGTGTGATGAGACTCCGAGTATGAGCCCCGTCCTTTCGAGCTCTCCTCCTCCAGATGCGAGCGATAAAGACAATGCCCCTGAGAACAGAGAGCGTTAGGATTCCCTCGATAAAGATATTGGCGTAGAGTTTGAAGAATTGAGCGTGTCTACGTCGATTTTGATGCGCTTATGGGGAAAGATTTTAAATTTGAAGAGGTGCCCCCCCTTTGGGCAGTACTGTGCCCGAAGTTAGTCCGGTTTTGCCCATGATGGTCGCCCAATTTCGTTTGTGATGATGCTTTAGGCCTTTCCTCGAAACACACTTCACATCTCCTTAGGATTACACTCACTTTCTTACACTCTTTCCATGCTTATTTTCTGTTTCTAAAATATCTCATTTATGCTTTGTGCTAGGTATGACAAGAGGACATGGCCTCTACGATGATTTCGAAGAATTCACTTACTCCCAACGCTGGTCTAAGCGTCCTTCCTATCGTTATCAGCCTCAAGCAACAGAGGAGGAGTACAGAAGGAGGAAGGAACTAGAGGCTGAGGCCTGTCACCAGGATGAAAGAGATCGAAGCCGGTCATACAAAGGTGGGTATGAGAAAAGGAGATCTTTTTATGAAAGGGAGGAGCCATCAAAGAGATCAAAATTCGATCACCGTTCGCGTTCTTCGGAATAGTAGGTTTTCACTCCGATGCGCTCCTCAACGGGTCAAGAAATCCCCGTCACTTATGCTCCTGCTTTGCCTTCAACTTACGTCCCGCTATCTTCCATCGTTACTGCTCCCGGTGCTTCGCGTCCTCATTGGAGACCTGCCTATATTCCTCCTTTGGGCCCCCCTAAGCTTGAGGCAGCGCTCCTCGGTTGGTTCTTGAGGGGAGTTAGGTTTGATCGTAATCTGCACCCGGTTCACAAAGATTTGTACATGCCACACCTTCAAGCTATTCAACATGATTTAGACCAAGCTGAAGGGTGGGAAAAATTATGTAAGCAGCTAGCAGACACCAATCGCAATAACTACAAGGAAATCCTTTCCGTCGAGTCAGAGAAGGATGATTTTGAAAAGGTGCTATCAGAACGTGACGCCAAAATTAAATTGTTGGAGGAGGAGAAAGCAGCGACGCTGCAAAAGAGCAAGAGGAACGCCGACTTGCTAAAAGAGGTAAAAGAGGCGCACACTAGAATTGAGATAGTCTATAGAGACGAGATAAAAAAAGGCTCACGCCGAAGTGGTGAAATTAAAAGAAGAAGTGGCTGCCTGCAACGCGACCATTAAGGCTCAAAGGAAAACCATTGCTGATCACAACCTCATCGTTGAGGGGCACAACAAGACTATTTCTAACCAAGCCGGGACAATTACCAGGTTAGAGGCCTATGTTGCATAGCTCAGTGCATATAAGTCCGCTGTTGAAGCCGAGAAGACCGTCGTTAGAGCAGATTAATTGGAGCTTCAAAATGCTTTTGAAAGAAAGATGGAAAAACTGGATGCGGCCATCTTGAATTTCTATGTTAACTCCCTATTGCATTAGGGGAGTCTCGGCTACTTGGGTCCGAAATTCCCACGCACCCTCGCTTTGGTCTGGGAAGAAATCTTGTCCCGTTTTGCTGATAGCGGTGACGTCTACACCAAGCGGGAGTTGGAGGACGCATACTTTAATGAGGAATCAAAGAAAGCATTGCTCAAGGGTCGGGAAATTTTACGAGTCAAAAGAGAGAAAGAAGCCACCGATGCTGCCTTGACAGCTGCCACTGAAGCGCTCGCCAAGCCTTTTATTTATGGCATTGGCGAATCATCAAGGCAGTCCCACGACTTGCCAGCAAGTTCAGAGCTTGAGACTCTTCCTCAGGTAACGGAGCCATCAAAAGAAGGCAAAGTTGGTGAGTATATAGTCAACATTCTCGACCATTCCTCTTATGCAGGTAATGTTCTTGCTTCCTCTGAGTTCGAGAGCTTCCAACTTACACCGCAAGAGCAAGAAGAATTTAATGCTTTCATTTTTGATCTTATAGGTCCGTCTACCTTTCCAGTTGATGTGCCAGCTTCCTCAGTGCCCGGACCTGCTGCTATTTCTACAGCCTCCGTGGTCATCTCTGTTTAGGTTTCCATTTCCATGTCTGTGTCTGGCTCATAGCCGGGGTCGGAGTTCGAAAAGATAGACGTGCTTCATGGCCTGGATTACACCTTTGTGTCTTTGGAAGCGATGTAGCAGTGGCAGACATTAAGGACCAGGAAGTTCAGACGGAGGAGCATCGTAAGACTCATCACGAACTGGCGCTATCAAGAAGGAAAAGGTTGAAGCAATCAAAGCCTCGAAGAGCTCTCGCAAATCATGGAAGCTTAAAGCAAAGGGAGAGTCTATTGAGAAGGCTGCGGAGGAAGAGGCGGACATTGCCGCTAAGGAGTTTGTTGATATTACCGGCAGTGATACCACTCCTGAGAAGAAGCAGAAACTACCAACCAAGGGCGGAAAGAGAAGCAGTGGAAGGAAGCGTTGAGGAGCTTATGTGAAGACCGATTTGATTTTGGTTCCTTTTGAGTCATTTTGTATAAGTGTAGAGTCTGCACTTAATGTTTCTACCGTGGAGTTTGTCTTTTCTTTTTGTTGGCCGGTGTTGTGTAGGTACGGCCCCCATGTTTTGACCCTGTGCAAAGAAAATTATAAGCAATATATTGATATTTTACCGCATTCTTGTTTGTCTGTTCATATGTGTTCTGTGTACTTGTGCTTGTTTTGTTTATACTTGTCCAATTTTGTAATTGCCTCAAAAAAATTTATTTGGATCAACAATTCTCCGTTCGGAGTAACAGAATTTGTGAACATGTTATTTTTATTTGAGTGCCTATGTATGCCCCCCGGTTCTTAGGGTTGTTACTTCAAATGACCGGTACTTATAGTTTAGATAACTTTCATATTAAACACGAAATTTGGCTAAGTCGTAGCTTGATTTTCCTTTTTTGGAAGTTTTGCAACTTCGGCATGTAATCCGTGTTTCTTGTGATATTCTGGTAAGTATGCAATATATGCATGTTCGAGAGGAGTACATTGCATGGGTTAACTAAGGGCAGTTTCAATCATTAAGTGTCGTCAGTTGAAACTTTCCCGTTGGTTTATAACACTTCAATTTTATTGGAGTTGTGCCCATTATTCTCAATCATAGAATCGGTTGGTGCACTGGTTATGAGATGCGCGGTGTTCGGGTTCGATGTGGCCCGTCAGTTCGGTTCTGATGCTCATCGGTGTTGCCTATCTTCAGGCAACGTGAGGAGTCCATGCTTTAGGAGCATGATTTTTTGGCGATGTTCCTCAGTGTTGCCTATCTTCGGGCAATGTGGGGAGCTTCAGTTTTTAAGAGTCAGTGCGTAACCTACATAATGCGCAGCTTTTGGTGTTCCTCGACATTTCCTATCTCTGGGCAACACGAGGAGCGTATGTTTTGGTGTGGCTTATGGAATGTGCGGTATTTGGTGTTCCTCGTCGTTGCCTATCTCCGGGCAACACGAGGAGCATAAGTTTTGGCGTGGCTTATAGAATGCACGGCCTTTGGTGTTCCTCGGCATTGCCTATCTCTGGGCAATGCGAGGAGCGTATGTTTTGGCGTGGCTTATGAAATGCACGGCTTTTGATGTTCCACGGTGTTTCCTATCTCCGGGAAAGACATGGAGCGTATGTTTTGGCGCGGGTTATGGAATGCGCGGCTTTTGGTGCTCCTCGGCATTGCATATCTCCGGGCAATGCGAGGAGCGTATGTTGTGGCGTGGCTTATGGAATGCACGGCTTTTGGTGCTCCTTGGCGTTGCCTATCTCCGGACAACACGAGGAGCGTATATTTTGGCGCGGCATATGGAATGTGTGACTTTTGGTGTTCCTCGGCGTTGCCTATCTCCGGGAAACACGAGGAGCGTATGTTTTGGGCCTTTTCGACGTTGCCAGAGCAACACGGGTTTTTAGAAGGCAAGGATGGGTTTCGCTGATCCGGCGGTTTGAGTAGATTTGCTTCCGTCGACCCAGCAGGTATTTATTATGAACACAATTTTGTTGGTTCAAAAAAGAAAATCAGATTTTATTAAGGAAAGCAGGGGAGATTTTTGCCTATTTACAATGCCCCCGGCATTCCGGGATGGATTATTTGTTGAAAAATAGAGCGTACATAAAGTAGTTTTCAAACGAAGTAACGGCGGAGTGATTCACTATTCCAGGCCCTGGGAATTTGAATTTCGTCGACAGTTGCTAGCTTGAAAGTTCTATCTCTTAGCTTCTGATTGATGGCGTACGGTCCTTCCCGGTTTGGTCCGAAAGCCCCCGGAACGGGGTAAACTCGCTTGAGCACAAGGTCTCCCACTTTGAAGGTTTAGTTTTGGACTTCTAAGTTGAAGTACCACGCGATCCTTCTTTGGTGGGTGGCGGTCTTCAACTCGGCTTCTTCCCTCTTTTCATCGATCATATCTAGCTATTCGAGTTATAGCTACTCGTTTTGCTTTTGATTGAAATTTTGCCTTCAGTGCGAGGGGACTTCCAATTCAACAGGGATCATTGCTTCTTAGCCGTACTCTAGAGCGAATGGAATGTGACTGGTTGCCGCTTTATGGGTGGTTCGGTATGCCCATAGTGCGAGTGGAAGTTCATCAACCCAGTTTCCTTGGCTTTAGTTAGTCGCTTTTTGATGGTAGATTTGATGATCTTGTTTATTGCTTCCACTTGCCCGTTTGCTTGCGGATGAGCTACTACCGAGAAGCTTTTCTCAATTCGAAAGCATTTGCAGAAGTCTTTGAACTCGGCGCTTTCGAATTGGGTTCAATTGTCAGTGATAATTTTCTGTGGCACACTAAACCTGTAAATAATGTTTTTAGCAACAAAGTTAATAACTTTCTTTGTGGTTTTGGTGGCCAGCGGTTCCGCTTTGGCCCATTTTGTGAAATAATCTACGACAACTATAGCATATTTGGCTCCTCCTTTTACTATTGGTTGGATGCCACAGGATGACCATCTGCGTTAGCTCTATTGAAGAAGTTCTTTTAATTTTGTTGAATCTTTGGTAGTGATCGCATCTCCTGGCTTAATCTACAGCGTCGCAGTTTATTGTTGGCCAGAAGTATCCATATCGGAGGACTTTCTTTGCCAGGGTTTTCCCTCCAGTGTGGTCTCCACTTTCGCATTCATGCACTTCTTTTAGGATTCGTCGAGCTTTGGCATCGAACACGCACCTTAGGAGGGGGTTTGAGAATCCCCTTCGGTAGAGTACTTCATCCTATATCATGAATCGCAGTGCCTTTCAGAGAAGCTTTTTCCGTCGATTCTGGTTAGTTGGAAGAGTCCCTGTAAGTAAACACTCCTTTATCAGTGTCATCCACGTATCTAGTTCGACGGTGGTTTTGAGAATCCAGTCGACGTCCATTTCGTCTATGCTTGGATTGGTTAAAGTTTCAACTGGGACTAGTCCCAATAACTGAGCTTCTCCGGAACTTTCCTGTTTAGCCAAATAATTTGCCTTGGTGTTTTGCTCCCGTGGAATGTGAGTTATAGTGTAGTGTTCGATGTCGCTTAGCAGTTCTTGTACTTTGGATAGGTACGGGGCAAGATTCTCCCCACGCGCCCGGTACTCCCCTTTTACTTGGCGAACGACTAGTTGGGAGTCACTGTATATGTGAATAGATTTTATCTTGAGTTCCTTTACAACTCTCAGTCCAGCAATCAGTGCTTCGTCTTCCGCCTCGTTATTTGTAGCAAGGAATTCCAAGCGCAAAGCGTAGCTAATGGCTCGCCCCTCGGAGGTTTCAAGCACTACTCCTACTCCCGAACAGAGGTTGTTAGATGCACCATCGACGAAGAGCTTCCAATGCGTGTCTATTTCTAACTGAACTTCTTCCTCGTCATCCCGTATAGTAAATTCCGCGATGAAGTCGGCTAACGCTTGCCTATTGATGGTTCACCGTGGGTGGTATGTGATATCATATTCACTCAACTCTATATTCCACTTGATTAGTCATTCGGAAGTTTTCGGTCGGTATAACACTTGCTTCAGGGGCTGGTCAGCCGGCACTTTAATTAGATGAGCCTGAAAGTACGGTTGTAACTTCCTAGATGCGATTAAGAGACAATACACTAGCTTTTCTAGTTTCGGATAGTTTTTCTCTACTCCAGTGTATCACTTGCTACTGTAATACACGGGTCGCTGGATTTTTGCTTCTTCACTCACTAGAGTGTCGATCAATGCATGGGGTGATATTGCTAAGTAAATGATCAAGTCTTCTCCATCCACGGGTTTTGATAGGATTGGCGGAGCCTCCAAATGCCGCGGCAGTTCTTCGAATGCTGTTTGACAAACCTCACTCCATTCGAAGTCCTTCTTTCCTTTCTTCAGCGCATCGAAGAATGGTATACACTTGTCGGTAGCTTTCGAGATAAATCAACTTAGCGCTGCAACTTTTCCATTTAAATGTTGCAGTTCCTTCTTATTCTTCGGAGCTTGGACTTCCCATAGTGCCGTGATTTGTTTAGGATTTGCTTCGATGCCTTTGGCACTTACGATGAATCCTAGGAACTTCCCGAAGGCCGCTCCAAAGTGACACTTGAGTGGATTGAGTTTCATCCCATACTTTCGGAGCATTTCGAACATTTCCGCGAGGTTGTCCAGGTGGTTAACAACTGCTCGCGATTTGACTAACATGTCGTCTATATAAATCTCCATCGTTTTCCCGATCTGCCGCTTGAACATGTTGTTTACCAACCGTTGATAAGTTGACCCTGCATTCTTTAAACCAAATGGCATTACTCTATAGCAGTATAGGCCCAGGTCGATGATGAAGCTGGTATTTTCTTGATCGGGTTCGTGCATCAGGATTTGGTTGTACCCTGAGTATGCGTCCATGAATGATAGCGGTTCATGTCTTGCCATTATGTCCACAAGTTGATCTATTCTAGGGAGAGGGAAGATATCTTTTGGGCAAGCCTTTTTTAGGTCTAAGTAGTCGATACAGGTTCACCACTTCCCGTTGGACATTTTGACTAAGACCGGATTAGATACCCACTCTAGATAGGTTGCATCACGGATAAAACCATTGGCCATTAACTTGTCCACTTCTTCTCTTAGCGGCTTGGATCGTTCGGGACCTAAGCTACGCCTTTTTTGCTTTACTAGTGTGAACTTGGGGTCTATGTTGAGCACGTGACGTGCCATTTTTGAGACACCCTACACATATCGGAATGCATCCAAGCGAACACATCCAAGTTGGCGTGGAGAAATTTGGTAAGCTCTATATGCATTTTGTTTCCAAGATGCGATCCAATTTTCAAAACTTTAGTTGGCTCGTCTATATCTACTTGGACGGACACCATCAATTCTGCCAGCGCCGCCCATTCCTCCCCTGAGCTCTTCTTCCTAGGGTCCAATGCCTTATCGAATTAGCTATGGTCCTCAAGCCTGAGGCGGCTCTTTAGTTGCTATTCAGAGGGTTCACGGATGTGGAGAGTTCTCCCCATGTCCTTCCCTTTTTCCTTTCTTCTAGATTCACATAATTCTATAATGTAACATTCTCTGGCAACGCACTAATCTCCTTTCACCACTCTGATCCCATTTGCGGTAAGGAACTTCTTGGTCAGACACCATTGGGCCAGAGCTATTTTGAAATCTGCTAGAGTGGGCCGCCCCAAGAAGGCTTTATATGCTGACATTTCATCCACAATTACAAAAGTCTGAATGAGGGCGACTCTTCGATCACCCTCTTCGAGCTCCACTGGCAAGTCAATTGTTCCCACAGGTTGCTTGGGCTCGCCAATGAACCTTTGGATCTGTGTTTGGTATGTAGACACGCTTTTCATGCCGATCTTCATCTGGTTAAAAGTACGTTTGAAAAGTATATTAATAGAATTACGACTATTGACCAACACTTGTCGAACTACGGTGGGTCCGATTCCTACTATCACCACCATCGGATCGAGAGTTGGAGCTTCGATTCCTTCGGTGTCCTGATTACGGAACACTATATCGTCACTCAAAACCTTTTGCAGTTTGACCGAATTTTCATCATCTATTGTGAGACATGAGTCTTTCAGAGCGTGTGTCAAGGAACTCGCGTACCGTTCCATTTCTCCCCAACTCCTTTGTGCGGGATGTGGTCCCCCAAATATCGTTCCAATAATAAGCCTCTGGTTGGTTCGTTTCGACCCTTCTTCATACGTTCCAACTTGATTTCTTTGTTCTCTAGGAGGCTGAGGGGCTGCAGGTTGATTGAGTTTTTTTGGCTTTTTCACGTACTGCTGGAGCTTATTATCTCAGATTAACCCTTCAATGAGATCCTTTAGGTGAAGGCATTCGTTTGTTATTTCTTTTATCGGAGTTCTGGTTTCTCCTTTTTTGATTCCCATCTTTTCCTGCGACTTCTTGAGCAGTTCCAGAATCGCGCGTGTTTTGATTCGCCGCCACATCGCTCTGTCTGATGTTCATTTATTGCACACAAGTAGACTTTCTTTCCAGCTCCTATGCTTCCTCCAATCTTAAGTACTAGCTTGCTTTACGGTTAAAGTCGTTCTTGGTGGTAGGTTGCTTCATTTTAATCCATTTCCCAAATTCAGTCTCCGAGTGAATGGCACGGACTAAAGCCATAAAAGCCATGTCCTCATTTGGGTTGCTTACTTTCGTCACCGTGGTATTGAACTGGTTCATGAAAGATTTCAGTGACTCGTTGTGTCCCTGGAACAATCCGGATAGGGACATGACATCTTTTGGTTGCGTGGTATGGAGACTGAACTGGTCAACGAACTTTGTTACAAGTTGGTCAAAGGTAGAAATAGATCTTAGGGGAAGTCTGTTAAACCACATAGATGCAACTTCCTCTAGGAAGATAGGGAAACATCGGCAACGAACAGCCTCTGGAGTGTTGGCTCCATCCATATACCATCTATACTTGTATAAATGGGGTTTTGGGTCTTTCGTCCCATCGTAGGAGGGGATAGCTGGCGTAGTGAATTTGTGTGGATACCTTTCATTCAAGATTTCTTCGGTAAAGTGAGTCCGACTTGGAGCAGATCCCCATTCATCGTCTCTTCGGTTTTTACTCTCGTCCATTAACCGTTTGACCATGTCTACTATGTATGCCTCTGATGTTCGATAATCCTGGGGATGGCAATTAGTCACTACGCCAAGTGTTTGGCTCTGCAAACAGTATTCGCGCGTGGGTTAAAGCCTAGGCTCTCCTGTCTTTGGGAGAGCAACTCCCGTGGGACCCCATTGGCTCGCAGTTGGCCTGATTGGGGTAGTTTGGACATTTCTAGCATCATCGAACGCATTGGCGTTCTCTTCCATTTCATTGTCTTACTCTCCATCCTCTGAATCAGAGAGATCTATAGCTATGTCTTCTTGCAGGGTCTTGTCCCCGTTGTTCAAGTTCAGAATTGGTTGCCTTGCGGTGGGAGGAGTATTTGCATTCTCCTCCACATTATGTCCTATTATCACCCTTTTTTGTTGTTGTTTCCATATCTTCTATGTAGACCAGAAACGGAGGAATTCCCTTGTTCTATAGCAATCGTGGGTTCAGGCATAGTCTTTAAAGCAGGGTTTGACTGTAGGGTTAAGAGGGTGTTAAGCTTATCCATTAGAGCCTTTTAACTATTTTTCATTTTTTGGTTGATCTCATTAACCATCTTATTTAACTCATCCGTGGTGACAACTTTATATTGGCTGGAGGATGCCGGCACCTGATTTCCCAAGTTAGCACCATTTACTTCAGTTTGTTGGGAATTAACATCTTCCCCAACTATTACTACCCATATGGATCTTCCAAAGGCACTTCTTCTTCTCCCATGAGCCATTGATTTTATGTGGTAGATTTTGTAGGCAAAGATTGGGGATCTAACTTCTGGACCTATGGGATCCAAAGTAGATAGCTAGATCTGGATCCTAAGTTGGAGTTCTCAGTGAAAGCACCAAAATGTTAACCCAAAAAATGGATTAACACCCTGGTTTGAGTGTGAAAGCACTAGCCCTATTCTTACAGAGCAATAATACAGATAATAGATAAAGAAAAATGCAGTAAGAGAAAGAAGACAATAATATTTTTATAGTGGTTTGGCTGTTAATGAAGCCTACGCACACTTTATAGTTTTTTATTATAGACCAATTGCTATTACAAGTAGTGTTTGATTACACGGCTTTTGATTTTCCTTAGCTAGATTGAATCCCCAGAGTTGGAATCTACTGGAGAATTACAGTGAATCCCTTTGGAGATTGTTATAAGGGGGTAGAGAGTGAAGAAAGCTTCCAATAGAGCTTCAAAAACTAGTTCGAAGAAGATCCTCTTTATGTTGCAGGCAGGACGGTATTTATAAAGATCAGAGAGCTTCTAGGCCAGGCCACTTCATCAATTGATCATAGATGGACATAGAACAACATAGAGGAGTTTAGTTTGCGACCCGAGCCAAAACCATGGATCGCTAGCGATCCATAGACTTAGCTTGCTCATGGGCTAATGACTTAGCTGCTTTCCCATTGCTTTGGTGCGCTAGCTCGGCGGGATGATGTGTTCAGGTATGGATCGTTGGCGATCCATGGTGTATGGATCGCTGGTGATCCATACACTTAGCATATTTTTGCTTCCATCTTTTAGGCCTTCTTTGCTCTCCTTATGCCATAGCGATCCATGATTTTGTATGGACCGCTGGCGATCCATGCACTTAGACTATTTTTTGGAGTTTGATGTTGGGAATGACTTCATTGCCTCGTATTGATGTTGTTCGTGTAGTGTCGTTGCACGTTGCTCTGTTTTGATGATTATTTACTAACTGGTTGTATTTAACTGTTGATTGGACTGAACGGACGCTGGTCTCTTGGTTTAGTCCAACTCAGTCGTTGCCTTTGTAACAGGACTTGGCTCTCCTTAACTCATTGCTTTAGCCCTTTTAGTTGAGTTCCAAGCCATTCTGACTTCATCAAGTTGTTTCGTCTTCTCTTGGATCCTGCTGGGTCAAAAACCCGGATAACGGTGTTGAAGTATTATAAAGAAAATGCACTTACCTAATAACAATTTAAATTGGTTTAGATTCATATAAAGGAGATTTGGGCTGAGATTATACTTATTTATATTGGAATATTTTTGAAGATGTAGTTGAAATAAATTTTGAAGTTGGTTAGTTTAAGAGGCGCAAGAGGTATTGGAATTTCAATTGATTGGATCCCATTAACAATTGATTGGATCCCTTTAACAATTGATTGAAAATATTTTGGAGATATGGATGAAGATTTTTGTTGTAAGGCAGAGAGTTTATTTTAGGACAGGGTTTTGATGACCCAATGATGCAACTATGTGATCTTACTCGGTGATCAACCATAATGCAAACTTGAAAATAATTAACATTCGCATTCTTTTGTTCTGTGTCATTGTAGTAATGATCAGAGATGGAAGTGAATGATATTTAGGATGCTTTGTTGTATAGGTAGGTTATTTGAGTTGAATGGTGGATAGGTCTCGTCGACCTGATGTTGAGGGTAACGTCACACCAATTATGTTATATGGCTTGGATGGATATTGTTCTCCAAGCAAGTGATTTTTGTCTTAATATATATGTTTGGATCAATAGCTATATGTGTCAATACTTGAGTGATGGTTGTAACTATAAGTATATGATTTAGATTGGATGGGACATGAGTTTGATGGTATGTCCACTATGCTAGGACATCATCCTTTTTTTTTATGATGTTCATAGATAAATTATGGCATAACATATGCTGGTATATTGTTATTTGATTCATATAGCGAGATAATGTCTCCATTGAGTTGTCTTGTCCATAATATGGAAGAAGAATGGGTCGATGAAATGATATATGAGGGAAGATACTATTGGTTGGTTATTACTAGAAAATAAATTGAGTTTGGATTTTGGTTCTGAAGGGTATTAAGATGGGACTTTTGGTTGTAAAGGATATTCTTGATTTGATTTGGTATTATTGATAAATGGAATGAAATTTTTGGAATTACATAGATGGATATGATTTGAAAAAATATATAGAGAGTTTTTCGGTTTATAAAAGGTATTCCAATTTGGATTGGCGGCAAGGATTATATAAGACATATTTTGATTAGTATAGATAAAGAATTTCGTCAACAGATTTGGAGTTATTAAGATAAAACCTAGTTTGAGGAATTTAAGAAAAAGTTTATCTAGATGAAATGGATACTAAATTAAAGTAAAGAAGTACACATAGTGGTGTGAATTCAATCAGTGGTAATTGAAGAAAAATTTATTGGAAAGATTGAAAAGAAAGTATATAGCCTGCATGCATAGAAGATGCGGAGGCATAGCGCGAATCTATGGAATGGAATTTTTGAAGGTTTGGATATGACTTAAAAGAAGAATATATAGATTATTTTCGATAATCACTCGTATTGTAGAGAAACTGTTTATTTAAAGAAACTATTTGCAATAACGACTTAATGGTATGTAGTTTACATCCTATATAGGGTGAATGTAGACAATGTATTATATAGTATATTTAACTTAATCACTATCTTGGTTTAGCATTTTTCTTAGGTTAGGATTTCACTTAGATTTATGATTTTGGTTGCATGGTTGTATTGGTTGAATATAATAGGATTTCTCTTGTTTGGATGCTTGCTTATTTATAGGATTTGGGATGGAATGTTTGGAAAATTGAGGTGGTGATACTTTGTGTATTAAAAACTTATTGGATATTTGTAGAAGTGATATCGTAAGCATAGTGACACCACTTGAGTTAGATCAGAAGTTTAGGTGGGAGATATGTTATGTTCATCTGGTTAAGACATTGATCATTTTGAATGCTTTTAAGTAAAGAAGGAATAGTATTATGATTCAAGTTGTGCAGATTTGTTTAGGCAAGGTACCGTCCACTTAGAATTGCATTTCCTTAGCAATCCAAAAAAACGAATTATGGAAACTACTACCGAATGATTTAGGTCTTAGGTATGTGCATTTAGGAATGGTATGAGAGACTGCAATTTTGTTTGGGTACGTTGGTGTTAAGGCTACCTATGTTATGCATTGTTGTGTCATTTTTTGAGATGGTAGCATGGATTACAAAGGTTATAAACATACAGGTACATTTAAGTTTAGTACTTTAGGATGATTTTATGTCACTAGTAGAGTTTGCTAGATTTAGTTAGGGCTAACGATTTGGTTAGGGACAATTGAAAAGTGGAGTAGTAGATCCTATCTTTTCAATTCGATTCCTTTCCAAAGCATTTTTCCATTTACTTGATTGTTAGTTTAGTTAATATCTAGGTTTTGTTGAACTGTTACTAGGATTCATTATTGTTTTTACTTATGTAACTTGATATCATATTATTGCGCTAAAATTTTGATGTGTTTTGTGTGCTTTGATTTCTATGAATTATTTGTGTATATATTCACCATGTGCTATGCTAATATAATTAGCTGTGCATACATTTAGAATTTATACGATCATCCTAGGGTTCTCCCATCTTGCTTCATATATCATACCATCTCATCCATATAGGAGGGCCCAGATGTTAGATATTTACATATATACATTACCATATGTCATTTGCATGCATATTTTGATGTTATGTTATTAGTTGCATATCATAAAAGTACACAAACACCACGTAAGTATTTATGTATGTTAATCGACGCTTGTACATATTTTATGAATTTTATTTCAAATTTATATACGGTATGTATGAGTACTTGGTTTGATAGGTTTCCTTCTTGTGTGGATGATTTTTTGGATGCATGGTTGGATGATTTATTTTACATATTTACATATTTGAATGATACAAGAGAGTGTGATGCATTCTTTTTCCTTTAGGAATTTCCGGGATGAAATTATTGTAAGGGGGAGAATATAATGCCTGGAAAATTAGTAATTATTTTAAATAAATATTCGATTTTAGAACTTGTTGATTACATCTTCTTTAATTAATCAATTACCTTTGGTCAAATAATTCTTCCCCTTGCCAAATAATTCATATAAAATTAGAAATTAATGGGATAAAAATTTCACCAAAAATCCAATTTATCATAATTTATTTCATCCAAAAAATTTTGGTAAAAATTAATTATTTCTATTATTTTTAATAATTAATTTTACGAAATTAAACAATTTTCTAACTCAGAAAGTTCCTAACAATTCCAAATAAATTCCATAAATCAAAAAAGTAAAATCTCATCATTGCTTTATCATTATAAAGATCATATTAAACTTTCAAAGAATATAAATATGATTAAATCATGTTTTATTCTAAAAAATGAACAAATTCCTTTCATTTAACCAAACAACGTTTAATCATTCAAACACATTTAACATCATCAAAATCATCCAATTCAAAACACATCTAAACTAGAATGGGTTAGGAAGGGTTTAAGCGAAAATTTTACTCACCTTGATTATAAAAACCTTGATTTAATCTTCTTACTCCTTAAAATGAAAGTTAGGATCTCTTATCTTTTGATTTCCTCTTCTCCTACTTAAAAATGGTCGTCGACCTCGGTATAGTTTTAGGAATTTGATTTGTAAATGAAAAATGAAGTGGAATGAGATAATATAGCAAAGGGAAGTAAGTTAGTGATTTTGGCTTGGGTTAATATCCTTGCTAGCCTAGTCCCACCAATGCATCACCCCTAACACAAATATTTCTTACTCTAAAACTTAATTTATTTATTTCCATTATTAAGGCTAACCCTAATTGCTCTAATTACTCTTAGTCCATTCAATTAACATTGAAATGTCCCACACTTAATTAACCAAATTTCCCTTAGGAAATTCTTGCAATTAATTTATTATATTTACTATTTTAATAATTTCTTATTATTAATTTAATTTAATTTTTCATATTATAAGCCCTTCAAAATATGGGGTGTTACAACTTTTCAACTTTAAACTCTACGCCCCCTTTATTATTTGCATATTTAAATTTATTTTAAATATCTATTAACATCAAATATATAAATACGCATATATAACGACTATATACAAACCAAAATAGTAACTAAGGGCACCCAAAAATTCCTAAGAGCTACCAAAATTATCAATGGCACATCAACTGCAAAAAGAACTTATAATTAACATATCTTATATATTTGCTAATTTAATTACTTAATTAATTTATAACACATTATAAACTAATCAAATCAGATAATAACTTGGAGACTATGCAGGTCCAGTTGTGCAACTCACAAGTGTGAATTCAATCAGCGATTAATATTGCAAAATTTAAATATTAACATCCATACATCACTATAGTTGATGGTATGATGATTTAGCTGAATTCGTCGCTTACAGGTCTTTTTGGTAAAATCATATTTTGAATTGATTTATATAGTACCTTTAAGCAATGATATATTATGTGCATGTTTTCTTCATCATCACTGTATACTTCTGATATATGGAGATTGGTCATGGTTAAAGTTCTAACAATATCCATATAGAACAATTTAGTCCATCTCCAAAGTTCTTGGTTCAATAATAACATTTATTATTAACCAATACGCCCTAACCAGAGACTTTTACTTTGAGTTGGCCATAGTTGACCATGATACTAACCTCTCATAACTAAGGAAACAATTTCTCTATTAAATAGTGTTTTACTTCCTAAGCATCAATCCAGATCCTATTATAGTCGTTCAATGATCATCGTGCCATGATTTAACTATAATCAAAGTGGAGTGTTCATGTCGAAGATCCATGGTATTCTCAAAATGACTCGATCAAGAGTTTCATGTTGGTTGATAATAACTAAGGTCAAATTATGTAACCTCTTTGTGCCCCCGGTAGCCATGGATAATATGCTGCTCAAATTTTAGAAGGAGTTATGTACTCTAGTCTCAATGGTTGTATCGATATCATATCCTCGAAACATATTAATCAGGAATATATAAAAAATTATTTTTGACTTATAATTCGATACTTATAGTTACAACATTTATAACTACAATCGTAAAATACTTTATTTAAGGATTTTCTATTTATATATATTGATTAATTAATTATTTATTTATTTCATAATGTGATATTATATATAATAGAAAATAAACACCAAAAGCATACTTTATTTCAAAAGAGATTGGTTGCAAAGTTAGGATATTTAACAAATTATATAACTGCCCCTAAGGCATAGCTCCTTAACTCTCGGTTATAATAATATATTATTAAATCTTATGACTAAGGATGTATATATTATTGGTTAACACTTTAATTAATGTTTCAACTTAATTGTAACTTTTATGGACTATACATTTATAAGTCATGTTATAATTTAAATCTAATTTGAATTTTAATTGAAATTCAAAAAATTCAAATCTATTCATTTATAACATTTACAAAACTAGAATATTATTTATTTATTTATAATTTTTATGAATTTTAACTTTAAACGGTTTTGAAGTTTTTTATAACTTTAACATATTTTGTTCTAAATTTAAAACTTCTACTTTAAAATAAGAGTGGTATTTTATTTAAGCTATGCATTCATTTTGCTGCCTCGGAGGTTCTAACCCATAGCCTCTAGAACCTTAGTCTAGAGTGTCATACTATTTACCACTTGAGGTAGTGGTCCTTGACAAATTTGCACCAATTTTGAATTAAATTTTTATATATTATTTAAATAAGTTTATTTGTATCAACCTAAGGCACACACATTTAGGTATTACACTAAGGGTGTGCCCTAGAAATAGACTACTTTAATAAGCCAGGCAAGGGTCGGGAGTAAGGAGGTTTTCCATTCGTAAGAATTTTCATTAATTATAGTAACTTTCTCCTGAGTTAACCACTCTTTTCTAAATACTAATCTAATTGGACTTTTGAAAAGATTGCCCTTCATGTTAATTATTCATAATAACACAAAGCAGGTTTTGATACCATTGTTAGATCAGATGCATCAAATGGCAGGTAAAAATAAGCAAATATAAAGAACTTTTCTTTTTATTCATTATGCATTAAATCTTTTAATATGTTATCATGAATAATATAGTTTATGTAATGACCCACTTTTCAGTATGGGTTAAGATGACAATAAATCATACATGTCCAACTCAAATCGAACAGAAAGGCAAATTAAGGGAAAGAAAGAAGAAAGAGAACAGGAAGAAACTAAACAACATAGAATCTCACAGCAGAACGATTAATATATATTATGAAACAGATCTTTACACAAGAAGAAAATAACTGTAATATACATGCATCCAATGAGATTTCACTAACTAACAATCGACTTGGACAGTTATAATAATCTATCATCACAAGTACTGATAAATAAATAACTAAATACACGGAAAAATAACCATGTATGTTAATACGTCTCTGGGCCTCCATCTTATCTCCTGAAGATCTAAGCATCTGAACTAAATCTGTAATGTGCTCGGTCTGACCCGAGCATTATAATAAAATAACGCCCGAGTCAAGCTGGGAAACCATTGTGAGAAAAACACACCTCGATTGAATTTTAGTGTTTCAAAAACTCATTTGAAAATAAAGGTATCCCGTAAGACCACGCCACACATAAACATGGATGATTTTTACCTTACGATAACCAAAACAATTCAATAGAAAAATCCATTAGTATTATAATAATGTCTAGGGATCAAAGTAAATAAATGAAATAGCTGAAATGCTTGCATCTCACTTTCCAACATAGTTGGGAACATCTAAATCCGTAAAGGCTCGTATTGGAGAATGGATTGCGTACTATGGCAAGGTAAGGGCCAACCTTCGGATGGTATACGCCTAGAAAATGCACCGGAGTCTGACAAGAACTTCTTATAGCCTTGCTACATAGAGTTGGCTGCCCTTTTAACATGGGAAACGGGATTACCTCATCCCTTTTTGACACCGAGGCCTTATACTACCATGGTGCTTGCGCGCAAACCAACTCTAATTAGGACAATGTAGAATAGGATCATGGCTCCTAATTGTAGCTAACCACATAGCTCTGTGCATACCCTGTTTTTGCCATTTCCCGATTTGTGAGGCTTGTGAGGTCACGTCCTTACCATTTGAAATAGCACCTGCTTGGAATGCTACACTGCCCTCGTGGCATCATTGCAATGATAACATTCATCTATACAAGTTCGTTTTGAGACTGAACGAACCAAAGGCACTGCTTCTATTACGTCCATTATGGGGAATCCCTCCCAAGGAAAATAGAAAATAGCCCTTGCACATCAAACTCCATCTTCGATTCCATGTTCTTCAAGATGCTTTCACTTCAAAATGCTTAATAGCTCCGTCTTCAATTCCATCATCTTCAAGAAGGTTTTCACTTCGAAACTCTTGAGTTGGATCGAAGTGGTTTTCGAATAACGTGACAGATCTCGGTCTCTTCGAAACAATCTTTAATACTTTCCAGTAAACTCAACCCTGGTTCTTTAGAAAATAAATAGTCAAAGATAAGAGCGGAGAACGCCTCCTAACCGTTAGTGGATGAATTTCCTTATCATTTGTCTTAGGGGGAATGAAAGGAGATTTATACGCACAGTATAGCATCACCGGAGATGACTGTGCCATATAACTCAGGTGCTTCTCCTAGATATTTCCAAAGTTACATTTTGGGTCCATATTTGATAGTCAGTTATTTAACTATCAACAAACACACATCCAAATAAGGGATTTATTTCAAACGGGAAAACCAATACTGGTTAAGCACGTTAGAGACCACTAGCCTCTTTAATTAATCTTTTCATTAATCAAATTCATTTTGTAAATACTTGTATCAAATTAATTTTACAAAGATACATTCACAAATACTTATATTTTCAATACTTTAGAAAATATCCATATACTTGTCTCAACGGTATAAATATATTCATAAACCTAGAAAGATTTTCGCTTTTCATACAATTCAAAAATTATTTATAAACTCCTTTATAAATCTCTAAATCCATTTATAGCCCTATTCATTAATTTCTAAAAATTATTTATAAAACTCCTTTTTATACATTCCTAAGTCATTTATAAACCCTTTATAAATCCATAAGCCATTTATGAACTCCTTTTATCCTTACTAATCTTTCTTTATGTTTTTCCAAACCATGTTATAAGATTCCTTTTATAAAACCAAAATCCGTTTGTAAAACTCTATTTATAAATCTCGAAAACATTTATAAATAAATTCTAATCATTTACTTGAAGACACTATTACATAATAATAGTTATTAATAATAAACATTATAAATAATTAATTATTAACTATAAAACATCTTAAAAATAATAATTAATAATTTCAAACATTATTAAATAAACAATAATAATTAATCTTTACCATTATAAATAGTAATAATTTATTCCTAAAAAATTATTAATAAATCCTTATTATTAATTTCAAGCCATATTTATTTTAAGCTAATTAACTTTTCAAAATATTAAATATGGATAAATAACTTTTAAACAACATTAAATATAAATAAATAATTTTAAAATGATATTAAATATAAATAAATAATTTTAAAAACAGTATTAAATATAAATAAATAATTTTAAAAACAATATTAAATATAACTTTTAAAGACATTTCTACTGACTTAGAAAATGCCAGATAATAAGGTAGGAGTAAAATAGAAATTTAATCCTTTTAAACAAAATATTTCTGAAACACAAATTCAAATTTTAAAATCATTTCCTGTCTTAAAATTCAACTCCAACTCCAATGACAATTTATAGTAATTTTAAAATACTAATTCAAGGTCAATAGCTACCAAATGCTTAACCAATATCGATATTGATTTTCTATTACTATAGGTTTTTAGTTTTGAACATAAATTATGTCATAACCAATAGTGTTCATAAATCAGGTTTCATACCCAATAATTCATATAACAGGAATTTCATTGGAAATAAATCAGCCACAGCGAGGAATCCCATTGGATCCCTCCAATCTGCCCCCCCCCCCCCCCCGAATCACAACTTATATATTTATTTATATAATATGGGTCATCCGCTACTTGGTGGGTATATACAAAAGGTCATCTACTCCAAGGGCGGGAATAAATCCAAACCAAATGATAAAATATTAAATCATCCAAACATGTAAATACAATTTTTATCAACTGTATAATATTACTAGTTAACTAAAAAGATGGGTTTAACTCACTAAATTCCCAGTTTTCGCCAAGGCATTCTGGTCTGAGTTAAAATCGAATAGGCATTCAATTTTAACCCAAATTCCCACTAGCTCAAAATCCATCCAAACTAACTGTATATCGTAGTATTCGCTAATACGATCGCAATGCAACTCGTCGCATCCAATTTCGACCTCGTATGAAAGAGTTATATATATTATAAGGATTTGATTTTAATTAAAATAATTATTTCTTTAATTATAGTAATTAACTTCATAATTAACCTAATCCAACTCCATCTGGGTCGTCCATCCATCTTCCCCATCGTAATTTCATGCTCCAGGATGAGCAACATACATGACTTCATCTATGTCGTTCACCGCCACTACATGATCGGAGTTAACCGGGCCTCGTCCTAGCCCAGCCTTGACCTCACCTCGTCCATCGCCTCCGGTCTTGACATCTCCGATCACCCACGGCCCCCGACGAATCCAAACGTTGAATGCAGTTCAATGAAGAAATTCCACCACCATGCCTCACTAAACCAATCTCCACCGTTGAACTCCTACGTCTTGACGTCACGAAAAAAATGCTAGTTGAAGTCGAAGCCTTAAAATGCTTGTGGTGGCGTCGATGATCTCGAACATTGCATTGGAGGAGGATTAATTTTAGAAAAAAACGTAAACGAACATTTCTCTGGGGAAACGTGATGACTTAAATTGTTGAGGGGGGCAAGGTTATAAGGTATGGGCTAAAGGTAGGAGTGTGGTCTGATGTAAGTATGGGTATGGTGTACATATTCTAATATTCAAAATATCAAGCTTAAAGCGTCCGAAAATCTAGAACTCCTATCGAGATGTGCCACGTGGCGTTCTATACTAAATACCACTATTCTGAACTCAGTGAAACTAGTCTCGAGACCTATTTCGATCATATGCAGAAGATAGCTTTACAAACCCAGTTATATTATATTAATTTCTGTAATTAGTTTCCTAAGCGTTTCGAGCTCTCATAATCAAATGATACTCCCCATTGCCACAAAACTAGATGGCATTTTAATAACTCATTATTACGAACCCAGTGGAACTGTTTCGTCCAATTCCGAGACAGTGCCTCAGAAGGCTATTTTCACACATTAATTAAAACGAGTTATTACCAAACCAGTTTCAATCACTTTTAATTGAAAATTAAAAGTTACTATTATTATTCTAATTTAAATATAATTTGAATGTGCTCTCGAAATCATTTTTATTTGAATTGAATCTAAGATTCAATTATTAAATAATTCCAATATTTGAAATTTAAGTTATTTAACTTATAAAAAAATAATTAAATATTTAAAATCAATTAAATATTTCAAAATCAATTGAAAAAAATTCTGGGTCGTTACATTTTACATTAAATCATATTTAATATTAACTGTTTAAAATTTGATTTAAATATAATTTTAGCTATATTATTATTATAAAAATAATGTTGGTTTATTTTATAATGTTGTTGTTCATTCAAAATAATATTTAACAAACTAATTTATTATTAATTCAATAACATTTATTCATATATAAAATCTGATAATAATAAAAAGCTCAAATATAATATTTTTTAACTTCAAACAATAAACAAAAATTATCTTCTTCATTTCCTCTCTCAATAGTTTCCTCTAAAATTAAATCTATCTTTCAAACATACATTGTTAGCACCAATAATGGTACAACGCCCAAAAACCTACAGAAATATAGATATCTAGTATAAAATAAATGTAAAGCGGTAAGAACATCAAGATTTTTATGTTGGTTCGGCAATCTCTGACCTATGTCCACTTTATATTTTATGTATTAGAGACTTAAGAGAAATAGAAATCACAAGTATAAGGAACTGATAGGTTCGTAAGCCTAGAGATGCAAACAGTGTCTAACTTGGTGACTGTTGTGAAGAGAGATAGGGGATGAAGAAGGAGTGCCAGAAGTCCCTTCCTAGTTGCCATAGGGTCTGTATTTACAAGGGAAATCTCCAGTAGAACCAGAGGCCCCCAAAAGTGCAAGATTCAGATCTAAGCACAAAGGTATAGGAGACCAGTAATCGTCCTAATCATCAATTGAAACCGCTTGGTATCGAAAGGTTTGTAATGGCGAGACTTTCCATCTTCTTCTTCCATTCTACTTCCTATCCCCGATCCACTATGTTTCAAACGCTTTTCCTTGAATGTTGAGTTGTTTTGATGACTTTTTTTGATATTTCTTGTCTTTTCCCACTTTCTTCTCGAGAAATCCTTGGAGTTGCTCATCTATTCTTTAAGAAATGTACTCCATGATGGTTCTTTGAAGTAGTACTCAAACTATAAGGAGTTTGGAGGGTACTAAGTAGAGATATTTTCTCTCGGTACCAAGAGGTCCACTTAGCTCAAATCCCTTTAAAACTTCTTGAGTTCAATCTTCCTACTTTTCCAAACATGTTCCCAAGTCCGTGAATCGTCTTCTCATTATTTTGGCGTTCTAATTTCAATTAAAAATCCACTTGGTTAAAAAGCTGATGGAAATACTTAAAACTCCTAGGCAGTGACTTTTACAAATTTTCAAATCCTTCAATCTTGAGTGCACAAGTTTGAAGGGCCGTTGTCTTAACCTTGAGGGAAAGGATGGTAATTATTGATTGCACTAGTGGCCTCATCCATGACAAAACTTCCATCGCTTTCTCTTTATTGTTCTTACCCATTAATTTTTCAACAATTTGAAAGAAAACTTTAATTCATCTTTCGTAAGCTATTTTGGTTATGGAGCAAAGATTAGAATGTTATTTTGATTAGTGAATGAGAAGAAAATCAAAGATTTTGTGCAAATTTGAATTGAATCTGAGGTATTCAAATCATTTGAATGGTAAGAAGTATATTAAAGTTAATAATAAGGTATGTTCCACTTTTTCTTTATGCCTTCTTGTTTGAATTTTTTTGGGTTTTAACAATGACTTTATATCATTGATATTGTTGAGAACATATCGTGTTTTGAGAAATTGCTTTGGTTAATGACATACGTTAATCATAGCAACTTAAATTTTAATATGCTATGGTGAAAAAATATATTTAAAAACATGTATAAGTTTATGATAAAAGCAATTATTATGGTTTTGGTGAAGTTTCCTAATAGATGTATGAGAATAAAGAATATATACTTAAATATCCTTTAGATGCAAATTTAGGCACTATAATTGTGTATCTTTGATTTAAATTACTACATTCTATATATGTAACATAATAATGAATCAGAAATAGTGTAGAACAAAATTCAAATTAGTATATTTTACCGTTACACATGACACAAGTTATTGTTAATGGTCATGGGTCTAGATTAGGGGTGTAAATTTTGTATGATTGTCCGACGTCCGGCTCGGTCCAAGGTTGTTGTTTGTACCAAAATTGGGCACAACACTCGTCGAATGTAATTGAAGAGATTAGAATAAAGAAATTAAATGGAAAATGAGGCTCATCTAACAATCATACCAAGAAAAGTAAGTAGTAATAGAAAAAGACAAGAATTTATAGTGGTTCGGCGTTGTAGCCTACGTCCACTTTGAAGATTTTGATGTTTATTAATGATTCTCAACTGATATACAACAGTACAATAATTAGTACTTAGGTTATAATGGAGTTTCAACAGAGCAGCAGCGTAGAAGTTCCAAAAGTCCCCTTTTAGCAGCAGTATAGCGTACAATAATTTGGACTTGTGGTTTGAGAGATATGATCGATCCAAGATTGAATTTTCTAGTTAGGCTGAACATTTCGTATCGATACGTGTGTATCGATGGACTTCGTATCGATGACCTGGCATGAGTGTTTTGTGGAGATCCATATTTCATACTTAGAGACCGTTTCCTTTGGTTTGACCGTGGCTTTCGTATCGATGCTAGGCCTTAGTTTTCGTATCGATGCTAGGCCTTCGTTTTCGTATCGATCCGTGGTCCTTCTCTTCGTATCGATCAAGTGGGTGATCAATACGAAGCATGCCGCTATTGGATGAATGAAACATGATCGATCTGTGGGATGTTGAAGTCTATTGAAATTTCGATGGATATAAAATGGATGGATACTGAGGGATGGGGAAATGCTCATTTTGTATCAATCTTAATGGATACAAAATGATGGATCTTGATGGACGGATACGAAATGGATGTGTTTAACATGGATTTTGATCGATCCATAACTCAAGCATACAAACTCCGATTGACTTGAAATTTGGAATGTTGCTTTTCATAGCCTTGCTTGTCATACCATGCTAATTGTAGCTCGATCCAGACTCGGACCAAGTTTGCTTGTATCCATCGTGACCTGTAGATAACTGATCTCCGTGGCGGATTGTCTTCAGTCTCTAATCAAGTCCTTAGTGTCACGGCCCTGCCAAATGGCGGGATAACATTTGCCCCCTCTCCCAAAGTACGTCCTGTGTGAACATGACATGCTTTGAAAAGCTCCAATCTTCATTCTAAAAAGATTTTATCCGATTTGCTGAACAGTTGTCGTTCTTTCATTAGGTGATGTGACCTTTGGTAGAATTCCAGTAGTATAAATGTTGAGTTCTAGACTGCCAATGTTCACGCAGTTTTTGGGTGTAACTGAAGGTCGAGTGCTAGCAATTTGTTGTTCAATGTTCTGGTTGCCACCAGACAAGCATTCAATTCCTGTTAACTTTGAAAATCTAATGTTAATATGGCATACATGCACGTATGTTAACCTGAATCCCGTTCATGTTTGCACGTTCACGGGTCGTTGTCAAGTTCTTTTTTCTCATTTTGATTGAGTTTCGTATCAATCCTCTCCAAGATCGATGTGAAATCCGAGTTGGAGCAACGATCGATGGTTGCCTTTGATCCATTTCTTCGTATCGATCCTCTTCTGGATCGATCTGGGATGTATGGAGATGAGCTTCATATCGATGGTTATCGATACGAGATAGATATACATAAAGAGTACTTCGTATCGATGGATACAAAACATAGGGCCTTAGATCGATTCGCATCGATGGATACGAAGTGTTGGGCTTCACATTAACTCGTGTTGATGGATACGAAAGTCATTCTTCGTAACGATGGATACGAACGATCCAGACACGACTGTGCAATGCTCTTCATATCGATTATAGTTGACCGCTTCTATCAGTTTACATGACTGGGATACGAATCGTCCCTTAGGTCGATACGAAGGAGTATAAATTGATATTGGACTTATAAAACTTTTCACTTGCTTTTGCTATTTCGTATGGATTGAAGAAAAGAAAGACTACAGGACTCTCGTCTGCCAAACAGCCAATCATCAATCCTTAATCCAAATTCTTCAAACTAGGTAATCGATCGGCTAAAACCATTCTTAAAGTGATGAGATTCGAGCTTCACGCTACTTCATCTAAGGCGATGGCTAACTCTAGTGCCGTTGGTGCTGGAATGGGGCTAGGGTTAGGTCAAGGAAGTAGTTGATGGCAACTTGGAGGCTTGGGGAAGCAGGAGAGCACTGGAAGGAGCTGATGGGGTCACTGACTTCAAGTTTTTTCTCGAACTTGCATCGATGGATCGATCAGAATGCTAGGGAGATAATTGCAGGCAATCTTCACGATCGATCTGAGATGTGTGGAGCATGCTTTGTATCGATCTGGGAAGTGTAGCAGTGCATATCGATGTAGACTGATGGATACGAAACCGAATACTCTGAGTCGATACGAAATGATTGATACGTGTAGATTGATCGAGACAAAGAATGCTATAGGCCTACACCACTGATCGATGTGAAATGACGGCTTTGGGGGAACAATCCAAAGTGAACTATGATGGATACGAACTCCATCGGTTTTTGCATACTTGAACACCTAACTCCGATGAGCTTTAACCTTGCATATTTGGACTTCATTGTAAAACTGCATATATGACTATCCTTCAAAGCTCGTCGATGGAATCGTAACTCAATAAACACAACAAATCTTAACATGGATCGTTCTTCGAAGTCAGGATTGCATGGTTGAGATGGTCAGCGATGATGGTCACTCCGGTCGAATCTCGAAGTCTTGTCACTTTACCATCTTTCAAACTTGTAGAAATTTAGAGTATTATGTAGCACTTCACACACAACACGATCACTCACTTTGCACCGAGGGGAACACGGGTTTCTTTTCGTCTAATAATGGTTTTTACTAAGTTCAATAGCTATGGATCTTGGAAGCTCGGAGCAACATGAAGTTCAAAGCCCTCTGTTTCCTAGAATTGAAAGGCTGGATGTCGCAGTGGACATAGTGAATCCTACCCCAGACGAACTGCCGGGTGCAGTGTTGGTTTTGAATCTGGAGGACTCAGTTCGGTCCAAGATTTCAGAAGATATGCTAGGCAGAATATGTCTTAGGCATGGACTATCTTTGGAAGAAGTTCTATTACCGGGGCCAGAAGATAAAGCGCATAATCCCCCGGAAGGGTTTACCGCGTGCAATAGATTCATGTGCATGGCTGGAACATTGACCCCATTTTACCAATTCATTCGGGACATACTATTTTTCTCAACTGCATCCCAATGGATACGCGCTTCTCAACAGTTTATACATCATATTTATGGAGCATCTCCTTTAACCCCCGATCGTTGATGAGATTAGATACTTATTCAATGTCAAGAGTCGGGGGGACAATCTGTCGTTTAATTTTCTGGAAGCGGTCAGAAACTGCCACATGGTGGCAGGTGCTTGGAGTAAACTGAGCTACTTCAAGACAGAGTGGTTCTTTGTGAGATGCCCAACGGGATTCGCTAGGCGATGGTTGGTCAGACGTAAGTGCTTTAACTTCTTCGTTAATTAACTGGGTAATATAAATCGATGTTGAATCCAATACTGCATTTCTTTCACAGCTTTTATTCCACAGCCCGAAGGAGCACGGTTTAAAGAGATAGTGAGGATACTCCAAGCGGTGCCCGCCGAACTTAGAGAAATAGACGAAGTTCTTACAAACATAACTTGATCGTCGTTGGGCTCATAGAGATAGGTCATAGTATTGGGCTGACTGGGGTTCCCATAGTGGGCCTAGTAAGACATAGTGGAAGACGGGCTCCTATCGTGCCCCCGGTTGAGGGAGCTCAAAGTGCATCAGGAGTCACAATCATCGAACTGGGCGATGACGAGAGCATAGCAGCTAGACATGAGCCCACGGTCGTGCCTCTGCATGGCCTTCAGTCATCAGAATCAAAAAGAAGGGGAAAAACTCTCATCCACAAAGCTAAGAGGCAAAAGATTACTAAGACAACTCAGCCCGTTGCAACTTCTACAGGTCCGAAGACCTTTTCTTCGCAGACGTAAGGTTCATTGAAAGGGTTGTCGAATGTTCCTATCCCAGACGAAATATCTACGTTCCATAATCTCGAGTTAGAGGGGCTCCACTCCCCATCACGAACTGGCGCAGGCCTAACTTTTTCAGACATAGTGGAGCCAACTTTCACGAGCAAGGCTACCACAATCGGTGGGTTGGGGGTTTGCACATGCATACACACACTTCACGGCACCACATGACTTCTAATCATGTGCTTCTTAATTTCTAGCGATAACTAATTCCGCTGCTCTCTTCGTTTTACAAACACGATGGTGAAGTAGGGCTCCATGCTTAGCAACCTTTGCTCTTCACGCCATTCTTCTAGTTCACACTCTAAATCACATCGGTGTGAAAGTGAGAGAGACTATGGTTGCGGCTATCACTTTAGCCAAGAGTGCGAGCGCAATGATAGGGAGAAGGAAAGGTCATATCAAAGCAGGCGCCGCTCTCAGTCGCGATCTCCACCATCAAAAGGACCTTCAAAACCATCTGGCTCTCGTAGGCCATCTTACGAAACTGCACATCAAATAGCGCCGTCTCACACTCCGAAATTCGGAAATCAGCACCGTAGAACTGAAATAGAAGCCCCTGTCGTCAAGAACAGACTGCCATAGAGCCTACAGGGAGGGAGCCATCCGTATCGCCAAGTTGAAGAAAGATTTTACGAACATTTGTTTTGATAGCTTCCACTTCCCTCCTAACAGGAAAAGAATCCCAAATGACATAGAAAAACTGGTGCAAGATTATGTGCATGACGCGTACTACCAGTATCAGGAATGGGTCAAAACGGCAGAACGGGTTTCGGCAGTGTCTTTTGAGCGGGCTAAAATGACTGAAAAACTGGAGGGCAACCTTTCTCAAAAAGTCAGAAAAATAACGGCGCTCACAAACGAGCTTGAATCTTCAAGGAAGACTGAGACGAAGGCTGGCCAGAGAGCCGAGGAGGCTAGGAAGTCCATGGAAAGCATGAGAAAGACACACATGGACTTAGTGCAGGAGATGGGTCACCATAACACCATCATTATTCGGGAAAGGGACTCTGCACGAAAAAGAAGTTGACAAGCTAAAGGAAAAGCTGACTAAGGCCCTTAAAGAGAAAGATGAAGCAAACAAAGTGGCCTAGGAGCCGTGCGAGCAGGCGGTGAGACTTAGGGAAGAGAGGGACGCTGCGAATCTAAAGGCCGAGGAAGCCGATGCCAGGGTTGAAAGGGAAATTAAAGCTGTTGAAGCCAAAATGGAGAGTAAATTTGAAGATCTTTTGGTTACCAACAATGCTAATGTCTTGAGAAACTGTAACCTTAGTTGGCTCAGCGAAGACTATCCTTTCCAATTATATAAGGCCTGGAATCGCTTGCTTGAGGACGAGAAGATAATCCGCAATACTACAACCGTTGATGAGTTCGAACTAGAAAGTCAAGTGCTAATTGGAGATGAGCCCAAAGTCCTTCATGACACAGTTATCGCGCTTTAGAGGGAAGACCTGGCGGGTAAGTATCTAGAGGCCGGAGAAGGATTCGGGAGTGAACACCACGGCGTTACTTCTGAAATGCCTCCATTGTCTCAAACTGAGCCTTCTTCCTCTATTGATCCTCCAGTCGTCCCGGGGTATAATCCTGACAGGCCGCATCTTTCCCTAATCATGAAGCACAGCTCGGAAGGCCCGTCGACTCAACCTGGGAGCCAACTCGGGGAAGGTATTCTAGACACTTCTCCTCTTCCTCAAAATGTAGGAGCACTATCAGATGATATTACTAATATATTTCTTATCTTCATTCAGTCTTAGACTCTGCATTAGCCGTCCCTCCTGCAACTCAAGAAGTTCATCACGAGTAGGAGGTATTAACGACAGAGGCCCCAACCGTAACAATTACTTCTTCGGTTGGGGAGGGACATGACAGCGGCTATGTGTTTGATGACCAATTGATAAAAGCACTTTTCAGCCGCCAAAGCGACCCGAGCATCAAGATGCCCTTCAACATGGATGAAGATGTTATTATCATAGGCTCCTCGGATCCGACCGGCATTCTCTCGATGGGCGAGCGTGTGGATCGAGAGGAACAAATAATGGAGGAGATTAAGGCTGAGATTGAGCAGGCTCGTAGAGCCGACAGAGGCATGGCGGGTCCAGGTCCGGTCCCTATTTTTGTGGTTTCTCCAAGTGGCACCATTATTGAGACCAACGCCCCTTATTCTTCTAGCATCGAGAGTGCCACCATTACACCAGTTCCACACACAGAGGACACTTCAATCCCTATGAGTTCTCAAGAAGAGACTGCGTCAATTCCCCCGGTCGGAGACAAGCCAGCTGGAGCGAGCCGGGGAGGCAAGGGTTCATAGAGAGGTTCGGGAGGTAGCTCGGGCGGATCTACGCCAAAGAAAGTTAAGAAGAAACCGAAGCATAGATTTGCATTTTCAGTTCCTCTTTTGTAGATGGCTAGAATAAGCTTCTCTTTTGCTTTATGTAGGCCTTGTATAGATGCGGGTTTGGCCCCTGCTTATAGGAATTCTTTGGACATATTTTGTACTTACTTTTGCAAAGAATAGTGCGAATAAAATTCCTTTTTTGTTTTCAGCATAACTCTATGTTCATTTGTCTAATTACTTTAGCACTCACATTTCCATTCAATGTACTTGTGAAGTTTCAGCCTCTGAGTCGAACTTAAATCCAGTATTTAGATCCTAAAGTCATGGCTTCGAGTCATAATCAAATGTCGAGTTGAGTCCCAGTGTTGCGCTATCTAGGTCAGTGGCATGTACTTGAGTTATGCCCCCAATTCTGGAGAGAATTGAAGTAGTTAGTTGGCAGCTGTCCTCCGCCTTTACTAACTTTAACTTAACTTGGTCGAAACAAAGTTAAAGTGACACGAGTTTGAGAGATCAGATCACACTCGCTCGCTGCTGATATTTGCATCCACACTTTGTGGATTAGACTTGTATGCTGGCGGTTGGTCATGCCTGCTTAATATTTAGAATCATATCCACACTTCAGGGATATAAGTTTTTTATGGGCGGTTGGTCACACCCGTTTAATGTTTAGAATTACATCCACACTCCAGGGACATAAGTTATTTTACGAGTGGTCAGTCACACTCGTTTAATGTTTATACTCTAGTTCACACTCTTGGAATCTGGAGTTAGTTGATAGACGATCAATCACATCTGTTTAAGTATTAGGATTTTGTTCGCACTTTGGGAACAAGGAGTTGGTCAAGGTTGTGGATGGTTGGATCACATTTTCCTTGATCCGGCAAGCGAAGTCATAGATGGACGGATCCATCTACTTCGAGCTTGAAAAGAAGCGAGGTCGTGGATGGACGAATCCATCCTCCTCAAGCTTTGGAAATAATCAAGGTCGTGGATGGACGGATCCATCCTCCTCGAGCTTTGGAAATAAGCGAGGTCGTGGATGGATGGATCCATCCTCCTCGAGCTTGGATTGGGGCGAGGTCATGGACGGACGGACCCATCCTCCTCGATCCTAGATTGAGGCGAGGTCATGGATGGATGGATCCATCCTCCTTGAGCCTGGATTGAGGCGAGGTCTTGGATGGACGGATCCATCCTCCTCGAGCCTGGGTTGAGGCCAGGTCGTGGATGGACGGATCTATCCTCCTCGATCCTGGATTAAGGCGAGGTCATGGATAGACGGACCCATCCTCCTCGAGCCTAGATTGAGGCGAGGTCGTGGATGGACGGATCTATCCTCCTCGAGCTAGATTTAGGTGTTTGTACTTCAGCTCGCACTCTACGAGCTGGAGTTCATTGAAGGATTGTCATGTTACAATCCTTCTTTACTTTATCGTTGTGTTCCCCTGAGCTCGGGGTTTCACTTAGCGAGTGACTGGTCGAATCACGATCACTACTTATTTAAATGAGTCCCACGATAGGATGGGACTTATCTCTTCGTACATTGTGACGGTCGCACGATGCACTTTAAGAATCGCCAATCTAGCTTGATGAGTCTGCACTTTATTGCTGGAAAAGGAAATTGCGGCAAAGTCAGTTGCCTTATTACAAGTACAAATTATAAAATTGCGTAAACAAAATTCAAATGAAAAGCAGACTAAATGAATGAAAGCCAGTTATGTGTAATAGCGGCATAGCGGCGAAGACTCACGTTGTTCCATGCCTTCAGTAGAGTGGGTCCATCGACAGTCGATAGCTTGAACGTGCCGTCTCCAAGTCTCTGCTCAATGACATACAGTCCTTCCCATGTCGGCTTTATGTGCGAAGGGACCGAATAGATTCGCTTAAGTACAAATCGCCAATTTCAAAGGTTCTGGGTTGGACCCTAGCATTGTATAATCGAGCAACTCGACTACGATGTGTGGCTGCCCTCAAAGCAGCCTTTTCACGCTTCTCATCCAGTAAGTCCAGTGATTCTGCGAGTAGGATGGCATTTGTCTTTGGAACATAATAGGTCACACGGTAAGAAGGTACTTCTAGCTCAACTGGAATAATGGCTTCAGAGCCGTAGGAAAGTGCAAATGGAGTATGGCCGGTCACGGACTTGTGGGTAGTTCGATATGCCCATAAGGCCATGGGAAGTTCATCAACCCATTTTCCTCCAGCCTTCTCCAGTCATTTCTTCAGAATGGACTTGATAACCTTGTTGACAGCTTCGACTTGTCCATTCACTTGAGAGTGAGCTACGGCCGAGAATTTCTTCTGGATGTGATAGCATTGGCAAAAGTTCTTAAACTTGTCGCTGTCGAATTGGGCTCTGTTATCAGTTACAATTGTTTGTGGGAGGCCAAAGCGGCAAATGATGTTGTGCATAACAAAGTTGATTACTTTCTTCGTCGTGATAGTGGCAAGGGGCTCAGCTTCCGCCTATTAGGTAAAGTAGTCAACCGCAATGATGGCGTACTTTGCGCTACATTTTGCTAGAGGTAAAGACCTTATTATATCAATGCTCCATGTGGCAAACGGCCATAGGCTGACCATCTGAGTAATTTCGGTTGGCAAGGTTCTTGGAATTCTGGCATGTTTCTAGCACCTATCACATCTCTTAGCATAATCGGATGTGTCTCGGTTTACGGTTGGCTAGTAATACCCGTACCTGAGTATTTTCTTCGCAAGGGCTTGCCCCCTAGTGTGATCGCCACACTCTTCCTCGTGCACATCATGTAACACTCGTTTGATCTCATCGTGGGCGATACATCGGAGTAAAGGAACATAATATACCCTTCTGTACAGGACTCCATTCTGGATAATAAATCGCGAAGCTTTTCAGAGAATCTGTCTTTTCTCGCTTCTGCGTTCGGGTAATGTTCCATGCTCAAGATAATTTCTGATTGGAGTCATCCATGACTCTCTCTCGGGTGTTGCCTCGTGCACCTAGTCTATCTCCATCTGATAGATACTTGGAGCAGTAAGTGTTTCCATGGGGACAAGTCCCATCAGCTGTGCTTTGCTAGTGCTGGCCAGTTTCACCAAAGAATCGGCTTTTTGATTTTGCTCTCGGGGTATACAGTGGATAGCGTAATAGTCGAACTGACTCAACACTTCCTGAAGTCGAGTAAGGTAGGTGGCCAACCTTTGGTCTCTGGCTTGATACTCTCCTCGAACCTGGCATACCACCAATTGCGAATCACAGTAAATCTCTACAGCAATGACTCCCAAGTCTTTGGTAGGCCTTAGTCCAGCAAGCAAAGCTTCGTACTCGGCTTCATTGTTAGTCGCGCGAAAGTCAAACTTTAGAGCATAGCATATGGATCGACCTTTTATGGTCTTAAGTACCACTCTAGCGCCTAAGCAATGTTCGTTTGATGCACAATCAGTGTATAGCTTCCACGTACACCTGAGAGATTCACTGGCTTTGGGCAAATCCTCTGGTATGGTGAATTCAGCTATGAAGTCTGCCAGAACTTGTCCTTGAATAGCTCGCCTTGGGGTATAACTGATGTCAAATTGACTCAATTCGATATTCCACTTAAGCAACCTACCAGACATCTCAAGTCGCATCAAGATCTATCGTAACGGCTGGTCAGTGTATACAGTGATCGGATGAGCCTGAAAATATGGACAAAGCTTCATTGAGGCTATGGCGAGACAGTAAGCCAGCTTTTCCACCTTTGGGTAGTTTCTTTCTGCCCCTATCAATCATTTGCTGACATAATAGATCGGTCGTTGGATCTGATCCTCTTCTCGAACTAGCGCGGCACTGATTCCGTTTGCCAAAACCGCTAGATAGACATACAACTTCTTATGATCAACCGGCTTTGACAAGATGGGAAGTGTTGCTAGATGTTGTACTAGTGCCCGAAATGCACCCTCGCACTCCTTTGTCCACTCAAAATTCCATTTTCCTTTTCTGATCAGATCGAAGAAGGGAATGCACTTGTTTGTGGATCTAGAAATGAACCTGCTCAAAGTTGCCACCTTCCCATTAAGACTTTGCACCTGCTTTATAGTTCTGGGAGTTTCGAGATTCCGAATTGCCCAGATCTTTTCAGGATTGGCTTCAATTCCTCTGGCATTGACAATAAACCCAAGGAACTTTCCAGATGCGACTCTGAAATGACACTTCAACGGATTGAGCTTCATTCTATACGGTCGGAGTATATTGAACATCGTCTCTAAATCATTGATATGGTTGTTGGATAGTCACGATTTCACGAGCATATCATCTACGTACACCTTCATAGTCTTCCCAATCTGGTTTGTAAACATCCAGTTTACAAGCCTTTGATAGGTTGCTCCAGCATTTTTGAGTCCAAACGGCATCACCTTGTAGCAATAAAGTCCCAGATCAATGATAAAGCTGGTGTGCTCCTGGTCAGGAAGGTGCATCGGGATTTGATTATAGTGGGAGTATGCATCCATGAAGGATAAGAGCTCATGTCGGCTGTTTAATCCACCACTTGATCAATTTTGGGAAGCGGGAAGCTGTCTTTGGGGCAGGCTTTGTTCATATCTGAGTAGTATACACATGTCTGTCACTTCTCGGTTGACTTTCTAACAAGCACTAGATTAGATACCCACTTCGGGTATAAAGCATCATGAATAAACCCATTAGCCTTGAGTTTATCCACTTCTTCCTTCAGGGCGGTAGATCTAAAACACCCCACACCCCTTAATATACCCAATAGGACACATTAAAAGGCGTGGTGCGTTGTAGGTATAACTGAAACTAACAGAGACTAAGATTCACAAGATAAAAACAGGTAAAGACAGCGGAAATTAAAATAATACTTATTTAAAACAAAAGCTTCATAATTGCTCATAAACCAAATAAGTCAAATACTAAATATAACATACATGTCTCAAAAACCAAAATGTCTCATGAATAAAATCTCATAGTCTCAAAATCAGAGTACATAATATTCCTCATAATAAGCTAGTACACAGAAAGAGTTAAAGCTAGAATAAAAGAAATACATGGTAGAGATCTTCTCCCAAAATCCTCCAAGCAACCGCCATATACAGCACTCTCCCTCGATTGCCTATGGGGGGAAAGGGAAAATAGAGGAGTGGATCTGACTAAAAGTCTGGTGAGTGATAGTAACTACTAGAATCTTTAAGCAAAGTAAAGGTAATAGACCCTTCAATAGTTCTAGTATATACAAAAGGAAACAAAGGAAATAGGAAAGAGATAAATTGGAAAATACGATTAAACTATTACAATTGATAAGATAGGTCAACTTTGATTGTTTGCACTTGTCTTTGATAGCTGCTTGATTAGGCTGAATTCCTAATCCTGTAATTAGGTTGAAATCATAATTCTACCCTTTGATTGGCCTGCTACTCCATAGACCTTACTGCGGACTAGACGCTATATAACTCCCTATACAGCTGCCAATGGTAACTACGAAAGATACACAAAGCACCCACTGTGGACTAGATGATACATAGCTCCCTACAGAGAAGGTAATGGTGTCTACGAAAGACACACATACTAAGCACTTGGAACTCATAGCGATTACTGAGTACCGAAATGGAAGTCGCACGTGTAACTGCCACCATGCTCATGCTTCTTGTTGCTCCACCTATTGGGTCGTATTATTACCTCGACTTAGCATAAGCGTGCCTCTTGTCTCACTTCAGGATTATGTGAAACACCGTGTCCATAAAAAATAAAGGGGAATGTTGCCGGTACTAGCTCGTCATCCAAACAATATCTAATAGCGCCCTTGTCCAAATCCCCCGTGATTTGAACATCTCTATATTGACCAATTGCTACCACTACTAGCATAAGCGTGCCCCTCATCTCACTTCAGGTTTATGTGAAACACCGTACCCATAGAAAATAATAGGGGAATGCTATTTGGTACAGGTCCTACTTTAATTCTTTGCTTATTAACTTAGATAAATATTTTAAATAAGCTTTTACTCTTGTTCTTACTATCTGTGCTTATTAATTTATCCTAAGACTTAAAATAAGCCTTATTCTGTTCTATTACTTATTATAACCTACGTCATAATCATACTTATTACTTAACCTAAGGTCTAAGTGTGAAAATAAGCTTCTTTTCTTTTTTTATTATTTTTAGTTATAATTCTAAGTTATAACTAGGCCAATCTCTTTATATTCAGTCCAATTAATATCATAATTAGGCATAATTTCAGTTTAATTCCATTTATATTACAGTCTTTATAATTTACATCTTATATTCCATTATTTCAGATTTCTTATAATTTAATCCAATTTCATGTTAATTCTATTCTAATCCATACGCGAAGAAGGAGGAATAAAAGAAAACTGAAAATAGAAGGAAATCCAAGGCATAAGAAGATGTAAATAACACATAAATAACAGTAAATAAACTCAAATACTGTAAATAAACTATAAATAAATGGAAAAGCTAGAAATAAACTAAAATTAACTGAAAATAATTCTAAAAATTGTAAATAAATTACAAAAAGGTTACTCCAAAAATCATAGTAAAACTACAACTATTGGAAAACCTATTATTTTAAATTACTTAAAGAAATTTAAAATAATTACAATCACCCACCTCTGGCCTTAGCTCTTCCCTTTAGGCCTTCACGGAACCACTTGGGGTTGTTAAATATTTTTATTTAAAATGATTTCCTCCTTGGAAAATTATTCCGCTTAGGGTCCTTCCTGAATAGGTGAACCCAATTGGAGAAAATCTTAGAATGAGAAAAAGGGTTAGGCCTAGGGTTCTATTTATAAGGGTAGAAGTGGATCTCAGACCATTGGATTTGGGGATTGAATAGGATGCAACCACGTCATAAGCTGAAAAGGAGCCATCGGATGCAAGAATAGAAGGACCGGATTGAAATAAAGAATGCAAAACACATCATAGGAGGCCTCTGGAACGAATGGAACGAAGAAAAATTTTCATCGTTCCTGAACACAGGCGGGTCTACCGGGCGGTCGACCACCCTTGTGCCCAGGTCGACCGGGCGGTCGACCTGGCCTATATATTATTTTTTTCTTCTTATTTTGTTTAATTCATATCTCGTTCATTTTAGCTCGGATTCATATATTTTACCACGGACGCAATGGTGCAACTCCCGTGGCTTAATTCTAATAATTTCACAAAGTTATTTTATTATTTAATTAATTAACGAATTAATTATCACGGGTTAAATTTTTGGGTTGTTACAAGATCTCTCTGGATCCATACCGCGCCTTTTTTATTTCACCGGGACGTGCCGCGGGTCGATATTTAATGCATGGCTCACGATATTCGGCGAGATCCCACACATGTCTGAATGAGTCCAGGCAAACACATTGAGGTTTGCCCAGAGGAAATCAACCAGTTCCTGTCCCATCTGAGGACTGAGTTGCGATCCGATCTTTACCACTCTAGCATCATCATCGTTGTCGACCAGGACATCAATTATTAACTCTGCCAGGGAGGCCTGGTATTCTTTGACTTCCCCTTCGTCATCATTGTCTCTGGGATCAAGATCTTTAGGAAACTGGTTGTGGCGCCCGAGCCTCGGCTCAGGCATTAGTTGTCAATTCTCCATAGAGCAGACGCATAGAGATTCCTCCACGCCCTTACCTTTCTCCTTTCGCTGCGCAACATAACAGGCGCGTCCAGCCACCTGATCACCATGTACTACCCCAACTCCTCTATCGGTGGGGAATTTTAGAGTCAAACACCAATGGGAAATTGCTGCCCTAAACTCCGCAAGGGCCGGTCGGCCCAGGAAAGCATTACAAGGAGAATGAATATCTAACACAACAAACTACAACATCCGTAATCTCCAGCGATCACCAATACCCAACTCAACGGATAACTCCACCATTCCAATTGGTATGGTTGCACTACCATTGAAACGATGTATACGTGATTGACACAGTTTCAGATCCTTTGCTTCCATCAGCATTTGGTCATAAGTGTGCTTGAAAAGTATGTTCACAGAGCTTCCGCTGTCAACTAAGATCCTCTTCATCCAAGCAGGAGCTATTTGGGCTGAAATAACCAATGGATCAATAGAGGGAGCCTAGACTCTGTCGGCATCATGGTTTCTGAAAACGTAGTCATCTATAATCGTCCTTTGTTGCTTTGCCGAGGCCCCTTCATCGGTACTACTACAACATTTGAAGTCCACATGCCTAATCGAACTAGCATATGACTCCATTTCCTTCCAGCTCTGATCAGCCGGATGAGGACCACCACTCACAGTATTAATTACCAACCTCCTGCCAGTACGTGTAGGTTCTTCAGGCCTAGCTTGGCCTTGACCTTGATTTAGATAAGACGGACCCGCACCTCCATCCTGTAGAGCCCAGACGAACTATTCTAACTTTCTTTCTCTAATCAATCTCTCGATGATATCTTGCAAATGACGACACTCATTAGTGTTATGGCCGTAATAGTCGTGGAACCTACAGAACTTCCCGGTTTGAATCTGTTTCTCAGATGACGATTTCGGAGTTGGCTTCTTATACTGTCCAATATTACAAGTCTGAAGATAAACATTTTCCAGCGATGTGTTTAGGGGAGTATATCGATTGAACACAGGTGCTCTGGGTCTCCCGCGATGTGGGTCTCTCTTCTTTCCTTGAGCTCTATTACCCTTCTGTTGACCTTGCTTATTCTGTATGTTCAACTGTACTTTACCAGAATTCTCACCGATCTGCTTTACTACAACATTGCTCTAAATGCCTTCACCACTGGACCCCGCAACGTTTTGCTCCCTAGATTGTCTAGCATCTTCTCTCCTCAAAAACTGGGTCGCCGTAGCAAAGAAACGATCCAACGAAGCGGGGGGTTTCCCAGCCAACCAATCACTAAATTTGGAATCAGGATTGATCCCTTTAGTCAATGCTATCAGAATAGAGTTTTCATTGGGATTGCTGACCTTGGCACAAGCAGCATGGAACTTTCCAAATAGCGCCTAAGAGTCTCTCCTGGAGCTTGAGTGACACTGGATAAGGTATTGACATCCTTCGGTCTTATAGCATGCATACAGAACTGCTCGACAAACTTAGTAGCCAACTGATCGAAACATGAAATGGATTGGGGTGGTAGATGAGTGAACCACAAAGTCGTAATGCCTTCCAAGGAGATAAGGAAGCTTCTACACTTAACTGCATCGTCAGCTCGAGCTGCGTTCATCAGCCATTCATATTTCAAGATATGTTGGTTAGGGTCTGAATTTCCTTCGTACATCGGCAAGGTCGGCATCCTGAATCGATGGGGTGGCTCTGCGTAGAGAATGTCACTAGTGAACGGGGTATGACTTCTAGAGATTTCCCAGCATTCGTGGACTTTTTCTAATCATCTGGCATATCATGGTTGGAATATCAGGCATATGGATATTCGGGGCCAAGGCATGGTCAGGTTCCATTTCGCATGGAAGGTCTGGTCGCTGTCTACGGTCCGTTCCATGCCTCCTTGGCTCCCGGGCTTCATGAAAGTGAGCATCTTGAGCAAGAATGTGGTAGTGAGTATAGAATACACTGGCCTATGATTTCTGTTTGATGATAATAAACATATATATATATATATTCATTTAAATGTATTTGTTGTTGTACTATTTTATTTTTCACATAATTAAATAAATATTTGTTGAACAAAATAAATAACTCAGAATTCATATTTAAAGAAATATTTTATTCAAACAAATATTTTATTACAAATTCAAATAGTACAAATTTGAGCTCTCACTACATTAACACATTTTCAATTACAATACAATTTTCAATTTGCAATTTTCACCTCACTACAAATTCACTCTCACTCGTATTTGATCTTCAACTCTATTCCAGCCTGTATCCAGCATTTGAACTATCTGCAAAATAAACACTGATGCAGTAAAATTGAAAAAGAAAATATTTTGCAGTGCTCAATAAAGTGTGTGTTTTGAAAATATTATTTGCCTCGGTTATTTGGGTTATTCGTCATCATTTTTGTTAATTCATCTTACACAAACAACTTGTGACATGCACAGTGTATCACTGTACATGTCACAAGGTCGTGCACATCGATATACACTTGCTTGTTAAAATTGCAGGGACAGGTGAGCACAAGGTCAAACCTAAGTCGAGACTGGATTCAACTCAAGTGCATGCAAACAAAATTCAGTTCAGAAATTCAACAAGTCAGTGGGAAAAATATGGACCAGTCAACAAAGTCAAAACAACAGAGCAATATGTTCATGCAACCAGAGTCATATGGAACTAGACTCCAAATAACAAAGACATGTACAAAGTATACATGGTCTGATACATATGCAAGCTTTCTGGCATGAACATACATGAGGACTTCAAATGGAACCAGAAAAGCAATGTTCAGTTTCAACATCAACATAATGGCAGCAGTTCAGAATAGAGGCCAGAAAATCAGTGCAGACAACCACCAAATGCAACTAGAAATCAACATGAATCATTTCATACATGGACTCGAAGCAAATGCAAGCCAGTAGAACAAGACACTACAGGAACAGACTCATGAACACACACATGCATACAAACCAACATGAAAACAAGGAACCAGAACTCACACCAGACTTTAAATAAAAACAATACAGCCTCAACACAATTGTACACATAAAGTCTCGACCAAAAAATGAAACCACCACTACAACCAGACTTCACAAGCACAGTGACATATACAAAAACACATGAATGAATCGAAGCAAATGGAAATAGAATTCAAAGAAAAATCAGAGTGTAGTGGAAAGTGAGGAGGCATCAATGCATATGGTTAGGGATACAAGAGCACATACATTTATATATAGGGGATTTTAGGCTGAAGGAAAAAGTTGGAGAAAAATTTAGTCTAAGGGACAGGAAGTTTGTTTTTTAGGCCGAAGGACACTTTTCAGTGTATATCACAGAATGATGGTTACAACTATCATTTTCTGTTCACACTAAAAAGTGTCCCTTAGACTAAAAAACAAACTTGATGTCCTTAGGACTAAATTTTTTGCAACTTCTTCCTCGTGCCTATTTTCCTGTTATATATATATGCAACAGAGAACACATTAAAAATCAGAAAGCAAACAGTTGAGGGTGACAACACACAATCAAAGGCAACTCAGAGAATCACACACACATGGATGTAAACAAAACAGTTCAACAAGTTAACATACACACAAGCATCTAGGTTGAAAATGTTCCAGGTAAAGGAAACAAGCATCGGCAATACCAAAGACGAAGTCAACAAGTCAAGACCGAGATAAAAATCAACAGGGGTCAAACATAGTTGAAGATATTTAAAAAATATTGATATATTCGTACGTAAATCAACTGATGCCAAAGTCATAGAAGAAAAGATCGGAGCAAATTCAAACTCATGGAGCAACGTATATACACTGAACAAGTCAAAAATTATCTCATCGTTCAAGCAAGAATCGAATGGCCAAGCAAAGTATTTGAAGAATTCAAATCAAAAAATACGAAAGAAAATATAGGGTTTTTATCCCTAATTAACCCAATATCATCATCGGAAAATTACAATTCGAGTTCGAGACAGAATCAGAGAGCATACTTAGAAAAAATCACAGAAAATATCCAAAACTCGAAACAGGCAAGTCGAGCATAATCAAAATCGTAAAGGGGAAAAATCGCATACCGAATATTCGAGCTCGACTAAATTGAAGCAACTGTGTGCATTCTAAAGCCAAAGAATCGATTGACAAGGCAAGTCGAAGTGAATTCATCACTGCAATCGATTGAAGTGTTTCGACGTCTTCAATTTTCACGGAAACCATAGTTTGTGAAGAGCAACAAAAAGGAACGGCAGAAAGTACTCAAACGAAAAATAAAAAGGGAGACAGACTTTAATTATTATATTGGGCTGTGTCTTTTGTTTCCGTTGGGCTTTAGTTATATAAATAGGGTTTTGATTTTGTTTAGTTAATTTTATTTGTAATTTCCTTTTAAATTGTGTAACTTTCTAGTTGTGCAACTAGGTACGAACTACGGAGCGTAGTTTGAGAATTCGCAACTCAGTGGCTGAGTTATGGCAGGGTTTTGAGCTTAGAGTTAGATTAATCGAGTTAGCGGGTGTCGCGAGTTTACGTGTGTTTGTAAGCGTATGATTACCTAATTTCTAGTGGAAACCTTGGGGGCAGCACGTAGGTAGGTTTTGCCGAAGCTGTGTAAATCTGTGTGTGATCTCTACTGCATTACTTTTTGTTATTATTTTTATTTCCACATTAATTTTTAGTACACCCTATTCACCCCCCTCTAAGGTGAAAATGATCCTACAGCAAGGGGCTAGATCTGGTTGGTTCTGGATCTCGGCCTCCAGATCTATAGCTATAGCAGCTATGCGGTCATGAGTGGTGAGGTAAGGAAATGCCCCTCCTTGGGAGTAGGGTCCAGCTTGATGCCTTATGGAAGGTCCTATCCCGGCCTGTCCGAGATCTACAGTATGTGGGTGCCCGGAGGTCTCCGTGTAGTTTTCATCTAATCGACGGTGTGTAGATCTATGATAGGAGTCAGATGACGCCAGCTTTCAGGCAAGGAATAAGACGTATGCTCCCTCCTAGATCTCCTCCTCCTTGCTTCATTCAACTGGTTCACAAGCTCCGTGTTGGCACGGATCTATTGAGTGAGCTCTTGGCGGCTTTGAGTGAGCTCATGCATGAGGGCTTGGAATTCCTCTCTAGTTACAGGATTGGGCAGATCTGGAGCTCCAGTTGATGTTTGGCTTGTAGTAGTCAGCTGCACGGGACTTTGCATATCCCTTCCTTCTGGATTAGCAGCATTAGAAGAAGTTCTGGTATTACGCACCATGATGGATATAGTTCTTCTTAGATCTGGAACAATTTGAATAGGATAGAAGGAACCACTGGAAGATAGATCTGGATCTTCTCCTTAGATTTTAGCAATCTAACAACGGCAGGGGATCCACGGAGCAGGAGAAAAGGAAGAGTATTTCTCAGTGAAAGCACCAAAGTGTTTGTACCAAAATTGGGCACAACGCTCGTCGGATGTAATTGAAGAGATTAGAATGAAGAAATTAAATGGAAAATGAGGCTAATCTAACAATCACACCAAGAAAAGTAAGCAGTAATAGAAAAAGATAAGAATTTATAGTGGTTCGGCGTTGTAGCTTATGTCCACTTTGAAGAGTTTGATGTTTATTGATGATTCTCAACTGATTTACAATAGTACAATAATTAGTACTCAGGTTACAATGGAGTTTCAGCAGAGCGGCAGCGTAGAAGTTCCAAAAGTCCCATTTTAGTTGGCGTGGAGGTGTTATTTATAGGCGCAGAGCTGTAAATATCTGCCTCGCATCTCGGAATACCCTTTCTCACACGTAGGTGGGCCTACATGATCGATCTAGAGTCGTTTGGGATTGATCCTGATCGATCCATGCGGATTTCGTATCGATCAAGAATGGCTCCATTTGAGCTGCGATCGATTATAGATGTTCCTGAGATGATATGCAAGCTTCTGTGAAAATTTCATGGCATTTGGACTTGTAGTTTGAGAGGTATGATCGATCCAAGATTGGATTTTCTAGTTAGGATGAACACTTTGTATCAATACGTGCGTATCGATGGACTTTATATCGATGACGTGGCGTAAGTGTTTTGTGGAGATCCATATTTCATGCTTAGAGACCATTTCCTTTAGTTTGATTGTGGCTTTCATATCGATGTTAAACTCTTTCCTTCGTATCGATGCTAGTCCTTCATTTTCATATCGATCTGTGGTCCTTCTCTTCGTATCGATCAAGTGGGTGATCGATACGAAGCATGCCGCTATTGGATGAATGAAACGTGAATGGTCTGCGGGATGTTGAAGTCTATTGAAATTTCGATGGATATGAAATGGATGGATTTGGAGGGATGGGGAAATGCTCATTTCATATCGATCCTAATGGATATGAAATGATGGATCTTGATGGATAGATATGAAATGGATGTGTCTAACATGGATTTTGATCGATCCATAACTCGAGCATACGAACTCTGATTGACCTGAAATTTGGAATGTTTCTTTTCATAACCTTGCTTGTCATACCATGCTAATTGTAGCTCGATCCGGACTCAGACCAAGTTTGCCTGTATCCATCGTGGATCTGTAGATAACTGATCTCCGGGGCAGATTGTCTTCAGACTCTAGTCAAGTCCTTGATGTCATGGCCTTGCCAAAAGGCGTGATAACATCTGTAAGACATTTGGTCCATGTCTGTATGACTATTATGTAGGATATGAACTAGGATAAGAAAACATATACGAAAAAATGTCCATTCGAAAATGTTCGATGTTTCTCTATTGTCTGAACATTGTCCATCCATTGTCGGGCTTGTACGAACAATGTCTAAGCATAAACCTTGTATGTTTCCATGTTCGCCCGAATCTCTTATAGGAAAGGACATGAACACACCTCTTTTTGGTTCGATCCGACCCGTTTACATCCCTAGTCTGGGTTGGATGAATTTTTCATATAATTCGACATGAGACTGATGTAAAATTTTATATTTTATGGATTCAAATTTATATGAATTAAAGACTTTTCATCTATAAAAACATTCCAACGTAGACTAATAATTTGAAAGTAAGCATTTAACGAAAAATTAATAGTATGAAATCTTTACAATTATGAGCTAATGAACCTTTATAGGAAATATAAATTTTTTCCTTCTATTCTAGGAGATAAAACATCCTTTACAACCATAAATGCTTATAAATATAACATTGTTAATTAAACAATTCACTTTATTTGCTTCAGATTTCAATATTGATTTTCTGATAATAAAATTTAGGTATCCAAATGGATAGACTTGCAAATGAATTTACATGAATTATTTTTAATATATTTAAGAATTAAAAATAAAAATATAACCATCTATTTATTATATGAAGTTAACATAAAAGTTGGGCTTTAATTGCAAATGCATAAATGAGTAAATAACATATATACAAATAATAAAAACTATTGATTTTCTTTAATTGTTTTTATTAAGAATTTTATGAGTATTAAAGGCAAGGTATTTGAGTAGTTATATAATTAATTTTTGACTTATAAAAGCAAAATAAGAGCATTTAATGCTTTATTTAATGTTTGAATGAAAAGTGAATTCGATTGGCACATCATTATAAAATGAAAAATAAAACTAACTAACTAAGATATTTTATGTTAAATGATGTATGGAGTAGGATTTATTATGAAAAGAACTTAAATCTAATGAATTTAAATCTAAACATTATGTGTTTTCATAATATCAATGTCATACAAGCCTATTTTGGAAAATGATTATTATGGATTTTAATGTTAGAGTTAAGATGATGTTTTATGTATAAAGTTTTATATTGGAAAAAATATGATAAATATATCAAAATTTTATATTAAGTCAATTGTGAATGTTTAATTCATATATTGGTTAAGAAAATTTTCATCTAAAAGAAGAAGAAAATTTATCATCTCAAAAGAATTGGTATATTCCAGAATCTAATTAATAGTCAATGTTAAACTCATCCATGATTGTGATGCATATGTCTTGACAATACAATTTAAAATGAAAAATATTCCAAAAGAATTTTGAAACGTTCACTTTGTTAACATGAACGAATTTATTGAAAGTGGAAAAACGTTATGTATTATAATATAGCAATGGTGTAACACAAAACTTGTATGGTAGCAAATTATAGAATGAATTTTTCTTTGAAATAAAATAAAATGATGGATACTGGAAATAAAGTGAGGTATATTTATGAAGAATATTCATAAGTCAATGGGAATAAGTTGTGTTCAAGTATAACATAAAGTATTTCAAAATGATATAACTATACTTATAAATAGTCATGTTCATATGATTTCTAAATATATGGAAAGTAGTTATTTTCGTCCATATAGGAGCCTAAGGAAAATTTCTTACTGGGGAAATGTGTATTTAGATTTCTGTTAACCAAAAAATTGGTTTAACATCCAGGATGCCATGTCGAACCAAGCACTAATTTAACACCCTTGACATTATTTAAAGTGAAGTCGTTTAATAGGTTGTCAAGGTATTATTAAACCAAAGGTTGGCTCATTATCCAAGACTTTGCACTAGATAATGTTATTCGAAATGGTGTCATGTTACACATGGATTCTTGATTGAATTATGTAAGTGCTTAAGAATTCATGTTATATGTTCAAGAGAAAAATAAGCAAATTGCATAAGTGTGCAATAGTCCATCAACCATTAGTTAAAAGGGCTAAATAGGCGATGAGTTGCTATAATTCATTGTTCATATGAAGATGCGCAAGATGGTCATTATGCAAAATGAATGTAAATGTAGGAAATGCGAATTACGGATCTTAAGGCTGGATTAACACTAAAGGGGGGTGAATAGTGTTTAATGGATTTTATGGAATTTTTGAAATCTTTTGAAATTAAACACAAACAGATGCAATTCACAAACACAGAGACAATCACAGAATCAGACACAAATGCAAAAAGTAAATAAAAAGCAGTAAGGGAAAGAACACACCGGAATTTTTACTGGTTCGGAGTTACCCTACATCCAGTCCCATACAATTTCTTGTGCATATTTCTTTTCAAATATAATGTTGATATTACAACCTTGATTTCAAGGCCACAAGATACACCCTCTTGTCTCCGAGTCTAGGGCAAACTCACTTGATTTAACCAGGCTACAAGATCACCTAATTAATTTACGGGCTACAATCACACACAATTGATTTACGGGCCACAATCACACCGTTTCCAATATCACTTTGATAGATAGAGAGGCTCGATACACATCTTTGATTACAAATGATCATATAACTCTGAATAGCACTAAGATCTTTGAGAGAGAGTGGCAGAGAATCAAACTAGAGATGATAGAGTTTGATTCACTTAGAATTTCAGTAGAGTTTTGTTAAAATAAAAGAGAATATTTGAGTGGAGAAGAAGGAGTAAAGAAATGAAGAAAAACTAACTTGAAATTCGTTGAAAACAACTGGTATTTATAGAAGAATAACAGTTATGTCCATTCGCGAAAGGTTATGACGAATAGATACTTCTTTTGAAAATTTGAAATTTGAATTTCTACGGTCACCGTGTCGACATGGGGGGATGGGGTATGTCGACATGCCCTAGTAAATTTTGAAAATTGATTTTGGTTTTTTTTAAAAGAGATTTTCTTTCTAAAACTTGTCAAAACAATTTCTGAAGTCTATAAACCATTTTGAATATAGTTAAACTTATAAAAGAGATTTAAAAAGTAATCTTAAAAATATATAATCTATAATATAAATGTAATATTAAAAACCAAGTATATAGTATATTTTTGAGATTTAAAGCTTATAATATTAAAACCAGGAGATAGTTTAAAAAAAAGAGATGATTTTGAAATCAAAATATAAAAGATGATAAGAATAGTTTAAGACTAAAATATTTAAACCAAGAGAGATGACTTTAAAAAGTTTTTGGAAAAATATTTAAAATAAATCACTTTGAAAATTTTGTGGATTCCATTCCACTAGAGAAGGTCGTGGGTTCCATCTCACAAAAGAGGTTGTGGCTTCCATCCCACTATTAAAGCGAGAAGGTGGATTCCATTCCACAATTAAAATCCGAATAAAGATTTTAGTGCTATTATGAAGTATTAACATAAATCTAGACACTATTACTTATCTTGATATCTTGAACTCTTGAAATCTTGACTTTTAATATCTTGAACTCTTCATACTCATGAGTCTTCAGTCTTGGTTTCTTCAATCTTGAATTCGTCAGTCATAAATCTCTATACTGTACAGTCTTCATTCTCAGTACCTGCATATATATCCTGCATATACATATATATATCTAGATAAGAAAATTAGTATTTATATTTTATAACAAGTTCTAAGGTTGTTGTTATCAAAACCATCATCTTAGGAACTAACAATCTCCCCCTTTTTAATGATGACAACCTTTGTTTATAAAATCTACTCCACAAAACTCTGATTCTACTCTAACTCCCTCTTACTCCAACAACTCCCCCTTAATCTACTAACTTCCCCTTAATCTAAGCCTATCTAACCTATTTTATAATTATCCCCCTTTGTCGTCAACAAAAACTAATCATAAACTACATAACTCCCCCTAAATCTTATACTATAGCACTATATAGGATAATAATACAGTATAGTAGAATATAAATGAGACAGATAATAATATGAGTAAAATATAGTAAGGTAAATGTGAGAGATATGAAAATTTCAATCAATCAATATATTTATCAAACCACGCCATTTCAATCATATATTACATACCATGCTCAAATCAATTCAAACAATTCAAATCAAGTCAAATCAAACCAAAGAATTCAAACCTCATCAAACCAAATCAAATCAAAGTAAATCAAACCATATAAGTCAAATCAAACATTTCTTGGAACTTCAACCCATCCTTCTTCACCGAAGATAGGATCTGACTTTATAGCATCCCATTCTTCATTATCCTTGTTCAGAGTTCCTTTTGGATTCGCTTCGAGTTCTTCTTTGTTGAGGGCTGAAATCATCCATCAAATTGCATCGAAGTGTCTTTCTTGTTCCTTTATCATCTGCATTTGGCTTAATTCTAAGTGTCGTTGATTGTGAAGGATAAAAGTAAGTATGTTCTTGAAAGATTTGAGAGTTTCTTCAAGATTCTCACTTAGATTATGAATAGGAGAGGTCATTATTTGATAAAATATGAAGAAATTCAATAGAAAATAAGGAGAATTGAAAATGTACAATTTTCTGGAAGAAACAGGTATTTAAATAGATAGAAAGTCATTTGAAATTAAAAAAACAAGGTAGTTATGTCTATTTCAAATTCAAAAAAAAATTACTTTCTGGTCGTTACATGTCGACATGGGGGTAGTGGGATGTCGACATGCCCCTTTTGATTTTGGCAATTTTCTTTGTTTCTTTATATTATGTACAAGTCTACGTATATAAACTTATATAATATAATAACAAGCATTCTAGAGATATTTTAGAGCTAATAAGTAAAAAATAAAGGATTTTCATTGATAAATTTAGTTAACATTACATAAACGATACATAACATTAACTAAAGAGAGATACAAACTAATACAACATGAAATGAAACTAGTATTAGTTAAAGGATGGTGAAAATGATAATCCAAGCTTGCGACTCACTTCCCCAAAGAACTTGTTCATTTTGGTGGAAATTTTATCCAACTTTTACTAACGGATCTTTTGAGAATCCGTTGGTTTTCCATGATAATCTTTTGGTTTTTGAGAAGTGTTTTGTTGAATGGATTGTTAGGAGTGATAGGGTATTCAATGTTTTCCAATGAAGTCTCTTCCTCCTCCTCTCCTTCTTCTTCAATCTCCATCTCCTCTCCTTCTTCTTCCTCTTCTTCTTCTTCTTCTTCTATCTCTTCATGAGCCAACCTTTCATCCTTTTCGGTAAGTGTTTCATATGGTTGAAACACAAGCAGAATTTTCATAACAGAGATATTTGCATGGTTAAACACTTTTCAAGAAACGAATTCCTATCTCTTATAATCAACACCAAAATAGTTAAAATTTCGAGTAAGATAAATCCCATGATATAAAGTGTTTTCTCCTAAAGTAAAATTTTTGGGACGAAGTTCATCCAAAATTACTTGCATCCAATTAATGTCATAGTGCCCATAAATAGCAAAAAGAGCCTTACAAACTTTTAAGGTTGGGTGATTGAAATTTCCCAATCTTGAAGTTATGGTATGTTGCAAAAGAAGGTTTACAATTCTTGCTTTTGGATGGAAATTTCGATTTATAAATTCAAATTTATCATCTCCTTCAATAATGTGATGAAATGTCTCACGATCATGTTCATCAATTTGAAAATCCAAAAGATTCATTCTCGTATATTTACAACCAAGAATATTTCCCAAAATCTCACCATTTAAAACAATTCGTGTTCCTTTAACCATACTCTAAACTTCACCTTCATTACCATCATAACAACTACGATTCAAATTTGCGTAAAACATTTTAACAAGATTTGGATAACAAACAAAATCAGTTTGAGAATCATCAATTAAACTAAGAATTTGATTCTCTTCGAAAAGAACATTGAGTTCATATGAAGAAAAAACACTAAAGATAGCAAATCTTCTCGTATGGACCTTTCCAAAGTTTACATAGCTTATGCAAGCTTTGATAGCTTCCGGGTCATTGTAGAGGAATTCTTTGATTGCTTTGGACAACCTAATGGTGGATGGGGTGCTTGAGGAAACCATTTTTGAAGAGAGTGGAGAGCAGGAGTTTGAAAGAGAGTTTGAATTTTGAAATGAAAGTGAAAAGATAGGATAAAGTTAAGGAGATAAATAGATATCCAATAGTCACGTTCTCTGGTTAAGAGACACCTTTTCAGAGCCTTGGAGTAGGTGAAAAGGTGGAGGGAAATTCAAAGTTTTGAATTCAAATTTGAATTACAAATTTTTGGGGGGATGTCAACATAAGGGGTAGGGCCATGTCGACATGGGTCCTATAATACATGTGACTAATTTTTTTATTTTGTTTAATATCTATCTATATATATATATCTATATATATATATATCCTATAATCTAATTTATATTTTATCTGAAATAATATAAATATAATAACACTTTAATATTAATATTTTATTATTTAAAATATTATTAAAATAATATTATTTTGAAAATCAAAATTTTAAATTCAAACAGCAAGCAATTTCAAAACATGCAAACAATCAAACATTCAAGCAAACAATTTCAACCAATATAATTTAAATGCGTACCTACTTTTAGATCCATATTTTCGAAATAATCAGATTCGTGAATAGCTGTAAAGCACATATTTGAATTTTTCGTCTTCTGATCTTCATCACTGGAGGATGAGTCTGAATCGTCTAGTGTAGCAGCATATGCCCTCTTTCTTTTCTTTGATGAATCATTACTTGGAGGAAATTTCTGCTTATCCGGATGCGGACAATCTCTTTTTAAGTAGCCTGGCTCACTGTGCAGTCAATTCCCCGATATTGCCCCGATATATCCCTGATATATCCCATAGCGGACTTTTGGGGCAACGATATTCCTATAAAGCGGCCCAATATAGCGGATCCGCTATTATCCCCGATATTGGGGCAATAATCCGCTATATCCCCGATTTTTTTGCCCCGCTATATCCCCCTTTCCTATAAATAAGAATTTTGCATGATGTCTTGCTTTTAAGTGTTATGGTAACTTCAAAAATGATGTAACAATGATATACGCTGTTGGTTATTATAACTAGTTTTAACTTTTTAAGTGTCAACTTTGTTTATCTTTACTTTATTATAACTTGTTTTGCTTGGTGGGAAATAATAAGTAATAATTATTCCTCATTTTAATGTAGAATGTTCACCATTCCTCTTTTTAAAGTCGTCCGCTATATCTTGCTATATCCCCGATATATCTCCGCTACAACTTTTCGCACCTCAAACGCTATGGAGCAGCAGGGCGCTTTAACTGCACAGCTGGCTCATCACAATTGTAGTATCTGACATTGTTATGAGTCTCATTATTATTTCCAGAATTCTTATGATCATTTCTCTTGTAGTTGTTCATCTTTCTGTATTTCTGAAACTTTCTAAAATTCCTTGTCATCAAGGCTATTTCTTCATCGTCGTCACTGTTTGAGTCTGAATCATCTGTTATTGCACTGAACGCTATTGACTTCTTTTCTGAGGCCTTGCTTTCTCTTCTCCCTTGCATTTATACTTCAAACGACATCAAATTCCCAATTAATTCTTTAATTTTCAGTGTACTGATATCATTAGCCTCTTCAATTGCTAGAGTCTTTTGATCCCATTCCGGAGTGAGTGAATTCGGAATTTTTCTTACTTGATCTTCTTCGTAAAAGTTCTTTCCTAATGCAATTAGTGAGTGCACAATGTCTTGAAACCGACTGTACATGTCTGAAATGGACTCATTTGGATTCATCTTGAATAATTGAAACTGATTGGTCAAAATGGATATTTTGGTCTGTTTAACATTGCTTGTTCCTTCATGAGTAACTTGCAAAGTTTTCCAAATCTCATATGCAGACTTACAAACAGACACTATATTAAACTCATTCCTATCAAGTGAATAGAATAGAATATTCTTGGCTTTGTAATTATTTTGTGCAACAGTCTTTTGCTCAGAAATCCACTGTGCAAAATTAGTTGTGGGTTCAATGTACTCGATTTGTGTGATATTCCAAGTGTCTAATCCTATTGATTGTAAATATATTTTCATCCTATATGCCCAATATGCATAGTTACTACCATTAAAAAGTGGTTGTATGGCAGTAGACCGACCCTCTACAAATGAACTAGTGATAGTGTTGACATTACCAGTGTTGGCAGCCATTTGAAAACTTGTCAAAAAATCAGATTATGAAAACTTTGAAAACCTGGCTCCGATACCAAATGTAGGAAATGTGGATTACGGATCTTAAGGCTGGATTAACACTAGAGGAGGGATGAATAGTGTTTAATGGATTTTTATGGATTTTTTGAAATCTTTTGAAATTAAACACAGACAGATGCAATTCATAAACATGGAGACAATCACAGAATCAGACATAGATATAAAAAGTAAATAAAAAGCAGTAAAGGAAAGAACACATCGGAATTTTATACTGGTTCGAAGTAACCCTGCATCCAGTCCCATACAATTTCTTGTGCAGATTTCTTTCCAAATATAATGTCGATATTACAACCTCGATTTCAAGGCCACGAGATACACCCTCATGTCTTCGAGTCTAGGGCAAACTCTCTTAAATTAAACAGGCTACAAGATCACCCAATTGATTTACGGGTTGCAATCACACCCAATTGATTTACGGGCCACAATCACACCGTTTCCAATATCACTTTGATAGATAGAGAGGCTCGATACACATCTTTGATTACAAATGATCCTATAACTCTGAATAGCATTGAGATCTTTGAGAGAGAGTGGTAGAGAATCAAACTAGAGATGATCGAGTTTGATTCACTTAGAATTTTGGCAGAGTTTTGTTAAAATATAAGAGAATATTTGAGTGGAGAAGAAGGAGTGAAGAAATGAAGAAAAACTAACTTAATCTTCATTGAAAACAACTGGTATTTATAGAAGAATAACAGTCATGTCCATTCAGGAAAGGTTATGAGAATAGATACTTCTTTTGAAATTTGAATTTCTACGGTCACCATGTCGACATGGGGGGATGGGGTATGTCGACATGCCCTAGTAAATTTGGAAAATTGATTTTTGTTTTTTTTTAAAGAGAATTTCTTTCTAAAACTTGTCAAAATAATTTCTGAAGTCTATAAACCATTTTGAATATAGTTTAAACTTATAAAAGAGATTTAAAAAGTAATCTTAAAAATATATAATCTATAATATAAAAGTAATATTAAAAACTAAGTATATAATATATTTTTTAGATTTAAAGCTTATAATATTAAAACCAGGAGATAGTTTAAAAAACAAGAGTTGATATTTTGAAATCAAAATATAAAAGATGATAAGAATAGTTTAAGACTAAAATATTTAAACCAAGAGAGATGACTTTAAAAAGTTTTTGGAAAAATATTTAAAATAAATCACTTTGAAAATTTCATGGATTCCATTCTACTAGGGAAGGTCATGGGTTCCATCTCACTAAAGAGGTCATGGGTTCCATCCCACTATTAAAGCGAAAAGGTGGATTCCATTCCACAATTAAAATCCGAATAAAGATTTTAGTGCTATTATGAAGTTTTAACATAAATCTAGACACTATTACTTATCTTGATATCTTGAACTCTTGAAATCTTGAACTCTTGATATCTTGAACTCTTGATACTCATGGGTCTTCAGTCTTGGTTTCTTCAATCTTGAATTCGTTAGTCATAAATCTCTATACTGTACAGTCTTCATCCTCAGTACCTGCATATATATCATGCATATACATATATATATATATATATATATATATCTAAACAAGAATATTAGTATTTATATTTTATAACAAGTCCTAAGGTTGTTGTCATCAAAACCATCATCTCAGGAACTAATAATCTCCCCCTTTTTGATGATGACAATCTTTATTTATAAAATCTACTCCACAAAACTCTGATTCTACTCTAACTCCCTCTTACTCCAACAACTCCCCCTTAATCTACTAATTTCCCCTTAATATAAGCCTATCTAACCTATTAATAATTCTCCCCCATTGTCATCAACAAAACTAATCCTAAAGTACATAACTCCCCCAAAATCTTATACTATAGCACTATATAGGATAATAATACAGTATAGTAGAATATAAATGAGACAGATAATAATATGAGTAAAATATAGTAAGGTAAATGTGAGAGATATGAAAATTTCAATCAATCAATATATTTATCAAACCACGCCATTTCAATCATATATTACATACCATGCTCAAATCAATTCAAACAATTCAAATCAAGTCAAATCAAACCAAAGAATTCAAATCGCATCAAACCAAATCAAATCAAAGTAAATCAAACCATATAAGTCAAATCAAACATTTCTTGGAACTTCAACCCATCCTTCTTCACTGAAGATAGGATTTGACTTTATAGCATCTCATTCTTCATTATCCTTGTTCAGAGTTCCTTCTGGATTCGCTTTGAGTTCTTCTTTGTTGAGGGCTGAAATCATCCATCGAATGGCATCGAAGTGCCTTTCTTGTTCCTTTATCATCTGCATTTGGCTTAATTCTAAGTGTCGTTGATTGTGAAGGATAAAAGTAAGTATGTCTTGAAAGATTTGAGAGTTTCTTCAAGATTCTTACTTAGATTGTGAATAGGAGAGGTCATTGTTTGATAAAATATGAAGAAATTCAATAGAAAATAAGGAGAATTGAAAATGTACAATTTTCCGGAAGAAACAGGTATTTAAATAGATAGAAAGTCGTTTGAAATTAAAAAAACAAGGTAGTTATGTCTATTTCAAATTCAAAACAAAAATTACTTTCTGGCTGTTACATGTCGACATCGGGGTAGGGGGATGTCGACATGCCCCTGTTGATTTTGGCAATTTGCTTTGTTTCTTTATATTATGTACAAGTTTACATATATAAACTTATATAATATAATAACAAGCATTCCAGAGATATTTAGAGCTAATAAATAGAAAATAAAAGATTTTCATTGATAAATTTAGTTATCTTTACATAAACATTACATAACATTAACTAAAGAGAGATACAAACTAATACAACATGAAATGAAACTATAATATAAAAGTAATATTAAAAACTAAGTATAGAATATATTTTTGAGATTTAAAGCTTATAATATTAAAACCAGGAGATAGTTTAAAAAACAAGAGATGATTTTGAAATCAAAATATAAAAGATGATAAGAATAGTTTAAGACTAAAATATTTAAACCAAGAGAGATGACTTTAAAAGTTTTTGGAAAAATATTTAAAATAAATCACTTTGAAAATTTCGTGGATTCCATTCCACTAGAGAAGGTCATGGGTTCCATCTCACTAAAGAGGTTGTGGGTTCCATCCCACTATTAAAGCGAGAAGGTGGATTCCATTCCACAATTAAAATTCGAATAAAGATTTTGGTGCTATTATGAAGTTTTAACATAAATCTAGACACTATTACTTATCTTGATATCTTGAACTCTTGAAATCTTGAAATCTTGAACTCTTGATATCTTGAACTCTTGATACTCATGAGTCTTCAATCTTGGTTTCTTCAATCTTAAATTCGTCGGTCTTGAATCTCTGTACTGTACAGTCTTCATTCTCAGTACCTGCATATATATCCTGCATATACATATATATATATATATATATCTAGACAAGAATATTAGTATTTATATTTTATAATGAGTGCTAAGGTTGTTGTCATCAAAACCATCATCTCAGGAACTAACAGTAAACTCGGACAAGGGCTTAAGTAGTCTTGTTTTTGATAAAGGCCCAAAGGTCAAGTCCAAAAATTAGTTATATGCATATCCATATTCAATAATAATCAAATTTGCACGATCAAGGTAAAAGGCTATCTAAGATTATCGGTCCAAATCCTTGTTCATAAGTGTCAATAGTTATAAATCAATTCTTGATTTTTCCTTAATTCAATTTTGGGTTACAATACTTTGATTTCAAGTAAGAGAGAAAGAAAGAAAATTAACTCCTTTTACTTTGCCATAGGGTCCATATTTATAGGAGTCGAGTTGGAAAGCATGGCTACTATGTGGCTCATGATATCCTTGGTTTTCGTCATCATTCATTGTGTTGATGGCATGCGGCATCCTTTTATTCACCGCTAATTTTCGACATCTTCTTAAGAATTGATGGCTTGCGACATCTTGTTGAATGCTGGTGATTTATGGCATCAAGATAATGTTATTGGCATTTGGTGCTTTGTTTTAAGTAGACATCCGACATCCTTCCATATTGTTGATACGTGACAACCTCTCTTGTCCTAACTAAATACAACATCATTATTTATATTAATGGAAGGTGGCATCTCTCATAACTTCAGACATTCGATATATCAAATACATTGTTGAGACCCATCATCGTTTTCTATACTGATAGCACACGATATGCTTGGCCACATGGCTGAATTCTGACATCCCTCTTTACATTGTTTGTGACGACCCGGAATTTTTGTATATTTGAAATTGGAATATTTAATTAATTTTAAATATTCAGAGGTTAATTATAAACTTAAATTTCAAATATCACTAATTTATCGAATAGTTAATTTTTGAATTTTATTTTCGGAATATTGAATCTTGATTTTAAGCCTGTTAAAAATAAATTAAAGGCTTGTAAAATTTATATTGATAATACTGAAGGTAGTAGAACTTGTAAAATCGAATTTAAGAGTGATTCATTCAGTTTTCAAATTTTATCGTTTGAATCGATATTTAAAAATAGCCTTCCGAGGCACAGTCTCGGAATTCGACGAAACCAGTTCCATTGGATCCGTAATATTGAATTATTATCGGATTTCAAATTTCGTATTTTTCGGAGTTGTTATGTGAGCACACGGTGAGTAAACGCGTTGGAATTTAAATTGAATTCAATTTAAATTTTAAATTTGTATTTGGTGAAATTCAGATGAAAATCTCGTAACCTCTCTCCTCTCAATGTTCCCGTTAGATACGCCTAAAATCATGGAAATAATCGTGCAAAGCTTACCCCTTTCATTTCAAAGTAATGGCCGAGAAAATTAATAGAACGAAATGGTTTCGTTCAAAATTAAAAAAAAATGGAGGGCTCCTTTCAATTAATGGCCGCTCGAGTTTCCCTCTCATCTTCTTCCGTTCAACAGATTCGTGGTCGATTTCCCCTCCTTCCCTCAAATCAAAGTTTTCGAAACCAATTTCTGTTCGACCGATCGTTCGAAAACAAGGCAAAGCTCGGGGCATCTCGAATTCGATTCGAACGCGAGGCAAGTGATTGATCGAGTCTCGTAGTCGAGCCAGCGACTGGTGGAGATGACGTAGTCGAGGAAATCGACGACAGGAATTTCGCGTGGGTTGAGCTAGGGCAGGCAGTCGCGAGGCTAGGTGCGACTGCGTTCGTTAGTGAGATCTGGGGGGAGGGGTTTTGACAGCGCGTTCGTGGTTAGGGTCACTAGAGGGCTCGAAGTCGATTTCGGTGAGGCTCGCGACTAAGGCTAGTTCGAGTGGCACGCGTACTCGGGGTTGGGCGAGGCTGAGGGTTCTGGTGAGTCGATCCACTTTCAATTTTTACTGTTAAGTCTTGTATTTTAGTTAAAGAAAAAAAAAATATACGATGAACTTATAATTTGGTCAAGTTGCCTGTTAAAAGGGAAAATTTATTTTTACAACATTAATTCAAATTTTTGACAGTAAGGTAGCCTTTTATTTTATTTTATTTTGTTATTACTGGAATTGAAGAAAGATGTACATATATGTATACAAGGTTTAAACAGAGTAAAAGGGTAGTATAAAATTACTATTGTTAGGAAACAAATATATATAGGATGTGTTGTATATGGACGAAGTTTGGAAAAGAAAATGACATTTTAAAGTGGTTGATAGTTTATATATATAGGCAAACAGGAATATATATATAGGCGAGGTCTGGAAGAGATATATAGGAGTTTAGAAATGTTGAAGGGTTTATTTAAAATAAATAATAAAATAAATATGAATATGCTCATAGCTAAACAGTGAATATGTATATACAGAAAGATTTCGAAAATAGAAAATTTTAGTTTCAACCCAAATTCTTAGTAAATTAAAATTATTAATTGGAATTTATTGTTTGATCGATTCAAAATATTAATCAATTGTATAATGATTATACAAGGTTTAAAAACATGGGAACAAGTCAGTATGGAAATGAAGTGGATTTGCAAATTTAAGGGAGAAAGGTGAGTTAATCTCACTCATCTGGCTTTACTTTAAATTTAAATGGTAAAATTTAAATAATTGATTGGATGATTGCATTGATTGATGTGCTATATATATAGTAGTATATAGCAATATATACATATTGGCATATGTATATATTGGAGTTGTTGATATTCCCGCATTATATAGCGGATGAGACCCTATGCGCCGCATAATAGCGGATGATATTTTATAAAACCCATATACCGCGATATTCCACCTTGAAGTGGAATTGGTATTGTGCTAACATCTGTGGATGCAGGGAAACAGGTTGGAGGGATCCAACTGGATTCCTCAAAATATTTAATTTTGTTTAAATATTCTGTGATATGATTGTTGATATCCTGTGATGAATTATATGGATAATTGGATGTTATGGTTTGATTGGACCGATTTGGATGTGCTGAATTATCAAAATCTCTAGAATGGAATTTTTGGAAAGAAATAAAAGAGTAAATTTTTAAGTAAAATAATTATAAGAGTTTGGAATAAATTTGAGAATGAATCTGATTAAGAATAAAAGTGATTTCCAAAATTCTAATAAATATGGAAAAGATGAATTTTGAATAAACAGAGAAATATTGAATTTAAAGAAAACTTATGTGATATTATTTAAAAGAATAAATAATTTATTTTAATTCAATGTTTAAATGTAATTAAAAAGAAAGAAGGAATTTGGTAAAATCTGAAACTTGTGTTTCAGTTTAAAGATTTTAAATAATAATGAGAAATAAAATCTGGAAGTTAATGAATTTGGAAATAAATGGATTTAGTAAGGAAATTTATTTCAAAGTAAAATAAATTGGGAAATCAATTATAAATTTGATTTAAATACTTTGGGATTTGAAATTTAAAGAGAAATGAGATTTTGAAGATATAAACTGGGTTTATAAAGTGAAATGGAATATCAGTGGATATTAGAAAATATAAATTCAATGTGGGAATTTATAAAAGGATATGGATTTGGTTTAAAATAAATGTTGATTTATTTTTAAAAGGTGGGAATGAGAAGTGTATTTCTCTGGATAGCCAAGTACGTTTTCAAAGAAAATTTGAAATATAAGTTAAAGGTTTTAAGTATGTTTTAAAAAGCATGTTTAGGAAATTTGTCTTTTTAAATGTTAATTTCCTAAGTAAGTATTTTCAAAAATATATTATTGTAGTAATTATATAAAAGTGATTTGCTATTATGTTTTAAAAGGAGAAATTTAGTTTATATTTATAACGTGGTTTATTTTAAAGTATATATTTTTAATAAAGTATTAAAGTAGTTTAATTTCAATGTTATAAGATATATTTAAAATAAAGTGTTTTTAAATTATTTTAAAATTAAAAGTATTTTGTACTTGGGGATTCAGTGGAAATAATTATTTGGGAAATGTATTCCGTAAGCGGAAACTGTTTGAAATTTGTTTTCAAATGAGCTTTGAAAATTTGGAAATATATCTTGGAAAGATATTTGGGCAAATAAATAATGTGGGAAATTATTTATTGTGTGATGGTTGCTTGTGGATGTTAATTGATAGTTAAATAACCGACTATCAATATTGGCCAAATGCGCTGATCGTTTCGAAGAGACCGGGATCGAGTTTCCGTATACCGGGATTCTAGGTCTGGAGACTCGAATACCACTTCGATCTGGTTTGTACGTTTCGTGTAACGGGTTTGGAGTCGAAGATGGAGCTGTGAAGTGCAAGGGCTAGTCGCTACTAATCCTGAGGATATTTCCAAAATGGATGTAGTAGGAATAGTGCCTTCGGTTCCGTTCGGACCCGGGACGGACTTGTATGGACGAATGCTTTCGTGACATCGTCAGGTGGACGATGGGCATTCTAAGGGATATGTTCTGAAAAGGTATCGTTTAGCCTCAAGCCTCATCAACCGGGAATGACTGAAAATCAGGGGTTATGCAGCAAGGCTTCGTGGGTAGCCCCCACTTGAGAGTAAAGTCATCCCTGTCTAGATGTCCCTTTTTATTTCGGCTTAGTGGTGCGGTTGCTGATCACAACCGTGGGGTGATTTTATTTGGAATTATCCAGTAAGGGATGATTCCGGTCTTGTGTTGCAGGGGAGCGGGCGTACTCCTCGGTACTGTGATCTAGGCCACGTACTGTGACAGGTGGTACCCCAGTGCCTAGTCATTCGTTGGAAATCCATTCTCCCTACGTGCCTGTTCGGTTTTGATTGTGCCCAATTATTGTTGAAATGTGAGATGCAAGCATTTCAGCTAGATTCTATTTTACTTTCTGTAGACACTATTATAATATCAGAGGATTTTGATATAAAGTGTTTTAGCTATCGTAAGGTAAAAACCCGACATGTTTATTTGTGGCGTGGTCTTACGAGATGCTTTTATTTTCAAAAGGATTTTTGAAACTTTAATAATCAATTTGAGTGTGATTTTCTCACGCTGGTTTTCCAGACTGACTCGGGTATTGTTTTATATGATGCTCGGGTCAGACCGAGATAAACAGGTTTAGGATATGATGCTGTGGATCTCAGGAGATGAGCTGGATGGCGAGACGTATCTCCCGTACTTGTTTATATATATATATATTCCGCTGTGTTGATTGTTGTACTCTGTTGTATTGAGGACATGATATGGTTATTGTCCAGTTGTATGTTATGTGTTCTCTGGTGTATACTCTGATGCTATATTATATAAAACTGATATAGTTTTGATTTGTGTAAAGATCTGTTAATATATATTATATTTTATTCCGCTGCGATGGTTAGATTCTGATGTTGTTTTTCTATTTTTCTTCTTCTACCTCTTCTTCTTAACTAAAATGGTTCGATTTTCCGGGTCTGGAAAGTCGGGTCGTTACAGGTGGTATCAGAGCTTAGGCTGGCGACAACCTTGGCTCTGGTGGGAATTTTGAGAGTATTAATAGATATGAGCGCGTATTTGTTAGTGAATATAAAATGGTTTTATATTGTGTTGGTTGATTTATTGAGTGGCATATGAACCTTCGTCGGCACAGTCTGGACAACTATATCGAAGGGGTTTCTAAACACTTGAATAGAACAGTTCGACACAATATTGTTTTAAATAGGGTGAATGAAATAATTTTGCCCAAATTATTTTGTATATTAAAGAAATAATTATTTGAAATTTATTATGGTTATATATTTGGATGCTTGGTTGTTAGAAAATGACAATAATGAGTTAGTCTCATTATTGAGTAGAAATTGAAACTTATAACCTAAGTTGAAGAATAAATTTATATAACAAAATGGAATTTGAAATATAGACTATAAATGCAATTTATAAATTGAGATAAACTTTATATACAAATGTGAATTACAAATGTGATTTATAATCAAATGAGATAAATTCATAAACAAATGAAATTTGTAAATGTAAATTGTAAATGTGACTTATAACTTGAAGTAAAATGTGATAGAATTTCAGAGTAATGTTGGATATAAAATTGGATGGATTTTGAATTTGAAGTTTTGGGAAAGATTTAAATTCCTTTGGATTTAAGAATAGTTTAAAGGTTTTGGGGAAATAATAGTGATATTATTTCATGAATATTTTTGAAATTGAATTGAAATCTGGTGGGATTTGGGAATTAAAAATGTTTGAAATGTTTTAAAGTGATAAAAGCATTAAATTCTCTTACGGTCGCTGGAAAATAATTTCGGTGATGACTGCAGCATCATCGATGCCTATTTTCGAGTTTCCAAAGAGAAATTGCTACCAAACTGTTTTAAAATTGGAAATGATTGTGAATTGGGTTGGTTTTGAAATTCAAAGGGAAAATTGTTTGGTAAAAGAAGATTGTTTTGGAAATTGGGATTTGATGTGATATACCAGATGTGTGTGAGTTATTTATGGATTCAAAATGGTTTTTGTAATAAAACCGGGCAATTGAATTCTGGGAATTCTATTTAAAATATAAATGTGGAAATTTAAATGAATCAACAACATAAAGTATAGAATGAAGTTGATTGAAATAAGAAGGGAATGAAAGTTTAATTCTGGGATTATAATTATGAGATGAAAATAACTCAATGAGTAATATAAGTTGGTAGATAAAAGAGTTAGAGAACTTGAAGGTGAATGAATTATAAAACTTGTACAAAATTGTATCCTAGAATTAAAATTTAATTCGAGTATATGAAGGTGAATAAAATATATTTGAATTTAACTTAAGATAAGTTAAATAAAAATTGAGAATTGGAATTGAATTAAATGTAAATAAGTTGAAGTCGAATTGAATTGGATATAAAGGTAATGTAAAATGCTTATAATTGTGTAAAGAAATTCATATTCTTAAGTTCTTAAGTGTAATAATTTGAAATTGATTATAAAGATGGAAATGGACTTAAATGAATAGTCCTAGATCTTAAGTAAGTGAGTTAAAACTTATGAATAGAAATGAAATTGTAAGTCATAAATGGGAATCCATTACTTTGAACCATTAAGAGTTATAATTTGAAATTGTAATTATCAAATGGAAACGATAAGATGAGTAATCTTAATTTTTAAATAAATCCAACTTGAATTATAAAATAAATTGAACTTAAGAAAATTAAGTGAAGTGATATTTGGGATTTAAAAAGCAAGTATTTAATTTTAACCAGCGGAGGAACTAATTAGATAATAAATTAGTTAATGAAATTGAATTGTGAGTAAATGAAATTGGATTAAAATAGTGATGGTTTGGATTGCGAATGAAATCCTAATAAGTGAAAATAAATTGGAAATGGCCTGGTTATTACTAAAATAATTCCAGATGAATTGAGTATGGAAAATAAAATTCATAATGATTGAGTGAATGGACCACTTATATTAAATAAATAAATGGATGGAATTTGATTAAATAAGAATCAAATGAAAGATGGAAATAAAACTTTAAAGGGTTGGTTAAATGGAAAATAAACTTAAGTTATTGACTTAAGTAAATGTTGAATGGAAACTGAACTCAAACAGAGGAGTGGTTTAAATAAGTTGAGAAATAGTTATTGAATGAATTAACTTGGATTGTTTTCGAGCTAAATAAAATTCAATATTCAGAAGTTGGAGATGAATTGAATTTAAGGAAAAAAATTGAAAATGAAGTGGTAAATTGAAGAAAGTTGGAATTCATATGAAATGGGAGTTCAATTTGAATATACACACTTCAGTGGTGAAGTAGTAAATAAATATAAGAAAATTTATATTGAACTTAAGAATTGAAGAATGAAATTCTTAAGAAAATTTGTATTGGAAATATACTTAGTAATTTTGGAAAAAAATATATATATACTAAGTGAATAGTTGAATGAAGACTAAAATTGAAGTGTGAAATGGGATAGTTGTGAATAAGGGGATAAAAATCAAAAAGGAATGTGAATAAAAGAGAATTGATATAACTGATAATCAATTGGAATTTATACGTAAGATGTACGTATATTATTTTATTCGCATAGCTATTTGGTCCAGATGTCGAACACAGAATTTCGAGATAGTTTTATCGATCCGAATCAGGATTTTTCACTCGATTTTCAACGGCGAGCCTAGATATGGATTGTTGATTGATTCTGGAAATTCTCTATCATAGTTGGTGGCTATGCAAGGAGAATGACGGTTTCTGATCAAGAAACCAGATCTGAGTCCGCACTAGGAAGTCGGGTGGACGATACTAGTTCGAAAGTGAAATTGTGTGATCGATTGAGCGATCGAATGTGATGTTGCGTACGGATGATATATATACATCGTACGGGCTTAAGTAAAACAAATATTGTAAATTTGTAAATAAAAGTATAAAATGACTTTGGAATTGTGATTTGATATTATTGCTTAATAGGATATACAGGTGTATAAAAGCAATGGATAATTGGGATTTTTGATTTTAGAGGATAAAATGTAATGTCCCGACAAAAAGGTATGTATTTGAATTTCTATATGAAATTTGATTGGGTTTTGGATCCAGCCACTTGGCTTTTTGTTTTCTTTTTGAGATTGGGAGGCCGTAGAGCCATTTTGTAGTAGTACCGAGCTAGCCGCGCAAAGGAGACGCTGGCGAAATTTTTCGGAAATTTAGGGAGTTAGAAAAATTTTGGAAAATTTTGATAATTCAAAATTTGAATTCAAATTTAAATTTGAATGGATAAGTAGGTGGTATGGGTTGAACTTATGAATAAGTTTGGGAAGTTAAAAGATGATTAGTGTATCATTAATAAAAGATTGTTGGGTATTGTTAAAACTGTTTGAATTTGGGAAATAGTTAACGGGGATTGAATCATTCTTCCTAACTAGTAATTTCGGGGACGAAATTCTTTTAAGGGGGGAGGAATGTGACGACCCGGAATTTTTGTATATTTGAAATTGGAATATTTAATTAATTTTAAATATTCAGAGGTTAATTATAAACTTAAATTTCAAATATCACTAATTTATCGAATAGTTAATTTTTGAATTTTATTTTCGAAATATTGAATCTTGATTTTAAGCCTGTTAAAAATAAATTAAAGGCTTGTAAAATTTATATTGATAATACTGAAGGTAGTAGAACTTTTAAAATCGAATTTAAGAGTGATTCATTCAGTTTTCAAATTTTATCGTTTGAAGCGATATTTAAAAATAGCCTTCCGAGGCACAGTCTCGGAATTCGACGAAACCAGTTCCATTGGATCCGTAATATTGAATTATTATCGGATTTCAAATTTCGTATTTTTCGGAGTTGTTATGTGAGCACACGGTGAGTAAACGCGTTGGAATTTAAATTGAATTCAATTTAAATTTTAAATTTGTATTTGGTGAAATTCAGATGAAAATCTCGTACCCTCTCTCCTCTCAGTGTTCCCGTTAGATACGCCTAAAATCATGGAAATAATCGTGCAAAGCTTACCCCTTTCATTTCAAACTAATGGCCGAGAAAATTAATAGAACGAAATGGTTTCGTTCAAAATTAAAAAAAATGGAGGGCTCCTTTCAATTAATGGCCGCTCGAGTTTCCCTCTCATCTTCTTCCGTTCAACAGATTCGTGGTCGATTTCCCCTCCTTCCCTCAAATCAAAGTTTTCGAAACCAATTTCTGTTCGACCGATCGTTCGAAAACAAGGCAAAGCTCGGGGCATCTCGAATTCGATTCGAACGCGAGGCAAGTGATTGATCGAGTCTCGTAGTCGAGCCAGCGACTGGTGGAGATGACGTAGTCGAGGAAATCGACGACAGGAATTTCGCGTGGGTTGAGCTAGGGCAGGCAGTCGCGAGGCTAGGTGCGACTGCGTTCGTTAGTGAGATCTGGGGGGAGGGGTTTTGACAGCGCGTTCGTGGTTAGGGTCACTAGAGGGCTCGAAGTCGATTTCGGTGAGGCTCGCGACTAAGGCTAGTTCGAGTGGCACGCGTACTCGGGGTTGGGCGAGGCTGAGGGTTCTGGTGAGTCGATCCACTTTCAATTTTTACTGTTAAGTCTTGTATTTTAGTTAAAGAAAAAAAAATATATACGATGAACTTATAATTTGGTCAAGTTGCCTGTTAAAAGGGAAAATTTATTTTTACAACATTAATTCAAATTTTTGACAGTAAGGTAGCCTTTTATTTTATTTTATTTTGTTATTACTGGAATTGAAGAAAGATGTACATATATGTATACAAGGTTTAAACAGAGTAAAAGGGTAGTATAAAATTACTATTGTTAGGAAACAAATATATACAGGATGTGTTGTATATGGACGAAGTTTGGAAAAGAAAATGACATTTTAAAGTGGTTGATAGTTTATATATATAGGCAAACAGGAATATATATATAGGCGAGGTCTGGAAGAGATATATAGGAGTTTAGAAATGTTGAAGGGTTTATTTAAAATAAATAATAAAATAAATATGAATATGCTCATAGCTAAACAGTGAATATGTATATACAGAAAGATTTCGAAAATAGAAAATTTTAGTTTCAACCCAAATTCTTAGTAAATTAAAATTATTAATTGGAATTTATTGTTTGATCGATTCAAAATATTAATAAATTGTATAATGATTATACAAGGTTTAAAAACATGGGAACAAGTCAGTATGGAAATGAAGTGGATTTGCAAATTTAAGGGAGAAAGGTGAGTTAATCTCACTCATCTGGCTTTACTTTAAATTTAAATGGTAAAATTTAAATAATTGATTGGATGATTGCATTGGTTGATGTGCTATATATATAGTAGTATATAGCAATATATACATATTGGCATATGTATATATTGGAGTTGTTGATATTCCCGCATTATATAGCGGATGAGACCCTATGCGCCGCATAATAGCGGATGATATTTTATAAAACCCATATACCGCGATATTCCACCTTGAAGTGGAATTGGTATTGTGCTAACATCTGTGGATGCAGGGAAACAGGTTGGAGGGATCCAACTGGATTCCTCAAAATATTTAATTTTGTTTAAATATTCTGTGATATGATTGTTGATATCCTGTGATGAATTATATGGATAATTGGATGTTATGGTTTGATTGGACCGATTTGGATGTGCTGAATTATCAAAATCTCTAGAATGGAATTTTTGGAAAGAAATAAAAGAGTAAATTTTTAAGTAAAATAATTATAAGAGTTTGTAATAAATTTGAGAATGAATCTGATTAAGAATAAAAGTGATTTCCAAAATTCTAATAAATATGGAAAATATGAATTTTGAATAAACAGAGAAATATTGAATTTAAAGAAAACTTATGTGATATTATTTAAAAGAATAAATAATTTATTTTAATTCAATGTTTAAATGTAATTAAAAATAAAGAAGGAATTTGGTAAAATCTGAAACTTGTGTTTCAGTTTAAAGATTTTAAATAATAATGAGAAATAAAATCTGGAAGTTAATGAATTTGGAAATAAATGGATTTAGTAAGGAAATTTATTTCAAAGTAAATAAATTGGGAAATCAATTATAAATTTGATTTAAATACTTTGGGATTTGAAATTTAAAGAGAAATGAGATTTTGAAGATATAAACTGGGTTTATAAAGTGAAATGGAATATCAGTGGATATTAGAAAAAATAAATTCAATGTGGGAATTTATAAAAGGATATGGATTTGGTTTAAAAATAAATGTTGATTTATTTTTAAAAGGTGGGAATGAGAAGTGTATTTCTCTGGATAGCCAAGTACGTTTTCAAAGCAAATTTGACATATAAGTTAAAGGTTTTAAGTATGTTTTAAAAAGCATGTTTAGGAAATTTGTCTTTTTAAATGTTAATTTCCTAAGTAAGTATTTTCAAAAATATATTATTGTAGTAATTATATAAAAGTGATTTGCTATTATGTTTTAAAAGGAGAAATTTATTTTATATTTATAACGTGGTTTATTTTAAAGTATATATTTTTAATAAAGTATTAAAGTAGTTTAATTTCAATGTTATAAGATATATTTAAAATAAAGTGTTTTTAAATTATTTTAAAATTAAAAGTATTTTGTACTTGGGGATTCAGTGGAAATAATTATTTGGGAAATGTATTCCGTAAGCGGAAACTGTTTGAAATTTGTTTTCAAATGAGCTTTGAAAATTTGGAAATATATCTTGGAAAGATATTTGGGCAAATAAATAATGTGGGAAATTATTTATTGTGTGATGGTTGCTTGTGGATGTTAATTGATAGTTAAATGACCGACTATCAATATTGGCCAAATGCGCTGATCGTTTCGAAGAGATCGGGATCGAGTTTCCGTATACCGGGATTCTAGGTCTGGAGACTCGAATACCACTTCGATCCGGTTTGTACGTTTCGTGTAACGGGTTTGGAGTCGAAGATGGAGCTGTGAAGTGCAAGGGCTAGTCGCTACTAATCCTGAGGATATTTCCAAAATGGATGTAGTAGGAATAGTGCCTTCGGTTCCGTTCGGACCCGGGACGGACTTGTATGGACGAATGCTTTCGTGACATCGTCAGGTGGACGATGGGCATTCTAAGGGATATGTTCTGAAAAGGTATCGTTTAGCCTCTAGCCTCATCAACCGGGAATGACTGAAAACCAGGGGTTATGCAGCAAGGCTTCGTGGGTAGCCCCCACTTGAGAGTAAAGTCATCCCTGTCTAGATGTCCCTTTTTATTTCGGCTTAGTGGTGCGGTTGCTGATCACAACCGTGGGGTGATTTTATTTGGAATTATCCAGTAAGGGATGATTCCGGTCTTGTGTTGCAGGGGAGCGGGCGTACTCCTCGGTACTGTGATCTAGGCCACGTACTGTGACAGGTGGTACCCCAGTGCCTAGTCATTCGTTGGAAATCCATTCTCCCTACGTGCCTGTTCGGTTTTGATTGTGCCCAACTATTGTTGAAATGTGAGATGCAAGCATTTCAGCTAGATTCTATTTTACTTTCTGTAGACACTATTATAATATCAGAGGATTTTGATATAAAGTGTTTTAGCTATCGTAAGGTAAAAACCCGACATGTTTATTTGTGGCGTGGTCTTACGAGATGCTTTTATTTTCAAAAGGATTTTTGAAACTTTAATAATCAATTTGAGTGTGATTTTCTCACGCTGGTTTTCCAGACTGACTCGGGTATTGTTTTATATGATGCTCGGGTCAGACCGAGATAAACAGGTTTAGGATATGATGCTGTGGATCTCAGGAGATGAGCTGGATGGCGAGACGTATCTCCCGTACTTGTTTATATATATATATATTCCGCTGTGTTGATTGTTGTACTCTGTTGTATTGAGGACATGATATGGTTATTGTCCAGTTGTATGTTATGTGTTCTCTGGTGTATACTCTGATGCTATATTATATAAAACTGATATAGTTTTGATTTGTGTAAAGATCTGTTAATATATATTATATTTTATTCCGCTGCGATGGTTAGATTCTGATGTTGTTTTTCTATTTTTCTTCTTCTACCTCTTCTTCTTAACTAAAATGGTTCGATTTTCCGGGTCTGGAAAGTCGGGTCGTTACATTGTTAATCACTCGATATCTTCCCACATTTCGTAAAACCAGGGTCCCTCAACTTGCTAGTATTCGACATCTACTGTTATATTGATGAAGTGCGGCATTTTTCCTTATTGATAATCTACGACATCAGTCCATATATCGACGATATACAAAGTTCTTGCTTTGTTGATGATATATGATATCTTCTATAAACAATGATGATCTACGGGACCCTTGTTGGATTTATGACTTATGACACCTATGCTGCTTATATAGATGATATTTGGCATCTCCTCTTCTTTAACCACCTAGAATTTGATAAGCTTGAAAGTTGGTCATCCCTTCGACGCCTTGGATTTCGACGTGCTTTACTTAAATTTTCAACATTATTATTTGTAGTATTAACTTCATTACTCTGCAAACTCGATATCATCTTCTTGAGGCTAGTTTTATGTTTATAAGCTCTATATCTTAAATTTGATATCCCTTATAGGTCAATACCCCCATGTTAGATGCTTTTGAGGTTGTCGAATTGAATGCTTTCAATATATAATCATGTATCTCCCTATCTTCTTGCTCAGTCTCTTAGAAAAATATATGGACAACATTGCCCCCTCCTTGTATAAAAGAAGCTCTTTACTCTTTAGTGTAAAACCAAGAATTTTCTCACTTTTCCAATTTTGTGCAAAACTTTCTTTCCAATCCTGTTTTCCTAAAAACATAAAATAAATAATTCTCAACATTAACTTTATTTTGAACTCTAAACAATCACTTTCGGATTTGATGAGATATGAGGTAGTCCGTCCCTTTCTACATATAAAGTAGTTTTCGTATTTTGATGTAAAGCTAAGTTTAGTTGAGAAGACCAGAGATTTGTCAATAGGAAGACCATAAATTCACTTGATCAGAAACCTATCATAATTTCATTTAAATAAAAGACCGAAAATTCACTTGACTAGTAGTACCGATTTTATCACCACTACGGTTGTGATCAGAACTGTACCGAAGCAAACAAAATGGGTCAATTATCGATTCTAGATTTGTGATGACATACCCTGATTAGAGCGGCCCACATGGACCTGCTACATGCTCTAATTTTTTCATACCAGTTGATGAGGCTTGAGGCTACGGCTTACCTTCTATATAGCACTACCCACTTGAAATGCTAACACTGCCCTCTAAAGAGTAATGCAATGCCGGCATTCATCCATACAAGTTGTTCAGGATGTGAACAAAGAAACTACGTGTACTACATCCATTTTTGAATCACCCTCAGGATTAGTAGCAAGCAGCCATTACACTTCAAAGAGCTTCGTCTTCAATTCCATCATCTTCAGGATTCACTTCTAAATGCTTGAGTTGGATCGAAGTGGTTTTCGTCTTCAATTCCATCATCTTCGTCTTCAATTCCATCTTTAGGATTCATTTATAAATCCCTGTATATACCTCTAAAAACCATTTACTATTTTATAAATTTCTAATACCATTTATAAACATTTCTCTGTCATTTCTTAAATCATTTATAAACTCTTTATAAATCCATAAAACTATTTATAAAACTCTTTTTATAAATCTACAACCCTTTTGTAAAGTTCCATTATAAATATCTAAATACAATTATAAAACTCTTTTGTAAATCTATAAAAACCATTTATAAAACTAACATATAAATCTCTGAAAATCATTTATAAAACTCTATTTATAAATCTCGAAAACATGTATAAATAAATAGTAATCATTTACTTCAAAACGTTATTATAAAATGATTAATAATTTAAAATATTATTTACAAAAAAATAATAATAAATATTCAACATTTTTATAATAAATAATAATAAACTTCCAAAACATATTAAATAACTATTATAAATTCTAAATCGTTTATATAAATAATAAGGATAAATAAATAAATAAATAACTTTTTAAAATATTTAAATATTGACAAACCACTTTAATACATTATTAAATAGAAATAACAACTTTTTTAAAAAAGACATTATTAAACACCAGTTAAACAACATAAATCATTATTAAATAATAGATAAACAAAATTTAAACCTTTCTAAAATCGTTTAGAAATGATAGATAATAAGGTTAGAGTAAATTTTAAGTTAAATTCATTTAAAAATAAATCTTTGCGAAAACCCCAAATTCAGATTTTAGATCATTCTCTATCTTAAAACCAATTCCGAATCAAATGGCCATTTATAGTATTCAATATACTAATTTTGAGGCCAATAGATACCAAATGCTTATATTAATTTTCTATCACTATAGGGTTTAAGTTTTGAACATATAACAATGTCATAACCAATAGTGGCCACAAATCAGATTTGATTTTCAATAATTCATATAACAAGAATATTATTGAAAATAATTCAACAATGGGGAGGAATCTCGTTGGATCCCTCCAACCTATCCCCCTGCATTAGAGCTCATACACACACGCGCGCAAAAATAAATCAACAGTGGTGAGGAATCCTATTGGATCCCTCCAACATGTCCCCTGCATCACTTACAGTATATAAATTATATAATATGGGTCATCCGCAACTAGGCGGGTACATATAAAAGGTCATCCGCTCCATGGGCGGGAAATAATCCAAACAAATAGATAAAGCAGTAAATCATCCAACCAAGCACCAAACAATTTTTATAACTACTACATAGTATTATAGTAGCATTCAACGGTGAGTTTACTCATTGAATTTCCAGTTATCACCGAAGCATTCCGAATTTCATCTAAATCAAACAATATTCGATTTAGCGCAAAATTTCTACTAGCTCCAATCATCGCCAATCCAATTCCATAATGTAGTTCACATTAATATGATCCTAACGCAAAAGTCCGCATTCAAATTCAACGTAGTATCATCAAGTTATTGCAATTATAAGATTCAAGAATTAAATAACTATATTTTATCACTAATTACAATCTTAGTTTACTAATTACCCATCATTAACTTAATCCATCTCCTCCTCAAAAACAATTCTCGCTCATGACCAGATAAGCGAACCCACCGTCACCACGTCCTCTCTCCTCCTACCTCGCGCCACGCTTACCGGTCCCCAAATCCGACCACGCCATCGAGTTTCTCTAAGCGAACTACATCTTTCATATACCATCAATTCAAACCTGAACCCCTAGGTTGAAGCGCGGCCTCAAAGCCTCCACCACATTATCCCAATCTCCGCACCACCCACATATGACCATACATCACCATACTTTGGCCGTGGATGCTCCACTCTCCCACGAATAAAGATCCAAACTCCAAATCTCACGGCTCCACTTCAAATCGCTCAAGAACCAAACCCTAGCTCACCTTCAAACTGTCGACCTCCAATACAAGAGCCGCACTCTCAAATCTCTTACGAGAAAGAAGATCTTGACTAAATAAAACCAAAGATCCAAGTTTTCCTACTTTTAGATTTTAATTGGATTTGTTCTTTATTTTTGAAGTTTGATTGAGAAAGAAAGATCTTTTTTTAGTTCAGCACGATTTTATAAAGGGAAGGGAGAGAAAAGTATGAGGTGTGGGCTGAAGTAGGTGGGCATGGTGACTCATACTAGGTTACACTAATATTTAATTCAAAAATACCTAGCATTAAACACCTCGAAAATCTCGAACTCCAAATTGAGGCATGCTCACTGGTGTTCAATACTAAATACCCCTATTCCAAACACAATGGAACTATTCTCAAGACCTAATTTGATAATATGCCGAAGTTAGCTTTTCAAACCCAATTATATTATATTAATTCTCTAAATTAATTGCTACCCATTTCGAGCTTGCACGACCACACAGTATGTCCAATCATCACGAAACTTGTCGGCATACAATAATTCTCTATTATGGAACTAATGGCACTGGTTTCATCAAAATCCAAGACAGTGTCCCGAAAGACTATTTTCACATGTTAATTAAAATGAATTATTATTAAAACCAAATTAATCACTTTTAAATCTAAATTTAAAGGTTTATTATCCCATTCTTATTCAACTGAATTTAAATAAGATTTCGAAATCATTTTTATTCGTATTAAATCCAAGATTCAATTATTTAAACAAATTCCAATATTAAATTCACTATCAAACAAATCACTACATTTGAAATTTAAGTTATTTGGCTTATAAAACTATTACTTAACTATTTAAATATTTCAATTTCAAATGTCTAAAATTCTGGGTCGTTACATTCTTCCCCCTTAAAAGAATTTCGTCCCTGAAATTATCAAGGTAAGAAAAATGCCACAATCCCTTTAATTCTTCAAAAATCAACGTGTTAAAACGTATTATCAAATTTCCTAACTTTTTAAATTTACGGAAAATTTTGCTAGCGCCTCAATTGCGCGGCTAGATCGGAACAATTACAAATCATTACTAAGGACCCAATACCAGCCAAAAGAAACAAAAGCCAAGCGGTTGGGCATAAAATCATCAAACCAAACATCAATATAAACATGTGTACCTATTTGTTAGGCAACCAAACTTCTTATGAAACCAAAGGCATCAACTAGCTCTTGCTCTTATATATGTGCATTCTATTTACAAGCAATATCCAACTATATAATTTCTAACCATATCATTTTGCATTGTCCAATGTCAATACTTAATTTTGATAAAGTCTGTAAGATTACTTATACCATTCATATCTAATATCAATCCGATCGCTCACTCGATCACACAATTTCACTTCCGCACTAGTATCATCCAATTGATTTCCCTACTGCGGATTCCAATCCGGTTTCTTGATTAGAAATTGACATTCTCCTGGCATAGCCATATATTATGATAGAGAACTTCAGAATTAATCAAAAAATCCATACCAAGTGTTCGCCATCAAGAATCGAGTGAAAAATCCTTGTTTGAACCGATGTAAATCATCTCGAAATCATGTACTCGAAAATGGATCAAACAGCTATGCAAATAAAATGATTTACGTACAACTTACGTATTTATTCCAGTTGGTTTTCAACTATACCAAATTCTTTTATTCGCATTTATTTCCACTTCTAGTATATTTTCTTCAATAGTAATATCACATATGAATCATTTCATAAATCTTTACTTAAGTTCATACACATTCAATGATTACAACTTAAGTTTATATTCATATAACACTCTCCTATATCCTAAGAGAATATATGCACTATTCAAATTTGTTTTACTTAATCCCAATGTCTAACAGATTTAAAATTTTCCTTTTTCTCACTATTTCCCCGAATTTTATAAGTTAGCGAGACTTATTATCTTATGTTTCCTCAAAACATTTAGCTTAATTTCTATATCCAATTTAGAAGTCTCGACTTTCCAAAATCGTCGGAAATTCCATTTTATTTTCAATAAATGAATATTACATAACAACGTATCAAACAGAGATGCAAAACTAATTTAATCTAGTGCATAGTATACATGAATCCATATAATACTTAGTCGAAAATTTCAAAATTAACCACCCGGATTTATTCAACTCATTCGAAATAATATATATTCATAACTCCTATGTATAACAAATCATACTTTTGCAATTTTAAACAATCTTCATTTATAGAAATAAAACTTTTATGGCAAATCACTAATGGTAGTGATCCATCACTAGAAACTCGAAAATGAACGCCGATGATGCTGCAGTCATCACCAGAATTATTTCCCAACGATCGAAGTGAGTTCAGTGCTTTCTATCTCCTTTTTAACACACATTTGAAATATTTATATTCGAAATATTTCAAAATAATACTATTATTATTATTATTTTCCCAGCCTTTGAAAAACTATTTCCAAAACATTGAAAATCCATTTCCACAAACACTAGGGGGTTTAGTTCTCAAATTCTCAGCTTAAATCCTTTTAATTTATAAACCACATTTATAAACCATATATTTATATAATTTCAATTTCTTATATAAAATCATTCCACAAACGTTATTTTCTTGAGTTACAACAACAATTTTATTTTTAAAAAAATCAAATTTTAACCCAACGTTATCTTCGAACGCCTTATAGTCAAACTGTGAAACTGAATCCACAAGGTGTTCATTTTTAACGTTCCCAAATTCACTAATCTACCTAACCCATGCAGTAAAAAGATAAAACTGCACCTATAGCATAATAGTCAATGCCCATAAAATGGTCATGCATGGCAACCCAAACAACAAACAATAGTCAATGCTTCTAATTTGGTGAGAATGACTAATCAACAATAAATGATATAGAATATTATCATTTTCCTAACAACCAAACACCTCAATATATAACTATAATAATTTTTGGGAAACTATTCCTTTATATATAAAATATAGTTTAAGCAAAATTATTTTATTTACCCCATTTCAAAACAGTATTGTGTCGATTGGCCATAATCAAGTGTTTAGGGATCTCTATCAATAATGTTAGCTACTCGTATTGACTGGAATCCATAAGCCACTCAACATATCGATTAACATAATATAAAACATTTTTATATCATTAACAATTATGCACTCATATTTATAATAAACTCAACTCATTTTAGGGTGCTACTGACCCTATCTCTAATGAGTAATCCCCCCCAAAGCCCAAGTGTTTGCTCAACCTAAGCTCTGGTAGCAAATGTAACAAACCAGATTTTTCGATCCTCGAAAATCGACACTAATACATCCACTGTAATGCGTGCCGACCTTTCAAGTGCCGGAAAACCGATTGCCAAGGGAAAGAAAGGAAGAAGACAAGAAGAAACTAAACAAACATAGAATCTCACAATGCAACAGAATAATATACATTAATCAACATAACATTGTACAAGTCATTTCGAATGATACATTAGAGTCATAAGAATACAAATACTACCTAGACAGTTATAACAACATGTCTCTACATATCTGATACAACATATATATAACACAGTGGCAAAAGATAAATAACTAGCTATCGATAAAGCCTCCTACTCCAAGTTCCTCCAAAATGCATCAGTGGAAAACATGAACTACTTGGTTGCACATACAAATTTAAGCACCCAAGAGTTTTAGAGGAAAAGAAAAAAAAACTCTGAGTCAGACATGGGTCTAGTGTGAGTTAACTCAAAACAATTGAATTATTATTTTAAAATCCCTTCAAAATCAAGGGTATCTCGTATAACCATGCCACACATAAACACGGATGGGTTTTTACCTTACGATAAACAAAATATTTTTTAAACAAAATCCATTGATATTATAATAGTGTCAAGGGGTCAAAGTAAAATATGAATATAGCTAAAATGCTTGTGTCTCACGTTTCAACATAGTTAGGTAAAACTAAGTCTGTAAAGCTTTTATTGGATAATGGATTCCACACTATGACAAGGTAAGGAACTACCTTTCAATGGTACATCTCTAGATAAAATGCACCGAGGTATGACAAGAACATCTCATATCCCTGCCATACAGGACTGGCCTACCACTTGACTATTATTACCGAATATATCACCACCACGGTTGTGATCAGCAACCGTACCGGTGCATACAAAATGGGTTAATTATCGATTCCAGATTTTGTGATGACATACCCTGATGGGAGCGACCCACGTGGTCCTGCTACATGCCTTATTTTTGTCATTACCGGTTGATGAGGCTTGAGGCTATGTTTTACCTTTTATATAGCACTTCCCACTTGGAATGCTAACACTGCTCTTCAGGCAGCAATGCAATGCCAGCATTCATCCATACAAGTTGTTTAGAACATAAACAAACCGAAGCACTACGTCTACTACATTCATTTTGGAACCACCCTCAGGATTAGTAGCAAGCATCCCTTGCACTTCAAAGAGATTTGTCTTGAATTCCATCATCTTCAAGATGTCTTCACTATGAAACACTTGAGTTGGATCGAAGTGGTTTTTAGGTAACATATCTGATCCCGGTTACTTCAAAACAACATTCGATAGTTTCCGATAAACTCAACCGCAGTTCTTTAGGAAATAAACAGTCAAAGGTAAGGGCAGAGATCACTTCCTAACCATTAGTAGATGGATTTCCTTTTCATTTGTCCTCGAGAACAAAACGAGGTTTATACGCATAGTATAGCATCATCGAAGGTGACTATGCCATATAACACACATATTTCTCCTAGATATTTCTAGAGTTACGTTTTTGTCCAAACTTGAGAGTCGACTATTTAACTATCAACAAACAACATTCCAATCAGGGATTTAATTCCATAAGGAAAACCAACATTGGTTAAGCACATAAGCAATCATTAGCCTCTTAAATTAATCCTTTCATAAATTAAAAATCACTTTGTAAATACTTGTATCCAAAATACTTGTACAAAGATATATCCCTAAATCCTTTATACCCTTTCAATACTTGGAAATAGTCATATACTTATTTCAATGGTATAAGTATATTCATAACACTGAGAAAGATTTCCTTTTTATTCACTTCTAAAATCATTTATAAATCCTTGTATACCTCTAAAAACCATTAATAAACTATTTTATAAATTTCTAAATCCATTTATAAACATTTCTAAATCATTTCTCAAATCGTTTATAAACTCTTTCTAAATCCATAAAACTATTTATAAAACTCTTTTTATAAACCTATAACCCATTTATAAAATTCCTTTATAAATATCTAAAAACAATTATAAAACTCTTTTATACATCTATAAAACCATATAAAACTGACTAATAAATCTCTAAAAATCATTTATAAAACTCTATTTATAAATCTTGAAAACAAGTATAAACAAATAGTAATCATTTACTTCAAAAAGTTATTATAAAATGATTAATAATTTAAAATATTATTTATAAAAAATTACTAATAAATCTTTAACATTTTTATACTAAGTAATAATAAAATTTCAAAACATTTTAAATAACTATTATAAATTCTAAATCATTTATATAAATAATAAGGATAAATAAATAAATAACTTTTTACAATTTTAAAATATTGACAAACCACTTTAATACATTATTAAATAGAAATAACAACTTTTTAAAAAAACATTATTAAACACTAGTTAAACAACTTAAATCATCATTAAATAATAGTTAAATAAAATTTAAACATTTCTAAAATCATTTAGAAAAGATAGATAATAAGGTTGGAGTAAATTTGAAGTTAAATTCTTTTAAAAATAAATATTTCTTAAAACCCCAAATTCAGATTTTAGTTCTTTCTTTGTCTTAAAACTAATTCCAAATCAAACGGCCATTTATAGTATTCAATATACTAATTTTTGAGGCCAATAGATACCATACGCTTAACCAATATCGATATTGATTTTCTATCACTATAGGGTTTAAGTTTTGAACATATAACAATGTCATAACCAATAGTGTCCACAAATCAGATTTGATTTTCAATAATTCATATAACAGGAATATTATTGAAATTAATTCAACAATGGCGAGGAACCCCGTTGGATCCCTCCAACCTGTCCCCCTACATCACAGCTCATATATATATATATATATCATAATATATATATATATAAATCAACAGTAGTGAGGAATCCTATTGGATCCCTCCAACCTGTCCTCCTACATCACATACAGTATATAAATTATACATTGTGGGTCATCTGCAACTAGGCGGGTACATATAAAAGATCATTTGCTCCAAAGACAGGAAATAATCCAAATAAACTAATAAAGCAGTAAATCATCCAACCGAGCAATAAACAATTTTTATAACTAGTATACAGTATTATAGTTGCATTCAAAGGTAAGTTTACTCACCGAATTTTCAGTTATCGCCGAAGCATTTTGGATTTCGTCGTGAAATTTCTACTAGCTCCAATCGTCGCCAATCCAATTCCATAATGTAGTTCACGTTAATACGATCCTATCGCAAAAATCCGCATTCAAATTCGACCTAGTATCATCAAGTTATTGCAATTATAAGATTCAAGAATTAAATAATTTTATTTAATTACTAATTACAATCTTAATTTACTAATTGCCCATCATTAACTTAATACATCTCCTCCTCAAAAACAATTCCCGCTCATTACCAAATAAGCGAACCCACCATCACTATGTCCTCTCTCCTCCTACCCCGTGCCACGCTCATCGATCCCCAAATCCGACCCCGCCATCGAGTTTCTCTACGTGAACTACATCTTCCCCGCACAATCAATTCAAACCCGAACCCCTAGGTTGAAATGCAACCTCCAAACCTCCACCTCGCTGTCCTGATCACTGCACCACCCACACACAACCGGACATCACCAGACTTTGGTCGTGGATGCTCCACTCTCCCCGGACAAAGATCCAAACTCCAAATCTCACAACTTCACTTCAAATCGTTCAAGAACCAAACCCTAGCTCAAATTCAAACTGTCGACCTCTAATACAAGAGCCGCACCCTCAAATCTCCTACTAGAAAGAAGATTTCGAATAAATAAAACCAAAGATCCAACTTTTTCTATTTCTAGATTTTAATTGGATTCGTTCTTTATTTTTAAAGTTTGATTGGAGAAAGAAAGCTCTTTTTTTAGTTTAGCACAATTTTATAATAGGAAGGGAGTATGGGTAGAAAAGTATGAGGTATGGGCTGAACTAAGGGGGCATGGTGACACATACTAGGGTACACTAATATTTAATTCAAAAATATCTAGCATCAAACACCTCGAAAATCTCGAACTCCAAATTAAGGCGTGCTCACTGGCGTTACATACTGAATACCCTTATTTCGAACACAATGGAACTATTCTCAAGACCTAATTTGATCATATGCAGAAGTTAGCTTTTCAAACCTAATTATATTATATTAATTCTCTAAATTAAAAGCTACCTATTTTAAGCTCACATGACCACACAACATGTCCGATCGTCACGAAACTCGTTGGCATATAATAATACCCTATTACAGAACTAATGGCACTCATTTTTTCAAAATCCGAGACAGTGTCCTGAAAGGCTATTTTCAAATGTTAATTAAAATGAATTATTATTAAAAACAAATTAATCACTTTTAAATCTAAATTTAAAGGTTTATTATCCCATTCTTATTCAACTGAATTTAAATAAGATTTCAAAATCATTTTTATTCATATTAATCCAAGATTCAATTATTTAAAGCAATTCCAATATTAAATTCACTATCAAACAAATCACTACATTTGAAATATAAGTTGCTTGGCTTATAAAACTATTGTTTAAATATTCATAATTATTTAAATATTTCAATTTCAAATGTCTAAAATTCTAGGTCATTACAGTTTGACTGTTTTTCCTCTGGAAGATTGCTTTGACCCATCTTTAGAGTAGATTTGAACTTGCTTGATTGATTTCTTTTGCTCTTTCTCTTTGGGTAGTGATTTAAGCTTTAATTCTCTTTGCCTCTTATCACTCTTTGGGTGATGATTTAGGCTTTAATTCTCTTTGCCTCTTACTATTCTTTGGGTAGTGATTTAGACTTGAGCCCTTTATTACCTTATAGGTAATTATTTAGGCTGGTTGGTGCATTTGGTTAGATGTCTTAAGCAAAATCAAAGTCTTACCCATCCTCCCTCTAGGAGGCGCTCTAGTCAAGCCTTATAGGTGAAACTGAAAGCACGTTCGGTGTGTTGGCCAGGCCATTTTAAGCGGGACTAAAGGCTTACTCTGTCCTCCCTCTAGGAGACGCTCCGACCAGGCCACGTAGGCTAGACCGAAGGCTTGCAGTGCTTTAGCCAAGCCATCTAAGGCAGGATCAAAGACTTACTCTGACCTTCCTCTAGGAGATGCTTTGACTAGGCCCTTGTGGCGGGATCAATGGCTTTCTTTCGCCCCTTACTACAATCTTAGGTAGTGATTTAGGCTTCTTCTTTTAGTTCTTTTCTTTTATTTCACTATTCATTCCGTAGATATGCTTGTCTCAATTTTCGATATCCATCCATTGTTAGGAAGCAAGGCCTTAAATGTTCGACATTCCAAGTTATCGCTATTACGTTGCCATTAGTTTAGCATAATCGGTAGGTCTTTGGTGGAATTACTTCATAAATAACAAGAGAGCCTTCCCAATTTGGTCCAAGCAGTCCGTTTGATGGATTTTTGGTGTTTGCCATGACTTTTAGGAGAACTAAATCTTCTTTTTAAAACGATCTTCTTTAATTTTAGAGTTATAATACCTCGATATCCTTTGTTGATATTCGGCTGTTCGTATGGCCCTTCAACCCTTAGCTCAATTATCAAATCTAAGGATTCTTTACTCAATTCTTAATTAGGATCAAAAACGTATGTAACTCTTCGATGAGACAAAACCTCAATTCGATTGGAAGCATTGGTTCACATCCATATGTTAAGGAGGAAAAATGTATGTCCCATTGCATTTTTAGCATATGTCCTATATACCCATCGTACTAACGGTAGTTCTTCTACCCAATTTTCTTTTGCTTTATCTAGTTGTTTCTTTAGAATGGTTTTATTGGCAGCTTCAATAGCTCCATTAGTCTTTGGATGAGGTAGAGATGAAAAGCTTTTGATTATTCAATTCTTATCAAAAAATCTGGGAAATTTTTTGCCTTCAAATTGAGTTCCATTATCGAATATTATCTTATATGGTATTCCAAACTATGTAACTATGTATTTAATCACAAACTTTATTAGTTTTCCCAATGTTATGTTTGGCAATGGTTTTGCATCTACCCATTTGGTAAAATAATCAATGACTACTGCCACGAACTTAGCTCCACCTTTGGATATAAGTAATGGCCCAATTAAATCAATTCCCCATACATCAAAGGGCCATGGACTTGAAACTGGGGTCGGTTCACTGGAGGGCATATGTGGAATAGCAGAAAATTTCTAACACTTCTCGCACCCCTTTACATGATTCACTGCATCACTACTCATTTGGGGCCAATAAAAGCCTTGCCTCATGACCTTTTTTACTAATTTTATTCCATTAGAATGATCTTCATAGAATCCCTCATGTGATACTCTTAACAATCCTAAGCCATTTTCCAGACTAACATACCTTAGGTAAGGGAATGAATATCCATTCTTATAAAAGATTCTGTTCATCACAGTAAAATTTGGGGCCATGTGCTTTATCTTGCTAGCTTCAAACTTGTCATTTGGTAGTTTTGCTTCCACCAAGTACTCAACAATGTGTGTCATCCAATTGTTTTCGTATTGACTATTTATTTCTACATAAATGATTCCTTCTTTGTTTTCTTTACTGTTATTTCTCGATTCATTTCCTTTATCTGCTTGTATTAGGGCTTGAGATCTAGTTAATACCATTACTTCACTTTCAGATTCAGGAGTCATTTCCTCGATACTAAGATTTTCTTGAAAGCCTACAAGCACAATTTGAGTTTTTGATGCTCCTCGTGAGCTGGCTGGCTAGTTTTGCTAAAGAATCGGCTTGAGAATTTTTTTCCTCTAGGAACTTGGTGTATGGAAACGTCCTCAAATTAGGCTAACATTTTTAGTATTTTCTTGACATAAAGTTTGGCACCTTTCATTTGATATGTCTGATTTAACTAATTAACCATTAATTAAAAATTACTGAAAACTTCTATCTTTGGAATTTTTAACTGAAGAGCTAGGGTTAATCCTGCTACCGTTGTTTCATATTATACCACATTATTAGTTGCGGAAAAACTTAATTTCACAGCATAATGCAATCGGTGTCCGTCGGGGGTAATGATAACATATCTTGCACCTACCCCATGTTCATTTGACGCTCCATCAACAAATAATTTTCATTTAGGGTTCAGATATTTTTCCTTTTTTGACTGTTCTTTAATGAATCATGTGGATTCATTTACGAAGTCAGCCGGAACTGGCCCTTTAATTGCCACTCGGGGTTGGAACTCAATATCATATTGGTTAAGCTCAATTCCACATTTTACTAGACTTCCTAATGTTTTAGGTTTACTAAAAACTTGTTTGAGCAGGAAGTTGGTTAGGAATTTGATTGGATATGCTTGGAAATAGGCTCTTAGCTTTCAAGTGGTGAGCATTAAATAGTATGCCAACTTTTCTATGACCAGATACCTAATTTCTACATCCTTTAGTCTTTTGCTAATATAGTATATCGGAAGTTAAACTCCATTATCTTCCCTTATTAAAATAGAGCTTACTACATGCTCAGAAACTGCCATATAAAGGTAAAGATCTTCCCCTTCTACCGGGCTAGATATGATTGGAGGCTTTTCCAAATGATCTTTTAACTCTTCAATGGCCTTTGGGAAATCTTCTTACTATTCAAAGTTTTTCTTCTTCACGATCAAATCGAAGAATGGTATGCACTTATTAGTGGGTTTAGGGATGAATCTGTTTAAAGCTATCACTCTTCCATTCAAGCTTATTACATCTTTACTCATCTTTGATTCCGCCATGTTCCTAATAACCTTGATTTGATCAGGTTGGCCTCAATTCCTCTGGCGTTGAACATATATCTCGGAAACTTCCTAGATTGTATCCCAAAGGAGCACTTATGTGGATTCAATTTCATCTTGTATTTTCTTAATATTTCAAAAAAAAAATTAAGGTCTTTCAAGAGATTAGTTTCCTCTTGAGATTTGACTAGCATATCATCTACATATACTTCCATGTTTCCACCAATTCGTTCTTTAAACATTATGTTCGCCAATGTTTAATACGTAGATCCTGCATTCTTCAAACTAAAACGTATAACTTTGTAGTAGTATATTCTCTAATCTCTTATGAAACTTTTGTGTTTTTCATCCGGCTTGAACATGGGGATTTGATTCCCTGAGTATGCATCCATAAAAGACAATAGTTCATATCCACTTGTTGTGTCAACTAATTGGTCTATTCGAGGCACGAGATAACAATCCTTGGGTATGCTTTATTCAAATCAGTATAGTCGACACATATTCTCCATTTTCCATTAGACTTTTTGACTAACATGGGGTTGGCCAGCCATATTGGGTAGAAAACTTCTCTAATGAATCAATTTTCAAGTAGCATTTTAACTTCTTCTTTCAATGCGTTAGCTCGAACTTCATTGAACTGCCTTTTTTGTCGAATAGAAGTTATGTTTGGATCTATGTTCAAGGCATGACTCATGATCGTTGGATCTATCCTGACGATGTTTGAGTGGGTCTAAGTAAATACATCCTCGCTGGATTGAAGAAACTGAATAAATTCCCCTCTGATCTTGATGCCTAATTCCCTTTCGATCTTTACTGTTTTTGTTGGATCAAGTGAATTCAGGCTTACTTCTTATAGGTCTTCGGTTGTTCCTGCTCATTTCTGCAATATAATTCAGTGACAATTTCTTCGCCATCCATTTCTCATCTATCAGGTTTGCCTCTTTCCTTTTTCTTTTCCTCTCAAAAAAGTTAAATCTTTTTAACACATTCTTGGCTTTCTCAGCTGCTCTCGTCTTCTCGATTACCTTGAATGGTTGGCTTAGAGCACCACCATCCAAGGACTTTTTATTTTAGTTTTGATTGATTTGTCTCTCTTCGAATCATAATAAGAAAGATTATCCCTTTTGCACTGATCAAGGGTAGCAAAATACAATTCTTGAGAGCTAAATTTCCCTCTCTTCATCGTTCCCCATCTACTCTTAATTAGAAATTTCACCATTAGATATTTTGGTGACAAGAAAGCATCCACCTCATCCAGGGTTGTCTTTGAAAGAAAGCATTGTAGTAAGAAGGTTGGTCCATTATGATGAACAAGGTTTTGAAAGTTCTCGAATAGGGTACGATCCCCATTTACACTAAAAGCTTAATCTGCCCCACTTGGGTGGATCCTTTGTTATTGAACCCAAAGATAGGCTCACAGCTTGGATTTAAATTTTCTTCTGGAATTCCCATCTGATTAAAGGCATGCTTGAAGATAAATTCACCGTGCTTTCGGTATCAACTAGTGTAACGATCCCAAATTTTGAATTGAATTTAAATTAATAATTAATGTAAATTTTGGGATAAATTTTGGAATTAATTTGAGTTTGACTTTAGAATTTGTATTTGAAATTAAATTTAAATAAATGATTTGGGTTTAAAATATTATTTAAATTAATTATGGATAGCTAGTTTTAGAAACAATTTCTTTAAAATAATGTGTAAATAATACTGAGTAAGAAGATGGAAAAGGAAAATGGAATAAATTTTATCAATACCAAAATACAGGTATAAGATATAATTATAGAACATGTTAATATGAATTAAATGTTTGATAGTTAAATTTTAAAACAAATGAACTAAGTATAGGCTGGTAAAGCAAGAAACAAAAGTGTATATGAGTGCTTGCATAAGGAGACAACATCATATGTTCAAAAATGAAGCCACACAACTATCTTCATTTGTACAGCCGAAATGAAGTAAAAGAAAAATAAATATGTATACATTAGCTTGTAATAGAAGATACTAGCATATAGATAAATAAACATATATTTGTACAAAGGCAATTAATGCAATGTATCTTCAGCCACCAAAGCAAGATGTACATTAGCCGAAATAGTGAGAAATGTTTCAGCCTCCAAAACAAATGAAAATATCTATGATATGGTACAAAATAATATTACATTGTACAAAATATATTATCACCTGTACAAACACCTTTCTCTTTATATATATCTACATATATACTTGTTCGTTCATAACCATATAGTAAAGCCAGAAGAAAAAAAAGTCTCTGATATGGTACAAGGCATTTATATCACTTGTACAAATTTATCTCATCACCCTGTACAAAGACTTATCACCTGTAAACTCATCCTTTTATCAGCCTTTTCATTTTGCTTCTTCCATTCCAAGTTGGAAACCAAAAATCTGAAGTAAACAATGTCATTCAAAACTTAAACAAAATCCAACTCAATTCAAAACAAATCAGAGATTAAAGATTTCACTTGCAGATTTCAAAGGCCAGTTTCAAAAAAAGGAAACTCTGTTCATTTCTGGAAGTCAATGTGAGCAAACTTCTAAACCTAAAGGCTTGAATCTGTTACATTTTGATGATGCTTGAAATGAAGTTGTTTTGATATGTTTGCATGATTGATTTTATATGGATATATGCTTTGAATTGCTCTGTTTAAATGTGTATATATCTATATAAATATATACAAACTGTCTCTGTTATTTCCATAGGCCCGAACTATTTTTAAAAAAAAAATCTAAATCTCCTCATACAATCAGAATTGGGTTTTGATTCCTTAATGAAAAATGATTGCAATAACGTAAATTTGTTTTTAAAAATATACTTAAGAATGTGTTGTTTATAAACTACCTGGAAATCAAGAAAGACAGGGATAATCTAATTCAAGTCAAAAATCAATGATTTCAATTTTGTGTTTTGACTTTACAAACGTTTTCATAATGCGAAATCATGAATTTAGGAAATCGTTTCATGATTTTTAAGCTAGAAATGATCGAGAACCTTTTAGATGAATAGAAATTATATTTTGATCAAGCTCTATCAATCGGTTGCACGATTGGTCTTGTGATCGAATCTGAAGCATACTTGTAGATCAAGGATTATCAAAAAAATGGTGGAATAAATTCTAGATCGCCAGAGAAGATGGACGATGTAAAAATAGGGTTTTGTGACCTCGTTTGAATGATGTTGTATTCGAGGTCGTTGCGTTGTCAAAGGTGAATCATACTTCACCGTAGGGGTTGGAATCGAAGCTTGAGTGGTTGACGCTGCTCTGGGTAGGCTCGTGAGGTTTCAGATGAACGCTGGCGGTGGTACGTGGGGTTTTCTGGTGATCATGGTTAGTTCCAGGTAGAATTTGATAACTCATTTTTCGAATTCTATAGTGATTCGTAAGAGCTGGGTGATGGAATGGGTTGAGATGCTCGTAGATGACACGTCAAGGGTATTGGCGATGGTCGGAGGTGGCCAATTCAGTTGTGCACGTGCACCTGGTATTTCTATGTCTGGTGTGGTTGGAAATCGGAGAAGAAAATAAGTGGCTCGGGTTTTGTTCGTGAAAAATCGTGTTCGACATGAAGCAGAGTGGTTTGCGTGATTACCCGAGAGTGTCTCAGGGTTTTTGGTGTTTTTACTCGGGTCTAGGAAGTTTGGGTTGAAAACAGTTTTAATTTTTTAAAATTTGAACAAGTTTTCGAATTTCAGTTTTAAATCAAGATTTTTAAAGATTTGTTTTTTAAGTTAAAAATACGTTTAAATTTGTTTTGGGTTTGAATAATTGCATTGGAATGATTATTTGAAATTTACCTAAGAGTCTTAAGGTTTATTATTAAAGGGTTAAATAATAATTAAAGTAAGACTAATGGTTTGTCTTTAATTAATTAAGGTAATTAATTAAGAAATAATTAATCTATGAAGGTGATTAAGATTTAATTAATTAATAATTAAGGATTAGTTAATTTAAATTAAGGATAATTAATCATTAATTAAAGAAATATATATATATATATATATAATTATGTGATAGATTGATTATTATTGAAATGCTTTGAGCAGTTTGATATCCTTGTTTGTGACTGTGATGCTTTGTGATATAGATTACTTTGTGCTGAGCTGTGATTTCTGTTCTATGATATATATTACTGTGTGAATATGAAAACCCTTTGGCCCGTAAACGACATTTGAATTTCGATGCGATAGGGAGTCGGATTCCAGTTGGTTATCTGAAACCCACATCGAATCGTAATAGTGAATCTTTGCGACTGATAAATTTACTTTATCTATGAATCTGTGAATGAAGATAAGCGCTATGGGTTCTACCGCTTATCGATATATCTGTGATGATTGATGTTATGCACTATTGTGTAAAATCCCTGGACTACACTATACACACACAAATATGGATTTCACGTGGAAATCGGTTAAGTCACAGATTTTTAAAATAGTTTTGAATTTGAATTTTAAATTCAAATGGGTTGATAATGGATTGGGTTTAAAGTAAAAAAAGCCTTTGAAAGGGTGTTTTAAAAATGTAAGTTATTTTGAATAACTTAATAAAGATTTGAAATTTGAATAATTTAACTTAAATTGGAATTCAATATCTGAAATTGAATCCTATATTGGTATTTATGATTTAAAAAGAATTATACAAGTTTATAAGGGTTTTAAACCATTTTTAAAGTGTTGTTTTTGGGAATTTGAACTAACCCAAAGATTCAACTTGTATAAATAAGATCGAATTTTTCCAAAATGAAAACTATTTGTTTTCAAATAATAATAGCTTTCATTTTAAGAAAGGATTTCCAAATTGTGTTGAAAGGTTTCAAGTTTGAAATGGAATTGAAAGGTTTTGAAAACTATGAAATGAGTCTTTATTGAAAGGCGAGAGCATAAACTCATTTTATTGACTTAAGTATCATTACAAACAGCTACAATACCACAAACTTACAACCAGTTACAAACATAATCTTGACAGTTTTCAATTCCAATAATGCCACCAAATACACAAACTTTCAACAACAATCACAAAATAAAACTAAAAACAACATGAAACACTGCAAACAAAACTACATTCTTTAGCAAAATCATCAAATGAACCTGAGTTCTTATGCATATTCAGGCTAAGGAACATCAGACTATCTAGTAGAAAAGCCATTTGCCAGCATTGATTGATGCCTTCAAACTTCAAATACTATCAGTCTTTAAGTCTCTGAGTATATTACCATGAATCAAGTTATACAGCTGAGAAGAATTCTTGCTTCCAATTCCAAAAATTCTATTGTTCCTTTCAGACCACACAACATAAATCAATTTCTTAAGAAGCTTTAGCAAAAGCCTTGTCATACGAGTCTTCCATCTAGTTGCTTTGAATACATTAAACTATTCAATTGAACTAACAGGTGAAGGCTTGTAAAATCCACCATTAGATAATAGCCTATACCATATTTGATATACAAAAGGACACTCAAAAAATAAATGAGTATTGCTTTCAGTTTCTGATTTGCAAAAAACACATAAATCCTCTGAAATAATACCCATTCTACAAAGCTTTTCCTTGGTGTTTAAAGCATTTGCCATCACTTTCCACAGCAACAAGTTTTCTTTTGCATTACATCCAGTTCTCCAAATTCTAGAGTGCCAGGGAAACTCAGAACCATTTTGACAGAGATAATTGTAAACAAGCATAATAGAATGATTTTTACTCTTCTCTGACCAGATTAGAACATTTCCATTATTTTTAATAGGATTACTAGTAATGAGATTCCATAAATTCCTTAATTGAAAGGAGCTGGAATATGGTAAAACTATACAATCATCATGTATAAACTCATCAACTCTAGCCTCCTCTGAGATTCCTGAATGTCTTCTCAAATTATAATCAACTAAAGAACTTAAGATCATTCCCTGTTTAGCCCATGGAGAATGCCAGAAAGACAATCCTTTAATCAATACATAATTACATTGTATGAAAGGAATAAAAGTTTCCCTAAGCTTAAGAATACACCTTCAGCTCCAACTACAGTTTTGTGGAATTGCCATAGTCCAAAAATTCCTCTTGCCAATAAGATTGTGATTCACCCATTGAGACCATAAGTTTTTATCGGTTGCAAAGATCTTATTGAAATAAATTGAAATAGCAGCTTTATTCCATTGAAAAATATTAGTAATACCAAGACCTCCATACTTTTTAGCATCAAACAGCTTATAAAAAGAAATAGGAATAAGCTTTCTAGAAAAAGGGTCACCATGCCAGAGGAATTTATTTAGCGCACTAGAAATCATATTAATTAGCTTAATTGGAAGAATGTAATGTCTAGTCCAATAAGTTGACATAGCCACAGCAATTGATTGTATAATTGTTAGCCTACCAGCTTGTGACAGTTTATCAGTTGGCCAAATCTAGAGCCTTTCAATAATCTTTTCAAAGAGTGGCAAACAATTATGTTTGGTAATTCTAGAGCAAATGATAGGCAAACCTAAATAGTAAGAATTTTTAGATAATTCTTGAAGACCCGAGTATTTAATAATATCATTCTTCTGAAAAGTATTTAAACCAACAACCAAAATATTTGATTTTGAAAGATTTATTTGAAGGCCAGTGATGGAATAGAAGAATTGCAGAGAAGAAATAATACACTGAATAATATTATAAGTAGGCTTTGTAAAAATGATCAGATCATCAGCAAAGAGAAGATGGGAAATGAGAGGTTGTTTACATTTGGGATGAAGCTGAAGGGCTTTTTTACCAATAAGATCCATCAAAATGGAATTTAGAAGCTCCATGACAATTATGAACAAGTATGGAGAAATAGGATCACCTTGTCTAACACCCTGTACACCTTTAAAATATCCATACAGTCCACCCTCTCTCGAAATAGAGTACATAGGTGATGATATACATGTATAAATCCAAGCTAAAAAAGGCTTAGGAAAGTTCATCTTAGACATAATAGCTAAAATAGAATTCCAAGCAATATAGTCAAATGCCTTCTTAATATCCAGCTTTAACATGCATCTTGGTGAAATGTTTTTCCTCTCATAACCAAACAATAATTATTGAATCAAGAGAATATTATCACTAATTTATCTTCCACTAATATACGCAGCTTGATTATTGGATGATGGAAGGTAAGACTAATTGCAATCTATTAGCTAAAACATTTGATATGATTTTATAGATGATATTACAACACGAAATTGGCCTAAAATCAGCAACTGATGTTGGATTAGCAATCTTGGGAATTAAAGTAATGGCAGTAGCAGATAACCCAACAGGAAACTTGTTGTTAAGAAAAAAGTGTTGTATTGCTTTAACAATATCAAACCCAATTATATTCCAACTCTGTTGTATAAAGTGTGCATTATAACCATCTGGGCCTCCACAACTATTACTATCCAAACTAAAAACTGCAGTTTTGATTTCATTAGCAGATATTTCACATATCAAAGAATTAGATTGATGGTTGGACAAAGTTGGAAGAGTAATATCATAAAGCGATTTTATATCAGGAATGAATGATTTTGCTGGAGCTAAGATAGATTTGAAATATTGAACAAAAGCCTCATTAATACCATCAAAAGAGTTCACCAAGTTACCATTCATATCCTTTATCTAAAAAATGTATTCTCGATTTCTCTTAACTTTTAGAAAGTTATGGAAATACTTAGTATTCCTATCTGCCTCTTTCTCCATTCTCAAATGAATCTTCTGTTTGAGTGATGACACTTCCTTTTCAATAACTTTTTCAAGATCATCCTTTAATTGCAGTTCAACATGTTGTAAATTGGAATCAAATGGCCTAGTACTCAGGACTTCATGTATCCTAATAAGCTCATTCCTAATCTGAGAAGAAAGCTTAGATTCCTTACCAAAATTAGCTGCAGACCAAACCTTTAGATGAAATTTAAGTGCTTTCATCTTGAGAGTAATATTTGCTAGAGGATCCTTGCCAAATTGCAAATTCCAAACCTGTTTAAGAATAACATGATAGTCCACCTGCTTAGTCCAAAAATTAAAAAAATTAAAAGAGTATTTCCCTCCACGAAAATCATCAACTCCCCAATGAAATATTAATGGACAGTGATCGGAGAAAGAAGGCTGTAGAATGTGATAAAAAGATTTTGGCCAAAATTGAAGAAAAGGAAGATTTATGAAAATATGATCAAGTTTACAAAGAGTTGGATTTCCACTCCTATTACAGTTCGACCAAGTGAAATCAGAACCAAAGTATTTAACGGAGATAAGGTTAGCTTGATTTATAGCACTGTTTAAAGGAGAAATATCCTTGAGAGATAAAGGACAACCACCATATTTTTGATTACATGCAAACATACAATTAAAATCACCACCTATCAGCCAAGGAATATTGGAAGAATTTAAAGATGGAAGTTGATCCAAAAGAACCTGTCTAAAAGATAGAGTATTTTGAGCATAAACTGAAGTTAGAAGGAAACTCATATTGGAGGGCAAATGAATACAATTATAGTGAATGTATTGATCAGAGGCACTAATTTTAGAAAGCTTGAAAAATTGAGGATTCCATAAAGTTAGTAATCTACCATAATTAGATTCAAAAAAGTTATGATCATGTAACCAAGAAGGAGATATCAAGCGAATAGCCTTAAGCGTAGAATGAATATCTAGATTAGTTTCAGAAATACACATCAAATGAATATCCTTATCCTTTATAAGATTCTTAATCTCAATCTGTTTAGAGGGTAAATTAGCCCCCCTAATATTCCAAAAAGCAATATTATTCATTTAATAGGAAGTGGAGGAAGCAAAGGTGAAGGATTCTTCCTTGTATGTCTTGAGTGAGAGTTATTTTTTGATGAAGATAGAGGTTGAACTTCCTGAGCCTTAAAATATTTCTCTTTATTCAAATCACCAGTTTCCATAGTACTAATAATACCAGTATTAGTCATGACTTCTAAACTTTTACTTGATTTAGAAGAAGGAGGAAGTATAATATGATTAGGAGGAGACAAATGTAGATAAGGTGAAGAAGTATTGGAACCAAACATAGACTGAGAGCTAAATTGTGAACTACAAGAGGATGAAACAGTGTTAGAGTTATTAGAGAAAACAGATGATACAACTTTGGCAACAGACTCAAATGAAGAATTGGAAAGATTATCAACTGAAGGAGAAGTACATGATGGAATAGCATCACTACAAACACCAGGTATACTATCCCGAGATGTGTCAAGAGAAAAGTTTGATAGAACTGAAAATGAGTTAGAAGAGACTGCTGAGCAAGAACTATTAACATTATGTACTTCAGTATCTTTTCGTATGCCTTTTTCTATGCTACTAATAGGATCAACATTTGATTGAATCTTCTCTTTAACCACCGACTCTTTCCTCTTCCATACTCCCCTATTTCTCCTCTTTACATCTTTCCAGCTATTATCAATTAAGTTGGTATTAGCAGTATCATGATCACTCTGATTCTTACCTACATTCTCCACCAAATCATGCATTTTACTAACATCAATATCTTTAGCCTTATTTACAAACTCACAGTTGACAGTATCATGACCAAAGATTTTACAATGAGAACATATTTTTGGTTTCCAATCATATGACAGTTGAACATCTGGACAATTATTTCCCAACTGAAGAATAGGAATAGATTCTGGTAGCTCAAAATCAGGCGAGATCTCCACTAATACCTTTGCATACTTAAATCTCTGCAGTTTTTCAGTACTACTATCAAAACAGATAAGTCTACCAACATGACAAGCTAACCAGTTAATCCCTACCAACGCCCAAAGAATAATAGGAATCCTATGAAAATGAATCCACACAGGCACTTTTTTAATTTGAGCTTGAGAAATGCCAATAGACGGATCCCATTTTGTGATTATGAACATTCTTCCCCTTATAAAAATAGGATCCGAGTTAAGAACATGTTCTTTATCTTCTTGATTGGAAAAATTGAAAAAGAAATTATAACCATCGGATTTAAAATCAACTTCACCTTTAAGCTTCCAATATCTTTTCAAGAAATTAACAACAGTGAAGAAAGAAAGCGTACCATCCAAAAAGAAACCAACTAAATGATTATTCCAGTACTTTAAACCTTCTTCCTTCACTAGATCCGGTAAAACACTTGGATTAACCCGAGATATATCAAAATGAATGGGCTTGTAAGACCCAGCATTGCGAGGAAGAGATTTGAAGAGAGAAGACCAATTCGAATTCAAAGAAGATGAATCATTCTTGATACAAGATTGCACAGATCCAGGCTGACGGGAGTTAGAAGAAGGAAGGAGAGATGATGAAAGAACGGCAGAAGAGGAAGCAGATTGCAACGAAAAAGATGAGGAAGAAAACAGAGGAGGAAACAAGGCAGAGTCAAGAGAGAAAGAAGAAGAAGAGGGAGAAGAAGAAGAAAACGCCATTAAAGATTCAAAAAGAGCTGAAGATCATCGTAGGAGGGAAAAGCTAATTCCTGGATGATATGAATGAACATCCTGAAATGAGTCTTTGATTTCAAAGACCGGACGAGTTAATCCAACTTGAAATGGAATTGTTTTGAAAGACTATGAATGAATCTTTGGAAACGAGTTTTGAAAGCTATAAGTTAAATCATGATTTAAAGATTTAACGAGTAAACCTATTCAATTAAAATGGAGATTGTTTTGAAATCCATGAATGGATCTTTGTGAATGGGGTGAATTTTGTGAATTGGATCTTTTTGTTTAAAAGATTAAAAGTATGGAAATTTGTTTAAACCATTGAAGGTTGTTGAAATGAATCTTTTTGTTTAAAAGATTGGAAATGGTAATTTGTTTTAACCATTCGAATGAAAAGTTTTGGGCTTTAAGCTGTGATTTAACTGAGACCCCAGTATCCATATGATTTTTAATTGCGCTCGTTATTCGGTTTAGCCGGGAAAGGACCTTTGTGTCATATAACCCATTCCGAATAATGATACGACGATATGGATAGCATTTGAAGATCGGTGGTGAAGATCGGGTATTTGCGAGAGCGATAGGATGACCTATCGATTGTCTCTGCACTGGGTAGCTCCCGGTATAGAGATTCCCTAAGTGATGGGAAGTCCGATCGGGATTGTGAATACCCGGATTGCAAGGGCTTCTTCGGAAGTGCCTTCGGTTCTGTTCGAACCCGGAACAGACTTGTATGGGTGTATGTCTGACATTACACTTTGAGATATAAAGCTGATTTCTTTCAAATACATTTCTGTTGGTGGCGGATAATTTATTCTCTTAGCTTAACACCCTTCTCTGAGACGTACGAGCTCAGAGGTTATGTAGTTGAAGGTTATCAGTGATATACTCCCAATTTGGTAATGTGGCATACGAAGTGCTGTTGATCATTTGTTAATCAAAGCGTGGCTTTGTGAAAAAGCGTGGCTTTGTGAAAAAACGTAGCTTTGTGGACGAGACTTCATCGAGCCTCACAACCGGGTAATGGTCGAAACAGGAATGTTGCGGCAAAGGTTTGTAGGGGTCGCGCCCCTAGGGTATGTCCATTTTCTTCTGGATAAAGGGTGGTATCATGGTATGGAGCGCAGATACATAACTCGTGTGGACACTGTAAATTTATTACTGTGTGATGTTGCTTTGTGATCGAGACGTCTCGGATAAAGGTCGGTAACGACCGGGGGATGGCATACTTGTGTGTTAGTTACCTAATTACAACTGTACAGCGTGAGGTAGCGTCAGTGTGTTAGTTACCTAGTTACAGTTGTACAGCGTGAGGTAGCGTCAGCCTTGTGTTTTGTAGAGATCCGGTTAGGTTATCGGGGCATCTTTCCAGAGGCGTTTCCATTTCGGTGTAAGGAAGTTCCTTTGCCTGACCATTTGTTGGAAATCCAAAGAAACAATACGAACCTTGTACGGTTTTAGTTGTAGAACCTGCCATTTACTTATGGTGGTCACCACTGTTTAGATGGTAGCTATAATAGGCATACAATAATGGTTGTATGTTGGCTAAGATTAATATTATATTTTCGAAATGTTTCCTATACTATGCACTAGTGATAATATCAAAAGAGTTGATTTTGCGTAGTAAGCATGTTTGACTATCATAAGAAGAAATCTCCTCCAAGTCTGCGATTGCATTGTGTGTGTGGTGGGAGGTCTTATGGTAGTTTCATTTTTTAAAAGCATTGCGGATTTCAATGTTTAAAAATTCTTTTGTTGTTTGTTTTAAAGACAAACTGTTTTTGTTTGCCCACACCAGTCCCATGACTGACTCGGAGTTTATTGTTCCCTTCCTAAACTCTGGGTGCCCACAATTTTCCACACGGGCAGTCTAGAGTTGGGTTTCTCAGATATTCAGGTTTAGTAGATTATGTGGAGCTAGTTCACTTCATCGGAGTGGATGACTACACCTGCTTATCTTGGTGCATTGGTTGGTGTTTCGAGCTTGATGTTGGAGAAGTTGGATTCATTCTCTTTTGAGGATCATTTGGAGTTATCAGTTCTGTATTTCGCTGTATCATTATTTATCTCTGATATTGTTGTATCATATTGATATCATTGTTGTATATCATTCTGGATATTGTATTCATTGGAGTTGTATATGATATCATTGTTTTCTTTCTTCCGCTGTGTTGTTATACTTAATGGTGTTATAAGCTCCGGTGACCCAGATTCGACGTTTGAATCTGTGGCATTTTGAGTACAAGTGAAGTACGGGTGTCGATTTTCGAAGGCCGAGTTCAGGATCATTACAACTAGAATTTTGGTAACTATGAAAATTTCGACCCTTGGGTCATTGTTCGAATAGTGAACCCCTCTTAAATCTTATGGAGTTATCATTAGACTATGCATCAGAAGCTGATATTTGTGTTTTTTGAGCTGTAGCTCCTCCTAAATAGAAAAGACTCCATCTCTGGCCTCTCTTATGTACCTGCTTCTGGCCCCTTGCTACTTCTAGCTAAATATGGACCTCCATGGATAATGTCTATTCGGTTAATCGATGGAATAAATTCTTGTGAGAATCGTTTTCCATAAAATTAATGGCATTACTTGGCGGCCTTTTATTACTTTCCTCAAGATGAGTAGGTTTCTGATTTTCTTTGACAAATTCCTTCAGGAGCCCTGATCGGATCATATTTTGAATGATTCTAGCTAAAATACGACATTTGTCAGTTTTGTGTCCATTCTCTTTGTGATAGATGCAATAATCTCCTCCCCTTCTCGGCTCGGGGTTATTCCTTACCTTGTAAGAAGTTGGGAAGTTGCCTCCATCTTTAGTTATAGCAAAATATAGGAGATCAGTTTGTTTAAGGCCATGTAGTTGGATTTCAGAATCTCCTCTAATCTTTCTTTCTTGGTCTCATCCCACCTTGGCTCCTTATTAGGGTGATCAAAGCCAGATCTTCATGCTTCCTTCTTTGTTTGAGACTTTTTCTTAGTGATACATCTCATCCATACAGATAAATTTGTCAGCTTGGAATTGAAAATCTTGATGGTCTCTACACCCATGGATATAAAGTTCCTTCTAGAAGGGGGTTTTCTCAATCCACCCCAAACATATTGCCATTTGTTAGTCGATGTTCTCTGCTTTCAGTGCCTTCATGTTAAATTTTTCAAGTATTCGCCATGTAGCTCTCTCGGTCTCTACTTAACATTGTCCAGTACATTAGAATCAATAGTAAGGTCCTTGCACACATAGAACTGTGCTGAGAATTCGTAAGAGAACTTCTTCTAAAAATAAATGGTTTTTTCCATGTAATGTCTATACCACTTAGAGCCGCTCCTTGAAAAGTGGTCAGAAAGGGAGTACAGCGTACAGCTCCATATGCATTATGAAGGTCCATTTAGCTCTCGAAGGCTAGTAGATGATCATTGGGATCGGTGGTCCTGTTATGCCTTAGCGATGCAATCTTGATGTGTGATGGAATTTGGATAGACAATATTCTTTCTATGAAGGGGGCTTCACAAACATTGTTGTTGACTTTGGGATCAAAGGTCCTCTTTCCTCTGATATCAAGCATGTCCTTTGCTATTTTATCAACTATATCTCTTAAGTAGGCTTCATCACTATTGTAATCACCTCTATAAAGCAAATACTCCTTACGCGAGATTGAACTTCCTAATTGTTCGTTAGACCTTTTGCTGATTCTCTCCGGCGATCTGCTTTAACCTTATTATCTGCTAGCGATTTTGGAGAGAACGCTGCAGCTCCAATCTTTGGGATTCCTCTTTTTTTTGGGGTCATAATAATTTTTCCATTATCTTTGCTTTTTACCATGGAAGTGTCTAGATTTCTCCTTGGAGATTCAACCTCTTCTCCTTCAGTGCGCCTTGTTGTTTTGGAAGACTTCCGTGAAAGGACCTTCTCTAGTATTTCTTGCATTGTCATCATTTAATGCATTAAGTCTTTGATTTTGGCTTCATTATTTGTTGGCTTTGCTGGTTCTGAAGGTTAACCAGGTTCTATATTTTCTAGATTAAAGCACAGAGTGAAATTGTCTTCCAATATTGTTTGTTGTGTTATCTCCTCGTTCGAAACATTAATTCTTTTAGTTCTCGCTATTTTCCTGAAACAAAACTTCAAGTAATTAGTTTCGAGATAAAATTATAATGATTGGAGGTTCGAGCCCTCCTTCTAACGTCAAAAATGTTAATCCAAAAATTGATTTAACATCCAGGATGCCACGTCGAACCAAGCACTAATTTAACACCCTTGATGTTATTTAAAGTGAATTCATTTAATAGGTTGTCAATATGTTATTAAACAAAAGGTTGGCTCATTATCTACGACTTTGCACAAGATGATGTTATTCAAGATGGTGCCATGTTGCTCATGGACTCTTGATTGAATTATGTAAGTGTTTAAGGGTTCAAGCCATATGTTCAAGAGAAAAATAAGCAAATTGCATAAGTATGCAATAATCCATCAACCATTAGTTAAAAAGGCAAAATGGACGATGAGTAGCTATAATTCATTGTTCATATGAAGATGGGCAAGATGGTCATTATGCAAAATGAACGTAAATGCAAACAAGGGCTTAAGTGGCCTTGTTTTAGATAAAGGCCCAAAGGTCAAGTCCAAAATTAGTTATATGTATATCCATATTCAATAATAGTCAAATTTGCATGATCAAGATAACAGGCTATGGAAGATTATCGGTCCAATTCCTTGTTCATAAGTGTTGAAAGTTACAAATCAATTCTTGATTTTTTTTCCTTAATTCAATTTAGAGTTACAATACATTGATTTCAAGAAAGAGAGAAAGAAAGAAAATTTGCCCCATTTACATTGCCATGGGATCCGTATTTATAGGGGTGGAGTTGGGCAGCATGGTTGCCACGTGGCTTATGGCATGATTGGTTTTCATCATCATTCATTGTGTTGATGGCATGCATCATCCCTTTGTTCATCGTTAATTTCGGCATCTTCTTGAGAATTGATGATTTACGACATCTTGTTGAACGTTGATGATTTATGGCATCAAGATAGTGTTGTTGTTGGCATTTGGTGATTTGCTTCAGAGTAGATGTAACGATCTAGAAATTAACTAATTTAAATAATAGTAGTTATTTAAATATATGAATTTGAATTCAAAAGTTATATGAGTTTATAGTTATATTCATTTGAATTTATAAAAGATAGCATACATAGATAACTAAATAAATAAGAAAAGCTATGAAAACAAACCATAGCATGAAACAAATGCTACTAAAGAGAAGCCTTACACATGTCTTCTTCTTAGCCTCCCTTCACATGCACATGACACCTCTATGTAACGACCCGTATTTTTGGGTCATCAAATTCGAATATTTAAAATGTAACGACCCATAATTTAATCACTTTGAACATGAATAGTTAATATGTTTTTAAATGATTAAATAATGGATTTTATATCTAGAATTATTAACCCTGCCTAATAAAATAGAATAGTATAATTACTTGCATAATAAAACAAGAGAGAATTATTAACCTTGCCTAATAAAACAGAATAGTATAATTACTTGCCTAATAAAACAAGAGAGAATTATTAACCATGCCTAATAAAATAGAATAGTATAATTACTTGCCTAATAAAAACAGAACAGTATAATTACTTGCCTAATGAAACAAAATAGCATAATGATTATTATATTCCAAGTGGATGGTTGCCATTGGACCAAAATCTAGTCGAATCAGGTTCTGCCATGCGGATGGTTGCAATTGGACCAAAATCCGGTCGAATCATGTTATGCCATAGTTGATAACGAGGATTTCTATTGGAACAAAATGTGGTGGAATCAAATTAAGCCATCAAGATGTTTTCTATTGGACCAAAATGTGGTCGAATCAAATTAAGCCATCAAGATGTTTTCTATTGGACCAAAATGTGGTCGAATCAAATTAGGCCATCAAGATGTTTTCTATTGGACCAAAATGTGGTCGAATCAAATTAGGTCATAAGGCTGGTTTCTATTGGACCAAAATATGGTCGAATCTGGTTAGGCTATAGGAAATGACTAAAGTACCCTTCTCTTCACCCATAAATAGCCAAGTCCATATCTCATTTTATTTCATTCACAAACTAAAGAAAGGAGGAGTGGATCCCACGGTGAGAAACTATATCACTTAATAGTGTTTATATTGGTTGTGATTGGATGAATGGATTGATAGTTATGGATGTTTTAACTATATGATAGTTATATCAGTATTTAATTGTTAAAATATTCAGTTATACCATATACTGCTTGTTTGGATGATATGAATGTATATATGGATGTTAATAGTGATAACACTGCACGTTACACTTATTATACACACCCATTTGGATTTAAACGGATATTGGTTAAGTCTCGATTTTAAATATTCAAATTTGAGTGGAAATTTGAATATTCGAATTTTATAATTTAAACTATTTGGAAATGATATTGGAGATATATTAAAAAACTTTTGTAAAAGAAGTTATTTATTTGAAATCATTTTAAATATAAAATGGCATGTTCAACTTTGGAAATATAAATAATAATTTAAATCGATTTTAGAAAAGTGAAGTTAAGTTCGCTATATAAATAAAGGTTTATAATCAATTAAATGATTCCAATAGTATTATATATAGTTTATTTTGATTTCTGGAAAGTTTGGATTAAATCGGATGAAATTTAGAAAAATAATATTATTATATTATTTAAATATTCAATTAAATCAATTAAATTGAATAAAAAGGTTATGAATTGAGAAATGAAGTTTTTATAGTATATATGAAGTATATATATGATTTAAAAGATAATAGAAGTAATTTAAATCATATTTGAATGGTTTTAGTTGTACAAATACACTATATTTGCGACACTTTTTGTAACGCTTAACTCAACATTTTGATTTTTGAGCTATAAGTGATCAATATTTTCCAAATTTGAAATAGTATGAATAAAGTAATTTAAATGGAGGTTTAAATCACTTAAATCAAATATGAATTTGATTTGTTGAGACTTAAATTAAAAATCCATTTGGTTCCGAATGGCTTTTAAAGGACGCTTATTATTCGGAAAGACCGGGAACGGGAATTTCCCATTCCGAATAATAATACGACGCTATGATTGTGATGAGTCGTATTAAAACGATGATGAAGACCAGGGATCTTCACATTTAATGGACTGCTTGTTGATTTCTCTTCATCGGTCTAGCGGCCGATATAGAAACGATACCCCTATACTTTTAAAGCATTGGTCCAGATGATGTTTGAAGAATCTTCGGATACACAAGGGCCTTTCACCTTTTGGGCAAAGGTTAAGGAATAAGGTGCCTTCGGTTTCGTTCAGTCCCAGAACGAACTTGTGGATGGATGGATTGTCTGACATTACATTCTGACTTTATATGATTGATCTTTATTAACGTATATCTGCTTGGTGGGGGAGAATTTATTCTCTTAGCTTAACACCCTTCCTTGAGACGTATGAACTCAAGGGTTATGCGTTGGTAGAAATCGGTTATGTAATTTTGGATTGGTAATGTGACATTCCGAAGAATGCTATGGATAGGATCAAGGCTTTTGTTGAAAAGCAGAGCCTTGTGGGTACGAGACTTCACGAACCTCACACCCCGGGAATGGCCGAAACAGGAATGGATGCGGTAAGGTATAGGATGTCTATCCCCTTCTAGGTATATATAGTGATACCATGGTATGGAACCCAGGTATTCACTTTGTGGATTATATATTTATATAGTTGTACTATGGTCTTACACGCCTAGTATTTGCTTGATGTGGATGTTGGAAAAGATCGGGGCCCCGTTTTAAAGGTTGGTAACAACCGGGGGATGGATAGACTTGAGTAAGTAGTTACCATTGAGTGGTAACCCGGCCTTGTGTTGGCAGAGAAACAGTAGTTTCTTGGGACGTCCCTCTAAAGGCGTACCCAATCGTGGATGAGGAAGTTCCTTTGCCTGGTTATTATTGGAAACCCATTCTCCAATACGAACCTTGTACGGTTTTGATTGTATTACTCACTGTTTAATACAGTGGCTATAGTAGGCATACCATCATGTAACGTATGCTGGCTAAATTAATAAGTTTATTTTGAAAATGGTTCTCAATCACTAAGCACTATAATAATATTAAAAGGATATTTTTAACGTATCAAAGGCATGTTTGACTGTCATAAGGAGAAACCACGACCATGTGTGCGTTTGCATCTTGTGTGCGGATCGAGACCTTATGATAGTTTCATTTTTCAAAAGCATATACGGAACTTGTTTTCAAAAGCAACTATATACTTTTGTTTCTCACACCAGTCTCATGACTGACCTGGAGTTTATTGTTTTTCCCTAAACTCTGGGTGCCCTTATTTTCCACACGGGCATCCTAGAGTCAGGTAATAGATCACCCTGTAGATAGTTGGAGCTAGAGTTGGAGTGTTTATTTGGAGCTTTTGGATCAGAGTGAAGATGTCGGTTTTTGGACTCTCTCTGAAGACTTGTTTCTTTAGTTTCTATTTCCGATGTGTACCTTGTTCAATTGTACTTCATGATGTTGTATATAGTGATGTATCAATGACTCTCTAATATCACCTTGTATCATCTTTTGTTCTAAATATATATGAGAACATTTTGTTTCAGCTGTGCATTCTTATTTATACTGATGTTATTTATTGGTAGCAAACCCTACCGATGAGGATTTTAACATTTGGATCTCGACATTGATATCTTCGATATATGATATGTTGATTTTCAAAAGTGAAGAATCCAATTTGATTAGGGAAGATCGTGAATCCTTATCTGTTTGGATTTGACTTGTGTGGATTATAGTCGATTCAAAAGGTGAGAATTTCCGGGTCTTCACAGTTGGTATCAGAGCTTAAGGTTGAGTAAGAACTTTAGCTTCCGGTAATAACATTAGTCACTCATTAGAGATAGGGTTAGTAACACCCTAGAATGAGTATATCTGAGAGAGTGTTCGAATTTCAAACTTTTCAATTCTTATCTAAATCCTAACTCTTTCTTCTTATCTCAGAGAATGAGTGGAAGAAGAGGAAGAAGAGGTGGCAGTACCACCACTAATGGACGCACTGCTCCAGCTGTTGTAGAAGCAGTTATTCCAGTCCAATCGGAAGTAGACTTCTCCGTCTTATGCAAGAAATTCACTAATCTGGGAGGAAGGATATATAAAGGCAAAGAGACGGTAATTGAGACACAAGCCTGGATCAAAACATGTGAAAAGATTTCAAGGGCTTGAATATCAATGATGAGCAAAAAAGGTATCTAGCTACTTGGCAATTGGAAGATGGAGCCCAAATCTGGTGGGAAACTAAAACGATGGAAGAACCAGAAGAAAACTTTTCCTGGTCGAGGTTCAAAAGTGAATTTGAAGAACATTTTTTGCCTTCAGCTGGTTTTGATAGATTGTATGAGGAGTTTGTGGAATTGAAACAAGGTGACATGACTTTTGAAGAATATGTGAAGCGCTTTAATGAGCTTTCTCGATTTGGTTATTGGTTAGTAACCCTTTAAGAAAAAATCAAAGGTTTGTGAAAGGAATGAAGAAGAGATACCACGGGAGGATGACCATTCATATAAAGCAATCCTTTGCTGATTTAGTGGATATGGGCTATCGTTATGAAGCAGCAGATAAAGAGGAGTCATCTGAAGAAGAGAAAAATGTTGTAAAGAAAGAAGGTGGAAATTCTAGGGGAAATAATAAGAAAAGGAAGTTCCAAGGCAGGAAAAATGACAATAACAAGAAAGGAGGAAACCCGAAAAGTCGTCTATCTGAAGTTACTTGTTACAATTGTCAGGAAAAGGGGCACTATTCTCAGAAATGTACAAAGCCCAAGAAGAAGAACCTGAACTGCTTTGTTTGTCAGAAGCCGGGCCACTTCGTGAAAGACTGTCCCTTGATGAAGCAAGTTCAGAAATCAAATGTTTACGCACTAGAAAATAAACCTTCATCTTCTAGAGGTGCAAAGGGAAAGGGCGTCTTGGAAGGTACTCTTTCTATTTCCAATAGAGATATTCGAGTTTTATTTGACACTGGTGCTTCTCATAGTTTTGTCTCAAAAAATTTGGTTGAAGAACTTAAACTTAAATCTAAAGTAGTAGTAAATCCTCTTTGTGTTAGAAATCCGGTTGGTGGCCCTACGAATCTTCATTTACGATGTAAGAAGATCCCTATCTCATATTCCTATTATCAGTTTCCACAAAATCTTTATGTTCTTGACTTTGACGAATTTGACACTCTTTTGGGCATGAACTGGTTATCAAAATATAAAGCTAATATTGATTGTGCAAAACGAATTATTTCAGTTAAAACCAGTTTTGGAAACTATATTGATATCCCCTGCGAAGATCCTAGTCCGAAACGTGATAAATTGATGTACACCCTAGGATATCCAGATCCCGATATTAAATCTATTCTTGTTGTTAGAGATTTTCCTGATGTCTTTGAAGAAGTTAAATCTCTCCCTCCTCATCGTGAAATCGAATTTCGAATTGATTTGGTACCCAACGCCAGACCAGTTGTTCATTATGTTCGAAGGATGGCCCCAAAGGAGAAACTAGAATTAACCAAACAAACCCTTGAACTATTGGAAAAAGGCTTCATACGTCCAAGCCGTTCCAATTGTGGTTCAGTTGCTGTATTTGTTGCAAAATCTGATGGATCACTGAGAATGTGCTTTGACTATCGAGACCTCAATAAACAAACTTTGAAAAATAAATTCCCTTTGCCTCGTATCGATGAGCTATCTGATCAACTTCATGGAGCTCGTTTCTTCTCTAAGATGGATCTTGCTCAAGGATTCCATCAATTGAGAATCGCTGAAGATAGTATTCCCCTGACTGCATTCCGAGGACCGGACATCCTCTACGAATGGTTAGTCATGCCATTTGGACTAACCAATGCTCCCGCATTCTTCGTAGATCTGATGACTCGAGTATTTCGGGATGTATTGAACAAATTCGTGCTGGTTTTCATTGATGATATTCTCATCTATTCCAAAACAAAGGAAGAGCATGCAGAACGCTTGAGAGTTATTCTAGAAATTCTAAGAAGCAATGTTCTTTATGCTAAATTTTCCAAATGCCATTTTTGGGAGAAGGAAGTCAGATTTCTTGGACACGTAGTTTCTGAGAAAGGAATTGCAGTCGATCCAAGTAAGATTTCAGCGATAATGGATTGGAAACAACCTACTACACCAAAGGAAGTCAGAAGTTTTCTTGGTTTGGCTGGATATTACCGGAAGTTTGTACAAGATTTTTCTAAGTTGGCTAGTCCCCTGACAAAACTAACAATGAAAAATGCTAAGTTTATCTGGACACCTCGATGCGAAGAATCTTTTCAGGAATTAAAGAAAAGATTGACCACAGCTCCAGTATTAGCTGTGATTGATGGGAATAAAGATTTATCTGTTTATACTGATGCTTGTGGTGATGGAGTTGGCGCTATTTTGATGCAGAAAGGAAAGGTGATTGCCTACGCAAGTAGACAATTACGACCCCATGAGAAGAATTATCCAACTCATGATCTTGAGTTACTAGCAGTTATCTTTGCCTTAAAGATATGGAGGCATTATCTGCTAGGTAAATTTTCCTTTTCATCTTTTCAAATTTAAATCTTTTTTCAATTTGAATCTTATAATTCTTTTGTGATAGGTGAAAAATTCGATCTTTTTACTAGTCACAAATCGCTTAAGTATCTTTTCACTCAGAATGATCTTAATCTACGTCAACAACGTTGGTTGGAATTTCTAGCGTCTTATGACCGAGATATCCAATATACTCCTGGAAAAGCCAATCCGGTTGCCGATGCTTTGAGTCGGAAGCATTCTGTCTTTGCTTATTTGGTAATAACCCAAAATCTAATAGAGAAGATCGCTAACAAACAAAAGGAAGACCAGTTTCTCCAAAATATATATGGAATAATTCAACGAGGCGAAGATACAAGTTTTGAGCTGGACAATAGAAACATTGTGAAATTGAAAGGAAGAATTTGTGTTCCTGATGACAAGGAGCTAAAGAAGGAAGTGTTGGATGAATGTCACAAGTCAAAATATAGCATCCATCCTGGGGTAAACAAAATGTATCGAGACATCAAGAGAACCTTCTGGTGGAAGACAATTAAAGGAGACATCTCTATTTATTTAAGCAAGTGTGCTACCTGCCAGCAAATCAAGAGTGATCAGCAAAAGCCAGCAGGACTTCTACAACCCTTGGACATTCCAGCCTGGAAATGGGATCAAGTTTCCATGGATTTTATTGATGGGTTGCCTCGAACGAAAAAGGGGAATGAAGGTATATGGGTTATTGTGGATCGCCTTACTAAAACTGCACATTTTATTCCAGTAAAACCCACTAGAACCGCAGCAAGTTTAGCTGATATTTATATCAAAGAAATAGTTCGATTGCATGGAGTCCCAAGCAGTATAGTAAGTGATCGTGATCCAATCTTCACGAGTCATTTTTGGGAAGCTTTCCAAACTGTGTTGGGAACAAAGCTAAATCTTAGCACTGCATATCACCCGCAGACAGACGGACAGACAGAAAGAGTCAACCGGATTCTGGAGGATCTTTTAAGGGCTTGTATTCTAGACTTCAAAGGATCATGGGAGGATCACTTGCATTTGGTAGAATTTTCATATAATAACAGCTACCAAGCAAGTATCAAGATGGCTCCATTTGAAGCATTATATGGTTGACCTTGTCGATCACCGGTATGTTAGGTTGAAACAGGAGATCGTCTTGTATTGGGACCAGATATGATTAGGGAAGCTTCTGATAAGGTTGAATTTATCAGAAAAAAGTTGAAGGTTGCTCAAAGCCGTCAGAAAAGCTATGCTGATAATCGAAGACGTGCTTTGGAATTCCAAGTAGGGGATTCAGTATTCTTGAAGGTTTCACCAATGAGAGGAGTTATTCGTTTTGGGAAGACGGGTAAACTCGCTCCTCGATTTATTGAACCCTTCCCCATTCTGGAGAGAATTGGACCACTAGCTTATCGTATACAATTACCAAACTGGCTAGCTGGGGTCCATAATGTATTTCATGTGTCTCATCTGAGGAAGTATGTTCATGATCCCGATCAGATCATTGAAGAAATTGCTCAGCAGAATGTGGAGATCACTCCTGAATTATCATTGAAGAGAGAACCACTTAAAATCATCGATCGGGAAGAGAAGAAATTGAGACGCAAGGTGGTTAGGTTGGTCAAAGTCCAGTGGAGTGGAGATCCAAACGACTGCACTTGGGAAACTAAGGAAAGCATGAAGAAAGCTTATCCCAGATGTAGAGTTGACATATCATCTTAGTCTATCTTATCGGTAAATTCAAATTCCTTATCTTTTCAGTTTTTCCTTCTTATTAATTTCGAGGACGAAATTCTTTAAGGAGGGGCGGTTGTAACGATCTAGAAATTAACTAATTTAAATAATAGTAGTTATTTAAATATATGAATTTGAATTCAAAAGTTATATGAGTTTATAGTTATATTCATTTGAATTTATAAAAAATAGCATACATAGATAACTAAATAAATAAGAAAAGCTATGAAAACAAACCATAGCATGAAACAAATGCTACTAAAGAGAAGCCTTACACATGTCTTCTTCTTAGCCTCCCTTCACATGCACATGACACCTCTATGTAACGACCCGTATTTTTGGGTCATCAAATTCGAACATTTAAAATGTAACGACCCATAATTTAATCACTTTGAACATGAATAGTCAATATGTTTTTAAATGATTAAATAATGGATTTTATATCTAGAATTATTAACCCTGCCTAATAAAACAGAATAGTATAATTACTTGCCTAATAAAACAAGAGAGAATTATTAACCTTGCCTAATAAAACAGAATAGTATAATTACTTGCCTAATAAAACAAGAGAGAATTATTAACCTTGCCTAATAAAACAGAATAGTATAATTACTTGCCTAATAAAACAAGAGAGAATTATTAACCTTGCCTAATAAAACAGAATAGTATAATTACTTGCCAAATAAAAACAGAACAATATAATTACATGCCTAATGAAACAAAATAGCATAATGATTATTATATTCCATGTGGATGGTTGCCATTGGACCAAAATCTGGTCGAATCAGGTTCTGCCATGTGGATGGTTGCAATTGGACCAAAATCCGGTCGAATCATGTTATGCCATAGTTGATAACGAGGATTTCTATTGGACCAAAATATGGTCGAATCAAATTAAGCCATTAAGATGTTATCTATTGGACCAAAATGTGGTCGAATCAAATTAAGCCATCAAGATGTTTTCTATTGGACCAAAATGTGGTCGAATCAAATTAAGCCATCAAGATGTTTTCTATTGGACCAAAATGTGGTCGAATCAAATTAGGCCATAAGGCTGGTTTCTATTGGACCAAAATATGGTCGAATCTGGTTAGGCTATAGGAAATGACTAAAGTACCCTTCTCTTCACCCATAAATAGCCAAGTCCATATCTCATTTTATTTCATTCACAAACTAAAGAAAGGAGGAGTGGATCCCACGGTGAGAAACTATATCACTTAATAGTGTTTATATTGGTTGTGATTGGATGAATGGATTGATAGTTATGGATGTTTTAACTATATGATAGTTATATCAGTATTTAATTGTTAAAATATTCAGTTATACCATATACTGCTTGTTTGGATGATATGAATGTATATATGGATGTTAATAGTGATAACACTGCACGTTACACTTATTATACACACCCATTTGGATTTAAACGGATATTGGTTAAGTCTCGATTTAAAATATTCAAATTTGAGTGGAAAATTGAATATTCGAATTTTATAATTTAAACTATTTGGAAATGATATTGGAGATATATTGAAAAACTTTTGTAAAAGAAGTTATTTATTTGAAATCATTTTAAATATAAAATGGCATGTTCAACTTTGGAAATATAAATAATAATTTAAATCGATTTTAGAAAAGTGAAGTTAAGTTCGCTATATAAATAAAGGTTTATAATCAATTAAATGATTCCAATAGTATTATATATAGTTTATTTTGATTTCTGGAAAGTTTGGATTAAATCGGATGAAATTTAGAAAAATAATATTATTGTATTATTTAAATATTCAATTAAATCAATTAAATTGAATAAAAAGGTTATGAATTGAGAAATGAAGTTTTTATAGTATATATGAAGTATATATATGATTTAAAAGATAATAGAAGTAATTTAAATCATATTTGAATGGTTTTAGTTGTACAAATACACTATATTTGCGACACTTTTTGTAACGCTTAACTCAACATTTTGATTTTTGAGCTATAAGTGATCAATATTTTCCAAATTTGAAATAGTATGAATAAAGTAATTTAAATGGAGGTTTAAATCACTTAAATCAAATATGAATTTGATTTGTTGAGACTTAAATTAAAAATCCATTTGGTTCCGAATGGCTTTTAAAGGACGCTTATTATTCGGAAAGACCGGGAACGGGAATTTCCCATTCCGAATAATAATACGACACTATGATTGTGATGAGTCGTATTGAAACGATGATGAAGACCAGGGATCTTCACATCTAATGGACTGCTTGTTGATTTCTCTTCATCGGTTTAGCGGTCGATATAGAAACGATACCCCTATACTTTTAAAGCAGTGGTCCAGATGATGTTTGAAGAATCTTCGGATACGCAAGGGCCTTTCACCTTTTGGGCAAAGGTTAAGGAATAAGGTGCCTTCGGTTTCGTTCAGTCCCAGAACGAACTTGTGGATGGATCGATTGTCTGACATTACATTATGACTTTATATGATTGATCTTTATTAACGTATATCTGCTTGGTGGCGGAGAATTTATTCTCTTAGCTTAACACCCTTCCTTGAGACGTATGAACTCAAGGGTTATGCGTTGGTAGAAATCAGTTATGTAATTTTGGATTGGTAATGTGACATTCCGAAGAATGCTATGGATAGGATTAAGGCTTTTGTTGAAAAGCAGAGCCTTGTGGGTACGAGACTTCACGAACCTCACACCCCGGGAATGGCCGAAACAGGAATGGATGCGGCAAGGTGTAGGATGTCTATCCCCTTCTAGGTATATATAGTGATACCATGGTATGGAACCCAGGTATTCACTTTGTGGATTATATATTTATATAGCTGTACTGTGGTCTTACACGCCCAGTATTTGCTTGATGTGGATGTTGGAAAAGATCGGGGCCACGTTTTAAAGGTTGGTAACAACCAGGGGATGGATAGACTTGAGTAAGTAGTTACCATTGAGTGATAACCCGGCCTTGTGTTGGCAGAGAAACAGTAGTTTCTCGGGATGTCCCTCTAGAGGCGTACCCAATCGTGGATGAGGAAGTTCCTTTGCCTGGTCATTATTGGAAATCCATTCTCCAATACGAACCTTGTACGGTTTTGATTGTATTACTCACTGTTTAATACAGTGGCTATAGTAGGCATACCATCATGTAACGTATGCTGGCTAAATTAATAAGTTTATTTTGAAAATGGTTCTCAATCAGGCTTTTAAATCTCCCCGAGATGGCCGAGATGAAAAATCCGAGATATCAGCCAAAATCCGAGATTTGGCAGCCTATTTAGTTATAAGTGTTTTAAATATCGCCCGAGATAGCCGAGATATTTTCCCGAGATATTGGCCAAAATCCGAGATTTAAAACACTGTTCTCAATCACTAAGCACTATAATAATATTAAAAGGATATTTTTAACGTATCAAAGGCATGTTTGACTGTCATAAGGAGAAACCTCGACCATGTGTGCGTTTGCATCTTGTGTGCGGATCGAGACCTTATGATAGTTTCATTTTTCAAAAGCATATACGGAACTTGTTTTCAAAAGCAACTATATACTTTTGTTTCTCACACCAGTCCCATGACTGACCTGGAGTTTATTGTTTTTCCCTAAACTCTGGGTGCCCTTATTTTCCACACGGGCAGCCTAGAGTCAGGTAATAGATCACCCTGTAGATAGTTGGAGCTGGAGTTGGAGTGTTTATTTGGAGCTTTTGGATCAGAGTGAAGATGTCGGGTTTTGGACTCTCTCTAAAGACTTGTTTCTTTAGTTTCTATTTCCGATGTGTACCTTGTTCAGTTGTACTTCATGATGTTGTATATAGTGATGTATCTATGACTCTCTAATATCACCTTGTATCATCTTTTGTTCTAAATATATATGAGAGCATTTTGTTTGAGCTGTGCATTCTTATTTATACTGATGTTATTTACTGGTAGCAAACCCTACCGATGAGGATTTTAACATTTGGATCTCAACATTGATATCTTCGATATATGATATGTTGATTTTCAAAATTGAAGAATCCAATTTGATTAGGGAAGATCGTGAATCCTTATCTATTTGGATTTGACTTGTGTGGATTATAGTCGATTCAAAAGGTGAGAATTTACGGGTCTTCACAGTAGACATCCGACATCCTTCCAAATTGTTGATACGTGACAACCTCTCACATCCTGACTAAATATGACATCATTGTTTATATTAATGGAAGGCGACACTCATAACTCCAGATTCTAATATATCAAATACATTGTTGAGACCCGACATTGTTTTCTATATCGATAGCATAATATATCCTTGGGCACACTGCTAAATTATGACATCCTCTTTACATTGCTATTCGATATCTTCTCACATTTCGTGAAGCTCAAGGTCCTTCAACTTGCTAGTATTCGACATCTGTTGTTATATTGATGAAGTGCGACATTTTGCCTTATTGACAATCTACGACATCGGTCCTTATATCAACGATATACAACCTTCTTGCTTTGTTGATGATATACAATATATTCTATGAACATTGATGATCTACGAGACCTTTGTTGCAATCATGACTTACGACACCTATCTATTTATATAGATGATATTCGACATCTCCTCTTCTATTGTTTAACCACCTGGAATTCAATACTCTTGAAAGTTGGCCATCACTTCGACGTCTTCGATTTTGACGTGCTCTTCTTAAATTTTCGACATAGTTATTTGTAGTACTAACTTCGTTACTCTGCAAACTTGATATTGTCTTCTTGAGGCTGCTTTTATTTTTATAAGCTCTATGCCTTAAATTGGATATCCCTTGTGGGTCAATACTCCCATGTTAGATGCTTGCTAGGTTGCCGACTTGAATGCTTTCATATATAATCATGTATCTCCTTATCTTCTTGCTCACTCTCTTAGAAAAATATGTGGATAACAATTACCAATATAAGGATCATAGATATAAGAAAATTATTATTTTAAATACATGTAGAGAGTGGAGTTTTAATTATAAGTGTTGGAAATATTTATGTTGAATATATGTATAAACATGGTAATTTATGTGTTTTCCCCTTTGTATGAACTCGGTTATGAGACCCAATGACATTGTCACATTGAATAAGTGCATACTTCATGAGTTTATGCATAAAGATAGAAGAATGTCGTAAGTTGAATCGAGTATTATGTTAATTCATGATCATTTTTATTCGATTATTATTTTTACATGTATTTTGTTGGTTTTTGTTTGTATGTATGAAAATATAAAACATATTAAACAATATTTAATGTAACTGAAGATATAAAATTGAATATACCAATCTTTGTAAGTTAGACTGTACGTGGGGAAAACTAATATTTTTGGTTGTTTCATACTAACATGGTTCCTCATAAGAAAATAGAAAGAGCTCTTCTTGGATTATGAAAATGTATTCCAAACTAGAATTTTTGAAGTGTGGGGATATCTGTTACTATAGTGTAGAAAAATCAATAACGGAAATTACATATTTGATTTTGAGTTCCTTCCTGTCCTTCTATTATGAGATAACAGATTTACAAAAGACTAATGTGAGAAAAATTGAATTTATTTTTTAAAATTGATCTCACAAAGTTGAGAAAAACATGGAAAGATTCGATTGTTTTGATGTGACCCTATGTTATCTCTCCATGATTCATGCATATATAAGAATGAATAACATAATTTGCCAAAGAATATATGTGGTAAAATTGGAGAAAGCGTTATGTTTCTCTTGAATTATTAAACATACTATTACTTATGATGTAAGAATATATATCTATACCTCTATTAATGAAAATTTGGAATTTCTATAAGAGTGTGTAAGGGAAAGAGGTGGCATGACTATTTTGGACCTAAAGCAATTGAGAAATTGGTAAAGAAGTGATCTCATAAAAATGAATAAGATCAATGAGAACTTCATGTATCCACTTTCTAAATTATTTTCAAAGAAAATTAGCCCTTAAATCTTCAAGAGAAATGGACCTCAAGCCTAGAGTAGAGAAAAATAAGATGAATACCCGTTATGGTCAAATAACGGAATATGATTACTCTTTTCCTTCGTATTTTTATGTTTATGAATCTGGTTGCATTTGTATAATCCATAACCAGTTTTTTGGTGGTTCTTTTTAAACGCACTTGACGAATTTTGCTATTTGATATGATTTCAAGTTTCTTTGCTTTTATATAATCCATAAAAAAATTGATGATGCTTTTGAGATGTACTTGATGGATTCTTTTATTTTATATGAGTTTGAACTCCTTTGCTTTTATATATTTCACTACCAGTTTTTGGTGGTGCTTGTGAGACTTGATGGATTTTGTTATTTGATGTGATTTTAAGCTTCTTTACTTTTATATAATCCATAACCAATTTTTATGGTGCTTTTGAGACACACTTAATGAATTCTTTTATTTGATATGAATTTGAGTTTCTTTACTTTTATATAATTCATATTCGGTTTTTAGTAGTGCTTTTGTGACTCACTTGATGGATTTTGCTATATAATATGCTTTTAAGTTTCTTTACTTTTATATTATCCATAACCAATTGTTGGTAGTGCTTTTGAGATGCAATTGATGGATTTTTCTATATGATACGATTTTAAGTTTCTTTAGTTATATATTATTCATAACCAATTGTTGGTAGTGCATTTGAGAAGCACTTGATGGATTCTTCTATTTGATATAAGTTTGATCTTTTTTGCTTTTTTATAATTCATACCCAATTTTTGGTGGTGCTTTTAAAATGCACTTGATGAATTCTACTATTCGTTATGAGTTCGAGCTTCTTTGCTTTTGTATACTCCATAGCCATTTTTGGTGGTGCTTTTTTGAGATGCACTTGATGAATATACCGATTTATCTTAGTTTGAGCATATTTTCTCTTTTCAAATTCATAACCAGCATTGGTGGTGCTTTTGAAACGCGCTTAATGGATTTTATTGATTTATTTGAGACAGTGTCTTTTACTCATATATTATTCATAGCTAGTATTGGTGGCGTTTTTGAGACGCACTTGATAAATTGTGTTTATTTATTTTTCGAGGTTAAGCATTTTGCTCTTAATGAATCCATAGCCATATGTGGTTGTGCTAGAGTGGAGCTGTAACACCCCGTATTTTTATAACATTATCTAGGATATTTAATTAGTTAAATTAAATAAAATAATGTGAAGATTAATAGGTTGAGATTTGATTAAATTAAGGGTAGCCGTGCCATGTTAATGTGTAAATTAAAATGAGAAAACATAAACTAATGTGTTAGGAAATGAGTAAGCGCATTATGGGAAATAGGAAAGGCTTATACCCTAAACCCTTAGGAATTGAAACTCACGTTCATTCTCATTTTACCAAACTAAAAACTCTTAAGGCCGACCACCATTATTGTTCTCAAGGAAAGATTAAAGCTATGATTCAAGAGAAGGAAGATAATCAACTAATTCAACATCAAATCTCACATCTTTTAATCTCAAAGCTAAGGTGAATAATTACTTCATCCCATTTTCTTATAGTTTTCTATTTTAATATTAGATCCAAAATATTTTTGCAAGTATATGTTTTGATGATTAAAGTTATGTATTTGCTTGTTGGTGAATTATGCATGTTTATATTAGTATTTATGAAATGTTTGATATGAAAACCCTATTAAATGACATCCAAATGCCTTGAAAAATTAAATATAGGTCAAAAATGATATTCTATAGATGGGTTTCAATTTTCATAATTTTTTAAATTTATGTGGATTTTATATTAAATTTCTAGTGAAGAAAATGATTTATTAGGTTATAAATTATTTACGGCTAAATAAATGATTTTTTGGAATTGGAATTTTTATATGTTGGAAAACGTATTAAAATAGATTTTTTGGAATTTTTACAGATTTTTCCTAAGTTTTTTGATGAATATATAAAATTATTTAAGGTATGGGACTTAAATGTTTTATATATTTAATTAAGGGGAAGGGGCATTTTATAAAATAATTATTATTTAATTATAAAATTAGTGCAGCACTTTTCTAAAAAGTATTTATTAACTAATGAGAATTTGACAAACAAAGGCAGGTCGGTTGAAAAGTTATCTTTTTCAAGTTAAAAACAAGAAAATCATGCTTTTAGCATGTTTCAGCCATTTTAGGCATCAAACCCTCCGACCCAGACCTTTCGACAAAGTCGAAAGGTTATAGCCTTCAACAAGGTCAAAGTTCAATGCATATGTTATCAAGTTACTTGGTACGTAACGAATTGAACAAGGTCGAAGGGTACTTAGTCGAAAGGTTAGTTGCCAAAGAGGTTGGGGTTTGTTTGTTTTATAAACCAAAAGCTTACACCTACTAGCTTTTGAAAAGGAGCTTTCGACTTGGTTGCTTTCGACCAGGTCAATTATTTAAAATAAAGGTCTTAAACCTTTCGACAAAGTCGAAAGGTTACTGCCGTTTTATCATTGTTTTATTTTGAACCTTCCGACAAAGTCAAAAGGTTTACATGTTTCTAAAACCAGCCTCTTCTCAATGCTTTCGAAAGGTATCAAAACTTTCGACTTAGATGTTTTACCTGACTTTTCTAATTGAAGTATAACCCAAAGCTTTCGAAGTAGTTGTTTTAAAGGCAGGAGACTATTATTTTAAATGATGTGTTTTAAAGCTTTTGAAGCAGAGCTTTCGACAAAGTCGAAAGGTAGCTTCCAATGAAGTCGAAAGGTTTTAAAAGAAGATTTTCCACATGTTTTAAATTGAACCCAGTAAGCTTTCGAAAGGTTTATGTTTTAAAAGGTTGAATGCTTGCTTTGAATGGTTTCGGAAGATTTAAAAAGGAAGGTTTTCCAAAGGTTTTCTAAGGCAATGTTTTAAGAAGTTTTAAAGTAGGATGTCTAAAGTTTTATTGCTTTCGAAAGGAATTATTTCAATAGTTTCGAAAGGTTTGATGTTTAGTTTCGAAAGGTAAGGTTTTGGTCTTTTGGCTTAGAAAATTAAAGGGTTTCACTTGGTTTTGAAAGAGATGTTTTCAAAAGTTTAGAAAGTGGTACTTTCAAATGTTTAAATAATATTTCCATAAACTAAGGTTTGAGTAAAGAAGATATATATAACATGGTAATGTGATTTTGAGTAAAGCATAAAGATTATATATTTTCCTTGTTTAAGTTTGATTTAAAGGTTTTAAATCATTTTAAAAATGTTTTCAAGGAAAATTATGGGAGGGGATCCGTAAGTGAAAATGACTCAGATATTAGAATACCATATGGGACTAGTATGGGGTCATGCCCTATACATTAGCTATCAGCCCCAGCTAATTGTTATCCAAAATTCCAGTGTGTAGGGCTTGGTCACAGGTAGACTATAATTTTGATTACACATCGAAGGGAATATATATTTATATATGGATAGGTTATTAGTGAGCCCGATAAACTATTAGGATGGAAGACCTGGGGCTGGGAGATGATTAAGTTAGGGACAGAACGTCCAGAAGTGAAGTATTTAACAGATACTTAAGGATAGATAGTCCTAAAGAAGAATAGCTAACAGGTGTTAGATTAGTTTTGATTATATTGTCTGGTGAGCCTTAGTCAGCCAAAGGTTAAAAGTTATCCAAAAAAACTTATGTATTTGAACAGATAGTTCATTATTACTTGATATTTATGTATGTTTACATAATGATGCTTTATAGTATTTAACCAGTTTTGGTGCAGGGAAAAGGTTTTGCAAAGATATATTTTAAAAGAATGTTAGTGAGGGGAAACCCGTTCCGCTAAGCGACGTGGTCTCACTTAACATATAAAAACAGGATATATAGTATTATTCACACCAGGCTTTATGTCTGACTCGAAGTTTATGTTTTCCCCTTAAACTCTCGGGTGCTCAAAATTAATTGGAGTCTGTTGAGGGGTTAAGGTCTTTTTCAGGTTTAGTAGGATGATGAATAAAGCTACCGGAGGCATGCAGGAGGCAAACGGATAGCTATTTAGGAGTTGCAGTTTTATGTTTTGTTGTATTTCCATTGTGTTTGTATTAAGTCTATTATGATTATATGACTCTGATCATCCAATGGGGTATCATCATATAGCGCTCTTGGCGTATTTTGTATTAAGTATATTTTATCTGTGCTCGGGAACGTATTGGGATTATGTATTAAGAATATGGAACATCTGTTTTAAATATAATAACGAAAATGATGTTTTGAAATCTATGTTTTGTTTCATATTCAAGTGCTTCTGATATTGTTGATACCATTAACATAGCCATATTTAGTCGCTGGAAGCTAATACTATAGATGACTACAGCATCTGTAGCACTTCATTTTGGGCCTCTAGATAGAAGATGTTACAGGAGCACTTGATGGACTCACCTACTTGGGTGTGAAGGTAAGCCGCATTGAATGAGAGACTTGAGTTTTTCAGAGCACGCATGAGTTCCCAAGCTAAGCGCACGACCATTAAAGTGCATATTTATCTCGGACTTATATAAATTGGAAATGTAATATGTGTTATGGGATCTCAACCAAAATATTTCTAATTTAAGATAAATTCACTACTTAGACTAAGTTGATCGGCCCAAATATTTATAGTTCAAGAAGAAATTCACTACCTAGATCAAGTTTTAAACTCAGTTCTTTATGTATCAATTCAATCGAAAGACATTGTGACTTACCTATGAAACTTTCTTCTTATCCGGGTTATTTTTTTCTATCTTATTTGATCTTTGTTTTAATTGTTTGGGGATTTTTGGATAATTACAACAAAATCAAAGTTTTTTTAGAAAAGGAATACAAAATTTTACGGTAAACAAATATTATCTTCTTTATTTCCTCTCTCAACGATTTCATCTGAAATTAAATCTATCTTTCAAATATACTTATAACTCCTGGGCAGTGATTTCTGCAAGTCTCCAAATCCTTCGGCCTTGAATCCACAAGTTTAAAGGGTCATTGTGTTAACCTTGTGGGAGCAGATGAGAATTATCGATTGCACCAAAGTCATGCTAAATTTTGCTTTCAAGACAGTGGTCTCGTCAACGACATAACTTCCATTACTTTCTCTTTATTGCTCCAATAAGTACGACGATGTAGGGATGTTCGAGGAGATGAGGAGGCGACGACGACGAGGTTGGATTGTTTTCTATGCTTTTGTTGTTTTTCAAAAAATAAAAAATAAAATAAATTTGTTTTTATTTTATTTGTTAACTTTATTTTCCAAATTAATTGTATTCCAAAAATACATGCGTTATGTGAATTTTTGTTTGAACGAAAATCCAAAACTAAAAGTGACTAGTCAAACGGGGTCTTAGATTTTTAAATTTCTCCTCTGCTCTTCTCTTGAGTCGTAATAAAACGCAAAACATAAAGCTTAAAAATGAAAACGATTGGACCATTATCTTTTGATGGAACCACTTGGATGCTCTAAAGAGCACTGAAATTCATGCATGTGGATCCTCTGAATTCCTCTCTTACTACACTTTCTAGTTCGGTTTGCTGGAGAGGTGTAGCAAATTGGCACATGTATATAATGTACTTACATCATCTTAAACAATTCGAGATAATGTAACAATGAACTACATCCTCTGAATTCCTCTCTTACTACACTTTCTAGTTCATAAAAATTAACAATGAACTACCCTCCAATTTTTACTAGGGTCTCAGTCCCTTCTCTATGCCCAAATAGTAGGAATAGGAGTCAGTTTCAGGGATGATTTTTCTCAAAATGTTCATGTTCTCTGAACACTACTGGGTTTGTACTATATAATGTAATTAACCACCCTCTTTGGGATATCTTAAGCAGGGTTCAATTCCTGTCCTCAAAAGTCATATATGCCCATCGTCCCACGCAATCACAAACATGCATTCAATAACGTTAAGTAACTGATTTATTTAATTAGTCAACAATGAACTGTGAAGATTCAGCGAGAACAGAGTACACTTGGGTTTTGAAGACAAGGGGAATTGAGCTGTCTAGCATACTATGGCCACTAGTGCTCAAATAATGGTTCTGGAACACTACCGCTCATATGTCTTTCACGTGACGCAGATACACTAGCTTGATATTGAGAAACAGCATACAAAATTGAACCAGCAACCTTGCTAAAACTGTTCAAAAATTGATACTGCCAAAGAAATTTCGACAACAGTCCACGTACAATTGTCCTTATCATGTGCTAAGGCATCTCTTTCAACAAACAAAAACACCTTATAATAATTCCAATCATGGAGGAATGAATGGACTGGCTCTTAGTGCACGGAATGCAAAATACATTTGGTTTCCACAATAAAAAAGAACACAAGACTGTCGGCTTTTTTTTAAAATGAAGAATAAAGGCTATGTATCGAGACATCCCAACTACTCCTATTTAGATTGTATACATAATCATCTCCTACACTTGAACATACACCTATTAGTACACAGCTAGAAACAAAGAAACAAAATGAAGTTGGCAATGGGAACAAAACCAAAATTGGCACAAAAGATATTATTCAACCGGCATTATTGGTTCAAAACATAGTAAAACCTCAAATTAAAGAGAGAGAGAAACTGTATCTAATCTATCATTAATTAATAAGTTAATTACTACAACTTTATTGCAATGGATGAGGTCAAAATTTTTTGTATGCTCCTCTTGTCTCTGCACTCTCGACTTTACATGTCCTCAGAAAAATTTAAGTTGAAACCCTGCATGGAGTACGTAAAAAATTGTTAAGAGCATGAAAAGGCTATTATACATGCATTCAAGCTAACATCTAATTCAATGCTTAGCAAAAATGTTGATGTAATACAATTATATGCACATGTTGAGTACTAGATGTGCAACTCTCTTATTATTTTGTCTAATGCTCTCCATAATACGAGAAACTGTTTGTTTATCTAATTGTAATCGCTTATAAACTGTAAAGTAACTTCAAAACAAGATCCAATGTTGATGTGTACGGTGCTAAATATACATCTTGATCTAATTGGAGCAAAACATAAACATCAATAACACAAAACAGTTTCTGTTAACCCCGCAGTTATTTAGTGATGAGATACAATGTTGGATTACAAGGGTCTTTTAAATATAGAACAGTTTCTGTTGATAGTTAAATTTTTATGATAAATGATACCAAGCTGCTATTCACTTTTTTTTTATTAGGAAAAATAAAGAAATGCAGTTAATTGTTGCACTGGATTAACAATTTTTCAAAGTTTAGCTACTAACTATACTTGGTATATCGATTGAGAATATGTCATGGGATCATGAGTCATGATGATGGTAGAGCTCAAAATTATTACTATAACAACCTCAAGTAGGATCAATCTAACAAACTCGTCTTTGTACAGACAGAAGTACATATTAATGCACATACATTGTTTATCAAATCAATTAAAAGAATGGAAAAGAAATGGCTCATATATACCTTTTATCTACTGTAGAATATACATATTGAGACATGAGGGGATAATGTGAAATAAGAAACAATGATACATGCTTGTGATGGACCGTCAAGGAAAACATTTAACCATGCGTTCCAGATTATAAAAGCAAATAAAGTAGATCACATATATGTTGAGTTCAACATACAAAAGTAGAAAACAGTGCCTTCATGAGTAGTTGTGATGATGTCAAATGGGAACATGTACTAAACTATACCATTAGCTATCATAATATTCACACAAAAAATATGTCTACACACACATTCCTTAGTAATATGTGAAACTGTAACTTAAAGGAAGTGTATAGCAATGTGAACAGTAGAATCCGATTATCTTCTGATACAGCATAATATTCTGGTAAACGTTTTTACAACTAAAAAATACCAAGATAGATGAGGAATCAGAGCATACCTGTCTTCTATATGTGTGGCCATGAGAAAGTTGAGTAGAAACTGAAGGATGATGCCAGAAATAATAATAACAAGAACCATGAAACTTCAAAGTACATCTAAGGTGAAGACTCCCACACTTAAGAACGAGAACCACGTAACTGCAGAGTAAATTTAAGATTCCATAGGTGAAAACCTCCGCACTTAAGATGCATTTGAAGTGCCAACATCAGTTGAACGAGGTACACCATCATCGACTCCTCTAACCACTCTATTGTAAATAAGTTTAAATGATTGTGACCCATACGGTCTATTAAGTAAACTGATGGGAGTTCTTAGAGTTTGCTTTCTACGACTTCTTCCCTTTATGTATATACTAAAGCTTCCCTCACCTTCATATCTTTTACTGTTCCTAAGGATACGTTTCTCAGAGCTTTTCTCTTTAACTTCAATTTCAGCTTTCGGCTGAGCAGTATTAACTTCAAATTCACTTTCAGCTACTGCATTCACATTTTCAATGAGTGTTGAACTCTCTCCTTCACCCTGTGTTTCCTCTACAACATCACTCACTAGTGGGGTCGATACACAATCAACACTATCAGTTTGCACATTAAGCACAGACAAATTTTCAGAAACTGAAGTACTGACAGATGACATGTGAGAGAAATGCATCGGGTGACAATTCGGCCATATTGTTCCAGGTACAAACTCAGAAACATTTGGATGCATATTGCATTGCCAAGAATACTGGGTAGGGTGAAACATATTGCTGCTCATAGCATATGTTCTGCTTGGCATTACTTCTTGAGGTTGTGTATATGGTGGGTACACAAATCGTGGTACAGGATGAACGATATTAGGGTGATGGGGCGAAGAAGGATAAGTATGATGAGGAGATGCATATATATGAGGTGGGCCTGGAACAACACCTGTAGGCCCAGGATGAAGTGATACATTTATAGGCCAGGGTGCAACTGGAATTGGGCCACTTACTGGGACTGGACTAAGAATGAGAGGCGGTGATGGATTAAATGGTGCAGCAGATGCAGATAGCCTTTTGTTCGATATATCCCTCGCATCACTAATGTTCAGTGATAATTTTTCCTTTATATCATCTGTAACAGCTTTTATCCTGGCATCCATATCCTGAGATGCTTCTTGATTTCGTATGCCAATTAAATTACATTCAGGCTCAGTTATTTCAGGTACCGGCTCTTTTTGATGATCTATCTCAGGTACCGTCTCTTTTTGAAGCTTTATTTCAGAATCTTCGGAAATTGAAGGTTCAATAGTAGAAATATTGATGCTAAGTATGTGCTTCTCAACCTCAATCTCCAAATCATTTTTGGCTTTTACATCTGACGATGATAATAATTCAGAGGAAATAACTGAGTTCTTATCATCTCCTTCAACATTATTCTCTTTCTTCGTAGAGGAATTCTCTCCTTCAACATCATTCTCTTTCTTTGTAGCAGAATCTTCCCCTTCAACGGCATCCTCTTTCTTCATAGAGGAATCTTTTTCAAGATTCTCAGCAACTACAAAAGTCTTCTGCTTCAAGGGAATTTCTTCCCTGGCTTTCCTGACTTGCATTTTAGCAATAGTTCCTGGGGGTGCCAATGCTACATCTTTGTATGATGGAGAGTTCGCAAGATCCACAATCGTACTATTGTATGATTCAATCGCTTCACCCACTAATATTTTTTTATTATTCAATCCAACATCAGGTAAATTAGTAGATTGGGTTGCTGACTCAGTGTTATTAGTGGAAGGTACTGTCTTGACTCTATATGTCACAGCTTTGTATATTTTCCTACCAGATTGAACTTTCGCATGATGGTGATTAGCATGGCTTCCGGAAACTAAGGTGTGTTTCTTCAGCACATAGTAACGACTATTTGAGTGAGGATTTCGTAGTTTCGCTTGTGATTTCTCAGATGTAGTATTGCTTTTGTCGTAACTATAAACCTTGTCAGCCTTTTTATTTTTATATTTAACCCATTTTTCAGATGATCCTGCTGACCTTGGTCTTTGAACTGGTTGCCAACCATCTTCTACCTCCTTATTTATCTCAGTTGCCACTTCATTTATGATAGTATTAGTTTCATTGAATGATGCTTCTAACTCGTTATGAACAGCAATATTCTCTTCAAATCTTCGTTGCTCATCCTCAATTTTATTTTTTGAGGTATCTATTAGATCATCATCTGGGATATAAGTAGGTTCGTTGGCTTCGCTTTCTTCAATATTGGTTTTGATAGCACTCTCAACAGGAGATGTTATGGTACCATTTAAGTTCAAATTTTGAGCCGACCTTGCTTTGACCTGCATTAATTAATAGCAGTTAAACAGTAGGCCACAAATAGATATGCATGGATGTTCCCAGTACTTCAATCAAGTCTATATTAATTTTAGAAGAATGGAAACCTATGAAAATGAAACTGAGTTTCTAACAACACAAAAAAATGAAACAAGTATTTTCTTAACTAATGGCCAACTGACAATGTATGAAAGGTTTTAAACACGCATTCAGGCTATTATAATAGTATTTAATACTTTTCTATCATATGTAACCAAAACAAAACCAAGCCAAGCCTTTAATTTTTTTTGTCAATTCCTATACTTTCAGTAGAATCTTGATTGTATAGGTAGAAATCTTGACAAGTGAATACGTAAACAAGCTTATAATTTTGGGGCCAGCTTAATACGCATGAAAGATTTCAAACTTGCAATAAGGCTACTATAACTATTCATGCACATATAAAAATATTATTAGAATCAAAGAGAAAATAAAAGTAAAAATAAAACATCTTTTATATACGTCATTTCCAATTTGAAGCATAAATAACTCATTGATTTGTTTGTTTAACTGCTCTCCTACTCTACAATTGTCCAGCAAGCCAATGACTTTTGATCTATTTTACATTGTTTATTATCTCTCCCTTTTGAATCCATTAGATCACTAACTGATGCAGTATCTGTTATAAGAGAGATTTTTCATCCTTATTTATATAGCATAATATAACTTTTCTTCAATTATTTCAGTGCAACATATAAAAACAATTTTCTGAGTGTATATGAAATTAATCATAACTGCAGCTGAATATGGTGAAAATTAAGGATTTGGAATATAAATTAAATAGTTTTTTTTATTATTATTGAAAGTGTGGCTTCGATCATCAAATATGATTTGTGCAAAGGTTTTTTTAGGAGCAAAGGTTTCACCATAATATAGTAATATAGTTTAGTAATTGAACAAAGGTTCCACCATAATATAGTAACTGAACAAAGGTTTGACAATAATAAAAATGGTATGGTACTAGTAGTAATATGCCAACTTAGAGTAACGTACAATTGCAAAAAATAACAGTTAAACGGCAATAATTGACTGGCTATTTTTTTTGCTCTAGAATCAATGTATTTAAGCATAATTGAAGCATATCTCTTAGAGAAACATGGGCCATACCTTTATGCTCAAATTTCTCTTCTTTAGTGCCTCAGAATCTCGTTGACTAGGATTTATGTAGTCCAGCAAATCAGGCACACTATCGGATAAGACAAATTAGAAAATAATTAAATGAGCACGTACAAATAGAGGTGTCTGAGCAAACATCTGAAATTTTCATATAAGAGAAGAAGTTCAACCTTAAATGGCCCTTGCTAGCAATAGATGCATCAGGTTTTCGAGTGCCATTTCGAGCAGCTTCTTGCTGTTCAAATGCCTTGGACTCAAAGTACTCGAGCCATGCAGCAGCATCCTGCAATATAAGTAGCATTACATATATGGATAGCATACATTGATAAATGCTGCAAAAATCAATAAAGATGTTTAAAAGAAAAGAAAGTACTTGTATCAATTACATTGAGAATTCTAGAACTCTAAACTCTTTATATTTAATACACTGAAATACAAAATAGTAAATATTACATAATAATCAATATGAAATACAATACAATAAAGTACTTATGCAAGGCCAACCCCATGTTGGTGTATAGAATATCAAACACTCAACATGAGTAAAAATAATTATAGTGGAGAACAATGTACCAGGAATGGAAATTTAAATACTATCGCAAACTCTAATGCTTGTTAGAAGCTGTAGGATTGTAATAGAAAGGATTGAAGGGATAGGGCTATCTTTAATTGATACACTCTACAATCTAACATGAACGATATGTATCATCAGCAGGATACCTGGGTTCGCAAGTCGTCTGGACCAAGCTTTGCTCGAAGAATCTGTAAAGTTGTTTGTTCATGTTGAACACTCAATGGATACGCTTCCATTAGGGAAAGTGCAATAGCTATTGCATGGTAACTTGCTGCTGTCTGTCATAGTAATAGCTCACATTTTACTTTACAAGATGACAGCTAACAACCACAAAATTAAATTACAGGGACTCTAAGATTGTAATTAAGAGCATGCCTGAATATGGTCTGGACCAAGCAGCCTCTGATTGCACTTTAAAGCTTTATGGAGGTATCTCAATGCCAGGTGTACATTACCTAAGCCTTCTTCCATCATGGCAACATTAATATATGTAGCCGCTGTGTTTGGATGAGAAGGTCCACAAGTAAGATGTAAAAGGTACAGAGCACGCTTAACATATCTGCATATATCAAAAGATGTTTTTATGAGAACTAGAGCAGAACTATCACACTAAATTGTAGTTATATGATTAAATCTATGCTAAAGTCAACCAGAATACAGGACGTGGGCTTACTTCAAGGCCAATTCTGTATGTTGGAGCCTGTAATAGAAAACGGCTAGATCACCATAGCTCTTCATAGTATCTGGGTGATCCAGACCTAGTTCACGCTCATTAATATCCAACGCCTTTTGCTGATATATAGTAGCCTGCAAATGTACATAGTTCATAAATGCATAAACTGACAACTTGTAGAATTAAAAAGAATGATCGACACCCATCTTTGATTTGGAAGAGACTGAAGAAAGAAAATAAGATTTGGACTGTAGCTGTAATGTCAACAGCACAAGTAATACAAAGAATTGAGATTCTAAGACAAAATGGTATGGTAAAGTGAAAGAGCAATAGCAATGTTTAAAATTGAATTTAAATTAGAATAACTATAACAATGATTATACTATACAATCCATGCATCAATTTGGAGCAATAACAAAGTTTAAAGTTTTATTAAAATTATAATAACTATAACAATGATTATACTACACAACCCATGCATCCATTTGGAGCAATAACAAAGTTAAGTTTTATTAAAATTAGAATAACTATAACGATGATTATACTATACAATCATGCATCAATTAGAGGGGATATATCGTAGACAGACAATAGCTTGAAGGGGAAAATATTTTTAGTTCTGTAAAATGACGATTAGATTGGAAAATAGTCAAGGGTGCATATTTTGTTTCAAAGTACTAAAAAAAATTCAATTACTATTTATTCATTTATCAACATATATTTAAATGGCAACATCTATAATTTATTTCTCATTTTGTTAATACATCACTAGCACAACATGCCTATGAGCTCTTTTTAGTTATATTTTTTTACAATGAGCTGTATGCCCACTCGAGCATAATCGCACGCACCCTCTCATTTTCACACCCATATTTTGGGCTTTGGTCGATGGCGGTGGGCACTTTACCGAATTAACCGACATAACCAACCTTAATCGAACCGACTTAACCGAATAAAATGGTTAATCAACGTTAACAGTTAACCGACCAACCATTTTCGGATCAGTTAATGGTTAACGAAATTTGGTCAATCGATTAATCATTAACCAATTATATTTTTTCGTGTAAGTTTTTCATTACAAAACCCAGCCCAATAAGACCATTAATAACTGGTTAACTGTTGAATTTGGATGATTCAAATATCTGTTAAAGAGGAAAGAAATTGATTAATTGATTCAATCAAATCAATTAATTTAGTTGGTATATGGAAGGATATTTTGAAGGAAATCAATTAATTAGTCAATTTGTTATATGAAGAAAGAAATTGCTGATGGAGATTCAATCAAGGAAAATTATGGAAACCAATCACCATTATCCATTTACGTAGAAATTAAATCATGGATATTTGAAACATAATCTTTAAATTATTTTTCTTAATCCCTAAGTAACTCCTTCATTGAGTCTATTTAAATGAAGGAATTACATCTTCATATGACAAGCAAGTGTAGTATCCACCATAATTCTCTCCTCTATTGTACTCTTTTTCTTTAATGAAATAAAAAGTTATTGGGTTTCCGTGGACGTAGGATATTCATATCCGAACCACGTTAAATCTTCTGTCTCTTATTTCTGATAATTTTCTGTGAGACTGCATAATTCTTTTTACTGTCATTGGTATCTAAATAGGCAATACTAGGTCTTGATTTGAAATCGCTTCCGCAGCGCACCGTGATGTTGAATTGTTATCAATCATCAATTTTTCACTACAGTTTGGTATCAGAGCTAGTGTTATTGTTCCTGTTTGGATATTAATGGCTACTTCTAGTAAGTCTGTTGGTAGATCTGGTGTCAATTATGGAGTAACACGTTTTGACGGAAAAGGAGATTTTGGTACTTGGAAGATAAAGATGGAGGCTGTATTGAAGAAGGAGAAGACTTTTAAGATAATTTCTGCGCTTGAGAAGCTGAAAGAGTTTGATAGTGAAACTTTAGAAGAGATGGAAGATGAAACCCTAACTACCATCCAGCTAAGTCTTTCAGATGAAGTTCTTAGATAATTTTCTCAAAAGAAAACAGCAAAGGAATTATGGGATGCATTATCTGATGCATATCAGGACAAGTCTCTCACTAACAGAATAATTCTACAACAACAACTCTATTCGTACAAAATGAAGCCTGGAGCTGATCTCATGGGGCATGTGGATGCCCTAACCACCTTAGTAATGAATTTGAAGGCAGCGGAAGTTGAAATTACAGATGAGGCTCAAGCAGTAATCCTTTTATGTTCCTTGCCTAAGGAGTACACTGCTTTTGTTAATTCTATGATTTATGGTCGTAGTAAAATTAGCCTATCTGATGTTAAAGCTGGACTTCATAATGAAGTGTTGAAGGATAGATTAGCAAGCACTAGTTTAGACAGTGATACGGAGGGCTTATCTGTTCAGAGAGGAAGAAGCCAAAGCAAGTCAAAATATGGTGGAGATCGAAATAAATCAAGGTCTCAGTCTAGGGGGCCTAATAAATTGACTTGCAATTATTGTAAAAGGCCAGGGCACTTTGTAGCAACTTGTCCCAAGCTTGAAGGTAGAAGAAGAGACCCAAAGCAAGCTTCAGCATCTACCGCTGAGAAGTCAGATACAGAGAGTGATACCGATGTGTTTACAGCTTCTGGCTCTTCTAGGAAGAGCAACCTATGGCTGATTGATTCTGGCGCATCCTATCATATGACACCTGATAGGAACTGTTTCTCCACTTACCGTGAGATTGATGGAGGAGAAGTTCTGATGGGCAATGATGCTTCTTGTCGTATGATTGGTGTTGGTAGTGTGAAGGTTAGAATGTTTGACGGTGTTATTCGTACTATTACAGATGTTAGACATGTACCTGATTTGAGAAGAAGTTTGATATCTATTGGGGCTCTGAGTAGGCTTGGTTTGAAGATTCTAGTTGAAGGAGAGAAGATGAAAATATCAAAGGGTTCTATGATGGTTATGAAAGGAGTAAGGACAGGAAATCTTTATCTTTTGAAGGGCACCACTGTAGTTGGCGAATCAGCATCTGTTACTTCTATTGATTCAGACTCTTCCAGATTATGGCATTTACGGATGGGTCACATTGGTGAGCGCAGCATGGATGAGTTGAGAAAGCGAGGTTTGATTGATGGTGTTCATCATTCAAAGTTTGGCTTTTGTGAAGAGTGTGTTCTTGAGAAGCAGACGAAGATTTCTTTTGGTACTGGAGAGCATAAGACAAAGGCTGTCTTAGAGTATGTTCACACAGATGTTTGGGGACCTTCCCCTTGCCCCTCCTTAGGTGGAGCCAGGTATTTCGTTTCATTTATAGATGATTTCTCTCGTAAAGTTTGTGTATATTTTCTACAGTCAAAGAGTGAAACTTTTGACAGGTTTCGAAAGTGGAAATCTACAGTTGAGAAGCAGTCAGGAAAGAAATTGAAAGTTCTCCGTTCAGATAACGGCGGTGAATTTGTATCACAGGAATTCATCGATTATTGTGAGTCTGAAGGTATTAAGAGGCATTACACCACACCTGGCGACCCTCAGTCTAATGGAGTTGCTGAAAGAATGAATCGAACATTATTGGAGAGAACTCGTTGCCTCAGATTGACTGCAAAGTTGAAAAAGGGATTTTGGGCAGAAGCTTTATCTATGGCGGCTTTCCTCATCAACCGCACACCTTCTACCGCCATAGACATGAAGATCCCAGAAGAAGTATGAAAAGGAGAGCCTGTTAGCTATTCATTCCCCAAAGTGTTTGGTTGTCCAGCTTACGTACATGAGAGCAGAGGAAAGCTGGAACCTAGAGCTCGCAAGTGTATCTTTCTAGGTTATAGAAGAGGAGTGAAGGGATATAGATTGTGGTGTCCTATTAGCAGAAAGATTGTTACCAGCAGGCATGTGACTTTTAATGAGAAGGCTATGTTGAAGGTGGAGCCTTCCTCATCAGATGGCAATGAGAGGACAAATGAAGAATACCAAACACAAAGTAAGTCATCTACTGTTCCTTTTCATAGAAATTCTGAAGGTGTTTCCGATGACACCGTGGTTGATGAGGAAAGTACAGAGATTAGTACAGAGGATCAGACTCAAGGTGGAGCTAGTTCAGAGATCAGACCTGTTAGACAGAAGAAGAAGCCTAATTGGCTTAATGATTTTGTTGGATTGAGCATCGAAGACATTGACTTCGATGACATGGCAACATATGCTTTGAATGTTGTCCATGACGAACCCAGAGATTATAGAGACGTTATTGCTTCAGTTGACAGTTCCAGTTGGTTAGTTGCTATGGAAGAGGAGATTGAATCTTTGCAGAAAAATCATACTTGGGATTTGGTGCCTCTTCCCACCAACAAGAGAGCTATTGGTTGTAAGTGGATCTATAGAGTAAAAGACGGCGGCGATGGAAATTTCAGATATAAAGCAAGGTTAGTAGCAAAAGGGTATGTTCAGAAAAAGGGAGTTGAGTATCATGACATTTTTGTTCCAATTGTTAGGCATACCTCCATTCGCATTCTATTGGCATTAGTGGCTCATTATGATATGGAGTTGGAGCAACTAGATGTCAAAACCGCATTCTTGCATGGTGATCTGGATGAAGAAATTTATTTACGGCAACCGGAGGGGTTCATTGATAGTAGCAGGCCTGACTATGTTTGTAAACTTAACAAATCTCTATATGGACTAAAACAGTCACCTAGACTATGGTATAAGAGATTTGATAAGTTTATGTTTTCACAAGGATATTCTAGAAGCTTCAAAGACCAGTGTGTTTATTTCAAGAGATGTGATAATGATTTAATATATCTGTTGTTATATGTTGATGATATGTTAATTGCATCTCGGAGTATAGTAAGAATTATGGAGTTGAAAACTGAACTTAGCAAGGAGTTTGATATGAAAGATTTGGGAAAAGCACAAAGAATATTGGGAATGGAGATTTGTAGAGATAGAAAGCGGAGAGAGTTAAGGCTCACTCAAACGCAGTACATCGAGAAAGTCCTCGCTCGATTTGGAATGGAGAAAGCCAAACCGGTTGGCACTCCATTAGGCTCTCATTTTAAGTTGTCAAAAGACTTATCTCCCTCATCGAAAGAAGACAAGAGGTATATGGCTGATATACCTTGTTCTAGTGCTGTTGGTAGTCTTATGTATGCGATGGTGTGCACAAGACCAGATTTGGCCCATGCAGTGGGTGTTGTGAGTCGATATATGTCTAACCCAGACAAAGAGCATTGGCAAGCTGTGAAGTGGATTCTTAGATATCTTCGAGGCACTTCTTTAGTGGGCTTGTTATATGGTGGAGTGGATGGTGACATCTTTCTTAGAGGATACTGTGATTCTGATTATGCTGGGGATAGAGATGCTAGGAAGTCAGTGTCGGGCTATGTTTTTACACTTGGCATAGGCTCGATTTCATGGAGATCAAAGCTGCAGTCTATCGTAGCTTTATCGACTACCGAAGCAGAGTTGATATCGATTGTGGAAGCAACAAAAGAAGGATTATACTTACTTCAGTTGTTGGATGATCTTTCAATGGTGCAGCGGACAGTAGAGCTATTTTCAGACAGTCAGAGTGCGATTCATCTTGTAGAAAATCAAGCTTATAGTTCACGGACAAAGCACATTGATGTTAGAGGTTTCTTTCTTATGCTTGAGGAAGAACGAAGCAAGATCAAATTGTTGAAAGTGAGTACTTTGGATAATCCTTCAGATACGATGACAAAGTCACTTCCTAAGGACAAGTTTGAGCATTGCTCAAACTTGATCAGTTTGATACCTGTTACTTGAGCACCATGGGGCGCTAGACCCAACAACTTATATGTCGATTGTTTGATGATAAGATGATGAAGAGAGATTGTTATATTTGAATCAAGGTGGAGTGTTGAATTTGGATGATTCAAATATCTGTTAAAGAGGAAAGAAATTGATTAATTGATTCAATCAAATCAATTAATTTAGTTGGTATATGGAAGGATATTTTGAAGGAAATCAATTAATTAGTCAATTTGTTATATGAAGAAAGAAATTGCTGATGGAGATTCAATCAAGGAAAATTATGGAAACCAATCACCATTATCCATTTACGTAGAAATTAAATCATGGATATTTGAAACATAATCTTTAAATTATTTTTCTTAATCCCTAAGTAACTCCTTCATTGAGTCTATTTAAATGAAGGAATTGCATCTTCATATGACAAGCAAGTGTAGTATCCACCATAATTCTCTCCTCTCTTGTACTCTTTTTCTTTAATGAAATAAAAAGTTATTGGGTCTCCATGGACGTAGGATATTCATATCCGAACCACGTCAAATCTTCTGTCTCTTATTTCTGTTAATTTTCTGTGAGACTGCATAATTCTTTTTACTGTCATTGGTATCTAAATAGGCAATACTAGGTCTTGATTTGAAATCGCTTCCGCAGCGCACCGTGATGTTGAATTGTTATCAATCATCAATTTTTCACTACATTAACCACCCGACGATGATGAAAACCTTAGATGGATAACCACGGTTAACCGCTTAAAATGAGCGGTTAACTGCGGTTAATTGATTCAACGAGCGGTTAACCCTGGTTAATTTTGGATGGGTCGGTTGACCAAGATTAACCGTTGTTTGGTTAACTGAACCATCCTCGTTAGGTGGTTAACCGCTCGGTTCAGTTAACCGACTATACCACCATCGATGATTGATTTTGGACTCTAATCGTATAATATATTTTTTCATATCTATAATATATTCTTTTAAATTATAGCAGGCTCAATTTGTGTTTTTTAATTGTTTCTAACATGATTTTGATGATTTATAAAATCTTCTAAACTGTAACTATTATAAATGTATTTTTTTGCTGAATTATCATAAGTTTTCTAACCAAAATAGTTTCGCTAAATTTGAAAAGGGAAATAAAGGAGGGGCCTTTAAATAGGAAAATGTAATACATTGAAACCTTGAGTGAAGCACCAGGTATAAAATGTTTTATGTTAAAAAGGGCCAAGCGTCAGGTATTATATATTACATATTACTTTAAAAGCTACAGGGGAACATAGACTATCAAACCAGAGTAACACCATTATTCCAACTTGAGCAACTTTTTAGCGAACAATGTTTTAAACACGTGCACTACCATATAGATTGCTCAAAATTTTAAAAACTATTCTTACAAGAAAGTTTATAGTAATTGTCGAACCAGCCCCCTTCGAGGCCGGGTACTGAGTGGTCGCCCAGCTGAACCATGCTCAGGGATGGTCCAGTGTTGAATGTGTCAACTTGTGACATAGCCCATTTCTACGGAATAAACCTACTAGGAAAATATAAAATGACCTCAGGCCTATGGGCTTTTTAGCCTGATGAGCCTCTCGGTCTACAATAGCACTAAAGATGACTGAAAGGAAATTGTATGCCCTTGATGTATGAATTAGGAATTTAGTATTTACTTGATTGAAGTCTCCAGTATGGTATAGAACAACAGCAAGAAGGCTATAGGCACCGGCTGTCATTCGATGATAAGGCCCACATACAGCAATCAGCTTAGCAAGAGCCTAGTTCGCATAAAACATATATGGCAAGTGAGTAAAGTGATTTATTTCATATACATATACATACATGTATAACATACATACATACATGTATGTATGTATGTATGTATGTATATAATTTAAACTAGAAAAATACCTTGGTTCCAAAACTGACTGCATCTTCAAGTTTGCCTTTATCTAGTGCTGTTTTCGATGATTCAAGAAGCTGCCTTCCATCTGCAGATGAGCATGCAACTTGCTGCCAGATAAATTAGCAAAATGAAACTGTGAGTTGAAGAAAAATAACATTACAATCAGACAAGTCTGCTTAATATTGAGTTGGGTCCACACCTTATGAACAGGCACTAAACTGATAACATCCCATTTGCTGAAGGGATGTATTGAATCCATATCAAAGTCTCTTGGAGACAACTCAATACCCACCTAAAACAATAAAAAGTCTTAGTTACAAGGATATCAAAGTCTATATGAACCTCAAGGTCGTTTATTATATAAAGAAGAGTGCTATATGGATCAATATAAACATAGGGATTTTATTATGTTATACCACGGTTATTTTTATCGGTATACCTCTGACCCATTAGGTGGGTCAGTGAATATAATGGTAATAAACCGTATCATAAATTATAACACGGATTCAATTTTCTGTATAAACAAATGTATTTTAAATCACCATTACCGTATCATTTTGTCATATGATTGTATTATTAGGCAGCACCCCAATATCAACTTCTTTTTTTATGACATCGACTAACATTAAGAAACAAGTTACACTGATCATCCTCAAATAGAAAAGAAAAGAATAAAAAAAAATTAGTTCTTCATATCATCTATAAACTTTATTTTACTTTGACATGTTATACAATACAAACGAAAACTTTTGTCATTCAATTAGAAAATGGCACATAAACCAGAGACCATGATTCTAATCAAATCGGTACTAATATTCACCAGAAAGTAAAATTCTAAAACTGGTACCTTATGGCAAACACCCCTTAAGATAGCATATTTTCTAACATCGCAGTAATTTTTCATTGTAAGTTCGTAATCATAACGCTTCTTCAAAAAAACAACTAGCCATCTCCACACAGTGTCATGAACAACATCTGATGCAAGCTTACGAGGCTCAGTGTTGGGTATGCCAAGAAGTAGATTCAGTGTAGCAGCTATTGATATGGCTATATTTGCAGTTTCAGAGATGGATGCAATCACAGCTCGAAGAATGTGTTTGAAAGCTCTAACTATCATTTCATGAACACAAAGTGATTGCACGTGAGAAAGCTTCTCAGAAAGTTTTATCTGAATTAAACATCAATAACGGATTAGATAGAAATGTTAGAGCAAGATACTTTCTTATATAAAACACAAATAAAAGCTAGACTTAAGTGTAACTTGTTTAGGCAAAAGACAAGATGACACAACAAACCTACTTCTCAACTTAATGAGCTTAAATGTTGCTTAAGGAATGTTTAGTTCTATTCTCAGATACAAAATTAACTTATACGCTAGTCTCTACATACAAGATATTAAATTCACACATTTGATCTTTATTTGATGCATGATATAACAACATTAAGAAATCAAACAAAGCATGGAGAATGGACAACCACAGATCTAAAATCATATTGTTATGTCAAATAATAAAATTTATGTTTTTAACACCGCAAAATTTAATCGTATGATTTAATATGAAAATATCTGTTGAGAAAACCAAATCACACATTCACTTTTCTTACATAGTTCTAAATGAGTTTACAGATTGAATAAGAAAACAATAACCAAAAACAAGTTTATTGTTTAATGTGTGTCGTAAAAAAATGAGCATCTTTGAGCACTGCTTAAGCGCACTTGATCTTTAAATAATCTTTAAGCTTTGAATATAGAAAAGCGAAGGTTTAATTATTGATTGAGTGTCGCTTAAGCATTGATTTGAAATGACACTTAACCATATTTTTAGTAACATAGACTTCAAGTTATAAATACACATACACAATTGTCTAATTCAAGCTAGTTTAAAAGGTCCCCAAAGGAGGTTTGTTCGCTAGGTGTGTAAGAAGAATTACAAAGCAACAGTACATGCATGAATATGATGAAATGCTAATAATATAAATAGATTATAGAGATTTTTAAACATAGAGATAGTTGTTTGTAATTTAAAAGAACATGAAAAACAAAAAATATTATGTAATAAAATAAATAAAAACATAGAAACTAGAAAGTTGAGAAGATGTAGATCTCAGATATTTGTGGAAAATTTATCAAGTTGAAAAAAATACAATCATATATTTGCACGTGTGCCGCGTTGTTCGCATGGAAACTGCAATGCTGCATAACTTGATAAAGAACTGGACTTAAAACAGCATAATTTTTTAGCTCTATGACCATTACCGAATATGTACAAATATGCTTGTCAAATTATATAAGCATAACACCATTAAATGAGAATAGAAACTTACAACTCGTCCTAGAGAACGTATTCGCAGACCTCTAGTATGCATGAAGTCAGTTAAAGTACGGCCATCAACAGGTGAAAGTTCTAACGAACCAAAATCTGCAACCTGGAAGAAAATTATTCAGAAACAGAAGGCAAAAAATTGAAAACCAACACACAACTTATGTTGATTACCAGCTTTGGAAGAGCAATGTCATCATAGTACTTCATAGCCATCTCAGTTAATTCCTGTGGAGACTGTTCAAGAAGACTGTCCATATTAATAGGACTGTGTAATACAAAATTGAACTGGTTTTTGACACTGATTGTAATTGTTTATAGTAAACAGCTTTATTGGCCTGCTTAAAATAATGACTTGCATACATATATACATACATGTGTGTGTGTGTGTATGGGTAAGGATCCATTACATGTCATCTAAACCCGCCGGGTTTTAAAACTACACAATTCGAAATCAAATGGAACTTTGGGGATGTATAATCTATACTAAGACCGTCATGTCCACAAAAAATGGGATAACTCACTCACTCCGTCCTTCCCTCTACACACACACCCCACACACACACACACACACACACATATATACATACATATATACACAAATATATATCACGCACACATGTGTGTGTGTGTCCAAGACCACTAGTCCAGTACTAGGACTCTAAAGTGTGAATCTAGAGGTATTGGGTTCAAAATCCTATGTTGTTACATGATTCAGAATCACATTCACAAAATTTTGATTAATTTGTATTATCCTGTCATATTTAGAATCATATCTCAAACAATGGTTGAGATAAATGATTTAGCATTTGATATTGACTTAACGTTTTAAATGTGTAAGGAGTTTTGAAATGACATCATTTTTGTGGGTATTATTATGTTCAAGGTGTAGATTGGACTTCTCAAAAGTTTCATTTGATTTCGAATTGTAAAGCTTTAGAAACGTAGGAGTATAGAATGAGGTGTACCGAAAGAGAGGTGTAGCGGATTTTTACCTACAAACATACGCACGCATGCACCCCACCCACCCACACACACATATATCCAAATGATTCAAAATCTACAACCTTAACAAATCAGAATATTCATTATGGAACATGCATTCAAAGGGGTTCGATAATAGCATTGCAAAGTGCAGTTTGGATTGAAAAAGACAAATCAGAAACCATTGATAAAAGTTGAAGATTTTGTTTATGTAACAGAAAATTGAATAATAGAAATAGCCAAAGATTTCCCTGATCACTAACAAGTAGCAGACCAACTCCAAAATAACTAGTAAACCAGACTCCAGAAGAAAGGTACAAGACTATTGTTCCTATAACGTACTTGAATTAACTGAAATAGAAATTTAATTTGTGTCACAGCATTTGATCTACATAATTTAATTTCTGACTTGTATCACAGTGCCTCCAAAGTACTTCTTAAAAAAAACTCAAAATTCAAAATTTATTTTATGTGTACCTTGAGATGAAGACCTGTTTCAGACTCCTTTAACTTCGTAAATGCAGAGTCAGACAGCAAATCTTTCAGCAAAGTATTTTCATTTTCTTTATTTCCTCCATTGTTCCCATCTACTTTATCAGATATTTCAATATCCTGTGAGGAGGAATTTTCTTCATCGTCAAACTTTTTCTTGAGATTCTTAAGTATTTTAAGAGGCTTTCCAAGTCCTTCAACTTTAGTTTCACTTTTTGACTTCTCGCTAGTTTGTTTCTTATCCTTATCGCCAGTATTTTTCTTATCCTTATCGGCATTCTTTTTATCTTGCAAATGCTGAATCCAGCAAGCTCCAAGTTCCCATCTGATGAATACATTCTTATCAGCCTTTTCTTCTTGTAACTTTGCTATGCTACTGTTCAATATTTTCTCCACATAAACCTGGGCTGAGTTTAGCTCCTCCACATGCTTTAGGCTAAGAGAATGAGCAAGTGTTCTTTTCTGCTCTGAAGTAGTGTGTTTGTGAAGAAGCATTCGCAAACTGATGAAGGAAACAGTTAAATCTGAGACAAACTCGTTTTGAACAAGTGCAAAGGTAATTCAAAAGATTTAATCCATTTAGAATTTAAATCTACATTGGTTCTCTGGGTCTTCAAAGAAAAAGACACCTCAATCTACTCTAGATAGGACATGTTACAGATTTAAAATCAATCAGTGAAAAGATGATACATTACTGACTGGCAATAAGAAGCAGTAGATGGGTTTATACTGTATTAAAGTATAATAATACAGATATGAACCTATATTATCAAAATATAATACCACGGGTCTATTATCAAAGTATAATAATACAGATGTGCACATATACTAATGGATACCTGTTAATATTCAATGCGTTGGCTCCTCCATCAGGTTGATCTGCAACATCACTGGTCTGAAGAGGAAGTTCCAATCTGCTTTTATCTAGGTTGTTGACCTTTACAATTGCAATGTATCCGCAATACCTTACATTTACAACACCTAATGTGGTAAAATCCTGTACATATAATGAGATTTATACCGTTACTCGAAATATTCCTTTAGTACAAGGCAAGATTAAAGGAAGAGGAAACTTTTGAGTTTTGAAACACAGTAGTGGTTAATTATACGATTGGCATAAATACAGCAAACTTGTAATCTTGAATTATTTATTTATTTAATAAACTGCACAAACTTTCAACAAGCACAGGTATTTCTACCTGGGATATTCTCTTTCTAAAGAAAATATCTGATTAGTTCTTGGTACTCATTTGTAATATAAAACATGCATGATATCTATCCTAAATGCATATGTGTTTTATATATATATATATATCTTGAATACGTTGGATATTGATGATATTTTACTGGAAAAAGAATGAGATATATTTTTCTCACATGTGCAGCAGTATTTTCATCGGCCGTTATTCCTTTCAGTAAGTTCCTTTCCGTTAAATTTTTGCAATCCATTCCTGTTGTCCGACTTCCATCGATCTTTGTATCAACTTTACAGCTTGCATCAAAAGCATCCTTTGTGACACTAACACTAAAGTCACCTACCGTCTCAAAATGTAAAACTTCATCCTTCCCAACAAAACCTTCACTCTTATATTTCTCCATGACAACCCGAACTGCAGAGATGGCCCTAAAAATCGCAACATCAACAAAAAGGCTATGTAGAAGAAAAGCTCTTCTATCCCGAACCTGTCTTTCTTCAGCTGTTTTGCATGGCATGGTAGTTAGAAGTAAAAATTGATCTGACCAATTAATTGTATCACAACCACCATCTCTACCCCAACCACCTCCATTTCCTCCCCAGCTCTCATCTTCAGTTGGTAGGCATGGAAATGATGATGGTGACTGAGCAGCAACTGGAGGAACGAGCCATGTATTGGCACGATACCCATAAGGTAGATTTCCAAACTGTAATGTAGCAAAAAAGAAAACATATAACCGCTATGGAATTATGTTTTACGACATGTCGTAGGAAATGTGTATAAATGAGTATGATGTCCATTCTAATTGACATTACACAAACATAACATTGCAGTGTCTAGACAAAATGTATTCGTGTAACCTGAGCAATAAGAACATTGGGCATTTAAAGTGGAAGAAGTCACATCCAGATCTAGATATTTAAGCTTGTGTTATGAAGAGTGTGTGTGTGTGTGTGTACATTGGGCATTTATGTATGCATATGTGTGTATACATATACATGTGTGTGTGTGTGTGTGTGTTTCAATCTCCATTTCACAAATAGCACAAAGATTTTTTGTAGAAACAAAAGCCTATATCTTGGCAACATAAAGTAACTGACTGAATTATGGATTCACATGCAACACAGGAGCATAATACCTTTACTAATTACGAAAATACAGGGAAAAATAATATGAAGCGTATTTTGCCAAAACTTCTAAAGTTATCTTTTCCTAAACAATTTGAACAGTCAAAATACTAATTTAACAATAAAATACACCTCGATATTTAGGACATTCGAATCATGACATTTTCTACAAATATAGAAATACAGAAGTCAAAATAAGATCGGCTTTTATCTTTGACAAATACACAACCTTTCAATGATATTTATATTACATATCTAAAATAATTTGAAAGTTATATCTTATGTGCAGTGCAGATGCAAATACTTGAATGAAGCTTTATTTGTCAATTTTTTCTAAACTAGTTTATGAAACAAAATAGTAATTGCATATCTGATAAATTATGTAAAATTAAATAATCGCCAAAAAAAAGGTCTTTTCAATGGGAATATATATATATATATATATATATATATATGAATATATGAGGGTTTCCCTCTCTTTTATTCATTTAATTTACCTCTAAGTATCTACGCTAATAATAAGTTTAACTTTGAAAAATCAATATTGTTCTAGAATAATACTAGTTTTCAGAATTGCCTTGAATGGTAAAAGATATTCATCAGAATCTTTTTATAATGTTTAATGCGCGTAAACGTTGTTAGTTATTTAAATGCAATGTTTTGTGAGAAGGATGATATGGCAAGCTATTATAGTTTTATTTGAGCCTCCATCATCATCAGTAATATATGAATATAATATTCGTAAAGATTCACATGCAACTTTTGAGTCGTAAACTCTAATTATAATTCAGAAATCATTTACATCATCTGTAATTTTGGAGTCATTGGAAGATTCTATGGCTATTTTTATATATTATCAACATAATTAATATGCAAAATAAAAGTATTCACAACATTTTTGCATCACATGTGCAAAAGAATAGTTTAACATAATAGTACATCCACTGAACGAGAGGAAAAAAAAAACTAAAGGTGCTAGACACTACCTTATTACGTTCTAAGAATGCATTCATCAGATCTTCATAAGCCTGAAAAACACGACATATAAATTATACAAATCAAATGAAGTGGTACTTTATTAGAAGTTTCAAATCAATCTCAGTAAGAAACTAACAGTATTAAAGGCTCTGCTAATATGCCTTAGCAGATCGACAAGGTTATGACATAATAATTTTTGCTTCCCCATGCTATAAAATCCCTCTGTGCGAGCTTCCACTAGTATCATCTTTCCATTGCAAACCTTCACCTTCAGTAAATATTAGAGCATATATATTGGTTAATAATGATGCATATAACGTATGTTTGTCGCTTTCATATCAAACGGCATGAAAGGTTCAACAAGTTTGTAGTTAGTACCATGAAATATGCAAATTGTTATACCATGAAATCCCATCGTTTTAAGTTCAATGCAGATTGTCATATTATGTGATTCCATCGCTATTTAAGTTCAACGCAAATGCATTATGGAATGCATAATTAACATTACACAAATGTTTTATAGCTTGCTAGCAGCACCTAAACATACCAATAATTAACATATATTACACAAACTTCTATTTATTAAAGAACCAATGAAAAGCTGTGGTTTAACAAACACTATCATCTTCACGGTATAAATAGCAAAATATAGTTCTTAAACTACATAGGTTCCTACAGTCATTGTTTGTGTTTTTTATAACTAAGATTGGTAATACATGCATGTGGAATAGTCAAGCTGCCTAAATTATAGCAACATATCAGGCAGACACCGCAGACCATGGCATGGAAACAAATGAATTTTACTGTCAAATTAAAACATGTTTCATATGTATCAAATTTAGGTATACGAATCATACTTCAAGAAAGAACAGATGATCTTCTGACTTCCTTTCATCCTGCTTAACAGCATTACTTCTCCTAATAACTGCAAACAGGAAAATTCATATTTCACAAAGAACGGGGACTTCATAAAGTAACTAAAAATTCACGCAAATAACTTTACATTGGAGTGGAGGAGTAAGATTAGCGAGCGAAAAAAACTCGTAAAAAGCACCGAGTTTCGGACACGCTCCACTCATCTCCGCCTCGATGTCGGTCGGAATCTCCTTTGTGGGTGCCGGAGCCGCCGCCTTATTTTTTGAATCCGATGTGGAAGTAGGTGCATCTTTGGATGCTGGTGCTGCGGGACCGAAGCAGGAGACGCAAGCAACGATGTCCAGCAGGCGACGCACATGAGATACAGCCTGTTCTTCGTCGTATGGTTCTGTTTTGCAAATAAGGAAAAAGCCAAGGTAAAGATAGTGACGTGACGCTGTTAGGAGAAAAATGTTTTACAGAAATGGACTCCAGATTTCGAAATTCGGAAACCAACTTTACATAAAAGGAGCTGTTGTTATTGGGATTTTAGGAAAAGTACCTTCTGTGAGCGTGAGAGTGCAGGGTTTTAGCACGGACAGGTCCACCGTATCTTTCAATTTGGCCCCTCGAACCTGCAAAATTTCATATTTTTGCCAATAAAATCGTTACTTTTACTGTTTGTTTCCCTCGTGGTAACCGGGCAATAATAAGTATTTACGAGGGTTTGCGTTTCTCATCTTTCTTTGTGTTATTGTAATTTTTGAAGTATTTTTTTTAAGTTTATTATAACAATTTTTACAGCTAAACGAACGACACTAGCTAAATTTTTACTCAACCTAATGATCTAGTGATCTACTGTGTGATGATATATCTTGGCTGAATGATCTATCAAAGTTGCTCGCATTTTCGATCTCGCAGTCCACCAAAATAACATAAAATGATTATAATAAAATAGCATTTCTATGCATAAAAAACTTGGTTTGAGATTTAATTTGAAAGTTCATTGACCATTCAATTTATTTCACACCTGAAACATACAATAAAAAAATAATATACTTAGCGATGAAATTATAACCATAATATAGAATTGTATGTGAATTTTACTTCAAAACAATAAAGAATATTCGAAAGTAAAACTAATTAACTAACTTTTAACCCAAAGTTCATTTGAATTTTACGTGGTTATGATTTTCCCTATGCAAATCTTTCTATCATGTAAAAGGAATAAATTTGGGAAATTTTTGTAAAAACATTCCGTTAAAGTTTTAAAATATACAAACGTCTCTTCGCAAAAATAATTTATTTGTGATCTCTTACTTTATTTATGTCACCTACCCATTTAGCAATTTATCATCTCTCCTCAAAAACCGTTTGTTTATGCTCTCTTACTTTATTCATGCCAACTACCTACTCAGGAATTTACCGAGTAAAATATCAATCGGAAATAGAAAATAAAATGTTAGTGGTCGTGTGCATTTTTAATAAACACCTTCATTTGTGTCCATATATTATTAGTCGCAGATGCATGAACATATCTACAACTTTTTAATTGTAATGCCCACATATTCAAGTGTTTATCATCATGCACATAATTAACCTTTTTCCACCAACATTAATCTCAATCCGAAAATATGTTATAACCTCGGTTGAATCCAATGAAAGTTCATGTGTTGACTAGTTCTCAGTTACTCATATGAATTTAAACCTTTGTGCATTGTGTTGTTAGGCACTTTTGCATCATTTTTATCTAAATAAATTTCCAGATTACTTTACATTCATCCTTGATTAAAAAGTAAGGAAGTGAAATTTTTTCTAATTTTCATTATTTTCTCTCTCAAATCATAGGCCGAACCAAAATAGCAAGAAAATGAATATAAAACAAAAAAATCAATAAGAAAAAAAAACAAGAAAATCAATGTCAAATGAGGATGACTCTTAAAAGGGTTTGAATTTGAGATTTTTTTATTATAATAATAGTGTTGGTTTATTCAAGCAGAACACTTATTTTTGATGTCTTTGAGGTTCAAACTCATCTCCTCTAGAATCTCAACCTGCAACGTTATACTACTGCTACTTGAGCTAGTGGTCTTTGGCATTTGATATTTTTTTCAAATTGTTTTGTATAAATCAGTAAAGAAAAGGAAATTTTTTACATTAAACTTAATGAAAAAAATTGGTGATATAATTTTATTTCTTTAAACTTAATGAAAAAAATATGTTACACTAAACTTAATGAAAAAAAATGGTGATACATGTTATATATGAGTTATACGTTGATTCCAGTGTGATGCTGTAGGCAAATATTCGCTTACTGACGCTAATAAATAAAAAATTGAAAGATCATGGGACATTCTCCAAAATCTTACCTCTCAATTTTGTGTTGATTTGAAATCTGAATTTAAGTTTAATCAGTTGAAGATTCTCAATTCAAGGAGACTAATGTGACCAAGGATGTTACATAAGGAAAAAAAATTGAATCTCGGTTTAAAATAATTGAATAACGTGGGTATAGATACGGGTAGGGTCAAAACGCGGTAAACCCGCCCCTATATTGATCCCCCAAGACCCGCCCCACGGGGTCATCGGGGCGGGTAGACCCATGACCCGTTCTTAAGAGCTTCGGGTCAAGGGTGGGGTTGGGGCTTGGCCGACCCACCCTAACTCGATCTGCACTACTGAAATTTCATAAAATCGTTTTATTACGATAACGATGATTTGTTAATCCTTTTGTATAAAAGCGGTTATAACATGGATTTTCAAATGTTCCATTTAATAAGTTATATAATTTTTATGATATTAAGTTGCATCACTAATAATTATATAATAACGTATGCGTGTTTTTTCTTAAACCGTTATCATACACTTCATATTTTATTACCTTACTTATCATTGTAAACACGTTGATATTTATATTTATTTTATCATTTAGTGACAATTCCTCTTACAAATAAAATAAATAAATACATGTACATTAATACATAATTTTGAATGAATATGTAATGCTCCATCGGATCTTGAGGCGGGGCGGGTCTACTCTGATCCGTATAGGTTTCGGGTACGGGACGAAAATTCAGATCCGCGTCGGATCTATGGGTAGGTCTGGGGCAGGATTTAAAAAATCCGGGATGAGTCTGGGGCATACAAAACCCGCCCCAACCCGCCTCATTGCCATCCCTAGATATGATTTATCTTTTTTTAGCAAAGCTAGCCGGCTTTATAGTGGGTCGTGCCACTGTATAAATAATGGGAAAACAGGTACTCTGCACATGCACATAATAGCTAAGTGGGAGCAAGAAGCTCAGACCACAAAAATAAAAAAAAATAAAGCACGGGAGTTAGGCAAAAAGAGCCTAAACTACTAAACAAAACCAAACTACGCGCCCTCCGAAGAGGAACTGCCACAACCCACCGCAGCTGAGGGGTCAATAACAAGCACATACCCAAAGAATAGAGTTGTCAGATTTGGAACAAAACCCTCCGAAGTAGGTGATCAAATAAATTTCTCGTCCCAACTGATATCATAAAACTTGCTTTTACTCTCCTCACCAATCTCACCTTCCCTAGTTAGAGTCAAACTCTTACCTTCAATGTGGTAAAAGAGGAAATGGCTCTCACCCACAACATCACTGATATAGGCAAAATAACAATCAAACTTAGACAAGTAACACATTTCAGAAGGAGCATGAATCAATGCCCGCTCCTCAGAATTCCAAGCAATGGAATCAATCAGAATAGTAGAATCTTGCCCAATCTGGGCCACACTAGCAGGAGGCTCAACAGCAGGAGAAACAATAGGAGACAAACTAGCAAAGGGAGGATCAACGGGTGGAACAATGGGAGCAACACAAACAGGAGCATCAGAAGTGAGAGAAGCAACCTTCGGAACCCATTTTCGGATAGGAGGATGAGGAAGATGTATCCGTACAGGAAGTAGAACAACTGGGCCAGAACACGCATCCGAAAGATGCCCAAAGGACTGATAAGACTTATATATATCAGGTTTCCAACTCTAGCGGACTCTGACCTCAGCAAAAACGCCCTCATCAAGTCTAACTTTTAGAACCGAAGGAAAAGATTTAGCAGGAGTGATTTTGATCAAAGTTTTGGCATAAACTAATCTCTTATTGGTCACAGTATTAGCATCATAACATACTACCTTACCAACAAGACCAGCAAGCCAATCGATCCCGATTAGCGACTAAAGGACAGAAGGAATGTGAGAAAAATGGACCCATACAGGAATAGACAAAACTTGAGCTCTAGGCCGATCCATTGGAGGATTCCAGGATGTAACAATAAAAGGTTTCCCATCAATGAGAATAGGGTCAGCTTCAAGAATACGCTGTCTTTCATCACAATGCGAGAATTTAAAGTAGAACATTTTATAATCATAGTGAACACTCAATCCCCCTCCAGGCTTCCAAACCTGATTGCATCTAGCCTTAACAAGATGATAGGAAGGATTGGAGTCGAGGAAAAAACCAACTAAAAAATCTTTCCAAAAATCTACCCCAGCCTCAATCACTTCCTTCAGAGGAATCATAACACCGTCAATCTCAACATTATCAAAAGAACGAGGATAGTGTACACCAGCATTAATCAGCATATTGGTGAACAATGACGACCACATAAGGGCAGCCATTGGTAGAGAGGGTTTCACAAGGATTTCATGATTCACAGCAGGCGAACGAACCTACAGGAGAACAGACAAGGGAAATATTGGGTTCGGCATTAACACAAACGCTTGGTTTGCAACGTTGCTCATTGCCATTGCCAACGCTATTGTACCCTACTGCGACATGCTCATATTCACGAACATCACTGCCAACAAAGGCCACAGCAACAGACCAAAACTCACGTTCATCTTGCACAGAATCTACATCACAACAATCTTTCCCATCGCCCAATCCAACCACAATCTACTGCCAAGCAGTTTTACCAACTAATGTCAAGAGAGGAGATAAAGAATGCTCATCATATACCAAATGGGAGATTGGTATATGCGAAGCAGCACCACGTGGGGAAGACAGATCAGCCAGCAGGCTCTCGAGTGGGTTGCCATAATTCGATAGAGGCAAGGAATCGACACGTACAACATTTTCAGTCATAGATGACTCCAATGGCAGAATCGACGAAGCACCATAAGAACTGACCACGATAGGAGGAGCACCAAACAAAGCACCAGATCGAGTGATGGATCCAGGCAGCTCAGACAAGGCGGGCTTAGGCTTCATCTTAGGAGGCATAAAAGGACGATGCAGAAGCGAGTATATAGATGATTTATCTTTTCTAACATATTAGTTTAAGAATGGTCGTATATGAAATGTAATTATGTAAACGAGTACATATGCACGTCCAGGTGGGCCTGCATTTAACCACAATGTGCATGCATTTTTATTTGTACCTGTGGAAGTAGATTTGATAGTAGCATCCCCACATTTGAACGCCGCCTAGGCAGAAACCGTTATTTTTTTGTTCTGACTGCAATAACTTCTTTATACTAACTCGGAATCAGGCAAAACTTCGACCGATGAATTCTTAGCTAAATTATAGACAATATGGTACACCCGGATACTTCATCTTGTGAACGCACACTGTAGTTCTCCAAGTGGACTGACAGTTTACTTAGAAAATAACAGGCTACCACATCCCCATATTTGAACTCCGCCTAGTGCAGAAGCCGCTATTTTTTTTGTTTAGACTGCAATATTTTCTTCACACTAACTCGGAATCCGGCGAGACTTCGACCGATTAACTCCCACCTAAATTACGGACAATATGAAACACTTGGATACTTCATCTTGTGAACGTACACTGTAGTTCTCCATGGGGACTGACAGTTGTACTTAGAAAATAACAGGCCACCACATCCCCATATTTGAACTTCGCCTAGTGCAGAAGCCGCTATTTTTTTTGTTCAAACTGCAATAACTTCTTCATACTAATTCAGAATCCGAGGAGACTTCGACCAATTAACTCCCACCTAAATTTCGGACAATATGGAACACTTGGATATTTCATCTTGTGAACGCACACAGTAGTTCTCCATGAGCACTGACAGTTGTACTTAGAAAATAACAGGATACCACATCCCCATATTTGAACTCCGCCTAGTGCAGAAGCCGCTATTTTTTTGTTCAGACTGCAATATTTTCTTCATATTAACTCGGAATCCGGCGAGACTTCGACCGATTAACTCCCACCTAAATTACAGACAATATGAAACACTCGGATACTTCATCTTGTGAACGGACACTGTAGTTCTCCATGGGGACTGACAGTTGTACTTAGAAAATAACAGACTACCACATCCTCATATTTGAACTCCGCCTAGTGCAGAAGCCGCTATTTTTTTGTTCAAACTGCAATAACGACTTCTTCATACTAATTCAAAATCCGGGGAGACTTCGACCAATTAACTCCCACCTAAATTACGGACAATATGAAACACTCGGATACTTCATCTTGTGAACGCACACTGTAGTTCTCCATGGGCACTGACAGTTGTACTTAGAAAATAACAGACTACCACATCCCCATATTTGAACTCCGTCTAGTGAAGAAGTCGCTATTTTTTTTGTTCAGACCGCAATATTTTCTTCATACTAACTCGGAATCCAACGAGACTTCGACCGATTAACTCCCACCTAAATTACGGACAATATGAAACACTCGGATACTTCATCTTGTGAACGTACACTGTAGTTCTCCATGGGGACTGACAGTTGTACTTAGAAAATAACAGGCTATATTCTCATATTTGAATACTATTTCTCTATAAGATATAAGATGTAAAAGGGTATATTTGGAATTTCAAAAGGACACTGAGTAAATCTATTCAATGAATTCTCTTTATTAGTAGTAATCATAGAGTGAACGATTTCCATTATGATAATGAGGGGTATTTCTGGTATTTCAAAAAGACACGGTTGAATTCCTATTCAAGGAATTCTCATTATTAGTAGTAAAGATGTATATAGTTATTACAGATGAAAGGGTTATAAGTTTGTTTGAAATAGAATATTTGTTTTGGGTTATACAATTTTGGAGTATAATGCATATAATAACTGAAAATCGCACTAAGGTTTTTTATTCTTAAAACTCGCATTCTAAAGGATCTCATCCTTATATAGACGAGTTTGCCTTTTATTTCAACTTGGATGTCTCAAAAGTCTGAATGGGAACTTTTGCCAAATGCCATCGAAAAGCACCAAAAAGTTAAAATATCAACCTTTATAAAATCTTATAAATTACATCATTATTTTTTAAATTTTGATTAAATCGTGACAAAATGTTGAAAATCAACATACAATACCATTAGGTTCATCAATGTTCTACTCTTCAGGTATACTTCTACTAGACATGAAAACATTGGTCAAATTAATGCAAAAAATTCCAACTTGGTTTTTTGCAAATACTTGCAATAGAAACTATTTGCAAAAAATATTACGTTTTTATATCACATTAGAATCCCACATGGATTTTTTATTTAGTTTTTGTTATATATAATCATCGTTTAGTGCAGATTTCAATTGTAAGAAGATAAGAAAAAATCTTATAATTTTCTTTCTATTTATCATCATAAAAGCAACCACACATTTATTTCAAAGTCGACGTACTTCCTCTACAAATCAAGTGATTAAATTTTAAATGGTTAACTTTTTCTCTTAATCTCTAATTCGATGTATCGATTCTTGATTTACTAATGTCCTTTTTACTTTCATGTTTATTTTTCTTGATTAGATTGAGTTTATGGTTGAATAAGCAATGGTATTCAAATGAATATTCGAGTTTAATACTTGTTATCAATATTCGAATTCATGCTTACATAACGTATTTGCATGATTTGTTTGAACCAATATCAGTTATGATGTTTTACCGTTTATAACAAGTTGCATTTAGTTCGATACCTACCATGAGGAATATAATTTGTAAAAAAAATTTTTAGCTTGAGTTGTGTTGAGATTTGTCTGTTATGTAAAATGCAAGTCATATCACACATCACATTTGTGCTTTAACAAAAAATATGCATTTCTTATCATGATCTTTTAAATGTTTAAGAAATTGAAAGCCCAACATAATGAACCTTGGAAATTTATGCTAGTCCCACAACATACTCGATACTCTAGTAACAACTTAGCAATGAGTGTACTCTATACCATCACCATAGTTTGAACCTGTATGTTTCATCAGCAAATTAACTATCAACTACCCAAGTAATCTCTGTGGTTTTTTTAATGTTTCATTTAGAAAGATGTATTGAGTGGTTTGATGAGGTAAGCATTTTGTATAGAAAATTACTATGAGTTGTACCAACTTTTAGCTTGGATTGCATAAAAAGACTAGTCACGTTGTACATTTTATCAGCTTACGTCGTATAAATGCAAGAACATTATAATGTGTATAATATAATTAGTTGTATTTAAAAGTTGTAAATTTATTGCATTATATTACAAAAGTATTATGCATTGTTAATTCGTCTTTTAGTTAGTTAGTGACCCGATGACAATTGTTTACCATACTTGGATTGGAAAATGTGTCTAATTCATCTTGCTTATATATAATTAGGAAAATATGAATGTTACCGAAACTCCTTACTTCTTAGTGTACATATCAAACGGTGAGAGAGAAACATTGATAAAATTGTATTCGACGGAGCGCTCATATATATATATATATATATATATATATATATATATATATATATATATGGGGTTGTGAGCGGTTACACCTCATTTTCACTACACCTCAAATTCTCTTGATTTCAACCACGTTCAATTTTAAATAATTATATAAGTGACCGAAGAAAGAAACTATAATTATTTAAAGGGGAACATGTGGTCGAAATGAGGAGGGATTTGAGGTGTAACAAAAAATCAGATGTAGCCGATCTTTGCTCTATATATATACGCACGTGTATTTGCGTAAGTGTGTGTACGTATGTGCACGTGTGGGCATGCATGTATGTATGTATATGTGTAAGCGAGGGATCCATAATACCTTTTTTGTAGAGCTCGTCCGTAGCATTTCTCTATCTTCTTTGAGTTGAACTTTTTTGGAAACTTTTTTTATATATAATCTATTTGTTATCGACATTATAAAAAAAGCTGAATCGTTTTAAAACAACTTAGAAATTTGCGAGGTTATAATTATAATTATAAAAAAAGCTGAATCCAAATTTGGAACTTCGAACTCCTTAGAAATTATAATTATTACGAACAGTCGAATATGTGAATTTTGTATCATTGATAGAGAATGTTACTTTGCGAGGTTACGAATTTTAAAATAAAACAATTATATATATATATATATATGTATGTATGTATGTATGTATGTATGTATATGTATGTATGTTTGTATGTATGTGAGTGATTTCAACACTATATAGATAATATATACTAAATCTTAGAAATTGTTGACACAAAGATATGAAAATAGGGTACATATGGGCTACATAAGAGATAGGCTAGTCCTCCTTATATATAAGAAAGTTTCATACCTCTCTCTTGTATCGCCCCTTTATAGTACAGGTTTATGTCAATTTGAGCTTTTCTCGAACAAGTTTAGTTCATGCCAACAAGAATCAATATCACCACCCATAAAAGTCTAGATGGACAATCTATAAATATAACATCGTCCCTTGTTTGTCTTTTTGTGTCTTTCTACGAAGAAACAAAATTTCACATGCTAAAAGCGGAGCAATGAATCCCTTCATATATATAATATCAAACATGTGTGTAACATGTGGTCATTGGCTCGCCTTAACAACCGTTAATTCGCACTAGAAACCAAAAGTTAAACACAAAACACAAAAAAAAAAAATTATTGTTAAAAATTCATACCTTTTACATTAAAGCGTAGTACTGAGGGGGTTAGTACCCTCAGAATGATTTGAATTTTTTTGAAGTTGATCAACATGATATAATCACAGCACCTACGAAAAATTAACTAATTCAAAATATGTCGATCATGGAAACTTACGGAGGCATTTTGGCAGAAATATATGATGCGAAACTAGATCCTTCCTCGATATTTATAGTATTTAAGATAGTTTAAATGATGGGGACGTTATAATAGAGTAGTCTCATTCAACCACTTGCTCATATGTATGTGTACATTAACATACGCACATAAATACGTGTATACATATATATGTATGTATGTGTGTGTGTGTATGTGTGTATAAACACACACACATATATATACACAAATATAAGAAAAGATTTGGCAAACTCCGATTCTTGTAGTTCCTTCCTCCGTAACTTCCTTTTGTTTATTACTATTAAAACAATATTTTAAAATTTTATCTAAACATAATGCATTTTCTATCGAGATCAATTCATAAAATTTTAGACCGTTCCAAAACTTCTAACTTGTTCAATTGTGTAATTCAATATGATTTAATATTTTGTGTACGTGCATGTTGCGTATGTGCGTGTGTATGTGCGTGCGTGCTACGTATGTGTATGTACGTACACACACATATGACATACCGTCTCTTGGAAATGTATTGAGCCGTGGTTCAAAACATTCCATGTACAAATGATTGTGTAGATAATCTGGATAGTGTATAAACTAGATCTACAAAATTTTGTTTTATTCAAATAAGCTGACATAAATATCGCAGGGGATTATTTAAGAGGGAGCTATGTATCCTTTAACTCACACACTCACGCATATAGTGCGTGTGTGCGGTGCGTATCTTGTTATAAAATACATATGCTAGTTTTATGTACATTAGTTAATTGTGACAATGCAATCTAAGCGTATGACCTCAAAATATTTTATTGCAATATAATCCAATATTAAGTTTATTTTGTTACAATAAATGCCTGATGGTTGTTGTTTTATTAGATAGTAGTTTATACTATATGTTACCAGCGCAAAAATATTTACTATTATCGTATCTTTTAATTTATTTTTGCACTTTTATAAACATTAGTATTAAAATATTTTTGCATTGTGAAGACATAATATGTTGAATTAAAATTTTATGTTTATATTATTAGATTTACCAATCGTAGATTGATAAACAAAATCTTGATTTTTATTCCTATCCATAGATACATGTTTTTTTTTCCAAACATTAACTCGGATATGCCGATATAACAATATTTGTGTGGAGTGATATCGTTATAGATATATAGTATAAACTACGGACTATTTTTAGATATTTTAGAAGATATAGAAATAAAAGATACTAAACCCCATCAAGTTTTACATTTTTGGATCCGCAAAATCCGCTTCTCCTTTTCCGGGCTTCATAGCACGATTCGAAATCGACAAAACTAGAAGGCCGGAAACGAGGGTCAAAATTTGAGTTCGAAATTAATATGCTAACTGATGTTAAATTAAATAATTCAAATCAACGACGTCCCTGCAATTCCGCCTTTAAACCCGCATAAATCCACTTTCCTTGTTCGGGCTTCTTAGCATGACTCTTAAGTAAATAACGTTAGATTCAAGAGTGTTTACGAGGTACCTAACATATATTACATGAACAGGGTAGTTGTGCACATTATATTTGGTTACCTCATGAGACAAAGAATAGTTTGTAATGGAACATGTGACGGTGTTCACGCATAGCAATCTCTTCACGTCAATGATTTTATCCGTTGAAATTCCCTGCAGGTTCAATTTACAATATCAAATGGAGAAAAATCCGCAGATACGTGAATATTTACCATAAATATACTTTTTAATCATTAGCTGATAAATATGTAGAGTGGATATTTACGCAACATTACAAATTTAAGTACGCTTTGCATTTGAATTACATAGTCATGAAAAATACCTTAAGAACAACTTGAGATTCGTCCGGCAGGTTTATAGTAATATCCATGGCGACAGGTAAAACTACACAGGAGAAAGAAAAAAAAATACAAGCAGATAAGTTACGAATTTAATTAGCTAATTAAGCAAATATACATGTTCAAATATGATAATGCTGCCTAATTACCCTTCTCATCCTTCTTCTTCTTCTCGCCCTTCCCCTTCGCTCTACCGCCTTTTGGTGCCATTTCTATGTACTGGCCTGAGCTTTTGTGAATAAAACAGCATTTATACATACTACTTTATAAGCTCGATATAGAGTCAATACTTTAACATTATACAAATATAAGTTGGGTCTCAACATAGAAGCACTTTTGTTAGATATCATTGCCCAAAAGTTAAGACCTTTTCTCAAATTCAACCCAACTTATAATAGAAAAATCCACCTCCAAAGTCCACTCATACAAAAAATATTGCACCGCTTAATTGGAAAGTGCAGCTTAGCTTATATATATATTTAGCCTAACAATGATATAATTGAATTTACAACTTTCTTGTGCCAATACTAATTATGGCATACCAATGAGTTGCTAGCACAATCTTCAAAAGCACTTCTAAAATAATTCAACTAACATGAAGATAAAGCTTATAGAAAATACTTTATAGAATTATGAGATAAGACTCATTGCTGCTGTTATGAATGAAAACGTAATACATGACTTACTGGCTAAAGGTTGAAGAATGCTTTATCCAAAAATACTTGTAACCAAAGAGAGCAAAGGAGAATGGAAAAATGTCACTATAGATAGACTGAGAGAGAGATAGAGCCAGAAGCTAACGGGACTTAAGTGAAAGATAATAAGAGCTTGAGCTCTATGATAAGGAATGGAGGGTCAGGATTTGCTTCTCAGATTTTAGATTGGCATTTTATTAGCTGGGGTCAGTAACAATACTTTATTTATATTTTCATATCTCTCTGATTTGTATTCTTTCACTTTGTTAATATGTTTACATTTTCCAGTTTTTTTTTTAATTTACACTTTTACTGTAGATTCAGGTTGTTTTCAGCCGGTGGATTTTGTTGAGTTGGCCATAAATAATTCGCTTTAGATCCTGGCTGTCCAATGTCTTCGGTTAAAGTGGGGCTCATGTGTAACTATATTACTGTTTGTTTTTTGGGGGTTTTGCAAGATTTTGGGTGGTGCAAGGTTTTATGAAAAGACAACTACGTGCTATTATGAACATCACAACCACATGATATTTCAAAGCCATATTTTGGTGCTTTGGGTATTAAAATTCGGTTGTAGATATGCTTCTTTCTGGATTTATAAGGAAATTTATTGACATGTACCTAAATAAAAAGCAAAATAAACAGTTTTATCTATTCTTCCATACTCTATTTTCCTTCTATCACCATTCTTTGTCTTTTTCATTTTCAAACAATCATACTTGTCTCTCGCTCTTGTTCCAAACACGTTCATGTTCTAAACCGATTTCCAATTAATAAAAGTTAACGGTCGTGTTTGTCCAATATTCATATTTTCTCTCTTTGTTTATTCTCGTTTATTTCATCGCGATTAGAAATCAAATTAATGGCCATGTTCATTACTGCTTCTCATTTCTTCTTTGCAAATCAACATTTTTCAACATTGAACGAGTAATTTGTAGAATGTTCTAATTTTTTCCTCGATCTCGATCTTCCAATACATCGTCATTTACACCTCCAAATCCGACTTTGGCCATAGGCAACCTAGGCGGTGGATTAGGACCACAAAATTTTAGAGTTCTCGTAATTTAGGTAAAACAATACTTACATGTGTTATTTGCCTTATAATTGAAATTATGCATAGCTTTGTGGTAAGAGTGCAAGTTCTTCTGTTGCAGCTGTAGGGTTTAATTCCTATACCTACTGTTAATCATTATTCATTGTGACATCTCGTATTTTGGAGTGATTCAAATATGGGATATCATAGTAAAAGATTAAATTAAATAAATAATTTAAATTGAAATGTAAATTTAATTGCTCAATTAATAATTTGAATAATAAGTAGAACGACGCGTAGATGGTTATTTAAATTAAATATTTGGCACGTGATTATGATGCAACGAAATAAGATTTTGTGAATGAAAAATAAATTTTAATAAGTTAATTTTCGACCATGAGCATAGTTTTTATGTATTAGAATGATGTAAATTATGATGCAATAAGAGATGTTATGGAATTAATAGATTAAGCATAAATCTTATGGTATTAATCCTTATATCTCTTAAAAAATTTCTATTATCTTCGTTTTATTTACTAAAAGAAGAACCTTAAATTTGGCTACCATTATCAAGAGGAGGGAAAAGAAGAAATTCAAATTCAAGTAAAACTTTCATTTTTTTCAAAAAGAGAAGAAGATACTAATTAACTTCTTTATCTAAGTGATTAATATTATAATATTTTCTTATATAAATCTACTTAGATTCGGATTTAATATTTATTTCCAGTTTATGATGATTTGAACAAGTTATCATGATGATGAAATGAATCTGTATGGATCTATGCAGTTAGAGCCATGCGAAGTCCCCGCTATAGTGCATAGCATTCTTCGACCGCTACGCTATTTCAATTTAACGCTATTAAACAATAGATCCGCTTTAAGCCATGCTATTTTCTGCTCCAACCGCTAAATCAAGACTTTTTAGCACCGGCTTTAGCAATATTAATATACAAATGTTGATTTGACTAGTTCTCTTTTATACTAAATCAGCAACGACCTAATTTTAAGGCATAAGTGTTCAATATAAATTAGAAATATATTGTAGTCATCAAATCTAGTTTGCATAAATTATGATATTCTTCGGTAGTTATATAAGATTAAATAATATTTCATTTTCCTACACAAATGATGTGAATATGATAATAAACTGACTTTAAATATTTAGTTTTATATCTAATGAAGCTTTTTGCACCTCCACTATTTTCTGCTATATCCCCGCTTTATCTCTGCTATAACTTTTTGCACCTCCACCACTATGTAGCCGTTAAGCGCTTCAACTGCACATGTATGAATTATGATGTTAACGGTTAAGATAATGATCAAATTAAAAGTGAAACAAAGGTTAATCGCCTTCAAACAATTTGAGATGTTATAATGTTAAAACAGAGATAAGTTCCTAATTTCATTATTCAAATTTTTCTCATATGTATATTAATTATTATAATTTTTATAATACTAAAATTTACATTTCGATCCAAAAAAATTAATGGAGATAGATAAATACGTTTACAATTTTTATTAAATTTTTGGGAAGATATGAATTGTTTAATTAAAGAATCAATTAAGAAACTAGTTGATTTAATGAAAAATTATAGGTGAGAACTATTGAACATGATAGGCTTTTACTATTATAATTTGAAAATAACAAATGAAGCTATAATAAGTGTTAAAATCAAGTCAAAAGATATTACTTTGTTAGATAATAAATTAGTTTTATACTTATTTATGGATTTGCCACAATGTCCATATCTTCCGTGAACTAATATCCTGAATATAATATGTAACTATCACCATATATGTTGTCTCTATCATTGAAAAAATGATGGGAACAATTTGTTAAAGATTAATACTTAGTTACCTTTTGATGTAAGCACTACCATCTCCATTTTGGTAGCCAAAATGTTATGTTATGAAAAATAGAAATTTTGAAAGGTGATACCAACAATTATAGAATGATAAGCGCCTATCGTATAGGTGACAGAAACCATATATAGGAACCATCACTTAACCCTATAGGAAACCCGAAGGGGCTATCGTGTAAACTCGACAACCCGAAGGAACTCCAAGCTAATGAGGCAATGCACCCATTCTTCAACCAGTAGGCCCCATTACAAGCAACCCAAAAGTCGATAAGTTACTTCTTTAAAGCAACCATAGAGTAGAGATAAGGATGTTTCGATGTACCTATTCCAAAGTGATAGAAATGATGCAGTCATTGGCTATGTGCGATGAGTCTTGAGAAATATCCTAAAAGCGGTTTGAAGTAGCTCTTGGTGATGATCTGAAGTAAATAAGTTCAGGGAGACTTGAGGCAAGTTTGAGGGATAAACTAAAGTGACCTTGGAAGAAACCTGAAGTTAATTCGAGAACGATATGGGCAAACGATGTTTTGGCTAATAAGATCCAAATTAGATGAAATATCATTTTAAGTAAAAGGTGATTAATTAATGGTCAAACTTTATGATGATATTTAGAAACTAATAATTTTTCCTTTGAAATTATGAATGATTAATTGGCTGAATTTCATCTAATAATTGAAGGTGAATGAGGAACTATGTTTAATTCATTTTAAATGATAAAAAAATAAGAAACTTGATCTTGTATGGTATTATCCGACATCATATGGATGTATTTGTCTACTTATGTTATAAGAAAAAATATTGATCTCATTTTGTCACACTGAAATAATTTTAGTGATGAATGCTCCATCATCGACGTTCATGTTCTGCTCTAGAAAAGGAGGATATTACAACTTGATATCAATGCTTTGGTTAGGGAAACTTAAGTTAAAACAGAGCTAAATTGGCACCTTATAGCTTAGAAAGAAATGATATGAGGAAGAGCGTGTTAGAGTTCAAGGTGCATCCTAGAGGAAATTATGTAAATTATTATGTAACTTAACTCTTGCAAAAGAATCTTGTTCAGAATAAAATATGCTTTTAGTTTTGTTTTCTTTTATATGCATTGTTATATTATGATATTAATTATTAGTATATTAAACATATATAAGTAGAAAATCCTTAGGAATTTTTTTAATTGTAGTTGTGAATGTGTTTGTAACCATGAATTTTGAATCGAATGCTAAAAATACTTACACTTGAATGTTTCTGGTCAAGATGTATCGGGAAAAGAATATCAATATATCGTTGAGACTAGTGTACGCAATGCTCTGTAAAGACTTGCCACATTTGACACTCCAAATTAACGCTTGATCAGCAAATCCAGTTCATATGTATCGAAACGTGATGTTCCTTTGATAGGTAAAAACTCAAATTATTCATTATGCAACGTCATTTGTAAACTCACATCAGAAGAAAACATATAATTGAAAACAGTGCGGTATAACATGACAGATAAAGCACATAAGATAAGTAAAAGTACTAGAGATATGACAGTTCATCTCATATATACATAAATACTTTTTACTAATATTGTAACCACCCCCCATCTATGTTCATACTATCCAAGAGTACTACTAAGTAATACTTTCGGATAATACGAAGAATGAGGCGATATAGGATACACACGTGAATATTCACTTGGACTAACACTGGTACGTATTTAAACCTTCAATAAAACTTCCATATACGTATATAGTATCAGCACAAAGCAACAAGCACATGTGCCTCAGGATAAAACAATACACAATATACAGTAAATAATACAGAACACGGAGTCAGAATTACAGCAATAATATATAATACTAAATATACAAGGTATGTCCAACATATAAATCAAGGATATACATACATGAAATTATATAATACTCAAATGATAGACAACAATATTATATATTAGTCTCCTTTAAGCCCAATAACATGGCTGGCCTCTATGTCCATGTACCTGAAATGTCTTAGAGTCACCCAAGTATTACATACATAACACAAAGGTCAGACTATGTCTAAATCATTGGTTAATATACATATGTAACTCGGTATATGCAGGGTATGATAATATGATAACATCATCAGGATATTTCATGAAAACATCCATATTATCATTATATATAGTAATATATATTGTACATAATTATAATATTGTAGACAATCAGCAATGCATCACATAACCCCAAATATCATAAAACAAGATGTAAAGTTGTCATCACCTATCTAGAAGCATATCAAATCAGAATTCATAGAATCAATATCAAATAGGTGAATCATCTATATCCAGAAATCATCATCAAATCTAGAAATCATCTGTAAGTGAGATATCACTAAGTATAATCAGGCTAGCACATGATATTTCCTGAATATATCTCGACAAATAGGATAGGCTACCTATCATGATCATAAAAGACATGAGAATCCACTATACTTTGGACACCCATCTAGATATAATACCATTTCCTCCTATATGAATAAACATAATATATCATGATGGGGAAGGACTTACGACATACACTAAGTCCCAAGTAGAGTCATATATACATCAATATGTGGGTCGCCTAACCCATATCTATATTTAGGCGAGGAGTATAAAATAATATATGCCCATCTATCACTCCGCATAAAACCAGACGGGAGACTGATGGTTGTGTGCCTTCTCCAGGAATCGAAGGTCACCTAACCAGATCTGCTTCTACTGTCTTCAGTTACTTTGATGGACATCATGACACATATCCACCAGTGGCTTGTTTATGCATAGCCTTAGCCATGGCATCTGTTTTGCCCCTATAGGTAACAGACCGCTGGCTGATGCTGTTAGTTCCTGAGATGATGGTTTTGATGACAACAACTTTAGGACTTGTTATAAAATATAAACACTAATATTCTTGTCTAGATATATATATGTATATGTAGGATATATATGCAGGTACTGAAGAATAAAGACTGTACAGTATAAAGATTCAAGACTGAGTATAGAGATTCAAGACTGACGAATTCAAGATTGAAGAAATCAAGACTGAAGACTCATGAGTATCAAGAGTTCAAGATTTCAAGAGTTCAAGATATCAAGATAAGTAATAGTGTCTAGATTTATGTTAAAACTTTATAATAGCACTAAAATCTTTATTCGGATTTCAATTGTGGAATGAAATCCACCTTCTCGCTTTAATAGTGGGATGGAACCCACGACCTCTTTAGTGGGATGGAACCCACGACCTTCTCTAGTGGAACGGAATCCACAAAATTTTCAAAATGATTTATTTTAAATATTTTTCCAAAAACTTTTTAAAGTCATCTCTCTCGGTTTAAATATTTTAGCCTTAAACTATTTTTATTATCTTTTATATTTTGATTTCAAAATCCTCTCTTGTTTTTTAAACTATCTCCTGGTTTTAATATTATAAGCTTTAAATCTCAAAAATATATTCTATACTTAGTTATTAATATTACTTTTATATTATAGATTATATATTTTTAAGATTACTTTTTAAATCTCTTTTATAAGTTTAAACTATATTCAAAATGGTTTATAAACTTCAGAAATTGTTTTGATAAGTTTTAGAAAGAAAATCTCTTTTAAAAAACAAAAATCAATTTTCAAAATTAACTAGGGCATGTCGACATACCCCATCCCCCCATATCGACATGGTAGCTGTAGAAATTCAAATTTCAAATTTTCAAATGAAGTGTCTATTCGTCATAACCTTTCACGAATGAACATAACTGTTGTTCTTCTATAAATACCACTTGTTTTCAACGAATTTTAAGTTATTTTTTCTTCACTTATTCACTCCTTCTTCTCCACTCAAATATTCTCTTATATTTTAACAAAACTCTGCTGAAATCCTAAGTGAATCAAACTTGATCATCTCTAGATTGATTCTTTATGACTCTCTCTCAAAGATCTCAGTGCTATTCAGAGTTATAGGATCATTTGTAATCAAAGATCAAAAGATCGAAGTGTATCGAGTCTCTCTCTATCAAAGTGTGATTGGAAACGGTGTGATTGTGGCCCGTAAATCAATTAGGTGATCTTGTAGCCTAGTTAAATCAAGAGAGTTTGCCCTTGACTCGAAGACAGGAGGGTGTATCTCGTGGCCCTGAAATCGAGGTTGTAATATCGATATTATATTTGAAAAGAAATATGCACAAGAAATTGTATGGGACTGGATGTAGGGTATCCCGAACCAGTATAAAATTCTGGTGTGTTCTTTCCTTTACTGCTTTTTATTTACTATTTGCATCTGTGTCTGGTTCTGTGATTGTCTCTGTGTTTGTGAATTGCATCTGTCTACGTTTAATTTCAAAAGATTTCAAAAATTCCATAAAATCCATTAAACACTATTCACCCCCTCTAGTGTTAATCCAGCCTTAAGAACCATAATCCGCATTTCCAAGTATCCGAGCATTGGTTTTCAAAGTTTTCATAATCTGATTTTTAAAAAGTTTTCAAATGGCTGCCAACATTGGTAATGTCAACACTATCACTAGTTCATTTGTAGAAGGTCAGTCTACTGCTAGACCACCACTTTTTAATGGCAGTAACTATGCATATTGGGCATGTAGGATGAAAATCTATTTACAATCAATAGGATTTGACACTTGGAATATCACACAAACTGAGTACATTGAACCCACAACAAATTTTTCACAGTGGACCGCTGAGCAAAAGACTGTTGCACAAAACAATTCCAAAGCCATGAATATTCTATTCTGTTCACTTGATAGGAATGAGTTTAATAGAGTGTCTGTTTGTAAGTCTGCATATGAAACCTGAAAAACTTTGCAAGTTACTCATGAAGGAACAAGCAAAGTTAAATAGACCAAAATATCTATCTTGACCAATCAGTTTCAATTCTTCAAGATGAATCCCAATGAGTCCATTTTAGACATGTACATTCGGTTTCAAGACATTATGCACTCACTAATTGCATTAGGAAAGAACTTTCCCGAAGAAGATCAAGTTTGAAAAATTCTGAATTCACTCACTCCGGAATGGGATCAGAAGACTCTAGCAATTGAAGAGGCTAATGATATTAGTACTTTGAAAATTGAAGAATTAATTGGGAATTTGATGTCGTTTGAAGTACAAATGCAAGGGAGAAGAGAAAGCAAGGCCTTAGAAAAGAAGTCAATAGCGTTCAATGCAATAACAGATGGTTCAGACTCAAACAGTGACGACGATGAAGAAATAGCCTTGATGACAAGAAATTTTAGAAAGTTTCTGAAATACAGAAAGATGAATAACTTCAAGAGAAATAATCACAATAATTCTGGAAATAATAATGAGACTCAACAACATCTGATGCTATAATTGTGATGAGCCAGGCCACTTAAAAAGAGATTGTCCGCATCCAGATAAGCAAATATTTCCTCCAAGTAATGATTTGTCAAAGAAAAGGAAGAGAGCGTATACTGCTACACTAGACGATTCGGACTCATCCTCCATTGATGAAGATCAGAAGACGAAAAATTCAAATATGTGCTTTACAACTATTTACGAATATGATGATCTTGGAAATATGGATCTAAAAATAGGTACGCATTTAAATTATATTGGTTGAAATTGTTTGCTTGAATGTTTGAATGTTTGATTGTTTTTGCTTGCTGTTTGAATTTAAAATTTTGATTTTCAAAATAACATTATTTTAATATTAAAATATTAATATTAAAGTGTTATTATATTTATATTATTTCAGATAAAATATAAATTAGATTATATGATATATATATATATATAGATATTAAACAAAATAGAAAAACATTAGTCACATATATTATAGGACCCATGTCGACGTGGCCCTACCCCCTATGTCGACATCCCTACCAGAATTTTGAAATTCAAATTTGAATTCAAAATTGGAATTTCCCTCCACTTTTTCACCAACTCCAAAGCTCTGAAAAGGTGTCTCTTGACCAGAGAACATGACTATTGAATATCTATTTATCTCATTAACTTTATCCTATCTTTTCACTTTCATTTCAAAATTCAAACTCTCTTTTAAACTCTCAAGCTCTCTACTCTCTTCAAAAATGGCTTCCTCAAGCACTCCCTCCACCATTAGGCTGTCCAAAGCCATCAAATAATTCCTCTATAATGACCTGGAAGCTATCAAAGCTTACATAAGCTATGCAAACTTTGGAAAAGTCCATACGGAAAAATTTGCTATCTTTGGTGATTTTCCTTCATAGAACTCAATGTTCTTTTCGAAGAGAATCAAATTCTCTTTTTAATTGATGATTCTCAAAATGATTTTGTTTGTTATCCAAATCTTATTAAAATGTTTTATGCAAATTTGAATCGTGGTTTTTATGATGGTAATGAAGGGGAAGTTTGGAGTAGTGTTAAAGGAACACAAAATGTTTAAATAGTGAGATTTTGGGAAATATTTTGGGTTGTAAGTATACGTGAATGAATCTTTCGAATTTTCAAATTGACGAACATGATTGTGAGACATTTCATCACATTTTTGAAGGAAATGATAACTTTGAATTTATAAATAGAAATTTCCGTCCTAAGGCAAGAATTGTTAACCTTCTTTTGCAACATACCATAACTCCAAGATCAGAAAATTTCAATCACCCGACCTTAAAAGTTTGTAAGGCTCCTTTTGCTATTTATGGGCACTATGACATTAATTGGGCGTAAGTAATTTTGGATGAACTTCGTCCCAAAAATTTTACTTTAGGAGAAAACACTTTGTATCATGGAATTTATCTTACTCGGACTATTAACTATTTTGGAGTTGATTATAAGAGAGAGGAGTTTGTTTCTCGAAAAGTGTTTAACCATGCAAATATCTCTCTTATGAAAATCCCACTTATGTTTCAACCATACGAAACACTTACCGAAAAAGATGAAAGGTTGGCTCATGAAGAAATGGAAGAAGAAGAGGAGGAGGAGGAAGAAGGGAAGGAGATTGAAGAATAAGGAGAGGAGGAGGAAGAGACATCATTGGAAAATATTGAATACCCTATCACTCCTAACAATCCATCCAACAAGACACTTCTCAAAAACCAAAAGATAATAGTGGAAAACCAACAGATTCTCAAAAGATCCGTTAGTAAAAAGTTGGACAAAATTTCCACCATAAGTTCTTTGGGAAAGTGAGTCGCAAACTTGGATTATCATCATCTTCATCATCCTCTATCGAATTCTAGTTTTCATTTCATGTTGTATTAGTTTGTATCTTTCAATTAGTTAATGTTATGTATTGTTTATGTAATGTTAACTAAAATTTATCAATGAAAATCATTTATTTCTGTTCATTAGCTTTAAAATATCTCTGGAATGCTTGCTTTTATATCATATAAGTTTATATATATGACTTGTACATAATATAAAGAAATAAAGCATATTGCCAAAATCAACAGGGGCATGTCGACACCCCCTACCCCCCATGTCGACATGTAATGACCAAAAAGTAATTTTTGTTTTGAGTTTGAATTTGAAATTGACATAACTACCTTGTGTCTTTTCATTTCAAACGACTTTCTAACCCTATAAATACCTATTTCTTCCAGAAAAATGCATATTTTCAATTCTCCTTATTTTCTATTGAATTTCTTCATATTTTATCAAATAATGGCCTCTCCTATTCATAATCTAAGTGAGAATCTTGAAGAAACTCTCAATTCCTTCAAGAACATACTTACTTTTATCCTTCGCAATCAACGTCACTTAGATAAAGCCAAATGCAAATGATAAAGGAACAAGAAAGGCACTCTGATGCCATTCGATGGATGATTTCAGCCCTCAATAAAGAAGAAATCAAAGCGAATCCAGAAGGAACTCTGGACAAGGATAATGAAGAATGGGATGCTATAAAGGCATATCCTATCTTCGGTGAAGAAGGATGGGTTGAAGTTCCAAGAAATGTTTGATTTGACTTGTATGGTTGATTTGATTTGGTTTGATGTGGTTTGAATTGTTTGGTTTGATTTGACTTGATTTGAATTGTTTGAATTGATTTGAACATGGTATGTAATATATAATTGAAATGGTGTGGTTTGATAAATATACTAATTGATTATGTTTGAAATTTTCATATCTCTCACATTTACCTTACTATATTTTACTTATATTATTATCTGTCTCATTTATATTCTACTATACTGTATTATTATCCTATATAGTGCTATAGTATTAGTTTAAGGGAGAGTTATGTAGTTTAGGATTAGTTTTTGTTGATGAAAAAGGTGGAGAATTATAAAATAGGTTAGATAGGCTTAGATTAAGGGGGAGTTAGTAGATTAAGGGGGAGTTGTTGGAATAAGGGGGAATTAGAGTAGAATAAGAGTTTTGTGGAGTAGATTTTATAAACAAAGGTTGTCATCATCAAAAAGGAGGAGATTGTTAGTTCCTGAGATAATAGTTCTAATGACAACAACCTTAGGACTTGTTATAAAATATAAATACTAATATTCTTGTCTAGATATATATATATATGTATATGTATATATGCAGGATTTATATGCAAGTACTGAAGAATGAAGACTGTACAGTAAAAAGATTCAAGACTGAGTATAAAGATTCAAGACTAACGAATTCAAGATTAAAGAAATCAAGACTGAAGACTCATGAGTATCAAGAGTTCATGATTTCAAGAGTTCAAGAGTTCAAGATATCAAGATAAGTAATAATGTCTAGATTTATGTTAAAACTTCATAATAGCACTAAAATCTTTATTCAGATTTTAATTGTGGAATGGAATCCACCTTCTCACTTTAATAGTGGGATGGAACCCACGACCTTCTCTAGTGGAATGGAATCCATGAAATTTTCAAAATGATTTATTTTAAATATTTTTCTAAAAACTTTTTAAAGTCATCTCTCTCGGTTTAAATATTTTAGCCTTAAACTATTTTTATTATCTTTTATATTTTGATTTCAAAATAATCTCTTGTTTTTTAAACTATCTCCTAGTTTTAATATTATTAGCTTTAAATCTCAAAAATATATTCTATACTTAGTTTTTAATATTACTTTTATATTATAGATTATATATTTTTAAGATTACTTTTTAAATCTCTTTTATAAGTTTAAACTATAGTCAAAATGGTTTATAAACTTCAAAAATTGTTTTGATAAGTTTTAGAAAGAAAATCTCTTTTAAAAAACAAAAATCAATTTTCAAAATTAACTAGGGCATGTCGACATACCCCATCCCCCCATATCGACATGGTAGCCGTAGAATTTCAAATTTTCAAATGAAGTGTCTATTCGTCATAACCTTTCACGAATGGACATAACTGTTGTTCTTCTATAAATAATAGTTGTTTTCAACGAATTTTAAGTTAGTTTTTCTTTACTTAATCACTCCTTCTTCTCCACTCAAATATTCTCTTATATTTTAACAAAAATCTACCGAAATCCTAAGTGAATCAAACTCGATCATCTCTAGATTGATTCTCTATGACTCTCTCAAAGATCTCAGTGCTATTCAGAGTTATAGGATCATTTGTAATCAAAGATCAAAAGATCGAAGTGTATTGAGTCTCTCTCTATCAAAGCGTGACTAGAAACAGTGTGATTGTGGCTCGTAAATCAATTGGGTGTGATTGTAGCCCGTAAATCAATTAAGTGATCTTGTGGCCTAATTAAATCAAGAGAGTTTGCCCTGGGCTCGAAGACGGGAGGGTGTATCTCATGGCCTTGAAATCGAGGTTGTAATATCGACATTATATTTGAAAAGAAATCTGCATAAGAAATTGTATGGGACTGGATGTAGGGTAACCCGAACCAGTATAAAATTCTAGTGTGTTCTTTCCTTTACTGCTTTTTATTTACTATTTGCATCTATGTCTGATTCTGTGATTGTATCTGTGTTTGTGAATTGCATCTGTCTATGTTTAATTTCAAAAGATTTCAAAAATTCCATAAAATCCATTAATCACTATTCACCCCCTCTAGTGTTAATCCAGCCTTAAGATCCGTAATCCGCATTTCCAACAGATGCGACACAAGAGGCTATAGGGCACCTACCCTATGGGTCACCTAACCCAAAATATAAAGGTGTTACAAATCTAGGGTGCGACCCCAAGATCAGGTCGTCGGTTTGGATACTGGCCTTCTAGTTCTCTCCAACACTAATAACAAGAGTACACAATGATTGTGGCACATGGTACTAATAAATATAAGGGCACCTACCCTGCTCACACCTATGAGCATCACCTCATGTAAGTAAAATCTCATAATAAGTGTTCATGTCACGTGAGTGTGATCTACTTACAATGAATAATCGAATAAACATCACAAAAACGTCCCATACCACTACGTGATACTCAATCATTTGTTCACTGCTTATAAACTACACTCAATCTCGATAATATTCTATATAATGAGTCCAAAGAATACCGAAGAAATATTACCGTAAGTCGCATAACAGACGATATTATATCTCCGTTTATTCAGATTTCTCATCGTACAGAATTAAATATCACGAAATTATGCAAAAAGATGTCATCACCGTATCACATCAAAATTACCAATCATATATCAACTGTGAATCATTCATATCATCCAAAATCAATATGGAAATGATAAGAAGTTAGAAAAGAAGAATAAAATCTCATTAATCAAATATATATATGAAATATACTTATTTAAGCTTATTTATTCTATATTACTTTTAAAATACTAGAAACATTAATTAGAAACTATTTCATATTTCCGAAATTATATACATATACCTTTTGAAAATCACCTAAAGCCAAAATAAATTTACTTTCATCAATTAATAAATTTTAAATATATTAAAATACTTTATTTTTGAGTAAAACTCTACTACATAAATTCACATATTTATTTTACACAAATTATCAGTCAATGAATCATCCAAACTAATAGTCATAAAGATGAGAACATTAGGATTGTGCAATAACCATTCTAGAATTAAATTGGATGTTTAAACAAACTTAAAATTAGTAAATACATATTTTATTTAATCAAACATACATACTGTGAAGACCCAAATTATTGAGATTAGAATAATTAAAAAAAAAAGAGAAAACTTTCAAAACCAAATATATATATATATATATATATGTAGTCTGAAGATAAATATTGAGAATGAGTTAAAAGTAATAATAGTTAAATTGAGTAAGTCTTATATTCACATGTATACATATACATATATGTATCTTGAATATAAACAGTAATAAGAAATAGTATTTCAGAGGGAAGAGGATATATAACTGAGTGTATATATGGACATATGTTACCATATGTTGTATTTATATATATATACCCAGAAAGAATAAACATAAGATAAATAAGGAAAGAACACCAGAGTAATTAAGAATATGAATACATTTACATATCAAGAGAAAACAGATGGTTTGAGATATTAACCAGAGGTTAATTGATAAAGAGTATATACATATATATTACAGTTTAACATAAAGAAAATAAAAATAATTCTGTAAAGAGAAAATTGTTTTCAACAATTAGGTAAGGAGAAAATGATATATTCTTTGATAAATTAAAATGCTTTAAAAACCAGTTTTATATTAGTTATACATAAGTAAAATTTTGAAAGATAAGCCACATGAAAATAATATACAACTGAAACATGCAAATTGCATGTACACAGGGAAAAGCAGTGGATAACTGCTTTTACCAGAAATAGAAACCAGGGGAAAATGGCACATTTAGCCATAACAGCACACACATAATTCTTTGAGTGATGTGAGGATAAAAGGGGTTTTTCCCTTCAGTAAAACCCTAGTGAAAATGATTTAAATCAAGAAAAGAAGCAGAGGTTTTTCTCTGAGGGAAAAACAGAAACATATTAAAAAAAAGAAAAAAGAACATACACTGTTTGCAAGCTTAGGCAATCTCGGGGAAAAAGAAGGGAAAGGTGAGTGATTAATCAATCTCATGAGGCTAAGGCATTAAGACCCAAGTTAAGGGCAGCCATTTTATTTTCTTTTGTGCTTGATCAACTTGTTTTCCTTCCTCTGAATTAATGAATGCTGAGCATGGTTGGTGTATTGATAGATCTTTGGTTGATGCTTTGATATGTTTCATTTGATTGTTTGATAATAGTAATGCCATGATCTCTGAGATGGATCCAGTACCATAAACCATCAGTTTGTATTTATGATTGTAAGATAAATACAATTTTATTATGAAGTAGGGTAAAAATTTGAAAGATAAACCAGGCAGTGTGAACAAAGGAGGTTCATGCTTATGTCTAGTTTGTTTTAAATTAGAAATGAACAATGCAATAAATTATTTATGTGCTGATTTGTTCAGATCTAAGGCTAAAAATGTTTTAGGGGGTTTTCTCTAAAACCTTACCCTATGTTCACAATAGAATTAAGCATAAGAAATTTTAATGGAACACTACTGGATTTGTTAAGAGATCATGACATTCTGGAATACAGAAGTATACAAGTGATAAAACAAATTTTGAATGAGACAACTGGAAAGAAAAATGAAATGAAAACATGATTTTCATGAATGAATGTAGGGTCAGTTGAAATCCCTGAGTAAGATTAACTCTCTCTCTGATTCATAGAAAAAGAAAGAAAGTAAAAGCAATCCAGGAGTTAATAAATCTTTCTGAAATAAGAAATGAGACTGGTCACTAGATTATAAAACTAATCTAGGAGAAAAGCCTTGATCTATTCATCATAAGGAGTATGATGGGTATGTGCATGACTTGTTTAAGTCCTATAGGCCTTTGTGCAGGGGTTAACAGAATTGAGTCCCTTGCAATGCACACATGGTGTTCAATGGCAAAAGAGACATGACCAAATTAAATTGATAAATCAAGTTTTGAAGTTGAACTATGGAAATTAAAATGAGTTAATTCCATAAGAGTGTGTGTACATGTATACTGTATGGAATGATTGAATGGTTGCTTGTGTGCATGATTGTGGTAGGAGCTTAGATACATACATATATATATCCAGTTGCATCATGAATCCAAATTGCTTCAAGCATATTGATACTCTGCACTACAATTTAAAAATGACAAGATATTACAATTTGATTTCACTCATACCAGAATTATATTCTGACCCTATTTGTTGCTTTGTAACATCTGGGGTGTCTCATTTTTATGGAGGCAGCTCTAGATATTGCTGCAGGAAAGGAAGCATAGGAAACTTGTATGCATGGACAATTGAAGACTTACTTGCATTTAGAATGTTTAAGGAGTTTGGCAGATTTGTTGTAATAATTAAACCGAGCCAAAAATATCATTATGGTTTAAGTATTTTCTGGATTGTTATGTGTTTGTTTTTCTGAGAAGAGAACTTGTAGGAATTTTTAAGTATTATATATATGCATATGTGGATTTGGGTTTTAAGAATTTGATCTTCACAGTCTCTGGTGAAGTAAGATAAAGAAGATCATGTCATGTAATTTGATATGTGTTCATGTCTCCTTTAGTAAAGTCAGACGAACTTTTAAAATGGTAGAGTTGAAACAATCATAGGGAGAAAGGAATATAGCATTATCAATGAATTTTGTAAAGGTTGAGTTGAACCTAAAATTGGCTAACCAGTAAGGCTTAACCATGACTTATAATTGATATAAGCCTATGCTAAGGCTGGAAGGCATAGCCTGTAATCTGGTTAGAGCATTTGATTTTCCCAGTGAAAACTTGTATTGCTTGGTGTAATAAGCTCATACGCATGCTTGGTACTTGTAGACTTCACTGCAATTATACTTAACTAATTCCTATTATCTAGATACTTAATTCAAATCTGATAGTATGGGGCCATGATCATAACCTGTGGTATATGGTAGATGCATATGGTCTTGATTGTAATGAGCAATTCCATCATTCAATAGAATAGTGACTACTATCATTGTTCTCTTTCATAGAAAACATCAGATGTATTCATCATAAGTTCACCTGGAAGTCTTGCATTTTGTCTGATCCTTTTTGTTTACTTTGCCTTAAGCATACTGACTGCACACATGATCTTAGCCTCTGTTTAGCATTATAGTTCGAGTTAGCACTTTGATCTGACTATATTGTTTTCCTCTGCTTAGCCTCTAAATTAGTATATCATTTCAACATTCACATGATTATTGCAACTTTATAAATCAAAGCATGGATATTTCACCTGATATAAAAGTTGTTCGAAATTAAAATGAGTAACACAAGCCAAACTAATAAGCATGAGTTAGGTTGAACACCTTTTACTTAATATAGAACAATAAGCATCAGATTACAAAATCCCAGGATTAAAGGGTATGGCTTGTAAATTCAGGAGTCAATTACTTTGTGAGGTAGAACAAGAAAATAAGAGAACTAGGATATCTAATCCTAAAGTTAATCAAGCTTGAGTTCTAAAAGAAATATATATATGATAAATAGAAATGGCTATGTGACACCAAATCTCTAATATGAGAAATAAGGTAGGAATGAGTTGCTTTGCTGTTTTAAATCACTCTGATAAGCAAAGAACCATATATATATCTTCATATATATAAATGATAGAATTTATTTAAATACTGATATATTTATATTAGTAAAAATTCAAGATCTTGGGAAATTAAATTAAGAGAAGTGATCCATTGAAAAGTATATATATATATATATATTGTAAAAAAAAAATCTAACAGAAAATTCACTATAAATAAATGATAAGAGAAGTGGGTCACTTCAGTTGGTATCAGAGCTATGTTGTCAAAACATAGCATAAAAATATTATCCAATTTTCTTGAAGGGGTAAAATTCTAAAAAATAAATAAAAAATAAATAAATATATATATATATACAATAATGATGGAAATAAATATCCACAGTAGAAATGAATTGCATAAAATAATTAAATTAGAAAAATGACTAACTAGCTATGCAATTGAATAGTGAACCATGGTAGGAAGACCACCAAGTCATGGAGCAGGACCCTCCAATACAACACCAATGGTCAATTTGCAAGATTTGGTGAGGGCATTTAGAGAGGGAGCAGTGCATAGGGAAGAGAATCCTCATGAGGAGCTAGCCAAACTGTTGAAGACATTCTCAAATTTAGGAGGCAAGGATTTTGAAGGCACTGAGGGAGTTAGGGGAGTGCAGACATGGCTGAGAACTTTGGAAAGGATATTTGCAGATATGCAAATTAATGACCAAAGGAAGAGGCAGATAGCTTCAAGGAGACTTAAAGGAGCAGCTTTAGATTGGTGGGAGGTGATCATCACAGGAAGGCCAGAAAATGAGATAACATGGGATCAATTCAAGGAGATGCTTGAGGCAAGGTTCGTTCCAGCAACAGCTAAGGCAACATTGCTTGAGGAATTTATAAGGCTAAGGCAGGGACCAATGAGTGTGACTGAATACACTCAAAAATTTGAGAGTTTATCCAAGTATGGAACTATGCTTATAGGAGATGAAGAATCAAAGAATTCAAGATTTATCCAAGGACTAAATGCAGGTCTGGGTAGAGCAATGTTACCATACAAGGATAAAACATTTGATCAAGTCATAGACCTTGCTCTTTCCTTTGAAAAACATGACAATGCAAGGGAAAAATTTAGGAGCATGAGGGCTAACAATCAAAAGAAAGGGAAAAATAGGACACATCCCTATGACAAAAAGAATGTGGATAAGAAAATGGAAGGAACAACCACTGGGGAAGCTAAGAAGAAGGTCACTTGTTACAATTGTGGCAAAGAAGGACACATGAGTAATAAGTGTCAAGCAGCCAAGAAGGCACCATTCAGCTGCTATAACTGTGGGAAGGAAGGCCATATTAAGAGGAACTGCCCAGAATTCAAAAGGGGAGCAAAGGTAGGAGCACTTGAGGGCAAAGCAAAAGCAACTACAGTGGGAAGTTCTGGACAATTGGAAAGTATACTTCTAATTAAAGATCACCCCATCTCAGTTATATATGACACTGGAGCAACACATTCATTAATATCCCAAGACATAGTGAATAAATTGACTCTCACATGCTATTTAGTTGATAATCCCTTGTTTATTCAAAGCCTACTGGGTAGCTCTTGTTTGCTAGGATTAAAATGTCTGGGGGTAGAATTAAACATAGGAGGAAATGTGTTTAAATTTGATTTGTTTGTATTGAAATACCCTGGAATAGGAATTATTTTAGGGGTAGATTGGTTGAGCAAATTCAAAGCAATTTTGAATTTGGAAAATTTCACTATTTCTCTGAAAACAGAAAATGGTAAGAATATTATAATCATGAGTGAAATTGCTAAAATCAATTACCTTAACCAAGTATATAGCATGACTGAGAAAGAATTAACATTGGAAGACATAAAAATTATAAATGAATACCCAGATGTCTTTGGTGAAGTCATAGGTGTTCCAGAAAATAGGCAAGTAGAATTTCAAATAAGACTAATCCCAGGAGCAAGTCCAATCATCAAGAAACCTACTAGGATGGGTCCTAAAGAACTAGTGGAGTTGAAACATCAGTTGGAAGAACTGGAGCAGAAAGGCTTCATAAGGCCTAGTAGTTCAAACTAGGGTTCTCCAGTTGTATTTGTGAAGAAGCATGATGGTACTTTGAGGATGTGCATTGATTATAGGGAATTAAACAAAGTCACCATTAAAAACAAATACCCACTTCCTAGAATTGATGATCTATTCGATCAATTAAATGGAGCAAAGGTCTTTTCAAGGCTAGATTTAGCCTCTGGGTTTCATCAGATGAAGGTGGAGGAAGAAAGTATTAAGTATACTGCCTTCAACACAAGGTATGGATTATATGAATTTTTGGTGATGCCTTTTGGATTGACAAATGCACCATCATATTTTGTAGATTTAATGAATAGAACATTTAGAGATTTTCTAGACAAATTTGTGGTTGTCTTTATTGATGACATATTAGTGTATTCAAAATCAGAAGGAGAACATGCAAAACACTTGCATCTGGTTTTATCTAGACTGAGGGCACATGATTTAAAAGCCAAATTCTCTAAATGTACATTTTGGCAGAAGGAAGTAAAATTTTTGGGGCACATTGTATCACAACAAGGGGTTAGTGTAGACCCAAATAAGGTGATGGCAGTGCAATCTTGGAGTAGACCCAAATCAGTGACTGAGGTGAGGTCATTTTTGGGAATGGCAGGCTATTATAGGAGATTTATAAAAGATTTTGCAAGGATAGCTATCCCATTGACCAAGTTAACTAAAAAGGAGCAACCCTATGTGTGGACAGAGAAGTGTGAACAAGCTTTCATATCACTAAAGAAGGCACTGGTAGAAGCTCCAGTTTTACAAGTGCCAGAGGGTAATGAAGAATTAGTAGTTTACACAGATGCTAGTGGATCTGGATTGGGGGCAGTGCTTATGCAACATGGTAGAGTCATAGTTTATGCATCAAGGCAACTCAAGCCAAATGAAACTAGGTATGCTACACATGATTTAGAACTAGCTGTTGTGGTGTATGCATTGAAACTATGGAGACATTATTTATTGGGTGCTAAGTTTGAATTGTTTACTGATCACAAGTCACTTAAATATTTGTTCTCCCAAAAAGACTTGAACATGAGGCAACATAGATGGGTAGTATTTCTAGCTGCCTATGATCTTGATATATTGTATACCCCTGGAAAAGCTAATAAAGTAGCAGATGCATTAAGTAGACATCAAGCTAAATTGGCAAGCTTAATGATGGCAGAGTTCAAGGATTTGACAATTCTTAGTGAGGTGGAAGTGAAAGAAGAAACTAGTGTATCAGATAAGACACACAGTAAGATAATTGAATATGGTAAATTAAGCCTCATATCCTTAAAATCAACACTGGTTGATAAAATAGGACAAATGCAGAATCAAGATATAAATTTGAAGGAGAAAAAGAACATGATATCCCAAGGCATGACAGTGGAAAACTATGAGGTAGATGATAAAGGATACTTAAGGAAAAAAGGGAAACTCTGCATACCAAATATAGAGGAACTAAAGCAAGAAGTTATGGATGAGCATCACAAAACAAAATATACTATCCATCCAGGTGGTACAAAAATGTACCATGATCTCAAGAGAAATTACTGGTGGACAGGAATGAAAGGAGCAGTAGCAAAATATGTGGCAAATTGCTTGACATGCCAACAAGTAAAGGCAGACTATCAAAGACCCTTAGGCCTATTGCAACCTTTGGAAGTGCCTACTTGGAAATGGGAGAGTATATCAATGGATTTTGTGGATGGTTTGCCAAGAACAAGGAGGGGCAATGATAGTATTTGGGTAGTGGTTGATAGACTCACAAAAACAGCACACTTCTTCCCAATAAGTTCAAACAGAAATGCTCACAAGCTAGCTCAATTGTTTGTGAAGGAGATAGTGAGATTGCATGGCATCCCCAAGACTATCATTAGTGATAGAGATACCCTGTTTACTTCAAGGTTTTGGAGTAGCTTTCAAGAAGCTATGGGGACAGAACTAAGCCTAAGCACATCCTACCACCCACAAACAGATGGGCAAACTGAGATTGTTAATAAAGTTTTAGAGGATTTGCTGAGAGCATGCATACTTGATTTTGGAGGCAACTGGGAGGATCATATTTATTTAGCTGAGTTTGCTTATAATAATAGATACCAGTCCACTATAGGAATGGCTCCATTTGAGGCTTTGTATGGGAAGCCTTGTTTATCTCCTGCATGTTGGATGGAGGCTGGTGAAAGGGTGTTGCTTGGACCAGACCATGTAAAAGAAACTTCTGCAAGAATTGAACTGGTGAGGCAAAGAATGAGAGTAGCTCAAGAGAGACAAAAAGCCTATGCAGATAAAAGGAGAAGGCCAGTAGAATTTGAGGTGGGAGACTATGTGTTTCTCAAAGTTTCACCAATGAGGAAAATATTGAGATTTGGCAAAGTAGGGAAACTGTCACCAAGGTATATAGGACCATATGAGATTGTTCAAAGAATAGGAACTTTAGCCTATAGGTTGAAGTTACCAGAGGAATTGAGCAAAATACATGATGTATTTCACGTATCCCAATTGAGAAAATGGGTGCATGATAAAGAGTCCATTCTTGAATCTCCTACACATGTTGAAATTCAAGAAAATCTGGTTTATAAAAAGGAACCAGTGGGCATTGTGGCTAGAGAAGAAAAGAAACTGAGAAATAAAATAATCAAACTAGTTAAAATCCAATGGAGTTTGGATGGGAATGATTGCACTTGGGAGGCTGAAGAGAGGATAAAGGATAAATATCCTAAGCTTTTTTCTGCTTAAGGTAGGTTAAATTTTTTTTTTATTATGAGACCTTAAAATTATTTATGTATGTTTGATTGATTGAGAATGAATGAGTTCCTGAAATTTCATTTAAAATAGAAATTAAGCTTTGTATACATTTGGATGGAAATGTATGAGAGAATAATTGTGGGACACAATTCCTTTTAGGAGGAGAGTATGTGAAGACCCAAATTATTGAGATTAGAATAATTAAAAAAAAAAGAGAAAACTTTCAAAACCAAATATATATATATATATATATATGTAGTCTGAAGATAAATATTGAGAATGAGTTAAAAGTAATAATAGTTAAATTGAGTAAGTCTTATATTCACATGTATACATATACATATATGTATCTTGAATATAAACAGTAATAAGAAATAGTATTTCAGAGGGAAGAGGATATATAACTGAGTGTATATATGGACATATGTTACCATATGTTGTATTTATATATATATACCCAGAAAGAATAAACATAAGATAAATAAGGAAAGAACACCAGAGTAATTAAGAATATGAATACATTTACATATCAAGAGAAAACAGATGGTTTGAGATATTAACCAGAGGTTAATTGATAAAGAGTATATACATATATATTACAGTTTAACATAAAGAAAATAAAAATAATTCTGTAAAGAGAAAATTGTTTTCAACAATTAGGTAAGGAGAAAATGATATATTCTTTGATAAATTAAAATGCTTTAAAAACCAGTTTTATATTAGTTATACATAAGTAAAATTTTGAAAGATAAGCCACATGAAAATAATATACAACTGAAACATGCAAATTGCATGTACACAGGGAAAAGCAGTGGATAACTGCTTTTACCAGAAATAGAAACCAGGGGAAAATGGCACATTTAGCCATAACAGCACACACATAATTCTTTGAGTGATGTGAGGATAAAAGGGGTTTTTCCCTTCAGTAAAACCCTAGTGAAAATGATTTAAATCAAGAAAAGAAGCAGAGGTTTTTCTCTGAGGGAAAAACAGAAACATATTAAAAAAAAGAAAAAAGAACATACACTGTTTGCAAGCTTAGGCAATCTCGGGGAAAAAGAAGGGAAAGGTGAGTGATTAATCAATCTCATGAGGCTAAGGCATTAAGACCCAAGTTAAGGGCAGCCATTTTATTTTCTTTTGTGCTTGATCAACTTGTTTTCCTTCCTCTGAATTAATGAATGCTGAGCATGGTTGGTGTATTGATAGATCTTTGGTTGATGCTTTGATATGTTTCATTTGATTGTTTGATAATAGTAATGCCATGATCTCTGAGATGGATCCAGTACCATAAACCATCAGTTTGTATTTATGATTGTAAGATAAATACAATTTTATTATGAAGTAGGGTAAAAATTTGAAAGATAAACCAGGCAGTGTGAACAAAGGAGGTTCATGCTTATGTCTAGTTTGTTTTAAATTAGAAATGAACAATGCAATAAATTATTTATGTGCTGATTTGTTCAGATCTAAGGCTAAAAATGTTTTAGGGGGTTTTCTCTAAAACCTTACCCTATGTTCACAATAGAATTAAGCATAAGAAATTTTAATGGAACACTACTGGATTTGTTAAGAGATCATGACATTCTGGAATACAGAAGTATACAAGTGATAAAACAAATTTTGAATGAGACAACTGGAAAGAAAAATGAAATGAAAACATGATTTTCATGAATGAATGTAGGGTCAGTTGAAATCCCTGAGTAAGATTAACTCTCTCTCTGATTCATAGAAAAAGAAAGAAAGTAAAAGCAATCCAGGAGTTAATAAATCTTTCTGAAATAAGAAATGAGACTGGTCACTAGATTATAAAACTAATCTAGGAGAAAAGCCTTGATCTATTCATCATAAGGAGTATGATGGGTATGTGCATGACTTGTTTAAGTCCTATAGGCCTTTGTGCAGGGGTTAACAGAATTGAGTCCCTTGCAATGCACACATGGTGTTCAATGGCAAAAGAGACATGACCAAATTAAATTGATAAATCAAGTTTTGAAGTTGAACTATGGAAATTAAAATGAGTTAATTCCATAAGAGTGTGTGTACATGTATACTGTATGGAATGATTGAATGGTTGCTTGTGTGCATGATTGTGGTAGGAGCTTAGATACATACATATATATATCCAGTTGCATCATGAATCCAAATTGCTTCAAGCATATTGATACTCTGCACTACAATTTAAAAATGACAAGATATTACAATTTGATTTCACTCATACCAGAATTATATTCTGACCCTATTTGTTGCTTTGTAACATCTGGGGTGTCTCATTTTTATGGAGGCAGCTCTAGATATTGCTGCAGGAAAGGAAGCATAGGAAACTTGTATGCATGGACAATTGAAGACTTACTTGCATTTAGAATGTTTAAGGAGTTTGGCAGATTTGTTGTAATAATTAAACCGAGCCAAAAATATCATTATGGTTTAAGTATTTTCTGGATTGTTATGTGTTTGTTTTTCTGAGAAGAGAACTTGTAGGAATTTTTAAGTATTATATATATGCATATGTGGATTTGGGTTTTAAGAATTTGATCTTCACAGTCTCTGGTGAAGTAAGATAAAGAAGATCATGTCATGTAATTTGATATGTGTTCATGTCTCCTTTAGTAAAGTCAGATGAACTTTTAAAATGGTAGAGTTGAAACAATCATAGGGAGAAAGGAATATAGCATTATCAATGAATTTTGTAAAGGTTGAGTTGAACCTAAAATTGGCTAACCAGTAAGGCTTAACCATGACTTATAATTGATATAAGCCTATGCTAAGGCTGGAAGGCATAGCCTGTAATCTGGTTAGAGCATTTGATTTTCCCAGTGAAAACTTGTATTGCTTGGTGTAATAAGCTCATACGCATGCTTGGTACTTGTAGACTTCACTGCAATTATACTTAACTAATTCCTATTATCTAGATACTTAATTCAAATCTGATAGTATGGGGCCATGATCATAACCTGTGGTATATGGTAGATGCATATGGTCTTGATTGTAATGAGCAATTCCATCATTCAATAGAATAGTGATTACTATCATTGTTCTCTTTCATAGAAAACATCAGATGTATTCATCATAAGTTCACCTGGAAGTCTTGCATTTTGTCTGATCCTTTTTGTTTACTTTGCCTTAAGCATACTGACTGCACACATGATCTTAGCCTCTGTTTAGCATTATAGTTCGAGTTAGCACTTTGATCTGACTGTATTGTTTTCCTCTGCTTAGCCTCTAAATTAGTATATCATTTCAACATTCACATGATTATTGCAACTTTATAAATCAAAGCATGGATATTTCACCTGATATAAAAGTTGTTCGAAATTAAAATGAGTAACACAAGCCAAACTAATAAGCATGAGTTAGGTTGAACACCTTTTACTTAATATAGAACAATAAGCATCAGATTACAAAATCCCAGGATTAAAGGGTATGGCTTGTAAATTCAGGAGTCAATTACTTTGTGAGGTAGAACAAGAAAATAAGAGAACTAGGATATCTAATCCTAAAGTTAATCAAGCTTGAGTTCTAAAAGAAATATATATATGATAAATAGAAATGGCTATGTGACACCAAATCTCTAATATGAGAAATAAGGTAGGAATGAGTTGCTTTGCTGTTTTAAATCACTCTGATAAGCAAAGAACCATTTATATATCTTCATATATATAAATGATAGAATTTATTTAAATACTGATATATTTATATTAGTAAAAATTCAGGATCTTGGGAAATTAAATTAAGAGAAGTGATCCATTGAAAAGTATATATATATATATATATATATATATTGTAAAAAAAAAATCTAACAGAAAATTCACTATAAATAAATGATAAGAGAAGTGGGTCACTTCACATACATACATACATATGTAATGTACCTCTATTTAAACTTATTAATCACAAAATTCATTTTAAAATACCCAATTTATTAATTAGAAAATATTTCTCATTTTCAAAATTTATAAATCTTTAGATAATTATTTAAAACCTAAATTGGATTTTTCTTTTAATAAATCAATAATTTTAAATATATCTAAATACTGAATTTTTAAATAAAACTTTTTTCATAAAATTATATATTTACTTTATACAATTAACACTTTTATTTTCAATGCAAATATACTTCATTTACTATTAATATATACCCTTACAAAAATAGCATAACATGGGACTCAAACCCTAGTGGCTTGGTAGAAGAGCACAAGCTCTTACCACTGTGCCTAATTTTGATGAAGCAGATGCACCACTGGTTGACATGTAGCAGTTGACCAGTTGGAGCTTAAGGGGTCAACCGGTTAACCCACCGGTCGTGCTCATGGTCGATTATTTCGACCAATTGCTGGCCATCTCCTCCTCCCTCATCAACTGTTTCTCCTTCAATTCGATGCACATATAATGTATTCAATCGTACATCCATCCAAATGCTAGATATGTATAATATAAGAGGAATTAAACATAGATTTGTGAATGCGACACTCACCTAAAGCATGTGCACTCCATCTCCCTCTTTATGCATGTTCCATAACTCTAACCCATCAACGAAACCCAAATTTCTTCTCGCCTTGAGTGCTTATCAGTGTTGATATGAACGTATTCAGTTTTGGAGAATTATGGTAATTTTTTAATTTGTTTTATAATTTAGAAGAGAAGGATTACTAGAAAGGGAGCATCAGATTAGTGGTTTGAACGTAACTGATATTTGTAAACGAGAACGAACTATCCAAAATGGGAAAACTCTTGATTTAGAAATATCAGGAGAAGGAAGGATAAGTTTTGGGTTTGGGTTCATGGGCTTGGGCTTGGTAAATAATCATTTATTATTATTATTATTATTATTTTATTTTCTTTTATAAATTGTTTTCTATTTAACTCATATCACAATAAAATTCCAAATAAAAGTTACATTTAGTTATTATCCCAATATTATAAATTTTTCTAGATTTTATTTCCATATTTTAGTTCATTTAAAATTAAATATTCAATATTCACATTTTATGCACATTTACTAATAACTTCCAAATTAATTTATTCCATAATTTTTTAAACAAACAATTATTCTCAAACCATTTAATTTCATCATTAAATATTTGAATATAAAATTCTAATATTACAAAATAAATCCATATTATTCATATTCAATTTCTAAAATCTATTTTAACTAATTAAATAATTATTATTCACTTTTATTAATTACCCCTTAATACCAGGTTATTACAAAGACATAAAATAAAACCTAAATCAAATAATAACTAACAGCATCTTCAAGCTCCACCAGCTACTCCAAGGCCTACTAGATTGTACTCATCTAGACCTGACTCTCAGCCTTCTCGTGAGAGTACCCAAGAGTTATCAAAGAAAGAAAATCAAGACAAAAAGAGGGTCAAACAAAAATCCTGGAGTGAGAAGGAAATTAACACATGATATCATTATGAGGTACATAAATGCGCATATACTAAATATATAAAATTATATATACGAGACATACGATACGTGAAACCATACCTCAACTTGCCTCAGCTTCATCCAACAAGTTAGAGCAGTAAAAATATGTCTGACTGTAAACTTATAAAGGCATAGTAATGTATGTGGGTTATACGCCTATTTCACTGGGTAAAGTCCGATCATCATCAAAGCACAATGTATAGATGTAACGACCAACACTTCATAAGTTGGTGGTTAAGTGAAATATTATTTACATAATCAAACGAACTTAAAATAAGCTAAACTTTCGTTAATATTGTAATTTGGCATTCTTAGACTTCAGAATGAAATGTTGACATTTTCTGCCCATAAAACTTGTAACGGCCATAGCTGTTGATATAAGTCAAATTCAGACCTGATTCTTGTTCCAAATGAAAGGTGCAATGATTTCTTTTTCCGTAGAGTGGTCGTAATAATAATTTGGACTAACCATTTGAGAGATATCACAATTTTAAATTTAGGTAAATATAGGCAGACTTTGAGTGTAGCCCAAAGGCCCACATTTTTGAGTTGATGTGGCAATTTCTGGAATTGTGCTAATCTCAGGGATAGTGCAACCACCAAATCACTTTCTATCTTCCTAAAACAGATATAAACCATCATTAATCATCTCTCTACCTGAATCATCATTATAACTTACTATTTAAAGCTAAACACAAGGGATTAAGGAAATCAAGCTTAAGAGATCCATTATAGACCATTAAATCATCTTTTGGGGAAGGGGTTTTGTGATCTTTGTGCTTTAGATTTAGAGCCATCATTATTTTGGCTAATTTGATCATTTTACGATCTGTAAGTGAGTGATTTATGACCTCTTACATGTTTTATATCAAAATATTTATTTAAAAACGTTTTGAATCCATTTTTCAAGTCAAAATTATGATCTTTAAATTTAACCTAATTTAAAAATGTGAATTAAAATGTGTTTTAATGATTCTAGGCATTTTGAATCATATAAGTAAATGACACGAATTGATATGCATGTTTGACATATGTTAAGATGTTTGTATAATTGAATGACTTGATATAATGGATTGCTTAATATTGCTATGTTTTCATGTTATGTTTGAATTGAAAAAAACACTCATGTGGAGTAAATTGAAGATGATAATTCTATAGGCAGGATCCTCGAGTGTAGGTGAAGGCTATACGATGGAGCCTTCGATTGATTATAGGAGGATGGAGGATCCATAGTTATAGAATATACTTTGATGGGTTGGCTTTAGAGAGTTTGGAGTTGAACGCTAAAAATGAGAGATGCACACAGACTGAAGAAGCCAAAAAAGAGTTGGATCAATGATGGAATTGGACCAGTGCAAAAACTCAGCCAAATCCAACTAAGTGATGGATCATCCTCGATCCATATAGATCGATACTGATCCATGCCAAAGTTGGCCTTAGCATATTTTAGAGCTTTGGGGACTTGGAGAATTGATCGTAGGCTAAAGCAAGGTAAAATTGACTAAGTGTATGGATCGACACTGATTCATGATGGATTAATATCGATCCATCGAAATAGTCAATTTTGGCAAGGCTGGGGAGTGGAGTGGACCAATTTTGGACAAATACATAGACTTGTACCTATCCATGATAGACCAACACTGATCCATGCTATGGTGAAAAATTGATGTGGACCTCTAAGGGAAGCTAGTTGGAGTATTTGGAGATCGACCGAGTGAACAAGTTCTATATGATGATGGGTTATGGTATGGAACAAAAGGGTTCTACTATTGGTATGTATGTAAAGGGATCATTGATAACCAAAGGCTTTGATGTATGATAGTAAAGAAGGAGTAGGTGGGGACGCTCACTGTGGATCGTTTAAGTGGATGCATATCTTTGAACCATCTGAGTGAGTCTAGGTCCTAGCCGTCTGAGTGGGCAAGGATTCGAGCATTGATGTAGCCATGATGTGGAGTAGTTATCGACGTTACGATGTTGGTCATTTGAGTTATCATATATCCAAGTGCACTGTGAGTATGAGAGATGCCTTATTGTTTGATGGTTGTTGTGGTTGCTATGGTTTTCTATATGATGTAGGTGTTATTGAGTCTGATACCTCGATAACTTAGTATGTACTTAAATGGAGTAGTAAACTCATACTAATGGTAGTAAATTAACATATATTGTGTTCATGTGCTAACTTGTTGAATGAAGGAGCATGTGAGGTATGACTTTCCATATCATAATGCTCTTATTTAAGATATATTGACTTCATAACTACTGTATTAGGCTTATAGATCACTCATACTAGATTGTTATCTGACCCGAGGTTATTTGCATTGTTTGTTATATTCTTAAGTAATCATAAATGAGTAGTTTGAAAGACATGTATGTTATAGTGCATGGAGCTGTGTAGAGGATGAGTAAGAGGCTTATGCTTACTCTTATATATGCTATTTTATGGAGTTTTTTATATAAAGGATGTATGGTCCGAAGATCATACAACCATACTATATATATAATAAAAGATACAACAGTCCCGAGCACATGGCCTACATCACATACATACAAAATATACCTGCCGACATGCCTAGCCAGTAGCAAGTAACAACAAATAAGCACAGAAACAAACCAGCCGGGCCTAACGACGTAAAAACAGAAGACATGACTCAAATGCCAACAAATGCCAGGCAGAGGTCCAAAAAAGATCCCTATACACCTCTTGAACTAGCCAATGAGCTCGGGGCAGTAACCAGGAGTGCACCATATTCGTCGTTATTGCAAATGACAAGCTTATCATCAATAAGTCTATAGTAGAGTTCTCTTTCATCCTTTTCATTGGGAGAGACCCATTTAAAGAAAATCATCCACTTCGAATGGTAGCATATACAACTTCCTTGTTAGACCAAGTTCCAACATTATTACACCAGAAGAGCTGCGTACCTTCAACCAGTTTATCAAATAGATCAAGAGTGATGTGCTCAGCACTAGGAGGTTGGAACTAATTTATTCTTGAGGCTAGAAATAGGGGAAACTGATGACTTGGGGGAGGCAGGTGGGCCGCATGAGGGAGGAACCAGGTTGGACGAGGGGGGTCGGGCAGGGTCGACACTGGAAGGGTATGGTTAGTCGCTGGAGTCGAGGATGGGGGAGCAGTAGAGGTCGAACAAGGGGGGAAGAGTTGGGAACACCATGAGCCTTTACTTGCCAACATCTAGGCGGAGGTTTTGGGAGTGGAATTCTAGGGGGCGGGCATGTTGGCTCGACGTCGGAATGAGGGCAGGAGGAAAAAACATGGCCAAAAGAGTGACAGAGATCACAAATAGGAGGTTTCCACTGGTATAAGACTTCAACGAAGCTTGCCCTATCCTAGGTAATGGAGATGGAAATATGAGTTGGTAACTACCTGGAAGGGGAAATTTCTATAAGAGCCTTGGCATACCGAAGGATCTGCCTACGTTCAGTGGAAATTTCAAAACAAATCAGATGACCAATATGGTTAGCAATTCAATTTACACCCTCAAGAGACTGGAAGACTAAAGGGATATTATAGATGTGAGCCCAAAATGGAATAAATAAGATTTGCTCATGGGCAAGGTCAAATAAGAGCACCATCGAATAATGATGAATACCTTACCATCAATAATAATAGGGTCGGATTCCAAAACACGCAATCTCTCTTGTGGGTAGGAAAATTTGAAAAAATGCATAGAATTAGTACATCTAATCTTTACCTTTCCCCTCAATCACCATAATCCAAGAACGTACTCTTTCACAACCGACTAATGGGGAGCGATATCCAAAAAGAACCTGACAAGATAGTCTTTTCAAAAAGCAATCCCAGCATCTATAATTTCCTTAGGGAGAGGGACGGGCTTATTAGTAAAACCAACGTCATATTGCTTAGGAGAAAAGGTGCCTGCATTACCTGGCCTAATCTTAAACAATGACGACCATTCACCAATAACGATGGGTTTATAGGGAACAATTTAAGGACAAGAATTATTTTCAATAAGGTTTGGATTAATTTGATAGAGTTAGGGGTATACACTAGGGGTAATTGCGTAATTTGTTACATATATCTAACTCGATAACTAATCTTGTTCAAAATAAAAGGCGTTTTCTTTCTGTTATATACTTGATATAATGTGTTATATTAATTAATTTAATCAAAAGTTTATTTAATAGAAAATCCATATATCGTATGTTTGTTGATAGTACTTACAAAATGTTGTAACCGTGAGTAATTTATCATAATGAAAATAAATGTACCATTTTAATGTTCCTAGTCAAGATGCATCGAGACTGGATATTGATGTATCTGTTAAGACTAGAGTACTTAACGCTCTCCAAATGTTGAGCAATATATTACTCATGACTATTGGCGGCACCAAGGGGTTATATACTAATAGTTATTGGATAACTATGGAATGACTCACTCGATAGTTTTCTATTGATCAACATAACTAAGATCAAACAGAAAATATCGGTGCGACTAATTTACACAGTTCTCTCGACTTGAGAATATTGTTAATCTTCAATGTGGAAGCTCCACTTTGATTATAGTTAAATTGTGGCACGACGTCCATCGAACGACTATAGTTGGGTCGAGTAAAAGCATTAGAAGTGAAACACTATTCAAGAGAGCATTCTTCTCCTCAGTTATACGAGGTTAGTATCACGGTCAACTGAAGTCAACCCAAAGTCAAAGTCTTTGGCCAGAGCACTCTGGTTAATAAATTGTTATTATTGAACCAAGGACTTTGTATTTGGACTATAAAGTTGAATATGGATGATACTGGAATTTTGACCATTACCGAATTCCATAAGTCCAAAGTGATATAGTTTTGACGAAGAGAATTGGTGTAAATTGTTGATTCATGAGTTTTGATTCATGACACAAGCTTCAAAGATCATACGACGAATTACAAAGAGAATACTATACGAAAGCGACAAAAAGAGAATAAACGTATATTATGCACTACAAAGGAGACAAGACTACAATCCAAAGATTAGTATGAATATTTTATTTTATTGAGTCTTAGAATATTGTTAAAATCATTCCTCAAGTAGTCACACACACACACAAATTGATCCATGTTAATTTATACATATATAAGTGTACACTGTGCAAATAACATCAGGTCGGCTGACCGACCAGGATCCTCGGTCGACCGACCCTGTGTTATGTGCACAGTGACTTTCTGTTTTCTATACATTTTTAAACTCAGCTGACCGGCCAGGTTTTCCGGTCGACCGACCAGAGAAAAACGGCTAGTTTTCTGAAGAGACGCGATCATTTCATGAAGAGGAATGTCCTCTATTTCAAGAGGTATGGACACAACTGTTAACTAAAACTCTTCATGAAAGATTACAACTCTTCTACAACTATATAAACATATTCAATTCACTTCTACAATAACCAATTCATGTTTTAATTCTGAAATCTATTCTCTATTATTCTCTGCAAATAAAAAGCATTCATTCTCATTCAATATCACTAGAATCCTTGAACTAATTCATATACTTCGATTCTACGTGATTATCTTCCTTCTAAATCTTCACACACATACATACTCTTGAGGATTTGATTATAGGAAAGTTGTACTATCAAAAGACAATCAGTGTTATTCAGAACACATTCGTCAACAAACTATTTGTATTAAGTTGAAGTCCTCTTCGGCTGTTGAGGCGGAAAATTCCTGTTCGGCTGCTCAGGTGTCGTATACCTATTCCTCCGGGTTAAGTGAGGGGTTTAGTTTAAATCCAGAGGGTATTCTGGGACTGGACGTAGAACGGGAAGTTCGAACCAGTATAAAAATTCCTGGTGTCATTTTACTATACTGCTTTTATATTCCGCACTATTTATAGTATTAATATCATCTCTATACTCTGTATTATCATATATCCATATTACACGGTCCATAGCGCACTTTCATTTGGTATCAGAGCCTGGTATTCTATCGATCGTCACAACATCATAGAATAATGGCTAGAAAAAGATCCGGTCGAAGTACAGCAAGCAAAAAGCCTGAAACTATCAAAGCAACGACCAATGAGGACTGTAAAAAGGTACATTCTGATTTACAAATTTCAGTAAGTAGTAATAATGAATTAATTAGTTTATGCGATAAAATCTCAAAGCATAATTTTATTATTTTAGAAAAGATGAAATCTGTTGAACTTGAAAATGAGAAAGTGAAAAGTGAGAAGTTAGATTTAGAAAATCAACTTGGTGTTTTAAAAAGTAATTTTGAGGCTCTTACAGATTTTCTAGATAAACAAAACACCATATTTGAAAACGAGAGAGAAAAATTTTCAAAAGAAAATTTTGATTTGAAAAGACAAAATGATTTATTACAATCCTCTTTAGATAATTTAGAATCTCAAAATTTTCTTCTCAAAAATGAGAACGGTACGTTAAAAAATGAGAATTCTGAATTAAATGAGAAAATTGATATTTTAAATAATAGTAATATTTCTTTTGAAAATAATAAGTGTGACTTTAAAGCTAAATTTGATAAACTTAACACTGAAGTCGCAAAATTTAATAAAGGTCAAAATGATTTAAACATGATTTTATCTAGTTCTAGACCTTTACATAATAAAAATAGTTTAGGGTATAATCATAGAAATAGCACTAGATACGCTTTTATATATAATAAAAATGTTAGTGCTACTACTAAATTTCGAGTAAAGTCGAAATCAAATTTTCATCGAAATTCAAAAACTGCTATGACCAATAATGTTTATAATTTCTCTAGAAGTACAAAATCATTAACGAGAAATATGAATAAAATTTATCTAAGTATTTGGGTTCCTGTTAATTGGAAAAATAGAGAAAAATGCATTAATAATTATTTTGATATGGTAGTTAATAATGAAAATTATATTTATAAAGGTACAACCACACCCAAATGGGTATGGTTCCCTAAAAATTAGGAAATTATAAGAACCTTGGGTATCGCATGCTTTAAATGTTCATTGTTTTCTGATACCTTACAAGTAGTAATTATTTTGTTCTATATTGTTAACACTTATAACAAATATAATATTCGTTATCATATAAACTCTCCTTTTCGTCAATGACAAAGGGGAGAAAAATATTGCTCTAACACAATTTTCAGAAATAAACAATGCAAGCACAGATTAAGGGGGAGAAAAGTAAGTATTACCTTAAAACTCTTATTTGTGATGATGCAATGTATGAATGCTTGTTTCTTTTATTACTATGTTTTGAATATCTATACATGCATCATATTGTTTTATAACTTGCTATTTCATAATTTCAAGTATTCTATTTCTTTTACATATTACATCTAGTAAGTATTCCTTTTTGTCGATGACAAAGGGGGAGAAATATATGAAAGCTAACATATTTTTTGTAGAAAAGTCGCCATATATTCAGGGGGAGAATTATAATATAGATAAGTTTTACTTCGTCACATAAGTATTGTCATCAATCAAAAAGGGGGAGAATGTTGATTCATGAGTTTTGATTCATGACACAAGCTTCAGAGATCATACGACGAATTACAAAGAGAATACTATACGAAAGCGACAAAAAGAGAATAAACGTATATTATGCACTACAAAGGAGACAAGACTACAATCCAAAGATTAGTATGAATATTTTATTTTATTGAGTCTTAGAATATTGTTAAAATCATTCCTCAAGTAGTCACACACACACACAAATTGATCCATGTTAATTTATATATATATAAGTGTACACTGTGCAAATAACATCAGGTCGGCTGACCGACCAGGATCCTCGGTCGACCGACCCTGTGTTATGTGCACAGTGACTTTCTGTTTTCTATACGTTTTTAAACTCAGCTGACCGGCCAGGTTTTCCGGTCGACCGACCAGAGAAAAACGGCTAGTTTTCTGAAGAGACGCGATCATTTCATGAAGAGGAATGTCCTCTATTTCAAGAGGTATGGACACAACTGTTAACTAAAACTCTTCATGAAAGATTACAACTCTTCTACAACTATATAAACATATTCAATTCACTTCTACAATAACCAATTCATGTTTTAATTCTGAAATCTATTCTCTATTATTCTCTGCAAATAAAAAGCATTCATTCTCATTCAATATCACTAGAATCCTTGAACTAATTCATATACTTCGATTCTACGTGATTATCTTCCTTATAAATCTTCACACACATACATACTCTTGAGGATTTGATTATAGGAAAGTTGTACTATCAAAAGACAATCAGTGTTATTCAGAACACATTCGTCAACAAACTATTTGTATTAAGTTGAAGTTCTCTTCGGCTGTTGAGGCGGAAAATTCCTGTTCGGCTACTCAGGTGTCGTATACCTATTCCTCCGGGTTAAGTGAGGGGTTTAGTTTAAATCCAGAGGGTATTCTGGGACTGGACGTAGAACGGGAAGTTCGAACCAGTATAAAAATTCCTGGTGTCATTTTACTATACTGCTTTTATATTCCGCACTATTTATAGTATTAATATCATCTCTATACTCTGTATTATCATATATCCATATTACACGGTCCATAGCGCACACTAAAAGGTACCACTTAAGTGTTTGTGAAATTTGATTTTATCGAAAAACTATATAAGCAATAAATTAAGTCAAATATTCACACCACTAACTAAGGTGACGTGTGAACATTGGTATTTGAATTATTTAATATTAATCGCTGACTGAATTCACATCTTTGAGTCGCACAACCACAATTTTGATTTCTCCGGAAACCGCATAATCCAATAACTTTGCAAAATATTGTAAATTGATTAAATTAATTAATATTTATAAAATATTAATTATCGTTAATTTATTTGATGCTTCGAATGTTGTTGGTAATTATTTAAATGCATATATAAAAGTTATATTTGCACATATCAATATGTGATATCGGTATAATTTTAAACATGGTTTAAATAATAAAATAATTACATAAAAGTTGTTTTTCCTTTTATTTGAAAATTTTGCACATTATGAATATGCTTGGACTAACCATATAATGGTGAGAGGAGGAGATCAATTAATTGGATTGTTTGAAATTTAAAAAGGGAATAAACGAAGGAAGTTTTGATAAGAGAATGGGAAAGGTTCCTTTAATTCTATAAAAACAAAATCTCCTCTTTTTTATTCCTAGAACAGAATGCAACTTTTATTCTTTCCTCTCTTTTTCTTCCTCTTCTCTATCATTCATTCATAGATGAACTTCATCCAAAAAAAAACATCAAAACAAATTCAAATCAACATCAAATCAAATTAAAGAAAGGTGGTTCATCATTCTTTTGCAAAGTGGGATGTTGATTTATTTGAAATCTAAAGAGAAGCCACAAATCAAGGTGTGATGAATGGCAATGTCTATCAGATATAGAGAGTGATCAATCAGATCTAGGTTGTTCTATCATTCAAGGTGTTTCTATAGGCTTCATCCTAAGGTAATTTTATGTATGTATATTTCTATATTTACATATCTTATAATTTATTCATATCCCTTAAATCTCTATCTCTCTCCTATGTTCATATTTGTGAATTTGAATCTTGGTTTTAATATCTCTATTCACATGTTTGAATCAATTGCATTGTCCTATCATGTTAAAACATAGCATATTTTCTTTTGTTCACTGTATTTTGTTATGAATTATAACATCTCATTTTCTCTTTCATGTATGATTGTTTGATTAGATAATTTAACCTAAATCTAGACCTTCTTAATTTAATTTTCTCTATTTTATATGATTGTTTGTCTAGTTTGTTTAATCTAGATCTAAATCTTCTTATCACAAATCTATACATGCCTATATTGTTTGATTTTGTTGTTAAAAAAATAGGACCATAACATAACGCAATTGAACTTTGGATTTTTTTCTTGTTGATAATTCAGTTTTTCATATAAAAAGGTTTACACTTGAATGTTTAGACATGAGTTGCTATTTAAATAAAGCTTAGTAATAACCTTATTAATTAATCTTTGTCATCCGTTTAATATGATGTATTAATTGTCATGTTTCAAATCATTTTAAAATAAATTCTTCTTATTAAAAGAAAAAGGGAAACATTAAATCAATGATATATTCCACGATTTGCAATTGCATCTAATTTGGAATTAAATCTTTGCTTAAAAGGAAGGATTCTTTTCACAAACCCCTTCTATATTATTCATCTTGTTTCAAATTTATTTTGTTTGTAAGCATACTTGAGTTTACTTAATTATATATAAATATATATATATATATTATCCATTACATGTGTGTATATTTATAATTAACCTAAGTTTTCAAATGGATTTTGGTATAAGATATAATGGTAGAGTTTCAAACCATTTTCATTAATCTTAATATTCTTTGATTTACTGCTTGTAATAGAAATGAAATCTATTTTATTTGAACTGTTATGCTAAACATTAATTATGTGTGTATATATATGTATACACATTATATACGTGTGTGTATATAAATAAATAAAAACTTTTCATGTTCAGGACGACAAAGGCATATATGGAGGGGAAATGTGTACGTTGCTGTGTAAATCCCAACACTTATGCAATATTTATATCAAATTTGTACACTTTTATATGTTGCACTTACACTATACACACATGAACATGTGATGTGCTCGTAATCATTTGCAATTAATTAAAATTAAAATAAACTAATGCATTCCTAATATAACTTTTATTGAAATGTTAACATGTTTATTTAACATATTATCAATCTAATCAAAGAGAGAAATGAAAGGTTTCTCTCTCTCTCTCTCCAGTTAATACACTTTACTCCCTTAATTGATTGCACAACTATTACAGAAGGAAACAAAAGGTTTTTTTCTCAAATTTATTTTAATAAGTAACTACTACGTATATGGGTGCATCTGATATACTCATTAATTTAAATTTATATAATATTCAATCCCTTTTGAAACTTTATTTACAAATTAAATAAAATAAAGATTTTATTTAAAAGAGGATTTAGATAAGACCTAAATGAATTTAGGTTACATAGGCCCAACATAGATCCAAAATGGTAAAAATATAATATAATTCACCAATTTCTTCCACTGTGGGCTGGCTCTATTCTATCAATAGTATCGGAGTCCAATAGCTGTGCGATCTAAATCAGTCATATTAGGGCTAACTAATTAAGCTTGCCTACTTAGTACGTTGTCTAGAAAGGTAATGTTCAAGATTGGAATTGGGTAATCAAATAAAATTTGAAATTAATATAATTTAATTAAAATTGTTTAATTAAGTAAATTAATTAAAGGTTAATTAATTAAAGGTTGATTAATTGAATAAATTAATTAAAGGTTAATTAATGAAAGAAAAATACACAAATATATGAGATATGTGTGTTATACTATAAAGGTTATAGTATATATATAAATATTCAATATAAATGTTATATTGGAATAATATAAAATTAGTTAAAGAGTTAATCAATTAAAGTTAATTAAATAAGATTTAATTAAAATAATGTTACACATGAGATTTTTGTATAAGTTAATTAAAATATAAAACTTATATAATAGTGAAACTTATATAATATGAGTGTATAAATTAAATGTGAAACATTAAGAAACCCTAAATAGACTTAAGGAATAGATACATACGTATGTGTACGTATACCTTGATTTCAAATGTGTCTGACACTTGAATCACGAGGGTATTTCATAAGAAATATATTATTCCATAAGTCGATATCACTCAATGTAATATATTGAAGATTCTGAATCTTCAATATAATGTTGTCCTTTATCATATATATGTTAATAAATTACTTGCATACTCCTTAGTAGTTAAACAAACCCACGCTAGGGATGTTATATATAGTATTATTAATATATTTAATAAACGAGGGAAAATAACTATATGTATTTGTTGAGCAAACTCAAGGTACATATACTATACCTAGGCCGTCGCGATATGCTAGGTACAAGTGAATAATCTATTTCGATTTGTTAAGAAAACTCAAGGTCGAAATGAGATTAGGACAAGGAACAATGGGTTAGGATTTGTATGTGATACAACCAATAAGTAGTTATCCATCATTTATGGGGCTATGATTTATTGAGCAAACTCAAGGTCAAAATCCCAAGACAGACGAATCCTAACACCCACTAATGAAGTCAGAAGACTTCTATATTTCGTCTTAGGGTCTGGAGAAACATAAAAGACCATGGGAGCCTTATTAGAAAGATGAATGATAACATTTAACCTTTTCAATATTGTAAGAACACATGCTAAATAATGTTATAATAATCTACATTGACAAATTTGTGCATTTAAAATTATGAATAAAATGTTTACCAATTAAGATATACAAATGAACTGAATTGAAAATTGACAAACAGAAATATAAATTATTGAAATACATTATATACATCACCTATCGCCTCCTCATATCATGATCAAATGTAGTGGTAAGAATCTGGAAGAAGTTATAAAAAATTGTAAATAAGAATTTGAAAATTCCAGAACCTGGTAACTTTGTTTCCATTGATTCAAATCCTGCTTTAATTTATATTGTGATGACTTTGGGTTAAGGGACACTACTATGATATGTATATGTTACTAGAATCATGATTTATTGCATTAAGATGGCGTGGAAATGATTTTTAAATTCATCGTGTATTAGAAAAATTGCTTCCGAAGATTTTCAGTAAATTCAAAATATCATTTAAAAACTAAAGGTTCAATCATTTGAAAATTCTAAAGGTTTTTAAAATAACATCGACTCGTATAATTTGTTTCAAAAATATTAAACTTGAAAATTTCAAGTCTTTTAGCCTATTTGGTGCATTTTCTAGTTTAAATGTTTCAAAATATGAAAAAGTTGGAAAACTTCATATTGTTTTGAAAAATCCCAAAATCATATTGGAAGTATTTTAGAAGAAAATTCTTATTTTTAAGAATTAAATTTGGATTATTTGATTTTATTTTGGATTTAAATTTGACTTAAAAAGGTTTGAATTTTTTTAAAGCATGGAAAAAATGATAAAATTCAAATATGTTCTTTTGAAAATTCCTATGGACATAGTGGAAGTCATTTGAGATGGAATCCATAAAGTTTAAATTTGAATTATCATTATATTTCGAATTTAAACTGGATTAAAATAATAAATCCTATTTGAATCATTCAAATTCATTTTTATTTTAATAATATAAACATTTTATGGATATTAAAGTAGAAAAGCTTTTATGAAATGAAGTTAATAATTTGAATTCCAATTTAAACCATAAATGATGAATGGTTTAAGTATATTAGATTTTGTACAAAAGAATTTTGAGAATTGTTTGAGATGATATTGAAAATATTTTATAAATGAATTTGAAATTCATTTTATATACCAATAAAGGTATTTTATTTTGATTTGAATACCAAATGGTATCAAATAATACCTGGTTGAATTTTAAAAGGCTATTACATGATTTAAAAGAAGATAAACCAAGTATATATACATATGAATGCGTATATATTTTGAAAAGCATGAGTATTATTTTATTAAATACGAGATATACGTTTTAAAGTTGGGTGAATAAAATATTTGTTTGATTTTGATGTTAATGTGTTGGTATTTCACTCGTATCATGTTAGAATACTCATGATAAGATAAATATTTGAAAACTTGCTTAATTTGGACTCGAATTGATGAATTGAGTGTTTGAATAAACTTGGGGGATTTTTAAATACTTGTTTGACTTTAGTAACACAAGTATAGGATTATAATATGTATTTACATCCATGATATATAAGAAAGTTTATTGTATCTTATTAGCATTGATGAATTGTCATTTTTGAATTGAATTGCTTTGAATACACTATTGCTTGATGTTATGAGATGCACGTGCATGACATTGTTTGATGAAAATGGGATATAACATCATTTCTGGAGTAATGATGTTTTTGGGTAGCCAAATGTTTTGAAGAGATGAAATTTAACATTTAATGAGAATGATACGAGGTATTGACTACTAGACTGCTAGACTTCATACCAACGACCTGATTTGAGAATCACAAACCAAATCATGACAACTTTTGCCCCTCATCACAAAGTCTAACAATCTATTGCATATATAATATGATGAATAGTAAGAAATTGGAGATGTAGTGCTATGGGAGCTAGCACCTTAAGATGGAGTTGGGCAGGTGACTACAACACATAAATTGTTGTGGAAATTATGTTGAAGGGCTTCTATTTTCAGGGTAATAAGTTTTAAGGACAACACTTCTAAATAATTAGTTTTAAGGACAATTTACAAGATAATGATAAATTCATTTATCTTTTTAAGTTATACAGGAAAATGATAAATCTTTTTATCATTATTTCTGTATAACTGAAAATGATAAATTCTTTTATCTTTTTCATGTAAAATGTCCTTAAAACTAATTTTTTAGAAATAGTGTCCTTAAAACTTATTACCTGCACAAATAAGTCCTTGAAGTGAAAATCCCCTAAATTGTTTGTGTCTTCAAAAGCGAGAAGGGTACAACAACTAAGGGATCGGTGTAGTGCATTCACAACTGATCGTAAGTAATAAGTGAAAAAGACTGTACAGGTTTATTGAGGTAGTTAGTCTATATAGAGAGTGAATCCAGAATGGTTTACTAATGAGTATTCCTGCTGAGAACTCAAGGAGGAGAGTTAAGATACGACTCTCCTTTATATATATTGACCTCATAAAAAATATGAACATTGTATATATATGGGGATGAAAGAGGCCATACTATAATAAAGAATGAACATGTATAATTGTTAAATGTTTAAATATGTGGTTGAAAAAGAACGCATTATGGTAAACTATGAAATCAGACTCTAGAGATATGAAAACAACTTACTTGAATTTAAACTGAAAGCAACTCATATAACATGGATAAATTATGATATCCCAGTTGAATAGAGTTGTAGCTGTAAGTCACAATATATAAAGCCACGACCCTAGTGTTAAACTATTTTGATGAGCCGTGGGCGAGATTTTATATGGTATTGATGTGCTTGATTGATATGTCACGTGTTTATACGCGACACCATACTTATATGATATTGTTGTGCACTGTTATACTCATATCAAGATTTCTAGCCTGACTTCAGAATTGTTATGTTTATGACGTCGTCTTGGGTCGCACTAAGGTTTTTTATTTCCAGGTTAGCTTCCTATTGGACATCAGTCTATTTTGTTTATTGAATAGTCCATAGCAAATGTATATTATGTTGTGAGATCTACTGAGTTTTAGTTTACAGACCATCGCATAGAAGTCATGATCTGCATCATCATTCAGTTTTCAAGGATATAATAGAAATGTGACTATTCCAAGTAGCCATGGACATATTTGAAGTTCAGTTGCAAGAAGAGTTGTTACATGGATGCTTAAGTAGACAATTTTTAGACGTACGTAATCTGCCAAGTTTAAGTGATGTATTTTGATTAATCCATGTATCAGACCTATTTTGAGATATACATATGTGTGTGTTACCATTTTCGCTGTGATTTCGATACCTGTATCAACATTTATTTATACGTGTTCCTGATATACGAGTTATTCAATTCTAGAACTCATGTACATTGCCTTGTGTCGAGATGAAATACATATTCTTTAAGATGTATTCAGGTATTGTAACATATATGCGTTGAACCAAAGTAGTGTATATGAGAGATCGCTCCTTTCATGGCTATTGATTTGAGTTATTGGTCGGTAAACTTGCTCGGATATTTTAGTTATTGGAGATGGGGCATCACATAATAGTATTAGAGCTAAGGATGAACTAGAATTGAGTAAATTAGGAATCAAAACATATTTGACCATAGAAAAGATAGACATAGATTGTTACCCAGTCAGTATAATTAACCTAGGTAGAGTTGGGAAACTCATGTCAGTGATACATGAGTCAAGTTGGTGTTGCAAGGAGAGAACCTTGGATATAAATTATATATGTATCTATGAGTTGACTTAAGTTGGTGTTAAAAGGTAGATTGGGCCAAAGAAACTAGTTCAACAGGGACAACCTGAACAGAAGGAGAAGTTTGATAAATCTCAAGTTGAATGTTTTGCATTCAACAAAAATGGTATTATGTTAACGAATACAAAACTATGAAATATGATGCTACAATTGGACGAAATGGGCCATATAGAAAGAAAGTGTAGAAATCCCAAAAAACAAACTCCAAGCAAGAGGTTCATAATTGAGGAAGGTTTCTGTAAAGGATAAAGGAAGGTGAATTTCAGCCTTATAAGGTATGCTTAAGAACGAAATTTTGTGATATTTAGATTTTTAGATTTAATAGTATAATATTTTTACTTAAATGGTTTAAGAACAAATTGTTATGATTCGATTAGGAAACCGTAAATGGCTATACTCTAAATCTTGTAGTAGAAATATATCACAAAGATAAGTGTGTTGAAATAGATTTAACTAGAAAAGATCTAGTAGTGACCAGAGTACGCAGCGAAAACTAATAGATTTGGTTTTAGCTATGCATAATTAATTATTTGAAGTTGTACATAGACGTTGCATATTTGTTAGTTTTGCTAAGATCAGTTTAGAATATGAGTCCAAAAGGAGGAGTTATCATTCGAAAGGAGTATGAACCCTATTAATGAGATTTTTCATCCCACAACACCAAATTAGTTGTGAATCAATTATTACGTTGAATGCTTCTATACTTGTGAATCAATAAATTTAAGTAGTGTTAAATTCGCCTTAAGTGTAGTAATTATGCTGATGTATGCTTACATAATTATATAGTTGCACTTTAACTATTTGTTAAGATGTCAAGTTCAATTTATATCCAATTTAAGTAAGATCGAAGAGAATCTAATATAGAAAATGACAAATATAAAGTACATGATAGGAAGAAAACAAAGATTTGTGTGGTTCGGCTTTCAATGACTTCTACGTCCATGGGTCAAAGCTTTTCTTATATTCTTCTTTACGGGAAAACTTTTTAATGGAAGAGAGTACAAGTATATTTAGTATGGAATTTAGAGAAACTGTCAAAAGTCCCATTCTCTGCTATACTCCTATTTATAGTACTATGACATAACGTAGATTGCTAATTCCTAACCCAGTTTTTCTTCTATACCGTTTAATTCTTCCACATGTGATGCATTACTTTGCTCGTAATTTTGTGCATGGATTGTCAACATCACTGAAGGTATAGGTGGTTTCTTTAGGCGGGAAGATTGGTTGAAGGTAAGGAATTTGAATTTGAAGTTAGGTGGGAGATCTGAATTTTGGCATTAAGGATTAATTTCTGAGTCTAGTCTAGAAACTATGCTTTACTTGTCTATGGTGTCGTAGTTGGCATAGGATATGGTAGCATAGGTACCGCTTGAGGTTGGGCATGATCCACTTTTTGAAGATTTGTCGTAGCCCGCTTTGGGTGTTAGTACAGTTCCTAAGTCGATGGTGATGTGGCTTGTGTACAATGTGTCGGTGTAGATCCTATGAAGGTGGTGGTGCAGTCATTAATAGGATGGCGACACGGTCACAAAGTCAAGCAGCGTTACCCTTTGCATCTTTTTGGCAGAGGAATTATAACAACCCTGTTGTTAATTGCCTAATTAATTAAATTTAATTGGGGATTATTAATTCTAATTTGTAATTTATGAGATTTAATTGTGAAATTAAATCGAGTTTTTGAGAATAAGTAATTGGAAATTGAAGTGTTAATTTGGAAAATTATGTAAGATGGATTTATTCGATTTATAAGTTGTAAACTTTGAAAATTTTCCATTTTTGAGGAATGATAATTTATCCTTTTAGATCTTAAAAGGAGAGTTAAAATAATTCCTTTTTTATATATACAAGGTTAGGAGATTGAGATATAGTGTAGAATTTTGTGTAAATTTTAGAAATAAAACTCAACTAATAAATGATGTTTACAAATGAGAAAAGAGGTAAAAATTGAGATAATTCATTTAAATAAATTGTAGGTTTGGACTAAACACAAATTCAGCCCATTTAAGTCTAATTGAGAAGCTTCTTCTATCTTAGTTCCTCAATACGTTCATTTCAAATGACAGAAACCAGAAACCAAAAGCTAGGGTTAGCTCCTTCTTCATAATACAACCAAATCTCCATTATTAAATTAAAAAGAAGAGTTTCTAAAATCTGGAAAAGCTTAGAGTTACTGGAATTCAATTACCAGGCCGAATCAAAGTATTAGCAAGAAGAAATATTGAATTAAGATGAGTAGAAACTCATAACTATCTCTAATTATTGATCTTATGTTGGATTGATTGTGTGATTTCATGTTGGATGGTTGAGTGATTGTTGATTGTTGTTTAATTGCTTGAAGTTTGTTGATTTGATATACATGGTTGTTAATTTACATTTCTTAGCTAGACCCTGTTAGTAATTTGGGCATATCTTCTTCATTTTTGATCGGAATTGGATAATTCTTGAATTTATGGAAAGCCTATACTTTATTCTACAACTTTGATGTTTTGAGTAATCCCAAATTTTGATGTTTATATCTTCGAAAATGCATTTTTCCTTCGCTGTCCTAAGAATGAAAAACAAGTTAAGCAACAAAAATCTGAAACTTTCTTCGACCATATCTTTTGATTGGTAAATCCGTCTTTGATGAATCTTTTTGCCGTAGAAATATAACTTCATAAAGAAGAACTTTTATTTTGATAATTTTTTCATATTTTGAAGTTTTCTTGGTCGAATTCATGTTTTAAACAGAACTATAAACTCTGTCCTTTCGGGTAAAATTGTGAAATGAAGCATAAAATTGTTTTTATCATAACTATTGATCCGTTAATCCAATTTCGGTAAACTTGTGCTTTCTGGAAAGCTATTACAGTAAGGAAAAACTATTTTATTATAAGTTTTGTCAAATTATGAGAGTAGTTAATTTAAAATCACTGATTTGTGAAAATAACCCGAGTACTGAAAATTTTAAATTTAGAAATTTGAGGTGCTTGCATTTCCTTCTCCCTTCTTGTGTCTTGCCCTATGATGCCTTATGTTATTTTGTTTTGTTACATTGTTGTTAGCCTTTTCATTTTGTGCTCTAGAAATGCCATGTCTTATTGCTTGGGTTATCTTGCTTTGTTGCCTTACTCATTATCCTTTTGCTTGATGTTGGCTTGGCTTGTTTACACTATCTTTAAAGTGTAATTGTGGTGAAAGGTTTGTTTAGTTTCGGGAAGTCCAAATCTTATTTTGGAGACTCTAGTTTACATAAATAAAATACTCTATGTTACTTTGTCAATTACACCATTTAAGTACACCAATTTATTAAATTATTCTCAATAGAAGTTATTTGAAAATCTATTGTTTTAAAACTAAATTGCACATATTTCAGCTTTACGAAGTGTTCCTTTAAAGAGTTTAAAAATGAGTAATATTTAATTATAAAACCTTTTTAAATTTTATATTTGAAGTATATAATTTTGGGAAAAAATTTAGAGGCAAAAGATAAAATATGGTATTATTTTATAAAAGCTATTATGAAAGTAATGATTTCAGTTTTAAGTGATTTTAATTATACAAGAAATTTAAATGATTTTGAAAGAGTTCAAAATCTCTTGTAAATAAGCAACTCTTCTTTAAAATGAGTTATGAATTTAATTGAGAAGTTTGAAAGTAATTATATATGAAGTAATTTAGAAACTAATTCTTATATGGTAAAGTAGACTTACTTACTTTCAAACTATAAACCTTATTTGGCTTATATTGTGGCTAGCCTTTGGCTAATTAAAAACCATTTGGTATGTTATCCGGGTTTTTAACCCATCAGGATCCAAAGGAAGACATAATGACTTAATGAAGTCAGAATGGCTCAACCCAACCAAAAGGGATAAAGCAACAAGTTAAAGAGAGCCAAGTCATATTACTTGAGCAACGATTGAATTTGACTAAATCAAAAAGCAAGAACCAAGCGTCCTTTCAGTCCAATCAGCAGCTGAGCGCAAACAGCTAGTAAATTGTCATCAGAACGGAACAACGTGCAACGAGACTATGCAAACGACGACACAAGACCATGGAAACATCCCAAACTCCAAGAAATATCCTAAGTGCTTGGATCGCCAGCGACCCATACCCTATGGATCGCTAACGATCCATGCAAAATGAAAGGTCGCTCTGTTGCATGGAAGAAGAGAAGGAAGGAAGAAGAGTGTTAAAAAATATGCTAAGTGTATGGGTCGCCAGCGACCCATACACCATGGATCGCTAGCGACCCATGCTTCTCCACGAGTCTTCAACGAGTCAACTAAGCAATGTAATGCTAGGGAGCCAAGTTATTAGCTCGCGTATGAGCCAACTCTATGGGCCGCTAGCGACCCATAGACCATGGGTCGCTAGCGACCCATGGTTTTGGCTCAGATCGCAAGCTAAATCCTCCTAGGTCGTTATGCATCCATCTGTGAGAAGTTGATGAAGTGGCCTGACCCAGAAGTCCTCCGATCTCTATAAATACCATCCTACCTACGACATAAACTGGATCTTCTGGGGACTAGAGGTTGAAGCTCTGCTGGAAACATTCTTCACTCTCTACCTCCCTCACAACAATCTCCAAAGGGATTCACTGTGATTCTCCAGTGGATTCCAACTCTGGGGATTCAATCTACCTAAGGATAATTAAAACCTTGTAATCAAACACTTCTTGTAACAACAATCAGTCTATAATAAAACTATAAAGTGGACGTAGGCTTCATTAACAACCGAATCACTATAAAAATTCTCTGTCCACTTTCTTTTACTATTCTTTTTCTATATCTGCGATCTGTGATATTGCTCTGTCAGAATAGGGCTGGTGCTTTCAAACTCTAACCAGGGTATTGATCCATTTTAGGTCAACATTTTGGTGCTTTCACTGAGAACTCCAACACACGGTTCAGATCTAGCTATCTATGTTGGATCCCATAGGTCTAGAAGTTAGATCCTCAATCTCTGCTTAGAAGATTTATTGTTGGGAACAAAGAACCAACCAAGAAGGATCGGAGAAAAAGCAATCAAATGCATGCTAAGTGATGGGTCGCTAGCGATCCATCTCCCATGGATCACTAGCGATCCATGATGTTCGCTCATGGGTCAATCAACTCTCTCGCATCATGATCCAATAGGCACCCCAGAAGACAAAGTACTGAAATCAGTTAAGTACATGACGGATGAAAACGTTAACACTCCACCTACTGCAAAAGCACCAGCTACAAACCCGAACTTAGGGGGGAAAACCCATGGAAGGATATAACGATGACTCTCTTCGGCTCTGAAGGTGACAAACAATTTGAGGAGGACAAATTGGATGAAAATGCCAACACACAAAATCCAAGAAGAAGCTCTAAAACCCATGCCGTAGCACAGTGCTAAGCAATGGACGAGGAATTTCTACTCAAACGGTACTCCCAGAGGCAGGAGAACCAAGAAGATATGATATAAACCGAGATCAATTACAAAGCCAAGCTCCAATGGTATATTGTGACCACTCCTAACCGACCAGCTTCCAATCCTATCATGGAGCTCCCATCGTCGAATCACGAATGGACGTCGTCGAAAATCATCAAAAATCGTCAAAATGGTCGTTGAAAAACTCACTTCAATCCCGACTCGAAGTCGAACTCGGGTAATCACCCATTTGACTCGAAGTAAACCTAGGAAATTCTGGCCCAAAATCAGACTCGGGTAAAACCAATATTTTCTCCAAGCAAACATGCAAATGGCTCCAAGCAATATTTGTCACCAACCTAGCACTTCAAATTTTGTGACTCCAAGTGAATCATGTGCTGACTCCAAGCAAACGGCAAATTTTCTCGGGTCGGACTCCAAGTAAAATACCACCAATCCATCAATGCCGATCCATCTTCTTTTGCCAATAACTCGAACATGCGAACATCAAATACCTTGAAATTTGGAATGCAACCTTATGGGGCCTTCTTTGTCACCCTCGACCGATCTCACCTAGTTTGAAAATTTTTGGGGATCATCACCGATCCATGACCCCATCATAAGTGATTCGCTATTCAGTCAGCATTTCCAATCATTTAAGCATAGAAATCATGCATATATCATTCTCAAGCATTATAAATAGCCGTAACTTCAAAACGGACAGATCTGACAACGATTATAGCATCTTCCCTAATCGAAACCCATTCATTGAAGCTGTTCAACATATAGAATATCCAAAGAAGTTTATTATGCCAACTATGCCTTTTATACAACTGTATAACTGATTCGAAATTGCTTCTTTACAGGTATGACTAGCATATGGACGAAGCAAGGGCGACGGATGTAGTCTGCTGCAAGGCCCTTAGGAATCATTAAAGGATGAAACCGCCTGCTACCTTGGAAGAATTCCATGGGAAGGCAAACCGGTTCTAAAGACTAGAAGTAGTGCAATTAGAAGAAGGCAAACCCGGCAGTGTGCCAAATAACATACCAAACGGTAAATGAGTACATGACCTTAGGGCCTTTTTCCCAAGCAAGGCTACTAAGACCTAGTAGAAAAGCGCCCCAGCCAACTGACGAAATCAGATGAAAAGATGATTATCAAATAACACTCTAGCTAGCTAGCAATTAAGGAATGGGACAACAACCTAAAGCGATGCCTTCTCATCCATCCTTGTCTACTCTCCCTTTCCAAACGAGCCGTACTGGGACACTATGGGTATTGCAGACAACACGGCGAAAGAAATACTTCTATGCCCTCGATGAGTCATGTCAATATCCCTTCTGAGAAGTGGCGTTGCTGATGGCATCGAGAAGTCTTGTCCAAAGGATCGTCGAACAAACAGATCCAACCCCGTAGCCTACAGGAACCGATACAATTGTGTTCCCTCGAGTTGAATCCGAAAAATTCCTATTAAAGTCGATGAATCATTGCTTTAAGACCGTCGGGCCGTCGAACACACGACCAAAAACTCCTCTCGAAATCGATAAATTATCATTCCAAGGCGGTCTGGTCGTCGGACATCCGACCACAAAAAACCCTTCGCGAACATGAAGGTCTTTCACGAACTAAAGCATCGTGAAGGTGAACTGGTAGATCAGCGGTCATCTGATCCAAAAAGCCCTTCGCGAACGTGAAGGTCTTTCACGAACTAAAACATCGTGAAGGTGAACCGGTAGATCAATGGTCAGCTGATCCAAAAAAAAACTCTTCGTGAACGTGAAGGTCTTTCACAAACTAAAGCATCATGAAGGTGAACCGGTGGATCAGCGGTCATCTGATCCAAAAAACCCTTCGCGAATGTGAAGGTCTTTCACGAACTAAAGTGTCGTAAAGGTGAACCGGTAGATCGGCAGTCATCTAATCCAGAAAAAAAAACCTTCACGAACGTGAAGATCTTTCACGAACTAAAGCATCGTGAAGGTGAACCGGTAGATCAACGGTCATCTAATCCAAAAAAACCCTTCACGAATCCGAAGGTCATTCACGAACCAAAGCATCGTGAAGGTGAATCGGTAGATCAGCGGTCATTTGATCCAAAAAACCCTTCGCGAATGCGAAGGTCTTTCACGAACCAAAGCGTCGTGAAGACGAACCGGTAGATCAACGAAATTTATGTATGACTGATATCCACGAAGGTGAATTGGAAGATCAATGGTCATCTGATCCAGAGCTCCCCGAAGTCAACGAAGTCACGCTCTGGGGCCACAAATCAAAAATCATACCAGTCACTCCGCAAAATTAATGGAATCACTTCCAACGACCAATGAGACAAACAATGATAATTTCCAGAGCTTCAATGTCACTCAGGAAACTAAGCCAAAAGTGAACTTACCTTGTTATCAATCAGAGGCCAACTCGAATCAAGCCAAGATTCGGCACATAGGAAAACCGCACCCACTGGACCAGGGGCAACCAAACAAGTTGTGGAGAGACCATGAACATAGTTCAAGCACGCCAACAGCCCTGTGGCATGGAGGGGCACCGCACACACTTGAATAGCCATAAGAAAGGCCGAGACTAATCATACCACAGTTCTGTTATGCCTGATCAAAAATTCTGCCATTCTGACAACCGTGGACTTAATGACCTAGCTAGTGCAACAAACAAAATACTAGCATAATACTTGCCCACTTCTTTCCAACTACAATTTTACCGCTCTTGGTGACCAATTCATCTTCCTTTTAGACCGTATGCCAGTCAAAGACCCATTCTCTAAAGGCGATTTGGACCAAGAGCTAAGAGTCATGCCCTGAACTCCCATAGGCCCTTTCTTCAATCCATCTTCATGCGGTCAACTATAGATCTCTCCACCATGGCAGCCCGATCTATTTGGGCGTGTACATCCTCCAGGAACACGGAAGGATCATCCAAGCCATGGTCACCCGAACCAAAAACTGTTTAGCTTCTTGAACCAATAAAACCGTGTTCATGTAAGCAACCTGCTGAGTCGACGAGGTCAAATCGACTCAAACTGCTGGATCGGCGGAACCCAATCCTTGCCTTCTAAAAACCAGTGTTGCTCCGGCAACATCGGGAAGGCCCAAAATTACACTCCTCACGTTGCGTGAAGATAGGCAACACCGAGGAGTACCAAAAGCCGTGCATTTCATAAGCCGCGCCAAAACATACGCTCCTCATGTTGCCCTAAGATAGGCAACACCGAGGAGTACCAAAAGCCGCGCACTAAACTAATAACTCCTCACGTTGCCCGAAGATAGGCAACACTGAGGAAAACCAAAAGCTATGCACCTCATAAGCCGCACACTAAAATAATAACTTCTCACGTTGCCTGAAGATAGGCAACACTAAGGAAAACCAAAAGCCGCGCACCTCATAAGCCGCGCACTAAAATAATAACTCCTTACGTTGCCCGAAGATAGGCAACAATTAGGAAAACCAAAAGCCGCACACCTCATAAGCCGCACACTAAAATAATAACTCCTCATGCTGCCCGAAGATAGGCAACATTGAGGAAAACGAAAAGTCGTGCACTTCATAAGCCGCGCACTAAATTCCAAAACACTGGCTCCTCATGTTGCCCGAAGATAGGCAATGCCGATGGGCACCAAAAACCATGCATCTTATAACTAGCACCAAACACTTCTATGACTGGGAATAATGGGCACAACTACAACAAAATTGGAGTGCTACAAACCAACAGAAAAGTTTCAACTGATGACACTTAATGATTAAAACTGCCCTCAGTTAACTCATGCAACGTGCTCCTTTCAAACACGCACATATTACATACTTACCAGAATATCACAAGAAACTTGGATTATATGCTAAAGTTGTAAAACTTCCGAAAGAAGGAAAATCAAGCCGTGACTTAGCCAAATTTCAAGTCTAATATGAAAATTATCTAAACTATAAGTTACCGGTCATTTGAAGTAAACAACCCTGTGAATTGGGGGGCATGCACTGGGTCAAAGCGTGGAGGCCGTACCCACGCAACACCGGCCAACAAAAAGAAAATACAGACTCCACGACAAGAACACTAAGTGCAGACTCTGCACTTGAACAAAATGACTCAAAAATAACCAAAATTAGACCAGTCTCCACACAAGCTCATCAACGCTTCCTTCCACCGCTCCCCTTTTCGCCCTTTGTTTGCAGTTTTTGCCTCGTCTTGAGAGTGGTGTCGGTACTGGTAACATCAACAAACTCCTCGGTGGCAAAGTCCTCCTCTTGCTCCACCGCCTTCTCAGAAGATTCTCCCTTTGCTTTGCGCTTCCGTGATTTGCGGGAGCTCTTCGAGGCTTTAATCGCTTCAACCTTCTCCTTCTTGATAGCGACCAATTCATGTTGAGTCTTACGAGGCTGCTTCGTTTGAACTTCCTGCTCCTTAACTTCTGCCGCTGTTACATAACCCTCCAAAGACACAGAAGGGTCATCTAAGCCATGAAGCGCGGCTATCTTTTCGGACTTCGGCCCCGGCTGCGAGCCAAACACAGACATGGAAACAAGAACATGAACAGAAACGAGCATGGAGGCTGTGGAAACAGTAGCAGGTCCAAGCACTGAGGAAGCTGACATATCAACAGGAAATCTCGATCCCAGCCTTTTGAGAACTGGTGTTGCTCCGGCAACATCGGGAAGGCCCATACCCTCGCGCATCACTTCTGGAGCCGTAGGCCATGCTCTTGAAGCATGAACTCATCACGTTATCCAAAGATTGGCAACATCGAGAAGTTCCAAACCGTTTTGGATCAACAGGTCGTATCGATCCCATAAGCTGGGCATTTCGTAAGCCGTTCACCCCCAAAAGCCGTGCATCCCATAAGTCGCGCACTCTCATAAGCCACGCACTCTTGTAAGCCACGCACTCTCGTAAACCATGCATCTCATAAGCTGCGCGGACACTGCCCAATGTCGCCATGGCATCATCACCGGAACGTCCAAATTCTCTAAGTATCGGTGTTGTCTTGACAACACCAGGAAACTTGTTTATTTCAGGATTAACAGGAACCGATCCCTACCACCCAAAAGGACCGACATTACTCTGGCAATGCCACAAAGTCCCCAAACCAAGATTTCAACAAAGAATTCCGATCTTTGACCAAAATGTCTAAAGTTAAGACATTCAAATCACACGCACCCAAAGATAGGAGCCACGACAGAAATTTGACTAAGGGCATCCAGAGAGTCGCCTGGAACATCAAGTCTCGCATCTAGTGTTCGGAGTAATCAGCCCCATGGACCGGCGACACATAACACACTAACACTTGGTTTAGACCAAAAATCACTCCATGGTTCTGTTATGCCGAATAGAGAATTTCGGCAATCGCAACAAAACTAAGCAGTTTAGTAGGATGGACGAATGTGGAATTTAAAAGGAAACAGCTCCAACCTACTAGACATCGATATTGCCTCAGCAACATCGAGAACTCCAGACCTTTTTATCAATAAGAAAATCGAACGCCTTAAAGTTCACAATCGCTCGAAAATAGGGATAAAAGGAGGAACTTACCAACGACCAGAGGTAGATAATGATGGAAGACATTTCAAGAATCAAGTCAGCAACCCAGCGGCTTCCAAAGACAGATCAGGTGCTCGAATAGGTCTCAAACCCTAACTTGCAAAAAACCAGCTGTTATCAAAAGATAGACAATGACAAGGAGAGAACACTCAAAATATAGCAGCTAAACCATCGATTCCCGAAGATTGAAACCAATGAATAAGCTTGATATCCGCAACAATGCTATTAGTCCAGCATAATGAATATGGCCTGAAATAAGCAAGGTTAGGTGTCAAGGATTCAAGACAAACACTACCGAACTCTACCAATCCATGATCAGTATAGGAATGAATGCGCTCGTACCGGGGGCAATGTGATGACTTGCTCCACAATTTCAAATTTTCTATAAGAACCTGGAGTTTGAGACCTAGAAATGAAGGGTTCCGCTAATAGTCGTCAGATCATAACAAAAACCGGTTGGAGGAAGTTCGATTTTTCGTGAATAAGAATAATTATGGAATTGGTTAAGCAACAACCTTGCATCTCCAAGGTTAATACTTGATGGTTAAACAAAGCTAGGCAATGGAAATGCCTAGGACTCTCACCCTTCCAGAACATGGCGTATCCCAGATTAAGCAACATTGAGAAAACAACTACATTGGGTTAAAAGGTATCTACTCAACTCTACAGGATCGGATGAATGATTCGATCCTCACTAACGTGACTTTAACACTGCCCGAAGATATGCAGCACTAAGAAAATACTTCTACAATCCAATCATCGAAGTGCTAGTACCCAACTGGACTAAAAGTATCACCGAATTGACGGGAAAAATCGATCCCAAACTCCTGAGTGTCGGTATTTCCTCGACAACGCCAAGGCCTTCTTTTATCTTCCAAGTACCGGTGTTGCACTGGCAACGTCAGGAAAATTTTCTATTTCCTAATTACTGGTGTTGCCCCGACAATGCTGGGAAACTTTCTATTTCATAAGCATTGGTGTTGCCCTGGCAACTCTGGGAAACTTTCTACTCACTAAGTACCGGTATTACCCGGCAATGCCAGGAAAACTTAAATCTACAGGGCTGATGAGAAACACTCATCTTAGTGATCCATCCATGCACTAGCTTCCGGAGATAGATGTTTGACCTCAAATGAGTTTCTACCACTGTCTTCAAAACTGTCGCCCAATGACAGGCAATGACTGGAAGACATCCTTTCATAGGTCAGCCTGATGGTTCAACCTGACATCGCAGTAATCAGCCACTGCACGGGAATAGAGCTGCGCAGAAAGGAAATCTCAGGATTGAATTGCCCTTGTACTAATTTCTACGGATGAAAGATGTTGGACAATCGAATTTCCAAAATTTTAAATTAGAAAGAAATTAGATACAACCAAAATATAGGCAACCTCAAGGAGATGTTTCTCAGAACCAAGCAGCTAGGTTATCAATTCACAAAGACATGAGTTGACATATGAACAATACTTCTGTGACGACGTCAGCAACTAAGAAAAGCATGCATGGCCAAGGACAGGCGGAAACAATCATGGAGGGTCGGAAATAAAATCCTCGAACTTCCTCAATTCCAGAATGGGATTGAGAGCCAGACTAGGGGCAATTGAGCAATTCGCCTCATAGATCTCCATCTCTCACAATCGCCCAAATACATGCATTCGAAATAGCTAGTCCCTCAAGAAGAGATAGACACACAGATACTTGATCGAAAGAAATGTTTCAAAGTCCAAACACGAATAACCGCAAGGTTGGTTAGATCACGGTTCTGTATCACAAAACAAAGCATTCTAGCAACAAAATCGCCAATAAAGGAAATGAAGGATTTAACATTCAGAAGTCAACCATCGCTCATAGTCTGGCGATGACGAGAAGTATAGACGACCTACTTACGGTCTAACTAGAATATTTGGTTCCAACTTGCAGGAATATGCCATTACCCAAAGTTTGGTGATGCTAAGAAGAAACTCCCATAATGAAACTATCAATACATCGGCTTTCGAAAATAGAAGCAAAAGCTTAACCAACTCTTTAATCCTACCATCTAGAATCTTACGTTATCCGAAGGTCCACAACATCAAGGAAACATCCACAGGTTTGAGTCATCCATACATGAGTCTACGAAGATAGAAACCAACACATGATTGGGATCTCAACGCCGGACTCAGAAGAATTTATTTTAGCAAAAGATGCCAGAAACACATCTTTCTAATACATACCGACATCATTACAAAACTCAGATCTTGGGATCTAGCAACAAAGTTCCTGATTCCCAAAGACAGGAGCTATCATGTCAATCAAACTGGGGCAATCAAACTTATTTCTTAGGAGACCTAGTCTCCCAACACATGTTGGTTTAGTAGTCAAAGTAATCAACCCTACGGACTAAGGCATTTACACCTACACTTTGTTGAAAATGAAGTCAATTGAGCATAAGTAGGGATTAACTACAGAACTGGCTAAACCAAGCTACTTCATAGTTCTGAATAAAGCTATGACATAGAGTATGTCGAAATGACCGCAGAAGCATTACTTTCATGTATAGAATTACAGTAAACGAATATGCTGCACATGAACATAAGAGGTGCAACAGGGAGAAAAAGAAATGCTCAGAATCGAGTAATTAAACGAATAGTCCCTGGAGACAGAGGCTGGTGTTTAGGTTGAATTCCAAAAAATGCAAAGGAAGGATAATCGCAATCGAACAACTCATGCGCTAGTTTTCAAAGATTGAAACTGTGCTTTGTAATTTGATTGTAATTAATCATCCCAATATGATAGGAATAATAAGCGAAGCCTAAGTTGCGAAGGACCCAACTTCTGAAGGAGTGGAAGTTCCTCCACCGGACTAAAGATTGGATGACCGAAAAGTCATTTTCAACAACAACACTTGGCATTCAACCCCACCAAGTATGTTCAAATTTAAATAATATCTTCGTATAACCAACGCACGGAATCCGAAGGAAATCGACGTATGTTGACCAATCGGGTTCTGAGCGATGACCGAGGCAGATATAGGATCATTTTCATCCTAGAGGGAGGGTGAATAAGGTCTACTAAATATTAATGTAGAAATAAAAAATAAAACAGAAAGTAATGCAGTAAAGATCACACACAGTTTTACCCAGCTTCGGCAAAAACCTGCCCACGTGCTGCCCCCAAGGTTTCTACTAGAAATTAAGTAATCAGTCGCTTACAAAAATACGTAAACTTGCGATACCCGCTAACTCGATTAACCTAACTCTAAGCTCAAAACCCTGCAACAACTCAGCCACTGAGTTGTGAATTCTCAAACTATGCCCCGTAATTTGTACCTAGTTACACAACTAGAAATTTACAAAATTTTAAAGGAGAAAATTACAAATAAAAACAAAACTAAAAACAAAACCCTATATTTACAACTTAAGCCCAGTACACATATAAAAGACACGGCCCAAGTAAAATATAATTAGAGATAAGACTATCTCCCTTTTTTTGTTTTTGTAATCTCTTCGGCCGATTTCTTTTGTTACTCTTCAAAATTAGGGTTTCGTTCGACTTGAAGCCGCCGCTTGGAAATAGAAATTCAAATTGTTTGCCTTGAATTGAGTCTCTGATAAGTTCGGGTTGCTACGAATTTCTTGGCTTCAACAATTTTGGAGCTTTCAAATCCTCTCTATTGGTTGGGTTGATCGATTATGATGAATTGGATTATGTGCTTTTTCGATCAGTGTTCTTCGATTGCTTTATAGAGTTTGAGTTTGACTTTTGGTATGTTTTTGTTTCTTAAATGATTTTGATGATTATTTTGAACTCCTCATATTTTGCCGATGATGAATTGGGTATTTATAGAGATCAAAAACCTATAATTTCATTTCGTATATTTTGATTTGAATTTTTCAATTACTGCGCTCGGCCATTCGATTCTTGATTGAACGATTTTGATGATTTCTAACTTGTTTATTGGTTGAATATATTTCCGATATATTTAAATATGCTTAAATGTATTTGAATTTGTTCCTTTCTTTGTTGCCTATGACTTGTTCATCATTCACTTACAACTTAGCATTTGAATTTGAGATAATTTTGACTTCCTGAAGTCTGACTTGTTCATCATGAAGTCCTCTACGACTTTTTCTACTCCTTCCTTAATTTGTTCTCCGTTTTGTTTAGGATTCTGATATGTTTTTGACTTGTTCATTAGTATGACCCACAACTGCTTCACTATATTTGCTATACTATGATTAGTTGGTCTAAGGTTCTGTCATTTCATTGCTCTGGTCTTGGAGTCTTGGATGTTAGCTTTGCTTGAGTTTTATTTGATGTCTCCATGTATATACATATATGTATGTATATATGTGTGTGATTGCTATGGCTATGCTCTATCCACCCGAGTGCTTGCATTCTGAGTTTGCTTGTATTTGGTGCACTTGTATTCTCTGGCCATAATGATTTTGTGATAGTTGCTTGTCGATTTGCATGTTCATTTCCTTGTAATGTTTACTGGGTTGATAAATTTGGTGCCTTTGTTATTGTAGTCTCTTTGAAAGCTGCTGCCACTGGCTTGTTGATTTGCCATGTTTATCTGCTTGTCGTTTTCAATTTATCCAAGTTCACTTCCATTTATCTCTGTCCTCAATTCTGGTTGAATGTCGATTTGCTTCGAGATAAATTGATGTTTACTGTGTATATATATGTGTGTATCCTTGTGCAGTTCATGTTGATATCTTTCGTGGATATCTTCCCTGTACTTGGCCCTGAATTCTGATTTTGCTTGAACATTTTGTATACTTTCATGTACATGTTGAAACTGAACTTGATTGCTAATCTTGTTATTCAAGTGCTTTCCTTGTGCCTTTGTACATTTGGTGGTCTAGTTCCATATGAACTCTAGTTGCATGTTGTTGCTTTGCATTCATGTTAACCCATTTGGATCTGACATGTCTGAAGCTTTGCTTGTGTGGTTCCTACTTTTGCTTTATCCTTTGTACATGTCTGGTGCACTTTGGTCCATGGTTTGCCTGGACTGACCTTGGTTAGTTTTGGTTTGTGTTTGCATTTCTCTTGAGTTGAATCCAGTCTTGGCTTAGGTTTGACCTTGTGCTCACCTGTCATTGCAATTTTAACAAATAAGTGTATATCAGTATGCACGACCTTGTGGCATGTACAGTGATACACTATGCATGTCACAAGTTGTTCGCATATTTTTAATTCTAGTTTTAAATAGAAAGATGAATTAAAAATGATGACGAATAACCCAAATAACCGAGGCAAACAATATTTTCAAACACACACTTCATTGTGCACTGCAAAATATTTCTTTTTCAATTTTACCGCCTCAGTGTTTATTTTGCAGATAGATCAGATGATGGATACAGAGTGGAACAGAGTTGAAGATCAAATATGAGTGATTAGTGAATATGTAGTGAGGTGAAACATGTATGTAAAATTGTATAGTGAAAATTGTGTTGTAATTGAAACTTGTATTTGGAATTGTGTAAGTACAATGAGACCTTAAATTTGTACTATTTGAATTTGTAATAAAGTATTTGTTTGAATAAAATATTTGTTTAAAAAAGAATTCTGAGTTATTTATTTTATTCAACAAATATTTATTTAATTATATGGAAAAATAAAATAGTACAATAACAATTACATTTAAACGAATATATATATGTTTATTATCATCAAACAAAATTCATACACTAGTATATTCTACAATCTCCCCTTTTGATGATAACAAGCATATATTAAGATTTTGGCTCTATTTAATGTATTTGGTCTTGATGAATTCTATTAGCTCCCCCTATTTGAATACTCCCCTTACAACAAAGCTCCCCCTTCACATATGCATGAAAAAAAATATGAAAATAAAAGACAATAAAAAACAAATGCAATGAACCTAGATGAGAATCTGCAAATAAAAAAATATGACTTATTTGCCAAAATCTTAACTTCTTCCACCCTTTTGTTATCAGGAAAAGAGTAACAGTGTTAGATAAGAGTGATAGACATGAATCACAACATTAATACCTAATCGAGTATAAATATTAAATTTCAGATAAAAAATCAAACAAAAATCATAAATACTCTGTTAGGCGCATATTCCATTTTAGAGTGATAAGGGTGATGTTGGCATAGAAAACCATATAGTTGTGTCCATTTGTGGTATATTTATGATAGTAATTTTTTAACTACTTACTAACCATGCATAACCGTTAGGACTTTTAAATGAGATTAGTAGTATTCTCTATTTTTATTAAAAAAGAATTCCAAACATCTTCTAACCACGCATAACCATGAGGACTTTTAAATGGAGTTAGAATCAACTCACCTATTTCATCCAATTTTGATATGTGTTCCATACATGCATAACCGTGAGGACATTTAAATGAGCATGAAGGCACATAATCAGAGATTTCAAGTAGTTCACCCATGTATAACCGTGAGGACTTTTAAATGAGAGTGAGTACTTTTGGATGATTTTATTGCTAATTTAAAAAAAATGAATAATTTCCTATTTAAATACCACATTTTGACATACTATATTGGATTTTGATGAGTGATAGTCATAGAAATATGATAGGAATAGAGATGGTCATGGAATTTTTACCAACCAAAGTTATTACAAATTTTGTTTAAATTTTTAAAGAAATTTTCTAAATATACTCTCTCAAGACATAATGTACGATCAAGATCAACACTCATCACTTTTTTCAGTCACTATTTATCTAGATAATCAATAGGGAGTCAGATTAGTTAGCATAGACATTTAAGATAAAATACAAAAAATATAAAATCACATTTCTAAAATGCCTAAACTGAGACGAAGTCGACATAAACTATTTTCTGGAAGAGGTTTTGTAAAAATGTCTGCCAATTGAAAATCAGTTGAAATGAAGTCTATGCAGATATTTTCTTTAGAAATGTGATCTCTAATGAAATGATGTCTAACATCTATATGCTTGGTGCAAGAATGATGTACATGATTATTTGTGAGATCAATTGCACTTTTGCTATCACACATAAGTGGAACTCGTTTAAAATTTAGACCATATTCTTGCAAGGTTTGTATCATCCATAAGATTTGAGCAGAGCAACCGCTTAGAGCAATATACTCTGCCTCAGTGGTAGATAATGCAATACAATTTTGTTTTCGACTTGACCATGCAACTAAAGAATGTCCCAACATTAAACACGTTCCACTAGTACTTTTTCTATCAACTAGACTACCAGCATAATCTGCATCTGAATACCCTTTTAACTCAAAGTTATCATCAGTTGATACCATAGACCAAACCGTGAGGTGTGCAACAGATACCTTATAATCCCTTTTATAGCTTTTAAATGAGATTCTTTTGGAATTGATTGAAACCGTGCACACAAACAAACAGAGAACATAATGTCTGGTCTATAAGTAGTAAGATAAAGAAGTGATCCAATCATACCTCGATATTTCTTTTGATCAACTACCTTACCTTTTTCATCCTTGTCAAGTTTAATTGTTATGCTCATGGGAGTTTTTGCAGGTTTATCCTTTTTCAATCCAAATTTGTTGACAAGCTCTCTGATATATTTTGTTTGAGAGATGAACGTACCTTTTTTGCTTTGTTTGATTTGAAATCCTAAAAAGAATTTCAACTCTCCTACCAAGCTCATTTCAAACTTTTCCTGCATGACTTTTTCAAATTTCTCATACAAAAGGTTGTTAGTGGCACCATAAATAATGTCATCAACATATATTTGAACAATCAAAAGGTCATTATTTTCGTGCAATAGAAATAATGTGGTGTCTACACAGCCCTTTTTAAACCCATTTCAAGGAGATAAGTGCTAAGACATTCATACTAAGCCCTAGGGGCTTGTTTTAATCCATATAGTGATTTCTTAAGTTTTTATACATGGTTAGGGTATTCTTGACTTTCAAAACCTTCAGGTTGTTCAATGAATACATCCTCTTTCAAAGTTCCATTAAGAAAAGCACTTTTAATATCCATTTGTCTTACTTTAAATCCTTTATAACAAGCAAACGCTAACAAGATTCTAATGGATTCTAGTCTTGCTACTGGTGCAAAAGTTTCATCAAAATCAATTCATTCAATTTGATTATAACCTTTAGCAACTAACCTAGCTTTGTTCCTAATCACATTTCCAGATTCATCAAATATATTTTTAAAAATCCATTTGGTTCCTACAACTGGATAATCATTAGGTCTAGGTGCTAGAATCCAAACATCATTTCGTTCAAATTGATTTAGCTCTTCTTGCATAGCCATAAACCAACTCTCATCATTGAGAGCTGTATCTATGTCTTTTGGTTCAACTTCTGAAATAAATCCACTGTATAGACACAAATCACATAAATTTCTAAAGGAAGAATGAGTTTGAATACCTGCGGTAGGATTACCTATTACCAATTCTAGTGCATGATCTGTTTATAATTTCAATCTCTCTGGTTCCATATTTCTTTGGATGTTTTCCGCGGTTGCAGTTTCTTTTGGATTTTCACTTTCATCTTTTTCGTTCTCCTCTTCAGCATTGCTTTTGATTGTTTCCTTGCTTTGATCATCAATGCCTTCATCAAATTTCACATTGATTGACTCCACGATTGTTCTCGTCCTTTTGTTGTAAACTCTATAAGCTTTGCTTCTGGAAGAGTATCCCATGAACATGCTTTCGTCAGCTTTTGGCTCAAAATTTCCCAGTTGATCACCTGTATTGAGAATAAAACATGGACAGCCAAATTTTTTGAAATATGCAATGTTTGTCTTTTTGTTGAACCATAGTTCATATGGTGTTTTCTTAAGAATCGACCTAATCATGACTCTATTCATTACATAACAAGCTGTATTTACTGCCTCTGCCCAAAAAGACAAGGGTAGTTCGTACTCATTTATCATAGATCTAGCCAACTCTTGTAAGGTTCGATTCTTTCTCTCGGCTACTCCATTTTGTTGTGGAGTGCATAGGGCAGAGAATTCATGTTTAAATCCATTTTCATCACAAAAATTTTCAAATTCTCCACCATGATCATTTCTTAGCGAAATTGTAACGACCCGTATTTTTCGGTAATTAAAATATTAAATTTAATAAGATTTTGAAATATTAATATTGTAAGAAATTAAAATTTATGATTTGTAATGATAAAACAATTAGAATGTAATATAGTAATGTTGATTTAATGTAATTGATAGCCATTTTAATCCAATTTCAATCAATGGATATAATTGTAAGGTTATATGGTTATAATTGTAAATAATGAAATAAATTAAATGATGCATTTAATGATGAGATTGTATGTAATTGATTGGAATAGGTTAATATAGAATATAAAATCATTTTGTTATAACCCTTGATTGTAAATGATAAGATAATGGATATGAGCTATTATTATAAACGATGGTTGTAATTATCTTCTCATTAATTTGTACGTTTGAATATTAAATGGGTAATTAATGGAATTAAGGCAATTGAATGTTGGAATTTTATGTTGTTAATTGAAATTGAATATAATCAGTGATGTGTAAGTAGTCATAACATTTGTTGTAGGTAATAAACTTATAAATATTATTAAATTACTTAAAGGTAACAATTAGTCATTTATCATCTCATTATTTAATATGTTTGGAATTAATTTGGAAATCAAGAAAATTTATGTAATTAATTATTGAAATTAATATGGTAAAAGATGTTAACGGTAAAATAATGAATGTAATAAAATGTAAACTTATGTTAATATAATTCATAGGGTATTGTTGATTGAATAATAAGGATGATAACATAGGTTTGAATGTAATTGGATGAGAATTGGATTCGTAGTTAATGTCATTTAACCTTTTAAATATGATAAGGGGAAACAAATTAATATTGCATTAATTGATATTACATCTTTTAATTAAGATAAAGTGTAACGATCCGTAACTTTTAACAACTTAAAAATGACAGTATTTTGAATTTAAATAAATATTAAATAAAAAAATTGAATTTGTGATGTTGAGTGTTTTATTTAACCAAATTTAATAGAATAAATTTTTTGTGAAATTTCAAATTTTGGTCAAACTTGGTAAAAGTTTGACATTTGGTTGAAAAAATTAAATTTGAATTTTAAAATTTATTCTTTTTATATGATACTATACTGAATTCTGATCTTCCCTCCACTTTTCGTTTCGTCAAAATCAAATTCCTATTGCTCTAAAAATTTGAATTACTATGAAAAATTAACATGAATTGGTAGTGTTTAGTTGTGTTTTATTTGGCTAAGGCATATTCGGTTTGTTTGGTCTAATGGGCCTTCGTTAACGAAGAGACTCTAGTCAGTCATGTGACCATTACTTTGCCTACGATCTTATGTTTCTTATCTGATAACATCTACGTACATAATTTTTCACCTGAGAAACTTTCTTTTCACACTTCTTCTTCCTCCTCAAAATCTACAGAGAACCCTAGATCTAAAAATCCAAGAAACCTCACAAATCAAAACTCCTCTCCTTCAACCCTTCCTTCCTCCCTTATAGCCGCCACCCTCTCCACCATCTCCAAGGCCATCTCCTTCCACCTTCCCTCTCCTCTTCTTTCTCCTTTTCCCCTTCTTTTCCCCTTTTCCCCTTCTTTTCCCCTTTCCTATTTTCCCTATTTCTCCCCTTTATTTCCATGGCTTCTATATTCCACTAAACTACTCCAAATCAAATAATTTTTTTTGAAACCGTGTATAATTTCAATGGAAACAACTTTGTTGTTGAACCTTTCAAAAACTCCAATTTTCAAGTCCTTTCTCGGATCCAGTTTTGATCGAAAATACCCCTTATCGTATCAATCATATCTCCTTCAAGAATGAACCAAATTATGTGATTCATTTCCTCAAACCATTTATTTTTCCACTGTTTTCAACTTTCTTTTAGATCAGTTCTTCAAATTCCTCAATTTGCTATGCCAAAAACTCAAATCTTTTCGAAGTATTTTTGAACTCAGATTTTCAACTCAGAAAACATCTTTGTTTGTTTTGACCATAACTTCCTCAATGCAGAAGCTTTTTGAGTGAATCTTTTTTGAAAGTGGAGAGAAAAGAATTTGTAACAACTTTATAGTCAGTCACTTTTACAGATTCAGTAATATTCTGGTTCGAATATTTTCTTAAAGATGACCTAGTTTCAGGTTTGTCCGTAGTTTGGATCTTTGGTTGTTTGGAAGTTGGAAGCAGTTGAAACTTGTTTATTGATTCGTGTTCGGGTCTAAGCTTTGTTGGATTTGCTTTTCATTTGGATCTTTGCTAGGAATCTCCATATTGCTCCATTTTTATCATTACCTTCGTACCCACGAAAGGTGAGCAAACACTCACAACTACTAGATTTTCTTATGTTAGTTAAATTGAATTTATGATGTGATTAGAAATTGATTGGTTGCTGTTTAGTATATTTTAAATTGTCATTCCGGTTAAATCTGACATTTATTGAATTTAATATTGAAATTTAAATTGCCAGTTAAATATATATTAATGTTAACCAATAAATAATTGGTTGTTATTGGTTGATTTCAATGATGATTGTGTTGTATGTTCAATTGTTGATAATTGGGTGATTGTATGGATGTTATTGGTTGACATTTTGGATGATTGGATGTTATTGTTGTCTATATCTCTGTTATCCCTATAGGTTGAAATGATACATACCCAAACGATCTTATAGATTAGGGGAAAATCATTATGGGTTGAAATGATAAACCCGAGCGGTTTTCATTGATTTGGAAATGTTGATTTTTGATACTGGTTGAAATGACATATACCCATACAATTTCTTGAATTTGGATTTTTATTTGAAATTGAATTATTTGAAGGGTTTAAGGTACTTCAAACTTCGGATTTGTTTTAATTAGATGATTAAGATTGATATTTCGAATTATTTGAAACCCTTTAAATAATTATATTCACGTTGTACACTTGATAGGAGATGAAAATCCCGTAACATCTATGAAACCATTGCACTAATATTTCTATTTTACTTACTTTGATCTGACTTACATAAGATCTTTTAGTTCTGACTCGAGTGTTTTGTCTTTTCATTACGCTCGGGTCAGTCTGAGCTTTTAAGTGTATTGAAGACTATTTTCTAGAGGACGAAGATGAATATTCAGTATATTATTGCTATTTATTATTCCATTGCATTTTGTGTTCCGCTGCATTATTTATTTATTTCTGATGTATGTATAACTCTGATTTGAATTGTAAATGTGTAATCAAATGTTATTTGTAAAACAACTTCATGAACTGTTTATTTGATTATTATATTTTGTCCTTCTGCTGCGAGATTCTGTGTTTTGTTTTTTTCTTATTTACCCCATTAACAGTCCTCCCTTTTGAATGGTTTGAGTCTGACATGTGTGGTTTATTGTCAATTTGAACCGTCCAAAAAGGTTGGTCATTATAGAAATAATAGAAACTCCTTTTTCATTTTGAACTAATTTTGTGAATTTAGTGAAGTATGAGAAAGTTTCTGACATTTTAGCTGGTGGCTGAAGCTCTGCTGGAAACATTCTTCACTCTCTACCTCCCTCACAACAATCTCAAAAGGGATTCACTGTGATTCTCCAGTGGATTCCAACTCTGGGGATTCAATCTACCTAAGGATAATCAAAGCCTTGTAATCAAACACTTCTTGTAACAACAATTAGTCTATAATAAAACTATTAAGTGGATATAGGCTTCATTAACAACCGAACCACTATAAAAATTCTCTGTCTACTTCTTTTACTATTCTTTTTCTATATCTGCAATATGTGATATTGCTCTGTCAGAACGGGGCTGGTTCTTTCAAACTCTAACCAGGGTGTTGATCCATTTTTGGGGCTAACATGGTATTTCTTTGACAACTTTTGGTACAATTGCTTTTGAGCAATTAATATTTTCACTTGTGTTTTTTTGAATTTCACGCTTTTTTATAAAACAAAGAATATAAATAAACAATTGAACTATCGGATTGGTATGGGACTATTCGTACAATTCTTTTGTTTATTTCTATAATTTGTTGAATAGAGTTTGTAGTGGAAATTACTAGCTTTTAGTAAATACTTGAATTTACTTTCTGGTATGACACAGTTAGCTAAATTCTTGTGATTACTTGAGTGACAGTAATTAGCACTTGGAGTTGTATTATCTTGAGGTATTCAGATTTTGTTGTTGTGCCGATAGATTCTTGAGAGAGAACAACTCGTTTTTAATCGACCTGAGAGTCGATACTGTTCTTAAATTTGGGTAGGCAAACTTATATTGTTCTTGATAGGTTTGTGATGATGTATTATCTATAATGTTCTGGGTAGATATTTACATGCATCATGGTCTATATTGTTCTGGATAAACTACAACTCTTTGGTTATTAGGTGGCCTCGACATTATCTATATTGTTCTGGATAGATAAATTCGCTTAATCTATATTTTTCTAGATAGAGTTTATATAGGAGATAATATCTATATTGTTCCGGATAGATATTTCTACATTTTTCTGGGTAGCTCCTATGTAAATATACAAGTCTATATTGTTCTGGATAGACTTTTATGTCATACCGTGTTAAACCGAAGAGAACTACCATTTTATTTCATTAATGAAATGTTTCTTCAGAGATTTTTATAGTTGGATATTTTAATATCATTTTGGGCTCTGAAGAATTTTGATTGTTGTCACCATATTTTAGATGATAGTCTATTATGACTTGAGATGAATTTATGAACTGGTGAATTTTTTGTTATGCCTTATTATTGTTAAGTTGAATTTAGCATATATATGTTGCTTGGGCATGTTTATTCGATATGACTTATTTTGTTATGGTTAAGTCATATTTTATTAACATGCATATACATTGTTTGAGCATACCTATTTGGTATGAATTATTTTGATATGGTTAAGTCATATATTCTTGTTATCAGTATCTCACCTTTTGATATTTAGAGATAGTCTGACCCGAGTGTTATTTGATGCTCGGGTTAGGCCGAGACTTTTCAGGTTACAGGTAGACCAATAGATGATTGGGCTAGCTGAGAGATATACTATTTTGACTTCGGGTTTATCTCATTGTAGTCATTTGGACTTTGTATATATATGATGTATAGTTGAGATTATAGAATTGTCATATATACATTATTTGAGTCTAGTATTCCATTTAGTAAGCTCACAATTGTATAAGTTATGAGATTTATTCTTCCAATGTGATCTATGTAACTCTGACATATGTTTTTCATATTTTATACTATTCTGAATACTTTTAAATCGGTGTGTTTATTACTTTGTATTAATACTATACATGTCAAATTTCAGTTCAGACATTAAGAAAAAGGTATAAATGACGTGTCAGTGTTAGTATAAAGATACTTTCACATTCGATCGTACTTAACAAGCCTATTCTCTGGATTAGCAAACGACATTACTTGTAATGTTCTTTGCTAAACTGAGTATATCGGTGGGGTCGTTACAGGAATCCTTTGGATTTATCTTTACTTGCATGTAGCATTCAGTTTTGTTATTTTGTGAAGGGACGATCTCCTAACTCGTTCCTTGTTATTTTCTGCCATGGCATTAGAGCAGTTTTTCCATGGATATTATGCAATTTGATTTCGATTTGACTTGATCATTGCAACACCATTGGACTTTGACTTCTTTATCGCACTATTAGTTGTGTATAGGTTGCAAACTGCTTAGTTGTCTTCGAACATGATCTGCTGGGTTTCGTATGTCCCATTTTGCATAGTTCCCTTTTTGTGAAGTCGTGGCTCACCTTGCCTTTTCCTTTGAATTGTGCAGTCTATTTACTTCATGCACTTGAATTATAGACCTGCATTGCATGTGTTGTAGGAGAAAAATGAGTTTAACAGTTGCCCCTAAGTCCACATTAATATATATTAGGGCAGACTTGTCATCTTTATACCTAGTTTTCTTAACTATCTAGTCAATCACTTTGTATTTAATGCTCTTCACACATGACTCATCACGAATGGTTATTTTTTTCGACTGTTTGCATACAAATTGTTTCGAAATCCAGTAAATCTACCTCATTCTTCATGTATTTGGGATTGTCATTATTATCATCTAACGGTCGTTGATTATCATGTTGTTTAAGTTTTAGGATTGATATTCTTTTGCCAAAAAATATATAATTTTGCTCTTCTCCTTTCTATTTCCCTTTTACTTACTCAAAAAGATCTTAACTTTGAATCATCGGTTTTCTCTCCTCAGCATTGCACTCTTGTTTTAGGCCTTCAATTCATCTCAAGTCATAAGTTAGACTACTCTCCATTATTTTAGTTTTCTTTAACGTGCACTTTTTTACACCTTTCTCTTTCCCCTTTCTTTTATATTTATTAGCATATATATTCATACCTATTGTAACGACCCAATTTTTCGACTTCCGAAAGTCGACATCAATACGCCCACTGTATCAAATGCTGAACCATCGAATGCCGGAAAACCGAATCATTAGGGTTAAAGAAGAAAGAGGTAAAAGAAGAAACAGAAACAATAACAGAATCTCACATTCGCAGCGGAACAACATATAATAGATAAATGAATAATCTTTAAAACAAAGAACAATATCAGTTCATACAATACATCATCAGAGTTTACAACAACACACAACACTGGCAGTTATAATAACCTGCCCTTATAACAAAATACACAGCGGATAATACATAATATAAGTGATACGTCTCGCCATCCTGCTCGCCTCTTGAGCTCCACAACAATCCATTCAGAATTCTGCTGATAACCTGACTCTAGACTGCCTGTGTGAAAAATTATGGGCACCCAGAGCTTAGAAAGGGAATAATAAACTCCAAGTCAGTCATGGGACTGGTGTGAGATCTTAAAACAGTTATTTGCATAAAGGAATAAAAAGAAATCCGCTATGTTTTTGGAAAATGAAACTACCATAAGTAAATGGCAGGTTATACAACTAAAACCGTACAGGGCGCGTATTGTTTCTTTGGATTTCCAACAAATGGTCAGGCTAAGGAACTTCCTACACCACATGGGTACGCCTCTGAAGGGACGCCCCGAGAACCTAACCGGATCTCAACCAACACAAGGCTGAGTTACCTCACGCTTCTGGTGCAATGAAGCTATAACTAGATAACTCCACACACGAGTATGCCATCCCCGGTCGTTACCGACCTTTATCCGAGGATCCTCAGCACCAACAACCACAAAGTAATAAATTTGCAGCAACCACATAAGTTAAATATCTAGGCTCCATACCATGATACCACCTTTTTCCAGAAGGAAATGGACATACCCTGAGGGCGCTACCCCCAAAACAACCTTGCCGCATCCTTCCAGTTTCGACCATTTCCGGGGTGTGAGGTTCGACGAAGTCTCATCCACAAAGCTACGCTTTTCACAAAAGCCATGCTTTGATCAACAAATGATCAGCAACACTTAGCATGCCACATTACCAAATTGGGAAATATATCACTAGTAACAATCAACTACATAACCTCTGAGCTCGTACGTCTCAGAGAAGGGTGTTAAGCTAAGAGAATAAATTCTCCGCCACCAACAGAAATATATTTGATAGAAACCAACTTTATATCTCAAAGTGTAACGTCAGACATACATCCATACAATTTCCATTCCGGGTTCGAACGGAACCGAAGGCACTTCGAAGAAGCCCTTGCAATCCGGATATTCACTAATCACGTCCGGACTCCCCATCACAAAGGGTGATAAAAATCTCTATACCGGAGCAAATCGGTGCAGAGACATTCGACAGGTAATCCTTTCGTTTTCGAAAATACCCAGTCTTCAACACCATCTTCAAATGCGATCCCATTTTGTCGTATCATTATTCGGAATGGGTTTTATGACATAAAGTCCTCTCCCGGCTTAACCGAATAATGAGCGCTTGTTTTGAAAACAAATTCAAGTGCCGTTTCAAAGGCCAATATTTATTTACTTCCACTGAAAACCAATTCCAAATCACTTTTCTTCTATGGAATAAATTTCCAAATATTTATTTACTTCCACTGAAAATTTGCCGAGTCCGAATACTTCAAAATGATTTAAATCACTTATCCAAAAATATATGTACTTGGATACATTAAAAATAAAAACTATTTTTAAACACTTTATTTAAAACATTAGTTATGAAATTTAATATCAATATCTCATATAAAAACTCAAGTCCAAACTAATTTTAAAAATGAAATTAGTAGATAGAGTATAATTATTTAAATATCCATTTTCTAAATCAAATCTCATTTTGATCTTTAAAATAATCACTTCTATAATTAACCAAATAAATCTTTACTTTAAAGATTTAAAAACAACTTAAGAAAATAATTTCTCCAAAGTATCCTTTTTAAAACCAACCTTAAAACTTTCAATTTATATTTATCAGCTACTTTGAGAACATACTCGGCTTTCCAGTGAAAATACACTTTCCATTTCAAAATGATCCATTTAAATCAATTAATAAATCCTTCTTGACTTATTTCAATTTACATTCCAAATCCGTAATTTCTTTCCACACTTTTTAAAATAAACCAACATTTATTTTTAAAACAAATTTCTCTTTCCTTTATAAATTCCATTGTAAATTTAAATTTCCAAATATCCAATTTTATTTATTTCTGGTATCCAATGATACCAAAAATATATTCGGCTAAACTATAGCCTTCAAATAAATTCCATTTATCAATATAATCATTCACACCAATATAATCATTCACAGATTATCACATCACAACATATACAAATAAATTCAACAATGTGAGGAATCCAGTTGGATCCCTCCAACCTGTTTCCCTACATCCACAGATGTTAGCACAACAATAAAATACCAATTCCACTTCGAGGTGGAATATCGCGGTATATAGGATTATATAATATCATCCACTATTCTATGGCGCATAGGGTCTCATCCGCTATATAATGCGGGAAATCAATCACTCCATATATATATATACTACTATCATATATACTATCACATCCAAACAATCAATCAATAACTGAAATTCCAATTATTTTAATTTGAGTGAGAAGATCTCACCTTTGCCCTTTTTATTTTTCAATCCATTTCCATCTCGTCTATTATCTCCAAATTTTGGACCTTGTAACAACATTATAAGGTTTTATTAATATTTGAAACAAATTGGACAATCAATTGCCATTTTTAAATTAAATTAACTAATGATTTAGTTTAAAATCGATTTCCCTTTAATAAATCTTTTAGTAACTAAAATAGTTTAGACAAGTCAATTAAACAAATTAAATCTCTATAATACATTAATTTAAAATAAACTAGTAAGTTTAGAATGGATATAAGTATTTCTCATTTAGAATCTACATATATAATATTTGTAAAATAATCTATATAGATCTTTAAAAATCAAATCTTTATATAAATTTCTATATTCCAAACTTTATCTATATAAACTAATTTCTGTATATGCATATATATAAATTAAAAATCTGCATATATATCTTACTGTGTATATATTTATTCATACTTGTATTATTTTTCTGTAAACAGTAAAAATGAGATTTACTTTACTGTAATTATTTTTCTTCTGCATATATACATATATATATAAATTAAATAAAAGAAAGCAGCTCAGCTATACCTCGCAGTCGAACTTCGCAATTCGCCGAGGTCGCCTCCTTCCTGACCACAAATCGAGACGCTGATGCCCCATCGCACACGCGCACCCATGTGCGGCTACCAGTCGCGACGAACCCACCCAGCATGTCGCCGATTGTCGTGCTCAAGATCAAGCCATCCCCAAGCCTTGCGATGCCTTCGCTTCCAGACCATTGCTCCACCTCGCAGATCTTCCCAAATCGCGATGCCCTTGCCACCATACTCGAATGCGGCCGCCATCTCCTATCACACGCGCCACCATCCCGATGACGACGACCTTCACCACCACACGCGAATTCGAGCCTGACAATCCCTAGCTGCCTCGACGATATCGCGATCCTTCCATTTTATTTTTTTCTTTATTGTGAAAGAAGGAGTTCATTCGATATAGAGGAGGATAGGGACGCGGTAGATCTAAGGAAATTTGGCTTCGAATTGATTTTCTGTTGATTCATCTTCGGCCATTATATCGTTTTGAATGAAATTGTTTTTAAAGAAAATGAACTCTTGGTTTTAATTTGAATGATAAAAAGCTCGGCCCTCTTCTTTTATTTTTCCTTTTCTTTTCAAAAGAGACGCGTGTTAATAACAATCGCCAGGTGTTGAAGAAAGAAGCAACGTGTTTTTTGCCTTATGCAGGTGAATATTTATATTCAATCTAAATTCAAGTTCAAATTCAAATTCAAATCGTCTCGATTCCGCAATCTCAAAATCTCGACATCCTATCGAGGCGTGCCACTAGGCGTTTATAATGTTAAACCCCTATTCCGAATGCAATGGAAAAGGTTCCGAATCCTAATTTGATCGTATGGAAAAGATTGCTTTTTGGACCTTATTATTATACTGAATTTTCAATTTAATTTCAGCACGTTTATCTACCGTATGGTCGCACGATCACTCCAAACACTACGAAAATTGAAATCGGATAATAATACACTATTACGGATCCAATGGAACTGGTTTGGTCAAAATCCGAGACTGTGCCTCGGAAGGCTATTTTTAAATATCGATTTAAACAATATAAATTTAAAACTGAACAAATCGCTTTCAAATTCAATTTCAAAAGTTCTATTACCTTCAGTATTATCAATATGAATTTCCTAAGCCTTTAAAATATATTTTTTACAAGCTTACAAACCAAGGTTTGCCATTTTAACCAATTCTCAATTATTAAATTTAATAATTTAATTGCCAAATTCATATTGATATTTGAAATTCAAGTTAAACTAACATTCAAATATTTAAAATCAATTAAATATTTCTATTTTAAATATCCAAAATTCTGGGTCATCACATTCTTCCCTCCTTAAAAGAATTTCGTCCCGAAATTACTAGTTAAGAATAATGATCCATAACCCGTTTGTTAATTTCCCAAAACCAAATAGTTTTATCAACTTTCCAAAACAATTTTTTTTATTGAAGACACATTAGCCCTCTTATTAACTTCCCAAACTCAACCATAAGTTTCAAACAATATTATTTTCTCAACAATTCAAATTTCAATTCAAATTCAAAATTTAAATTCAAAATTTTCTCAGAATTTTTCTAACTCTCTAAATTTTCGAAAAATTTCGCTAGCGTCTCCTTTGCGCGGCTAGCTCGGTACGACTACAAAATGTCCCTACGGACCCCCAAATTTCAAAAGAAAACAAAACGCCAAGTGGAAAGATCAGAAAAAGGATTAAATGTCATATTGAAATTTAAATACATACCTTTTGTCGAGCAATTAAATTTTATCTTCGAAATCAAAAATCTAATTCCTTTTGCTTTTAAAACACCTGTATATTACTAGCAATAATTTCCAATCATAGCTTTCAAAATCATTTTTTACATTTCTTTACTAAATTTTCAATATCCATTTCATTCAAAACGTACAATGTTCATATATCATTCGTACGCAATATCAAATCCGATCACTCACTCGATCACACAATTTCACTTCCGAACTAGTATCGTTCACCCGACTTCCTAGTGCGGACTTAAATCTGGTTTCTTGATCAGAAACCGTCATTCTCCTTGCATAGCCGTAAACTATGATAGAGAATTTCCAGAATCAACCAAAAATCCATATCCAAGGTTCGCCATCGAAAATCGAGTGAAAAATTCCAACTCGGATCGATATAATTATCTCGAAATTCTGTGCTCGAATTCTGGATCAAATTGCTATGTGAATAAAATAATATACGTACATCCTACGTATTTTATTCCAATTGATTATTAGCTATATCAATTTTCTTTTATTCACATTTATTTTCATTTCTATCCACTTATTTACAATCACCATTTTACAACTTCCAGTTTAATCTTCATTTACTTATTAATTTAGAATATTTCCTCAATTCAAAATTTACTTAAGAATTCCATTATCCATTTCTTAAGTTCAATATAAGTATTTACATACTTCTTATATTTATTTTCACTTCACTACCAAAGTTATATATTCATTTCCATTCAACTTTGCATTTTCAATTCCATTTGAATTCAATTTACAATTTCAATTCTATTTGAATTCGTTTTATCTTCAAACTCCGAATATTGAATTTTATCAATTATCTTTCATTCACAACTGATTCATCTCATTGTTTAAATTAGTTTCATTTACTAATTTTTATTTCAATACTTTGCTTCATTTGATCCAACTTGACAAATTTTCCACTTCACTTTGTTTATCCCAGATCAAATTCAATTTCCAATATTCAGCTTCAATTTCATTTACATACAAATTCAAAACGAATTTCAACATTCAGTTTCAATTTCATTTACTTGCAATTGTAAATTCATTTATTCATTCAGAAATTTATTTCCACCTTAAATTTTATTTGAGTAATCATTTCACTTAGTCTCCTTAGACCTTTCTTTCAATTCACTTTTACTTAACTATATTTAATTATACTCCAATTCAATTTAAATTTTAAACTTCTACAAGTTTCCCAAATTTAATTTCATTTGCTAATTTCTTTTGATTCACCTCAATTAATTAGCTTACCTTCCCACTTATTTGGGTTTTACACTTACTTTTGTTTATCCCTTTTCAAGTTGAATCTTATTCCAACAAATTTCAAATTTTTATAAGTTATCAAACTTATTTGTATTCCGTAACATTTTAAATAAGATTCCAGAGTCTTTTAAACAATTACTCAACATTTCAAAATCATCTTTGAAATCAATTATATCCAAAATCCCTTGGTTATTACCTGAATATCCTATTCAATTTCCATACAACAATGATAATAATTCAATATTATCACTTCCTAACAACCAAGCAACCATATACTACAATAATTTATGGAAAATTATTTCCTTTATATACAAAATAATTTGGGTAAAATTATTTCATTTACCCTATTTTAAAACAATACCGTGTCGGTTTATCTTGTTTAAGAGTTTAGAAACCCATATCGATACAGTTGGCCAAACTGCACCGACCAGAATCTATAAACAATCAACCGATAAGTCAACAAAATACAAAACAATTTTTTTATATTCACTAATAAATACGCGCTCATATCTATTATTACACTCACACTCATTCTAGAGTACTACTGACTCTATCTCTAATGAGTAATCCCCAACAGAGCCAAGGTTGTCGCTTAACCAATTGCTCTGATACCACTTTGTAACGACCCAATTTTTCGACTTCTGAAAGTCGACATCAATACGCCCACTGTATCAAATGCCGAACCATCGAATGCCAAAAAACCGAATCATTAGGGTTAAAGAAGAAAGAGGTAGAAGAAGAAACAGAAAAAATAACATAACCTCACATTCGCAGCGGAACAACATATAATAGATAAATGAATAATCTTTAAAACAAAGAACTATATCAGTTCATACAATACATCATCAGAGTTTACAACAACAACACACAACACTGGCAGTTATAATAACCTGCCCTCATAACAGAATACACAGTGGATAATACATAATATAAGTGATACGTCTCGCCATCCTTCTCGCCTCTTGAGCTCCACAACAATCCATTGAGAATTCTGCTGATAATCTGACTCTAGACTGCCCATGTGAAAAATTATGGGCACCCAGAGCTTAGAAAGGGAACAATAAACTCCAAGTCAGTCATGAGACTGGTGTGAGATCTTAAAACAGTTATTTGCATAAAGGAATAAAAAGAAATCCGCTATGCTTTTGGAAAATGAAACTACCATAAGTAAATGGCAGGTTATACAACTAAAACTGTACAGGGCGCGTATTGTTTCTTTGGATTTCCAACAAATGGTTAGGCTAAGGAACTTCCTACACCACATGGGTACGCCTCTGAAGGGACGCCCGAGAACCTAACCGGATCTCTACCAACACAAGGCTGAGTTACCTCATGCTTCTGGTGCAATGAAGCTATATCTAGATAACTCCACACACGAGTATGCCATCCCCGGTCGTTACCGACCTTTATCCGAGGATACTCAACACCAACAACCACAAAGTAATAAATTTGCAGCAACCACATAAGTTAAATATCTGGGCTCCATACCATGATACCACCTTTTTCCAGAAGGAAATGGACATACCCTGAGGGCGCTACCCCCAAAACAACCTTGTCGCATCCTTCCTGTTTCGACCATTTCCGGGGTGTGAGGTTTGACGAAGTCTCATCCACAAAGCTATGCTTTTCACAAAAGCCATGCTTTGATCAACAAATGATCAGCAATACTTAGCATGCCACATTACCAAATTGGGAATATATCACTAGTAACAATCAACTACATAACCTCTGAGCTCGTACGTCTCAGAGAAGGGTGTTAAGCTAAGAGAATAAATTCTCCGCCACCAACAGAAATATATTTGATAGATACCAGCTTTATATCTCAAAGTGTAACGTCAGACATACATCCATACAATTTCTGTTCCAGGTTCGAACGGAACTGAAGGCACTTCGAAGAAGCCCTTGCAATACAGATATTCACTAATCACGTCCGGACTCCCCATCACAAAGGGTGATAAAAATCTCTATACCGGAGCAAATCGGTGCAGAGACATTCGACAGGTAATCCTTTCATTTTCGAAAATACCCAGTCTTCAACACCATCTTCAAATGCGATCCCATTTGTCGTATCATTATTCGGAATGGGTTTTATGACATAAAGTCCTCTCCCGGCTTAACCGAATAATGAGCGCTTGTTTTGAAAACAAATTCAAGTGCCGTTTCAAAGGCCAATATTGATAGTCAGTTATTTAACTATCAAACAACATTCACAACAATTATCAAATTTAAATAATTTTTCCCCAATTATTTATTTTCAAAATATCTTCACAAGATATATTTTAACACTTCAACACTTTGAAAACCAATTTCAAATCAATTTTCTTTTGCGGAATAAATTTCCAAATATTTATTTATCCACTGAAAATTTGCCGAGTCCGAATACTTTATGATTTAAATTACTTATCCAAAAATATATGTACTTGGATACATTAAAAATAAAAACTATTTTTAAACACTTTATTTAAAACATTAGTTATGAAATTTAATATCAATATCTCATATAAAACTCAAGTCCAAACTAATTTTAAAAATGAAATTATTAGATAAAGTATAATTATTTAAATATCCATTTTCTAAATCAAATCTCAATTTGATCTTTAAAATAATCACTTCTATAATTAACCAAATAAATCTTTACCTTAAAGATTTAAAAACAACTTAAGAAAAAAATTTCTCCAAAGTATCCTTTTTAAAACCATCCTTAAAACTTTTAATTTATATTTATCAGCTACTTTGAAAACATACTCGGCTTTCCAGTGAAAATACACTTTCCATTTCAAAATAATCCATTTAAATCAATTAATAAATCCTTCTTGACTTATTTCAATTTACATTCCAAATCCGTAATTTCTTTCCACACTTTTTAAAATAAATCAACATTTATTTTTAAAACAAATTTCTCTTTCCTTTATAAATTCCATTGTAAATTTAAATTTCCAAATATCCAATTTTATTTATTTCTGGTATCCTATGATACCAAAAATATATTCAGCTAAACTATAGCCTTCAAATAAATTCCATCTATCAATATAATCATTCACAGATTATCACATCACAACATATACAAATAAATTCAACAATGTGAGGAATCCAGTTGGATCCCTCCAACCTGTTTTCCTCCATCCATAGATGTTAGCACAACAATTAAATACCAATTCCACTTCGAGGTTGAATATCGCGGTATATGGGATTATATAATATCATCCGCTATTCTATGGCGCATAGGGTCTCATCCGCTATATAATGCGGGAAATCAATCACTCCAAATATATATATATATATACTACTATCATATATACTATCACATCCAAACAATCAATCAATAACTGAAATTCCAATTATTTTAATTTGAGTGAGAAGATCTCACCTTTGCCCTTTTTATTTTTCAATCCATTTCCATCTCGTCTATTATCTCCAAATTTTGGACCTTGTAACAACATTACAAGGTTTTATTAATATTTGAAACAAATTGGACAATTAATTGCCATTTTTAAATTAAATTAACTAATGATTTAGTTTAAAACCGATTTCCCTTTAATAAATCTTTTAGTAACTAAAATAGTTTAGACAAGCCAATTAAACAAATTAAATCTCTATAATACATTAATTTAAAATAAACTAGTAAGTTTAGAATGGATATAGTTATTTCTTATTTAGAATCTACATATATAATATTTGTAAAATAATCTATATAGATCTTTAAAAATCAAATCTTTATATAAATTTCTATATTACAAACTTTATCTATATAAACTAATTTATGTACATGCATATATATAAATTAAAAATTTGCATATATATCTTACTGTGTATATATTTATTCATACTTGTATTATTTTTCTGTAAATAGTAAAAATGAGATTTACTTTACTGTAATTATTTTTCTTCTGCATATATACATATATATATATATATAAATTAAATAAAAGAAAGCAGCTCAGCTATACCTCGCAGTCGAACTTCGCAATTCGCCGAGGTCGCCTCCTTCCAGACCACAAATCGAGACGCTGATGCCCCATCGCACACGTGCACCCATGTGCGGCTACCAGTCGTGACGAACCCACCCAGCATGTCGCCGATTGTCGTGCTCGGATCGAGCCATCCCCAAGCCTTGCGATGCCTTCGCTTCTAGACCACTGCTCCGCCTCGCAGATCTTCCCAAATCGCGAGGCCCTTGCCACCATACTCGAACGCGGCCGCCATCTCCTATCACACGCGCCACCATCCCGATGACGACGACCCCCACCACCACACGTGAATTCGAGCTTAACAATCCCTAGCTGCCTCGACGATATCGCGATCCTCCCATTTTATTTTTTTCTTTATTTTGAAAGAAGGAGTTCATTCGATATAGAGGAGGATAGGGACGCGGTAGATCTGAGGAAATTTGGCTTCGAATTGATTTTCTGTTGATTCATCTTCGGTCATTATTTCGTTCTGAATGAAATTGTTTTTAAAGAAAATGAAGTCTTGGTTTTAATTTGAATGATAAAAAGCTCGGCCCTCTTCTTTTATTTTTCATTTTCTTTTCAAAAGAGACGCGTGTTAATAACAATCGCCAGGTGTTGAAGAAAGAAGCAACGTGTTATTTGCCTTATGCAGGTGAATATTTATATTCAATCTAAATTCAAGTTCAAATTCAAATTCAAATCGTCTCGATTCCGCAATCTCAAAATCTCGACATCCTATCAAGGCATGCCGCTAGGCGTTTATAATGTTAAACCCCTATTCCGAACGCAATGGAAAAGGTTCCGAATCCTAATTTGATCGTATGGAAAAGATTGCTTTTTGGACCTTATTATTATACTGAATTTTCGATTTAATTTCAGCGCATTTATCTACCGTATGGTCGCACGATCACTCCAAACACTACGAAAATTGAAATCCGATAATAATACAGTATTACGGATCCAATGGAACTGGTTTGGTCGAAATCCGAGACTGTGCCTTGGAAGGCTATTTTTAAATATCGATTTAAACGATATAAATTTAAAACTGAACAAATCGCTTTCAAATTCAATTTCAAAAGTTCTACTATCTTCAGTATTATCAATATGAATTTCCTAAGCCTTTAAAATATTATTTTTACAAGCTTACAAATCAAGGTTCACCATTTTAACCAATTCTCAATTACTAAATTTAATAATTTAATTGCCAAATTCATATTGATATTTGAAATTCAAGTTAAACTAACATTCAAATATTTTAAATCAATTAAATATTTCTATTTCAAATGTCCAAAATTCTGGGTCGTCATACCTATAATGTGTTTGGTGAAATGTTTACGTGGAATATTCAATTGATTCAATACTTAGAGGATATCACTTCTTATTTATTTCTAAATTGGGTTGATTTATTATTAATACCATTTTTTGGGATTCGATCTTGAACAAAAATTTCTTTTTATTTTGATTAAAGATCCTAAAAGCATCCTCCCACTGTACTTTTTTTCCTTTTCAGTTATTCATGACTGCTGATGACCTTCTAAGTACTTTGGGTCAGAGTTCAGCTCCTTTTATTAAATTAACCTCAGCTATCTGTGAAGATAACTAAGCGGATGGGATTCTCAACCATTTTGGGTATAGGGATTACATATTTAGGATTCCTACCCCTTCTGGTCACATCTATATGCCCTTTGAAGGGTTTGTTTCTATTACATCTGACCACATCCGAATTGAGTTCTATCTTCCACTTCATCGCATTATTAGGGAATGACTAACTACTGTAAATTGTCTCTAATTCAATTGTCTTTCATCTCCTATTATCTGCTTACGTGCGCTTTCATTTTGTTTGCTGAGAATTTAACTACGTCCACCTGTCAAGAGTTTTTATTCTTATATTCAGTTCATGAAAACGTCACTACAGGCTACGATGGGTTTCATTATGTTCAAACTATGAAATCTATCCTTTTATTTTCTCGCTGCAAAACTCAGAGGTAGGTGGATCAATTTTTCTATGTTTCTAATCGAGACGACTTTATTTCCTCCTTTCAATCCCCTAGTATTATTTTTAATCTCTTCTCATTCTTCTTTTTTTGGGATTTTTTATATACTTCGCTGACTTATGTATTCCTTTCTCTTTCTTTCTTTCTTTCTTTTTAGTTAAACAACCTAACTTCTCTAGCGCAGATCAAGGTTCATTATCGATACGTAGAGCTGAAGCACATAGGCTTGATAAAGACACTCACACGGGTTCTGATATATTTGCTGCAGCCTTGCTACGTAAGTATGGTTTCTTAAGCAAGCAACTTCATTTCTCGCGTTCGGTATTTGTTTATGTTCTCGATACTCATGCACCGCATAGTATATTTTTTTTCTTCTTTTTATGGAAATATTACTATGCATGTGTTGTGATATATGCATTCGAGTGATGGTCGATCCTACTTTAGTTATTTTCTCATTTATCGTCATGTGTTCTAAAATATGTTGTTGAGTGAATTATATTGGTACACTGTTTGAGATACTTGACGCAGTCAAGATAAAGAAGTCGAATAAGAAAAAGAAGATGACACCCTTGGTGGTGATGGTGGGGGCAGATTATCTTTGGCGGTTCTTCTCCCCTTTCTCCTCCTCCCGTGTCTTCTACTGGCACTCCTGCCATGCTCATGCCTTCCCTAAACATGCTTTGATCTTCTCAATGCTTCTTACCTCTTCGAAATAGTGGTGTTGTTTCTGCTTTGGCTGAGTAGATGGGATGCCTCATGATTGATGATGTTTCGATCCTTAGCTATACTCCTTTGCCTCCACTGCTTCTCCCAGCTTCAGATCCCTTTACTGTAGAGAATTTACAGAATCTTCCTAGAAGCTTATTCCATGTAATAATTTGTCCTTGCTTCTATGAACTTATTGTAGATTTCTATCCATTAGTTTATTGTTCCTCGTGTTTACTATTATTTTTGTCATTCATTTATGCATCCGTTTTTTGTAGGGGTGCGCCATGGCCATGAACTGCACCCACGGATTAAGACTTCTGAGCCCACATTGGTAAGCACACTAATTGATGTTTAGAAACTCAAGGGAGACTTGAGTGTAGCCTCACTCGACATTGAGAACTATAAGAAACAACTTGATGGGCTTACTGAAAAATACAAGGAGATGGAGGCTCATGCAAAGGAGGAGGAGGATGTGCTTACTGAAGTGGAGAAAAAGGGGAAACAACTAGAAAGGAAGCTGGCCAAAATGATAAGAGAAACCGAGGGCCCCGCTTTTAATGTCCTTTATAAGGTCCATGCATAGGTTAAGAGATGGTTTTTCATGGAGCATCGTAATGACCCTGATGTAGAAGTAAGCTTTGAATTCTTGACTAACCTAAGGCTTGCCAAGTCTTCCCAAGAGCATTCCTAGAAGTTATGGGTTAAGGAATGCAATGGAACTTCCCATTCGGTCTCTATACATGAACTATCAGATAACTCCAATTCCGAGGATGACTCTAAATCTGAGCATACCAATGAGGCCTTTCATTCTGCTGAAGCAAATCCTTGAACCCTGGCTTTCTTATCTTTAGCTGTTGCTTATGTTTCATGAAATTTGTAATAATATTTTTGATACTTGTTAACCTTTTAGTTGTTGTGGTGGTTTTTGTGATAACTTTACAGTAGATGAATGAATTAATGTATTTAGATATTTGACCTAAGCTTCGATATCTACACATTATTATAATTTCTAATTTTTGTTGTTTTCATTGGTTGTTGCGATGTGTTTAAATTAATATTCTTTTCCTTTAAGGTAGGGATTGTTAATATTGATAAACCTCTTTTATTAGAGCTATTCAAAGAGGATAGCCTAGATCAGTATTTGAGGGGGCGTGTTGAAAGTTTAGAAAAACAAGCTGTAGAAAGATTATCAAGGAGGGCCGCCTTTGTTTGGAGGAGAGAAACTGAGCTGGAAAAGTCTATCACGAGAGGGAATCTCAGGAACTCTTATTTAGAATTATCCAAGTTATCTATTAGAGGGATCCGCTCTTTGACCTTGTACTGCACAAATGGGGTCCATCATTGCAGAGTGAACTGCTTCCTTTAGGACATCCCTAATTGTTATGGTTTAAAATAGACTTAATCGTTGGCAAGGGTAGTGTTTTTTTTGTACTTTTGGTTCTTGGTTGAATGAAACAATTTCAAAACTTAAGTACCCTCATATTCTTTTATTGATCATGCATGCACTTTTTACGTTTGTTTCGTCTGGTTGTTCATCGATTTCTTGCTTGGTTATCTTATATTCATAGGTTTTCCTTATTCCTCAGATCGAAACTTCCCCAGATGCTCTTTATGGAAGGAGTAGCCCTTCTCATGTTCTTTGCAATTCCTACCTAAGGGATCGGGCTTCATTAAATGTTTTTGAAAGTTATAAAACTTGAATTAGATAACTTGGATTACTAATGTAGACTTCATGAAAGAGGAAGAGTTGATCGATGACAATGTCCAGGATGAGTTGTGCTTGGTGTACAAAGAGCAGATGCGACAGTTTGAAGAGTCAAAGCAGACTAACATTCGAAACTACAATTGTATCACTAAACAAAAGGCTGACTTAGCATCCATACAAAATAAATTACAAGAGCTAGAAAAGGAGTTAAAGACTGTGCAAGACCACATTGCTAAATTGGAGAAGTTTTTGAAAGATCTTGAAAGATTGTATAGAGTTTCCTATGATGACGAGATTAAGAAGATTGAAAAAACCATCGAGGTGCTATCCCAACAAGTTTCTTATGCGCATGGTTTTTGTACTTGTTTGGGCAGTCCAATATCCCTACATCCAGTGAAGTTTTCACTTTGGCTAAAAAGCCGAGTTATGTCGTTATAACTCTTATGGAATTTACTAGCAATTAAAATTAACAAGTAGATTATTATACTGGTTCGGGCCATCCAATATTCCTCCATCTAGTTTATTATTTTATTAACCTTTTTCAATCACAACTTGGTACATCATACTTTGTTACAAGAAATGAAATATTAAACAAAGTAGGGTTGGAGGTGTTCTGAGTTCCATGCCCTTGGGATTAGGTTCCCATTAGGTCTTGAGAGGCAATATGTGCCATTTGAGAGCATTTCAGCCACCACTAAGGGTCCCTCCTAGTTTGGTCCAAGTGCTCCCTCTATTGGGTCCTCTGTGTCAGTCATTGCTTTTCTTAGGACTAGATCTCCCTTATGGAACTTACTTTCTCTGAGTCGCAAATTATAATTCCTAGCCATTCTTTTCCTATAGTCTGTAGACTTAACCGATGTTTCATCCCTCTTTTCTTGTATAGAGTCTAAGGCAGTTTCCTTCAGGCACAAATTTTGTTTGACCACATATGATAAGCAATAATATGATAGTACATCTACTACAACTGGTTGCATAACTTCATAACCATATGTTAAGGAGAATGAGGTATGACCTATATGCCCATAAAACTAAAGGTAGCTCCTCTGCCCATTTTCCCTTGGCTTTCATGAATTTCTTTTTTAGCAGCTTCTTTATCATTTTGTTTGCTTCTTCGACCTACCCATTTGCCTGTTGGTGGACTACTGATGAGAAGCTTTTGACTTTTCTGTTTTTCTTGTAAAGGCGGGAGAATTATTTTCATTCGAACTGCCATTCCGTTTTTAGAGATTATTTTGTATGGGATTCCAAATCTAGTGATAATGATTCTAACTACAAAGGTGACTATTTTCTTTGAAGTTATGGTTGTAAGTGGTTCGACTTCCGCCCAATTGGTAAAATAATCTACTGCTACTACTAAATATCTTGCTCCCCTTTAGACATTGAGAGTAGGCCAATCAAGTCGATTCCTCATATATCAAACGGTCGTAGGTTGGTCATGAGGGTAAGTTCAAATGATGTCAACCTTGGGATACTGGCGAAATTTTGACACCTGTCACATCTTCGAACGAACTCCTATGCATAAGTCAACCCAATTGGCCAAAAGTAGCACTGTCTCAATATTTTCTTAGCTGACTTCGTTCCTCCTGAATGATCATCGTAGTACCCTTCATGGACATCTCTCATAATGCTAGTTCCCTCTTCCTTTGCCACACATCTTAGGTAGGGGGTCGAATAGTCCCTCTTGTAAAGTATCCCATCAAAGAACATAAAGTAGGGAGCCTGGTAACTAATTTTCCTTAATGTATTTATACATGTTGATAAAATTATTTATAGTAAAAAATTTTTAGTAGGGGTCATCCAAGATTCTGCTTCTTCTTGATTCATTACTGGCGGGGCATGGTTATCTTGAAACCATCTGTTTCCTCTTGACCTACAGCTTCCTGACCCCTTGCCCGTTAAGCTTGCGTCGGTACTAGAATCTATTGTGTTTTGGAAATACTTGGCTTGGTTATATGTCCCACAGGAATTGCCTTCATTTCCTTCGCAACCTTGGTGCTTGCCAGCTTAGTTAAAGATTCTGCTAAAGAGTTTTCTTCTCCGTGGACTCTTTATGTCTAATTGTTCAAACTAAGTTAATAACTCTTTGGATAGTTCCACATGTTTGGCCAGGTTTGGTTTCTTAGTTTGGTAATTTCCATGCACTTGATTTACAACAAGTTGGGAATCACTATTGACTTTAATATGAGTTACCTTCATTACCTATGCCATTTTCAAGACAACGACGAGTTCTTCATGTTCTACGACATTATTTGTTACTTTGAATTCTAGGTGAACAACTATGTACAACTTCTACTTATATGGAGTAACAAGTACATACCTAATTCCTGTCTTTTGTTCATTTAATGTGCCGTATACATAGAGTTTCCATACCTGCGAAGGCTCCTTTATTCCCTCATTTGGTTGCACTGTTGGAGTTGTGCATTCCACGATGAAATCCGCTAGAGCCTATACTTTGATGGCACTTCGAGGGCAGTAGAAGATGTCATACTGACTTAATTCAATGGCCCACTTTAAAAGGCAACCAGATGTTTTAAATTTCTGAAGTATTTGCTTTAGTGGCTTGTCCATCAATACTTTGATGGATATGCTTAGAAACATGATTGCAGTTTTCTGGCTATAAGTAATTGGTTGTAAGCTAGCTTTTCTATCATGGGGTAGTTTAATTCTGCTCCCTACAAGCACTTGCAAGTGAAATATGTTAAGCTTTGTACATTGGCTTCTTCTCTACCACTGCTGCGCTTATAGCTTGATTAGTTATAGTTAAGTATACAAATAAATCTTAACCTGGAATTGGCTTTGAAAGTATGGGCGGGTTAGCTATATGATCCTTCAATACTTCTAAATCTACTTTGCATTCTTCCATCCATTCGAAGCTTCATCCCTTCTTGATTTGATAAAGGAAAGGAATGCATTTATCGAAAGCCTTAGAGATAAACCTACTCAAAGATGCCACCTTCCCATTCAAACTCATCACATCTTTGGGCTTGTCTGGAGCCTTTATTTTCCTAATAGCTTCAATTTTTTCTGGGTTGGCCTCTATTCCTCTTGTGCTCACTATATATCCCAGTAACATTTTGGACTGTATTACGAAAGTACACTTTAGTGGATTCGAATTCATCCCATACTGCTTTAGGGTAGCAAAGGTTTCCTCTAAATCTCGTGCATGGTCTGAAGCTACTTTGGATTTGACTAACATATCATCGACATAAACTTCAACGTTCTTCCCAATCCGGTCTTCGAACATCATGTTAACTAGCCTCTGATACATTGCTCTCACGTTCTTTAGTCCGAATGACATTACTTTATAGCAATATAATTCTCTATCAGTAACAAAGCCTATGTGCTCCTGATCATGCTCAAATATGGCTATTTGGTTGTATCCTGAATATGCATCCATGAATGTAAGCAGCTCATGTCAACTATTTGCAACTGATCTATCATAGGCAATGGAAAGCTATCCTTGGAGCAGGCTTGTTGAGGTTTGTCAAATCTACACAGGTTCTTCATTTCCCATTCGACTTCTGTACCAAAACTGGATTTGCTATCCATTTTGGGTAATATACTTCTCGAATGAATCCATTCTCTTTCAACTTCTAGATTTCTTCGTGAAGGGCATTGTATCTTTCCTGATATAGGGTACACCATTTTTGCCTAACTAGGTGTGCATCGAGATCTATGTTGAAGGTATGGAAAATCATAGTTGGATCGATTCTCTTCATATTTGAGTGAGTCCAACCGAAGATATCATGAAATCTCTTTAGGAAATCGATCAAATATGTACACAGTTCACTACTTAGGTTCTTTCCAATTTTCATAATTTTGGTTGGATCTAAAGGGTCTGGTTTGACATCTTCTAAGACATCCACCGGCTCTAGATCTTTGCTTTTCATCCCGAGACATGGATCCACCTCATCTTCTAATTTCTACGACTTTTGATGAGATTGCGCTTTACTGAGATGGGGAGACAGTTGATAGATATTGCGCAAACACTAAGTCATATTCATCCATTCCAACCATGCGCAAATAATATCTTTTAGCTTCCCTCTTAGATGTTGTGGTCGTAAGTTGACCTGTTTTAGTATTTACCTTCAAAATTAATTCTAATGTGGTCCTTTGGACCGACTTATTATTTTTATTTCCATTTTTACATAATTAGAAAAGATGAGATTGTAATTTCGAAAATTTTATTGCTAGGATTCAAAGATACATTGTATAGTTCCCTAGCTAATAACTGCTCTCCTCTCATACTCCCTACTCCTACAAAGGAATGAAACTTCATGATTAAGTCCTCTTGAGAAATGATGGCCCCTAATTCTATCAATCCAGGCCTCCCTTGGAATGCATTGTGTGGAGATTATTGATCAATAATAAGGAAGCTTGATAAGTAGATTTGGTAGTGGTAAAGTTCCCACAGTAACAAGGAGTCAAGCCATTCCCATCGGCATAGTTCTGTATTGTTGAAACCATATATAGGTTTTGGGTTTGGCTTCAGAAATTCGATTGGGAGTCCCATCTTGTTTTATGTTGCTTCAAAGATGACATTCATAGAGCTTCCAAAAAGCAGAGATACTTTCTTCATTGTGTAATTTGAGATCCGTATAGTTATAACTAAAAGAAACTGATGTAGGAATGTAATCCTGGGTGAATCTGCAAAGGTATACATGATGTTTAGCATGGACTTATGCTTGATGTGGAATAAAATTCTATGCTTATAGTGGTCTTCTTGGGCATATCTCTCATGTGCCTTCTTTCTTTTGCTTGCAAGGTGGGTTCCCCATGGATTGAAGCTATAGGAGTATTAGGGTTCCTCACAAGATCTTCATGAGGATCGATGACTGAATTTGTGCATGAGTGACTAGATAAGCATCCTTTCTGTATCAACCTCTCAATTTCATTATTTAAATGGTGACAATTATCAGTGCGATGTCCATTCACTTTATGGAATCTGTAGTATGCATCGCCTTTGTTTGGCCCTGCCTTCTTTCCTTTATTTGGGATGTTGTATGCCAATTCTATTCTGGTTAGCTCATAGATATGTCCTTGGGTACGAGTATTTAGAGTTTTTGTTGCAAAGTTGAACTCTTTTAGCCTTTTCATAGGTGGGTTGTTGTAAGCTTCTGCCCCCCGTTTCCTTTTGTTTTATGTTGGAGCAATTCTTTATGTAGAAACCCCTCCAGTTGCTCTAGCTTCTTCTATGCTTATGTACTCACTAGCCCTTTCATAAAAGCCTTCATACTCCTATAGGATTCCCTTACTTGTTCTTATCCCATATGTATGTATTTCTATTCACTCTTGAGTGAGCTGCCATCAGTAATGCATCCTTATTTGTAAATCCTATTCTCATTGCCTCTTCCTTGAAGCGTCTGATGTAGCTGTGTAAGCTCTAATCGTCTCTTCACATAATGTAGGATAGTTTATTAGGGTGCAGTGAAGTTTCTCTCCCTGCATGAAATTGTAACAAACCATCCTTTTTAAAACCTAAAAATCCACGTCTAATGACAACGTCAGACTCTCGATTATCACAAAAGATGACTTGTCGAGAAAAGGAAAGAAAGAAGAAACAAAACACTGCTCCAAGGCATAACGATATAATCTCATAGTGGGATGACAACATATAATGTACTACATTGGCGGAAGTAATTGGTAAATAAATATCAACATAGAAAGTCAGAATAAAATATCTGATACAATAAGCATCATATAAAAATAACATATCTATCATATACTACTACAATATCAAGTATATATCCAAAGTATCGTCTTCGCCTCCAAAGCTCCAACTGCGCCACTCTGATAGTGTATCTGCAAAAGCACCTGACTCCCAAACCACTCAAACGAGTAACCTAGTTTTTCATGACATAAACAGACAAAGATAAAACGTGGGTCAAACATGAAGCCAGGTGTGAGAGGAACTATCTTGAAATATTGTATATTAAAACTATACGCAGATAAACAGGAACTACTAAAGAACTACCGATCCTCTCCACGAAAGTGGCTCAGGGGTAATCCGGATTTCCCATAAACAAGTAAAGTAAACCCATGTCAAAGGTAAGAAATCATACCATAACCCTCACATCTCCTGTAATCAATGAGTCAGGTCAATTAATATGATGTGACTGAAACGGGACAATATACTATGATAAAGGAAACCCAATATACAATGCAGGAGTAATATAAACATCACAATATAAGCATATCCTCGAATACACAACAACAATGTTAAGCAACTAATGTAACACACACAATATAATGATAAGCAGCAAACAGAGAATATGAATTAATACTCACATTGCTGATGGATGGCGTCCGCTGTGGACACTAATCGATTCAATGACCACTATCAAGGGTCTAAAACAATTGGAGTCGGTACTAAATTGTACTATAGACATAAATCGAAATCCAATGATTCCTATTAAGAGTCTAGGATAAATAGAGTCAGCACCAAATGTATCTTAGACCCCGAGCCACATCCTTAGTGATGGGTCTCGTGTAGATCTCATTGTACCTCTTAATGTGCTTTGGTGACATATTACATACTTTATAGGGACAGTTTGGCACAGGTCCCTAATAAGTTTCAAAATACACAAAAACCCCAGTAAAAAAAAGTTTGTAAATTAGATCCATAGAATTAAGTTACCGAATAATGGCATACAATTATGCAATTATTCAGTGAATAATTGCAGACATTTATGCAATTATATCAAAAAATTGTAGACATTTCCACAATTATTCACTGAAAAATTGCGGAAATTTCTGCAATTTTTTCGACAAATTGCGAAAAATTCTGCAATTATTCAACAAAAAATTTGCGGAAAATTCCGCAATTATTCACCAAAAAAATTGCTGAAATTTCCGCAATTGTTCACCGAAAAAATTGCATAAATTTATGCAACTTTTGGATATAATTGTATAAATGTCTGCAATTATTCAATGAATAATTACATAACTATATGCAATTACTTAGTAACTTAATTCTAGGGACCTAATTTACATACTTTTTTTTACTGGGGTTTTTGTGTATTTTGAAACTTATTAGGGACCTGAGCCTAATATTCACTACTTTATATACCTGAAACCTCATCCCATAAATAAATAGAGTCGGTACCTGATTGTACTTTAGACCCTAAGCCACATCCTTAGTGATGGATCTCGTGTATATCTCACCATACCCTCTGCAGCAATCTTTAGTGATATGCAATTTACTCTAAGTACCTAAGACCTTTGCAGATCGCATCGTACCCCTTAATGAGCTTTAGAGATATATTATCCCATAATGGATTATTGTCATCATCCCCTCTTTCTAGTCATCATGTATTTATCAAATAACTGGTGTACGCCTCTATCAAAAAGAAAATGATAGTCAAGTCTCTTGTAATACGCTACATGGACCACATAGGAACACCAATGCCATATGAATATATGGATAAATCAAATATGACATCGCGTATAGTTGCCATTGAAGGACCAATGACATGTATGACCACCAATATAAGGCTAATGTAGTGTATGATTACTAATATAAGATTAATCCTAGGTTCGATACTAATATAAGATCGATACAATTCATCGAACTATGCATACCCTAACGTTAAAGCCCGAAAGTATGGATTTACTCCGTTTAATCGTACACATTCGTCGGACGTAACCATGTGACCAGTCATTGTATTGATCCCATGCCCAAATCTTGCTGATCCCACATGAACCATTTAACATTAGAATCTGGATCCGAGCTTCGCCTTTCGCTCTACCTCCTCAACTAGCCCATAGTCTTCCCCGAAGTTGCGCTAAAGCTCCACATGAACCCGCATATGAAACTGGAGGAGAATCCCCGTTAAATACACACACTGCCTGGGCTTTATTGCCCAGGCTAGTGCACCACCGATGCACCGGTGATGGCCTATCCCAGGCAGTAAAGCCTGGGGTAGGTCATCGATCGCCGATTCGAGCTCCGTCTTCTCCGTTACTTTGCCCAATGGTCACCTAGCTCTCCTATCCTGCCTTTGCCGCATTAGACCTCTTCTGGAGTCCGTTGGTCTATATTTTAAAAGTGGTTTCTTTAGTATTCTAATACTGATTTCGATACGAAAAACCACTCTTTTATGTATAGAGTTTTGCAGGATGATTCTAACGACCTGGCCTCCTCCAACACACCAAAATGGACCGAACCGACCTTCTCACTTTATGTGATGCTCATCCGTGTGTCGGTGCACCTACTTGTGCATACATATGCATACACATATATGAAAACACATAACACAAATCATGTTTCAAGCTTCACCAGAGTGATTACTCAACCCGGTATTTTCTCACGCAGCTTAACGCGTCTGATAGTCGCTATGGCTATGCGAGATTGCTCGTAATATGCTTATATAAATGTATATATATTCCCATACATATATATAATTAATCACACAAATAAAAAACCATTATAAATAATTCAAACCATTCAACAATTCTAATTACAATACATAAATGTATTGGTTATTATATAACTTCAAATACACATATATGTATACTTATATATATATATATATATGTATGTATATATGTACATGTATATTTAAATAACAATTGATTGTTTAATATTCAAATCTTACTTCTATGATTCAATAATTTTAATGGTCGTAAACCCTATCTGCGATCACGATCCGTAGTTCTTCTCTCTTCGACCATTCTTCCTCCCATCTTTGTTCTTCTGTATCCCTTCTCACCGCTTTCAAACTCTCATGCCTAGCCCTACAATTGTGAATCCACCTATCATGAGATCTGGTTGATCCTTCAATGCCGCTTCTTTTCTGGCTGATCCCTCCCTGACTCCACCCGCGTTTGTGATTTTCGATGGTAATTTTCCATCTCTTTTATCAGGCCCTTCAGCTTGCCAGTCTCCCCTAGCTATGTAAGTAGATTTCACACCACCTCTAGTTACTGCGAATGCTTTCATTGGTCTGGAAAACTAATTGGTTGTCTTTGATGCTACCTATGCTCCATTATCAGGTCTGTCTAGAAATGTTATCTCTGATGCTTTGGCTTTGCCCTTATCTCCGTTGTTGGCTACTTGCTCTATAAGTGTTCAATGGAAGTCGGGTATGAATTGCGAGGTAGCGGCTGATTTATGTGATTGGGTGTTGGTTGATGGTGATCAAGTTGAGGGTAGGTCTGCTGTTGTGGTGATGTTGTGCGCATTGATGATGCTTGTGTTAATGCTGATGAGGAAAATTTCAATCTTCCCATACCCACCGCCCCTATTTGTTCAGATCCTCTTCAAGATCTCATTGTGTTTGGTTGTAAGTGGACTTCACTTTTTAAGTCATTACCAAGAAATGCAAGTGAATTTGTCCCTCGCCATTTTGAAATAGAGGAGATAGATGGCATATGGTTCCTCCGGTGGAAGTGTTGGAAACAGAGGCTCATTTCTAGTTGGAGTATTTAGTTGGTTTCTTCCCTAACACCAACCCTCCTTATCAGGTAGTTCGAGATCATGTTCGTAGCTTCGGAAATTAAAGGGTCATCTCCAGTTCGCTTTGATACTACTTTCTACTTATTCAAGTTCTCTAGAAAAGATGAAAGGCTTCGTGTTCTTGAGGCGGACCCTTCCATCATCAGAGGTCGGCCTTTCATAATTACTCCATGGAGCCCCTCTATGGAGAAAGCCAAGGAGCAAATTCTTTCTATTCCGATATGGGTTCACTTTTGGTCATGTCCTATCTGTGTTGCAGCCTATGATTGGGCTGAACTGGCTAGCTAGTGTTGTTGATAAACTGAAATATTTTGATGCAAGTACCGTCGCATGAAATAAGTTAGTTTTTGCCAAGGCTCTTATTGAAATTTCTCTGGATAAGCCTTGCCTTCCAAGATTTCTGTTCATATAGCTGAAGGACATGTCGCGATTGTCAAAGTCCAATGCAGTTGAAAGCCTGACATTTGCATGTCGTTTCACTCTTTCGGTCACTTGTTGGCAAAATTGTAAGCTTTTGGCTAGTGATTCCTCTGATCTGCTTCATGATATTATTCCTCTTACTCGTCCAGTTTTGAAACGGGTTCCTTAGCTCTCCCTTGTTATTCTTCTTGCTCCTTTCGAAAATGTTTCAAAGGATTATACTATTTCCAATGCAGAGGTTATAACACAGGATAAGGCTATTGTTGATCTTCCTTCCACTGATGATATTATTTGGGGTGCATCTAAGCAGGCTTGGATTCTTGTGCCTTTTGAAATGAGGTATGAGCCAAATGATGGTTGGTTTTATAAGTATGAGGCGGAGATGAGGAAGATAGGCGGCTATTTTACCATGTGGATGGAATTGGATTAGCTCTCATTAATCTTGGGCGAGTTGGTGACAAGAATCACATTTGTTATCGAGTGAAACTTAGGATAGGAAATATCTTTACTGCTCAGACTCTGTAGACTTCATTCCTAACTTAGGCTACTATTTTCTAGATTTTATCATGTTATTGGGCTAGAATCTTTGGATGATGCAAGTGGTTCTTCCTCTTTGGAGGGGAACTAGGTTTTTGTTTTGTTTGTATATGTTTCCTGGAGATTTGACCAGGCAACTAGTACTCGGCATCCAGTTCAACTCGGCATCAGAGAGTGATCTGCATCAGAGAGTGACCGGCATCAGAGAGTGTCCGGCATCAGAGAGTGATCGGCGTCAGAGAGTGACCGGCATCAGAGAGTGTCCGGCATCAGAGAGTGATCGGCATCAGAGAGTGTCCGGCATCAGAGAGTGACCAGCATCAGCGAGTGACCGGCATCAGAGAGTGTCCGGCATCAGAGAGTGACCGGCATCCAGGAGTGTTCGGCGAAGCGTTTGACATCCAGGAGCACTCGGCATCCCAATGGAACTCGGCGTCAACTGGCACTCGGCGACAACCAATGCATGGCGCTAGCGTTCGACATACAAGGGTGCTTGGCACCAAGGCTGCTCGGCATACAAGAACGCTCGGCATCAAGACTACTCGGTGTCAAGACTGCTCGGCATAACAGGGTACTCGGCGTCAAGACTGTTCGGCATAACAAGCTACTCGGCGTCAAGGAGAGCACTCGGCAACAACCTATGCTCAGCGTCGACTAGTGTCCGGCATCCCACGGTACTCGGCGTCAGTGGAGCTCGGCGGTAGGATAACTCGGCAACGAGAACGTTCGAACTACATACATTGGTTGGTCAAAAGCTTCAAAGGGAGATACGCTCGGCTTCACTGCAATCACCCCACACTTCCCATACACCAGGAGCACCGTTCGGCATGGGAAGGACCGTTCGGCATGGGAAGGACCGTTCGGCACAGAAGCGTTCGGCGTACCTGGTTCGGCACACAGCACCTGGGCTCGAACGTTCGGCTAACAAGCCCGCTTGGGAAGTCCAGCCCATATTTGCCTATAAATAGAGGGACAGGGTCACAGTGAAATGGATCCTTTTTTTGGAGAGAAAATACGAGGAGACTCTGCCATTTCCAAGACTCATCTTCTCTACTCAAACAACTTCATTCAAGCATTTGATTCACGAATTGTATTTGTAATCAACCATAAAGGAAATCAATAAAGTTGAGCAAAGTGGACGTAGGCAATTACGCCGAACCACTATAAATTTGGTGTTCTTACTTTCTGCACTTGAATTAGGATTGTCTTCTCTGTTTAATTTGCTTTCATCACTTATATCTCTACACAATCTTTCTGAACGAGGTTAGTGACCAATTTTGGTGCTAACACTTTGGTGCTTTCACTGAGAGTCGAATTCTCAGACCTCAAGGATCTGCTTTGAAGCTACTGGATTGAGCAAATCCCCCAAAGAAGATCCGACTTACTGATAGAACATCCGCTGATCCTACTCAGAGTTCATACCAATAACTCTACAATGGCAAGACCACGTACCAGGTCAGCTTCTCTTAATGCGGATGCCCGAGAGACTGCTAGCGTGCAACAAGCAGGACCTAGCAATCAACCAGCAATCCCGAGTGCAGGGATTGCCGCTCAAGAACAGACTCCAGTTGTCACCAGAGTGGAGTTCAACGACTTGATGAGAGAACTTAGGGAAAGCAGGAGACAACTGGGAGAACAGATGCAGGCTAATGCCAACCTGATGGCACAACTCACTCAACAGCAGCAACAGAATGCTGGGGGCAATCCAGCTGCTTATTCCTCTTCTGACAGCTCAACTTCTTCTGATGAGCCACCCAGGCGCAGACGCCGTAAGACTGAAACTGCAAGGGCAGATGCTGCTGTTCGAACAGCAGGAGACCGCGACCAAGCCAGAACTGGAAACTTCCGAACCGGAGTACAGGTGGAGGAGGGAGCTCCAGATCATCAAGATGTTAACAATGTTGAACCTCATGACGCACGATTGGCAGATCGCCAGGAAAGGAGGCATCAGCATGGACAGGCTCGTAGAACTGACTCCAACCTCCCAGCTTCCATACAGACACCCGATCTGACAGCCATGATCAGACAACTGATGAAAGAAAATCAGGGCTTATCAAATGACGATTGGGGAGTGTCAAGAAGTCATACTCCGTTCACGGATGTTGTGCTGCAAGCGTCCTACCCCAAGAAGTTTAGCATGCCAACCATTCCTGCATACGAAGGAAAGACTGACCCCAGACAACATGTAATGAGGTATGAATGGATGATGGATTCAGCCAGAGCAAATGATGCCACCAAGTGTAGGTGCTTTCCAATTACTCTATCTGGGATCGCTACTATGTGGTTCACCCGACTTCCTCCGCGATCCGTATCAAATTTCGAGGAGTTGGCAAAGAAGTTTATTGAGCAATTCAGCATACACACTACACGCCCGAAGGACATGATGTCTTTGTCAAGTGTAATCCAAAATCCCGGAGAGTCGCTGAAGGAGTACTTACAAAGATTCCACGTTGCGGCAACTGAAGTCAGTAATCCCAACGACCATGCAATTCTAATGGCTGTGATGAGAGGTGTAGATCCAGATTCTGAATTCGGAGATTGGCTGGCAGGAAAACCTCCGACTACGCTAGAGCGTTTCTACTCCAAGGCGCACCAGTTCATAAGAAGAGAGGAAGCTAGGTGGGTACGACGAGACAAGGCACCGGGACCTGCCCAAGAGTCAATTAAGAGCAACATTGCTGTGAAGCAATCTAGAGACAATTCAGGAAAGGTCCAAGTCAACGTCCAGAATAAGCCTGTGCAGCCCAAAGAGTCCGGAGGAAGGAGTCAAGGAAAGAGGAAAGAAGCGGGAAAGTGGAAGTCGAGAATTCCAAGCTACAGCGAGTACACTCCGCTAAACGCCCCGCTTGAGAACATTTACCTATCCACATGCAATACTTTTCAATACAGAAAACCACGTCTGAAAGAATCAACTGAAGAACAGAAACGGACTGGGAAATATTGCCGATTCCATGAAACCTATGGACACAACACGGAAGAATGCAGACACCTGCATGACGCTATCGAGAAATTGATCAGACAAAAGAAGTTGCAAGAATTTGTAAAGGATCCACAGGAAGGAGGACATGGAACGTCCGACCCAGGTCGTGCACCGGCCCCACGTCATCCAGAGGAACCTGCCCGGACTGTTGGAAGACTGGTTATAAATACGATTATCGGCGGACCTCATCCCGCAGATAAGAACTGGCAAGAGATGGAACGATATGCGAGCTCCTTGAAGCATGCAGATTTTGAGTGTTGTTCGAACGTAGAGGACGGGGCCCCTGCTAAGCAGCAGCGCGTGATGACAGACGATATTGTGTTCAGAAACAGAGACGCTGATCAGGTGGAGGCTCCGACCATCGATCCCATGGTCATATCTGCAACAATCGGACCAGCATATGTAAAAAGAATTCTGATTGATTGTGGAAGTTCAGTCAACATCATCTTCAAGAAGGCCTATGATCAGATGAAGCTAGAGACAAAAGACTTGAAACCATCCAAAGCTCGTATCCACGGCTTTAACGGCGCTGCGACTGATGCAGTAGGATATGTCGAGTTACCAGTTGAACTGGGACAAGGCGAACGTCGGAGGGTACGAATTCTACCCTTTGTAGTTTTGGATGTGGACTCTCTGTATAATGTTTTCTTGGGCCGGCCGGCCCTGGCTGAATTCAGGGCGGCACTAGCCCCGTGGTGCTTGACTTTGAAGTTTCCGACTGACAAAGGAGTAGGCATTGTTCACGGTGACCAAGCAGCTGGTCGTTCTTGTTATGTGGCCGAGCTCCGAGAAGCCCATCGGAGGGAGAAAGGAAAGGTTGCGGACAATCCCGTCCGCATCCCCAATACGAATAATTGACAAGTAGTGCCCGAGCCCTGGCTCGGGCATAGTTCTCGGATCTACGGAGATATAGATCCGAGAGACGACGATGGGAAACCCAGGGAAGAGAAGGCGGCACCGGCTGAATTAACAATTGACATTTCAGTTAGCCGTGACGACCCTTCGCAAATACTGAAGATCGGATCACAGTTAGGCCCCGCAATGACAGAAGACCTTAGCGACTTCCTCCGGGCAAACCTTGATGTTTTTGCCTGGACACATTCTGATATGTGTGGGATTTCTCCCGCCATCACAAGTCATATGTTGAACGTAGACCCGAAATACGTCCCAGTCAAGCAAAAGAGGAGAGGAATGGATCCAGAGAGATCCGCCGCTCTTGGAGAGGAGGTGGACAAACTCAAAGCAAATGGGTTCGTCCGCGACGCCCTCTACCCGGAGTGGGTCTCCAACCCCGTGCTAGTAAAAAAGGCAAATGGGAAATGGAGGACTTGCGTAGATTATTCCGACTTGAACAAAGCATGCCCTAAGGACAGTTTCCCGTTGCCTAGGATCGATCAGTTGGTCGATTCCACAGCAGGACACGAATTATTGTCATTCATGGATGCGTACTCGGGATACAACCAAATCCCAATGCATATTCCGGACCAAGAACACACCAGCTTCGTTACAAATGTCGGGCTGTATTGCTATGTAGTGATGCCCTTTGGATTAAAGAATGCTGGAGCAACTTACCAACGTCTGGTGAATCGAATGTTCAAGGACCAGCTGGGCAAAACCATGGAAGTCTATGTGGATGACATGCTCGTGAAATCACGGCAGTCAAACGACCACATTCAAGACTTAGCTGAAATGTTTAACATACTCAGGTCATATGGAATGAAGATCAACCCGCTGAAGTGTTCTTTCGGCGTTGCATCAGGGAAGTTTTTAGGATTCATCGTCAACGCTAGGGGAATCGAAGCCAACCCAGAAAAGATCCAAGCCATTCGAGATGTACAAGCGCCCAGGACTATAAAGCAGGTACAGAGCTTGAACGGAAAAGTGGCTGCGCTAAGTCGATTTATATCCAAGGCAACTGACAAGTGCATCCCATTCTTCGACATAATAAAGAAAGGAAAGAGGAATTTTGAATGGACGTCTAGCTGCGAGGAAGCTTTCCAGAACTTGGTAAGGCATCTGGAGAGCCCACCAATGCTATCTAAACCAGTTGACCATGAGATGCTGTACGTTTACTTGGCTATATCCCCTCATGCGATAAGCGCAGCTTTGGTCCGTGAGGAGGATCGAGTCCAGAAGCCGGTATATTATGTTAGCAAGCGTTTAACGGGGGCAGAGAAGAATTACCCTAAAATTGAGAAATTGGCTTATTGCTTGGTGATTGCATCACGCAAGCTGCGCCCGTACTTTCAAGCGCATTCAATCGGCGTTTATACCGATCAACCCCTGAGGCAGGTACTTCAACGACCGGAAACTTCTGGAAGATTGCTAAAATGGAACATCGAGTTGAGCCAATTCGATATCGCGTACCTACCACGGTGAGCTATTCGAGGGCAAGCGTTAGCAGACTTCATCGCTGAATTTACCATACCCATCAAACCGGACGATCACGACATCATTCCCCCCATTCGATGGAAATTATACACTGACGGTGCATCAAACGACCGTTGCTCCGGCGCGGGCGTAGTTCTTATGACTCCGGAAAACCGATCAATCTGTTATGCCCTGAAGCTCGATTTTCCGGCTACGAACAACGAAGCTGAATATGAAGCATTGATCGCTGGCTTGAAGCTTATCAAAGAACTCGGAATCAAATCAGTCGAAATCTTTTGCGACTCGCAGTTAGTGGTTTACCAAGTACGAGGAGACTACCAAGCAAAAGGACGAAAGCTTGCTCCGTACCTCGTTCAGGTCCAGGAACTACTATCAAATCTTGAGCGTTATGACATTTCACACATCCCGCGAGAACAAAACAAAGAAGCCGACTTGTTGGCTAAGTTCGCAAGTACCAACGATGTTCAACAAATGGGATTGTATCCCGTGGAAGTCTTTCATGCCCCGAGTGCGGACGAGATGAAAATCGATCTTGTGTTGGAAACAGAGATCGAGAAGGACTCGTGGATAACCCCATTCAAACTGTACCTGACAACCGGGGCTTTACCAGAAAGGAGAAGCGAAAGACGACAGGTCCTTCGAAAGGTTGCGCGGTACGTAATGCAGGATGGATCCATGTACCGGAAAGGATTCTCAGTCCCATTGTTACGGTGCATCGCTCATGATGAAACAAAGCGAGTCTTGAGGGAAGTCCACGAAGGGGAATGCGGCGACCATACTGGGGGCCAAACGCTAGCAAAGAAGATCCTCCGCTATGGGTATTACTGGCCTACCGTAAACCGGGATGCCGCGGACTACGCAAGAAAATGCGACAAGTGTCAAAGATATGCAAAAATCCCGAGGGCTCCGTCAACGGAACTCACACAAATGATCAGCCCTTGGCCATTCGCGATCTGGGGAATCGACATAATCGGCTCTTTGCCTCTATCCAAAGGTGGTGCGAAATACGCGATAGTTGCAGTCGACTATTTCACGAAATGGGCTGAGGCAGAACCTTTGGCCACTATCACCTCTAAGAAAGTCATTAACTTCGTTGTGCGAAACATTATATGCCGCTTTGGCCTTCCACGCACCATCGTTACAGACAACGGAACGCAATTCGAAAGTAGAGAGTTCAAAGAGTTCTGTTTAAAGTACGGCATCGAGAAAAAGTTCGCTGCCGTTGCACACCCAAAAGCTAACGGACAAGTCGAGGCCGTTAACAAAATAATCAAGTCCATACTAAAGAAGCGTCTGGAGAAGGTTGGAGGCAAGTGGGTAGATGAACTCCCGACAGCATTATGGGCATATAGAACTACCCACAAGTCCGCGACCGGCCACACTCCGTTCGCCTTGGCATACGGCTCTGAAGCCGTAATACCCGTGGAACTTGAAGTTCCATCGCACCGAGTGACATACTATGACCCCAAGACGAACCAAAACCTCTTGCTGGAATCACCGGACTGCATCGACGAAAAGCGTGAAGGAGCTGAGTTAAGGGCGGCGGCGCACAGACATCGAGTCAAGCGCTACTACGATGGCAGAGTCCGCCCAAGAATCTTCGATGTGGGTGATCTCGTTCTGAAACGAGTCTTCCCAGTGCCATCACGCATGAATCCCAGCTGGGAAGGTCCATACGCCATTGAACGGAAGCTTGGAGAAGGAACATTCAAGCTAGCGACCGTTGATGGCGCGACACTCCCCCGAGCATGGAACAGTGAACATTTGCGGCACTATTACATTTAGCATGTTTCCCTTTCTTGTTATAGGCACTATTGTTTTCTGCATGTTTCCATTCAATAATGACTTAGTTTCCTTTTGAAGTTGTAATCGAGCAATTTAGTTGATTTTCATTAATAAAGGCTTGAAGCCACATTTTCTATGAAGTTTCTGTATCTCTTAATTGGATGATAAATTACATTATTCTGTGCGGCGTACAGACTAGAGTATAAACGATTTCCAATCTCCGAATCCCCAGAGTGCGGAGCGGAGTACTCTAAGTCCCCAGAGCGTGGACTAGAGTATAAACGATTTCCAATCTCCGAATCCCCAAAGTGCGGAGCGGAGTACTCTAAGTCCCCAGAGCGCGGAATAGAGTATAAACGATTTCCAATCTCCGAATCCCCAGAGTGCGGAGCGGAGTACTCTAAGTCCCCAGAGCGCGGACTAGAGTATAAACGATTTCCAATCTCCGAGTCCCCAGAGTGCGGAGCGGAGTACTCTAAGTCCCCAGAGCGCGGACTAGAGTATAAACGATTTCCAATCTCCGAATCCCCAGAGTGCGGAGCGGAGTACTCTAAGTCCCCAGAGCGCGTACTAGAGTATAAACGATTTCCAATCTCCGAATCCCCAGAGTGCGGAGCGGAGTACTCTAAGTCCCCAGAGCGCGGACTAGAGTATAAACGATTTCCAATCTCCGAATCCCCAGAGTGCGGAGCGGAGTACTCTAAGTCCCCAGAGCGCGGACTAGAGTATAAACGACTTCCAATCTCCGAGTCCCCAGAGTGCGGGGCGGAGTACTCTAAGTCCCCAGAGCGCGGACTAGAGTATAAACGATTTCCAATCTCCGAGTCCCCAGAGTGCGGAGCGGAGTACTCTAAGTCCCCAGAGCGCGGACTAGAGTATAAACGATTTCCAATCTCCGAATCCCCAGAGTGCGGAGCGGAGTACTCTAAGTCCCCAGAGCGCGGACTAGAGTATAAATGATTTCCAATCTCCGAGTCCCCAGAGTGCGGAGCGGAGTACTCTAAGTCCCCAGAGCGCGGACTAGAGTATGAACAGTCTCAAGTCTCCAAGTCCCCGGAGCACAGTGTCAGCAAACCAAATAAAGACAAGAGAATCATTCAAACAAGAAGAAACTAAAATTTTATTCGATAAGTCCAAAATAGGGATACAAGATCACTCCTACAAAATTCGGGCCTATACAAACTACAAGTTATGAAAGATAGAAACTGTTACAAACTTAAGCAAAAACTTGTTGAACAAGTGCATCGATCATTTCTTCGACTTCTTCTTCTTGTCTGCCTTCGGTGTTTCCGACGACTCCTCTCCCTCACGTTTCTTCTTGGACTTTTTGCTTGCTAGAGAGACGGAGTCAGGAGTAGGAGACGGAACATCTAATGGTTTGGACCTGCCCGGGAGAATGATTTTCAAAGGTCTATTCCGCGGGTCAGTAAGTTCCAGGACTTCAGATTCAACTTTGACTTTGACCTTTCTCTTCTCCTCGTCGGCAAGACGATCCTTCATGCTCATCTCTGAAGTGTGTTCAGAGGCGCCAGTGATTTTAGCTTCGTCGCTTCCTTCGGCAGGAGACGAGGTATCAAGTTTGTCATCATCAAGCGCCCCGATCACTTGAGCGTCTGGGCCGGGAGTTATCCCTGCGTGAGCAACGTCGCTTGTTTTCCCCGCTTCCTCCTTGGCGTCATCGCTCCTCGGAGTTAACTCAGTGTCAGAACAACCTGTGAGAAATATGAGAAGTGGGCATTAGAACGAATAACCACTGCGAAAAAATGACGGATCACTTCGACTTCTAGAGAAAGAAGAATCTCCTACCAGGATCAGGTTGGCTGTCGGTGGCGCGCGGGGTTTCACCCTCCAGGATAGGGGACAGCACATGAACGCCGAGCCCGGGATCTTCGGGGTCGTAGCTGGCATGCTGCTCGAATGGATCAAGCGTCGACCGACCAGCCGATTGAGCAGCATAAGGAGCGGCAATGTGAGGAGTAGTAGTGTCGGCCTCTGACGGGCCAGCCTCGTTATTCTTCTCTTTCGAAGGGGAAGAGCCTTTGCCATAGAGAGCCAATGCTACGGATAAATCCGATGGCTCATTCCCCCTCAGGAACTCCTTCACCAGTGCATCCTCGTCGATTTCTTCGGAGCCTGATTCGACTTTCTTGATCTTTATCAGAGTCTCCCATGCCTCAGCCAGGGATTCATGGTAGCCGTCGCCCAAGAATGTTAGGTCGCGGTGCATAAGGACGCGGGCTCCGTACTCGGCGATCAACGGGTCAAACATACTTTTGACTTCTTCCCTGCCGGTCTCTGCGGCCGCCTCCAGGCGAGAATCAAGCTCCTCCTCAGCCATTCTTTTGCCCTCCTCACGGGCCTCACCCTTCATTTTCTCGACCCCGGCAAGTTCACCGTCAAGCTTTGCCTTCAGGAGCCGGGTAGCCACAATCTCATCACAATACCGCTGTGATTCTTCCTGAGCGGCTATTTTGTCTTCTTTCTCCTTGGAGAGTTGTTCTTTCAGCTCTTTGACTTGAGTAGCGAGCGCGTCCCTTTCTTTTTGGACAGAGTCTTTTTCTAGGGCAAGGGCGCCACTGCACTGAACTGCTTCGTCAAGCTCCTTTTTATGAGCCACCTCTAAGCGAGTAACTGCCTCGGCAGTATCTTTTGCACCTTGTTCAGCGGCTTCTAGCTTTAACTTATAAGAGGCGAGTTCTTCGTCTTGGAGTTTGATGATTTTCTTATCGCTGTCAGCCTCCAGAGTCAGACGGTCAATCTCGTGTTGACGCTCAACAAATACTTCTGATATCTTCTCCACCAAGTGCACGAATGCGTCATGTTGAACATAGACGTCATTGTTGCATGCAATGGCACTTTGCTTCACGTGCCCAGGAATGTGATGGATGGCCGGGAGGAATTTCAAACCGTCAAAACAAATTTTCGGAAACTTGGCCTTAAGGTCGACCATCTTTTCTGCAACAGTCGGGTCCACGGCAGGAGCAGGAGGAGGAGGCTTAGAGAATTCCGTTCTTTTACGCGGCTCTCGAACTTGCCTCGTACTCGATGAACTGGAATGTTGTTCTCGAGCAGCATCAGACTGATAACCCTTCTGCAAAGACTTCTCTTTATCCGGCTCAGCAGTAGGAGGAAGATCATGGGACTGAGAAGATTGATAGTGCGCTTTCTTGCGGTGAGACGACTCGCGAGGGCGATTGTCCCTATCTTCGTAATCACCTCGGTCCCGGCGTCTGCCTGAACCGGAATCCCGTCCGGAGTGATGAAATATTGAAGACCCCTGAAGGCGATCAAGTCCGTGGGAGCGGCCCATATCACCTGCAAAGAAGGAAGATAACAACGAATTAAGGAGAATTCACGAATTAAAAAGACTTGAAGTATGTTATGGAATGCGCATGTGCGTGTGTGTCCTAAGTGTTCCCCCGACGGACCCGTTCGTTTGTCTTTGCTAATCGGAGTATTGTCTCTGTGAGCCGGGAGTTGAACTCCTACATTGCCTCTAGCGGGCGAGGAGAATTTGAGAGCTTCAGGATCATCGAACCCGTAATTAAGTATGTCTTCGGGAATAGAGAGGTTCGAGAGACCCCTCAGAGAACTCTCCAGACGCTGCGAAGAAGCCTCTTTTTCAGGAGGGATAGGCGTAGATTTTGAGGTGTCGCCAACTTTCTCTTTCTGAACCGTATATTTCAGTTTTTTCTTTCCCTTCGAAGGGGAGGATGACGTCTCAATGTCCTGAACTGCGATTGCCGGATTCCAAGCAGGACCCACGTTCTCGCCCTGAGTGTTGGGTGCATCATCCTCTCTACGCTCGCCTTCTTCGTGCGCGTCGGGAGCGCGACGCGATGACGGGCCGGCAAGTTTTTTCCCTTTACCAGATGGAGGTTTGGGAATTGTAACACCTTATGGAAGGCTGACCCGACGATCAGGAGCTAGCAAGCCGAACCCCGACAGCGATTCATTTGAAATGATAGCTCGTATATCTCGATCCTCGGCCGGAAGAGCTCTAATCGCGTCGACAGCATCAGAATATCCTCGGCCTTCCGGACGCGGGTTAATACCTGAAAAGAGGAAATGAAGAGTTAAGAAAAACGTGACTCCCATTAAGTACGAGTAACGGTTCAGCAGAGAGACTTACTGCCTTCAACCCATCTCCTAGCAAAACCAGACGGGCATCGCACATAGAACCATTCCTGTTTGTATAGGGCGAACTTGCTACAGGCCCCTGTCAAGATCTGGCACTTGTGATACGGCTCGAGGAAAATGAAGGAAGGGCTATCTTTCCGTCTCTTGAACATGTAAATGTATCGAATATCACCGGGGGTTGGAGGTCTGGAGAAGACAGCCATGAAGAGTAAGTAAGTCCCATATAGGAACGCATGACCATTCGGGTGCAGCTGCGACGGAGCGATGTCTATATACTGCAGCACATCCCGGAGAAATAGGTTAAACGGAGGCACGCTGCCCATCCAGCACATGAACTTGTTGCAAGCCGTGTACCCGACTGGGGGCAAATGAGGACGGTCGTGTCTCGAAGGAACTAACACGTCAGTAAAGGGAATTCCGTGAATGGAACATATCCGTCGCAGAGCGGCCTCATTGATCCTCGAGGCTTGAGAATCGACCGGATTGTCCAGTAAGATGGTTGACTCCAGAGCATCGGGCGGCAGATTATGAGCGGGAGAGATTGACGGGTTGGAAGCATCTGCGGCTCCTTGCTTTGCTGACGGCCCAGGCCTGTCAGATATGGTGGCAGAACTAGATTTTCCTGACATCCCGAATAAATAATGAACCTGGCTAAATGCTTGAGAAAGCTATACTTGAAAAACGTTGAGCGTTAGAATTAGCAACACGAGTTTTCTCCCCACGTGGTGTGTGAACTAGTGCAAGCAATTGTGTACAGACAATAAGAAGGTTTTTAAGATATAATAATTAGCTTCGAATCATCGCCTTCGAAGACCGTCATCGCTGACCGTCTCAAAAAGCTTGCCTTGAGGTGATTACAGTTCAAGATTCAGAAAACATGTAATTTATGAAGTATCCGGCTTAAGTCTAATTTGACATTTATATCGTTCGGCATTTAAATGTCGTTCGGCGGTTACATTGTTCGTCCCGAGAAGAGTTCGGTGTGCATCTTGGTTCGGTTGAGTCATTGTCAAGTGTTCGGCATTGAAGTTGTTCGGCATATATATGTTTGTTCGGCATTTGAATGTTGTTCGGCTTGAGTTATTGTGCGACAATTGTATTGTTCATCCTAAGTATAGTTCGGCACGTATATTGTTCGGCCTAGGTATTTATATTGTTCGGCATTTTTGATGTTCGGCGAATATAATGTTCGGCACGTATATTGTTCGGCCTAGGTATTTATATTGTTCGGCATTTTTGATGTTCGGCGAATATAATGTTCGGCACGTATATTGTTCGGCCTAGGTATTTATATTGTTCGGCATTTTTGATGTTCGGCAAATATGATGTTCGGCAGTTATATTGTTCGGCAGGTATGTAACTGTTCGGCATTAGTTCGTTTGGCTAAGGCAGTGCTCCGCCCTCGACCATAACTCCGCCCTGCTCTCCCTCCATTTACGACGAACGACAGAGACAAGATCGCCCGGCGAAGGTTACGCCGTTCGACACCCCATCTCCTTTTTTCTTCCAATCTTGATCAACACAGAGGAGCTAGGTCTAACTACCATGCACCGTTCGGCGACTCCGAACGTGCGAACCACTTCTACTAGTGAACCTAAAGTTGAAGTAATGTAATCGTGGAGGGAATGATATCTAGTTCGACGATCGAGGTTGAGGAAGGATCAACTAGACTTTATATCTGATAGAGTGGCAAGAATTGCAAATCTCTGGGAATAACAGAAGAGAAAGCGTAAAGGGAAAATGGTGGAAGGGCGTCTGGTTATATAGAGGGAGGTAGAAGTCGAAAAGGCCATGACCGGTAGAACCGGTCAAGGTCATAGCGTTCGGCGCATAACGGTTCGGCACTGAAGCATCGCTCGGCAAAGAAGCACCGTTCGAACGCGCCCGCTTGTGTTCGGCATTTGGAACACGTCCGGCACACATCGATCCCACAAAAGGGGCGTCTCCGTTCGAGGTTAGCCAAGGGTTTAAGACGTGACGAAAAGGTTGCACGGTTCAAAGCGTACCACGTTCGGCCACGCGATACACTTTGGGGGGCAAGTGTTTCCTGGAGATTTGACCAGGCAACTAGTACTCGGCATCCAGTTCAACTCGGCATCAGAGAGTGATCGGCATCAGAGAGTGACCTGCATCAGAGAGTGTCCGGCATCAGAGAGTTATCGGCGTCAGAGAGTGACCGGCATCAGAGAGTGTCCGGCATCAGAGAGTGATCGGCATCAGAGAGTGTCCGGCATCAGAGAGTGACCAGCATCAGAGAGTGACCGGCATCAGAGAGTGTCCGGCATCAGAGAGTGACCGGCATCCAGGAGTGTTCGGCGAAGCGTTTGACATCCAGGAGCACTCGGCATCCCAATGGAACTCGGCGTCAACTGGCACTCGGCGACAACCAATGCACGGCGCTAGCGTTCGGCATACAAGGGTGCTCGGCATCAAGGCTGCTCGGCATACAAGAACGCTCGACATCGAGACTACTCGGTGTCAAGACTGCTCGGCATAACAGGGTACTCGGCGTCAAGACTGTTCGGCATAACAAGCTACTCGGCGTCAAGGAGAGCACTCGTCAACAACCTATGCTCGGCGTCGACTAGTGTCCGGCATCCCACGGTACTCGGCGTCAGTGGAGCTCGGCGGTAGGATAACTCGGCAACGAGAATGTTCGAACTACATACATTGGTTGGTCAAAAGCTTCAAAGGGAGATACGCTCGGCTTCACTGCAATCACCCTACACTTCCCATACACCAGGAGCACCGTTCGGCATGGGAAGGACCGTTCGGCATGGGAAGGACCGTTCGGCACAGAAGCGTTCGGCGTACCTGGTTCGGCACACAGCACCTGGGCTCGAACGTTCGGCTAACAAGCCCGCTTGGGAAGTCCAGCCCATATTTGCCTATAAATAGAGGGACAGGGTCACAGTGAAATGGATCCTTTTTTGGAGAGAAAATACGGGGAGACTCTGCCATTTCCAAGACTCATCTTCTCTACTCAAACAACTTCATTCAAGCATTTGATTCACGAATTGTATTTGTAATCAACCATAAAGGAAATCAATAAAGTTGAGCAAAGTGGACGTAGGCAATTACGCCGAACCACTATAAATTTGGTGTTCTTACTTTCTGCACTTGAATTAGGATTGTCTTCTCTGTTTAATTTGCTTTCATCACTTATATCTCTACACAATCTTTCTGAACGAGGTTAGTGACCAATTTTGGTGCTAACAGTATATGTTGGCTTTTTTGCCAACATCTTGTCCTTATTTCATTAAAGTTGTTCTGGCACATGTGCCAAACACCCGTTTCTTAACTTTTATATATGTAGATGGCCCACAATAAAACCGGCTAGCCTTGCTAAAAAAACCTTACTTTTATTTATCGGATCTTTTTAAAAAGTTCAATATTATTTTCTACTATTTTATAAAATCATTCTATGATTTTATAAAGTACAACACTAGCTTATAAATCATTTTAAGCCTTTATAATACTTTTTCTTCATTAAAATTAAGTATTCATCTATAATAATTTTATAAAACCTTGCAATCATTTTATAAAATAATTACTTCTTACTATTTTATAAAATCTCATACTTTTATAAAATATCTCTTTTATATTATTTTACAAAATCTCACTATATTTTATAAAATATCATTTACACTATTGTGTATAAAATCATTTTATTCTATAAAATATAACTTATACTATTTAACAAAATCATTCTATTTTCTAAAATATATCCTTATTAATATTTTATAAAATCTCATCTATTTTATAAAATATATCTTTTATAAATAATATTTATAAGTACTAATTAAGCTTCGTTAAGCCTCTAATCACTTTAATAATAAGTGTAGAGCTCATAACTCGCTTAATTAGGACACTAACTTTATTTCATAAATATTCCATTATTTTATATTGTTAACTGGGTTTTTAACCCAGCAGAATTCAGTAGGAGTTAGAACATCCAGACTAAACCAGAATGGCTTGAAACTTGAACAAGGCATCTAAAAGAACAAGCCAATGGAACTTAAGAGAGACAAGCTAAAAATCCACGACGATCCATCATCCATGGATCGCTAGCGATCCAAAAGATAGCATTACGAGTTGTTAAAGCCTCTTGCATCATGATCTACTACCTCTTCTAAGAATACTTACCAAGTTTCATAGCATTCCAAGCAGGGTAGTTTAAGAAGTAAAGACTCATTTGATTCAAGCCGTTTACCCGCTTTTTGACCAAAGTAGCTAACTTAAAACAGACCTAGAGAACTCATGCATAGTCGGATTGACTTGAAATTTTGGGAGAATACTTAGAAGACATAAAAGAAGGCAATCACAAAAAAAGAGCTTGATTGGATAAGTCTAGATGGGTCTCTAGTGACCTAACTAGATGGATTGCTAGCGACCCATGTAGATTAGGCCCCACTACCTGAAATTTTTATGACACCCTCTAGAGTATACATGCAAAGTTTCATCTGATTTTGTTAAGTTTTGAGCGAGTTATGGATGATTCTTCTTGACCAGATGACCCATGAAGATGGATGATCAAACAAACTTCAAATGACTTGATATTTGGGCAAGACACTCAAATAGAAGATAGAAAGACAACCAAATGGAGATCACTCAAAAATGGCCTAAGTACATGGATTGCTAGCGATCCACACGCTATGGATCGATCTATGGAATTATGTTGGATTGTTATGACATTTTCAGAAAGGATGAAGCAAAATATTCCAAGTAATTGGATTGCTAGCGATTCATCACCTATGGATCGCTAGCGATCCATCAGATTGGCTTGGGTCGCCTTCAAACTTTCTGAATCCTTCATTGCATCATGTGCAGGCTTCTAGCAAAGCAGGCCTAACCCAATAGCTCTCCAACCCATATAAATACAATCCTACCAGCAACATAAACGGGATCTGGGGGACTGGTTGTTGATACTCTGTAGAAACTATTCTTCACCCTTGTCCTCCCACACAACAGTCATCTAAAAGGTTCACTGTGATTCACCAGTGAACTCTAACACTGATGCTTGATCTAACTTACAAGATCCAATCAAATTATAATCAGATTCAACTTGTAATTGTAGTTAGTCAATAACAAAAGTTATAAAGTGGACGTAGGCTTCGTTAACAGCCGAACCACTATACAAATCTCTTGTCTTTTTACTTTATCTGCAAGTTATTATTCCTTGTCTCTATTTTATTTGCTTTGATAAACAGAGCTGGTGCTTTCACACTCAATTCAGGGTGTTGATCCATTTTTTGGGTTAACATATATAATCATTCCTTCTCTTAAATAATATTTGTAAATACTAATTAGGCTTCATTAGGCCTCTAAACACTTTAATAATAAGTGTAAAGCTCCTAACTCACTTAGTTAACTTACTAACTTTTCTAAAATCAATTAAAATGGTTTAATTAATACTTTCCAATTACATGTACATCATTATATCACTTAGTTAACTCATATCCATTTCATAGCTTACTAACTTTCTCAAATAAACAAATCTATGAAGTATACAAGTAAATCAAGTAAGAGAATAATCATGCTCATCTCTTCTTTTCCAAACCAAGCTCAAAATCACTACAACCCATCTTTTAGCTCTCTTGAAATCTTGGATGGAGCCCCAAACACAGCTTTAAGCTAATTCCACGTTAGGTTTTGTAAGAAATTATATGAGAGGAGTTATGGTGATTTTGTCATGAATTTAGGAATTTATTTGAGAGGGGTTAGGGCTCCGAGATTAATAGGGGATTAAGGAGTGATTATGAAAATATTAGGAGAGGAAGAGGAAAAGAAATGCAGAATGAAAAATGAATGGAAATAATGAAGGTCTTAACTAACTTATAAGTTAGCTTACGGGCCTTAGCCAACATCCAATTCTCATTCCTTTCTAGAAATGACTATTCACTCTAAAAACTAATCGACTTCAAAAATAGCCAAGTTTACGCCCATTTTCTCATGATGAAATTGCAGTCTCAATAGTGGGTGCCTCGAGTCTCAATTCATCCATCTCTAAAAAATCAAGTATAATGGACATTTTGTTAGTTAATGATTAAATATTTAAATGAATTATTTAAATATTCAATCGTTAAAATTATGGGTTGTTATAGAACTTATCTGTGGAAATCTGGTAATAGCATCATTCAAGTGTGGATCTCTCCTGGTGAATACCTTTGGAACCACTAGAGATGCCCTTGCAAGATACATACGGAACAACTTGCAGCGAGCTAACATTCTTACCTTCAATATGTCCATGTGATATTCATAGTTGGATAAGTGATCGTCCAGGTTGGCTGATCCATCATACTTTTCGGTGTTTGGGGCCTTAAAGCTATTTGGGAAGTTCTATTCAATGATTGCCTTACTGAATGGGGAACAACACTCTTCCCTCCTTCCTTCCTTGTTTTGCTCATACAGGTTAGCCAATTTCTCTATACGGGCTTTGGGCTCATCTATCACTTCATCATTTGTGCTCACACATGACGAGCCACCTATGTAGATCGAGACGACCGCATCTTCATCTTGTGCAATTTGATTATTGCATTTTTCCAACAACAGTGGGTTTATATTAGCTTGTTTGGATTTAATGTTTGTGTTTCTCTGAGCCTTGTTCTTTGCTCTTGGTCCCAAGCTTAGCAATCCAGTATCACTGTAACGACTCGTAAATTTCAACTGTTTTAATAACGTAATTAGTTGAAATTTTGTGAAATTTTAAACGATAAAATTTTGAAATAAAAATTTGATATTTGAAATACGTCTAATTAAACATAGCAACTGGTAAATTTTCGTCCAAAAATATGAAAGTTTATTTCGCGCGTAAATTTAATTCAATTTAATCAGTTAAAAAGTGATAAAAATAAAATGTTCGAAACCCAAATATTTTTACACAGAAAAATTCTAAACCATCTTCTGAGCAAGACGTCAGTTTGTCGTTTTTCCAAATTCGGACATCTTTGGCTCCGTCGATCTTATTTTTCAGCGTTTTTCTTGCATTGTCCGCTATTAGAAAATTCGAATTTTATAAATTCAATCGTACCACTAATATCTGTATACCGTTTTGATCGTCTCGTCGTGCTGATCTCTACGGTATATTCAAATTGTCAATTTCGAAATCCAGTGTGCGATGCAATCCGCGACACGTCTAGCATATCGGTTCCACAATCGCGTCTTTTGGTTCCCTACGTCTTTTCATTTCCCAACGTGCAATACCAACCGCCCTGGCCTTTCTTATTCTACCGTTTAATTTCTAACTTGCTATTTCATTCCACCTCCCATTCGTTCTATCTCCTTCTCTTCTGTTCGGTTCCATTTTTTCAACTACTTCTGCTACTTGGTCCTGAGAAATTTATATAATAATAAGGTTTACATCTATTCTTTACTTTGTCTTGCTGTGCTTTCATTTCATCTTTGCTTGGAACCGGTGTCCCCATTTTGTTGTCGAGACCTCCACCTCCACGTCTCGCCTTCCACAGCTCGCCTTCCACCCGTGCCACCTTTATTCGCCACCGAACTCCAACCAGAATCCGCCTCTCCCTGACCATCTCCTCGCAACAGCGCCCCACCTCAGCCTCATCGCTACCGAGCACACAGCCGACCCACGTCCAAACCAAATGCCAAGCCTTGGCCTCCGCTCCTACCACGTGCAGCCAGAGCCTCCACCTGGAACCCCACCAAGTGCAGCCTCCTCCACCTTTGATGCAGCACAAGCTAAGAGTTCACAAGTCTTAGACCACTCACGACCTAACAATCCAAAACTGGAAAATAAGTCGCTCAAAATTGAAGTCTTAGGTCGCTCACGACCTAATGGGTTCTTAGGTCGCTCACGACCTAAGGAAGATGGGCTACGAGCTAACGGAACCAATGCTCAGGAAAACAGCTCACGACCTAGCGAGATTGGTGAAGTATTAGGTCGCATACGACCTAACGAGGCTTCTAGGTCGCTCCAACGACCTAACGGTTTCAAAGATCACATGCTACGACCTAACAGCCTGAAGGGAAAGGTGCTTCGACCTAATGAGTTACGAGCTAAGTTAGGTCGCAAAGTCTTAGGTCGCGGAAGCCTAGGTCGCAAAGTCTTAGGTCGCAAAGTCTTAGGTCGCGAAGGCCTAGGTCGCAAACAATTTCTGAAGCCGCTTCTGTTAGGTCGCAAACGAAGGGATGCCGTTCATTCTTAGGTCGCAAAGCTCTGGATACCATGGATTTCCTTAACTCGCTGATCTGGAATGCTGTAGGGTCTTAAGTCGCGGAAGATTGTAGCCGTAGATTGTTATGCCGCTTTATCAGATGCCGTTCATTTGTTAAGTCGTTGAATAATGTAATTAGGTCGTTACCGACCTAAGTGAGTCGTTTATCTTTAAGCCTGTTTGTTTTTAGGTCGCTGTGTTGTACATAGGTCGTTTCCGACCTAGGAGTTGTGAATTTTTTCTGCTGTGTTGAGTTGTAGCCTATAAATAGGCATGTATGGTCATTTGTAAAGGTTGTTGAATATTGAATAAAATTCTCTTTTGTTAGCTTATTGCTTTCAATTTCAATTGGTAGTCGAGTGTATCTCCTATCTCCACTAACGTCATTCGAGTGCGCTCGGATCATCGTTTGTTGAAGCCGATTCACGGTATCTTGTGCGCAAGATCAACGTCGAAGAATCGTAGATCTCTTTCCCGGTATCTTCGGATCAACGAGTCAGAGATAGCTAGAGTTCGGTATCTTCGGATCAACGAATTCGGGCATTCCAGTATTCATCATTCCATCGACTGCTACTTTCTTCGATCGAAGATCGTTTTGAATTATCCGCTGCGTCAGTTTTTGGTATCAGAGCTTGTTCTAGCCAATCATAGCTAGATCGAGACTTGGAGCCTATTCAATTTGAAGTTTGAAGAGAAGCCGAGCTTGGAGTGTTAAGCCGTGCTCAAGAGTGAAGTGTTCATCATTGTTCGAAGATTGTTTGATCGGATTTGTGTTGGAGGCCGAAACTTTGTCCATCGTATTCGCCGCGATTTGCTACAAAGTGGAAGTTTTCGATCCGTTTCATTTTGGATCAAAATCCGGAAAGCGTTTGAATTTGAAGTGTTGAAGAATTTGTGAAGTTTTCAAGTATGCCGCCAAGAAGAGCTAATCGCCACCAAAACGTAGAGGCTTTGTATCGAAGAGAAGAAGCTGATGAGATGGAGCAAAGAATCAATGAGAATTTTAGTGAGAAGCTTAATGACGGAATTAGCCGGTTAGAGAAGCTTATGACGGAGATGAACCAAAATCGGAGAAGGGTTTCACCAGAATCTAATCATGGAGGTAGTAGAGTCTCACCACATTCCAATCGAGACCGAAGTGTTGAAAATGACCAAGGGCGTGGGAGGAACGTGAATGATCGAGAACGGAGGAACGTTGATAGAAGGGATGATGGTGGAAGGCGTAATGGTAGTAGAGATGTTGGTGGTCAGAATCGACATCGTTATGCATCTGATTTTGAAGAAGAGTATGATGGTGGTAGTGTTCAAGGAAGGGGTCAAGGAAGAAACTATTCTGAGTATGATCACAAATGGGAGTCGGGGATGAAGACAGAAATTCCTGAATTCAAGGGTGGTATGCAAGCGGAGGAGTTTCTGGATTGGGTAGCTAATGTTGAAGAAATTTTTGACTTCAAGGAAGTTCCAGAGCATAGAAGAGTGAAGTTGGTTGCTACGAGGCTGAGGGGTAGAGCTTTGGCATGGTGGCAGCAAACCAAGCTTACACGTGAACGTATGGGGAAGTCAAAGATTGAATCTTGGGAAAAGATGAAGAAATTGATGAAAGCGACATTCTTACCTTATAATTATCAATCGCTTATGTATCAGAGATTGCAGAACTTGAGACAAGGAACGAAGTCTGTGAATGACTATGCTGATGAATTTTATCAACTCATTGCAAGGAATGATATTATGGAAACAGAAGAGCAGCTGACATCTAGGTTCATTGGAGGATTGAGAATGCAGATTCAGGATATGGTCAATATGTTCGATCCAAGATCTGTAGCGGAAGCACATCAGAAAGCGTTGGTTTGGGAAAAACAAGGGAGACGAGGAGGTGGTGTGTTTACTAATTCTAACAATCAAGCGAAGGGTGTTGGAGGAAATTCTAATGTTTCTAAACCTATCAGTAGACCAGTGGTGAAGGAGGCTGAGAAGACAAGGGTTAACAGTGGTTTCAAATGTTACAATTGTCAGGAAATGGGTCATAAAAGCAGTGAGTGTCCAAAGCCAAAGAAGAGAATCATGATTGCAGAAGTTGACAATGAGGATGTTGATGAAGATTGTTCTAATCCAGCTGAGGAGGATGAGCAGGATATTGCGTCAGGAGACGAAGGTTGTAACCTAATGCTGAGGAGATCGTGTTTAACACCGAAGCAGGAGGAAGCTAGTTGGTTGAGGAGTAATATCTTTCAGTCAACATGTACTATTTTGGGGAAGGTGTGTAAGTTTGTAATTGACGCAGGAAGCTGTGATAATATTATTTCAACCGAAGCTGTGACGAAGTTGAAATTAAAGACAGAGAAACATCCGAGTCCATACAAGTTAGCATGGTTGAGAAAAGGAGGAGAAGTGAAAGTGGATAGACGAGTTCGTGTACCATTCTCTATTGGGAAGAAATACAAAGATGAAATATGGTGTGATGTAGTAGAGATGGATGTTTGCCACTTATTATTGGGAAGACCATGGCAGTATGATCGATCAGTACTACATGACGGTCGGACCAATAGCTACAGTTTTATGTTTAAAGGCACGAAGATTATCTTAGTCCCGAAGAAGAGATCACAAGAAGAAAGTAAGTCAGAAGAAATCGAAGAACTGAAAACTTTATTGACTTTAAAGGAGTTTGTTAAGGAGGTTGAGGAAGAACCGGAAGTATTCTTGTTGATTGGACGTGAGAGCAGTGAAGAAGTTGAAATTCCTGAAGAAGTTAAACCAATCTTGAAAGAATTTGACGATGTATTTCCAAAGGAGTTACCAACGGAGTTACCGCCGTTGAGGGACATACAACATCAGATAGATCTTGTTCCAGGTGCTGTATTGCCACACAGACCACATTATCGAATGAGTCCGAAGGAACATGAAGAATTGCGGAGGCAGGTAGAGGAATTGCTTGAGCAGGGGCGTGTGCAGGAGAGTCTGAGTCCTTGTGCTGTACCAGCTTTATTGGTACCCAAGAAGGATGGGACGTGGAGGATGTGCACTGACAGTCGAGCATTGAATAAGATCACTGTGAGATATAGATTTCCAATGCCAAGGTTGGATGACTTGTTAGATCAAATCAGTGGGTCCGTAATCTTTTCTAAGATTGACTTGAAGAGCGGTTATCACCAGATTCGCCTTAGACCAGGGGACGAATGGAAGACAGCATTCAAGACGAGGGAAGGCTTGTATGAATGGCTGGTAATGCCGTTTGGTCTATCAAATGCACCAAGTACTTTCATGAGGGTGATGAATCAGATTTTTAGACCGTTCATTGGGAAATTTGTGGTGGTATATTTCGATGATATTCTTATTTACAGTGGGAGTCCGGAGGAACATTTGAATCATCTTAGAGAAGTGCTGATGGTATTACGACAAGAACAATTCTATGCTGCAACGAAGAAATGCGTGTTCATGACGCATAGTGTTTTATTTCTAGGGTATGTTGTTTCAGAGAAAGGAATACAGGTTGACCAAAGTAAAGTTGAAGCGATTAGAGATTGGCCGCAACCCAAGACGATAACGGAAGTACGTAGTTTCCATGGGTTGGCTTCATTTTATCGAAGATTTATTCCACACTTTAGTAGTGTGATGGCACCTGTTACAGATTGCATGAAAGGTAAACAGTTCGCATGGACAGAGGAAGCAGGGAGTGCTTTTGGGAAGATCAAGGAATTGCTGACGTCTGCACCAATTCTAGTGCTACCTGATTTTCAGTTAGTGTTTGAACTACATACTGATGCATCCAAGGTTGGGATTGGAGGGGTGTTGAGTCAGAAGGGACGTCCTATTGCATTTTTCAGTGAGAAGTTGTCAGGAGCGAAGATGCGATACAGTACATATGATGTGGAGTTTTATGCTGTTGTACAATCTATCAAACACTGGAGACACTATCTATTTCAGAAGGAGTTTGTTCTTTACACCGATCATGAAGCATTGAAGCATTTGCAAGGGCAAGACAAGATTTCAGCGAGACATGCATCGTGGATTGCATATCTACAACAATTTACTTTTGTTGTGAAACACAAGTCAGGGGTGACAAATCGAGTGGCTGATGCTTTGAGTAGGAGGAGTCATTTGTTGACTACGCTGAAAGTTGAAGTGACGGGGTTTGAAATGTTGCCAGAATTATTTGTTGAAGATCCTTACTTCATGAAGTTTGTTGATAAAGTTAAGGAGGGAAAGACGGATGAGTTTTTGATGGTAGATGGTTTTCTTTTTAAAGGAAGTCGATTATGCATACCGGAGGGTAGTCTGAGAATGAAGATTATCAAGGAGTTACACGAAGAAGGGCATGTTGGGAGAGACCGTACCTTACAGTTAATTTCACAATCCTACTTTTGGCCATCGATGAGGAAAGAAGTGGAGAGGTTTGTGGAGCGTTGTCATATTTGTCAGGTTTCGAAAGGAACTGCGACTAATGCTGGTTTATATATGCCATTACCTGTACCAAGTAAACCATGGGTTGATGTGAGTATGGACTTCGTGTTGGGATTACCAAGGACACAGCGTGGTAACGATTCCATATATGTGGTGGTGGACAGATTTTCGAAAATGGCGCATTTTATTGCTTGCAAGAAGACGGCAGATGCGGTTCATGTTGCTCAGTTGTTTTTCAGGGAGATCTATCGACTTCATGGATTGCCAGAATCTATTGTGTCGGATAGAGATACTCGATTTCTGAGTCATTTTTGGTTGAGTTTGTGGAAAATGGTGGGAACGAAGCTGAAGTTCAGTAGTGCTTATCATCCGCAAACGGATGGACAGACTGAGGTGGTTAACAGATCATTGGGAAACTTGTTGAGGTGTCTTGTTCAAGATAATCTGAGGAGTTGGGATGTGAAGTTATGCCAAGCAGAATTTGCTCATAATCATGCTGTGAATCGAAGTACTGGGTTCAGTCCATTCCAGATTGTCTACTCGAGCTTACCGAAAGGACCGTTAGATTTAACAGTGATACCACATTCAAAGGGGACAATTAAGAAAGCTGCTGATTTTGTTGAAGGGCTGACGGAGTGTCATAAAATCGTTCAAGAACGATTAGAGAAAGCAAATGAGAAATATAAACGAGCTGCAGATTTGAAACGACGAAATATGGAGTTTAATGAAGGTGATCTGGTTTATGCAGTATTAACAAAAGATCGTTTTCCAGTAGGCGCTTACAATAAATTGAAAGCACGGAAAATTGGACCGGTGGAAGTTATGAAACGAATCAATGAAAATGCTTATAAACTGAAGCTACCAGAAGATGTGTATACATCTGACGTGTTCAATGTTAAGCATCTCGTACCATATCATGGGGATGAACGAACTGATGGAGATGAATTTACAAATTCGAGGTCGAATTTTTCTCAACCTGGGGAGGATGATGCAGCACAAGCTAAGAGTTCACAAGTCTTAGACCACTCACGACCTAACAATCCAAAACTGGAAAATAAGTCGCTCAAAATTGAAGTCTTAGGTCGCTCACGACCTAATGGGTTCTTAGGTCGCTCACGACCTAAGGAAGATGGGCTACGAGCTAACGGAACCAATGCTCAGGAAAACAGCTCACGACCTAGCGAGATTGGTGAAGTATTAGGTCGCATACGACCTAACGAGGCTTCTAGGTCGCTCCAACGACCTAACGGTTTCAAAGATCACATGCTACGACCTAACAGCCTGAAGGGAAAGGTGCTTCGACCTAATGAGTTACGAGCTAAGTTAGGTCGCAAAGTCTTAGGTCGCGGAAGCCTAGGTCGCAAAGTCTTAGGTCGCAAAGTCTTAGGTCGCGAAGGCCTAGGTCGCAAACAATTTCTGAAGCCGCTTCTGTTAGGTCGCAAACGAAGGGATGCCGTTCATTCTTAGGTCGCAAAGCTCTGGATACCATGGATTTCCTTAACTCGCTGATCTGGAATGCTGTAGGGTCTTAAGTCGCGGAAGATTGTAGCCATAGATTGTTATGCCGCTTTATCAGATGCCGTTCATTTGTTAAGTCGTTGAATAATGTAATTAGGTCGTTACCGACCTAAGTGAGTCGTTTATCTTTAAGCCTGTTTGTTTTTAGGTCGCTGTGTTGTACATAGGTCGTTTCCGACCTAGGAGTTGTGAATTTTTTCTGCTGTGTTGAGTTGTAGCCTATAAATAGGCATGTATGGTCATTTGTAAAGGTTGTTGAATATTGAATAAAATTCTCTTTTTTTAGCTTATTGCTTTCAATTTCAATTGGTAGTCGAGTGTATCTCCTATCTCCACTAACGTCATTCGAGTGCGCTCGGATCATCGTTTGTTGAAGCCGATTCACGGTATCTTGTGCGCAAGATCAACGTCGAAGAATCGTAGATCTCTTTCCCGGTATCTTCGGATCAACGAGTCAGAGATAGCTAGAGTTCGGTATCTTCGGATCAACGAATTCGGGCATTCCAGTATTCATCATTCCATCGACTGCTACTTTCTTCGATCGAAGATCGTTTTGAATTATCCGCTGCGTCAACCTTGCAAACCGAAAGCCATCCTGGCCGAAGCCTAAGACCACGCCTTAACAACCCCAGCGAGCGTCCACCCCCTCCTCAACTCGCACAACAGCCATCCTCCCCGAGCCCTACCCCATGATCCAACCACTTTAATTGAGCACAGCCTCCTTCCTCCTTAGCCTTTCCACCACCGCCTTGTGCTCCGCCTCAGAACTCCTCTCCACCTACCTCAAGCATCGCAGCCCACACAGCCGCCAAACCACCTTTGCCTAGCACCCACTTGACCGAACAGCCCACAACCTCCGCCTTTCCATGTTTTACTGCCGTGAGCATCTCGTCACCTCCTCCTAGCCTAGCGCGTAGGAAACACCCCACCCAAGCTCATCCGCTGCCACAGATCCGACTTCCCCATGTCAGTCTGCAATATGCTATGGTAATTATATATATTTCGTATGTATGTATGAGTATACAATAGTTGTTGGACATATCTGTTATATATTTACAGTAATACAGAGTTTAATTTTGTTAGTGCATATATATATTTTGAGTTAGAATTAGTTTATATAAATTATATATATAATAATATGTATGTGCAAATTGAATATATATTGTTTCGAATGTATAGTACATGCTGTTGTAAATAGAAGTGTAATCTGTTCATGTATAGGAGTTTATATATAAGTGTGTTTCAAAATTTAGCCTACAGTATATAAGTTATATAACCTACCTTGTGTAACAACCCGGGGGTTTGTAATTTTTATTACCGTCAAGTGACGATTTAATTTGTTTAACAATTGCAACTGAAGTTTTTTTAATTTGAGTTGAAATTCTTTAGAAATTCGTTAAAGAATTTTGTGGGCTTCATTATAAAATGTTGATCTTGTTTCCTTGTTTTATTGGGCCATGATAATTAAAGCAACAAAGGGTATAACCAATTCCCTTTTTATTTTGCCTCGTTTGTTTTAAACCCGTTCTCCCTCTTTTCGTTTTGATTGAGGAACCCTAGAGAAAACAAACGTAATGGCGGCCTCGTCTCCTCCACACTAGGGCATTCACGAAAAATTGAAGACGCCATCTTTACTTAGATCGATCGTTTCCTCGTCGCTCACTTCGGCTGTGGGATGCGCTCGTTGAACTAAGGTGAGTGAATTTCAATTTCACTCACATCTAAATTCAAAACGCTGGGTATATATGATTTGAGATTTCTTGACTTCGTTTATATCAATTCGCTCGCCTTTATTTGAGTTCGTATATGTATGTGTGAATTTGTCGACTGATTTGCTCGGTCGTTCGAAGTTGTTGGATATTGGTGGTTTCTATGATTTATGAATTTCGTGTATAATCTGAAGCTTGGTACTCACGGACTTGATTTTATCTTGGTTCGATTTTCAAATGTGTGATCAGCCGAGAGCTGCTTGCCTTCATCTCGGCCATTCGGATATATTCTGATAATGATGTTTTATTTTAGTCAATTGAATTTTTGTTTTATGGCTATGACTTTGTTCTCTGGTCATTTTGGTTTGGTGAATTTGCTGATTGATTTTGTGACGTTTGAACTTGTTCAATTCTTTGCTTTGAAACTATTGCTTCTGTTCCTTGTTTCGACCTGAAGCATCATGTATGGTCATTTATATGAACTCTCTGTTGGTTCATGCCTTGTCATTGTTTATTTAACTGGTTGCAGTTGTTCATGTTTGCAATTGCAGTTTCATTGGAATCTAGGTAATTGCGTTTTGATGTTGCTATTTTCTTGTTTCTAGTTATCACGGCATTGCTTTATCTTGTGACCACCACTAACTTCTGTCACTGGTATGCATTTTTGATCATCCTACCTTATGTATGTTAGTGTGATCACTAGCTGGATGTTGGCTTGTTATCATTTGTTTCACTGGTACAGGTGCATTTCTCACATTTCTGTTGTGCTTCGAACTCGTTTTTTTTACTTGCCGATGATGTCCAAGATTTTGCATTACTACATACTTGTAGTTCAATTGTTTCAGTGTCAACTTTTTGGGTTCTTCTTCTTTGTTTGAGTCTGCACATCCACCTGACATTTGGTTTGTGTTTGACGAGCAGTTCCAATTGCTCTGCACTGAGTTGGTTGGTCGATTGACTGTTTCATTAGTGTTCAATCTGGACTTTGATATTATGTTGGTTTCATAGTTGAGCTTTGAGTATGTGAGCACTTCATGTTGACATTGTTATGGTGTAGTTTGACTATGTAGTCTTCACTGACGTGTCAATTTACAAATCAGGTTACATTTGAGGTCTGGTTCATTGACTTGTTTTGGCATGACTGCCCTTGTGCATTGTTTCATTGATCCACCACTTATTGTTGCCATTCCCTTGAATTAGTTGTATTCAACTGTCTGCATTGTGTACTCATACTTGTATCCTGTGCTTTAGCGTCACTGTATCTCGTGCTTGCTGAGTTTGATTGTTGAACTGGTTTCAATGCCATACCATATGCATGTTCACTTTCAACTTTTGCTTCACTTCGAACTTGTCTGCATTGTGTTACTTTGACTGCTTGCTTTCACATGGTAGCTGAACTTGCTCGAGTTGTAATCATGAGTTTGTTGTGTTGCCATATCTTGATGTCTTGTTTCTGGCCATTCTCGGGTCTGGACTGCATTTGCATTATTTTGGTTCATTGAGTTAGTCGAGTTGCAGTGTTTCATCACTTGAGCCATGTATGTCTGCACTAATATTTATAGTGAGTTGTATTGTCTGGGGCTCGAACTTGCAAGCTTCATGTTGCCTTGACTTTGGCTGTTGCATTGTGTTGAGTCATGACTGCAGTGACTTGACCTTTGCATTTTATTTGTTTTTCGAATTTCACTTGAGTTGAACCCAATATTTGGGTTTGACCTTTGCAGTTTCGACGTACGGTAGTGGCGAGGCAGTGCACGCGTGCGTGTACTGCAGCCACACCGAGATTTAATTTAATTTGATGCCATCTGTTTTCGTTTTATTAAGCGTAGTTTGAAATGGTTCATTTTGATTTGAATTGGATTTGTTGGCTTTTGGATTCATTGATCTTCTGAGTATTTGATAGACTGTATTGGCGAGGCAGTACACGTTAGCGTGTACTGCAACCAATCAGCATTGTTGTTTTTAAATTGGCATTGTTGTTTTGTTGTTTAACACTGTATAGTGTTATATCTGCCGTTATCCGATTCTTTTATCGAGGAGTCGGATATACGGGATTTCTGTGATTATCGTCTATTTGACTATCTGATTATTATTGCTGCTATGCACTAATAACTGAGTTTGAATTAGACTGACCCGTGTATTATTTTCTTTTGAATTTAATACTCGGGTCAGACCCGAGTTATTTCAGGTAGTAGATTTTCTTCTTTGAGTTGCTGTTCGGGATTTGAAGACTTTTCGCATCTTCTGAAGTTGTCATTGTCCTTTGTAGTAGTCGTGTCATTGTATAGAACGATATGTATTCATGTATATTAGTCGATAATGTACGTGTATATATAACTTCTAGAGTCGACAGTTGTAGTTGTATCGTATGTATTGTGTCAACTATGTATTAACTGACATCAGTTATATATATATGAGACTTTTGTTTTATCTGTGTTCCGCATTTATATTATCTGTGTTATTGTTATATCTAATGTCCTAAACTATTATGAACCATCGTAGTTTGTTTTATACTGATAATTGGATATATCGATGGGAGTAAATAAATAATAGATGAAAAATAAAAAGTATATACCACTTCTATCGAGATAACCAATATTAGTGTAAGGCCAATTACGGATGGTCGCTCCTAACCAGCCTTATTCTTTGTAATAATAGACAGTATTTCTTTTAATACTCTTTGTTATTATGAGCATAGAGGTGGGGCGTCACAGTTGGTATCAGAGCTTGGGGTTTATGGACATAATATAAAACTTAACTCGAAAGGAACATATGTTACAACTATTGGTCGATGTTTTATTTGTGCTTGAGTCAAAACTAAAGTTTTGAAATTTGGATGAAATTTTTAAATAACTTTATTTAAAAATAATAGTAAAATTGTGTTCTGATGATTTGATTGATTTGTGTTTTGTTTATCAGAGTACGCAGCGGAAACAGTGAAACTGTCTTCGCTGAGTACAACTGATAATCTTTTTGATTTAAAAATCAAAATACGAAATTGATATGAATTTCATTTGTTGTTTACATAGCTGTAATTATTTTGTTTCTTTGAGAACTTCGAATCCGAATTGAGGATTCGAAGAAATTGCAGATATGTGATTTTTGTTGAGATTTTTGGCTGGTTTCTTTTGAGCTAATCATATATTGATTAGATTTTTGGCTGTTTTGAATTATTCTCGTTGAAGAGATATTTGAATGATTTCTTTGTTTATATTGTAATGAACGTGCAAAATTTGAGTTGCACGTCATTGCATTTATTTTTACGTTGAACCGATGCTTGGTTATGATACGTATTTTGTTGCCGTTATTTTTATAACGGGATTTTTACACCAATGCTGAATTTTTGAGGCACGGTGTTTTGTTGACAATTTTAATAAATGAAAATTCACTGATGTCACGTTTTGATGTGAATCCTTTGATGAGATATTTGATGTTTTAAAAATTCTGTCACTTTGACTTCAGTATCAGCCAAAATTTTAAAAGTGGATTTTCAAGCAGTTATTCCGCAATACTGATTTGTGACCGTTTTTACGGTATTTTGAGAAGTACAATTTCCTTATCGAAATTGTTACTAATATTGTTGTTTTAATCACGTGATTGGAAAATCGTTTTAAAATGAAAATTGTTTTATAAAATTTTAGCAGTTTGCGTTTTCAAAAGAATGAGAAAGCGACTTAAACGATTCAGCAAAATCGAGGATTATGACCCCTTTCTTTTACTGATTCGCTTAACTCCGGACTTGTTCAGTTGAGAATGCGAATTGTTATTTTTACAAAATAAATAAAATTGTTTTCAAAAATTTTACAGTTTGCGATTTCAAAAGAATGAGGAAGCGATTTAAACGTTTCAGCAAAATTGAGGACTATGACCCCTTTCTTTTACTGATTCGCTTAATTCCGGACTTGTCCGTTTGAGAATGTAAAGTGTATTTTTATAAAATACACAATTTTGCACTTTCAAGGAAACGATGAAGAGAATTAAACAATTTAGTAAAACTCGTGGTTATGGGACATGTGCGTTTACTATTTTGGTTAATTCCGGACTCGTTAATTGAAATATTTGATGCTTTCGTGTGCTTTCGAGCCACTATGTTGGACCTTCGGGTCACAGTACTAGACCTTCGGGTCATATGTTGGACCTTCGGGTCATTTGTTGGGCGCCAAAATTATGTTGAGTACTTGGTAGGCTTCGGCCATATGTTGTTGCACGTGCGGCGAATTAAAAACTCGCCATCTGATGGGATCGATCCAAGCTTTTATGTTGATTTTCTAGTCTTCTTAATTGATTTCTAGATATTTGTTGCTTCCAATTATCTGCAGGTAATTGGATATTGGTTGATATGAGTTCTGATTATCGTTTTTGATAATCAGATAATTGTTGTTTCTAATTATCGCTTGTGATAATTAGATAATTGTTGATATGAGTTCTGATTATCGTTTTTGATAATCAGATATTTGTTGTTTCTAATTATCGCTTGTGATAATTAGATAATTGTTGATATGAGTTCTGATTATCGTTTTTGATAATCAGATATTTGTTGTTTCTAATTATCGCTTTTGATAATTAGATATTTGTTGATATGAGTTCTGATTATCGTTTTTGATAATCAGATATTTGTTGTTTCTAATTATCGCTTTTGATAATTAGATATTTTTTGATATGAGTTCTGATTATCGTTTTTGATAATCAGATATTTGTTGTTTCTAATTATCGCTTGTGATAATTAGATATTTGTTGATATGAGTTCTGATTATCGTTTTTGATAATCAGATATTTGTTGTTTCTAATTATCGCTTTTGATAATTAGATATTTGTTGATATGAGTTCTGATTATCGTTTTTGATAATCAGATATTTGTTGTTTCTAATTATCGCTTGTGATAATTAGATATTTGTTGATATGAGTTCTGATTATCGTTTTTGATAATCAGATATTTGTTGTTTCTAATTATCGCTTTTGATAATTAGATATTTGTTGATATGAGTTCTGATTATCGTTTTTGATAATCAGATATTTGTTGTTTCTAATTATCGCTTGTGATAATTAGATATTTGTTGATATGAGTTCTGATTATCGTTTTTGATAATCAGATAATTGTTATTTCGAATTATCACTTTAGATAATTCAATATTGGCTGATTGGGATTTAATTATCGCTTTAGATAATTAAATATTTGTCGAATTTAGATTTAATTATCGCCTGAGATAATTAAATAATTGTTGATTTGTTGTTTTAATTATCGCTTTAGATAATTAAATATTTGTCGAATTTAAAATTAATTATCGCTTCAGATAATTAAATATTTGTTGATTTGAGATTTAGTTATCGCTTGAGATAATTAAATATTTATTGATTTTAGATTTAATTATCGCTTCAGATAATTAAATATTTGTTGATTCGAGATTTAATTATCGCTTGAGATAATTAAATATTTATTGATTTTAGATTTAATTATTGCTTCAGATAATTAAATATTTGTTGATTTGAGATTTAATTATCGCTTGAAATAATTAAATATTTGTTGATTTGTGATTTAATTATCGCTTGAGATAATTAAATATTTGCTGATTTTAGATTTAATTATCGCTTGAGATAATTAATTATTTGTTGATTTGAGATTTAATTATCGCTTGAGATAATTAAATATTTGCTGATTTTAGATTTAATTATCGCTTGAGATAATTAATTATTTGCTGATTTGAGATTTAATTATCGCTTTTGCTAATCGAACATTTGTTGAAATTGAAATTCGATTATCGTTTGTGATAATCGAATATTTGTTGAATTTGAAATTTGGTTATCGTTTTTGATAATCAAATATTTGTAGAATTTGAAATTTGATTATCGTTTGTGATAATCGAATATTTGTTGAATTTGAAATTTGATTATCGTTTGTGATAATTAAATATTTGTTGAATTTGAAATTTGATTATCGTTTTGATAATTAAATATTTGATGTTTCTGATTATCGTTTTGATAATTTGATATTTGTTGATTTGTTTTCCGAGTATCGTTTGGATAATTGGATGTTTGCTGATTTTATAGATATGAGATTTTCTAATCTCTAATTGAGTTTAGATTATGTTGATTTTATTGAATTGCTAATTTCTATCTATCACTGTAAATAGTTAGAGTTTGCTGATTATGAAGTTCGTGTTTTCTATTATCTGTTAGATAACTAGATAATTGCTGTTTTGCGAATTGTGGTTTGCGTTTTCTAATTATCTTTGTTGATGATTAGATTTGCTGTTTTCTAATTATCGTATCGATAATTAGATATTGCTGTTTTGTGATTTCTGAATTCTAATTGTCTAGTTGATAATTGAATATTGCTGATGATTGTATTTATTCAGTTTTGAATTCAGTTTTGATTGTTTTTTTTATTTTCTATTTGGTAATTAGATTTTTGTTGAAAATTTGTAAATTTCTTTTATTGAAATTAAAAGGTTTCTTTGACGTTTGTATTCTCGACTTTATTTTTCTAGCATAACCAGTTTATGTTAGAAAAATAATTGTTAGTGACGACTTTGATTATGAAAATTGCGGGGACGCAATTTTTATAAGGAGGGGAGTCTGTAACAACCCGGGGGTTTGTAATTTTTATTACCGTCAAGTGACGATTTAATTTGTTTAACAATTGCAACTGAAGTTTTTTTAATTTGAGTTGAAATTCTTTAGAAATTCGTTAAAGAATTTTGTGGGCTTCATTATAAAATGTTGATCTTGTTTCCTTGTTTTATTGGGCCATGATAATTAAAGCAACAAAGGGTATAACCAATTCCCTTTTTATTTTGCCTCGTTTGTTTTAAACCCGTTCTCCCTCTTTTCGTTTTGATTGAGGAACCCTAGAGAAAACAAACGTAATGGCGGCCTCGTCTCCTCCACACTAGGGCATTCACGAAAAATTGAAGACGCCATCTTTACTTAGATCGATCGATCGTTTCCTCGTCGCTCACTTCGGCTGTGGGATGCGCTCGTTGAACTAAGGTGAGTGAATTTCAATTTCACTCACATCTAAATTCAAAACGCTGGGTATATATGATTTGAGATTTCTTGACTTCGTTTATATCAATTCGCTCGCCTTTATTTGAGTTCGTATATGTATGTGTGAATTTGTCGACTGATTTGCTCGGTCGTTCGAAGTTGTTGGATATTGGTGGTTTCTATGATTTATGAATTTCGTGTATAATCTGAAGCTTGGTACTCACGGACTTGATTTTATCTTGGTTCGATTTTCAAATGTGTGATCAGCCGAGAGCTGCTTGCCTTCGTCTCGGCCATTCGGATATATTCTGATAATGATGTTTTATTTTAGTCAATTGAATTTTTGTTTTATGGCTATGACTTTGTTCTCTGGTCATTTTGGTTTGGTGAATTTGCTGATTGATTTTGTGACGTTTGAACTTGTTCAATTCTTTGCTTTGAAACTATTGCTTCTGTTCCTTGTTTCGACCTGAAGCATCATGTATGGTCATTTATATGAACTCTCTGTTGGTTCATGCCTTGTCATTGTTTATTTAACTGGTTGCAGTTGTTCATGTTTGCAATTGCAGTTTCATTGGAATCTAGGTAATTGCGTTTTGATGTTGCTATTTTCTTGTTTCTAGTTATCACGGCATTGCTTTATCTTGTGACCACCACTAACTTCTGTCACTGGTATGCATTTTTGATCATCCTACCTTATGTATGTTAGTGTGATCACTAGCTGGATGTTGGCTTGTTATCATTTGTTTCACTGGTACAGGTGCATTTCTCACATTTCTGTTGTGCTTCGAACTCGTTTTTTTTTACTTGCCGATGATGTCCAAGATTTTGCATTACTACATACTTGTAGTTAAATTGTTTCAGTGTCAACTTTTTGGGTTCTTCTTCTTTGTTTGAGTCTGCACATCCACCTGACATTTGGTTTGTGTTTGACGAGCAGTTCCAATTGCTCTGCACTGAGTTGGTTGGTCGATTGACTGTTTCATTAGTGTTCAATCTGGACTTTGATATTATGTTGGTTTCATAGTTGAGCTTTGAGTATGTGAGCACTTCATGTTGACATTGTTATGGTGTAGTTTGACTATGTAGTCTTCACTGACGTGTCAATTTACAAATCAGGTTACATTTGAGGTCTGGTTCATTGACTTGTTTTGGCATGACTGCCCTTGTGCATTGTTTCATTGATCCACCACTTATTGTTGCCATTCCCTTGAATTAGTTGTATTCAACTGTCTGCATTGTGTACTCATACTTGTATCCTGTGCTTTAGCGTCACTGTATCTCGTGCTTGATGAGTTTGATTGTTGAACTGGTTTCAATGCCATACCATATGCATGTTCACTTTCAACTTTTGCTTCACTTCGAACTTGTCTACATTGTGTTACTTTGACTGCTTGCTTTCACATGGCAGCTGAACTTGCTCGAGTTGTAATCATGAGTTTGTTGTGTTGCCATATCTTGATGTCTTGTTTCTGGCCATTCTCGGGTCTGGACTGCATTTGCATTATTTTGGTTCATTGTGTTAGTCGAGTTGTAGTGTTTCATCACTTGAGCCATGTATGTCTGCACTAATATTTATAGTGAGTTGTATTGTCTGGGGCTCGAACTTGCAAGCTTCATGTTGCCTTGACTTTGGCTGTTGCATTGTGTTGAGTCATGACTGCAGTGACTTGACCTTTGCATTTTATTTGTTTTTCGAATTTCACTTGAGTTGAACCCAATATTTGGGTTTGACCTTTGCAGTTTCGACGTACGGTAGTGGCGAGGCAGTGCACGCGTGCGTGTACTGCAGCCACACCGAGATTTAATTTAATTTGATGCCATCTGTTTCCGTTTTATTAAGCGTAGTTTGAAATGGTTCATTTTGATTTGAATTGGATTTTTTGGCTTTTGGATTCATTGATCTTCTGAGTATTTGATAGACTGTATTGGCGAGGCAGTACACGTTAGCGTGTACTGCAGCCAATCAGCATTGTTGTTTTTAAATTGGCATTGTTGTTTTGTTGTTTAACACTGTATAGTGTTATATCTGCCGTTATCCGATTCTTTTATCGAGGAGTCGGATATACGGGATTTCTGTGATTATCGTCTATTTGACTATCTGATTATTATTGCTGCTATGCACTAATAACTGAGTTTGAATTAGACTGACCCGTGTATTATTTTCTTTTGAATTTAATACTCGGGTCAGACCCGAGTTATTTCAGGTAGTAGATTTTCTTCTTTGAGTTGTTGTTCGGGATTTGAAGACTTTTCACATCTTCTGAAGTTGTCATTGTCCTTTGTAGTAGTCGTGTCATTGTATAGAACGATATGTATTCATGTATATTAGTCGATAATGTACGTGTATATATAACTTCTAGAGTCGATAGTTGTAGTTGTATCGTATGTATTGTGTCAACTATGTATTAACTGACATCAGTTATATATATATGAGACTTTTGTTTTATCTGTGTTCCGCATTTATATTATCTGTGTTATTGTTATATCTAATGTCCTAAACTATTATAAACCATCGTAGTTTGTTTTATACTGATAATTGGATATATCGATGGGAGTAAATAAATAATAGATGAAAAATAAAAAGTATATACCACTTCTATCGAGATAACCAATATTAGTGTAAGGCCAATTACGGATGGTCGCTCCTAACCAGCCTTATTCTTCGTAATAATAGACAGTATTTCTTTTAATACTCTTTGTTATTATGAGCATAGAGGTGGGGCGTCACACCTTGTATATATACTAGTTTATAGTTATGTATAGTTGAACGTGTAAATGTGGGTGTATATTGGTTATTTTATTAGTCTACACACTTTCGCATACATATATTGGTATTCTATAAGCTACTTATAACAGTGTTTTAGTTGTTTATATATATAGGTATGGGTCTTTATATTTTATATGAATATTGGTTTTATCCATGTCATATAAGGGTAATACTGTTTCAGTATACAGTGTTTGCAGCTTCCATATATTTTATGATATAGTATATAACCTTAGTTAAAAGTGTTTACATATGTTAGCTGCTATTATCGTAAGGGTAAAATTTTAAATATATGTGTTTCAGATTTAGCAGAGAATGTGTAATATAATATAAGTTCATATTTCTATAGTTTTAACAATGAAGTATGTACTTTGATTTTTAAGTTAAATATAATATGTTGACATTCATATATTTTATTTATGTATAGGTTAGTAGAGATAAAGCTTATGTCAGTTGTATTCAATATTATATGTTTAAAACGTGTTACAGTAATATCTTGTTGGAGACTGTGAAGTAATTCGATTTCTTTTGGTTTTAAAGCACTTATATGCATATATATTCTGTAATGATGTTTATAAATCCGTCTGGGGTTTTATATATAATGATTCACCTATATAATTAACTTGAATTATATATATAATTAATAAAGTATAAGTTATTTTTGTACATAATGTTCGTAGATGGGTTTAGTTATATCAGTATGTATAAATTTTAGTTTATATATACATATACAGTATAGATATGGATCGGTTTAAATTATATACATGTATAAGAAAAGAAAATAATATATATAGTTAAATTTATATTGACTGATTCTAATTGCCTCATCAAATTCTCGTATCAGCTTATCCGTCAATTTCGTGCCAACCTTGTTTGTTTGGACTCGTGTTTGGATTCGTAACTCAATTTCAGTGGCCATATCAGTGTGTGTATCCGTGTCATCCCATGTTCTCTCCAGCCTCGAAAGGTGAGCAATCACTCACGATTAATGTTCTTTTATTTATTAAATTTGATTTCAATTGAAACGACCATTGAAATATGCTGCTGTTAGTTAATTACACTGTTATATATGCTATTATCTGTATCAGTTCACCTGTGACATCTGACACCATTATCTGTTAATTATTTATGTGATGATAATACAGTTTAACTGATAATTGATTGATTGTTGATGTTTATATTGGACGTTAAATTGTTAATGTTAAAATGATAAATAGTATGAAATTGAACTTGATATAGGATAGTTAAATGTTAAATTGATTAACTGATATTTGTATAATATGACCCCTTTAACTGTTAAAGTTATTGACACGTAGGATTTGTTTAATTACATTTTGAACCACTGAATGTATGTTGTTAAATTGATGATGTATGAAATTGTAAATAGATGACAAGTGAAAAACCGTAATGTAATAATCTTTAATCTACATGAAATGATAGTGTAGATTCTAGAAATAATTATATTAATTTACACAAATAACAATGTGAATTAATACGGTTATTTCGGGATTATTTGAATTGATTATTGGATTGTTATTGTTTGTTGTTATTGTTTGTTTATTTACTTTGACACCATCCCAGTTATCACACTGCAAGTTCCCTTTGTTATGCTTTGATTTTGAATTGAATTGGAATCGGGTTGAAAATATAAAAACCCAAAATTGAACTTTGACCTAGGATAGAAAATTAAATAAAATCCGATTGGTCAATATTTTGATTTAAAATTAAAACGAAGATTTTATTTGAATAAATAATATGGTTTTAAAATGAAGTTGAAATTTGAATTTTTATGAAAGGAAAATGTTAATATTTAATAATCTGAAACAAAATATTAACAATGTAATTGATGAAAGAATGTTGTTTAATTTGAGAATGATTGAATTAAGTTTGAAATTATAATTAAGTTTGAAATTATTAAACTTTGAAATTATTTAATAATTAAGTTTTGAATTATTTAATACTTAAATAAGCTTAAATTATTTAATGATTAAATTGAATTGAAGTTCTTTAATAAGAAAAATTAAACTTTTGAATAAGTGAATTTTACTTCGTAAATAATTGAAATTGAGTTTTCTTTATTAAGTAAGTTTTTGGAAAATTATTTAAGTAAGTAAATAAGTGAAATTGAATTTCTTTAACAAGAAATGAAAATGTGATATTTTTGGAATTAATGTAAGACTTGTAATTTAAAGAATTTGATTTGATGAATTTAATTTAATTCAAATTGTAAGTTTGAAATAAGGAAGTTGAATTTAAATAATGGATTTAATGAATTGGAAATTTAATAGAATTGTTTTGAATGGAAAATTTACTTAATGAATATTGAATGAAATCGATAAATGAGTTTAAATTGATTTGAAAGATAAGTACAATTTATTTAAAAGATTTTCGGAATGAAACTTATATTCGAAGTTGAATCAATATTTGAATCGTTTTAAATAAAATTGAAATTGAATTGTAAGACTTTGAAAGTGTAATTTGGAAGTTTTGAAACATAAATTTATGGAAATGGTTTTGAAAGACAAATGAAGTGTTGATTTACAGATTCTGTTTGGAATTGAATTTGATTTGGTTTTGAAATAAATAAACGACCAATCGGTGAAATAATTACGGAAGTTATTAAAGAGACCGGAATTCGGTTATGGATATACTCTCTATCTAAACCGAAAACCACTTTAATAACTATACGCGGAGTGATGATCCAGAATGAAGTGGTTGGAATGGTGTACGTGATGACTGAAGAAAGAGAACGATAATGGATAGCCTTGACACTTGTGTCAAATTGGAAATGACTAAAACAGGAGCTGTGCCGGGCCAATAGAGGATTAGCTACCTAAAGTGGACACACTTCTTCGAACTACTTATACTTGTTGTCGATTGGTGCACCCTTGATTTTGGGAGTGTTGTTTCACGGTGTTGCGGGCGCTGCGGCGTTGCGTTCTCACCAGTCCGGATCAGGCGAACGGTAGTATCACTACCTTGGGTATTGCCTCATGTGCCTTGTCATACTTGTATTCCATTTATACGCGACCACTACGATTTTGATTTGTACCTTTAGTATATGGATTGCCCTCTGGTGTAACGACCCCAGATTTAAATTTATTTAAATCGATAATTTATTGAATTTTTGAATAAAAATAGTAAAATAAATCGATAGAATGGAGCGAGTTTCCCCGAATCCAATTATATTCTGTATAAATCATTTAAGTTTAAAATATTGTATACTTGAGCATATATGAGAAAATTTGAAGTTATAAATATATGTATATATTTGATTTGAATAAAATTTTTAAATATTGTATATATGTGTGAATATATATATACGATATAAAAGTGATAAAATAAACGAATGAAAAATAAATGAAAATAAAATAATAAAAACAAATGCAAAATACTTAAGCTAATAATATAAGACAATAAATATGAAGTAAAATAATTATAGAATCTTATTTAAAATAATAGAACAAAAGCATAGAAATAAAACAATACATAAGTCAATTCTTTATAACAACATATAAGAAATAGAAATATATGTAGATAAGTATCTTTAGCCACCAAATATCTTTATATATGTATACGGCTGAAGTATGGAACAAGAAACAAAGTTAAAGAAAGAAAGAAAAAGTACCAAGTAATTAATGCTTGGATCCTTAGCCATCAAATTTTAGAAACCATCAGCCGAACTGAAGATAAATTGTACATGTTAATTTAATACCATCATCTTTAGTACACAAGATAAATCTTACCATAGCCTACAACACTTAGACAATCTCTGATCAAAGATTTATAAAACAATTTCTAGTACAAAACACCAGTACTAAACAAATGAACACTCTGCATACTTCTCTTTTATATGCATCACCTCCAACCTAAATTCGTTCAAAACATAATTAAACAAAACTGAGAAAAGGGAAAAAATACAGAACTGTTTCAGTTGCAACCTAGAATCAAACAAATTATCAAAATCTTGAATCATCAACAAACAAGCTTTAATCTGAATGAACTAAGCAAGTTTCCAGTTTTTCAAGCATTTCAGTTTCAATGGAAATCTAAGCAATTCAAGGTTCCAGTAAAACAAGCTTTCAAAACAATTCAGTTTTTAACATCCTCAAATCTCTGCTTCCCCGCTTCATCCATATTCAAGTGAGCAACTCTTACTTTTTTTCGAAGCTTAACTGTTTTGATATCTTGATGATAGTGAGCAACTCTTCTTATTTACCTGTGAGTAAACATCATCTGTGATAAGTATGTTTATGTATGTATATATATATATATATCTATGAGTATGAATGTATTCATGCCTGTACAAACTTGGGTATCTCTGTTTTGTTTTCCCAGACTAGATTTGTAAACAAATTCGTATCTTTTGTTCTAACCACTGTTAGCACTGGGAACATAAACAAAAGTTGATTGTTTGATTGTGAACCAAGTTTAAAAATTTATATATATCAAAAACAACTTGTAAATACCTCTGAAACTCAAGAAACCTGAGTAAAACTTTAACTTAATCCAAATTCAAACATTTTAATTTTTGAATTCAGGTATCCAAACTGAATTCTCATGGGAAGACATGATTTTTAAAGCATAAACCAAAATTTTTAGAGTTAGGCTTCGAAGGCAGTTTGAATTCGTTTGAAATTTGGTTTTTGGCCAATCTCTGGTGATGGGTCGACTCGTGGAGGTCGTGTTCGTGGCTGGAGATGGAGGAGGCTACGGGGTGTCGGCGAAAAATACTCGGAGGTTGAACGAAGCTTTGGGGTGGCGGTGGTAGGTGATCAAATTCTGGTGACCTAGTTTTGGGGTGGATAATGGTTTCCACTCGCGCGACGTCGATAGGCGATCGAGTGCCACATGGATTTGCGAGAAGGTAGAGGGGAAAGGGTACGAGGCTATGGCCGAAGTTTGGTGGCCTCTGGTGGTCTGAGGCGCCGGAGCGAGGTGATTTGAGGCGAGGAGTTTTGTTCCAGGTGGATGTGGAGTTGTTCGATTTCGAGTTCGACCTCGTTAAGGCGATAAGGTTGGTCGGAGTAGCTGCTGGATGAGTAGGCGACTCGTTGGGGGACTCGGCGACGATCAGCGATGGCCGGAGTGGATGTGCACGTGCACATACACGTTTAGGTTTGGGTTGTTATTGCTGTGAGGTTGTATTTTGGGGAAGAAGGATGGTCTCGGGCTTGTTCTCGCGTGGATGAGTAGGCGACTCGAAGCAGTTTTAGTTTGATTCGAGTAAAGTTGTTCCAGGCTTTTGTAAAGTATAGCCTGGCAGTTTCAGATCCCTTTGAATTAATATAAAATCTGAACGAAATTAAAACCAAGTTTAAATTAGAATTTTAAATCTAAATTCAAATTGAATTTGAATCTTAGGTTTTGAAATAGACTAAAGTTTATAACTTTAAAATGAGGTAAATAAGTTAAAGTTAAAAATATACTTTAATGATTTGAAATTTAAAAAGGAATTTTGTTAAAAATCCTTAAGTTTGAATTTAATGATTTGAATGCATGTAAATTAATAAGTTAATTAAAATGGATTGATAAATTTAATTAATAACTGGATTAATTAAGTAATTATGAGTTTTAAACTCATTAATTAAGTCTTAAGTAAATTAATTAGGAATAATTAATTTGAAGTTAAGAATCATTAATTTGATAAGGTTGGATTTTGAATTAATGGTTGAATGTTAATTAATTAATTAATTAATGGTAAATTAATGGGTCATTAAGGATTAATTAATTAAGTTAATTAATTAAGGAATTATAAATTAATGAAGGTGATTAAGGAAAGATAATAAATTAAGGGCTAATTAATCAATGTGATTAATTAAGGATATTTAATTTAAGGTTAATTAATTAATTATTAATAGTTAGTTAATAAACGATTTAAAGGATAATTAATTATATTGGTTTGTAATTAATTAATGATTAATTAACCAGGATTAGAAATTCATATGAAATTAATCAAATTTGAATAAATCAGATAATTAACTGATCTTATGAATATTTGGATTCTATTGGATGATTTGATTGTTTGATATTTCCTGGTATATGATGCTTTGTGATATATCCTGATTTATGTCGTGATCTGTGATTTCTGTTTCTGTGATATATTACTATATGAATATGAAACCCCTTGGCCCGTAAAACGGCATTTGAATTTCGATGCGACAGGGAGTCGGATTCCAGTTGGTTATCCGAAACCCACATCGAATTATAATTGTGAATCTTTGTGACCAATAAATTTATTTTATCTATGAATCTGTGAATGAAGATGAGCGTTATCGATTATACCGCTTATCGATATATCTATGATGATTGATGTTGCACTATTGTGTGTTAAACCCCTGGACTACACTTTACACACACAAATATGGATTTCACGTGAAAATCGGTTAAGTCACAGATAATTTAAATTTGATGTTTTTGAAATTGAAATTTTAATTTCAATTGATTTTGAAATTAGAAATTTGGGTTTAAAGTGAAAAGCTTTTGAAATGGAATTTCAAAGATGAAATTTTAATTTTGAATAATTTAATAAAGTTTTGAATTTAAATAATTTGATTTAAATTTGAATTAAAGTTTGAAATTGAATTATATGATTTAAAACTAGGGATTAAAGATATTATACCCGTTATAAAATATTGATTTTTGAATGCGAATATAATTCAAGGACTTTAACCCGTGCAAATAAAATTGGATTTTTCTTAAACGAAAACTGTTTGTTTTCAAATGATAAAAGCTTTCGTATATATAAGAAATGAATTCCAATTTAAAGGAATTTCAAGTATGAATTGAAAGATGGTTTTCCAAGTTATAAATGAATTCTTTTTGAAAGTTATGAATTGAATCTGTTTATTTTTAACAGATTTAAAATGATGATTTTGTTTAAACCATTCGAAATGAAATTGTTTTGAAAGCTATAAGTTAAATCTTTAATTTAAAGATTTAACGAGTTAATCCAATTGGAAATTGAAATGTTTTGAAACCTAAGAATAGATCTTTATAAAACGAGGTGAACAGTGTGAAATAAATCTTTTTATTTAAAGATTTGAAATGATGATTGGTTTAAACTATTTTGGAAGAAAGAGTTGAATTATTAAGTTGTGACTTAATTGAAATCCCAATATCCATGTGTTTTTGAATATTGCGCTCATTATTCGGGTTAGCCGGGAAAAGACATTTGTGTCATATAACCCATTCCGAATAATGATACGTCGTATATGGATAGCATTTGAAGACCGGTGGTGAAGACCGGATATTTACAAAAACGAAAGGACAACTCGTCGAATGTCTCTGCACCGACTGGTCCCCGGTATAGAGATTTTATCACCCTTTGTGATGGGAAGTCCGGACGGGATTGTGAATACCCGGAATTGCAAGGGCTTCGTAAGAAGTGCCTTCGGTTCTGTTCGAACCCGGAACAGACTTGTATGGATACATGTCTGACATTACACTTTGAGATATAAAGCCGATTTCTATCAAATACATTTCTGTTGGTGGCGGAGAATTTATTCTCTTAGCTTAACACCCTTCTCTGAGACGTACGAGCTCAGAGGTTATGTAGTTGAAGGTTATCAGCGATATATCCCAATTTGGTAATGTGGCATGCTGAGTGTTGCTGTGTGATGATCAGTGTTTGATCATTTGTGATATGATCATTTGTTTGATCTTATATCTTTGTGATCATAGGTTGATCATTTGTTTGACCCGAAGCATGGCTTTGTGAACAAAGCGTAGCTTTGTGGACGAGACTTCGTCGAGCCTCACACCACGGAAATGGTCAAAACAGGAAAGATGCAGCAAGGTTCTAGGGAGTAGCGTCCCTTAGTGTATGTCATTTCTTTCTGGATAGAGGTGGTATCATGGTATGGAGCCCAGATACTTAACCTATGTGGTTACTGCATTATTATTCTGATGTGGCTGTTGGAAATCGAGGATCCTCGGGAAGATCGGTTACGATCGGGGGATGGCATACGCGTGTCAGTAGTTACCTATTTTTGCAGAGGTAACCCGGCCTTGTGTTGGCAGAGATCCGGTTAGGTTCTCGGGACGTCATTCCAGAGGCGTTTCCATGTGGCAATGGGAAGTTCCTTGGCCTGACCATTTGTTGGAAATCCAAAGAAACAATACGAGCCTTTACGATTGCAAATTGTAGAACCTGTCTCCTCAGGAGGCAGCTATAGCAGGCATAATATAATGGTAACTATGCTGGCTAAGATTTATATTCTACTTTCGAAATGTTTTCCACTATGCACTAATAATAATATAAAAAAATGATTTGATTTTTGCGTAGTAAGCATCTTTGACTATCATAAGAAGAAATCTCCTCCAATTCTGCGTTTGCATTGTGTGTGTGGTGGGAGGTCTTATGGTAGTTTCATTTTCCAAAAGCATTGCGGTTTTCAATGTTTAAATTCTTTTGTGTTGTTTAAAGATAAACTGTTTTTGTTGCTCACACCAGTCCCATGACTGATCCGGAGTTTATTGTTTCTTTCCTAAACTCTGGATGCTCAAAATTTTCTACACGAGCAGTCTAGAGTTGAGTTTTTCAGATAGTCAGGTTCAGTAGATTTTCTGGAGCTAGTTCAGTCTTTGGATCGGACTGCACTTGCTTATTCTTGGTGTATCGTTATTGGGAGTTCGAGCTACTGCTGGAGTTCTCTCTTAAAGACTATCTTAGAGTTATTTGTTCCGCTGCTGATATTAGTTATCTATTTTTTTCTTTTCCGCTGCTATTTGTTGTATCATATCTCTGATGTATATTGATATTCATTGTATCACTCTGTTGTATCAGATATTGTATATCAATGTATTATTTTTTTCTTCCGCTGTGTTATTTACTTAACTGTGTTATAAGCTCCGGAGAACCAGATTTGGCATTTGAATCTTCGGCATCTTGAGTACAAGTGGAGTACGGGTGCTGATTTTCGAAGGCCAACTTTTGGGTCTTTACAAGTGGTATCAGAGCTAAGGTTGAACTTTAGCTCAGGAGTATAACACGTTAAGTAGCTCATTAGAGATAGAGTGAAGTAAACTCTAGAATGAGTATATCCCTAAGATATCCGTTTAAACGTCTCAGTAAATTCTCTTACTATCCACTGATAGTGAGTATGAGTGCAAGAAGAGAACGGGATAGGGGACAAGGGAATACGACTATAAATGGTCAATACTCTGCAACAGTGGAAACAATCTTTTTCTTCTCAATCTTCTTTGATTCGTTTCCAAATTCTTTTGATTTCTTCGTACCAGCTACAAGAAGAAGTTTCGGTGTGATGATGGCTCTACGAATCATTATCGAAAATCCTTACTTTGTATCTTCATCGGTTTCTTATCAGCTTTTCGTTTTTAAACCTTAACGAATTTGAAATTGGAAATTTTAAGTTGAGTTAAATTGATTAATAGAATATGAAGCTAAATTGAATTAAATCAATAAAACGATATCGTTTGAAACCAAATTTGAAATTCTATTGTAATTCCTTGTGAATACCAAAGTCCGAAGAGGGACAATTGGTATGTATTCTGAGATATTCCGACTTGAATTCGGAATCCGTATCTTGTGTTAGAGGAATTATAGGAGATCGAATATATCTATCTCTGTGCTGTTTTCGTGCCTGCGAATTTCGAGGACGAAATTCTTTTAAGGGGGGAAGTTTGTAACGACCCCAGATTTAAATTTATTTAAATCGATAATTTATTGAATTTTTGAATAAAAATAGTAAAATAAATCGATAGAATGGAGCGAGTTTCCCCGAATCCAATTATATTCTGTATAAATCATTTAAGTTTAAAATATTGTATACTTGAGCATATATGAGAAAATTTGAAGTTATAAATATATGTATATATTTGATTTGAATAAAATTTTTAAATATTGTATATATGTGTGAATATATATATACGATATAAAAGTGATAAAATAAACGAATGAAAAATAAATGAAAATAAAATAATAAAAACAAATGCAAAATACTTAAGCTAATAATATAAGACAATAAATATGAAGTAAAATAATTATAGAATCTTATTTAAAATAATAGAACAAAAGCATAGAAATAAAACAATACATAAGTCAATTCTTTATAACAACATATAAGAAATAGAAATATATGTAGATAAGTATCTTTAGCCACCAAATATCTTTATATATGTATACGGCTGAAGTATGGAACAAGAAACAAAGCTAAAGAAAGAAAGAAAAAGTACCAAGTAATTAATGCTTGGATCCTTAGCCATCAAATTTTAGAAACCATCAGCCGAAATGAAGATAAATTGTACATGTTAATTTAATACCATCATCTTTAGTACACTAGATAAATCTTACCATAGCCTACAACACTTAGACAATCTCTGATCAAAGATTTATAAAACAATTTCTAGTACAAAACACCAGTACTAAACAAATGAACACTCTGCATACTTCTCTTTTATATGCATCACCTCCAACCTAAATTCGTTCAAAACATAATTAAACAAAACTGAGAAAAGGGAAAAAATAAAGAACTGTTTCAGTTGCAACCTGGAATCAAACAAATTATCAAAATCTTGAATCATCAACAAACAAGCTTTAATCTGAATGAACTAAGCAAGTTTCCAGTTTTTCAAGCATTTCAGTTTCAATGGAAATCTAAGCAATTCAAGGTTCCAGTAAAACAAGCTTTCAAAACAATTCAGTTTTTAACATCCTCAAATCTCTGCTTCCCTGCTTCATCCATATTCAAGTGAGCAACTCTTACTTTTTTTCGAAGCTTAACTGTTTTGATATCTTGATGATAGTGAGCAACTCTTCTTATTTACCTGTGAGTAAACATCATCTGTGATAAGTATGTTTATGTATGTATATATATATATCTATGAGTATGAATGTATTCATGCCTGTACAAACTTGGGTATCTCTATTTTGTTTTCCCAGACCAGATTTGTAAACAAATTCGTATCTTTTGTTCTAACCACTGTTAGCATTGGGAACATAAACAAAAGTTGACTGTTTGATTGTGAACCAAGTTTAAAAATTTATATATATCAAAAACAACTTGTAAATACCTCTGAAACTCAAGAAACCTGAGTAAAACTTTAACTTAATCCAAATTCAAACATTTTAATTTTTGAATTCAGGTATCCAAACTGAATTCTCATGGGAAGACATGATTTTTAAAGCATAAACCAAAATTTTTAGAGTTAGGCTTCGAAGGCAGTTTGAATTCGTTTGAAATTTGGTTTTTGGCCAATCTCTGGTGATGGGTCGACTCGTGGAGGTCGTGTTCGTGGCTGGAGATGGAGGAGGCTACGGGGTGTCGGCGAAAAATACTCGGAGGTTGAACGAAGCTTTGGGGTGGCGGTGGTAGGTGATCAAATTCTGGTGACCTAGTTTTGGGGTGGATAATGGTTTCCACTCGCGCGACGTCGATAGGCGATCGAGTGCCACATGGATTTGCGAGAAGGTAGAGGGGAAAGGGTACGAGGCTATGGCCGAAGTTTGGTGGCCTCTGGTGGTCTGAGGCGCCGGAGCGAGGTGATTTGAGGCGAGGAGTTTTGTTCCAGGTGGATGTGGAGTTGTTCGATTTCGAGTTCGACCTCGTTAAGGCGATAAGGTTGGTCGGAGTAGCTGCTGGATGAGTAGGCGACTCGTTGGGGGACTCGGCGACGATCAGCAATGGCCGGAGTGGATGTGCACGTGCACATACACGTTTAGGTTTGGGTTGTTATTGCTGTGAGGTTGTATTTTGGGGAAGAAGGATGGTCTCGGGCTTGTTCTCACGTGGATGAGTAGGCGACTCGAAGCAGTTTTAGTTTGATTCGAGTAAAGTTGTTCCAGGCTTTTGTAAAGTATAGCCTGGCAGTTTCAGATCCCTTTGAATTAATATAAAATCTGAACGAAATTAAAACCAAGTTTAAATTAGAATTTTAAATCTAAATTCAAATTGAATTTGAATCTTAGGTTTTGAAATAGACTAAAGTTTATAACTTTAAAATGAGGTAAATAAGTTAAAGTTAAAAATATACTTTAATGATTTGAAATTTAAAAAGGAATTTTGTTAAAAATCCTTAAGTTTGAATTTAATGATTTGAATGCATGTAAATTAATAAGTTAATTAAAATGGATTGATAAATTTAATTAATAACTGGATTAATTAAGTAATTATGAGTTTTAAACTCATTAATTAAGTCTTAAGTAAATTAATTAGGAATAATTAATTTGAAGTTAAGAATCATTAATTTGATAAGGTTGGATTTTGAATTAATGGTTGAATGTTAATTAATTAATTAATTAATGGTAAATTAATGGGTCATTAAGGATTAATTAATTAAGTTAATTAATTAAGGAATTATAAATTAATGAAGGTGATTAAGGAAAGATAATAAATTAAGGGCTAATTAATCAATGTGATTAATTAAGGATATTTAATTTAAGGTTAATTAATTAATTATTAATAGTTAGTTAATAAACGATTTAAAGGATAATTAATTATATTGGTTTGTAATTAATTAATGATTAATTAACCAGGATTAGAAATTCATATGAAATTAATCAAATTTGAATAAATCAGATAATTAACTGATCTTATGAATATTTGGATTCTATTGGATGATTTGATTGTTTGATATTTCCTGGTATATGATGCTTTGTGATATATCCTGATTTATGTCGTGATCTGTGATTTCTGTTTCTGTGATATATTACTATATGAATATGAAACCCCTTAGCCCGTAAAACGGCATTTGAATTTCGATGCGACAGGGAGTCAGATTCCAGTTGGTTATCCGAAACCCACATCGAATTATAATTGTGAATCTTTGTGACCAATAAATTTATTTTATCTATGAATCTGTGAATGAAGATGAGCGTTATCGATTATACCGCTTATCGATATATCTGTGATGATTGATGTTGCACTATTGTGTGTTAAACCCCTGGACTACACTTTACACACACAAATATGGATTTCACGTGAAAATCGGTTAAGTCACAGATAATTTAAATTTGATGTTTTTGAAATTGAAATTTTAATTTCAATTGATTTTGAAATTAGAAATTTGGGTTTAAAGTGAAAAGCTTTTGAAATGGAATTTCAAAGATGAAATTTTAATTTTGAATAATTTAATAAAGTTTTGAATTTAAATAATTTGATTTAAATTTGAATTAAAGTTTGAAATTGAATTATATGATTTAAAACTAGGGATTAAAGATATTATACCCGTTATAAAATATTGATTTTTGAATGCGAATATAATTCAAGGACTTTAACCCGTGCAAATAAAATTGGATTTTTCTTAAACGAAAACTGTTTGTTTTCAAATGATAAAAGCTTTCGTATATATAAGAAATGAAATTCCAATTTAAAGGAATTTCAAGTATGAATTGAAAGATGGTTTTCCAAGTTATAAATGAATTCTTTTTGAAAGTTATGAATTGAATCTGTTTATTTTTAACAGATTTAAAATGATGATTTTGTTTAAACCATTCGAAATGAAATTGTTTTGAAAGCTATAAGTTAAATCTTTAATTTAAAGATTTAACGAGTTAATCCAATTGGAAATCGAAATGTTTTGAAACCTAAGAATAGATCTTTATAAAACGAGGTGAACAGTGTGAAATAAATCTTTTTATTTAAAGATTTGAAATGATGATTGGTTTAAACTATTTTGGAAGAAAGAGTTGAATTATTAAGTTGTGACTTAATTGAAATCCCAATATCCATGTGTTTTTGAATATTGCGCTCATTATTCGGGTTAGCCGGGAAAAGACATTTGTGTCATATAACCCATTCCGAATAATGATACGTCGTATATGGATAGCATTTGAAGACCGGTGGTGAAGACCGGATATTTACGAAAACGAAAGGACAACTCGTCGAATGTCTCTGCACCGACTGGTCCCCGGTATAGAGATTTTATCACCCTTTGTGATGGGAAGTCCGGACGGGATTGTGAATACCCGGAATTGCAAGGGCTTCGTAAGAAGTGCCTTCGGTTCTGTTCGAACCCGGAACAGACTTGTATGGATACATGTCTGACATTACACTTTGAGATATAAAGCCGATTTCTTTCAAATACATTTCTGTTGGTGGCGGAGAATTTATTCTCTTAGCTTAACACCCTTCTCTGAGACGTACGAGCTCAGAGGTTATGTAGTTGAAGGTTATCAGCGATATATCCCAATTTGGTAATGTGGCATGCTGAGTGTTGCTGTGTGATGATCAGTGTTTGATCATTTGTGATATGATCATTTGTTTGATCTTATATCTTTGTGATCATAGGTTGATCATTTGTTTGACCCGAAGCATGGCTTTGTGAACAAAGCGTAGCTTTGTGGACGAGACTTCGTCGAGCCTCACACCCCGGAAATGGTCAAAACAGGAAAGATGCAGCAAGGTTCTAGGGAGTAGCGCCCCTTAGTGTATGTCATTTCTTTCTGGATAGAGGTGGTATCATGGTATGGAGCCCAGATACTTAACCTATGTGGTTACTGCATTATTATTCTGATGTGGTTGTTGGAAATCGAGGATCCTCGGGAAGATCGGTTACGATCGGGGGATGGCATACGCGTGTCAGTAGTTACCTATTTTTGCAGAGGTAACCCGGCCTTGTGTTGGCAGAGATCCGGTTAGGTTCTCGGGACGTCCTTCCAGAGGCGTTTCCATGTGGCAATGGGAAGTTCCTTGGCCTGACCATTTGTTGGAAATCCAAAGAAACAATACGAGCCTTTACGATTGCAAATTGTAGAACCTGTCTCCTCAGGAGGCAGCTATAGCAGGCATAATATAATGGTACCTATGCTGGCTAAGATTTATATTCTACTTTCGAAATGTTTTCCACTATGCACTAATAATAATATAAAAAAATGATTTGATTTTTGCGTAGTAAGCATCTTTGACTATCATAAGAAGAAATCTCCTCCAATTCTGCGTTTGCATTGTGTGTGTGGTGGGAGGTCTTATGGTAGTTTCATTTTCCAAAAGCATTGCGGTTTTCAATGTTTAAATTCTTTTGTGTTGTTTAAAGATAAACTGTTTTTGTTGCTCACACCAGTCCCATGACTGATCCGGAGTTTATTGTTTCTTTCCTAAACTCTGGATGCTCAAAATTTTCTACACGAGCAGTCTAGAGTTGAGTTTTTCAGATAGTCAGGTTCAGTAGATTTTCTGGAGCTAGTTCAGTCTTTGGATCGGACTGCACTTGCTTATTCTTGGTGTATCGTTATTGGGAGTTCGAGCTACTGCTGGAGTTCTCTCTTGAAGACTATCTTAGAGTTATTTGTTCCGCTGCTGATATTAGTTATCTATTTTTTTCTTTTCCGCTGCTATTTGTTGTATCATATCTCTGATGTATATTGATATTCATTGTATCACTCTGTTGTATCAGATATTGTATATCAATGTATTATTTTTTTCTTCCGCTGTGTTATTTACTTAACTGTGTTATAAGCTCCGGAGAACCAGATTTGGCATTTGAATCTTCGGCATCTTGAGTACAAGTGGAGTACGGGTGCCGATTTTCGAAGGCCAACTTTTGGGTCTTTACATCTGGTGACTTCCGGTTTTGGGGAAACTACGGTCTTGTATATGCTTTTGGGAATAAAAATGTGTTAAGGGTGGAATGGGCCATGACTTAACACTATTTTGATATCTTATTATTACTGATAGACATTATCTACTTATCGTACACTACTACATAGTAGATAGTTTAACGGATCCTTAAAGGATGGTTATTCCAAACATCCTTTGAGTTACTTGTGTTTCAATTGCTATTTCACTTGAGTTGGATTTATTAATATAAGAATGTTAATCCTGACTCGAGTGTCTTGTGTTTTGCTTTACGCTCTGGTCAGACTGAGTGTACCAATATTCGAGACTCACCTTTGGAGTTGGAGCTTTGCTTGAAGATCCAGCCATCTATTCTGCTTTCAGTATTCGATGATTCCAGTGATGTATTCTGATTTGTATCTGATGTATCGTATTATTCTTCTGTTTTAAACTCTGATGTATTTTATATATTCATATAGTAGCTTCATGAACTACTATCTCTTTTAATTCCGCTGCACTTATTACTCTGTGTCTGTGATCTGTGATTATTTATTTACTGTATATGTTCAGTTTTGCCAAATTTAAATTAACAACGCGGTATTTTGAGCAATTCAACTCCGGCATGAGTGTCTACCTATACACTTATAATGGATGCGAATGGTCCAAAATATCGGGTCGTTACAGTTGGTATCAGAGCTTTGGTAGCTCTAGGCACAACTTAACATATAGGGTAAATGTATTTACAGAATCACTCTCATTCGGGTTTCAATCTCTTCCTTTCGACTCGATTTCTTTGAATTTTGGAACGTCCCCTGCGGTTTCAAAATTCATTCGTGTCCCTCACTATTCGTCTTCTTTCAATTCTGGAGCACCCCATAACTCCATTTTGAATGATATCTATAATAGATCGGCGGTCTCGCCAAACTTCGAATGATTTGAAAAGGAGTGAAACTCCTTTACAATAGGCATTGATTTACCGGAGATTTCTGTATCCTCGGTTTACGATGCTATCTATTCCCTGCTATACCTGAATCCCATCTCTTGAGATCGAGTGTTGATTTACCTCGGAATTCCGCATCGATCTTATTCTTGAAGTTACGGACGACCCAGCTAAGGTTGCCCGTGAATTAAATAAACTCATCCATCTCCCGATTGTGGTAATTGAATTATCTTATCTTCTGTTTCAAACTTATTTTCGAATCAAAATTTTCTTTGATTTGAGTCTACAAAAATTTGAATCCCTATCCTTATTTTGAAAACCCATTCCTGTATCGTCGAGCAAAGAAATGTATTTCTAAATTTATATAAAAAAAATGTGTTGTTTTCAAATTTGATAAACAAAATAGTTTTGAATGATTATATTATATATAAATATAAGTTTTCTGAAATTAAATTGTTAATGAATTTGTTGTCTGAAATAATAATATTTGATTTTCATTTCTTGTTTTGTAAACCATTGATTATTGCATAATATAAATAAATGAATTTATGAAACTTGGTTATAATTTGATTTGGGATTTGAAAGAAATTTAAATAAGAATTTGAGAATTAAATTTCTGGTGATTTCAAACTTTGATTTGGGTTTTAAGTTTCAAAGTGTATAGTATTTAAAGTATTTTCGAATAGAAATCGTTTTCAAAGAATTTTTAAAATGTTGAAATCAGTGCTCTTCTCTTTGTCGCTGGAAAATAATTTTGGTGATGGCGGCCGCATCATCGACGTTCATTTTCGAGTTTCGAAGTGGAGATACTATTCTGTAGCTTTGCTACGGTTTTGTTTTGAAAAATATTTTGATTTGAATTTCTTTAATATAATTTGATTTATATATATACAGGTATCTTATTTTAAAATTTAATTTGATTTGATATAAATATATTATATATATCTCTAAATTGTTTAAAGTTAATCGGAAATCTAATTCTTAAATTTTGTTAAAGGATGATTTTAATTATAAATAAAACCAAAATTTGGAATAAATATTTAAACTTGAATAAGTGAATTGGGAAAATTTTATTTGTATATTGTTCAACTGCATTCTAATATAACTTACCTAAATCATTCAGAAGTTGAACATGTAATTGGATAATATATAAATTGAATTTATAAACAAAATTTGAGTGTTTATAATAAATGTTATACACTAAATTTGATTATTAAGATGTTAATAGAGTTAGATAGAATAATTAGTAAACTCAGTTAATAATGAAATAAAATTGTTTTGAAAGAATTAATAAATTAAAATTTGATCAACATATGAAAATACCTTGAATTTAAAAGAAATTAGTAAATATAATTTAATTTAAATCAAAACTTTTATGGTTTAAATTAATTTATAGGGGTTAAATATATGTGATTAGATATATTAAGTGGAACGAATTAAATAATAATTTGGAATAAAGAAGAAGTAAATTTGTTGAATAAAATATGATTGAAATAAATTACTATTCAAGTTTATGATTTTAGAAATTGTTAATAAAGATAATTGGATAATAAAACATTGAATAAATGAGATAAATAAAATAAAATTTTGTTTTGAAGAAATCTTTTGGTATCAAATATTAATAAATTGGAATTAAATCAACTTATTGAAATACCCTGAATTTTTAAATCAAATATCGAACATTAATTAAGGTAAATTGAAATTTATATGGTTTAAATTAATTGTCATTTTGTATTTCAAATCTGTTTTTCTTTCTGGTTGTTTCTATTCTCCTACCTCGTTCCTTCAGCAGATCTCAACGCTAAGGAATGGGCTTTTCGGGGACGAAAAGTTTTGAGTGGGGGAGAGTGTAACGACCCGTAAATTTCAACTGTTTTAATAACGTAATTAGTTGAAATTTTGTGAAATTTTAAACGATAAAATTTTGAAATAAAAATTTGATATTTGAAATACGTCTAATTAAACATAGCAACTGGTAAATTTTCGTCCAAAAATATGAAAGTTTATTTCGCGCGTAAATTTAATTCAATTTAATCAGTTAAAAAGTGATGAAAATAAAATGTTTCGAAACCCAAATATTTTTACATAGAAAAATTCTAAATCATCTTCTGAGCAAGACGTCAGTTTGTCGTTTTTCCAAATTCGGACATCTTTGGCTCCGTCGATCTTATTTTTTAGCGTTTTTCTTGCATTGTCCGCTATTAGAAAATTCGAATTTTATAAATTCAATCGTACCACTAATATCTGTATACCGTTTTGATCGTCTCGTCGTGCTGATCTCTACGGTATATTCAAATTGTCAATTTCGAAATCCAGTGTGCGATGCAATCCGCGACACGTCTAGCATATCGGTTCCACAATCGCGTCTTTTGGTTCCCTACGTCTTTTCATTTCCCAACGTGCAATACCAACCGCCCTGGCCTTTCTTATTCTACCGTTTAATTTCTAACTTGCTATTTCATTCCACCTCCCATTCGTTCTATCTCCTTCTCTTCTGTTCGGTTCCATTTTTTCAACTACTTCTGCTACTTGGTCCTGAGAAATTTATATAATAATAAGGTTTACATCTATTCTTTACTTTGTCTTGCTGTGCTTTCGTTTCATCTTTGCTTGGAACCGGTGTCCCCATTTTGTTGTCGAGACCTCCACCTCCACGTCTCGCCTTCCACAGCTCGCCTTCCACCCGTGCCACCTTTATTCGCCACCGAACTCCAACCAGAATCCGCCTCTCCCTGACCATCTCCTCGCAACAGCGCCCCACCTCAGCCTCATCGCTACCGAGCACACAGCCGACCCACGTCCAAACCAAATGCCAAGCCTTGGCCTCCGCTCCTACCACGTGCGGCCAGAGCCTCCACCTAGAACCCCACCAAGTGCAGCCTCCTCCACCTTGCAAACCGAAAGCCATCCTGGCCGAAGCCTGAGACCACGCCTTAACAACCCCAGCGAGCGTCCACCCCCTCCTCAACTCGCACAACAGCCATCCTCCCCGAGCCCTACCCCATGATCCAACCACTTTAATTGAGCACAGCCTCCTTCCTCCTTAGCCTTTCCACCACCGCCTTGTGCTCCGCCTCAGAACTCCTCTCCACCTACCTCGAGCATCCAGCAGCCCACACAGCCGCCAAACCACCTTTGCCTAGCACCCACTTGACCGAACAGCCCACAACCTCCGCCTTTCCATGTTTTACTGCCGTGAGCATCTCGTCACCTCCTTCTAGCGTAGCGCGTAGGAAACACCCCACCCAAGCTCATCCGCTGCCACAGATCCGACTTCCCCATGTCAGTCTGCAATATGCTATGGTAATTATATATATTTCGTATGTATGTATGAGTATACAATAGTTGTTGGACATATCTGTTATATATTTACAGTAATATAGAGTTTAATTTTGTTAGTGCATATATATATTTTGAGTTAGAATTAGTTTATATAAATTATATATATAATAATATGTATGTGCAAATTGAATATATATTGTTTCGAATGTATAGTACATGCTGTTGTAAATAGAAGTGTAATCTGTTCATGTATAGGAGTTTATATATAAGTGTGTTTCAAAATTTAGCCTACAGTACATAAGTTATATAACCTACCTTGTATATATACTAGTTTATAGTTATGTATAGTTGAACGTGTAAATGTGGGTGTATATTGGTTATTTTATTAGTCTACACACTTTCGCATACATATATTGGTATTCTATAAGCTACTTATAACAGTGTTTTAGTTGTTTATATATAGGTATGGGTCTTTATATTTTAAATGAATATTGGTTTTACCCATGTCATATAAGGGTAATACTGTTTCAGTATACAGTGTTTGCAGCTTCCATATATTTTATGATATAGTATATAACCTTAGTTAAAAGTGTTTACATATGTTAGCTGCTATTATCGTAAGGGTAAAATTTTAAATATATGTGTTTCAGATTTAGCAGAGAATGTGTAATATAATATAAGTTCATATTTCTATAGTTTTAACAATGAAGTATGTACTTTGATTTTTAAGTTAAATATAATATGTTGACATTCATATATTTTATTTATGTATAGGTTAGTAGAGATAAAGCTTATGTCAGTTGTATTCAATATTATATGTTTAAAACGTGTTACAGTAATATCTTGTTGGAGACTGTGAAGTAATTCGATTTCTTTTGGTTTTAAAGCACTTATATGCATATATATTCTGTAATGATGTTTATAAATCCGTCTGGGGTTTTATATATAATGATTCACCTATATAATTAACTTGAATTATATATATAATTAATAAAGTATAAGTTATTTTTGTACATAATGTTCGTAGATGGGTTTAGTTATATCAGTATGTATAAATTTTAGTTTATATATACATATACGGTATATATATGGATCGGTTTAAATTATATACATGTATAAGAAAAGAAAATAATATATATAGTTAAATTTATATCGACTGATTCTAATTGCCTCATCAAATTCTCGTATCAGCTTATCCGTCAATTTCGTGCCAACCTTGTTTGTTTGGACTTGTGTTTGGATTCATAACTCAATTTCAGTGGCCATATCAGTGTGCGTATCCGTGTCATCCCATGTTCTCTCCAGCCTCGAAAGGTGAGCAATCACTCACGATTAATGTTCTTTTATTTATTAAATTTGATTTCAATTGAAACGACAATTGAAATATGCTGTTGTTAGTTAATTACACTGTTATATATGCTATTATTTGTATCAGTTCACCTGTGACATCTGACACCATTATCTGTTAATTATTTATGCGATGATAATACAGTTTAACTGATAATTGATTGATTGTTGATGTTTATATTGGACGCTAAATTGTTAATGTTAAAATGATAAATAGTATGAAATTGAACTTGATATAGGATAGTTAAATGTTAAATTGATTAACTGACATTTGTATAATATGACCCCTTTAACTGTTAAAGTTATTGACACGTAGGATTTGTTTAATTACATTTTGAACCACTGAATGTATGTTGTTAAATTGATGATGTATGAAATTGTAAATAGATGACAAGTGAAAAACCGTAATGTAATAATCTTTAATCTACATGAAATGATAGTGTAGATTCTAGAAATAATTATATTAATTTACACAAATAACAATGTGAATTAATACGGTTATTTCGGGATTATTTGAATTGATTATTGGATTGTTATTGTTTGTTTATTTACTTTGACACCATCCCAGTTATCACACTGCAAGTTCCCTTTGTTATGCTTTGATTTTGAATTGAATTGGAATCGGGTTGAAATGATAAAAACCCAAAATTGAACTTTGACCTAGGATAGAAAATTAAATAAAATCCGATTGGTCAATATTTTGATTTAAAATTAAAACGAAGATTTTATTTGAATAAATAATATGGTTTTAAAATGAAGTTGAAATTTGAATTTTTATGAAAGGAAAATGTTAATATTTAATAATCTGAAACAAAATATTAACAATGTAATTGATGAAAGAATGTTGTTTAATTTGAGAAATGATTGAATTAAGTTTGAAATTATAATTAAGTTTGAAATTATTAAACTTTGAAATTATTTAATAATTAAGTTTTGAATTATTTAATACTTAAATAAGCTTAAATTATTTAATGATTAAATTGAATTGAAGTTCTTTAATAAGAAAAATTAAACTTTTGAATAAGTGAATTTTACTTCGTAAATAATTGAAATTGAGTTTTCTTTATTAAGTAAGTTTTTGGAAAATTATTTAAGTAAGTAAATAAGTGAAATTGAATTTCTTTAACAAGAAATGAAAATGTGATATTTTTGGAATTAATGTAAGACTTGTAATTTAAAGAATTTGATTTGATGAATTTAATTTAATTCAAATTGTAAGTTTGAAATAAGGAAGTTGAATTTAAATAATGGATTTAATGAATTGGAAATTTAATAGAATTTTTTTGAATGGAAAATTTACTTAATGAATATTGAATGAAATCGATAAATGAGTTTAAATTGATTTGAAAGATAAGTACAATTTATTTAAAAGATTTTCGGAATGAAACTTATATTCGAAGTTGAATCAATATTTGAATCGTTTTAAATAAAATTGAAATTGAATTGTAAGACTTTGAAAGTGTAATTTGGAAGTTTTGAAACGTAAATTTATGGAAATGGTTTTGAAAGACAAATGAAGTGTTGATTTACAGATTCTGTTTGGAATTGAATTTGATTTGGTTTTGAAATAAATAAACGACCAATCGGTGAAATAATTACGGAAGTTATTAAAGAGACCGGAATTCGGTTATGGATATACTCTCTATCTAAACCGAAAACCACTTTAATAACTATACGCGAAGTGATGATCCAGAATGAAGTGGTTGGAATGGTGTACGTGATGACTGAAGAAAGAGAACGATAATGGATAGCCTTGACACTTGTGTCAAATTGGAAATGACTAAAACAGGAGCTGTGCCGGGCCAATGGAGGATTAGCTACCTCAAGTGGACACACTTCTTCGAACTACTTATACTTGTTGTCGATTGGTGCACCCTTGATTTTGGGAGTGTTGTTTCACGGTGTTGCGGGCGCTGCGGCGTTGCGTTCTCACCAGTTCGGATCAGGCGAACGGTAGTATCACTACCTTGGGTATTGCCTCATGTGCCTTGTCATACTTGTATTCCATTTATACGCGACCACTACGATTTTGATTTGTACCTTTAGTATATGGATTGCCCTCTGGTGACTTCCGGTTTTGGGGAAATTACGGTCTTGTATATGCTTTTGGGAATAAAAATGTGTTAAGGGTGGAATGGGCCATGACTTAACACTATTTTGATATCTTATTATTACTGATAGACATTATCTACTTATCGTACACTACTACATAGTAGATAGTTTAACGGATCCTTAAAGGATGGTTATTCCAAACATCCTTTGAGTTACTTGTGTTTCAATTGCTATTTCACTTGAGTTGGATTTATTAATATAAGAATGTTAATCCTGACTCGAGTGTCTTGTGTTTTGCTTTACGCTCGGGTCAGACTGAGTGTACCAGTATTCGAGACTCACCTTTGGAGTTGGAGCTTTGCTTGAAGATCCAGCCATCTATTCTGCTTTCAGTATTCGATGATTCCAGTGATGTATTCTGATTTGTATCTGATGTATCGTATTATTCTTCTGTTGTAAACTCTGATGTATTTTATATATTCATATAGTAGCTTCATGAACTACTATCTCTTTTAATTCCGCTGCACTTATTACTCTGTGTCTGTGATCTGTGATTATTTATTTACTGTATATGTTCAGTTTTGCCAAATTTAAATTAACAACGCGGTATTTTGAGCAATTCAACTCCGGCATGAGTGTCTACCTATACACTTATAATGGATGCGAATGGTCCAAAATATCGGGTCGTTACAATCACCATTCTCATTAACGAGATTGCCGTATTTGTCCCTTACTTGAGCTTATTGTGCAACAGGTAGACGCTGGCGGTAAGCTGCAGAGCTGTGGGAGTTGGATAACCTTAGGGGATTTTAAGATACTAGCCTTTCAATCCCAATCGTTCTTTCATTGATCTAGGCAATGAAGGTGGTAAGGGCATTAAGCATGGGGTTAGTGGCTAATTTTTTGAGTAGGCAGTGGGGTGTGGATGAGGAGGCGAAGGGTCTGCTACTAATTTTTGTAGTTCAGTGCTTGAGTTCTTATGGAGGAGGGCTAGAAGAGTTATCAGGTTGCATGATTCAAATTTCAGGGAAGTTGCGGAAATCGAGGATGTGACTAGTTCAGGTAAGGTTTGCTAGGGCTCAGTCCTCCTTCTAGCATCAAAATGTTAGTGAGATTTTTCTCCCACAACATCAATTTAGTTAAGAAGCAATTATGGTATGTACGCTTCCTTAATTGTGAATTCACAAATTTAAGTAGTGTTAAATTTGCCTGAAGGGTAGTAATTATGCTGCTATATGCTTACACAATTATGTAGTTGCAATTTAGCTGTTTGCTAAAATGTCACGTTTAATTTTATCCAATTTAAATAAAATAAAATACAATATAGTATAGAAAATAACAAATATAAAGTACAGAAATGGTAAAAGACATAGAGATTTACTTGGTTCAAATTTTGAGGAATCCTATGTTCATATGTCAAAGCTTTTCTTATATTCTTCTTATTGGTACAAACTTTTTAATAATAGAAAGTATAAGTATATTTAAAATGGAATTTATAGAAATTAATAAATGTCCCTTTTTATGCTATATTACCCTCCTATTTGTAGTACTGTAACATGATAAGGATTGCTAATTCCCTAACCAGCTTTTCTTCTCCACCGTTTGATCCTTCCTCATGCCATTCATTACTTTGCTAATTATTTTATGCGTAGATTGTCAACATGGCTGAAGGTGTAGGTGGTTTCTTTAGGCGAGAAGATTGGCTGAAGGGCGCAAAATTTGAATTTGAAGTTATGCAAGAGATTTGAATTTTAACATTAAGGATTTGCTTTTGAGCCGATTTAGAAGTAGTGATTTACTTATTTATGGTGTCGTAGTTGGCATGGAATATGGTCACGTAGGTATGGTTTGAGGTTGGGGATGATCCACTTTTTGAAGAGTCGACGTAGCCCACTTTGGGTGTTGGTGCAGTTCCTTAGTCGATGGTGACACATCCACTGTACAGGGTGTCAGCGTAGTCACTAAGTAGATGGTTGTGTAGTTATAAAGTCAAGTGGTGCTACCCTTTGCTCCTTTTTGGTAGAGGCATCTTTTGGGTTTATCTTTGCTTGCATGCAACATTCAGTTTTATTGTTTTTTGAAGGGGTGATCTCCTAACTCGTTCCTTACTATATTCTACCATCACATTGGAGTAGTTCGTTCATGGATGTTATGCAGTTTGCTTTCGATTTGAGTTGATCGTTGCAATGCCTGGATTTGACTTCTTTGTCGCGCTATTGGTTATGTGTAGTTGTCTTTGAACATGATCTATTGGGATTTGTGTGTCCCACTTTACATAGTTCCCTTTTTGTGAAGTAGTGGTTCGTCTTGTCTTCTGCTTTGAATTGTGCAGTCTGTTAACTTCATGCACTTGAATTACAGACCTGCATCGCATGTTTTTATAAGTGAAAAATATGTATAACAAACCCATTTTAAATCTAATTGAGGTGGATGAGTTGATATTATCATTCAATGACATTAAACTCCCTTGTCTAAACAAAGTAGAACCCAATGGTTTTCCAATTAAACTCACTTATATGAACAAAGTAGGTAGTGCTGATCTATTATGGTCAGTACCGAGTTGTTTTGTTTTCTTCAAATTCATGCGTGGCGACATGTTCTTGATGCTGGATTTCGAATCTGGAGAAAAAGTCTTTTTCAAGCATGGAATAATGAGATTTGTGTGAGGATTTGTCTATAAATAGCCAGGAACCTTCAATTAAAAGGGGGATGGTTCTTACTCTTCTCTTTCTTTTATACCTTCGAGGAAAATATGAGATCTACTATATGGTAGTCAGAAATTGATTGTAAATTATTATATTTTGGAGAGAATTCATCAATAAAAAAGATTAACTGGACATATATGGGAGATTTCACAAACCACTATAAAAATTTCTTGTCCCTCTTATTTTTCTCTTTAATTTCTTTAATTTTATATTTGTTTGATTCAGATTTCATTGATATTGGAGTGTTGTGTGAAATTTTAGCATAACAATATCCATTGTATGTACATATATATTATACTTGCATATACATGTAAAAAAATTTACATGCATATCAAGAATATAAATGTCTAAGTATATGCATATGTTTAAGCTTGCTGCAGTATATATGGTTTGAATACTCATATTGATAGTACCACATGTATATAGTTTAGATATATATATATATATATATATATGAAGTATGAAATTAATTCATAGAAAGTAGATATTTCAATTAAGAGTTATTTAGAATAATGAATATCGAAAGGTAATTTATGTTATAATTAAATCTAGTCAAATCTGAGTTAAAAAGGGAAATAATCATAAAATGCATTTTTACTTAACTTTTCTTCTACAATCACCAAATCAACAATTAATTTAAACCATATTGAATTCCAGACTTAATTATATCATCCAAAACATTGGAAACTCAAAATAAATTTATGTTATATTTAAATCTAAAAAGCATATAATTAACATAAAGAAAATAAGAAGTTTTACAAATTAATTTATTATCCCTAATGATGTAATAAGATTTGTAACATAAAACTTATATTTATTTGCATACGTAAAGGTAATAAACTGAAATTAAATTTTAAAGCATGAAATCGAATTAATTTAAAATAAATCAATCGGATAAAAGATTTAGTTTTAATGTTAGATTACAATTTGAAGAAGAATTGATTATACACACACACACACATATCTTGATAGTACAATCTACTAAAAATTAGATCCATTGAAAAGAGAACAAACTATGATAATGGCAGTGTTTTATTGAAACAAAATCAATTTACAACAACATATAGTTTTAGATTCAACAAAAAATATATGTTTCAAATCTCAAATGAAATAAAATATAAATTATTGGGTTGAAACATAATAATTAAAAAATTATGTTAAAGGATGAAAATTTTATAATAAATCAATTCCACAACAATTAGTCAGTTCAGATCCAATTAAATCATCAATATTATAAAACCATACACAAAAGAATTCCCCTTTAAATCATAATACATAGATGTATTTTAACCAGATCTTAATAAGTGGCTACAATATACATATATGTGTACAATAATTATTTTAAACATTGTGAATCAAATGTAAATAAGAAAAACATATGCAAAATCTTGTCCTTTGTTGTACGTTGATTTATGACTTCTCCTTTAGATTCAAGCATATCTGTACCTCACCTTGCAAGAGAAGGATAATCCACTTTTTTTAGATTTAATTTGGTGTTTGATTTCAAGTTTTTATTGGTTTTTTGTTCAAGGGAAGATGATAGAGGCCATCATTTTAGAGAGATGAGGAAGGATTTTCTGTAAAAAGAAAGTAAAATGACGAGATTTGTTTTTAAAGGATAAAAGAATATTTTCCCATTCTTGTTATTTATCTTCTTTATTTAATTTCAATCAATCAATCCCTTTATTTTCTCCATGTACTGGCTGGCCCAAGCATGCATCCATAGTGGGCGAAATTTTGAAAAAAATCTCTAGTAATTATTTATTTCAAACCACGTTCAAAAGGTGTACCAATATCGAATACCAATATTTGCAAATATAACTTTATACATGCATTAAAATAATTACTAACAACAATAAAAACATTAAATAAATTAAGTATAATTAATATTTCATAAATATTAATTAATTTATCCAATTTCTAATATTTTATAAATTAATTAAACCGTATTGTTTTTGGGAGAAATCACAAATTTGATTGTGTGACTCAGAGATGTGAATTCAATCAGCGATTGTCATTGAACAACTCAAATATTAACATTCATACATCACCTTAGCTAATGGTGCGACGATTTGACCAAATTCATCGTTTATAGATATTTTCGGTAAAACTAATTTTTACATTTTCTTAAGTGGTACCTTTTAGTAACGATTATGTACACCAATTCTCTTCGTCAGAACTATATCACATTAGGACTTATAGAATTTGGTTTTGGACAAAATTCCAACATCTTCAACATTCAAATTGATTAGTCCAAATGCAAAGTCTTTAGTTTAAATAACAATTATTATTAATCGCACTACTTTGGTTAAAGACTTTGACTTTGAGTTGACTACAGTTGACCATGATACCAACCTCATATAACCGAGGAAAAGAATTGTCTATTAAATAGTGTTTCACTTTCAATGCTTCAACTTAGTCCCAACTATGGTCATTCAATAGATGCCATGTCGTGATTTTACTATAATCAAAATATAGTGTCCACATTAAAGTTTCACGATACTCCCAAGATGAGGGAACTTCGTAACATCGTCACTCCAAGATTGTCTGTTTGACCTTAGTTATATTAACAAGCAGAGAATTCTTAAGCGAGCTATTTCATAATTATCCAATAACTATCCATATGCAATCCCTTGGTGCCCCCTACAGCTATGAGTAATACTCTCCCAACATTGTAGAGCATTACATACCCTAGTCTCAATGGATATGTTGATATCCTATCTCAAAACATCTTGACTATGAATATTTAAAATAATATGTTGTTTTAAAATGATAAATTTCTCATTATTGCAACACATTGTAATTACTACTATCACATAACATATTATTTAAGGATTTTCTTATTTTTGATAACAAGAGTGATACTTTATTCAAGCAGAGCACTTATTATGATGTCTTAGGGCTCGAACCCATGACCTCCTGAACCTTTGTCTAAAGTGCCATACCTTTAACCTTTTGAGATAGAATCCTTGACATATTATTTAGTGAATATTAACTCAGGTCCCTAATAAGTTTCAAAATACACAAAAACCCCAGTAAAAAAAAGTATGTAAATTTGGTCCCTAGAATTAAGTTACTAAGTAATTGCATATAGTTATGTAATTATTCTCTGAATAATTGCAGACATTTATGCAATTATATCCAAAAGTTGCATAAATTTATGCAATTTTTTCGGTGAATAATTGCGGAAATTTCCGCAATTTTTTTGGTGAATAATTGCGGAATTTTCCGCAATTGTTTGGTGAATAATTGCGGAAATTTCTGCAATTTTTTGGTGAATAATTGCGGAAATTTCCATAATTTTTCAGTGAATAATTGTGGAAATGTCTGCAATTTTTTGATATAATTGCATAAATGTCCGCAATTATTCACTGAATAATTTCATAAGTGTATGCCATTATTCGGTAACTTAATTCTAGGGACCTAATTTACAAACTTTTTTTTACTGGGGTTTTTTTGTATTTTGAAACTTATTAGGGACCTATGCCAAACTGTCCCTATTATTTTAGGATTTTCTATTTAATATATTTTAAATTAATTAATTATATTACAATATAACAAGTATATATTGAAAGAAAACACCTTTTATTTTGAACAAGATTGGTTATTGAGTTAGACATATGTAATAAATTACATAATTATCACTAGGTCATACTCCTAACTCTATCAAATCACTTATACAAATCATCTATATTTTATGTATAAATCATATTTAATCTTTGAAATGTACCATATTACTCTATAGGTCATTTCATAACATTTTACTATGGTTTACCATAGTATTTGTCATGCATTATTTATACATACATATGTATATATAATTAATTTCATGTATGCATGTATGTATGTATGTCTCAATGTACATATTTCAACCATCATCTTTATTAAAATCATTATAATATATATATATATAATTAATTTTAAATTTTACTTTTGATTTTCATAATTTATCATCATAAGTTTCGAATTTCATAATCTCTTCCATTCCATATGAATTACAACCTAAAGTCTCCAATGTTCATTCCAATATTCATTAGTTTATTAACTAGTTCAACCCATCTCAATTAATCTAGTGTTTTCATTTAAAATTAACATCAACTCACTATTTATTTTAATACTATTTTATCACTAATTACTATCCAAAATTAGTACCCATCAAAATATTCCAAACTTTAAACCTAGGCCATAATTATCGAAGAAATAAAGAGAATCATGGGTTATATACTAGATTAGGCATAAACCACTCACAATGATTACAAATCCTCTAATTTGCTCATTATCCAGAATTAGCCTCCTCTCCAAATCCAGTTATTTGCAATCCTAATTCGACTATAGCCCTCGCCTTGCCCTTTGATTTGATGGTTGAATTATCAAGTTTCATTAAGTTTTGAAGGAGATAATTGGACTTTATTTGAAACTAGGTTTCTATTTTTCTAAGAGAAGAAAAAAGAAACGAATACGTACAGAGAAAAGATTTAAAGTTTTAAAAGTGAGAGAACGGACTACTATAAATAAGAAAATAGAGTGTCTGTTCAGTTTTGCCGACTCAGTCCAAATTCAAAATTCAAATTTCAATTTACAAAAACATCTATTTTTTATCGTTCGGACTTTGATTCGAACAAATTAATATATAGTGCGCATTGGAAAAATAAGATGGTCGTAATGGCGTCGGTTTCATTTCTAGATTCATAAGTTTGAAAAATGATGATTTCCTCTATGGTCAAAATTATTAAAATTATTTTATTATTTAAATTATGGAAAAATAGGGGATATTACATCTTCACTTTCTACTCATTCCAATATATCTAAACCGATAACAAATCAATGAAATCACAATAATACACTACATTCAATAAGCTTTTAACATAATAATTTTATGATTAAACACTCATTGAACATTCATTAACTAAAATTCACATCTCTAAAATTCTAATTCAAGTTCATTAATCAAGCCCTAACTCAATCATTAGCATTTAACAACAATACGTAGTATAAATGATAATCATAGAGTTAGAACATAAATCTACTCACAAAATTATATGAAATCTGAGCTCCAGTTTAACCTAAGTTTAAAGCTCTCTTGATTTTAGAAATCTAACTCCATTCTTCACCAAAATATAGACATAAAGACAGATTTGTAGAGAATCTCTTAACATAAATTTTAGGTATTTTATTTGGAATTTTTGGCTAAGGACTGAAAAGGTAATGAAGATTTGAGGTTTAAGAAACCTAATTTTCTTTTTAGAAGAAAAGGAGAAAATTGGGAAATGAGGAAGATGGTCCTCGTTTTAGAGTTAAAAATATGAGATTTTACACATCATGGATATTATGAGCTAAAAATTACATGTGGTCCTTTTACTTGTCAAAACTTGAGAGGGTTAGTTATCATTGAGGTATATTTCTATAAGTATGTAGTTATCCCAAAAGTATATAAATGGATTATTAACATCTATTTCCTATTAATGCATTCTTACCTTTCATTCTTTCATTTTTCACCTTTTTGCTGTTTTTTGCTAGTTATGTTCTAATATTCAAGCATCACTAACACCACTAGCTCAACCAACTATGGCAAGATCAAAGCACAAAAATCATATGAGCTCATTACAAACATGAAGAACAAAACTATTTATTAGCACAATAAGAAAATGAATATCCAATAATCTACGTTCACCATAATAGAGTTTACTAACAAATGAACAAACATTTCAGCATCAAGGAGATTGAACAAATGGTATACGACTAATGTCGAAGTAGAGGAAACAAAGTAAAAAATCATCATACACTAAACATTTTGTTATGCATTAAAGGTATGTGCAATTAAAATGTTTGATAGAAAGTATAAAGAATTGTGTGATACTTTTATCTGTTATAACGACGACATCTACAAAACGTAATGTGCAGAATAGTTTTAGGAAACTTTTATTAAAAGTTGTGGAACTATTTTTGTTTTGGAGAAGAGGAAGAGTATGGGAATTGAGTAGTCCCACATCATAGAATACTGTAATCAATATTTGATTGAATATAGGATTTATGCAAGAAATGTTGGACCTTTCAAGGACTAAATGTTTTCTCTTGAAATAAAGAGGGAGCCTATGCATGTAAACATGCATGCACGTGCTACCGTCATTTGTCCGACCAAACAACCGAGCTGGGTCAAGTTTGGGTCTATATTTTAGGACAACAGTCGAAAATTTGACTATTTGACCAATGAGCGGTTATCTAGCGAACATATATATCTTTTGACAAACAGATGCAGCACTTCACATCTATACATGGGCATGCGATCATCTTAATTTTTCACTCAAAAATATGAACTCCTCTCTTTCTCTTTCACTCTGCTATGTTTTTCATTTTTCTAAAAATAATACATCGAGTTTGTGATACTATAGATCATAAACCCGAATCTCTTATCACTGTAGTTATTCTTATGATAGTTTGAATCGATTTTAGTAGAGAAACAACGATCAATTAGTGAGAATCAATTCCTGATTCCATTTTCGTTTAAGAGACTATTTGCAGCACATCAGAGCACCCATTCATTTACTTGAACAAATGGATAGGGAAAATAACGTTTTAAGGAAAGCGTCATCGATGTGTCTTAAAGCGATCTCTATAGATTTCATTAATGTCACTATTGTGTGACTTCTTTGGAATCCAAAAATCAATACAAACAATATTAAGACGTTATCTGAACAATGGCATCATATAGTTTGAAGGAGTTTGCTTTCGAATTAACAAAAAATTGTGAAGATTTGATGGCATTAATTTCATTTGCTAGGAGAAGAAAATACACTTTTTATTCGCTAGATTGAAAGGTGTATATGAGTTGACAAGTGGTTTTACCAAAAGAAGTAGAGAATGAAATAATTATGGATGCAAGAGGACGACTACAATGGAAATAGGATGACTACATTTGAAAGGGATGTAATGCAATGACAGATATGAGTTCGATATGTACTACAACAACTGACTGCAAAAGAAGTTTGGGATGCATTAGAAAGCTACAAAAATATTTAATTACAAAATGACCGATGTTATGCCAGTTATAGAGCAATTCAATAATATTATGCATATCGTAAACCAATTCAAATGGCTTAATTTGAATATGGATAAAGATAGTAAAGTCTAATCCATAATAGACAAACATCTTCCTTCTTGGAAAGATCAAAATAAAATATTAAACACAAGAAGAAGAAAATGGTTCTATAGAACCTAGCATAATATTTGAAGATTGAATAACAATTAAGGTAGAAGGAAAGTGATGATCCATAGTGTTTTCATAAAGATCCACATAGTGGAGGAAAAGCAGGCATATATTTCTTCTAAGTGCTCTTTTAGTCAAGAGAAAAGGTTTTAGAATAAAAATGACTTCAAATACAAGAAGGCCTAGACAGTGAATGTTTGTTACAATTTTGGAAAAGTTGATCACTTTAATAGCGATTGTCGTTTCCTTAAAAAGAAACAATAATCGCCAAAAGAAAATTTTGTGGATGTAATCTTTGAAATTAATATGACTGAAAGTGAGGGTTCTTGATGGACCGACATTGGTGCTACAAAGCGTATCTATAATTTCAAGAGTCAATTCAAGAAACTTGAATCGTCTGAGGATGAAGTTGTCTCTATATGACAAATTCAAAAAAAAGTAGAGATCAAGGGGAAGAGGATAGTAGACTTAGGGTTTACTTTTGGAAAGATTCTGACACTAAATAATGTATATTATGTACTCGAAGTTAGTCGGGTTGTTTTTTAAATAAGTTTGGTTTAAACCAAGTGTTGAGTTCGATAAATATGTATTGATCAAACACGGTGTGTTTGTGGGGAAAATGGTACATGTGTGATGGACTGAATATTAATAAAACTTTTGTGTCTACTTATCATGTTGACATTTTTCTTTATGACATAATAGATTAGGATATGTTAAGACTAGACATATAAATGATATGATTGCATTAAACATGACCTCAGAGTATGATAACAAGTTTAAACATGAATATAGGGTATGCTCTTTGACAGAGATAACCAGAAAACCATTTCTGTTAACATGAAATATCTATAGCTTATTCACCATAACAAAATGGAGTCGAATGCGAAAAAATAGGACCCTCGCTGTAATGATTAACGCTATGTTGTGTAACTTTGGTCTTAATACTAGTTTCTAGGGTGAAGCATTATTGAATTCATGTTATGTATTAAATAGAATACCTCACAAGAAAACCAGGTCACTGCATGTGAACTTTGGAAAAAAAGAAAGCCTAATCTAGACTATCTTAGAGTCTAGCGTTATAAGGCAATTTTTTGATTACCGGAACCAAAAGCCAGGAAATTAGGACAAAAGGGTGTTGAGTGTATTTTCTTAGAATATGTTAACCACAATATGGGTTATAGGTTTCTAGTGATAGAACTAATAATTCAGTTGAGGTAAACACAATAATAGAATCAAGAGATGCGGTATTTTATGAAAATTGATTCACAACAATTCCATCTAATCCATTTGTTGATGAAATTATGGAGGTTAATACACCTATTCATGAAATGGTGGAGGCCAATGAACCTGTTTGTGAAATTGAGAACACTCAAGCAAATAATGAAGGAACCGACGAACCTCTTCAGAGCAATAAAAGTATGAAGTTTGAAAAATCATTTGAACCATATTTTGTCATTTATTTGATAGAAAGATCAAGAAATTTTATTAAACATCAAGCCATTCTTTCTACAAGTATAGAGTCTGATCTTTTAATATATAATGAGGCAATAAAGTCTCAGGATTTATTTTTTGGCAAGACGTTACAAACGATGAAATGGATTCTATTATGGGAAACGAAACTTGGAAACTAGTATGCTTACCTCCTAGTTCTAAACTAACAGAATGTAATTGAATATTTAAGAAAAAGATAATAGTAGATGGCATAATAGAAAAGTATAGTTCTAGATTAGTCACTATTGATTTACTTAAAAAAAGGAATAGATTGTTTTGATACATAAGCACTAGCAGGAAGAATTGCAACAATTAGGACATTAATTGCATTATCATCTTTCTATGGACTAAAAATTCATCGAATGGATGTCAAGATTGCATATCGAAATGGGGAACCCGATTAGGAAATATATATGACATAACCAGAAGGTTTTGTAATACTTGGATAAGAATGTAAAGTATGCAAGTTTATCAAGTCACTTTATGGCCTTCAATAAGCACCAAAACATTGGCATGAGAAATATGATAAAACCATAGTATCAAATGGTTTTAGGATCTTTGAATCGAACAAATGCGTCTGTAGCAAATTTCATGATAGTAAAGGAGTAATAAAATGCCTTTATGTTGATGATATGTAAATATTTAGGACTGTTACCTCGAGTATTGCAAAAAAAATGATTTCTAAATTCATATTTTGACATGAAGGATATAAGGAATTTAAATTTATTCTAGAAATAAGAATCATGAAAACTAGTAGAAGAACTGTTCATTACCCAGTCTCATTACATTGAAAATATACTAAAAAGGTCTAATCAATTTGATTACAAACCTTTAACTACCCTACTTGACCCAGCTATGCAGTTATATTCTAATATCGATAGATCGGTGGATCAACTAGAATATGTTAAAGTTATCGGGAGTCTAATGTATGCTATGACATGCACTAGATTAGATATTGTCTATGTCATATGCAAAATGGTGGATACACCAGTAACTCTACTTATATTCATTGGATAGTTGTACAAAGGATTTTAAAATATTTAAAAGGAACCATAAACTATGGTGTTTTGTATAGTTGGTATCCAAGTGTAATAGAAGGATACACAGATGTTAGTTGGAATACTAGAAGAGAGAATAATAATAAATCAACTGCCGGATGGATATACACTCTTGGTAGGGGAGATATATTATGGGCATCAAAGAAACAAACATGTTGTTATGACCGCCCCATACCACCAGTATCAATAGAGTATAAATAGTGCGCTACAGTTGTGCCCGACTGATATAGGACAATCATCAAGGTTGAAATAAACCAATATAGCATATAACCTATCATATCTTATAGTGCATGGATAAAATATAATATCATAGATATAACATAAGCTACAGTAATAACTAAGTGAACAAATCATCATCAGAGCAATAGATCCACAGAGTTATACATCAAATATGATAGAGTTTATGCAATAGAAGTAAACTCAAATAAACTGTCTCAACAAATAGAAATAAGCAAGCACTGTCATGGGCTCAACATCGCTGCTCAACGGAAAAGCATAGAAATCCATATATGTATATAATACGGGATAGCTCTATCCAGCTCATCCTCCGAACAGCTACTGTGTCACCTAGACATGTTATCTAGTCTACTCATTTAAGAGTACCTAAGATAATAATAAGCAAAGCATAAAACCATGGATTAGAAAACAGTCTGGTATGAGCGGTAAATGAGTCTCAAAATACTACACGGGTAAATATGGTAAGGAAAAAGAGTACAAGAACCATGCTTGACCTGTCACTACAACTAAAGAGTTAGCATACAATAGTATAATATGCTACTCTACAATATCATAAAGATATACCACAAAACAAATAAAGGATATCAGCCTTCTAGGTATTCCTATCTCCAATATCTACTTCCCATGATACTTACGAGTGATAGCCTACTAAAGAAAAAAACCAAAGCATCCATCAGCAATAATAACTATCACTCCTTGTGCTTTAAATATATGATAACTCATATGACATCATAGCCAAGGACTAATGGAAATCTTGGTTCTCCGTTGTACTCTAGTATCTTGCAGTCCAAAGCTGGATATGTGTTTTGCAGCCCAAAGCTAGACACTAGACCCAAAACCTATAGGTCAAAGGTATACAAGTACCTCAATTGACCCAAGGGCGTCCCCACTTACAATGCCCTTGCTTCGAGTACAACTGAAAACTCTCCGAGCATCAATGATTCCGTAGCACATATACCCGAGCCCACCCTTGCTCCATTTGGATAACGAGCCCTTCTTGCTCAATCCAGTTTCCAGTATTCATGAGGAACCCTTCCAAATTCCCCGATCGTACGACTCCCTCCTTTACGAGCCACCATCTTCGGAACCTACTCCCAACACGAGCCACCGTCCGAAGACCATAGCTTTTCACCATGCTATTATATCATCATCCAACCCAATATGAACGAGCCAACACCTCTAGCACGATCTACATAACCTCAACAGCAATCCCTAGAAGTTCCAACCCTATATCATGCACCATGATAACTCAATATAGAGTTATAGGTATAACTCGCTGCCCAATTATACACTTAGCCAATTAATGGCTAATTCCTCTTCCATGTCTCTAGTACCCTCTTTCAGTGTCTTGGACCCTGACTCATCCACCTTTGATAACTCAACCCCCAATCTATTCATAGAATGTGACTTTTCCTTTAGGGTTTGGGTTGCAACGTCTGTACACATACTAGGCTATATCCCAACAATCACTTCATTTTTCGAATATTGGCAGAATAACCCCCCAACAAGCACTTAGATCTCTTTGTGGCTATATTCAGTTGGTGCATTTGGGCCGAGCGAAATGCACACGTGTTCAGAAGGCACAAATCTCACTTCGATGGAACATGCAGGCGAATTATTTACTATTTCTCATCTCTATCAGGACACAGCTTCTCGGCTCCATTCAGGCTGAGACTGCCATTCTCCAGTTCATCGCCGGTTGAATCAGCAGGCAGCTCATGCGCAGCTCCATCCAGATGGCAGCCTGGACACCACTGCTGAACACTCTGCAGTACTTATCTATTTTATTTACTAATATATGTACTAAGCTGTTATGTGTATAAGACTCGGCTATGTAGTGTCTGTTGTGCAGTATTCTCCTATTTGGGCCAGCGATCAGGCTTGTTGATCGTACTATTTACATATTATTATGCTATCTAACCGGCTGTGTAGTGTCACGCTACACAACCGTCTTGCTCAAAAAAAAACTCAACCCCCAATCCAAAGCTCCACTTCTAAGTTCTAGAGATAACTCAGTATAGCATCCAATCCTTAGCCAAATACCCTGCATCTTGCTATGGGATACCCCATCTAGCTAAGCTCTATCCATCCACGTCAACCACCGAGTCATAGCGTCCTTCCTCATAACTCGTTATCGAGTTATAGGCATAACTCAATGCCGAGTTACGTACTTAGCCCCATCTGAGTTGCGACTCATCATGTGTCTTCCAACTATGCTCCAGAGCAAATCTACCAAGTTTCGTCCAATTCCGACCAACTTAGCTTTCGATTTTCTCAATTCTCCAACCTAACTCTCTATGAAATCACAACACTAGTAAACAACATCTATTCATATCATCCAAACCTAGAATAACAAGCAATTTCATCAAATCAAACTTGCAATCCATCAAAATAAGTTAAACAAGGCAATTTCTAACATAGATCTATATATAACATGAATATATAAACATAAATCAAGGTGAGTTCTAGCCAATCTATATCATCTGCATGGATTATCATGTCATTAAATTTAGGAAAGGATTTATGGCCAAAAATCAATTTAAGACAGATTAAATCCTATAATTCTATTATATAAACATGTGTAGTACAGTGAGAAGGCATAAACCACCCACCAATTTCCAAATTCAACCAATTTGTGTGTAGATCTAATCCAAATAGTGAAGAAAAGCACTCCAAATCAAGCAAATCGATGATCTCTAGCTTCTAATTGAGAATCTAATCTCTAATCCGCAATCTAGTTTGATTTAGAGAGCATTTTGGACGATCTTGGATGAAATTAGGTCATCTCTAGAGCTAATTAGGGTTTAGACCCGATTTAGAATGAGAGAGAAAAGTTATAATTTGACTTTCCATCCCTCTATTTATAGTGTTCTTTGACTAGACTAACGGGCTCATTAATGGGTTTGGTTAATTGCACACTAATCTTTGTTAGCAGCTTCAAAAACTTAAAATAGGCATAACTTTCTCACCGCAAGTTTGTTTTTCTATTATGACCACTCTACAGAATATGAAACCATCTTCAAAGCAATAGAACTGGTTTGAGACCCTAATTCTACATCTATCAAATATTATATCCCAAATAAGAATTTTATGGTCAAAATCATCACATAAAAATTCAGGACAAATCATAGGTGTGTAAAATGTCCTTAAAAGTCATATCCCAAAATTATAGAATCATATGATCTTATATGAAAAAAATAAAACTATTTTACGATCCTTCGATACGTAAAATATGGATTGTTACATTCTCCTCCCCTTTAGGAATTCAGTGCCGAAATCCTTAAACAAGTCAAAGTATAAGCAACCATGGTTATTCCGCATGCCTACCGATCATAAGCAACCATCAAACATTTCAAACAAGCAGCCATGCAATTAATAGTATAGGTGACCTATCTTAACATGCAGAATACTAACATATCAAATACAACATACAGTGGTGAAAGTAGATAAGATAAATAGTGGATCTAACCATTCGAAGAGCTCTAGACATGTAGTCCTCATGCTATCCTCCATCTCCCACATACAATCGTTATCACTTCCACTCCATTGTACCTTCACTAGCTTCACCGTGTTTCTTCTAAGCTGTTTTGTATAGTACCTAACAATATGAAGCAACCTACGAGGTATAGAAACTTCCGGTTCTACTTTAACATCTTCTAGTTGATCCGGTGTGATCATCGCACCTAAGTCGTGCACAAACTTCTGTAGATAAGAGATGTGAAAAACGTTGTGCACGCCTGCCGTCTTCTGAGGTAAGTCGACCTTATATGCTAGCCTCTCGATTCTCTCGACTATCAGAAAAGGACCTACGAATCTCGATGCCAACTTCCCCTTTTTACCAAATTGAACTATGTTCATTAGAGGTGAAACCTTTACGAATATCATATCTCTGATAGAAAACTCCGAATCTCTTCGTCTTTTATTAGCATAACTCTTTTGTCGATCCTGAGCAGCTTTCATTTTTTGTCGAATGGCCCCAATCTTCTCTGAAGTCTCACTAACCATATCTGGCCCTAGTATCAGCTTTCTGCATACTTCCCACCAACATGAAGGAGCATTATATGGTAGGCCATATAATGCTTCATACGGAGCCATACCAATACTCGACTGATAACTGTTGTTGTATGAAAATTCCACCAAATGCAAATGATCATCCCATGATCTACCAAAGTCTATAATACATGCTCGCAAGAGATCTTCCAATATACAATTTACTCTTTCAGTATGCCCATCCATTTCCTAGTGATAAGCTATACTAAGATGCAGCTTCGTCTTTAACTCCTCTTGTAAGCTCTTCAAAAACCCACTAGTGAACAACAGGTCTCAATCGCTCACAATGTTCTTCGACACACGATGAAATCGTATTATCCATTTAACATACAACTCCAGCCGCTTGGATGTCCTCCTACTTGACTTGACGGGTATAAACCTCACACTCTTGGTCAACCAATCTATAATGACCCAAATGCCATCATACCTTACTCTAGCCCTTGGCAATCCATCAATACTTGCTCCCATTTCCATTCAGGTTTCTTTTACTCTGCCTTTACCAATTGGCAATTTGTACACTTGGAGATGAATGCCCCAACATCCCTCTTCATACCTTCCAAGTAGTAAGTTTGCTTCATATCTCAGTACATCTTGTTACCACCGGGATGAATAGTCAATATGGAATGATGACACTCTTTTAGCACTTCATCTCACAATTCATCAACATTGGGAATAAATAACCTCCCGTCTTTACGAAGCCAACCCTCTCGGTTGAGTTCATATTGCTTCATGTCTTTAGATTCTACTCCTTCTCCTATTCTTGCTATGATCTCTGCTAGCCTAGCATCTCACTTCTGACTAGTACCGATCCTTTAAATTTGAGTAGGTCTAATTGAAAAACTAGCTAACATCTCTGGCTCCAGCTCGAAATGAGGTCTGAAGTCATATCCAATAATTTACTCTATTTGATTCCACTCCAAGAACATTGCTCCTAAAATTGCATGTCTTTAACTCAATGCATCAGCGACTGCGTTTCCTTTACCCAGCGTATAGGAAATATCAAAATCATAGGAGACCAAGAACTCCAACCACCGTTGTTGTCAAAGGTTGAGATCTTTCTGAGAGAAAAAGTACTTCAAGGATTTGTGGTCCGTAAACGGCACAAACCTTTCTCCTAGCAAATAGTGCCTCCACATCTTTAAAGCAAAAACAATTTCCACAAATTTCAAATCATAAGTCGGATAATTCTGGTCCTCTTCAGTTCTAGAGCAGATCAGAATATCAACCTCGAACATAAGCATGAACTTATTTAGCTTGTCTTTGAAAACTCGACTCATGAGATCCATAAAGTATGCTGGTGCGTTGGTTAACCCGAATGGCATCACCAACCACTCATAAAAACCCGACGGCGTACGAAACATAGTAATAGGCACACTCTCCTTCGCTACTCTAAGCTGGTGAAATCCTATCGCCAAATCCATTTGAGAGAACACCTTCGCACCATGCAGCTGATTGAATAAGTCATCAATGTATGGAAGTGGAAACTTGTATTTCTTCTTTACTTTATTCAGCTCATGATAATCGACACACTACCACAAAGAGTCATCCACCTTCATTGCGAATAATATAGGTGCGCCCCACTCAGATATGCTCCTTCGAATGAACCCTTTTCTTAATAGATCATTCACTTGAACCTCTAATTTCATCTGCTTTCTATGTGCCATATGCCTCAAAGGCATAATTATCGGTATGGCTTCCTTCACCAAGTCTATCCGAAACTGGATCTCTCTATCCGACGGTAATCCAGTCACTTCCTCGAAGACATCTGGATACTCTCTAGCGATATGCACTAATGATAATCCCTCTTGTGGAACCTTAAGCGAATAGAGAAAGCTAACCATCACTCCATCCTTTGGTAGGCAGCTAATCACTACCGTTTGCTTATCCACATCACCAATTGTCACCAACAGCTTCTCACAATCCACTATGGCCGCATACTTCCTACTCCAACCCATACCCAAGATAATCCCAAATTCAATAAAGTTCAAAACAAAATAATCACAAACCAAAAAACATCCATGACTCGATGAAACTAGGTCATGACAAACCATGCAAACATTAGTGGAGTCTCTAATAGACTTCGTCACAATTAGGAGTCAGTCGACTATCTCAGGTTCCAATCCTAATTTATCTACTAGGTCACTACAGATGAATGAATGAGAAGCACTGGTATCAAACAAAAATCAAACAAGAACATCACCAATAGAAAGCATACCTTGAACGACCACTCCCTTCCCCTTCTCCTTCGCCGAGGGAGTACTCGACAAAGACAGGGTTGCGTCCAAGGTATACGCTTTCACTACCTGCTTATCCATCACTAGTTCTGAATAATTCTTCTTCAAATGGCCAGGCTTGTCACAGTTGTAAAATTTACTATTCTCACTCGCCCTGCAATCTTTAATCAAATGACCCTTTTCCTTGCATCCAAAGCAAGTAGATTCCCATTTACCCTTTTTCTTACAACCCTTTCCCTAGGACTGCTTTCTTTTTCCATTCCACTTCTTCTTGCCTTCACCGCCTTGTTGTGGCTTTGGCTCCTCCTTCTCAGTAGAAATAGCAACAACAATCTTAGCCTTAGGGTATAAACTTTCATGACGAAGTGCCTTCTCTACCAGCTTCTCAAAAGGCTCATCAATATGGTCTACTAGCTTTTCTCCAAGATAGTCGTCTAAGAACTTCTCATTCTTCATCAATGGAGTGTCAATGAACGACATCCCATACTTAGACAAAGCATCAAATTCTGCCACATATTTCAGAAACTGTAATCTCTCCCAGCTTGAGGTTAGCAAATTTTCCAAACAGAACCGATTTCTAAGCTGTCAGAATAAACTTCTCCTCAAACCTTGCATTGAACTGATCCTCTTGAGTAGCAATAATGAAACCATTCCACCAATTCATAGCTCGGTCCTGAAGTTGTTTCGAAGCCAATTTTCTCTTCATAGCATCTTCCACCTCCATATCATCAAAGATGTGCTCACAAATATGCAGCCAATCTTGCATTTCTATGGCTGACTCCATCCCTTGAAATGACTTCCCTCCAAGAGTAGAATAATCTTTGTTTAGCTCGGAGAAATCAGCCTTAGGCACTTGCATGAGAGCACCTCCACCAATCACCACTCCAGGAGCATTACTCGTTATATTAACCATCATAACATTGAACATGGCTTAGACATCAGGCGTAGCATCTTCTGATCTCGCTCCTTCCTCTACTCCTGAAGTAGAATACCTCACAGTGTTCCTTGTATGCCGGCTCATTCTAATCTCTAACAAGAATGAGCAGTCTTTCATAAAGAAAACTGTATCCATAATGCTCTGTGCATGCGACTTATACTATATAATATATTACTGTATAGCTTTGATAACCAAACTTATAACAAATATGCACTCTCTCGTGTATATATATACTCTCGATCCAGTTTAAGGCGATAACACTTTCCCTATCTCTACTGGATCATGGTAACAACTCCAGTTAATCGTGTAACCAAAGCTCCAATGTCAAATGTGATGACCGCCCAATACCACCAGCACTAATAGAGTATAAATAGTGCGTTGAAGTCGTGCCCAACCGATATAGGACGATTGTCAAGGTTGAAATAAACTAATATAGCATATAACCTGTCATATCTCACAACATGTATAAAATATAATATCATAGATATAACAGAAGAGACAATAATAACTACGTGAACAAATCATCATCAGAGCAATAGATCTATAGAGTTATTCATCAAATGTGGTAGAGTTTATACAACAAAAGTAAATTCAAATAAACTATCTTAACAAACAGAAATAAGCAAGCACTATCACACGCTCCACAGCGTTGCTCAGTGGAGAAGCATAGATATCGATATATGTATATAACACAAAATAGCTCCATCCAGATCCTCCTCCGAACAGCAACTGCGTCACCTAGACCTGTTATCTAGTCTACTCATTTAAGAGTACCAATGTTAATAAGCAGCAAAGCATAAAACCTTGGGTCAGATAACAGTCCGGTGTGAGCGATAAATGAGATTCAAATTATTATACACGTAAATATGGTAAGGAACAAGAGTACACGAACCATACCTGACATGTCCGCAACCAATGAGTTAGCATATAATAGTATAATATGCTACTATACAATATCATAAGATATACCACACACCAAATAAATGATATTAGTCTTCCAGGTATTCCTATCTCCGATACCTACTTCCCTGATACCTATGAGTGATATCCTACTAAAGAAAATAACCAAAGCATCCATAGCATCCATCAACAATCCTAACTATCACTCCTTGTGCTCTAAATATATGATAACTCATATGACCCCCAAGCCAGAGACTAATAGAAATCCCAGTTTCTTTGTTGTACTCTCATATCTCGTAGCCCAAAGCTGGATACGTGTCTCGCAGCTCAAAGTTGGACACTAAACCCAAAGCTATAGGTCCAAGGTATACAGGTCCCTCAATTGACCCATGGTCATCCCCACTTACAATACCCCTGCTTTGAGTACAGCTGAAAACTCTCCGAGCATCAATGATTCCTTAGCACATATACCCTAAACCACCTTTGCTCCATTTGGATACCGAGCCCTTCTTGCTCAATCTGGTTTCCATTATTCATGAGGAACCCTTCTACATTCCCCGACTATACGGCTCCCTCCCTTACGAGCCACCATCTTTGGAACCTACTCCCAACACGAGCCAACATCCAAAGATCATAGCTTTTCATCATGCTGTTATATCATCATCCAACCTGATACGAACGAGCCATCACCTCCAGCATGATCTACAAAACCTCAACAATAGTCCATAGAAGTTCCAACCCTATATCATTCATCATGATAACTCGGTGTCCAGTTATACACTTAGCCAACTAATGGCCAATTCCTCTTCCATGTCTCTAGTACCCCCTTTCAGTGTCTTGGACCCTGACACGTCCACCTTTGATAACTCGACCCCCAATCCAAAGATCCACTTCTAAGTTTTAGAGATAACTCAGTATAGAATCCAATCCTCAACCAAATACCCTGCATCTTACTATGGGATACCCCATCTAGCCAAGCTCTATCCATCCACGTCAACCACCGAGTCATAGCGTCCTTCCTCACAACTCGTTATCGAGTTATAGGCATAACTCAATGCCAAGTTACGTACTTAGCCCCATCTGAGTTGCGACTCATCATGTGTCTTCCCACCATACTCCAGAGCATATCTACCAAGTTTCATCCAATTCCGACAACTTTAGCTTCCGATTTTCTCAATTCTCCGACCAAACTTTCTATGCAATCACAACACTAGCAAACAATATCAAATCATATCATCCAAACATAGAATAACAAGCAATTTCATCCAATCAAACTTGCAATCCATCAAAATAAGATAAATAAAGCAATTTCTAACATAGATCTACATATAGCATTAAAACATGAACATAAATCTAGGTGATTTCTAATCAATCTATATCATATGCATGGATTATCATGTCATTAAAGTTAGAAAAGAATTTGATGGAAAAAAATCAATTTGAAACATGTTAAATACTATAATTCTACCATATAAACATGTGCAGTATAGTGAGAAGGCATAAATCACTCACCAATTACCAAATTCAACCAATTTGTGTGTAGATCTAATTCATACTACGAAGTAAAGCACTCCAAATCAAGCAAATCAATGATCTGTAGCTTTAATGAAGGATCCAATTTCTAATCCGCAATCTAGTTTGATTTAGAGAGCAATTTGAGTGATTTTGGATGAAATTAGGACAGATCTAGAGCTAATTAGGGTTTAGACCTGATTTGGAATGAGTTGGAAAAGTTCTAATTTGACTCTCTAGCCCTATATTTATAGTTTTCTCTAATTAGACTAATGGGCTCACTAATGTGCTTAATTAATTACACACTAATCTTTGCCAGCAGCTTTAAAACTTAAAATAGGCCTAACTTTCTAACCATAAGTCCGTTTTTCTATTATGACCACTCTACGAAATGGAAACCATCAACCTGAAGCATGGAACTGGTTTAAGACCCTAATCGGACATCTACCAAAAGTTATAGCCTGAACAAGATTTTTAGGGTCAAAATGGTCACGTAGAAATTCGGGAAAAATCATAGGTGTGTGAAATATCCCTGAGAGTCATACCCCAAAATTATAGAATCATATGACCTCATATGAACTGGCTTAATCCTCTATCCCCCACGTACGATTGTTATCACTTCCACTCCATTGTACTTTCGCTACCTCCTTCGTCTTTCTCCTAAACTATTTTGTATCGTACCCAACAATACAAAGCGGCCTACGAGGTATAGAAACTTCTGGTTCTACCTCAACATTTTCTAGCTGATTCGGTGTGATCATCACACCTGAGTCGTGCACAAACTTTCATAGATAAGAGACTTGAAAAACGTTGTGCGGGACCGCCATCTTCTAAGGTAAGTCGACCCTATATGCTAGCTTTTCGATTCTCTCGACTATCAAAAAAGGACCTACGTATCTCGGTGCCAACTTCCCCTTTCTACCGAATCAAACTACATTCTTTAGAGGAGAAACCTTTACAAATATCATATCTCCTACAGAAAACTCCAAATCTCTTCGTCTTTTATCAACATAGCTTTTCTGTCAATCCTGAGCAACTTTCATTCATTGCTGTAACGACCTGGATTTTTCAACGTTTGATTTTGAATATTTAAATGGTTTTAAATATTGATTTGGAATATAAATCGATTTTGGATATGAATATTTTTGGTTGGGATTATAGAATGAATTTAAAATTTAAATATATTAATTTATTGAAATACGGAAATAGTGAATAATTAAAAATTGGAGTCGAATATGAATCGCAACGAGTTCTCATGTCGATATAAAATTCCATTTGAATTAGAATTGAGTTAATAAGTTTTTAAAAATGGAATTTCAAGCGAATTCGTAAATTTTTGAAATCATCGATTTAATCGACGCGTTAAAATATCGATCTGGAACACAGTCTCGGAATTCGACAAAACCAGTTCCATTGGATCCGTAATAGTGTATTATTATCAGATTTCAAATTTCGTAGCGTTTGGATTCAGCGGTTGGTCGTGCGTTCTGAAAACGCATAGAAATAATTTAATTGAATTTAATTTAAATAGTTGATTTAAAAAGCTATCTTCCAAATTAGGCTTTGAAACTTATTCCATTGCGTTCGAAATAGGGGTATAACATTATGAACGCCAAGCGGCATGCCTCAATAGAGGTTCGGGATTTCAAGTTATGCATAGCAAGATATTTTGAAAATTTAATAATATTATATATATATATATATTTAAGTCAAACCCTATATCGTACTCGAGACGATTTACCCCCTAGTTTATAAAACGCGTTCTCTTCCTTCCTTCGAACGATAGCAGGCACGGAAAAAATATAGAAACAAATAAAATCGCGATACCCTTTCCTCCTTCGTTCGAAATCCAAACCACATTAAAAAAAACGAACGAAGTTAAATTGCGATCGAGTCGCGAGTCGCTGGGAGGCACGAAGGAAGGCGGCGCCGCGCGTGGAGAGACACGTTCGAGTAGTTTAGGGTTTCAAGAGGGTTGCTGCATCGAGTCGAGATTTGGTCATGAACTGATGGTCGCGATAGTTGTATGGTCGAGGGGATGTCACGATGTTGCTTTCCAGTTGGGTGGTGCGGTCAGGAAGATATGGTGACGAGCTTATCGAGGAGGAGGATGGGGATCTATCGGCAAGGCTTGGAAATCTCTGGTGGTGTTAGAGCGTGCACACATGCACTATTGATTGAGGAAGTCGGAATCTGCTTCTAGATTTGTTGGAGTTACTCTGAAATGTTTGTGTACTTGGTCGACTCTGGTGGATGCTTGCTTAAAGGAGATGATGAGGTTAGGGAAGGCTTACCGTGATTAAGTAATGGAGGCAATCTCTGTAGTTAATTAATTTTATTATTTCGTAGTTAAATTTTTTGTTAATTAGTTTATTAAAATACCAAAATTTAAATCTCAATAACTTATAAATTAGTAAGGATTACATGCGAGGTTCAAATTTAACGGAATCAGTCGTGTGAAGTTCAGAGCTATGGAATCTAAGCAAAAGAATTTAAATTGGAACAATTAGCAAATTAAAAATCAAGGTGAGTAAATCTCACTCGACTTAGATTACTGTTTAAATTTAAATTGTTGAAAATCATTTATTGATTGGTTGATTGGATGAATTGATGATTATTATTATCAGTTGGATGCTATGTTATATATATATATATATATATTAGTATATATATATTAGTAGTTGGATATATTTCCCGCCTGTTGGAGCGGATGAGACCCTATGCGTCCCGCATAATAGCCGATGACCCTATATTACCGCGATATCACGCCTCGAAGCAAGATTGGTATTTTATGTTATCAAACATCTGTGGATGCAGGGCAAATAGGTTGGAGGGATCCAACTGGATTCCTCAAAAATATATTGATTGTTTTTCATATATAATGATATATGATGTGATTGGATAAATCTGTTGTGGATTATTGTGTGGTTTGTTTATTTTGATGCTATAGTAGCACTGGCCTTAATTTTGGTATTTTAAATACCATAAATTTTATTTTTGAATTTGAAGGAATTAAAAGAAGATTTTGAATATAAAAATATGTATATCGAAGTTGGATTATTTTAGAAGAAACTTATTTGGATAAAACGATAAATTGATTTTTGGGTTGTACTTAACTATTCGAAAAAGTATATTTTAAATAGAGATTTAAAAATAATTTATATAGAGGAATTTTAAATGATATCCTGAAAATATGGAAAGGAGTTGAAATCGATATTTTAGATAGATCTGCAAAATAAATGAATATTATAAGAAAATGGATTTATAAAATGGAATTTTATAAATAAGATTAATTTTTATAAACAAGTAAAACCAAGGGAGTTTGTAAATTTATAAACGATGTTTATAAATAAGGGAAATGATATCAGTGATAAATTGGGTTCACAGTTTGAATTTATATCAAGATATGAAAATAGTTTTCGAGAAAAATAGTGGATACTATTTTTGAAAAGTGGAAATGGTTAAGGAAATCGGAATGAAAGCGATGTGTTGGGAATCAAGAGGAATTTATAAATTTAATTGGTTATTGAGATTTTAAAAATATATTTTTAATTTTAAGAAGTTAAGTTGTTTTTTTAAAGGGAAAATTTATTTATCCAATTATGAATATTTAAGCTGTCTGTAGTGAAATATTTCGGGAAGTAGATTATTCAAATATTGACTATTTATTGAAATGAATTCACATATTTATAATAAGCTTCGTAAATCAATTAGTTATTTGAAAATGAAATAGGGAATAAATTATCAATGTTTATTGAAGTATTTTAAATAATTACTTAAACGTGTTTAAAAATAAATTATCATTCTTTAAAAATACTTAGTATACATATATAGAGTTTTGGAAATGATTTTAAATTATTTATAAACTCTCTCAAGATGTGGAAACAGATATGATTTTTAGAAGTTGTAAATGAATAGACGAGATTATAAGTGAGTATAATCGATTTTGGAAGATGTAAAAGAATTTAATATAAATTCCGGAAAATGTAGGAGATAAGATAAGAAAATTCCTAAGTATTGATATTTGAAATGATTTTGGGAAAATGGATTTAAAATATTTTCCTAAGTGTGGAAATGAAAGGTTTTTGGAAATATTAGCAACGAAGGATTTATATCGAGATATTTTTCTAAGGGATTATAAATCAAAGTTGGAAATATTTCACTAAGTGTATAAGTGAGATACAGATTGAAATATCCTGTTATGGATAAGTATTGAATTTGTTTTCAAATATTGAAATACTGGAAGAGATTTGAATATATAAATCTTATAAAGATATTTTGAAAATAAATGTTTTAGAAAATTTATATAGGGCCTAGTGACTGCTTATGGATGTTATTTGATAGTTAAATAGCCGACTATCAAATTTGGCCAAATCCGCCGATCTTTTCGAAGAGACCGGGATCGGGTTTAATTATCCGAAAACCACTTCGATCCGGTTTGAACGTTATGAATGGTGATATCGTGAAGATGGTGAAGACAACGACTCAGTTTGTCCAGACCCAGGACAACTTGTATGGACGAATGCTATCAAAACATCGTCGTTGGAGGACGATGAGCATTCTAAGTGGAATTATTCTTGAAAGGTAAACATAGCCTCAAGCCTCATTAACCGAGAATGACTAAAATAGAGGAGATGTAGCAAGGCTAAGTGGGTCGCACCCAATTAGGGTATGTCACCTCTCTAGATACCCTCGGAAATATATTATAAATTATGTGTATGGTTGTGCATGGAAAAGTGAGCGCTCCATTAAGGGTGGGAACACCCGGGATGATAATATATTCGGTACTATCCAGGATAGGGGCAGGCCGGTCTTGTGTTGGCAGGGGATCCCGGCGAGGTCCTCGATACATTTTTCTAGAGGTGTACTGTGACAGGCGGTACCCCGGTAGCTCGGTCATTGTATGGAATCCAATATCCACTACGAGACTGTATGTTTTGATTGTGCCCAACTATGCTGAAACATGAGATGCAAGCATTTCAGCTATTTTCTAATTTATTTTCTATAGACGCTATTATAATATCAGATGATTTTGATATAAAATGTTTTGGTTATCGTAAGGTAAAAACCCATCGTGTTTATATGTGATGCGGTCTTACGAGACACCTTTGTTTTTCAAAGGATTTTGATAAAAGTTAAAAATTCATATTGAGTGTGTTTTCTCACGTTGGTTTCCAGACTGACTCGGGTGTTATTTTATTATAATGTTCGAGTCAGACCGAGTATTACATATTCAGGCTAGGATACTATGGAGCTCAGGAGACGAGCTGGATGATAGAGACATCTACTTGCACTTGATTATATTCCGCTGTGTGTGTAGACTGTATAGTCAACAATGGTGAGGACAAGTTGTAGATAACTGTCCATATTGATGTATTGATGGTTGTACTCTGATGATTGTGTGTATATATATATATATATATTGACACTTTCAGATTCTCTTGTATAAAATTCTGTTATTGTATATTATATTTTGTTCCGCTGCGATTGTGAGATTCTGTGTTGTTTTTTTTTTGTTTCTTCTTCTACCTTTTCTTCTTTACCCCTAGCATCGGTATTTCCGGCACTTGAATATTCGGCATGTTATATAGTGAACGTATTTATGTCGATTTTTGAGAGTCGAAAATTCTGGGTCGCTACACTTGGTATCAGAGCTGAAGGTTAAGTAAGAACCTTGGCTTTGGTGGGGATTACTTATTAGAGATAGGGTCAGTAGTACCCTAGAATGAGTTTGAGTGTATTAATAGATATGAGCGCATATTTGTTAGTGATATAAAATGTTTTATATTGTGTTGGTTGATTTATCGAGTGGTTTATAAATTATGGTCGGCACAGTTTGTACAATTGTATCGATAAGGATTTCTAAACACTTGAATAGAGAAATTCGACACGGTATTGTTTTGAAATGGGGTAAATGAAATAATTTTACCCAAATTATAATATAAAGGAAATAATTTTCCAAAATTATTATAGTATATTGGAGTGTTTGGGTGATAATATTATAATCTAACCAGATTATAAAATTTAAAATGGTTATATATAACCAAATGAAAATTATATAAATATGAATTATACAAATGAATTATAATTAAAATGGATTCAAACCAGAATTTGGAAAATTAAATCCCGGAGATTTTTGGAAATGTCTTCCAAAGTATTTTGAAATGAATAATAGTAATTTTCTTTGGAATATTTATTATTAAAAATTGTTTTAAATGGATTTTGGAAGTGATATAGCACTGAACTCACTACAGTCGTCAGAAAATAATTCCGATGATGATCGCGACATCATCGTTGTTCATTTTCGAGTTTCTAAGTGACAGATTGCTACCGTAATAATTTGATATGGAGATTTTTGTTAAAAAAAACAAGTGTTGTTTTGGAAATTCCGAGGGAATTGTTTTGGATAAAATCAAGTTGATTTTGAAATTCCAAGGAAATGGTTTGTTAAACCAAAAGAGCTATATATATATTATGGTTTCAAATGATTTGAAATAAAAACCGGGTGTTTGAATTCTGGAATTTTAATATAAATGTTGGGAAAAACATCAGGAAATAAGTTATGCACTTATAAACTGAGAATGATTTCAATAAGAAAGAAAAGTATGGAATTTGAGTTTTGGAAATAAATTTTAACTTGAGTAAGTTAAAATGAATGAAATTTAACTTAAGCTAAGTTAAATAAAATTGGATTGGATTAGAACTGATATTGATTGGGATTGAGATATAAAATTAAATGAAATTAAATTTAAGTTAAGTTGAAAGAATTAAATTTTAGAAATTTAATTGGTTGTGATTTGAATGGAATTAATGAAAAGAATTAATGAATAAATTAAAGGGATTGAATGTTAATTAGTTGAATGCAACCAATTGAATATTGGAATGGAATTTAACTTGATTAAATAGAATGGATTGTGGACTGAAACTGAAATTGAATATGGAACTTGAGTAATAAATAAAATTCGACTTATATATAAGCTGATTAAATATATGTTGAATGTGATCAACTATTCCAAAGATATAAAAATTATTTAAAATTTAAAATATTTATTCAATTAAAATAATATATGTAATTTATTAAAACAAAATCGTTTATTAAATAGAATTTAAATGAATAAGATTTTATTTTTAAAATATTAATAATCAAAAATCAAATTAACAATTTTTTTATTTTAACTTGAACTTATTTAATTTTCGACGTAGAAATCAGGGTTGTTACACTTTACCAATTGACAGTTCATACACTTAGAGATGAATGCCCCAACATCCTCTCCTAGCACTTCATCTCGCATGTCATCCCAGTAGTAAGTTCACTTCCTATTTCTGTACATCTTATTACCACTAGGATGAATAGTCAATCTGGAATGATGACACTCTCCTAGCACTTCATCTCGCTATCCATCAACATTGGGAATAAACAACCTACCGTCTTTATGAAGCCAACCCTCTCGGTCGAGTTCGTATTGCTTCATGTCTTTAGATTCTACTCCTTCTCCTATCCTTGCTATGATCTCTGCTAGCCTAGCATCTCTCTTTTTACTAGTTCTGATCCTTTCAATTAGAATAGGTCTGATCGATAAACTTGCTAACATCTCTGGCTCCAGCTCGCAATAAGGTCTGAAGTCATATCCAGCAATGTACTCTATTTGTTTCCACTCTAAGAACATTTCTCCAAAATTTGCATGTCTTCTACTTAATGCATCGGCAATTGCGTTTCCTTTACCCGTTGTATAGGAAATATCAAAATCATAGAATGTCCAAAACTCCAACCACCGTTGCTGTCGAAGGTTGAGATCCTTCTGAGAGAAAAGGTACTTCAAGGATTTGTGGTCCGTAAACAGCAGAAACCTTTCTCCTAGCAAATAATGCCTCCATATCTTCAAAACAAAAACAATTGCTGTCAATTACAAATCATGAGTTGGATAATTCTTTCGTGCAGTTTCAGCTGTCGACTAACATATGCAACAAATATCCCTTTCTGCATCAAGACCGCACCCAATCCAATACCACAAGATTCAGTGTATACTGTCAACTCTTCATTTCCACTAGGAATGGTCAACACTAGTGCACTCGTTAACCTCTCTTTCAGACTCACAAATGCATTCTCACACTTTGCATCCCATACAAAAGTCTTGTTCTTCTTTGTCAAATTGGTCAATGGTGCCGCTACCTTCGAGAAGTCCTTTATGAAGCGTCTATAGTATCCCGCCAATCCTAAGAAACTTCTCGTATCCATAGCATTCTTGGGCTCATTCAAATCTTAGACCGCCGCTACCTTCCCATGATCCACTGTTATAACCTACCCCGAAATGACGTGACCTAAGAATCTCACTTCTTCTCTCCAGAAGTGACACTTAGGGAACTCTACTCTCAACTTGTGCTTCCTTAATATCTCTTGCACACTCCTCAAGTGCGTCTTGTGCTCCTCTTCAGTTCTGAAGTAGATCAGAATATCCTCCACGAACACAAGCACAAATTTATTCAGCTGGTCTTTGAAAAACTCGATTCATGAGATCCACAAAGTATGTCGAAGCCTTACTTAATCCGAATAGCATCACCAACCACTCATAAAAACCTGACGGCATACGAAATGAAGAAATAGGCACACTTTCCTGCACAACTTTAAGCTGGTGAAATCTCATCACCAAATCCATTTGAGAGAACACCTTCGCACCATGCAGTTGATTAAACAAGTCATCAATACATGGGAGTGGATACTTGTTTTTCTTCGTCACTTAATTCAGCACATGATAGTCCACACACAACCTCAAAGAGCCACCCGCCTTCGTTGCGAATACTACAGTTGTGCCCCACTTAGATGTGCTCCTTCGAATGAACCCTTTCCACAATAAGTCATTCACTTGCACCTCCAATTCCTTCTACTCTTTAAGTACCGTAGGCCTCAAAGGCATAACTATTGGTCTGACTTCCTTTGCCAAGTCTATCAGAAACTCAATCTCTCTATGCAGCGGAAATCTTGTTACTTCCTCGAAGACATCCGAATACTCTCTAGCAATAGACACTGATGACAATCCTTCTGTAGAACTCAAGCGAATATAGAAAGCTAACCATCACCCCATCTTCTGGTAGGCAACTAATCACAACTGTTCGTCGTCCACATCATTGATTGTCACTTACAGCTTCTCGTAATCCACTATGGCTGCATACTTCCTAAGCCAGTCCATGCCCAAGATAATCCTAAATCCAACAAAGTTCAAAACAAAACAATCTCAAACCAAAGAACATCTATGACTCGATAAAACTAGGCCACGACAAACCATGCAAAGACTAGTAGAGCCTCCAACAAGGTTCATCACGATTAGGGGTCGGTCTACTATCTTAGGTTTCAATCCCAATCTATCACTATGCCACAAAGTGAACCAGACAACAATGATCATACAACATATGGTAAATTTTCTATTATCCCACTTTTTCACACAATATATAGAAAAATCATCTATTATGTGACATAACAACGATCATACAACATTTGTTTTCAGACAATATTTATCCGTTGTTTGATTGAAATTATCAAAAAATTTGTTTTTGTTTCCATATCAAAATTTTGCTTTCCCTCTTATAATTACTTTTCCTCTCCTCTTAGAATTATGTTCCCTCTTATAATTCGTTTCCCTTTCAACCCCATACTCTCTCACTCTAAAACCTAATCTCAGTGGAACCCAAATTCGAACAACTGATTTGAAAATTCTCACTCTCCCTATACTCTCTCACACTCAATTATGACTAAGCAGATTCATCTTGACAGAACCCTTACTCAGTAGAACTCCTTTCTTGAATCCTCTCGGTCGCTTCGTCGCCGCGTTGGATGTTGATAAATTGGTATGCGATTTTTTCCCTTTTCAAATTATAGCGTTCTCAATTTTGTTCATAGCCAGTGATGAATTGGATGCTTTATATAGTAATTTGATTCCATATATTTCGATTTCCTAATTTTGAGTTTTGACTTCTGATTTTAATATCGGCCGTGGATTTTTGATTGAACAATTATGTGATTCTTGACTTTGCTTTTGATTTTAATATTCTGAATTTTTGATTGAATGATTATGCGATTTTTGAGTTTAATCTTGGTAGAACCTTAGTACTTGACTCACATATACCTTGAACAATTTTGACCCTCGATTTTGATATTCTAAATTTGGGAAATTTCACTAATGCGGCTGAATGTGTTTATTTGACTTTATTTGTTGTGATGGTTTCGATGATCGCTATATGTTCTTACATTTGATAATGTAGTTCAGATCACATCTTCATCAAAATAGATGTTCGCCTTTGCTTTTGATTTGCCTTACAATAACAGGATTAGATAGATTACTGTCTATTGAACCCATTTTGCCAAGGTGATTTCAATCTCCTGACATCATTGCCTGTCATTTCAATGTGCATACATATGTAGTTTATGTCTATGTTGCCTTGTGATTGTCCCTGATTCTACTGAATGCCACTGTTACTATTTTGTTGTGATGGTAAAAACTTGAACTTGGTTGCTGCTTTAATGAGTTTATGTCTGAGTTAGTGTATGCTTTGAACTTTCATGTATATACATACATACATACATACATATGTATGTATATATGTGTAAATGTTGGTGGTTGACGATTCTTTTGGATGTTGTAGTGATACACTTTGCCTTGTACATAAGTCTGAACCGTGTTGCGCATTTGTTCTTCCTGGCTGCATGACTTCTTGGCTGCATGCCTTCGTGTGTACCTATGCACTTGAACTTTGCACTGTCGTATTTCCTGTATATGAGCACAGTTGACATGTCTTGTTGTATTCTTGATGGTTTGAATTTCCATGTATATACAAACATACATATGTATGTATATATGTGTGAATGTTGGTGATTAATCTGTTTGTGCACTTTCATGGGCTTGTGCCTTTACTTGTTTGTGCACTTTCATGTGCTTCTGCCTTCGCTTCATGATGTAGACAGTGGTTTTCCTCTATGTGTTTCTATTTCTGAGTTGCTTTGCTTTGATTTTCAGATGGATGTGTTAGGGCCTGACTGTTGTACTTGGACATGTATCAGTGCACATACTCTTACACTTGCACCTGGTTTGCAACTTAATGCCTGTTACTCATCTTTGAACTACTTGCATGTGTATTAAGTCATTGCATCCGGTTGTATGTTGTGTGTGTGTTTACTTTTTCTTGGCCATGTACATGTGTTTCTGGATAATATCTTGTTATGTTGTTCTGTGATTTCTTGTTATGCTGTCTTGGTTCATCCATACATGCTGCTGAGTTGCCTTTCTGCTCACTATATACATATATACATGTATATACATATGTGTATATATGTATATTAGTATGCCTAGTTATGTCGAAATGTGTGTACTAATTGATCCTCGCATCTGGTTGTATGTTGTGTGTGTATGCACTTTAGCTTGGCCTTGTACTTGTGTTGCACCTGAGTTGAGCCTGAGCCCACTTTGGCTTGACCTTGTGCACACTTGCACTGCGTTGAGCCTTCAGTCTCGGCCTTTGCATTTTCCCCCGAGAGATAATCGATGCTTGACATTGTGATATTCACAGTGATACACTGTGCATATCATAAGCTGTTCGTACACACTTAGTTTTTGCCCCTGTCTAAAATATGAAAACAAACAACCTAAATAACTGAGGCAATATTAAATCACAATTATAATTCTATTTTTGCCATTTCTGTTTGTTTCTTATTCCATTTTATTGCATTGTTTATTTAATAGGTATAGCAGATGACTAAACACAGGCTGGAGCAAGAAGATATGTAAAACAAATTCGAGTGAAAGTAAAAATATTGTATATGAGAGTGTGAAATAATGTACGACGAAAGTTTTATTGTATTTGAAAATGTAAATATAGTGGAAGCCAAATGTGTACTATTTGAATTTGAATTGAAATAAAATATTTAATTAAATAAAATTGTGATTCATTTATTTTATTCTGCAAATATATATTTCATTATGTGAACAACATATAGGTGTAATTGGTATTCATATTAGTTAATATTTATATGTTGTATAATAGGAAATTCTAGAAATGATACTATAACATCAGACAACATATGGTTTTTTTGTTGTGTTAGTGCATATTAAATGATGGGGCATATCTTTTGTCTGATTGCAATGAGACGGGACCGGATTTAACGACAGATAGATATGCTTTCAGAAAACGGAGCATATATGTCATCTGATGCATTTTCTTTGCATAGTTTATCTACTAGGTCACTACAGATGAATGAACGAGAAGCACTGGTATCAAACAAAATTCTAACATGAACATCACCAATAGATAGCATACTTTGAATGACGACTCCCTTCCCCTTTTCCTTCATCGAGGGAGCACTCGACGAAGTCCGGATTGCGTCCAAGGCATACGCTTTCAGTACCTGCTTATCCTTCACTGGTTATGGACAATTCTTCTTCAAATGCCTAGGCTTGTCACACTTGCAACATTCCTCTTCTCACTCGCCTTGCAATCTTTAATCAAACGACCCTTCTCGTTGCATCCAAAGCAAGTAGGTTCCCATTTGCCCTTCTTCTTACCACCCTTTCCCTGGGACTGCTTTCTCTTTTCGTTCCACTTCTTCTTGCCATTATCACCTTGCTGTGGATTTGGCTCTTCCTTCTTAGTAGAAATAGCAACAACAGTCTTAGCCTTAGGGTATAAACTTTCATGGCAAAGTGCCTTCTCTACCAGCTTCTCAAAAGGCGCCTCAATATAGTCTACTGGCTTTTCCCAAAGATAGTCGTCTAACCCAATGATGAACTTCTAATTCTTCCTCAATGGAGTGTCAACGAACGAAATCCCATACTTAAACAAAGCATCAAATTCTGCTACATATTCAGAAACTATCATCTCTCCTACTTAAGATCAGCAAATTTTCTGAACAGAACCAACTTTTGAGCAACTGGAATAAACTTGTTCTCGAACCTTGCCTTAAACTGGTCCCAGCTGAACTGATCCACTGAAGTAGCAATAGTGATAGAATTCCACCAATTCATAGCTCAGCCCTGAAGCTGTCTCGAAGCCAATTTTCTCTTCATAGCATCTTTTACCTCCATATCACCAAAGATGCACTCACAAGCATCTGACTAATCTTGCACTTCTTTGGCTGACTCCGTCCTTTGGAATGACTTCCCTCCAAGAGAAGAATAATCTTTGTTTAGCTTGGAAAAATCAGCCCTAGGCGCTTGCATGAGAGCACATCCACCTATCATCACCCCAGGAGCATTCCTCATCATATTAGCCACCATAGCATTGAACAAGGCTTGGACATCAAGTGTAGTAGCTCCTAATCTCAATCCTTCCTCTACTTCTAAAGTAGAATTCTTCACAATGTTCCTTGCATGCTAGCTCATTCTTATCTGTAACGAGAATGATCAGTCTCTCATAAAGAAAACTATGCCCATAGTGCTATGTGCATGTGATTTATACTATATTATATAGTACTATATAGCTTTGAAAACCAAACTTACAACAAGTACGCGCTCTCTCGTGTGTGTGTGTATAATCTTGATCTAGTCTAAGGCTATAACAACTTCCGTATCTCTACTTGATTATGGTATTAACTTAGTCGATTGTGTAACCAAAGCTCTAATACCAAATGTGATGACCGTCCTATACCACCGGCACCAATAGTATATAAATAGTGCGCTATAGTTATGCCCGATCGATATAGGACAATCATCAAGGTTGAAATAAACTAATATAGCATATAACCTATCATATCGCAAAACGTATGGATAAAATATAATATAACAGATATAATAGAAGAGACCGTAATAACTATGTGAAAAAATCATCATCAAAGCAATAGATTCACAGAGTTATACATCAAATGTGGTGGAGTTTATATAATAGAAGTAACCTCAAATAAATTGTCTCAACAAATAGAAATAAGCAAGCACTATCACGGACTCCATAACATTGCTCAGTGGAAAAGCATAGAAATCCATATATGTATATAATACGAGATAGCCTCATCTAGCTCGTCCTCCGAATAGCTATTGTGTCACATTGACCTGTTATCTAGTCTACACATTTAAGGATACATAAGATAATAAGAGGCAAAGCATAGAACCATGGATCAGAAAATAGTCTGGTGTGAGCGCCAAATGAGTCTCAAAATAATATAATATACAGGTAAATATGGCAAGGAACAAGAGTACACGAACCATACCTGACCTATCCCTGCAACCTAAGAGTTAGCACATAACACTATGATATGATACTCTGCAATATCATAAAGATATACCACAAACAAAATAAAGGATACCAATCTTCTAGGTATTCCTATCTCCAATATCTACTTCCCCCGATACCTATGAGTGATAGCCTACTAAAGAAAACCACCAAAGCATCCATAGCATCCATCAACAAATCTAACTATCACTCCATGTGCTCTGAATATATGATAATTCATACGACCCCCAAGCTAAGGACTAATAGAAATACCAGTTCTCTGTTGTACTCTCATATCTTGCAGCCTAAAGCTGGATACATGGCCCAAAGCTGGACAATAGACCCAAAGCTACAGGTCCAAGGTATACAGGTCCCTCTATTGACCGATGGGAGTCCCCACTTACAATACCCCTGCTTCAAGTACAACGAAAACTCTCCGAGCATCAATGATTCCTTAGCACATATACATGAGCCCACCTTTACTTCATTTGGAAACCGAGCCCTTCTTGCTCAATTCAATTTCCATTATTCATGAGGAACCCTTCCACATTCCACGATCATACGGCTCCCTCCCTTACGAGCCGCCATCTTCGAAATAACACAAGCCAACATCTAAAGACCATAGCTTTTCATCATGCTGTTATATCGTCATCCAACCTGATACGAATGAGTCAACCCCTCCAGCATGATCTACAGAACTTCAACAACAGTCCCTAGAAGTTCCAACCCTATATCATGCACCATGATAACTCGGTACCGAGTTATAGGTATAACTCGATGCTGAGTTATATACTTAGCCAACTAATGGATGATTCCTCTTCCACGTATCTAGTACTTCCCTTTTAGTGCCTTGGACCTCTACTCATCCACCTTTAAAAACTCGACCCACATTCCAAAGATCCACTTCTAAGTCCTAGAGATAACTCGATATAGCGTCCAATCCATAGCCAAATACCATGCATCTTATTATGGAATACCTCATCTAACCAAGCTCTATCCATCCATGTCAACCACCGAGTCATAGCCTCCTTCCCCATAACTCGGTGTCGAGTTATGTACTTAGCCCCATCTGAGTTGCGACTCATTATGTGTATTCCCACCATGCTCTAGAGCAAACCTACCAAGTTTCGTCCAATTCCGACCAACTTAGCTTTCGATTTCTCAATTCTCCGACCTAACTCTCTATGCAATCACAACACTAGTAAACAACATCGAATCATATCATCCAAACATAGAATAACAAGAAATTTCATCCAATCAAAATTGCAATCCATCAAAATAAGATAAACAAGGCAATTTATAATATAGATCTACATATAGCATGAATATATGAACATAAATCAGGGTGACTTCTAATCAATCTATATCATATGCATGGATTATCATGTCATTAAAGTTAGAGAAGGTTTCTATAGCCAAAATCAATTTAAAACATGTTAAATCCTATAATTCTACCATATAAACATGTATAGTATAGTGAGAAGGGATAAACTACTCACTAATTACCAAATTCAACCAATGTGTGTATAGATCTAATCCAGACAGCGAAGAAAAGCACTCCCAATCAAGCGAATCAATGATTTATGGCTTCTAATCGTGGATCTAATCTCTAATCCGAAATCTAGTTTGATATATAGCAATTTGTGTGATTTTTGAAGAAATTAGGATGGATATACGGCTAATTAGGGTTTAGACCTGATTTGGAATAAGAGGGAAAAGTTTTAATTTGACTCTCCAACCCTCCATTTATAGTGTTCTCTAATTAGACTAACGAGCTTAATTAATTACACACTAATCCTGGCTAGCAGCTTTAAAAATTTAAAATAGGAAAAACTTTCTAGCTATAAGTCCGATTTTCTACTATGACCACTCTACGGAATGGGAAACCATCATTTTGAAGCAATGGAACTAGTTTGAGACCCTAATTCTATCCTTATCAAAGGATATAGTCCAAACAAGATTTTTAGAGTCAAAATTACTACATAGAAATTCGGGAAAAATCAAAGGTGTGTAAAATGTCCCTAAGAGTCATATCTCAAAGTTATAGAATCATATGACCTCATATGAATAAAATAAAAATATTTTACGATCCTCCGGTACGTAAAATACGGGTTATTACACATGTAATGTTGTTTCTACCATGGCCGTTGAATATATAACATTGGCTTCTTGTAGTGAAGAAGCAGAATGGTTAAGGAATCTAGCATTAGAAATTTCTATATTGCTAAAACCAATATTTCCAATACCGTGCATTGTAATAGTCAAGCAACACTATCAAAAGCATATAACCAGGTATATAATGGAAATAGGCATGTTGGCCTAAGGTATAGTGTAACAATCCATTGTCGAGAAGTAATTAATTAACAATTAAATAATAATAATAATAATAATTAATGAAATAAATGTGGTTTGAGTTAATTAAAATAGAATTATGGGAATAAATTAGAAATGTTATAGAGAATATGTATTAAAATGATAAGAATTAAATATTAAAGAAACATTGATTTATTAATTTATTTGGTTATTTTGAAATAATGAAACATAAATTAATTATTTAGTTTAAAAGATTAAATAAACATTATAAGTTAGAAATTAATTTCTGATAAAAGAAAGTATTATATCGATGTTGTTAGGAATTAAATAGTAAATGAATTTAAGTATAAAGATTAATTAAGTAAATAAATTATAAAAAATATTTTTTGTAAAAATAGGTTATGATATGATTTATTAATAAGAAATTTAGTGGAGGGTAATTAGTTAGTAAGTGCGCTTGAATTTGAATTGTTTCGTGAATCAAATTAAAAAAGAAAAGAAAGAAAAGAAAGAAAAGAAAGAAAGAAAGAAAAGGAAAAATGAAATTGAACCAAGTCTCAACATCTCAATCCCAAACCCTAAATTATGTTTTCCTGACTACTCCAAAATCATAGCATTCCATCTCTTGATGATTCACCTCCATCTATAAATAAAACTCAAACATTATCATTTTCTTACTTTAGAAAATCAAATCACAAACCCTACCTCCTTAAAAATTCGAACAAAAATAAAAATAAAATCTATAAAATTTCTATAATCAAAATCATTGTTTCTTGACAACCTTTATACAATTATAAAGCAAGGATTCAAAAGTTTGTTCATTGTTTTGAAGAAGAAGTCACTTATAATGAAGGAGAAAAGAGGAGTAGGAAGGAACTAAGGATGCAATTATGATTCTTCAATTGAAGGTGAATAATTTACTCACAAATCTATGTCTGTATTGTTGTTATGATATATTAAGGTGTTTATAGATGTTGTGCATATTTGTGTATCCACTTACAGTAATATAATTTTCTCTCTCTGATAAGTTTTGATTTGTTTTTGGGATCAATTGATGATATTGTGTATGATTGTAGGATTGGAGTAGGGAAGTATGTAATGAATTATAAAAGGAAATGGTGGAGAAAGGGAGAGAATGGCCTGAATTGGGTTGTACCAGGCATATGAATTCGTGATACCGGTTGCTTGACCGGTTGACCGATGGTTGCGACTGGTCAGCAAATAAATTTTAAATATATATATATATATATAATATATGTAATTTAAAATAATTCAAAATACTAGGCAACGAATTCGCGACACCGGTTGCTTGACCAGTCGACCGCTAGCGGTCGACCGGTGGTTGCGACCGGTCAGCAAATAAATTATATATATATATATATATTTAATATATATAATTTATAAATGATATATATATATAATATAAACATACAAATATACTATAAGGTATTATACTTATACATGGGAATGAATATTATTTAAAACGTTTAACGATTAAATAAAGGGAGTTTAATAATATTATTTCAATAGAAAATTATAAAATTTAGTGGATTCTTATTTATATAATTATCATATGATCTTACAATAGTTATTAAAGGTCATAAAACCTATATTGTGGAATTATAAAAGAGTTCTATGATGTTTGAATATTTATTCAAGGTCATTATGTATAATACAATTAATATTGTATTACATTAATGAAATATTACTATGTCTCCTAATATAGTAAATTCATTTATATAAACCTACTTTGATTATTATTTATGTACTTTCATTTCTATGTAGTGAGAAATACGAATAAACAGATTAGTAATATTGCACGTATGGGACTTTCGATAATACTTCCGATTATTCATCGGATCTGTTGCATAGAAATATATAGTATGGACTGATTGTAATTTATGAACGTTGAATAAAAATTCGAATAACATGCAGTGGTATGAGACGCCATTATGTTATTTGTTTTGTTATTTATCATGAGTAAAAGTCACTCAAAAAGGGATGGATATTTGGTAGGGCTCGTTGTAGTGAGTCACGTGTATAGCCATGTTTCAGCAATTGTATTGAGCCATGTGTCGGCCATTATATAGAACCATGTGTCGGCATATGATTAGAGCTATGTGTTATCTATTGAATATACCTATTATGCGTCTATCTATCTTTGTCCAACTTCCTTTATGTTTCTAGAGTGAACCAAATTGGCCAATATCCACCCTAGGGGCCTGATCGTGGGGTTGCGACCTAGATCTGTGACACCCTTGTATATCTTGCTTTGTGCTATCACCATGTGCATTTTCCCCTGTGTCACCTAGTCCAGTAGTCATTTACCTATAGGGGCATTTGCTGGGTCATGACCGTGTAGAGTCCTTGCATAGACAAGCACATATGTAGATCTTATCACAATACCGAGGAGAGGTAACCGATGACTGTAGAAGTCGTGTCAAATGGACACATATGTGGCTCCTAGAGCAAGTATACGTGTTGTCAGTCTCCTTTCTAGTTTTGATGTGTGCGAAAGATAGGTATATACTATTTATATTCTTCTGATGATGAGTATGACTATGCTAGAGATGGTGAGTCTAAAGAATAGTCAGTCTCTGTATATACATACTTTCGTTTTTAATATGATATTTTCTATAGTGTGGAAGTATGGTTTGATGTTATAAATATGTGTGGTATTAAAGTTACTTATGTTTACCTCTATGGATTACATTGTGGACATTATATTACACTTAATTTAGATTTAGACATAGTCTGACCCGTGTGTTTATACTCGGTATAGTCTAAGACTCTACAGGCACACGTACCATGTAGATAGCATAACTCGCTTTGGCATTTTGGGAGGCTAGTAGTAGTTATAGGATGATACATTCCTTATACATTTTTGTAGCCTCATTGATGTACTAGTAGTTGTATTTGATGATGTATTGTACAGTGGGCTAAAGACTATCATTTTGTAGCTCTTTGGACTTTGTATAATATTATATATTAAATTTTATTTGCTCCAATGCGAGTCTGTGTAATCTGATATTATTATGTGATTATGTATTATTCTATCCTCATAGTACACATGTTTATTGATTTATACTAAGACCGCGTATATTTATGATGAGTAGAATATTAAATATGATATGTACCGTTGTAAGTCTAAGGGAATATTCATGTGTGTACCCCATATCGCCTTATTCTTCATATTATCCGACAACAATACTCTATAATGCTCTTGGAAAATATGGGTATTGAGGTGGGGGTGTTTCATTTTGTTATCAGTAGAACAATATAGGTTATTAACACTACACCCAAAAAATGAATTTAGTAGCGCACAAAAAATGCTACTATTGATAGAGTTAGGGTATGCCCTAGGAGCAATTATGTAATATGTTACATATATCTAACTCGATAACCAATCTTGTTCAAAATAAAAGGTGTTTTCTTTCTATTATATACTTGATATAATGTGTTATATTAATTATTAATTTAACTAAAAGTATGCTTGATAGAAAATCCATAAATGGTGTGTTTGTGATATCAATTACAAATAGTTGTAATCATGAGTAATGTATCACAATATTATAAAACGCATCATTTTAAATGTTCCTAGCCAAGATGCATTGAGACTAAATATCGGTGTATCCGTTGAGACTAGAGTGCGAACGCTCTCCAAATGTTGGGCAGTGTATTACTCATGACTGCTAGGGGCACCTAGGGGTTACGTACTAACAGTTATTGGATAATTATGGAATGACTCATTCGATAGTTTTATGTTGGTTAATATAACTAAGATCAAACAAAAAAAATCGATGTGATTGATTTACGCAATTCTCTCGACTTAAGAATACTATCAATCTTCAATATGAAAGCTCCACTTTAATTATAGTCAAATCATTGCATGACATCCATCGAGTGACTATAGTTGGGTCAAGTGGAAGTATTAAAAGTGAAGCACTATTCAAGAGAGGATTCGTCCCCTCGGTTATATGAAGTTAGTACCACGGTCAACTAAAGTCAACTCAAAGTTAAAGTCTCTGACCAGAGCATTTCAGTTAAAAATAATTATTATTATTGAACCAAGGACTTCGTATTTGGACTATAGAGTTGAATGTGGACGAAATTAGAATTTTGACCATTACCAAATTTCGTAAGTCCTAAGTGATGTAGTTTTGAAGAAGAGAATTGGTGTAAATAAATGTCACACTTGGGTAATGATTACTAAAGTGAAATTGGATTTTACCGAAACCAAGTAAGCAATAAATTTGGCTAATATGTCACACCACCTGCTAAGTGATGTGTGAACGTTAATATTCTAATGGTTCATATTAATCGCTAACCAAATTTACACCTAACGGTCACATAACTGAAACGATAAATATTCCTTTGACCAAACGATTTAATTAATTTCGAATTATTACAAATTAATTATAAATATAATGAACAAACATTATAAAATATATTTATAATAATTATAAATATATTAATCAATATATATCGATTAGCGTAAATTGGATTTAATTGTAAAATAATTTTTGCTTAATCTTTAAATAGGTTTAAAGCTCATGAAAAGGGTTGGTAGGTCGGCTCAAATCAAGGGGATATGTGCTGTCTAATGAGGGTTAGAGATATTTGAAACAGAGGGCTTAGATGGAAGGAGAATGGGTAAAGATCTTGATCCTAACTTTTCTCCTTCTCTTGCTTTATACAAAGATCTTTAACCTCACCTTTTGGAGATCTTTTTGAAGCCTCTATATCCACTCCAATTTCTAGCATCCCTCTCCCATCCTTTCCCCTCTCATATCAAGCTCAAATCAAATTAGTTTTAGTATTAATTGATGGTTGATGGTCAATGGTTCAGAGACTAGCAACCTGCCAAATTGGAATCTGTTCGAGAATAAGACCTCGTTGTTTCAAGGTATGCTTATGTGCTTTGGCTATAAGGTATATTTCTAATATGTTTATAAATATTAATTTGCACACACACATACATATACATATATAATGTTTATTTCATCTATTATATTGTTAGTTAGGCGACGATTCCAAATGTTAATCACAATATTGATTAGTTGTATGTATATATGTTTAAAAAAATTAATTTTTTTATGTTACCATGTGACGACCACTCTACACCACCGATGCTTATATAACCGAATAGTACGCTGTTGGAGCATCTGGCCAATGTAGTTTAATTGTCAAGGGAAAGAAAAAAGAAACAAAGGAGAGGAAGGGAATAGAAGAGAAGAGGAAGAAATAAAACATTACACAATCACATAACCCGTCATACATCTCACATCGCATCAGATAAAATATAATAGTCGTCACAGATATAAAACAAGCGAGACAGTAATAACTAGATGAACCACATAATCAGAGCACATAGGTTCATATGGTTATACAAAAATATTAATAGAGTTTATACAACTAATAAATGAACTAAATTGATAAACCGTCTCTAATAACAGTAAATCAAGACTGTCAAGGCTCCACAGTGTCACACAACGAAATAACCAATAATAAGTCCAAAATATAAATATGAGAAAGCATTGCCTCCTGCTAGTCCACCCGTACAGCTCCAGGTGTTGTTTACACCTATTATCTTGAGAGTACCTAAGATAATAAGAAGCAAAACATAAAACCTCGAGTCGTATAACAGTCTGGTGTGAGCGATGAATAATCTCAAAACACTATAAAAGTCGGTATAGTACATGGAACAGATGGTATGGAGAATCATACCTGACCTGTCCCTGCATTCACAGAGTTAGTACATAACACAAGGTATATGCTACTCTATTTCATAGTCGTCATGGGGGTACACTTCAAAGTACTAAGGGTGTCTAGATATCGGCAAAGGCGATATCTACATCGTGTGCCATCCTGAAGATGTCAAACAATCAAGTAAACATAGCATCCATCATCCATCCTCACATTCACTCACTCGGTGCGTTGGATATATGATACTTATATGGCCACCAACATAGAGCCAAAGACTACTCAACGTCTCGGTTCCTATGTACTCGAATCCATGCCACTCAATAGGCTAGGAACTAGACTGCACCTCCATAGACAACCCAGGGTACAACTGGTCCGCACCTCCATAGACTGCCCAAGTGAGTGCCCGCGCATCCCTCCCCTTTACGAGTACAATACGAAACCTACAAATAGCAACGATCCCTTTGCACATGTAATCCATAGTAGAGCTCATCTGATCAGAACTATCCGTACAACTCCTATCTGAAGTCATCACGGTTGGGAACTACTCTAGGTAACCATCAAAAGTCATATTGTCATGATGCGTCCCATAACCTTCCTCTGATAGTGAAATGACCCTCTCTTTTTATACCTTAATTTGTAAGGAATTTTTTTTAACATATATATATATATATATATTTATGAAGCCTAGAGTCATTTTTCCTTTCGTCAAATAAGCAATTTATCCAGGATCAAAATTTCTACCAATATAAATATATCAGTGTATTCATAAAGATATGCACATACATATGAGGATGCATGTGTCCCTCTTGTTTAAATCAGAGTTGTGGTAAACAAGAGGATAATTTGATTGATTAAATTTAATCAATCTACACATAGTTCAATTTAATTCATACAATAAAATTCCACCCATATATGTATTTGTAAGATTTTAACTCTTGATTTCTTGCTGGATTCTCTATGAAGGGTAATTCCTAGAAACAAGCAAATTGTGTTATGATCACATATAAATGTTTGGTGTAGTGCTTATGTCCTGAAAATGATTTAAGTTTATATCATTTTCTATGTTTGATTTTCTATAAAATCTGCCTTAGTTACAAACTCTTTTCTGGAATATTTTTAAGTGAGTTATCATGTTCCTAAAGCTTAATTCTTTGATGTCATGATGCTATGCTAAATGAAATGCAAGCATGAATGAATTTCCTGAGACCCTGAGGATCCAAAACATGGTTTTAATGGTAAGATGATTTGCTACAAACCAGACTCTTTGTTCTGATATAAGCCATAGGGCTTAAAATGCATTTGAACAAAGCTTTAGTAAAAGGAGTTCAGATTCATGTTAAAATGCAAAGGTAACTGATGTGCAAATATTCGAACAAAATATGTTTAAATATGCATATATACAAACTATCATGAACATGGCTTTCAACTCCTATAGATACAGATTCTTCCTTTATTCAAGAATGAGGTATAAAACATTTGCATAGTACAAATTGCATTATGAAAACATGCAGACACATAATACATTTTCCCTATGCCTTTAAACTCTTGTATGCAAATGCCATGATGAAAGAATGAACCATACTATTTATTGAGACTCAACTATCCAGATTTCCAATACTTAATCCTTTTCAAAGACTCAAGATTGACTAATACATTTATAAAATATAACCATCCTATTTATCATAGTATTCTTGCTCAGATTTACATACAAAATCATAGGTTAACTTCATCAACTTTTCAGATAATATCCAAATTTATAAACTCCAGTTACAAGTCAATTCCTTAGCAAAATATCCATCCATCATTCAGTACTTAATACAAGTGAAAAATTAAAAATATCAATACATGCAGATTTCATCTTTTAAGTTCTTATCTAACTAATTTTAGCATGCTATAATCTTCTTCTCGAAGCCTTGCTTCTACTCCTACTTAGTTGCTGCAATTCCTGAAAAAGCATTTGAAGCTGCCCCATATTAAATGAGACACCCCATATGCCATTAGCACACTAGGGTCAGACACATGTCTAGTATGAGAAAATCTACTTAAACAATTGGTAAATCAAGTTAAAGTTGAAACATATATAAATCTGTATATCCTGCCTTTAGAAAACAAGTAAGTCATAGTGTGCATGTTCTGTGTCAGTGTGCATGTTCTGTGTCAGTGTGCATGTGCACACTTAAATCCTTCTTTCCAGAAACCTTATAAAGATATGGAACAGGCATACATTCATACAAATCAGCCATAAATCAAATAAGCATCCATACAAAACAGGGAAATCACCAAAATGAATTAAATCATTTATTCCCTACTCAGATTTCATCCAGGAAAACTCTAGTTCCTCCTTATATCAAATTTTCTTACATTGATATATTTATCTATCTTGGTCTCATCTGCAATCATATGAATCAATGGACACATTGTAATGGACTAATTCACTCCATTACACAAAGATCTCAGGACTTAAACAAGCCATGTGTCAACTTGTATTGCTCAAGAACACAAGTCATTCCTGTAGTGCTCTTGACCCCATTTCCTAGTTAGTTTTGAGTTGATAATAACTCTTTTAATTTTTCATGACTAAACCATTCAGTGAATCATTTCACTAAAACAAACATCCATGTCATGGCATTTCATATCTTTCATAACCAAACAAAGACAAGCAGGCAATTAAACATAGGTGTCTAATAAATAAGATTCCGCATCCACATATATATACTTGCATTTTAAAAGGGGTATAGGCAACTAACATTGGCTTATGGCTTTTGAGAGAGTTTTTCATCTTGCAAACATCTGTGCTTAAGTTAAACTCTGAATGACCAAGTTTCACCGAATCACAAATTTATTTGCTATGTATATGGCTATTTATATACTTTCATTAAATTAGGAGCATCAGCACATAGGCAACCCTATTGCACCCCTAATTCCTTTTTGTCTCAAGCCTCATCACCTATACACAAGTATATTGCAGCTCAACATGTTTATATTCTCTGGGTTATGCCAGAACCAACACTACTTGCCTATATTCATCATTTGATTTTTTGGGTATTCACTTAGTTTTACTAATATTAACATATCAGAGAGATCTGGGTTTATAAAAACATATTTACTAATAATACTTAGAACTTTCACATAATAGATCAAGTAGAACAACCAAACTAAAGATCAAAGCATTTTCATCTTAGAAATCAAAGAAAGATAACCACATATGAAAATACATTTTTAAGAAAGATCAACTTATAAACTGGCTGCCTTCATTAGGACTTAGTGCCTTAGATTTTTGAGTGAGTTTTCTCACCTAGCTCTCCTTCACTTCTTAGTTGATTGATAAGCTTCTGCCCCCAAACCCTTTTCTTCACTTGTCTTATATTTATATGATATTTTTTTTTCAAGAGCTATCAGGGAAGAAGAGAAGGCCCCTCTTATCACTGCTTATTTATGCAGGGTTCTTCTAGGGTTTAAGGTGCTAGCTAAAGACATTTTTGCCCACCCAAAATCATGCCATTTGCATTTAGTTTAAACCCAAAATCCTACCCTCCCCGGCTCAAGTTTGTGGAGAGAAAAGAGGTTTTAACATTTTGGTTATTTTCAGAAATTTTGCTTTTCCAGAAAATGCTTTTTCTCTTATCTAATATCATGCTAAAGGTGTGACTTGATTTCCATTATTTTATCATATATATATGCCAAGGGTTCTTCCTAATTCTGCCTATACAAAACATATCACTGGTTTATCTTACTTTTCTATTTTTAGCTTTCACTTAAATAGCATGTGCTTCCCTTATTTATTTATAAAAGGATTGCTTCTTTTATATCTTCATTCTTGCTTTCTGCCTATAGTTAAAATACATTTGTGTATTTTTATTTTACTGATTTGAACACTTGCATTTGATTAGCATACATATATGTATATATATGTCTTACTGAAATAATTAATACATATATATGTATATGCATTATTTTTACTGAACACATATGCACATATATACTCAAATACAACCAGTAGCATCCATATATATTTATGCATATAGATTTTAAGGATTTAATCTATTTATCTGTATATATATATATATATATATATATTTTCATATACATCAACATATGTTCATTCATATCATACAGGAATTAAGCTTCTATTCATGTGTATTTCCTGTGCACACATGTACACATATAGCTACACCATATCAAGCCATATCAATTCCTTTTAAAAATTAGTTTAAAAATTATTTTAAACTTATTTATATTTTCAAAATAAATTCCTAAAATCTTGGGTCATTACAGATAGTTCCATCAATCCGACTCATCGTCGCCTACTCTACATCCCGAAGTACAGCCATCCATCATTGAAGTTGTCACTTTCCATCATGGAATCATCATCGTCGAACCATGGGGTTATTGCGTCGAAGCATCACATCTTTGCTTCACTGCCAGAACCATTCATCGAAGAGCAATAGCACCAAAATCGAATGTCAAACGAACGAGCGAACCATCACATCCTAGTTTTCAAAGCCGCTCCATCGTCATGTCAAAATTGGTCAAATCGACAATCATCGGTAGTGGTGGATATCGTCCACTCCAGAGTAGTCGATAATGACAACTTTGGTTGTGTACTTAACCAAAAATGGTTAAATACAAACAAAATGAAAACGTCCGGCATCCATCCCGAATTCCTAAGCACGTCCTCAAATCCATCTTCTATCTTCAGATTAGTCAGCGTGCATGAAACTCTATACATGAAATCCTATCCTAGGGATACTTTCTAATATTATGTCGCCTTCGAATGACGTTTTCAACCAAACTAAGCAAATAAGTATACATGCAACCAACAAGCATATAAATGTCTATAATAGCCTACATACGTCTATAATAACATCATACAATATATCCATCCAACCAATATGGGATAAATGTCAAAAATAGCCTAAGTCTAACTATATCATCAAAATAGTACGTCAATGGGAAAAATGTGATATTTACTTTAAAACCATATAAAAACACTTTTAATTATTTTTATAAAATAAGATATAGGATTAACTATTTTTGAAATCATGGTTTAAAGTTAGAAAACATTTCGAAATGCTGTTTTAATACTATACTTATAATCATAGTATGGTAAGAGACAATATCACTTACCTTAACTAAATATGTCCAAAGCATCACCAAGTCATAGAGCTCTCCACGAGCGCAACGTAAGAAACCACGTCCAAAATGAACCTCATACGCATAAACTATTAAATAATTAAATTAACTATTAATCACCTTTGTTTAGCATCTTAATCCTTCTTCTTCCCTAATGTCGTGCATGTACATATCATCATCAGGCCATTCACATTTTGGTAGTGATATGGAGCTACGCCCCATCGATTCAAATGTCTTCTATGCCGTTGTACTCCTTGTCGAACGCTTGACCTATTGACGTCAAAACCCTCAAGCTCGGCGACACCCTACAAATCACGACATCCCCTTCTAGGCCACGATAAAGAAAATATCGCCCTCCCAAATAGGCAACTGCACGTCGCCAAATCGACGTCCTCGATGCATCTCTCCTACCTCAAGTGAACACCGGCCTCCTTATCCCATGTCTTCGAGCACATCACCCGTAGACCCAAAACCTAGTTTGGAGCATCCCTCCTCGGCCATCACCGAATACGCCCAGGTTCATACCAAAGATGCTCCTCCTCTTTAGGAATTCAACGACTCATGTCTCATGATTTATCGTCGAGTGGGGTTCATGATTTGATTTTTGAATACAATTGAGGGAGGCATCCATCACTTATTAATGGAACAATAAATGGAATGAACAGTAACGGGTTTGAATTGAGGAGAGGGTTTTAGGTTTAATTATATTAATATTATATTCTCTTTTATTTGAATTATAAAATAAACGGTCATGCGTTTTGAGTTTGCACGGTCAAACGGTGCATTCGATCGTGACAAAACTCGTCTACATACATCATCTCATTTTTTGGTCCCGATGGTATAAATTTGTCGCTATCTTAAATAGCGCTCCGAAATGATAATTTCGCGCTTTTCGTGACCTTCTCGGCCATCGGATCGTCCGATCTCCAAATATAGCAATCCTTATACACATTTTAATTTGCAACATCGATACGAACTCAACAAAAGTGGTCTCGAATCCTAATTCGATCGTATGCAAAAAATCATAGTTTTGGGATCGTTAATTAATTAACAATTCAATATATAAATAAATTATATAAATATCCAATTGCCAAAAATACAGGTCGTTACATGCCACATTTATATGCAACATGGCTCAATGCTTTAAAAAAACAATTTTTTTATTATTTAAATAATTTAATATATAATATATGTATATATAGCCTATAATTTTAAATACTACTTTATACTTATGTAAAATATGGAAATAAAATTTTGTACATAATATTTTACATGTATAATAATTTCGACAAGAGTAAAATAATTTTTATTTATTTATTTATTATTATAAATAATATTTAAATCAATTAATCATATAAATAATTATATATATACATATATGCATTACAACTTATGTTTTGAATTTTATAAAATTAGGATAATACATATTATACTCTCGGCTAAAATAAAAAAAATAAAAAATTGTAAATTTTGGATTTTTTTTAATATTATAGGAAAGTTTATTATTCTGTAATTTGAGGAGAGCACTCGTTATAATATTTAAAATTCAAACCGAAAATTAAAATTTTGGATTTTTAAATTGTTTCAAATTATAGAATAAAATTTTAAATTATAAAATTTTATCCTAAAACTTTACTAGAAATTTAAAATTAGTTTCAAATAGATATAATTTTATTAATTTATAATATTTCCGTACATTATATATATATATATATGTATGTATATGTATATATATATATATCAAAATTAACATTATAGAAAAATCTAAGCCATGCGCATGAATAGGAGTTTGTATGTTTAATATAAGTTATTTTATGATTTATTTGTATTAATATATATTTATTTAATATCATATATATATATAACTATTTAATAAAAATATATATATATATATATGTTAAAAAATTATATCTATACATCTACTGTATTCGGCCATGAAAAAATTTATATTTAATATATTTTATAATTGATTTAAACATATTTATATAATTATAAATATATACATATTGTTAATATTTTTAACTTTTGTTTATATATATACACACTCAAAATTTTTGCATATATAAATCATAGTCTATCAAAATACCCATAAATAAATAAATATATATATTAAATAATATTATATATATTAAAAGTAAAAACCATATATATACACATATTTGGATAATATATTTGCATACTGGATGAGCTAACGTATCCTTTGCGATGTAAATCCCAAATTCTATACACGGACATGTTACACCTTGCACGAATTGATATGTTATACCTGCACACACAAATATATATATATATATGTATGTATGTATGTATGTATATGTGTGTGTATGATTCACGTATATATATAATATAACATAAATTAAATAATACTATATAATTTTATAAATTTAAAAAATATAAGATTTTATTTAAATAAAATTTGGAAATGTTCTAAATAAATTAGACTTCATAGGCCTAATAAAGATCCAATAGGATAATTTTTTTTTGAAATTCACCTATTACATCCGCTGCAGGCTGGTCCATTTCCAACAATGGTATGGGAGCCCAATAGCTTATGTGGTCTAAATTAGTCATGTTAGGGCTAACAAATTAAGCTCACTACCCTCATAGTATGGTATCTAGAAAGGTAACGTCAAAGGATTAGGTTTGGGTAATTAAGTACTACGCCATGCTCGGTTACCAACCTGGCTCGAACAAATATGTGAGCCCAAAAGGTTGCCTCTAATAGAAGAGGCCCAATTTGAATTGGGCCTTGAGCTAATTTTCAAAATTGTTTGAAAATTAAATATATAAGATTTTAAATTTAAAAGCTAAATTTAATATAAGCTATACATATTTTTTTAGAGAGAAATGTGTGATCCTCTAAAGTAGAGGAGAGCACACATGTGTGTGTGTGTATAATACTGAAACAAGGGTGCTGCCAACATGCTTGGTAGGTAGTTAAACAAAATACAAAAAACAATGTAAAGGACTCAGGTACAACTAGAATGAGCTCCAGCAAGGCCACCGCCCATCACACCTCATTATCGAGCTCCAGAAAGGCCACCACCCGTAATGAGGTGTTAGAAGTACCCAAAAACCATGAAGCAACTCAGTGCGGATGAAATCTGAAGCCAGCTCTAGCTGAGAGAGAAAACTCCTCGATGTAAACACGGAAAATCCAGAATGAACGCCTCACTGCTGCAAATGGGAATTATCCAGAATGAAATACTCCACTCTGTCGATGTGGAAGTACTGGAAAGCACGTCTCACTGCAAATGTGTATGATCCTGAATGAAGAGAGCCTCACTGTAGACGCGGAAGAACTCCTCACTGCGAAAGCGAAAGGTCCAGAATGAACGTCTCGCTAAAATCCTATCAGCAACAATCCCAAGAACCTGCAAATAGTAATCTAGTACCATTTCTAGCCTAAACCTGTATCTGTAATTGGGACTAAATGAAATTATAAGAGTAATACATATATATGTATATAAATGAAATTTATATACAGAGATATGTACTAATGAAGTAAAAGTAGTAATATTATAACTAAAATTATAAGACGGAAAGCAATATAATAAGAACCAGACTTAAAAGGAATCCAAACTCATAATGCATCATCTTAACCAACACTAAAGATATATAAACGATTAACAAAATAAAAAGTTAAATTCCTATAAATTAAAACAATTAAAATTATCCTTATGCTCCTTTAATCAAAAGGACATTATGATAATCAATAAAAACATCATTTAAATTAGACAAAATGTTAATGCTATAATTATTAATGTTAAAAATATTATTATGATGTTTAAAAATCTTAATACTATTACTAACCTTATTAAGATATTCTTTGAAATGATTATTTTTAGCTAATCTATATTTAGGATTTGAGATCCAATTAAAAAAATGATGATATTATAAAAACTAATTTGTTAAAATGACTATTATTATTATTATTATTAAAAAGTCTCCGGTTTCTCTCAAACCAAATATATCAACAAATTATAATGAATAAAGTATCAAGTAAAAACTATTTTCCTTATTAAACTTAAATCTAAAATTATTCCAATAGTAATCACGATTAGAAACTTTAGTTGTAAAATTAAAATTAAAGATTTTGAGAGTATTATTCAGAATGTGGTAAGTATCCACGCAATCATAATATGCATGTTTAATATCTTTAAGATACAGATTACAAAAAGAACATTTATTATTAATTTGCATATTTTTTCTTTTAAAAAATTCTATAGTATTTTGTTTACCATGCATGATTAACCACATATGAATTATAGATTTAGGAGGAGCATTTGTTTTCCAAATAAATTTAAAAGAGTTATTAGCTACTCTCGAGAAATTAAGAAATTTATAAAAAGAATTAGAAGTAAATTTCTTACTCTTATCTCATTCCCAGCTAATGTTATCATTTTCATAATCAATATTATATAAATTCAATCTTGCATAAAGCAGAGAAAGTTGCCTAAGAGTTATACCTTCTAAAATTCTATTAAAAGTAAAATTCCAAGGGGGTCATTATCTGGAGAAAAAACATCTAGAATTAAAGCATTCTTAAAGTTACAAATTTCGTAAAGCTCTTTAAATTCTATCCTAAGAGGGATAACTGAAATCCAATGGTCATGCTAAAAAGAAGTATTATTTCCTGAATGAACAGTTGTATTAGTACCAAGCTTAAAAATCTCATGAGATTTTAAAATTGATTTCCAAAAATTAGACAACTTATTTATTACTATAGGTGTAATTTGGTATAAATTATTACTACCATTATAGTAATGCTTAGAAATAATTTATTTCTAAATAGAATTATCATTTATATCCTTAAATTTCCATAGCCGCTTCCCTAATAAAGATAAATTCATGTTACGTAAATTAATAACTCCTAAACCACCTTCCTTTTTCGATTTACAAACTATTTCCCAATTGACTAAACATTTAATACTACTGTTGGAATTATCCCCACTCCATAAGAAGTCCCTTCTTATTTTATCAATTTTATCAATCACCCAATCTGGAAAAAGATGCATAGACATCCAATAGATCGGAAGAGCTGATAAAACAAAGTTGATAAGAACTAATCTATCCACACTCGATAAAAATCTTCTTTTCCAATTAGAAATTCTATTTTTAATCTTATCTATTATAATTAACCAATCATCATGCTTAAGTTTAGTTGGTCTAATCAAAAAACCAAGATAATCAAAATGGAAAGTTATAGTTTTACAATTAAGCGTATTAGCAACTAAACCTTCAACCTTATCAACGCCATTTAATACTAAAACGGAACTTTTATAATATAAGCTATACATATATTATAAAAGTAATATTATTATAGAAATTTTTAGAATGTTTGAAAAATAATATAATTAATTTTAAAAATTTAAATTTATTAATAAGATTTATAAAATAAATTAATTAATTAAATAAGTTAATTAATGAAAAATATATACATGCACTATATATTTTGGTATATGTTATGATATTTTAAAATGTTTAAGATATCATAAGTATACATGTATGTATATAATATATTTTTTGAAATGAATATAATTTAATTAAAATTACTTAACTAAAAAAATAATTAAAGGTTAATTAATTAAATAAATTAAGTAAGGTTAATTAATCAAATAAAATAATTAAAGGTTAACTAAATAAATTAATTAAAGGTTAACTAAATAAATTAAAGGTTAATTAAATAAAAAAAAGCATATATTAGATATATGTGTTATAGTATAAAGATTATAGTATATAATAAATATTTAATATAACTGTTATATTAGAATAATATAAAACTAATTAAAATGTTAATTAATTAAGTATGGTTTAATTAATATAATATTATACATAAGACTATTATATAAGTAATATGAAATATAAAAGTTATATAATAACAAAACTTATATAATATGAATGTATAAACTAAAGGTGGAACATCAAAAAAACCTAAATAGACTTAAGGGATAAATACATACGTATTATACGTATACTGTGATTTCAGATGTGTCTAACACTTGAATCACAAAGGTACTTCATAAGTTAGTATAACTCAATATAATATATTAAAGACTATGAATATTTAATATAATGTTGTCCTTTACCATATATATATATATATATATATATATATATATTAAAAAAATTACTTGCATACTCCTTAGTTGTTGAGAAAACTCAAGCTAGGGATGTTATGTGTAGTATTAGATATTGAATAGATGAGGTAAGATAACCATATGTATTTATTGAGCAAACTCAAGGATACATACACTATACTTAGGGCATCGCGATATGATAGGTACACGTGAATAATTTCGTTTCGATTTGTTGAGCAAACTTAAGGTTGAAGTGAAATTAGGACAAGGTACCATGGGTTAGGAGTTGTATATGATATAACCGATGGGGAGTTATCCATCTTCTGTGAAGCAATGACTTGTTAAGCAAACTCAAGGTCAGAGTTCCAAGATGGAGGAGTCCTAATACACATTAGTGAAGTCAAAGGACTTCTGTGTTTTGACTTAGGGTTTGGTGAAACATAAAAGACTAGTGGGAGCCTTATTATAAAAATGAAATGATAACATTTAACCTTTCTAATATTGTATAAACGTACGATATATAATGTTATAATAATCTACAATGATAAATTTATGCATTTGATATGATTGATAAAATGTTTATCAATTAAGATATACAAATAAACTGAATTGTGAGATTGAGTATTCAATTTTATTAATTACAATAAAGATCACATTACGTTAAATGTAACACTAGACCAAAACTAAAATATAGATCTAAGAACTCGATCGCTGAAATGTCAATTTGATCAGTTTATGTAAGGTGCATGATATTTCATGTCCTTGAATGTTAAGGATAATTAAATGCTTTTTTGTAAAGAGTTCGTTATGATATTATAGTATGGGTTTTCTTTTGAATGGTTCGACCATTTAGAAAGAACAATAAATGTACAAAATGTTTGCACCAAAATTGGTCTCAAACACCCGATAGTCGTTGAAAGCACCAGTACGTGATCACAATTCACAGATAACAAACATGTAGAGAAATAAGAATGAAGAACACTCAGAAAATTGAAAAGAATAGCAATAAACAACACAGATTTTATAGTGGTTCGGCGATCTTGCCTACGTCCACTCTGAAGCTTATGATTTTATTGATTCACTTGATAACTTCAATCTGTTACAGCAAATTACAATTGATGATAGCTCTCAAATTCGAATACAACAGTGATGGTAAGATGTAGAATTGAATCCGGCAGAGTCTGGACGTTCAATGGCTAAAAAGATCCCTTTTCTGTAGGCTTCAGGGGGCTATTTATAAGCGTAAGAGGCTGAGATCGCGCTAAAACTTCGGGGACTTCTTCAGGCGCGTGAGTGGGCCCACGCGACTGGTCCCACCAAGTTTCGACTCGATCTGTGATCGATACAAACTGATTTCGTATCCATCAAGAATTAGTCCAATCGAGCTGAAACTTGGCAGGAACATTCTTTACCTTGCGTGCAAGCTTCTGTGAAAATTTCGTAGCATTTGGACCTGTAGATCGTGAAATATGATCGATACGAGTTGAAGTTTCTCGGTTGGCTGTTTGCTTCGAGTCCATCACTTCGAATCCATGCCTTCGAATCGATGGTTGCACGTGATAACGCGGCGACGTGGCGTGCACTCCTCGCATCGATCCGCCTTTTGCTCCGAGTTGACCGTGTCGCATCCACGAATATCGCCTCGTTCGTATCAAAGACCGTTGGCTCGCTTGAGTCAATAGCCGTTGCATAGCTCGAATCCATAAATAATGTGTACTTCGTACCAGTTTGCAGCGTGTCCACTTCGTATCGATGGAGGTGGCATTGTTCGCATCGATGGAAGTTGTCTCCATTTGATCGATACGAACAAGCGTATTTGTGATGGATACGAAGCGAGGACAACCGATGGATACGAACCAAGGTTCTCTGGTGGATTCGACCAAGTGCCTCGTCGATGGATACGAGTTTGGCATTGAATGACCGATACGAAGCGTACTACCTGTTGATGGATATGAAACCGATTGATACGAACAAAAGCTTGTGGATGGATACGAAAAATGATGGATTCGAAGTATGGCGCACTGATGGATACGAAAACGAGGTTGTTTCCTTCAACTTGCATTGACCATAACTTGAGCATATGGACTCGGATTGACTTGAAATTTGGAATGATGGTTCCCATGGCTCTGTTTGTCGTATCTTGTCAATTTTGGCCTGATCCGGACTTGGTCAAAATTCATCGATACCCATGGTGAAACAGTGTATAACGAACTTTTACGACGAACTGTCTTTAGTTTTCCAGTCAACTTTTTGGTGTCACGACCTTGCCAAAAGGCGGGATAACATTTGCCCCCCAAAATGTGCCTTGCGACAGGAAGGTGTGTTTTGTATTTCCATAAGCTGGATGTTCAAATCCTATCATCGACCTGTAAAGAACTTGGTAGTCTTTCCTGAATCCTGACCACGAATGACGATCGTTCGCGACTGTATGTCATTTGAGGTAATATGGGACCGTTCGAGGTCGGATGCCGTTCACGGCAAATAACGAAATGGGACCGTTCGCGGTCTGATGCCGTTCGTGGCAAATAAAGAAATGGGACCGTTCGTGGTCGGATGTTCCTCTAGACGAGTCGTGACCGTTCGCGATCGGATGTCGTTCTAGACGAATTATGACCGTTCGCGGTCGGGTGACGTGGAAAGAAGAATGTGATCGTTCGCGATCGTGCGCCGTATGAGGCAAAGATGTGATCGTTCGCGATCGAAGGTTATACTAAATGAAATGTGACCGTTCACAGTCGGATGCCGTACGAGGCAGATTGTGACCGTTCGAGGTCGGGTGCCGTTCGAGGCTAATGGTGACCGTTCGAGGTCGGTTGCCGTTCGAGGCGAATGAGTGTGCCTGGGGGGGGGACTTAGTATTATCGATGTCAGGCTCACGTTCGTGTGAATTTCTGAATCAGCGATCGTGGCGGTTCGTCGCCATACAAGGTGTGCTTGTGAACCGTTCGCGATCCAAAGCATACGCGAGTAATTTCTTCTACAGTATTGCAAATATCAAATTAACGTTCACATGAATTCCATAACAGAAATGTCCAAACAAGCAAAGTTTAAATGTCCAAATCAACATGAAACAAAAGCAAAGCAAGGATGTCAAAGTGTAAATTCTCACTACGAGACGGTCAATAATCATTCAGAGCATGCCTATGGATCGTTCGTGATCTCATACATGTGTAAATGGTTTGATGGTGTTAGTGAGAAGTTTACGACTCGTTCATCGTTATTTAAATCAATTGATAACCATACGGTGCCCCGGCTCAGGGTTACCCCTAGCCGATGTAGATGGTGGCCGCTCTGGTTCCACCGTTGGAGCTCGCCTTCTCACATACTGAAGTAGCCTACCGTTCCTGATATGCCCTTCTACCTCATCCTTCAGGTGTCTACAGTCATTTGTTCTATGTCCATTCAGCTCGTGGAATAAGCAATATTTGTCTGATCTTCTCTCGTCGGTAGTTGGATCCCGTCGCATTGGTCTACGATAGGCAACTTGCTCTCGGGTGTCTTGGTAGATTCGCTCCAAACCCTCGTTCAGTTCTGAATAGGTGGTAAATCGCGGCTCCCTCCGTTGCTGCTTTGACCTATCATCATTTTCTTCAGCCTTTCGCTTCCCTTTACCAGTCTCTGCACCTTTTCCAGGTGAATTACCGCCTCTAACTGCATAAACATCGATTTCTTCTTCTCTCTCCGTACGAGCATCCTCTAATCGCAAAAACTTTTCGGCTTCATGATAAAACTCTCCCAGGTCCATAGGCGGATCCTTAGTTAGTGAATATTTGAACTCCGTGCCATCAGATATTCCAGATACAGCTGCCATCATGACCATAGATGGATCTGGTCGATCCATCGATACTGCTGCCGCATTAAATCGCGTCAGAAAACTCCTCAAAGATTCCCCGGCCTTTTGTTTCAGAGTCGCCAAACTCATTACGTTCTTGGGTCTCGAAATATGAACCCTGAATTGTCTCATAAACCTTTCTGTCAAATCTGTCCAAGTCCCAATGGAGCCACTCTCCAGTTGTCTAAACCATAGCGCTGCAATGTCCGTCAAATACATTGGAAAGCACCGGGCCATGACTTCCTGTGATGCCCCCAGCACTTCCATGTGCCTCATATACTTCGTTAGATGGACCGCTGGATCCGTCCGCCCATCATACATTTCCACCGATGGTAGCTTGAAGTCTGGTGGATTCCTGGCCTGCCTGATCGTAGGAGTAAAGGGACTCCTATGTACATCCTCCAGATCTCTATTGACTAGTCCGCCTCTCATGGCCCGTCTGACCATCTCTGCCAACCTGTCGTTGTCGTCAGGCTCTGATCTTTGAGTGTTACCTTCGTTCTGCCCCCCTGGCTGAGCGTTCATCCCTCTATTGCCACCAGGTTGCTCGAATGTCCCTGAATCTCTTCCCGGGATTGGATCAACATGCTCTAAGTGTGTGCCCCCCAGTTCCGGCGCTGCGCCAGATGGTCCTGCTCCGTTCTGGATTCTGGTTGCTCCTTGATTTTGCGCTCCAAGTTGTCCAATCTGTTGAAGCAAATTTTGGATCATTTCCTCCTGTCTCTTCATCATTATTTCCATCTCATCCCTGGTGATGAAGATTGATGCTTGGTTTTCCCCTGAGGAAGCCTCTTGACTCCCTTCATGCTGACTTTGCTCTGGTCTCTGCCTTCTACTTGTTTGTCTTGTCATGATTCTTCGGATCTAAATCTCTTAGCCTTCTGATTCAACTTTCAAATGATAGAACTCCTGAATTAGCCTTCTCAGTGAAAGCACCAAAATGTTTGCACCAAAATTGGTCTCAAACACCCGATAGTCGTTGAAAGCACCAGTACGTGATCACAATTCACAGATAATAAACATGTAGAGAAATAAGAATGAAGAACACTTAGAAAATTGAAAAGAATAGCAGTAAACAACACAGATTTTATAGTGGTTCGGCGATCTTGCCTACGTCCACTCTGAAGCTTATGATTTTAATGATTCACTTGATAACTTCAATCTGTTACAGCAGATTACAATTGATGATAGCTCTCAAATTCGAATACAACAGTGATGGTAAGATGTAGAATTGAATCCGGCAGAGTCTGGACGTTCAATGGCTAAAAAGATCCCTTTTCTATAGGCTTCAGGGGGCTATTTATAGGCGTAGGAGGCTGAGATCGCGCTTAAACTTCGGGAGACTTCTTCAGGCGCGTGAGTGGGCCCACGCGACCGGTCCCACCAAGTTTCGACTCGATCTGTGATCGATACGAACTGATTTCGTATCCATCAAGAATTAGTCCAATCGAGCTGAAACTTGGCAGGAACATTCTTTACCTTGCACGCAAGCTTCTGTGAAAATTTCGTAGCATTTGGACCTGTAGATCATGAAATATGATCGATACGAGTTGAAGTTTCTCGGTTGGCTGTTTGCTTCGAGTCCATCACTTCGAATCCATGCCTTCGAATCGATGGTTGCACGTGATAATGCGGCGACGTGGCACGCACTCCTCGCATCGATCCGCCTTTTGCTCCGAGTTGACCGTGTCGCATCCACGAATATCACCTCGTTCATATCAAAGACCGTTGGCTCGCTTGAGTCAATAGCCGTTGCATAGCTCGAATCCATAAATAACGTGTACTTCGTACCAGTTTGCAGCGTGTCCACTTCGTATCGATGGAGGTGGCATTGTTCGCATCGATGGAAATTGTCTCCATTTGATCGATACGAACAAGCGTATTTGTGATGGATACGAAGCGAGGACAGCCGATGGATACGAACCAAGGTTCTCTGGTGGATTTGACCAAGTGCCTCGTCGATGGATACGAGTTTGGAATTGAATGACCGATACGAAGCGTACTACCTGTTGATGGATACGAAACCGATTGATACGAACAAAAGCTTGTGGATGGATACGAAAAATGATGGATTCGAAGTATGGCGCACTGATGGATACGAAAACGAGGTTGTTTCCTTCAACTTGCATTAACCATAACTTGAGCATATGGACTCGGATTGACTTGAAATTTAAAATGATGGTTCCCATGGCTCTGTTTGTCGTATCTTGTCAATTTTGGCCTGATCCGGACTCGGTCAAAATTCATCGATACCCATGGTGAAACAGTGTATAACGAACTTTTACGATGAACTGTCTTTAGTTTTCCAATCAACTTTTTGGTGTCACGGCCTTGCCAAAAGGCGGGATAACACAAGAGTAGATGTGAGTTATGGTATAGTTAGGATGAAGAGAGTGACTGATTACTTCTGCTTCATAAAGAAACATCAAAAAAGAGAATTATAGTAATAATAATTGATGCTTAACATTGGAATGAGAAATACAATTTCCATTCTAAAATGTATTTTCTATATAGAAATTGTTTGAGATTCATTTCTTTGAGTTCAAGATATTTGGTCAAAGAACTCTCTACTATAAACTAATTATAGTATATGAAATAAATAATCTATATTAAGCGAATGGTGGACCTCCGAATTTAGTACATTATTATAGTAATGGTGGAAATAGTAGGAGCATGACATATAGAACTTATAGATTGCATCAAGTTACAAAAATTGTTTTTGTAAAACATACCGAACATTATTTATGAAATAATGACTATTTTTGGTATCGACTGAAAAATAAACATAGTTATATTTCAATGTAAATATTATGAATATTAGTTAACTATATCTCAAACAATTAAGGGCTATGCACCTATTTAGTGGGAGCATCATAGGAGTTGATGAAATCTTCGGGTTGATACATATAGATGTATGCAATTGTAAGTCAATCAATACCCAAACTGTTCCATATACTTCGACATATTCACCGATGATTTATCACAAACATGGACGTGTGTATTTGATACGCACATATAAGTCTATGATAAGCTCATAGAATATAAAACGAAAGTAAATAATAATATGCGATAGAAATAATTTAATTTGATCGAATGAGTGAGTATATTAGAAAGAGTTCTGTATGTACCTAATATTAATAAAGATTCAGTCTCAAAGGTAAATCCTCCCTATAATACATAATGATGTATTGATAAAGAGTAATCGAACTTTGTTAGACAAAACACAATTAATGATGAGTGAATTTGAGTTAAATTCATTTTATAAGGTGTGTGCTAAAGAGCAGTATACGAGGTTAAAATTAATATCATCCAAAGAATAGTTTACAAAACCATACGAGATAAAGGTTTATAAGAAACCCCTATATATCCTAGGCGAAGGAGTTGGCAGGGTGTGCGAGTCGAAAGACTGCACGTATTAATTGTATGTAAAGATCATGTATGAATCGTCATAAGAAAATTTTAGGATCGATAGTCATTTGATAATTGATTTATATTGTGAAAATAAATTTATTATAAACTAATGCAAAATCAGTTTTAATAAAAGGCAATTCATAAAATGTTTATGAATGCCCATTCAGTTGCACTTAGGAAAAATGTTGTTTCAAAAAATACCAACTTCACAGCGAAGGAATTTCTTTAAGAAATTATTGATATAAAATGAATTTGGATATGATCCAAGGATAAAACTGATTTGAAGGGATGAAATTAAATTGACCGAACCTAAACGAACATAAAAACATTAGAACATCTAATGAGTATTCTTGTACATTAAGAGAAACTGTGAGTTTCTTATCAATGTCAAGAATAAATAATCCTCGGTTGTTTAATTAAACCATTAAGAGTATTGACTCTATGATATGGTACGATGCACAAATCCAAAATAGATTCCAAGTACATTATCAAAATACGATTTTGATAGTTTTACCGGAAGGGATATTATCCATTGGTCGCAAATGTGTCTTTAAGAAAAACAAATGCAGTTAGAATATAATGAGTCATATTGATATGAATAATTCCATGAATTTGACTTATTTAAATAAATGAAACATATTCACCATTCGATGTACTCAAGTTGGTTCGGATCTTACTCACACAGTTATAGCCTAGTATGACTTTATGTTCTGGTATATATGTGTTGAAGTGGAAAGTTCTAAATATAAGTTTAGACTAAACTATTTGCACATAACAACCAAAATATCTAGAAGTCAGTGGAAGTGATATTGAGTTTGTGTGTATTTTGGATATGATTAAAGAATGGATACAAAAGCATCATTCTGAAAAGCATCAAAATTGAATAAGTATTTTGATAAATGCATCAAATAGTTTGATTATCAGTCAAAAAGCAAAGGAAGCGTGTGTTCATAAGAAAGAACATTAAAAGTTACACTGATATTTTTAAACTATAAATAAACAACATATTGCTGATTATTAACAATGTACTTGTGTTAAAATCAGCTTTAGTTGTTTTAATACTCGACATTGGATTTGTATATGATGTCTTTTATAGTAAGTATAAACGATATTGGGAACGTCCCAAGAACACCATATTAAAATGTTTAAACGGGACATGTAAGATGGATTCCATATGCATTGGCAATAGGGATTTTCATACATGTTATGTTGTTTATAATATCATGATTTGTTTACGCATTTGATACATGTTAACCCGCTTTTTGGCAAGGTGGTACACAGGCGGATTTAAGCCAACGGACTTCATGATCATTGTAACGATCCAGAATTTTAGTAGATTAATTTTGGAATATTTAAATCAATTTCAAATATTGAAAAGTTAAATTATAAATTAGATACTGGGATTTCAAAAATAGTGATTTATTTGATAATTAAAGTGTTGAATTAAATATTTGGAAATATTTAAAATAAGTAAATCTTGAATTTATGTGAATGAAAATAATTTCGAAAGTTGATTTAAATTCTATTTAAATAAGAATGAAGATAGTAAACTATTAATTTGGATATAATAGTAATTAGTTTGGCTTTTATTATAATTTATTTTAATCAACATATAAAAATAGCCTTCCGGGGGACTGTCTCGGATTTCAAGGAAACCAATTTCATTAGATCCGTAATAATGAATTAGTATGTGCCGTCGAATTTCTTGGCGATTGGACGTATCTTTGGTCATGCAAGATCGAAACGCGTATAAATTAATTTCAGAAATTAATATAATATAACTGGGTTTGAAAAGCCATCTTCCGTTATGATTGAATTAGGTCTCGAGACTAGTTCCATTGTGTTCGAAATAGAAGTATTACATATAAAACGCCAGGTGGCACGTCTTGATAGGAGTTCGAAATTTTAGGCCGTTTAAGGTTGGATATTTCGAATATAAATAAATATATAAATATAAATATAAATAAATAAATATATAATAGGCCATAACCCTATCCTATTCTTTCCCATGCTCTCCACTATTCAGCCATACCACCACGTTGAGGCCCATACCTTCCCTTCTCTATTTATAAAACACAACCCCTCTCTCCCCACATTTCATTTTGTAGCAAATCAAGATTTCCAAATATATGGCCAATGCTAAAATTCAAAACAGACGATTTAAAATAATTTTAAAAAAGAACGTCCTCCCACGGCCAGAGATGAATGGAGCCACCAGAGGCTTCGACTGGCATTTGGGTCCGAAGGAAAAATATGCGGGGCATCGTGGTGAAAACAATGGACGGTGGTGATGGGAGCACTCGTCGCGTGGTGGTCGGGGTTTCGCTCCGTTCGAGTGACAGTTTAAGGGAATTTTCTCATCGATGGCGAGGTCTGGGAGGTCGAGGAATAGGCTGGAAGCACGAGCGAGGTTGGGGAAACGTAGGATGATGACACGGCCAAGGCCAGTGGTCGGAGGAGGTGGCGATTGTTGGTTGAAGTCGCATCTTGGTTGGGTTCCTTGCTTGGAATTATCGAACGAGGGTGAAGGAGTATTAGGGGTGGGATTAATTAATTTAAAAGGTTAATTATTGTTTAGTGATTGTAATTAAGGATTTTTATATTATTTAAAACTAGCGAATCTTATAAATGCTGTAACTAATTCATACGAGGTCGGAATCGAGCGCGACGAGTTGCATTGTACTCGTACCAGCAAAATCTACAAAATGGAATTGAATTGGCGACGTTTGGAACTAATTGGATTTCATGCTAAATCGAACGTCTTTCGATTTACACGGAATCCAAAATTCTTCAACGATAACTGGAATAATTGCGAGTTAATCTCACCTTTTTGGTTAACTAGTATGACATATAGTTGATAAAAATTGTTGATTGGATATTTTGATGATTTACTATTTTATTAGTTGGTTTGGATATATTCCCGCCACTAGAGCGGATGAGACCCTATTACATTCCCGCGTAAGAGTAGATGATCCTTTATATATGAATCCCATCTCGAAGCGGTTGATTTATAATTATGATTATATACTGTATGCGATGCAGGGAGACAGGTTGGAGGGATCCAACGGGAGTCCTCGCTATTGTTAAATTGATTTCAATAATATTCCTATTATATAAATTATTGGATAATAAACCTGATTTTTGGCAGTATTGGTTATGACATCGTTATATGTGAAAAACTTAAAACCCTGTAGTGATAAAAAAACCAATATCGATATTGGTTAAGCATTGGTTAGCTATTGGCCTTAAAAATAGTATTTTAAGATACTATAAATTACCATTTGAATTTGGATTGGTTTTGAGACAGGAAATGATTTTAAATCCAAAATTGGGTTTTTGAAATTAAAGGATTAAATTTCTATTTTATTCCAACCTTTTTATCTATCTTTTTCTAAGTTATTTATTTTTATTAAATATTGTTTAAAATATTATTTTTATTATTTTAATATTGTTTTAAAGTTATTTTTAATTATATTAATATTGTTTTAAAGTTATTTAATTATATTAATATTATTCTAAAGTTATTTTTAATTATATTAATATTATTTTAAAGTTATTTAATTATATTAATATTATTTTAAAGTTATTTAATTATATTAGTATTGTTTTAAAGTTACTTGCTTATAGATAATATTGTTTTAAAGTATTTATCAATATGTTAATATTTTGAAAGGTTAATTATTTTAAGAATAATTATGGTTTGGAATTAGTAATAAGGGTTTATTTATATGGTTTTGTCACGATCCCGAAATTTAAATTTATTTAAATTTATAATTAAATGAATTCTTGAGTTAAATTTATGATTAAATAAATTTTAGATAAAAATTTGTAAATTTAATTGATAAATTGAGAGCGAGTTTCCCCGATATCCAAGTATATTTGTATAAATCGTTTAAAAATTTAAATTATTGTATATATGAGAATATATATCTGTATTTGAGCATATATGAGCAAATTTGAAATAATATATGTGTATATTGAATCCGAGTTTAAATCTAAGTTTAAATGGTTTAATAATAATTAATTTATAATAATAGATATTAAGTTATAAATAGAATCGAAAATATATAAGATAAATTATATAGTATAAAATAGAAACTTATTTACCTTATAAAGTAAACACAATTAGACGAATTCCAACAACATATTAAAATAGAAGTTTAATTTTAGTTTAAAGTAATGAGATAAAGTAAATCTTAATAAAAACAATAAAAATAAGAAAACCAAACTCTTTCAATTAGCTGTACTAACAACATGAATAAGAAATGTATATGTATTGACATACAAGACAATTGTATGTAAGATAAACTAAATATTTTTAAAGTAAAGAAAAATACAAAGCAATAAGATAGTAATATATTTTCCTGTACAAGCAAGCTAAGCAAGTAAAATATGAAATAAGTTAGTATGCAGGCAAGCTAAAGTATTCGAAGCTAGGCAAGATAACAAATTACAAGTGTGCAGGCTGAAGCAATAAAACAAGGCGAATAACAAAAGTAAAACCAACACTTAGAAATTTTGTACAGGCAACAAAAAATTTAAAAGCTAAAGTAAATATACAACATGTTTTGGCTTGTAAAACAAGATACAAGCAAAGTAGAAATATCTATGACATATGTAGTATAAAATAATCAAAATGGGAGACATAAGTACAATACCATTTAATGCTTCATATCTCAATAGCATACCAAAGTCTATTCGAACTGGTTCCAAAATCATTTCAGCCTCCTATTCTAAAAGAAAATCTATGGCAAATACGAAAATGCTTGTACCTGAAGCATTACTTGACCAGATATCACCTACCCTATACAAACTTCTCTATATTATTTCATATTTGTTTTCGTTTAACACTGCAAAACCAGAAAAAGAAAATATAGTAAACCATTTCTTTTGCAAACTAAAACAACAATTTCAAAACAACAAAAGGGAAGGTGATGGGAAGATCAAGCAAAGCCTGCTCAGTTTTCAAGATGTAATCTGTTTCAAGGCAAGGCTCTGTTCTTCCTTTCTAAAGCAGGTGAGCAACTTTAATTTTTTTTAACCATTCTTTGAATCCAATGTTGAGAATCTGTGAGTAACCTTTTATTTAAAAAGCTTAAGTATTTGAGAAAACAAAGTTTTTAAAACTAAAAATCTGGAATTGCTTAAGGTATGTGTGAATCTGTGACAAAATGTTGGTTTGCATGGGTGTTTTCAGTTGAATATAATTTGTGTTGGCATAGTTATAGCATGTGTGAGAAGGTTTGCAAATATAAAACCAGGTCTCTGTTTTTCTTAGTGAGTAAACCATTTAAACTCAAAGTTATATATATATCTTTACATCTGTTGCCTGTAAAATCTGAAATGGAAGATACTGCTATACATATATATACATGAGTTCCCCTGTGTTGTAAACATTTAAATGTGTGTATTCCTCTATATATATATTCACCTTGACAGTATTGGATATTCAAATTTCTTTCTCTGTTTAGCTCACAGGGTATATAGCAACCAAGAAATTCAAATTCTTATCATCAAAACTAATATGAGGCTTTGATTTTAAAAGCAAATAGGTATATTTAAATAAGAACTATAATTTAAAAAAAATAGTTTCAAGAAAAGAAAGAAATATACAGTATGAACAAATTAGCTTTTACAGTGCAAACCCAAATTGGGTTGAAATTCGACTCTAAGGAATTGAAGCTTCGATTATATATCTGGAATCCTTACTTGAAACTAGGATTTTAGAGATTAGTTTTGTGATTTTTAACATCATGGGATAAGAGCAGTTCTTAGTTGAACTGAAATTGGGTTTTATTCAATCTCTGGTGAACGAAGTCGATTTAGGCATTGAGATTTTGCTCGGAGCTAGTGTGAACGATGGCGAAGTCGAGAAAAATGATGGAAGGGATGCATGGTGACCATGGCGTCGGCGAAAGGGTGGTTAAGTTTTAAACCCTAATTTTGGACGAGGTTGGAAAAGGTGTCGCTGGGGTTTCGCGCGTGCATCGAGTTGCACATGGGTTTGTGGGATGATAGTATGGAAGGTGACGAGTTCGTAGCCGAAGTTTTGAATTTTCTGGTGGACAAGGTTGGGCGAACGGCAACGTTTCAGGTTTGGGTGACTTCGGTGATGAGGTTCCAGGTTGAGGATGGAAGTTCCATTTTGATTCATGAGGGTTTTTGATGATTTGGGAGGACGGAGTTGTGGTTGGGATCGTAGTCGACTCGATGGCCAACTCGGCGATGGTCGGAGACATTCCGATTGCTCGTGCACGTATACGTGGTTGTGCACGTATCTGGGTTCGAACATTTTTGGGGAAGAAGAAGTTGGCCTGGGAAAGTTCTAATGATACTCGAAGTCGTACTCGGGGAAACGAGAGTTCTTCTCGAAGTAGGTGGGAACGTGATTTTTACCCGGGGAGTAGCTCGGGTAGAACGAGATTTGACTCGGGTTTTGTCCCGGGTAGGTATAATAACAGTTTTCAAACTTTAAACAAAATTCAAGTTTTAACATTTTTAACTTATTCTTTTAAATAATTGTTTTTATTTAAGTATGAGATTAGTTGAAGGTTTTGATAATAATTACTTAATAATTAATGAAGGTGATTAAGGATAATTAAGTAATATAAGTAATTGAGGGTAATTAATTACTTAAAGATGATTACCTAATGGAAGTAATTAAAAGAAATTAATTATTGATTTAAGGTTGATAAATTAAGTGATTGAACAATAATTAATTAAAGGATAATTAATTAATGTGATAAATTAATTAAGGTGATTAATTTGAGAATAATTAATTAAAGGTTAATTAATCAAAATAATTTGTAATTAACCAGTAATTAACCAGGATTAGTGACTAATCTGTTCTAAGTTAGTCAAATAATTAATTGACCTTACTTATGATGTTTGGATTTCATTGAATGCTGCATATTGGATTGATATCTCTGTTATGTGATTATGATGCTATGAATTGCTTTATGCTGAATTGTGATACCTGTGATGAATATATTGCTATGTGAATATGAAAACCCTTGACCCGTAAACGACATTTGAACTTCGATGCGACAGGGAGTCGGATTCCAGTTGGTTATCCGAAACCCACATCGAATTGTAATAGTGAATCTTTGTGATTGATAAATTTATTTTATCTGTGAAACTGTAAATGAAGATAAGCGTTGTGGATTATACCGCTTATCGATATTGATATATCTGTGATGATTGATGTTGTTGCACTATTGTGTGTAAAACCCCTGGACTACACTATACACACACAAATATGGATTTCACGTGGAAATCGGTTAAGTCACAGATAATTTAAATTTTATGTTTTTGAAATTGAAATTTTTAATTTCAATTGATTTTGAAATTAGAAATTCGGGTTTAAAGTGAAAAGCTTTTGAAATGGAATTTCAAAGAGAAAAGTTATTTTAAATAACTTAACCGAGTTTTGAAAATTTAAATAATTAGATTTAAATTTGAATCCAATATTTGAAATTGAAATCTATGATTTGGAAACTAGGGATAAAAGATGATATAAATGTGTTTATATGAATTTAAACCATTTTAAAAATATAAGTTGGGAATTTGGATTTAACCCAAGAACCTTAACTCGTATAAATGACTCAGAATTTCCAAAATGAAAATTGTTTGTTTTCATATGATAAAAGCTTTCAGATAAGAAAAGAAATTCCAGTCTAATTAAAGGAATTTCAAGATTGAATTGAAAAATGGATTTTCCAAGTTATGAATGAATTCTTTTTGAAAGCCATGAATTTAATCTGTTTATTTTTAACAGATCTAAAATGATGTTTTGTTTAAACCATTCGAAATGAAATTGTTTTGAAAGCTATTCGTTAAATCTTTGATTTAAAGATTCAACGAATTAATTAAATTGAAATGGAAATCGATTTGGAAAATCTGTGAATGAATCTTTGTGAAAACTGAGTGAACTTTGTGAATTGAATCTTTTTTTTTATTTAAAAAGATTGAAATGGTAATTTGTTAAACCATTTGAAAAGAAAGTTGGGTTTAAATTGTGACTTAATTGAATTCCCAATATCCATATGTTTTTAAATATTTCGCTCACTATTCGGGTTAGCCGGGAAAGGACCTTTGGGTCGTATAACTCATTCCGAATAGTGATACGTCGTATATGGATCGCATTTGAAGACCGGTGTTGAAGACCGGATATTTTCGAAAATGAAAGGACAACCTGTCGAATGTCTCTGCACTGGGTAGCTCCCGGTATAGAGATTTATATCACTCTTTTGTGATGGGAAGTCTGGACGTGATTTGAAAATTATCCGGATTTGCAAGGGCTTCGTGAGAAGTGCCTTCGGTTCTGTTCGAACCCGGAACAGACTTGTATGGATACATGTCTGACATTACACTTTGAGATATAAAGCCGATTTCTTTCAAATACATATCTGTTGGTGGCGGAGAATTTATTCTCTTAGCTTAACACCCTTCTCTGAGACGTACGAGCTCAGAGGTTATGTAGTTGAAATTTATCAGCGATATATCCCAATTTGGTAATGTGGCATGCTGAGTGTTGCTGTGTGATGATCAGTGTTTGATCATTTGTGATATGATCATTTGTTTGATCTTATATCTTTGTGATCATAGGTTGATCATCTGTTTGACCCGAAGCATGGCTTTGTGACAAAGCGTAGCTTTGTGGACGAGACTTCGTCGAGCCTCACACCCCGGAAATGGTCGAAACAGGAAGGATGCAGCAAGGTTCTAGGGAGTAGCGCCCCTTAGTGTATGTCATTCCTTCTGGATAAAGGTGGTATCATGGTATGGAGCCCAGATACTTAACCTCTGTGGTTGCTGCAAATTTATTACTTTGTGGTTGTTGGAAATCGGGGATCCTCGGGAAGATCGGTGACGATCGGGGGATGGCATACGCGTGTCAGTAGTTACCTATTTTTGCAGAGGTAACCCGGCCTTGTGTTGGCAGAGATCCGGTTAGGTTCTCGGGTCGTCTATTCCAGGGACGTACCCATCGTGGATAGGAAGTTCCTTAGCCTGACCATTTGTTGGAAATCCAAAGAAACAATACGAGCCTTGTACGGTATTAGTTGTAGAACCTGCCATTTAATATGGTAGCTATAGCAAGCATACTATAATGGTACCTATGCTGGCTAAGATTAATATTCTACTTTCGAAATGTTTTCTACTATGCACTAATAATAATATCAAAATGATTTGATTTTGCGTAGTAAGCATCTTTGACTACCATAAGAAGAAATCTCCTCCAAGTCTGCGTTTGCATTGTGTGTGTGGTGGGAGGTCTTATGGTAGTTTCATTTTCTAAAAGCATTGCGAATTGACTTTAAAAATCTCTGCTATTTGTTTTTAAAGATAAACTGTTTTGTTGCTCACACCAGTCCCATGACTGATCCGGAGTTTATTGTTCATTTCCTAAACTCTGGGTGCTCATAATTTTCTACACGAGCAGTCTAGAGTTGGGTTTTTCAGATATTCAGGTTTAGTAGACTATCTGGAGCTAGTTCAGTTCTTGGAGTTCATGGACTGACGTTGCTTATCTTGGAGCATTCTATTGGAGACATTCTATCCGCTGTTGATGTTATCTATTGTTTTCTATTCCGCTGCTATTTGTTGTATCATACTCTGATGTATATTGATATTCATTGTATCACTCTGTTGTATCAGATATTGTATATCAATGTATTATTCTTTTATTCCGCTGTGTTATTTACTTAACTGTGTTATAAGCTCCGGCGAATCGGATTTGAACGGTCGAATCTATGACATTCGAGTACGATGTAAAGTATGGATGTCGATTTTCGAACGCGAAAATTCGGGACGTTACATTTGGTATCAGAGCTAAGGTTGAACTTTAGCTCAGGAGTATAACACGTTAAGTAGCTCATTAGAGATAGAGTGAAGTAAACTCTAGAATGAGTGTATCCTTAAGATATCCGTCTGAACGTCTCAGTAAATTCTCTTACTATCCACTGATAGTAAGTATGAGTGCAAGAAGAGGACGAGATAGGGGACAGGGAAATACGACTATAAATGGTCAATACTCTGTAACAACAAGGAAGTAATCTTTTTTCTATCAATCTTCTTTGATTCGTCTTTCCAGATTCTTTTGTCTGCTTCGTACAACCTACAAGATGAAGTTGTAGAAAGTCCTTACTTCGTATTTCATCGGTTTCTTATCAGCTTTTTGATTTAAGCCTTATTGAAGTTGAATTGGAAATTTTAATTCGAGATAAATTGATTAATAGAATATGAAGCTAAAATTGGATTGTATCAATAAAACGATTTCGTTTGAAACCAAGAATTGAAATTCTATCGTAATTTCTTGTGAAAACCAAAGTCCGAAGAGGGACAAATCGGTATGTATTTTGTGATATTCCGACTTGAATTCGGAATCCGTATCTTGTGTTTAAGGAATTATAGGAGATCAGATCTATCTATCTCTGCGTTATTTTCGTGCCTGCGAATTTCGAGGACGAAATTCTTTTAAGGGGGGAAATTTGTCACGATCCCGAAATTTAAATTTATTTAAATTTATAATTAAATGAATTCTTGAGTTAAATTTATGATTAAATAAATTTTAGATAAAAATTTGTAAATTTAATTGATAAATTGAGAGCGAGTTTCCCCGATATCCAAGTATATTTGTATAAATCGTTTAAAAATTTAAATTATTGTATATATGAGAATATATATCTGTATTTGAGCATATATGAGCAAATTTGAAATAATATATGTGTATATTGAATCCGAGTTTAAATCTAAGTTTAAATGGTTTAATAATAATTAATTTATAATAATAGATATTAAGTTATAAATAGAATCGAAAATATATAAGATAAATTATATAGTATAAAATAGAAACTTATTTACCTTATAAAGTAAACACAATTAGACGAATTCCAACAACATATTAAAATAGAAGTTTAATTTTAGTTTAAAGTAATGAGATAAAGTAAATCTTAATAAAAACAATAAAAATAAGAAAACCAAACTCTTTCAATTAGCTGTACTAACAACATGAATAAGAAATGTATATGTATTGACATACAAGACAATTGTATGTAAGATAAACTAAATATTTTTAAAGTAAAGAAAAATACAAAGCAATAAGATAGTAATATATTTTCCTGTACAAGCAAGCTAAGCAAGTAAAATATGAAATAAGTTAGTATGCAGGCAAGCTAAAGTATTCGAAGCTAGGCAAGATAACAAATTACAAGTGTGCAGGCTGAAGCAATAAAACAAGGCGAATAACAAAAGTAAAACCAACACTTAGAAATTTTGTACAGGCAACAAAAAATTTAAAAGCTAAAGTAAATATACAACATGTTTTGGCTTGTAAAACAAGATACAAGCAAAGTAGAAATATCTATGACATATGTAGTATAAAATAATCAAAATGGGAGACATAAGTACAATACCATTTAATGCTTCATATCTCAATAGCATACCAAAGTCTATTCGAACTGGTTCCAAAATCATTTCAGCCTCCTATTCTAAAAGAAAATCTATGGCAAATACGAAAATGCTTGTACCTGAAGCATTACTTGACCAGATATCACCTACCCTATACAAACTTCTCTATATTATTTCATATTTGTTTTCGTTTAACACTGCAAAACCAGAAAAAGAAAATATAGTAAACCATTTCTTTTGCAAACTAAAACAACAATTTCAAAACAACAAAAGGGAAGGTGATGGGAAGATCAAGCAAAGCCTGCTCAGTTTTCAAGATGTAATCTGTTTCAAGGCAAGGCTCTGTTCTTCCTTTCTAAAGCAGGTGAGCAACTTTAATTTTTTTTAACCATTCTTTGAATCCAATGTTGAGAATCTGTGAGTAACCTTTTATTTAAAAAGCTTAAGTATTTGAGAAAACAAAGTTTTTAAAACTAAAAATCTGGAATTGCTTAAGGTATGTGTGAATCTGTGACAAAATGTTGGTTTGCATGGGTGTTTTCAGTTGAATATAATTTGTGTTGGCATAGTTATAGCATGTGTGAGAAGGTTTGCAAATATAAAACCAGGTCTCTGTTTTTCTTAGTGAGTAAACCATTTAAACTCAAAGTTATATATATATCTTTACATCTGTTGCCTGTAAAATCTGAAATGGAAGATACTGCTATACATATATATACATGAGTTCCCCTGTGTTGTAAACATTTAAATGTGTGTATTCCTCTATATATATATTCACCTTGACAGTATTGGATATTCAAATTTCTTTCTCTGTTTAGCTCACAGGGTATATAGCAACCAAGAAATTCAAATTCTTATCATCAAAACTAATATGAGGCTTTGATTTTAAAAGCAAATAGGTATATTTAAATAAGAACTATAATTTAAAAAAAATAGTTTCAAGAAAAGAAAGAAATATACAGTATGAACAAATTAGCTTTTACAGTGCAAACCCAAATTGGGTTGAAATTCGACTCTAAGGAATTGAAGCTTCGATTATATATCTGGAATCCTTACTTGAAACTAGGATTTTAGAGATTAGTTTTGTGATTTTTAACATCATGGGATAAGAGCAGTTCTTAGTTGAACTGAAATTGGGTTTTATTCAATCTCTGGTGAACGAAGTCGATTTAGGCATTGAGATTTTGCTCGGAGCTAGTGTGAACGATGGCGAAGTCGAGAAAAATGATGGAAGGGATGCATGGTGACCATGGCGTCGGCGAAAGGGTGGTTAAGTTTTAAACCCTAATTTTGGACGAGGTTGGAAAAGGTGTCGCTGGGGTTTCGCGCGTGCATCGAGTTGCACATGGGTTTGTGGGATGATAGTATGGAAGGTGACGAGTTCGTAGCCGAAGTTTTGAATTTTCTGGTGGACAAGGTTGGGCGAACGGCAACGTTTCAGGTTTGGGTGACTTCGGTGATGAGGTTCCAGGTTGAGGATGGAAGTTCCATTTTGATTCATGAGGGTTTTTGATGATTTGGGAGGACGGAGTTGTGGTTGGGATCGTAGTCGACTCGATGGCCAACTCGGCGATGGTCGGAGACATTCCGATTGCTCGTGCACGTATACGTGGTTGTGCACGTATCTGGGTTCGAACATTTTTGGGGAAGAAGAAGTTGGCCTGGGAAAGTTCTAATGATACTCGAAGTCGTACTCGGGGAAACGAGAGTTCTTCTCGAAGTAGGTGGGAACGTGATTTTTACCCGGGGAGTAGCTCGGGTAGAACGAGATTTGACTCGGGTTTTGTCCCGGGTAGGTATAATAACAGTTTTCAAACTTTAAACAAAATTCAAGTTTTAACATTTTTAACTTATTCTTTTAAATAATTGTTTTTATTTAAGTATGAGATTAGTTGAAGGTTTTGATAATAATTACTTAATAATTAATGAAGGTGATTAAGGATAATTAAGTAATATAAGTAATTGAGGGTAATTAATTACTTAAAGATGATTACCTAATGGAAGTAATTAAAAGAAATTAATTATTGATTTAAGGTTGATAAATTAAGTGATTGAACAATAATTAATTAAAGGATAATTAATTAATGTGATAAATTAATTAAGGTGATTAATTTGAGAATAATTAATTAAAGGTTAATTAATCAAAATAATTTGTAATTAACCAGTAATTAACCAGGATTAGTGACTAATCTGTTCTAAGTTAGTCAAATAATTAATTGACCTTACTTATGATGTTTGGATTTCATTGAATGCTGCATATTGGATTGATATCTCTGTTATGTGATTATGATGCTATGAATTGCTTTATGCTGAATTGTGATACCTGTGATGAATATATTGCTATGTGAATATGAAAACCCTTGACCCGTAAACGACATTTGAACTTCGATGCGACAGGGAGTCGGATTCCAGTTGGTTATCCGAAACCCACATCGAATTGTAATAGTGAATCTTTGTGATTGATAAATTTATTTTATCTGTGAAACTGTAAATGAAGATAAGCGTTGTGGATTATACCGCTTATCGATATTGATATATCTGTGATGATTGATGTTGTTGCACTATTGTGTGTAAAACCCCTGGACTACACTATACACACACAAATATGGATTTCACGTGGAAATCGGTTAAGTCACAGATAATTTAAATTTGATGTTTTTGAAATTGAAATTTTTAATTTCAATTGATTTTGAAATTAGAAATTCGGGTTTAAAGTGAAAAGCTTTTGAAATGGAATTTCAAAGAGAAAAGTTATTTTAAATAACTTAACCGAGTTTTGAAAATTTAAATAATTAGATTTAAATTTGAATCCAATATTTGAAATTGAAATCTATGATTTGGAAACTAGGGATAAAAGATGATATAAATGTGTTTATATGAATTTAAACCATTTTAAAAATATAAGTTGGGAATTTGGATTTAACCCAAGAACCTTAACTCGTATAAATGACTCAGAATTTCCAAAATGAAAATTGTTTGTTTTCATATGATAAAAGCTTTCAGATAAGAAAAGAAATTCCAGTCTAATTAAAGGAATTTCAAGATTGAATTGAAAAATGGATTTTCCAAGTTATGAATGAATTCTTTTTGAAAGCCATGAATTTAATCTGTTTATTTTTAACAGATCTAAAATGATGTTTTGTTTAAACCATTCGAAATGAAATTGTTTTGAAAGCTATTCGTTAAATCTTTGATTTAAAGATTCAACGAATTAATTAAATTGAAATGGAAATCGATTTGGAAAATCTGTGAATGAATCTTTGTGAAAACTGAGTGAACTTTGTGAATTGAATCTTTTTTTTTATTTAAAAAGATTGAAATGGTAATTTGTTAAACCATTTGAAAAGAAAGTTGGGTTTAAATTGTGACTTAATTGAATTCCCAATATCCATATGTTTTTAAATATTTCGCTCACTATTCGGGTTAGCCGGGAAAGGACCTTTGGGTCGTATAACTCATTCCGAATAGTGATACGTCGTATATGGATCGCATTTGAAGACCGGTGTTGAAGACCGGATATTTTCGAAAATGAAAGGACAACCTGTCGAATGTCTCTGCACTGGGTAGCTCCCGGTATAGAGATTTATATCACTCTTTTGTGATGGGAAGTCTGGACGTGATTTGAAAATTATCCGGATTTGCAAGGGCTTCGTGAGAAGTGCCTTCGGTTCTGTTCGAACCCGGAACAGACTTGTATGGATACATGTCTGACATTACACTTTGAGATATAAAGCCGATTTCTTTCAAATACATATCTGTTGGTGGCGGAGAATTTATTCTCTTAGCTTAACACCCTTCTCTGAGACGTACGAGCTCAGAGGTTATGTAGTTGAAATTTATCAGCGATATATCCCAATTTGGTAATGTGGCATGCTGAGTGTTGCTGTGTGATGATCAGTGTTTGATCATTTGTGATATGATCATTTGTTTGATCTTATATCTTTGTGATCATAGGTTGATCATCTGTTTGACCCGAAGCATGGCTTTGTGACAAAGCGTAGCTTTGTGGACGAGACTTCGTCGAGCCTCACACCCCGGAAATGGTCGAAACAGGAAGGATGCAGCAAGGTTCTAGGGAGTAGCGCCCCTTAGTGTATGTCATTCCTTCTGGATAAAGGTGGTATCATGGTATGGAGCCCAGATACTTAACCTCTGTGGTTGCTGCAAATTTATTACTTTGTGGTTGTTGGAAATCGGGGATCCTCGGGAAGATCGGTGACGATCGGGGGATGGCATACGCGTGTCAGTAGTTACCTATTTTTGCAGAGGTAACCCGGCCTTGTGTTGGCAGAGATCCGGTTAGGTTCTCGGGTCGTCTATTCCAGGGACGTACCCATCGTGGATAGGAAGTTCCTTAGCCTGACCATTTGTTGGAAATCCAAAGAAACAATACGAGCCTTGTACGGTATTAGTTGTAGAACCTGCCATTTAATATGGTAGCTATAGCAAGCATACTATAATGGTACCTATGCTGGCTAAGATTAATATTCTACTTTCGAAATGTTTTCTACTATGCACTAATAATAATATCAAAATGATTTGATTTTGCGTAGTAAGCATCTTTGACTACCATAAGAAGAAATCTCCTCCAAGTCTGCGTTTGCATTGTGTGTGTGGTGGGAGGTCTTATGGTAGTTTCATTTTCTAAAAGCATTGCGAATTGACTTTAAAAATCTCTGCTATTTGTTTTTAAAGATAAACTGTTTTGTTGCTCACACCAGTCCCATGACTGATCCGGAGTTTATTGTTCATTTCCTAAACTCTGGGTGCTCATAATTTTCTACACGAGCAGTCTAGAGTTGGGTTTTTCAGATATTCAGGTTTAGTAGACTATCTGGAGCTAGTTCAGTTCTTGGAGTTCATGGACTGACGTTGCTTATCTTGGAGCATTCTATTGGAGACATTCTATCCGCTGTTGATGTTATCTATTGTTTTCTATTCCGCTGCTATTTGTTGTATCATACTCTGATGTATATTGATATTCATTGTATCACTCTGTTGTATCAGATATTGTATATCAATGTATTATTCTTTTATTCCGCTGTGTTATTTACTTAACTGTGTTATAAGCTCCGGCGAATCGGATTTGAACGGTCGAATCTATGACATTCGAGTACGATGTAAAGTATGGATGTCGATTTTCGAACGCGAAAATTCGGGACGTTACAGGTTTTGAAAGTAAATTATTTTGATTGTTTATAAATAAGGGTAAAGATTAGTTATTATTGTTTTATTAATAATGTTTTGAGATATTAATTATTATTTTAAGATGTTTTAAGATAAATAATTATTATTTGTTTATTTTATAATGTTTAATTTAAATAATAATTATTATATAATAGTGTTAGAACTAAATGATTTTTATTTGTTTGTAAATGTGTTCGAGACGCATAAGTAGAGTTTATAAACAGACTTGGGTTTTATAAGAGGAGATTTATAACATGGGTTGGGAACTTAAAGGAAGATTGGTTAATGGTGAAAGAGTTTTATAAAAGGTTTTTGATATTTATAAAATAACTTTAGGAATGGGTTTATAAATTTATAAGAAAAGTTTAATAAATATTTTTATGGATTTATAAAGAGTTTATAAATATTTTGAAATTTATAAAAGAGTTTATAATTGAAAATAAAGGTTGGGTTTTATAAGGGTTCTATATAGAGTTTTATAAACGACTTCAAAGGTTTATAACATAATTTTATAATTGGTTTTTGAGATTTATAAGGGATTGATAAATAATTTTTGAATTGTATAGAAAGGAAATCTTTCTTAGTTTTGGTGAATATACATATAGTGTTAAGGTAAGTATATATATATTTTTCTAAGTATTGAAAATATAGGAAATTTGTGGGTATATCTTTGTAAAGGTATTTATATACAAATATTTACAAAGTGATTTTTTATTAATGAGAAGATAATTTAAGAGGCCAGTGTTGCTTATGTGCTTAACCAATGTTTGAATTAAATCCCTGATTTGAATGTTTGTTATTCGGTAGTTAAATAACCGACTATCGAATTTAGACCCAAAACATAACTTTGGAAATATCTAGGAGAAACAAGTGACTTATACGGCACAGTCAACTCGGATGATGTTATACTATGCTTATAAATCTCGTTTCGTTCTCCTATGGCAAACGATAAGGAAATCCATCCACTAACGGTTAGGTGGCGATCTCCGCTCTTATCTTTGACTGTTTATTTCTTAAAGAACCGGGTTTGAGTTTACTAGAAATCATCGAAAGTTGTTTTGAAGAGACCAGGATCAGATATGTTATCTGAAAACCACTTCGATCTAACTCAAGCGCTTCGAAGTGAAGACATCTTAAAGATGATGGAATTGAAGATGGAGCTCTCGAGCGTTTTGTTCAATCGCAGAATGAACTTGTATGGATGAATGTTGGCATTACGTTGCTGCCTAGAGGGCAGTATTAGCATTCCAAATGGGGAAGTGTTGTATAAAAGGTAAAACGTAGCCTCAAGCTTCATCAACCGGGAATGACTAAAATAGGGGAGATGCAGCAGGGCTAAGTGGGTCGCTCCTAAGTAGGGTATGATAATCCCTATCCAGAGTCAATATTATCTCTCATTCGTATGCTTCGAGGCCCATTAACATAAAGGATGATCATATTCAGTACTATCCAGTAAGTGGTAGGCCGGTTCTGTGTTGGCAGGGGATCCAGGCGAGGTCCTCGGTGTTATTTTATCTAGAGATGCATCGTGACGGGTGGTACCCGGTAGCCCAGTCATTGTACAGAATCCATTCTCCAATACGAGCCTTTACGGTTTAGTTGTATACCTATTTTGCTGGAATTTAATTAATGTAACAATTTCGGCTATGATTAATAAGTATTTGTATCTTAGACACTATTATAATATCACAGAATTTTGTATAAAATGTTCTGGTTATCGTAAGATAAAAACTCGTCCGTGTTTATGTGCGGCGTGGTCTTACAAGATACTTTTATTTTTCAAAGGTTTTTTTATAACTTAAAAATCCAGTTGGGTGTGTTTTCTCGCGCTAGTTTTCTAGACTGACCCGGGTGTTATTTTATGATAATGCTCAGGTCAGACCGAGCATAATACATATTAGTTTGGATGCTTTGGAGCTTCAGGAGACGAGCTGGAGGCTCAGAGACGTATTTGCGTAGATTGTTATTTTTTCGCTGCATTCTTTGTTGTATTTATCAGCAATTGCGAGGACAGGTTGTTATAACTGTCCGGGCTGAAATAGATTAGTATACTCTGATTAATGTATGTATATTACCTTTCTTCTTGTGTAAAGACTTATTGTATATTATATACTATTCGTTCCATGTGAGATTCTGCATTGTTTAGTTTTTCTTCCTATCTTCTCTCTCTTCTTTCTTCTTCCTTTTTCCTTTCCATAACTATCCGCCTTTCCATCCAATTTGGGTTGGACATGTGTGGTTTATTGTTAGCTTAAACTGTGCGGAAAAGTGGGTTGTTACAACGTGGTATTAGAGCTGAAGGTTAAGCGAGAACCTTGGCTTTGGTGGGGGTCCCCATTAGAGATAGGAACAGTAGTACCCTGGAATGAGTTTGAGTTTATTATATATTTGAACACGTATTTTTTAGTGATATAAGAATGTTTTATATTATATTGGTTGATCTATTGAGTAGCTTATGGATTCTGGTCAATACGAGTAATTAACGTTATTGATATGGATCTCTAAACACTTGAACAGAGCAATTCGACATAGTATTGGTTTGAAATTGGGTAAATGAAATAATTCTACCTTGATTATATTTTATATTTAAAGGAATACTTTTTTAGAAATTATTATAGTATATATTGTATGTTTGGTTGTTAGTGAATGATAATATTTTGTTGTTATCATTTGTTGTTTGTTGATTGTGGTCTAATAAAAGTTATTGTTATTATAACGTACACAAAGATAAACAATTAAGAAATGGTTTTATATAACCATGGTGAAATTATATATAAGGGAAAATTGATAAATATGATTTGTAAAGGATTTAAAAACTAAGAATTTGAGAATTTAAATCCCGTTGATTTTGAAAATTGTTTTTCAAAGTTTTTGAGAAATAATAATAGTATTATTTTGGAAGTTTTTGGAATAAAAGGAGTTTAAAATGATTTTTAAAGAAATAGAAGCACTAAACTCACTTCGATCGTTGGAAAATAATTTTGATGTTGACTGCAGCATCATCGACGTTCATTTTCGGGTTTCCAAGAGAGGAATTGCTACCATTGGAATTTTATTAGGTATAACTAGTTTTAATTTTAAAATTCAAAAGAATGATTTGATATACCAAGTGGGTTATGTATACATATGATTTCAAAATGATTTGAAATAAATAAGGACAAGGTGTTTAAACTATGGGAATTTTCATTTATGTGTTTTATGAAAATATGAGAAAATAAGTTTTTAACTTATAAATTTTTAAAATATGTAAGTAAAACAAAGTTTTAATTTTTTTTGCATAGGAATGTTGAGAAAGCAAATTTGAAAAGAAGATTTAACTTAAGTTAAGTTAAATGAAATGATTTTTGGAAATGAAATTGTAACGACCAGCAAAATTTAATGTTTTTAAAAGTATATTTAACTGGAAATTTGTGAAATTTTAAACAATAGAATTTGAAATTAAAAATTTATTATTAAAAGTATATTTAACTGGAAATTTGTGAAATTTTAAACAATAGAATTTGAAATTAAAAATTTATTATTTGGAATACGTCTATTTTAATATAGCAACTGGTAAATTTTCATCTGATAATATTGAAGTTTATTTTCCTGTGAAATTTCATTTCAAATCAAACCGGTTAATAACAGTGAATTTAAAAGTTTTCCGAAACCAAAATATGTCAACAGGAGAAAATTTATTCAGATCATTCTGAATCAGACTGCGAAATTCGTTTTTCCAAATTTGGACTTCTACTGCTCCGTTTATCTTAATTCTGGCAAAATAGCAGCATTTCTGGTACCGATTATCGACTTTCGATCGGATGATCGTACCATTAATATCTATATACCGTTTTGATCGTCTCGTCGTGCTGATCTCCGTAGTATATTTATTTCTGTATTTTGAGGTCCGGTACGCGACGGAGACAATAAACTGTTCACCGTAACGGTACCACATTTTGATTTTACACTTTCCCTTGTTTCCAAATCTATAACGTGCAGCCCAAATAAATATTTAATTGCTTCAACAATTTGGACGAAATCAAGGGAATTTACTGTTACAATTGATTAAATTTTCTATCCATTCAAATTTTCCACCAGTTACAAAGCAAATCAATAGCTTACCTTTATTTACTCCCTGCATTTACGTTTCTGGATTCACGTGCTGCAGCTATTTAATTAATCTTCTACCTATTGCACTTCTCTAGCTTTATATTTATTTCAAATCTTCTCTGCCTCTCCCTCTCTCTCAGTTCCTTCCTTCTTTCTTCTTCTTTTTCTTTTTCTTTTTCTTCTTGTCTCGTGGCTCCCATTCCTCTGTTCATTTTGAAACTCACCGAGCCAACCTCACGCAACCACCATCGACTGTGCCACGCAGTCGGCAACCCGCGCCCAAAACCCACTCCGGCCTTGCCTTCACCGACCTAAACCCGATGCTACCATCAGCCCATCTCCTTCCGTGACCTTCTCCGCCCTCCGCTTTGGACGCGTGCTTCCTCCTCCTCCCTAGCTTCGGCCGAGTATTCTTTTTTTTTCTTCTCGTAAGGTATATATATATGGGTCTGTTCTTTTATATATATAAATATATTTATATATATATATAGTTTTATATACATTACATTATTGCTCTGTTGTTGTATGTTTGTTCTTCTCAGTTTGAATGACTAAAACAAAGGTATTTATCAGTTTGTAATGTCTGTAGCTCTTTGTCAAATCCTGGAGTAGTCATATTTGCTATAGTATATATCCTATTATATTTACAATCTTTTGTAGTAGTTATATTATAATATAGTAATATATACCTGTATATATGATAAAATAAAAAAAGTTTTGTATGTTCTGTTAGTTTTATATTGTTAGGTATTATTTTTTTCATAAAAAGAAAAAAAACAGTAATGCATAATTTGTACTGTTGAGTCATAATACAATTTGCTTGATGTAAATTTATGTTTCCATGTTGAAATATCTTGAATTAGAACTGTTGCCTATATCACGACTTTGCATTCAAAATCCACAAACCTAAGCGCTTCAAATAAAGGTGTGCTTAAAAATGTATCTCAATTTAATTGTGTTTGCAATATCACATGAGATATTATTTGTCTGATGATTGTGGACCGCATGAATTTGTTCACGACCTACGTGTAAATTGTTTACGACCTGAATCTGTTCACAATTTCATGTGAGCCTAGTATAATTAAACTTGTCACCTGTAAAATTTAGGTATGCGATATCTTATGATTTTGCGTGAGTACTTCTATGCCTATTTTCTTATCTACCTTATATATATATATATTATATTATGTTGGACGTTTTAAGTTACATATTTTATACATATTTTATACATATTTTTTTGTCTACTGTTAGTTATATATATGTACATGTAGTATAAAGTTCTGCTTACAAAGTTTATCTAAAAGGAAGTTTATATGGTTTTGGTGATTGTATCAGTATATATATATATAGGTATAATAGTGTTTGTTATTATATATAAATACGTCAAAGGTTTTATTAATTTTTTTTTTTGTATATGTGTGCTTAATTAAAACATTTATTTTTAATTATATATATATATATTGTTTCAATATTGCTTTAAATTAAATATGGATTTCATAGAAATAATAATAATAATAATAAATATAATTCATGTTTCTATCGAGCCGATTCTAATTGTTTCATCGATTCCTGTTATCAGATTTATTCGTCGAATCCGTGCCAACCCCGCTCTGCTTTGGAATTTCGTGCTTGAATCCGTAACCCATTTCATCGTCCAAATTTCTCTAGCCTCGAAAGGTGAGCAATCACTCACGATTAACATTCTTATATTTATTAAATTTGATTTCAATTGAAACGACAATTGAAATATGCTGCTGTAGTCATTTAAATTGTTAAATAGGCTATTATCTGTAACTGTTCACCTGTGGGATATGACACCATATCCTGTTGTTTATATTTTATTCAAATTATTGATGATATATGCCTGTTATTATTTTATTATCTGCTATCACTCTGCAAGTTCCCCGTTAGTATAGAATTCACTATGGGTTGAAATGATACATACCCGAACGGACTTTAGAATAGGAGAAAATCGTTATGGGTTGAAATGATAAACCCAAGCGATTTTCATTTGAATTGAAATTGGGATTACGGGTCGAAATGATATCTACCCGTATATATTTAAATTTCGGATTGAAATGATAAATATCTGTATCACTTAACCAGATGATAAATATATATACAGACACCATTGGTCCATATATATAAATATTTTGAAATTGAATTCGATGGTTTTGGAAAGAAATATATGGTTTTAACAAATGTTGATTCTTAAATTTTTATATATAAATGGTAATGATATATACATATTTAATAATGATACTTAATGTAATTAAGATGGATTTAATACCTATAATATGTTAAGTATAAAATTTATATTTCAAAATAGATTTTGGTAAAAATTTGAATAAGTTAAGGTTGGGATGATAATTTGAATTTAGTAAAGAATTTTATTTAATTAAACCAATATAAAGCTTATTGAAATTGGAATTTAAGATATGATTTATAACTTGAGTTTGATTTAAATAATTTAATGAATATTTCTTGTTCAAATAAATTTAAGGAAACATTTAGTAAAAATGAAATTTAAGGCTAGTTAAATGATATTGAATTTATTAAGTGAATATTCCCTGATTAAATAATAATAAAGTTAAATCAAGTGCTATATGAAACTGTTAAATTTAACTTTGAAAATGTTGAATATTAAAGCCTTGAAATATATTGAAAATTTAAATGGTATATTTAGAACTGAATTGAATTGATGAATTGAGCTCTGAATAAATTTGAATTTGGAATTTGAGTTAATTTGAATCGATTTGTGAGACTTGAGGAAATTATAAATACTTTACTTTATGAATTATTTAATGGACATACACTAATTTGGAAAATAGATATATTTGAAATGAAAATGATATTTTGATTTTGAAGTAAAAAAAATTTAAAATGACCACGGTGTCATAGTGTATATTCCCACCTTGTAGATAGTTCTACAGATCCTTAGAGGATGGTTATCCCAAACATCCTTTAAGTTACTTGTATTTCAGTTGATATTTCACTTGAGTTGGATTTATTTATATAAGAATGTTAATCCTGACTCGAGTGTTTTGTGTTTTGCTTTACGCTCGGGTCAGACCGAGTGAAACAGCATTTGAGACTCACCCTTGGAGTTTGGAGCTTCCTTTGGAGATCCATCTATCGCCTCAGCTTTCAGCTCTTCTAGTTGATTTGTTCAGAGAAGTCATCTGTTGTACTGGAGACTTCACTGTATTTGAGATATTCTGTTGTATTTTATTTTAACTTTGATGTTTATATAGTAGCTTCATGAACTACTATTTTATCTATTCCGCTGCGTATTATTGTATTACTCTGCGTCTGTGATTCTGTGATTGATTTATTTACTGCATATGCTGAGTTTTGCCAAATTTAAATTAACAATCTGATATTTTGAATTATTCAAGTCAGACATGTGTGGATTTATTGTCGATTTGAATGGTCCAAAATAGCGGGTCGTTACAGTTGGTATCAGAGCTTTGGCTCTAGGCAAAACTTAGCATATATTGTAAATTTATTTACAGAATCACTTTCGTTCGAGTTTGAATCTCTTCCTTTTGACTCAATTTCCTCTGAACTTTGGAACGTTCCTTGCGGTTCCAAAAATTCATTCTTGTCTCTCCCTATTTGTATTCTTTTGATTCTGGAGTATCCCACGACTCCACTTCGAATGATCTCTATGAGAATAGGATCCCACCAACCCTTGAATGATTTGTGAAGGGGTGAAACTCCTTCACAATTGGCATTGATTCACCAGAGATTTCTATATCTTTGGTTTAGATGCCGCTATCTCTTGCGATCGAATGTTGATTTTTCTTGGAATTCTGCATCGATCTTGTTCCTAAAGTCACGGTTGACCCTGGGGTCATCCGCGATTTATATAAGTATATTCATCTTCTATTTTGAAATTTAATTATCTCATCTTCGTTCGAGCTTATCTTTGAATCAAAATTCTATTTGACAAGAGTCCTCTAATTTGAATCACTATCTTTGTTTTGAAATCCGTTCGTGAATCATCCTTTGAAAATCGGGTTTGTTTATATTTTAGAAATTGTTTTCTAAACCGAAATTATTTTTTTGATAAGTATGATTATATTCTATATATAAAAGTGAAATGTTTTCGATAAAGATTATAAACCCTTTTAAAATAAGAATTTGAGGTTTCGAAAGGATTTGTAATTTTGAAAAAACTATATAAGAAATTTGATTTATAACTGAATGATTTTAAATTTGAGATTCGAGAATTGAACTTCGGTATTTTGAAATTGGTTTTAAGATTTTGAAATAATAAGAAATGTTTCCAATGATTTTAATGAGTTTCGAATGATTTCGAAGAAATTCCAAAAGAAGTTTGAGAAAATAGAAGTCCAGAACTCACTTATGTCGCTGGAAAATAATTTCGGTGATGAGTGCACGCATCATCGACATTGATTTTCGAGTTTCATAGTGGGGGAGAGGCCACTTTAGTAGCATTGCTACGCGAGTGATTTGATATTCGAAAGATATATCTATATATATATTTGAAATGATTTGAAGTAAGCCGGTGTTCAGTCCTCGAGTTTCAAATTTGATATAAACCTATCTTTTGAAATTGATTTATTGATTTGTTGTTGATTTCCAACTCTTGAATTTGAAAACGATTTCTTCAACTATTTTGAAGGTTCGAGCACTTCCAAATCAAGGTTAACTTTTCAAAGCTAAGAAATTTTGAAAAGTATAAAGTGTATAAGTTTGGTATGAATGCTAAAGTATGTAGTAATATGATTTAAATAAGTTGAAATTGTTTTGTTAAGTAAATGAATAAGGCAATTTTAAAATTTTCTAATATGAAATTTAGATTTGAAATGCTTTGAAAAGAATTTGGTCTTCAAAATATTTTGAATAAAATTTAGTTTAAATGTTTTAACTTAGTAACATCTTTATGAAACTATATATTTAACAAGTTGGAATAAATATATAAGTTGTATGTATGCTGTTTTATTCGCATAATTAATTTGATCCCAGTTTGAGTACACAAGTTCGAGGTGGATTACACCATTTCGTGTTAGGATTTTTCATTCGATTCTTGATGGCGAATATTTGATATGGATTTTGGGCTCGATTCTAGAATTCTCTATCATAGTATATGGCTATGCAAGGAGATTGATGGCTTCTAGTTGAGAAACCATATCGAAATCCGCATTAGGGAAGTCGAATGGACAATACTAGTTCGAAAGCGAACTTGTGTGATCGAGCGAGCGATCAAATATGATTCTGCGAAATGACGACGTATGTACATCTTATATTCTAATATCATTGATATATTTTGACGCTGAAATTGAAAGCTGTCGAGTTAGAATATCTTTGATTACTAAAAGAAAATTTCCAATTTAAATTATAAAGATATATAACCCATAAAAGCAAAGATATTCAATCTCATATGGCTCTTAATACAGCGAAATTTATTTTGAAAATTTGATCCTTATATAAGATGGACCTTGTGTAAATATAAGATGATTTTGAAAATATTTAATTTTGGGAAATGAACTGGTTGACTTAAATCATTGATTTGAAAATCAGGATTTATTTTTCCAAATCTATTATTTTGGAAACTTTGAAACTAAAGATATTTTATTTGAGAAGAAATAATTTGGTGAAAGTGTATATGATTTTGAAGTTGAACTGATATTGAAACAAATTGAAATTTGAGAACCTTATGTTACTAAACACTTGATTTGGGAGTTGTCGAACTTATATATATAAAATTTATTTGTATGAGTATGAAATTGATTCGAAAACTATAGATTTGAAAGGGTACTCAATTTGAAAGTGAAATCTTATATAATTGAAGTCTATATAAGTATGATTTGATACACTATTGATTTTGGAAAGTATTTGGTTTGAAAATTTAATCTTATATATAATGGATTTTATATAAGTACGATATTTGATAGTGATTTGAAAAGGTACTATATGATACATATTTTCGAAGTAAAGATATGGAAAGTGCCTTCTGCTTGATATCCGATTTGTGGCCACATCTTGGATTCATTCTATCGATATTATTCTCTCTGATTTTTGGTTTTCCGGATATGATACTCGAGTGTCCTTCGAATTCCATGGCTTACCCATGGTCTTACGAACTCGATTGCATAGCGTAATTCGTAAGGCAGTGAATGCTTAAAAGGTACGGATGTTTCCTGGGGGATCCAAACCATTGTGTATCTGCGATCTATGGTCGAGTTAGTGGCGTAATCCGCAAGGCAGAGATTGCTTAAGGGGTATGGATGTTTCCTGGGGGATCCAGGCGTAACCATTTTATGTATCCTGCGGTCCACCGTTTTGTTGCATGGCGAAATTCGCAAGGCAGTGAATGCTTAAAAGGTACGGATGTTTCCTGGGGGACCCAGGCGTAACCATTGTGTATCTGCGATCCATGATTTGATTCGTTTTGTTTTGTTTGGATTGTACTTTCCATATCTGTTTTTAAAAGTTTTTCCAGTATTTTCACTAGGTGTTGAAACAAGTCTACTAAGCACCTGGAGAATTCTAGTTTTGCGCCTGATCAACGCACTACCAGAGTCTACAGGAACAAGGATAAACTTCTTGAAACATCGAGTTATAAAAGTATTTTATTATAAAGGTATTTTCAACAAAGAAATTCAATATTAATATTTGAAATTGAAATTCTTATGGTTCTAAATTAATTATTCATGCCCGATACTATTCTTTTGAATCTACATCATCTGCTCAGCTTTATCTATTCACCTATATTCTGTTTTTCCAAGTCCTTCTTCTTTTCCTTGTTGACTATATCCTTTTAAATATTGTTTATTTATATACCATATGGTTTAATAGAAATTTTTAGTGTTATAAATAGTTTAGGAGTCATTAATAAATTAAAACATATTTATAAATTATGGATTTAATGTTTTCAAATAGCTTCTTTGTAAATATAAGTAATAACGTAAATAATTGTTTTCAAATAGTTTTCACATAATTATAAAGTTGTTATTTAAACATATAAAGGGTATTTATAAAGGAAGAAAGAAATTTTTACAAATGGAAAGTATTAAGTTATATAAGATAATTGAATTGCAAATGAAGTTTTCAAATTTTAAGTAAAATTTATATAGTTTAAATTAATTGTTAGATCTTGACTTTCAATCTATCTTTTCTGTCTGGTTGTTTCTATTCTTCTACCTCCTTCCTTTTCGGGGACGAAAAGTTTTAAGTGGGGGAGAGTGTAACGACCCGCAAAATTTAATGTTTTTAAAAGTATATTTAACTGGAAATTTGTGAAATTTTAAACAATAGAATTTGAAATTAAAAATTTATTATTTGGAATACGTCTATTTTAATATAGCAACTGGTAAATTTTCATCTGATAATATTGAAGTTTATTTTCCTATGAAATTTCATTTCAAATCAAACCGGTTAATAACAGTGAATTTAAAAGTTTTCCGAAACCAAAATATGTCAACAGGAGAAAATTTATTCAGATCATTCTGAATCAGACTGCGAAATTCGTTTTTCCAAATTTGGACTTCTACTGCTCCGTTTATCTTAATTCTGGCAAAATAGCAGCATTTCTGGTACCGATTATCGACTTTCGATCGGATGATCGTACCACTAATATCTATATACCGTTTTGATCGTCTCGTCGTGCTGATCTCCGTAGTATATTTATTTCTGTATTTTGAGGTCCGGTACGCGACGGAGACAATAAACTGTTCACCGTAACGGTACCACATTTTGATTTTACACTTTCCCTTGTTTCCAAATCTATAACGTGCAGCCCAAATAAATATTTAATTTCTTCAACAATTTGGACGAAATCAAGGGAATTTACTGTTACAATTGATTAAATTTTCTATCCATTCAAATTTTCCACCAGTTACAAAGCAAATCAATAGCTTACCTTTATTTACTCCCTGCATTTACGTTTCTGGATTCGTGCTGCAGCTATTTAATTAATCTTCTACCTATTGCACTTCTCTAGCTTTATATTTATTTCAAATCTTCTCTGCCTCTCCCTCTCTCTCAGTTCCTTCCTTCTTTCTTCTTCTTTTTCTTTTTCTTTTTCTTCTTGTCTCGTGGCTCCCATTCCTCTGTTCATTTTGAAACTCACCGAGCCAACCTCACGCAACCACCATCGACTGTGCCACGCAGTCGGCAACCCGCGCCCAAAACCCACTCCGGCCTTGCCTTCACCGACCTAAACCCGATGCTACCATCAGCCCATCTCCTTCCGTGACCTTCTCCGCCCTCCGCTTTGGACGCGTGCTTCCTCCTCCTCCCTAGCTTCGGCCGAGTATTCTTTTTTTTTCTTCTCGTAAGGTATATATATATGGGTCTGTTCTTTTATATATATAAATATATTTATATATATATAGTTTTATATACATTACATTATTGCTCTGTTGTTGTATGTTTGTTCTTCTCAGTTTGAATGACTAAAACAAAGGTATTTATCAGTTTGTAATGTCTGTAGCTCTTTGTCAAATCCTGGAGTAGTCATATTTGCTATAGTATATATCCTATTATATTTACAATCTTTTGTAGTAGTTATATTATAATATAGTAATATATACCTGTATATATGATAAAATAAAAAAAGTTTTGTATGTTCTGTTAGTTTTATATTGTTAGGTATTATTTTTTTCATAAAAAGAAAAAAAAACAGTAATGAATAATTTGTACTGTTGAGTCATAATACAATTTGCTTGATGTAAATTTATGTTTCCATGTTGAAATATCTTGAATTAGAACTGTTGCCTATATCACGACTTTGCATTCAAAATCCACAAACCTAAGCGCTTCAAATAAAGGTGTGCTTAAAAATGTATCTCAATTTAATTGTGTTTGCAATATCACATGAGATATTATTTGTTTGATAATTGTGGACCGCATGAATTTGTTCACGACCTACATGTTTACGACCTGAATCTGTTCACAATTTCATGTGAGCCTAGTATAATTAAACTTGTCACCTGTAAAATTTAGGTATGCGATATCTTATGATTTTGCGTGAGTACTTCTATGCCTATTTTCTTATCTACCTTATATATATATATTATATTATGTTGGACGTTTTAAGTTACATATTTTATACATATTTTTTTTGTCTACTATTAGTTATATATATGTACATGTAGTATAAAGTTCTGCTTACAAAGTTTATCTAAAAGGAAGTTTATATGGTTTTGGTGATTGTATCAGTATATATATATAGGTATAATAGTGTTTGTTATTATATATAAATACGTCAAAGGTTTTATTAATTTTTTTTTTGTATATGTGTGCTTAATTAAAACATTTATTTTTAATTATATATATATATATATATTGTTTCAATATTGCTTTAAATTAAATATGGATTTCATAGAAATAATAATAATAATAATAAATATAATTCATGTTTCTATCGAGCCGATTCTAATTGTTTCATCGATTCCTGTTATCAGATTTATTCGTCGAATCTGTGCCAACCCCGCTCTGCTTTGGAATTTCGTGCTTGAATCCGTAACCCATTTCATCGTCCAAATTTCTCTAGCCTCGAAAGGTGAGCAATCACTCACGATTAACATTCTTATATTTATTAAATTTGATTTCAATTGAAACGACAATTGAAATATGCTGCTGTAGTCATTTAAATTGTTAAATAGGCTATTATCTGTAACTGTTCACCTGTGGGATATGACACCATATCCTGTTGTTTATATTTTATTCAAATTATTGATGATATATGCCTGTTATTATTTTATTATCTGCTATCACTCTGCAAGTTCCCCGTTAGTATAGAATTCACTATGGGTTGAAATGATACATACCCGAACGGACTTTAGAATAGGAGAAAATCGTTATGGGTTGAAATGATAAACCCAAGCGATTTTCATTTGAATTGAAATTGGGATTACGGGTCAAAATGATATCTACCCGTATATATTTAAATTTCGGATTGAAATGATAAATATCTGTATCACTTAACCATATGATAAATATATATACAGACACCATTGGTCCATATATATAAATATTTTGAAATTGAATTCGATGGTTTTGGAAAGAAATATATGGTTTTAACAAATGTTGATTCTTAAATTTTTATATATAAATGGTAATGATATATACATATTTAATAATGATACTTAATGTAATTAAGATGGATTTAATACCTATATTATGTTAAGTATAAAATTTATATTTCAAAATAGATTTTGGTAAAAATTTGAATAAGTTAAGGTTGGGATGATAATTTGAATTTAGTAAAGAATTTTATTTAATTAAACCAATATAAAGCTTATTGAAATTGGAATTTAAGATATGATTTATAACTTGAGTTTGATTTAAATAATTTAATGAATATTTCTTGTTCAAATAAATTTAAGGAAACATTTAGTAAAAATGAAATTTAAGGCTAGTTAAATGATATTGAATTTATTAAGTGAATATTCCCTGATTAAATAATAATAAAGTTAAATCAAGTGCTATATGAAACTGTTAAATTTAACTTTGAAAATGTTGAATATTAAAGCCTTGAAATATATTGAAAATTTAAATGGTATATTTAGAACTGAATTGAATTGATGAATTGAGCTCTGAATAAATTTGAATTTGGAATTTGAGTTAATTTGAATCGATTTGTGAGACTTGAGGAAATTATAAATACTTTACTTTATGAATTATTTAATGGACATACACTAATTTGGAAAATAGATATATTTGAAATGAAAATGATATTTTGATTTTGAAGTAAAAAAAATTTAAAATGACCACGGTGTCATAGTGTATATTCCCACCTTGTAGATAGTTCTACAGATCCTTAGAGGATGGTTATCCCAAACATCCTTTAAGTTACTTGTATTTCAGTTGATATTTCACTTGAGTTGGATTTATTTATATAAGAATGTTAATCCTGACTCGATTGTTTTGTGTTTTGCTTTACGCTCGGGTCAGACCGAGTGAAACAGCATTTGAGACTCACCCTTGGAGTTTGGAGCTTCCTTTGGAGATCCATCTATCGCCTCAGCTTTCAGCTCTTCTAGTTGATTTGTTCAGAGAAGTCATCTGTTGTACTGGAGACTTCACTGTATTTGAGATATTCTGTTGTATTTTATTTTAACTTTGATGTTTATATAGTAGCTTCATGAACTACTATTTTATCTATTCCGCTGCGTATTATTGTATTACTCTGTGTCTGTGATTCTGTGATTGATTTATTTACTGCATATGCTGAGTTTTGCCAAATTTAAATTAACAATCTGATATTTTGAATTATTCAAGTCAGACATGTGTGGATTTATTGTCGATTTGAATGGTCCAAAATAGCGGGTCGTTACAGAAATTGATTGTGATGTGAAATGAATTAATGGATGAACTAAATAAAATAGTGAATTGGATAAGTTTTGGAATGTTGTTTGATAGAATTAAATAATGAAATGAGTTAAATAGAAATGGATATCAACTTAAGTTGTGAATTGATAATAAACATGAGAAGTGTTGTATATAATGTTTATAGTAAACTTAAGTAAGAATTGACGGGATGGTTTTTAAGTGATATTAGTGTTAAAGGAATATACTAAGTAATAAATGAATGTGGATAAAGAAATGTGAGAAATGAATGTAAATAAAGGAATGGGATATAATAAGAAACCAATTGAAATAAATACGTAAGTTGTACGTATATTAATTTATTCGCATAACCGTTTGATCCATATTCGAGTACATGATTTCGAGATGATTTACATCGGTCCGAGTTAGAATTTTTCACTCGATTCTCGACGACGAACTCTGGATATGGATTTTTGATTGATTCTGGAGTTCACTATCATAGTATATGACTATGCAAGGAGAATGATGGTTTCTAATCAAGAAACCAGATCTGAGCCCACATTAGAGTGGTCGTGTGAACGATACTAGTTCGGAAGTGAAATTGTATGATCGAGCGAGCGATCAGATATGGTTTGAATACGGATGGTATATGTACATCATATGGGCTTAAATAAATTAAATGTTGACCTTGGAAAAAAGTAAATTGATATGGTTATGATTTAATTGAATGGATATTATGTGTAAGTAAGATAAAGGTATGTAGAAGCAAAAGCTAGTTTGATGCCTTTGGTTTCACAAGTAGAAATTGGTTGCCCGAAAAATAGGTACATGCTTATATTGTCATTTGGATTGATGATTTTATGATTGAGCCACTTGGCTTTAGTTTTCTTTTGTTGGTTTGGGCTCGTAGTGGCGATTTGTAGTTGTTTCAATCTAGCCGTGCCAAGGAGACGCTGGCGAATTTTTTTGTAAATTTATGGTGTAAGAAAATTTTTAAGAAGGAAATTTTTGATAACTATAATTTGATTTTGAGTTATAACATGGGATGAATAAATGGATGAAAATTAGTTGGTATAAGTGGATGAATTAAGAAGACTTAGAAACTTTAAAATCTATACCAAGTAATCGATTTTGAAAAGTTAATGGGTTTGGGGCATTTTTCTTACCTTGGAAATTTCGGAGATGAAATTCTTCTAAAGAGGGAAGAATGTAACGACCCAGAATTTTAGTAGATTGATTTTGGAATATTTAAATCAATTTTAAATATTGAAAAGTTAAATTATAAGTTAGATAACTGAGATTTCAAAAATAGCGATTTATTTGATAATTAAAATGTTGAATTAAATATTTGGAAATATTTAAAATAAGTAAATCTTGAATTTTATGTGAATGAAAATAATATTGAAAGTTGATTTAAATTCTATTTAAATAAGAATGAAGATAGTAAAATTTTAATTTGCATATAAAAGTAATTAATTTGGTTTTTATAATAATTCATTTTAATTAACGTATAAAAATAGCCTTCCAGGGCACTATCTCGGATTTCGACGAAACCGGTTTCATTGGATTCGTAATAATGAATTATTATGTGCCGTCAAATTTCGTGGCGATTGGACGTATCGTTTGGTCATGCGAGATCTAAACGCGTATAAATTAATTTCAGAGATTAATATAATATCACTGGATTTGAAAAGCTATCTTTTGTATATGATTGAATTAGGTCTCAAGACTAGTTCTATTATGTTTGAAATAGGGGTATTACATATAGAACGCCAGGCGGGAGTTCTCGATAGGGGTTCGAAATTTTCGGACGCTTAAAGTTGGATATTTTCGAATATATATATATATATATATATATATATATATATATATATATATATATATATATAATAGGCCATAACCCTATCCTATTCTTGCCCATGCTCTCCACTATTCAGCCATACCACCACGTTAAGGCCCACACCTTCCCTCCTCTATTTATAAAATGCAATCCCTCTCTCTCTACATTTCATTTTGAAGAAAATCAAGATTTCAAAAAAAAGGCCAATGCTAAAATTCAAAACAAACGATTAAAAAAAAGAACGTCCGTCCTAGGCCAGAGATGAACGGAGCTACCAGAGGCTTCGATTGGCGTTTGAGTCTGAAGGAAAAATATGCGGGACGTCGTGGTGAAGACAATGGATGGTGGTGACAGGCACAGTCGTCGGGTGGTGGCCGGAGTTTTGCTCCATTCAAGCGACGGTTTGGGAGAATTTTCTCATCGATGGTGAGGTCTGGGAGGTCGAGGCGAAGGATGGAAGCCCGAACGAGGTCGGGGATGCATGGGATAATGACGCGGCCAAGGCCAGTGGCCGGAGGAGTTGGCGATTGATGGTTGAAGTTTCGTCTTGATTGGGTTGCTTGGCTGGAATTATCGAATGAGGGTGAAGGAGTATTAGGGGTGGGATTAATTAATTTAAAAGGTTAATTATTGTTAAGTGATTGTAATTAAGGTTTTTATATTATTTAAAACTAGTAAATCTTATAAATGCTAGAACTAATTCATACGAGGTCGGAATCGAGCGTGACGAGTTGCATTGTACTTATACCCGTAAAATTTACGAAATGGAATTGAATTGGCGACAATTGGAGCTAATTGGATTTCACGCTAAATCGAACGTTATTTAATTTGGACAGAATCGAAAATGCCTCAACGACAATTGGAATAATTGTGAGTTAATCTCACCTTTTTGGTTAACTTGTAGGATATATAGTTGATAAAAATTGTTGATTGGATGATTTGATGATTTACTCTTTTATTAGTTGGTTTGGATATTTTCCCGCCCCTGGAGCAGATGAGAACCTATTACGTTCCCGTGTAAGAGCGGATGACCCTTTGTGTATGAATCCCGCCTCGAAGCGGTTGATTTATAATTATGATTATATACTATATGTGATGCAGGGAGACAAGTTGGAGGGATCCAACAGGATTCCTCGCTATTATTAAATTAATTTCAATAATATTCCTATTATATAAATTATTGGATAATAAACCTGATTTTTGGTAGTATTAGTTATGACATCGTTATATGCTAAAAACTTAAAACCCTATACTAACAAAAAAACCAATATCGATATTGGTTAAGTGTTGGGTGGCTATTGGCCTCAAAATTAGTATTTTAAGATACTATAAATTACCATTTGAATTTGGATTGGTTTTGAGGCAGGAAATGATTTTAAATCCGAAATTGGGTTTTCAGAAATATTTTATGTTAAAGGATTAATTTCTATTTTATTCCAACCTTTTTGTCTATCTTTTTCTATGTTATTTATTTCTATTTAATATTGTTTAAAAGATTATTTTTTATTATATTAATATTATTTTAAAGTTATTTTTAATTATATTAATATTGTTTTAAAGTTATTTAATTATATTAATATTGTTTTTAAGTTATTTTTAATTATGTTAATATTGTTTTAAAGTTATTTAATTATATTAATATTGTTTTAAAGTTATTTAATTATATTAATATTGTTGTAAGTTGTTTTAATTATATTGGTATTGTTTTTAAAGTTAGTTGCTTATAGATAATATTGTTTTAAAGTATTTATCAATATCTTAATATTTTGAAAGGTTAATTATTTTAAGAATAATTATGGTTTGACATTAATAATAAGGGTTTATTTGAAGGGTTTTGAAAATAAATTATTTTTATTATTTATAAATAAGGGTAAAGATTAGTTATTATTGTTATATTTATAATGTTTTAAGATTATTAATTATTATTTCAAGATGTTTTAAGATAAATAATAATTATTATTTTAATTATAATGTTTAATTTAAATAATTGTTATTATATAATAGTGTTACAAGTAAATGATTTTTATTTGTTTATAAATGTGTTCAAGATGCATAAGTAGAGTTTATAAACAGACTTGGGTTTTATAAGAGGAGATTTATAACATGGGTTGGGAACTTAAAGGAAGATTGGTTAATGGTGAAAGAGTTTTATAAATGGTTTTAGACATTTATAAATGAACTTTGGGAATGAGTTTATAAATTTATAAGAAAAGTTTTATAAATAGTTTTATGGATTTATAAAGAGTTTATAAATATTTTGAAATTTATAAAAGAGTTTATAATTGGAAATGAAGGTTGGGTTTTATAGGGGTTCTACATAGAGTTTGATAAACAGTTTCAGAGGTTTATAAAATAATTTTATACATGGTTTTTGAGATTTATAAGGGATTTATAAATGATTTTTGAATTGTATAGAAAGGAAATCTTTCTTAGTTTTGGTGAATATACATATAGCGTTAAGGTAAGTATATAGATATTTTTCTAAGTATTGAAAATATAGGAAATTTGTGGGTATATCTTTGTAAAAGTATTTATATACAAATATTTACAAAGTGATTTTTTTATTAGTGAGAAGATAATTTAAGAGACCAGTGTTTGCTTATGTGCTTAACCAATGTTGGTTGTCCCTTTTTGAATTAAATCTCCAATTTGAATGTTTTTTATTCGATAGTTAAATAACTGACTATCTAATTTGGACCAAAAACATAACTATGGATATATCTAGGAGAAACATGTGAGTTACATGGCACAATCATCCCCGATGATGGTGTACTGTGCATATAAATCTCATTTTGTTTTCCTAGGGAAAACGATAAGGAAATCCATCCACTAACAGTTAGGAAGTGATCTCCGCTCTTATCTTTTGTTGTTTATTTCCTGAAGAGCCAGGGTTGAGTTTACCGAAAATTATCGAATGTTTTTTCAAAAGAGACCGGGATCGGATATGTTATCCAAAACCACTTCAGTCCAACTCAAGTGTTTCGAAGTGAAGACATCATAAAGATGATGGAATTGAAGACAGAGCTCTCGAGCGTTTCATTCAGTCCTAGAATGAACTTGTACGGATGAATGCTGGCATTGCATTTGTAACATCCCGCCTTTTTGTACGTTTAAGCAGACACACATTCCGACTCAAACCATACATAAGGGCGGATTGTTATTGGGGTGAATAAGAAAAAGCAGAGAAAGAAAAAAAAACAAAACAGAATCTCGCAGCGGAATGACAAAATATAATAATCAAATAACAGTTCATGAAGCTGTATACAAAACATTTGATTATACTTATACAATACAAAATCAGAGTTACACATATCAGAGCTAAACAAATAATAATGCAGCAGAATAGTATGATGTATTGGAATAATAGATAAGTAATAATAGTACAAATCTTCGTCTTCGTCCTCTAGAAAAAGGTCTTCAAATCCTGAAATGCTCAGGCTGACCTGAGCGTATTGAAAAGACAAAACACTCGACTCAGAACTAAAAGATCTTATGTGAGGTAAATCAACGGTAAATAAATATGAGTGTAAACGGCGTCGGAGATGTTTACGGGGTTTGACATCTCCTATCAAGTGTCTAACGTGAGTGCAGTAACTTAAGAGATGTTCGGGATTCACATCACCTAAGGATCCGTTAAACTATCTACTATGTAGTACAATACGCTATTATAATATGTCTACAACAAGATAAACTATTAAAATAGCGTTAAGGCGTTACATTTTCCCCCTTAACACATTTTTATTTCACATAGTCTATACAGTACCGTAATCCCACCCATACTAAGTGCCGTCAGAGGGCACTCCATAGGTATGGTACAAACCAAACTCGTAGAAGGCGCGCTAGGGTAGGTGACATGGCACAACTAGGCAATGCCAGGGTAGATATACCAATTACACTTCCGGACTGGTGGTAACGCATAGCAGCTACTACCGCCCACCTCGGACACACTCCCAAATCAAAAATCGAGGGGTGGCCACCAGAATCGCAAATCAGAATATAGTATCGAAGGAAATGTGCCCGATCGGAGGAATGACCTCACTTAGCCCGTCAATTGCTCCTGTTTTAGCCACCTTAAGCTAACTCATGGGAGTCAGGTCCATGTATATACCTTTAGGATCGTCGCCACCATCCTACTTCATTCTGGAATCTCCACTGCGTACACAGTTGTCAAAGTGGTTTTCGGTATTGACAGAGAGTATGACAATATCTGATCCCGGTCTCTTTAACAACCAATCGCTTATTACACACTGGATGGTTCTTTTACATTTCCAAAATGATTTCATAATTGATATCAAAATATCATATTCAATTCAAATCATATCACTTCCGATATCATTACTCATATTTACCTTTGAAATCATATCACATTTTAAATCATAGTTCGAAATTATATTTCCTTTCAAAAGTCATATTTCCAAAATAGGTTAAACTCTCATTTCAAAATTATCATATTAAACCAAATATGTTATTTAGATCCCAACTTAGGTTATAATGTCGCTTAACCACATTCACTTTAAAAATCGAGAATTTGAATATAAACCCATCCATTTTACTTAGTTTAGAATTTAGAAGAAAATAGTTTAAATAGTTATAGATAGTTGATATAAATTTAAAATAGATTAAATATAATTAAAATAGATTAAATAGCCTTAAAATAGATTAATTAGATTTAAAATAAGTTAAAACGGGTTAATTAGTTTAAATAAATTAAATGGTTTAAAATAGGTTAAAATGATTTAATATAATTAATACAGGTTAAAATAGTTCAATACTTCGAAAATCTTAATAATTAGAAATTTTGAAATAATATATTTTTAAAACAGTTTATATTAAAACATGAATTTGGAATTTATATCAAATTAAACTATTCATTTCATTTCAACGCATTTGGACCATTTACAATTTCCCAAGTCGACAACCAAATTCCAAACCTTTCAATTTAACATTTCAATAAACTATTGAATTTCATATCGTTTCAATTCATGTTCGAAATATCACTTTAAATTACTCCAATTTCAATATATTTCAAAGTTATATTTCAAACCATTTTAATAAGTCATTTTTCGATAACTTCACTTATACTTCAAATTCAAATTTAAAATTTCAATTTTATTCCTTTAAAGAATTCCTTTAAACCAATTCCAATTCCAACATAAACTTGATTTCCAAAATAATTCAATTTATATAATCAAATTCTTATTTCAAAATATCATTTAACTCAACTCAAAAATTAAAGATTTTAAAATCATTTAATTTAACCAATCCGGTGTCCGTATATAATTCTCTACCCTAGGGTCAAGTGATACGAATATTTATCATTTCAATCCGTAATTTATAATGTTACGGTTATATATATCATTTCAAACCGAAATCCCGATTAATAACAAAATCCATAAAATCACTCGAGTCTATCATTTCAACCCATAACGATTTTTCCTTAATCTATTGATCATTCGGGTATGTATCATTTCAACCCATAGTGAACTTGTAGTTTATAACGATATAAAATACAACATCCATTCATCCAATATCAACAATCAACCATCACAATCATCATCCAAATCAATCAATAAATATTAATATAGAACTGATAATCAATAACAGGGATTTAACTGGCAATTTATATTCAATAACAAATCAAAAAGCGATTTAATTCAAATAAATTCAAATTAACTGAGATGATGATTTAAAATATACCAAACAGTCATAAATAAATTTCTAATCACATCAAAAATTAATTTAACAAACATAAGAAATTTTAGAAGTTGTGAGTGGGTTAAAACACTCACCTTTGGATTTAAATCAAATAAAAACCCAAATTAAGCCCAAAATTTGAATGGTCTCAGAATTCGTCCAAACCAGCCGTGATTTCGGTACGATCCCAACGGATCAAACCGCGTCTAAATCCGAGCTCGTATGAAAAAGTTATACATGTTAGATTATTTGAAAACAAAATTTAAATTAAACAAATTAAATAACTCACACTCTGAACTTTGCCACGTCATCTATCTTCCATCGCACAGCAGTTTCACATCGAAACCCTTGCCCTAGAATCGCGTACGCGATCACGAAGAAAGCCGCCATCCAAATCATGCGTCCTCCGGCTCGCTAACTCCTAGCGCCACCGCCACATAGGCCGACCGTGGCTACGACCTCGCCCCAATGCCCGCGAACCCCCAACGCCTCCTCGATCGGCCATGCTCACGACGAAAACAATAGCCGCCGCCTTCTTGCCAGAACCCTAATCAAATTTCTGGCATCGATCTGGCCGTTGATTCGGCAAACTACCTACGCAGATACGCTCCACTCGTCAGTCTCCACAACACCATAACTTCCAATCGACGATCCATCAACGTTCATCACAACACGATGAACGGCCGTGGTTGTTTCGCCCAATTTCGGCTACAATAAAACCCAGATCGAAAAATGGATAGCAGAATTGACTTGCGCTCTTCGAGAGCTTCGAATCGATACAAAATTCAATATAGTTTGTGGAGTTTGAAATTTTGATTTGAATTTGATTTTGAAATTGAATTGAGTCGTTTGTTTGGTTTGTCTGCCATTGAGAAGGAGGGTAACAAAGGAAATTGTACGTACAGACAAACTGAGTTGAGGAACACTAGGGTTTATAACAGGTTATTTATAGATGGATCAGAAATAGAACAAATGGATTAGATCGATTTGGGTTTGAACGATAAACGACCCGAAAAGCCCGTTTCGACTCCGGAACGAAAATGGATCAACCCATGTATCAAAATAGATGCTTACAAATATTTTAAACTCAATGGAATAGGTTTCAAGTCCTAATTCCATCGTATGAAGAAGTTATGCCAAAATCAGCTTATTTCAAATTGATTTCAATTAAGTTGATTTCTAGGCGTTTCGAGTCCGTACGATCAAACGACAAGTCCAATCGTTACGAAACTTGAAATCCTACAATAATTCACCGGTACGGATCTGATAAAACTGGTTTCGTCGAAATCCGAGTCAGTGGCCAAAATGGCTATATTTCAATTAATTAAATAAATTAATATTAAATTAATTAAATCGCTTTTTCAGTTTAAATTTTAATAATTTACAACTTCTATCATTTTTGATTTCTTAGACATTTATCACAATTTAAAAAAAATTCCATGTTATTTCAATGTTAATTATTTCATTAATTACCATGTTTACTTTCAATTTCAATAAATTCAGTAATTATAAGTTTATAAATCAATAATTCCATTTAATTGACCCTTCGTCCTATTATTCAATCCATTATTATCCAATGGGTGAAATTAACATTGGTTCATGATTTATTACGTTAATATTATCAATTTTCATCTAAATTTCCATTAACGTAATATTTAAATATTTAATTTCATTTATTTCCAATTAATCCCAATTATTATAATTTAAATTCAAATAAATTAGTAAATCTTGATTTCCATTCTTTTTATTCAACCAATTGTCATATTATGAATAAAATTAACATTATTTCCAAATATTAATTTAATTTACATTAACATAATATTGAATTACATTTATTGAAATTGGTTTCCAATTTAATTTAATAGGCTAAATAAATAGATAGCATAAATAATTGTTACCATTTACTTTTAATTACACTTATAAGTTATTATTAACCAACAAATGTTACAATTGCTTACATAATACTGATTTTTATTCAATTACCATTTAATATGTATTATTTCATTGGTTAATTTAATATTTCCACTTGGTTTCCTCATATTCAATTTATAGCCAAGTATACCTATATATATTATTTCAATTAATTGGAATTCATTCAAGTTGTTAATGATTAACTTTAATTAACATTGTTACGTTTCATTTTTTGTTATTATTTCATTATTAATTAACAAATTTTAATTATCGAAAATTTACGGGTCGTTACAGCATTACTGCCTGGAGGGCAGTGTTAGCATTCCAAGTGGGAATTGTTGTATAAAAGGTAAAACGTAGCCTCAAGCCTCATAAACCAGGAATGTCTAAAACAAGGGAGATGCAACAGGGCTAATTTGGTCGCTCCCAAGTAGGGTATGATCATCCCTATCTAGAGTCGATATTATCTCTCATTCATATGCTTCGGGGTCCATTAACATAAGGGATGATCATATTTTTTCAACAACGGTTTTTCTATGAGTTAGAAAATCATTGAAAAATTTGTAATAAAATTAACCGCAAGCGCACGTCATACAATTCTAGTACGTGGCGAGTACGGGTCGATCCGCAGGGTAGATTTTAAATTTCTATTCAATTAAATTAACCAAAGTTGAGAGTTGTTTAAGCTAGAAAATGAGAAAACTTACAAAAGAAAATTGATAAAAATATGAGAGTTTAAAGGCAATTTAGAGATAATTTCAACTCTCTAGATCACATAAATCAACAAAATGAAGTTATGATCTCTCTTTTGGTCATTAGTGAAATTAGTTGATGTGCTTATCATAAGTATGACATATTTGTGTTATTAATTAGCCCAATATAAACCATCAAACGATAACACAACCACTAATACACTTTTAATTCTCATGAAATATGACAACAAAGTTGAAAGAAAAATCTATTTTAAGCATGACCTATTAACTATTGATTAGAAATATAGACCATCAAATTTTGATTTAAACATTCACTTCATTACCAACTTCATATGTAGATGAAGAGGTAATTTGTGTTTGTTGTTTGTTTAAGCATAACCTATTTGGTGTCAACAATATAGACTATCAAATTCAAAGCTACAACAACAAGTTAAACCACTTCAAATATTTCCATTAAGCACAAAATTAGAACATAAACATCAAAATGTTGATCTACATACTAGAGAGCTTCATTACCCCTAAATTGAAGGGGTTCAGCCTCTCATATTTGTTATTAAATCAATAAATGTAGATTGCAACATGAACAAAAAGAAGAGGAAAAAGAGAGCTAATGAAAAAGAGAACCAATTAACAAAAAAAGTGAAAGCTATTATACTTGCATAAGAAGTAAACTAAGCTACTAACAAAATAAGAAAGAGAACATGTAAATGTAAAAAAACATTAACTAACATCGCATAAAAAGAAAAGTTACATGAAATAAAAATGGCTAAGTAACCATGAAAAAGAAAAGAGAAGAACTTTGTTTTTATTTTTGATCCTAAACTAAACTAAAGAAGAAGAGAGCCTAAGAGAGGAGAGACTAATTACATGAACATAAGGGGTATTTATACATGTATGAAACCCTAATTCGCTTTTTTGGGAACTACCCAAAATACCCTCTTAGGAAGTGTGGAGGCCAAGTAATCATTTGCATCAAATAATCATCATTTAAGTGTGCATGAAGCTTTAAACTCTATTAGCATGTGCATTAGCCTCTAATTTGTACATTAAGGTAGGTGGGTAGGCGGGATCCTCCATGATCCATGAAATGGATTATTTCCATCTCCATTCCTTTGTATTCACTCTTGTGCATGCATATATCTTCTTGAAGCCACTTATATTTGAATTTAAATTCCTACAAAATAACATAGAAATTTTCAATTAAATTTTAGAAAATTGATATATGCACAAAAATGACCATTTTACCCCTATATGAAGATGAATACATGACGATTTGAAAATAATTTGAATTTTGGTTTAAACATGTTAAAATACCTAATATGATCATTTATTTAATTAAATTCGAATAAATATGGTGGTAAAAACATGCACATTTACATGCACATCAATATTCGGTACTATCCAGTAAGGGGTAGGCCGGTACTATGTTGGCAGGGAATCCAAGCAAGGTCCTCAGTGTTATTTTATCTAGAAATGCACCGTGATGGGCGGGACCCCAGTAGCCAGTCATTGTATCAAATCCATTCTCCAATACGAGCCTTTATGGTTTTAGTTGTAAGAGAAACAAGTGAAAAAATGAATTGTGCGAGTGAACAAACGTAGTGGATTCCAAATTCTTCACTGATAAGTCAAAGAGGATTGCCTAATATCAGAGAATTTCGTATGAAATGTTTTGGTTATCGTAAGGTAAAAACCCATCCATGTTTATGTGCGGCATGTCTTACGAGATACTTTTGATTTTCAAAGGTTTTTTTATAATTTAAAAATCCAGTTGGGTGTGTTTTCTCATGCTGATTTTCCAAACCGACTCGGGTGTTATTTTATGATAATGCTCGAGTCAAACCGAGCATATTACAAATTAGTTTGGATGTTTGGAGTTTCAGGAGACGAGCTGGAGGCCCAGAGACGTATTTACGTAGATAGTTATTTTTGCGCTGCATTCATTGTTGTATTTATTAGCAATTGTGAGGACATGTTGCTATAACCGTCCGGGCTGAAATAGGTTAGTATACTCTGATTATTAAGTGTATGTTACCTTTCTTCTTATATAAATACTTATTGTATATTATATATTATTCGTTCCGCTGTGAGATTCTGTGTTGTTTAGTTTTTCTTCATATCTTCTCTCTCTTCTTTCTTCTTTCTTCTTCCTTCTTCCTTTCCCTAACTATCTGCCTTTCCGTTCAATTTGGGTTGGACAAGTATGGTTTATTGTCAGCTTAAACTATACAAAAATGTGGCTTGTTACAATCATCAAGGCAGAAAACCCGAAGAGATGTTTACCAGAATTGAAGATCGATTATATTTAAAACTATAAACTACAGTTGAATGGATTCGGATGAACAACACTCAAAAAATGGCTAAGTATGGATCTAGCACTCTCCCTAGGAGCGGGATCGAGTCAGAATATCCACTCTACAAAAAGGGATCGAAATAGAGGGATCAGAGTAGAGGGATCGGATTGTACATGATGCACATAACACAACTCAGTGATGATCGCTCCATAACTCAACAACCACAAGGTGGATTGAAGTGAAACTTTGGGAATTATAAGAAGAGACCCTAGGAAGTCTACCTTAGAGATAACACATTAAACGGAGCAAGTTGGAGGGATTGTCCCTCTTCCCTCCATAGGGATCAACTATAATAAGCTTTCACAACATATTGCAACAAATATCGATCAATAACTCAACATCTACAGATCCAATTGACATGAAACTTGGAGGACAAGTACATTATGGCATAGGGGACCCGCTATAGAGATCACACCCCATAAATTAACAAAAATAAGGATCCGCCTCGATCCCTATTTTGGAGAGCGATCGGACCAAGTTTCTTTGGGCCTAGTCGTTTGGGCCTGGAGGTTCTTCTGGTGAAATTTCAGTCTGATCCGTACACGTCTTCCCCTATTAATACACTAGGCATAGCATTAGCGAAGGATCTTCTTTCTGCTTCATTCTATCTTCTACTTAGGCTATATACTGCCATTTTTATTCTGGGATTTCATGGATTTGTAACTGTAAGAGCAGTATAAACGAATAAAAAGAATATCTTTGGAGTCGACGTAGGCCAAAGTTAGCCGCGCCACTATAAATCTGTGTCTCTCTTTACTTGCTTTCCGTTTTAATTTTATTATTCTTCAATTCATATTCTCTACATTATATAATCTCAGATCTGTAATTGGATATTTGTGCTTTCACATAACTGGGTGTTGGTGGCCATTTTTGACGCCAACATTTTGGAGCTTTCATTGAGAAAGCTAGCCCTCGTGGATTTTGAGTTCAGATTTGGAATCAACTAGATAGTTTAGATTTGGAGCAATGGTTAGACAATCAATAAGGAGAGCGCTACCGGAGTGGAGCCATCATGGTGGAAGTCAGGAGGCTTCCTCTGGAGCTGGAGCTAATCAAGCATCTATCTACATCACCAGGGATTAAATGGAAACAATGATGGATGCTATGCAGGAAAGGATGCTGAAGAGACAGGAGGAGATGGTGCAAAATCTACTCCGACAGATTGGACAAGCTGAAGCACAGAACCAAGGGAATAGAGTAGCAGGAGCCAGTGGCAACTTGGATCAAGGAGTTGATGCGGTAGGATTCACTGGAAATCAAAATCAAGACCGTATGGATGGAGCTATTGGACAAAAGATTGGAATAGAGCAGCAGGGGGTAGTCCCCGTCCATCTTAGAGGGATCGGCCCCGATCCCTAAAGACTTAGGGGCATGCCCCCGGGTCTAGTCGGTCGTAATGTTGGAGGACCTGCGGTCGATCCTATGGAGTTTGGTGCAAATCAAAATTTGGACGCACATCCGGAGGAATACGTTCCATAATTCCCTCATGGACTCGGGGGCCAGTTCAGAAATGATGATAGAAGACTACCTTCGGATGAAAGTGACAGATTTGCGGAGATGATCAGCCGAGCTATGCATGGAGTACTGGCAAACAGGGATCTGGAGGATGTAAATAGAAGTCCATTCACTCCTAGTATCAGGAATGCTAGGAATCCACCGGAGTTTAAACTACCAACACTTGAAGTATATGATGGAAGTCAAACCTAACTATGCATATGATATGGCACATGGAGTACTGAGGGCATTAGAGGAAGTCATGGCATAATGCTTTCCTCTATATCTAATGGATATAGTTGCACTGTGGTTTAGACAGTTGGAGAGCAGTTCTATTGGTACATGGATGGAATTGGTCAAAAGTTTTATAAGGCAGTTCAGGGTTCACATTTTGAGACCCAAAAATATAATGATTCTAGCAACAATGAAACAGAAGACCGGAGAGTCTCTAAGTAATACGATTTAATGCCACAGCAGCATTGGTAGATCGGTCAGAACCATCCATGGTTTTGATGGCAGTCGTATCAGGAATAGCATATGGCACGGATTTCAAGGATACATTGGCGCAGGATCCACCTATGGATCTCAGGGAGTTTTATCATGAAGCAGAAAGGTTTCTACGGCAAGAATACACATGGCTGACAAACCAAAGGTAAACACTGTGAAAAGCAAAGGATCATCAGGAGATGTAAACATGAATGATAAAGGAAAGCGGAAAATGGATGATGGATATGATGGGGTGAAAAGGCGATGGAAAGAGCGAGAGCCAAAGTTCTCTTCCTATTGGGATTTAACGGAAAGCCTAGAATGGGTTTATTTGGACACTAGGGTGGAAGTTCCCTATGGGAAACCAGCAAGGTGGGATCCCATGGATCAAGAGCGTATATCTAGAAAGTACTGCCTATTCCATGAATTGAACGGGCATACCACAGATGAATGCAGACATTTAAAAGATATGATTGAGGAGCACGCCGGGAATGGCGGACTGCCGCAGTACGTGAGGAATCGGACAACGGCGGTGGAACGAGAGTAGTCACCGTCCGCATCGAATGAAAACAGGAATGGCTCTGGATCATGGTCATGGATCGTTATCAACTGATCATGATGGTAAGGACCGAGTTCAAGACTTGGACTCTGGCCATAATAATAATAATAAACTCTATAATAAGGCGGCTAAGTCACTTACACGTGTATGAGATCGAGGACGGTCCCTAGGCATGGCTAAGGTGATGATAAACTGTCATGCTCGGAGGATCACCCTTTGGCTTAGTTTTTTGAATTTCTCAATGCACAAACTCTTATTTATTAGGTTATTTATGATCCGCATTACTGTGATAAATAAAACAGGACGTGATTATTGTCCCGACCGTATTGATAGGGCGGTAACCGCAAGGTACGAGTCCTTTCGTCGAAGAGCAACATAATGGACTCGTACATGGATTAAGTCTTTAACCGGAGAGTCGAGGCCGGAGAACATAACCCAACAGGATGTCAGGAATGGATTATGCCTGGCAAAGGGTAGGTTGCTTCACCGAAGAGCGACAAGGTTGGACTACTTTGGTTGTCGAGTATGTATTATGTTCGACAAGGGTCCGAAGAGACCATAATCAGCCTAGGACTTAGTCCAAGACGTCACTTAATGTTTAGGGACACTGAACTGGAGTACAGGAAGTAACGCCGTTTTGTCGGAGAGTGACATGATCGGCTTACTCGGTCATCAAGTATAGATTGTGTTCGGCAAGGACACGGAGAGGTCATAGATTTGGATATCAGCTTCGAACAGCTATAGATTTGGACATTGTCCCAGAGTGGTCACGGACTTGGATATAGGTCTGGAGCAGTCCCGGATTGGGCTAATGACCCGGAGAGGTCACGAATTTGGTTATCAGCCTTGAGTGGCAATGGATTTGGCTTCAGATGGATACAGATTTGGATAAAACGATCTGGAGAGATCATGGATTCAGAATTGGATATCGACTTAGAATGGTCATGGATTTCTAGAGAGATTATGGATTTGGATTGGCAACCGATTAGATTCAGATTGGATAATATAGCTATCGATGGATTATGGACTTCGGATTTGGGATTTATGGCAATTCAAAACACACTTTACTATCGCAAGGCATGTTTTAGGGGGCAAAGTGTTAACCTGCCTTTTGGCAAGGCAGTACATAAGCAGATTTAACCCAACGGAGTTCATGATCATTAAGACAGAAAGCCCGAAGAGATGGTTACCAGGATCGGAGATCGATTATATTTGAAACTATGTACTATAGTTGAATGGATTCGGATGGGCGACACTCAAAAAATGGCTAAGTATGGAACTAGAACTTCCCCTAGAATAGGGATCGAATTAGAATATTCACTCTACAAAAAGGGATCGGAATAGAGGGATCGGAGTAGAGGGATCAGATTGAATAGGATGCACACAACACAACTCAATGAGGATCGCTCCATAACTCAACAACCACAAGGTAGATTAAAGTGAAACTTTGGGAACAAGAAGAAGGGACCCTAGGGAGCCTACCTAGTGATCATATATCAAATAGAGCAAGTTGGAGGGATCGATCCTCTTCCCTTCATAGGGATGGGCTATAATCAGCTTTCGCAACATATTGCAACAAAGATCGATCAATAACTCAACATCTATAGATCAAATTGACATGAAACTTGGAGGACAACTATATTATGGCATTGGGGACCCACCATAGGGATCGCACCCCATAAATCAACAAAAATATGGATCGGCTGAGATCCTTATTTTAGAGAGCAATTGGTCCAAGTTTCTTTGGGCCGGGTCGTCTGGGCCTGGAGGTTCTTCTAGCGAAATTTCAGTCTGATCCGTACACATCTTCCCCTATAAATACAATAGGCATGACATTAGCAAATAATCTTCTTTCTGCTTCATTCTATCTTATACCTAGGCTATACTCTGCCATTTTTATTCTGGGATTTCACGGATTTGTAACTATAACAGCAGCATAAACTAATAAAAGGAAAATCTTTAGAGTGGACGTATGCTAGAGTTAGCCAAACCACTATAAATTTGTGTCTCTATTTACTTGCTTTCTATTTTAATTTTATTATTCTTCAATTTATATTCTCTACATTATATAATCTGAGATCTGTGACTGGGTATTGGTGCTTTCACATAATTGGGTGTTGGTGGCCATTTTTGACGCCAACAATACGTGAAGCAAAAAAAATAGATATCATTAAATGGTTGTTTGAGATGTTCTTGTTTATTTATGAAATGCTAGAGAATCATTTACAGATACAACAAACTCCTTATGAAGGAGTGTTCAGACTCAACCTTTCATAAGTGATATTGAGTATAACATGACAATAATAAATTCAAGTTAAGAATCTTTGAGTTGGAAATGTTCTGAATAAAAGACTATGGCTGATTCAATGAAAAAGGCTACGTACACTGCCTTAAACAGCGCCGCAATAAGAGCAATGTACATAAATATAAATGCATAAATTTATAACTAGGTCTGAGAGTGATTCCAAATGTTGAGAATCCTATAACATTGTTATCATAGAACAATGTCACGATATAGTTCATAACAGAACTTAGAGCTTAATGCAAGTCAAAAGATGTACCCTGAATTGTTCCACATGATAAAGGTAGTTTATCAACGTCGGAGAGAGTTGATTGACAGAGTAGAAAATTGAAACATAATCGCATACCCATTCACTAAGGGATTAGCCTAATTGGTTTTGAGAAAACTGATTGGAGAAGTTGGATTAGGATTCCATAATTGATCCCAAGTGCAAGTGGGAGATTGATAGTGTTAGGGGTATGGCCTAGGGGTAACTATATAATTTGTTACATATATCTAACTCGATAACTAATCTTGTTCAAAATAAATGGTGTTTTCTTTCTATTATATACTTGATATAATGTGTTATATTGATTAATTAATTTAATTAAAAGTATATTTAGTGGAAAATCCATAAATGGTCTATTATATACAAATAGTTGTAACCATGAGTATTGTATCACAATATTATATACATCATTTTAAATGTTCCTAGTCAAGATGCATTGAGACTGAATATTGATGTATCCATTCATACTAGAGTACAGAATGCTCTCCAAATGTAGGGCAGTGTATTACTCATTACTTTGAGGGCACCTAGGGGTACGTACTGATAGTTATTCGATAACTGTGGAATGACTCATTCGATAGTTTTCTATTGGTTAATATAACTAAGTCAAATAGAAAATATAAATGTGACAGATTTACATAGTTCTCTCGGTTTGAGAATACCATCAATCTTCAATATGAAAGTTCCACTTTGATTATAGTCAAATCATGGCATGATATCCATCGAGTGACTATAGTTGGGTCGAGTGGAAGTATTGGAAGTGAAACACTATTCAAAAGAGGATTCGTCTCCTCGATTATATGAAGTTAGTATCACTGTCAATTGAAGTCAACTCAAAGTCAAAGTATATGACCAGAGCATTTCAGTTAGTTATTATTATTATTATTATTATTATTATTGAACCAAGGACTTTGTATTTGGACTATAGAGTTGAATGTGGATGATGTTGGAATTTTGACCATTACTAAATTTCAGAAGTCCGAAGTGATATAGTTTTGATGAAGCGAATTGTTGTAAATAAATGTCACAACTAGGTAATGCTTAACAAAGTAAAATTAGATTTATGGAAACTAAGTAAGTGATAAATTAAACCAAAATTTCACACCTCCTGCTAAGTGATGTGTGAACATTAATATTCACATAGTTCAATATTAATCGTTGATTAAATTTACACCTAACGAGTGACATAACAGAAACGATGAATATTCCTTTGACAAAATGATTTAATTAATTTTTTGTAAATTAATTAATATTTATGAAAAATTAATTATAAATTTTGATTTTGATACGATGAACAAATATTATTAAATATATTTATAACAGTTAAAAATATATTAAATGATATACGATATCGATAGGCGTTAAATTGGATTTGATTGCCTAATAATTTTTGTTTAGGCTTTAAATGGGTTTAAAGCCCATGAAAGGGGCTAGTAGGATCGGCTCAAATCATGAAGATAGGCGCGGCCTAATGACGGTTAGAGAGATTTGAAATGGAGGGTTTAGATGGAATAAGTGTGAGTAAAGATCTTGATCTTAACTTTTCTCCTTCTTTTCCTCTATATAAAGATCTTTACCCTCACCTTTTGGAGATCTTTTTGAAGCCTCCATATCCACTCCAATTTCTAGCTTCCCTCTCCCCTCCTTTCTCCCCTCATATCAAACTCAAATCAAGTTAGTTCCAATATTAATCGATGGCTGATGCTTAACAATTCAGAGACTAGCAACCCGTTGAATTAGAATCTGTTCGGGAATCAAACCTCATTGTTTCAAGGTATGCATACAGGCTTTGGCTATAAGGTATATTTTTAATACATTTATAAATATTAATTTACATGTATATTTATATATAATGTTTATTTCATATATCATATTGCTAGTTAGGTGACGATTCCAACATGTTAATATATTGTCACAATATCGATTGATTGTATGTGTATGTATGTATGTATGTATGTATGTATGTGTAAAGAATATTAATTTTTTTATGTTACCACATCTATATGCAACACAGCTCAATGCTTTAAACAAACAATTTTTTGATTATTTAAATAATTTAATATATAACATATGTATACATATAGCTTATAATTTTAAATACTACTTTATACTTATGTATAATATTTTATAATAGCTTATACATTTATACAAAATTACGTATCTAAAAATCATAGTTTATACGTATGCACATAAATAAATAACTATATATATTATAATATTTTAAATATTAAAAGTAACAGTATATACATAAACATACATTTGGACAATATATTTGCATATTGGATGAGCTAACATGTCCGTTGCAGTGTAAATCTCAACATCTATACACGAGCATGTTATACCTTGCACGGATTGATATGTTACGCATACACACACACACACACACACACATATATATATATATAATACACACACATACAGATTTATATATATATAGTATATCATAAATTAAATAATACTATATCATTTAATAAATTTAAATAAAATAAAAGATTTTATTTAAATAAAATTTAGAAATGTTTTAAATAAATTAGACATTAAAGGCCCAATAGAGATCCAATAGGGTAAAAAAATTGAAATTCACCCATTACATCTAATGCGGGCTAACTTATAGTAGCATTTTAGAGAACGCCATTATACGACATGCAACTAAAAGTCCAGAACTTTCTATTGCGTTTTCATAAAAGCTACCAAAAAGAAACATATTATGATGTTCTGAAAACACAAGAAAATTTTTTTATCGTAGTGTTGTATAGACGCCATTAAAAAGTATTATTGATGCTACTACAAAATATATTAGTAGCATTTTTTGTCTGCCAGCATATATATTTTGCCAATATTTATTTAACGCTGCTAATTTTTTTATATTTTTCGTGCAGATTTCCCTCACTGTGGTAGCTCGTTTAGTTTCCACTTTATTTTGTTCACAGTATATATTATATAGTAATGATTAACATATTTCAGTATGAAACCAATAATTAATCGTATAATTATCACATTCAAACAACCTAAAAACACATTAATCACATAATGAAATACAATATACAAATAATTCGATACAGGATATATTGAAACAAAATAACAACATTAAAATAAAATCCATAACTGTATAGATACAGTAGTTTCAAGACAACCGAGGTTATTTCAGACTGTTATAGATATAGTAACTTTGATTGAATATATACTTGATCAATGTATCACACCGTTATACCAAAAGCTATGAAGGTAGTTGCTTCATTGAGTATCGAAGTTCTGATTTTGTCTTAACAGGCAGAATCAGCATTGTCACTATTTCACATGCGAGCCTTTCTTTTTAGTTGCACTCAATATGATTGATAGGCCTTTTCCAAATAGCAAGATCTAGGTTTTCAATCACCTTAATCCAACACAACTTCCTTGCTATATCTTCAATCAAGTGTTGTTTTTGTTTCTAATCTTCTTTAGTTCTCTCCCAAACTTTGAAATGCTTCTTCCAATTGATTGGTAGGCCAGAAAGAATCCAGTATCCACCTGGTCTCAATATTCGGTCAACTTCAGAAAGGTATAATGCATCTGAAACATAGATTCACACTATGGAATACTGATATAAGAAACCAAAGAGTCGTTAAATTAATGAATCATGCTACAAAAATGGTTATTGTTTGAAGACCAAGGAATCAAACAATGAGAACAATGAGCCATGTCAAATACTCTAAAAGGATAAAGGAGTCTCTAAGTAGTCATAATACCAATCATCGTGGGAACTCCTCATTCTAATACCAATACTCGCACGCAACATGTATTATGCATCTCTACAAGAACATCTAATGTGAAAAAACATCCTGATAAGTTTTGTAAATCATAAATTTTGTTTCCAATTTTACCTTATCAATAAGGGGCTTTATCAATTAAATGCAATCATCTTGAATAAAACGGCTTAAAATCAAATTGTCAACTACCACCTATTTACATTCAGCAAATCTTAATGGCCCGAATAATAGGCCAGGGATTAGGCCCGAATATATTTTGGCCATTGGATAATATATAGCCCCCTGAAATCAACCGTTGATTTCAGATTTCGTACATTTCGCCTCAAAGTTTTCAGGCCCTGTAGAAACTTTCGTTTACATTAACCTTAAAAATTCTTAATAGAAAAACTGCCTTGTTATAAGTTTACAACTCAAAAGCTGAGGTAGGATGAGACAAAATGAAGTCAAAATGCTCTACGGTGCTTCATATTTTTAAAAAATAAACATCAGTACATGAAATGGCTAAAATTTTAGATTATAATATTAGAATAGTGCTGAATGTGCATCCTCGTCTGAAATAGACCTTTAAAATTTGGTTATTTGGACAGGAGAACTTGAAATACTGACGCAGCGGCGGAATACAAAAATTGATGATACGATGAAAGTAGCAATCGGTGGATTGAGCAATACTGAAATGCCCAAATTCGTTGATCCGAAGATGCCGAATTCTAGCTATCTCTGACACGTTGATCGCGCACGATACCGTGAAGAGAGATCTACAATTCTTCGAGCGTTGATCAAGCGCACTTGATTCCGCGAATTGGCTTCAACGATCGAAGATTCGAGCGCACTCGAATGTCAAAGGTGGAGATAGGAGATACCCTCAACTACCGATTTTAATTGAAAGCACAAAGCTAACAAACAAGAATTTTATTCAAAATCAACAACCCTTTACAAATGATATAACTCACCTATTTATAGGCAGACAACACAACACTTACAACACAACTCATAGGTCTTGAATGACCTAACACTTAGAATATTTACAACACATAACGACATCTTAACAACCTATACAATAGTACACGACTTAACAAACGAAACTACAAACGACTCAACACACTTTATACAAACGACATAAGGAAGCATAGTACCGACTTAACAATAGTGTGTAACGACCTAAAATATCAATCGACATCCGACTTATCAGCCTCGCGACTTATCAAACCATCTCACGACTTATCATAATCGACTTCGCGACTTATCATAGATTTCTCACGAGTTAACATCTTCACGCGACTTAATCATCTTCACGCGAGGTAACAAAATCATCTTCGCGACTTGATGAAGCGGAGTAAAGTCGTTCGCGACTTAGGGTGGGGGAATTAGGTCGCTCGGTGGAAGATTTAGATCGCTCACGACTTATAGTGGAGAGGTTAGGTCGTGGAGTTGTATCGAAGTGGAGTCTAGGTCGCGGTGGAATTGGGTTGTGGAATTTAGGTCGTGGAGATTGTTCACGACTTAGGGATAGGTCGGAAATTGTTTGTGACCTATCGTTAGGTCGGAGATTGCTTACGAGTAAAGTCGTTTGCGACTTACTGGAGTTAGGTCGGAGAGCTATTTGAATTGGGTCGGACATGGTTTGCGACCTATTGTTAGGTCGGAGCTCTTCTGGAGTTAGGTCGGACTTTGTTTGCGACCTATCGTTAGGTCGGAGAAGTGATAATTTAAGTCGTGGTGGTGATTTTAGGTCGCTGGCGTTGGTAGATCGTTCACGATCTAAAGCAGAGTGATGGTCTGTTTCGCGAACCAGGTATGCTGCTGCATCATCCTCCCCTTGTTGACAAAATTCGACCACGAATTTGTACCTCTCTCTACCCTATCAAGATTATCCCCATGGTATGGAATCAAATGTTTAACGTTGAAAACGTCTGCAGTATGAATATGATCTGGCAGCTTCAACCGATATGCATTATCATTGATCTTCTTCAAGATTTCAACTGGACCAATCTTTCGAGCCTTCAACTTGTTGTACATTCCAACTGGGAAACGATCTTTCGTCAACACCGCGTACACAAAATCACCCTCTTTGAAGTCCACACTTCTTCGCTTCTTATCTGCTAGTTGTTTATACTTTTCATTCGTCTTCTTCAGTCGTTCCTGAACGATTCTATGGCAATCTTTTAACTCATCAATGAAACCTGACGCCCGCTTAATCACTCCTTTTGGTTATGGTACTACCGTTAAATCCAACGGCCCCTTTGGCAAGCTTGAATATACAATCTGAAATGGACTGAAACCAGTACTCCGGTTCACTACATGGTTATGAGCAAATTCTGCTTGACATAGCTTCATATTCCAACTCTTCAGATTGTCCTGCACAAGACATCTCAACAAATTTCCCAATGATCTGTTCACAACTTCGGTCTGTCCATCTGACTGCGGATGATAAGCGCTACTAAAGTTCAATTTCGTTCCCACCATCTTCCACAAACTTAGCCAGAAATGACTTAAAAATCTAGTATCCCTGTCTGAAACAATTGATTCAGGTAGCCCATGCAATCGATACACCTCCTTAAAGAATAACTGAGCGACTCGGATGGCATCTGTTGTCTTCTTACATGCGATGAAATGTGCCATTTTCGAAAATCGGTCAACCACCACATAAATGGAATCGTTTCCCCTTTGAGTTCGAGGCAAACCCAAAACAAAATCCATACTCACATCAACCCAAGGCTTAGTTGGTATAGGTAACGGCATATATAATCCAGCATTGGTCGCAGTTCCTTTCGAAACTTGACAGATATGACATCGCTCCACAAACCTTTCCACTTCTTTCCTCATTGATGGCCAAAAATAAGATTGAGAAATCAGCTGTAATGTACGGTCTCTACCCACATGACCTTCCTCATGCAATTCCTTCACAATCTTCATTCTCAAACTACAATCCGGTATACATAATCGATTTCCCTTGAACAGAAAACCATCTACCATTACAAATTCATCCGTCTCTCCCTCCTTGACTTTATCAACAAACTTTGCAAAGTAAGGATCATCACCAAATAACTCTGGTAACACATCAAACCCGGTCACTTCAACTTTCATCGTAGTTAACAAATGATTCCTTCGGCTCAAAGCATCAGCCACACGATTCGTCACTCCTGATTTGTGTTTCACAACAAACGTAAACTGTTGCAGATATGCAATCCATGATGCATGTCTCGATGAAATCTTGTCTTGCCCTTGTAAATATTTCAACGCCTCATGATCAGTGTAAAGAACAAACTCTTTCTGAAATAGATAGTGTCTCCAGTGTTTAATAGCTTGCACAACAGCATAAAATTCCACATCATATGTACTATATCTCATCTTTGCTCCCGACAGCTTCTCACTGAAATATGCAATAGGACGCCCCCTCTGACTCAACACTCCCCCAATTCCAACCTTTGACGCATCAGTATGTAGCTCAAACAACAACTGAAAGTCTGGTAATACTAGAATTGGTGCAGACGTCAGTAACTCCTTGATCTTCCCAAAAGCATCCCCTGCTTCCTCTGACCATGAAAACTATTTACCCTTCATACAATCTGTAACAGGCGCCATCACACTACTAAAGTGTGGAATAAATCTTCGATAGAATGAAGCCAACCCGTGGAAACTGCGAACTTCTGTTATCGTCTTGGGTTGTGGCCAATCTCTAATCGCTTCGACTTTACTTTGGTCAACCTGTATTCCTTCTCCTGACACAACATATCCCAGAAATAAAACACTATGCGTCATGAACACGCATTTCTTCATTGCAGCATAAAATTGTTCTTGTCGTAGTACCATCAGCACTTCTCTCAGATGATTCAAATGTTCCTCTGGACTTCCACTATATATCAGAATATCATCGAAATACACCACCACAAATTTTCCAATAAAAGGTCTAAAAATCTGATTCATCACCCTCATGAACGTACTTGGCGCGTTTGAAAGTCCAAATGGCATTACCAACCATTCATACAACCCCTCTCGCGTCTTGAACGCTGTTTTCCATTCATCCCCTAGTCTGATTCGAATTTGATGATAACCGCTCTTCAAATCAATCTTCGAAAATATAGTAGCTCCGCTCAGCTGATCTAACAAATCATCCAATCTGGGCATTAGAAATCTATATCTCACAGTAATCTTATTCAATGCTCGACTGTCAGTGCACATTCTCCACGTTCCGTCCTTCTTTGGCACTAACAATGCTGGTACAGCACACGGGCTTAAACTCTCTTGCACACGCCCCTGTTCAAGCAAGTCTTCCACTTGCCTTCGCAACTCCTCATGCTCTTTTGGACTCATTCTGTAGTGTGGTCTGTGAGGTAACACAGCTCCTGGAACAAGATCTATTTGATGTTCAATGTCCCTCGACGGCGGTAACTCCATTGGCAACTCCTCTGGAAATACATCGTCAAACTCTTCCAGTAGTGGTTTTACTTCTTCTGGTATTTCCACCACTTCCTGACTCTCCCGTCCGATCAATAGAAATACTTCAGGCTCCTCCTCTACTTCCTTCACAAACTCCTTCAAAGATAACAAAGTTTTAAGCTCTTCAATCTCCTCCAACTTGTTTTCCTCCTGTTGTCGCTTCTTTGGAACTAGAGTAATCTTTGTGCCTTCAAACATGAAACTGTAACTGTTGGTACGCCTATCATGTTGCACCGCCCTATCATACTGCCACGGTCTCCCCAACAACAAATGGAATACGTCCATGTCCACAACATCACACCAAATTTCGTCCTTGTATTTCTTCCCAATTGAAAAATTAACACAAGTCCTTCGACTAACTTTCACCTCCCCACCTTTCCTCAACCAAGCTAACTTATACGGTTTCGGGTGCTTCTCTGTCTTCAATGATAACTTCTTTACAGCTTCTGTAGAGATAATGTTATCACAGCTTCCAGCATCAATAACAAATTTGCAAACCCTTCCCAAGATAGTGCACGTCGATTGAAAGATGTTACTCCTCAACCAGCTAGTCTCTTCCTCCTGCTTCGGTGTTAAGCAATTCCTCCTCATCATTAATGTATAACCATCATCTCCAGACAACAATTCTTCCTCCTCAACTGGTAATTGATTAGAATCTTCAGCCTCCTCATCCTCATCCTCAACCTCAGCAATCATTGCTCTCTTCTTTGGCTTTGGACACTCATTGCTTTTATGACCCAACTCCTGACAATTGTAACATTTGAAACCGTTGTTAACCTTTGCCTTCTCAGCCTCCTTCACCACTGGTTTACTGATAGGTTTAGAAACATTAGAACTTCCACTAACACCCTTCACTTGATTGTTGGAATTAGTAAACACACCACCTCCTCGTCGTCCCTGCTTCTCCCAAGCCAACGCTTTCTGATGTGCTTCCGCCACAGATCTTGGATCGAACATATTCACCATATCCTGGATCTGCATTCTCAATCCCCCAATGAATCTAGATGTCAGTTGTTCTTCCGTTTCCATAATATCATTCCTTGCAATAAGCTGATAAAACTCATCTGCGTAACCATTAACAGTCTTTGTGCCCTACCTCAAGTTCTGCAAACGTTGATACATCAGAGATTAATAATTGTAAGGTAAGAACGTTGCTTTCATCAATTCTTCATCTTCTCCCAAGATTCAACTTTTGACTTCCCCATTCGTTCACGTGTAAGTTTGGTTTGCTGCCACCATGCCAAAGCTCTACCCCTCAACCTTGTAGCAACCAACTTCACTCTACGATGTTCTGGAACTTCTTTGAAATCAAAATTTTCTTCAACATTAGCCACCCAATCCAAAAACTCCTCAGCTTGCATACCACCTTTGAATTCTGGAATTTTAGTCTTCATCCCAGATTCCCACTTGTGATCGTACTCCGACTGATTTCTTCCTCGTCCACGTCCTCGTCCATGAACACTACCACCATCATACTCTTCTTCACAATCCGATGTGTATCGATGTCGATCCTGACCACCAACATCTCTACCACCACCATTTCTTCCACCAACATTCCTATGATCTGCATTCCTCCGATCTCGATCAGTCACATTTCTATCACGACTTCGATCATCAACATTTCTATCACAATCTCGATCCACGCTTCTATGATCACTATCAACACTTCTCTCTCGATTTGAATGTGGTGAAACTCTACTTCTTCCATGGCTCGATTCAGGTGATACCCTTCTCTGATTTTGACTCATCTCCAACATCATTCTCTCTAATCGACCAATCCCTTCATTAATATTCTCATTAAAGTTTTCGTTAATTCTTTGCTCCATCTCATCGGCTTCTTCTCTCCCATATAAAGCTTCAATGTTGCGATAACGGTTAGCTCTTCTCGGAGGCATGATCACTCTTCAACAAATTCCAACAAAAACTTCACTTCGATCTAAAAATCTTTAAATCAAAACTACCCACTTGTTGAAAACTTCAAAAATCTCCAAACGAACAAATCTCTTCAAAATCTCGATAACCCACTTCTCCAAATGATGTAAATCTCGCACAACTCCAAAAATCTACGCAAACTCCTTGCGCTCTAGCTCTGATACCAAATGACGCAGCGGCGGAATACAAAAATTGATGATACGATGAAAGTAGCAATCGGTGGATTGAGAAATACTGAAATGCCTAAATTCGTTGATCCGAAGATGCCGAATTCTAGCTATCTCTGACACGTTAATCGCGCATGATACCGTGAAGAGAGATCTACAATTCTTCGAGCGTTGATCAAGCGCACTTGATTCCGCGAATTGGCTTCAACGATCGAAGATTCGAGTGCACTCGAATGTCGAAGGTGGAGATAGGAGATACGCTCAACTACCGATTTTAATTGAAAGCACAAAGCTAACAAACAAGAATTTTATTCAAAATCAACAACCCTTTACAAATGATATAACTCGCCTATTTATAGGCAGACAACACAACACTTACAACACAACTCATAGGTCTTGAATGACCTAACACTTAGAATATTTACAACACATAACGACATCTTAACAACCTATACAATAGTACACGACTTAACAAACGAAACTACAAACGACTCAACACACTTTATACAAACGACATAAGGAAGCATAGTACCGACTTAACAATAGTGTGTAACGACCTAAAATATCAATCGACATCCGACTTATCAGCCTCGCGACTTATCAAACCAACTCACGACTTATCATAATCGACTTCGCGACTTATCAGAGATTTCTCACGAGTTAACATCTTCACGCGACTTAATCATCTTCACGCGAGTTAACAAAATCATCTTCTCGACTTGATGAAGCGGAGTAAAGTCATTCGCGACTTAGGGTGGGGGAATTAGGTCGCTCGGTGGAAGATTTAGATCGCTCACGACTTATAGTGGAGAGGTTAGGTCATGGAGTTGTATCGAAGTGGAGTCTAGGTCGCGGTGGAATTGGGTTGTGGAATTTAGGTCGTGGAGATTGTTCACGACTTAGGGATAGGTCGGAAATTGTTTGCGACCTATCGTTAGGTCGGAGATTGCTTGCGAGTAAAGTCGTTCGCGACTTACTGGAATTAGGTCGGAGAGCTATTTGAATTGGGTCGGACATGGTTTGCGACCTATTGTTAGGTCGGAGCTCTTCTGGAGTTAGGTCGGACTTTGTTTGTGACCTATCGTTAGGTCGGATAAGTGATAATTTAAGTCGTGGTGGTGATTTTAGGTCGCTGGCTTTGGTAGATCGTTCACGATCTAAAGCAGAGTGATGGTCTGTTTCGCGAACCAAGTATGCTGCTGCATCAAATACCAAATTAAATATTGAATAAACCCATCTATTAATAACATGAAGTGTGGGGGTGATTATTAACAATACATGATAATAATCTTATAACAGTATTGAATGTAACCTATACGATGATTCATATTATAATCTTAGAATAGTGTTGAATGTAACCTATACCATGTACAAGACAAAAATCATGCCTCATGATTTAATTTCTTCAACTATTTTCTGGTTTAATAGTGTTATACACATATTTTCCAAAGGGAATGAACGTAGAAGAAAGTGAGTATGATGTCATTACAAGCACGCTTGTTGAGCTAATAAGTCTATGATTAAGCTTCCAAGATAATAATGCAACAATCATAAGGATGTCGAAACTAAAGGGATGTTGTGACCAAAGGTAGAAAGCATGTCAAACCTAAAGATGTTATAGGTTATAGCCCATATGACCATAAAATAATTGCAAACAGTTGATATCGAACTTCATTACAAGAAGGAATGTCAAAGTTAAGGATGTTGAACAATATCAAGCATTATAGGATGTTGCAAATGATTGGGACAATAAGAACGATTGCATCAATGCCTCATCTCATCGATGCCGTATTTCATCGATGATAAATGCTAAATGTTAACAAATATGAAGGATATCGAATAAATCCAATACTAGGGTGGTATCATAAGTCATTAATAAACAAGAGGATGACGTATATCACCATTTCAGTAAAGATATCAAATTTCAGAAATGCCGTGAATAACCAACATTCAAAATGATATCGAAAATCATTAATTTACATAAGGATGTCAAAAGCCGTGCAAGGAGAAAGGAGAAAAAATTAGTAATACAAGGAAAGCAAAGTTAAGAGGGTTTAGTGTATTTTCCTTAACTAAGCTTTAAAGGCATTCATATTCCACCATATACTCCTTGTTGAGGCCACCACCAAGATAGTGATCCAAGTGATGTGTTCAACCTTAAAGAGATCACGACAAGTGGCACCATCAAGTCCATCCTTTATGCTAAGTCATCAATCTATGCCAACTCACATCAACCAATGAAAGCAAGCCTTACCTCCTTCCGGTCATTATAAATAGAGATGCACCCCCTCATGAAAGGGGCCCCTAACTTCTTTCTCTCTCTTAGCATAAATCACTTTTTGGACTAGCTTTCTAAGAAGCATAAGAGCCACCAACGAAGAAGAAGATGACATGGACATATGCATAAAAGTGTTTGAACTTTTAGAGATTTGCATATTTGACTTATTTTGTAACATGCCTTGTTATTGAACAAGAAATATGACTTGTAAACATTGCATATTGTATCCAATAACAATAAATCAAGATCTATGGCATATTTTGACTTGCCTATTTTACTCTTGAACGTATGATTTAAATTTCAAATGATTTCGTAATTAATTCTAACTAAGGGGTATTATTGGAATTTCTTCGAATATGCCTCTTTGTACAACATCTTGGGTGTTGAACCAATTTTTGGATAGAAGGAGTGCTTGAACCTCTGAATATTCGAAAAATGACCAAAATACTCTAAAGTTTGAATGTTTTATATTTTGGAGAATTTTTTCAAATCCGATCCTTATTTGGAGTTTAAATCTGGAAATTCACCACTTTCAATATTTAATATTTGCAGGTGTGTTCGTAACATTTAAGGGGGACGTTGTAGCTGCTGCCTCAACAAATTTTATATATGGTGACAAACAAATATCCGATAACCAACTTGCTCATACAATGTTCGGTATCCATCCTATTAAACATTCGATATCATGTTTTCTTATTAATTATTCGATATTCATTCTATGCGTTCTACTTTCGAAATCCGTCATATCCATTTCAACATTTGATATCCATTATCCAACTCATTAATAATCTAATATTCTTTTTAAATATTTAACAACTACCCTGCTTGTTACCCGATATTCATTTCACCTATTAATATTTGATATCAAACAACTTACACTTTTAAAATTCGACATCACATGATTTTATTCCGCATTTAACTCATTCCTTCCACTCGACAACTAGCTTTCGACAACCTTCCTACTTTGTAGGTCTGACAATCTCACATTCACTTTTAATTTAATAAATTACTTTATTAATATACAAAATTATGTCATCTACTATTCCTCCATCTTCCTATTTTAACCTCATTTTTCACGCCATCTTCTTACATAAGCTCTTTTGTGTTTTTTCTCCCCTTTCTCTACTCCCCCCCCCGTTTTATATTCACTTACGATATCCAGCCTCTCTATTTACGACATCACTTTATGCATTACTATTCAATATCTCTTTATATATGATATCCCTTGATTTAAATGATATGTTTGGCATCTCTTTTCTCCTTTCCTTTCGGCCATCAGGTGATATCATAAACATCAAGTGATGCCATAAACTAGACCTGTCAAAATATGACGCAACCCATTAACCCAACCCATTTACCATATTTATAAATGGGTTGGGTTAACCCATTTATGAATTTTATTAAATGGGTTATGGGTTGGTATCACGATCCTGACTCGGCCTTCGAAAATCGGCACCCGTACTTCACCTGTACTTGAATGCCGCAGATTCAAACGCCGAATCTGGCTCGCCGGAGCTTATAACACAGTAAGTATAACAACACAGCGGAAGAAAGAAATGGATGATATCATATACAACTCCAATGAATACAGTAAGTATAACAACCAACCTTGCTTCAGACAAAACCCCGAGGCCTCACCACTCTCCAATCACCAGAAAAACCCAAAAACCCAATTTCTGGTCATATCCAAAATGCACATTCATTTTAACACTAAAAATTGTGATTTTAGTTTTAAAAATCTTAACTTTCAAAGTGGATTCGAGTTATAATCCTGAAACAACAAATTACAATAATCGATTTTAACATGATTTTAAGAATTACACTGTCTTTCCATTTTTTTTCCAGTTAAATATCCAAATATTTTACTTAACTTCATTTTTAAGTTTTAATCTATGACTAAACAAACATTTCTTGTTTGAAAACTAAGTCATAATAGAGATCAGAGGGAGAGAGAATGGATTTCGAACTAAATTTAAACTCTGTAATATGAAAACAGAGAAGATGAATACAACCAGACATACACACATGAATACCTTCATATATACAGAATTCCACACTTATATATACACATGCAGGGCATCATCATCACAAAGATTTCACAAGCAACAACCATTAACTTACTTAAACTTTTAATAAAAATAATGTTTACTCACAGTGATTCCCAAAATGAACAGAGTTTGCTATGTTGAAACAGGCTTGAATTTGCTAGCTGAAACCTTATTCTTTGATCTTTGGTTTGAGTTGAATTAAATTGTTGTTTCAGTTGAATTTTGTTGAAGTTTAAGATGATATTTACTTCAGGTTTACACAGCTTACAATGAACGAAACTGAATTGAAGAAGTGATACATAAAGGAAGTATACAGGGATATGTTTTGTACAGGGTGATTGTATTTGTACAATACAGGGTGGTATTAATGTCTTTGTACCATATATCAGAGATTTTTCTTGTTTTGGTGGCTGAGACAAATTTTCTGGTGGCTTGCATTAAATTTCCATGTACAAACTTATCCAATTTGATTTTGTACATAGATATTTATACTAGTATCTTCTTTTGCAAGCTATTACATATATATTTTTTATTTTCTTTAGTCTTATTATTTTATAATATAAATAAATTTAGCTAATTTGTTTACTTTATATTTTTCATAGATGATTTTATAACCACTTACTTAAAATTAAAATTCAAATCCAGTATATATATATATATATATTCAAATCCACTCATATATGCACATATACATATATATATATTCACATATATATACAAGATTTAAATTCAAATGATTCAACACATATTTTATTTGAATTTGGAGAAACTCAAATCAAATTACCCATTAATTTCACAATATTTTTATTCAAAATTAAATTGATTATCAATTTAAACTTAGTTAAAATCCGGGATCGTTACAGGTTCCCCCCTTAAGAAATTTTGTCCCCTAAATTAGAAAGTAGGGAGACAACAAAAGAATAAATGAAGAATGTTTATCAAATCAAACGAACATCTATTCTGCATTTGGCTCACCAAATCAGAATATCAATAACTGATATGAGAACGTATCTTTTTAATTTTTTCACAAGATACTCGGGTTATCCAGATCTACGAAATATGCAGGGGCATTGGTCAGTTCGAAGGGATAACTAACCATTCATAGAATATATTGGGACCCAAAAATAGACAGATATATGGATACAATTTCAAAACTTTTTAATTTAGAAACCAAATTATACCTATCAACCATAGCAACCAAAGCAACCAATTCATCCAAACAAACAATTCTGACCTATTTGGAGTTTATGTCCCATGCAAATATATCAAATCTTCTTCCTGGATCTACCAGGAACTATCAAAGAATTGAGAAAAGATGACGAACAAAAGAGATTGATAGAGAAAAGATTGTTTATTTGTTTCCTTGTCGTTACAGGGTATTGACCATTTATAGTCGTATTCCCCTGTCCCCTATCTCATCCTCTTCTTGCACTCATACTTACTATCAGTGGATAGTAAGAGAATTTACTGAGGTATACGGACAGATATCTTAGGGATACTCATTCTAGGGTATACTTCACCCTATCTCTAATGAGATACTTAATGTGTTATACTCCTGAGCTAAAGTTCAACCTTAGCTCTGATACCAAAATGTCACGGGCCGAGCCAGTGGCGACCGGCAGGCTTTTCAACCATCCCAGCCCCACCGTGGCAGACATTGGTACCCTGCCCTTTCTTTTACGGCCAGCCTTTCGACTGTCACACCTTACGGCTAACCAACCCCACAAAGAGGACATGTAGGGGTAAGAGTCTCCTGCTCGCCACCAAACAAAAAGCGAGAACCCCCTATCACATTTCACAAAGATAAGCAAGGTCAGTCATGGGACTGGTATGAGTAAACAAAAACAGTTGTTTGTGTAAAAACAGTTTATAATAGAAATTCGACATGCTTTTGAAAAATGAAACTACCATAAGACCTCCCACCACACACACAATGCAATCGAAGACTTGGAGGAGATTTCTTCTTATGATAGTCAAATATGCTTAATACGAGAAAACTCTTTTGATATTATTACTAGTGCATAGTGTGAAAATCCTTTCGAAAATATAATATTAATCTTAGCCAGCATAGGTACCATTATACTATGCCTACTATAGCTGCCACCTGAGGCGACAGGTTATACAAATTGCAATCGTAAAGGGCTCGTATTGTTTCTTTGGAGTTCCAACGAATGGTCAGGCTAAGGAACTTCCTACTGCCACATGGGTACGCCTCTGGAGGGATGTCTCGAGAACTAACTAGCTCTCTGCCAATACAAGGACGTGTTACCTCTTACTAGGTAACTACTACACGAGTATGCCACCCCCCGGTCGTTTGCGACCTTTATCCGAGGGCCCTCGATCACAAAGCAACAACCACACAGTAAATGAGATTGATGCAACCACACAGGTAAAGCATTTGGGCTCCATACCATGATACCACCTTTTTCCAAAAGGAAATGACATACCCTAAAGGGTGCGACCCTCATAACCTTGCCGCATCTTTCCTGTTTCGACCATTTCCGGGGTGTGAGGTCCGATGAGGTCTCGTCCACAAAGCTACGCTTTACACGAAAGCCATGCTTTGATCAACAAATGATCAGCAACATACGGCAGCACTTAGCATGCCACACTACCAAATTGGGAGTATATCACTGATAACCTTCAACTACATAACCTCTGAGCTCGTACGTCTCAGAGAAGGGTGTTAAGCTAAGAGAATAAATTCTCCGCCACCAAACAGAAATGTATTTGAAAGAAATCTGCTTTATATCTCAAAGTGTAGTGTCAAACATACGGCCATACAAGTCTGTTCCGGGTTCGAACAGAACTGAAGGCACTTCTAAAGAAGCCCTTGCAATCCGGGTATTTACAATCCCGATCGGACTTCCCATCACTTAGGGAATCTCTATACCGTAGCTACTCACTACAGAGACAATCGATAGGTTATCCTATCGTTCTCGCAAACACCCGGTTGTGATATCCCGGAATTTTTGGAAATATCAATTTAATAATCTGTATTAAAATTTAATTTGATTTGATAATATTTGTTAATAAGATTTGAATTTGATTTAATAATCTTCTTTTAAATAAATATTTAACTGATAATTTATCTTTTAAAAGCTAATAAATTGTTTTCTATTTATAATGTATATATATTTATATATATTGTAAATAGATAAGCTTTGTTTTAAATTTAATAAATAAAGGCGTGTTTTCTAATTTTAATGGTAATTTGGAAATTTGATTTAATTTAATATTAAATAAATAACCATATGATTTTAAAATACTCAAGATAAAAGTTTATTTGTTTAAAATGATTTTAGCCTAAGTTTAGATTTAAACAAGAAAGGTTGTTTTGTTCTTTTTGAATATAGTTTGATTAAATAAGTAACTTATTAATAAAGAGATAATTTCTTTTATAAATTATTTTAATTTAATAATGAGTTATATTTAAATAATATTAGTAATGTAATATCTTTACAAATGGTTTTTTTATAGAAATTGTTATCTTAAATTTATTTATAAAGGAAAGATAAAATTGTAAATTAATTAAGTATAAAAGTATACATGTACATAATTTATGAAGCATAACCAGGCAAGAAAAAAATAAAAAGAATCTTGTATGTAACCTGTAAGTAGTAATGCAAGGCAAGAAAATGAACACTTAGATAATTCTGGAATACATGTTTGCAATGCAAGTAGGAATAAAAATATATATACAAAGATATCTAAGTACATACGAAATAAAGAAAGATAAGTATTTGTAGACATGGAGGACAACTTCATTTAATGTTATATCTCTAGTACACCAATATAAATCTTATCAGCCTCCAAGAGTAGAGAAAAATCTCTGACCCAATTTAATAAAAGCTTGTACCAGCAAAATAAACAATATTGTAAACTCTTTTCTATACCTTCCCTATCTCTTTTCGTTCATTTAAAAAACTTAGCATTCCAGAAATTTTATTACAACTGAAGCTTTACAACAATTCAACTCAACAAATATGAAGATCAAAATAAAAAGGTTTCAATAGCATGCAACTGCAGTTTCAAAACAAAGAAGCAATCTTCAGCTGTTTCAAAATTAAATGCTCTGTTCTTCATCTTCTTTCTGGTGAGTAACATCACTTTAAACAATTTAAAGGTATAACCTGTTGCTTATATATCTGTGAATAAGTATGTTTGCATATTTATAAATGAATATCTGTGTATATATATGAATATATTGATGTGTGCATGTCTGCTAATGTCTGGAACATCTCTGTCTATGTTTTAAGCTTAGTTTTTAATCTAAATCCTCTATCCCTTGATCTAGTCATTAATATGATTTAAGTTACAAACAAAACTTGTTTGTTTGATTTTAGAGTAGGATTTAAATTTTTGTGCAAGTTAAAATAGACTTAGATTTGCTCTGGAAACCATAAGAACAGAAATGCTTAAACTTTGTCAAAATTTCAAACATACAAAATTATAGTTTCAGGCTTGTGATCTGAAACCTTATATAAAAACTTGATTTTTAAAACTAAAATCACAATTTTTAGTAATAGGATTTGAGTGCAGTTCTAGTTTGAACATAATTTGGTATTTTGGGGAATCCTAGTGATCTAGATGGTCTGGAGGTCAGGGATCTTCTGTGATGATGGAGGGATGATCGGAGTTTAGGGGAAAATTGCCAGGAAGTTGATCAGAGCTTTGTGGCGACGGTGGCTGGCCGAGGAAGTTTGTAGCCCTAGTTTAACTAGGTTAGGTAGTTCGATCAACCATGGGTTCTAGGATGGATCGAGTGCTACTAGGTTTTGGGGGATGGTAGCTTGAACGTAGACGAAGACTTGGCCGGAGTTTCAGAAGTGATGGTGGTCGGAGGATCGTGGACGAGGCGATGACAGGTTTTGGTTGTGGTGTTCCTGGTTTCGTTCCAAGTCTGGCGTGAAACTCGATTTCGATTTCAAGTCGTTGTCGAAGTTCTGATGATCGTGATGGGTTGTGTGGATGATCGCCGATGTGAGGAGGTTGTCGTGGATGATCGGAAGGGGCGGCATCGCTAGTGCGTGTGCACGTGCACTTCCCTTATTTTTGTGAAGTCTGGTTTGGCAGGGGTTGTTGTCTCGAGTAATTCTCGAGTCATTGAGGGTTTTGTTCGAAGTTCTGGGATGTGTGGCTCGAAGCATTTTAGGGGTGGCTCGAGTCATTACTTTTGTACAGGGTCTAAAACCTGTCAGTGGTTTTAAACTTTAAAATGGATTTAAAAAAAAGATTGGAAAGCAGATTTTAAACAAAGTTTAAAATCAAATTTTTAGATATGGATTCAAATCTAAATTTGAATCCAGTTTTGAAATAAATTAAGTTTTATAAAAACTCAAATATTTAAACAACTTTAAATGTTAAAGTATATTTTTAAATGATTTGAATTTTAAAATGAATTTGGTTTAAACTCTTATAAATTTCTTTTATAAGATAAATACTTCTTTAACATGTGATTTTAAAAGTTTTAAAATTGGTTTTTTAAACTTTGTTTAAGTTAAATTGGTATTTATTTTAAATCTTAAATTTAAAATAAAATTTAAAGTAAATTTAAAAGTAAATTGTTTTGAATACTTTATTAATGATAATTAAATCATTAATATGAATAAAGTTTTATCTTAAAATTAATTAGAATTTAATGATTTGTAATTCATTAAATTAATAGGATAATTAAAATGGATAATTAATTAATTTAATTAATATATGATATGGATGATTAATTAAGTAATTAAGATAATAAATTAAGGTTTAAGATTAATTATTTGAGGAATAATTAATTTGGAGTTAAAGATCATTAATTAGATAAGATTAGATTTTAAATTAATGACTAAATGTTAATTAGTCAAGTAATTAAAAGATTAATTAAGTTACAGTTAAAACTTAAATTAATTAAATAATTAGAGGTTAATTAATTGGTAATCAAGATTTATTAATTTGTAATTAATAATGATTAATGTAAGTTTAATTTCTTAAGAAAAGTTATTAAAGAATTGTAAATAGTTAATGAAGGTCATTAACTTAAGATTAATTAAAGGATAATTAATCAAGGGATTAATTAAGATAATTAATTATGGAGTAATTAATTTATTAAATGAAGTAATTAAGGGTATTTAATTACTGGATGTGAATTAATCAAGAGTGATTAATAATTATGGTTTAATTAAAGATTAATTACTTAATGTAATTAATTTAAATAGAATAATTAATTAAAAATGTTAAGTAGGGATTGATTAACTGATAATTAAGGATTAATTACTTGGTGTAATTAATCAAAGGATTTATATAATTAATTAAGAAGTTAATAATTAAGGTAAGTAATTACAGGACGATAATTACTATTTATGATTTAGGTTAATTAATGGAAGTAATTAATTAAGGATCATTAATTAATGTAAATAAATGAAGTAATTAATAGTTAATTACTGTGAATGGTTAAGGATAATTAATTTGTATAATTAATTAAAGGCTAACTACTTAAGGTAATTAAGAATAACTAATCAGGATGATTAATTAAGATGGATAATTAGAGAATGATCAATAAATTGATTTGTAATAAATAAATGATTAAGTAAGCAAGATTTATGTGATGAAAGTAATTAATTTAATTTATTTTAAATTAATTAGAGATGGAAGTAATTAATTTAATTCACTTTAAATTAATTATAGATGGTGATTAATAAATCATTGCTTATGGATGTTTAAATGATATTGATTGCCTTGAATGGTTTGAGATCTCAGATATGAGATAAGTGATGTTGTATGATATGGATGCTTTGGTTGAAATGTGATGATAATGTGAATTATCTATTTGTGATGATGTTGTGAATTATCTATCTGTGTATTTATAGATAATGGAATTGAATTGTTTTAACTTTAAAACAACTTGGACTTAAAAGATACGTTTTGGATTTCGATGAGACCGGGATCGGGTTTCCAGATTTGGATATCCGAAAACCACATCGATCCAAATTAACGATAGGTCATGAATCTCAAGTGAAGATGAAGGTTCATAGTGCAAGGGTTATTGTCGTTAACTCTGAGGATGATTCCAATATGAGTGTAACGAGATAATGCCTTCGGTTTCGTTCGAACCCGGAACGAACTTGTATGGATTGAATGCTTTCAGAACATCGTCAGGTGGACGATGAGCATTCTAAGTGATGTGTTCTGGTAAGGTAATCGTAGCCTCAAGCCTCATCAATCGGGAATGGCTAAAATAGGGGAGGGGCAGCAAGGCTAAGTGGGTAGCACCCAAGTAGGACGAGATTTTCCCCGTCTAGATGTCCCTTTTATTTTGGCTGTGTGGGAAGTTGTGAGCTCCAACTGCTGGGGTTGTCTTGTTCGGGATTGTACACTAAGGGATGGTTCGGGCTTTTTGTTGCAGGGGGTTGGGAGTGATCCTCGGTACGTTGATCTAGGCCACGTACTGTGACGAGTGGTACCCTAGTAGCCCTGCCATTGTATGGAATCCAATCTCCAATAAGTGCCCTCGAATTTGATTGTATTACCCACTTTGTTGGCTAGTATGCTGGAATTTAATCATGTAACAATTTCAGCTATTTCTTATTTACTTGAAAACCCTAGACCTATTATAATATCATAGAATTTTCTATCAAATGTTTGGTTAGCGTAAGGTAAAAACTTTTCCATGTTTATGTGTGGGAAGTCTTACGTGATACCTTTTTGTTTTCAAAGGCTTTTCAAAGTTAAGCAACTTTAACCTGTTACTCACACCAGAACCATGTCTGACCCAGAGTTTATTCTGTTTTTCTTAAACTCTCGGGTACTCAAATTTTTACGAGTAGCCAAGGGATTCAGGTTAGCTTTGACGAATTGTGGAGGAGCAATGGAGCAGGAGGCTTCAGCGTTATAGATATATAATTTCCGCTGTGTTGGTATCTCTGTGTAGTTTCTCTGTGTTGTATTTGAGTTGTATTAACTAGACAGGTGTTTATAACTGTCTAGTATGTGATGTATAATCTGTGTAACTCTGATTAGTGTTGTATACTATGTAATATTTATGTGATTAATATAATTTATTCGTTCCGCTGTTGAGATTCTGATGTTGTTTCTTCTTTCTTCTCTATCTTTTCTCTTTTCTATCCCTTTCTTTCTTCAAGATGATGCGACTTTCTGGTAGTAGAAAGTTGGGTCGTCACACCGGTCTTCAAATGCTATCCATTTACGTCGTATCACTATTCGGAATGGGTTGTATGACACAAAGTCCTCTCCTGGCTAAACCAAATAGTGAGCGCAATATTTTAAAACATATGGATATTGGGATTTCAGTTAAGTCACAACTTATTACCCAAAACTTCTCTTTCAAATGGTTTAAACAAATTACCATTTTAATCTTTTACACGAAAAGATTCATCTCACAAAGTTCACCAATCTTTCACAAAGATTCATTCATATTCTTTCAAACAATTTCTCTTTCAAATTGGATTAACTCATCCAATTTTTAAATCAAGATTTAATTCATAGCTTTCAAAAAGATTCATTCATAACTTGGAAAACCATTTTCCATTTCAAATCTTATATATATAAAAGATACACCATTTAAAATTCTCTTCAATTTCAAAACAAATTTCAACCATTTTAAATTTCAAAACTTTATAAAGTTATCCAGAATATCCTCAAAACTCCTTTTCAAAAGCTTTTCACATTTAACCCGATTCTATATCCAAACCATTTGAATTCAAATTTAATTTTAAAACCATTTCAAAAATATGTGACTTAATCGATTTCCTCGTGAAGTCCATATTTGTGTGTGTACAAGTGTGGTCCAGGGGTTTTACACAGTAGTGCAACATTACAAATCATCACATCATCATATATTTAAGCATATCAATATCGATAAGCGGTATATTCCTATAACGCTTATCTTCCATTTACCAATTCACAGATAAATAATATACATTCATCACGAATAAAATAAATTACATTCATCACAGCTTGAATTAAAACAAATTTACATCACAAAGCATCACATAGTAGAGAATATCAAACAATTCACAGCATTCAATAGAATACAGTCATCCATAAGTGAGGTTAACGAATCATCTAATTAATTGAAACCAGATTAATCACTAACCCAGGTTAATTACAAATTATTTTAATTAATTAACCTTTCATAATTAATTAACTTTAAATTTTAAATTAATTAACCTTAATTAATAAATGAATAAATCATTAATTAATTAACCCTTAATTATTTATTCTTAATAAATTACATTAATTAATTAAACTTTTAATTAATCACTTCCATTAATCAACCTTAATCATAAACAGTAATTACCATCCTGTAATTACTTACCTTAATTGATTAACTTCTTAATTAATTATATAAATCCTTTGATTAATTACACTAAGTAATTAATCTTTAATTACTTCTACTAAGTAATTATATTTTAATTACTTCCCATTACGTAATTCCCTTTAATTAATTACATCCAGTAATTATACATTAATTACTTCACTAAGTAATTCCACTATTCAATCTCATTAAGTAATTTTACTTAATCAACCATCAAATGATTATCTTTAATTAATTAACAAATTAATTAACTAAAATTTATCACATACACTTCCTTGATTACAATTGGTAATTCATCCCTTAATTACCCTTAAAACAAATTAATCTTTAATTGTAGATTAATTATCCTTTAATTATTAATTAATAAATCTTAATTATCAATTAATAAAACTTAATTATCATTAAAACACTTTATTTTAAGAATTTACTCTACTTAATTAAATCATTAATTAAGTTTTGAAATAAAATAATCATTTAACTTGATAAATTAAAGTTAACAAAACATAACTTCCTTTAAATGTTTTAAACATTATCAAGTAATAGTTTTAAAACTATTTCAATTTAAATTTCAAAATCTTTGTTTTAAAAATCCTTTTTAAAACTGTTAGCACTTGCTTCGGGTCAAACCCGAAGACCACTCGGGTCTAACCCGAGTTCCCTTTCCATTTCAAAATTTAGTTTTTAGTTTTAAATTTAAATTTAAATTTTGAAACCTGGAACACAAAACCCTCTCGAACTACTCGAGTACAAACTCGAGTCACCGCCTCCAAAACCCGATCTCTCCTTCGAGTCACAACCCAACCCAAACAACAGCAAATCCCCTGACACAACCCAAGTCACAGTGCACGTGCACCATCACCGGAGCTACCTCCGACCATCGACGACACCATCGTCTCATCACCGAACATCCGTACAAGCAAACCCGACCATCCAAACATCTCCACAACCTCAAGATCAAAATCGAGCAATCACAGAAGTGACAGGAACAACAACCTTCACCAGAAAATGCCTAGAACACTTACCCCGACCACCAGAGACGCTGCACTTCCGATCACGGAAACTCTGACCATCAACGAACCCATCCCCCTTGGTCCCATCGAACTCGATACACCAGAGAGGAAGCAGTGATTCAATCTTTCCAGTTCGACCAAATTAGGTTTACAACCTAGATCAACTCGCCGCCGACGCCACGACCATCATTCGACGCTTCCACCATTTTTCCCAACATCCCTGATCACCAACCTTGCTTCAGATGAAACCCCGAGGCCTCACCACTCTCCAATCACCAGAAAAACCCAAAAACCCAATTTCTGGTCATATCCAAAATGCACATTCATTTTAACACTAAAAATTGTGATTTTAGTTTTAAAAATCTTAACTTTCAAAGTGGATTCGAGTTATAATCCTGAAACAACAAATTACAATTATCGATTTTAACATGATTTTAAGAATTCCACTGTCTTTCCATTTTTTTCCAGTTAAATATCCAAATATTTTACTTAACTTCATTTTTAAGTTTTAATCTATGACTAAACAAACATTTCTTGTTTGAAAACTAAGTCATAATAGAGATCAGAGGGAGAGAGATGGATTTCGAACTAAATTTAAACTCTGTAATATGAAAACAGAGAAGATGAATACAACCAGACATACACACATGAATACCTTCATATATACAGAATTCCACACTTATATATACACATGCAGGGCATCATCATCACAAAGATTTCACAAGCAACAACCATTAACTTACTTAAACTTTTAATAAAAATAATGTTTACTCACAGTGATTCCCAAAATGAACAGAGTTTGCTATGTTGAAACAGGCTTGAATTTGCTAGCTGAAACCTTCTTCTTTGATCTTTGGTTTGAGTTGAGTTAAATTGTTGTTTCAGTTGAATTTTGTTGAAGTTTAAGATGATATTTACTTCAGGTTTACACAGCTTAGAATGAACGAAACTGAATTGAAGAAGTGATACATAAAGGAAGTATACAGGGATATGTTTCGTACAGGGTGATTGTATTTGTACAATACAGGGTGGTATTAATGTCTTTGTACCATATATCAGAGATTTTTCTTGCTTTGGTGGCTGAGACGAATTTTCTGGTGGCTTGCATTAAATTGCCATGTACAAACTTATCCAATTTGATTTTGTACATAGATATTTATACTAGTATCTTCTTTTGCAAGCTATTACATATATATTTTTTATTTTCTTTAGTCTTATTATTTTATAATATAAATAAATTTAGCTAATTTGTTTACTTTATATTTTTCATAGATGATTTTATAACCACTTACTTAAAATTAAAATTCAAATCCAGTATATATATATATATTCAAATCCACTCATATATGCACATATACATATATATATTCACATATATATACAAGATATAAATTCAAATGATTCAACACATATTTTATTTGAATTTGGAGAAACTCAAATCAATTTACCCATTAATTTCACAATATTTTTATTCAAAATTAAATTGATTATCAATTTAAACTTAGTTAAAATCCGGGATCGTTACAGGTTCCCCCCTTAAGAAATTTCGTCCCCTAAATTTGAAAGTAGGGAGACAACAAAAGAATAAATAAAGAAAGTTATATATATATAAGAGTTTGTGTGTGTTTCTTGTACGAGCAATTTCGTATAAATCAAAGTTCCATATATATCAAGTATGGGGCATATGAGTTTCATATATAACCTCAAATATATAATGTTTGGAAATATAAAGATTTGTATATCATCATGTTTTTGAACATAAATTATATAAATTACTGACTTTGTATCAGATCAGGAGATTTCGAAGATAATATTGTCAAGTATGCATATGGACTATAAGGAACAGTGGCATAAAATAAAAATATATAGATTAAAACATGGAATCCATGAGCATACTTATAGGTCACATACAAAAATTATACTTTGTAGTACATGAGCACATGCTAATACAAGCCTATTGCTCTCAACTTAGACAAGCATAAAATTAGAAATAGTCATTAGAATAGGGTGGCAGGTACTGAGTTATCAAACACCATCATTTTAAAAAACGGTGTGGTCTAGGCTAGAAGGCTTCCTCCAACGATGTGGGACATTTGAGTACACAAGTATTTACTCTAGTTATATGTTCATTTCTATTTACATCACCTTCATACAAATTTTTATAAAGGGCTGAATATTTAATTTTCTATACACTTGGTTTTAAAGATTCAAAGGCACAAGGTTACACGATATTGGATCCTATCAGCCTTTTGTATTATGAACAAAATTTTCATTTGTGATAAGTAATTATTTATTCAATATTAATTTCAAAGGAAATATATAGAAGCAATCGGGATTATCAGGAACGATGGCAGTAGTCAAATGCAAGAGGATATTATAAAGTTTGCAAGTTTTATAGCATGCATTAGGCAATGATATTTATGTCAAATATAGACCTTATTTTTCATGTGTCCAAATATATGGATTTTAATAGCCTTCTTACTTTATCACTATCAGACTATCATATCCTAAATTATCAAATCACTTTTAGTTAATAGTTGATTTTATTTTGCAGCTGTTGATGCAATTAGAAAGATATCTTTAATATGTTAATTATTCAAGATGATGTTTATTTTGTCAGGAATGACACAAAAGCCATAAAAAGGAAAAATCCGAAAAGTGAAGTGGTTTTTTTTACAACTTCAAATTTAAATGCCAGGCCAACCGTGATGTTTCATGGCAATTGCTCACCGTGGATCAACTCTACTCACCGAAATCTCTAATATGATTTGTTTGTACTTGAAATTCACCATACACTAATACAAAATTTAAGTTTCTTTATAGGTTGAAACAAGACTAATTTATTATGAATGGACATCCGAAAGACTCTAGATTTTCTTGTCAAAGCGCGATGGGAATCTCCTAAAAGTCTATAGTATGGTGGATCGATTATACAAATGACAAGTATATAACTAAATTAAACTATAGTGTAACGATAGTAAAGAATGTAAATAAGAATAATCACACTAGGATTTTATACTGGTTCGGACTTCCCATCCTACGTCCAGTCCCGAAGCTCCTCTTCGGAATTTCCTTTCACCAAATAACCCTCACTTCACCCGGAGGAACATGTTTACAATAGTAGAGTTTCTTTGTCAACTATGTGTTCTCTATTACACGGATTTTGACTATATAGTATAATTAAACTTCCTATATCTCTTGGATGATTGAATACAATATTGTTCGAGAGAATATAGAAGTGTATGATCTCAGATTTTCAGATTGGATAGAAAGTAGATGATTAGAACAAGAGATGATCAAGATAGAGAGTCGAGTTGTAAGGTAGTCAGGTGTGTTCTTTCTCCTGATTCCTGATGCAATATATAGTTTTAGATAGGTATGTTGAGTAGTTGCATCCATTAATGAGTGCTCTATAGTTGCTTCTGTTGATGATGAAGAGTTGCAGCGAAGAGAAGTGAAGACGTCTATTCAAATCTGGCAGTTCAAGTTTAAATTTCAATCTGAGTTTGAATTCAGACGTCTGGATGTTTGTATCAGACGTCTGAGCCTGTATAATTTTGGTTCCCGAGTTTGAAATCAGACGTCTGGTATTTGTATCAGATGTCCGGTAGTATATAATTTTTGTATAGTGTAGATTTCCAGACGTCTGGGTGCATCTACCAGACGTCTGATCTTGTCTGTTTTGTTGTTCCAGAGGATATTTTCAGACGTCTGACTTGTGCACTCAGACGTCTGAAAACTGTGCATGTCCTTTTTTGTGCATGTTTCTTGTTGCTTCTTTGATCTTATCGACTTGTAGTCTCTTGTATTGTTCTTTGCACCTTGTTCTTGTCTTTCTAGTGATGTTGCTCTAGCAAGTTCCTGTATATATACATATATATGTACATTTGATTTTCATTATATAGTTGTTGTCATTAAAACCATGGATTTGATTTCCTAACATCTTTGTTATCAGATGTTTTTCTAAATTTCTTATATCAAATAGATTTCTGGATTTCTTATCAGATGGATTTCTGGATTTCTTATTACTAGATAGATTTCTGGTCTCCTTATTACAAGATGGTTTTTTGGTCTTCTTATTATCAAATGGATTTCTAGTCTTCTTATTACCAGATGGATTTCTGGTCTTCTTTTTATCAGATGGATTTCTGTCTTCTTATTATTAGATGGATTTCTAGTCTCCTTATTAGCAGATGGATTTCTGGTCTTCTTATTATCAGATGGATTTCTAGTTTTCCATATCAGATGGTTTTCTAGTCTTCTGTTAAGTAGATTTTTGTTTTCCATATTTGAGATAAAATGATTCTCTATCTCAAGGCCTGAATTTATATATAAGAATGGATTTCTTTATGGACTTCTAGGTCATTATTGATCCACCGTTACAAGCCAATTTTTGAAGAAAGGTTAGTATTAAAAATCCTCTTAAAAGAAGGGATTCTTAAAGAAAAATGTGCTTTTGTCTGCAAATTCTATCAGTTCATGAATCATGACTCTTCAGACTTACAAACAAGACATTCTTTTTGCCTAACAAAACATGAAGTGGTCCAATTATACATATTATATAAAGGTGAAGCAATGTACACCTATATTTATTTTAAATGAGTTTTATTGCAAAAGTTTTACCAAAAGCATCTTTAACATAATATTTTTAAGAAACTACTACTAATTACCCTATAGATGGAGGAAAGCTCCAACATATCTATTTTAAAGATGATTTATAAAATCTTCAAAAAATACGTTGCTTAACATTGATAATCTCCTATAAAAGGTTTTGATCTGAAATGTGTTGACAAGAGCATTCTTAAAGTTTTTAGAAATCATTGAAAAAGAGAAACCTATGCATGTTTTCCAAAGAAAGTTTTGGAACTACTAAGGCTCATTAGCACCGTTGAAACTCTAAATAGAAGGGTCTATTCTCAATTAAAAGATTATTTGTTCATGAATCATGACCAAACAGTCTCTTATTCGAGATTTGCATTTCTATTATGAGATTTGCCACAACTTTTACCATGATGAACGGAATACTCTAGAAAAAGGATATTCACTTCCTTACCTAAGGTGTGTTAATCTAGAAAATGGCATAAAACTGTTAAGAGAAGCGCATGAAGGTTCTATAGAGATCATTCTACTGGAATAAAATTAGCAAAAAAGGTTATGAGGCAAGGTTTTTATTGACCTTAAATGAGTAATGATGCAATGGATCGTGCAAAGAGGTGTGAGAAGTGTCATAAATTTTCTACAATCTTAGATATACCCCCAAGTGAGCTAACCCTGATCGAAAATCCATGGCCCTTTGATGAACAAGGAATCAACTTAATTAGATTACTACCTACCTCTAAAGATGGAGTTAAACTTACAGAAATAACAATCGATTGTTTTACCAAATAGGCAGAAGCATAACTGTTAAGTGCTAAAGACTATAATTAAGAGAATAGTTACCTAATTTGGAGCACTACATGGAAAAAAGATCCAACAATGAAGTTCTTTGGAAGTAAGAAGTTCATCGAATTTCATAATGGGACAATCGAAAGTATTTCATCCATATTTATACTAAGGCTAATGGTGCTATCAAGGTTAAAGTAACATCCCGTTAGAGGATTAAGAGGTAGAAATTGATAAATGAACCAAGGAATGGGGTGGCCAAATGAGTAACGGAATATCAACAAAAGGTATGGAGATATTATGACCACTAAATTAAGAAAGGATCATTCCAAAAAAAAGATTTGGTATTCTGAAAAGTTATACTTGGACCAAATTAGAAGAACTGCTTAATGTTCATAAAGTAATCTCATTAGAAATTTATCAACTATGCCGACGTAATGACAATATGACAACACCTCTAAAAGGAATCCATAAAATAAAGGTAAAAGTCGTTGATCTAGCCAAGATGGTCTGGTCAAAGCACCTCTAAAAGGAGGTCAGAGTAAGCCTCTAGTCCCACCTATAAGGGCTGACTAGAGCACTACAAGCCTTCGGTCCGGCCTATGTGGCCTAACCGAAGCACAAGCCCTTGTACCCGCCTACATGGCATGTCCAAGGCACCTCCTAGAGGGAGGTCAGAGTAAGCCTTTGGTCCTGCCTAAGATAACCTAGTCAAAGCACCATAAACCTTTGATCCTGCCTACATGGCCTGGTCAAAGAGTCTCCTAAAGGGAGGATGGAGCAAGCCTTTGGTCCTGCCTAAGATGGCCTAGCAAAAGCACCGAACCAGTCTTCGGTTATGCCTCTAAAGCCTGACCGGAGCGCCTCCTAAAGGGAGAATGGGTAAGTCTTTGGTTCTGCCTAAGATGGCTAACCAAATGCACCGACCAGCCTAAATTATTACCTATAAGGTAATAAGGGGCTAAAGCCTAAATAATCACCCAAAGAGTGATCATGGACTAAGAAAATTAAAGCCTAAATCATCACCCAAAGAGTGATAATGGGCGAAGAGAATCAAAGTCTAAATCCTTACCAAGAGAGTAAGAAGGGATGAACAAATCCAAAGCTCAAAGGAGAGGTAAAATGAATCTATCAAAGTTTAAATCACTACTGAAGATGGTAGTAAGAAACGAAAGCAAAAGCCTTAAATCATTACCAAAGATGGTAGTATGAAATGAAAAGGTAAAGAAGCTAAATTACTACTGAAGATGGTAGTAAGAAATGAAAGCAAAAGGCTTAAATCATTACTGAAGATGGTAGTAAGGAGTTAAAAAGTAAAGAGCTTGAATCGCTACCAAAGATGGTAGTAAGAAATGAGAAAGTACGAAGCCTAAATCACTACCTAAGATGGTGGTGATGAATTAATCACAACCTAAATCCTTACTAAAAGGGCAAGAATCGATCAGAGACTAAACCATGCCAAAAGGGTAAGAATAGACGAAAAGGATTCAAGCAGAGCCTAAATCATAGAAGAGGCAACCTTACATAATGGAGTCAATCGGGCGAGAATACTTTTATTTGAAGGATAAATCAAAACAAACTTTAAGAGGAAGTGTCCTCAAATACGACTAAGATGGTCCTAACACAAAGATAGAATAGTCTCAAAGGAGAGTCCGGGTGATGATAATAAAACAAAGTAATTCGTCATGAAAACAAATACGCTAGAAAGGTAAGAAGTTGTTATCAACGCAACCAGTGTGAGAGATTGATATAAAACAAAACACAGGGTATGTGCTGGATAAGACATCAATTCTCAAGGGAACATTAACCGGAGTCCACATAAATATCCACATGCAATGAAAATGCAATAAGAACCGGTTATTAATAAGATTGAAAATTCCATCAATTGACGAGAGAACATGAAGAATGATCTCGTGAAAACCCAATCATATATTCAGGTAAAATCTCTAATCTCAAAGGGTTCTTAGAAAGTGTTCATCTTTCCAAGAAGTCATTTTCAAGGCCATTTTTCTGAAAAATCCGAAAGCTGGATTATCTTACCAATTCGTGAACGATCAATTTTAATAAAAATCCAAATTGGAAGCCTTTTATTCAAGAAAACTATGAAACCATCTATGATTTATAAGATATTTGGTTTCTTAAAGATGGAGTATAATTTGTACGAATTTAAGAAGTATTTTCTCTTCCAAAGATATTTTTGATAGATTTCAAAGGCTTTTTCCAAATATTTCTCTTCAAAGGTTTCAAATAAAAGGTTTTCAATAAGGAATTTCTAATTTCCATAAGAACAAAGAAAAGGAGGATTGAAAAAGAAAAGAAAGAAGTTGTAAAATTAAATGTATTGAAAAGAAAAGGAGAATTACTTTGTGTAAGAAAAGAAATAAGGAAAGAAGTCAAAACGCAAAAATGAGTCAAGCCAAAAGGAAAAGGCCAGATCATGAAGATGAAATTATCATGAAGATAGGGTCACTGCAGAAAAGGGAATATTCCAAACATTTCGAAGAGACAAAGGTGTCAAGCGAGCTACTGTCAATACAAGAGCCATTGGCAATACATCAAGGAAATTACCAGTAATGCAAGGGACATGGTTGTTCGATTCATAGATGAACAAGAGTCACCAGAAAAACAAAAAAAGGATAATCTTTGGTTTTGCACTAAAGTGTAAAAAGTTTCTTTTATACAAGGAGGGGGGAAAATGTCATCCACATATTTTCCAAAGGGAATGAACGTAGAAGCGAGTATGATGTCATTACAAGCTCGCATGTTGAGCTAATAAGTCTATGATTGAGCTTCCAAGATAATAATGCAACAAGCATAAGGATGTCGAAACTAAAGGGATGTCGTGACCAAAGGCAGAAGGCATGTCGAACCCAAAGGCGATATAGGTTATCGTCCCTATGACTATAAATAAATTTCAAACAGTCATCTCGAACTTCATTACAAGAAGGAATGTCGAAGTTAAGGATGTTGAACAATATCAAGCATTATAGGATGCTGCATATGATTAGGACAATAAGAATGGTTGCGTCAAAAGCCGCATCCCATTGATGCCGCATTTCATCTATGATGAATGCCGAATGTTAACAAATACGAAGGATATCAAATAAATGCAATACCAAGAGGATATTGTAAGTCATCAATAAACAAGAGGATGACACGTCACCATATCAGTAATATATCGAATTTCAGAGATACCGTGAATCACCAACATTTAAAAGGATGTCGGAAATCGTAATTTACATGAAGATGTCGAAATTTATGCAAGGATAAAGGAGCGAAAATCATTAATACAAAGAGAGCAAATCAAGAGGGTTTAGTGTATTTTCCTTAATTAAGCTTTAAAGGCATTCATATTTCACCACATACTCCTTGCTGAGGCCACCACCAAGATAGTGATCCAAGTGATGTGTTAACCTTAAAGAGATCATGACAAGTGGCACCATAATGTCCATCCTTTATGCCATGTCATCAATCCATGCCAACTCACATCAACCAATAGCTGCAAGCTTTACCTCCTTCCAACCACTGTAAATAGTGATGCACCCCCTCATGGAAAGAGGCCCCTAACTTCTTTCCCTCTCTTAGTATAAATCAATTTTTGGATTAGAACTTTTCTAAGATCTCTAAGGAGCATGAGAGCAACTTCAATGGCAAATGGCCAACAAAGAAGAAGATGACATGTATATATGCATAAAAGGGCTTGAACAATTAGAGATTTGACTATTTGACTTATTTTATAACATGCCTTATTATTGGACAAGAGATATGACTTGTACACATTGCCTATTGTATCCAATGACAATAATCAAGATCTATGTAATATTTGACTTGGCTATTTTACTCTTGAACACATGATTTAAGTTTCAAATGATTTGATAATTAATTCTAAACCAATGGTTATTATTGGAATTTCTTTGAAAGTGCCTCCTTGTACAACATCTTGGGCATGGAACCAATTTTTGGTTTAACAAATAGTATTAGTCCATCAGACGTTGGCTATATGATCGCATTATCAGTGAATTGTTTTTACATTACTATACATTTATAGGCTATGATGATGTATTTATTGCTGTATTTGATCAAATTAATTTCTCATTTCACATATCACTGCATTCATTGTGATTACTTATAAGAGTCCCCACACTTCTTGTCAATGCTTATTGAAGTCCTTATCCTTGTAACAATAAACCTACCTATAATTAGCCGAATTATGTTGCAAAAATGTGTTTTTTTCCATACCTTTTTCTTAACAGAGAGAACAATATTCTACAATGCTTCTTCGAAATGTGATTTCTGAATAAACAGTGGTGATCAAGTCCCTCTCTCTCTCCATCATTAGAAGCTTTCTTCATTTTACACAAGTAAAAACAAAATTCAACATAAATAAAAGGAGCAATCGGTTTTCAGCATAAAAGTGGTATACAAGCTAAATTCATAGTTCTTAGAATGTTACAAAAGAATAATAATGATCATAGTCAGAAAGATGGGAAATGATTGCTACATACAATAGCATCCAAATCAACATCAGCAATAATTGTCTTACCATGAAGAAGCACCCTAAAAATCAGATTCTGTTCATCGGCATTTCGTAACCCCACATATATTATTTGACCAAATCTTCCAGGTCCTAGAAAAGTAGCATCCATTTCCTCTGGAATGTCACATGTACAATATTAAAATTTATTTATATATATAAATATATATATATATAAGCCCATCACCTGTTAGTGGCTTTTAATGACATAGACTACTTGATTGTTATCACCACCTTCGACCTCTATGAGTAGCTGGAATGTTAAGAAAGACCTTCCAAATGAGTTGTGACAACTCTGTTGTTAATTACCTAATTAATAAGTTTAATTATGGATAATTAATTCTAATTATTGTTTGTGAAATTTAATTGTGAAATTAAATCTAGTTTTGAGATTAGTTAATTTGATTTACAAGTTTCTTTTATTAAGGAAACTGCAGGGACACAATTTCTTTAAGGGGGAAGTCTGTAACAACCCTGTTGTTAATTATCTAATTAATTAAGTTTAATTATGGATAATTTTAATTTATGGTTTGTGAAATTTAATTGTGAAACTAAATCTAGTTTTGAGATTATTTAATTTGATTTATTTAAGAAATAAGTTTCATTTCTTAAATAAATCAAATTAACTAATCTCAAAACTATATTTAATTTCATAATTAAATTTTACAAACCATAAATTAGAACTAATTATCCATAATTAAATTTAATTAATTAGATAATTAACAACAGAGTTATTACAGACTCCCCTCTTAAGGAAATTACGTCATGATAACAAGAGTCATAGTCTCATACAAAATACATATTAGATAAAGGCCGACTACATAATGTACATATAACATAGCTAACTATAGTTACATAATAGTCTACTCCCAAAAGCTAGCATAAGTCCAAAGTCCTCAAGTCCTGGTACCTATTAAGTCTCGGTCCGACCCGAGCATAAAAGTAACACCCAGATCAGATTATCTATAATTATCAAAAAAATGTGAGATCTAGATAACAAGTTTATTGAATATACATCAATAATAACAGTTTATGGTTACTAGTGTAAAACATACATAAGATCTCAATAATCATTAACATAATTTATTCATCATGTCACAAAAGGTCATCTCAAGCCAAACAACGGCAATCATCTCAAATACGGTGAACATGAATCTCGTAGAAATCACAAAACTAATACAAAGACTAACAAAATGGAATCATATCATGAAAACCATAAAAATCATACGACTACACAAAAGCAAGTCACTAAGTAACTATGTGAAGGCAAGTCAAATACAGTTATTGGATTTTACAGTTATCTTCTACCAAATCAATACTCTTACTGCGAATTGATTTCTTCCAAGGGAAGACTGATATGAAAAGATCCAGGAGTTTAGCCCACTAAACTCCTAAAGTCAAAAATGTACCGAATGTCCATAACAGGTGTTCAACTTATTTATCGCACTACTAAGGTGCCACACCTACCAACGGATGGCACAATTGTTATGACATCGAATATAGCCCATGGTTCAGACTGCTGGCTCGGTGGTATGGGGCTAGAGCTAAACGAATACCATGACTAGGGGGGCGATCACTGTAGTCAAACCACTAGGTGAACAACTAGCCTCAAGGTCAAGCTGCTAAATGCACTAACGCATATAGCGAATTATAATTAATACTCTTTCACTAAGATACTATTTTAATCCCACAACGTCATTTACTATTTTAATAGTAACTATCAAAGTAAAAATCATGTCCCATAACCACTGGGTGTTGCTAAAGCATTTACTATTAACTCGTAGGTTTCACTACATACTAACACTCGCAAACAAATTAAATATTTAAACAACAAAGTGATAATTAATGTTCCGTAACCACCAATTATTACTAACTTGTTTAAATATAATTCTCATCTCATAGCAAAAGAAATACAGCTTTAAAGTCAAAATTCCATAATCCATTGATTAAATCGACACAACGAATAATTTATTTCTTTCTTTTAACCAAATTATTCTATTTCACTCTAAAATAGAAATTTCTAAAATAAAATACTAATATTGTTTTATATAAGCTAAGAATGAATTTTAGAGCTAAATTATATACTTACAATTATAGTTCTCATTGAAATCGATTTATAAATTGCTTCCAAAAAATCATACATATAGTAGTAATTTCATTCATATCAAAACAAAGTGTTAGACATAAATTAAATTAGTTTATATAGTATATTTATAACCAAGGAAAGCAAACAGAATGATACAATCAAAATACAACGAAACTCTCCAGTTTTATTTCACGACCGGTCCACCGGTAGACCACACCGGTGGACCGGTAATGCAAATTCTTCTGGAGCTTCGCTCCAGATTTCGTGTCCCCGTCTCCAACGATGGTTCCAACGATCTCAGGCAATGTTTCAACATATTTAGAAGTGTAATTTCAATGAAATACACATATACAACATCAAGGAACTAGCAAGCAAATCAAATACTAAAAATTGCATTTTCTATAGGGTTTTCAGTTTTCAGTTTATTATGATATCAACTAACATCAACAACAGAGATTAAGCAACAAACGAACAATTATACTCAGATTTAGTTACTAATTACATGCGGTTTATAATTTAGAGATAATTGTGAGAATTAAAATCTTACCTACTCCTTAGCTTGCCCTAATCAAACAACTACAACCTTCTCCATCTTGAATCCTTGTCAAAACCCTAGAACAACAATTTTACAAACAAGGCACAAAAGATCAAATAACCAAAATCAAAATTTGACAGTTCTAAAAGCTAGATATAGATAGGATAGAGTTACCTTGAATTTACATGAATTTATGGGAATTTAATTCAATTTATTTGAGTGTATTTTTTAAATTTTTCAAAGAGGGACTTAGGGTTTCTCGTTCTCTGTTTGAGTTTCTGAGAACTTGAACGTACTGGTTTGAGAATGAGAAAGAAATGCTTCTTTCTTTTCTTTAGTAAATGGGCTTAACCCAATTAGTTTCTAATTACTAATTATACTAGTTTAATGCACTTATAACTCCATTTTAAAAATAGCAATTCCTCTTTTATTTATTAGATAAATTATTTTATTTCTTTTACAAGTTTTTGACCCTAACTAATCACTAATTTAGGAATTAAAATCCAACTCTACATATTTTCAAAATACACTTTTTTTAGTTTTAAAAGCTAATTCAACTCTTATTAAATTCTCATTTATTTAATATGAATAAAATTTCCAAAAACGAACAAAAGAGCAATTTACACTTGAAAAACATTTATAATAATTTTACAATGATTTCCACCTTATATTTTAATAAAATTAAAATACTCATTTAAAATGAGAAATATTATTATTTCTCTAATTTTCCATTTATTTCAATAAATCATTTCAAAATAATTTTTATCCCCTTTAATTTCACAAAAACCAATCTTTGCCTTATTTACATTAATTAAAATTATAAATCCCCTTAACTAATCTTAGAATAATTATTATAAAATTCGAATCTAGGTAATTATATCGGGTTGTTACAGAACTCCCCCCTTAGGAAATTTCATCCTCGTAATTTCATATCGGAGATACTAAGTCATCACAAGATTATAGCCCTGAATTGGTCCATATAACAATGTGTATAACACTCAAGAAAACATCCAAGGAAACGAATAGTCCAATGGTCGATCGGGCATAAACCTAAAGCGTAATATCTCTAGGAATACGCCACACTAGTGCATCGGAGGTGTCTCGTCGGTCCACCGGTTAGGGCGAAACCTGGTGCTATTACGGCTCTAGGTCAGTCTCCGCCAGCCCATCGATGTTGAACTATTGGCCTCTGATTGTTTTGGCTTCAAGGTCTCTGATTTTGATAACATGCAAACAAAAATTCAACTACTTTGATGATTCAAGAGATCAAACAACACATACACCCAATATAAATTTATAGATAGTTGTATGAGTGTTTAACTTACCTTTTTCATATGATTTCACTTAGCAATTAGCTGGCCTTCTAATAAATAGCGAAACCCTAGAACTCAGAAAAGAAAGAAAGCATAAAAAGGATTCGAAACTCAAACCAAAACTGAAATAGATTGTACAAGATGTTAGACAAGGGTTTAATTTACATACCTTGATTTTATTTTATTATTCCAGAACTTATTTTCAGTTTAAAATCACCAATTTTGATTTATTTTGTAAAGAGGAAGTAGAACCCTAGTTTTCCTTTTGTTTTGATTTCCAGAAGTTAAGAATGTGAACGTACTATAAATGAAAAGAGAAGAAGCTTTCTTTTCTAATTAATTTATTTGGGCCTTAATGTTTAATTTGCAATCCAATAAGAATTAACTAACCATTTATTCTATTCTCACTTTAACCAAACTATTTAAAGTAAAATCATCTCTTCCTTACTCCAAAAACCCTAGTTCCTCTTTTAAAACCTAGAAGCTAATTAGCAAATCAAATATAGGAATCAATCGCTAGTCAATCTAGAGAATTAAGATAATGGTTTCAATCCATAATTTGTCAGTTAAACTAATAAAGTTTACTTTATAATTCTTGTTGTTCTTTGTTTTGGTTGAGAGATTTCTTAGGGTTTGTTGAATTCAAACACATATTTGAAAAGAGTTTGGCTAATCTATTTGAGGAGAAAAAGGTGAGTTTACCTCACACTACTATCTCTATATGAAATTTTGTTCGCTGTTGGTAATTGGTTGGATATAGGATTGAATTGCTCTCTAATTCTTGTATTATATCTTTTTTGAATTCAATTACTTAATATCAGTTTTAACTCCCTCCTAGGTTTAGATTACTTTAACCACTTGACCCTATAAATGCATGTTAGTTTCTGAGGTCGTATGGTAGATATCAGTCACCGGGACAAACTGGAGTCGTGTTGGAATTGATGAAGGTTGTCGGAAAGGGAAAATGGCACCTGCAACTCACGTTCCAGGTCCGTAACCAGTGGTCTGGCTGTGATGATTGGTGCATCGGTCGTCGCCTGGAACATGAGTTCTAGGGGACCGCATCCCTCTCTAACCCGTCGCTTGAACCCATGTTTTGCTTGCTTTGTGAATGTTTTTGTTTTGTGTTTTGTATGGTTGTTTGTGGCCCTTTTGATGTCCATTTCCCTCATTTGCTAATCAATAAAGTAGAATTGGAAATGATCTAGAGTAGAAAATATATGGACCAATTTGGTGTTATAATCGTGTGATGACCTAGTATTTTGTTATAGTGGATTCTCTTGTGCTCTGCGTACTTTGAATCACTTTGATTCAAAGATTTGGAATATTATAAACAATTACCTGTCTATTTTATATAATATGAAGCTTATTTTAAGTCTATAAATATCAAAATTATTTTCTAAATTAACCTAGATTTTTTATAAATAGTTACATATATAGTATTGATATTATAAATGGTCATGAATTTTAGGAAACATGGTTTTAGAAATATAAATCTAATTTATTTTAAATAAAATGGTTATATATACATATAAATGAATTTCGAAGAGTAATAAATATGGTTTTAAAAAATAACTGGCTACTTAAATATATATATATATGGTTTTGGAATATGGTTTGTGAACAAGATAACTTTATGGAATTTTTAGACAACTATATATATAGTGAATGGTTTACATTATCGAATGATAAATAAAGTATTTGGAAATTATTTTCTATATCAAAAATCATATTATTGGATTTCTAAACTATAAACTCTTATAAGATAAATGTTCTGAGAGCCTTAGTTCTATAATATGGAGAGTGCTAATAATCGTAGTGTTACCGATTCGTTTAAATGCTCTTGAGTAATGCTTCATCGAATATTGTACAACTCATTGAATATAATGTTTGAGTGGAACTTACTAGCCCCATTAGCGAATACTCGAATATCACCGGTAGTATGGGATGCCTTAGTTAAATTCTTGTGATTACTATTAGGAAATATTTAACACTTTAGGGTTGTATTATCTTTTGGTGTTCGGTAGGACCGATAGATTCTTAAGGGAATATAGTTTAGGTTTTCTGGTTATATTCGTAATAAGTGAGATTTACTAGCTTCTAGTAAATACTTGAATTTCACGGAACAGTATGGGACGTTTTGGTTAAGTTCTTGTGACTACTAAAAGTGGTAGTATTTGACACTTTACAGTTTACTATCTTTTGGTGTTCGGTGGGACCGATGGATGCTTAAGAGGTATACTCATGGATTTCTTTATGATCATAAATTTATAATAATGGATAATCTGGAATCTTCGAGTCATGGTTGCTACGATCCTTGAGATCTGTTGTTATTCTATTTCATGGTATGGACGATTTTTGGTATTAGATCAGTACGAGTAATACCACGTTTGTTTGCCACGGTATGGACAATCATTAAGATTGATATGGACGATCTGGTGATCGGTATGGAATTTATTTCTTTGTATTAGGAATATTATGCTTTATTCTATAATTCTGTATTTAGTGACTAATCTGTCTTTGTGACCTAAATATATAACCTTGTGCCTTGAGATAAATTCTGAGTAAATTAAATTCGTGACTTGTTATACCTTGGACATCTAGATTTACTTATATTTTATATATTCTTGTGTTATATGTTGTTCTAACCCTTTTTAGATATTTAGATATAGTCTGACTCGGATGTTATTTTAAATGCTCGGGTCAGGTCGAAACTTTTTAGGTTATAGGACAGGTTGACCTTTGGAGTTATTTCAACTCCAGGTGAAGCCCGCCAGATTATCATTTTTCGCCTTATCTATTCGATTTTTTTTCATAGGTTTTGTGTGCTCTACGACAACATTTTTGGCATTTATTTCCTTTGGTTTGCTAAATTATAAAAATAGATTAGGAGATGATATAGAAGTCGAACCCATGACACCAAAAAAAATATGCTCTAAAATGCCAAATACTATCACTTTCAATATGTACATATGTACTCTTTCGACATGTATCATTTGTATTTATCTTGTTGTGCACTCTGAGATTCTGTGTTCGGTGATATCTATGTTGTTCTATGCAATTGTTTTAGCCACCATAATATTTTTTTAAGCCTGGATTGTATATGTCGAATTCACCTCAAAGAAAAAAAATTATTATTACACAATTCGATGTGTCAATACTCGCTTAAAGCAATGTTCGTGGATGGTCGTTCCTAACCAGCCTTATTCTTCGCATTAACTGATGGTATTACTTAGTAATATCCTTTGTTAGTATGGGTACAGAAATGTATTTGTTTTTCTCCTTCTCATTATTACACTACTACACGGGCCTTGGGTGCTACATGGACCCAATAAAAGAAAATGTTACTATTTCATTTTGTTTTCTCTTTATAAAACACCAATTACACCATAAACAATGTTTTATAAAATAAACATGGAATTCTCTAAATTTTTTCCAAAATCAACAACATGTTAAAAATTCTCATTTCTATTAATATGGAGGTATTTTATAAAATTAAATATAACCTTTGAGAATAAAATTTATTCTCGTTGTTTTTAATAAAAATTAACTATTAATTACAAATTTTCATTTTTAAACAATAAATCGCAAGATTAAATTTTATCTAAAAATGCCAAATTTAATTAATTGATCTAATAATACCTCAAATTTAAATTGAAATCCTTCTTAAGAAATGAAACTTATACCTTAAATAAATCAAATTAACTAATCTCAAAACTAGATTTAATTTCACAAATAAATTTCACACATCATAAATTTGAATTAATTATCCATAATTAAACTTAATTGATTAAGTAATTAACAACAAGGTTGTTACATGAGTAACCAATGCAAAATGAATGTAATGCTTGCATACATAACAAAATTATATATACAAAATACTGATGATGAAACATGCTTGCATCGAGGTCTAACCTGACTAGCAACACCCTCCATCGTTGTTTCGCCAAGCTACTGCATCCACCTGCATTTAAAATCATAAACAACATAGGCAGGATCAACAATAACAATGTTTTTGTTTTTAAACCATATAGCATTGGCTTATATTAAGAGTTGAATAATGCAGTTTTTGTTTTTTCCTTTGTTTATACTTGTTTAATGCATGTTTTTATGACAATTTTGTAATTTCGTAATGCACTAATCTCAAACTTCCACATTAGCTTTTGAAATAAATTGCCACACAAACATTGTGATATATATAACAATATTGTATGATGGATAATAAAATATGGTAGTCTCCAAAGTATTAGGTTCCTCATAGGAAATAGCTTGCTCATCTATTATTCGTTCTGCAATGTTTAGTTAATAGACTATAGGTGTTCCTAAACATCATATCTAATAATTCCAATCACATGGGACAATCAAGACTAAATAGTAGAAAGACTCTTCTAGCATTAACAATGAGAACCAAATTTCAAAAAATGCTGTAAGGTGCAATAATATAGAACAAACCAAATCTGACACAATCATGTTGACTATTGTTTGATTTCTGTAGCTATCAAATTTAATAATATTCATATTATCTAGTTTATCGGCTTCGAAAGGCCACATTACTTTTCTACCATCAGACCACATGTCTTTCTTCATATCTATAACTACAATTGGCAGCAAATTATCCATGTTGCTATGACTAAAACCATGACACCGAAGAGTACAAACATTAACAACATTTTATTTAAATAGATATTAAACTACAGAAGCACTAAGAATGCTCATCTTTTAAACTATTAAAAGATTCTTAGTTATCCATCCATAAGTTATGGAGTTTGCTTCTACGAGCAATGTATATTCTTATTATTTGAAAATGGAAATCAAAACTTCCTAAGTTCTATCAATTTCCACCAGTGATGAAACGTAAAACTACCGTTAACCAATGCCTTTCACTTTTAAACAACAACAACAATAAATAATCGGTGCTTAAATTTTTTATTCAATCTTACATATATAAGAAATTTTAAGCCTGATCTGTTTAGACCATTTTTCATGCTCTTTTCAAGAAAATTTTTAGCAATCAAAATTTGTGTTTATATAGTCAAAGGCTGAACAATCAAACTATCAAATGTCAAACGATGCTAGTATGAACAGGAACATCGAATATAACAAAAGGGCAGGCCTTACATGCCACTTATACAAAATTAGCTACTTCAGCTTGAATTGAAATTAAAAGCATTACCTTTTCAATTTTAACAAAATTAGTTGCTTCGACTATCCAACCAAATAGGCATTAGCCATGCAGATGCGAGAGCGAGTTGTGTGATGTGGTTGCAGACGAAGGGAGACGAATTTTTTGGTTTTGGATTTAGGGTTTTAATTGGAATATAGATGAAGGTATAGTACATTGTAGACATGTTTTTTTGTTCTTCTAAAGGTGGAGTAATAATGAAGATAGGTTTTTGGATGAGAACATTGCAAAGCAAAAAAAGAGGATAAGAACGTTTGAGAGATGAGGGACTCAGAAATTTTTGGCGGGGTAACCAAATATTAATCCTAGCTTTTTTTGCATTAATAAAAACAAACACAAACATCTACAGTGGCGCTCAGTTTACAAATGTTGCCAATATATCGACTAAAAGTAGGCTTTCTTTTACTGTTAGAGACACGAGTCATTGGCCTAGCTGGACTTAGGATTACCTATCACTTTGGTATTAGGTAGATTAATTATATATATAAACTATTTATGATACATGGTGATTAAAGGGTGTAGTTACTTGGGTGTGCACTTGTTATTTGTGTGATTTGAGATACACACATATACACACACTCACATATATCAGTAATACTTTCTATTAATTCTTACTCTGAATCTCACTTCCTTACAGTAGTGAGAAATGGTTGGACCTCGAGCTGGTCGGTAAGCCTAGATCAGTCTAGTGGATCTAGGGGAGTCTATATGACCATGGAGCAGCTTATGGAATAAGTAGGTAGTATTCAGCAATCGAGAGCTTCCACCAATCGGAATCCTCTTACACCTCGATTTGATTTTTCTAGGATATATAGCGACTACGAAAACCATGGAGGAAAGACCTTCAAGGGCACAGAGGAAGTGATAGGAGTGCAACCTTGGCTGAAGGCGCATGAATGCATTTTCACATGTATGGGCATTAATAACAAGCAAAAAGTCCAGATTGCTTCAAGTCAACTTCAAGAAAGAGATTTGGATTGGTACGAGCTATTAGTTGCTGAGACCGATGAGGCAGAAGTGACTAGGGATGAATTCAAAGGACTTTTTGATCAAAAATTTCTCCTAGAAGATAAGAAGGCAGCTATGTCCAGGAAGTTTATAGATCTCAAGCAAGGGCGCATGGCTATAGCAGAGTATGTTTCCACATTTGAGTCATTGTCCAAGTATGGAACGGATCTTATTAACACACCGTTGAAGAAGAATCAACTGTGTATGAACTGAAGAAATCTTTAAGGAAAACTCTTCTATCTTAGCTAGAGGTTACTTTTGATAAACTCGTAGACACGACATTGAGGCTAGAAGAAGAGGAGAGAGAAAGCAGTGAAGATGAGCTAAAAACCAAGGCCGTTATTGGATAGAAATGAAGGTCCCTTTCAGGAAGCATAAGACTAGATTTCAAGGCAAAAATCAGGAAGACGCCATCATGCCAGAGTACATGGTTCGTGGTTGAGATGTGATCAAATGTTTTAATTGTGGAGAGAAAGGGTATTATTCAAGAGAGTGTACCAAGCCGCGATCTCCTCTATGTTAGAAGAAGTGCAACATCTGTAGTAAGAAAGGACATCTTAGCTACACTAGTCCTATTATTGATAAGAAGACTGGGAAACTAAATGTATAGAGGCAGTTGGTAGCACTTCTCAGGCTAAAGGGAATGCTCATGTTGTTTTGGAAGGTATGATTTATTTTAAAGAAATTCCTATTAATGATCTTATTGATATGAGAGCATCTCATTCATTGAAGTTATGTGCCTAGTTACATCACTAAGGATTGCCAATCCTATCAAAGGATACGCAACCCTTGGGTTGATGTGTAAAGATGTTGAATTGGTCTATGTGACTTGTCCTTCTATTGTGATTTGCATGTTTTCGAATATTTAGAATCTAGGATCATTTTGGGAATGGATTGGCTCCACCGTTATGAGGCTCATCTCTATTGTCCTAAGAGAGTCATTACCTTAAGACATCCAGATTCCACTAGTCGAGTTTGTTTAGTACTATGTGATGAAGATTCCTATGGATCATAATTATTTGCTCTTGTGGTGAAAGATAGATGATATTACTAATATTCCCGTGGTAGAGAACACCCAGGTCTGTTCGAGACAATTACAGATCTTCCTCCTAAGTGAGCAATCGAATCTCGAATCGATCTTGTTCCAAGAGCTCAACCTGTGAGTCGACCACCAACAATGATGTCAATGAAGGAAATGAGGAATTTAAGAAGCAATTGGAAGATATGGAATCGAAACATTTTATTAAATTGAGCAGTTCACCCTGGGGAGTCGCAGTAGTATTTGTGAAGAAGTCATATGTATCCCTACGCTTGCGCATCGATTATAGGAAGTTGAATGAGCTGACTACTAAGAATAAATAACCCCTTCCAAGAGTCGATGTTATGTTCAATCAGTTGAGTCGGGCTAGGATCTTTTCTCAATTTGACTAGTTAAGCAATTCCATCAGCTTAGAATAGCTAAAGATACTATTCCATTAATCGCATTCAGGACTAGATATAGACCATATGAATGGCTGGTTATGCCGTTCAGTTTAACAAATGCACCAGCTTACTTTGTGGATCTTATGAATAGAGTCTTCAAAGACTATTTGAATAAGTTTATCTTGGTTTTCATTGATGATATTTTAGCCTATTCTAAATCGGAGCATGAAAAGCACCTCAGAACTGCTTTGGAGATATTAAGGCAAAATAAACTGAAAAACAAACTCTCCAATTGTATCAATTTTGGCAGAGGCAAGTTAAGTTCTTAGGCCATGTTATTTTATAAGATGCATTTCGATGGACCCGGCTAAAACAGAATTTATCCAAAACTAGAAGAGGCTTGAGATAGTTTCAAAAATCTGCAGTTTCTTAGGGTTGGCCAGATACTATCAGTGATTTATTAAGGATTTCTCGAAGATTTTACAGCCTCTGACAAAGCTTACCAAGAAAGGAGTTAAGTTCCAATGGATAACTAAATGTGAGGAAGCATATTGGAAGATAATGGAGTTGCTTACAAATGTACCAATACTAATCGTAGCAAAAGGTAAACAGGACCTGGAAGCTTATACAGATTTGTATGTGGTTTTGGATTGGGTGTAGTGCTTATGAAAAAAGGAAAAAGCAGTAGCGTATGCATTAAGGAAACTAAGGCCTAATGAGATTAGATATGCAACTCATTACTTGGAATTAGTGACTATAGTCTTCGAATTGAAGATTCGACAACATTACTTGCTTGGAGAGCAATTTATGTTATATACAGATCACAAATCGCTGAAGTATCTGTTTACTTAGAAGGATCTCAATATAAGACAACAGCGATGGTTATAATTTCTGGCAACATACGACTTTGAGATCCAATATACACTAGGAAAGGCAATCGAGTTGCATATGCTTTGAGTCAAAAATATCAAGTAGTAGTCTCTATGATGATTGCTGAGTGGACGGATCTCGAGACACTATTATGTGCAAGATTCGAGATAGAGATTCTGCAACTACTTCATTAGCAATGTTAGTTAGTCTTATAGCAAGACCTTCTATGATTGATGGGATCGCAGGAGCACAGAAAAAAGGTCCGACAAGTCTAGTGCTTATTCAGAGATTGGAACCAGGAGATGAAGGTAAAGATATGGTAACTATTCTTTAGACTCTAATGGATTCTTATGAAGAATGAATAGATTAATAGTACCAGATGTTGATGAACTCCGTAAAGAAGTTATGGAAGACTGTCATCGATCACGATATACCATTCACCCAGGCGGTAGTAAAATGTATATGGACATGAAATGACTATACTACTGAGAAAGAATGAAATGAGATATAAGCAAGTTTGTGAAGGAGTGTATGATGTGTCAGTTAGTAAAGGCCGAACACTAGAAGCCAAGCAGGTTGCTTCAGCCATTGGAAATTCCTCAATGGAAATGGGATTAGGTATGAATGGATTGGAATATTAATAATTCACTAGTATAAATCCCATTAGAATAGTATTGATTTTGTATTGTTATAGGCATCGATGGAATTTGTAGATAGATTACCACAGTTTAGAAGTGGTCATGATAGCATATAGGTAGTGGTAGATCGGTTGACTAAGTCAGCACATTTCATTCCAGTAAAATTGAATCGAACCACACCATATTTGACTAAGTTATATGTAAAAGAAATAGTTAGACTACATGGGGTTCCTAGTTCCATATGCGATTCTGATCCCTTGTTTACTAGTAGATTTTGGAGAAGTCTTCATGGAAGCTTTAGGAACAACACTAAATTTTAGCACAGCTTATCATCTGCAGAACTGTGATTGGATTGAGCAGGTGAATCAAGTTCTTGAAGATTTGCTTTGTTCTTGTGTGCCTTATTTAGGTGGTAACTAGGAAGACCATCTTTGCTTGGTGGATTTTGCTTATAATAACAATTACCAAGCAAGAATTGACATGTCTCCATTCGAAGCTCTATATGGTAGACCGTGTCAACCGCCATCTTATCGGTTGGAAACAGGAGATAAATTTATATTGGGTCCAGATTCTATCAGGGAAGCATCAGAGAAGATTGAGCTAATCAGACCAAATGAAAAAGATCATGATCGACAAAAGTCATATGTCGATCAAAAAAGGAAAGAGATAGTATTTGAGGTTGGAGATCTAATGTATATAAAGATATCTCCATTGAAGGTAGTTATGAGATTTAGTAAATCAGGGAAGCTAGCACCTCACTAGTGGGACCGTACCTGATTGTTGAACGAATTAGAAGAGTTGCATACAGAGTTGCATTGTTTGATCATTTCCAAGGCGTTCATAATGTTTTTCACGTTTGACAACTGAGGAAGTGTGTAACATCCCCTACTTAAAATCCGAAGATGAATGCTAATGATGTTGCAGTCATCACTAGAATTATCTTCTGACGACCAAAGTTAGTTAAATATAATAATATGCAGATAAGTAAACATAAAAACTAACATTGTTCATTACATAGCAGATTCATTTTTAATTTTCATTACAATTACTTTGATCAATCTTTCCCAAGTCGCATGTCGATGTAGGAGCCAAATATAATAGAAAATAACATCATAAAGAGTCGGGTATGAAGATGTGGCCCGCACTCCATCATATAGCGGAAATAAAATCTTTATTAGCTAAAGAGCCTCATGCTCCATCTTCAATCCTCATGCCGATCCCGTTATTCCAAACATGTCTATGCCCATAACTCAACCTACTCAAATGGATACTCATGAGTTTATGGGAAAAACAATAATAAAAACACAGGTCAAACATAAAGTCTGATGTGAATAATACTATTCTAAAAAACATACATATAGTGAGTCTGACCTACACTACACAGATTAGGTTTTCCCCTCACTATTCAAACATCATGAGTAAAACACTTTAAACTACTGATGCAATTATTTCTTATTTACATCTTTAATTAAATTTTTCCTTAAGCGGAGTTTATTTACTATTGTGCACCCTACGCTGACCCCACCCGAGTCCTGATTTAGATTGTATTTGAATCAAAGTGTAAAATACTACAGTCCTTGCACAGACCCACCTTGTTTCACTAATAAATTCTTTTTTATTTATAAATCATACCTTTAAAGTATCTTACATGGAACCCGGTGCTATTCTTATATACGTTACTTTAGTATTGGCACTGTGCCCTTGTGCATAGCTTACTTAGCTTCCCGTTAAAGCTTGTCTCTTAAACCGTATTACTTGGAATCGCCCATCGTGGTATTCTTTTAAATTCATTCATCTATTCGAACTGCTTGGACCTCGCCCCTATTGTACTAAATGGTTTAATAAGTTAAGCCTTAGACTACAAAGAACCAGCCATCTGCAGTCTATATATATATATATATCTATTTATTAAATTTCCCACCGCTTGGCGTCACCTCATCCGTACATATAAGGAAATCGGTTTAGAAGGGTTAAGTATTAATCACCTAGATCTTTTAGGTGTATAGCTTTAGTCTTCTTTAGTCTCTTCTAGCATGAGTTTTCTTATCCTCCTCTTATCTGCCTTCTTATGGTTCCATGATTAAAGAGTTTCTCTAGCTTTTTATTTTAGTTTGAGTAGAATGAAATGAATGAATAAAAATGAGTAATGTATATTGTCCTACAAGTTGGGTTTAAGCCCTCATACCCGCTTCTATTAATTTGTTCCCCTCTACCCATTTTATTTATCCTGCCTTTTTCCTTTAACTATCTTATTTAATTAATTGAAAATTTAAGGTTATCTAGTCTCCCCTCCTTAAAAGAATTTTGCCCGAGAATTTAGTTAAGGTTAACTAGAGACTAGTCCTCACTTTTATGCTTACTCTAAGCTTCCCCATGAATTCCCAATCCATGCATACATAAAATGTACAAGTACTACCTACTAATACAATAAACAACCATAATATAGTACAAATATAAATGGTCTATATCAGTACAACCCAATACATATCATAGGTGCTACTCTGTGACAAACAACTCTGGATGGGTCCTTCTAACCTTATCCTCTGTTTCCCACATGTAGTCCTCCCACTCTGAGCTCCACTAAATGCATACTAGCTTCATTGCCTTGTACTGAAGCCGCTTCTCATCCCGATCCACTATCTGAACCGGTCTGCGCACATAAGTCTTATCTGGCTTAATAACCAAGTCTTCTACTAACCTTTGATCTACTACTGCTTCCAGGTCCCTAATGCATTTCCGCAAACATGATACATGAAATACATTATGAATCCCTACAAAAACACTAGGCAGATGCACCTTATATGCCGCCTTCCCAATCCTTCCAATGATCGAAAATGGTCCCACATATCTGGGCGGTACCTTCCCAACTTTCCTGAAACGCATCACGCCTCTCATTGGAGAAACCTTCACGAACAGCTGATCGTCTATTACGAACTCTAGTTCCTTTCTCTTTGTGCCGGCATAACTTTTTTTCCTAGACTGGGCTGCTTTCATCCGTACTCGGATTAGGTCTACCTTTTCAATAGCATCCTTCACCACATCTAAACTTAGAACAACCTTATCTCTTACTTCCAACCAACATGCAGGCGACTTACACGGCCTTACATACAAAGTCTCAAACGGAGCCATCCCAATACTGGCTTGATAGCTATTATTATATGAGAACTCTACTAGATGTAGATAATGTTCCCAAGATCCACCAAAGTCCAAAATACATGCTCTCAGCAAACCTTATAGAACCTTGTTGACCCTTTTAGTCTGCCCATCTGTCTGTGGATGGTACGTTGTTCTCATGCACAGTTCTGTACCTGACACCTTCTGCGGACTTCTCCAAAATTCACTAGTGAACAGCAAATCCCAATCACTAATGATAGTGCTTGACACTCCGTGTAGTCTCACTATCATCTTCATGTATATTTCTGCTAACATTGGCGCAGTTCTCTTGATCTTTACTAGAATAAAATGGGCACACTTAGTTAGTCTATCAACTATGATCCACATGGCCTCATTCCATGCCCTTGTCTTTGGCAATCTGTTTGTACCAAAATTGGGCACAACACTCTTTGGATGTGTTTGAAGAGATAAAATTAAGAAACTAAATGTAAAATGAGGCAGATCTAATAAACACACCAATCAACAGATAAGAAAATGCACAGAAACACATGAATTTAGAGTGGTTTGGCGTATTGCCTACGTCCACTATGAAGCGACTTATGTTTATTGAATTTCACTCATTGTTTACAAGAGAATACAACAGTACAACTGAAGATTAATAATGATTTCGGCAGAGTATCGGCATAGAGAAGCCAAAAGTCCATTTTCTGTAGGTCCAGGGTCACTATTTATAAGCATAGGCAGCAAATATCTCGCCCAGATCTTGGAGGACTTCTTCTCTCACATGGGTGGGCCTACGCGATCAATCCCATGCTATTTGCACTCGATCCGTGATCGATATGAACCGAATTCGCATCGATCGATATTTTTTCCTATCGAGTCGAGATCGATCATGAACATTCTCAAGGTGGTACGCAAGCTCCTATGAAAATTTGGTGGCATTTGGACTTGTAGATTTTGAGTTATGATCGATGCAAGTTAAGGAAAATAGCTACAATTCATATCCATCAATGTGAATAGTGAAGTGATGCGAACAGAAGCGATGCGAATAGGATCGATGTGATCAGGATCGATGCGAACAGGATCGATGCGGAGCCTTCAACAAATTCAAACTTGCATCGATCATATCTTAAGCATACGAACTCCGATTGACTTGAAATTTGTAACGTTGGCTTTCATAACTTTGCTTGTCATGTCATATCAATTTTAGCTCGATCCGGACTCGGGAAAAATTTACCAGTATCCATAGTGAACCTATGTATAACCGATCTCCAAGACGAACTATCGTTGGTTTCTAGTCAAGTTCTTGGTGTCACGGCCTTGCCAAAAGGCGGGATAACATTTGCCCTCCAAAGTACGTCTTGTGTGAACATGACGTGCTTTGAAAAGCTGCATCCTTCATTCTGAAAAATTTCTATCTGATTCGCTGAGCAGTTGCTATCTTTTTGTCAAAAAATGTAACCTTTGATTGAAATGACAGTGATGTAGATGTCGAACTGTTGATTGTCAATGAGCATGCAATGTTTTGTTGTAACTAAGTGTTGAGCGCTAGAGATTTGTTGTTCACTGTTGTAATTGTCACTTGGTGAGCATCCAACTCTTGTAAATTTTGAAAATTGAATATTAGTCCGTCATACACGTATGTATGTTAACCTGACTCCTGTTAACGTTTGCACGTTCACGAGTCGTTGTCAAGTTCTTTAGTTTTTGTTTGGATTGAGTTTCGTATCGATCCTCTCCTGGATCGAAGTGAAATTCAAGTTGTAACAACATTTGATGGTTTTTTTAAGTCCTTCCTTTGTATCGATCCTCTCCTGGATCGATCTAAGATGTTGGAATGTATGCTTCGTATCGATGGATACGTAATATTGGGTCTCGGATTGATGGATACAGGAGTAATGATTTATGTCGATGGAGTCGAACGATCTAGACATAATCATGCAGTGATGCTTCACAGAGGATATGCCATTTCTCATTCCTTTATTCAAGAAGAATCCCTGATTATGGATAATCGTTGACAGGAGTCATCCATGACTCCTTTTCTAGATCCATCTCTAAGATCTAGTTGATCTTTATATGTCAATGCCTAGAATAATAAGTATTTCAACTGGGACAAAGTCTTTTCGCCGTGCATCCCCAGAACTGGCTAGCTTGGCTAGTGACTTGGCTTTTTCATTTTGTTCTCCGAGGATGTGTGTAATGGTGTAATAGTCAAAGTCGACTAGTAGCTTTTGGACCCAGCTAGGATAAGGAGCAAGATGTTGTCCACTAGCCAAATAGTCTTCCCTGACTCAGTATACTACTAACCAGTAATCACATAAGATATGCAAAGTTTTCACTTCTAGTTTTCTTGCAAGTTTGAGCGCCAAGGCTTCATACTTAGCTTCATTATTTGTTGCAGGGAAGTTGAGTTTGAGGCCATAGCAGATCGATCGTTCCTCAGGAGTCATTAACGCAACTTCGATGCTAGAAAGCCGATTATTGGAAGTTCTATCTGTGTACGTTCTCCATTGGTTGGACGGTTCTCCACTGTTCTTCGGATAATCGTCTGATGTAGTGAATTCAGATATGAAGTATGCTAATGTTTGACCGTGGAGAGCTCTCTGAGGGAGATAAGTGGTATCAAATTGGCTTAGCTTGATACTCCATTTGAGTAACTTTTCAGACATCTAAGGTTGCTATTGGACCTATCATAACGGTTGGTCGGTATAGACGTTAACGGGGTGAGCTTGTCAATAGCCAGCCTTCATCATATACTAGTCTTTGGATTCGTTTCTCTTCACATAGCATTGCGATGCTTATGGCGTGTGTTGACACGGCCCAATTAGTGTATAAATCTTCGCGATCCAAAGGTTTGGGTAAAATGGGAGGTCTCTTTAAGCAATCTATCAGAGTTGGAATTGCTTCAATGCAGTTGTTAGTTCATTCAAAAGTTCTCTTCCCTCTCTTGGTCAGGTTGAAGAAGAGAATTCACTTGTAGATGGTCCTAGAGTTGAATCAACTTACGATGGTAATCTTCCGACTTAGGCTCTGTACCTGCTTAGTTGTCCTAGGTACATGGGTGTCTCTAATTGTCGGAATTTTTTGGAAATTAGCCTTGATTCCACGAGAATTGATGATGAAAACAAAGAATCTTTCTGATGTAATGGTGAAAGAGCATTTCAAAGGATCGAGTTTCATCCTGCATTTTTTGTAGAGCACTGAATATCTCTGCCAAGTCATCGATGTGTTCGTTTGATAGTCATGATCTCACGAGCATATTAACCACATCTACTTTCATTGATCGGCCGATCTGATTTTTGAATGATCTGTTAATCGTCCTTTGGTAAGTAGCATAAGCGTTCTCAAGTTTGAATCCGAGGGTTGCAACATAGCACTATAGGCCCAGTTCAGTAACGAAACTGTTGTATTCCTGGTCTGGGACATGCTTCAGTATCTGATTGTATCTGGAGTTTTGTGTCCATGGAAGTGAGCAATCCATGCCCGATAGTCGAGTCTACCAGTTGGTTGATCCTTGGAAGTGGAAGGTCGTGCTTATTTGCAATGGTAAATGATCGGGCTTGTAGGGACGTTGAATCAAAGGCTTAGTAGAGTTTAGCCTTGTATCGCGTGCTGCAGCATAGCTAGCTCCAGCTATGAGTTTGAATATACTTGTGTTTCCGAGCAATGCGCTTTCCATTCAATGTACCCACGATCCATTGCTCATCGGAAGGGTCAGAATGATGATCAGTTGCCCATAAGTCCGGGCATCGATCTAATGATTCTACCTCTAAGCATCCTCTCGGTCGTAACTTCAAGTTGTTATAAATACTAGGCATGAGCTATAGGATTGAGTAGTCGTATCCAGCTCTTGGATGATCAGACTTGTGCCCCTAGTCTTGGGTTGATGGACGTATTGTGTGAATGATCGAGCCTAGCTTCTGCTGTGTTTATACTGTAGTCCAAGCTGTAAGAGCCAGAGTTGTTTGATGAACGATCAAATTACATTCATCTTATTTCTCGTGCTTGCCCCCAAGTCTGTGGAATATCTCGATAAGTGGCAAGGTAGATAATGTCCACTTCAATTTCGCATTCTATCCCATTGAACCATGGGATCGAGTTAATTGATGGAAGGCTGAGTTTTGCCTTATCCTGCATTCTATCCTAGTTCTTTCCTCTGGGCAGAATACTTCATTGCCTCACCGACATTCAAACATGAGCTAAGTTCTGGACGGTCAATGACATTCACTTTGCTGCTTATGTCGCCATACTCTAGGCAGAAACTGAAGAGTGAATCATCTAGTCAGATCTAATGTGGGATTGATGCTTCCCTTCCCGAATCTAGGGCAAGAATTGGTGTGCAGATGTTTAGGTTGCACTTGTTTAGAATTGCTATTTTAATCGAATCATGGTAAAAGTCAAAGAATGAATAGTCACATTGCATTCTTTTGGAGTTAAGCAATTAACTACATCCATTTCGGTTTACATTCTCCCATCGGAACAAGGGATAATGTCAGCTCAAATGCAGTCAGGTCATGCCCATCCGGTTTCACGCTTTTCAGAACGGATTGAGGGAAGGCGACGGAGGATGAATGGTCAAGTCACACTCATTCATGGTTTATTCTTCTATCCATGCTCTATTGGTCAAAGGTATTTGATGGACGTTCGGGTCACATCGATTTGTAGTTGAAGAGGATCGATATTGACCGTCGATTCAACGGCACGATGTAGAATGCTCAGACCTCATTTCCTGTCGATCCAATGGTATGATATGAAAGGTGCAGATCGATATTTCCCGTCGATCCGGCGGTACGATATAATTGGTTGCCCAGAACTTCGGGCATCATTCTAATTGGTTAGAATTAGGGTCTCGTTGTAGTCGTTGCCTTCAGTTGTAAAGGATGCTAAGCTAGAGATGTAGCGAGTCACCTTTCTCTTCTTTCGGTGATTTGTACTTCTGTCCCCAGTCTCGGGTTAGCAGAGTTAGTTCGTGGATGGTCTAATTGCACCTGTAGTGAGTTTATACTCCTCATGTCGAGTTTAGGTCAGAGTTGGTGAATGAATGGTCGAGTCACATTCATTCGTTTATCTATGCTTGTAGCCGCACCTTGGGGATCATAGTAAGTTGAAGCGCCATTAACCACACCTATTTGATGTTTATACCCCTGTCCACACTCTAGGGACTAAGAGTTTTAGCAGATAATGGTTGGACTACATTTTTCTCAATTAATTCCTCTGGCACTAGTCAATGGCAAAAGTCGAAGTGTGGTCCGTCACACTACGACAACTTTAATTTGATGTTTCTCCTACTAAATTGTAGGAAGGAATTGATAGGTGGGTGCTTGGGTCACACCTGTCCATGTAGCGCCCACAATCCATCGGATCACATGCGAGATTTAGCAGGTGAACGGTCATGCCATATTCATTTGCGGTTGGATGGTAGTAATATTAATTCAGAATAGGACATCTAGCTAGGTCCGTTTTGCGAATCTGCGTCTCCCTGTCGAATCAAGGAAGAAATTTTGTCTTGTAGGGTTGGAGTGCATCCTTATAAATTTATGTTATGGGTCCAATGCTGAGGATAAGAGTTGATGCATGGAAAGTCGTGTCGTGCCTGCTTAGTGCTGGATGGTCGGATCGCATCCGATTTTGTGTGATAAGTGTGCCCCCAAGTGAGGGTAGAGTTGGAAAGAAGATGGTTGAACCACATCCACTTTTTTTATTACAGGACTTGCTGAGGAATTAGAGTTGATAGATGGACAGTCGAATCGCATCCCTTCTGGTATTTATATTCCAATCCTAGCTTTGAGGACTGGAGTTGGTTGATGGGTGGTCTGTCACACCCATTTGGTCTTTATACTCCAGTATGCGCTCTCGGGACCAGAGTTAGTTGATGTTATACTCTAGTTCACACTCTGGGAATCTGGAGTTAGTTGATGGATGGTCAGTCACACCCATTTGGCATTTGTGCTCCAGTCTGTGCTCTCGGGACTAGAGTGAGTCGGTGTTTCATACTATAGTTCGCGCTCTGGGAATCTGGAGTTGGTTGATGGGTGTTTAGTCACACCCATTTGGTATTTTAGGATTATGTTCACACTTCGGGGACTGAAGTTGTTTTACTGGTGGTCGGTCACACCCGTTTTGATGTTTATACTCCAGTTCGCACTCTAGGAATCTGGAGTTGGTGGATGGGTGGTCAGTCACACCCATTTGGCGTTTACACTTCGGCCCACGCTCTCGGGACCAGAGTTAGTTGATGGGCGGTCAGTCACACCCATTTATGTTTATACTCCAGTCCGTGATCTGGGGACTTAGAGTTATTTAATGTTTATACTCCATTTTGCACTCTGGGAATCTGGATTTAGTTGATGTTTATACTCCAGTTCGCGCTCTGAGAATCTGGAGTTGGCCGACAGATGGTCAGTCACATATGTTTAGGCAATTGGATCCCGTTCGCACTCTGGGAACAGGAGGTCGATTAAGGTTGTGGATGGTTGGATCACATCCACCTTGATTTGGCAAGCGAAGTCCTAGATGGACGAATCCGTCCCCCTCAAGTTTGGATTTGGAATTTTGTACTCCATCTCGGACTCTGGGAACTGGAATTTGTTCGAGGATTGTCGTGTTTCAATCCCTTTTGATTTAAGTGTATCGGCCCCAAGCTCGGGTTTCACTTAATAAATGATTGGTCGGATCTCGATCACTTTCCACTTATCCGCCCTCAACGAAGGATAAGATTTAGTTGATGGATGGTCGAATCACGTCCATGTTTGTTTGGATTCCAGTTTTGCTAAGCCTAAGGAGTAAGATTAGTGTTCTGGCAAGCTTTGAGCTCGAGCAGAGGAGAGGATGGTCGAACTACATCCACTTTGAGCTGTGTATTTTCCCTTGAGTCAGGGGCAAGAGTTGGAGAGCAGACGGTCGAGTCACGTCCACTTTATACTTTGCACTCTTCCGGTCGAGTTGAGAAAGAGAGTCGAAATGATGGCTCATGATGGTTAGCGAGTAGGCAGTAAGTCGTTGATGACTTTAAGGTGAGGCTTGGGCCTTGACAAGGTTGGTTTAAGGCATGATTGTTTTTGTCGAATCACAGACGCAAGCTGGAGAGTGAATGGTCAAATCATATCCACTTTAAACATATGTTCTCAAATTACCCCAAGTTCTAATGTAGGATTGGATGCATAGACGGTCATGTCACATCCACCCTTGGTGTGATTCCAATTTTACTGGGCATCATAAGAAGCATAAGTATTTTGGCAAGCTTCAAGTACGAGATGGAGAGTACATTGTTGGGACATATCACTCCAAGTCTTTCCCAGATCTCCAATTAAATTTTATAGGTGGATGAGTGGATGGTCGGTTGCATCCACTTTGTACTAGAGTCTTGACCTTGTCGGTCTCTTCCGCTTTGATGCCTTGCCCCCAGTCAGGGGCATATAGTAGCCGATGAGTGGCTGAATCATGCTCGTCATGATGATACCTCAATGATTTGATCATATTCCGCGGAGGTTGTTTTTCACTCAACCTTAAGTACTCGGTTACCTGCATCATTTGCAAGTAGTTTAATTCAAGTCGGTCATATTTCGCAACATAAACAAAATTGAAATAGAAATAATTCAAAAGAGATCAGATTAAAGCTCATTGATAAGTGAAGTGGTGTCGTATGCTCGCTATTGCACTTCGGTCCAGCCCTTCACAGTTGGAAGCCTAACGCAAATTGTTCAATTTGATCAAAGTTCTTGATCGACAGGGATCGGGTGTTCCCGGTTCTTCGTTTTATGGGGCTTGCACATATTGTCAGAAATATCCTTTCCGGAGCAGCCTTATGGCGTTGGCGTCCATGGTAGCCATCTAAAGAAGAGGAGTTTTCCGATCTAGAGTATGGAGTAGGTTCCCTCCTTATCTCGCCATGTTGCTCCTTCATCTGATTCATCAACTCAATATTGGCCTGGACATGTTGGTGTAGTCGTCGGCGGCTATCCACCAGTTCTCTTATCAAAGTCTGGAAATAAGCTCTGGTGATGAAGTCATTTATGGGTATTGGTAGCAACTGGCTGTGGGCTTTGGATAAATTCGTTGGCTGCCAGCTTCTTCATTCTCTTTAACAATATGAGAAGTAGAACTGGTATGTCTAACCACGATTGACAGTGTTCTTCGAGGAATGGGGGAAGACGTCTGCATTTGATGGCAATCGTCACTCTTGGTGGAAGCCATGCGCAATTCTCACTTCATGAGGTAGTGCCGGGGGTTATATTTCCAAAGTACACTGACGTAGTCAACATGTTGAATTTTCGCTCGAAAATCTGCATGTAGGATGGTGTCAATAAATAGGTCTCGACTGGGAAAGATACTTCTATCCACATTATCAGGTCCATTTTATGGCTACGGGGTCTTGTAATACTGGCGAATGATGTATGCACGATTGCCCAACATTCGAGTGGTTGGTAATGCCGATTGGATGGTGAGTTGGTTAAGATGGGCTCATAGATTGGTGATTATTTCTAATTTTCACCCAGGTAGGAGGCCCATATAAGGTAGTAAGGAAGTCCCCTTAAGGTTGTATGCCATGCTTCTAGTCATACGGACACGGTATAATTAAGATGCGGGCATTTGAAGATGGTTTAGTGGTTACCGGCTATGCTTTGAGTTGGTAGAGCAGACTGTGTAAGGCAGTCGTCATATTAGCCATCGTACCATAGTTGTCGATTCAGGAGTTTAAAAGCTGGTCAATTGGGGGAAGTTGCAGTCCACCTTAGAAGCATGATATATTAACCAACTCTAGTTCTTGGCGTATTAGCTAGGTTCTCTAGCCTCTGGGAGCACCGGTTGAGTAGTATTTCTTTACCCATTTATTTCAATAAATCATTTCAAAACAATTTTTATCCCCTTTAATTTCACAAAAACCAATCTTTGCCTTATTTACATTAATTAAAATTATAAATCCCCTTAACTAATCTTAGAATAATTATTATAAAATTCGAATCAAGGTAATTATATCGGGTTGTTACAGAACTCCCCCCTTAGGAAATTTCATCCTCGCAATTTCATATCGGAGATACTAAGTCATCACAAGATTATAGCCCTGAATTGGTCCATATAACAATGTGTATAACACTCAAGAAAACATCCAAGGAAACGAATAGTCCAATGGTCGATCGGGCATAAACCTAAAGCGTAATATCTCTAGGAATATGCCACACTAGTGCATCGAAGGTGTCTCGTCGGTCCACCGGTTAGGGCGAAACCTAGTGCTATTACGGCTCTAGGTCAGTCTCCGCCAGCCCATCGATGTTGAACTATTGGCCTCTGATTGTTTTGGCTTCAAGGTCTCTGATTTTGATAACATGCAAACAAAAATTCAACTACTTTGATGATTCAAGAGATCAAACAACACATACACCCAATATAAATTTATAGATAGTTGTATGAGTGTTTAACTTACCTTTTTCATATGATTTCACTTAGCAATTAGCTGGCCTTCTAATAAATAGCGAAACCCTAGAACTCAGAAAAGAAAGAAAGCATAAAAAGGATTCGAAACTCAAACCAAAACTGAAATAGATTGTACAAGATGTTAGACAAGGGTTTAATTTACATACCTTGATTTTATTTTATTATTCCAGAACTTATTTGCAGTTTAAAATCACCAATTTTGATTTATTTTGTAAAGAGGAAGTAGAACCCTAGTTTTCCTTTTGTTTTGATTTCCAGAAGTTAAGAATGTGAACGTACTATAAATGAAAAGAGAAGAAGCTTTCTTTTCTAATTAATTTATTTGGGCCTTAATGTTTAATTTGCAATCCAATAAGAATTAACTAACCATTTATTCTATTCTCACTTTAACCAAACTATTTAAAGTAAAATCATCTCTTCCTTACTCCAAAAACCCTAGTTCCTCTTTTAAAACCTAGAAGCTAATTAGCAAATCAAATATAGGAATCAATCGCTAGTCAATCTAGAGAATTAAGATAATGGTTTCAATCCATAATTTGTCAGTTAAACTAATAAAGTTTACTTTATAATTCTTGTTGTTCTTTGTTTTGGTTGAGAGATTTCTTAGGGTTTGTTGAATTCAAACACATATTTGAAAAGAGTTTGGCTAATCTATTTGAGGAGAAAAAGGTGAGTTTACCTCACACTACTATCTCTATATGAAATTTTGTTCGCTGTTGGTAATTGGTAGGATATAGGATTGAATTGCTCTCTAATTCTTGTATTATATATTTTTTGAATTCAATTACTTAATATTAGTTTTAACTCCCTCCTAGGTTTAGATTACTTTAACCACTTGACCCTATAAATGCATGTTAGTTTCTGAGGTCGTATGGTAGATATCAGTCACCGGGACAAACTGGAGTCGTGTTGGAATTGATGAAGGTTGTCGGAAAGGGAAAACGGCACCTGCAACTCACGTTCCAGGTCCATAACCAGTGGTCTGGTTGTGATGATTGGTGCATCGGTCGTCGCCTGGAACATGAGTTCTAGGGGACCGCATCCCTCTCTGACCCGTCGCTTGAACCCATGTTTTGCTTGCTTTGTGAATGTTGTTGTTTTGTGTTTTGTATGGTTGTTTGTGGCCCTTTTGATGTCCATTTCCCTCATTTGCTAATCAATAAAGTAGAATTGGAAATGATCTAGAGTAGAAAATATATGGACCAATTTGGTGTTATAATCGTGTAATGACCTAGTATTTTGTTATAGTGGATTCTCTTGTGCTCTGCGTACTTTGAATCACTTTGATTCAAAGGTTTGGAATATTATAAACAATTACCTGTCTATTTTATATAATATGAAGCTTATTTTAAGTCTATAAATATCAAAATTATTTTCTAAATTAACCTAGATTTTTTATAAATAGTTATATATATAGTATTGGTATTATAAATGGTTATGAATTTTAGGAAACATGGTTTTCGAAATATAAATCTAATTTATTTTAAATAAAATGGTTATATATACATATAAATGAATTTCGAAGAGTAATAAATATGGTTTTAAAAAATAACTGGCTACTTAAATATATATATATATATATATATATATATATATGTATGGTTTTGGAATATGGTCTGTGAACAAGATAACTTTATGGAATTTTTAGACAACTATATATATAGTGAATGGTTTACATTATCGAATGATAAATAAAGTATTTGGAAATTATTTTCTATATCAAAAATCATATTATTGGATTTCTAAACTATAAACTCTTATAAGATAAATGTTCTGAGAGCCTTAGTTCTATAATATGGAGAGTGCTAATAATCGTAGTGTTACCGATTGGTTTAAATGCTCTTGAGTAATGCTTCATCGAATATTGTACAACTCATTGAATATAATGTTTGAGTGGAACTTACTAGCCCATTAGCGAATACTCGAATATCACCGGTAGTATGGGATGCCTTAGTTAAATTCTTGTGATTACTATTAGGAAATATTTAACACTTTAGGGTTGTATTATCTTTTGGTGTTCGGTAGGACCGATAGATTCTTAAGGGAATATAGTTTAGGTTTTCTGGTTATATTCGTAATAAGTGAGATTTACTAGCTTCTAGTAAATACTTGAATTTCACGGAACAGTATGGGACGTTTTGGTTAAGTTCTTGTGACTACTAAAAGTGGTAGTATTTGACACTTTACAGTTTACTATCTTTTGGTGTTCGGTGGGACCGATGGATGCTTAAGAGGTATACTCATGGATTTCTTTATGATCATAAATTTATAATAATGAATAATCTGGAATCTTCGAGTCATGGTTGCTACGATCCTTGAGATCTGTTGTTATTCTATTTCATGGTATGGACGATTTTTGGTATTAGATCAGTATGAGTAATACCACGTTTGTTTGCCACGGTATGGACAATCATTAAGATTGATATGGACGATCTGGTGATCGGTATGGAATTTATTTCTTTGTGTTAGGAATATTATGCTTTATTCTATAATTCTGTATTTAGTGACAAATCTGTCTTTGTGATCTAAATATATAACCTTGTGCCTTGAGATAAATTCTGAGTAAATTAAATTCGTGACTTGTTATACCTTGGACATCTAGATTTACTTATATTTTATATATTCTTGTGTTATATGTTGTTCTAACCCTTTTTAGATATTTAGATATAGTCTGACTCGGATGTTATTTTAAATGCTCGGGTCAGGTCGAAACTTTTTAGGTTATAGGACAGGTTGACCTTTGGAGTTATTTCAACTCCAGGTGAAGCCCGCCAGATTGTCATTTTTCGCCTTATCTATTCGATTTTTTTTCATAGGTTTTGTGTGCTCTACGACAACATTTTTGGCATTTATTTCCTTTGGTTTGCTAAATTATAAAAATAGGTTAGGAGATGATATAGAAGTCGAACCCACGACACCAAAAGAAAATATGCTCTAAAATGCCAAATACTATCACTTTCAATATGTACATATGTACTCTTTCGACATGTATCATTTGTATTTATCTTGTTGTGCACTCTGAGATTCTGTGTTCGGTGATATCTATGTTGTTCTATGCAATTGTTTTAGCCACCATAATATTTTTTTAAGCCTGGATTGTATATGTCGAATTCACCTCAAAGAAAAAAAATTATTATTACACAATTCGATGTGTCAATACTCGCTTAAAGCAATTTTCATGGATGGTCGTTCCTAACCAGCCTTATTCTCCGCATTAACGGATGGTATTACTTAGTAATATCCTTTGTTAGTATGGGTACAGAAATGTATTTGTTTTTCTCCTTCTCATTATTACACTACTACACGGGCCTTGGGTGCTACATGGACCCAATAAAAGAAAATGTTACTATTTCATTTTGTTTTCTCTTTATAAAACACCAATTACACCATAAACAATGTTTTATAAAATAAACATTGAATTCTCTAATTTTTTTCCAAAATCAACAACATGTTAAAAATTCTCATTTCTATTAATATGGAGGTATTTTATAAAATTAAATATAACCTTTGAGAATAAAATTTATTCTCGTTATTTTTAATAAAAATTAACTATTAATTACAAATTTTCATTTTTAAACAATAAATCACAAGATTAAATTTTATCTAAAAATGCCAAATTTAATTAATTGATCTAATAATACCTCAAATTTAAATTGAAATCCTTTTTAAGAAATGAAACTTATTCCTTAAATAAATCAAATTAACTAATCTCAAAACTAGATTTAATTTCACAAATAAATTTCACACATCATAAATTTGAATTAATTATCCATAATTAAACTTAATTGATTAAGTAATTAACAACAAGGTTGTTACATGAGTAACCAATGCAAAATGAATGTAATGCTTGCATACATAACAAAATTATATATACAAAATACTGATGATGAAACATGCTTGCATCGAGGTCTAACCTGACTAGCAACACCCTCCATCGTTGTTTCGCCAAGCTACTACATCCACCTGCATTTAAAATCATAAACAACATAGGCAGGATCAACAATAACAATGTTTTTGTTTTTAAACCATATAGCATTGGCTTATATTAAGAGTTGAATAATGCAGTTTTTGTTTTTTCCTTTGTTTATACTTGTTTAATGCATGTTTTTATGACAATTTAGTAATGTCGTAATGCACTAATCTCAAACTTCCACATTAGCTTTTGAAATAAATTGCCACACAAACATTGTGATATATATAACAATATTGTATGATGGATAATAAAATATGGTAGTCTCCAAAGTATTAGGTTCCTCATAGGAAATAGCTTGCTCATCTATTATTCGTTCTGCAATGTTTAGTTAATAGACTATAGGTGTTCCTAAACATCATATCTAATAATTCCAATCACATGGGCCAATCAAGACTAAAGAGTAGAAAGACTCTTCTAGCATTAACAATGAGAACCAAATTTCAAAAAATGCTGTAAGGTGCAATAATATGGAACAAACCAAATCAGACCAAATCATGTTGACTATTGTTTGATTTCTGTAGCTATCAAATTTAATAATATTCATATTATCTAGTTTATCGGCTTCGAAAGGCCACATTACTTTTCTACCATCAGACCACATGTCTTCCTTCATATCTATAACTACAATTGGCAGCAAATTATCCATGTTGCTATGACTAAAACCATGACACCGAAGAGTACAAACATTAACAACATTTTATTTAAATAGATATTAAACTACAGATGCACTAAGAATGCTCATCTTTTAAACTATTAAAAGATTCTTAGTTATCCATCCATAAGTTATGGAGTTTGCTTCTACGAGCAATGTATATTCTTATTATTTGAAAATGGAAATCAAAACTTCCTAAGTTCTATTAATTTCCACCAATGATGAAACGTAAAACTACCGTTAACCAATGCCTTTCACTTTTAAACAACAACAACAATAAATAATCGGTGCTTAAATTTTTTATTCAATCTTACATATATAAGAAATTTTAAGCCTGATCTGTTTAGACCATTTTTCATGCTCTTTTCAAGAAAATTTTTAGCAATCAAAATTTGTGTTTATATAGTCAAAGGCTGAACAATCAAACTATCAAATGTCAAACGATGCTAGTATGAACAGGAACAGCGAATATAACAAAAGGGCAGGCCTTACATGCCACTTATACAAAATTAGCTACTTCAGCTTGAATTGAAATTAAAAGCATTACCTTTTCAATTTTAACAAAATTAGTTGCTTCGACTATCCAACCAAATAGGCATTAGCCATGCAGATGCGAGAGCGAGTTTTGTCGAAGAGTTGGTGAGAGGCGACGCCAGAGCTGAGCGGCACCGATGAGTTGTGTGATGTGGTTGCAGACGAAGGGAGACGAATTTTTTGGTTTTGGATTTAGGGTTTTAATTGGAATATAGATGAAGGTAGAGTACATTGTAGACATGTTTTTTTGTTCTTCTAAAGGTGGAGTAATAATAAAGATAGGTTTTTGGATGAGAACATTGCAAAGCAAAAAAAGAGGATAAGAACGTTTGAGAGATGAGGGACTCAGAAATTTTTGGCGGGGTAACCAAATATTAATCCTAGCTTTTTTTGCATTAATAAAAACAAACACAAACATCTACAGTGGCGCTCAGTTTACAAATGTTGCCAATATATCGACTAAAAGTAGGCTTTCTTTTACTGTTAGAGACACGAGTCATTGGCCTAGCTGGACTTAGGATTACCTATCACTTTGGTATTAGGTAGATTAATTATATATATAAACTATTTATGATACATGGTGATTAAAGGGTGTAGTTACTTGGGTGTGCACTTGTTATTTGTGTGATTTGAGATACACACATATACACACACTCACATATATCAGTAATACTTTCTATTAATTCTTACTCTGAATCTCACTTCCTTACAGTAGTGAGAAATGGTTGGACCTCGAGCTGGTCGGTAAGCCTAGATCAGTCTAGTGGATCTAGGGGAGTCTATATGACCATGGAGCAGCTTATGGAATAAGTAGGTAGTATTCAGCAATCGAGAGCTTTCACCAATCGGAATCCTCTTACACCTCGATTTGATTTTGCTAGGATATATAGCGACTACGAAAACCATGGAGGAAAGACCTTCAAGGGCACAGAGGAAGTGATAGGAGTGCAACCTTGGCTGAAGGCGCATGAATGCATTTTCACATGTATGGGCATTAATAACAAGCAAAAAGTCCAGATTGCTTCAAGTCAACTTCAAGAAAGAGATTTGGATTGGTACGAGCTATTAGTTGCTGAGACCGATGAGGCAGAAGTGACTAGGGATGAATTCAAAGGACTTTTTGATCAAAAATTTCTCCTAGAAGATAAGAAGGCAGCTATGTCCAGGAAGTTTATAGATCTCAAGCAAGGGCGCATGGCTATAGCAGAGTATGTTTCCACATTTGAGTCATTGTCCAAGTATGGAACGGATCTTATTAACACACCGTTGAAGAAGAATCAACTGTGTATGAACTGAAGAAATCTTTAAGGAAAACTCTTCTATCTTAGCTAGAGGTTACTTTTGATAAACTCGTAGACACGACATTGAGGCTAGAAGAAGAGGAGAGAGAAAGCAGTGAAGATGAGCTAAAAACCAAGGCCGTTATTGGATAGAAATGAAGGTCCCTTTCAGGAAGCATAAGACTAGATTTCAAGGCAAAAATCAGGAAGACGCCATCATGCCAGAGTACATGGTTCGTGGTTGAGATGTGATCAAATGTTTTAATTGTGGAGAGAAAGGGTATTATTCAAGAGAGTGTACCAAGCCGCGATCTCCTCTATGTTAGAAGAAGTGCAACATCTGTAGTAAGAAAGGACATCTTAGCTACACTAGTCCTATTATTGATAAGAAGACTGGGAAACTAAATGTATAGAGGCAGTTGGTAGCACTTCTCAGGCTAAAGGGAATGCTCATGTTGTTTTGGAAGGTATGATTTATTTTAAAGAAATTCCTATTAATGATCTTATTGATACGAGAGCATCTCATTCATTGAAGTTATGTGCCTAGTTACATCACTAAGGATTGCCAATCCTATCAAAGGATACGCAACCCTTGGGTTGATGTGTAAAGATGTTGAATTGGTTTTATGTGACTTGTCCTTCTATTGTGATTTGCATGTTTTCGAATATTTAGAATCTAGGATCATTTTGGGAATGGATTGGCTCCACCGTTATGAGGCTCATCTCTATTGTCCTAAGAGAGTCATTACCTTAAGACATCCAGATTCCACTAGTCGAGTTTGTTTAGTACTATGTGATGAAGATTCCTATGGATCATAATTATTTGCTCTTGTGGTGAAAGATAGATGATATTACTAAGATTCCCGTGGTAGAGAACACCCAGGTCTGTTCGAGACAATTACAGATCTTCCTCCTAAGTGAGCAATCGAATCTCGAATCGATCTTGTTCCAAGAGCTCAACCTGTGAGTCGACCACCAACAATGATGTCAATGAAGGAAAATGAGGAATTTAAGAAGCAATTGGAAGATATGGAATCGAAACATTTTATTAAATTGAGCAGTTCACCCTGGGGAGTCGCAGTAGTATTTGTGAAGAAGTCATATGTATCCCTACGCTTGCGCATCGATTATAGGAAGTTGAATGAGCTGACTACTAAGAATAAATAACCCCTTCCAAGAGTCGATGTTATGTTCAATCAGTTGAGTCGGGCTAGGATCTTTTCTCAATTTGACTAGTTAAGCAATTCCGTCAGCTTAGAATAGCTAAAGATACTATTCCATTAATCGCATTCAGGACTAGATATAGACCATATGAATGGCTGGTTATGCCGTTTAGTTTAACAAATGCACCAGCTTACTTTGTGGATCTTATGAATAGAGTCTTCAAAGACTATTTGAATAAGTTTGTCTTGGTTTTCATTGATGATATTTTAGCCTATTCTAAATCGGAGCATGAAAAGCACCTCAGAACTGCTTTGGAGATATTAAGGCAAAATAAACTGAAAAAAAAACTCTCCAATTGTATCACTTTTGGCAGAGGCAAGTTAAGTTCTTAGGCCATGTTATTTTATAAGATGCATTTCGATGGACCCGGCTAAAACAGAATTTATCCAAAACTAGAAGAGGCTTGAGATAGTTTCAAAAATCTGTAGTTTCTTAGGGTTGGCCAGATACTATCAGTGATTTATTAAGGATTTCTCGAAGATTTTACAGCCTCTGACAAAGCTTACCAAGAAAGGAGTTAAGTTCCAATGGATAACTAAATGTGAGGAAGCATATTGGAAGATAATGGAGTTGCTTACAAATGTACCAATACTGATCGTAGCAAAAGGTAAACAGGACCTGGAAGCTTATATAGATTTGTATGTGGTTTTGGATTGGGTGTAGTGCTTATGAAAAAAGGAAAAAGCAGTAGCGTATGCATTAAGGAAACTAAGGCCTAATGAGATTAGATATGCAACTCATTACTTGGAATTAGTGACTATAGTCTTCGAATTGAAGATTCGACAACATTACTTGCTTGGAGAGCAATTTATGTTATATACAGATCACAAATCGCTGAAGTATCTGTTTACTTAGAAGGATCTCAATATAAGACAACAGCGATGGTTATAATTTCTGGCAACATACGACTTTGAGATCCAATATACACTAGGAAAGGCAATCGAGTTGCATATGCTTTGAGTCAAAAATATCAAGTTGTAGTCTCTATGATGATTGCTGAGTGGACGGATCTTGAGACACTATTATGTGCAAGATTCAAGATAGAGATTCTGCAACTACTTCATTAGCAATGTTAGTTAGTCTTATAGCAAGACCTTCTATGATTGATGGGATCGCAGGAGCACAGAAAAAAGGTCCGACAAGTCTAGTGCTTATTCAGAGATTGGAACCAGGAGATGAAGGTAAAGATATGGTAACTATTCTTTAGACTCTAATGGATTCTTATGAAGAATGAATAGATTAATAGTACCAGATGTTGATGAACTCCGTAAAGAAGTTATGGAAGACTGTCATCGATCACGATATACCATTCACCCAGGCGGTAGTAAAATGTGTATGGACATGAAATGACTATACTACTGAGAAAGAATGAAATGAGATATAAGCAAGTTTGTGAAGGAGTGTATGACGTGTCAGTTAGTAAAGGCCGAACACTAGAAGCCAAGCAGGTTGCTTCAGCCATTGGAAATTCCTCAATGGAAATGGGATTAGGTATGAATGGATTGGAATATTAATAATTCACTAGTATAAATCCCATTAGAATAGTATTGATTTTGTATTGTTATAGGCATCGATGGAATTTGTAGATAGATTACCACAGTTTAGAAGTGGTCATGATAGCATATAGGTAGTGGTAGATCGGTTGACTAAGTCAGCACATTTCATTCCAGTAAAATTGAATCAAACCACACCATATTTGAATAAGTTATATGTAAAAGAAATAGTTAGACTACATGGGGTTCCTAGTTCCATATGCGATTCTGATCCCTTGTTTACTAGTAGATTTTGGAGAAGTCTTCATGGAAGCTTTAGGAACAACACTAAATTTTAGCACAGCTTATCATCTGCAGAACTATGATTGGATTGAGCAGGTGAATCAAGTTCTTGAAGATTTGCTTTGTTCTTGTGTGCCTTATTTAGGTGGTAACTAGGAAGACCATCTTTGCTTGGTGGATTTTGCTTATAATAACAATTACCAAGCAAGAATCGACATGGCTCCATTCGAAGCTCTATATGGTAAACCGTGTCAATCGCCATCTTATCGGTTGGAAACAGGAGATAAATTTATATTGGGTCCAGATTCTATCAGGGAAGCATCAGAGAAGATTGAGCTAATCAGACCAAATGAAAAAGATCATGATCGACAGAAGTCATATGTCGATCAAAAAAGGAAAGAGATAGTATTTGAGGTTGGAGATCTAATGTATATAAAGATATCTCCATTGAAGGTAGTTATGAGATTTAGTAAATCAGGGAAGCTAGCACCTCACTAGTGGGACCGTACCTGATTGTTGAACGAATTAGAAGAGTTACATACAGAGTTGCATTGCTTGATCATTTCCAAGGCGTTCATAATGTTTTTCACGTTTGACAACTGAGGAAGTGTGTAACATCCCCTACTTAAAATCCGAAGATGAATGCTAATGATGCTGCAGTCATCACTAGAATTATCTTTTGACGACCAAAGTTAGTTAAATATAATAATATGCAGATAAGTAAACATAAAAAACTAACATTGTTCATTACATAGCAGATTCATTTTTAATTTTCATTACAATTACTTTGATCAATCTTTCCCAAGTCGCATGTCGATGTAGGAGCCAAATATAATAGAAAATAACATCATAAAGAGTCGGGTATGAAGATGTGGCCCGCACTCCATCATATAGCGGAAATAAAATCTTTATTAGCTAAAGAGCCTCATGCTCCATCTTCAATCCTCATACCGATCCCGTTATTCCAAACATGTCTATGCTTATAACTCAACCTACTCAAATGGATACTCATGAGTTTATGGGAAAAACAATAATAAAAACACAGGTCAAACATAAAGTCTTATGTGAATAATACTATTCTAAAAAACATACATATAGTGAGTCTGACCTGCACTACACAGATTAGGTTTTCCCCTCACTATTCAAACATCATGAGTAAAACACTTTAAACTACTGATGCAATTATTTCTTATTTACATCTTTAATTAAATTTTTCCTTAAGCGGAGTTTATTTACTATTGTGCACCCTACACTGACCCCACCCGAGTACTGATTTAGATTGTATTTGAATCAAAGTGTAAAATACCGCAGTCCTTGCACAGACCCACCTTGTTTCACTAATAAATTATTTTTTATTTATAAATCATACCTTTAAAGTATCTTACATGGAACCCGGTGCTATTCTTATATACGTTACTTTAGTATTGGCACTGTGCCCTTGTGCATAGCTTACTTAGCTTCCCGTTAAAGCTTGTCTCTTAAACCGTATTACTTGGAATCGCCCATCATGGTATTCTTTTAAATTCATTCATCTATTCGAACTGCTTGGACCTCGCCCCTATTGTACTAAATGGTTTAATAAGTTAAGCCTTAGACTACAAAGAACCAGCCATCTGCAGTCTATATATATATCTATTTATTAAATTTCCCACCGCTTGGCGTCACCTCATCCGTACATATAAGGAAATCGGTTTAGAAGGGTTAAGTATTAATCACCTAGATCTTTTAGGTGTATAGCTTGAGTCTTCTTTAGTCTCTTCTAGCATGAGTTTTCTTATCCTCCTCTTATCTGCCTTCTTATGGTTCCATGATTAAAGAGTTTCTCTAGCTTTTTATTTTAGTTTGAGTAGAATGAAATGAATGAATAAAAATGAGTAATGTATATTGTCCTACAAGTTGGGTTTAAGCCCTCATACCCGCTTCTATTAATTTGTTCCCCTCTACCCATTTTATTTATCCTGCCTTTTTCCTTTAACTATCTTATTTAATTAACTGAAAATTTAAGGTTATCTAGTCTCCCCTCCTTAAAAGAATTTTGCCCGAGAATTCAGTTAAGGTTAACTAGAGACTAGTCCTCACTTTTATGCTTACTCTAAGCTTCCCCATGAATTCCCAATCCATGCATACATAAAATGTACAAGTACTACCTACTAATACAATAAACAACCATAATATAGTACAAATATAAATGGTCTATATCAGTATAACCCAATACATATCATAGGTGCTACTCTGTGACAAACAACTCTGGATGGGTCCTTCTAACCTTATCCTCTGTTTCCCACATGTAGTCCTCCCACTCTGAGCTCCACTAAATGCATACTAGCTTCATTGCCTTGTACTGAAGCCGCTTCTCATCCCGATCCACTATCTGAACCGGTCTGGGCACATAAGTCTTATCTGGCTTAATAACCAAGTCTTCTACTACCCTTTGATCTACTACTGCTTCCAGGTCCCTAATGCATTTCCGCAAACATGATACATGAAATACATTATGAATCCCTACAAAAACACTAGGCAGATGCACCTTATATGCCGCCTTCCCAATCCTTCCAATGATCGAAAATGGTCCCACATATCTGGGCGGTACCTTCCCAACTTTCTTGAAACGCATCACGCCTCTCATTGGAGAAACCTTCACGAACAGCTGATCGTCTATTACGAACTCTAGTTCCTTTCTCTTTGTGTCGGCATAACTTTTTTTCCTAGACTGGGCTGCTTTCATCCGTACTCGGATTAGGTCTACCTTTTCAATAGCATCCTTCACCACATCTAAACTTAGAACAACCTTATCTCCTACTTCCAACCAACATGCAGGTGACTTACACGGCCTTACATACAAAGTCTCAAACGGAGCCATCCCAATACTGGCTTGATAGCTATTATTATATGAGAACTCTACTAGATGTAGATAATGTTCCCAAGATCCACCAAAGTCTAAAATACATGCTCTCGGCAAACCTTATAGAACCTTGTTGACCCTTTTAGTCTGCCCATCTGTCTGTGGATGGTACGTTGTTCTCATGCACAGTTCTGTACCTGACACCTTCTGCGGACTTCTCCAAAATTCACTAGTGAACAGCAAATCCCAATCACTAATGATAGTGCTTGACACTCCGTGTAGTCTCACTATCATCTTCATGTATATTTCTGCTAACTTTGGCGCAGTTCTCTTGATCTTTACTAGAATAAAATGGGCACACTTAGTTAGTCTATCAACTATGATCCACATGGCCTCATTCCATGCCCTTGTCTTTGGCAATCTGTTTGTACCAAAATTGGGCACAACACTCTTTGGATGTGTTTGAAGAGATAAAATTAAGAAACTAAATGTAAAATGAGGCAGATCTAATAAACACACCAATCAACAGATAAGAAAATGCACAGAAACACATGAATTTAGAGTGGTTTGGCGTATTGCCTACGTCCACTATGAAGCGACTTATGTTTATTGAATTTCACTCGTTGTTTACAAGAGATTACAACAGTACAACTGAAGATTAATAATGATTTCGGCAGAGTATCGGCATAGAGAAGCCAAAAGTCCATTTTTTGTAGGTCCAGGGTCACTATTTATAGGCATAGGCAGCAAATATCTCGCCCAGATCTTGGAGGACTTCTTCTCTCACGTGGGTGGGCCTACGCGATCAATCCCATGCTATTTGCACTCGATCCGTGATCGATATGAACCGAATTCGCATCGATCGATATTTTTTCCTATCGAGTCGAGATCGATCATGAACATTCTCAAGGTGGTACGCAAGCTCCTATGAAAATTTGGTGGCATTTGGACTTGTAGATTTTGAGTTATGATCGATGCAAGTTAAGGAAAATAGCTACAATTCATATCCATCAATGTGAATAGTGAAGTGATGCGAACAGAAGCGATGCGAATAGGATCGATGTGATCAGGATCGATGCGAACAGGATCGATGCGCAGCCTTCAACAAATTCAAACTTGCATCGATCATATCTTAAGCATACGAACTCTGATTGACTTGAAATTTGTAACATTGGCTTTCATAACTTTGCTTGTCATGTCATATCAATTTTAGCTCGATCCGGACTTGGGAAAAATTTACCAGTATCCATAGTGAACCTATGTATAACCGATCTCCAAGACGAACTATCGTTGGTTTCTAGTCAAGTTCTTGGTGTCACGGCCTTGCCAAAAGGCGGGATAACATTTGCCCTCCAAAGTACGTCTTGTGTGAACATGACGTGCTTTGAAAAGCTGCATCCTTCATTCTGAAAAAGTTCTATCTGATTCGCTGAGCAGTTGCTATCTTTTTGTCAAAAAATGTAACCTTTGATTGAAATGACAGTGATGTAGATGTCGAACTGTTGATTGTCAATGAGCATGCAGTGTTTTGTTGTAACTAAGTGTTGAGCGCTAGCGATTTGTTGTTCACTGTTGTAATTGTCACTTGGTGAGCATCCAACTCTTGTAAATTTTGAAAATTGAATATTAGTTCGTCATACACGTATGTATGTTAACCTGACTCCTGTTAACGTTTGCACGTTCACGAGTCGTTGTCAAGTTCTTTAGTTTTTGTTTGGATTGAGTTTCGTATCGATCCTCTCCTGGATCGAAGTGAAATTCAAGTTGTAACAACGTTTGATGGTTTTTTTAAGTCCTTCCTTTGTATCGATCCTCTCCTGGATCGATCTAAGATGTTGGAATGTATGCTTCGTATCGATGGATACGTAATATTGGGTCTCGGATTGATGGATACAGGAGTAATGCTTTGTGTCGACGGAGTTGAACGATCTAGACATAATCATGCAGTGATGCTTCACAGAGGATATGCCATTTCTCATTCCTTTATTCAAGAAGAATCCCCGATTATGGATAATCGTTGACAGGAGTCATCCATGACTCCTTTTCTAGATCCATCTCTAAGATCTAGTTGATCTTTATATGTCAATGCCTGGAATAATAAGTATTTCAACTGGGACTAAGTCTTCTCGCCGCGCATCCCCAGAACTGGCTAGCTTGGCTAGTGACTTGGCTTTTTCATTTTGTTCTCCGAGGATGTGTGTAATGGTGTAATAGTCAAAGTCGACTAGTAGCTTTTGGACCCAGCTAGGATAAGGAGCAAGATGTTGTCCACTAGCCAAATAGTCTTCCCTGACTCAGTATACTACTAACCAGTAATCACATAAGATATGCAAAGTTTCCACTTCTAGTTTTCTTGCAAGTTTGAGCGCCAAGGCTTCATACTTAGCTTCATTATTTGTTGCAGGGAAGTTGAGTTTGAGGCCATAGCAGATCGATCGTTCCTCAGGAGTCATTAACGCAACTTCGATGCTAGAAAGCCGATTATTGGAAGTTCTATCTGTGTACGTTCTCCATTGGTTGGACGGTTCTCCACTGTTCTTCGGATAATCGTCTGATGTAGTGAATTCAGATATGAAGTATGCTAATGTTTGACCATGGAGAGCTCTCTGATGGAGATAAGTGGTATCAAATTGGCTTAGCTTGATGCTCCATTTGAGTAACTTTTCAGACATCTAAGGTTGCTATTGGACCTATCGTAACGGTTGGTCGATATAGACGTTAACGGGGTGAGCTTGTCAATATCCAGCCTTCATCATATACTAGTCTTTGGATTCGTTTCTCTTCACATAGCATTGCGATGCTTATGGCGTGTGTTGACACGGCCCAATTAGTGTATAAATCTTCGCGATCCAAAGGTTTGGGTAAAATGGGAGGTCTCTTTAAGCAATCTATCAGAGCTGGAATTGCTTCAATGCAGTTGTTAGTTCATTCAAAAGTTCTCTTCCCTCTCTTGGTTAGGTTGAAGAAGAGAATTCACTTGTAGATGGTCCTAGAGTTGAATCAACTTACGACGGTAATCTTCCGACTTGGGCTCTGTACCTGCTTAGTTGTCCTAGGTACATGGGTGTCTCTAATTGTCGGAATTTTTTGGAAATTAGCCTTGATTCCACGAGAATTGATGATGAAAACAAAGAATCTTTCTGATGTAATGGTGAAAGAGCATTTCAAAGGATCGAGTTTCATCCTGCATTTTTTGTAGAGCACTGAATATCTCTGCCAAGTCATCGATGTGTTCGTTTGATAGTCATGATCTCACGAGCATATTAACCACATCTACTTTCATTGATCGGCCGATCTGATTTTTGAATGATCTGTTAATCGTCCTTTGGTAAGTAGCATAAGCGTTCTCAAGTTTGAATCCGGGGGTTGCAACATAGCACTATAGGCCCAGTTCAGTAACGAAACTGTTGTATTCCTGGTCTGGGACATGCTTCAGTATCTGATTGTATCTGGAGTTTTGTGTCCATGGAAGTGAGCAATCCATGCCCGATAGTCGAGTCTACCAGTTGGTTGATCCTTGGAAGTGGAAGGTCGTGCTTATTTGCAATGGTAAATGATCGGGCTTGTAGGGACGTTGAATCAAAGGCTTAGTAGAGTTTAGCCTTGTATCGCGTGCTGCAGCATAGCTAGCTCCAGCTATGAGTTTGAATATACTTGTGTTTCCGAGCAATGCGCTTTCCATTCAATGTACCCACGATCCATTGCTCATCGGAAGGGTCAGAATGATGATCAGTTGCCCATAAGTCCAGGCGTCGATCTAATGATTCTACCTCTAAGCATCCTCTCGGTCGTAACTTCAAGTTGTTATAAATACTAGGCACGAGCTATAGGATTGAGTAGTCGTATCCAGCTCTTGGATGATCAGACTTGTGCCCCTAGTCTTGGGTTGATGGACGTATTGTGTGAATGATCGAGCCTAGCTTCTGCTGTGTTTATACTGTAGTCCAAGCTGTAAGAGCCAGAGTTGTTTGATGAACGATCAAATTACATTCATCTTATTTCTCGTGCTTGCCCCCAAGTCTGGAGAATATCTCGATAAGTGGCAAGGTAGATAATGTCCACTTCAATTTTGCATTCTATCCCATTGAACCATGGGATCGAGTTAATTGATGGAAGGCTGAGTTGTGCCTTATCCTGCATTCTATCCTAGTTCTTTCCTCTGGGCAGAATACTTCATTGCCTCGCCGACATTCAAACATGAGCTAAGTTCTGGACGGTCAATGACATTCACTTTGCTGCTTATGTCGCCATACTCTAGGCAGAAACTGAAGAGTGAATCATCTAGTCAGATCTAATGTGGGATTGATGCTTCCCTTGCCGAATCTAGGGCAAGAATTGGTGTGCAGATGTTTAGGTTGCACTTGTTTAGAATTGCTATTTTAATCGAATCATGGTAAAAGTCAAAGAATGAATAGTCACATTGCATTCTTTTGGAGTTAAGTAACTACATCCATTTCGGTTTACATTCTCCCATCGGAACAAGGGATAATGTCAGCTCAAATGCAGTCAGGTCATGCCCATTCGGTTTCATGCTTTTCAGAACGGATTGAGGGAAGGCGACGGAGGATGAATGGTCAAGTCACACTCATTCATGGTTTATTCTTTTATCCATGCTCTATTGGTCAAAGGTATTCGATGGACGTTCGGGTCACATCGATTTGTAGTTGAAGAGGATCGATATTGACCGTCGATTCAACGGCACGATGTAGAATGCTCAGACCTCATTTCCTGTCAATCCAATGGTATGATATGAAAGGTGCAGATCGATATTGCCCGTCGATCCGGCGGTACGATATAATTGGTTGCCCAGAACTTCGGGCATCATTCTAATTGGTTAGAATTAGGGTCTCGTTGTAGTCGTTGCCTTCAGTTGTAAAGGACGCTAAGCTAGAGATGTAGCGAGTCACCTTTCTCTTCTTTCGGTGATTTGTACTTCTGCCCCCAGTCTCGGGTTAGCAGAGTTGGTTCGTGGATGGTCTAATTGCACCTGTAGTGAGTTTATACTCCTCATGTCGAGTTTAGGTCAGAGTTGGTGAATGAATGGTCGAGTCACATTCATTCGTTTATCTATGCTTGTAGCCGCACCTTGGGGATCATAGTAAGTTGAAGGGCCATTAACCACACCTATTTGATGTTTATACCCCTGTCCACACTCTAGGGACTAAGAGTTTTAGCAGATAATGGTTGTACTACATTTTTCTCAATTAATTCCTCTGGCACTAGTCAATGGCAAAAGTCGAAGTGTGGTCCATCACACTACGACAACTTTAATTTGATGTTTCTCCTACTAAATTATAGGAAGGAATTGATAGGTGGGTGCTTGGGTCACACCTGTCCATGTAGCGCCCACAATCCGTCGGATCACATGTGAGAGTTAGCAGATGAACGGTCATGCCATATTCATTTGCGGTTGGATGGTAGTAATATCAATTCAGAATAGGACATCTAGCTAGGTCCGTTTTGCGAATCTGCGTCTCCCTGTCGAATCAAGGAAGAAATTTTGTCTTGTAGGGTTGGAGTGCATCCTTATAAATTTATGTTATGGGTCCAATGCTGAGGATAAGAGTTGATGCATGGAAAGTCGTGTCATGCCTGCTTAGTGCTGGATGGTCGGATCGCATCCGATTTTGTGTGATAAGTGTGCCCCCAAGTGAGGGTAGAGTTGGAAAGCAGATGGTTGAACCACATCCACTTTTTTTATTACAGGACTTGCTGAGGAATTAGAGTTGATAGATGGACAGTCGAATCGCATCCCTTCTGGTATTTATATTCCAATCCTAGCTTTGAGGACTGGAGTTGGTTGATGGGTGGTCTGTCACACCCATTTGGTCTTTATACTCTAGTATGTGCTCTCGGGACCAGAGTTAGTTGATGTTATACTCCAGTTCACACTCTAGGAATCTGGAGTTAGTTGATGGATGGTCAGTCACACCCATTTGGCATTTGTGCTCCAGTCCGTGCTCTCGGGACTAGAGTGAGTCGGTGTTTCATACTCTAGTTCGCGCTCTGGGAATCTGGAGTTGGTTGATGGGTGTTTAGTCACACCCATTTGGTATTTTAGGATTATGTTCACACTTCGGGGACTTAAGTTGTTTTACTGGTGGTCGGTCACACCCGTTTTGATGTTTATACTCCAGTTCGCACTCTAGGAATCTGGAGTTGGTGGATGGGTGGTCAGTCACACCCATTTGGCGTTTACACTCCGGCCCACGCTCTCGGGACCAGAGTTAGTTGATGGGCGGTCAGTCACACCCATTTATGTTTATACTCCAGTCCGCGATCTGGGGACTTAGAGTTATTTAATGTTTATACTCCATTTCGCACTCTGGGAATCTGGAGTTAGTTGATGTTTATACTCCAGTTCGCGCTCTGAGAATCTGGAGTTGGCCGACAGATGGTCAGTCACATATGTTTAGGCAATTGGATCCCGTTCGCACTCTGGGAACAGGAGGTCGATTAAGGTTGTGGATGGTTGGATCACATCCACCTTGATTTGGCAAGCGAAGTCCTAGATGGACGAATCCGTCCCCCTCAAGTTTGGATTTGGAATTTTGTACTCCATCTCGGACTCTGGGAACTGGAATTTGTTCGAGGATTGTCGTGTTTCAATCCCTTTTGATTTAAGTGTATCGTCCCCCAAGCTCGGGTTTCACTTAATAAATGATTGGTCGGATCTCGATCACTTTCCACTTATCCGCCCTCAACGAAGGGTAAGATTTAGTGATGGACGGTCGAATCACGTCCATGTTTGTTTGGATTCCAGTTTTGCTAAGCCTAAGGAGTAAGATTAGTGTTCTGGCAAGCTTTGAGCTCGAGCAGAGGAGAGGATGGTCGAACTACATCCACTTTGAGCTGTGTATTTTCCCTTGAGTCAGGGGCAAGAGTTGGAGAGCAGACGGTCGAGTCACGTCCACTTTATACTTTGCACTCTTTCGGTCGAGTTGAGAAAGAGAGTCGAAATGATGGCTCATGATGGTTAGCGAGTAGGCAGTAAGTCATTGATGACTTTAAGGTGAGGCTTGGGCCTTGACAAGGTTGGTTTAAGGCATGATTGTTTTTGTCGAATCACAGACGCAAGCTGGAGAGTGAATGGTCAAATCATATCCACTTTAAACATATGTTCTCAAATTACCCCAAGTTCTAATGTAGGATTGGATGCATAGACGGTCATGTCACATCCACCCTTGGTGTGATTCCAATTTTACTGGGCATCATAAGAAGCATAAGTATTTTGGCAAGCTTCAAGTACGAGATGGAGAGTACATTGTTGGGACATATCACTCCAAGTCTTTCCCAGATCTCCAATTAATTTTATAGGTGGATGAGTGGATGGTCGGTTGCATCCACTTTGTACTAGAGTCTTGACCTTGTCGGTCTCTTCCGCTTTGATGCCTTGCCCCCAGTCAGGGGCATATAGTAGCCGATGAGTGGCTGAATCATGCTCGTCATGATGATACCTCAATGATTTGATCATATTCCGCGGAGGTTGTTTTTCACTCAACCTTAAGTACTCGGTTACCTGCATCATTTGCAAGTAGTTTAATTCAAGTCGGTCATATTTCGCAACATAAACAAAATTGAAATAGAAATAAGTCAAAAGAGATCGGATTAAAGCTCATTGATAAGTGAAGTGGTGTCGTATGCTCGCTATTGCACTTCGGTCCAGCCCTTCACAGTTGGAAGCCTAACGCAAATTGTTCAATTTGATCAAAGTTCTTGATCGACAGGGATCGGGTGTTCCCGGTTCTTCGTTTTATGGGGCTTGCACATATTGTCAGAAATATCCTTTCCAGAGCAGCCTTATGGCGTTGGCGTCCATGGTAGCCATCTAAAGAAGAGGAGTTTTCCGATCTAGAGTATGGAGTAGGTTCCCTCCTTATCTCGCCATGTTGCTCCTTCATCTGATTCATCAACTCAATATTGGCCTGGACATGTTGGTGTAGTCGTCGGCGGCTATCCACCAGTTCTCTTATCAAAGTCTGGAAATAAGCTCTGGTGATGAAGTCATTTATGGGTATTGGTAGCAACTGGCTGTGGGCTTTGGATAAATTCGTTGGCTGCCAGCTTCTTCATTCTCTTTAACAATATGAGAAGTAGAACTGGTATGTCTAACCACGATTGACAGTGTTCTTCGAGGAATGGGGGAAGACGTCTGCATTTGATGGCAATCGTCACTCTTGGTGGAAGCCATGCGCAATTCTCACTTCATGAGGTAGTGCCGGGGGTTATATTTCCAAAGTACACTGACGTAGTCAACATGTTGAATTTTCGCTCGAAAATCTGCATGTAGGATGGTGTCAATAAATAGGTCTCGACTGGGAAAGATACTTCTATCAACATTATCAGGTCCATTTTATGGCTACGGGGTCTTGTAATACTGGCGAATGATGTATGCACGATTGCCCAACATTCGAGTGGTTGGTAATGCCGATTGGATGGTGAGTTGGTTAAGATGGGCTCATAGATTGGTGATTATTTCTAATTTTCACCCAGGTAGGAGGCCCATATAAGGTAGTAAGGAAGTCCCCTTAAGGTTGTATGCCATGCTTCTAGTCATACGGACATGGTATAATTAAGATGCGGGCATTTGAAGATGGTTCAGTGGTTACCGGCTATGCTTTGAGTTGGTAGAGCAGACTGTGTAAGGCAGTCGTCATATTAGCCATCGTACCATAGTTGTCGATTCAGGAGTTTAAAAGCTGGTCAATTGGGGGAAGTTGCAGTCCACCTTAGAAGCATGATATATTAACCAACTCTAGTTCTTGGCGTATTAGCTAGGTTCTCTAGCCTCTGGGAGCACCGGTTGAGTAGTATTTCTTTACCCATTCCTTGATTGTAATTCAGCGTTTGTTGCTGCGACCCCCTATGTCTTATTCAGTCATGGAACAATCAAAAGCGTAGGTGGAATGTTCCTTCATTAAAGTGGACACTTGGATCGATACGAAATGAACACAGCTGGATCGATACGAAGTGGTATTTGAGGATCGATATGAAATGCACATAGCTGGATCGATACGAAGTGGTATCTGAGGATCGATACGAAATGCACATAGATGGATCGATACGAAGTGGTATCTGATGATCGATACGAATTGGACGCAGCTGGATCGATACGAACTGCATGTGAGTATCGATACAAATTGGACGCAGATGGATCGATACGAACTGCATGTGAGTATCGATATGAATTGGACGCAGATGATCGATACGAACTGTATCTGAGTATCGATACGAATTGGATGCAGATGATCGATACGAACTGCATGTGAGTATCGATACGAATTGGACGCAGATGATCGATAAAAATTGCATGTGAGTATCGATACGAATTGGACGAAGATGATCAATACGAACTGCATGTGAGTATCGATACGAATGGGACGCAGATGATCGATACGAACTGCATGTGAGTATCGATACGAATGGGACGCAGATGATCGATACGAATTGCATGTGAGTATTGATACGAATGGGACGCAGATGATCGATACGAACTGCATGTGAGTATCGATACGAATTGGACGCAGATGATCGATACGAACTGCATGTGAGTATCGATACGAATTGGACATAGATGATCGATACGAACTGCATGTGAGTATCGATACGAATGTTGATCGATACGAATGTTGATCGATACGAAAACTGATTGATACGAAAAGTGATCGATACAAAAGTCGATCGATACGAATCCTGATCGATACGAAAACTGATCGATACGAATGTTGTTATATTTTCTGGATACGAAAATAAGGATACGAAAATCACCATATTTTCATGGATACGATAACATGGATACGAAAATCACCATATTTTCTGGATACGAAATTATGGATACGAAAATCACTATATTTTCTAGATACGAAATTATGGATATGAAAATCACCATATTTTCTGGATACGAAAACATGGATATGAAAATCTTCATATTTTCATGGATACGAAAATATGGATACGAAAACATGGATACGAAAATCTTCATATTTTCATGGATACGAAAATATGGATACGAAAATCACCATATTTTCATGGATACAAAAATATGGGTACGAAAATCTTAATGAATGCATTTCCTCTTAGATCTGGAGCGATCTGAATAGAATAGAAGGAACCACTTGACGATAGGTCTGGATCTCCTCCTTAGATTTTTGCAATTCAACGACGGTAGTAGATCCATAGAGCAGGAGAAAGCTGGGTTTTCTCGGTGAAAGCACCAAAGTGTTTGTATCAAAATTGGGCACAGCACTCTTCGGATGTGTTTGAAGAGATAAAATTAAGAAACTAAATGTAAAATAAGGCAGATCTAACAAACACACCAATCAATAGATAAGAAAATGCACATAAACACACGAATTTAGAGTGGTTCGGCATATTGCCTACGTCCACTATGAAGTGGCTTATGTTTATTGAATTTCACTCATTGTTTACAAGAGATTACAACATACAACTGAAGATTAATAATGATTTCGGCAGAGTATCGGCGTAGAGAAGCCAAAAGTCCATTTTCTATAAGTCCAGGGTCACTATTTATAGGCGTAGGCAGCAAATATCTCGCCCATATCTTAGAGGACTTCTTCTCTCACGTGGGTGAGCCCACGTGATCGATCCCATGCTATTTGCACTCGATCCGTGATCGATACGAACCGAATTCGCATCGATCGAGATTTTATCCGATCGAGTCGAGATCGATCATTAACATTCTCAAGGTGGTATGCAAGCTCCTGTGAAAATTTAGTGGCATTTGGACTTGTAGATTTGAGTTATGATCGATGCAAGTTAAGGAAAATAGCTACAATTCGTATCCATCAATGTGAATAGTGAAGTGATGCAAACAGAAGCGATGCGAATAGGATCGATGCAAACAGGATCGATGCAAATAGAAGCGATGCGAACAGGATCGATGGGAACAGGATCGATGCGAAGTTGACAGCCTTCAACAAATTCAAACTTGCATCGATCATATCTTAAGCATACGAACTCCGATTGACCTGAAATTTGGAACGTTGGCTTTCATAGCTTTGCTTGTCGAGTCATATCAATTTTAGCTCGATCCGGACTCGGGCAAAATTTACCAGTATCCATAGTGAACCTATGTATAACCGATCTCCAAGGCGAACTGTCATTGGTTTCTAGTCAAGTTCTTGGTGTCACGGCCTTGCCAAAAGGCGGGATAACACAATCCATCTATGAAGTCCATAAATACTAAATCACATTTCCATACTGGGACTTCTAGAGGCTGCAGGAACCCACTTAGCTTATGATGTTCAGCCTTCACTTGCTGGCATGTAAGACATCGTCTCACATGCTCTTCTACATCCTTCTTCATTCCTTTCTAGAAGAAACTCTTTTTTATATCTCAGTACATCTTCATACCTCTAGGATGTATAGTAAACTTTGAACGATGGCATTTACCCAATACTTCCTTCTATAGTTCTCCAGTATTCGGAACATACAACCTATCATTCTTCCATAGTACTCCTTTCTTATCCATACTAAATCCCTTCAGTTCTACTGCCTCGACTTCTGAGTCCAAACTCCTTACTTTGTCTGCATAGAAATTATCATTCTTTTATAGTTCAGCTACCCTTTCTACCAGCGTAGATTTGCATTCCAAGCATGCTAATATCATGTTTGCACTGCTTGATCTTGCACAAGACTGATACTGCACATTATATGCAGACAATGTTTCTAATGCAGTACATTCTTCTAACATTGCCAAAACACAACTCTGCTGTCTTCGGCTTAAGGCATCAGTTACTTTGTTGCCTTTTTCAAGGGTATACTCTATCCTAAAATCATACGATGCTAGGAATTCTAATCATCTTTGCTGCCTCATGTTCAGCTCCTTTTAAGAGGACAGATATCTCAAGGACTTATGTTCAGTATACAATTCAGACCTTTCCCGAAAGAGAAAATGTCTCCAAATCTTCAATGCGAAGACTACTGTGGCCAGCTCTAAATCATGCATTGGATACCTAACTACATAAGGTCGTAGTTACGTAAATGCATAAGCAATTACTTTGCCCTTCTACATCAATACCGCACCTAACCCCAATCCTAACGCATCTGTATACACAGTCATACCATCATTCCCTTTAGGTATTACTAACACAGACATGTTTATTAATTTATGCTTCAGTTCCTAGAATGCCTTCCCACACTTCTGTGTGCAAACAACTGCTCTCCCTTCCTATTCAGCCTAATCATCGGCGCAACAATATGAGAGAAATCCTTAATAAATCTCTTGTAATAACCAGCAAATCCCATAAAACTTAGCACCTCAGTCACAATGTCAAGTCACTGCCTCCACTTTTTTTGGATCTACCACTAACCCTTCTACCAAAATTACATGGTCTAGGAACTTCACTTCCCTTCTTTAGAAATGACACTTAGAAAATTTTGCCTTCAACTTATGCTTCTCAACATCGCCAGCACAAGCCTTAGGTGAACTGCGTGCTCCTCCTCATCCTTGGAGTACACTAAAGTGTCATCTATGAATACCAACACACATCTATCAAGATTGTCTTGGAAGATCCTATTCATCAAATCTATAAAGAATGCACGTGCATTGGTTAGCCTAAATGGCATAACCAACCACTCATAAGAACCATACGAATTTTTGAATGCAGTCAAAGGAATACTTTCCTCCGCAACTCTCAATTGATGGTACCCTGGAGCCAAGTCTAACCGCGAAAACACCTTAGCTCTACTATACTGGTAAAAAAGCTCATCTATTATTGGTAAAGGATATATATTCCTCACCGTCCTTTTATTCAGCTTTCGATAGTCTATGTAACGATCCGTAATTTAATCACTTTGAATTTGAATATTTGAAATATTTTTAAATATTTAAATAATTGATTTTATAACTCAAATAATCCTCTTTTTAATAATAACGAATGATGGTGAAGTCATTTTAGGATTTATTTACAAAAAAAATTAGTTGGAAAAATAAAAAAGGTGATCGAAAATCGTTTTTCGGATTTCGAATTTTCATCATCTAAAAGTTTTCGAGAAACATTGTGTACACTAGAAAGTTCATACACACACACACTTATATAATAACATATGAAATATTATAGTTAAAATGGGTTTAAAAATATTTACTTAAGTAAATAAAGTGATGTTGGCTTTTATTTCAAAATTTTAAATAAAAGAGAATGTAAAAAGGTAATATCACATTACAAAAGTAATGAAGTGATGGAATGAAGGAGTGAAATGGTGGGGATGAGTTTGAGATGGGGTGACATGTAGAACAATGGAGAAGGAGTGATGTGGCATAAAGATATGGATGGTAAAAGACTAAGATAAAAAATGGTAATTTTCATATGCCATTTTATATAAAAAACAATTTTCTTTATTCAAATTCTCATTTTCACTTCATTTCATTTATTTCCGAACTTTTTTCTCTTTTCCAAGCATTGTTTCATGTCCATGGCCTCCTTAAATTTCCAAGTTTAAAAAATCCTCTCTTTTCCACTTTAAAGCCCTTAAGACTTAGTAAAAACCCTTTTTTTCTCTACATTTCCTATACTCCACATCAAGTTCCAACACCACCCAAACCAAGCTAGGTCGAGCCCCATATACCCAAAGCTGAACCTTCCTAGCCTTCCCAAGGCTTCAAAAATCAAACTTTTAAGAAGAAAAACGAAGTTCGGGCGTTGGTACAAGGCGTGGTGTTAGTTTGACTTGATTTGGTTGCTTTTTGGTGAGTAAAATCTCAGCTTTATAAACCAAAATTTTAAGTTGTGTTATTGTTAATAATAATGGTTGCTAGTTACTTGTTTTATATGTATTGTAAAGCGATGATGGTTGGCTTAGTTTTTGCTTTAAAAAGATGACATCTTTGGTAGTTAGTAAGTGACTTGAGATTAGTCGAAATGTTTAAGTAAATGATATAAGTGATGCTCTCTCCATGTTTTATAAATGGTATTTGCTTTTGTATATATGCCCATGCTTATGTTGTGATGCTTGGATGGAAAAAAATGGCATATGAAAGTGCTTATGGAAGTGTCCGTATAACAACTATCTTTATATCGGCACTTTGAAAAATGTCATCTCTTTTGAAATCTTTTGGTTTAATCATGTTGGGTTTTTAAAAAGTTAATTAATTATTCAAATAATGATGTTATTAAAGTTAATTAATCATTTTACTAATGATATTTAAAATTCATTAATCATTTTAAATAATGATGATTAAGGTTAATTAATTATTTAAATAATGATGGGTTTAAAGTTAATTAACCATTTTGTTAATGATGTTTAAAATTAATTAATCATTTTAACTAATGATGTTTAAGGTTAATTAATCATTTAAATAATGATGTATTGAAGTTAATTAATCATTTTATTAATGATGCTTCAAGATTAATTAATCACTTTAATAATGATGTTTTAAAGTTAAATAATCATTTTAATAATTATGTTTTAAAATTAGTTAATCATTTTAATAATGATGTTTTAAGGTAAATTAATCATTTTAATAATGATATTTTAAATTTAATTAATCAATTTAATAATGATGTTTTAAGGTTAATTAATCATTTTAATAATGGTGTTTCAAGGTTAATTGATCACTTAAATAATGACGATTAAAGTTAATTAATCATTTTAAATAATGATGTTTGAAGTAATTAATCATGGTTAAAGCTAATTAATTATTTTAAATAAAGATCTTGAAGTAATTTTTCATTGATTAAAGTTGATTAATCAATTTTTATAGTGTTGTTTCAAGTTAATATTTGAAATGTGAAATCCCAGCACAATTTCAGTATTAAATGTTAAAAAGGTTTGATTCGGTTACAAAAAGGATAAGGAATCTAATTTTTTGTAATCCGATATCATTATATGAAAGAGATTTAGTCATACTCTTAGCAATAAACGTCGAGGTATGGAAACTCGTCTTTGTCTCGAGAGTTAAAAATAATATCAATGCAATGCCTAGAGGTAACACTACCTTCTCTTGCCTGACTTCATTTTCAACCATGAAATAGTACAAGTTTGAAATCAACAAGTAGTGCTAAGAATATGAGATTTACTTTCCATATACGATCATTTAGTTATTCCTGATAGTTTATTTACTGACTATAGATATAGCTTTCTTCATTGTGTATCATTGATCTAAGACGATTTGTTGCTCATTTGAGCGTTGTTATCCTTTGTTGGAAATGACTAAAACCAGAAAGCGAGTGGGCATCAAGCTATGTGGGGTCACTCCTATTAGGGTATCTTCACAGCTACTCTAGATTGGGTTCGGTTATATGTGCACTAAGATGTGAAATACTCGGATTCTCGGTAAGATCGGCGGGGTCCGGCTTGTACATTTCTGAGAGGAGTAGTAGGAGAAAGTGACCCTCTCAAATATATTGTCTAGAGGTATACTTTCGATAAGGGGCACACCATACTAGTCATTGTTGGAAAATTTCCCTTTCCTTGCCTTTTATTCGAAACTTTTGAATTTATTTTCTTAATTGCATCGAGAAGTTCCTGGAGCTCTTCTCGATGTTTAATTATTTGTATCCATACTCTAATTTTGGATTTTGACCTTGTTTAGGACCATTTCTTCAAGTTTGGGCATTGTTCTAAATCATTTCCATTACTTGTGGTTGGATGTTTTTATTGTAAAGGAAAACCCGTTTCATAGATGGCAGCATAGTCTCACATATTTTTGTTTATTTCCAACATTTGTTTAGAGTTTTACTTATACCAGATTAATTGTCTGACCCAAGTTATTTGTTCCATAAACTCTCGGGTACTCAATTATATTTGAGTAGTCCAAGAGTAGCAAGTTTCTTTAGGCTCTTTTAAGATAATGGACAAGTAGGCTCCTTATCTATCTAGTTATACATTTCCACTGTTATGTCTAATACGTATATGTATTTTGTATCAGCAAGTGTAAAGGCAGGGTGTATAACTGCCTAGGCTGATGGTAGTAGTACTTTTGTGTAACTCTGATAACTCCATGTTAAGGAGTAACCTTATGTACTATATTATTGTTGTATTATATTTAACTATTCCACTATGATATTTTCATTTCTATTCTTTTATTTTACCCCATAACAGCTCATCTTTCAAATGCTTAGGCAACAGTACATGAACACCAAGGATGTGTTAAGTGTCGTTCTCAAGGGTCGGAAAGATGGGTCATTACAGTTTGGTATCAGAGCTTTGGTTGAGCAAACACTTTAGCCTAATTGGGGGTACAACTCATTAGAGATAGGGTAAGTAATGCCCTAGAATGAGTTAACCTTGAGAGAGTGTATTTGTAATTTTTATAATAATAATATTTATCCTCTAAAGTCTTATTTCAGATCTTTTGATGTTGTTTCCTTAAACCATTTTAACCCTATTCTTGTATTCTAAAGATACATGTTATTGATTCAAGTAATATAAGATAGATATAAGAAGAGGTGGAAAGAGAGGATTTGGAACTAGCACGGCTACTAATAGTAGGGTACCTATAAATGCTACTATGTCGGCTATAGATCGGGTAGAGGAAGTGGTAGTGCATGTTCAGCTCCCTATGAACTTTACGGCTTTGTGTAAGAATTTTACCAATTTGGACGGGAAACCATTTTATGGAACTGAAGATATTCTTGGAGGGCGGACATGGCTTCAATCTTGTGAAAGGATGTTTGGAGATCTTTGATTGGTGGATGAGGAAAAATGACTATTGGCATCGCGACAACTTTAGAAGTCGACAATGGATTAGTGGGTTTCAGTTACGGCTAATACTCTAGAGGAGGAGTTTTCTTGGACTCAGTTTAAGGAAGTTTTTGAATCGCAGATTATTCCAAAAGCAGGAAGGACTCAGTTGTTTAGGGGTTTTCTTGATTTAAAGCAAGGTGATATGACGGTGGCACGGTATGAGCATAAGTTTAACGCCTTATCCCGTTTCGGACTTGGATTGATAGACACACCACTCAAAAAGAATGAAATGTTTGTGAATGAGATGCGACTAGAGTTCCAACAAAAAATGACTAATCAACTTATGGGTACATTCACTAACCTTATCAGTATGGCTTTGAGGTTTGAAGCTCTCAATATTAAGGAAGGAGTCCAGAAGGGAGTAGTGCCCACAGTGTGTGCCAAGCCTTTATCAGTGATACCATTTGGAGGCAAGACAAATTTCAAGCGCAAAGGAAAGAAGTAGTGGTCAGGAAAGAAACCCGGAAGTGGAGCTCCAGCATAGAAGAACCAGCCCAACTTAGCCAACGTTTGTTGTTTCAAATGCAACAAGATGGGTCACTTTTCAAATCAATGCACCGACCCCCCTAGCGATCCAATCTACTACAATTGTCATATGCAAGAACACATGAAGAATGAGTGCCATTTTCCAAAGAAGGGGTCGCAAGGATAGGTTTTTGCTATTGAAGAAATACCATCCACTTTTTCAGGACAGAAAGGGAAGTAGGTGTTGCAAGGTACGTTATCCATCTATAATATTTCTATAAAAGTATTATTCGATACGAGTGCTTTCCATATCTTTATTTTTGTTGATCTTATTAATAAACTTAACATTAAACCCGTCCTTATGAGTAATCCTCTTTGTGTGTCAAATCCAATTGAGGGTCCGACAAATCTTGACATTATGTGTCTAAATGTGCCTATTTCTTATCGAAATCATCTCATTCTCTATTATTTGTTTGTTCTTAGGTTCATGGGTTTTGGAGTATTGTTGGAAATGGATTGGTTATCTAAGTTTGAGGCTATCTTGGATTGTAGTAGAAGAAGGGGCATAATAAAGGATGTGGTATGAAGAAGCATTGATATTTGTTATGAAGAGCCTAACGAGTTAAAGAGTGGTTTTCTTTATTCACTCGAAGTAGCTAAAGAGGGAACGAAGGCAATTAGGTTATAGTCAATCGGTTGACCAAGAGTGCTTATTTCATTCCTGTTAAGTCGACTAGGGCTGTTGAAAGGCTGGCAAGTTTGTATGTGAAGGAGATTGTAAGACTCCATAGCGTTACTTGTAGTATTGTAAGTGACCGAGACCCAATATTCACTAGCAGGTTCTGGGAGGTACTACAAACTACCTTAGGACATAGCTGAGTCTGAGAAAAGCTTACATTCCCCAAACAGATAGATAGACTGAGTGAGTGTACCAGATCTTAGAAGATTTATTGCAACCATGCATTCTCGACTTCGGAGGTTCTTAGGAAGATCATTTATCCTTAGTCGAATTCACTTACAACAACACCCATCAGGAAAGTGTTGCATGGCCCCTTTCGAAGCTCTATATGGTAGTCCATGTCGTTCTCCTTCAAGTTGGGTTGAGTCTGGTGATAGAATTGTTCTTGGGCCCGATATGATCTTAGAAGCCAGTGAGAAGGTAGCTAATATTAGAAGGAAGATGAAGGAGGTGTAGGATTGGCAGAAGTGTTATGTGGATCAAAGGCGCAGGGATCTAGAGTTCTCAGTATGGGATTCGGTGTTTGTAAAGGTCTCTCCATTGAGAAGTGTTGTGAGGTTTGGAAAATCAAGGAAGCTAGCCCTTCGGGCCCTTTTCTTATACTGGACCGAATTAGTAGACTTGCATATAGAGTGAAGTTACTAGATAGACTATCAGATGTGCACAACGTATTTCACGTATCTCATTCATAAATATGTACATGACCCTTCGACGATAGTAGAACAGGCATAACAAGTGGATTTGGAAGTTCAACCTAATTTAACCATTCTTAGGTGGCTTATTCATATCATTGCTCGAGATGTAAAGTGATTGAGGATGAAGAATGTGAATCTAGTAAAGGTTCAATGGAGTGAGGACATTAGAGATTGTCCATAGGGAACCAAGGATTATATTAGGGATTCGTATCCCAAGTTGTTGTCGTAATTGGTTGTATTTTGTTGTCTCTTTTAATGTACTCACCGGTTGAAGTGGAATTACCTTCTTAATAACTGTTTGTTGAATGATATCATTTAGGTTTCTTTTGGTATCTTTTGTTGTGCATGATTAATTTCGAGGACGAAATTTCCTATAAGGAGGAGGGTGTAACGAGGCATAATTTAATCACTTTGAATTTGAATATTTAAATATTTCTAAATATTTATTAATAGATTTTATAACTCAAATAAACATCTTTTTAATAATAACTAATGATGGTGAAGTTGTTTAGACTTTAGTTTACAAAAATAATTAGTTCGGAGAAAAATCGAAAATGTGATCGAAATTCATTTTTTGGATTTTCAACTTTCATCATTTAAAAGTTATCGAAAAAAGTTGTGTACACTAGAGAATACATATACACACACTTATATAATAACATATGGAATGGTTAGAGTTAAAATAGGTTTAAAAATATTTACTAAAGTAAATAAAGTGATTGTGACTTTTCTTTTAAATTTTAAATAAAAGAAATTGTAAAAAGGTAATATCACATCACAAATGTAATGAAGTGGTGGAATGAAGGAGTGGAATTATGGGGATGAGTTGGAGAGGGTGTGACGTGTAGAACAAGGAAGATTGGTGATGTAGCATGAAGATATGGTGGGTAAAAGGATTAAGGGCAAAAAGGTAATTTTCATATGCTATTTTATATAAAAACAATTTTCATTTTCCAAATTCTCATTTTCACTTCATTTGATTTATTTCCAAACTTTTGTTTCTCCTTTCCAAGCTTTATTTCCATGTCCATGACCTCTTTAAATTTCCAAGTTTAAGAAATTGTAACATCCCACCTTTTTGTACGCTTTAAGCAGACACTCGTGCCAACTCAAACCATACAGAAGGGCGAATTGTTTTTTGGGGTGAATAAGAAAAAGAGAAAGAAATAAAAACAAAACAGAATCTCACAGCGGAATGACAAAATATAATAATCAAATAATAGTTCATGAAGCTGTATACAAAACATTTGATTATACTTATCCAATACAAAAATCAGAGTTACACATATCAGAGATAAATACATAACATTGCAGTGGAACAGTATGATGAAGTGGAATAATATAGTAAATAATATTAATACAATCTTCGTCTTCATCCTGCGGAAATAAGGTCTTCAAATCCTGAAGTGCTCAGTCTGACCCGAGCGAATTGAAAAGACAAAACACTCGAGTCAGAACTAAAAGATCTTATGTAAGTTAAATCAACGGTAAATAAATATGAGTGTAAACGGCGTCGGAGATGTTTAGGGGATTGACATCTCATATCCAGTGTCTAACGTGAGTGCAGTAACTTAAGAGATGTTTGGGATTCACATCTCCTAAGGATCCGTTAAACTATCTACTATGTAGTACAATACGCTATTATAATATGTCTACAGTAAGATAAACTATTAAAATATTGTTAAGGCGTTACCCATATCCCCCTTAACACAATTTATAGGTATGCCAATAGTCTATACAGTACCGTAACTCCCCGTAAACGGGAGCCGCCAGAGGATACCACATAGGTACGACATAAAACAAACTCGTAGAAGGCGCGCTAGGGTAGGTGACACGGCACAACTAGGCAATGCCAGGGTAGATATACCAATTACACTTCCGGACTGTTGGTAACGCATAGCCGCAACTACCGCCCAACTCGAAACACACTCCCGGGTAAAATCGAAGGGTGGCCACCGAATAAATCACAAAGTCAGAATATAGATCGATGGAGTGTGTCCGCTCAGAGGAGCTACCTCATTGGCCCGTCGATTGCTCCTATTTTAGCCACCTTATGCCAACTCACGGGAGTAGGGTCCACGTATATACCTCATAAAGGATCGTCGTCACCATCCTACTTCGTTATGGAATCTCCATCGCGTACACAGTTGTCAAAGTGGTTTTCGATATCGACAGAGAGTATGCCCATATCTGATCTCGGTCATTTTAACAACCAATCGCTTATTACACACCGGATGGTTCTTTTACATTTCCAAAACCATTTCATAATTGATATCAAAATATCATATTCAATTCAAATCATATCACTTTCGAAATCATTGCTCATATTTACCTTTGAAATCATAGTTCGAAATTATATTTCCTTTCAAAAGTCGTGTTTCCAAAATAGGTTAAACTCTAATTTCCAAATTATCATATTCAACCTAATATGTTATTTAATTCCCAACGTAGGTTATAACATCATTAACCGTATTCACTTAAAAATCGAGAATTTGAATATAAACCCATCCATTTTACTTAGTTTGGAATTTAGAAGAAAATAGTTATAAATAGTTAATATAGATTTAAAATAGATTAAATATAATTAAAATAGATTAAATAGCTTTAAAATAGATTAATTAGATTTAAAATAAGTTAAAACGGGTTAACTAGGTTAAAATCTTAATAATTAAAGTCTTTAAAATAATATATTTTTAAAACAGTTTATATAAAAATATGAATTTGAAATTTATATCAATTTAAACTATTTATTCCATTCTAGTAATTTGGACCATTTTAATATCCCAAAACCCAATTTCAAATTTTCCAATTCCAATTCTCAATAAAATATTTAATTCAATATCGCCTCCAACCTATGTTCGAAATATCAATTTAAATTACTCCAAATTCAATATATTTCAAAGTTATATTTCAGACAACTTAAAATAATTCAATTTTGATAAATTTCACTTTTTATTCCAAATTCATCTTTGAAATTTCAGTTAAATTCTTTTAACAATACCTTTAAACCAATTCCAATTTTATCATAAACTTGAATTTCGATAATAATTCAATTCGTATAAACCAATTTTTTTTTCAAAATATCATTTAAATCAATGCAAAATTTAAGGATTCAAAATCATTTAAATTTAATCAATCCGGTGTCCGTATATAATTCTCTACCCTAGGGTTAAGTGATACAGATATTTATCATTTCAATCCGTAATTTACAATGTTACGGTTATATATCATTTCAAACCGCAATCCCGAAATAATAATAAAATCCATAAAAATCGCTCGAGTCTATCATTTCAACCCATAACGATTTTTCCTTAATCTATTGATCATTCGGGTATGTATCATTTCAACCCATAGTGAACTTGCAGTTTATAACGATATAAAATAAAACATCCATTCATCCAATATCAACAATCAACATTCATTCCGAACATCATCAAAATCAATAATAAATATCAATATAGAACTGATAATCATAACAGGTATTTAACTGGTAATTTATATTCAATAATAAATTAAATAACGATTTAATTCAAATAAATTCAAATTAACTGAGATGATGAATTAAAATATACCAAACAGTCATAAATAAATTTTTAATCACATCACAAATTTAATTTAACAGACATAAGAAATTTTAGAAGTTGTGAGTGGGTTAAAACACTCACCTTTGAATTTAAATTGAATTTAAATCCAATTCGAGCCCAAAATTAAAACAGTCTCAGAATTTGTCCAAACCAGCATCAAAATGTTTGAAATTTCGATACGATCCCAGCGGATCAAACCGCGCCCAAATCCGAGTTCGTATGCCAAAGTTATTGCGATTAGAACATTTGAAAACAAAATTTTAAAAAACAAAATCTATAACTAGACAATGCCACGTCACATGAACACATCTTCACCCAGAACTCCAAATTCGCATGCAAGCTACAGGAAGTGAGCGGTTTCCTTCATTCAAACGCATGAAGCGCCGCCACCTCCTTTGCAAAATTTCGCCGTCGCCTGGCACAACGCGACCACTCCTCGCCTCGCTACGACCCCGCATGAATCCCCTCCACTCTCGGCGACTTCGCCTTCCACATCAATCTATGCGAAAACCCCCAGCCACCGCAAGCAATGCCAAACCCTAATGAATTAACAACGATTATCTAATCGTTTAAACCGCGAACAAGGCACGCCGATGAGCTCCACTCGTTCCCCTCTACGCGACCCTACCCTCCGTTCCACGATCCGACAAAGTTCATCACGACAAGGTGAACGATCGAGAATAGTACATCACTTTCTGGACAGACAAAGGTTCAAATTGAAAAAAGGATTATAGATCTGAGATGTGCTCGCCGAGAGCTTCAAATCGATATATATTGAGGAGTTTGAATTTTGTATTGAAATTCAATTGGGAAATTTAGGGTTTTCAGCCATTGAGAAAGAGGAGCCCGTACGTACAGAAATGAGAAATAGAAAGGCTGCTAGGTTTTATAATCGGATATATATAGGCAGATCAGTAATAGGAACAAATGGATCGAATCGTTTTGAAAGTTGAACTATAAACGACCCGAAAAGCCCGTTCTGTCTCCGGAACGAAATTGGGTCTATCCATATATCAAAATAGATGTTTTCAAATATTCTAAACTCAATGCAACCGTTTCAGGTCCTAATTCCATCGTATGAAGAAGTTATGTTAAAATCAGTTTGTCCACATTGATTTCAATTGATTTCAATTAAATTGATTTTCTAGGCGTTTCGAGCCCATACGATCAAACGACAAGTCTGATCGTTACGAAACTTGAAATCCTATAATAATTCACCGTTATGGATCCGATGAAACTAGTTTCGTTGAAATCTGAGTCAGTGGCCAAAATGGCTATATTTCAGTTAATTAAATAAATTAATAATAAATTAATTAAATCACATTTTCAGTTTAAATTTTTAATAATTTACAACTTCTATCATTTTTGATTTCTTGATCACTTACAAAAATTTAAACAAATTTAGATGTCAATTTAAAGTTGATTAATCCATCAATTCCAGTGTTTAATTTCAGTTTCATTAAATTTAGAAATTATAAATTAAATTTTCAATAATTCCATTTAATCGAACTTTCATCCTATTATTCAATCCATTATTATCAAATGGATGACATTAACATTGGTTCATCTCTTAGCACATTAATGTTTCCCAATTTCATCTTAATTTCAATTAACGTAATATTTAAATATTTAATTTCATTTATTTGAAATTAATCCAATTATTATGATTTAAATTCCAATAAATTGATAAATCTTTAATTCCATTCTTTTAATTCAACTAATTGTCATATTATGAATAAATTAACATTATTTCCAAATATTAATTTAATTTACATTAACAAAATATTTAATTACATTTATTGAAATTTATTTCCAATTTAAATCAACAGGCTAAATAAATAGGCAATATACAATAGTTTGCCATAGTTAACCTTTAGTCACATCAATAAGCTTTTATTACTTACAAATCAATGTTACCATTTATTTTCATAATACTAATTTCATTCAATTTCCATTAACTATCTATTATTTTCTTGGTTAATCCAATATTTCATTTATTCACTTATATTCAATTTATAACCAAGTATAGCATTTTTACTATTTCAATCAATTGGAATTTCATTCAATTTATCAAAATTTACTTTAATTAACATTGTTACATTTCATTTCAGTTTTCATTTCATTATTACATTACAACTTTTTATTTCTTCCAATATTAAATAACAAGATTCATTAAATTAACAAATTAAATTATCGAAAATTTACGGGTTGTTACACTCTCCCCCACTCAAAACTTTTCGTCCCCGAAAAGGAAAAAGAAGGGAAGAGAAGGAATTAAGAAAATTAATATATCTTATTCAAAATATTAAATCTATAAAATTAATTTACAAAATCAAATAATTTAAACAACATATATCAATTTATAACACTTAAATCCTTTTTATATTCAAGTAAATAAAGTTTGGAAAAACATTTCTCAAAATTTTCTAAGTCCAAAATTCACAAAAAATTTCGGCAGAGTATCCTTTGTACGGAGAGGCTCGGGAGAAATAATAATATCAATAATAACAATATATATCAAAAAATTTCAAAATAATATATCCCAACAGCGGGAGAATAATATAATATCGCTAGAAAACCGTAATTCGAGAACGTACCTATTTGTCGGGGAAACAACACTTAATTATGAAACCAAAAGTAGTGGCAATTGCTTCCATAACCTGTATTTCACTTATATAATACAAACAGAGTTAATAATTATATAAAATGAAATATTTAATGTTGTTTCAACCACTAACGAACAAATCAATATAAAACAATAATCACTTGCAATCACAGCATACAATCATCATATTAAATCAATATAATCAACTATCCATCCATAGCAAACAAACAAATGGTTTGTTCGGGTTCAGAAATTTTTTAACCGCCTAGAATGACAAATAAACTACTTAGTGCACCATTTACTCAACAGTCTTAGATGAACCCAATAGATTATTCATACATCTTAAACAATTAGAAGTATCATATCCCAAACAACCCATAAACCAAAACAAACAATAATTTACAATGTACTTGAGTTATTCTTATTAAATTTCTTTCAAAACATTTACATTTTTTATTTTTCTTTTCATTTATACAAGGATTATTTCTTTAACTTACATTTATCTCTTACAACATTTTATTCTCATTCATTCATTCAGTGTTTATTTCATTTATTTTCCTTTATTACTTACAAAATTCATTTTCATTTATTCATATCATGTCAATTTCTTTTATTGCATTACATTCATTTTATTATTTACGTTAATTATAAATAGTTTCAATATTAACTTAAGTTCAAAATCCTTTACTTATAGTACTCATTTTCTATTTCATTTAATTAGTAGTATTACAATTTTAACTCAAGTTTATAACTATTTTCATATCAAATTTCTTATTTATAAAAGTAAATTTCATTGAACACTTCCATTACATAAGTTTTACTTGTAAAATTTCAATTACATATTCTTTTAACATTTCAACTTTTTATAATTGGTAAGTTATATATATATATATATATATATGTCTTTAAGAATGCAATTGAAAGTTACACAAGTTTGACTTACTTATTCTAATTAACTTAAAGTTCAATAATTATCATTTCTTATTTTCATATTCTTTTCGCTTACAAGTTACAAATTTCAAATTCCTTGTATATTTCAGTTACAACTTAGCATATAATTTCTTATTTTCATTTAGAAGTTTCAATTATTAAATAGTTAAAAAATTTATTCCATTGCAATAATTGAAATCTCTAATTGAAATTTAAGAACTAAATGACGGGTTCTATTTCAAATCATTTAAAATAATAAATTATATATATAATCATATCTTTATATATATCAAATCATACTTAAAATAAAGTTTAATATTCATTTATCAAAACAAATGTGTAGTAAACTACTACAACAGCCTTCCTACTTTGAAACTCGAAAATGAACGTCGACGATGCGTGCACTCATCACCGAAATTATTTTCCAGCGATAGAGAGGGGAGTACAGAACTTATTTCTTTCCAAAATTTAATTAAAACAATTCTTTCAAATTATATTGAAATATTTATATCAGAGAGTACTTCTAAATAATATCATTATTATATTCCAAAACTATTCGAAAGAGATTTTCAAAAATCCCGGAACTTAAGTTCTAAATTTCCAAATTTCATTTATCTTATTTTCAAATCTTATTTCCAACCTATATTTATAAATTTCACTAAAAAAAGCTTAACAAACAATATATTACAACCAAATATATATCATTTATAAATCATTATTTTATATATAAAAATATATAATAGGTAAAATTATTTCATTTACCTACATTTCAAAACAAATATTATGTCAGTTTGTCCTATTAAGTGTTTAGAAATCCCTATCGATGTCATAGCGTCCTATGCACCAACCAAAATTTATAAATACAAAACGGAACAAATTAACACAATATAAAAACCTTTTTATAACACTAACAAATATGCTCTCTCATATATATACTCTCAGCGACTCATTATAGGGTATTACTACCCTATTAATAAAGAGTCAGACCCCATAAAGCCAAGGTTATCGCTAAACCAAAGCTCTGATACCAACTGTAACATCCCGCCTTTTTGTACGCTTTAAGTAGACACTCGTGCCAACTCAAACCATATAAAAGGGCGAATTGTTATTTGGGGTGAATAAGAAAAAGAGAAAGAAATAAAAACAAAACAGAATCTCGCAGCGGGATGACAAAATATAATAATCAAATAACAGTTCATGAAGCTGTATACAAAACATTTGATTATACTTATCCAATACAAAAATCAGAGTTACACATATCAGAGATAAATACATAACATTGCAGTGGAACAGTATGATGCAGTGGAGTAATATAGTAAATAATAATAATATAATCTTCGTCTTCGTCCTCCGAAAATAAGGTCTTCAAATCCTAAAATGCTCAGGCTGACCCGAGCGAATTGAAAAGACAAAACACTCGAGTTAGAACTAAAAGATCTTATGTGAGTTAAATCAACGTTAAATAAATATGAGTGTAAACGGCATCGAAGATGTTTACGGGGTTTGACATCTCCTATCCAGTGTCTAACGTGAGTGCAGTAACTTAAGAGATGTTCGGGATTCACATCTCCTAAGGATCCGTTAAACTATCTACTATGTAGTACAATACGCTATTATAATATGTCTACAGTAAGATAAACTATTAAAATAGCGTTAAGGCGTTACCCATATCCCCCTTAACACATTTTATAGGTATGCCAATAGTCTATACAGTACTGTAACTCCCCGTAAACTAGAGCCGCTAGAGGATACCACATAGGTACGACATAAAACAAACTCATAGAAGGCGCGCTAGCGTAGATGACATGGCACAACTAAGCAATGCTAGGGTAGATATACCAATTACACTTCCGGACTGTTGGTAACGCATAGCCGCAACTACCGCCCAACTCGAAACACACGCCCGAGTAAAATCGAAGGGTGGCCACCGAATAAATCACAAAGTCAGAATATAGATCGATGGAGTGTGTCCGCTCAGAGGAGCTACCTCATTGGCCCGTCGATTGCTCCTGTTTTAGCCACCTTATGCCAACTCACGGGAGTCGGGTCCACGTATATACCTCATATAGGTTCGTCGCCACCATCCTACTTCATTCTGGAATCTCCACCGCGTACACAATTGTCAAAGTAGTTTTCGGTATCGACAGAGAGTATGCCCATATCTGATCCCGGTCTCTTTAACAACCAATCGCTTATTACACACCGGATGGTTCTTTTACATTTCCAAAACCATTTCATAATTGATATCAAAATATCATATTCAATTCAAATCATATCACTTTCGAAATCATTGTTCATATTTACCTTTGAAATCATATCACATTTGAAATCATAGTTTGAAATTATATTTCCTTTCAAAAGTCGTGTTTCCAAAATATGTTAAACTCTCATTTCAAAATTATCATATTGAACCAAATATGTTAATTAATTCCCAATGTAGGTTATAACATCATTAACCGTATTCACTTAAAAATCAAGAATTCGAATATAAACCCATCCATTTTACTTAGTTTGGAATTTAGAAGAAAATAGTTTTAAATAGTTATAAATAGTTAATATAGATTTAAAATAGATTAAATATAATTAAAATAGATTAAATAGCTTTAAAATAGATTAATTAGATTTAAAATAAGTTAAAACAGGTTAATTAGTTTAAAACTTGAAAATCTTAATAATTAAAGTCTTTAAAATAATATATTTTTAAAACAGTTTATATAAAAATATGAATTTTGAAATTTATATCAATTTAAACTATATATTCCATTCTAGTAATGTGGACCATTTTAATATCCCAAAAGCCAATTTCAAATTTTCCAATTCCAATTCTCAATAAAATATTTAATTCAATATAACCTCCAATCCATGTTTGAAATATCAATTTAAATTACTCCAAATTCAATATATTTCAATGTTATATTTCAAACAACTTAAAATAATTCAATTCTAATAAATTTCACTTTTTATTCCAAATTCATCTTTGAAATTTCAATTAAATTCTTTTAACAATACCTTTAAACCAATTCCAATTTTATCATAAACTTGAATTTCAATAATAATTCAATTCCTATAAATAATTTTTTTTTTTCAAAATATCATTTAAATCAATGCAAAATTTAAGGATTCAAAATCATTTAAATTTAACCAATCCGGTGTCCTTATATAATTCTCTACCCTAGGGTCAAGTGATACGGATATTTATCATTTCAATCCGCAATTTACAATGTTACAGTTATATATCATTTCAAACCGCAATCCAGAAATAATAATAAAATCCATAAAATCGCTCGAGTCTATCATTTCAACCCATAACGATTTTTCCTTAATCTATTGATCATTCGGGTATGTATCATTTCAACCCATAGTGAACTTGCAGTTTATAACGATATAAAATAAAACATCCATTCATCCAATATCAACAATCAACATTCATTCCAAACATCATCCAAATCAATAGTAAATATCAATATAGAACTGATAATCAATAACAAGTATTTAACTGGCAATTTATATTCAATAATAAATTAAATAATGATTTAATTCAAGTAAATTCAAATTAACTGAGATGATGAATTAAAATATACCAAATAGTCATAAATAAATTTCGAATCACATCACAAATATAATTTAACAAACATAAGAAATTTTAGAAGTTGTGAGTGGGTTAAAACACTCAACTTTGAATTTAAATCCGATTCGAGCCGAAAATTCAAACATTCTCAGAATTCATCCAAACCTACGTCAAAATGTCCAGAATTTCAATACGATCCCAGCAGATCAAACCGCGCCCAAATCCAAGTTCATATGCCAAAGTTATTGCGATTAAAACATTTGAAAACAAAATTTAAAAAAACAAAATCTATAACTAGACAATGCCACGTCACCTGCACACATCTTCACCCAGAACTCCAAATTCGCACGCAAGCTACAGGAAGTGAGGGTTTCTTTCGTTCAAACGCATGAAGCGCCGCCACCTCCTTTGCAAAATTTCGAAATCGCCTGGCACAACTCGACCACTCCTGGCCTCGCTGCGACCCCGCCTGAATCCCCTCCACTCTCGGCGACTTCGCCTTCCACGTCAATCCATACAAAAACCCCCAACCGCCGCAAGCAATACCGAACCCTGATGAATTAACGGCGATGATCTAACCGTTGAAACCGCGAATAAGGCACGCCGATGAGCTTCACTCATTCCCCTCTACGCGACCCTACCCTCCGTTCCATGATCCGACAAAGTTCATCACGACGAGGTGAACGACCGAGAATAGTTCATCACTTTCCGGATAGAAAGAGGTTCAAATTGAAAAACGGATTACAGATCTGAGATGCGCTCGTCGAAAGCTTCAAATCGACATATAATTCGATATATATTGAGGAGTTTGAATTTTGAAGTTGAATTTTGTATTGAAATTGAATTGGGAAATTTAGGGTTTTCAGCCATTGAGAAAGAGGAGATCGTACATACAGAAATCAGAATTAGAAAGGCTGCTAGGGTTTATAATCGGATATATATAGGCATATCAGTAATAGGAACAAATGGTTCGAATCGGTTTGAAAGTTGAACTATAAACGACCCGAAAAGACCGTTCTGTCTCCGGAATGAAATTGGGTCTACCCATATATCAAAATAGATGTTTTCAAATATTCTAAATTCAATGCAACCAGTTTCAGGTCCTAATTCCATCGTATGAAGAAGTTATGTTAAAATCAGTTTGTCCAAATTGATTTCAATTGATTTCAATTAAATTGATTTTCTAGGCGTTTCGAGCCCATACGATCAAATGACAAGTCTGATCGTTACGAAACTTGAAATCCTATAATAATTCACCGTTATGGATCCGATGAAACTGGTTTCGTCGAAATCCGAGTCAGTGGCCAAAATGGCTATATTTCAGTTAATTAAATAAATTAATAATAAATTAATTAAATCACATTTTTAGTTTAAATTTTTAATAATTTACAACTTCTATCATTTTTGATTTCTTGATCACTTACAAAAATTTAAACAAATTTAGATGTCAATTTAAAGTTGATTAATCCATCAATTCCAGTGTTTAATTTCAGTTTCATTAAATTCAGAAATTATAAATTAAATTTTCAATAATTCCATTTAATCGACCTTTCATCCTATTATTCAATCCATTATTATCAAATGGATGAAATTAATATTGGTTCATCTCTTAGCATATTAATGTTTCCCAATTTCATCTTAATTTCAATTAACTTAATATTTAAATATTTAATTTCATTTATTTGCAATTAATCCAATTATTATGATTTAAATTCCAATAAATTGATAAATCTTTATTTCCATTCTTTTAATTCAACTAATTGTCATATTATGAATAAATTAACATTATTTCCAAATATTAATTTAATTTACATTAACATAATATTTAATTACATTTATTGAAATTTACTTCCAATTTAAATTAACAGGCTAAATAAATCAGCAATATACAATAGTTTGCCACAGTTAACCTTTAGTCACATTAATAAGCTTTTATTACTTACAAATCAATGTTACCATTTATTTTCATAATACTAATTTCATTCAATTTCCATTAACTATCTATTTTTTCCTTGGTTAATCCCATATTTCATTTATTCACTTATATTCAATTTATAACAAAGTATAGCATTTTTACTATTTCAATTAATTGGAATTTCATTCAATTTATCAAATTTTACTTTAATTAACATTGTTACATTTCATTTCAGTTTTCATTTCATTATTACATTACGACTTTTTATTTCTTCCAATATTAAATAACAAGATTTATTAAATTAACAAATTAAATTATCGAAAATTTACAAGTTGTTACAGAAATCATCTCTTTTCCACTTTAAAGTCCTTAAAACTTAGTAAAATCCCTTGTTTTCCTTTCTACATTTCATATATTTCCACATCAAGACCCAATACCACCCAAACCAAGCTAGGTCGAGTTCCATACACCTAAGGCCGAACCCTCCTAGCCTTCCCGAGGCTTCAAAAATCAAACTTTTAAGAAGAAAAACAAAGTTCAGGTGTTAGTACAAGGCGCGGTGTTAGTCTGACTTGATTTGGTTGCTTTTTTGGTGAGTAAAATCTCACATGTATTAACCAAAGTTTTAAGCTTTGTTATTGTTAATAGTAACGTTTGCCAATTTCTTGTTTTATATGCATTGTAAAGTGATGATGATTGGCTTGGTTTTTGCTTTAGAAAGATGACATCTTTGGTAGTTAGTAAGTGACTTGAGATTAGTCGAAAAGTTTGAGTAAATGATATAAGTGATGCTCTCTCCATGTTTTATGAATGTTATTTTCTTTTGTATATATGCCCATACTTATGTTATGTGATGCTTGGATGGAAAAAAATGACATATGGAAGTGTTTATGGAAGTGTTCGTATAACGATTATCGCTATATCGGCACCTTGAAAAATGTCATCTCTTTTGAAATCATTTGGTTTAATCTTATGCTTGGGTTTTACAAAGTTAATTAATTATTCAAATAAGGATGTGATTAAAGTTAATTAATCATTTTACTAATGATATTTAAAATTAATCAATCATTTTGAACAATGATGATGAAGGTTAATTAATTATTTAAACAATGATGGGTTTAAAGTTAATTAATTAGTTTGATTAATGATATTTAAAATTAATTAATCATTTTAACTAATGATGTTTAAGATTAATTGATCGTTGTGTCTCATCCTTCCTCTCAAACCCAATCCAGTCGTTCGTATACAGCTTCTTCCCTTTAGACTAAGGACGATGTGTGGCCTTCTGACTCCACGCAAGTGATCTCTTCTATGCTGTCAGTGCCTCTTGACGAGACTGAGGTTTCTTAAAAGGTTTAAGTGCTCGCATCCTTCCAGCTGCTGACAGCGTTGACAATTCTAGTAATAATTCATTTGATACTATACCACCTGATAAGACAAACTTCTTCAGTATTTTTTTTGCTGAATTTGCCCCTCACCTACTGGTTTTTTTTTTGAAAGAAGGTAAGTGGGCCAAGCCCAAAGAGTTACAAAGGCTGATAACTTTCGGGTAAAACAAAACAACCCGATATCTCAACAATACAAACCCTAGACCATATTAGGTTATCACAATACCGCCTCCAAAACACAAAGGAAATAAAAATGGCGGATCGCCATGAGCGATTTAGCTAAGAACACCACAGAATCAAGCTCAAGCTCTATCTCGTCTTCTTACTACTCTCGCCTCTCTCCCAGTAAGAAAGACTCTGATTGAATTTGCTTCTCATGCTGCTATCGGCATTAACTGAGCTAATATGATTTCTCGAGTCTTTGTTGTGCTTTGCGTGGCTACGATCTGCAGATCTGGTGTTAACGCAACCCAGATCTGTAGATTTGTAGCTGCCTTCGCCTCCTACGGAGTAATTGTTGGCTGGAGGCTCGTTGTTGACTTGATTAATTCGCTGATGAATACTAGAATCAGTTTGATAATCCCTCGGGTTGAGAAGATAGTGCTCAATATGCTTACTGCCAGCCTCTTTACTCCAATAATCCGCAAGGAACTCGAATCTGGTCTGATTTCTGATCTTTTTCTTAGATTTTTGGAGAATGATTTTGCTATCATTTTCAATAATAGTCCATCTTTGCTCTTTGGACAACTTCGTTTTGTTATGGGTACGGTTGTTTCTCTCTTTCCATAAATGATAAATTGCAGTAGTTAGAAGAACATGTGCAAGGTCTCTTTCAAGGGATTTACTTCTGAAATGATTGTTGATATCAGTAATAATTTGATTAAGATCCATGCTGTTTGTATTGTTCATCCTCAGTTTAGATTTAATTTGCCTCCATATATAATAACTGTAGCTGCATTCAAAGAATAAATGAGTCACAGTTTCATTCGATAAATTGCATAAGGAACAGAGTGAAGAATTATTTCTACCCCACTTATTGATTATATCCAAAGTTGGCAATCTATTTTTAATAGCAAAGTATGTGCAGATAGCCATCTTTGGATTATTCACCCTGTTCCATATGCAGTTGTACCATTCTACAGTAGGTTGTTTGTTTCTAATATGCTCCCAAGTTTTTTTAAAGGAAAACTTACCATTACTGTTAGCTAACCATACCCAGTAATCACTTTCAGCATCATGATCTAAGGGGATATTGATAATAGAATTTTTATGAGGATTAGTGATAGGATGAAGCTGTGGCTACCAGTGATTATTTTTAATAATGAAATTTACACTAGCATTAGCTTCACCACATATAGCAAGATTATCCCAACCAACCTTATTTATAAAAGAGTCATTTTGAAACCAAGGGTCAAACCAAAGACTAGTTTCATGACCAGCTTTAAATTTTCTTTGTATTAAAGATTTTCCTAAAACCCTGCATTTTAAAATTTGATGCCAAGTATTAGATTGGTTGGTTTTTGGTAAAGTAGTCCAGAAGTTTTCATTTTTAAGATATTTGCAAGTCATCCATTTTGTCCATAATGAATCACCATTTATAAATCTCCAAAAAAGTTTTAATTGACAAGTTAAACTAAGACCATTTTAAAATTTGATGCCAAGTATTAGATTGGTTGGTTTTTGGTAATACCTCTGATTTTATTCCTGAGATTGACATGTTGAACAACATCCCCCTTCCAACCTTGTCCACAATGCAAGCTGCCTTGCTGGTGAATCAAGTTACTGATGAGGAAATAAAAAACACTCTCTTTGCCATGAACAGAAAGTCGTGTGGTGGGCCTGATGGGTTCAATGTCCTCTTCTTTGTTACTTGCTGGGACATAGTTCGCTTGGACTTCTGCAAGGCAGTCCATAATTTTTTTAACAAATGCACTTTGCTTGCTGAAGTCAACTCAACTAATATTGTTCTTCTACCCAAAGTTTCTGATCCTAGCTCTGTCAATTCCTTTAGACCGATCTCGTGCTGCAATGTGGTGTATAAGTGTATATCAAAGATCATTGCCTCTAGGCTAATGCAAGTGCTCCCCAGCATTATTTCACATAATCAGGTTGCCTTCCTTCCCAATAGGAGTATTTTTGACAACATTTTGCTTGCTCAAGAACTTCTTTGTGGGTACTCGAGAAAAAATACCCCTCCATCTGCAATGCTAAAACTTGACATTACTAAAGCGTATGATTCCATTCACTGGTCCACCATTGTGAGAATTATGGCTTTAATGAATTTCCCAAAGCCTTTTGTTGGGTGGGTCTATACTTGTATTTCAACTGCTAGGTTCTCCATTGTTGTTAATGGACGACCAGTTGGTTATTTCAAAGGAAGGCAGGGTATTCGCCAGGGGGATCCGATCTCTTCATACTTATTCCTTCTTGTGATGGAAGTTCTCAATAGACTTATGATGTCCAAGTATTCTGCTGGTCAGATCAAATACCATCCCAAGTGCAAACTGACTAATGTTACTACCCTCATGTTTGCTGATGACGTTATGATTTTTACTAAGCCCCATCTCCCCTCGTTGCAGTGTATTCTTAATACGTTGTCTGAATTTTATAAAATGTCGGGTTTGCAACTTAATTATGCTAAATCAAGTATTGCTATTGCTGGAGTCACCTCCTGTATTTCCAATGGATTAATTCACCAATCTGGTCTTCAGAGCATGGTGACTGATATGAATTACCTTGGCCTCCCCCTCTTGACATCTAGGCTGAAATATGCTGATTGCATCCCCCTGTTCTCCAAGATGGTGGCAATTCTTGATAGGTGGTCTAACAGATATTTATCCCAGGCAGGTAGACTTGTTCTAATCAAATCGGTTGCCTTTTCAATGACAGTTTACTGGGCTAAAGCTTTTGTCTTGCCTTCAAAGCTTTTGTGCCAAGTCAGACGTGCAATGCTCAGATTTTTTTGGACTGGATCTATTAATAACAGGAAGCCAGTGCCTTGTTCCTTCAACTTATTTGAGAAGAGTTTAAAAGCTGGGGGGTTGGGGGTGATAAATATAGTCAACTGGAATATTGCAGCGTTCAGTACTCATCTAAACTCCATTCTACGCAAGGATAATACTGGGTGGGTTAACTGGGTCTGGGCTAATAGAATTGGTAGGGCAAGCTTTTGGTCAATTCACACACCTCAAATTTGCAGCTGGACTTGGAGAAAGCTTCTATCTTTGCGTCCTCTTTTGCTTCCCACTATTGTTCATAGGTTGTCAAACTCATCTGTTGTTAAATTTTGGCATGACCCTTGGGTGGCCAAGGGTGTGGTTTTGCATTCTATACTCAACTATCAACGGCAGATGCAATCTGGAATTCCAAATAATGCAAAAGCTATGGATTATATTGTCCATGGTAATTTGCATCTTCCATGTTCGTCAAATCAGTACATAAGGACTGTCTGGAATGATATTCAACGTAACAGTTACCCTCTTGTTGATGTTGATGATGTGCTATGGAATGATAGGCCTCACTCTGTCAAGCTTGTGTACATGCACCTGCACAATTCTGACGATCAGGCCTACAAATGGAGCAAAGTTATATGGACATCTGATTCAAAACCAGGAGATAATATGATGCTTTGGAAGGTTCTGCAAAATGCATTGTTGACTAGAAACAAATTGATGGAGATGGGATTTGATTCGGGTATTCCTTGTGTGTTTTGTGCAAATGAACCTGAGACTGTGCTTCACTTGATATTGCAATGTCCTTACACTAAAATTCTATTTGACAAAATGGTAACTGTTGCTGGGAGTAGAAGGTTGGCTGGTCTTTCAATGCTTGATTTTGATATGTTATTCAAAGCTACTAGGTGGCGAACAGTGAAAGCTAGATATTTGACGATCTGCTTGAAGAAGTATCTGGCAGTGGTGTGGTATGAAAGGAACATGATATGTTTTGAAAAGAAGAGGAGAGATGAGCAGGTGTTATGGAAGGTTTTGAAGAATGAAATATACAAAGCATTGAAGATGCAATCCAATTTTACGGTGAATAACATGGATGCTTGGAGATAGTTGGTGTTATCTCGGTGTTTTCATCTGCTGTGTTCTGCCTTGTTTTGTGTTTTTTTTCCCAGCTGTTTTTTATCCCCGTGTGTTTTTTTTTTTTTTTTTTTCTATTTTCTACTTTTGTGCTTGTTTTCCTTTGGGAAAGTATTGTATTTTATTGTTTTCTTGGCAATAAAATCAGGTAGGGGCCCTGTTAACCCCGCTAGCCTTTGCTAAAAAAAAAAAAAAAAAAAAAAAAAAAAAAAAAAGATCATTAAGATTTCTGATACCTAGCCCACCTTCTTTTTTGGGTTTGCATACTTTGTCCCAACTGATTTTATGATATTTTCCTCTCCAAAGAAAATCAATACATCTGCTTTCAATTTTTTTAATTGTAGCAGTAGAGATGTGGTATGTTTGAAACCAGTATAGAATAATGGCATAAACAACAGTCTTAATTAACTCAATTCTACCAGCAATAGATAGAAGCTTGCATGACCAAGTTTCCATTTTGTTTTGAATTTTTTCAATCAGATAGGAACAATCACAATGTTTGATTTGATTAGCAGACAAAGGAAGGCCTAAATATTTAATAGGAAGATTACCTTCACTTACATTAAGAACATCCAATACTTCTTTTTTGTACCTGCAATATTTGCTGAAATATGCCTTTGTTTTAAATTCATTAATTTTAAGACCAGCATATTTGTACATATTCTCAAAAACCTTACTAATAGCCTCTACATTATCTTTGTTAGCTTTAGAGAACAACATAAGATCATCAGCATAAATCAGGTGAGTAATGGATGGTTGTACTATATTTATTGGAGAAATATTGTTTTTTATAGTTTCAATATCAATAAGAATTGAAAAATATTTCATAGCTAAGGTAAAAAGATAGGGAGAAAGAGGGTCTCCATGTCTAATACCCCTGTTACTCTTGATGAAACCCTCAGGTTTACCTTGAAATAATATAGAGAAGGTGGGTGTATTAATGCATTCAAAAATTAACCTACAAAATTTAGCAGGAAAATTCATGCATTTCATGATATGGATAATAAATTTTCTGTTAACTTTGTCATATGCTTTTTGGAGATCAACTTTGAGACACATTTTATCCCCTTTTTTATAATTGAAATTCCTGACCATTTCATGTGCTAGCAAAGAATTTTCATATATTAGTCTACCAGGTATATAAGCGCATTGATTTTCAGAAATTAAAAAGGGGAGAAACAGTTTTATTCTATTACTTAAAATAGTAGCAATGATTTTATAAACAAAATTGCAACACGATATTGGTCTGTAATCTTCAATACAAGTTGGATTTTTGTTTTTTAGAATTAAGGTAATGAAAGTATGATTAAAACTTTTAAGCAATTTACCTTCATTCATAAATTCATTAATTACTTTAGAAATATGATCTTTGATATTTTCCCAATGAGTTTTGAAAATTTTTGCATTGAAACCATCTGGACCAGGACTTTTGTTATCTCCAACATTAAAAATAATTGCTTTGATTTCATCTGTACTAACTGGAGCTAATAAGATGTCAACAGCATTATCATTTAACACATTCTTACAAACAATATTAGGAAAATTAATTTCATTTGAGTCAGAAAAATATAACTGAGAATAGTAATTAATAGCCTCATTGACAATCTTATCAAAGTCATTTATGCACTCTCCTTTACTGTCAATAATTTTACCTATATTATTGATATGCTTCCTGCAACTCATTTTGGCATGAAAAAATTTAGTGCACTCATCTCCCATAGTAAGCTAGTCTACTTTAGCTTTTTGCTTATAGTTGACAGTATTTATATAAAGCTCTTGAGAAAGTTTAGCTTGGTTAGAAAAGAATTTATCAATAATATCAGTATTGTCAGGGTTATCATCAGCAAGTTTTTGTAGAACTTTCCCTTCCTCCCTTAATTTGTTTACACAGTCATTCTTACTATAGTTGGCTTTATTCCAGTTTTTAGTATTTTTAAGAAACATACTAAACTGGACTTGATAAGAACCGTTATTTGAAAAAGTAAAACAATCTTTAATGATATCATTATAATCATTGTTTAAGACCCAACTATTTTTAAATCTAAAGGGAGCAGCTTTAATATTATTGTTATTAGTTTGATTTTGAAAAAAGTTTATCAGTAAAGGGGTATGATCACTTGTATTTTGCTCAATAGAGTAACAACAGAAATTTGGAAAAGAAGTACAAAATTTTTCATTAATTAACACTCTATCAAGCTTGCAATTAATATTGTTCTCCTTGCCAGATTTCCAAGTGTATTTATTGCCATTCATATTAGGTTCAATAAGCCCAGATTCAAGTAAAAATTTATTAATTTTATCAAGCTTACTGTGGGGGATTTTATTACCACCAAATTTTTCATTAACATGAAAAACAGTATTAAAGTCACCCAAAATAATCCAAGGGAAATCATAGCTTTGACTAAGAGCTTTTAATCTATACCATAAACTGTTTCTTTCATTTTCAAAATTACTACCGTATATATTGGTTATTTGAAGGGAAAAACCACCAACATTTTTGAAGTTGCAGTCAATAAATTGAATATATTTATTAACATTAACCAAATTCCAAATATTAGAATCCCATATGACAAGTATTCTACCTTTACTACCACAATCATTATTGCTAATGGATTTCCAGTTATTGGAGAGTTTAAAACAGAATTTCTCAGTGTTAGTATCATCCATCTTGTTTTCAATGAGGGCAACTACTGATGGTTTGTAAATTCTGACCATATTTAAAATGTCAGTTTGTTTAGCAGGGGAATTCATACCCCTAACATTCCAGGCCATGATAGCCATAAATAATAATAAAATGATAAAGTGAAAGACTCAGGGTTTTAGATTGAACCTGATACACTGCTACCCTTACCCTTCCTCTTTTTCTCTGATCTTTTAGCTTTAAGTCTTGTGGTCATTTCATTCCAGTCTGGATTGATTGATATGTATTTTTGCCCAAAAGCTTTCTTCTCTTTGCTTGTGCTTTTGTATTTACCAATTGCTTTAGTCTTCGGAATATGTAATTCTGATATATCAAATTGTTTTTCAGATTCCTCCATAACATTTTCAGATGTAGATGAAATATAACTTTCTGGGATTTGAATGCGAGAGATGTCAAACTCCTCAGCATTGCAAGGCAAGGTTGAGTGGATGCCAACATTGTCCTCAACTTCTGCAGCATTATCTGATGGAGGTTCACTCTCCATGTTATATTCTGGATTCTGGTTGGAATTCAAAAGCGAGATATTGTTTGTGTCTGTATCATGATTATTTGTAATTAAACATAACTCTGAAATGGGGGGGATTTCAGAGTTAAAGACCTCTTCGTTACTGATACCCTCCTTTGAGCTGTGTTGTGAACTATCTTTTGAATTTTCTTTTATTCTTTCTGTATGATGAACTTCCAAAGCAAGGATCTGGTCATCTTAATCAGTGAGCGAAAGATATGTTGTTTCTTGATTGAAGATGATACCTTTTTGGTTGATTCGATCTTTGTTCTTTTGGATTTTTGATTCTTTTAGTGTCTCCTTATTGAGATGCAAATCTTGAAATGTTGTATCTGCATCATTTTCTTAATCAGTGACTATTTCTTTGTTTTGATTGTGAGCTCTGGGTATCCACCTTTGTTCTGAGACACATTGTTCTCTAATGTGTCCAAAGCATTTACAGATACTACACTTCGGTGGTACCCATTCATATTCAATCTTTTGAGTGATGTTCTCTCCATTGTATAATGTAAGATTTATTTCTTGAGGAAGTTCATCATCTGCAGAAACCTCCACCAGAAGACGAGCGTAATTCAATCTCATTTTCAAGGTTGTAGCTGCATCCATTTTTATGGGTTTTTCGATAATGCTGGCCATTACACTGAACGCTTCACGATCCCATAATTTGATATTGACATTGGGTAATTTAACCCATATCGGCATAGTACTAAGGAGATCCCTGTCCATTTTCAGGGACTCAAACCATCTTCTCATTATGATGAGCTTTCCGTTATAGAAGTATGGGCCATTCTGAATGATCGAATTGCAATCTTGAACTTCTTTGAATTTAACAATAAAGAACCCATTTTCTCTGGTAAAAATTTCAAATTCTCCAACAGGTTTCCATACACGTTGGATGTAAGCTTTGAAAAATGTGTAATATGGTTTAGTACCAACAACATAAACCAAAATCGAATTGCTCCAACAATCGATTGCTCTTTTGCATACAGATTCTTTTATCAAACCAAATTTTTTACTAATGATTTTGATAGGAGCAATAGTTTCAAGATTGCATTCATCATTATTTGGTTCTTTGGATTGCTCAGAAACGATTTCAGCCCAAGATTTTTGCCCCTGTGCTTTATTCAGAGAAATATTTGTGGGTTTTGTGGTTGATACGATTGATTTCTCGTAATCAGAGGAGGGACGGTTGAACTCTGACCATTTGCCTTCTTTGTTTGAGTATTATTGCCCTGCAAATTTCTCTGATACCCGGGCATATAGGGTTGTCGTTTCTTTTGTGATCTTGATTGAACTAATTGAAACCCATCTTTATCTATGATGATTCCATTTTTTGATTCTCTGATGTGAGATTCAGGTGGTCTGTTCAGATGCTTTGAAGAAGAAAGATGAGAGAGATTTCTGTGAGGGGAGAGATTTTCCCCCATGGCTGAGGAAAACCCTAGATTTTTTTAATATATACCTTCAAATCTACAAAGTGCAGTGTTGGTCCTTTGTCTGGTATATCTAATACTAATTCGACCTCTATGATTTCTTCTCTCCTTGTGTTTGCTTTCCAAGGTGAAGGTAATTGGGTTAATGAGAACCCTGCTTCTAAAATATTTGATATTGAAAAATCTGGAATTGGATCTTGAAAGATGGTATATGCAAACGTGAATAATAATGCATGTGATGATAACGGTCTTGGTAAGGATGATGTTCACGATGTGGCAGCATCCGTTAGTCATATGGCGGTGGGTGAGTGTGATGCGGTTGGGTGCTCGCATGTTCCTGTGCGAATGCCATGCACTCGTCTGATGCAATAGGAAATGTGAGGCACTCTGGAAATGTTGTTCCTGTTGGGGCTGCTTGTATTAATGCTAGTATTCTAGGTGTGGCCGCACGTACTAATGTTCCCTCTAAAATTTCTAGTCATATACATCATGTTAGTGTTCGGACTGTGCTTCCAGTTGGAGAACCATTATTTGTTGCTACTAATTTAATTTCTAAACTGGAGAAATCTGGTAAGGTAACTCCTCACTTTGCTAGCAAGTGGTCCTCTCTATTCACGGCCTTACCAAGGAATGCATGTGCTTATTCTCCTTGCACTTTTGACGTTGTTGAAATTGATGGGGCGATGGTTCCTCCAGTTGAGGTTATGCAAGCGGGTGCTGATTTTTGGTCGGATTGTTTAGTCGGTTTCTTTCATGACTCTAATCTGCCGTACAATGCTATTAGAGGGCATTGTCATAATTTCTAGAAGCTTAAGGGAGGCCTTTTTGTTCATTTTGACGACTCAATGTTTTATTTCAAATCCTTTAGTAAAGAAGAAAGATTGAAATCCTCGAAGCAAATCCATCTATCATTCCTGGTAAGCCTTTTATTTTAACTCCTTGGAGTCCGGCAGTTGATAGTGCTAGGGATCAGATTTTGTCTATCCCAGATTGGGCTCACTTCACGCATATCCCTTATATTCTTTAACCCTTGGCTGGGCCCAATTGGTTAGCTAGCCTAGTTGGCAAGCTCAAATGTTTTAATTCTAACACTGTGGCAAGGTAGAAGCTTGTGTACGCTAAGGCACTGATTGAAATTACGTCGGATAAGTCACTTTCCTCTAGGCTAAAGGTGTGTATTGCTGAGGGGAGGGATGTTTTTGTTGATGTTGAATATAGTTGGAAACCACACATTTGCACCGTTTTCCACTACTTTGGCCATATTGCAAACCGTTTTCCACTACTTTAGCCATGTTGAAGGTGCGTATTGCTGAGGGGAGGGATGGACCTACTGATTCTCCCGTACCTATCTCGATCAAGGTCCCTCTTCCTCCCCTCCGGTTAAGAGGTAGGTTCCTAAGCCTACTATCCTTGTTGTTGAAGTTGCAGATGTTGCTGTGATACCTGCAGATACTCTGTCTCCAACTCTTCCTTCGGCTAGTGATACTTTGGATGCTTCTTTTATTCCACCCCATGTTGATGATGTTATTGTATGACATTCCTCTAAGCAAGTGTGGGTTCATGTGGAATTTTATATGAGATATTCTCCGACTTCTGCTAGCTATATTATATGTTTGTTGGAAACTATAATGTGGATCGTGCTCTTTATTAACATGTTTCTGGGGATGATCTAGTGCTTGCTATGACTGGCGAAGAAGGTGATGAAAATAGGCTTCTGTTACAAGATTTCGCTTGGGACAGGAAGTATTTATACTCCGCTGATTTGGTTGATTATGTGACTAACTTGGCCGCTCTTTTTTCTGGGTATTTAAATGTTATCGGCCCTAAATCTGAGGATGATGGCAGTGGATCCTCCTTGTAAGAGGAGGACTACTCTCCTTTTATTTGTTAGTAGCTATGGTGCATCTGCCTAGCTCCTGTACTTTATTTTTCATTTAGCTGTTCTGGCGCATGTGCCGAACACATGTTAAATTTGTGGTTAATAAAGTGGCACGGCCCACTATAAAGCCTAGCCTTACTAAAAAAATCATTTAAATAATGATGTATTAAAGTTAATTAATTATTTTATTAATGATGTTTTAGGATTAATTAATCATTTTTAATAATGATGTTTTAAAATTAATTAATCATTTTAATAGTGATGTTTTAAGGTTAATTAATCATTTTAATAATGATGTTTTAAGGTTGATTAATCACTTCAATAATGATGATTAAAGTTAATTAATCTTTTTAAATAATGAGTTTGGAGTAATTAATCATGGTTAAAGCTAATTAATTATTTTAAGTAAAAATGTTGAAGTAATTAAACATTGATTAAAGTTGATTAATCATTTTTGATATTGTTGTTTAAAGTTAATATTTGAAATGTGAAATCCCAACACAAGTTCAGTTTTGAAAGTTAAAAAAGTTTGATTCAGTTACAGAAAGAATAAGAAATTTAATTTTCCGTAAATCGATATCAGTTATATGGAAGGGATTTATTCATATTCTTAGCACTAAACATTGAAATATGGAAACTCATCTCTATCTCAAGAGTTAAAAATGTCATTAAGGCAATGCCTAGAGGTAACACTGCCTTCTCTTAGCCGACTTCATTTTCAATCAAGAAATAGTACAAGTTTGAAATCGATGAGTAATGGTAAGAAATTGAGATTTACTGTCCATATATGATCATTTAATTATTATTGATAGTTTATTTATTGACTATCGATTCAACTTTCTTCATTGTGTATTGTCAATCTAAGACGATTTGTTGCTCATTTGAGCGTTGTTGTCCTTTAATGGAAATGACTAAAACCATAAAGCGAGTGAACGTTAAGCTACGTGGGGTTGCACCCAATAGGGTATCTTCACATCTACTCCAGATTGGGTTCGGTTATATGTGCACTAAGATGTGAAATACTCGAATTCTCGATAAGGTTGATAGGGACCGGCTTGTACATTTTAAGAGGAGTCACAGGAGAAAATGACCCTCTCAAGTATACTATCTAGAAGTATACTTTCGGTAGGGGGCGCACCCTCCTAGTCATTATTGGAAAATTTCCCATTCCTTGCCTTTGATTCAAAGCTTTTGAATTTGTTTTCTTAATTGCATCGAGAAGTGCCTGGAGCTCTTCTCGATGTTTAATTATTTATGTCCATTTTCTAAGTTTGGACTCTGACCTTGTTTAGGCCCATTCCTTCAAGTTTGGCCTTTGTTATAAATTGTTCCCATTACTTATGATTGGATGTTGTTATTGTAAAGGGAAACCTGTTCCGCAGATGGTGGTGTGGTCTCACATATTGTTGTTTATTTCCACCCTTTGTTTAGAGTTTTACTCATACCAGACTTGTTGTCTGACCCGAGTTGTTTGTTTCCATAAACTCTCGGGTACTCAATTATATTTGAGTAGTTCGAGAGTAGTAGGTTTCTTTGGGTTCTTTGAAGATGATGGACGTGCAAAAGGCTCCTTATCTATCTAGTTATCTATTTCCACTGTTATGTCTAATATGTATGTGTACTTTATATAAGCAAGTCTAAAGGCAAGGCATATAATTGCCTAGGCTGATAGTAGTAGTATTTTTGTGTAACTTTGATAACTCCATATTAAGGAGTAACCTTATGTACTATATTATTGTTGCATTATATTTAACCATTTAGTTATGAGATTTTCTGCTCTGTTCTTTTATTTTACCCCACGACAACTCGTCTTTCGGTTGTTTGGACACACGATCACCGAGGATGTGCTAAGTGTCATTCTCAGGGGTCAGAAATGTGGGTCGTCATAGTCTATACATAGTCTCATAGACCCATCGAACTTCTTTACAAACACTGTCGCTGCTCCCCATAATGAGCTACTTGGTCTTATGAAGTTCTTCCCTTCTAACTCTACCAATTGCTTTCTCAGGTCCTCCATTTCCCTCGAAGGCATTCTACTAAGAGGTCGACTAAACGGTTCAATCCCTGGTAAATAAGTCAATGCGGAACTCTACCGCTCTCGAGGGTGGAACCCCGAAACTGGTTCGAACACCTCCCAGAACTCCTTCACCACTCGTACTGCTCCCAACTCCCCTTCCTCCAAAGCTAATGCATATAAAGTACCCTTGTGTACTGCTCCACATTCTTATAATACCACAAATACTCTATCTCTATGGTCAGGATGACTCAAAGTGATTATCCTCTCGGCGCAGTGTACCCTAGCACTATACATTTCTAACCAGTCCATCCCTAAAATAACTCTGAAGCCTATGAAGTCAAACACGTATGGATCACAAGAAAATTTACACCCACCTAACTCAACATCTAGGTTACTGCATCTTAATCCGAGAGTGGTGTACCCTCCTATCAGATTTGCTAGACATATAGATGTGCCTAAATAGGTAACCCTTAACCCAAATCTATCAATTAAGTCTTTAACTATAAATGAATATGTAGCTCCATTATCAAACAGTACTCTAACTGAAATACCAGAAATCAAAGCCATGCCTTCTAAGACTTTCCCCTTGCTTTTCTCTTTTGTAGACAGTCCTTCCCTGGGTCCCTCCAAAGCATTACCCGCACTTTTAGCTCTGCCCAGTCCTTTTTCGGATGCCCCATCTTATCATACTTGAAGCATTTCACCCTCGCAACATTCTTAGGCATAGGCACTTTGAAGCATAGTGTCCCTTTTGCCCGTAGTTGTAGCAGTCGATTTCTGCAATGACAACTTCAGTATTAGCAACTGCACCCTTCCCCTTTCTTCATTCCTTTCTTGCCTTTAGTGTATGGGGTTAACTTCTTCTTTTGTTCTGCCTTGGGCCTTCTCTTTGCCCTTCTCTTCTCTTTATACATGCTATCATATCTTCTGGCCATGTCCACTAAAAACTCATAAGCAGATGCTAGATGAACCATCATAATATGATCAAACCCTGGCTTCAAACCTCTAATTAACTTCTCATTTTTTTTCACAAAAGTGTTAATGATATCTCTGCCATACTTAGCTAATGCATTGAACTTCTGGATGTACCCCTTTTCCTCAAGTCAATAAACTCCCTCAACAACACACTCTATTGAGACACCGATATGAACTGAGCCTCAAACCTCTCCTTGAACTGCTCCCATGTGATTCTCTCTTCTAGGGTTTCTGCAATTACGGTCTCCCACAATTCCAGTGCATCTTCCTGTAACTGGCTTGATGCCAATCTTCTCTTCCATGCATCATTCAATCCTAAGTCAGCAAATATACGCTCCAGCTTCTCAACCAATTCAGCACTTCAATTGCAGGCTATTTCCCACCTTTCCTTCCAGATTTTTGTAATCTTTACTCATCCTTGGGAAATCTTCCCTCACCACTGCATCTCTCGGTTGTGATGCCTCCGGTGCGGTTTCCCTCATTATCTGAGCTATAAACTATCTAAATAAGACATTCAAATCCATACCCGCTTCATTGCTGGCCGCGTGGCTTCCTCTCCTACTTCTCTTGGAATTCTTTCTTCCCTTCCTCCATTGGTCTATGTTTCTTCAGTCTCTCTTCTGGCACTGCCCCTCCTATTGTGATTCGTCCACTTCGCAAATCCATCTTGCTTTTCTATTAAGCAAGTCTTTATCAGAACGAAAAGGTAGGAAGCAAAATCACAATAGATGAATAGATATATCTCCCTATATATATATATAGCAATATACAAGTACGATATATATATATATATATATGTGTGTGTGTGTGTGTATTAGCTCATCCCCTCTTCAGAATGTTCATTTACCTGGAGATGAACGCTGATGATGTTGCAGTCATCACAAAAATTATCTTCTGGTGACTAAAGTGAGTTCAGTATAATTATACACAGATACGTAAATATAGCAAACCAATATTGTTCATTGCATAGCAGATTCATTTTTACTTTTCATTACAATTACTTCGGTCAAACTTTACCAAGTCGCATGCCAGGCCAAATATAATAGAAAATAACATCATAAAGAGTCGGGTCCACATATAAAGATGCGGCCCGCACTCCGACATACAGAGGAAACAAAATCTTTATTAGATAAAGAGCCTCATGTTCCATCTTTAGTCCTCGTACTGCGGGCATTATTTCAAACCTGCCTAAGCCCATAAACTCAACCTACTTAAATGAGTACCCATGAATTTATGGAGAAAACAATAATAAAAACACGTTTGGACATAAAGCTTGGTGTGAATAATACTGTACCTAAAAACAAACATATAATGAGTCTGACCTGCACTGCACAATTTAGGTTTTCCCATCACTATTCAGACATCATGAGTACAACACTTTAAACTACTGATGTAATTATTTCTTATTTACGTCTTCAATTAAATGCTTCCTTAATCACAGGTTTTGTACTACTGTTCACCCTGCGCTGACCCTACCCAAGTCTCGACTTAGATTGTTTTTGGATCTAAGTGTAAAATACTACACTCTCTGCGCGGACCCACTCTGTTTCCCTTATAAATTCTTCTTATATCTATAAAAAATTCCTTTAAAGCATCTTACATGGCGCGCTATGCAATTTTTATATACATTACTTTAGTACTAGTACTGCCCCCTATGCAGAACTTACTTAGCTTCTTGTTAAAGCTTGTCTCTTAACTCGTACTGCTTGGAATCACCCACCGTGGTATTCTTTCAAATTCATGCATCTATTCGAACTGCTTGGACCCCTCCTTTACAGTACTTAACAGTTTAAGTAGTTCAGCCTTGGACTACAAAGAAGCAGCCACCCGTAGTCCTATTATATATATTTATTAAATTTCCTACTGCTTGGAGTCACCCCAACATAGTAATTTATTTACTTATTTTTCAAATTGCTTGAAACCACCCCATCGCAGTAGACCGCAAATAATCCCACATGCAGCCTTAGACCACAAAGAAACCCACATGCAACCTCTAAGCATTTTCTTAATTTGGAACTACTTAACCTTCCTCATTGCAGTCCCTGGAGGTTAAATGCCTCTCCTCACCTTTCCTGGATGTGAAATCGAGAGTGAGCATCCCCACACTGTGTTTAATAGCCCTTCCAACTCTGTCTTTTCATTTTAGCACGGGATCTCTTCCCCATTCTAACCTGACCTCTCCTTGAGTCTCATTAACTTATATTTTATAAGTATTATACATTTCTCTCCTTTAGCGTAGTCCTTTTGACCCGAGCAGTACGCTTTACACTTTACTTATTAAGTGTTCTTCTCTAAGTTTTAGCATAGTATGATTCCTTCATATTTAGCGCGGTACTTTTACTTATAAATTTAGAGCCACCACCCCAGTGTCGTTACCCAACAACTCTGACATCCCTGACAATGTCTTTACACGTGCCGTTCTCCCATTGGATCTTATTTCACTTTCTGTTATTTGTAGCATTCTTTTCAGCAAACAATTTGGATCTTGTCTCCCCTTTTCCTAACTTCTGTTAATATATTTTCCATGGATTTTCTTCCCCTGCGTCCCCGAAGTACTCGTCTACCCCAACGCAGTACTTAGCTATTTAACCCTTTTTTATTTTCTCATAGAAAATTTAGATAGAATTCTCCAAAATTCCTGAACCTCTATTCTTCCATGGTTTACATATATTTTGACTTTTTAAGAATATTTCATTTCTTATTTTCAAGTTAAAAAACTTTTAAAATTCATATAAAATTATATAACCTTAAGAAATTCCTTAAACTAAAAACCCACTTCGAAAATCATGATTTAAACATTATATTAAATTTACATTAAGTCTCGAAATCGCTAAAGTAGAGAAAACACATGTAAACATCCTATGCTTACTTACCCTTTCCCAAAACATTTATTAAACTTTTAGATCTTTACATGAAAACCCGTATGAACCCCATCATACATGTAAACATATGGATCTGAACCAAACCCATACACATAAGGAAATAGGTTTAAAAGGTTCAAGTATTACTTACCTAGATCTTTTAGATGTATAACTTTAGTCTTCTTTAGTCTTTTCTAGCTTGCGTTTCCTTATCCTCCTCTTATTTGTCTTCTTACGGTTCCATCATTAAAGAGTTTCTCTAGCGTTTTATTTTAGTTTGAGTAGAATGAAATGAATGAATAAAAATGTGTAATGTATATTGTCCACAATAAGTTGGGCCTGGCCCTTATACCCGCTTCTATTAATTCATTCACACCTACCTACTTTATTTATCCCACCTCTTTTCTTTAATTAACTTATTTAATTAATTGTAAAATTTAAGGTTATTACAAAGTGCCTTTGGGATACAAAGGTTTTTGTCGAGTCTAAAGACATTCAAGAGCTCGAGTGATCACCTAATCTGAGTTATGTCCAGCATCAAGTTTGGATAGTTGACTCTAGAATTTAATAGAACAAATGTAAGAGAGTTCCATTGGTGAAAGTATAGTGGTCCGACAATCCGTTGGATTGCACTTGGGAGGCTTAGGAGCACATGGAAAGATCTTATCCTAATATATTTGCTGAGGCGCATGAGTCAGGTAAGCAATGTTTTTACTTGTTTATATTAATTAATGGTGTAGATGAGCTGGATTTAATCTAGCTAGTTATAGATTTTCCTTTATAAGGAATTGCGAAGATGCAATATTCTTAAGGGCGAAGTCTGTAATAATCTGATGTCGAGAAGTAATTAATTAACAATTAAATAATATTAATTAATCAAATAAATGTGGTTTGAGTTAATTAAAATAGAATTATAGGAATAAATTAGAAATTTGATAAAGAGTATGTATTAAAATAACAAGAATTAAATATTAAAAATATTGATCTATTAATTTATTTGGTTATTTTGAAATAATGAATATAAATTAATTATTTGATATAAAAGATTAAATAAACATTATAAGTTAGAAATTTATTTTTGTTAAAAGAATGTATTATATTGATGAAGTTCAGAGATTATTAGTAAATGAATTTAAGTATAATGATTAATTAAATAAATAAATTATAGAAAATAATTTTTGTAAAAGTAAATTATGATATGATTTATTAATAAGAAATTTAGTGGAGAGTAATTAATTAATAAGTGGGCTTGAATTTGAATTGTTTCATCAAATTAAAAGAAAGAAAAGCAAGAAAGAAAGAAAAGAAAGAAAAGAAAGAAAGAAAGAAAAGGAAAAAAGAAATTGAACCAAGGCTCAACATCTCAAGCCTAAACCCTAAATTTTGTTTTCCCAACTTCCCCAATTCCATAACATTCCATCTCCTTATGATTCACCTCCATCCATAATTAAAAACTCAAACATGCTTATTTTCGTAATTAAAAAAATCAAATTCTTACACAAACCCTATCTTCTTAAAAATTCAAACAAAATTCAAAATAAAATCAATAAAATTCCTATAATCAAAATCATTACTTCTTGACAACCTTTATACTAGTTATCTCGCAAGGATTCAAGATTTTGTTCATTGTTTTGAAGAAGAAGTCACTTATAGTGAAGGAGAAAAGAGAAGCGGGAATGAACTAAGGGTGCAATTATGATCCTTCAATTCAAGATGAGTAATGTACTCACAAATCTATGTCTGTATTGATGTTATGATATATGGAGCGTTTACAGAAGTTATGCGTCTCTGTATATCCACTTACAGTGAAATAATATTCTCTCTTTGATAAGTTTTGATTTGTTTTCACGACTAATTGATGGTATTGTGCATGGTTGCATGTTTATTGGATTGTAGTGGGGAAGTATGTAATGAATTGTAAAAGGAGATGGTAAAGAAAGAGGAGATAATGGTCTAAAATGGGTTGTATCAGGCATATGAACTCACGACATCGGTTGCTTAACCGGTCGATCGGTGGTTGCGACTGGCCAGCATATAAATTTTGAAAAAAATAATATAAATGTAATATATATAATTTAAAATAAATCAAAATTATTTATATATATATATATAATATAAACATACTAATATGCTATAATATATTATACTTATACATGGGATGAAATATTATGTAAAATGTTAAATGATTAAATAAAGAGAATTTAATAATATTATTTCAATAGATTATTATAAAAGTTAGTAAATTCTTATTTATAAAATTATCATGTAATCTTAGAATAGTCGTTAAAGGTCATAAATTTGATATCGTGGAATTATAAAAGAATTCTATGATGTTTGAATATTTATATAAGTGCCATTATATATAATATAATTAATATTATATTATTAATAAAATATTACCGTGTTTCCTAATATAGTAAATTCATTTATATAAACCTACTTTGATTATTATTTATGTACTTTCATTTCTGTGTAACGAGAAAATATGAATAAAAGGATTAGTAATACTATCAGGTATGAGACTTTCGGTAATACTTTTTTGGTTATTCATCAGACTTATCTCATAGAAATATATATTACGAATTGAGTGTATTTTATGAACTTTGAATTAACATTCAAATAACATGGGGTGGTATGGGACATCGTTATGTTATTTGTTAGGTTATTCATTATGAGTAAACATCACTCAAACAGGGATTAGATATTTGGTAGTGCTCGCTGCGGTGAGGCACATGTATAGTCGTGTGCTGACAACTGTATCGAGCCTTATGTCAACCATTTTATAGAGTCGTGTGTCGGCATATGATTGGAGTTATGTGTTAGCTATTGAACATAGATACTATGAGTATGTCTATCTTTGTCCAACTTCCTTTATGTTTTGAAAGTGAACCAGATTGGCCAGTATCCACCCTAGCAGCCTGATCGTGGGGTTGCGCTCTAGATCCGTGAAACCCTTATATATTATTGTGTGCTATCGCTGTGTGCATTTGCCCCTGTGTCACCTAGACCAACAGTGAGTTACCTATAGGGGAAAATGTCGGGTTGTGACTATGTAGAGTCCTTGCGTAGATGAGCACATAGGTGGATCTTATCACAATACTGAAGGGAGGTAACCAATGACTGTAGGAGTCATGTTAGACCTGTATACATGTGGCTCCTGGAGCAAGCAAATATGTTGTTAGTCGCCCATCTGGTTCTAGTCTGTATGGTAGATAGATATATACTATTTATATTCCTTTGTTGATGAGTATGACTATGCTAGAGATTGTGAGTCTAAAGTATAGTCGGTCCCCGTATATCCATATTTTCCTTTTTAATATGACATTTTCTATAGTATGGAAGTATGGTTTGATGTTATACATATTTGTGGTATTGGATTTACTTACGTTTACTTCTATGGATTATATTGTGGATATTAAATTACACTTAAATTCGATTTAGACATAGTCTGACCCATGTGTTTTATACTCAGTTCAGTCCCAGACTTTGCAAGCACATGTACCATGTAGATAGCTGGACTCTCTTTGGCATTTTGGGAGGCTAGTAGTAGTTGTAGGAGGATACATTCTCTATACATTTTTGTAGCCTTGATGTACTACTAGTTGTATTTGATGATATATTGTACAATGGGCAAGAGACTATCATTTTGTAGCCCATTGGACTTTATATTGTATTATATATTATATTTTATCTGCTACGTTGTGACTCTATGTACTCTAGTATTATTATATGGTTATGTATTCATCTGTCCTAGTAGCATGCGTGTTTATTGCTTTGTACTGAGACTGCGTCCATTTGTGATGAGTAATATATAATATATGATATGTACCTGTAGTAGTCCAAGGGAATATTCATGTGTGTACCCCATATTGCCTTATTCTCTATATTTTCCAATAGCATTACTCTGTAATGCTCTTGAATAGTATGGGTATAGAGGTGAGAGTGTTTCACACAGTACGATAAGAAAATGCTCACTGACGGGGACGTTACTATAGATTTCGTGAGATTTACCCAAAACTTTACAAAAGGGCTCGCGAGGGACTTGGCGTTGAAAACATCAAGGAGAATGAGTTTAAAGCCAATATGAAACAATCACCTATGATGGAAACTCGACTCAACATAATGAAATTCATTATCTTGAGTTCAGTGAGCAAAAGAACATCATACGATGCGATTGGAAGCACTATAATATTTAGTGTAAACGACTAATATTATATCCATTCCAAGAAAATTACCTAGAATCTATGACGCAGCGGATAATTCAAAACAAATGTAGATCGGTGAAAGTAGCAGTCGATGGATTGATGGATGCTGAATTGCCCGAATTCGTTGATCCGAAGATACCGAACTCTAGCTATCTCGAACTCGTTGATCGCGCACGATACCGGGTTCAAAGATCTTCAATTCTTCAAGCGTTGATCAAGCGCACTTGATTCCGCGAATCGGCTTCTACAATCGTTGAATCGAGCGCACTCGATTATCCGAAAGAGGAGATAGGAGATTACACTCAACTACCAATTTGAATGAAAGCACAAAGCAATCAAAAGAGAATTTTATTCAATATTCAACAACCTTTACAAAATGAGAGACCCGGCCTATTTATAGGCGTTTTACAACTCACACAAAAAAAACAATAAAATTCACCAACTCCTAAGTCGTTGCCGACCTAACAGTCACGACTCAACAAAATACATCACGACTTATTTACAAAGTACACGACTCAAAAGATGCGACCTATGACATCAAACAGAAAATACAAACTTAGGTCGTTGCCGATCTACGAGTTATAACCTGCGACCTAAAACACAATACAACAACAACACATGACCCAAATTAAGTCGGAAACGACTTAAACACATCACAGTAGCATCTTCATACGACTTAAGAATCAACGGTCAAGATTAAGGCGGCATATGATTCAACGGCATCCAGCTTTCGCGACTTAAAGATAACTAGCTTTATTCGACTTAAGAAACAACGGTCAAGATTAAGGCGGCATATGATTCAACGGCATCCAGCTTTCGCGACTTAAAGATAACTAGCTTTATTCGACTTAAGAAACAACGGCCAAGATTAAGTCGGCATATGAATCAACGTTATCCAGAGCTTTGCGACCTAAGACCAAAGTATCATCACGCGACTTAAGAAAAATCAATGGCCCAGATTAACTCGGCAGAGAAAACAACGGTCAACAGCTACGGCGACTTAAAACATGCGGCGACTTAAAGAAACCCATGGTGGAGATTAACTCGGCAGAAAATCCAACGGCCTTCAGGCTTCCGCGACTTAAGAATATGCGCATCAGAAACTTTGCGACCTAAGCTTTAGGTCGGTAACGACCTAAAAAGAACATGTAGCGACTTAGGACTTCACGCCTTAACTTCTTGCGACCTAGCTCCTTGCGACCTAACTTAGGTCGTTCCATTTTAGCTCGTAGTACCTTTAACTCGTTGAGTCGTTCCAGCGTTCTACCTTCTAACTTGTTAGGTCGTAGACATCCTTCCATAAGTCGTGAGCGACCTTGTTAAGTCGAAGTTCATTAGGTCGGAACTTGTTAATGTGACTGGAATGATTTAAGGTAGCTTCTGTTATCTTGCTAACTCGTAGGTCGTTAGGTCGTAGCCTTTTCTCCCTGACTTGGTTAAGTCGTAAGCCTCCCCCGTTAAGTCGTAGCTCTTCCTCACGTGGTTCCTTAGGTCGTAGACGACCTACAACCTCTACGTTAGGTCGCAAGTCTTGATCACGACTTATGCCTTTGACAAATGAAGGTTGCGCTGCATCATCCTCCCCAGGTTGAGAAAAATTCGACCTCGAATTTAGAAGCTTCCTTCTTCGAGATGCTGTCTTCCATTCATTATCTGGTTTGACACTGCCCTGGTGATAACCATTCTTGAAATTAAACTTGTTCTTTACTTTGGATGTTATGGTTCGAGCTAAATAATAAATGGAATAGAACAGACGTGGCATAAGGCAGGCGGCATAAGAAAGTGTCCTGAGGGATATGGCATGTGGAAAAGTACGGACTAAACTCAGCACTAGATGCCAGATCCACTTCAGATAGCATAGAACTTCAGAAGAATAGTGTCGTATACCAAATTGTTTGTGCCAATAGGAAGATGTGATATAGAACCAAAACATGTCTAAAATGTGTGAAGATATAAGGAAATTTATAATCATGGAATGACTTGGGAAATCTCGACCGAAAAATTGTGATGACTCATGCTCAGATTCTTGTCTTTCCTTATCCCGTTCAGATGTATCATCATCTTGAATCATCCCTTGACGTGTTGCATCAAATTCCCCTGACTGAAATGAACTCCCACTTGCTTCTCCTTCATCATATTTAGGTTCATAATATGGTTCCCAACAATCGACACTGGCAATGTTGGTAGCGTGGACATCATCTGACAACTTCCACTGACAATCATTCTCTTCCTCCTGTCGTTCTTTCAGACTCATAAGCTCATACGATCCTGGCTGTAGAATAGCATCTGTTACGAGTTCAGTTTGAGGTTGGATGTCCTGTAGAGATGGTAACTCTTCGGAAAACTCCTCAGAGTATTCAACTTCAGACTCATCGAATTCTGATCCAACTTTCTCATAAGCATCAAAATCTTCACTCGTTCCTTGCCGTAATAATACAAACAAGTCAGTACTAATTTCCACCTTTTCGTCAGGCTCTTCCAAACATACAAAACTAGATTCTTCAGGCAGTTCCTCAGACATCTCATCTTCACATTCTTCAAATACTTCATCTTCTTCAGGATTCTCAAAATCAGAATTTTCTCCAGGTTCAATCTTCACTGATAACTCATCATCTTCTTCTATTTCAAAGATGAAGTCTTTCAAAAATAATAAGCTATCTGATTCTGTCCTCTCTTCTGTTTCACTCTCACTTTGTTCATGCTCCTCGGAAACTAAGGAATTTATACATGGCTCACTCTCATCCATAAGCTCAGGTGTTAAATAAGAATCCTCCATTGTCAAATGAATTTCCTCCATCCCGAACACAGCTTCTTCTTCCATTCTATCAACATCAAACTGTGGCAATGAAGAGTAATCAACTTCTTCCTCCACATACTTTGACTCAACTTCTTCTTCATCGTCAAATTTCGACGATTCATAAAAGTCAATTTCAACAGTCCCCCACAACAAGTTACCTTCTTTCTCTATTGACAAAACTTCTACTCTCCCTGATAAAGATTCCTCAAACCCTGGCAAAAATTCTTCATCGTCGTCAAATTGTGGTGGTTGATAAAAGTTAACTTCATCAATCAAATTACATTCTTCGTTCTCCAACTCAACTTCTTCATCTTCGTTGTCAAACTTTAGTGGTAAGGTTGCGAATGATTCTGTATGTCCGACTACTTCAAATTCTTCTAACATTGGTTTAACCTCCTCGAGAGTTTTAAGCTCTTCACTTGCCTCATACCTAACCAAGGTTTCAGCACTACCTTCCGATTCTTCAGCACTTTCGCCGAAAGGTAATGGACTAGTTGGTATCTCTTCCTCTTCTGTCTCGCTTTCAGTAGATTCATTCACATCCTCGCTTCCACATTCTTCTATAATAAAGGGTTTATTCTGGGACTTTGTACATTCAAAACTTCGATGGTCAGACTTCTGATAATGATATTGCTTAACTCGTTCATCAACGCTGGTCTTCGTGATTCCATGTACAACTGGTTCATTGACTCTCTTAAAAACATTTCTACTGTAAGGAACAGCATGATTTTGATTGTTGGAGTTTGGAACCACACCCTTTCCTCGACTCCCTTGACTCAACTTCCTCAATTGTTGCTCAAGACGAGCTTGATAATTGTAGGGTAAGAAATCTGCCTTCATCATCCTTTTCATCTTATCCCACTTGACAACTTTAGACTTCTTCATCCTCTCTCTGGTTGACTTAGTTTGTTGCCACCAGTCCATGGCTCTTCCTTTCAAACTTGCAGCAACTAGCTTCACTTGACGATCCTCAGGAACGTAGTTGAGCTCAAAAACATTTTCAACCGTGGATAACCAGTCCAAGAATTCCTCTGCTTGTAGTCCCCCTCGGAATTCTGGAATCTCCGTGTCCTTTCTTGATTTCCATGTATAACCATCCTTTTCAATATTCTTGTATCGATTTTGCCCTTGACCAGAATATCGACAATGAACACGATCACCATAACTTTCCTCTTCAAAATTAGTTGAACTTCGTCGTCGATTCAGAACATCGACTCTTCTATGCCCATGCACGTCCTCTCTACTTCTTTTCTCATAATTATAAGATGGCTCATGCTCGTAACCATGATACGCTCTTCTTTCTTCCTTCTGATAATCACGATTGTCTCGAGCTCCACGATCTCGATTTATTGACAAAGATGATTCTCTTCTTTCTCTATCATAACGTGGCGACACTCTCCGTTGATTTCGATTCATGTCAAACTTCATTCTCTCTACTTTCTCGAAATCCTTATTGAATCTTTCATCACTACGTTGCTTCTTCTGTTCAGGATCTTCTCTCTCATATAAATCTGCATCACTATGATGACGGTTAACATATCTCGGAGGCATGATCAAGCCTTCAAACTTTGACTTTCGGTTCCACTCCAAATTTCAAACACCTCTCGAACTTAGATCCAAAATGAAATGGATCGAAAACTTCCACTTTGTAGCAAATCGCGATGAACACGATGGACAAAGTTTCGGCCTCCAATTCAAATTTGTTCAATCAATCTTCAAACAATGATGAACACAACTTCTTCACGGCCACACAAATCCGAACTTCAATCTTCAAAATGATGCACGACTCAATGCTTCAAACCCTTGGCCGTGTTCAAATATATACTTCGATTCAAACTTCTTCAAAATGATTAGGCTCCAAGACTCGATCTAGCTATGATCGGCTAAAACAAGCTCTGATACCAAAACTGACGCAGCGGATAATTCAAAACAAATGTAGATCGGTGAAAGTAGCAGTCGATGGATTGATGGATGCTGAATTGCCCGAATTCGTTGATCCGAAGATACCGAACTCTAGCTATCTCGAACTCGTTGATCGCGCACGATACCGGGTTCAAAGATCTTCAATTCTTCAAGCGTTGATCAAGCGCACTTGATTCCGCGAATCGGCTTCTACAATCGTTGAATCGAGCGCACTCGATTATCCGAAAGAGGAGATAGGAGATTACACTCAACTACCAATTTGAATGAAAGCACAAAGCAATCAAAAGAGAATTTTATTCAATATTCAACAACCTGTACAAAATGAGAGACCCGGCCTATTTATAGGCGTTTTACAACTCACACAAAAAAAACAATAAAATTCACCAACTCCTAAGTCGTTGCCGACCTAACAGTCACGACTCAACAAAATACATCACGACTTATTTACAAAGTACACGACTCAAAAGATGCGACCTATGACATCAAACAGAAAATACAAACTTAGGTCGTTGCCGATCTACGAGTTATAACCTGCGACCTAAAACACAATACAACAACAACACACGACCCAAATTAAGTCGGAAACGACTTAAACACATCACAGTAGCATCTTCATACGACTTAAGAATCAACGGTCAAGATTAAGGCGGCATATGATTCAACGGCATCCAGCTTTCGCGACTTAAAGATAACTAGCTTTATTCGACTTAAGAAACAACGGTCAAGATTAAGGCGGCATATGATTCAACGGCATCCAGCTTTCGCGACTTAAAGATAACTAGCTTTATTCGACTTAAGAAACAACGGCCAAGATTAAGTCGGCATATGAATCAACGTTATCCAGAGCTTTGCGACCTAAGACCAAAGTATCATCACGCGACTTAAGAAAAATCAATGGCCCAGATTAACTCGGCAGAGAAAACAACGGTCAACAGCTACGGCGACTTAAAACATGCGGCGACTTAAAGAAACCCATGGTGGAGATTAACTCGGCAGAAAATCCAACGGCCTTCAGGCTTCCGCGACTTAAGAATATGCGCATCAGAAACTTTGCGACCTAAGCTTTAGGTCGGTAACGACCTAAAAAGAACATGTAGCGACTTAGGACTTCACGCCTTAACTTCTTGCGACCTAGCTCCTTGCGACCTAACTTAGGTCGTTCCATTTTAGCTCGTAGTACCTTTAACTCGTTGAGTCGTTCCAGCGTTCTACCTTCTAACTTGTTAGGTCGTAGACATCCTTCCATAAGTCGTGAGCGACCTTGTTAAGTCGAAGTTCATTAGGTCGGAACTTGTTAATGTGACTGGAATGATTTAAGGTAGCTTCTGTTATCTTGCTAACTCGTAGGTCGTTAGGTCGTAGCCTTTTCTCCCTGACTTGGTTAAGTCGTAAGCCTCCCCCATTAAGTCGTAGCTCTTCCTCACGTGGTTCCTTAGGTCGTAGACGACCTACAACCTCTACGTTAGGTCGCAAGTCTTGATCACGACTTATGCCTTTGACAAATGAAGGTTGCGCTGCATCAATCTATAATGATATGGTAGAGGTTGTACTATTAGTATTTAATATGTTTACACCAGAAATACCATTGAATCGTATAATTATAGGGCACTTCTAATAAACTTACCTATATGAATGCACGAAGTTGTGTCACCTTCTGTGATACCATGGCTTAGTCTATAAGGGCATATCATGTAATTGAGATACAGACACAAGGCCGATCCACATGTCAACTTCAAAACATCTTAATGAAAGGAAACAAGTATGTGAAACACATCCAGTACATTACATAGGATTGATGATTCAATGCTTAGTCAACCACTCCATCCTGACGTGCTTTGATAGGTTATCATTATTTATAATTCCAGTCCATGAGACATCTATACTTATGCATGAGTTTTCCTGCAGCATGCGATAAGAGAAATTTTATTAAAATTTGATGGATTATTGTTAATGAAATTTTATTAAAAGTTGTGTGAGTATTTTTGTTTTGGAGAAGAAGAGGATAAGAAAGAGGAGGAGTATGAGAATTGAATAGTTCTACATCATAGAATATTGTAAACTATATTTGTTTTAATATACGATTTATAAGAAAAATGTTGGGCTTTTGTGCATCCAAATGTCTTCTTTATGCTTAAAAGGAATGTCATGCATGTTAACGCACGCGCCACCGTTGTCCGACCGATCGACCGGGCTTGGGTCCAAAAATATTTTTGGATAGAATTCGTATAATATAACTTTTTTGGCAACGAGCGGTTGGGAAATAAAAGTCGGAAATATAACTTTTTTGGCAACGAGCGGTTATCTTGGTGAACAGACAAGTATTTTAGCATAGCAAACGGACTAAGCACTATGCGTCTATATAGAGGCACGCGATCATCTTCATTTTTCACTCAGAAAATCCAAACTCCTCTCCCTTTCTCTTTCACTCTGTCGATATCTGGTTTATGATAGTGTAGGTCACAAACTCGAAACTTTTGTCGTTGTAGCTATGCTTATGGTAGTTTGGATCGATTTCAGGAGTGCAACTGCAATTGACTAGAAAATCAATTGTCGTTTTCATTACATCTTAGGAGATAATTTGCTGTAACTCTGAGCACTCATTCATTTATTTAAACAAGTAGAGAGTGCAAATAATGTCTTAAGGAAAACGTTATTGACGAGGCCTGTGGCGATCTCTACAGATTTCATTACTATCATTGATGTGTCACTTCTCCAGAATCCAGAAATCAACACCAGCAAATAGTAGCAGAAACTTTAGAGGTTTTTCCATTTTCATTTTTCATTTTTTCCCCTAAAGAACTAATATAGACCAATTTAAGTTTGCGGTGAGGATTAGTGAGTTGGAGAATTCTATTTGAACTTGTCGAAATGTTGAGTAGCCTCTGAATTTCAAAAAAAAATAAGGACGAAAATGCCCCTTTGATTATTTTTGTCTAACTTTATGTTTTATTTTAATTTTCAAATTTATTATGCACCACTTATGGCAACTTCGTATAGGGCACCACGTAGAGTAACTGCGCGGCACCCTGAAGGAAACACGTAAGGCAATTACGTGGTGCATTCAGGACACCATGCAGTTGCCATGTTTGGTGCCCTGAAGGTACTATGTAGTTGTCCTGCGTGGATGAGTATTTTTGGATTTTTTTTTAAAAGGGGACGATCCAGCAAAATGAGTGGTTTTTTCATTTTTTCTGAAATTTGAGGGGCTCCTCACCATTTCCGCATGCTCAAAGAGAATTTGCCTAGTGAGTTTGGTTATTGATCTTGTATTCAAAGTTCAATGGAAAGAGGCAAAGCTGTGTTGGTATTTGATGGAAAGAGGCGAGGTTTTAATTAGAAATAATGATCAGAATGTGTAAAAGAAGATGAAAATCGGGATTAGAGGAAAGCAAAATATGATATAAAGAACGAAAGAACAGAAAAGGAAACAGTTTCAAAATACACCCAAATATGTGCTATATTTTATCCAAATAAAAAAAAATCATTGTTAATGTCAGTACCGATACGTAATTAGGTCTGTCAATGGTATGGGTTTCGGTCCGAGCCCGTTTCAAATCCGCTTTGTTAATATGGATACGGGGTTTTTCCTAACTACCCAGACCTGATCTAGTTACTATTAGGGTCCGGTATGGTTTTATCAAAACCCGGTTCGGTTTGCTCAATCCGATTATTATTTTATCGTAGTATCAAAATATGAGTGTTTGTGTTATTTGTTTATTATTCTATTTGTTTGCATGTTGACGTTTTTGTTTTTTCTTGTTGTGAGCTTAGTTACATCACCATTCAATTTATATGTTAACGTTGTTTGTATATAAATTTTACAAGAATTGCAAGTTTAAACTATGATTTTAACATAAATATTATGTGTTCGGTATACGGGTGTTATCCAGCAGGCTTGAAAAGCTCAACGGGCCGTGCTTGAGTATTGGTTTTGAAGTATCTTAACAGTTTGAACCGGACTCGAGTTTTGATTATTATAGTTGGGCTCGGATCCGGTTTTAAAATAATCGGGCCGACCCGGTCCGTTGACTGGCCTATCCCTACTGTAGTGCCGATCAGAAAAAAATAAATAAAGAACCACGGTAGTATAATCTCAAAAGACGATGTATTTAATCATCCAAAAACTGCAAAACTTCACTGGCTCATCAGAGTATATAGGAATAAAGCGCGGCAGGTTATGACAATAGCATATAAAAAAATTGTAGTTTTTTCCGATTTGTTGTTGCGTGGTTTCTTATACATACAAATGTCAGTTCTTACCTGTAGTAGTTCAGATCGTGATGATAAAACCAGATTTGAAATAATGTTAAACCTGTTCAAGTCAGTTGTGCACGTGCACGTGCATAGTTGTACATGTGCACATTTAATTTTTCCTTAATTCGAGTCTTCTTTCCTGTTAAATCATTACTTTTCTTCACTTCACTTGGGTTGAATCTTCATCTACCCAGTAGGCGTTTGTTGAAATGTTTGAAACAGGTGGCTGTTACATTTGATGACATTTTTTGGTCAGTATTTTAACTTTATATACTAAAAATCCAATTGAAAAGGTTGAGAAATTCATCCTGGTCCGAGGCTGCATATATTCAAAAAAACTTGTGATAATTATCATGTTGTAGGAGTATGTAAGTTCATAGCTTGATATGGATGAAGTTTTTGGTATCGATTCATAGAAAGGACTGGTTTTTGATTGAAATGCAAAATTCAAGGTAAATCAAACATCTAAGATCTTAAGGCTGCAAATCTTATATGTGATGGTAGCTTATGCTACATATTTAGAAAGGCTGAGAATCATCTAAACACTTTCTTTCACTCTCACCCAAACAAATATTTCACTCATCCACTTACATTTACCTTTTCATAATTTTTTTATTTTTTCAAAACTATAACTCGATTTCTCTCTCTTCAAGCGACATACCCAAAATTTCTCACTTCGATTTCTCCACTGTTAATCTTTTTTTCATCTAATGTTTAACTAATTTGATCGTAACTAAACTATTATCAACTTTAATTATAAGTAGGATTTTTTTTATTTAAAATTTGTAGCCCCAGCTATGATTAACGTAATAAAAAATAATATGCGGTTCAAATTTGATGTTATGATAGAACATAATAAAGTATCTTCATTACTACTTCGATAAAAAATATCCAATAATTATTACTTTTGTTGTTTAAATAAATAAATAAAAGAATGACAAAACCAATTTTAATTAAAAAAAAAGTTGGTATAGTCAAATATAATTAATTATCAATATCATTTCCCTTAGAAACTACCGAATTACAAAATTATTATTTTACATGAATATTTTAAATATAATTAAATATCTTTAACTTATCAACTCATAATCCGAAACTGATAACATATTTTTACTTACATTGTTTATCTAATTTTCTTCGACTATTTAATGCTTGATAAGGTTGAAAATAATTATTCATTCTATTTCTATATTGTTTGGTTAAACATAATCGATGGTGTTTACTTTTAGATCCATTCTTAAAGTTTAAAGTGATTTTTTGAAATAAGTTTTATGATTTAATTTTAATAAATAATCACGTGGTGTTTGTAAGTATTTAGTTTGATGTAAATAGCATCAACCTTTTAGTAATAATGCCCTTCTTCTCCCCTTAAAATCTTTATTTATTCATCTTATTTCCATCAAATTTGCTAAAAGGCCCGAAAGAAAGGGGGCCCGATTGGGTGCGGGAATGATCTGGGTCGCGGGAATAAAACTCCCCCCTGAAATCCAGCCGTGCGATTACATTTTGCACACTCCCGCACTCAATTTTTCTGGCCCCGTAGCACAGTTCTATTTCCATTCTACTTAGCTAATTGTTCGTTGTATTCTAACTACTACTCAATGTACTCATCACATTCTTCTATTTAGCAACTAAAAGACAAATCAAATTAGATTATCACAAGAGAACTAAAGTCATACTAAACTGGAAGAAAAAGGTAATATCCGCATAATCCATGAGAGTTCTGTACTCTCACATTCCAAACAAAATCACATATTTACACTTTCAGCTCTGAACTCCTAATCTTATTGACTACTTGCATACTAAATACCGTCTCCTCAACAAGAAAACTGAACCATACAACTATGATAAGATAAGAAAACTCTCAACTTATCTAGTTCTCACGTTATACACTCTATTATACCAAATTGAGTGCAAGGTCATATGAAACAGATCATACTTCACAGGCTTGCTGTGCCAAAGAAAATGCTGCTGCACTTTCCTCACTCCCTCCTGCAACAAAAGGTACTTCTCTTCAGGTATGGAATCCAATATTTCTCTCAATCTCCAAACATCCTTCTCAGGTATAATAACTGAAAATGCTTCCCAGTTCAAAACCTCGAAAAATGGTGGGACATAATTGTCCGATATAATAACTGGAACACATTCATAAAAGAAGGATTCGACTATTCTTGGGCTGTTAACCTCATAGCCTTTAGGACAAATGCAGTATTTACTGTTTTTCATGTGTTCCATGTAATTCATTTTTCTTGAAATTCCTTTAGGCATGGGTCCTAAGATTTTCATGTCGGGGTCTTTATTTTCCCAGTGTTTGAGTAAGATGGTGCGTAGGTTTCCATGCATGTTTCCTGCATAAAATGCAAGAATCGATCGGTTTGAAGCAGGCAATCCTCCAATGTTTCTTTGTGGGTTTTTTGCTGATATAATGTAAGTTTCAGGTAGGGAGACGTCTCTTCCTATGCGGAATTTTAAGTGTAGATCAGCTACACATAAAGCTCTAATCGATTTTTCCATTGCGCGTCTGGTTTCATAAAGTGCCTGTCAAGAAAGATTAAAGGTTATTTTGCAGTTATAAATGGGAAAAAAAATCACTGCATTAGTGAAGAATAAGAAGTTTGAGTATATTATGATAAAAGTGTCCATCAGCAACCTCCTTAATCCTTATCATTCTTAATAAGCAGCCACTATGTGTTCATTTGCTATTGGTACTAAATTTACAATATAAATTACCAAATGCAGCCTTTCATCCAACAACTGCTTATAAAAATGGTCAGAATGGCATTGTTCACTTTTTTTTCTTCATGAAAACGAACACACGCTTAGAATTAGTGATCAGAAAATGGTCTGAGAGTGATGTGAGATGCTTACCCAGTCATGGCAAGCAGCAACAAAGTGATCTGATCCACCCGTTCTGTTCCAGTAGGGATATTTTGCAGCTATGGTATTAACATAGTCAACCATGAATTGCTCCAAATTTCTTCTGTTATGAGAATTGCGAACATATAATGCAAACTGCAACAGACGAGAACTGAAAGGAATGTAAAAAAGATGAGCTTTTCTTGGGTCCTTTGCTTTGAATTGTTTGCTCGATTCCATCAGCTGCATAAACCACCCTTCAGATGCATAAATTCCTCTACGGAGTGGTTGGTGGAAAATCGGTTTTTGCCCTTCTTTATAGACATAAACCTTTAGCATTTTCTCCATAAGCTCGTAGCTCCTAAGATAATAGCAGCCATTATATGTCTTCATGATTACTTGATGAATGCAACAAAAATTACTTGAAATATAACATAAGCATCTTCTCATCAAAATTATGGTAGTATAACCTACTATTTTAATCTACAAGTAGATTATAAAGAAAGGAAAACTCTGAAGTATGTTACTGTATTAGTTGATAAAATTCATACATGTTACCAAATCTAACTTTGACCTTGTCTGTGCATCACGGTTAATTATGACAACACTTGTTGCGACCAAAAAGATCTTGTGTTGTTACATGTTACCACTCTCGTATATGTACCTATCTCCTTTAGAAAATCTGCAATGTGTGATTAATCACAATTTAACCCATGCACCCGTACAAATACAATGCGACCACACCTAACAAACCACAGTCTCTATATAAAACACATTTAACACTTACATGCTTCTGTTTCTTTTAGATGGATTAATGTGCATAACAAGAAGCATGCGAGCACTGTCCCTGATATAAGTAAAGTGCGTGACTATTCTTTAACACTAGGATTTATGTGGTTACATGCAGGCAACGAGTGCAAAAATGAAGTGCAAACTTCATAAGATTGGTTAAGCAATTAAACAATCAAGAAAGCAAAATGAACCCAGGAAGGTGATCAACACACTAATTCTTGCTCCTTCTTTCCCATTGCTCCTTTACTAAGCAATAATAGACAAACTAAATCTTTCAGAACTATTGTTACAATGTAAAAGGGGAGTGTATATGGTAAAAGATGAAGGAAGAAGCGTGCATTGACCACTATCTTATATAAGTTTTAACATTTAGTCAAAACACACCTTATAAACTTAAGTTTTAACATTTAGTCAAAACACACCTTATAAACTTAGAAATGTTTCGGAAAGCAGGAGCGTGAAGTCCTTGAACATTTTTGACTGGAGGTGCATGCTCTATTTGAGCTTTAGCTGCTAATAATTCCTTGTCACGAGCAGAATACCACCTAGGTCTCTATGTAATACAATAAATTGAAATGTAAGAAACTTGCCAAACACAGAAATTAGTCCTCATACAGCATTGTTTAAGAATCACATACCATTGCATGATAAGCAGCATGGTTTTTAAGCAATATATCATTCATTTCTGATATGTACACCGGAGTGGGCACAATCACCTTTTTCTTCTTTTTTGTTGCACCAACTTCTTCTGTTATTAATTAAAAATTAATTAATTAAACTCATGTTTATTCTTCCATATACAGATGCAACATATAATTGAACTGGACTTGTAAGTTTATTACCATGTAATATAGTTTGATTGCCAGTCGACAAAAAAGTTGCATTGTTTTCTTTTTCAGCAACCTTCATTTCTGCAATATTTGATGTCTCGTTGACCAATAACTCATTATCTGGTTCTTCAATTTCACCCAGATTAAAAACATCATCCACATCCTCTTCTTCCTCCATAACATCATCGATTTCTTCAGTTTTGTCTTTTTTATCAAGTCCAACAGCTGAGGCATCGCTTACATTGAGTGATTTGGTCAAGAGGGAAAATTTTCCAAATGCAAAGGTTTTTGTGTAGGCAGCATTTTTGACTGGTAAACTTTCTTCTTCAATTTCATAAGAATCATGAACAGAGAAAGGAGATGAAGCAATTCTAAAGGGAATTAAGAAAACCTGAATCGCTAGAATGAGGGTGATTGTTGAAGCAAAAATTAGTAGTAGTCTTCTTGGTCTTATTTGATGGAGCATTACATGTATTGGATCTTTCATTCTTCACATTCAGACGACTTCAGTTCTGAATCGAATTACAAGCTAATAACAAGTTGTTAGCAGAAATAACTAGTGAGATTAGTATTCCAATTTAGAACCCAAAAAAAATATGAACTTCGAGTAAAAAGTCAACTCTAACTTTCATAAGCTAAAAAGTACTATTTTTTCTAAGTGATCTGATAAATTGGAACTAAAAATTTCTTATGCTAACACTGCATAAGAGCGAAATTAAAATTTTAGATATTGGACATATGCATAACAAATCTTATTAAGAAATCATATCAGTGAAGAAATAATTAAACGATATTGTATAAGAGCAAAGAAAATAAATATAAGAACACTTACATTCTCAAGTTTCTTGAAATTGAGCAGCTAGTAATTGGATTGTTTGAAGCTACATCACTCAAATTTCTCACTAATCACCGACTCTCTAAACAGTGAACTAAAGTGGGAAGAGCTGAGAAGTAGCTTTCAGGCTTTTGTTTTATTTAACATATAAAAGACCCACAACTGTTCGAATTATACAGATGTCATCATCTTACTGTCAAATGCTAATCTCCACGTTGCAGTGCGAATTTCACTATAATAATAAATAAGACCCATCAAAACATGATCCAATCCGGTCTCGATTTACCTTACTTAAAATGAATTAGATCAACTCATGTATTTTAAATGAGTAAATGGGTTGACACGTTATTAAAAAGCTATAAATGGTTAACTCATTTATCATTTATTAAAAGTTTTGAAAATTAGAATTTTGAAAATTGAAAATTGAATTTTGAAAATAATTATTTTGCTCTGATAGCTAAGCAGAAGTCGCTATTTTTTGCATTTAAACTGTAATAACTTCTTCATATGGACCCGTAATCGTATGGGATTTTGACCAATAAACTCATATAATGAATGCAAACGATATGGAGCACTCGGATATTTCACATTCTGAATGTACGTTGTAGTTCTCTATGGTAACTAATAGTTGTACCTAGCAAATAATATGTAAATTCCCATATCTAAACTTCGACTAGGCAGAAGTCGATATTTTTTTGGTTTAAACTACAGTAATTTCTTCATACTAACCCGTAATAAGGGGAGACTTTGACCAACGAACTCGAATTTAAATTACGGACAATATATAACACTCAGATTATTCATATTCTAAATGTATGTTGTAGTTCTCCATGGTGACTAACAATTATACTTGCTAATATTAGGTTATATCTCATATATAAACTCCGACCACGTAGAAGTCGTTATTTTTTCTGTTCATAAAGTAACTTTTTCGTACTAACTTAGAATCAGACGAAACTTCGACTGATGAACTCCAACCTAAGTTACGGACAATACAAATACTCGAATACTTCGTATTTTGAATGTATGTTATAGTTCTCTACGATGACAACAATTGTACTTAATAAATAATAGACTATATCCATTTATCTAACCTCCGACTAGACAAATGTTGCAATTTTTTTCGTTCAAACTATAATAACTTTTTCATACTAACTCGGAATTAAATAAAACTTTAGCCAATGAAATCGCATCTACATTACGAACAATACAAAGCATTTTGATACTTCATATTTTGAATGTAACATGTAGTTTCTCATGATAACTAACAATTGTACTTTGCAAATAATAAGCTATATCTCTATATCTAAACTCGGACTAAGCAGAAATTGCTACCTTTTCGTTTAAACTGTAGTAAATTCTTCAGACTAACTCGGAATCAGGTCATACTTCACTAATGAACTCCCATGTAAATTACGGACAATATGAGACATTCAAATACTTCATCTTGTGAACGTATGATGTAACTCTCCATGGTGATTAATGATTGTACTTGACAAATAAGAGGCTACAATCCGATATCCAAATTCTGATTCGAAAAATATTTTAATGGTTCATTCGTCTTTAAATCATTAGTAGTCTTGCTGATATTTATGCATAACAAATTTAATTTTTAATTTTTAATTTTTAATTAAAATTTGAAAATGTTCATATTTACCTTTGGAACATTCGAATTATGTCAAGTTAAAGTTAAAATTTGAAATCTAAGCTAGAATATTTGAATTTCATATTAAATTTAAAAATTTAATTTACATTTGAAAATTTTAATTTTGAAATCGTAGCATCTGAATTTGGATTTGAAGATTTAAAATTTTTAAATGAAAAAATAAAAATTTGAATTTTGATGAAAATTTGAATTAAAATTTGAATTTTTGAATTTGAAATTTTGATTATTTTATAAATTCAAAAGGTAAAAATTAGAATTATAATTTTTGTATATTTTCTTGATTTTTTATTAGTCAAATCTAATTTAAATCTTTAAATGTGTTAAATTGGTGACCCACTTATCAAATGAGTTAGGTTAGATTGGTTTATTTATTAAATGGGTCAAGAAGAACGGATCATAAATAGGTTGGGTCAAAATTGACCTAACCCATTTATGACCCGACCCGACCCATTTGATGATTGCCCCAAGCATTTCAAAATGTTTGATGATATATAAATAAGGCATAAGGTTGCTGTGTACTTTAAATGAACATCTCATCGACATATATAAAAATACATGATTGGGTTTAAGTATGTATTTACATGACTAAATGATTACTATGTAAAACTTGTTGCAACGTGAAAGGAAATCCGCGGATTAGATCGACAACCACATTTTCCCTCTTTTTCACCTAGCTTGCTACATCACGTATGTGTCATTTGTTATTAACTCTGATTTCCTTTAAAAAAAGAATCTCTCGCATTGGACATCATATTTGTTCCATTTGTTATTAAGGCAACTCTCGAATACTCATATGAGTAAGTTGAAAGCATAGGTTAGGTAAAGACCTTTTTAGGTGATTAGCAATGGACATTTGTAGGTAAAGATATTTGTAGGGTATTCTAATGGAGGGTTCACTACAAGAAAATATACTATAGATAGTAATATATCTCAGCGTTCAAAGTTTAATTGCTGTTTTAGTTTTGATAAAAGTAAAAAATAAAATAAAAACGTTGAGAAAGGCTGAAAACATTAAAGTGGGAAGCAAAAAAACGAGCGAACGTCTAAAATTTCGTCTCCTTTGCCTTAAACTATTTCCTTTTATTTTTTCCTCTTCTAACTACGGCCTGCCTCCATTTCTCATATTTTCGCTAAAAATTGAACTCCCTCCAACACGTCCAATCTCATCTTCACCCACTCGCAATTCCCTGAAGGTCCCGTAACCGCATCCCGCTTCGCCTTCCTCTGCTACTCTGTCGCCCAACTCTGCCGTGACACACAACTTCGCCACTTAATTCGATTGATTACTCCTCTGACTTTGATTAGATTGCTATATCGGGTAAGAATTCATAGATTTTTATTGATTCTTATTCGGGATTTTGTTAATTTTTTTATTGTTATCTCACCCAAGGATTCTTGCTTTCAACTTTGCATGCCCATAGGTTCTTATTTAAAATTAACAAAAGAATCAGCCAGAAATTTGATTGTTGTGTCATATAATTATGAATTGATCTTATTCAGAAAGTGTTTGATGTATGGGAGTCCATAAATCATTATCTTTCATCCTTATTGTATATTAGCGTTCAACTTGTGTATTTTTTTCCCTTTGTACTTGATTCTTATTTTTGGTATGAAGCACAACTAGTTAGAAGGTCATGACTTCTTCAGGTGAATAACTTATGCATTAAACCATGCTTTAGTCTATATTTTTATTATCTGTGGTTAATATAGGCACTTTTTGTAAGGAATTGTTTATATGATGCAAACTTTTGGATGAGGACTGGTGCAAATTGTAATGGAGTGGTATGTATATTGTAATTTTTATAACGGCAACGAATTCAATTGAATCCTTCCTTTGGATTTTAAGTTGTGGTAAGTTGAATTTGGAGCTTGTAAATTTACTATGATCTTTAACCTATGATTTTTAACAAGTATAAAGGATGTATAAAATATTTGAATTCTTATAATTTACTTTAATCTTTTCATTTAGTATTCTATTATTTTATTGTATACTGTTATATAGATTTGAGTGTGGAATAGTATGGTATTTGAAGACTGCTATTTATATATCAATTATCTACAACAAATGATATGTGATATCATACATCTATTCATCCACTTAGGTGGTATAAATCGATGTTCACTTTAAAAAAACTGCATATATTTACTTTTAATGTTGCTTATTGGCTATAGTTGTGGAAGACAGTAGAACAAAAACAATATATATTGTAAGGAGAAGGGCCTAAAAGCCTTGATTTACCGAAGTTTCTTCCTTCATCTAACCATATTTACGCAACATCTCAACATCGGGATACTCTTTTGATAATGTACACCATCCTTATTTGTCTAAGTGATCAAACTACTGGAATTGGTTTTTTTAATCATGTTTAATTACATTGACACACACTGCATGAGGATTGTTTTTCCAAAGTAAACTCACCATTCATACTTGAGTGGTAGCATACATATTTACGTTTAGATAAAATCAATATAGTAGAGGAACAATGGCACGTACAAAGCAAGTAAACTGCTCGTAAGTCAACTAGTGCAAAAGCACCAAGGAAGCAACTTGCAACCAAAGCTGCTAAAAAGTCAGCACCAAACACTGGAGGAGTGAAGAAATCCCATCGCTACATACCTGGAACGATGTTTGAGTATTATTTGATGCCATGTTTGAGTATAGGTTTCTAATACTATCATTATTTGTAATGCAGTGAAATTCGTTAAGTATCAGAACAGCACAAAGCTTTTGATCGGGAAGCTTCCCTTCTAAACACTTGTAAGGGAATTTGCTCAGGACTTCAAGGTTATCATCAGCATCTTTGCTTTTCATATACGATTATAGTATATTGGGTACTAGTTAGTTGATGATGGTTTGTGTATAAGATTATTATGGTGCAGATTGATCTGCATTTCCTAATCCATGTCGTGCTTACTCTCTAAGAAACAACAGAGGCATATAATATAGGACTATTTGAAGCTAGCAAAATGTGTGCCATTTATGCCAAGCATGTTACCATAATGCCCAAAGATATTCATCTTGCAAGGAGGATCCATGATGAGAGGGCTTAGTATCTTTTTGTCAGTTACTTACTGTGTAGTTTTTTTGGATCATACACAAACACACACACATACATACTGAAAATATTTGCACATTCTAATTTACTTATACTATTTTTTTTCTTTCATCCTTTTTTGTGTGCATGCGTGTGTGTGTCTATTATAACTTTTGCACTAGTGACTTATTTTATGTTCTGGTGGGGTTCTTTATGTGTAGAAATCACCAAATGTGAGCTAATGAATCAACCCTAATGGAATTGGAATCCTAGGTTGAGTTAATGCATGTCCAATGTGGCCGCTTGATAGTGCTAAGCTATATATCAATGAATTGATCATACACTACTCCTGACATAAATCAAGTGTATTTTTATTTTTATAATTGCTTTGTTAATTTATCACAGTATGATGCTTTGTTGGCTATTTTAATGTTATGTTAAGGTAATTTTGGGACCAATGAGTATATCTTATGAGGCTTCATGTCTGCATATATTTAAGGCCTGCCTCAGAAAGTCTCCCATTGCAAAGGTGGCTGACTTGATGACTCCAGCCAAGTGTACTCAAGGCTTCAGTGGTGCTGATATCACCGAAATTTGCAACATGCTTACAAATATGCGATCGGAGAAAGAATGGTAATCAGATTACCACAGGATGACATGATGGGATGAAGTAAATGTAGGATCATTTTCCCCCTAGAGGGGGGGTGAATAGGGTGATGCTAATAATAATAAAAATTAATGCGGAAATAAAAACAATAACATAAAGTAATGCAGTAGAGATCACACACAAATTTACCCAGCTTCGGTAATAACCTGCCTACGTGCTGCCCCCAAGGTTTCGATTAGAAATTAAGTAGTCAGACGCTTACATACGTAAACTTCTGACAACCGCTAATGACTAACCTAACTCTACGCTTAAAACCCTGCCATAACTCAGCCACTGAGTTGCGAATTCTCAAACTACGCCCCGTAGATTGTACTTAGTCACACGACTAGAAAGTTACACGATTTAAAAAGAAAAATTACAACTGAAAATTAAAAACTTAAACAATATCTAAACAAAACCCTATTTTTAACAATTTAAGCCCAAATAAAATTATAAAGGCCGACCCAAATTTAATAGAAGAAAATCCATTTTCTTTTCACTTCGTAGCTCTATAGCTCTGGCCGCCTTCTTTCTTCATTCCAGAATTAGGGTTTAGTGATAAATTGAAGTCGCCAATTCGACTCGATTGATTGCAGTGATGAATATACTTCGATTTGCCCTGTCAATCGATTCTCTGGCTTTGATAGGCTTGCGGTTGCTCCAATTGTCGAGTTTGATTCGTGCTTTGAATTGGTACGTGTTTTCCCTTTTTCGATTTATGCTTATACTCGACTTGATTCGAGTTCTGGACGATGCTTGCTCTCTGATTTTACTTGAACTCAAATTGTTTGAATGTCGATGATGATGTGGGATTAAATTAGGATAAAATCCCTAAATATACGGTCGTATATTTCTATTTGAATTCTTCCAATTGCTATGCTTGGCCATTGATTTGTAATCGAACGTTGGTGATGATTTCTGACTTGTTCTTCATATGTGAATTGCACCATGAATTCGAATTTCCTCTGTTCTTTTTGGCATTTGAATTTGTGAGATAAAATTTGACTTGTTCATATATTTGTGATATATTGTTTGAACTTCCTTGGTCACCATGGCTTGCGTTTGGTTTTTTGATATTTCGAATCTTTGATGATTGTTCATCACCCTCTTTCATTTTTCAACTATTTTTGACCTTAGTTGATTTTGTTGATGATTTTTAAAACTGACCTTGACTTGGTTTGATTTGTTGTTATCACCTGCGAGTTCCATTGAGTTGATGAATTTCATTTTGTTTTGGCCATTTGGTTCACTTTGAACTTGCGTTCATTCGTCTGTTCATTTTCTTTCACTGATTGCATTTCCTTTATCCGTTACTGTTGACATACAACTGCTTCACTAGTTTGAATTGAATTGTGGTGTTCATGCTAAAGGCTTTGCATTTCTTTGAGTCATCCATTATGAGTCTGCACTATTTTAGTTCCTACCGCTTTTGATTGTGTTGATAGTATCCATATATATATACATATATGTATGTATATATGTGTGTGATTGATTTGGTTGCTTTCTGATTCTCTGGCTTCATGATATATTTGCATTTGAGGTTTGGTTGTACATATTTGTACATGCCTTTGTAACTGAAAACTTTGTCACTGCATATTTGTTTGGTTCTCTGGCATTGTGCTTCGCACTTGAGTTCCATTGTACGTATAACTTGAATTTTGTGAACATGGTTCTGTCATGCCTCTTGAAACTGGTTTATGTTGTACCTGTTGAAGTTTGCATATGAACTTGTGTTTTTGAAATCTGGTGTAGTGTTGATGTGCATTTGTATTCTCATGTGTGCATTGGTCTTGCATACTGTTGAGGCTACACTTGTGATGCTGCTTTTATGTGCACTGGTTCATTTTGCTCCTGTTTATTTTGGAGGCTGATGCCTTGTTCAATTTGGTCTGGTGGTTCTTTTGGGTTCATGCCATTTGTTCTTGTTTTGTTTTTAATTCTTGAAGCTTGTTTTGCATTCATGTTTGTTGGGTTGAGACCGGTTGCCTTACATGTACATGAGTGATTGCTGTCTTGTTCCTTATGATCCTGGTTTTTGTTGCATCCCTTTTTCTTTGCACTTGATGTCTTGTCTTAGGTTCCATATGATCTGAACCGGTATGCACTTTGGGTTTCTTTGTGTTGCCTTCACACCTGGTGCACCAGTTGCTTTGTTGTTGTATTTTGGAGTACATGTTGGTTTTTTTTTTCTGATTTGGTGCACTTGAACTTTCTGACTATGGTCTTGTTGAAGTCGGGTCTGGTTTGAGGTGGACTTGAATTTGTATGCCTCTGTTGTATGCTTTGTTGAAATTTGAGATGCTGAGGCAATGCACATGTGTACATGTACACATGTGTATATGCAGGTTCTTGTGCATTTGAAACTTTGTGACTTTGTTTTGCTCGAGAGTCATTTGCACCTGAGTTGAATCCAGCATAGGCTCGGGTTTGACCTTGTGCTCACCTGTCCCTACAATTTTTACACACAAGTGTATATCGGTGTGCACGGCCTTGTGACATGTACAGTGATACACTGTGCATTTTACAAGCTGTTCGTGTAGATGAATTCAAAAGAAATAAATGACGAACAACCCAAATAATCTGAGGCAAATAATATTTTCAAAACACACACTTTAATTTGCACTGCAAAAATATTTCTTTTTCAATTTTATTACTTCAGTGTTTATTTTGCAGATAGTTCAGATGCTGGATTCAAGCTTCGGCAATAACCTGCCTACGTGCTGCCCCTAAGGTTTCTACTAGAAATTAAGTAGTCAGATGCTTACACACGTAAACTTGCGACACCCGCTAATGACTAACCTAACTCTATGCTCAAAACCCTACCACAACTCAACCATTGAGTTGCGAATTCTCAAACTACGCCCCGTAGTTTGTACCGAGTCACACGACTAGAAAGTTACACGATTTAAAACGAAAAATTACAACTGAAAATTAAAAAATAAAACAATATCTAAACAAAACCCTATTTTTAACAATTTAAGCCCAAATAAATTTATAAAGGCCGGCCCAAATTTAATAGAAGAAAATCCTTTTTCTTTTCACTTCATAGCTCTGTAGCTCTGGCCACCTTCTTTCTTCGATCCGGAATTAGGGTTTAGTGATAAATTGAAGTCATCGACTCGATCGATTGTAGTGATGAATTTACTTCGATTTGCCTTGTCAATCAATTCTCTAGCTTTGATAAGCTTGCGGCTGCTCCAATTGTCGAGTTTGATTCGTGCTTTGAATTGGTACGTGTTTTCCCTTTTTCGATTTATACTTATACTCGACTTGATTCGAGTTCTGAAGGATGCTTGCTCTCTGATTTTGCTTGAACTTGAATTGTTTGAATGCCGATGATGATATGGGATTAAATAGGGATAGAATCCCTAAGTATATGATCGTATATTTCTATTTGAATTCTTCCAATTGCTATGCTTGGCCATTGATTTGTAATCGAACGTTGGTGATGATTTCTGACTTGTTCTTCATATGTGAATTACACCATGAATTCGAATTTCCTCCGTTCTTTTAGGCATTTGAATTTGTGAGATAAAATCTAACTTTTTCATATATTTGTGATATATTGTTACAACTTCCTTGGTCATCACGGCTTGCGTTTGGTTTTCTGATATTTCGAATCTGTGATGCTTGTTCATCACGCTCTTTCATTTTTCAACTATTTTTGACCTTAGTTGATTTTGTTGATGATTTTTAAAACTGGCCTTGACTTGGTTTGATTTGTTGTTATCACCTGCGAGTTCCATTGAGTTGATGAATTTCATTTTATTCTAGCCATTTGGTTCACTTTGAACTTGTGTTCATTCGTCTGTTCATTTTGTTTCACTGATTGCATTTCCTTTATCCGTTACTGTTGACATACAACTGCTTCACTAGTTTGAATTAAATTGCGGTGTTCATACTAAAGGCTTTGCATTTCTTCGAGTCATCCATTTTGAGTCTGCACTATTTTAGTTCCTGCTGCTTTTAATTGTGTTGATAGTATCCATACACATATATATATATATACACACACACATATATGTATGTATATATGTATGTGATTGATTTGGTTGCTTTCTGATTCTCTGGCTTTATGATATATTTCAATTTGAGGTTTGGTTGTACATATTTGTACATGCCTTTGTAACTGAAAACTTTGTCAGTGCATATTTGTTTGGTTCTCTGGCATTGTGCTTTGCACTTGTGTAACGACCCACATTTTTGACCGTTCAAGTCGACAAAACATACACACATGCCGACTCAAACAATCCAAAATACAGATAGTTATTGGGGTTAAATAAGAAAAGAAAAGAAAGAACAGAAACAACTCAGAATCTCGCAGCGGAAGGGACAAGATATAATAATAAAATAACAGTTCATGAAGCTGTTAAATAAATAAATTTGATTATTATTATACATCATAAATTAGAGTAACATACATATCAGAGATAATACAACAATGTAGCGGAAAAATAATACAGTAGTAGAATACAAATGATGTAATACCAAACTCCGTCTTCGTCCTCCAGAATAGATCTTCAACCTTATCTGAAATGCTCAGGCTGACCCGAGCGTAATGAAAAGACAAAACACTCGAGTCGGGACTAAAATATCTCATGTAAGTTAAATCGAATAATTAAATATGAGTGTGACGGCGTCGGAGATGTTTACGGGTTTTAGACACCTCCTATCCAGTGTTTAACGTGTGTGCATTAACTTAAGAGATGTTCGGGATTTCCATCTCCTAAGGATCCGTTAAACTATCTACTATATAATAGAATACGCTATATACAATAATGTCTATCATAAAGTAAAATATCATTCCTAGCGTTAAGCCATGGCCCATTCCACCCTTAACACAGTTTATAAATGTCATAGTCTATACAGCACCGTAAGCCCCACCGTAAACTAGTGGTTATCAAAGGGTACCCCATAGGTATAACACAAATCAAAATCGTAGTGGTCGCGAATAGGATAATCAGTATGACAAGGTACATGAGGTGATACCAACTAGGATACTAGTAGTTGCATCATCCGGACTGATGTTGGGCATAGCAGCTACCATGCCAACACCGCGAAACAACACTCCCATAATCGAGGGGTGCACCCAAATCGAATCACAAAAGTAATAGATATGGTAACGAAGAAGTGTGTCCCCTAGAGGTGGCAAGCCTCAATGGTCCGGCAGGGCTCCTGTTTTAGTCATATCAAGGGTCATCCAAAATCGTTCTCTTTCTTCAATCAACGCGTTCACCAAAACCATCCACTTCGTTCTGGATCAACACTCCGCGTATATTAGTTATTAAAGTGGTTTTCAGTATCGACAGAGAGTATGTCCATATCCGATCCCGGTCTCTTTAATAACTACGTATTATTACACCGATGGTCATTTAATATTTAAAGTTCAAACCAAATCAAATCAAAAGTCAACTTCAAATTTACTTTCAAATTTGATTATTTCACAATTCAATTCGTTTCAATAGTTAAATCATATTTCCAAATAAATTTAGTTCAACATTTATTTAGCAAATCAATTCAAGTATTCAATTTCAGTTTAATAAGATTCCAATTTCACTTATTAAATTTATTTCATATTCAATGGATTTAATTTGATTCTTAATTTAATTCAAAATCATTTAAACAAAATTCGATTCATTCACATTTATGTTTACATTCATTACTTCATTAAATATAATTATAAATTCGGTTAAATCAATTTCATTAACTAAATCTTCTTTAAATCAAATAGTTTTAGTTAACCCGTTTACAAAATCAAATTCAATTTCTATTAAAGAATCTTATTTCACTTTATTTAGTTCATTGATTAATTAACACAATTTTATTTTTCTCAACAAGTTTCAAAACAATTTAACTTCGTAACCAAGTTACAAAATCATAATTAAACTAATTCACTCAATTTAAAATCATTTTATATTTAAGTTATCACTTAATCAAATTCGCAAACTTTACTTAGTTTAAATTCCACTTATGTCAAATTCCATTTAATCTTAAATTAAATTTCATTATCAAGTCTCAAATCCGTTTAATCAAAACCAAGTCTATAGATCTTAAATTTTTACTTAACTTTAAATTTTACTTAATCCAATTCCATATAAACTCAAATCAATTCATTTATTTATTCTATTACAATTCAAATGAATTTTTTAGTTTATTCAAATCAAATCCATTAATTTATTTCATTTAAACTCGAGTAAAATCATTTATAAGTTCCAAATTAAATCCATTAAGGTTGTTAATTAATTTCTAAACAATTTGTTGACCAATCGGGTTTCTTATTTTAATTGTCTATCCTAGGCCAAGTTGTTTAATTGGGTATTTATCATTTCAACCCGATCCCATTTTAATTAAATATAAATATAAAATAAAATAAACACTATGGGAACTTGCAGAATTAGAACAACATAAAATAATCACAACATTCAAATATCCAAATATCAATAGTTAAACATCCATCACATCATCATCTAAATCAGACAATAGATAACATAATTTAATTAATTATCAATAACGGTTATTAACTGGCAATTTATAAGTTCATGCTAATTAAATGACGATTAATTTAAATAAGGTCATACTTAACTGAAATAATAATTCAAACATTTCAACCATCAATCAATAAACATCAATAGACTATTTATTATCATTAACAGGTATAAACTTGCAAATTGGAATTTAATATTAAATCGAATAGATATTAACTGCAATGAATGTCATATTTAATTGGAATAATAATTTTAACGTACCAAACATCAAATATCAACAACATCATAATTCATCATTCAATCAACAGGTCATAACAAATAACAGGTTATCATAGATGGGTATTTAACTAACAATTAAATTTCAACATTAATTTAAATAACAATTTAATCCAATTCGATTAAATTTCAACTAAACATTAATTTTAAACTACTAACTAGCAACCAAAAACATTCATATTAACTAATGAATTCAAATTAACTAACATAACATATTTAGTCAAGCGTGAGTGGTTAAAACACTCACTTTTGATTTACCGACGATTTAAAATCCAAATAAAGGCCCAAATTTGAACAGTCTCGGAATGTAGCCAAACTAGCTCCATGTTGTCCGGAATTTTGATACAAACGCAACGGAGAAAACCGCACGTCGATCCGAGCTCGTATGCAAAAGATATGCTAATTAGAAGTTATACGATATATATTGTTATGAAATAATTAAATAATAATAAAAAAATTACGCTACTTTCTTCTTCCCAATCCCATATCGTAGCCGAACCCACCCTTATCCTTTCAACCTCCACACGCACGCAAAGATCAGCCACCAGAGATTAATTAGCGACCACCACAATGTGCGCCACCTTGAGAGCCACCTACGCACCAAGTTTCATCGCGTCATTCGCCGCCGTTTGCACGCAATCCAAGAAAATACGTGCATCCTTCAATCTCAGATCTTGGACAGAGAATACAGACATCGGTCTAGATCATGCTCTCCTCCTCTTAGACTTCCATCTCCACCTCATGTTCTTGTTCCACATCCACCAGAGCCTCCACGTCACATGCCATCTTCTCACACTTCTACATCCGAGACTCATCTCCAGAGAGTCGAAACCACGGTCTCCACGATTACCGAGCAGGTCCCAGCTGAGCCCACAGGAGAAGGAGCCCTTAAATTGGCTCAGATGAGGAAGGATTTTTCGAACATATGCTTTGACGTCTACGTCTTTCCACCTCACTTAAAGAGAATCCCATCTGGAGTGGAAAACACGATGCATGATTACGTTCATGACATCTACACCCAGTATAGAGAGTGGGTAAAGGCTGCAGGGAAAGTTTCTAGGGTGGCCTTTGAGCGAGCAAAAGCGCTTGAGAAAATGGAGACCGAACTCGCTCAAAGGGACCGGATCATTCAAGTGCTCACTGCTGAGGCCGAGTCTTCTCGGAAATCTAAAATTGAGGCCACCAAAAAAGCTGACGAAGCGAACGTGGCAATGGAGAGGTTGAGGCAAACACATGTTGCCTTGGTGGAGGAGATGGGCCATCGGAATACTACAGTTACCGCCGAGCGGGATGCGGCGGTTAAGGAACTCAATGAGCTTAAGGCTAAATTCTCCGACATGGCCAAGGAAAAGGATGATGCGAACAACGCAGCCCAGGAGGCGTGCGAACAAGCTGTTCTGCTTAGGGGTGAACGGGATGCGGCTGTGGCTAAAGTCCGCAAGGTGGAGACTGAGGTCGAGGAGAAAGTGAAGTCGGCCGAGTCCAGGCTAGAGGCTGATATCGAAGACCTTCTCGTTGTTTACAACACTAATGTGCTAAGGCACAGGGGTCTAGCCTGGCTCGATGATTATCCGGCGCATTTATACAACGCCTGGGGCCGATTAGTTGAAGAAGAGAAGGAGGCGCATCTGGGTGAGTCTGTGGATGAGTTCGAACTCGAGAATCGCATTCTGAATGAAGATGAAAGGAAGATTCTTCACGAGTCAATGATTATGCATGAAAAGGAAAGACTCGGCGCCCAACACTTCGAAATAGGAGAGGGTTCAGGGGTTGAACGTCATGAGGCGAGTCTTGAAGTTCCAGTGTCAACCTAGCCCGAATCTTCGTCTGCGGTCGATCCCCAAGCTGTTCCTGCTTACAATCCGGATCAGCCGCAGATGTCTCCGGCTACAGAGCAAGTTACTGAAGCCATTCCGCCGCCGACAAGTCAAACCGAGGAAGGTATTCTGAACATTCCACATATCTTCCTTAGGTCGGAATCTTTATTTGAATTAAATTCTGACGGTTCTCTTATACTTTGTCCAGTGATCGATGCTGCACATGTCGGGCCTCCTGTTACTCAAGAATCACATCAGACACAGGAGGCTATCGTTACCGAAGCGATCACCATAACCACAACTGCGCCACTTGATGATATGCAGGGAAGCACGATCATGTTTGATGAGCAGTTAATGGAAGAACTCTTTCGCCGTCATGGCGATCCTTTAGCTGACTTGCCATTTGTCATGGGTGGAGGCGCTCCCGCTACAAGTTCTTCAATGCCGACTACTGATCCCCCAGTAGGGCTCGAGTAGTTACTGAAGAGGAGATGTTCGCCCAAATCGATGCTGAAATGGCAGCAATGGCTCATGGTGGCAGTTTTGGAGGTGGGATGGCAGCACCGGGACCAGATCCACTTAGAATGATATCTCCTGGTGGCACTGTTTTCATCACCAGCGTGCCCATTCCGCCTTCTGCACTTGATCTTGTTCCTCCGACTCCGCCCGCAGGAAGCGTCCCTATTCACTCGAGCTCGGAGGAGGATGTCGAGATTATGCCATCGCCTGGAGACTGACCACCAAAAGGCAAAGGCTCAAAGAGGAAAAATAGTGGCGGCTCCAGCGGGTCTACACCGAGAAGGAAGCCAAGGAAGAAGAAAGATTAGGCATGTTTCCCCGGTTTATTTTGACTTGCATTTTGTTGGCCGTGTATAGATGCGGGTTCGGCCCCTGCTAGTAAGAATTTTTTGGAACAAACTTGTACACGAATTTCTTTCATGAATATTAGAAATGAAACTTTTTCTTTTTGAGCTTCTTGTTTATTTGCTTAAGTGTTTCAATGTCTGAAATGCACTTGTAAAGTTTCAGTTTTTGAGTCAAGTTTGTCTCTTTGCACCAAGTCTGGAAACTGCGGACATGGTTCACGATTGGGAAGCGAGTTGAATTTTGACGTCGCACCGCTTCAGTCGATGGTCGATGCTTAAGTCCTGCCCCTCAGTCTCGGGGATGAGTTGTAGAACATCAGTCAGCGATTGCTTCTTACTCATAATACGTTGAATCTAGTGCCACCGAATGGATGTTTGAGGCAAGCGGAGATTGAGTGGTTTATTCACGCTTGTTCGGTTGTCGACGATCATATCCGCACTCTGGGGATTCTCATTTGTTTATTGGCGGTTGGTCACGTCGTCTTAAGTTTAAATCATACGTCCGCGCTCTAGGGACTCGGAATCGATATTTGTACTCCGACTCGCGCTCTAGGAGTTTGGAGTTGATATTTATACTTCGATTCACACTCCGGGAACTTGAAGTTGATGTTTATACTCCGTTTCGTACTCTGGGAATCCAAAGTTGATGTTTATACTCCGTTTCGCACTCTGGGAATCCGGAGTTGATGTTTATACTCCGACTCGCACTCTGGAAGTTCAGAGTTGATGTTTATACTCCGTTTCGTACTCTGGGAATCCGGAGTTGATGTTTATACTCTGTTTCGCACTCTGAGAATCCGGAGTTCATGTTTATACTCCGTTTCGCACTCTGGGAATCCGGAGTTAATGTTTATACTCTGTTTCGCAATCTGGGAATCCGGAGTTAATGTTTATACTCCGACTCGCACTCTGGGAGTTCGGAGTTGATGTTTATACTCCGTTTCACACTCTGGGAATTCAGAGTTAATGTTTATACTCCGACTCGCACTCTGGGAGTTTGGAGTTGATGTTTATACTCCGTTTCGCACTCTGGGAATCCGGAGTTGATGTTTATACTCCGACTCGCACTCTGGGAGTATGGAGTTGATAAGCAGATGGTCAGTCACATCTGCTGTATGTTTTTGGATTTCGCTCGCACTTTGGGAACGAAAGGTGTATCGGGATCATGGATGGTCGGATCACATCCATCCCGAGTTAACAAGTGAGGTCGTTAGATGGACGGGTCCATCCTCTTCAAGCTTGGTTCAGATACGGACAAAGTTGTTAGGCGGACGGATCCACCTTCTTCGTAGACGTATTTTAATACTCCAGTTCGCACTCTGGGAACCAGGAGTTAAGTGAGGGATTGTCGTGTATCAATCCGTTTTTGACTTTGATGTGATGGCTTGTCCCCGAGCTTGGGTTTTACTTAGCGAGTGACCGGTTGCATCACAATCACTCCCTATTTGAATAAATTCCACCGTATGGTGAAACTTAGCTCTCCGTGCATAGTGATGATCATATGAAGTATTTCAAGTAAATCACAGCTCTGGCTCGAAGAGATTGCATTTTATTGCTGAAATAAGAAAATATGGAAAAGTCAATTGCCTTATTACAAATTCTAATTTCGAAATGCAGAAACAAATTGCAAAAATGGAAAATAAACTAAACGAGATAACATAACCTGTTATGTGTAGTAGCGACGAAGACTTTCGCTGTTCCAGGCTCTTGGCAGACTAAGACCGTCAACGGTCGATAATTTGAATGTGCCATCTCCGAGCCTTCGTTCAATAACATACGGTCCTTCCCATGTCGGCTTCATATGCGAAGGAATCAGATAAATTCTTTTCAGGACGAGATCGCCTAGTTCAAAGGTTCGCGGGCGGACCTTGGCATTGTACAATCGGGCGACTCGACTTCGATGTGCGACTGCCCTCAAATCAGCCTCTTCACGCTTCTCATCCAGTAGATCGAGAGATTCAGCAAGTAACATAGCATTTGTCTTTGGATCATAGTATGTCACAGGATGAGAAGGTACTTCTAGCTCAACTGGAATAACGGCTTCTGAACCATAAAGCCATAGGAAGTTCATCGACCCACTTGCCCCCGACCTTTTCCAGTCGTTTTTTCATAATGGACTTTATAACTTTATTAACCGCTTCGACCTGTCCGTTCTCTTGAGGGTGTGCAACTGCATAGAATTTCTTTTGAATGTGGAATCGGTTGCAGAAATATTTAAATTCAGCACTGTCGAATTGGGTTCCGTTGTCCGTAATAATGGTGTGTGGGAGACCGAATCGACAGATGATGTTGCAGACTACAAAGTTGATTACTTTCTTCGTCGTTATGGTAGCAAGAGCTTCAGCTTCAGCCCACTTTGTAAAGTAATCAACTGCGACGATGGTGTATTTCGCACCACCTTTTGCCAGAGGTAGAGTACCAATGATGTCGATGCCCCACATTGCAAACGGCCATGGGCTGACCATTTGCGTTATCTCGGTAGGAGGGGCTCTAGGAATTCGAGCATACTTTTGACACCTATCACATTTCTTTGCATAATTCGACGCATCACGATTCACAGTCGGCCAGTAATATCCATACCAAAGTATTTTCTTGGCAAGTGCTTGCCCCCCGGTGTGATCGCCATATTCTCCCTCGTGTACATCGTGCAATATTCGTTTAATTTCATCGTGAGCAATACACCGGAGCAGAGGAACAGAGTACCCTCTTCTGTACATGATTCCATTCTGGATAGTGAATCGTGAGGCCTTCCAAAGGACTTGTCTCTTTTCACTCCTATGCTTTGGCAGGGTTCCATGCTCAATGTAATTTCTGAGTAGAGTCATCCATGAATCCTTCTCGGGGACGGTTTCACATACCCAGTCTATTTCTGCCCGATCAATGCTTGGGGAAGATAATGTCTCTACGGGAACGAGTCCCATTTGCTGAGCATCACCTATGCTGGCTAACTTCGCCAATGAATCGGCTTTTTGGTTGCGTTCTCGAGGTATACAATAAATGGCGTAATAATCAAACTAATTCAGTACTTCCTGAACTCGAGCTAAGTAAGCAGCCAGCCTTCGATCTCTTGCTTGATACTCTCCCCTTACTTGACACATAACTAATTGTGAATCACAATAAATCTCCACAGCGATAATTCTCAAATCCCTAGCAAGTTTCAAACCAGCTAAAAGGGCTTCATATTCAGCTTCATTATTGGTTGCATGAAAATCGAACTTCAAAGCATAACATATAGATCGGCCTTTGGGAGTGTCAAGTACAACACCAGCGCCCGAACACCGGTCATTTGATGCACCATCGGTATAAAGCTTCCAGACGCATTCGAGGGATTCACTGGTTTCGGGCAAGTCCTCCGGAACGGTAAATTCAGCTATGAAATCAGCTAGGACTTGTCCTTGAATGGCTTGTCTTGGAGTGTAAGTAATGTCAAACTGGCTCAGTTCGATGTTCCATTTGAGTAACCTACCAGACGTCTCAGGCCGCGAAAGGACATGTCGTAACGGCTGGTCGGTGTAAACAATTATGGGATGTGCCTGGAAATACGGTCAGAGTTTTCTTGATGCAATAACAAGGCAATAAGCCAACTTCTCCAATTTCGGATAATTCCTTTCAGCCCCGGTCAATCGCTTGCTGACGTAGTATACTGGCTTCTGTATCCTGTCTTCTTCTCGAACTAAGGCAGCGCTGATAGCGTTTTCTGATATCGCCAAGTATATGTACAACTTCTCATGATCAGTGGGCTTTGACAGGATAGGTGGTGTCGATAGATGCTGAACTAGTGCTTGGAAAGCGCCCTCACACTCCGTGGCCCATTCAAAGTTCTATTTTCCTTTTCGAATCAGATCGAAGAAGGGAATGCATTTGTCTATGGACTTTGAAATGAACCTGCTCAGTGCCGCTACTTTCCCATTGAGACTCTGGACTTGCTTTATAGTTTTCGGAGCTTCAAGATTTCCGATTGCCCAAATCTTTTCAGGATTAGCTTCGATTCCCCGGGCATTGACGATAAACCCAAGGAATTTTCCGGATGCAACTCCAAAATGACATTTCAGTGGATTGAGCTTCATTCTGTATTCTCGAAGTATGTTGAACATAGTTTCCAAGTCTTTAACATGGTCAGTGGAAAATGGTGACTTCACAAGCATGTCGTCCACATATACTTCCATTGTTTTCCCAATTTGATTGGCAAACATCTGATTGACCAATCGTTGATAAGTGGCCTCGGCATTCTTGAGTCCGAATGGCATAAATTTGTAGCAATAAAGTCCCAGATTGGTTACAAAGCTGGTATGTTCTTGATCAGGTAAATGCATCGGTATCTGATTGTAGCTAGAATACACGTCCATGAAGGATAAGAGCTCATGCCCAGCTGTCGAATCTACCAGCTGATCAATTCTGGGAAGCGGGAAACTGTCTTTGGGACAAGCTTTATTCAGATCGGAATAGTCGACACATGTTCTCCACTTTCCGTTTGGCTTTCGGACGAGCACGGGATTCGACACCCATTCAGGATATAGCGCATCTCGAATGAACCTGATCGCTTTAAGCTTTTCTACTTCTTCTTTAAGGGTGGCATATCTCTCTGGATCCATACCACGCCTTTTCTGTTTGACCGGGACATGCCGCGGGTCAATATTCAGAGTGTGGATCGCGATGTCCGGCGAGATTCCACACATGTCAGAATGCGTCCAGGCGAATACGTCAAGATTCGCCCGCAGAAATTCAACCAATTCCTCTTGAGTTTGCTGGCTTAACTGAGACTCAATCTTTATCATTTTTGAATCATCGTCATCGTCAATTGGGAAATCAATCGTCAATTCGGCCGGGGATGCTTGATTTTCTTTAGATTCTTCTTCGTCTTCGGTTTCTCTTGGGTGAAGATCCCTTTGGAATTGGCTGGGGTGCCCGGGCCTAAGCTCGGGCATTAATTGTCAATTATCATTAAAGCGGACGCAGAGAGATTCCTCTACGCCCTTTCCTTTCTCCTTCCGCTGCGCCTCCCGTAGCTCTACGACATAACAGGCTCTTCCAACAGCCTGATCTCCCTGAATGATTCCCACTCCATGATCAGTGGGAAACTTTAAAGTTAAACACCACGGGGCGATGGCTGCCCTGAATTCAGTGAGGGCCGGTCGACCCAGGAAAGCATTATAAGGGGAGTCTATGTCCAAAACAATGAACTGTAACATCCATGCTCTCCGACGTTCTCCAACTCCCAACTCTACTGGCAGTTCCACCATTCCAGTGGGTATAGTAGCACTTCCGTTGAAACCATGGATTCGGGATTGACAAGGTTTCAAGTCTGTGGCTTCCATTCTCATTTGATCATACGCTCGCTTGAACATAATATTCACTGAGCTTCCACTGTCAACTAAGATCCTCTTCATCCAAGCAGGACCTACTTGAGCTGAGATGACCAGTGGATCGATAGTGGGGGCTTCGACTTTATCAGCGTCTCTGTTTCTGAACACGATGTCATCTGTCATCGTCTTCTGTTGCTTGGCCGGAGCTCCTTCGTCAAAGCTACTATAACACTCGAAGTCTGCATGCCTGATGGAGCTGGCATACAACTCCATTTCCTTCCAGCTTCGGTCTGATGGATGAGGACCACCACTTATTGTATTAATAACCAACCTCCCGCCAGTTCGAGCGGGTTCCTCTTGCCTTTCTTGGTTTGGTGCATGATTCTGATTTGATGGGCCCGCACCATCTGACTGTGGTGCCTGCACATACTGATCCAACTTCCGCTCACGTATCAGTTTCTCAATGAGATCTTGTAAATGACGACACTCATTTGTATTATGGCCATAACTCTCATGGAATCTAGAAAACTTCCCTGTTTGGATTTGTCTTTCAGTTGGTGGTTTCGGGGCAGGTTTCTTGTATTGCATGGTATTGAAGGTCTGCAAATACACATTCTTCAATGACGTGTTCAATGGAGTGTAATTATCGTACATGGAAGCTCTACGCCGTGGACCACGATTCTGATCGCGTTTTTTGCTTTGATTTCCATTGTCCCTTTGCTGATTCTGTTTATTTTGTACGTTCAACTGAACTTTTCCAGAACTCTCTCCGGGCTGTTTAACAGCGATGTTACTCTGGATTCCTTCGATGTTGGGTCCTGCGTCATCCTGCTTCCTAGACTATTTCGCATCCTCCCTTCTCAAAAATTGGGCTGCCTTGGAATAGAAACGATCCAATGATGCAGGCGGCTTCCCAGCTAACCAATTTCCGAACTCGGAATCAACATCAATCCCCTTAGTCAATGCCATTAGGATAGAGTTATCATTGGGATTGCTTATTTCTGCACATGCAGCATGGAATCGCTCCAAGTAACGTCTAAGTGTTTCTCCGGGAGCTTGAGTAACACTGAACAAAGTGTTTACATCTTTAGGCCTTGCAACGTGCATATGGAATTGTTCAACAAACTTGGTGGCCATATGGTCAAAACTAGAGATGGATCATGGTGGCAAACGAGTAAACCACATGGTAGCAATACCCCCCAGGGAAATGGGGAAACTACGGCACTTTACTGCATCATCAGCTCTCGCAGCATTCATCAGCCATTCATATTTCAAGATGTGTTGATTGGGATCAGAACTTCCTTCGTAAACTGGCAAGGTTGGCATCCTGAAGCGCCGAGGTGGTTCAGCATACAATATGTCATCGGTGAAAGGGGTATGACTCCGGGAGATTCCCCAGTCGTCATTAGAGAGACCCTGACTTTCACGGATCATTTGGCGGATCATTGTTGGTATATTTGGCATTCGGATATTAGAACCATGTTGTGCCAAGGTGTGGACGGGTTCCACAGCGCGAGTTTGGACCGGACGCGGTCGACGGTCCATGCCTCGCCTCCTTGGTTCAACATTCTCAGGGACATAAGGCTCAGGAGTATGCTCTCGTTGGCTACGATGAGGATCAGCTTGGTTTCTAGCATCAACCCCGTGTTGAGTTGTGGTGGTGGTAGCGATATTGCCTGTGACATGATAAGGAGCAGCACCTCCTCGGGATGAGGGTCCTGTACGGTGACTAGTAGATGGCCCAGTTCTGGGTTGTCCAAGATTCGAAGCAGGTTGGTGCCCTGTGGCCTGGGTGTAGCTTACATCCAGCCGTGGGCGTGTGGATCGGTGATGACCATCAGATGAGGCTGAACTCTCTGTGGATGAATAAGAACCTTGGTCTCTTCTGGATCTTCTGCACCTTTGGTGATTCAGCTGGTTGGTCAACTCCGTGTTGGCGCGCAGTTGTTCAGTTAGCTGTTGTCGACTCTGGGTCAATTCTTGGAGCAGCATCTGAAACTCTTGTCTGGTAACCGGGCCTGTTGGATCTGAAGGTCCGGCGGCATCTTGGCTTGATGGAGGCAATTGCGTGGGATTCTACCTGTCCCGTCCTCCTTGATCAGCAGCTGTAGAGGTAGTTCGTGTACTTACCATGGTGAATTAATGAAAGTCCTTTCCTAGATCTGATGCAAATCTGAATAGAATGGAAGGGCTTCAAAGTCTAAGATCTGGATCTTCTTCTTGGATTTATGCAATCCGGTATCGATAGGAGATCCAAGGAGCAGGAGAAAAATTGGGTTTTTCTCAGTGAAAGCACCAAAGTGTTTGTACCAAAATTGGGCACAACACTCTTCGGAAGTTTTTGAAGAGATAAAATGAAGAAATTAAATGGAAAAAGAGGATTATCTAACAAAAACTCCAAAATTAGATAATGAAAGTAATAAGAACGCACAGAAACACAAGAATTTAGAGTGGTTCGGCGTGTTGCCTACGTCCACTATGAAGTTGATTGCTTTATTGATGTTTCTTTTATGAATACAAGTGAATTCAGTGGGTTACAGCAGATAATTATGATTTACAACAGTGAATTTCGTTAGTAGCGGCAGCAATGGAGTTTAGATCTGGATCCGGCAGAGTCTGGGTGTTCGAGAGTTCAAAGGAGAAGAAGATCCTTTTTTTGTATGCCCTGGGGCTCTATTTATAGGTGTAGGAGGCTGATATTTCGCTCAGATCTCGGGAGACCCTCTCTGGCACGTGACTAGGCCCGCGCGCCCAAGCCCGCGAAGTTTCGGTCCGATCCATGATCGACACGAACGGATTTCGTATCGATCAAGATTGTGTCTGATGGAGTCGAAATTTGGCGTGGACATTTCCTAGCATGCATGTAAGCTTCTGTGAAAATTTCATAGCATTTGGACTTATAGATTAGGAGATATGATCGATACAAAATAGGACTTTCGGTTGGCTGTTTCGTTCGTATCGATGATTTTGACTTGGTGGTTTCGAATCGATGGCGGCATGTGTTGGCAGGTTGACATGGTGCGCGTCCTTTGCATCGATCTGTAGCACACCCAGTTCGAATCGATGAAGACAGCCTAGCTCGAATCGATGGATGTTGGCTTGTTCGCATCGAGGAAGGCTCCTCTGTTCGTATCGATCGTTATGCTTTGTTCGCATCGATCGCTACGTTTCGTTCGTATCGATTGTGGGGCCTAGTTCGTATCGATAAAAGTGTTCCACCTAGATGGATTTGAACAAAGGCTCTGTGATGAACACGAAGTGGTCATTGTACGATCGATTCGAACAGTGGCTTCGCCGATGGAGTCGAACTCGATCGATTCGAATTGAGGCTCCTGGACGAATGCGAGGTCGCTGCTGTTCTGATCGATACGAAAGGGATGGATTCGAATAGAGGCTTGGCTATGGATACGAACTCGATCGAGTCGAACAGAGGCTTGGTGATGGACGCAGAGCTGATCGAGTCGAAGTGAGCTTCCCTTGATGGATTCGAACTGATCGATTCGAACAGTGGTTGGTTTTCTTCCAATCCTGCATCGATTGTAACTTGAGCATACGAACTCGGATTGACTTGAAATTTGGAACGTTGACTCTCATAGCCTCGCTTGTCGTGTCATATCGATTTTAGCTCGATCCGAACTCAGACAAAATTCGTTGATTTCCATAGTGAGCCTGTGTATATCCAATCTCTAAGACGAACCTCATCGGTTAATAGTCAATTCCTTGGTGTCACGGCCTTGCCAAAAGGCGGGATAACAATAGTGTTGGAACTGGGCCGGTCGAAAGCGGGTAAAAGGGTAGATTTCAATTTTTTTTGCCATTTTGGACCATATTAGGTCTATGAAATCTAAAGGGTTGTACTAGATCCAGTCTAATTACTTTAAATAAAATTATATTATATTTAACTTTTTTGATTTTATTAATTAATAAATTTAATTAAGGATATTATATATATATGTATGTATGTATGTATATGTATATATGTGTGTGTGTCTATGTGTGTGTTGTGATTTACATGCACTATGTATATACTTGCCTTTTACATTTATGCTAATTGCCTGAAAAAAATGTTTTTTAAACACACACACAAACACACAAATATATATATATATATATAATATATAAACTTTCGAAAATATAAATTAATTTCATTTATAAATAGATATTATAAAAATTTGACTAAGTTTTAATTTAAAATTTAAAATTTAACGTATGTAAATTAGACCTATTAAACGGGATTCGAATTTAAAGCTGGATCTGATATTTGAAATTAAAAACTTGAAATATCTTAATTTGACTTTGCAATATTTTAAATAATATACATACATACATACATTTGTATATATAATTTAAATTCAAAAACAAATACGTTATAAAATGTTCGTATAAATACTTGTGTTTATTTAATGATATAGATATATATATATATATAAGTAAGTATTTATACATATATGCACATATATATAATATGTTATATATGATATGTATGTGCATATATGTTTCAGCAATAATTCAATAATTTTTTTAAACCGAAAGTAAATTTTATAATTTACAACATACATAATTAATTCAAATGTATTATTAAATAATGTATATACATTTATTTTATGTTAAACAAATTTTGCCCGAAATCTTTTGTATGATTTTCAAAAACGAAAATCCTTTTTTTATAAAAACATTTACTTAATATATTCCATTGGTTAATTTACAAATAAACATTTTAAACTACTATACAATATTTTAAAATTAAGTAAACAAACTGAATATATTTATATTAAATCGATTTAAATTTAAAAAAAATTAATTCTGACCGAAAACACTTTTCTTATATAAATAAGTTATATAATGTACAAATTATAATGATAATACAATACATATATATTAAATATTAAAAATATGTTTGATATAACATCAAGAAGCTATAATGTGTATGAAAAAAGTGATATATATATATATGACATATAGATATACAAAGATTACTATATATAATTGAATGAATTAGATGAATTATACCATAGGTGATAGGGTCGTAGAAACACACATTGATCTAAACAGATTCCTTGGATCTCTCAGATTTGCACCTACTGCTACAAATAAATGATGTACCAAAATCAATCTACTATTATATAATTGTTTAGGTGTGAATGAGATAAGAAAAAATGCTGATGAGGTAAGAGTGCTTACGGCCAAAGAAGGAAGAGGGAGAGGGCAAAAAGTGGAAAAAGAAATGGAGCTCATGTTTTAAATTATAGGGAGATCTAGAGAAAGAATCTCCCCTATACCAATTCAAAACCAATAGCTCCCCGTATCACCCTCATCTTTGGCCAGCCATGATTGGGTCCTTAATGGACTAAATCTTTTTTCAACCCATTTAATAATTTATTTAATTTAAATCCAATTTAAATTCATATCGATATCACATATTTATACGTGTGTAAATTACTTTTATTATGCATCTAATAACTTACTAATGACACCCCAAATGATTATTGAGGTAACCCTATTTGCTGCACACACCTGATATAATAAATATGATAATATTAATATTTCAAAAAATATTAGTTAATTTATAACTATTATAAATCAATTAAATCATCTAGTGTTTTGGAGACTTATTAGATTTAGTTGTAAGACTCACATATATGAATTTAGCCAGGGATTAATATATAAACAATTTAAATATTAATGTTTACATGTCACACAATTCAAATACTAATGTTCACATGTCACTTTAGCTAGTGGTGTGATAGTTTGACTTAATTCATCGTTTACAAATCTCACCGGTAAAAGCCAATTTTATAAATTCAAATGGTACCTTTTACTAATGATTATTTCCATCAATTTTCTTTGTCAACAATATATCACATTAGGACTTATGGAATTTGGTTTTGGTCAAAATTCTAGTAACGTCCATATTCAACTCAATTAGTTCGTAAATAAAGTACTTGGTTCAATAATAACATTTACTAATTACCGTACTACTCTAGCCAGAGATTTTGACCGAGTTGACTATTATTGACCGTGATACTAACCTTGTACAACCGAGGAGTCAAATTCTTTATTGAATAGTGTTTAACTTCCAATGTTTCAATCTAGGCCCAACTATGGCCATTCAGTGGACTCATGCCATGATTTAACTATAATCAAAGCAGAGTTTTCACATAGAAGTTCAATGGTATTCTCAAGTTGAGAGAACTGTGTAATATCGTCACTTCGAGATTTCCTTTTTGACCTAGTTATTATTAATTCACAGGAAACTCTTAAGTGAGTTAATCCATATTTGCCCATTAACTATCAATGCGTAACCTCTTGGTGCGCCAGCAATTATAAGTAATACATTGCACAACATTGGGAGACTGTTTGTACTCTGGTCTCAAAGGATGTTACGATATCATTTCTTGAAACACCTTTACCACGAATATTTATAATAATATATTATTTAATATTTTATAATTTTCTCATGATCACAACTCCTTGTAATTAGTAAAATACAACATATTATTTTAGGATTCTCTATTAATATATTTAAATTAATTATTTAACTAATATATCATAAGATTACAAATATATAAAATAGAAAAGCAACACCTTTTATTTTGAATGAGATTTTATTACAAGTTAATAATTTACAATAAATTACAGAATTGCCCCTAGAGTATACCCTAACTCTATCAATCTCTCACTTGAACTTGCTTTCAATTATGTAATCTCAATCCCAACCTTTCGATTAGTTTGCATAGTATCGATCGAGTAAGTCCCTTTGTGAATGGATATTCTATGTTGTCCTTAGTGTCTACTCTTTCAGTTACAACATTTTTATTACCGACAAATTCTCTTCTCAGGTAGAACTATGAAGAATGTGTCTTGACTTCTTATGAACTCTTGGTTCTTTTGCGAATTGCATCACGACATTATAATTAAATAAAAATGTTATAGGTTTCCCAACATTTGGAAACACTCCTAGCTTAGCCATAAACTTGCACATCCAAATCGCTTCTTTAGCTACTTCGTTAATGGCAATGTATTCGTCCTCCATCGTTGAATCAGCTACTGCCTTTTGCTTGGAACTTTTCCAACTGGTCGCTCTACCGTCCAATGTGAATACATAACCAAACACTGATTTACTGTAATCGATATCACTCTGAAAGCTTGAATCTATATCCCCTTCATAGTGAGGTCTTCATTTCCATATATATTTTTTGGGAGAAATTAGTGACCCTCCCATGGAGGAGTGCATTCACGTAATTTTATTCCACTTAAGAAAGGAGATGCCAACAAGCCTGACAAGTAGCAAACCCCCAATCCCCCCCGGTACAATACGAAGAAGAAAAAACCCTCCCTAACCTAAAGCTAATGCCCAAAGTAAAATAGAATAGTCAAAACCAACTGTAAATACAAGCAAAGTAAGCTATACCATCTCTCGATATATTAAAATATGAATAATCCATGGATATCATCAAAACATGCAAATAGGAATAGTCAAAGTGGAACAAACTAAGCTAATCAATAAAAGCACAGCATTCCTAAGCACACTCATGTGCTACTTGATAGGAGGTGCATCATCACAGCACACTATCAACAATCCATCTGCGTAAAAGTCACCGCATAAGCAAACCAGTCCTCAACTGCTGGTAAACATGGATCCACGTAGGGAGAAAGGCTTGATGTAGCAATAGTCAAGCAATTAAAGAATAGTGATGTGGCAAGTAGAGCTAACTGATCCAAGCAATCAAGCATCCTCGGTCCTTTAGCATAAACTATCCAGTCCACTTCAAACATTGAAACTAAAACACTCAACTGAAATGTGAGTACCGCTCATATATATGTATATAATTTAAAAGTTATATACATAGATATAATTGAAAAAGCAAACAAGAATACAAAGTAAAACATGATTAGTTATCAAGAAGAAGTAAAATATTCGAAGAGATTTCTTTGTTAAAGGTTTATGCTAAGTCTGTGGTTAAGGCAGTGTTGTGTCTCCCTCCATTGCTAGCAATTTTAACCTTTAGGGCATCAATCCGAATTTTTAACTGTTTAAGAAAATCTCTTAAAAAACATTTTTCGCCAATATATAACTGGGATTAGTGACCCAGTTATAAATGAATAGTGTGACGACATAGATTAAGTTATCCGAGGGAGTGTTAGCGTTATTAAACATTATTTAGTTTCTTTCAAAACATATATACCAACAAGTAATGGTGAAAATAGAATTAAGTAAAATTCTATAATCTGTAGTCCAGTGGAATCTAAGATTGTTCCAATAGTTTCATAGTTTAGGTTAGTGTTGGTTATATTGAAATAAAATATGTTAATAGTGTTAACAAGAATAGAGTTGGATAAGGGAGATTGTAATAGAGACGTGCTACATTTTCTAGGTCTAAGTTGCAAAAAACACATTTTTTGTCTATGGGTAGTTTCTTCTTCTTTAAAAATTCAACTGTATTTAATTTCTTATGCGGGATTAAACGCGTGTGCAGTTTTGATTTGGGAGGTGCATTGACTTTCCAAATAGAATTGAAAATATTTGGTATTGTCCTTGAGAAGTTTAAGAAATTGTATATTGAGTTCGAGGAGTAAGTTTTACTTTTATCCCAACACCAAATTTTAGTATCACACCGGTTATCTAAGTATATCTTAAGTACTCAAGAATATATTTTACCACCGTCCAATGCTTTTCTCCAGGAATTGACTAATATCGGCTTACGTATTCTAATGCATAAACCAAATCTGATCTAGTATATACCATAACGTACATGATGAAACTGATTGTGGATGCATATGGTTTCCTCTTCATACACTCCTTCTGCCTATCGGTATGAGGAGCATCCTTCTTAGAAAGGACAATTCCAAATTGTGTTGGAACCATTCCGTGCTTGGAATTATGCATACTAATATCTGTGTGTAGGGATTAAGACCATCCTAGCAATATCTTGTATCTATCTCTATAGATCCTAATACAAAGTATATAGGTTGCTTCTCCCAAATCCTTCATGGAAAAGTTCTTAAACAGCCATGCTTTCAATGATTACAACAAGGCAATTTCATTTCCAACAAGGAGAAAATCGTTGACATATAAGACTAAGAACACGATAGCACATCCTTGTTCTTCCCGATATACGCATGCTTCTCTGTACTCTGATAAAAACCAAACAGTTTGATTACTTTATCAAAGTACTTATTGCAACTACTTGAATCTTGCTTAAGACCATAAATTGATCTTAACAATTTGCAAACCTTTCCCTCGCTCCCACTAACCTCGACATCCTCAGGTTGCAACATGTACTCTTCTAAATCACCATTTGGAAATGTCATTTTCATATCCTTTTACTATATTTCATAGTCATAAAATGTGACGATTGCAACCATTATCCGTAAAGCATGGCTATGGGCGAAAACATTTTGTCATAATCAACACCTTGAATTTGACGAAAACCTTTCATAACTAACCTTGCTTTATAGCTCTCAACCTCTCCATCTATATTTATATTTTTCTTAAAAATCAATTTGCAGCCGACAAATTTTATTCCTTCTAGTATGTCGGCCAAAATCCATACACTACAACAAAACAGTCTTTTTACAACGGGCAATGCCCGTTGTAATATGGTTTTCGCAACGGGCATGTGCCCGTTGTAGTAGGCCTCGTTGTAATAAATCCACCATATTTTACAACGGGTAATGCACGTTGTAAAAACCATTGCAGTATACCTTTTTACAACGAGTTCTGACCGTTGTAATAGACTATAATACAACGGCCATAACCCGTTGCAATAGACTAACCATACTAGTTGCATAGCCTTTTTCACAACATGCATTGACCGTTGTAAAAAGCATATTTAACAACTTGTATAACAGCGTGTAGTGACCATTGTAAGAAGCTCATATAACAACGCACATTGCCCGTTGCAAAATAAATGCAAATTTAAAAAAAATTACAGCAGCATTCATGCAATACATCCATACTAATACTAAATATTGTCGTAAAATAATTAAAATCACATACGAAAAGACTAAAAGCTAGAGTCATAGAATATACAACCCAAACCATTCCCAATCACACACCAGTCTTGCCACTTCATACAATTCCACCTCAACTTCATAACCAGACATTCCACTTGAGCGCTAATACAACCACTAACCAACTACAATTGACTTCATCTACTGCACATCATCCCACTTCATACAACATACGACCCAAATCATTCCCACTGCTGTTCTGTTACATATCACCACTACTGTTCTGTCACTTCTTCCAAGCCACACCGTGCCATCAACAATACTTCCTTTGCCAACATCCACCACCAACATTTCAGATAACAAAAAAAAACATCTTCTGCCATAAAAAATTATGCCTAATGCACAACCTCCTACACAACTCTCCAGCTACAGCACCGCACATTCAACTCACATATTACATATCACCACCATATCAGTGCAACTTCAAATACAGTCTTCGCAACAACTACCATTGCCTTCATTTCACTGCTCCTCCCAATCAAGACTGTCACCACAACCAAACCCCTCCATCATCATAACAGCAGCCACTCCCCATCGACAATTCACTGCCACAGCAAACAAATTACCATTCACCTTTGAAACAACACTTCAACACCAAACTTCCAACCACTGACAACTCTCATACAAAATCATTCCCCTTACAACAACAAAACCATATAACCCATACAACTTGCAAAAATGAGAAGGCAGGAAACTAGACAACATAAGCAGCAATATCCAACTGAAATAGACAAAAGTCAAATTTCAGGAATGTATTGTCACTTTTATTAGATACAAAGCTACTCTGTTTCTGCTCTGTCTCCTCAAGAAGGAATTGCGCTTGCACTTTTTTCACTGAGCAAACCTACAAAATCAAACGGAAATTTTTAGAAGAAAATAAAAAGGGCAAATTAAATACATAAGACCAAACAAGGTTCATAAAACCACATTGCCGCTTACCCTAACTCAGAAAGCTTAAGGTGAGCCTCGACATAGTGAGCAAAAAAAGCATCCTCATCCTGAGATCAACATATTAATGAGATGATCATATCAGAATGTGCAGTCAATATAATAAGAAATCTAAGGTACTCACTCTAAATAACTTAAATTTGGATAAATAAATACATATAACTGTTATAAATTACTAATGGCTAATAATAATAAAAACAAGAAAAGTTAATATGTCAAAGTACATATTGCAGCATATTTCTCTACAAGAGGACGGAAGACAGGATCAGAGAGAAGAGCCTTGTCTGATGGTAGTTGAAGAAGACCTTCCTTCTCACCACTAAGAAGCTCCCTATTACAATAACACACACATATAAGCGAGGTAGATATGCAAGAGTTAAATGTATTTACCGCAAAAGGCAATAAGACAAAGTGTGTAACTTATCTATCGAATGGTCATAACAAAATAAGTGCCTAAACTTCAAAAGTAATTGACAAATTGACTGAATAATATCCATGTTTCTGCCTCTCTACCCACCTATTCTCTATAAACAAACATTCACAGTTGTGCAAGGCCTTACATAAAGGTTGACTAACCATGAAAACTAACTATACGCTACAATAACTAATATAGCAAAAAAAGAGGTCAAACCTATTAGAGAATATAGTGCTGAATTGTAAACGAGAAAGTGTATTTTGTATTTCAGAGAATGAAAAGTATATATATTACATTACGTGTTACAAGCTTATGTAGACTTGTACATAACGGTTCCAAAAATAAAGATACTTAGGCTTTTGGCCTTCTCTTCTTACTCATACCCGATTATACTTATAGTGAATATATCTATAGGCTGTGAACATCCGTTCATTATCTCTATTAAAACCAACCTCAAATCGGCCAATAGCCTTTAAAGTTCAGTATTATAATTACGTTCTTAATCACAATAATACTCTTTGCATTTTACCTCGGATTGTCTGATCCTATTGTTAACCATGTGGATAGAAAGTAAATTAACCACCAGTAACACCAGAGCAAAACAAACACCTGAAAACATCCAGTAATATTCAAGCAAATATATATCACACACTACATATATTCAAGCAACATAAGACGATCAATCAATTATTAGCACTACCAGGAAGAAGTTTCCTAGATGAAAAAGCAGTAGACCCAGTTGTGCCAAACCTAGCTGCTGCAGGGATGATTCTAGAAGGCGAAAGAACCTCCGCAATCGACATATTATACGAATCGGTCCCAAGACGACTCTACAGCCAGCCTCTTCCTCCTGAGAATCCATCACTCACCACATAACAGTTTTTGAACCCCAAACTTGTCAGTGTCTTTGCCACAGTCTTTGCCACATCCCCATATCTAAAATGTACATCAAAAGCTACAAATTATTTCAAAAAAATATGACAATTTCTGTATATGTGAGATACTTGACAAGAAATGATACATTATACTTAAAATTGACTTACGAGTCAAGTATTACAATGTTAGAGCCTTTGTTTATCTTTTTCAGGTAAGTGATCTTCAATGCAGCAATCTTGTTCTTAGCATTAGATGGAAAACGAGGAATTCCTGTCTTATTCTTGTCTTTCTCCGATCTTATATCGATCAAAAAGTAGTTTTGTGCCGATACCAAATCAAGCGCCTGAGCTGGACTCAGACTACCTAGCATATGTAGTAACACTTGAAATCTTGCTAATATTGTGAATAGATAGCTTGCAACTCAAGCAAACAAGAATATCAGAATAATATCTTCTATAAAAGGAGAATAATGATACCTTTATAACCACGAAAATTGAAAGAAAGCAATGACCAAAAAGGAGGAAAAAGAAGGTAAGCAAAGAACAAAGCTCCAGCTGATACTACAACAACCGAAGGATCCGATGATGCAATTGTTTCCACAGTTACAGAAGCAATAGGCTTTGCTTCTTCTATAATTTTTGGAGTCTGGCGTGCTACCGTCTATCATAATTGTAGTTTGATCAGCAAGTATTCTAATATATATAATAAGCCAGTAAAAATAAAAATAAGCTAGGAAGAATACAGATGCAGCAAAGGTAAAAGGAGTAGTATCAACTCCAGCTTCCTGAAGTGCTTCCAGCGCTTGCTGTGTTGCTTTAGAAAAAAGCGGAGAAGTGATCTTCAAAGCTGCTTGACCAGTGCTTTGGAGTACATGTAGAGCGACATCTGCTGCCGATTTCAGGGTATCATAAACTACTTATAGCTATGCTTTAATTGCAGTGGGATCCCATAAAGGGATGGCTTGCTTATTAAATCATGAAGTTTGCTATTTGAGATGGATAGATTGTCATGATCGGTAGCATTAAAGACATACCTGAAAAGAGAATAATAGTTACGCTTATAGCTATGCTTTAATTGCAAATAATATACTCGTAAAAAAAATTTAAGCTTATTAACTGTACTGTGCCTTTGGAAAATAAATTATCTATGCAATGAATGTAACAGACTATTTTGGCTAATTGAACTTTCGGGGTGTTGTCACATTTAAATTTATATGTTTGTTCAACATGTTTTGAACAGTCGTCAATATTTGATAATGATTCTAGAATTCAACTCTGCACATGAAATAAACAGGAATTAGACATCCCAAAGAACAAACAGTTATTGAGATATGTAACAAGATGACATATATATCATAAACACAGATGAAACTATCAAATTTTATGTCTAAGATCATTGGTAACAGTTTTAAGGAATTTGGTTGTTAAACCAACGGCCTTTATTTCAGAAAAGAAAAAAGACATACTTAACCATTTTATTTAAAGAACCAATTTTGAAATCATTTAACCATCGAGAGATTTTTCAAAGTAGGAACCTTCCTTGAGAAGGATAGCATGAACATAAAGATAAGAGATATCACCAGTAAGTAGTAAACTCGTCATGTATATTAAATGTACATAAGCATCATAAGGCAAAGTAATAAACAAGAAAATTTACGACCTCCTGAAGTTATCACCTTCTACGGCTCTTGACCTCCATCTTTGGGTAAGAGTTCAGGTGCCCCATACCACTTTCTCAATTTTGGTCCACCTTCAGTATTTAGTCTTATTATAACATATATTTCATTGGGTAGTAAGATCACGCCTTGTTTATCTAGGTAAATTTTTACACATTTTTATATTTTTGTAATACAACCAATACCCAGGACACATATATCATTTGTAACCCTTACTTGTAGAGTATGCAATGGTCGAATCCATCTGCACATTGCTCTATGGGACAACAGATGAGTTTCGACACACTAACAAAAAAAATTTCTTTGTTATCTGCTACCAAACTTAAATATGGACCACTTCAACTTTCTTAATTTTCCCCTTGTGGAACTCTTCTTTCAAACCAAAGCCTGATTCCCACATAATGTAAAACTCTGTTGAATCACAGAGATGGACCAATCCAACGTGGTTCATATTGAGCTAAAGCTTTACAACATTGTTCACGATGAGTTGAACCAATAGCATGCAAATTTACCCTTCCAGTGAAAGAACACTGATACTTTGATACTAAAAAACACTGTCACGTGTAACTTGTTTCACGCCAATACATTCAAACATTTAGTTTGAGAATTGATAGAAAACAAACAATTAACACACTACATGACTTTGATTACTCAGGCTAATTTAGAACAATATCTGGTAAGCCCAATCCAATATACATCCCTAATCAAAGTTCCTTTCTTAATTAACAACACATAGTCACAATTAGCGCTGAGAAGATCGATGTGTGTGTGTAAATGCGTTGCATAAGTGCAAAGTAATTACCTAAACTTTCATCGATTCGATTCAGTCATAAGAATCGACTGTAATTTTACAAAAAGTATAGAAATTTATTTCAGCTGATCAAATCATAATAAACAAAATAAATAAATGACCTTCGATATAATCAAGGATTCGATCAGTGAAGCTTGTTTCTTTTTTCTTGGATGAATAACATCGAAATTGACCGCGATACTGGTGAGAAAGCGAAGAAAGAATTTGAGGAGAAGGATGGAGAACTACAGATGAGAGATGATGATGAGGAAGGAGAAGAGCCATTCAAAATTCAAAGCGATTACTGATTTCGGCAACAAGGCCCATTCACATGCCGAAGTGAACGATTGATGAAGGGCTTGCAATCCGTACATCATTTCGTGAAGGGTTTAGTGAAGGATTGATGAAGGGATTGGGATTAACTGGGAATTGAGTAGAGATGGCAAGATCTAGAGAATGGAAGAGGGATTGAATGTGGATTTAGGATTTAGGATTTAGGGATTTGAGAAATAGAAACGAAAATGAAATGGGAAGAAAGAGGATGAGGCGTGAAGTAACGATTGGAGCCAAAATATTTAGCACCGCGAAAAAGTTTACAACGGCCACCTATTTAGATATCTATTACAACGGCCACCTATGGACCGTTGTAGAAAACTGATGTGTATTACAACGGGCTTGAAAAAACCGTTGTAATATGTACCTATTACTACGGGTTATTTTTAACCGTTGTGATATGCGCTGCAAACTGACGTCTATTACAACGGGCTTGAAAAAACCGTTGTAATATGTACCTATTACAACGGTTTTTTTTACCGTTGTAAAATCGCTGTTGTAATAGGGTCTTTTTGTTGTAGTGATATTTTGTCGTCATACATAGAGTATATCTCCGTTTTCATAGCTTCAAGCCAAAGTTCAGATTCTTTACCTTGCAGTGCTTGTTGGAACTTCTAAGGCACAGTCATCTTTCTCACCATCCACGATAAAACAGCAGTATCTATGTGACAACCTCCCTACACCTCTAGTACCCAACATACCTTTATAGTGCACTGAGAAGGTACTCGGTAAATGCAGGACGGTAGCCATGGGTGTAAAGTAATAGAAATACCCTAACACGGAACCTGTAGAGCATCTCACAGTGCATAGACAAAATATAATATAATAACATAGATGTAAAATAGGCGAGATAGTGAGATAGTGATATATTCAAATGAACCATAAATTAGAACCTAAGAGTGCATCAGGTTCACAGACTATACAAAAAACTAAAATAAAGAACTTATACATCCCAAATCTCCAAAATAAACTCTATAACTGTCTCTCAAAATACAAGTAGTGACATAGCGCCACAGTATTGACAACAGAATTTAAGCAATAACAAGCTCTAAGTATAGATATATGAAAGCTTAGCCTCCCGCTCCCAATCTATACAGCTCCATGCAATATCCAGACTTGTTATCCCTAATCTACTGATTTAAGAGTACCCGAAATAATAAGAAGTAAAACATAAAACCTCGGGTCAGACGACAATCTGGTGTGAGCGATACATCATCTCAAAATACTATAAACCGTATATAGTAAGTAGGGGCATAGGGTATGAAGAACCATACTTGCCATGTCCCTACATCCAAAGAGATAGCACATAACAGTCGATATATGCTAATCTACTATCATAGCTATATAAGTGTAAGTACAATGTCCAGTGTCTAGGTATACGGTCGAAAATACCAACATCGTGTGACACCCTAGAGTGATAACAACCATGGCGAACATAACATCCACCAAACAATCCTCACCATCACTTGTGTGCGGTGGATATATTATAGCTTATATGGCACAATTGCAAACCAGGGATGCAATCGAAATCCCGGCTTCCTTGATGCTCGAATCCATGCCACTCTGAAAGGCTAGGAATCAGGCCCACAATCGCTAAGCTTAGGGTAATGAACTATCACAAGATCTGAACATAATCGCAAATCCAGGTTAGCGTCCCTACATACCCCTACTTAACAAGCACATTAGAAGCCTCTGAGTTATCAACAATCTCTTTGCACATGTCTCCATAATGGAACTCAATCATTATTCCATCACGGCTACCTCCATAGTAGGACATAGTCGTAAGTCCCACTCGCAAGCCCCCTTCACTAAGCTTGCCCTTGTGGATCATCGTCACGACTCCCATCATTAAGTCATTATCTCTAGAACACCTCTAGACACCCAATGTCGTAGAGCCATCGTACCAAGGTTCTAAAGTCTTCATCGTCGTCGTCGGCGTCATCATGTCAAAGCATCTCGCCATTGCCTCGCTCATCACCACACAAGAGCCAAGGTCATCCCTAGTCGTTTGGAGTCACCTACTTCATTCCATATCGCCCTCAAGAACCTCGGAGCACGCCAAAAAGAAGTTCCCGAAGTATCGCCATGCCATGACGAGAATTGCTCATCTCCTATACTCTGTTCGGTAGTACCGAGCCAAGTTCGAAGTCGTTGAAGCAGAAGCCTGAAGCACCCCCAAAAGCACCGAACCACATTTTCTGTTCGAGCCCGGACCGCATCTCTCCTAAACAAAACACTAGCACATGATGGATAGAAAATTCTGTCCGGTCCCCCGCACCATAACACCATCGGACAACATTTGTTATCCGGACTTTTCCCTTGCCGAATCGAAGCAAACCCAAGCCGATCAACCCTAAACACCGTGCCCATCCCAACACCAAAGTGACCCCCTAAGCCAAAGTGCTGTAGAAACTACAACTTCCGCTTTCGTGTCGATTTCACCGCTATGCTCCATTCTTCGATCTGTGTGCCTTCCACATGCATCTATACGAATCTAACGTCCCCAAGCCCATCCGTTGAAGTCCGGTTCCTACCCCTAATTACTTCGATTAGCATTTTCAACCATACAAGCATGCAGACAAACACCATACATACACCAAAGATCATTCAAACATACGAACATACAACAATTTATGGAAAATCATCCTATAATATGTCTCTAACATAGCCTAACACACATCAGGGCAATCGTACATCAAATTAACATGATTATAACACTTTACATCATTTTAAATTTGTTTTCACTTCAGGTTTGATTTAAAACAGTCCCAAAACATAATTTTGACTTTAAAGATGAGTCTAAAACATGTCACAACGTATATATGTATACACACACACACACGCATATATATATATATAATAAGGTGAGAGACGATAAGTCCCCACCAAAACCTCCATAATCAAATTTTTACATGCAAATCGAGGCAAATCCGAAAATCAACAGCCAAGCTCCAAGTTTTCTTTCCAAAAAATGTAGATTTGAAGATCTCTAGTAAATCCTCTTGCTAGTCAACCCTTGTTCTATGATTTAGACTTGATTTGAAGGAGAAAAGAGAAAGTTTTGGTGGGAGAATGGGTTAATGGATGCTTAGATCTATTTAAGAAGTGGTAAAAGTGATTTGAAGATGATGGTTCAGCCTAATATAGCCTCCAAACCCGAAATAGGTTGAGGGGCTTGTCTCTAAACTCACTAATTACCCGCTAAGCTGCTCCAAAAACTGACAATCTTCAAATAGCCATATCTCTTATCCAGAAATTTCAAATCGCTATTATGACCACTTTATAGAAAGGGAAATCATTATATCTTTCTAATGAAAGTAGTATCAGATGCTAATTCGGCTTCTATCAAAAGTTATAGTCATTACAAGTATTTAGCGGTAAAATCGTTTGAAAAATTCTAACGATAGGAAATGTCACTAGTAGGTATTTCCTAGGATTTCCCAAAGTTATAGAGTCATACGACTTCATATGAATTTAAAAATAATATTTTACGATCATCCGATATATAAAATACGAGTCGTTACAGTCTCCCCCATTTTAGGAATTTTGCCTCCGAAATCCTCAATGCAAACACGGTAAAATCAAGCATGGCTACCCCGCATGCCAATCATCCATAAGCAAACATCAAACATGCACAAAAATGCAACAAATGATACCTATGTCAACACTAGCATGCAGGATACGAAACTATTCTATATGATATCGAAAGTGAAAGTAAATGCGATAAATATAAGTCTCCTAAGTAAAGAGCTCTGGATAAGCGGTTGTCATGCTCTCCTCGGTCTCCCAAGTACAATCGCATTTGCTCTCACTCCATTGAACCTTCACCAGCTCTACTATCTTCCTCCTAAGTTGCTTCGTACCGCGTCAAATGATACAAATAGGCCTACGAGGTCACAAAGCTTCTGGTTCAATCTCGATATCATCAAGTTGATCCGGTTGGACTATTATGCCTGAACCGTGCATAAACTTCCGCTAGTGAGATACATGGAACACATTGTGCATGCCCACCATCTCCTGAGATAAGTCGACTCTATATGTTAGATTTACGATCATCTTAAGTATCGGAAAAGGACCAATGAATCTTGGCTCCAACTTCGTTTTAGTACCGAATCGAACAACATTCTTCAACGGAGAGATCTTGACAAATAACATATCGCCGATGGAGAACTCTAAATCATGTCTCCTCCTACAGCGTAGCTTTTCTGTCTATCTTGAGCAGCTTTCATTCTTTGCTGAATAATCTATATCTTCTCCGAAGTTTCTCTAGTCATATTTGACCCAAAGTATCAGTTTCTCGTCCGCTTCCCTCTACATGAAAGAGCATTGTATGGTCGACCATATAACGCCTCAAATGATGCCATATTGATGCTAGACTGAGAACTGTTGTTGTATGCAGATTGCAGATTTACTAAGTGTAAATGACCATCCCACAAGCCACCAAAATCGAGAATGCAAACTCGCAAAAGATCTTTTAAGATATGATTCACCATCTTAGTCTACCCATTTGTTTATGGGTGATAAGCTGTACTAAGATGCAGCTCCATTCCCAGCGGCTCTTGTAAGCTCTTTCAAAACCCACTCTTGAATAAAGGGTCTTGGTCACTCACAATGCTTTTTGACGCACCGTGGAATTGCACAACCCACTTCACATACAACTCGGCTAATTTGGATGTCGTCCTACCAGAATTGACGGGAATGAATCGAGCACTCTCCGCTAGTCTACCGACTATGACACAAATGCTATCATACCCTCCTCTAGTCCTCGACAATCCATCAATGAAGTCCATCAAAACTCGTTCCCATTTCCACTCGGGAATCTCGAACGATTGCAGCAAATCACTAGGCTTCTTTTGCTCTGCCTTTACCAATTGATAGTTTATGCACTTCAAGATGAATGCTCCAACGTCCTTCTTCATCCCTTCCCAATAAAATGTCTACCTCATATCATGGTATATTTTATTGCCATCAGGATGTATTGTCAATCTCGAATGATGGCACTCGCGTAGCACCTCATCCTTTAACCCATCGACATTAGGGACAAATAATCTCCTATCCTTACAGAGCCAACCATCATGGTCGATCCCATACTGCTTGACCTCTTCAGACTCTACTCCTTCTTCTATCTTCGCCATGATCTGCTCTAATCTAGTGTCTCACTTCTGAACATAACTGATCTGCTCAATCAATGTGGGTCTGATCATTAGGCTAGCTAGCACTTCCAGCTCCAACTCACATGGAGGCCTGAAATCATAACCAGCAATAAACTCTAATTGCTTCCACTCTAGAAACATCGCTCCCAACCTAACATATCTCCTACTCAATGCATCTTCGATTGCATTTCCCATACCAGGGATATAGAAAATGTTAAAGTCATAGGAGGCTGGGAACTCTAACCATCACTGCTGACGAAAGTTAAGGTCCTTCTGGGAGAATAGTTACTTCAATGACTTGTGGTCCATATACAACTCGAACCTCTTCCTAAGCAAATAATGCCTTCATATCTTCAAAGTGAATATTATCGCTGCCAACTCCAAATCGTGAGTCAGATACTTCATCTTGTGCGGTTTCAGCTATCGACTAGAGTAGGTAACAACCTTTCCCCTCTACATCAACACCGAACCAAGTCCAGTACCACAGGAATTTGTATATACTGTCAGCTCCTCATTTTTGCTCGAAATGACTAACACCAGTGTGCTCATCAACCTCTCCTTCAGACCCACGAACGCGTGCTCACACCTTACGTCCCAAATAAAAGTTTGATTCTTCATCGTTAAGTTGGTTAGCAGCGCTGCTACCTTGGAGAAGTCCTTGATAAAACATCTATAATGTCCTTCCAAACCAAGTAAACTTCTCACATATATAGTGGTCTTGGGTCGATTCCAGTCCTGTACAGCTGCCACCTCCACAAGATCTACATCAATAACCTGCTCAGAAATAACATGACCCGAAAATCGCACTTCCCTCCTCCAGAAGGGACTCTTCGAAAACTTTGCCTTTAGTCAGTTCTTTATCAACACATCGAACACAATCCCCAAATGCTCCTTGTATCCTTCCTCCATCCTCGAATAAACAAGGATATCGTCCATGAACACAAGTACAAACTTATTTTTCCGATCCTTAAAAACACGATTCATAAGTTCAATAAAGTATGTCAGTGCGTTGGTTAGCTTAAACGACATAACCAACCACTCATAAAATCTAGATGATGTACGGAACAATGTAATCGGCACACTCTCCTTCGCCACTCTTAGGTGATGAAACTCCATTGCAAGATCTAACTGAAAGAACACCCTAGCACCATGGAGCTGATCGAATAAGTCATTAATACGCGGGAGTGGATACTTGTTCTTCCTTGTCACCTTATCCAGCTCACAATAATCTACACACAATCTCAAAGAGTCGTCCGCCTTAGTGGCGAACACTTTAGGTGCTCCCCACTTAGATATACTCCGTCGATTGAACCCTCGTCGGAATAGATCATTCACTTGCACCTCTAGTTCCTTTTACTCTTATGGTGCTATACACCTCAATGGCATAGCAATCGGTCTGGAATCCTTCACCAAGTCTATACGAAACTCTGTCTTCTTATGTGGTGGCAATCCGATCACCTCCTCAAATATGTTCGGATACTCCCTTGCTATAGGCATAGATGACAAATTATCATGTGGGATCTCCAATGAGTACAGAAAGCTAACCTTCACCTGATCGTCAAGTAAGCAGCCTATCTCCAACCTACGCCCATCATCCATCATTATCGTCACCAACGGCCTCTTATAGTCCACTACTACTCCGTACTTTTGTAGCCAGTCCAGCCATAGAATAATACCAAACTCCACAAAACCCAAAACAAAGTAATCACAAGTAAACAAACATCCATAGCTCGATAAGGCTAAGTCTCGACAGACCATGCAAGGGCTAGTCGATCCTCCAACACGTTTTGTGACAATTAAAGTTCGGTCAACTATCTTGGATTTCGATCCAATCTATCTACCAAATCACTGGATATAAAGGAATGTGAAGCCCCGGTATTGAATAAAACACATACAGGTGTATCAAAAATAGAAGCATACCCTGTATAACGATGCTCTTCCCCTTCTCCTTCTCCTTCGACAATGGAGCACTCGACGAAGTTGGAACAATGTTCAACGTGTAAGTAAACACAACCTGCATATTCCTTGGCTGTTCTGGACAATCCTTCTTGATATGCCTCGGCTTGTTCCAGTTGTAACACTTATTGCCTTTCATCTTGTAGTCTCCAACGAGGTGGTCCTTCTCTCCATAATTATGGCAAGTAGGCTCCCACTTGCCCTTCTTCTGACCACTCTTCTGGAACTGCTTCTTCTTGTTATTGTCCCACTTCCTCTTGCCTCCCCAACCAACTTGCGGCTTTGGCTCATCCTTGGGAGCAACAACCGACCTAGGCTAAGGATACAGACTCTCTTGTCGAAGAGCCTTCTTCACTAGCCTCTCGAAGGTCTCATCAATATGTCCTACTAGCTTCTCTCCAAGATAATCATCCAAGCCCATGATAAATTTCTCGTACTTCTTGAATAGAGTATTGATAAAAGATAGGTCGTACTTCGATAGTGTGTCAAACTCATCCACATACTCCGACATAGACATAGCCTCCATCTCAAGTCAACAAACTTTCGAAAGAGCATCGACTTCTAAGCGGTCGGTATATAATTGTCTTCAAACCTCGCCTTAAACTGCTCCTAAGTAATCTGGTCCTTAGGAGTAGTAATCTTGATGACGTTCCACCACTCTACAGCCTTTCCCAAAAGTTATCTAGACTCTAGAGGCTAGCTTCCTCTTCATCGCATTCTCTAACTTCATATCCTCAAAGATGCAGTTGCAGGTGTCTAACCAATCCTGCACTTCGATGACTAATTCCGTTCCAAGAAACGGTTTGCCTTCTAGAGTAGAATAATCCTTTTTCGGTTTGGCAAAGTCAGCCCTCAGCACTTGCACTGGAGCACCACCACCAACATCCCCAGCACGAGCAACTTAGGCATTCTGAACCATGTTTCACGCCATCTTAATGAACATGTTATGCAAGTCGGGGTTAGCAGCCTCCGATCACGCCCCTTCCTCAACTCCAAAGATGGAGTTCCTAGCAGCATTCCTTGTTAGCCAACTCATTCTCAAAAGTTGTAATACGAATGATCAGTCTCTCTAAAAGGAACAAGTGACGCGCATGAATGCAATGTGACTTATATACTATATATACTACAATATAGTTTTGAAAACCAAAATATAACAAGTACGCTCTCTTATATATCGCTCAATTCATCCTATGATGATAGCTCCTTTCTTATCTCTAATGGATGTAAGTATCAAATTAGGTCGTCTATGCAACCTAAGCTTTGATACCAAATGTAACGATCGTCCTACACCTCTGGTACCCAATATACATATATAGTGCGCTGAGGAGGTACTCGGACGGTGCAGGACGGTAGCCAAGGGTGTAAAATAATAGAAAAATCCAAACACAGAACTTGTAGAACATATCATAGTGCATAGACAAATATAATATAATAACATAGATGTAAAACAGGCGAGACAGTGATATAATCAAATAAACCATAAATAAGAACATCAGAGTGCATCAGGTTCACAAAGTATACAAAAAAATGAAATACAGAGTTTATACATCCCAAGTCTCCAAAATAAAATATCTCTCAAAATACAAGTACTGACATAGCCTCACAGTACTACATAGTGCAATATAAACGATGGTAATCTCCAAGTATAGATATATGAAAGTGTAGCCTTCTGCTCATACTCCGTACAGCTCTATGCGCTATCCAGACATATTATCCCTAATCAACTCATTTAAGAGTACCCGAGATAAAAAGAAGCAAAGCATAAAACTTTGAGTCAGACAACTGTCTGTTGTGAGCGATACATCATCTCAAAATACTATAAAACTATATATAGTAAGTAGGGGCATAGAGTATGAAGAACCACACATGCCATATCCTTCCATCCAAAGAGGTAGCACATAACTATCAATATACGCTAATCTACTATCATAGCCATGTAAGCGTACTACAGTCAAAGTACAATGTCCAGTGTCTAGGTATACGGTTGAAAATGCCTACATCGTGTGACACCCTAGACTGATAACAACCATGGCAAACATAACATCCATCAAACAATCCTTACAATCACTAGTGTATGTTAAATATATGATAACTCGTATGGTACAATCGCAAACTAGTGACTAATAGAAATCAAGACTTCATTAGTGCTCGAATCCATGCCACTTCGAAAGCCTAGGAACCAAGACCACAATCGCAAATCTCAGGGTAACATACCTTCGCAAGATCTAGACACAATCGCAAATCCAGGTGGGCGTCGCCACTTACCCTTTCTTTATGAGCACACTAGAAGCCTTCGAGTTATTAACGATCCCTTTGCACATGTCTCCATAATAGAACTCAATCGTTATTCCATCATGGCTATCTCTAGAGTAGGACACAGTCGCAAATCCAATTGCAAGCCCCCTTCATTGAGCATGCACTTGTGGATCACCATCACGACTCTCATCGTTAAGTCATCATCTCTGGAATACCTCTAAACACCCATCGTAAGTTGTAGAGTCATCTTACCAAGGTTCTGAAGTCGTCGTCATCTTCATCAGCATTATCACATCAAAGCATCCCGCCATTGCCTCACTAATCGCCACACAAGATCCAATGTCATCTTGAGTCATCGGGAGTCACCTACTTCACTCCATATCACCCCTAAGAACCCCGGAGCATGCCACGATGAAGTTCCCGAAGTACTGCCATGCCATGATGAGAATTTCTCATCTCCCATACTCTGTTCGGTAGTGTCAAGCCAAGGTCGAAGATGTTGAAGCAAAAGCCCGAACCACCCCCTGAAGCACCGAACCAAAATTTTTGTTCAGGCCTGAGCCATGTCTTCCCCGAATAAAACATGAGCATACACCAGACAGAAAATTCTATCCGGTCCCCTACACCATAACGCCACCAGACAGCATTTGATGTCCAGTCTTTTCCATTGCCGAATCAAAGCAACCCGAGCTGATCCACCCCCAAACACCGAGCCCATCCCTGCACCAAACAGACCCCCCAACCAAAGTGCTGTAGAAATACAACTTCCGCTTTCAAATCGATTTCACTGCTACGCTCCATTCTTCGACCTGTATGCCTTCCACATGCACCGATATGACTCGTAACATCCTCGAGCCTATCCGTCGAAGTTCGATTTCACGGTTCCTACCCCTAGTTCGCTCCGACGAGCATTTTCAACCATATAAGCATAAATACAAACACCATACGTACACTAACAACATTCAGGCATACAACAATTCATGAAAAATCATCTTATACTATGTCTCCAACATAGTCTAACACACATCAAAGCAACCATATATCAAATTAACATGATTTGAACACTTTAAATCATTTTAAATTCGTTTTCACTTCGAGTTTGATATTAAAACAACCTATAAACATAATTTTGACTTTAAAAATAAGTTTAAAACATGACAAGACATACACACACACACACATATAATAAGGTGAGAGATGATAAATCACTCACCAATACCTTCAAAATCCAAGTTTTGTGCACAAATCAAGGCGAATCCAAAAACCAACAGCCAAGCCCTAAGTTATCTTCCTAAAAAAATATAGTTTTGAAGATCTTTAGTGAATCTCCTTACTAATCTACCTTTAATCTATGATCTAGACGTGATTTAAAGGAGAAAAGAGAAGGTTTTGCATGGAGAATGGGTTATTAGGGGTTTAGATCTATTTGATAAGTGGTAAAAGTGATTTGAGGACGATGGTTCAGCCTAATATAGCCTCTAAACCCAGAATTGAAAAGTGGACTTGCCCCCAAACTCACTAATTATCCACTAAGCTACTCCAAAAACTATCAATCTTCAAACAACCATATCTCCTACTCAGAAAGTCCAAATCGCTATTATGACCACTCTACGGAAAGAAAAACAATCATATCTTTCTAGTGGAAGTGGTCTTAGATGCTAATTCAGCTTCTATCAAGAGTTATAACTATTATAGATTTTTAGGGATAAAATTGTCCGGTAAAATTCTAATGATAGGAAATGTCACTGTGGGCATTTTCCAAAGTTACAGGTCATACGACCTCATATGGATTTAAAAATAATATTTTACAATCCTCCGATATGTAAAACACGGGTCATTACAATCTCTCTAGTGCGTGGGGATTCCGAATTGGACCTTCTAATAGGTTGCATGTTTTCATATAATAGTGAATTTGATTCTTCTTCTGGTTTAGCCTTTGTGTTTACTTATTAGATCTCATTCAAGTCTACAACTTCACTGTTAGTTTCTTTTGATAAAATTCCTTTTCTAAAAAGAAAACATGTCGAGAAACAATAATCTTTTGTTCCTCAGTGTTATTAGAAACATCCTGATGATTTTTTGAGATATCATATAAGTTTACACAAAGCCGATCTTGCTTCAAATTTAATGGGACCAATGTTTTTAAAGTGGGTTGGACAACCCCACACCTTCAAGTGATTGAGGTGGGACCTATGCCACATCTCATATGGCTTCTTAGGCACAAATTTAATTGCTATCAAATTCAACATACACTTGGTGGTTTCTACTGCATATTCCCAATAGGAAAGAGGCAACTGAGCCTTACTCATCATGGAATGAACCATATCTAATAGGATTCGATTTCTTCTTTCTGAAACACCATTGTGTTGTGGAGTATAAGATGGAGTAATATAAGAGATATTCCCATTCTCTTTTAGGTACCGTTGGAGTTTTTATCCAATATACTAACCTCCTCGATCTAATCGAAGTATTTAATTTTATGTTTCGTCTGATTTTCAACCTCGATATTGTATTCTTTAAATTTCTCATAGACAATGGACTTATTCTTCATAAGATACTCATGTCGTATTCTTGAGAAATCATCGGTAAAAGTAACAAAGTGGTCAAATTATCCTTTTTCACTATAGACATTGGGCCACACATATCAGTATGTATAAGACCTAAGAGTTCATCAACTCTTTCTTTGTTTCCACTGAAGGGGTGCTTGGTAATATCTCCTTCGGGACATGGTACACATGTCTCAAATGATTCATAATCAAATTATGGTAGAAAACCTTTACTTTTTAGTTTATGCAATCTTTCATCACTAATATGACCTAGCTACAGTGCTATAAGTAACTATTATTAATGTCAATAAAAGATTTATTAACAACACATATATAATTAAAATTAAGTATATAAATTCCATTATCTAAAACACCATTACAGATTTTATTTTCGTCAAACAAAATTTTCATAACACTATTATCACAATAATACCTATATTCAGTTTCAGAAAATCTAGACACTAATGTTATTCCACAAATAAAGTTTTTAACATAACAACGATTGTTCAAAATCAAATCAAATTTACTTAGCCAAGTCAAATGGAAGTCTCCAACTACAGTTGATCTACTAGAGATCCATCAGCAAATTGAAGCCTCATTTCACCCTTCGTCACATGTCGTCTTCTCCTAAGTCCTTGAAACGAATTACAAATATGAGTTCCAAATCTAGTATCTAAAACCCAAGATAATTTATTAATTGCAAATAGTTTTGATCGTAAATGTACCTCGAGGATGGAATAAAAGGTTTCCTTCTTTTCTTTAACCATTTTCAAATAGTCCAGACAACTGCATTTCCAATGCCCCTTCTTATGACAGCAATAACATTCACCTTTTTTGGTAGGAGTGTCCTTCTTGCCTCACTTAGAACCTTGTGTGCCTCTCTTGGAACTCTTTAAAGGTGTGACTTTAACCTTTGTGTTCAACATCGTGTTTTGATCCTTGGGTGATCCCTCTGCCGACCTTAACATATTAAGTAGCTCGACAAGGTTTGCGCTCAACTGTTCATATTGTAGTTCAATATGAACGCCTCAAACTACAAAGTCAATGAGCTTACGGTCAAATCGACTTGCAGTTCATCGCCTATTTTAACATATAGCTCTAACCGTTTATCAATATATCTTTTCATGGTTAAGACGAATTCCCTAACATGGCTACCCTTAGTCATCTTCGTGTTGAATAATTTCTTAGTAATATCGTGCCTTGGGGAACGAGATTGCTACCCAAACATAGCTTTAAGGCTTTTGAAGATTGTGTGGACATATATGTTTTTGTGTTTCTTTTGCAACATCTTGTCAAATGTCAATAACACAAAAACTTAAGAGATTTCGCAATCAGCTACCCAAGTGTTATAAGCTTTTATTGCCTTAAGGTTAGTGTCATTAGTGTGTTTTTGTCTTAAAGGTCTAATTATAAATGATCATAAAGGCTCGTATATGAGTGCTATCTTAATAGCTCTTAGTTAGTCAGTATAGTTTGGTCCGATGAGCCTATCATTTTCTAAAAACAGTCTTAGGTTGATCTTTTTGCTGCAAATTTAACTTAAATAGATTAGGATAATTTATATATAACATATGTTCTTATATCATTAGATAGGTCAAATGTTACATTTCATTTATCTATTAAGCTCCCACTAGACTTTTATGTATCTCAAAACCCTAAGAGAAAACATAGATATCTTTCAATTCTCTAATGAGTATTAGGACTCACTTGCCTTAGGATTCCGACCTTGAGGATGATCATAAATTATAGACCCATATGCGGTGGATAACACTTTATTGGTTATATCATATAAAAATCATAACCGATGGTCATTGTCTTGACCTTATATCGACCTTGAGGAAGACCAACAAATCGAAAGAGACTATTCACTCATACCCACCATTTCGCAATGGCCTAAGTATAATGCACATACCTTGAGGAAGATCAACAAATATGCACATGTACCTAACCTCGTCTAATTGATATATTGGTAGTACACACATAACATCTCTTGCTTGAGGAAGATCAACTAATAAAGAGCATTCAAGTAATGTGTTGATATATAAATGTCAAAGGACAACTTATATATTAAAGGATTCATAATCTTTAACATATATTTAATTTAAGCAATATCGATTTAGAAAACAATGTATTTCTTATGAAATTCCCTTGTGGTTCAAGTTTCGAACATATTTGAAATCATGATATACGTACAATACGTATATACGCATCCCTTAAACCTAAGATGGGTTTCTTGCCGTTCCACTTAATTTTATACATTCATATGATATAAGTTTAATTCATTTATAACTATTTACAATTTAATTAACTTATATAATATTCTTATATATATTATTAATTAAATCATATTTATTTTATTTTATTTATCAATGTCATTAATGAATTGATTAAATTATTTTAAAATTCAAAATTTTATTTTATTCATCTAAACCAATTGTAAATGACTATTAACTAAAACACTTCTTATATAAATATATCATTATATATATGTATATTTTAAATTATTAATTAACATTTAATTAATTAATTTTATTTAATTAAAACAATTTTGATTTAATAATTAATAAATTTGAAAATATCTATTTATAGTTTACCTTAAACAATTTAAGATATATATATATATAACATTTATATACATATATCAATATATATATGATTTATTTTAGTTAATTAACTTTTAATTAATTAATTATTTAATTAATCCAATTAATTAAACTATCGAATAATGTCAAAAAATTTAAATATCATTGTAAAATAATTTATAAAAACATCAATTTTATTTACTCCATCATTGAGCCTGGCCAATAGCTAAGGAGGGGGATACACTATTATCTAACCCCAAGCCTAGGCACTACTATTATGGACACCCAAATGACTGGTTGGCTTATTCGTTGGTCCTAAAATTGTTAATTTAGAGTGCATAGATCATTAAGGCTCCAATACCATTATTGGAACTAGGTCAGTCGGAACTGGGTGAAATAGGTAGATTTCGAGAGAAAAATCCCTATTTTGTCATATTCGGGCTATGAAATCTAATTAATTAAAATAAAATCATATTTTATTAAAACTTTCAAATTTAATAAATTAATAAATTTAATTAAGCATATTTCGGTATACATAGATACACACACACACACATATATATATAAGTATATTATTATATACTCATATCTATACTATAAAGCAAAACCTTGAGTCAACCGGTCAAAGTGAAGCCTTTTTGGCTATTCCGAAAATGACCATAGTTACAAACCAACTTCCATGATCTCGGTAAGGACATAAGAGTCATTCTAACTATTTTCATTTGGCACGATCATCATCTCTCCTCATTTTTCTCGGTCCCTTTATCCCATTATTTCTCTCATCGTCAACCACTCCAAACCCTCAACAACTGCTTCTCATATGTTCTCTCCTTTTCTAATTAGTCATGAGTTTCATATATAACTTTTCGTATTTTCATAATCGGTATTTAACCGGCGTGCAAGAAGATCGACAGGCTGGAAGTTGGTCTTTCATCTACGCTTCCTACAGGTACGATGGTTTTTTTCTGTTTGCTATTGTTTCTATTTTTTTCGAAATCGATGAGATCTCTTTTCTCTTCCCTGAAGGTGATTACGGATGTTTAGCAAGGAGATCGAAAATGGTTCATCAACGCCAGAATTAGAAATCAGATCTCAAGACAAGATGCCTAAATTGAAAAGTAGAAGACAACCGATCTACATCCATCTCAAATATCAAGTAAATTCTAATGCAATTTTTTTTATCAATAAAATCCCACGTCTTCCTTTCATGAAATTTTCGGTAACTTATATTACTTTATACTAATTTTTATTATTAATATTAATTTCAGTATCTATTTTCATAGCAGTTTCAGGTTCGAAGCTTTCAGAAAGTTTATGATCACGATGATGATGATGATAACGGCGTCCAACATTTATAGCTGGCGTCTAATCGATATTTGCCCTTAATAACAACGAGATCTTAAAATTATCTATTGAAGCTACTTCAAGGTACTCTACTTATGTTTCAATAACTTAGTCTATGTATTTTTTTTCTTTATTGCTTTTCTAAATGATTCATTCCATCATATTTTAATTGCCGTCAGCTTCATCTATATTAAAGAGATGATAAAGAATACTTCTATGAATATGCAATGTAAATATAAATATTAGTTTGTGTAATTGTGTTTAATATTTTTATAGTTTTCTTTTACAGTTCTTCAATGTTTTATGAGATTTGTGTTAAAGGGATTGCTTGAACTTTATGACTTATCTAATTGCCAAAGGAAAATTATTATGCATAATGAAATCTGCAGCTCCAATGGGAATAAGTTTCGACATCAAAAATTATAGAACCCATGCCAAATAGTTATCTGCTCCTTAAAACTGTCATATACGTAATTATTATAGTATCTGGACAATTGTTTGACGCTTAGTTCATTAGAATTTGTGTTAATATTAAGCAATTGTTGAGGTTTATTTTCTCTTAGCTTGACGTTTGATAATATGTAATTATAGCTGATCTTTTAAATAACTGTTTGTCTGATCTTTGAATATTTTAGTGCTTGATTTTTGATCATTATGGTTCCATCTTTGAATATTTTAGTTTGTTTGTTATTGTATAGCAAAAGTTAAGTTTACGTAGTAGTTCTCTAAGATGAAAATAATATCATATATTTTCCTAATATGCTAGAATTTCTAGGATAATGATTCTTTGAAATTCTTTAATTATCCTTATCGGTGGCAAATAAACGGTTCACCGTCTACTCATAAGCCCCTTACCAATAATGTGTAATTATAACTGATCCTTTAAATAATTGTTTGCCCGATCTTTGAATATTTTAGTGCTTGATTTTTGATCATTATGGTTCCATCATGAAGAAACAGTGTGCAAGATCTTTGGTTGACAAAAGGGATGCAAGATATTGGAACATGAAAATTTGAAGCTAACATGCACACTCTTGCTCTATTAAGTCGACTGCTGCATTAGAGATAAGTTCACAAATTGTACATGACTACAGAATACGTATTCATAGATGTCTGGATCATGGAGCTTCACACATGAATAAGCTCTCATAAGCCCGTTTTCATATGTATTCTACGTTTTTATTGTACGTGTCACTATATGAAAAAGTGTGATAGCTATAAGCATTAACTACAAGGAGATCGAAGGTCATCTGAATATGCAGATCAAAAAATAAAGCTAGAAGGAAGAGCACTGTTAGGTCAGACAGTAACAAAGTTAGCAATAAGGAAATCATTATGTAGTCATAAGGGTACTATTTGGAATGTGTGTTTAATGGCAATAACGGGTAGGCTGCTGTATAGTTGGTTTGCTGTATAGTTTGTTTGCTATTGTATAGGTTGTCTTCAGTGAGCACTATATCCTCTGCATAGAACTTATTCTATTCGCAAAAGAATATAGTCTTTAAACACAAAATATACAAATGACAGAGGAATGTGACATCGTAGAAAGTTAATTTATGACTTATAAAAATATTGATGAGTAGTTTGCTATACCTTAGCCCATCCCTTTTCTAAGATTAAACTTCCAAGATTCTATTGATCAAGTAAAACAAAACCAAACTCTCTCCCACTGGATGGAATAGTATATTCGACCTTGAATATTACTTCCTGTATATCAATAATTTGGTAAAAATACGCACTAGAGTATTACTTATATCCTCCATTCAGTTATGGCAATGCCCATTAATTTTAATCATTGACGTAGTCTTATAAGAAGTGTCCAGGCCAATATATATTACAAAAGCTACATGGCACGTTAATTTTTTTTCTAAGTATTAACATGTGCATATATTTATAACATGCAGAAGCAAAGCAAAATGCAGCAAACAATTATATATAGAGGTCTATGTGAAAATACATTACAAATTGGTCCAAATCTCTTAACTTTTCTATGCGTGAGTATTTATATGAATTAGAGCGTGAGTTATGTGTGGGTCAGTGAATATTAATGTGCAAGTGATTATTTGATGCTTTTGTGTGGTGGTAACAATTAAGGTCATTTATATTCACTTTGCTAATACTAAAGTGATTTCTTGAATCTTCTATATTTATCATTCATTTTCCTCCTACTCATTTGGATACTAAAATTCTTACTAGATTGCAAGCAAAACAGAGAGCCCTTGCAAGTAGGCGGGCATAAAGGAATGGATAACAGTCACCAGGTAACTTATTATATATGTTTTGTTTTAATATTTTTTTTATTTCCTTCAATTACCATAATCTGAACATAGTAATTGTTATTGCCAAACGTTATTCTTCTAGCACATAATCTTCATTTAAGGAAAATTAAACTATTTATAGTTTTCCTAAATAATACCACTGATGCAATAAGGATGACAAAAGACATTCCTTCTTTGCTTCCAAAGCATAAATTATGCTTTCATTTTTTCCATTTCTATATCTTTAACTTTTTCTGAATTTAATTGTAACGACCCGTATTTTTACGGATTGAAACATCGTAAAACAGTTATCATTAGGTCGCATTGTTGATAAGTCGTCCATAGTCTAAGTCCTAGGTCGTATAGTAGTTAGGTCGGAGTAGACGACCTAAGGAAGTGGAGCAACCTAAGGAAGTTGGCGACCTAAGGATTTTGGGATAGGTCGTATAGGAGATAAGTCGTGTGGTGGCTTAGGTCGTGGGGTAGGTTAGGTCGGATGAGCGACTTAAGAGGATGGAGCGACCTAAGTGAACGACCTAAGAGTTGGCAACCTACAGGATTTGGCGACTTAAGGAAATTGGCGACCTAGGAGTTAGTGACCTAAGGAACTAAGCGAGTTAACGACCTAAGAAGGTTAGGTCGTGGACGAGTTAAGAAGATAAGTGGGTTGAGTCGTTAGGTCGCGTGGATGTTAAGTCGTATTCTAGTTAGGTAGTTAGGTCGTGAGCGACCTATGGGGTGCTGTGTTTAGTTAGGTCGTGAGCTTCTGTGTTTAGTTAGGTCATAAGCGACCTAAGTTAGTTAGGTTGTGAGCTTCTGTGAATAGATAGGTCGTTAGACGACCTAAAGGTGCTAAGTCATTATAGTTAGGTCGTGAGACCTTGTGTTGAAGTTAGGTCGTAAGCGACCTAAGATGGATTGCTGAGTACAGTTAGGTCGCGTGTGTGTTAGGTCGCGCGCATGCGATAGGTCGTAGGTCATGGATGCGCAGATCTGTTAGGTCGTAGGTTAGGGTTGTTAGGTCGTGGACGACCTAAGGGGGCGGACGACCTAGAAAATCTGCCTATAAATACACGTCCATTTCTTCATTTTTGGGATTGGGATTTTGAAGCGACGAAGTGCTGCTATTTTGAGAGCTCGAGTTCTACACTTCTTCACTTCTTTTCTCCACTTTAATCTTGTGCTTCCTTCCATCCAAATCGAAGATCGAATCGAAGATCCAAGAGCTTAGGTTGAAGATCTACATCCATCGAAGAGAGATTTCATCGTTTGAAGCGGATTTGTGATAGATCGAGTTAGATCCTTCGCTTTCCATATCTGAAGTGTGTTGCTTTTGGGGTGTTTAGGTGATTTGGTGAGTGGTGATTATCTCTCACACGGATCCAAAGGAGTATATCGGATCGTTGGCTTGATTTGGTGTTAAAATAGTGATTTCCATGCATTTCCGTAAACTTAAGTATAGATCTATTGTTCATGATGATTTGACATCCATTTTACTACATGATTAACCTATGCAAGTTCATTCATCAAGTTACAGAGATATTACTCATGTTTTCATGCTCGTTAGATTTCGACTCTTTATTTACAAGATTGCCATTATTGTTATAATTGTTTATTAGATCATGTTTGAATGTTTGATTACTGGGATTAATGATTGACTTGGTTGATTGTTATGAATTAGTTGATTGATGATTTGATTTAGACAAGATGGTCAAAGATGATTCAAAAGCTAAGGGAAAGGCTCTTGAATTGGGGAAGCTGCTCGTGGCATATGTAGCGGATGATGAAGCTCATATGCATAGATTTGATGATGATGTTGAGATGAGGCTTTGCTAGGATGTGATGAAGCGAGGCATGATATGAGATAGTCTTGGTCTAATCCAGACGGGATCATTCCAAGCATGTTGATAACTCGGTGAAATGGTTCGAGTTTGAGGATAATGGTTTGCTCGAGAGGCGCTTGAGCTAGTATGGAAATAGTCGTCGAGGAGGATGACTAAGAAGGCTGAGATTTCATCGTTGTTGGAGGTTCTAGCATGCTCAAAGCAAGAGTATGCTGGGCAGATTCGATAGTCCCTAAAGACTACTGATTGGTAGTCAAGTACTCTGGGCAGATTCGATAGTCCTAGGCACGGGTTTTGACGACGTGCGGAGTTATGTCTAGAACTGGGGTTTCCATTAGCCCTTGACGGACGGTTGAAAGAATGTGCCGGTCATTCAATTAACGGTGATATCGAAGCAATGATAACAGTGATAGCCAGAGTCATGGATGTTTGGTTGTATCGTCATTCGGTCTTAAGAGCGGTATTTTCTGGGTGCTTATCTGATCTTGGTTTAGGCCTTGGGGGTTTGTACTTGGAAAACATCGCCCTTGACTCGAGTGATAATTGCTTTACTCTAAATGTTTGCTATGCTATGTTTGCTTCTGCTTAGTGTGTGTCTGGGGGCTATCACTGTAGAAAGAGGGGGAGTGGGAGGGTTGGATTCCTATTCCTTTTTCCTTTATGCTCTTTTGGTATGTTGTTAGTTAATTTACCGCTCACTAAGACTGTTGTCTGACTCAAGGCTTTATGTTTTAACTCTTATTGCCTTGGGCTGTTCGTCCATTTTGGGATGGGTAGACTAGGTAGCAGGTGACAAGTGCTGTTCTTGCTTTCGACGATGCTGATGACGAAGATGAGCTGGAGGCTTGCATATTATTTTCTTACTATATGTACTGGATGTTCCGCTGCTTGTATAATTCTCTGAGTGATATGTAGTGAGGCTTGATGTATTGACTATTCAAATGTTTGTATTCAACTATTATGAAGTTTTATATGATGACATTCTATTCTGTGAAGCTTCACTATATATATATTCTATTGTATTTTGTCCATGCGCTGTGAGTTATACGATAGATTCTGCTGTTTTTAATTTACCCTGACAATCGTCCATGGCTGCCTGGCACACTTTACAGCGCACTATCTCTAGGTTCAGTGCGGGGGTCATGGGCAGTCGTCACATTAATAGTCCATTTATAACACCCTACTTTTTTTACAGAGGTATGAATAGAATAGGAATGTCTTATTCAATGTTTTTGGAAATATCGTGTTGTCATCACAAGAATTACCTTGGAACCAACCAATTTAGGATTCATGACAAACTGTATAAAGGTTTTTGTTGTATACCAAGTTAAATATCAATTGTTAATCTTCATGATTTTTTTACAGTTGATACTTTTATAATGGAACAACATATAACCTTTTCAGTGGAGGCAGCAAGTTTTAATGCCACAGAAACAGAAATACATCGGAACATGTTGTATCCATTAAATATCACCCTGGGTTATGTAGCTATTTTAATCAGTGGTATAAATTCTTGATCTCACTTTTACTTGGTTAATAGGAAATTTTCCCTTTGAAACTTTGTGCCTTTTAGAAGGAGGAGAATTTTTAGAGTCATTGGTTGACATTTTTAAAATATTTTTTTGTGTAAACAAAGCGATTTTACATTATCTTTTTGAAAGCTTCAGTATTTTCATAGTGGGTTACAGATATTGTTGTTGACAATCATTTATTCGTTACTGAATCAAAATATTATGTTATCATTTATTCATTAAAAACTGATTTTTCATTATGCGATGGTTATAACATATATGTTGGGTGTTGACTGAATTTGAGCTAGATAAAGGATTAATATAAACAAAATTGCTTTTAGGTCTCTAAAAACGCATATTATGCATTTATTTGATTATAGTATCTTCAGCCATTTGACTTATAGTTCAATAATTTTATTTGATTTACGTTTTCCACAGAAAGTTGAGATTTTGAAGGCAAGGCTCACTTCATTTTCATATTAGTAACCAATTGCATATGACCATTGGTAGTTAAAATTTGTTGTATAATTTCACCTAAGTGTTGCAAACAAGAGGAAGAAAGAACAACAAGAATAGTGCAGCGGTAGATGCAACACACTTTTTCCCTTCTCTGCCCACCAGGTATTTGATTAAATCTCTCATCAATGGTTTGAATCCAACTTCAAATTTTTTGTTCACATTAATGTTGCGATGTACTGATGTTTCGATTCTCATAATTTATAATGAAAAAGGGGAGTAGAAGTGGTATGGTTTTGGCAGTTGTGGATGGAGCATGAAATCATATTTTTTTGCAGTCTAAACATGAAGTTTGATATTGCATGTATTTTTCTTATCCTCTGATAAGATTAATTTTTTCTAAAAGCTGTAAGAAGTTTGGTTATATAGCTTTGTCTAGGTGTTCTGTTTGTATATATAGCTTTGTCTAGGTGTTCTGTTTGTACAATGCGTATTAGATATATTTGATATGTATTTATCAAAGTATGAGTAGAACAGGATTTGTAATTGTAATATGCTATGCACTTGATATTTGCATGTTCATCCATATTTTAAGTTGAAGTTGCATGTATTTCTGATGAATATTTGCAACTAACAGTGCAAGGAATTGTATGTTGGAAGAATAGTATTTCCAAGTTAAAAATAAGAAAAATTCTACAAAAAGGTGTCATCGCTATAACATACTAATTGTTTGTTCATTTTCATTAGATAATTTTAAAAGTGGCTTTTAGTTTTACAACGATTTTTTTCAGTATAGGTTCATGTATTTTCTAACATAGTAAAATCATATATTTGTCCAACTAATTAAGAACATAGTAAGTTTCTTTAAATCTGTCCTAACATTAAGATAAATATATTAAGAATACAAAGTGCATGTGGTGTCTTCTGTGAGAGAAGAGAGAGTACGTGTGTTTCAGGTAGGGTGTGCAAGGTAGTGAGTGTGTGTTTGCTATAGTGTGTATATATGTTGTTGAGTACTGCCTGCGCATGGGTTACGTGTAGGTTTGCATATCTTTTTACTTTCATTTTGGTTATTTCATTTGTGCGAGTGTAAGGTTGACTTATGTTTGCTGCTGCCAATTGAATTTCCACGTTTACAACAAAGTGTGTGCCAGTTTGAGTGAATATGCGTGCGCCAGGTTGAGTTGATTATTTCTGTAAAATAATTTAATCTCACTCATGTTTTAATAAACGATTGATTTGTACATATACACCATATAAAAAATGCAATATATGTATACGTCAAAGTCATTTTGTAAAATTTAAAAAACCTTACAAACAGTGTTAATACAAATTCATCATGCACACGTGCAACGCACGTGCCAAAGTACTCGTGTGTATAATATGCACGTGCAACATAACATAGGGTGTACATGGTTAAATACGTAGATAGATAGATGTTGGGAATGTGCATCCACTATGCATATACTTTGCTTTTACATATATGTTAATGTTTTTCTAACACATACATACACATCCATGCATACATACATACATACATATATAAAACTTTTGAACATATAAATTACTTCTATTTGTGAATGATATGGTAAAAATTTGACTAATTTTTAATTTCAAATTAAAATATCTAAATTAGACCTTCTAAACAAGATTCAAATTTAGATCTGATATTTGAAATACAAAATTAAAATATCTTAATTTTGACTTTGCAATATATTAAATAATACATATATAATACCTGAAATTCAAAATTAATATATTATAAAATTTCATATAGATATTTATGTTTATCTAATGATATATATATATATATATATATAATATGTATATTAAATAAATGTTATATATACGAGTATATATGCACGTCCAGGTGGACCTGCATTTAATCACAACGTGCATTCATTTATAGTTGAACATATGGAATTAGATTTGACAGTACCATTAGCAGCATAAATTGAACCTAAAGCAACGACAAAGAAGACCAAGATAACTAAAGAACATTCATAGAGTCAATAACTTGAAAGCATTCATAGTTTTAGCATTAGTTTCTTTTGTTTTGGTTTATTATTATATAATAATGGAAATGGAAATAATACTTGTACTTTGACATGCATATGAGGCTGTGAGCAAAAATGCATCTAAATACATCATCACTTCACAATTCCATTAATAGCGAGAAATTAATGAGTAGAATTTCCACTGTGACTTTTTGAAATTTTAAATTTGAAAGTTGATACTGATATACAACCATGTTTATATATATTTTGATATTTGAAAGGTGGCTTCAAATAAATTATTATTATGGTTAGTTTGGACGATTCCTTAAAGATCCCATTAGAGTCGTTGGCAGTTTTTATGACTACAAATGTCTATCAAAGATCCAAGTGGTAACTTCTGAAGCAATGAAAGTGTTCATGAATTAATTTGACATTGTTTCCATCAGTATTTATCAATGTATTTTAGTGTTCTTTAACGATGTAAATCAATGGTATTGCTTTTATTCCATTCTAAGTTATTAATCATTAGTGAAATCATACCGTTTATTTTGCGTGTCAAGTTTTTGGTGCATAAAAGATAAATATACAAAAATATACCTCCATTATATACTACTACTAACCGTGTATTAAATTTATACCTTAATATTGCAATATTAATTATAATTAATATTCTTGACAACCAAACTAATAAGGGATTTTAACTATTTCTAACATATTCTTGTTTTCTTCGATATACGTACTTTTATATGTGTCTGTAGCTATTAATTATAGTATGTTTGCGTGAGAAGATGCTTGTATCTATAACTCCATATGAGTGGTACATACACTTATTTATACACACCTTTTCACAACCAAGATGGCTGAAGCTCTGCATCAGATTGAGATGGGAACCCCATTCATATGAGTATGTGAGCTCTAAAAGCTCTTAAAATTTCCTCTTGGCCTTACAATAGTTAATTTCTTCGAGTTATTTACAGATTTCCAAAGCATTTTATTTTCTGTGACGGTAGTAAATATTTGGTATGTGAAGTTACCATACTTTTTTTATAGTGGCCTCTTTTCCATTGCTGTTATAGCCTTGTTTCATTTCCTGTTAAGATAAAATCTATAGACCCATGGAAGTTTTAGTGTTATAGAGGGAATTATAAATGTATCTCACCTATAATTTCACTATTGGAAACATCTATGTAAATGTGTTTTGAGTATATTGAAACATTCATGCATGCATGAATATTTGTTAAGATGAAGAAGTCCTAGTAGAAAATGTTTCTGCTTTAGCCGTGGTCACATTCAATGCATTTGATCTTTTGGTATCAAAAATGTCAACGTGTTTCAAAGTAATGAACAACCAATTTTCCATTATTTGAATCTATTAATTAACAGAACTACAACTTGCAAAATGTTAGTACGAATGCTGTTATGGTGCCTCAAAGAACACATGAATCAAGAACTCACAAATGAATAACTGCCACAATCAATTTTGAAAGAAACTGGTGTCATGGACTCATAGAGGCAATAACGCATCTCCAATTTTATTTCAGCTGTAGAAAGAATTGTTTTTATGCTAAATACTAAGCAACATGTCTTTTATATTTCATTTCAAAGTGAATCCCAAAATTTGTATATTCATATCACCATTTTTGAAGTGCCATGACTGCAGCCTACCCTTTAATAAATAGTTGGCAGAAGGTTTCCCACTTCTCCATTATCTAATTTTGCAATACCAATAACTAACAGTGCACCACTAAGAATAAGATCAAAACCAAATAGCATATATGCTCCTTATGTACATAAGAAATCCACAAACAAAAAGAAAAGAACCTGTTACAATTTTGAAAAAATGAGCATAAATCCATGGAGAGAAGTTATCAAGATAAAAGCTACCACTTTTACATATATGATGAATACACATAGAGAATAATGTATTGCTGGAAGAAAAAAATGGAATAATATATAGCAGCACTGATGTAGGGAGAACAAACTTTGAATATAAACTCATTCTGGATGCTCCATAAATGCATGCGCAAAATCTCCGATTCTAAGCTTGCATTTTGCCAAATCTTCTCTTTTAGCATCTTTGTTCGAAAATGACCATAGTCCTCCTTTTGTTACTATTCCGTAGTATACTTTTTCGTCGCTTCCTACATAGTTGTCCGTGAAGCATGCAAAGTAGCAGGAGAAGCTACAGATTATAAGAAGTGCTCCACTCAGGTATCTGTTTTACAATTTACATATATCATATCATAGAGAGTGCAATTCGTAGTGTGTATATATATATGCCATAATATGGTCTAAAATATAAATAATTACTTGTTAAGGGTATGGCAATGTCCATTGTTGCTGAGAAGAGGGCTTAGAAACTGAAAAAGAAACAACGTTCCACTTGGCATAGAAATATAAAACAAAAGAGAGAACACATATGAATTACAGTGGTTTAGTACAGGTACAGAAGAAATTTGCTTCACAACAAACATAGATAAATGTTACTAATATCAGCCTACAATGCATTTTGGAGTAATTTACATTATAGTGAAACAAATCATCCAAATTAATGTCATCCAAACAAACATAAACGCAATATACAATCAGATCCAACATACTCTTTTGAACAGCGTGCAAATTAACAACAAATACATTCATTCATCCATGTGTAGAATACCTAAATAAAAACGATATCTCTTTTAACTGTTACATTTGATAATATGATTCAATGTTTGGATCCTAGGAGATTTCCATGCATGAAATCAAAATTGTTGCAAGGTCTCCAGCTCCTTTGAAAACTCTATCACTCATCGTCAGCTTATTAACTCTCTTTGTATTCAATTTCTCCATCGTTTCTCCTTTCTAGTATTAAGCTTCCTCTGTTTTTATTTCCTTTGTGCATAAGCATTTTGTTATCCTCTGTTATTTACAAAGGAATTTAACGTGACGTTAATTTTGGTTTAATCTCTCCATCATTTTGTATTCAATCTCTCCATCATATATGTCTCTTGTAAGTTAAGATTATATGAGATGGTGTTGCTTTAAACTTATTACAGAATGTGACGTTATTTTTGACTGGATATTGCCTTTTACGGAAAAAATATATAATGGACCAGATACATTCAGTTGAATTCCTAATTAAAAGTATTGGAACATAAAGTAAAGCAATCATGGAAACTACTGGATAATGAAGGTAGTAGATGCAGTGAAGCAAGAAGTAAGAGTTTGCTTTTAGTTATGTCTTCAGTTATCAGATATCTTTGTTAAGCTAATTAATTAATTTTAAGAAAGGTGTTTGAAAGAAACATGGCTATGGTTATTTATAACCAGACCATGTCTTAATCCATGTTAACCGCAAACCGCACAATACCAAGACTCAAAGTAAGATAAAAATTGATCACATGTAAGAACCACCGTAAAACTATGAAAACTGGTTCTACTAACCATGATTGTTTGATAATTCTAGAATATGACATTGCATAAATTGAATTAAAATAAAATTTATACACTATTTTGTCTTGTTTTCAATTTGAGTTGCATTTTTACATAAATTTTGTTTATCCTTACATTTCAACATGTTAATTATAATTAGTACGGGTATAAACTAATTTCAAATTAAATATTTTTTTACTTTTTATTATTACTATGTGATTTTGTTATATAGATGGGATTTTGTTATATCAAATTAATAAGAACAGTGCCAGTTAATTTCGTTTTAAAATACGTTAGCAATGCTAACCAAATGATTAGGTGTTAAACCATCATTATAACTAAAGTTTATCAATATCAGTAAATGAATAACTCAATCCAGCTAATGACAGCTTATACTAAGAGCGAAGGGGAAAGGACAACAAAAGGTTTCACCAACAGAAAAACTGTTTATTAGTAGATTAAATAAAAGACACAGTCCCCATATCAAATGCAAATAGGATATCAGATATGGTACCTGCAATTTGGATTTGGAAGTACTACTTTTCCAATCAAATATCCTTTTGGCATAGCTACCCCTTTTTGTTCTAAATAAGATTCCACAATCGTAACTTGTTTTCTAGTTTCCTCAACCTACAAAAAGAATTCATGCAAACCTGAGCTTGAATCTGCTGTTTGGAGAGGGTTAAACAGTATATCAAGATAGAAAATAATACTTTCAAACAAAGAAAACACAATGACAAAGGGTAAAAATCAAATCATTTAAAATTAACAATTTCATAATCAATGCTGCATTTATATTTTCATAATTGATATAGCATTACATGCCCAGTAATTCCCGCTTTAAGTCCACCCCTCACCATAATCCCTAACAGGCTTAAAATAGGCAATGAAGTACAACTATTATATGGTTAAGCAATTCCGGTCACTTTTAATGTTTAGGATGGCTAAGATGTACGTATGAAATGTGTTACGCTCCAATTTCCATAGGCGAAATCCATGTGTAAAAAAATAAGCATGAAATGCTGGACAAAACCAGAACTTTTCCTTTAAGCATTCACATAGTACAAACATCCAGGTATTCAAATCATATAACAAATACTACTTACTGTAACATATCTAACATACATCAAACTTATGTCAATCCACTATTACATTTAACCAATGCTACAAATTAATATATAAATATAAAAAAGTTCCTTGATCCATACGTACTAAGAAAGTATGAGTAAACAGAGGTAGAAGATATGAATCTAGAGAGGAAGAAGTTTATTTGATACTTCAATTTTATGTTGAAAAGTCAGCTTTAACAGCACAAATTGTAATGAAGAAAATACTGATTGAGCTAAAGAAAATAGTAAACAAATAAACATGATGGGAAGAGCTAAAAAAATGTTGATGATACTGGTGGAATTATTCTAAATCATGGTTCTCCAGCATGGAACAAAAATAAAGAGCAATGAGGCTTCCATTAACATGCTACCGATAGTGCACTAAAGTTGAAAGATCTTGCTTCAGACAACAATGAAATAGCTCCTAATAATCAATTGGTGGTAGTTAGTAATAATTCAGCAGATGAATACAGGTTTATCGATTTTGCATTGCAAAACTGCAAATAGTTAACACGCAGATAGTAAAATCAGTTTCAATCGGATTAAACATATCAGTATTATTACTAATTTCAGTAGTTTTGAGATTTTATGGGTAATTGCGGTGTGACTATTCATACTTTATTGTATTAGCATGATACTCGGAATTAATTTGGCGATGCTGGATGCAAAATACATGGTATCGATCTGTAAATACCTAAAATTGATTTTTATTACTACTCAAAGACAAAGAAAACAAATACCTGGAATCGATCTATATTTGCTACTCGAAGATAAAATAGCAAATACCTGGAATCGATCAATCGATAGTCGGTAGATACAGCATCGGAGTGGTCGATAATAGATGGACGTCAGTAATCGATAATCAGTAGATCGATTAGTTTTTTTGTTTGGTGGATGCGAAATGGGAAACGAGGGAAGGGTTTCTGGGTAAAAAAGGCAGAGCGAGCGAAGAGTACGTGGATGTGAAATTTAGAAAAGGGGAAAGGGTATTATTGGTATTTCAAAAAGAGGCCAAGTAAAGTAGGTTAATGAATTTTCTTTATTAGTAGTAGAGATGTGTGCATATTGGTTTCGGCAATAAAATAATAATCTTTTTTAAATTGAAAGTAAATTTTATAATTTATATAACTACCATAAATGTATTTTTATATAATGTGTCTCCGTGTATATATATTATCTTAAACTAGTTCTTACTAAAACCTTATTTTAATTTTTGAAAATAAAAATCCTTTTTAATAAAATTATTTGCTTAATATTTTCTATAACTTAATTTAAAAATAAACATACTAACCTACTAAACAATGTTTTAAAATTAAGTAAACAATATTATATATATGTATATATTATTAAACCGATTTAAATCAAAATAAAATATTTTTTAAATTCTGGTTGAAAACATTTTTCACATATAAGTATGCATTTTCTTTATATCAACTACAAATTATAATGATAATACATACATACATATACATACATACATACATATATATATCAAATATTAAATTTATAATTGATATAAAATCAACATGCTATAACATATATGAAAAGGAGATATAAATGACAGATATGGTATACAATGATGAATATATATAGTCCACCGAGTTAAACACTAAAAAAAAGTTTGTTTTCTTGGCACCAGTGTACAGCGTTTTTGAAATGGTGGCCATGAAAGGGTAAACTTACGATAAATATTATTAGCGTGCATGTTGTGTAAAATAAAGGCGGCAAATTTATTTTCCTTCCCTCCTTTTCTACGAACTCCCCTTAACAAAGACTTCCCCCAATTTCAATTCCTCGTCCAAACAATTTGCTTCCTCCGAAAAATAATTTCGCCGTCCCTGTTGTAGTTGTCGGCATTGCAATCTCGTTAGATCGTTGTCCGCGTTATCCTATCCTTTTCCGCGTTGCAGTGGTCTAGCTCATTCCCGTTTGCCCTCGTTCTCGTCCCTGTTACAGGCTTGAGCAATCGTTAGCCCTAGTTCGAGCTGTAGTCAGTGGACGCGAATTGGTAGCCATCAGTGCCATTTGTCCTCAAAGTTTTAGAGTAAGTTATACCTAATTGGCTTTTTCCTTTATTTCTATTTTTAGATTATGTTTCAGATATTTGAGTTAGTATGCTTATCTAAGCATTTCAGGGTTACGTTAGTATGCCTATCTAAGCATATATGGATTTGAGTTAGTGTGTGTATATAAATATTTGTTTGTGGGTCTGCTGTTAAGGATGAATGTGGGTTCTTATTTTATGAATTGTCTAATTAAATATTCAGATAACTACTTCATTTTGTTATTAATTCCTATGTCATGTCTATGTTTTCTTTTAATGAGTAATATATTCCTTTTGTATTTTAATATTGTTCCTAATATCAGTTATGTCTATATTTCTTTGATATTGGAAGAGCTTTATGAATTGGAGCTTATTCTTGAATTATATGGACTAAAGAATATTTGTTTTCCTCCCTTCTCATATTCCTTGCGCTTGGCTTTCCATCTCATACTTCTCTATGATTTGAATTTTTTTAGATTTATTCTTTTTGGATTTTGTCTATACAATTTTATGGTCAGGATACTCTAATTCTTCAAATTACTGGATCTTTTTGTGTTCAAAGTATGTAATCTGTGAACATTGGATACTAAGGAATTTATACTGATATAAGTACTATTGCTTGCAATGTTGGAAAAAATCATGTTGTGTTTATACATGGTGCTTCAATTGAAAATGTGGGCATTGATTAACTAGGTAAAAATACGATTTCTGTACAAAAAAGAAAAAGGAAGACTTGCACTTTTAAATTTACTTAGATTGCTTCGGAAAAAATATTTTAATACTTTTGGTAGTTTGTAAACCTTATAGTACCTTAAGGATGAATGTGTGTGTGTATTTTCCTATTGCCATTCACACATGAGAGTTGGATCTTGTTTTGCTAAGAATTACATCATGCTTGAATTTTTTTAGCTCTAAAGTCTACCTTAGAGCGTTTAATTTTTAATATCAAATAAGACTCGGTTACATTTAATTTTTAATTGGAAAGTGTTCGTAGAAATAACCCTAGCAGTTGATTTAATTTTGGGTAATTATAACTCAGTGCCTACCTATATCAAAGTTTACATTCACTCAAGAAGCTAAATGCTGATTTGTACATGATTAGAGTTTACTCGAGTGATTTCATTGGAACTAAAATTATTGCAGTAGTCCTTTAATATCAAATAAATTCATATATCACACATAGGTTGCTAACAGTAGTCATAACGGAATTAGTTAGTTTCCAGTTCACAGTGTTCTTTACTTTGCGATAGAAAGTCTAATAACATCAAGGACATGCACACTTTAGAGTATAGACCAAAGTAGAACAGGTGTTTCAATGACATAAAATGATGAATGATCATTTTGTTTTACCTATTATAGCAAGTTGACAGTAAATATCAAAAATCAAGGAGTAATGCCAACAAAGGTTGAATCGTCATTTCCTGACTCATCTCAACACTAAACATTATAATTCTCAAATTAAACTTTAAATATATTGGTTCATATACATCTGGTGTTTCTTTTTCCATTTCGTATACTTTATTTAGTGGAGAATTTATCACCATTCCTTATGTCATCTCAAATATTAGCTACCGCGCAATAAAAAAATTTCATGTTACTAAACATTTTAGGCAAAAATATTAATTGATTTGTACTTAAATGATCGATATATGCCAATATAAAATAGATGAAATTCAAATATATGCATCTACCCGTAAAAAAAGGCGATTTCAGTCCCTTTTTTTTTATAAAACTAGCTTAGTTCAACATGTAATTTGATTGACAGGGTTACAAAAGTTAGTAAATTTAAAGATTTAGTGAAAGATGCATATGCCCATTTAGTTATACCTATTTGATATCAAACTAATGAACTAAAACTAAACTTTGTAGTGAGCATTTCAAAAAAAATGCGACATATTAGCTATGAAGTATGCTTAAGATATCAGTTTATTTTGAGGAACTATTCAGTCTCAAACCATCTATTTATCGCTTCATGTATTGTAAGAAGAGCACACAACCTCTATATAAAGTGGGATCAAAATTAGTTTATTCATATTATTATCATTGTAAGATGATATTTTCCATGAGCATTGGATGTTATTAAAATATTTTCTCTTTTTTGTATTACTACATATTACAGACAATACATATTTATTCAAATGAAATAAATAAGTTGCAGAAAGCCCACCATATCAGAATCAATGGTTTTAATATTGCTTTCCTTAAAAAATGGAGTTTAAAATACTGAAAGTTGTACTTACAAATAAAGCTCCACGTAACCAAATCTGATAGAAAACAGATTATAGAAATTACTAAGGTAAAAAGATATCATCGATGTATTATATATACTAGTGCGAACATGTGCTTCGCACACGGGATTAGAACTATTTTTATTTTAAATATTTTTGTAACTTACATACTTGCATAGCTACACATAAATAGATTACTTTTTAAACTATCCAGCATGCCTATACATAAATAGTAGGCATCATTTTTTGAATCATGAATGCGTAACTCGATCATAGGTAAATAATAGACATTCTGGTATCTCTAATATTTCAGCAATACAAATAAGAGCGCATACTGTATTCATGTAATGAACATTCAACCATACAATAGTAAAATCCAAAAAGCAATACTTTCCGTTAGTAACAACAAAAAGTCACCAAGACTTTTGAAATACGCTTCTGTAATCTTGGTTAGGAATAGGGAAATTATACGCAAAAAATACATGCTAATTCTGAAAACAAATAGTCATATAGCATGGCTGAAATATTGACTTGAATCGCAGTAAATTCTTAGACAATCAAAGAGAATATATGATGCATTGAAACATTTAGAGCACAGTAGCTGAAAGCTAATTAGTCAGTAGTTAACTATATGAGTTTTTAGTTTAACAAATTCAATGAACATCTTTAAAATAAAAATGAAATTACATGTTATATAATAAAACAATCAAATAGCCTAAATCAAATGAAAATAGTAAACTGTGGATTAACATCCAAAACAAAGAAATATATATCATATCACTAAATAAAATATTTAACTATGTAGAACAAAAGAAATATGTCTCTTGATCTTCTCAACTTCAGCAAACGCTATCAAAAAATACTCTGATAACAACCTGAATTGTGAACTTGTTGTTGATCTATAAGGCATGGTAGTTACCTGCATATGCAAAACATAGACTATCTTAGAGTACAAACTAAATAACACATGCTTATCTAAATTAGAAGCTTGTTGTAACGACCCTGAATTTTATATAAATTTAAATTGATAATTAATTAGATTTTTGAATTAAAATTTTGAAATTAATCGATGAAGTGATGCGAGTTTCCCCGGATTCAAATATATATTGTATAAATCATTTAAAATTAAAATATTGTATATATGTGTATATATGAGAATATATATATATATATGTATGTATTTGAACATATCTGAGTAAATTTGAAATTATATATATATATTGAATTTAAGTTAAAATCTCAAGTAAATGGTTTAATAATAATTTGAGTTTATATATATGTATATATAGAAATACAAGACAAATAGTATTAAAGTAAAAGCAAGGCAAGAAGTAAGAACATAAACAAAGGAAGAAAGATAAGTATGTAAAACAAAACAAATAATATACATAGTGAAGCTTGCCACAAAATTATCTACAGCCGAAATGAAGATGAGTATAAACACTAGGCAGAAGGAAATAATACTCATATATGTACACAGATCAAAAGAAAGTATAAAATCTTGAGTTGCCAGAAAAGATATGTATATAATCATATAAGTACATACGAAATGAAGGAAGACATGAAAAAAATATTAATTTGTACAAAGCTAATAAATGTTTGGCCACTACAACAAATCTCAGCTGAGACAAGCAAGAAAAAGGCAAATAAAATAAGGTAATGTGGTACATGGCAATTTAATGTTACCATCTCTAGTAGAAGCAAAGAGATCACTTCAGCCTCCAATTGAAGAAAAAAAATCTCTGATGTGCATTGTACAAACAAGCAAAATAAAATATATTACTTGTGCAAAATGAACACACCCTGTACAAAGTTTTATACCCAGTAAACTTCATTTTCCTTATATCTCCTCTTCATTTCATTTTTCGTTCCACTTCAAGCTGTGAAAAAAACTAAGGTGTATCATCTTATATCTCAATCCATTCACCTCAGTTCATTTCGTTTATCAAAAATAAGCAAACCAGAGAATAAGCAAGCATATCCATTTTGTTACAAACTGAAGCATCATTCATTTAAACAACAACAAAGGGCAGGAAGATTAGGAGATCAAAGCAAAACAATTCTCAGTTTCAAAAAGTTTAAAACTTTTCAAACAAGAGTGCTCTGTTCATCTTCTCAAAATACTGTGAGCAAACTCTTAAACCCCTTTTATACTTTGGTTTGCATGTGATCAGTATTGAATGTTTGTTTGTGAAATGTGAGTACACCCTTTTGATTTGAACTAGAAATTGTTGCTGTGAATAATATTGAAGTTTGAATGGTAAATGTGTGTTTGCATGTATATATATATACATGAAAATGAAGGTGCATGTCTGTACACATAAATATGAACTCTGTTCCAGGCCTACAGGTTCCAAAACCTGTTTCAAATTCAAAAGCTCTATCTCAAATTATTTATAGGCTTTGAAATCTAAAGAGAACATGTTCGTATGATCATGTTCTAAGTTTTTAAAAATAAATTTAAGTAAATTAAACAAAAACTTTTTCTAGAAATATAAGAATACATGCAAAACCAATGTAAACAGAAATTTCATCAATCCTGATTTCAGATCTTGAATATATCAATTGAAACGTCATCAAAGTTGATGATTTTTAAAAGTGAAATTAAATTTTTTTATCAAGTATTCTCTGAGAAAAATGGGGATGAACGGAATCGCCATTTTCACTAAGTTCTGGCGATCAATAAGTTGGTGGACTTCATGATCGTAACCATAGCTAGCTGGAAGGTCGTAGAGTTAGGGAAAATGCTTGATTAAATTTTAGATCAACGTGGATGATGATCTTGATCGATTTAGGGTTTTGCACGTAGTTTTGGTTGAGGTGGTTCCTGTGACGATTTCGTCGACGTCGTAGCGCTGGAATTGATCGCACCCATGGCGATCAGAAGAGGAGGGTTAGACGAAGCTCTGGCCGGAGTTTCGACAACTCTGGTGGCCTGAGGCGCCGGAGCGAGGTGATTTAAGGCGATACGGGTGGTCGGAGTAGCTGCTGGGGTCGTAGGCGACTCGTTGGGGGACTCGGCGACGATCAGCGATGGTCGGAGTGATGGTGCAAGTACACGTGCACGAGTTGATATTCTGGGTTCGTTCGTTGTTTGGGGAAGAAGCATCTTCCTCGGGTTTGACTCGAGGAGTTTTCGTGGTTGTCTCAAAGCAGACGAGGGACGAGTGTTTCTCGTGTCTTTACTCGGGAAAATCTTGGATTTGCTCGGGTTGTTTTTGTTTGAGCTGTTTGAATTGAAATCAGGAAAGTATTCCAGGTTTAAAATCAAAGAAATTGAATTTGGCAAATATTTCAAAGTTTAAAAACAAAGTGAAACAAGTTTTAAAGTTTAGAAGAGATGTTTTAATTGTAAATTAACTTTAAAGTCTAAGTTAAATTATTACAAGATTTATTAAATAAGGTTTAAATGAGAATTTAAGTGATTAATAAAGATAAAATGGTTTATCGTTTAGTTAATTAAGATCTTAAGTTATTAATGATTTATTAATTAATATAAGTAATTAAAGAATAATTACTAAATTAATGATTGATTAAAGTTTAATTAAAGATAAATTTATTTAAAGCAATTGATTTGAAGATAATTAATCAAAGATTAATTTATTTAATGTGAGTGGTTAGGGATGATCACTTATTGAAATTTTATTAAGTAAGTGGTAATTAATCAATTAAGGGTTAAATTTATTAATTAAAGATAATTAATTAAATGGGGAATTAAATAATTAAAGGTTAATTATTTAATAATTAAAGGTTGATGGATTATAATTAAAGGTTAATTAATTTATTATTAATGGTTAATTAATAAATGATTAAAGGATAATTTATCAGAATGATTTGTGATTAATTAATGTTAATTAACCAGGATTAGAAATTCATAAGTAATTAATCTAATTTGAATTAATCAGACAATTAACTGATCTTACTTATGAATATTTGGATTCTATTGGATGATTGAGCAGTTTGATATCCCTGTTTGTGATTGTGATGCTTTGTGATATAAATTACTTTGTGCTGAGCTGTGATTTCTGTTTCTGTGATATATTACTATGTGAATATGAAAACCCTTGATCCGTAAACGACATTTGAATTTCGATGCGACAGGGAGTCGGATTCCAGTTGGTTATCCGAAATCTACATTGAATTGTAATAGTGAATCTTTGTGACTGATAAATTTATTTTATCTATGAATTTGTGAATGAAGATAAGCGTTATCGATTATACCGCTTATCGATATATCTGCGATGATTGATGTTGTGCACTATTGTGTGAAATCCCTGGACTACACCATACACACACAAATATGGATTTCACGAGGAAATCGGTTAAGTCACAGATGATTTAAATTTAATGTTTTTGAAATTGAAATTTTAATTTCAATTGATTTTGAAATTGGAAATTAGGGTTTAAAGTGAAAAGCTTTTGAAATGGAATTTCAAAGATAAAAGTTATTTTGAATAACTTAATCGAGTTTTGAAATTTAAATAATTTGATTTAAATTTGAATTCAAGTTTGAAATTTGAATTTTATGATTTGAAACTAGGGATTAAAGATGCTGTACAAGTTATATATGGGTTAAACCATTTTAAAGGCATTGATTTGGGATTTTTGAATTTAATTCAAGGGTTTTAACTCGTGTAAATATAACTGGATTTTTATGAAACAAAACTACTTGTTTTCAAATAGTAATAGCTTTCATTTTTAGAAAGAATCTCCAAATTGTGTTGAAAGGTTTCAAGTTTGAAATAAAATTGAAATGTTTTGAAAACTATGAAATGAGTCTTTGATTCAAAGACCGGATGAGTTAATCCAACTTGAAATAGAATTGTTTTGAAAGACTATGAATGAATCTTTGAAAACGAGTTTTGAAAGCTATAAGTTAAATCTTGATTTAAAGATTTAACGAGTAAACCTATTAAAATGGAAATTGTTTTGAAATCCATAAATGAATCTTTGTGAACGGGGTGAACTTTGTGAATTGAATCTTTTTTGTTTAAAAGATTAAAAGTGTGGAAATTGTTTATACCATTGAAGGTTTTGAAATGAATCTTTTTATTTAAAAGATTGGAAATGGTAATTTGTTTTAACCATTCGAATGAAAAGTTTTGGGCTTTAAGCTGTGATTTAACTGAGATCCCAGTATCTATATGATTTTTAATTGCGCTCGTTATTCGGTTTAGCCGGGAGAGGACCTTTGTGTCATATATCCCTTTCCGAATAATGATACGTCGTATATGGATTGCATTTGAAGACCGGTGGTGAAGACCGGGTATTTGCGAGAGCGATAAGATGACCTATCGATTTTCTCTGCATCATGGCTCCGGTATAGAGATTCCCTAAGTGATGGGAAGTCCGATCGAGATTGTGAATACCCGGATTTGCAAGGGCTTCTTTGGAAGTGCCTTCGGTTTCGTTCGATCCCGGAACGGACTTGTATGGATGTGTGTCTGACGTTACACCTTGAGATGTAAAGCTGGTTTCTATCAAATACATTTCTGTTGGTAGCGGAGAATTTATTCTCTTATCTTAACACCCTTCTCTGAGACGTACGAGCTCAGAGGTTATGTAGTTGATGGTTACTAGTGATACATTCCCAATTTGGTAATGTGGCATACAAAGTGCTGTTGATCATTGGTTGATCAAAGCGTGGCTTTGTGAAAAAGCGTGGCTTTGTGAAAAAGCGTGGCTTTGTGAAAAAGCGTTGCTTTGTGAAAAAGCGTGGTTTTGTGGACGAGACTTTGTCGAGCCTCACAACCCGGTAATGGTCGAAACAGGAATGTTGCGACAAAGGTTTGTAGGGGTAGCGCCCCTAGGGTATGTCATTTCCTTTTGGATAAAAGGTGGTATCATGGTATGGAGCCCAGATACTTACTCATGTGGACACACTGTATTTATTACTATGCGATGTTGCTTGTGATCGAGGTACCTCGGATAAAGGTCGATGACGACCGGGGAATGACATAGCTCGTGTGTTAGTTACCTAGTTACAGCTGTACAGCGTGAGGTAGCGTCGGCCTTGTGTTTGCAGAGATCCGGTTAGGTTCTCGGGGCGTCTTTCCAGAGGCGTTTCCATTTCGGTAAGGAAGTTCCTTTGCCTGATCATTTGTTGGAAATCCAAAGAAACAATATGAACCCTGTACGTTTTTAGTTGTATTACCTGCTATGGAATGTGGCGGTAACCTGCTATTGAACATGGTAGCTATAGTAGGCATACAATAATGGTTGTATGCTGGCTAAGATTAATATTGTATTTTCAAAATGTTTTTCACTATGCACTAGTAATAATATCAAAGAAGTTTTGTTTGCGTAGTAAGCATGTTTGACTATCATAAGAAGAAATCTCCTCCAATTCTGCGTTTGCATTGTGTGTGTGGCGGGAGGTCTTATGGTAGTTTCATTTTCCAAAAGCATTGCGAGTTTCAATGTTTAAAAGCCTTTTTGTGTTTGTTTAAAGATAAACTGTTTTTGTTTGCTCATACCAGTCCCATGACTGATTCGGAGTTTATTGTTTTCTTCCTAAACTCTGGGTGCCCACCATTTTCCACACGGGCAGTCTAGAGTTGGGTTTCTCAGATATTCAGGTTTAGTAGATAATCTGGAGCTGGTTTAGTTCTTGGAGTTCAGGACTGCACTTGCTTATCCTTGTACATCGTGATGGTGGTTCGAGCTTGATGTTGGAGAAGTTGGATTCATTCTCTTTTGTAGATCATTTGGAGATCTCTTCCATTTGCTGTTATTTCCGATGTAGTATCATTATTTATCTCTGATATTGTTGTATCATATTGATATCATTGTTGTACATCATTCTGGATATTGTATTCATTGGAGTGTATATGATATCATTTATTTCTTTATTCCGCTGTGTTGTTATACTTAATGTTGTTATAAGCTCCGGTGAACCAGATTCGGCGTTTGAATCTACGGCATTTTGAGTATAAGTGAAGTACGGGTGCCGATTTTCGAAGGCCGATTTCAGGGTCATCACACTTGTAGTGAATAACGTGACTGAAAGGAGCATTAGGAGTACATCAGTGATTAAAATAACATGGTTTCATTACCATTATTCTCAAAATAAAAAGTTATTACATGAACCAAGGTTAACACTTATCAGACCAACTTTAATGAATTATGTCAGGGCTGATAGTGGAGGTTAGATGTGCAAACTCAGTTATTAAATATAGCATGGTAAGTTTAGGGTATATTGTATATCATAAAATGCCTAGAACAAATAGCTTAAAAGTTATATTTGATGTTTTGCATTTCCTTACTCAATGGAGTGCAAATAAATTTACATATATTGATATGGTATGTCTATGAACATACAGTTTTATATGCATACAAAGAATGACACTAATATAACAATAAATAATATGCACTATTTTTGGACTAACCATTTCAAATTATCCATAAGAACATAAAATGAAAGTATATGTGGACATTGACATTAAATAATTTGAATATCACATATTTGTGAAAAGAACCAACTGAAATTCAACTAATATAAATATTTTAATTAATTAATTAATTAAAATCACTAAGAACAATACGAAAGCTTATCTCATATATGATGGTAACTACTATCAAATTCAATGGAGAAAGTAGTTATAAAGATCTTAGGTAATACATATTAAAGAAATATTGAGACGTATTTAAACACTCAAGCCTTAAATTTAAGTGAATTCTAATCATCTATCAATATTTATGAGGGAAAAGGAAAACAAAAGACATATTATTATTACTATTAATATAACAGAAAGGACTCACATCGGGTAAGATAACATTATAGCTTGTCGTAAATTCAAACATGGACATTACATTGCAGAAGCTTTTGGTGTCAATATTATGCACTGGAGTTGGTAAACATAGCAGTAACCTGTCCATTGAAGAAAAGATCGTCAGTGAGATATTACATGATACACTATGCTAAGTTGTATGAAGATTGACAGTACATTTGTTTTGCTACAGTGTAGTTATAATTTATTTTAGTGGTTATAAATTAGGGTGGTTGAATTGCCTTATTATTACAATTCCACAGCTGATCATTGTGGTAAGGTACACAGCTCTCACACTCTTTTTTTGCCACTTTGAACCTCACTGGTCTGCATAGTAAATCCCATATCTGTTACACGATGCACCAATGGTTAGTAATAGTTGCAGGTGGAATATAAGCGATTTATATGGATATTGAATTTAAGTGTGGTTTTCACATTTGTGCACATCTTTCTCAGGTAGTTGGTGCGTAAGATTTCTTCTTTTTCCCTTATTTGTTCAATAACACTGGTCATCTCTTTTTTAGGCTGTCAGGAAACTCCATGTTAGTAGCCACGAACAGAAATGTAAGTACATGAGGTATGTGCATAGCAATGTTAGTAAATTGTTGGCTATGTTCTAGAAATGGTGTTACATGCACATATTTTGAACAAACTACCATAAACAAAATAAAAAAAACCCAAGTTTCGTTCAACTAAATTCCACAGGAGTATATAGCTCTTCTATGCACACCCAATCTTTGTGTCCAGAACAAAGCAAGCAAAAACATGAGAAAACATACTCATAGTAACCACAGATAAGTCTAATTGGCCTATTTGTCTATTGGATGACGGTGTCGGTGGAAGAGTACTGCTCATCTGTACACCCCCAACACGGAAGGCTCCAACAGGGTTAAATAACGGGCTTGAATTGTCAGAAGGGGAGGTTGCTTTGACTATTGATTTTCTCTTTCTATTTTTGGTGCCCTCCTCCATCCCCAAAATGATATCTAGTACAAACATAAAAGTTATGAAATCCGCAGTAAAAAATTTGCAGCAAACAATCATCTCAGACAGGCATAAGTTCTACATAACATAGTGATGCAAAAATGAAACTGTATAAACAGTGTTAAGTAGGTGGGAAAAAACATTGTTGTTTTTTTTCCAGCATACCAAACCACTGGTGCATCAATTTTGTTGGAAGCGGTTGGAAATGAAGAAAGGGGTTTAATACATGCATATGCCATCCTCACACATACCCAAATTGGTTTATGTATTTACTACCACAGCTGTTGGGAGTGATTATCAAAATATGACCAGATATATGGAGTACATACTCTGCACTAAATTATGCATGAGCAGCAAAAATATACAAATTCCAAACATGGGTAATCAAAGGGTTATCGCAAAAGTAAAGGTGGCACAAAATTTATTTTCATAGCGCAAATCTTTTTTTGATGGAATCAGGGAAAAAACCTTCCTTTGTTTGTAGCTGCTTACATGATCATATATACTTAATTATAGCTAACTACAATCCATTGTTATTTCCTTTACAATGTATATATTTCTAAGCCGTTTGAACATGCACTACTAGTGCACGTTACTGTTTGAAGAGCAGCGTGAAGGGAATTTTTTTTTACTCAAATGTTACATTGGAATTTTAAATATTACGTTTTTTAGAGAAACTGCTCATATATATATACAATAAAAGTAGTCGAGCAGTAATATTTCAAAAATTGTTCCCATTTCATAGTAGATATGAAATTAAAGTAGTTAGACCATGATATTTTAGAAATTATACGCATGTCAAATGTCAAAGAGCACATAAAAAAAGAAATTAGCAGTAAAATTTTCATCATCACAAAACGGGAAACTCAAATAATGATAATACTACAGAAATATTTCAGTGAAAACCAAATTACCTGTAAAATTGAAGTAATAGTTGATTTTAAAAAGTATAATTTGAAATGGAGTACATAAATTATATTACACTTCTTTGCACACAGTTGTTAGCTATATGTTTGGTTATTATTTTTGCTTGCATGTTTGCGTAAGTATTGGTAATATTGAAATTAATTTGGATTTTAATTCACTTCAACTCTTATGTAACAAAATTAGAATTAGACATCCAATAAATACAGTTTACCTTTTTAACAGCTTTTCTATTGAACATAATATTATATTATTGTGTTTAATGACATTTAATAGATCTGTCAATCTTGTTGTTCCATTAAAGTAGCATGCCCATAAAGATATAATCATACAATTTGTGTGTTAAGATACATTGGGTTCTTTACTCAACAGACACACTAGTCTCAAGTAGGAATGAAGAAGAAAATTACTGAACCAGAACACATAGTAAATGAGGAGCTAAGTTAGAAACACACAGATCCAATTCTCTTAGCGACAATGAAAATGCAAATAACTCCTACTTTGTATTTAATTTTGTATTGTCAATTTACATAGGAAATCATTGAAGAACATAAAACAGTTCAAAATTCAAGAACCATCAAACTTTAATTTTATGCGCATAACATATACATGAACATATAAGTTAAAATTTTAAATTTAATAAATAAGTCAAGAATGGAGAAATACAAATATGCATATGTACAATTTATTCTTACCTTTAACAGAACAATAAAAGCTTTCCATTCCAGGCCATAACTAAAAAAGCATTACAACAAAACTTTATCATAATTTAAAACAGTAAACAATGTTAATCCACAAAATGAAACTCTGTAAACTTCATTTACCATGCTTTGCGTTAGAAGCAACTTGAGTTAACTATTTTTGTAAGCGATACATTGCTAGGTTGGAATGCAGACTTGCTAATGATTATAATATTAAAATTCAAGTAACTTCAAAAATAATTGGTATGTACCTGAGGGTAAGTACATGGGCTGAAGTTCATGATCAGTTTTAGCATTTTTTTTTATTTAAAAAATGACAACAATTCTTAACAATATATTACAAAACATTCCCAGTATCAAATCCTAAATTACTCCATACCTTGTTGGGAAACTGACGCAGCGGATAATTCAAAACGATCTTCAATCGGTGACTGTAACAATTCGTGGATTGATGGATACTGGAATGCCCGAATTCGTTGATCCGAAGATACCGAACTCTAGCTATCTCTGACTCGTTGATCCGAAGATACCGGGAAAGAGATCTACGATTCTTCGACGTTGATCTTGCGCACAAGATACCGTGAATCGGCTTCAACAAACGATGATCCGAGCGCACTCGAATGACGTTAGTGGAGATAGGAGATACACTCGACTACCAATTGAAATTGAAAGCAACAAGCTAACAAAAGAGAATTTTATTCAATATTCAACTACTTTTACAAAATGAGAGACTCGGCCTATTTATAGGCATTTTACAACTCACAAAAAAAAACAACAAAATTACAAGTATTAAGTCGGTTCCGAGTTAAGGCTTCCGACTCAACATTTACAACTTTACAAGCCTTCAGCGACTTTAACAAACAGACCAAAACATTAAAGAAAAATACAAGTATTTAACTCGGCAACGACTTAATCTTCCTTTTCGCGACTTAAGGTTAACTCGGCAACGATTTAATGGAAGCTTATCTCGGCAACGACCTATGAGTATCTCGGCTCCGACTTATGGATTTAGGCTTCAGCTTATCTCGGCAACAACTCAACAATGTTCGCTCGCGACTTAAAATCTGCAGTGGTTCACGTTACCTCGGCAACGACTCAACTTAACTCGGCAATCGACTCAGGGGAAATATCTCGGTTCCGACTTATGGTATCTCGTCGCCGACTTATGGGGTATCTCGGCTCCGACTTAGGCTTTAGGTCGTGTCGCGAACTAGGGTTTTGGGCGGCAGCGAAGTGGTGTCGTGAGTCGCGGTGATGGGTCGGCGATGATAGGTCGGCGATGATATACTGCATCATCCAGGTATGCCGCTTCATCATCCTCCCCTTGTTGACAAAAATTCGACCTCGAATTTGTACTTCTCTCTTCTTCAGCAAGCTCATCTCCCTGGTACGGAATCAAATGTTTAACGTTGAAAACGTCAGCAGTGTGAATGTGATCTGGCAACTTTAACTGATAAGCATTATCATTGATTTTCTTCAAGATTTCTACTGGTCCAATCTTTCGAGCTTTTAACTTGTTGTAAGTCCCAACTGGAAAACGATCTTTCGTCAATACCGCGTAAACAAAATCACCCTCTTTGAAGACTACACTCCTTCGTTTCTTATCCGCCATTTGTTTGTACTTCTCATTTGTCTTTTCCAATCGTTCCTGAACGATTCTATGGCACTCCGTCAACCCTTCAACAAAATCAGCAGCTTTCTTAACTGTCTTCATTGATTGTGGTATTACCGTTAAATCCAACGGTCCCTTTGGTAAGCTCGAATAAACAATCTGGAATGGACTGAACCCAGTACTTCGATTCACAGCATGATTATGGGCAAATTCTGCTTGACATAACTTCACATCCCAACTCTTTAGATTATCTTGAACAAGACACCTCAACAAGTTTCCCAACGATCGATTAACCACCTCCGTTTGTCCATCAGTTTGCGGATGATAAGCACTACTAAACTTCAGCTTTGTTCCCACCATTTTCCACAAACTCAACCAAAAGTGACTCAGAAATCGAGTATCTCTATCTGACACAATAGATTCTGGCAATCCATGAAGTCGATAGATCTCCTTGAAAAACAACTGAGCAACATGAACAGCATCTGCCGTTTTCTTACAAGCAATAAAGTGTGCCATTTTCGAGAATCTGTCCACCACCACATATATGGAATCGTTACCTCGCTGTGTCCTCGGTAATCCCAACACGAAGTCCATACTCACATCAACCCATGGGTTAATTGGTACAGGTAATGGCATATATAAACCAGCATTAGTCGCAGTTCCTTTCGAAACCTGACAAATATGACAATGCTCCACAAACCTTTCCACTTCTTTCCTCATCGATGGCCAAAAGTAGGACTGTGAAATCAACTGTAAGGTACGGTCTCTCCCAACATGTCCTTCTTCGTGTAACTCTTTGATAATCTTCATTTTCAGACTACCCTCCGGTATGCACAATCTATTTCCCTTGAAAAGAAAACCATCAATCATCATAAACTCATCAGTCTTCCCTTCATTGTCCCTTTCAACAAATTTCTTAAAATAGGAGTCTTCTGCAGTCTGCTCCGGCAATAATTCAAAACCAGTCACCTCAACTTTCATTGTTGTCAACAAATGACTCCTTCTACTTAAAGCATCAGCCACACGATTTGTCACCCCTGACTTGTGTTTAACAACAAAAGTAAACTGTTGCAGATATGCAATCCACGATGCATGTCTTGCTGAAATCTTGTCTTGCCCTTGTAAATGCTTCAATGCTTCATGATCAGTGTAAAGAACAAACTCCTTCTGAAATAGATAGTGTCTCCAGTGTTTAATAGATTGCACAACAGCATAAAACTCCACATCATATGTACTGTATCGCATCTTCGCTCCGGACAACTTCTCACTGAAATATGCAATAGGACGCCCTTTCTGACTCAACACCCCTCCAATCCCAACCTTGGATGCATCAGTATGTAGTTCAAACACCAACTGAAAATCAGGTAGCACTAGAATTGGTGCAGATGTCAGCAATTCCTTGATTTTTCCAAAAGCAATCCCTGCTTCCTCTGACCATGAAAACTGTTTGCCTTTCATACAATCTGTAACAGGCGCCATCACACTACTAAAGTGTGGGATAAACCTTCGATAAAATGAAGCCAACCCATGAAAACTACGAACTTCCGTTATCGTCTTGGGCTGCGGCCAATTTCTGATCGCCTCAACTTTACTTTGGTCAACCTGTATTCCTTTCTCTGAAACAACATACCCTAGAAATAAAACACTATGCGTCATGAACACGCATTTCTTCGTTGCAGCATAGAATTGTTCTTGTCGCAATACCATCAGCACTTCTCTAAGATGATCCAAATGTTCCTCTGGGCTCCCACTGTAGATAAGAATATCATCGAAATATACCACCACAAATTTCCCAATGAACGGTCGAAAAATCTGATTCATCACCCTCATGAAAGTACTTGGTGCATTGGATAAACCAAATGGCATGACCAACCATTCGTATAGACCCTCCCTGGTTTTAAAAGCAGTCTTCCATTCATCTCCTGGTCTGATACGAAATTGATGATATCCGCTCTTCAAATCGATCTTAGAAAAGATAGTAGCTCCGCTTATCTGATCCAACAAGTCATCCAACCTCGGCATTGGAAATCTATATCTCACGGTAATCTTATTCAATGCTCGACTGTCAGTGCACATCCTCCACGTCCCATCCTTCTTGGGTACCAATAAAGCTGGTACAGCACAAGGACTCAGACTCTCCTGCACACGCCCCTGTTCAAGCAATTCTTCTACCTGCCTCCGCAATTCTTCATGTTCCTTCGGACTCATTCGATAATGTGGTCTGTGTGGCAATACAGCACCGGGAACAAGATCTATCTGATGTTGTATATCCCTCAACGGTGGCAACTCCATTGGTAACTCCTCTGGAAATACATCGTCAAATTCTTTCAAAACTGGTTTAACTTCTTCTGGAATTTCAACCTCTTCACTGCTTTCTCGTCCAATCAACAAGAATACTTCCGGCTCTTCTTCAACTTCTTTAACAAACTCCTTCAAAGTCAATAAAGTTTTCAGCTCTTCGATTTCCTCCACTTTGTTTTCTTCCTGTTGGCGTTTCTTCGGAACCAGAGTAATCTTTGTACCTTCGAACATGAAACTGTAACTGTTGGTCCGTCCATCATGTTGTACTGCTCTATCAAACTGCCACGGTCTCCCCAGCAACAAATGACAAACGTCCATATCTACGACGTCACACCAGATTTCATCTTTGTATTTCTGCCCAATTGAAAACTTCACACAAGCTCTACGTCCAACTTTCACTTCACCACCCTTCCTCAACCAAGCTAACTTGTACGGTTTAGGATGTTTCTCGGTTTTCAACTCCAACTTCTTCACCGCTTCTGTAGAGATAATATTATCGCAACTCCCAGCATCAATAACAAATTTACAAACTCTTCCCAGAATAGTGCATGTAGATTGAAAGATATTGTTCCTCAACCAACTACTTTCCTCCTCTTGCTTCGGTGTTAAACAACTTCTCCTCATCATCAATGCATACCCGTCATCTCCCGACAGTAAGTCTTCCTCCTCAACTGGTAAAGAATTAGAGCATTCAGCTTCTTCATCCTCATCCTCAACCTCAGCAATCATTGCTCTCTTCTTTGGCTTTGGACACTCATTGCTTTTATGACCCAACTCCTGACAGTTGTAACATTTGAAACCGTTGTTAACCTTTGCCTTCTCAACCTCCTTCACCACTGGTTTACTGACAGGTTTAGAAACATTAGAACTTCCACCAACACCCTTCACTTGATTATTGGAATTTGTAAACACACCACCTCCTCGTCGTCCCTGCTTCTCCCAAGCCAACGCTTTCTGATGTGCTTCCGCCACAGATCTTGGATCGAACATATTAACCATATCCTGAATCTGCATTCTCAATCCCCCAATGAATCTAGATGTCAGCTGCTCTTCCGTCTCCATAATGTCATTCCTCGCAATAAGCTGGTAAAACTCATCCGCGTAATCATTAACAGTCTTTGTGCCCTGCCTCAAGTTCTGCAAACTGACGCAGCGGATAATTCAAAACGATCTTCAATCGGTGACTGTAACAATTCGTGGATTGATGGATACTGGAATGCCCGAATTCGTTGATCCGAAGATACCGAACTCTAGCTATCTCTGACTCGTTGATCCGAAGATACCGGGAAAGAGATCTACGATTCTTCGACGTTGATCTTGCGCACAAGATACCGTGAATCGGCTTCAACAAACGATGATCCGAGCGCACTCGAATGACGTTAGTGGAGATAGGAGATACACTCGACTACCAATTGAAATTGAAAGCAACAAGCTAACAAAAGAGAATTTTATTCAATATTCAACTACTTTTACAAAATGAGAGACTCGGCCTATTTATAGGCATTTTACAACTCACAAAAAAAAAACAACAAAATTACAAGTATTAAGTCGGTTCCGAGTTAAGGCTTCCGACTCAACATTTACAACTTTACAAGCCTTCAGCGACTTTAACAAACAGACCAAAACATTAAAGAAAAATACAAGTATTTAACTCGGCAACGACTTAATCTTCCTTTTCGCGACTTAAGGTTAACTCGGCAACGATTTAATGGAAGCTTATCTCGGCAACGACCTATGAGTATCTCGGCTCCGACTTATGGATTTAGGCTTCAGCTTATCTCGGCAACAACTCAACAATGTTCGCTCGCGACTTAAAATCTGCAGTGGTTCACGTTACCTCGGCAACGACTCAACTTAACTCGGCAATCGACTCAGGGGAAATATCTCGGTTCCGACTTATGGTATCTCGTCGCCGACTTATGGGGTATCTCGGCTCCGACTTAGGCTTTAGGTCGTGTCGCGAACTAGGGTTTTGGGCGGCAGCGAAGTGGTGTCGTGAGTCGCGGTGATGGGTCGGCGATGATAGGTCGGCGATGATAGGTCGGCGATGATATACTGCATCATCCAGGTATGCCGCTTCATCAGAAACTTAAACGTGAAAACAATGATTTTCCTTTGTAATATATTGTTCTTGCGCCTTCTAAAATCATGCACTTTGTTTGAGTACAAAGTATAACTATTAAAATGCTATACAGCAAGCATATACACTGTGCTTGAAATTTCATTTACAGTAATAAACCACTAATTCGACGAAAAAATAGCTGAACGGGATAACAGCAACCAACGGTTTTTTCCCCAATTTATTACCTTAAATGTCTACAGTAAAAATAACTTCCTTTTAAAAAAGGGAAAAAAATCTTCCTGCATGCTGTACCCCTCAGATTATCAAAGATGTGCGGAAATTTGGAGATTTAGCAAAATAAATAAAACCATGAAAGAAAATATGGCTGAATTTTTAGGTTATCCGAAACTCAAAATCAAACAGGAACTTTAGCACAGTAATTGTTAGTTTAATGAAACTGACATGCATTTTGTCAAATGTAAGAAAGGGCATCACCCCGAACTACTACCACCGATGCATTACCATCAATATGACATACTAATACATTTGAGAGTACACACAACGTAAGGGAACAATTACTTTGTTAAAAGTGGAATAAAAATAAATGTTTTAACATGACTTCAGTTAATTGATAAATTATTGAAGCTGACCATAAAAATAACATTGTATCAATATTAAACTGCACAGATCAACTTGAGCATATATTTATCGTTTTTGGCATAGTTTCATAAAGTATACTCATTTCATAGTAGATATGAAACTAAAGTAGCTAAACCATGATATTTCAGAAATTATACTCATGTCAAAGATCACATTAAAAAAGAAATTAGTAGTAGAACTTTGATCAGGACAAAACATAAAACCAAAGTAATAATAATATTACAGAAAATATATTTGTGAAAACAAAATTAACTGAAAAAATGAACCAGTATTCATTACAAGAAAAACTATTTTTTATAAAAATAAACAAAGAAACGCGGCTAGTTCTCCCGCCAGTAATTCGTGAAATTTTTTGCTAAAGTTTTTTGTGGCCGCTCAAATTTCCTTCAGCACTTTTTCTTCTCTCAAACTACTCCACTTTAAAAAAATTGTTCGTCTCTTCCAACTTACTCCGCGAGCCCTAATTTTCCTAATTCAAAAACTGCGACCGAACTAAAATAAAGCAAACGCGATTTTAAAAGCAGAATTCCAAGTTTCTTGATCGGGAACTGTGATTTCTGAATATTTGGGTGGAGCCGTAATGGAGTACATGTCAAAAAGAAGGATCAATATGTTGTTAGAGGAAGAGCAGAGGAACCAACAAGCTGAGACGCCTTCTAAAGGATCCTTATCTTGGTCGGGAACTGTGATTTCTGAATATTTGGGTGGAGCTAAATCGCTAAAAGATCCTTATCTTGATCGGGAACTGTAATTTCTGAGTATTTAAGTGGAGGGACCGATACTATGCTTCTTATTTGTAAGTAGTGTGCTGTGGCATTATACCCTTAATTATAAGTCAATTTACTCGATCGTTTGCTCGATCGTTTTCTTTGTTTTATATTTTTTATTTATACCCTTAATTATAATCAGGTCATCCATGACAAATGATACGATGGATCCAAAGTAGATGTTTGGTCATGCGGTGTTATTCTTTTTGCATTGATGTCTGGTTATCTTCCCTTTGAGGACTCCAATCTTATGTCGCTATATAAGAAGGTGAAGCTCTATACTCAGTATTTTATTCCTGTATATGCTATATTCCCTTTTGGAATTTGTAAGTAGATTTTATTGGTTTTTTTTATACAGATTTCCAAAGCTGATTTCTCTTGCCCTGCTTGGTTCTCAACTAGTGCGAAGAAACTTATAAAGAAAATCTTGGATCCTAACCCCAAAACAGTAAGAGTCTTGATTTTGCACTTTTGGACATTTTTTTTCTGTATTTACTTATAAGTAGTCTAAACAATTTCAAAGAGGCTAATCGTTATTGACTGTTTGACAACTTACAATGAGGTGATATAAGCTACATAGAAATTGGTAAATCATAAGCAACAAGTACTTGTTTATGACATACTTCATCTTTTACGAACTTTCTAACTTATCTATGCAAGCCGTTGAACTTTTTGTTGTTCACTTTAAACTAATTACGACTCAAAGCTATCTTGAAGTACTTGAAAATTATTGTTTCCAAATCGACTTCTATTTTATTTTTGTCCATAAATTTTTTAAGATAAACCCGATAATTCTAGTTTGGAGCAAACATCTTATGGCTTTTAAGCTCAGTGCTTCTGAGCTCTATATACACGTGTTGTGCCCTTTTACTTTGTACTTCAATAATCTGAGTTCCATCAATTAACTTGTAATTTTCTCTTTGCAGCGAATTACTATGTCGGAGATTAAGGCGAACGACTGGTTTAAAAAAGGGTACAAACCGCCTTGCTTTGAAACTGTGGATGTTAATGTAGATGATGTTCATAGTATCTTCAATGACAAAGAGGATATTTTACGAACTCCTCATAGTTATATCATATCATAGACGACTAAAGTCAAATACAATTCATGAATTGCTAAGCATGTTCTTTATATTGCAGGAATCATGAAATCTTGTAGTTGAAAGTCGGGAAGAATAGCCTTCTGTAATGAATGCCTTTGAACTCATTGCGACATCTCAAGGTCTCAATTTGGGGATTCTATTTGAAAAGCCTGCGGTATATATTATTTATATCTTTTAAGTCCGTATCTGATTTTATTGTTTTATTTTTTTAATCTGTTATAATGGAATATTTTGTACATGCAGGGAAACGTGAAAAAGGAAACAAGGTTTACTTCAAAGCTACCACCAAGTGAGATTCTTTCTAAGATTGAACAAGCTGCCGCGCCTTTGGGATTTAATGCTGAGAAACACAACTATAAGGTGCTTTTTTTTTTTTGGAAAATGGTGTGCGCTTCTACTTTTTTACTTCAGATTTAAAAAAAAAATGTCACATGACAGTTAAAACTGCATGGCAAGAAGATAGGAAGGAAGGGCCATTTATCTATTGCAACAGAGGTACGTAAGTCGAACATAATACCCGTTTCTCATGGAAAATATGATAGTCGTATGTTTACTTAACTTTCTATATATCAAATAAAGGTGTTTGAAGTAGTGCCTTCATTGTGCATGGTGGAGCTTCGTAAAGCAAAGGGCGACACGCTAGAATTTAACAGCGTAAGAAACTTAATACTATGTATTTGAGAAACTCTACCAAGGGAGAGTGTAGCTCTACTCCCTTTGAGTGGTTGAGAGAATAGACAATGATTGCAATGTTAGTGACAATTATTGCTGGGTCTAATCTCTCAACCAATCAAAAGGGGAGTATTGTCACACTCTATCTGAAATAATTCAGTTTTTTTAATTTTCGTGGTTTTAATTTATGTTTTATGATTTCCTGGTTTGTCTTTATGACATTAATTTGCTAACGTTTGTGATATTATGTTAGTGGAGAGAAGTAGTATCAAATTATCTATGTTGGTTTGATATTAATCATGCAGGTGCGAAATAATTTTCAACTATCAATGTCGTGAACTTGTTTGCTTCTTCTTCCCACAAATCACATCATGATGTTTGGTTGGCTGTACTAAATTTTAAGCAATTACGATTGCACAGTCGAACTAGACTATGTGATTTAATGTTTGTGCATTTCGAATCTATAATTTAAAGCAGATTCATTTACGATTTCTAGATGGTTTAAGGTCAAGAAGCACGCATCAACTAGTCACAGTACTCTAACTTATGGAAAATATTTGTTTTGTGTTCTGACGTATAGAAATATATAAATTTGGTTAAGCCGGGACTTGAATATGAACTAAGATTACTTGTCATGTTCTTTAGTATTGCATAGATAAGCAACTTGATTTTCTTTCTGATCAGGCTTGTTGTCTCCACATAAAGCATGTACAGAAAGCTAAAATCTAATTGACATCCAGTTTAACCGAATGCTTTAAAAAAAATCTAAATGAATTTTGACGTTTTCGTTTTCATCAACAATAACTTCAAGTAGATTTTTTTTTCTTTTTCTATGGTGATAATAAAAAAATAAAAAATAAAAATCACTGGAGCGAAAGTGAAAATGAGACCAAGAAAAAGAAAATCGGACAAATCAATTTATATAGCTCGACTTACTCGAGTTTCCAAAACTCGGGTTATAATTGCTGTTGGGAAAGCAGGAACTGTATCACTACAGAATTTCAGACTCATTCTCTTAGCGATAGCTCGTTTTGGGTCCTCTTATCTTGACCGATTGGAGACATTTTCTTACCTTTTTGTTTACTGGATGGAGACCCCATCTATATTTAGAGGTTGACATATCCTTTCCGCCTGACATTTGAACCATGGTCAGCCAAAGAAACTTATCAAGTCCAAAAAACAACGTATAAAGAAAGCAATACAGCAACAAAACCAAAAGAGAGAAGAAAATAATCGAATAAAATGCTGGACATTTGTTGCATTCAAGTACTCCTCCCTTGTTTTCATTTTAATGCACTGTTTTGATTTTGGATATCATAGTTCAGCTAGTTTGTTATAACATACTCTGTTAATCCATTGTCTTACTGGGACTTGTATGTGGGTAACATCTGCATACATCCATTTATATGTATTTAAGAGTGTGGTCATGTTGCTCTGGTGTGTATACACTTGTTTCTATTGAATAATTGCTATCACTTTTGTGGTGTTCATGTCTGCAATTGTTTCCCTTCATGTCTATTGAATAAAACAGAGGTAACCCTATAAATCAAATTCACAGTTGTGTATGTGTGTTGTGTGTGTGTGTACACACGTCTGTACGTAAGTATGTATATGTATACTTTACATATTATGCATTAAATTACAATTTACAAAAGTATTATGAATTGCTTTACATATTATGCATTAAATTACATTATACAAAAGTATTATGAATTTAGATGCTTACATTGTCATTTTTTTCTTGCTCAGGTTGTTGGATTCACCATTCTATCAAAGGAGGGTTTGTAAGTGTGCAAAATTGATTCCTACTATTTAAGCTCAAGAAAGGACTTTATTTCATTTTTTTTATAACTTTGATAATTTATATGACATCATTTATAGTAGGATATACTTGTATAATGTTGTAGATGTTTGATCTCATATTTGAAGTCCTACGAGTTAACGTAATTGTTTGACTATCTGTTGTGCTTTCACTTGTGTAGGCATTGGACTTTTGAAGAGAGCAAATTTGAACTTGATGATGCTAGCTTTCACTTGTGTATGCAACAAAGAATTATGGGTAATCAAACGTTTTGTTAGATAGATATAACATTTATTAGTACCCGATGTGTAAATTTGTATACAAATTGTTATTGTATTTGAGTTAGGTCATTTTGTCGAAAAACTATTGTATTGGAATGGTTATGGATATTTTATTTTATTATATGGTTAATGTGTTTTTTAACTTATTTGAATATGATGATTATGTGAGTGATTGTTGATTGATATAATAGAACCAAAATAGACCATTAACAGGAAATAATAGCATGAAAAAATAGTGTAAAATAATAAACAACTTTTAGTAGCGTTTCAGAAACGCTACCGAAATATATATAGTGGCGTTGAGTAAATGCAACCGTAAAACAAGGGTAAAATTGGAAATTCTATTAGTAGCGCCAAAAAATCTTTTGGTGGCGTTTTTTAAACGCTAGAAAAAGATTTATAGTGGCGTTTGAAAAACGCTGCCAAAAATGCATTTATAGTGGCGTTAAAATAAATGCAACAAAAAATCATGGATTTTTAGTCGTATGTTTTCTCGCGGCGTTTATCAAAACGCCACCAAAAGTTTTTGTAGCGTTTTTTGAGCGCCACAAAAAATAAAATTTCTTGTAGTGAGTTGATTTAAAAAAGCATAATTGTCATCCTGTAGTTCACAAATGTAGTGAAAACTAAAACATAGGTTTAAAAATTATAAGGAAGGAAATGAGGCATTGACAATCGTAGCCAACTAGCAATTCTATTTCAGTTTAAAGATAAATTATTTATCTTATTTCTTATTAGGAGACATGCTGTAGCTGAACAAATCAGGGGGTGCGTGTAATAAATCATCTGAGCAAAATAGTTCAAAATTAAAAAACCATCAAACTTTATTTATATGCGCATAACATGTACATGAACATGTAAGTTAAAATTTTAAATTGAATAAATAAGTCAAGAATAGATAAATACAAATATCCATATGTGCAGTTTATTCTTACTTTTAACAGAACAGTAAAAGCTTTCCATTCCATGTCATAATTTAAAAAGCATTACAACAATACGTTATCATAATTTAAAATAGCAAACGGTGTTAATCCACAAAATGAAACTTTGTAAACTTCATTTACCATGCTTTGCGTTAGAAGCAACTTGAGTTAATTGTTTTTGTAAGCGATACATTGCTAGGTTGGAATGCAGACTTGCGAATGATTATAATTTTAAAATTCAAGTAAGTTAAGTACTCAAAAATAATTGGTATGTACCCGACCACCTAAGTACATGGGCTGTAGTTCATGATAAGTTTTATAATGTTTTGATTTAAAAAAGGACAACCACCCCTGACAATATATTACAAAACATTCCGAATATCAAATCCTGAAATGTTGCTATTAACATGTACTGCAACAAACAAACGCTTAAGAGATGATATAAACCTACACTAATGTTAGTAACCTACTTTATTCCACATAGACTGTTAATTTCAATTCCGTCTTATTTTTAATCCAAGTTATCTCTTTGTGATTTGGGTGATAAAGATCCGTTGATATAAGCTTCCGCAAAGCGCTACCATTTTTTGCACAACAGTTTGGTATCGGAGCAAGGTCATCGCAAAGCTTAGAGTAATTTTGAATTGAAAAATTATTGATGTCGGATATGATTTCATTTTCGAAGATGGCTATTTTGGATGGGAAAAATTGGGGTATTTGGAAGCCTAAGATGGAGGATGTTCTGTACCTCAATGATCTTCATGATCCGATTGATGGAGATGGAAAGAAGCCCTCTGATGTAGATGAGGGAAAATGGAAGAAGATGGATAAGAAGGCGATTGCTTTGATTCGCCAGTATCTTGATGATTCAGTTTTCCATCATGTGGCTAGTTGTGAATCCGCGAAGGCTTTGTGGGACAAGTTGGTATCTTTGTATGAGTCAAAGAGTGCTACTAGTAAGGCTTTTCTGGTTCGAAAGTTGGTACAACTGAGATTAGATGAAGAGAAGTCTGTTGCAGAGCATTTGAATGAATTTCAGGATGTAATAAATCAATTGGCAAATATGAAGGTCAATTTTGATGATGAGTTACAAGCTCTTTTATTGATGAGTTCGCTTTCAGAAAGTTGGGAAACTTTGGTTGTTTCATTGAGTAATTCCAATGCTAATGGAACTATCTCTTTGGAAACTGTTCGAAGTAGTCTTTTGAATGAGGAGCTTAGAAGAAAAGGGTCAGGTATGAAATCAATTCAAAGTGAGGCTATGGTGGCAAGGGACTCGAAGAAAGATACAATTTGGAAGAAGAAGGATGCTAATGGTAAAGGTGTTATCACTTGTCATTATTGTAATAAGAAAGGTCACATACGTAGCAAGTGTTATGCTTATAAAAGAGATCAGAAAAAGGCTGCGCATGGTGATACTAGCAGTAATGCACATGCAGGTTTTGCTGAAGGTACCGATAGTGATGCTTCTTATGATGTCCTCTTTAGTGAAAATAAGCCTTGGAAGATGGATTCGGGAGCTAGTTTTCACATATGTAGAGATGTGAATTATTTTTCTTCTTATGAGAAGAGTGTCGGCATGATTAGGACAGCCAATGGAGAAGAGCTACCGATTTGTGGTATTGGATCTATCCGGTTTCGTATGCATGATGGTGTGGTTAGAGAAGTCTCTGGAGTCAGACATGTACCCACTTCTTCGCATAATCTTATTTCTCTCGGTCAGTTGGATCGTCGTGGTTGCACTTATGAGACTCAAGGTGGAGTTTTGAGAGTGAAGAAAGGTGGTCGTGTAAGGATGAGAGGAGTATTGGAAGAAGGAAACCTTTATAGCTTGGTTGGTTCTGTAGTCGACTATGGAAAGCGAGTGACGGTTGAAGAACCTAGTCCACAGCAAGGTGGAGAGGTTAATGTGGTCACTGCTTATGATTCTAGCATTGAGGATCATATTTTAGACAGGGGTCTTCATGTTGATGATGCTCGGGGGATCGATAGTGATCAGGTAATGAGCTCAGATCGAGTGATAGACGGGTGTCGAGTTGCAAAATCCACAAAGACAAGACGGAGATCTTTGTGGTATTACAAACATTTTTGAGACCGGATTTGTGTGGTGCACCTCATGTGGGAGATGCATCACTTGCGGACGGTGGTAGAGGTTTGTAATTTGGTATGATTGAGATATAGGGAGTTGTGATAGATCTAGATATGGCATGTTTGATATGTTGGAGATATGTGATTTTGCATCAAGGTGGAGTGTTAATTTTTGTGATACAAAATCACACATAGAGGGAAAGAAATATGCAAAAGAAAGAAAGAGAAGATTTTGTTTCCTCTGATTAAATAAGCATATTTAAGTATGTTTATTTCTTTCTCTAATTTGCTAATCAAATTATTTTTTGCCTCTAATGTTAACTTGGGCATTAAGTAAATTGATTATATAAATAGAGACTAGAGGAGAGGATAAACATATGATGGAAAATCTATTTGATAATTTTCTCTTCTTCATTTTTGTTCTTCTTCTCCAACAATTTAGCCATATAGATATTTGCTCCCTTTCTCAATCTGGTTATTGATTCAATGGTATTTTGTTTATTTTAGCTTTGTTCTATTAATTGTAAACAAAAATTTTTTTTGGTGAATCAATAAAGTGGGTGGTTGGGTGGAATATCTTGTCTTATTGCTTTTAATTTCAATTCCGTCTTGTTTTCAATCCAAGTTATCTCTTTGTGATTTGGGTGACAAAGATCCGTTGATATAAGCTTCCGCAAAGCGCTACCATTTTTGCACAACAGACTGTCTCCGTAACAAATTGTAAAACAATCAGATCAACCATAGTTAAGTCATATAGTGAAATTGTAATAGGTATACAATCACATTCAGTGGCTGCTGCAAGCTCACCCAGAAGCATAGTCAATTATTGGCAGTATGAAGAATACAAAAGGAAGACATCAAATTTTACCTCCAATTGGGCAGAGACGCAGGCGAACAACACGTACAGCTCCTTTACAAATTTAAATCCAGGGGAACCAAGCATGGCCAATATCCATTGCATCGAAATCAGATGTAAAAGTCAGAAAACGACAACAATCCCTAACGACATATTATAAAAATGGTGAATAACACTGATTTTCATTGGTCATACCATGTAATATATTGTTCTTGCACTAAAACTGGGAGAAGGATGGTACGAAGAGATGTAGAATCGAAAACGATGTTGATGTCGAGGGTAGGGCACACGGTGTGGTTGTAATACTGGGGTGAAGGAACAGCTGAAGTCGAAATCGAAGGGAATTTGTGGGTTCCCAAGGGAACAAAGGAAAAGGGCGGAAGGGTAAAGAACTGGAAGGGGATTCGATCAGCAGTGGGCGGCGTTAATGGGGAGGAGGAAAAAAGAGACCGCTAGAAGGGAAGGGCTTGTGAAGGAAAAAGGGGAAGATGGAATCACGTATAAACCTGGAGACGTTTAGGTTGGCTTCTGTGCTATTGAAGTCTAACTCACTAATCATAATATAGTTTATATATATATAAAACAGATTTTAGATAAAGGATAATTATTGTCATTTGGTTATTTATCGTATATTTTTTTTTCACAATAGTGTTCCTCGCTACTCTTTTACAAGGGCAAGTAGCATTTCAATTAAAGAATCAAAAGATTAGTCGTAAATGTGAATTAAACAGTTGATAGGCTTTTCCTATAAGCAATATTTCATTTATCGATAGATATTTAAAAACAAGACACGATTTTTCACACATTACATTTTCTAAGCATTTTTTTTGAAATCATATACATATGTTTCATTTTTTGGACTGTTACCGTGTAAATCTAGATTGTGTTTGTATACCTTAAATTTAATTCTGTGAAGCATGGAGCATAACTGTATGTGTGTATCTATATATAATATATATTAACCACATACTTTCATCCAATTTTTTTAAACTTAGTAGTTATCGCTGTATATTTATTTGATGTAAATTGCTATGTTTGATTTGTCAAAAGGTAAAGCGTACGTGTACTTAAATAATATATTACAGATTACATATAGTTGAAAAACCTTTGATTGAAATGTTGCTTTTATTTTTAGATATTTGATTTTTTTCATATCGAATTGGTGATGGAAAAAGACTGGGTGCATTTACACAGGTAATTGGATGATACTTAACTGAAAACTTAATTTGAATACTTAAAAAATCCCATATTAAAGTAAATATTTATACTGTCTATTTTTCATCATAGAACTAGTATCGAGTACCAGCAAGGAGCACGGAATTTTGTGCAGGTTGCGAAGAAAAATTTAGCAACTACGTAAATTTTTTTATGTCCTTGCGTAGATTGTCGAAATCTTAGTCATCACTATGACAAGATTGTCTATGAGCATTTGATTATAAAAGGAATGCATCCTAAGTACAAATGCAGTAGGTGGTATAATCATGATGAGCAAATAAACATAGTCGAGGAAACGAAGTTGAATGACACATATGATTTATTCCAAGTCGTTCACTATGAAGATGAAGATATTTTCAATCATACTTTTTTTGCTGATGACAAAGAAAATGATGGTGCACAAAGATGAGAAGATGATTTCCTTAAGAATTTGGAAGATGTAGAAAGCCCATTGTACCCCGATTGTGCAGGCCAGACAAAATTATCTGCTATTACTTCTTTGTATAATCTTAAATGTGAAACTGGATTATCCGATACTGGTTTTGATAAGTTATTAAATGTGCTACAAGTGTTATTGCCAAAGGATAATGTACTTCCCAAGACTATGTATGAAGTAAAAAAATTTCTTAGAACATTTGATATGGGTTTTGAGAAGATCCATGCTTGTAAAATTGATTGTTGTCATTTTAGAAAAGAGTACAAAGACTTGAGTAATTGTCCAAAATGCGGTGCTTCAAGATGGAAGAAAAATGAGACTACAAATGAGATTATGCAAGGTATCCCTGTTAAAGTGTTGAGATATTTTCCAATCATTCCAAGATTTAGGAGAATATTTAGATCTCAAAAAATGGCAGAAGATTTAAGATGACATTACAGTAATAAAAGCAACGGTGAAAAAATGCGTCATCCCGTGGATTCTGTAACTTGGAATGTGGTAGATGAGAAATGGAAATTGTTTTCAGACGATCCTCGTAATCTTAGGCTTGGTCTTGCTACAGATGGTTTCAATCCATTTTCCATTAAGAGTTCTAAATACAGTTCCTGCCTAGTAATGCTTGTGACATATAATCTTCCGCCGTTGTTGTGCATGAAAAAGGAAAATATTATGTTAACGTTGGTGATTCCTGGTCCAAAGCAACCGGGAAACGATATATATATATATATATATATATATATATATATATATATATATATATGGCACCATTGGTAGAAGACTTACATCACTTGTGGAGTGACGGTGTTGATGTTTATGATGCATTTAGGAAAACACTTTTTAATTTAAAAGCAATTTTACTATGGATGATAAACGACTTTCTCGGTTATGGAAATCTTGATGGATGTTGTATAAAAGGTAAAAAAACTTGTCCTTTAGTTGTATAACACTCATCGTCGTTGGTTGAATTATAGTCGGAAGAATGTGTATATGGGCCATAGAAGATTCTTACCTCCTTCAGATTCATTGAGGAAACAAATGGGTTGGTTTGATAATACCGTGGAGAAAGGCACCAAGCCTAGAATTCATACAGGTAGAAATATTTTTGTTATTTTGAAAGATTTTTCGAATGATTTTGGAAAAGATAAGAAAGAAGAAACCGAAAAAGGAAAGAAGGTAAGGAAGAAGAGACCAAATAAGGAGCAACGAAAGAGGGTGGGTAAAAAAAGAAAGTGTATCTACAACAAAGATGAGAATGATGACCCATAAAAATAGAGTTATCATGGTGGAAAAAAAGATCAATTTTTTTATTTACCATATTGGAAGGTTAGTTTTTATTTTTTTTCCACATTGGTTGAACCATAAAAAATAATAATGCTCATATGTTATACTGTTGATGTTTATAGGAACATCCATTGTGACACAATTTAGACGTAATGCATATCAAGAAAACCATTGGAGAAAGCTTGTTAGGCACAATATTGCACGATAGCAAATCAAAAGATGGAACAAATTCCAAAAAGGATTTAAAGGATTGGGGAATTCTACATAGTCTTTATGCACAACCTCATGGAAAAAAAACATATCTTCCACCGGCTCTGTATACATTGTCAATTTATGGAAATTTTTTTTTGCAAAAGATTATATGATTTGAAGAGATCCGATGGTTATTGTTCAAATTTCAAAAGTTGTATATCATTTCCATTTGCAAAGTTAGTGGGTTTAAGTCTCATGATTATCATGTTCTAATGCAACAAATGTTTTCGATTGCAATAAGAGGATTATTGCCAAAGAAGCCGAGGAAAACAATAATCTGTTTATGTTCATTTTTCAATAAACTATGTCAACGTGTTCTTGATAAAGAAAAGCTGCTGCAAGTCGATGATGAGATCGTTATAATATTATGTGAGCTTGAAAGATATTTTTCACCTTTTTTTGATATAATGATACATTTAACAATTCATCTTGGAAGAGAAGCTCGACTGGGTGGACCGGTCCATTTTCGTTGGATGTACCCCTTTGAAAGGTATATGAAGACGCTTAAAGATTATGTAAGAAACTATGCACGAGTTGAAGGGTGTATTGCAGAGTCCTATCTTGCAGAAGAATCCATGAGATTTTTTGGTGAATTTATAAAAAAATCATCGCAAATAGGGGAAAAACAAGGTCGAAATGGAGATTATGAAAACCATGCAATACTCGAAGGACGTCCAATTTCAAAGCTTGAGGCAATTACATTGTCATCTAATAAGAAAGAAAGTGCACATATGGCTGTACTGATGAATATGGCTGTAGTGGAACCATTTTTAGAGTGAGTAGATATTACATTTTATTTTTATTGTTTTTGCATGTATAATGCATGTATACTTAGCATCATTTGTTTTGTGCTAGTTTGCATTTGAAGGAGTTGGAAAATTCAAACCAATGTATGAAAAAAAATGCGACATTGCTTTGGAATAATCATATAAAAAACTTTGCTGGTTGGATTAAAAAAAGGTTATTTTTAAATACACTTTCACCTGCTTCATAATATTATTTTTGAAATCTATGTCAAATACTTAAATACATTGATTTTTTTCCAGATATCTATTGAATCGAAGGATCATGATAATTTGTTAAAATGGATTGCGTACGGTCCGAGCAGTAATGCCTTATCCTGTAAAGGATATATTATAAATGGTCAGTGTTTTCACACAGAAGACATTGAGAGAGAAACTCAAAATTGTGGAGTGACTTATGATGCGACTATCATGTGTAGAGCAAGTGCGAAAAATACATCTCAGGTGGTTGATGTGGTCACATACTATGGGATTTTAACTGACATAATTTTGTTAGACTATCATATCTTTTATATTCCCATTTTTAAGTGCAATTGGGCAAACATAAGAAATGGAGTGGAAGTTGAAGATGAGTTTACTCTTGTCAAATTTAATCAAAATCAAGCTTCATTTTCTAGAGATCCGTATATCCTTGCATCTCAAGCGAAACAAATCAATTATTAAAGAGAAAATGATTCTTCTAATTGGTATGTTGTATTGAAAGCACCACCGCGAGGTTTTCATGAATTAGAGACAGACGGGTCTATTGAGGACGTAAGTTACTTTATAGAATAATGCAAAGAAAACGATATAGATGTTGATTCTGTGGATGATGCTAACTATGTTAGAGAGGATTGCGAAGGCATACTTGAGTAGTGTCAAAAGTTTGTTTGCCTATTGCCACTGAAGATTGTTATGAATGCGTGATATTGTACATTTTTTTGCCTCTGCATTTGAATTTGAGGTAAATGATCTTAATGAATTTAGTTTGCTTAATCCCCTAGATTTTTTCCTACTTGGATTTCTAGAACATAAGTAATATACTTATAATTATCAATTCAATTTTGAATATATGATTGAAATTCAATATTGAGCATGTGTTCGATAAAAGCAAAATTTTGCACTGTAGAAATGCATATACATTTTGATTCAGTCTGCATCGACCGTCTTTGTGTGTGTGTGTGTGTTCAATCCATGAAGTAGATGTTGTATTACTATAATTAAACACTTTTAATTTGCCTCTGTATTTCTGAGGAAAAGTTTATTGAAATGGCTTTTTAAACTAGATTCTGTTACCTGTTAATGTCAGTTCTTTCCTGGTGTCTCTGCCTGCTTGACATCTTCTTATTAAACCAACAATTACATCTCATTGAAATGTAAACACTTTCATTTGATGTCTCTGCCTGCTTGACATCTTCTTATTAAACCAACAATTACATCTCATTTTCTAAGCATATTTTTCATGGTGCTTGAGTAATAGCTGTCTATTTTCATCATGCGAAATCCTGATTTGTATAATATTTAATCTCACTCATTTGGACCACAGATTGTCATTTGAAATAAAATTCCAAATAAGTTTTACATTTGCAGCTTGTTTTAGATCATCAAGCCTTCTCAGACGAATCACCCCTTTAATTTAGACCTACATAAAATATCCTAAACAAATTTATGAGTAGCACTATCGAAGAAAATAATAATTGAACACATCATATTTATTTTACGAGTGGTAGATGTCAGCAATTGGTATATGAGAATTCAATACATTACAATAGGTGTAATCATTGTATTTATTAATTCTGGTATACTCGCTGTAGAAAGAAAATTACAGCCTCAGCTATCTAACTGTTGACTAATTTTGTGTAATAGAGTGGCACATTCTGCATGGTTTATATAATTAGTTGATAGCGGAACCCAAGATAGTAAATGTTTGTAATAAACTATCAAAATATTGTAGTGTTCTGATTTGTTGTGAGTAATAGTGTCATTTGAGTTAGTAATTGTTGTAGTATCTCAAGCAGATTTGTTTATTATAACTCAAGAAGATTTTTTATCATAGTTCTGTCCAACTCAAGAAGATTTTTTTTATTATAGTTTTATCAACTCAAAATTAATAAGATCTAATATACATATATAATATATTATTTTTCTCCCTGATTCCCTTACCCATCCCCTGTGTACTTGTTTTTGCTTTATTGCATTGATGTAGTAATCTTTTTACTTCTTTCAGTTTGCATAAAAAATCAAATAAAGCACATCCATTACATTACAGCCCCATCCACTTTTAACAACATAATAATGTCCTTCAAATTTCAATACAACACCAAGCATTGTTATATTTGAAAAGAATGTTTCTATGTGCATTGAATTGGTTTTTGTGTTCAATAAATAACAGGGCATGTTCACTTGTAGAGTGATTTAATTCCTTTGCAGTGTAATTTTGATATTTCATTAAATTCAAAATCGATCGACATTCTATTAATCTTACTATGCACTGAATGAACGCTTCCTCCCTTCCATGCGAATGTGTTACCAGTGTATGGTACGTCTTGTAAATCTGCATTGATTATTGTTTCAAAGATTACTTTCTTGTCATTTGACTCTAAACTAAGTGGTCCTATACTTAAAAGCCATTTTGTCATTGTATGTGCACTTTTAAGTATAGTACTTCTTGAAATTTGTTTACACATATATCTAGTGGTGAAATTTGTCTACTATTATTGCATATGCTGTGTGAATGAGCAGGGTTCAGCAGCACCTTATTTATACAAAATTGTTGGCATTTTCTTGATTGGTTTATAATGGTTTCGTTTTAATTTATAGAAAATGGGTAAAAATCCAAAAAGAAAGAGGGCCATGGTGAAGAACAATAGTCAGAATGATGACAATAATGATGTTCAAATTCAAGACAATCCACAAGCAGTTGACGACAATATAATGCAACAAGAAGTATATGTTGAAGTTGATGTAGAAAGCGAGAGAATGTTGATGTAGTTCCAATTGCAAAATAATAGTATAGAGGGCCAACTAAAGTGAGAAGGTTTCCTTCAAATATTTCAAATCGAATTGAAGTTGAGTTTAATGGACAACCTGAACCAATAGGAGACGGGTCAATCAAGTTATCTTATTATTTAGGTGCGCTTGTACGAGAAAGACAATACAATGCAACAAGAAGTAAATGTTGAAGTTGATGTAGAAAGCGAGATAAATGGCAATGTCGATGTAGTTCCAATTACAAAAAAAATATAGAGGGCCAACTAATGTGAGAAGGCTTCCTTCAAATATTTCAAATCGAATTGAAGTTGAGTCTAATGGACAAGCTGAACCAATAGGAGATGGGTCAGTCAAGTTATCTTCTTATTTAGGTCTGCTTGTATGAGAACATGTTCAAGTTACATTGGATGGTTGGAAGCTAACCAATGAATTAAAGGTTGTCCTTTGGACCTCCATTCAGGTAAGAAACTATACTATACTATATGTACACAAGGAGAAATATTCAATATTTTAAATTATTTTCAAATCCCCAGTTTACATAATTTTTTTTTGACGGTTCATATTAGCTTGTGATTTTGAAAGGGTTAAATGTTTTAAATAATTCAATATTTTGAATAGATGATCTTGATGCTTTCATGTATGTTTTATTTATAAACAAGATAATGTATGCAAAACTTTGAACTATTTCAAACATCTTACCCCATCAACACCATAAGCCAATATAATTTTGCATTTTTGTTTTTCATATTCTTCTTTAATTTTCTGTTTTTAACCTGCGCTGAAAGAAATTCCTTTTTTCCAGATCATAAGTAACCAAAAGAGGTTTTTCGAATAACTAGGAACAAACTATAAGATGTAGATACCAAACTCAGGGTACATGCTTTGTTTTATATGCACACTTTTGTTAATAAGATTAGAATTCATGATATTTGCTCACTCAGCATACACCATATACCAATTGGGCAATTACATGTAATTTTTAATCCGATTCATTTGAATAAATACTATTCATACTTTATGTCTTTTACTCAAAAAGCTAATTAACTATGAACTAATTATAAAATATCAACAATTTGTTTAAATCCAGTATGCCGATACCACTCACCATATAATAATTTGGATAAATCTTTATCAAGGCATACAACTAATTATCCTTTTTTTATACATTGGTTAGTTATGCCGATACCACTCTCTATATCAACAATCTAGAGTTTTAAATCTTACCAACGTACGAGTGATTGTCGGCTTTGGATAATAACAGATGCCTATCCACATAGGAATGTCCAAAGCATAATAATAAAAAATAAAAACATTCAGTATTACTTCCAAATGTCTGTATTTACATGCTATAGAGTAACTTTAGCAGTAGGTACAAAGTAAACTATAAGCAACCATTCCTTTTTTTATCTTTTCGTTATATGGGACCTGGCTCTGTAACTTGATGCCATTATGGTTTTTTAATCATCTGATTATGATATTTATCAGTATTTTCTTTTTAATCCTTTATCTGCTACTGCACAAACTTTAACTCCTTAAGTTTGGTAAAAATAACCCATTAAGCTGAACCAATCCGAGTCAAGATCAGTGGGACTTTTTATTTACGTTTATTTTTGCAAATTATCAACATATTATATAATCAAAATTTTAATTGTTTTAATAAATAAATGTTGCAAGCTAGATTTAAATTGGATGAGACTGGCAAAAAGTTTCCATATTTCAACAAATGGGATGCATTTTTAGATCTTCAAAAAGCATCCTCGCAAAATATTAAATGCAAAGAATGAAGAGGAGAGACTACAGCTGAAACCTGATAATATCAAAACTATGGCGGAGTGGAAGAAGTTTATTAAGTTGAAAACAACTCCGGAGTTTAAGGTAAATTAGTCATAATACATTTATCTCTCTTTATATTTTTGTAAACACATTCAAATACAAAATAACACTTATCTCTGTTTGATTTTATTAACTTTTTTAGATTACAAATTTCATTTTCTAAAGAATCTTTTATGTGTTTTTGAACATTTCAAATGGTAAGTGATAAATTCAAAGCTATTAGAGACAATCAGATACCACACATGCAGCCGTAAAGAAATGGCTCGATTGGCTGAAGATTTAGTAAGAAAAAATTATTTATTTATCATAATGTTTATTAATTAGTTACTTAATATGATTTGTTGTTTTAACGATCTTTTGAATGTAGAAAGAGAACAGTGACGATCCCTCTCCTGTCTCTAGAGTTGATGTTTGAATCAAATCTCGCATTAGAAAAGATGTCAAACCTATGAACATAGCTGCTGCAGATACTAATGTAAGTACTTCTAAATTTTTGATATACTGGAATTGTTTGGTCATGTGCCAGTGTGATATTAGTATATAATATTAATATTAACCTTTATAGGAAAAGCTAAAAAATGTTGACAGTGGATAACATTCTGGCTCAACAATCAATTACAAAGAAGATGTACTATCACAAGTGTTAGGACCGGATAGATCTGGACGGTTGAGAGGAATGGGAAGGGGTATGACCTTCACTAAGGCAATTTGGTCATATGTTAGGGACAAACAAACAGTACATATGCAAAACGAAATTGTAGAATTACGGACGATGGTTTACATGCTAAAGAAAAATCAGGTATGTTCGGACATTTTCTTTTATTCAAGGTTTTAAGGGTTATTTAAAAAAACGTAAAACAAACTGTTTTTAGTCAATTAGTTAAATAAAACACTATAAGATCATAAAAAATAAGTAGTTATTTTTTTATGTATTTTTGCTTTGGTGTGTAAAACTACAAAAAAGTGCACAGCGTATCCATGCCTGACAAGAATACACAAGTGGCAACCACGAAAACGATCAATATTTCTGTATGGCTGCACTTCATAGCACAACATTCTCCATATATTTGTTTACACCATTAAAAAACTATCGTGTTTTTGTAGTGCATTGTGATGACTAATGGTTGTCCAGACTTTTGATTAATTAATTTATCAAAGTATATTTACTTTAAAATCAACAAAACTTTATTTCTTTCAAGTTTTCATGATGTCAAAAATAGTCTAACTAGATCTTATGGAATTCTGAATATAAACTAACATTTATATTTCTAATTTTTTATTCATTCTCTGTTATTTCATTTTATTTATATCCATAACTGAAGGAAAGAGTAAAAGAGGTGAACTTAACAATTAACATGAATAAGGGAATAAATGAGGCTGATGCGAATACTTCTGGTCCATCCAAGTTTAGAAACCGTAAAATCTTAAAGTTGTTACTTGTTAGTTTAGATCCAAACAGAGAATTGAAGGTATATATTTTTGTGTAACTCATACCTCACTATACCATTGGAATTTTCCATTTGCAATTTACTCCGACTCAATCCGAAGTACATATACTTCTTTAGCAATGTTAGCATATTCCTATAATGAAAAAATGGTTTGCTCAGACTTTTTCATGATTTTATAGTATTTTTTGTTATCCGTACCATTATGCTTAATAGTCAAACCACTAAAGTAGAGTAGCTTTATTATCTTATATTTCACTTTTAGGTGGTTTCAATAAATATGGCATTTAGATAAAATTTCAATTAGCTCATTTTTTTATGTATTTATGCTCTGTACAAAATAAATATGGCATTTAAATAAAACACTATAAAATAAGTAGTTATTTTTTTATGTAATTTTGCTTTGGTGTGTGAAACTACAAAAAAGTGCATAGCGTGTCCATGCCCGACAAGAATACACAAGTGACAACCATGGAAACGATCACTATTTTTTGTATGGCTGCACTTCATAGCATATAGCACACAACATAAATAATTTTATAAGTTGTAGCACTTTCTTTTTTTCTACCCATTCAAGATGTTTTAGTAGTAGAAAACTAATACAATAATATTTTAGTAGAAAGTTGAAAAATAATTGAATGAAATCTTATATAGGTTGGTTAAACATACAAAACATTTTAATAGGGTCATTATGATACGACCTCATTAGGTAGAACTCACCCCTAAAAGCTAGCTTGTAAGGAGAGGGTGCCTAATGGGTTATATACAAACCAATGTATAACATATTTTACAATGTGGGACATATCATTTCACCGCTTTTCGAAAGTCCGACGTCCACGTCGGCCCACTCTATCGACACTGACCCGACGGTAGCCCTTTTCTCTTTTGGACGGCTTCACTCACCTATCAGTATTTTAATCTAGCCTATAGGTCGCCCCTCTCGTGGCTCGAACTTTCGAGTGCGGTTCTCAGTGAAAGCACCAAATGATACGGCACTAATTTGTGTGAGGAAGAAAGCACAGGAAGAAGAAGAGAAAGATACAGAAAAGAGGAGATATATTTAATTTCTCAGCCTCCATTTCATCATTCACTCATAGCAATATATAGCCATTACATAATTCTGTTGTAACTAATAGTGACAAGTGTCAACATATTAGCCAATGCATTGTAAAGTAAATTATGACCTACAAATTGTAACAGAAAAGATTCCTGAAATTGCAAAAGTTTCGCTGTAACCGTATTTGTCCACTAGCATATCATTAGTTGATATTGCAATGTGCATAGGTGCACTTTATTTGCAGGTTGAGCTTTAGCTGGAGTACGAGTGGGACGTCTTTGCCTAACAGCAGCCTGTGGTGGAGACGAGCAGCCCGTATCAGATATCCGTATCATTACCAACCCCTCGAAAACGACCTTGTCCTCAAGGTCGAAGATGCAGTCTAGGTTGAAAATACCACCAGGATCGAAAATGAAAATTGTACTTTTATCTGTTTTTGTTTTTAACTCAGATAAGCTCCATAGAAGGAGTGTGGCCCAAACTGATTTGACAAGTGCTATAATGGGTTGACCGTAGACGAGAGCAGGAAACCACATTAACTTTAGATTGGTGACCCCGACGAGTACATGATAGGAGATTTCCTGAGCCGAGAGTGGCTTTGGATTTAGTGGTTTTGATGAATTCAGATCCGCTGGCTGCAAGATGTCTTTTAGACTGACATTAAGTACGAAGCTCATATTGTTTAGGTACAGGACTGATGTGGTCAGATCTGGTTTGACACAAATCGAAGGGGAGGAAGGAGTGATACAATTTGCAGCAAGGAGTGATGGTAAAGTTGGAGGAGGTGGAGAGGTAGGCGAGGAAAAAGGTGTTGTAGAGTGCACTACAGTGGAAGATAGCGAGGTCGGAGACTTAGATGAGGAAGGAGCTGCTGTCGTCGAACCCGCGACAGTGGCAGGCAGCAAGGTTGGGGGAGTCGTAGATAGAGGGAGAGGAGGTGGTAATGTGATTTGGAAGCCAAGTTTTGTGGCGATCTCGGACACGGCGTGAATGATATGATTAATGGAGGTTCGGATGTCGACGATGGCGGTTTTGATGTCAGCAATGTCTTGTTGTTGAGTTTTAAGGGTGGCTTGAATGGTGAGCGGTTTGATGTCGGATGGTGGTGTCATGGAGTTGTTGGATGGATTTGTCGATGGTGTGGTTGTGGATGATGATTTCGGCCATTGATCAAGCTTGTGAAATGACGAAGGAGATGAGATGTAGACGAAGGAGGTGAGAACAAGAGTGAAAGCACCAATTGATACGACCTCATTAGGTAGAACTCACCCCTAAAAGCTAGCTTGTAAGGAGAGGGTGCCTAATGGGTTATATACAAGCCAATGTATCACATATTTTACAATGTGGGACATATCACATTAATGTACAGAAGTAAGGTTTGAAGGAAAATGCAAAAAATACAAGAATAAACATCAATTAATTTACCTGTAATTCTCCTCTAGCAAGAGTTGGTTTTAGTACAATTAGCAGCATCAGTAGCACCTTCAGCTGCTCCAGCTCCTATTAATATATGTATCTAATGAATAAAGAGCATAATATCAGTACTTTGTTTCATTTGTTTCTTTGGTCTTTCTTCAAACTCTCTACGATATTATGTATTGGCAACAAGAAGCCCCATATCAAGTGTAATGACCTAAATATTTTAAAATGAAGAATATCAGGTATTGCACTGAAGCACAAGTTTCACTCGTTTGCCTAAAATGTGGTTGAAAAGGAAAAAAAAGTACTACATAAGTCACAAGTCTCAGAACTATAGAAGTAGCATAGAGATTTTTAAGTTCGGTACTTTTTTTCCTCTGAAATCCCCATGATGAATAAGAACAGGTCTTTCAGACTGAGCAGTTATATCTATGTTTTATTATCGGATCATAATTACAGAAGGCAAGTGTGACTCAAGGTATCAAACAAAGTTTACAACTGGAAGCTAAGATTTTATGATCATTCAAATACAAATATATGTTAGATATGATTTACTGTTAGGCTACAAAATTGTTAATTTACAAGTTGATGTATATAACAATATATCATAGCCACTGTCAAACAAATACGTGTTTTCGAACCACTTTCCCTTCTATTGTTTATGGAACATCTCCAGTTGCAATGCGTTGAGCTAAATCCTCGACAGTACCAGTTTTTCCAACACTAAAATGGCAATGAAATATTAACTATTCTCATCCATTGTTACTTAATATGTACTATTTTATTTAACATACGAAATGACCACTCAATTGACAGTGATACTGAAGTATTTCAATATAATGTGTGCTTCAATAATTAATATACAAGGTTACTCATGTTGTAATATTATTGGTATGACAGGGTAATGAAAGTTGGAGAGAAGCAAGCACGCATCAAAAGGTAAAAGTAAATTATGATTATCGTGATATCGTTTAAATTTCGGCAACTAATTCCATAACCACTATAGTTTGCTTTTGATCAATTGTAGGGAAAGCATGACAAGAAACATGATACATGTGATTTATTGGATTGGTGTGAGACAAATGAAATTGTTGCAGAAGGAAGAGTTTGTCAAGTGATCCAAAGGAGCTTGTCCAACAAATTCCTTTAGGGTCAGATGCAATGAAAATTATTATAGACATTTCGAGAAAACCAGATGCTTTTTTATGGAGGCCTACACTTAGGTCGACACACATTAGAGAAGTTGAAGGCGAGATAGTAGCATGGCCAGTCAGTAGAGTCGTTTTGCACAATATAGATCACTTTAAGAAAGAAGAAAATGCGGTAAAATGTTAAATTATTTAGTAACTAACATTTAATTTGAATACATAAAAAAATTACTTAATCGGTATTTTCTCTTCTTTAATAGAGTAAAACTAGCAACATAGATCATAAATGCAAGTTGTTAGATTGGAGTGGGAATGAAGAAATAGTCGCTGAAGGACGGCTGCACTCAAGTAATCCAAAAGAACTTGTGAACGACCTACCACTTGGACCATCTGCAATGGCTGTTTGGGTAGATAATCCAAAAAATCAAGATGCATATTTATGAAGGCCAACCATTGGTTTGACATGAGTTGGAGAAGCAGTTGGTAGGAAAGTGGCATGGCCTGAATCGAGAGTAGTTGTGGAGCAAGTTAACAATGCAACATTTTCTTCTCCTATAGTTGAAATTAATGTGGTCGAAAAGGTATGCTTATTTATATCATTTATCTTACTAATTGTTTACACATATAATAAATAGATTTTTTTTCTTAATTGATAGAGTTCAAATTCAATGATAAATAGTAAGTGTAAGCTAATCGATTTGGATCGGAAGACAAAAATTGTAGCTGAAGGACGTGTGTCTTCAATTGATCCAACCATATTGGTTCATTTTGTTCCTTTAGGAATAAATGCAATTAAAGTTTGGATTGATGTTGCAAATGATCCAAATGCACGTTTATAGAGACCAACATCCAACTTACAAAACATTGAAGATGCCATTGGTACTGCAATTGCTTGGCCTGCTGATAAAGTTATAACAGATGCAAGTTCAAGTAAGTGCAATTTAACTTAATATAATCCAAGTTTCTTGCTTTGGAAAAGATGAAAAAGGGGTCCCACAATTAGATTGTAGCCCAATATAGTAGCGAGTAGAAGCAAGGTCGCCATTTGTGCGACTGGTGCTAGCATTCTTCTTTGTATTTCAGTACGAGGTTTCTACCAAACTAAAATAAATCAATATTAAATGCAAAATTAGACTTTGATAATTTCAAGTCAATATGTATTTTCTTTCAAAAATGTATTTACACACATGCACTACCACGCACTAGTAGAATAATATATTTTAATGTACTACGGTGCAAGGATCTCTCATAACTTGAGACAACCTACAAATTTGGGTCTGTAAATTGAAAAGTTTGTTGTGATAATTTTTTTCTGGTTAGGAATTGATTTTCTTACTTGTTCCTTTAGACAACAGATTTATATTTTACAAAATTGGGTTTCACCCTTAAAGCTACCAAAAACTAGGATATTAAATCCAACACTTGACACTTTACATCATCATATGTCCTGGCCTATCCTTCTGCACCTTTCCTTAGCCACCTATAAATACATTATTCATTAGTTGACTCAAAAAAGATTCAAGTCTAACCGAAATTACAATATTTGATCCATACCTTTATCGATATCAAAATTTAGTATAGGGTTCAATGTCTGTTGTTGGTTTGTATCATCGTGTTGCTGAATGAAACGAAAAAATGGAATTAGGGAAAATAATAAAAAAAGTCAAAAAATTTAAAAATAACTTGTGATTTATTCGTTCAAGGATTTATGTAATAAAGGTGTCCCATTAGCTATAAGATGTTCATGGAGATTTCTATAACTCTTGTCAATGTTTTTCAAGTTTGGATTGGTTCTTGTATTGTATGTCGAATCGTTTATATGCTTATCTCCTACGAACAAAATGAATATAAGTAAGATGTAAAATTTGGAATGAAATCTGAATTTCGAAAAGACAATGTTGATAAATTATAAAGTGAAATTAGTAAGGCACCTTATTTTGTAATTTAGAACCTTCTCAGAAACAGGTCCTAAATTTTAGTAGAGTGAAATTAATAGTCGACCCCTTTATTTTATCGATAACACACTTTAAATACAGGGATGCTAACCTTACTTTAAATCACGACAACTCATTTGTCGATAGTTTTTCTACTAGAATTTCATTTATTCCATAATCCACTGTCTATAAGAAACAAGTTGCAAAAATGTAAATTGAAATTCAAATAGGCCTGAAGTTTATTTAATTTTCCAAGATGTACTAACCATTCAAAGCAGAAAGTAATTTAGAAATAAAATAGAATATACTGGTTGAAATAAAATCCAAATTGAAAGTATTCCAGGAGTAACTAAACAAACAAATAATTTGAATTTACAGACTATTTGTTCGGTGAAATGAATTTCGGAATTGGAATTAATTCAAGCAAAACGAAAGCACTCATTATATTAAGCAAAAAAAAGACCATGCAAGTTCATATTTCAAACCAAAAATATTAGACTTAGAAACGGTAATCAAATCACACATCATTATCTTATAGTTGTTGGTTATGAATACCGAGTTTGGATTAGGTGAAGCCTGTGCAATCAATGGCTCCGCCTAAGCTCCATAAGGCTATCCCTATGTTGGTTATTAAACAACACTTTAATGTGCTTTAACAAATCTAGGATGCAATACATAGTAACTGCACTTGTAACACTTCCACATTTCATGGTAAGGCATTTTAGAAGTCACATCTATGAAGCATGCCTTAGGAATTTTAGTGAATACGAAAAATGGGAAAATGTGCCATTAATTTTTCTAAATTTATTTATTTTATTGTATATATATAAATTATTCAGTTTTCTTTTATGATGCGATGAAATATTTAATTATCTTATCTTGTTATAAGTTAAAAATTAACACAATTTTGTATATGATTTAATCGATTCTCCTTTCATGTTCATCTATTTAATGTAATGCTACTATCTATTTTTTGAAGTTAACATGCAACTACAAATATAAAGAGAAGATTTTGAGATCCAGTAAAAGCAATTTTTATATGGCAACTTTGAAAGTAAAACTGAATCTGAATTTAAGAATATATGTACTGGATTTTGGGCTTAGTTAACCTGTAATGTAGTCATCATTCTACCTCATTATTGTGGAATGAAATCCTCGTATCACTATAATACACGAAGTTTGTTATTTTTGAAAGTATCTACATTCGAGTATTTTAAACAGGGTAATGGTGGTCGGATAAATATTCTACGTGATAAGAGGCCTATGCTCATCTTTTGCTAGATTAAGTCCTATAGTACACACTCTTATAACTTCTATATTTCAGTTATCTGTGATGTACTGTCATATAATGTTGGTGTCAATTATGTGAATTAAATTTTGTTAGCACCGAATTCCATTCCTTATGTATTGATGGTCTCTTGGCATAACTGGAGTCAGTGTATGTTGATTTTTGTCAAAACATTTTGAGTGCCCAGCGGTCTTGTTTTGGCAATACATAGGTTACCCCAAAACTCATTCCATCCTAATGTAAATTGGATCTTGATATTTAGCTTAAAAATAAGCATGATAAACAATAGAACACACACACACACACACATATATACATATATGTATACATACATACATATATATATATATATATATATAAACTTGGCCTTAAATGTGACAGGGTTAGTTTTAGTTTTATACTAGAGGTAGTATCAACAATATTCAATAGATTGAGAACTAGCTACTTAAATGTTTCAGTCTTTTTACGCCTAATCAAGTACACATAACTAACGAACTTTTACTTTGCAGGTGGATAGATATATTTGATGGAAAAAAGTAGCAACCTGCCGCAACAAGTCATGGGTTCGAAGTTACTTTTGATGTTAACTACATTTTGATTTGTATGTTGTTATGTATTACTACTTTTAGTCACTAGCCGTGGCTTGTTCTACATTATGGACTTATATGAATTTGATAATTTATGTTTTATTATGTGATGTTACATTTTGATTAAAAGATGTGATTAATATAATATGTTGATTATAAAGTGTGTGATTAGTATGATATATATGTTCATTTTGAAATATGTGTGTTTATATAGACTATGTTACATATAAATTGTGCCTGCATACCAAACTGTAACCTGCATATTGATGGGGAACTGTGCAAAATACAAAAGCGTCTTAAAAAATGCTGTAAAAGGTTTCTACAGCGTTTTTTAAACGCTGTTGAAACCTTTAACTTAATATAACCTCCATGGAATATATTTCTTAGCAAAGATAAAATGCTATGGGAAGAAATTTTTCTCATCAGCAAACGCTGTAAAATGTATTAATGACATCCATAAACGCTGTAATTATATTGATTCTACAGCATTTTTTGTATTGCTATGGTAGATGTCTGATCTATAATGGCATGTTAATATACAACATAGTTAAAAATGCTATTAAATCTTTTTATTGCGTTTTTAAAACGTTGTTACATGTGCATTTTGTTGTAGTGAAATGAATTATAACTTAGGAGATAGGGTTGTAGAAACACACTTTGATCCAAACAAACTCCTTCAATCTCTCAGATCTACACCCACTACTGCAAACAAATGATGTGCCAATGTCGATCTACTATTATTTAATTATTTGGGTGTGCATAAGGCAACAAAAATAGTAATGGGAATAGGAGTGCCATTGGCCAAAGAAGGAAGAGGGAGGAGGTAAAAAAAGGGAAAATGATATGGGGGCACATGTGTTTGAATCTATAAGGAGATATAAAGAAAGGATCTTCATGTATCTCTCCTACTAATTCAAAATCAATATCTCCTCACGTCACCCCCATCATTGGCCAGTCGTGATTGGGTCCTTAATGAACCAAATCCCCTTTCAACCAATTTAATAGTTTATTTAATTCAAATTATATAAATCCTTATCAATATCGTATATCGATACACACATATAACTTTTATATGCGCACGCAATAAATTCCTATTAGCACCCTGAACAATTTTAGAGGCAACTTTATTTTACTAAACACACCCCATACAATAAATAAAATAATAATTTATAAGTCACAAATATTGATTAATTTATAACTATTATAAATCAATTAAATCAAGTGGTGTTTCGAAGGTAGATTAGATTCGGTTTTGCGACTCACATGTGTGAATTTAGCCAGCTATTAATATTTGAACAATTCAAATACTAATGTTCATACGTCACCTTAGCTAGTGGGGTGACACTTTGACCTAATTCATTGCTTACAATCTCATTGGGAAAATCCAATTTTACAATTTCAAACGGTATCTTTTAATATTATTTACACCATTCCTCTTCATCAACACTATATCACATTAGGACTTATGGAATTTAGTTTTGGTCAAAATTCCAATATCGTCCATATTCAACTAGTTAGTCCATTAGAAGGTACTTGATTCAATAATAACAACTATTATTTATTGTACTACTTTGGTTAGAGATTTTGACTTTGAGTTAACTATAATTGACCATGATAATAACCTCATACAACCGAGGAGACAAATTATCTATTGAATAATGTTTCACTTCCAATGCATCAACTTAAACCCGACTGTGGTCATTCAATGGACGCTAAGCCCCAATTTAACTACAATTAAAATTGAGTTTCCACATTGAAGTTCAAATGTATTCTCAGGTTGAGAGAACTGTGTAATATCGTCACTTCAAGATTTCCTGCTTGACCTAGTTGTTATTAACCAATAGTAAACTCCTAAACGATTCATTCCATAATTATTCAACAATTTTAGCAACTTGCACCTCCATACACATCGATTAAAAGCTTAAAATGACTTTTGAACTCGTGTAGTGCCAAGAAGTACGATTCGTCGGGGTTTTAGAACATTACATAATACAAAGACTGATGAAGGTTTAAATGTATTCTACACTTTTAGATCTCACAACGGAAGGAAATAAAATATGAATACTAAAAATAACCAAATAAGATAATAGTCTCAGCAATACATAGTACCATACAATGGTGTCTCCATATAACAACATAAAGTTCGACTGATAGAATAATATAATATAGTGTACATGGAAAATACTATAAGTAATACAACTCTGGGCAATTGGTCTCCTCCTCCATGCATTGTGCCCTAGCCAAAACACCTAATGGCTTATTCTCCTATAGTGGGTATAAAAGAGGAAAAAATGAGTCGATCGGACAATGTTCGGTGAATGAATTGTATTGCTAGCACATGGCGTTCACTAGCAATTAACCTCATCTATAATCTACACAAACTAGGGTTTCTATTTGTGTTCGTGTATTACATATAACGATTGGTTACTTTAAAAATCAATGGGTATAATTCTATTTACACCTACATCCATCAAAAACTTACGAAGGTTTCCAATCGAGGGTTGAACAACCGATAGCTAATAACGCTAGGTCTATGATCTTGATAAATAACTTCCTAACCAACATTGAGCTAACATTCTAAATGACGAATCACATATATCACACCTACACACTAAGCGAATATCGTAATGTCTAGGCTCGCACCGAGTATACTACCTCAATGATTTCCTACCGAAGCATTCGTGTCACCTTCTCAATGGTAAACTTGTCTTATGCATTTTATCATTCCACCCGAAGCTGAAGAAAACACTAAAGCGATTCCCCCTACGTCCAACTACTATCCAGCCATATAGTCCTACTATTGCAGACGTCTCGGTCTCCTTTCCCTAATTCCAACATGTTTAACATGTGATCGGACATGCCCTAGTAACAATTAGAGCTTCTAGTTGCGCTGCTATCATATGCCTTATCGAGTCCGACGTTACGCCCACCATGAAGTGTGAACCTAAGTACATCATCCAGTGTAGAGCTGATACTCCTTATTGCACCTGCACTATGAAGCGACGTGAATCTGTAAAAGTCGAGAAAGTAGGTACAAGTCCTTTATTTGCCATACCTGGGCTGCACCAGGTCTAGGTTCAACCTGAGCTTGCTAAAAGAAATCAGACATCTGAAATTATTTCGGACGTCTTATCCTCCTTTTAAAAAAAAAATACTATTTGGGAATTTAGATGTATGACTTTCTTTCTCAAATGTCTAACTTTGATTCCAGACGTCTAAAAAAGGATCCAAACGTCTAAATCAAGTCAAAGATAAACTAATTGCTCTCGGGTTAAGATTGTTTGAAATCTAGATGTGAGTCTTCAATTAGACATCTGAATTTCTCTTGGGATGTCTGGTTGGTGTTTCTTGATTTTATAAAAAAAAATTATTTCGTTTTGTCTTCTTCGCTGATTCGAGTATGGATTTAAGATTTACTTTTAACCGAATCTTATGATAGTCTCTATCTTTGTTTACACGAATTCACTAGTTAATTTCAACGATTATATATATATAACTATTATATAAACTACCTATATACCTTCAAACATATATATATATATATATTCTAAGTTATATAATCAATTCAAAGTAAGATAAATGGGATACTCAATTACTTCGTTCATCCAACCAAACCAAACTTTATCAGTAAATATTTCATAGAATTTGATATGAATTTCACCAGTCTATCCTTTTCCTTTTTTCAATAACCATTCTTATCAAATTAACGCCTAGAATTTTTCCATCATTGTAATCCATTTTAGTTTGTAGCTAAAACTGTAAATCAATTAAAATCTGGGTTGAAACTACTATTCCAAATTCAACAGTTATATTTTTAAATCAGATAGAAATTATAAGGAATTTAATTACTTATGAATATCATAACCTTGTACACTTACCTTGAAGGAATGCCTCTTCTAGTTTGATTTGAATCCGACACTTCCCTTCTTTGTTCATTTGTTCCTTCTTCTTTCGATTTGAATATTTTACCTTTTCGATTCTTCGTTTCTCCCTCCTTCTCGTATTTAATTTCAAAAATCAAAGAACAAATTTGAGAAATTGGATTTTTTGAGAAGGAAGAAGAATAGGAAAATGAATGCATAGAAATAAGGAAGCGGGGGCTAGGATAAAATGAGCGAGGGTTAGAGTCTAATTTATATTTGAAAACTAGGGTTATCTGTTCTAAACCTGAAATTAATAATTACTAAAATGCCATTGGTTATAGTTTTCGTTAACTTCAACTCGTTTTATCAAATTTAATAAGTTATATATGCTTTCTAACTGTAACGACATTCATGATGTGATGGAGTAGGTCTCGTGGCCTAGTTCCAATTTTTTTGAAAATCTATTATTTTGTGCTTTTATGTAAAATTAATATTTACCCTTATTAATATTTTAATTTATTAGTAAAATGTCTGCCCACCTACTTGAAAGAATTTCATCCTTGAAATATCTAAGGACAGAAAAATGTAATTCTCTCATGTAACCAATATCTACAATCGTCTACTCAACCATCAACTATTTGCAAACATTATCCTTAAATTCAGAGTTTCTAATGTAGTATGTACATATAGGTATGGAATGCATATGAACTATAGGTACGATAAAATTAGGAAATGCAAGTGCTTATGTCATGAGTTTAAAATATATGCAATGTCATATACTTGCAATTCTATATGGATGAGCAATCATTCAATACAGATGACAAATAAAACAACCATCATGCATTTAACTAATAAAATTAAAGGGATAATGTGATGTGTGTCGTAGGACTCAACATGAACATATCAGACCATATGTGTAATACTAACTAATAAAATACATCCATTAGCAACCATCATCCAAAATATGTCCTAATGGCACATCCAATACCTTGCCTAACATCTAACCACTCCTACCTATGGAATATACTAAGCTAAATACTACGGGCACAAGTGACTATAATAACTTAAATGAAATGTACCGGAAAAGAGATCTAAATAAACAGCTTGGATTTTCTCCTTGGGCTCCCAAGTACTATCAGCTGTATCGTCTCCCCATTGGACTATAACAGGTCGAATTACTTTGTTGCCAAGTCATCTTGTCCCATGCTCAACAATACGAGTAGGTGCACAGTGAATAACTGACTCTCTCTACACTTCAACTTCTTCCAACTGACTCGGGTCGACCACGATAGCTGAATCATGTAGACACTTCTGCAAGTGCAATACATGGAAAACATTGTGAACTCCTACGAACTTTTTAGAATGCTACACTCTATAAGCTAAATTTCCAACTCTCTCCATGATCTGAAAAGACTCTACAAACTTTGATGCTAACTTTCCCGCATTACCAAACCCCATAACGTGCCTAAGTGGCAAGGCCTTCACAAAGACCATGTCGCCCACTACAAACTCCAACTATGTGCATCGCTTATCAACATAAGATTTTCGCTTATCCTGGACAATATTCATCCTTCTATGGATCAAGTCTACTTTCATCGAAATCTCCCTTATCATATCTGGTCCAAGAATGAATCTAACTTTAGTGTCCCACCAACAAGATGGTGACCTACAAGGCCTCTCATACACCACCTTGAATGGTTCCATCCCAACACTTGACTGATAGCTATCATTATATGCAAACTCTACTAATGGCAACTGATCCTTCCAAGAACCTCCAAAGTCCAAGATACACATATACAACAAATCCTCCAATACCCTATTCACCCTCTCAGTCTGTTCATCAGTCTATGGGTTATAAGTGGTACTTACATTGAATTCGATGCCTAAGGCCTCCTAAAGACTTCTCCAAAAATTGCTAGTGAAAAGAGGTTCTCGATCACTGATAATACTAGAAGGAACTCAATGCAACCGAACTATCTCTCCCACGTATATGGTCACCAAAGATGCAGTTGTCCTTGTACTCCTAATTGGGATAAAATGTGCGCATGTGGTCTATCGATTGAATATGACCCAAACACTCTCATTTCCCCTTCTACTCCTAGGTAGCCCATCAACAATGTCCATGAAGATCTCTTCCATTTCCTCTATGTAATATCCAAAGGCTATAATAATTCACCAGGCTTCTTTAGTTTTGCTTTTACCCTCTGACAAGTCCCACCTTGGAAACAAACTCTACTACATGTCTCTCCATACCAGGCCAATAAAATACTCTCTTCATATCACGATATATTTTTTCACCATCGGGATGAACAAGCATCCTAGAATAATGGGACTTTGCTAGTACCATGTCTACCAACTCCTTAATAAGAGGGACACACAACCTACCATCTCTTCACAACCATCCTTTTGAATTAATTGAATAATGATCCAAATGACTCAATTTCTCTTCTTTGTTCAGCTTCTCAAAAATATCCAACAACCCCTTGTTTTGGCTATGACTTGAACCAAATAGTCCATAAGTGAAGGTCGAACATCTAAAGCTACCAGCAATCCTAGAGTAATGTCCAATGAAGGTCGAAATCAAACGTAGAAATGAACTCTAGGTGCGTCCATTCCAAAAACACAAGACTCAACATCGCATGCTTTCTACTCAAGGCATCGGATACAACATCGCCCTTGCTTGAAGTGTATGTGATACTAAAATCATATGACACTAAGAACTCCATCCACCTCTGCTGCCTCAAATTCAAATCCTTTTGGGAGAATAAATTCTTTAAAGACATGACCCGAGGATAGCTCAAATAGCTCCCTAAAAATATAATGCCTCCACGGTTTGAGGGCGAAGACAATGGTTGCCAACTCGTGTCTTCCACGCTTTTCGAATAGACAAGTATGTAATCAAAAAAATGGCACATTGAACTTATGTAGCAACCCTCTAAAGACTTGACTCATGAGGTCAACAAAATATGTAGGTGCATCAGTGGGTACAAATGGCATGACTAACCACTTATAATGTTCGTCAGATGTATGAAAAGTAGTTTTCTGGATACTACCATCAACTACATGCAACGGATGGAACTAGGTAGCCAATTCAAGCCAAGGGTGTACTTTTTCTCCAACTAACTAATCAAGTAGATCGTCTATACGTAGCAGTGGATAGTGATTCTTCTTTGTCGATTTATTCAATTTACAATAATTGATGCAAAGCCTTAAAGAGTCATCTACTTTAGTAGCAAATATAAAACTAGTGTGTTCTACTCTAAAATACTTCTTTGAATTAAGCCCATCTCCAATATTTCATTCAGTTTCTTATTTAGCTCGTGTCTTTCTCTAGGAGCCATATGCGTAAGGAGTAAGACAACAAGTATAGCATTCTCTTTAAGATAAATTCGAAATTTGATCTCCCAATAGGGAGGAAGACCAAAAACTTTGGAAAAGACATCAGGGTAGTCACAAACTAGCAGTACTAAAGCTAAATTATCATATGACATGTAACGACCCGTAATTTTCGATAATTTAAAATTAGTTAAATTAATAACATTTTGGTGATTTGATATTGAAGCAATAAAAATTTGTAATTTAATAATGAAATGAATATTAAAATGAAATGCAACAATGTTAATTAAAGCAAATTATTAACAATTTGAATGAAATTCCAATGAATGAAATAATGTAAAGGTTATACTTGGTTATAAATTGAATATATGAAAACAAATATAAATATGGAATTAATTAAGGAAATAATGTATAATAAATGGTGATTGAATAAAACCAGTATTATGTAAGTAATTGTAACATTGGTTTGTAGGTAATAAACTTATAAATGTGAAAAGTTAATGGTAACAATTATTATAAGTTACCTATTTATTTAGTCTATTAAATTAAAATTGGTAATCAATTGCAATAAATCTAAATTAAATGTTATGTTGGTGTAAGTTAAGGTAATAATTTGAAATAATGTTAATTTTATTCATATTATGACAATTGGTTGAATTAAAAGAATGGAATAAAGATTTATCAATTTATTAGAATTTAAATTATAACAATTGGATTAATTGCAATTAAATGAAATTAAATATTTAAATATTATGTTAATGAAAATTAAGGTAAAATTTGAGAATGTTAATGTAATAAATCATGAACCAATGTTAATTTCATCTATTTGATAATTATGGATTGAATAATAGGATGAAAGGTCAATTAAATGGAATTATTGAAAATTAAATTTATAATTTCTAAATTTATTTAAATTGAAAGTAATCATGGTAATTAGCGGAATAATTAACATTGAATCAACATGAAAATTTGTTTACATGGTTATAAATGGCTAAGAAATCAACAGTGATAAAAATTGTTGATTACAGAATCAAAATTGGAAAAGTGATTTAATTAATTAATTATTAATTTATTTAATTAATGTAAAAATAGCCATTTTGGCCACTGACTCGGATTTCGACGAAATCAGTTTTATCGGATCCGTAACGGTGAATTATTATAGGATTTCAAGTTTCAGATCGATCAGACTTGTCGTTCGATCGTACGGGCTCGAAACGCCTAGAAATTAATTCAATTGAAATCAATTTGAAATAAGCTGATTTTAACACAACTTCTTCATACAATAGAATTAGGACTTAAAACCTATTCCATTGAATTTGAAAATATTGAAACCATCTATTTTGATATATGGGGTGACCCATTTTCGTTCCGGAGACCGAACGGGCTTTTCGGGTCGTTTATCGTTCAAACCCAAATCAAATCTGATCCATTCTTTTTATTTTCAGCCCTACATATAAATAACCTGTTATAAACCCTAGCTCCTCCTTATTCTCATTTGTTTGTGTGTACAAATTCATTTGTCCACTTCTCCTTCTCAATGGCAGACGGACAAATTCCCAATTCAATTGCAATTCAAAACCAAATCAAAATTTCAAACTCCACAAACTATATCGAATTATATATCAATTTGAAGCTCTCGACGAGCGCATCTCAGATCTATAATTCGCTTTCCAATTCAAACCATGATTTTTCCAGAAATTAAAGAAAAAATCGCGGACGTTCATCGCGTGGCGATCAACCTCGTCTGATCGTCGAATTGATTTGTGGGTATTGTAGAGTGGACCGAGGGGACTTCATCCGTGTAGTTTGTTCGTCGAATCAATGGATGGATTGGGCACAAAAATCCACTAGGGTTTAAATTTTTCGATGGCAGTCGTTGGCTCTGTGTACTCGCGACCATGATGATAGAGTTCGTGGTGGTCCAAATAGGCGCGGCGTGGCCTCTGGGGACGTGCTTCATGGGGCGGCTGGCTGTAGGCGGCGCGGTGAACGACGTAGCTAGGTGGCAGCGTGCGTATTTTTGGGTTTGTGCGTTTCGATGGCCTGAGAGGATGATACGCATGAGTGAAGATTAGCGCTGATGTGACGTGTAGGGGTGAGTGATTTTTTATTATTATTTGTTTTGTATATTTTATATTTAAATCGTTTAATGTTCTAACAACCATATCTTTTGCATGCTAACTCGGATTTGGACGCGGTTTGATCCGCTGGGATCGTATCGAAATTTCGATCATTTTGACGCTTGTTTGGATGAATTCAGAAACTGTTTGAATTTTGGGTTTAAATTGGATTTAAATTCAAAGGTGAATGTTTTAACCCACTCACAACTTCTAAAATTTCTTATGTTTGTTAATTAAATTTATGATGTGATTAAAAATTTATTTATGACTGTTTGGTATATTTTAAATCATCATCTCAGTTAATTTGAATTTATTTGAATTAAATCGTTATTTAATTTATTATTAAATATAAATTTGCTAGTTAAATACCTGTTATTGATTATCAGTTCTATATTGATATTTATTGATTGATTTGGATGATGTTTGTAATGGATGTTGATTGTTGATATTGGATGAATGGATGTTGTATTTTATATCGTTATAAACTGCTAGTTCACTATGGGTTGAAATGATACATACCCGAATGATCAATAGATTAAGGAGAAATCGTTATTGGTTGAAATGATAGACTCGAGCGATTTTATGGACTTTGTTAATAAATTCGGGATTGCGGTTTGAAATGATATATAACCGTAAAATTTTAAATTGCGGATTGAAATGATAAATATCCGTATCACTTGACCCTAGGGTAGAGAATTATATACGGACACTGGATTGGTTAAATTAAATGATTTTAAAATCCTTCATTTTCAAATTTAATTAAATGATATTTTGAAATAAAATTTGATTTATGTAAATTGAAGTATTATTGGAAAATCAAGTTTTGTGTTGAAATGTGAATTGGTTTAAAAGGAATTACTTTAAGAAATTAAATTGGAAGTTTAAAGTTAAACTTTTAAGTATAAATGAAATTCTATCGAAATTAAGTTATTGAAGTTGTTTGAAAATAACTTTGAAATATTTTGAATTGGAGTACTCCGAATTGATATTTGAACATGGATTGAAATGATATGAAATTCAATAATTTATTGAAATGTTAAATTGAAAGGTTTGGAATTTGGTTTGTTGACTTGGAAATTTAAAATGGTCCAAATGCGTTGAAATGGAATGAATAGTTTAATTTGATATAAATTCCAAATTCACGTTTTAATATAAATTGTTTAAATATATATATATATATAATTTCAAAAATTTTAATTATTAAGATTTCAAACTATTAAACTATTTTAACCTGTATTAATTATATTAAATCATTTTAACCTATTTTAAACCATTTAATTTATTTAAACTAATTAACATGTTTTAACTTATATTAAATCCAATTAATCTATTTTAAATCTATATCAACTATTTATAACTATTTTCTTCTAAATTCAAACTAAGTAAGATGGATGGGTTTATATTCAAATTCTTGATTTTTTTAAGTGAATATGGTTAATGATGTTATAACCTAAGTTAGGAATTAAATAACATATTTGGTTCAATATGATATCTTGAAATGAGAATTTAACCTATTTTGGAAATATGACTTTTGAGGAAATATAAATTCGAACTATGATTTTAATGTGATATAATTTCGGAAGCAAGTAATGATTTCGGAAATGATATGATTTGAATTGAATATGATATTTTGATATTAATTATGAAATGATTTTGGATATGTAAAAGAACCATTCGGTGTGAAATAAGCGTTTGGTTGTTAAAGAGACCGGGATCGGATATGGGCATACTTTCTGTCGATACTGAAAACCACTTTGACAACTGTGTACGTGGTGGAGATTCCAGAATGAAGTAGGATGGTGGCGACGATCCTATATGAGGTATATACGTGGACCCGACTCCCGTGAGTTGGCTTAAGGTGGCTAAAACAGGAGCAATCGACGGGCTAAGTGAGGTCATTCCTCCGATCGGGCACATTCCTTCGATATTATATTCTGAATTTGCGATTTTGGTGGCCACCCTCGATTGTTGATTTGGGAGTGTGTTCCAAGGTGGACGGTAGTAGCTGCTATGCGTTACCACCGGTCCGGAAGTGTAATTGGTATATCTACCCTGGCATTACCTAGTTGTGCCGTGTCACCTACCCTAGCGCGCCTTCTACAAGTTTGTTTTATGTCGTACCTATGGGGTATCATCTGGCGGCCCCAGTTTACGGGGAGTTACGGTACTGTATAGACTATTGGCATTAAAAAAATGTGTTAAGGGGGAAAATGTAACGCCTTAACGCTATTTTAATAGTTTATCTTACTATAGACATATTATAATAGCGTATTGTACTACATAGTAGATAGTTTAACGGATCCTTAGGAGATGTGAATCTCGAACATCTCTTAAGTTACTGCACTCACGTTAGACACTGGATAGGAGATGTCAAACCCCGTAAACATCTCCGACGCCGTTTACACTCATATTTATTTACCGTTGATTTGACTTACATAAGATCTTTTAGTTCTGACTCGAGTGTTTTGTCTTTTCAATTCGCTCGAGTCAGCCCGAGCATTTCAGGATTTGAAGACCTTATATTTGGAGGACGAAGACGAAGATTTGTACTACTATTATTTACTATATTTATTCCACTGCATTCATACTGTTCCGCTGCATTATTATTTATTTATCTCTGATATATGTAACTCTGAGTTTGTATTGTATAAGTATAATAATATGTTTTGTATACAGCTTCATGAACTGTTATTTGATTATTATATTTTGTCATTCCGCTGCGAGATTCTGTTTTTTTTCTTTCTCTGCGTTTTCTTATTCACCCTAATCACAATCCGCCCTTCTGTATGGTTTGAGTTGGCATGTGTGTCTGCTTAAAATGTACAAAAAGGTGGGATGTTACAGATGGTATCAGAGCGAGGTTTAGCGAAAACCTTAGCTTTGTGGGGTCTGACTCTTTAAAAATATGGTAGTAATACCCTATGATGAGTCACTGAGTGTGTGTATATATATATGAGAGAGCGTATTTGTTAGTGTTATAAAATGTTTTATATTGTGTTAATTTGTTCAGTTTTGTATTTATTAATTCTGGTCGGTACATAGGACGCTATGACATCGATAGGGATTTCTAAACACTTAATAGGACAGACCGACACAATATTTGTTTTGAAATGTAGGTAAATGAAATAATTTTACCTATTGTATATTTTATATATAAACTAATGATTTATAAATGATATATATATATATATATTTGGTTGTAATATGTTGGTTTTTAATTAGTGAAATTTATAAATATTGGTTGGAAATAAGATTTGAAAATAAAATAAATGAAATTTGGAAATTTAGAACTTAAGTTCCGGGGTTTTTGAAAATTTCTTTCGAATGATTTGGGGATATAATAATAAAATTATTAGAAGTATTTTCTGATATAAATATTTCAATATAATTTGAGAGAATTATTTTAATGAAATTTTGGAAAGAAATAAGCTCTGTACTCCCCTCTCTATCGCTAGAAAATAATTTCGGTAATGAGTGCATGCATCATCGACGTTCATTTTCGAGTTTCAAGTGGGAAGGCCCTTGTAGTAGTTTTACTATAGATCTATTTTGATAAACAAATAAAATATTTAAAGTTTAAATATGATTGGACATAAAAGTTATGAGTGTATATATATATATAGATGTTATTTTAAATGATTTAAAAATGGAACCCGACATTTAGCTCTTAAATTTTTATAAACTAGAGATTTCAATTATTGAAATGAAATAAAATTTCAACTATTTAATAATTGAAACTTCTAAATGAAAATAAGAAATTATATGCTAAGTTATAACTGAAATATACAAGGAATTTTAAATTTGTAACTTGTAAACAAAAAGAATATGAAAATAAGAAATGATAATTATTGAACCTTAAGTTAATTAAAATAAGTAAGTCAAACTTGTGTAACTTTCAATTGCATTCTTAAAGACATATATATATATATATATATAACTTACCAATTATAAAAAGTTGAATGTTAAAAGAATATGTAATGGAAAATTTTACAAGTAAAACTTATGTAATGGAAGTGTTCAATGAAATTTACTTTTATAAATAAGAAATTTGATATGAAAATAGTTATAAACTTGAGTTAAAATTGTAATACTACTAATTAAATGAAATAGAAAATGAGTACTGTAAGTAAAGGATTTTGAACTTAAGTTAATATTGAAACTATTTATAATTAAAGTAAATAATAAAATGAATGTAATGCAATAAAAGAAACTGACATGATATGAATAAATGAAAATGAATTTTTGTAAGTAATAAAGGAAAATAAATGAAATAAACACTGAATGAATGAATGGGAAAAAGATTTTGTAAGAAATAAATGTAAAATTTAAAGAAATAATCCTTGTATGAATGAAAAGAAAAATAAAAACTGTAAATGTTGTGAAAGAAATTTAATAAGAATAACTCAAGTACATTGTAAATTATTGTTTGTTTCGGTTTATGGGTTGTTTGGGATAGGATACTTCTAATTGTTTAAGATGTATGAATAATCTATTGAGTTCATCTAAGACTATTGAGTAGATGGTATACTTAATAGTTATTTGTCATTCTATGCGATTAAAAGTGTCTAAACCCGAACAAACTATTTGTTTTGGTTGATATGAATGGATAGTTGATTTATTGTGATTTCATATGAAGATTGTATGCTTTGGTCGGAAGTGATTGTTGTTATGTTATGTTGATTGTTTTGTTAATAGTTGAAACAACTTTAAACATTTCATTTTATATAATTATTAACCCTTTTGGATTATATAAGTCAAATACAGGTTATGGAAGCAATTGCCACCGCTTTTGGTTTCGTAATTAAGCGTTGTTTGCCCGACAAATAGGTACGTTCTCGGATTGCGGTTTTCTAGCGATATTATATTGTTCTCCCGCTGTTGGGATATATTATTTTGAAAATTTTGATATATATTATTATTATTGATATTATTATTTTCTCCAGAGCCTCTCCGTACAAAGGAGACTCTGCCGAAATTTTTCGTGAATTTTGGACTTAGAAAATTTTGAGAAATGTTTTCCAAACTTTATTAATTTGAGTATAAAAGGATTTAATTGTTATAAATTGATACATTTTATTTAAATTAATTAATTTTGTAAATTTAGTTGTTTATAAATTTAATATTTTGAATAAGATATATTGATTTCTAAATTCTTTCTTTTCCCTTTTTTTCCTTTTCGAGGATGAAAAGTTTTGAGTGGGGGAGAGTGTAACAACCCGTAATTTTCGATAATTTAAAATTAGTTAAATTAATAAGATTTTGGTGATTTGATATTGAAGCAGTAAAAATTTGTAGTTTAATAATGAAATGAATATTGGAATGAAATGCAACAATGTTAATTAAAGCAAATTATTAACAATTTGAATGAAATTCCAATGAATGAAATAATGTAAAGGTTATACTTGGTTATAAATTGAATATATGAAAACAAATGTAAATATGGAATTAATTAAGGAAATAATGTATAGTAAATGGTGATTGAATAAAACCAGTATTATGTAAGTAATTGTAACATTGGTTTGTAGGTAATAAACTTATAAATGTGAAAAGTTAATGGTAACAATTATTATAAGTTACCTATTTATTTAGTCTATTAAATTAAAATTGGTAATCAATTGCAATAAATCTAAATTAAATGTTATGTTGGTGTAAGTTAAGGTAATAATTGGAAATAATGTTAATTTTATTCATATTATGACAATTGGTTGAATTAAAAGAATGGAAATAAAGATTTATCAATTTATTGGAATTTAAATTATAATAATTGGATTAATTCCAATTAAATGAAATTAAATATTTAAATATTATGTTAATGGAAATTAAGGTGAAATTTGAGAATGTTAATGTAATAAATCATGAACCAATGTTAATTTCATCTATTTGATAATAATGGATTGAATAATAGGATGAAAGGTCAATTAAATGGAATTATTGAAAATTAAATTTATAATTTCTGAATTTATTTAAATTGAAAGTAATCATGGTAATTAGCGAAATAATTAACATTGAATCAACATGAATTTTTTTTAAATGGTTATAAATGGCTAAGAAATCAAAAGTGATAAAAATTGTTGATTACAGAATCAGAATTGGAAAAGTGATTTAATTAATTAATTATTAATTTATTTAATTAATGTAAAAATAGCCATTTTGGCCACTGACTCGGATTTTGATGAAACAAGTTTCATCGGATTTGTAACGATGAGCTATTGTAGGATTTCAAGATTCGGATCGATCGGACTTGTCGTTTGATTGTACGAGCTCGAAACGCCTAGAAATTAATTCAATTGAAATCAATTTGAAATAAGCTGATTTTAACACAACTTCTTCGTACGGTAGAATTAGGACTTGAAACCTGTTCCATTGAATTTGAAAATATTGAAACCATCTATTTTGATATATGGGGTGACCCATTTTCGTTCCGGAGACCGAACGGGCTTTTCGGGTTGTTTATCGTTCAAACCCAAATCAAATCTGATACATTCCTTTTATTTTCATCCCTACATATAAATAACCTGTTATAACCCTAGCTCCTCCTTATTCTCATTTTTCTGTACGTACAAATTCATTTGTCCACTTCTCCTTCTCAATGGCAGACAGACAAATTCCCAATTCAATTGCAATTCAAAACCAATCAAAATTTCAAATTCCACAAACTCTATCAAATTATATATCGATTTGAAGCTCTCGACGAGCACATCTTAGATCTGTAATTCGCTTTCCAATTCGAATCACGATTTTTCAAAAAATTGAAGAACAAATCGCGGCCATTCATCGCGTGGCGGTCAACCTCTTCTAATCGTCGAATTGATTTGTTGGTATTGTAGAGTAGACCAAGAGGACTTCATCCACGTAGTTTGTTCGTCGAATTAATGGATGGAGTGGTCCCAAAAATTCACTAGGTTTCGGCGGCAGCCGTTGGCTCTGTGTACTCGTTACCGTGACGATGGGGTTCGTGGTGGTCCAGATAGGCACGGCGTGGCCTCTGGGGACGTGCAGCGTGGGGCGGCTGGCTGTAGGCGGCGCAGTGAACGACGTAGCAAGGTGGCATCGTGCGTATTTTTGGGTTTGTGCGTTTCGGTGGCCTGGGAGGATGATACGCGTGAGTGAAGATTAGCGGTGACGTGGCGTGTAGGGGTGAGTGATTTTTTATTATTATTTGTTTTGTATATTTTATATTTAAATCGTTTAATGTTCTAACAACCATATCTTTTGCATACTAACTCGGATTTGGACGCGGTTTGATCCACTGGGATCATATCGAAATTCCGGTCATTTTGATGCTGGTTTGGACGAATTCAGAGACTGCTTGAATTTTGAGTTTAAATTGGATTTAAATTCAAAGGTGAGTGTTTAACCCACTCACAACTTCTAAAATTTCTTATGTTTGTTAAATTAAATTTATGATGTGATTAGAAATTTATTTTTGACTGTTTGGTATATTTTAAATCATCATCTCAGTTAATTTGAATTTATTTGAATTAAATCGTTATTTAATTTATTATTGTATATAAATTGCTAGTTAAATACCTGTTATTGATTATCAGTTCTATATTGATATTATTGATTGATTTAGATGATGTTTGTAATGGATGTTGATATTGGATGAATGGATGTTGTATTTTATATCATTATAAACTGCTAGTTCACTATGGGTTGAAATGATACATACCCGAATGATCAATAGATTAAGGAAAAATCGTTATGGGTTGAAATGATAGACTCGAGCGATTTTATGGACTTTGTTATTAAATTCAGGATTGCGGTTTGAAATGATATATAACCGTAAAATTTTAAATTGCGGATTGAAATGATAAATATCCGTATCACTTGACCCTAGGGTAGAAAATTATATACGGACGTCGGATTGGTTAAATTAAATGATTTTAAAATCCTTAATTTTTGAATTTAATTAAATGATATTTTAAAATAAAATTTGATTTATGTAAATTGAAGTATTATTGGAAAATCAAGTTTTGTGTTGAAATGTGAATTGGTTTAAAAGGAATTGCTTTAAGAACTTAAATTGGAAGTTTAAAGTTAAACTTTTAAATATAAATGAAATTCTATCGAAATTAAGTTATTTAAGGTGTTTGAAAATAACTTTGAAATATTTTGAAATTGGAGTTCCAAATTGATATTTGAACATGGGTTGAAATGATATGAAATTCAATAGTTTATTGAAATGTTAAATTGAAAGGTTTGGAATTTGGTTTGTTGACTTGGAAATTTAAAATGGTCCAAATGCGTTGAAATGGAATGAATAGTTTAATTTGATATAAATTTCAAATTCACGTTTTAATATAAACTGTTTAAAAAAAAATTATTTCAAAATTTCTAATTATTAAGATTTCAAAGTATTAAACTATTTTGACCTGTATTAATTATATTAAATCATTTTAACCTATTTTAAACCATTTAATTTATTTAAACTAATTAAACTATTTTCTTTTAAATTCCAAACTAAGTAAGATTGATGAGTTTATATTCAAATTCTCGATTTTTTTAAGTGAATATGGTTAATGATGTTATAACCTAAGTTGGGAATTAAATAACATATTTGGTTCAATATGATATCTTGAAATGAGAATTTAACCTATTTTGGAAATATGACTTTTGAAAGGAAATATAAATTCGAACTATGATTTCAATGTGATATAATTTCGGAAGCAAGTAATGATTTCGGAAGTGATACGATTTGAATTGAATATGATATTTTGATATCAATTATGAAATGATTTTGAAAATGTAAAAGAACCATCCGGTGTGAAAAAAGCATTTGGTTGTTAAAGAGACCGGGATCGGATATGGGCATACTCTCTGTCGATACCGAAAACCTTTGACAACTGTGTATGCGGTGGAGATTCCAGAATGAAGTAGGATGGTGGCGACGATCCTATATGAGGTATATACGTGGACCCGACTCCCGTGAGTTGGCTTAAGGTGGCTAAAACAGGAGCAATCGACGGGCTAAGTGAGGTCATTCCTCCGATCGGGCACATTCCTTCGATACTATATTCTGACTTTGCGATTTTGATGGCCACCCTCGATTATTGATTTAGGAGTGTGTTCCGAGGTGGGCGGTAGTAGCTGCTATGCGTTACCACCGGTCCGGAAGTGTAATTGGTATATCTACCCTGGCATTGCCTAGTTGGGTTGTGTCACCTACTCTAACGCGCCTTCTACGAGTTTGTTTTATGTCGTACCTATGGGGTATCCTTTGGCGGCCCCAGTTTATGGGGAGTTACGGTACTGTATAGACTATTGGCATTATGAAAATGTGTTAAGGGGGAAAATGTAACGCCTTAACACTATTTTAATAGTTTATCTTACTGTAGACATATTATAATAGCGTATTGTACTACATAGTAGATAGTTTAACAGATCCTTAGGAGATGTGAATCCCGAACATCTCTTAAGTTACTGCACTCACGTTAGACACTGGATAGGAGATGTCAAACCCTGTAAACATCTTTGACGCCGTTTACACTCATATTTATTTACCGTTGATTTGACTTACATAAGATCTTTTAGTTCTGACTCGAGTGTTTTGTCTTTTCAATTCGCTCGGGTTAGCCTGAGCATTTCAGGATTTGAAGACCTTATATCTGGAGGATGAAGACGAAGATTTGTACTACTATTATTTACTATATTTATTCCACTGCATTCATACTGTTCCGCTGCATTATTATTTATCTATCTCTGATATGTGTAACTCTGAGTTTGTATTGTATAAGTATAATCAAATGTTTTGTATACAGCTTCATGAACTGTTATTTGATTATTATATTTTGTCATTCCGCTGCGAGATTCTGTTTTGTTTTTTTTCTTTCTCTGCTTTTTCTTATTCACCCCAATAACAATCCACCCTTCTATATGGTTTGAGTCGGCATGTGTGTCTGTTTAAAACGTATAAAAAGGCGGGATGTTACATGACAGGTCTAAAGTATATAGGTAACGTAACATAACCGATCTCTTGGGATCGTAGTAAACCTCAAGGCTGTGTCCTGTAACAACCCGGGATTTCGCATCAATTGATAATCGTCATTAAACGATTAATCTGTTGGCTAATTGTTGTTGGGAGTTTAATCGAGTTGAAATTCTTTTATAAATTCATTAATTGTTATGTGGGCTTTAAAACTTAATATGGGGCCACATTTTCATTTGTTTGTTTTGCCATGATAACTATCAAAGGCAAACCCGTCCCCCTTTCATTTTCATTCATTCGTTCGCAAGAAACCCTAAAACAACGAATGAAAAAAAATGGTGGCTCCTTCGTTCCTCTTTGCAAACTAGGGTTTGTGAAATTGTAGGCGCCGCTATGTCAGATTGTCGACGCTTCTCTCGTCGATCAGTTGGATCGTTCGCGGCTCCTCTTCGTAGTCGAGCTCGTCTTTGCTTCGACAAAGGTGAGTAATCCACTCACATCTAATTCACATCTCGAGTTTAATTAGGGTTCGAATTCTGTGATTTTCGTTTGTATTCAAGTGTTTGAGTTTGTCGATTCATTTTGCTCGCCGTTCGAATTATGTTGTTTTGAAAAAGGCAATATATTTATGTGTGCACTTGCTCGATTCATTTCCATGTGCTGGCCTTTGCCATTTTGCTTCGGCATTGTGCCTTGTTCTTGATTGTGATGCTAGTACTGTCCAGTTTACAGTAGTATACATGTTGCATTTTTGGTGTTCACTTGGTTACTGTCACTGCTTTGAGCTCATATACGTGTATACATATATGTGCATATATGTATATATGTTGTTGAAGTGGTAGCCTTTTGATTGAAATTCTCGTGAGTGATTCTTTCCACTCACATCTAATTCGAATGTATTTGTTTACTTGTAGTCTTTGTGATTCTGGCTTTGAACAGTTCGTTTTCGTTCTTGGTTAACTTAGATATTGTTTTCGAACTTGCGATTTCTCTGGTTATTGACTTACGACTTGATTTATCTTGGCCATTCGATTTTGTCCTTCCTGTGATGATTTGGGGTTGTTCAACATTGACTTCATTGAACAGTGGCTTTGCAATTGCTTTGAGCATTTGGGTCTATTTAATTGCAGTCTACATTTCTGATAGTGGACTTGCACTTGAACCTCTGGCCAGTTGCACTATAAGTTTCATGTTGTTGGATTGATTTGTATTAGTTCGTTTTTATGCCTGGTTTGCTGGAGATTCAGTTGTTGACTGCTTGGTTGTATAGGCAGTTATGGTGTTGTGTCACTATTGTGCACTGTACTTTGATTATATGAGCAGTTTCATTTTGAGTAGTAGCTGTCTTGACCATTTGAACTTAGTTGATGGTTGGTTTTGTGATTTCTGGTTCATGGCAGTTTGATTTGAACCGCATTTTTCTGTTGGCATCAGCTTTGACATTGCATTTCTTTGTGTATTGGCTTCGGCCTTATATCTCTGACCTTGATGACTTCGGCATTGTCATTGTCCATTGGTCATAGATAGTTTGATTTAGGTTGTTGTACCTTGTACTGGCTCTCTTGTATTCAAGTGGTGGCTGCAGTTTCTTGTTGCAGTTTGCCCTTGTATTCAAGTGAAGGCTGCAGTTTCATTTTGTATGAAGTTTTGCCTTGGTTGATTTTGGTGCTGTGTCGCCATATCTTTGAAGTGTGCAGTCTTGAGTTGTTTGTGAGCTTGTTGACTTTTAGTTGGACTGTGCATTACACTTTAGTCTTGTCACCTGTTGTTTTCACTTGTTTTGGGTACATTGCATATTGAACTGGGTTGTAGCCTCGACTCTGTTCACTGTTCTATGTGTTCCCTTCATACTACATTGTTATCTGGTAGCATTGATGTGTACATTACTAGTGCATGTCACCTTTCATTGTTGGCAGTTGTGTTGAGTCACGTTAGCCGTGACTTGACCTTTGCATTTTTGATTTGCTGTTAGCAATTGGTGTTGTGATGATTTCATATGCTGTAGTGGCGAGGCAGTGCACGCGTGCGTGTACTGCAGCCACACAGAATTGATGTTTAATTGATATTTCAATTGTTTGAATTGTTTTGTGTTCAATTCAATATTTGAAAGCGTATTTTGATTTGATTTGACTAGATTATTTCGTTGTTGTCTAATTATCTATTAGATAATTAGAATATGAGTTTCTAATTATTTATTTAATAATTAGATTTTGTTGTTAATTGCTGTTTAGGCAATTCTGTGGTTTTCATATTATCTTCATTGAGAATCCTTTCTCTTATCTTTGTTGATGATTTGAATTTGCTAATTTGTTATTCAACACTGTTTAGTGTTATATTTACCGTTATCCGATTCTTATTAAAGGATCGGATAGACGAGATTTATTGTGACTGTCGTCTATTTGCTATTTATTTATTATTGCTTCTGTGCATTAATAACTGAGTTTGAATTAGACTAACCCGTGTATTATTTTCTTTTGAATTTAATACTCGGGTCAGACCGAGTTATTTCAGGTTGTTGATATCTTGCTTTGGGTTGCTGCTTGAGCTATGAAGTCTCTTCATATCTTTTGGAGTAGTCGTGTCATAGTATAGGATGATATGTATTCATGTATATTATTGTCAATAATGTACTTGTATATGTAACTTCCAGTGTCGACGGTTGTAGTTGTATCATATGTATTGTGTCAAATGTATTGTAACTGACATCAGTTATATATATATATATATGAGACTTTTATTATCTGTGTTCCGCATTTAGCTTATCTGTGTTATTATTATATATATTGTCCTAAACTATTATGAACCATCGTAGTTCGTTTTTTATTGGAATTTGGTATGTCGATGGGAGTAAATAAATAAGAGATGAAAAATAAAAATATATACCACTCCTATCGAGGTAACCAATACTAGTGTAAGGCCCAACTACGGATGGCCGCTCCTATCCAGCCTTATTCTTCGTAATAACAGACAGTATTTCTTTTAATACTCTTTGTTATTGTGAGCATAGAGGTGGGGCGTCACAGTTGGTATTAGAGCTTGGGGTTTATGGACATAATATAAAACATAACTTAGATGGAACATGTGTTACAACTATTTGTCGATGTTTTTAGTTGTGCTTTGAGTCAAAACTAAAGTTTTGAAATTATGATGAAATTTTTAAATATCTTTATTTAAAAATAAAAGTGAAACTGTGTTTTGATGATTGAGTAATTTGTGTTCTGTTTATCAGAGTGCGCAGCGGAAGCAGTGACACTGTCTTCGTTGAGTACAGCTGATACCTTTTTGATTTAAAAATCAAAATATGAAATTGAAATAAATTTCATTTGTTGTTTACATAGCTGGGTTTATTTTGTTTCTTTGAAAATTTCGAATTCGATTTGAGGATCCGAAGCGATTGCAGTTATGTGATTTGTTGAGATTTTTGCTGTTTTGAATTATCTTCATTGAAGATACATTCGAATGTTTTCTTTGTTCATTTTGTAGTATACGTGCAAATTTGAGTTGCACGTTACTGCATTGATTTTACATTGAACCGATGTATGGTTTAAACGTATTCTGTTGCCGTTATTTTTATAACGGGATTTTTACTCCAGTGTTAAATTTTTGAAGCACGATGTTTTGCGACATTTTTGATGAATGAAAATTCACTGGTATTATATTTAGATGCGAATTATTTTGATGAGATTTTGACGTTTAAAAATTACTGTCGCTTTGACTTCAGTAACTGTCAAATTTTAAAGTGGATTTTCAAGCAGTTATCCCGCAATGCTGATTTTGTGATCCGTTTTTACGGTATTTTGAGAAGTACAATTTCCTTATCGAAATTGTTACAGATGTTACTGTTTTAATCACGTGTTCTGAAAATTGTTTTAAATTTTTTACAGTTTGCGCTTTCAAAAGAATGAGGAAGCGATATAAACGATTCAGCAAAATTGAGGACTATGAACCCTCACTTTTACTGTTTCGCTTAATTCCGGACTTGTCCGTTTGAGAACGTAAAATGTTAATTATATAAAATACAAAATTTTTACAGTTTGCGCTTTCAAAAGAATGAGGAAGCGATCTAAATGATTCAGCAAAATTGAGGACTATGAACCCTCACTTTTACTGTTTCGCTTAATTCCGGACTTTTCCGTTTGAGAACGTAAAATGTTAATTATATAAAATACAAAATTTTTACAGTTTGCGCTTTCAAAAGAATGAGGAATCGATTTAAACGATTCAGCAAAATCAAGGACTATGAACCCTTACTTTTACTGATTCGCTTAATTCCGGACTTGTCCGTTTGAGAATGTAAAATGTTATTTTTACAAAATACACAATTTTGCACTTTCAAGGAAACGATGAAGAGAATCAAATGATTTAGTAAAACACGTGGTATGGGACATGTGCGTTTGCTATTTCGGTTAATTCCGGACTCGTTAATTGAAATATTTGTTGTTTTGATGATTTTGTGTGCTTTCGGGCCACTCTGCTGGACCTTCGGGTCATATGTTGGACCTTCGGGTCATTTGTTGGGTGCCAAAATTATGATGACAGTACTTGGTAGGCTTCGGCCATTTGTTGATGCACGTGCGGCGTAGCTAAAACTCGCCATCTGATGGGATCGATCCACCTTTTATGTTGATTTTCTAGAGTATCTTAATTGATTTCTAGATATTTGTTGTTTCTAATTATCTGTAGGTAATTAGATATTTGTGTTTCTGATTATCGTTTTTGATAATTAGATATTTGTATTTTCTGATTATCGTTTTTGATAATTAGATATTTGTTGATTTGTTGTTTCTGATTATCGTTTTTGATAATTAGATATTTGTGTTTCTGATTATCGTTTTTGATAATTAGATATTTGTGTTTTCTGATTATCATTTTTGATAATTAGATATTTGTTGATTTGTTGTTTCTGATTATCGTTTTTGATAATTAGATATTTGTGTTTCTGATTATCGTTTTTGATAATTAGATATTTGTTGATTTGTTGTTTCTGATTATCGTTTTTGATAATTAGATATTTGAGATTTCTGATTATCGTTTTTGATAATTAGATATTTGAGATTTCTAATTATCGTTTTTGATAATTAGATATTTGCTGATTTGTGATTTCTGATTATCGTTTGTGATAATTAGATGTTTGTTGATTTGAGATTTCTGATTATCTGATGTTTTCTGATTATCGTTTTTTGATAACTAGATATTTGTGTTTTCTGATTATCGTTTTTGATAATTGAATATTTGCTAGTTTTGCTGAATATGAGATTTTCTAGTCTCTAATTGATTCTAGATTATGTTGATTATATTGAATTGATGTTTCCTATCTATCTCTGTTTATAGTTAAAGTTTGCTGATTATGAAGTTCGTGTTTTCTAGTTATTTGTTGGATAACTAGATATTTGCAGTTTTGCGATTGGTGGTTTGTGTTTTCTAATTATCTTTGCTGATAATTAGATTTTTGCTGTTTTCTAATTATCGTATCGATAATTAGATATTGATGTTTTGTGATTTTCTGTATTTTAATTATCTAGTTGATAATTAAATATTGCTGATAATTGTATTTATTCAGTTATGTTGTTTCTGATTATCTATTTGATGATTAGAATTTTGTTGAGGATTGGTAAATTTCTTTTGTGAAATTAAATGATTTCTTTGGCGTTTCTATTCCCGACTTTTATTTTTCTAGCTTAACCAGTTTATGTTAGAAAAATAATTGTTATTGACACCTTTAATTATGAAAATTGCGGGGACACAATTTTTGTAAGGAGGGGAGTCTGTAACAACCTGGGATTTCGCATCAATTGATAATCGTCATTAAACGATTAATCTGTTGGCTAATTGTTGTTGGGAGTTTAATCGAGTTGAAATTCTTTTGTAAATTCATTAATTGTTATGTGGGCTTTAAAACTTAATATGGGGCCACATTTTCATTTGTTTGTTTTGCCGTGATAACTATCAAAGGCAAACCCGTCCCCATTTCATTTTCATTCATTCGTTCGCAAGAAACCCTAAAACAACGAACGAAAAAAAATGGTGGCTCCTTCGTTCCTCTTTGCAAACTAGGGTTTGTGAAATTGTAGGCGCCGCTATGTCAGATTGTCGACGCTTCTCTCGTCGATCAGTTGGATCGTTCGCGGCTCCTCTTCGTAGTCGAGCTCGTCTTTGCTTCGACAAAGGTGAGTAATCCACTCACATCTAATTCACATCTCGAGTTTAATTAGGGTTCGAATTCTGTGATTTTCGTTTGTATTCAAGTGTTTGAGTTTGTCGATTCATTTTGCTCGCCGTTCGAATTATGTTGTTTTGAAAAAGGCAATATATTTATGTGTGCACTTGCTCGATTCATTTCCATGTGCTGGCCTTTGCCATTTTGCTTCGGCATTGTGCCTTGTTCTTGATTGTGATGCTAGTACTGTCCAGTTTACAGTAGTATACATGTTGCATTTTTGGTGTTCACTTGGTTACTGTCACTGCTTCGAGCTCATATACGTGTATACATATATGTGCATATATGTATATATGTTGTTGAAGTGGTAGCCTTTTGATTGAAATTCTCGTGAGTGATTCTTTCCACTCACATCTAATTCGAATGTATTTGTTTACTTGTAGTCTTTATGATTCTGGCTTTGAACAGTTCGTTTTCGTTCTTGGTTAACTTAGATATTGTTTTCGAACTTGCGATTTCTCTGGTTATTGACTTACGACTTGATTTATCTTGGCCATTCGATTTTGTCCTTCCTGTGATGATTTGGGGTTGTTCGACATTGACTTCATTGAACAGTGGCTTTGCAATTGCTTTGAGCATTTGGGTCTGTTTAATTGCAGTCTACATTTCTGATAGTGGACTTGCACTTGAACCTCTGGCCAGTTGCACTATAAGTTTCATGTTGTTGGATTGATTTGTATTAGTTCGTTTTTATGCCTGGTTTGCTGGAGATTCAGTTGTTGACTGCTTGGTTGTATAGGCAGTTATGGTGTTGTGTCACTATTGTGCACTGTGCTTTGATTATATGAGCAGTTTCATTTTGAGTAGTAGCTGTCTTGACCATTTGAACTTAGTTGATGGTTGGTTTTGTGATTTCTGGTTCATGGAAGTTTGATTTGAACCGCATTTTTCTGTTGGCATCAGCTTTGACATTGCATTTCTTTGTGTATTGGCTTCGGCCTTATATCTCTGACCTTGATGACTTCGGCATTGTCATTGTCCATTGGTCATAGATAGTTTGATTTAGGTTGTTGTACCTTGTACTGGCTCTCTTGTATTCAAGTGGTGGCTGCAGTTTCTTGTTGCAGTTTGCCCTTGTATTCAAGTGAAGGTTGCAGTTTCATTTTGTATGAAGTTTTGCCTTGGTTGATTTTGGTCATTGTTTCACTTGGTCTTATTTATGATAAACTGCACTTGATTTATATGTTGCAGACTTGAGTTTGCATTGAGTGCACTGTACTTGAATTTGTAGCCTTTGTGCTCGAGTCTGATTCTTGCAATTTCCAGTTCATACATGTTGCCTGGACTACTTGTATATTGATATTGGGCCACTGTCTCACTGTTTTATGTATCTTGTTCATATTATGCTTTCCTTTGATCAAAACTACCACTTGATGTTTGGTGCCTGGTCCTTGCGTTGTTTTCATTTACTTCGAGACGGTTTTAGTTGCAAGTGCAATTGCAGTTTTGCTCTTATTTGGTTTGAGGCTGCACTTGTACCATGTATCTGCTGCCTTTGTGTTTTGGTGCTGCGTCGCCATATCTTTGAAGTGTGCAGTCTTGAGTTGTTTGTGAGCTTGTTGACTTTTAGTTGGACTGTGCATTACACTTGAGTCTTGTCACCTGTTGTTTTCACTTGTTTTGGGTACATTGCATATTGAACTGGGTTGTAGCCTCGACTCTGTTCACTGTTCTATGTGTTCCCTTCATACTACATTGTTATCTAGTAGCATTGATGTGTACATTACTAGTGCATGTCACCTTTCATTGTTGGCAGTTGTGTTGAGTCACGTTAGCCGTGACTTGACCTTTGCATTTTTGATTTGCTGTTAGCAATTGGTGTTGTGATGATTTCATATGCTGTAGTGGAGAGGCAGTGCACGCGTGCGTGTACTGCAGCCACACAGAATTGATGTTTAATTGATATTTCAATTGTTTGAATTGTTTTGTGTTCAATTCAATATTTGAAAGTGTATTTTGATTTGATTTGACTAGATTATTTCGTTGTTGTCTAATTATCTATTTGATACTTAGATTATGAGTTTCTAATTATTTATTTAATAATTAGATTTTGTTGTTAATTGCTGTTTAGGCAATTCTGTGGTTTTCATATTATCTTCATTGAGAATCCTTTCTCTTATCTTTGTTGATGATTTGAATTTGCTGATTTGTTATTCAACACTGTTTAGTGTTATATTTACCGTTATCCGATTCTTATTAAAGGATCGGATAGACGAGATTTATTGTGACTGTCGTCTATTTGCTATTTATTTATTATTGCTTCTGTGCATTAATAACTGAGTTTGAATTAGACTGACCCATGTATTATTTTCTTTTGAATTTAATACTCGGGTCAGACCGAGTTATTTCAGGTTGTTGATATCTTGCTTTGGGTTGCTGCTTGAGCTATGAAGTCTCTTCATATCTTTTGGAGTAGTCGTGTCATAGTATAGGATGATATGTATTCATGTATATTATTGTCAATAATGTACTTGTATATGTAACTTCCAGTGTCGACGGTTGTAGTTGTATCATATGTATTGTGTCAAATGTATTGTAACTGACATCAGTTTTATATATATATATATATATATATATATATATGAGACTTTTATTATCTGTGTTCCGCATTTAGCTTATCTGTGTTATTATTATATATATTGTCCTAAACTATTATGAACCATCGTAGTTCGTTTTATACTGGAATTGGGTATGTCGATGGGAGTAAATAAATAAGAGATGAAAAATAAAAATATATACCACTCCTATCGAGGTAACCAATACTTGTGTAAGGCCCAACTACGGATGACCGCTCCTATCCAGCCTTATTCTTCGTAATAACAGACAGTATTTCTTTTAATACTCTTTGTTATTGTGAGCATAGAGGTGGGGCGTCACATGTCCACTACAAGTACCTGATCGAACCACCTTCCTATCACAATCTAGAACCGCTCCATACATAGTCATCATGTCCATTCCCAAAATTAAACCAAATCCAGAGAATCCCAAAACAAAAGCATCGCAATCGAACTCAACATTCAAAATATATAACTCCAAATCCTTACAAATCATGGATAAATGAATCGATCCTCCAACAGGGTCTATAACTACATTAGTTTTTAAGTGCAATCCATCAACTGGTCTACTTGAAATAAATGAATGTGATGCTACGGTGTCAAATAAAGTACGAATGGATAAACAGGAAAGAGTTAACACACTTTCTATGACGACCTTCTATCCATTATCCATATCTAGAGCAATGCTCGAGCTAGAAATAACATTAAGTGCATATGTTGGAACCACCTGGGTGGAAGTCTTACTTGCATTCGGACACACCCTCTTTACGTGCCTAAATTAGTTGTAATTGTAGCATTTGATGTTAGCAATGCCCATCCTGCAACCCCTTTTCAAATACTCCTTGCCTTGGCTCTTCTTACACTTAAACTTCAGATTCTTTATCTTGCCCTGAGGTCCCATTCAACTTCTACGATGGTCTTGATGAACTAGCTACACCTATGACTTCTTAGGTTCCTTATTCCCAATTGAATTCAGTAATGTTATCTCAACCAAGCTCTCAAAAGGAGCTCTAGTATAGGTACATGGATCAAAGCAATACCTCTCAAAGATAGAATTCAACCCCTTGGCAAACTTCATCTCCTTTTTAACTAGTGTATTAATAAAGTCCAAGCCATACTTTGCCAACCGATTAAACTCATTCACATACTCCTTGACACTGTGGTCACCTTGCTCCAAATGAATGAATTTCTCTAAATCTACTCCCTATTCTACCTCAGAAATAAACTTAGTCTCAAAATGCCTTTTAAAGTTAGTTCAAGAAATATTAGTCTCATCCGTCTCTGCAATAACAATCACCCCACCATTTTAAGGATTCTCCTAGCAAGTGCCACAAAGCTAACTGCCTCTTCACTTCATCCTCCACACCCATCATAGAAAGAATCCAATTATACATGCCCTCGTTTCCATAAATGATTCAGTCCCATAATAATTCTTTCCACCCAAACTTTGAAAATCCCGACACAGCTTGTGAAAGTCCAAAGTAAAAAGAGGAGCTGGGGATGCAACTTGCATTACAGGCCTCCATTAGAGTTGAGTTCAGTTTGACCCCTTGCTTAAAGATACCAACATAACCATATAAAATTGTTCACGCCTGGACCAGCACTGCCTTGCCAGAACTATTTCTAGTTTGATTGCTTATTCTAACTTACCTGTAACTAGGAATTTTTAGCAACTTTCCTCAGATAGCGCTAAGCATTACTAGAATATGAGGGTGTGTTTGTGTTATACTTATACATATCTAGTAATAACTTTTGATAATATACAAGTACATTTTCTCAATACGCGCCTAATCCCAAAAGAATACCAAACCTAAGCTCTGATACCAACTGTGATAACTTGCGCCTCGGACACACCGATTTAAAGCCTAAAATGACTTTCAAACTTGCATCATGTCAAGAAGTATGAGTCATCGAGGTTTTATAACATTACATGATATAGGGAATGATATAAAATTTAAAGTACTCTATACTTTCAGATCTCACAGTGAAAGAAAATGAAATATAAATATTTAAAATAATCAAATCGGATAATAATCTCAACAATACATAGTCCATACAACAACGTCTTCAAATAACAAAAAAGTCTAATTGATAGAATAATATAATATAGTGTACAAGGAGAAAAACTATAGTGTACATGGAGAAAAACTATAAGTAATACAACTCTCGATACCCGTTCTCCTCCTCCATGCATTATGTCCAGGCCAAATCACCTACCATCCTGTCCTTCTATAATGGTTATAAAAGGGGAATAAAAGGAGTAGATCAGATAAAGTCAAGTGAGTGAATTGCATTACTAGCGTATGGTGTTCACAATCAATTAACTTCATTTATAATCTACACAACCTAGAGTGTCTATTTGTGCTCATGTATTACATACACTACAAGAAAACATATTATTTATAACACCTGTTTCTAGCGTTTACTACGTGAATGCAATTAAAAGTAATTGAAAATAATAATAATAAAATATTAAACGCTATGTATTGTATTTGGCCGGATATTCCACATGTTCTCTTTTTAGGCATTGAAAACACACAATATGCATTTATCCTCTTCGCCCCGTGTCCTATTTTCCCTTTTCTTTCCCTTTCTTTCATCTAGGAAAAAACCTAGTCAATACAACAAATCTCCGTAAGATCTATGAAATTTTCTATCACGTCCTAAAGAAGTCCTCATTCTGAAGTGCCCAAACCCTTATCCCAACCAAGTTTCCATGTTCGTGAAAACCTAGATTCGACATAAACGATTATAGATAATCAAATTACTCTCCCATTTTGTCTAATTTTCATTCTTTATTTCAAGTTTCTTGTTGTTGACCTTATTACTTTGGATTCATAGTTACTTCTTTAGAAGTTCACATAGTTATATTCCTTTCTTTTTGTGTCAATAAATCTTTTACTACATGTTCCAATGAACAACTAACAAGTTGGAAACTTAGTTACTAATCTATGCCCATTTTTCTGGTTATAATCATTAAATGTTGGAATATAAACTTTTTGTGGTAGTATTTGATTATTTAGTTTAACATATTTTTTCAATTATAGATTTTTGCAAGTCATGTTTTATATAGAAATACTATAGTTAGAAATTTTGATGTATTTAGTGTGATGCTCATATGTCTTATATCAATCATATATTAGCCGGGTAGTGGTGCTTCTACACTTTTTGGTAACCAGGGGCTATATCTGATATTTACATGAAAGTAATTTTTATAAGACAACACGTTAAATGAAGTTGAAGTTTGTGCAAGTACTGTTCTTATTATAATTAGAACATTTTTTATTTAATTTCACATTTTAGTTATTTTTAATTATTGTTAACATGTACCTTGGATACACACTTCATTACTGGTGGTTCAAGTTATGGAAATGATATACGAATGGTTATGATTATTATATATGTTTGATATTTGTTCATTTTTTAGTTCTCTTTTGAATGAAGAAAAATAAAAGGAAATAAATAATGGTTTCCCTCTTATTATTGACTTGATATTACTTCTACTTAAGATCTTTTACACATATTTACTCTTCCTTACATCATATAATGAATACTATTCTTTTCCTTTTTATTCTAAGAAAGGAATGTTAAAAACTGATATAATATCAAACCATATAGTAAATTATGATTTTTTAAAATTAGGAAATGGTAATGATTTTATACCCTGGGAATTATCCTCGCAGAATTATCCTTCAATAATAATCGTGTATTTAGTGTAATATTTAGTTAGTTTATCAGTTTATGTCTGCATTTTTATATGTAAAAAGTAGTTAATGTATTGATACATCATGGCTTTGTTTTCCATTAGCTAGAGTGTAAATAATAATTTGATTCACTTACAGGAAGAAATAATTTTTTTAAGACCGTTTATTATATTTCTTGCATGTGTTAGTCATCTTTTGGATGGTTGAAGCGATTGAATTTTTTACAATTAATAGCTAGGTTATTTGATACTAAAAGTCTCAAAAGCCTCTGTTGGTAAAATTCATAAGGAAAATTATTGTTTTTGAAGTTGATATTGTTATTGCTTTGTTATTTTTACAATCACTCTCAACTTTAAGACAAATACATACATTGAAAATACATTATTTACATTGGAAGTTAACCGTACACTAACTAAATAACCACCAGACCTGAAAAGTTGGAGCTGAATAAGTAACTGGCGGGATCAACTAAAACTTACGGTATACTGCAAATTAATACATTTTTCAATGCATTGCACTCAAGATGTAATTGTACCTATGATACCATAGCAAGAGGATCACACTTGTCTATTTACATCTCAGATACAGTTCATATGTACATTCATTCATTAATAAGCACGAGTGCGAACTCATGCTACGCACACGGCATTGAATGTAAAGCTTTGAAAATACAATAGTATGTTATTGGTAAACTCATATTTGTAAATCATGTTCAAACCAGAGTAGTGTGAAAAAAAATTATATGCAACTATTAAATGTCGGACAATAAAATGCCATGCACAATATAGGTTTCGATTCAGTATGCGCATTAGAAAATTATCTAATGTACTATCCACCCTATTATTAAATAGAAACAATTAGAAAAACATAGTCTATTCATCACAAAGGGATATATAGCAAGGTGATACATATGTAGCACTTGTACTCTTGAGCTATCATGTGTTGAAAGATCAATTGGCCCAAGTGGTTCAGTACAAATGTTGGAGCTGTCTTAAAAACATAACTGTTGCATGGAATGGTTCACGATGGCTCGTGCGGATGCACAGTCCAACATGCTTCCAAAATAAGGAGGATATATAATAGTGCATTTCTTTAGCACCTAAATAATAAATTATACTGTTGGTTATCAAACTCATTTGAAAGGATAAGCACCATTATCTCAGTGGTTAAGTGATTTGGCTTTGGTGCGAGAGGTCACAAGTTCGAAACTTGTGTAGCGTGGTTCGAACGTTTATTGACATGTGATATGTTGTCACAGTGATTTGTTGTATATAAAGTACCATTTTAAAAAAAGCCTCATTTGAAAGCATAGTAGCTAGCTGGGCAATAGAAAATAAAATAAAATAGATGACCTAATCTTTTCAATAAAAGAAATACTAACTTGTGACAAATATACTGGCACCAAAAACAAATTGCATCAAATGAAATATATTTTGTTTGAAAGACGAATGAAAGGTGTTATCTAAATCTTATCAAATATATGAATATCAAATTATGCTGAACAAAGAAGTCAAGCAAGGCTAAATTAAGTCCATAAAAGCAAATGTTTACAGCATTCCAACAGATAAGCAGAAGGATTGTTTGGTTCGATACACATAAAAATATGAAGAAGAAAAATTAATGTTCGGATAAAAGTGTAGCATCATTGACCAAGCAGCATAGGCTGATAGAGATTGTCATCCTTCCATGTCCTCGAGGCTAAACCCAAATGGATTGAATGTTCATCTGTTTACCATAATTATAAGCTTGCTATTAGAGAACAATGACAATGTTATACAATTTGGTAAAGACTTCAAGCTCCATATTCATTAGCATATGAAAAGCAGATCAATGTGCAAAAGACGACCCTTGTTGAGAAAGTGTAAATCAAGTAGAATTTTGAAAATCAAAATTGAGTAAAAATAAGCATACGAATTGCAATTGTATTTATCTATTGTTACCATCGGATATTTTCTTCTATAAATACAGAATTATTTTTTAAATGACAGTTAACATGATCATTTAATTCAACTCATTTCTTAGTAAATATTTTAAAATTTCAATCAATATTCCTTTCCCCTACTTATTATGTAGAAAATAAATTATATACTCAATGCATTGAATTTAATTCCCAACCATTCGTACTACCGAAAATGATATGAACACAAAAATATAATCCTCTAAAGCTTTAATATATACTCACTCATTTTATCAAAGTCATTTGATGATTGAAATGAACTTATGGCAGCTTAAACTAACTTCATTGAAACATAGGACCATCGCTTAGTGATTAGAATGTGCAAAGTAGATTGAAGATGAAAATTAATGTATTAGTTAAAAAAAATCAAAGTTAGTTGGATAACTTAGATACCAACACATAGTTTCACTTTTTTTTAAACATACATTAAATTGATTCTTATCATGCATTCAAGTGCACAATTCCAAATAATGAATATAATTAATGCTTGAAATCTAAATAAATCTCTTGAGTTATAATGATTAGCACAGTAAAGCTTCATTGTTTTAAGAGTGTGACATATACTACACAACCAAACATAAATTCACTCATAAAGTGTCATACAATAATATTTGTATCTAATCCTTACTCTTATTTACCACGATAACTATAAATTAACGGTATTTTGAATCAGTTGTAGCAAATAGAAAAGAGAAAAGCAAAATTGCTTTATAATAACGACAGAATGTAAGCAACTTTGATGAAGCGATAAGGTAAACTAAATAAACTGCCCAATATACAACGTTAGCGGAAAAACCATTGTAAGCAACTTTGTTAACCTTGTAGTAGTCAATTACTTCCAATCCAACATACATTGGCGGTTTGTAAACAAAGTATAAATTATAAAAAAAATGTACAACATATATTCGATTATAAAATAAAGTAGAAAAATTATTAGCACAATTTTAGTTGTATAATCTTGTGCTCTACTGTTCAAATATAGTTACTCATCCTTTAGCAATCCAAAAAAAGTATAATTTATCCGAAAGGCAACAATAATACATCATAATTTTTACTTGTTATATCTTTGCTCAATACTTAGGAAGCCATAGGCAACATACCATAACTTCTAGTAAATATAAGAAGTAAGAAATTCAAAGTAGGATACATCTTCTACATATTCTTCATAATAAAATCATCTTAGTGGGAACAAAAAATGAATTCCAAGATCATGACTGGTAAATGATCGTTAAACGATAAAAAAAGTAGAAAACAATGAAAATAAATATGTAGAATAAGTTGCAGTAAATAGTAAAATAATTCCAATGAAATGGAAACTAATCAAAATTTATGTTTTGAATTACAGGTGTGAAATAAGATTGTCAAATTTATAGCCTGATACGATAAAAAAGCAGGAAAATATTATATTTATAAAGAAAACATGGATTTAATTTGAAAATTGTTAATTAGAGTACAATCACTTCCAAAAAAAATTGGCCTTTCAATTCTGGAAAGAAATGAAGTAATAAGGTAGGAGCAGATCATAGAATTCATTTAGAGAAGTTCTAAGATATAATATAAGTATTTCTAAATGAAATGGTCAAATCTTTTGTCAATATTACAGCAACTAAATTTTTTGGTATAGTGTGAAGAAAACATAGGATAATATGAATTAATGCATCCAAAATTTTTGTTTCCTTAATCTTTTCTACATTTGTTAGGAAGACAAAAATAACATACCATAACAATAGTGGTTATTATTTGCTTTATTTAATTGAAGCAAGGAATTCAATTCTAAGAACACGATTGGTGAAGTAGTGTAAGGTTTAGTAAAATAGTGAAATCGAACGGACATAAAAAGCCATGGTAAATACAAAAATACTACATTTGATATGGCAACACAAACCAAAGTTTATGTTGCAAACAAAGAAAATAGGTGATTGTTTTTGAATTACAAATGATGACTATGATTGCATTCAGCAACACACTATCGCTAAGGACAATAGATGTAAAAACAAACAATTGAGTAGATGAGGCAAACAACCAAAGGTTTGGAACGACCATAACAAAGATAAGACATATTATTTTGTTAGAAGAACAAAGAAACCGAGCATAAAAAAATCAAACACAAAATTTACTAAATTTGATTGTGTAGAACACAATATATTTGATTAGTTTACTATTAAAAGAAATTGTATTGTTAGGGTAACAAAAAAGCATGAATCAAAATTTCATAATAACACATAAGACTACAAAGGTAATAAAATTATAAATGAGGATAGGTGGTAAGGGCTCTACTACTATAAATATGTGGACAATCTTTTTATGTGCATATTTTTAATAAACAACTTATGTATAATGGGTACACCACTTTAACTAACATGAAATACTTCTTCAAAATTCAAAAATAAATATTTTACATTAGACAATCAAATTGATGATATTGACACGATCACAAACATAGAAGAAACAAATTATTTAAAACATACTTAAGATGACATTATTGGAGAACAAAGAAACCGAGCACAAAGAAATTAAACACAAAATTCATAAATTTGATTATGTAGAATATAATATACTTGATTATTTTACGTTAGAAGAAATTGTATTGTTAGGGTAACAAAAAAGCATAAATAAAAATTTCATAATAACTCATAAGGCTACAAACAAGGTATGAGATATCGGTCGGTATCCAAAAATTTCGGTGGTACCGTACCGGTGCCGACACTAACCGAACCGGAATCGAGCATAAAACTCGGTTCCGATTAGGGTTTAAAAAAAACGAAATCAAAATCTAACAACTTACCTGAGCTAGAATTGCAGCTCGAAATCAACAAATAGCGATTTGCCGTCTTTTTTCTAAGCTTCGACGTCTTTTTTTCTTCTGCTTGCCCTAGTCGACATCGACTTACATTTCTTTGAGGCAAGCTGAAGTGAAGATGAAGAAAAGAGGGCGATGACGAGTCAGACGAGAGGGAGTTGAAAGCAGTTTTTCTTCTTCTTCTAGTCGGCATCAATTTTGATTTATTTTAGTCTAGCTGAATAAGACGAGAGGAATTGAAAGAGTTGCTGATTTAGGGTTATATATTGGGCTGAGATATTATTCGGGCCTGCTTTTGTATTAGTTTACATCAAATATACTGTTCATTTTAATTGGATCTGCTTGGTTAAGTTAGTCTGGTTATAATATTTTATTTTAGTTTGTGGTTAACTAATGAATTATTATATTTAGTTTAATTCTAGTTGGTATGTCTTTAACTTTTCCATTAAATAATATAGAAATTTGAAACTGAGACCTCCGAAACTTTCGAAATTGATCGAAACCATGAAAAATTAAAATGACCGAAGCCGAGACCAAAACCAAGTTCTCAAACCTTGGCTACAAATGTAATAAAATTGTAAATGAGGATAAATAGTTGGAAAAAGATTTGAAAATGACAGCATAGAGTGGTTTAAAATTGATAATATTGACACAATCATAGACATAAAAGAAATAAATATTTAAAACACATCTAAAATGTCATTATTGTGAATTTTTGTTTTACTTTTTTGATTATGATACTCATAATTAGGTATATATCTTTTTAGATAACATGAAACACTTTTACAATAATAGAAGAAATTGTAAATAAAATCCAGGAGACAACCACGCATCACTAAACATGAACACAAAAATATTGAAAAAGTTAGGAAAAAGTTTAAAAATGAGAACTTATAGTAGTTTAATTGTAGACCTGATCTGAAGTAGATAAGATTAAAACTATAATATAATAGTCTAAAAATGAAAACTTACCTATTGATTTGGTGAAAAGAACCAAAGCATGGGGATCAGATGCAAAAACGTTCCTAAAAAAACAACTTCAGAAAAGAAAAAAATCAACAACTTTTAACTACTTTAAAAATGATGAAAATGAAAGTAATCAACAAATAACTTTAAACTACTATGGAAAAATGAAAAGAAAGTTACCAAATAAAAAACATCCAGATTCATCTTCGTCGATGATGGTTTCCTACAAAATGAAAACACCTAGATTCCAGATCTAGATAGTTCTAATTCAATGGTTTCTTACAAAATAAAAGCTGTTTTTAAGTAACATGAAATACTTTTACAATAATAGAAGAAATTGTAAATAAAATTCAGGAGACAACCACGCATTACCAAACATGAACACAAAAATATTGAAAAGGTTGAAAAAATGTTTAAAAATGAGAACATACAGTAGTTCAATTGTAGACCTGATCTGAAGCAGAAAAGATTATGATAAATCTGAAAACTTATACAAAATAAGGATTAAAACTATAATATAACAGTCTAAAATGAAAAATTACCTATTGATATGGTGAAAAGAACCAAAGCATGGGGATCGAATGCGAAAACGTTTCTAAGAAAACAACTTCAGAAATGAAAAAAATCAACATCTAACTACTTTGAAAATGATAACATGAAAGTAATTAATAAACAACTTTAAACTACTATGAAAAAAGATGAAAAGAAAGTTACCAAATAAAAACATCCAGATTTGTCTTCATCGATGATGGTTTCCAACAAAATGAAAACATCTAGATTCCAGATCCAGATGGTTTTGATTTAACGGTTTCTTACAAAATTAAAGGTGTGTTTCCTTAAATGATTTGAAAGAAATATAGTTTATGAGAATCAAGAAAGAAAATAGAAATTAGAAATGTTGACAAATTCATCACAAAAGACTAAAGTTTGACTTTAAAATTAACTTATAAATTAATATGTTTCAAAAGGTGGATTTGACTTTCGCTATTTATAGAAGTTAGCATACTCGAGTTGAGTACAAACTGGGCATATTTGTTAAATAAAATAATCATATCTTATTGCATACCATGCATCGAACCATATCATAGAAAATGAGATTTGTTAGGAATGCGGTTTTTTGCTATAGTTCTAGTTCTTTTAATTTTAAAAATAATAATATTTTTGCTAAAGTATTGCTTAAGCATTGCTTAAATTTAAGCAAAGCCCGTATAAACGCCAATTAAGCACGCTTAAGCATTCATCGTTTAATCATTTTGCTTTTCAAAAATTTAAGCGTTGTGTACACATTTAGCGCTTAAGCGATGTTTAAGCACGCTTTTTATAACATAGTTGTAAAGTATAATCTAATTGTAGACTTCATATTCACCTATTTCAGAACTTTGAAATAATGAAAAGTACAGTCACTTTTTAGTCTAACGATGGAGGTTGTAGTTTTGTTAACATATTTTAATTTACTGTTGTTGTTCAGTGCATCATCCTACATGCTGGCTTCTACTTAGCATGTGCCTATCCTATACATTTTAAAAGAAATCATATATACATTTTTCAGTTCAATCTGTTCTTTTTATAGGCCATGTGTTTTATTGATCATATTCACATGTTATAGTTTGCCTAACAAACCCATGACTGTACAAATTCAACTCATTTAAGTATAAGTATATTTTTGATGAGTATGCTTACAAATAAATAAGTAAATTTAGAGTAACCTATTTAATTTTAAACTTTACCATAGCTTGCTAAAGTTGCGTTAAACAACTTTATTTATACCTCATTTATTTCTTTTGAAAACTAAAATTCATTTTTACATTTACACTTATAAAGGTTGCTTTTTTCCTCAAGGAAGACCTGAATGTTGGAAAAGGTTGCTAAAGTTTATCTAGATATGTATGGATGAGATATTTGATACTCTGCGTTCTTTCCAGTAGAATAGGTCTCTAAGCTGGCAACTCTGGTAATTTTATCTGATCTTCGAGTCTAGATTTTGTTCACTATCCTATGTTATACTATATCATATTACTCGTAAATATACAATTACTAGTATAACCGCACAACGGTCGAAAAACCGACCGTTAAGTTGTATAATATCAAAGAAAAAAATATTTGTTATTTTTTTAGTTATGAATTAGATGAAAAAATAATTGCATTGTTTATAAAAAACAAAAGTAATTGAAATGTATAAATCCAGCTGCACTAAGAATTGTACATGTAAGCCAGTTTAATACTAAGGATCTGCTATCAATATATGGATATGAATCATTCACAGATACATACATACATGTAAATTAATTAATTAGCACTTCGATACGATCGCAACGTGAAAATCCGCGTCTCAAACAGACCTCATTTGCAAAAGTTATTAATTTTGACAAACAACATTGTCCAAGTGGTCAAGTGATTCGGCTTTGTTGCGAGATGTCACAAGTTTGAAACTTGCATAGCGTGATTCGAACGTTTATTGACATGTGATACGTTGTCCCAGTAACATGTTGTATATAAAGTACCATTTCAAAAAAAACGTTATTGATTTTATTATAAGAATATAAGTTTAATTAATTAGCTTAATTAAACGAAAAAACGCACCAAAGTATCTTTTTCATCTGAACGGATCAATTGGCCCGCTCCCGTTTGTGAGGCACCTTAGTTAACTAGAAAAAAAAATATTGCTAAGAGTAAACATGATCCATTGTTACTGTTAAGTTTCAAAAGCTATACACATATTTCAAGGACAACCATAAATGTTGTATAATAATTTGAACCGTAAAAAAAAACAGTAGCATCAAAACTAATCAGATTTGAAAAGCCCACTAACAATCCAATAATAATGTTTGTAGCTTAAGCTATTAAAACAAGTAAATAAAATCTTTTAAACTTTACTTCAAATCATATCAAAATTTATTGCTCCGCCAGGATATAATGCTGCTTTTGGTTTATAATTTGTATAGGAAAATTGATAGAAGTATTAACAAGTGAAATTCAAAGTCAGTCCAAAAATATGGATAATACTCAAACAAAGATTCATACTACTCTAGAAAATATCATTTCTAATTTAAAATTGGAAAATAGCAAGTGGAATATCAAATATACAAGCGCAAATAACTTCACTAAGGACTATGTACATGTATATACTTGTTGATTAGCACTAGAGAGCGGTCACATTTTGTAAGCTATAATGGATAAATGTTTCAGCCTTGAATGAAGACTCTTATACTTATGCAGAATCCTAGGTAGCATCAACATTATTTTCGTCAAGCAGTGGTCTAAGGTTCGATCTTTCAATAGTAGGGACAACATGCTCGCTTTCTTCTTCATCAAGACAATCCACACTATGTAGAAAAATATGCCTGTAATGCATGATACGGACATAAGGATTCGGTTGAAAAATATAGCTCAAGCATAAACAAGTTTATCTGAATTGAAAAATATGTACAACCATTGAATTGAAGCATGTACAACTACTATGCAAGAGTAAGGTACGTATAAACCACACTAGGCTGCAATGAAAATGAAACATTGGGTTGGCAGACCCTGTTTAAATGATGCAAAGAGAATAAACTTAATATCACCCTATAGTGCGTGAAGATATCTTGTGTCTAATGCCCTTCATAGATCTGGTAGCTTGGCGATAATTTTTCATCATAGCTTTGTAGGACTCCACGTTCTCACACTTTATAAATAGCCACAACACTATGTTTAGTTTTTTATTTAAATATGAATATTGACTTGTGTTGGAAAGTCAGTTATAAACCAAGGCTCTTTCTAATATTAGCAATGAATCCTCTCCTTAACATATAATATATAAACATCAGTCAACCAAAATTTTGCATTTCTCCTTCACATACAAGACTGACACTCACTACTGCATTACTAAAACCATATTTATCCAAAGATGACAAATTTTATAGTTATCATATAACAGAATCCGTCATTTGAATAGTTCTATGTCAAATGCTAATGTCAACCTTCTTAGATTAACATACCATTTACATTTGTTTTTAATATGCAGTCCTATTTAGACATCTTAAATAAATTCACTGCATTACCAAACAAAGCCTATATTAACTAAAAGACCAGCCCAAACGGAATTTGTGATTTGTGCGCTATTTTAAAGAAAAGGAAACATTTAAGTTTGAAAGGATGACTCGAAAGGAGAATTGCATGGTTGCTAAAGAAAAGGAAACATTTAAGTTTGAAAAGATGACTCGAAAGGAGACTAATGGCCTTATTAGAGTTAAATTAGTTATAAATAAGCAGGAACTAAAGGAAATTATCGAGAATGAAGGGCTCACATTCAAAGAAATGATGTCTCAAATTAAGAAACAGACAAGATACAGTTCCGACCACGAAAAGGAGAAAAGCAAATACTAAACGTTTTTAGATCCAGAAAGCCAATTTCACAATTACCAAAATAATTGCTTGTTGATATGCAGACTAAGCACAACCAACTTAAATTGTTTTCAACAAAATCAAATCTAAAGATCGTTTAAGAAGATAAATGGTGTTGTTTCCATGATTATTCACTCTCTGTAATCAAAAGCCTGGCTTGTTTTGCCAAAATATTGTTAATGTCTTTATATGAATAATAATACAAATCTTAACAGTGCCTTGAAATTGATATTTTATATTGCATCATAAGCGCTTCTTCGGAAAAAAATTAAAAAGTAAAAATATGTTCCATCAGTAGTTATAACTAATATAAGTGATGTTTACTTACCAATAATCTTGTCATCAAGAGAAAAACCAGAAACCCACATTGAAGCTACACTTTCCTATCCATGCTCCCTGAAAAAGAAATTAAACTAGATCTCTAAATCATTGTAACATAGGATTAGTACTATTTTGAAATTTAACATAACAAGAGTTTTGCAGATTTTCATATATATCCTGGTGTATGTATACACGAGAAAAGCCATATATTATAGAATTGTAAACACTTAATTTTATCTTGTAGAATCTATATGCAAGTACCTTAATATTTGCACTCTCTAAAATCTATTGTGCGTTCAATCGTTAATTATACATGCTTTGTTGCATGTGTTGGAAAAACATCAAATTCCTTGATTGAAAATGCAGATGTTACTTATGGGAACCATGTATATGGAACCCATATTCATGTACATTCACCGTATTTATATACTAATAAAAATCCCACTATTAATCTGTGTATATTTGAATCAAGTTTAGTAAGAGAAGCATCTACAATAAAAAATTTGGTAATATTTCAATAAAGGCTGCAAAAGTAATCTCATAATAACTCCTAAATAAAGCCTAGATTCAACCAATCATCAAGTTCAATAGCCGGAAAAAAATTAGGCATAAACAAGAATTACAAACGAAAACAAGTTAAAACAAAATAAATCCTATTCAAACCGTCATCTTGCAATAACTATCCCATTTAAAAATATGAATAGAAAATTATTATTTTTCCCAACAGTATAATTACATAAATCAACAAACCTAAAAAATATTTGAAACAACAACAAAAACCTCGAAGATAGGCATCCGATGCATGGCGAGCTAGAGCAGTAGTATTGAAATAGGCATAAAGCAAATACCTTTCGATCGATGGAGGCAATACTGTAGGGATCTGGCTGCGACGTCCATGTTGGAGGCAATAGTATCTGACGAGCCACTGACGGTTTACAAGGTGCAGTGATGGTAGCTGATGCGTAAACCAGAAATTCAGACAGAGTGAGTGGCAGCGCTGGTGGTTTATAGGATGCGATGGTGGCAAATTCGTACGCGGTGAGAAAAGTCAGCTAAAGCTTTATTGCTCCAAAAAATTTAAGAATTGATAAAATAAAAATTTAAGAATTGATAAAATAAAAATCTATTACAAGAAAATCAAGCGGTTGAGAAAAATACCTAGGTTTCCATGGCCAGCTTAGAGTTTTACGAAGCTTAGGTCACGTAATTCTCGCTTTGAATAGAATGAGTGAAGGGAGCATCCTATGGAGGTGGAGCTGCTGCTTTGAAGTAGAGTAGGGTTGATTTGGACAAGGGGCGATACTGTTTTGGCTTTTGAGAACAAAAACACGGGTTGAGGAGAAAAAGGAGGCAGAGAAAGTCGCGAGGCAAAATAGAATAAGGCGGAGCATGATTTTGGCTTACGGTCGGTTTGATAAGTAGATAAATTGTATGAATCTGTCCAACTGTTACAGATTCATATCTATATATGTTTCCTAAAAAAATCTTTATTTTTTACCCAAGTCTAGTTCCATCATGTCCAATGCTCCTGGAAATTGTAAAGAGCATAATATCATGATCAAGTGAATCGGTTATAGCAGCGTATTGAGACCAGTAATACGCCAAATCATGGATCTTTTTTCATGTTTCTGAATTTAGTACTGCGTTATTAAGTAATCCATCATGATTATTTGGGGAGCAAACAACTTCAATGTATTTTCGGCCTTTGCCTGCCCATTCAAATAGTTGTGAACGAAGAAAATCTGCCTATGTAGGATATGACTGCACAAACGGAAAATTAACTTATTCAACATAACAATAATATAATAAAAGATATATTTATATATGGAACTGGATCAACCGATATAAATATTTTTCAATACAAAAATAAACAAAAGCATATTAAAAACTAGACATTGGTCTGTTGAGTTTCTTTAGAACAAATTTGTCAACTTGATTAATTACTGAGTAGTATGGTACAACAAAGAGAGCGCTCATAGGCTGTGCAGCATCAGAAGGTGAGAGAGGATAAATGGCATCCTGGAACAACACTGAAATTTTATCTCGTATGAAAACAAGCTTCAAACTTTGAAAACCATGTGTCTTAATATACTGTGCATTGTTATCAGTTTATCATGGTACAGAAATAACAAAAAAAAGCAAAGTATACAACAAGAGAGAATAACTAAACAAAATCAAAGTGCAAGAAAAGACCGAGTAAAGAAAAAATTGAACTTGATTTTTGAATCAAAGTTTTAAACTAAGCTCGGTTTTAAATTTTGAGCTTAATTTTAAAACCTGAGCCTAGTTATAAAAATTGAGCTCAGTTTGCTGAGAAACTGAGCAAGCTCAGTTTGTTAGCAAAATTGAGGGAGCTCAATTTGTTGCCAAAACTAGGGCTGAACCGGTTCACAAATCAACCGTATAACTGACCGTTCCATACTGCTAAAATCACAGTCAAACGGTTGTCATTTGACCACTAACGGTGCGGTTCTTCTCACCGTGAGATGCTGAAGCAGAAATGGCGACAAGAATCAAAACCGGCGGCCAACCGTACTACATGTAATTTTGTACCGTTGTTGAAAAAATTAGGGTTGCTGGTATATTAATTTGTGCCGTTGGAATAAAGGAGAATGATCTCAGCCATTAAACTCTATGCTATATATTCTATGTTGAGGGTTACTTCCTCAAATCATTGCCGATCATGCTTTCTCTTTTAGCATCTCTCTCTAACCCATCTCAAGTTTCTCAGCAGCTAGCCTATCATCCAAGTACAACCAGAAATTGATGGTAAGTTTTCAACTTTATTTGCTACTTTCTCTTTAAATTGTACATTTGAAGTGATTTTCTGTTTAGTTTTAACTTTTAGTTACACAAGTTATCAGTTGTAATTTTGTGAGTCTAGTTGCTCTAATTCATAATAGCAATTTGTTGAAGCGGTGAACTTTGATTGTTACTTTAGTTTTTGAAGCAGTAATTTGGTAAAGTAAATAATTGTCTATGGTAAGATTTTTGTGTGGGTGCATATAACTAAAAACAAATTTGTACAACGATGACAACATTTATGTAATAGCATTAATAAATACATTAATGACCATATCCTCTTTAATTCTTAAATCTTATGGGTTGCTTGCTGTTACGGTTATTGCCAATTTGCCACTATGTCAAGTATTAATGTTGAAGATTCAAGAATTGCAAATATGCCAAGTATTTATGAAAATATTGTAAACCCATTATAAAGCAGGATTGCAAATATGCCAAGTATTAATGACCATTAATGCCAAGTATTATTTGATTGTTATTCATGATAGAAAAATGTTAACTTTTTTTGACTGCATTCATCAATACTTATCTGCATTCATGATAGAAAATGTTAATTTTTTTGACTCAAAATAAATAAACCGTTCAAAAAAATTATCTGCATTCATCAGTTTTTGTTTATAGTTCATAATAGGCAAGGTGTTAATTATTGTTTTTCATACTTTGTGACTCGGGAATGGATATAATTACTGAACAGAATTCCTCCGTTCAAGAGCAAGATCAGATATCTATTTAAGAACAAAAATCCCCTGTTATTCTAGAACAGAGTTCATCTGTTCCCAACTCTTCTCTACAGGTAAATCCTAAAACAAAGTCTAGTAAGAAACGTAAATGTTGGATATGGGAACATGCCACTGAGTCTAAGGATGTCAATGAAAAAAGAATTGGCATTTGCAATACTTGTAAAACAGCATTACCTGCTGATAGCATACATTATGGGACTACCACCATTGCCAAGCATCTTAAACGTAAATGTAAAAATTGTCCAGCTTATCAAGGTATGCTTAAAGGCCAACCCATTATAACTCAAGTAAGTATGGGCCCACCACTAACTCCTCATTTCTTTAGCCAATAAAGATGTGAAGAAAAATTAGTTCGGTTTATTATTCAAGATGAAATGTCTTTTAGAATGGTGGAAGGAGTTGGTTTTAGACAATTATTATTAGAATTGTGTCCTAAACTAAAAATACTTAATAGGCAAAAAGTTGCTTCTCTTGTATGGGAAATGTATCACATGGAAAAAGCTAAAATTATGAGTGTAATAGGGAAACAAAGAGTTAGTATTACAACGAACACTTGGACATCCGTAGAAAATATTAACTACATGGTGGTCACGGCTCATTTTATGGATAGTGATTGGAAGCTACACAAAAGGGTAATTAATTTTACTAAAATAACTAGTCATGTTGGTTTGGAGCTAGGAAAAAGCTTAGAGACTTGCTTGAGGGGTTGGGGAATAGAAAAGGTGTTATGTATTACAGTAGATAATGCTAGTTCCAATGAGCTAGCAATCGAGCATGTAAGAAAAAGACTAAATGACATGAATGGTGTTTTTTTCAACGGGAAATATATTCATATGAGATGTGCTTGTCATATTATCAATTTAATTGTTAAGGATGGCTTAAAAGAATTTTACAGCTCAATTGAAGCAATCCGAAATTGTGTCAACTGTCAAGTATATTCACTCATCTCCTTCACGACTAGAAAATTTTAAAGTGTATGCATGTATGTTGAAAATGGATCAAATGTCCAATATACCAATGGATGCTACTAAGTGGAATTCCACCTATAAAATGTTAGAAAGTGCGGAAAAATATCAAAAAGTGTTTGCTATGATGGAGGAAGATGATCTTCCTTTCATTAAATTTTTTAATGAAAAAGAAGGTAGGGAGCGAAAGAGGGTTGGACCACCATGTGTTGACGATTGGGTGAAAGCTAATGCCTTAGTGCACTTTTTAGAGAAGTTTTATAAGTCCACATTGATGCTTAGTGCATCAAAAACTAGTACATCTCATCCCATTTTGAAGGTGGTGGGTGAGTTGTTATGGGAGATTGATTTGAAGATTGGTGACAGTTCCAATCCAGTTTTACAAAATGTTGCAATTTCCATGAAAGAGAAGTTTATTAAATATTGGAGAGATTTTGAATCTGTCAATAAGTTGATATATGTTGCTCATGTTTTAAATCCTAGCTGGAAGCTTGATATCATTGAAACATATTTTGAATGCATTGGATATAATGAAGTCAATATATCTCATATAGTAAATGAAACTAAAAGAACATTACTCTCTCTGTTTAATGAATATAAAGGGGTAGATAATAATGTATCTTCTTCGTCGACAATCCAAATCCCTACATATTCGGAGAGCATCTCATTTGGACTTTCGCCATTTTAGTTGCAAGTCAAACGAAGAAGAGAGGCCATGGAGGTGGCAGATATTGCTAATGAAGTTGATAAATATTTTTCCGATCCTTGTGAAAAACTCAATGGTGATTCTTTTGATCTTTTGAGCTGGTGGAATGTTAACCAATCTTGGTATCCAATTCTTTATAGAGTGGCTAAAGATGTACTGGCAATCCCAAGCTCCACTGTTGCAAGTGAAAGTGCATTTAGCTTGGGTAGAAGAATAGTGGATCCATTTAGATCTTCACTTACTCCAAAAATAGTAGAGGCTCTAGTGTGTGCGAGTGATTGGATTAGAGCGGAAGACTTCAACTTTTACATAAAACCAACCGAAGATGAAGTTCAGTTGTATAAGGAACTTGAGGCTCTTGAAATAAGTAAGAAATGTCGGTTTTTGTATTAAATATCGCCATTACTTATTAATATGATTTACTTCTTGTTTATTTGATCATGCATTAGGTACTTTGAAAGTGGTGGCTCCTTCAATAGGTGCCGACCCAAATGCAAGTTAATGCATTATGAATAGGTACCTAATTTTTAGTTTCTTTACATCTTCAACAAGTGTTGTTTGGTCATTATAATTTATGCTATACTGGACTATTTTCTTACTGTCTACATAATCATTTGGTATGCTTTTGGTTTATATTGAATATCACTTCATCAATTTATAGTTGCTTTGTAAGTTTGATGTATATTAAGCCATTACATCATTACAGTATATGTGTGCCAAATATTGAACATTACATCATTTCAAATTAAGTTGTGGTATGTATATTACGTTATTAACATCTCGTTGTTTGTATTTATTAACATTACTAGTAATCTAAATTATGTAAACTGACATATAGTTACATCATTGAACCAATACTTCATTACATTACATTATCATTTCATTGCATCACATTAGACATTTATTAACATGTATTTTTTCTTCTTCAGGTTTTTGGAATTTTTGTTGCATCTTATATATGGACCTATGAAGTCATGTGATGATAATTGCTAATTGCTGCTGTACTACACCACATGGAGTTGGGCTCCATTACAAATAGTCTACTCAATCTTTGTGGAGAATGAAGTCTATGGACTGCATAACAATATTGGTCAGTGGGGACTAGACAAAATTTGGATGCTGCACCACGGTTCTACAGAGAAAGAAAAAGAATTACTGCGATGTATAATGAAGTAATGAGTAAGACTAGTTGTACAAATGTAAGCCTTGAACTCTATTTATTATTTATAGTCTCTTATGTACTATGTTGATTGTGAATGACTACTGAACAAGTGAATTATGAACAAGTGAACTATGGAAGTTTGTTTGCTGAATTATTTATTAGCATTTATTGATTATCGGTAAACATTAAAGTTATTATTTATGACTGAAGTAATTATTGATGTTTAATGAATTTTTTCATTTTGTGTTACAATGGTTGAAGCTCAACCGTACTGTATCGGATGCGACGGTAACCGCATCGTTTCATGGTAAACCGTAACCGACGGTTGACGGCGATGGTTGACAAAACAGTCTAACCATCAAACAATGATATGGTAATAGTTGGCTTAAATTTTAACGTTTATCGCACCGCATACACCTCTAGCCAAAACTGATCGTGCTCAATTTTTCAAAAATTAGTGTTATGCAAAAAACAGTACTGACATACTGTGACGCCCCACCTCTATACCCACGCTAACCAAGAACACTACGGTGTAGTGCTGTCAATTAGCACGGAGAATAAGGCTGTGGAGGAGCGACCATCCGTGTAACTACTTTGTGCGAGCACCGATATGTCAGATAGAATAGAATGCATATCTTTTAAGGAGGAAATCCGACATACCGATACAAACACAAAGCTATCACACGGTGGCTATATATAATCTTCGGAAATGAACATAGAAGTAATCATAACATAAATCAGTCACAGACATCCATATCACAAAGGCGGAAGAAGATATGAATAAATATATATAACACATGAAAGTGTACATCAGAGTAGTGGTCAGAAAGATCCACGATAATACAAAAGAATAGCATCACATGCTATACAAAAGAATAAGTACACTACATAGAGTCTATATCTCAAAGGTGTACATCCAAAAACTACAAATCTACGTAGTTAGCCAAAAGTCAGAATAATCCTGAAGAGAAGTCAAGCAGAAGCACCTGTAACATCTCGGTCTGACCCCGAGTATTATTTATAAGAAAATAATAAATGGATCAGTCTAGCTATAAATATCAGATGATATGGTATAAAGTAAAAGGCATGACATGAACATGTAATAATCATGACGACATACTACTATAAGTATGTAAATGATAATCAACAAAAGATCAATCAATATCACAAGAATCTTCTCAAAGATAAGGTAGGGTATCATACCCTAAACTTGTATTCATAACAAGTCAATAACACATGAATTCACCAATGCACAAAAACTGATATCATATCAATGAAAATCATGAAAATTGGTGAAGCACAAAATTCCAGAAATCATCATCAGAAATCCAAAAAACACATAAAAAGGGGGGGAGGCCTAACACATGAATGGGAGCATGAAAACTCACCTACGCGTAAACACATGAATGAGAAGCTATCTCATGGAAGCTATCCATTAAATTTTCACACAGGAATGGCCCGAAGACCGTAGGGTGCTACCCTAGATATGTGATGGCGAAACATCACATAAACGGGGTATAGTCTCCCACACAGACAAAGAGACATCGCTCAATCGCTAGTCTAAATCACAAAAATGATCGTCATGATCATAAGGAAGTGTCAATCAAACCAAGCTAGTAAATATATGAGTTTAGCTTCATGTCCCATAACCACTTGCTTAACTTAAATATTTACGAACAAGCTGTAAATCTTCACTAGGAAATTGTCACAAAAAGGGTTCAATCGAACAAGTCCAAGAGCTAACCGACGAAGTGAACGCAAGCGTTTCATACCACTCGTTTTACTAAGTCTTTTAAGTCGATTTCTCATTCGAGTGAAGTAAAGGCTTGTATATACTAGTAGATTGAAAATCGGTTTGAGAAAACGAACTTTTGATATTTGAAATAGTGTTGAAATCGCTTTGATGAAAGAGTTTTGATATTTACTATTAGTATTGAAACCTTCATATATCTTTAAAGTGAAAAGTCATAAAACGATTGTAGAAACAAATCAAATCACATCAATTCACGTTCGAAGACGTGAGTAAAGTCCAAAGAAGTCAATCCCAAAACCATCAAAGTAGAAATTCTGATAAATGTTTTTCAGATAGGATTGCCTACGCAGGTATGACTTAGTGAAGGCAAGCTGGTCCAGCGACCTAAGGAAAAGTAGGTCATACGACCTAAGGGTTCACGCGAACTAACAAGACCAAGGGTAAGGTCGGAGACGACCTACGACTTAACAGAGTCTTGTGACCTAAGTGGGATGCGACTTAAGTGGGGCATAGGTCGGAGACGACCTACGACTTAAGGTCAAGGGACCTAGTGAAATAGCAGGGGAAATATTAGGTCGGAGACGACCTACGACTTAAGGTTTTAACTCGCGAACGACTTTGTACTTGCTTATCTCGCGAACGACTTACGACTTAAGAGGGTGTACGACCCAACGACTTAAAGTCGATACGACTTAACGACTTAAGCTCAAATACGAGCTACGAGCTAAGGTCTATACAACCTAACGACTTATCTCAGTATGACCTAAGCCAGGACGAGATAGCAGAAGGCAACGACTTAACTCTTAACTCGGGGACGACCTAAGATGTTAACTCGTGGATGACTTAAGGTGTTAACTCGTGGACGACCTATGGCTTAACTCGTGAACGACTTAGCACAGGCGAACAGAAATACGAAGGCGGTGACTTTTCAACGCGCGCGACCTAAAGCCCTAACTCACGTACGACCTAGCGAAGGCCAGAACGACCTAGTGCCAGAAAAATCACCAAAACACTGGAATTTGAAGTTTTTTGCCAATCCAATCCAAACCAAATGCAGATATTCATACAAATGCAATAGAGGATCATTCCCAACAGTCCAAGATAGATATAGGCAAGATGCGAGATCAAAAATCTCACCTTTTCCACGAAATTGATGAAGATGAGACTTGAGAGCAAAGCAAGAACACCAACAAGCTTGAATCAATGTTCTTCACGTGAATTTGGAGCTGAATCTCGGATTTGAAATAGAATTTGAGTTTGGAGTTTTAATTTCCACTTCCTACCACCATTTTTGATGAAGCTTGAATGTAAAACAAATGGTGAATGAAGTGAGGAAGAGGGTTGGGCTGAACTAAGGAAGGTGCAGTCCAAACCAAAGTCACAAGCGGGAAAAGTGACGAAAATTTCACTATCTCCAAACATATCGAAGTTTACACTCAAAAAGATCGCAAACGTCATTTTGAACTCAATGGAAGTGGTCTCGAGTCCTAATTTGACCGTATGCAAAAAGTAGCTTTTCGGACTAACATCCGACTAACGATAAAATATTTAAATAAAATATTTAAATATAAAATCGATAGATATGCGGGTTGTTACACATACCAATACTAGTTGGTAGATAATGCGTTTTACCACAACAGTTGTGAAAGAAAATTGAAGAAATTTATATTTTCTAATATTGTAAATTGTTACATACTATACAAGTGGTTGCTGTGTATTTATAGCAGCAGTACAAGATTATAAGCTTTACAGGCTATTGGACCTTGGGCTTACATATACCCGCACCATTCACATAACACATCAATAATAAATATATGTATGTTAACAGATCATTTTCTCATTTCGTCTAATATCCCTTTTCAAACGAGACTAGGGTTTTCAGCCTCCTTCTATTCCTCTCAGATCTCTGCAAAATCTTCACTAATATTGATGAGAAAATTAGGCATCCTTGCAAACTAATGTTAAATTGTATTAGTTTGCTAGTACTCTATCTTGATTTGTCTGCTTCGTGTCGATCTGAGCTAGGGTTTCCTGGATTGAGATGAATCAATGTTGAAGACTGTTGAGATTGCTTTAAAAACGTTGATGCTTTGCATCCTTGCAGATTACTGTTGAATTTCATTCGTTTGCTGGTGTTTTGCTTTGATTTATACAGCATTGTGTCGATCAGAGCTGTAGCATTGTGTCGATCTGAGCTAGGGTTTCCTGATTTGGGTTGCATTGATGTTAAGATCTTCGATATTCAGCTCTTGCTTCAACCGACTGAAGTGCTTGGCTAACAATGCCTTGGTAAGTATGCCAGCCCTCTGGTAAGTATTGGGCAAGTGATTTACTTGGAGCTTCCCTTTTAAAACTTGTTGTCTGCCAAAGTATAAATCCAACTCCATATGTTTGGTTCTAGAATGTAAAATAGGGTTAGATGTTAATGACATAGTGTTGAGATTGTCACATCAAATTGTAGTCTTGTTGATAGTTTTGATCTTTAATTCACTTAATAATGATTCAATCCACATTATCTCTGCTATTGCACTTGCCACACTTCTATATTTGACTTCTGTACTGGATCTTGAAATTGTGACTGTTTCTTTGAACATCATGATACTGGATTCTTTCCTAAGTATATACAGTATCCAGAAGTTGATTTTTGATCATCTGGATCAGTTGCCCAGTCTGCATCTGCAAAACCAAATAAACTGAGATTATTACAGGCCTTTAAAGTTAAACCATGATTTATTATCCCTTTTAAATATCTCAAAATCCTCTTTACGGCTTTCCAATGTTCGTCATTAGGATTTTGCATAAATTAGCTGACTTTATTTACACTGTATGCAATCTCTGGCCTTGTAATTGTTACATAATGCAGTGCTCCAACAATACTTGTATACTGCTTTGTATTTGTGACGGGATCTCCTTTATTTTTTGATAAATGTAGATTGGTTGTCATTAGTGTAAGTAGACCGTTTGCTTTGTTCATCTTTGTTCTGATAAGTATTTCAGAGATATATTTCTTTTGATTTAGTTGAATTTTAGAATTTGATATCCTTCTGACTTCTATTTCAAAGAAGTAATTTAAGTCACCAAGATCTTTAATAGAGAATTCCTTGTCTAGTTGCTGAATAAGGTTGTTGATTTCGAAATTGCTGCTTCTTGTAATGATGAAATCATCTACATATACTAGCACATAAGTCACTGTACCTTTACCAAATTTAGTAAATAAGGAATTATCTGATTTTGTGAAATCGTAGCCAAGTTTGATCAGAGGAGCCTTTAATTTCTCAAACCATACTCTTGGTGCTTGCTTCAGACCATAGATTGCTTTGTTTAGTTTACAAACTAATTGTGCATTTCCTGATTGCTTGTATCCATCTGGTTGTTCCATGTATACTTCTTCCTAAAGTACATCATTTAAGAATGCATTATTTACATCCGATTGTCTTATACTCCACTTTCTGTGTAGTGCAATTGTGAGAACAATTTTAATTGTTGTTGGCTTTACTACCGGTGAAAATGTCTCATTGAAGTCAAAACCTTGTTGTTGAGAAAACTTTTTGCTTCAAGTCTGGCTTTATATTTTAATATTGTCCCATCTGCATTCCTTTTTATTCTGTATGTCCATTTACAGCCAACGATATTCTTATGATTTGGTAAAGGTACAAGACTCCAAGTATTGTTTTTCATGAGTGCATTGTATTCATCATTCATGGCTGCTTTCCTTTTTTCACTTTGTATTGCTTGCTGAAAATTGCATAGCTCCTCAATATCTAAATTTGCAGTGTACACTTTCGGTTTGAATATTCCACTTTTTGCCCTAGTGATCATGTGATGACCAGTTGTTACAAGTACAGTTGGATGGGTTGTTGAATTGTCTTCATTTTCAGGCTGAGTACTTGTTGACTGTACATTATCATACACTTAACAATCATCTGTTTGATAATTTTACTCTGTTGAGATATTTGATTGGGACTTCTAAATGATCCTGCGACTCATGACTTGACTCAGGATTGAGTACCATGAGTTATGGTTCTAGATCATTCAGTTGATCTTCCTCATGTAATTTCATAATTTCCTCGTGATTTAGTGGTATTGGAGGTATAGAAAACTTGGAATTGCAAATTCTTTGAATTGTTTTGATCTCTTTTTCATTGAATGGGAACACATTTTCATTGAAGACAACATGTCTTGAGATAAAATTCTTCCTTTGCTATCCAAGCATTTGTATCCTTTTATATTGTTGGCATATCCTAAAAATGTGCATGGAGAGGATCTGAAATTTAGCTTGTGTGCATTATATTTTCTCAGACAGGGAAAACATAGACAACCAAATACTTTCAAGCTTTGATACTTTGGCTACTTGTTGAATAACACCTCTGCTGCGCTTTTTCCTTGTAGCACCTTAGTTGGTAACTTGTTGATTAGAAACACTGCTGTGGCAAAGACATCAGGCCAGAACTTCAATGGTAATGAAGCTTGTGCTAGCATGGTAAGCCCAATTTCTACAATATGTTCGTGCTTCCTTTCTATCAATCCATTCCATTCTGATGTATAAGGGCAGGTAATTCTTTGAACTATTCCTCTCTTCGGAAAGTACTCTTTAAGTGGTTTGAATTCTGCCCCTCCATCAGTTTGCATAACTTTAACTTCACAGCTTGTTTGTTTTTCTGCCTGTGCTATAAATTGTAAAACTGCATGATATGTTTCAAATTTTGCTTTTAAAAAATAAATCCAAACAAATCTAGAATATGCATCTATAAAAGATATGTAGTATTTGAAATCATAATCTGTATTAATAGGAGATGGTCCCCATAAATCAACAGCAACTAATTCAATTGGTTTTTGATAATGAGTTTCAGATTCTTGAAATGCTAATTTGTGACTTTTTCCTAGTTGACAATATGTACAAACATAAGGAGTGGATATACTATCAAAAGAAATTTTATTACTATTCAAAATCTTTTTACAACATCAACATTTGGATGTCCCAGTTTGTAATGCCACAAATCAAATTTATTCATATTTCCTCTATTCTGAGTTGTTTCAGAAAGATTACAACATATTTTTGCATTTTCAGAACTTCTTGAATCAACTAAGCTAAACTTATACAGTCCCTTCTCTGTTTTACCCTGCAAAAAAACTTTGCCAGTTAGTATATCTCTAATCAAGCAATATTTTGGATAAAATTTGAAATATATATTATTATCACTAGCAAATTGAGATACACTTAACAAGTTTTTCTTTATTTGAGGCACTCTCAATAAGTTATCAAGATAAAGTATTCTTTTGCCTTGTATATAACCATTTCCAGTATGTGTTATTTTAGTGGATTCGCCATTACCCATATATATACACTGTGTACCTTTGTACTCTTTATTTCCAAGATTTAAATTGCTTAAATTATTGGTAACATAATTGGTAGCACCAGAGTCTGGATACCATGCTTCATCTTGAATGTCTTCCACTTTGGCTGTATCATTGTGATTGTCTCTTGTAAATTCAAATTGATTTCTGGATTCATGCTGCATGTTTTCCATATTTGCACTTGGATTAAAATTCTTTTGAGTAATCTGTTGCCTAGGTCTGTAATTAGCATCAAATCTAAAATAACATATATTTGCCGTGTGACCAAATCTTTAACAAATTTGACATCTAGGTCTATTATTGCTGTTGTTACTCCATCTTCCACCTCTACCTCTATATTTGTATGACTGATTACCTCTCTGACTTGTATTTGATTCATTCTTAAATCTTTCTTGATTCTTGATTTTATTATTAGCAACATAGTTAACCGATAGATCAGAAATTATGGGTTTCTTCTGTTCTATTCTACCTTCATGAGCAAGAAGTGTAGAATGAACATATAGTATGGATGGAGTAACTTCCTTTGATGAGATCACTGCCACTGCTGCTTCACACTCATCATCTAATCCACTCAGAATTGATAAGATTTGCTCTGTGTCAGTTACTGCATGTCCAACTGCACCAAGTAAATCAGACAATGTCTTAACTTTTGTTAGATACTCTCTTATAGACATATTCCCCTACTTTAAACTTTGCATTTGTCTTTTATAATGCATAACCTTTGCTGCAGATTGAGAATTGAACACTTGTTCTATGGTAGACCAGATTTCTTGTGCAGTATTACACCCCATCAGTTGTGGTAATAAGCTTCCACTTATGGTTGATAACAGCCATGAACTTAAAAGATTATCTTATCTTTGATGAATTGTATATTCTCTGTTGATCATTTGAATTCCTTCATTGTTTTTCATATATTGCTCTGGTTTTGGTTTTGTCCCAGGAATATATGATTCCAGTCCATATCCTTTCACTGCTATTTGAACTTGAAATTTCCATAGTAGATAATTTGTCTCATCTAACTGACTTTGAGGGCTAATTAAAATCTTTGAAATGTTCTCTGTTGTGGTTTGTTGCATAGGAGTTGATGTTGGATTTGGTGAGGATGATGAATTGTTGTCTATATCTCCTTCACCCATGATTGAATTACAGCAAAGGTTGTTGATAAATGACTCAAATGGAGGTAAAAGATTTCATGAATTGGATCTGAGCAAGCAAGAATCACCCAGATAATCCAACTTTTGATTTCTTGATAAAGTTCTGAAAGTAGCTAGAAGATTGGATGATGATATATCCCTAACAATCTTCTAGGCACGGCTTGATGATGAAATTTAGCTCCAAAAATGAAAATACAACAGTTTCAGATGTTGAGATTGTTCTATGATGAACTGCAGCAGTTGCAGCCTATCCAAATGATGAGAATAACTCTGATGGATAATGACACGGCACTGCTCTGTCATTAGACAGTTTTGATTTGCTCGATACCATGAAAGAAAGTTGAAGAAATTTATATTTTCTGATATTGTAAATTGTTACACGAAAGAAAGTTGAAGAAAATTAATTTTTATGCGAAAAACAGCACCGACATACCAATACTAGTTGGTAGGTAATGCGTTTTACCACAACAGTTGACATTACTTAAAGTTTTTCAAACCATAAACAATCTTCCTTTTTGAATTAGATCCACAGTTGGTCGCGTAGATAATTGATTGTAAGGGGAAATTTTATCTGAAAGTGTAAGTATGTAACCGTTGAGTTTCTTCAATGTATTTTTTAGGTCAATATTTGGTACTGCAAAACAAGAAACTTTGCTCCTCATGCTAATTTTAATTCTACCTTGATTCCTGGTTATTGTTATGCTAAGGAGATACCACCCTGACATATTGTACATATAAGAGTGCAAGTATGTTGAAGGTCAAAATTATAACCATGTGTAGTATGTATGCTTACAGTTTACTTTTCTCATTTGTTTTTAGTATATCCATCTTACATTGTTGTTGTTTTTTTGTTTTATATGCTAATTACACATGGGCAGGTACTTTTGATGAATGGTAGCGGGCAATATGGATGTTCTCTAGCAGACAGTGAAGGAGTAAGTACATGCAATATAAATAACACACAATGCTTTAATGTGGCTTTTGTACGGACAATATAAATCTTCTTAACCGTAAAACTAGTTGAAATTCTGCTGATAAGTCAATGCTTTAGCTGAAACATAGGTCGACATGCTTGACTATAACTGTTGAAACTTGCATGAAAGCGAAAGCAGGGTGAACTTCGGGGCAGCATGAGACAGTTTAAATTGTTGGCTAGGTGAAGTGCAAAGCAACTTGAGGTGGCATGTGCTTAAAGAGAATTTAAGGATGAAACATGAGGTAGTAATGCAACTTCATGTAGTAGGTGGAAAACACGAACACTACTTGAAGTATATACAGAGAAGTGAGGGGGGTGGCTGCTGAGCAGGGCTTGGCTTGAATGTGCATAAAGGAGCGGGAGAGGATCAATTTGAAATTAACTAGTGAGCATGGGTCTAACATGAGGGACATAGAACAAATGCTGCAAGAATGGGGACGTACGTGTCTTCTGTTTAAGAATAAACTCAAATTAATAATAAAGTGAAGAGTCGTGTCTATTGAGTGAAGAGTCGTGTCCATTGGAGTGAAGATGTGTCTATCTAAAGGATCGTGTCTATTTGTAAGGGTATGTAAACCACTATAAATATGTGGTCATTTTATGTTGTTTGTAAGCAAGAAAATTTATATGAAATATCTTATGAAATATAATTAGTTTCTTTTCTCCTCCTCGTTTCTAACAAATTGGTATCAGAGCTATGACAAATTTCGGGAGTTTATCGTTGGGGCAAATACCAATTCCACGACTAACCAAGTTGAATTATGACAATTGTAGCATTCAGATGTGTGCGTTGCTAGGTGCACAAGATGCATGAGAAATAGTCGAAAATGGCTACACAGAAATAGAAAATACTACGAACTTGACTGCGATGCAGTTAAAGACATTGAAAGAAATGCGTATGAAAGACAAGGCCGCTCTCTATCTCTTGTTCCATGCAGTGGATGAGTCGGGATTTGAGAAAATTACCAATGCAGCAAATTCGAAGGAAGCATGAGACATTTTACAAAAGGTCTATAAAGGAGCCGACCGAGTTAAACAAGTGCGGCTTCAAACTCTTCGAGGCAAATTGGAAGCGATGAAAATGAAAGAATCGGAAGGAATATCCGATTACATCACAAGTGTCCAAACAGTGGTTAATCAACTCAAACGCAATGGAGAAAACCTAACCGATGCAAGGGTTGTGGAGAAGATTTTGTGATCATTGATCGACAATTTCGAGAACATCGTATGCGCAATTGAGGAGTCGAAGAATTTGGCAGAAATGACCATCGATGATCTTGCAGGTTCTCTTGAAGCACATGAACAACGGAGGATGAAAAAGAAACAAGAGCTACTCGAAGAGGCTTTACAAGCTAAGGCAAGTATTAAGGAAGACAAGGCGATATATGCACAACAAAATCGAGGAAGGGGACGCAGTCGTGGAGGTCGTGGTTTCGGTCGTAGTGGAGGCCGTGGATTTGGAAACAATCCTGAAGAAAAAGGCCAGCCGAGACAACAAAATTGGCGTGGTCGAGGACTTGGTCGTGGAAGAGGTGGCTGGTCAAGTTGTCCAAATGTTGAGTGCTACAACTGCGGAAAATATGGGCATTATGCAAAAGACTGCTATTCCAACAAAAGGTGGAAGAAAACGCGAATCTGGTCGCGGAAGAAGAAATAAGAGACGATGGTGTTCTCTTGATGGCCTACAAGGACAATGCTTCTGACAGCGATATAATGTGGTATCTCGACACCGGTGCTAGTAATCATATGTGCGAACAAAAACACCTTTTCGTGGAGATGCAAAAGATAAAGGATGGACATGTGTTATTTGGAGATGCGTCAAAAGTTCAAGTCAAAGGCCAAAACAAAATATGTTTTTCTCAAAAGGATGGTAAAGAAGGGTCGATTGAAGATGTATATTACGTGCCTGAACTGAAGAGCAACATCCTTAGCATGGGGCAACTATTGAAGAAGGGGTATTCAGTTTTCATGAAAGATGTTACATTTGAAAGACAAAAATGACTATTTACTTGCAAATGTAGAGATGGCCAAGAATCGAATGTTCAAACTCAATCTGAGAAAAGTGCAAGAAATGTGTTTGCAAGTCAACGTGGAGGATAAAGCCTCAATGTGGCACTTACGGTTCAGACACTTACATTATGACAGTTTGAAAGAGTTAGCAAAGAAGGATATAGTTTACGGTTTACCAGACATGGATTACACAAAGAAATTTTGCGAGGGATGTGTGCTCTGCAAGCAAACAAGAAATTCTTTTCAAAAGAAGGCTGATTATCGCGCAAGGAGGTCTCTAGAGTTGATACACACCGACATATGTGGTCCGATCACACCTAAGTCATTCAGCGAGAAAATGTACTTTATCACTTTCATTGACGATTACACCAGAAAAACTTGGGTTTATTTTTTGAAAGAAAAACCGAGGCACTAGGAATGTTAAAGAAATTCAAAGTATTAGTAGAGAAGACGACCGGTCTTTATATCAAGGCCTTACGATCAGATAGAGGTGGAGAGTATATGTCAACAGCATTCACAAGCTATTGCGAGGAATAAGGGATCAAAAGATTTTTAACCGCACCATACTCACCTCAACAAAACGGTGTGGCTGAAAGAAAAAACCGAACTATTCTTGACATGGTTCGATCAATGTTGAGAAGCAAAGGCATGCCGAAATAATTCTAGGCAGAAGCAGTACAATGTGCAGTGTATATGCAAAATCGGTTTCCACATGCGATATTGGCAGATCAAACACCACAGGAAGCTTGGAGCGGACAAAAACCAACTGTATCACACTTAAAAGTATTCGGTAGTTTAGTATATGTGCGTATACCAGATCAAAGAAGAACCAAATTAGATGATAAGAGCAAGAAGTACGTATTCATTGGATATGATGATAAGACAAAAGCTTTCAAGTTATTCAACCCAATTGAAAAAAGGTGGTTGTGAGTCGAGATGTGCAGGTGAGTTGATTAACCTGTGCAATATGTTTGAAGGTGTTTTGCTCAGAGATGCTGCAAAAGTGGTTAAGGGACAGCCACTGCATATTTGGCTTGATTGCTGAGTGGGTGAACCTAGAAGAGTATAAGAGCGGCAATTGCAGCTCAATAGGATTGAGACAGCCTAGGGGAATTGAACAGAAGTTGACTGACATGTGAAGCTGGCAGGACAAAGAGAATAGGTACATGCAAACGAACAGTAGCTGCAACTTAGCCCATCAAAAGAGAATGCGGACAGTGGAAGACGTGGAGCAGATCCCCAAGCCAAGTATAAAAAGACCAGAGTGACTGGGCTGCTGTGCGAGTATGGAAGGTCTTCATGTGTGCAAGGATGAGTAGGTTCTGCTTGGATGTTGTCATCATTTTTTTTAGTTCTGGGGATGGATTGACATGATTACGCAAGAACAACATTCCTAAGGTACTATGCCAGTAAATAGTAGTAATAATAGTGTTCAATATTTCATCCAGCTTGCATGCATCCGACAAGATTAGCATAGTGTATTTTAATCTGAAATTAATTGATGAGTTCATATGAATCACGTTTTTGAGTTTCAATCTTTTGATAATTATTTTAAGGAAAGGGTAGTTTAGCATTTAAATTTGTAGGAACTTAATATACTAACAAAGTGAAGGATGATTGCTTACATCATACTAATACGTGCATGTTATGCAGGCCTAGTCAATTCGTATCATAACCTTTGTATGAGAACCAATAAAGATTCACAGGGTCAATTATATGACAATTTGTATCATATCCACTATCAACATACAACATATAGTCTAAACTTCGAAAATTACTTTAGTTGTTGATATAGGGAAGAAATTATACGACTCTTTAGTATAAGGTAGTTTCCACGTTATGCTAACCCTAATACTTGATAATAATATTAGAATCAAACTTACTCCTACTAGTAAAAATACATTCCATTTGGGCAACTTGTGAATTGATTTCATATCTAGCCATATTTGATAGTTCAAATGAGCATTGGTTTCAGTAGCATTATTCTTATTTAGTACTTGGGAAGTTTGATAATAACGTACAGACAAATATGCATTCATGTATTATAATTTGATTTAATTTTCGATCAAGAGTTAAAACTTTCAATGGCCAAAGCTAGGTTCTCTATAATTCATTGCCTATGACAATTACTCAACTTCTTTAATAGCCAATGGTATACTTGATGTTTATGTACATTATATCATATCTGATATAATTTTATCTTTGTCTAAATGTAGGGAAGAAAATGAGTTAACAAAGCTGGTTAAAAGATTCTAGAAATGTTAATTACTTCACTTGAGATAACATTTTCTATTTTGGAGATTCTTAACGGTTTGAGCAATCTTATATTTCATCTTAAAGACTATTAATGGTATGTACCATATGAAATATGATCGCAAACATTATATGTATGAACATGGTGTAAAATTGGTTACGTTTGATATTCAATATTTGTTTTATTATCAAGTATTTCTTTTGTAATTGTTGTTTGAATTTATTGGATTATACTTTTGTAATTGTTGTTTGAATTTATTGGATTATTTTCGCTATAGAAATTTGAGAAATATTACCATTTGAAAGCCTGTTTTAATTTTGTATTTGAAATGAAAATAAATGATATGCAATGAAAAAGAAATGAGATGTATAACAAAGCTTGTAGGTAGAAAGAAAACAAAAATGCAATTGAAAGAATTGATAGCTTTTAAGAAAAGCTATGGATTAGTTAACACCACCTTTAATAGCCTTTTGGAAATGCAATTATTGGTCAACTTTTGATAGCGTTTATTTTATGGTTTACACTAGTCCTTTTATAGCATGTCGCTACATAGCATTCTTTAAAATGCTAAGAAAAGATTTTGCATTACTTTTTTCCTAGCGTTTAAAATTTGAAAGCGGTTAATAAACGCTATGAAAATCAAAATTTTCATAGCATTTGCATTAGTATTATCATATGTTCTTGACCTATTCTAATATATCGTCAAAATGCTATGGTAAACTATTAGTGCGTTTTTCAAACGTCATAAAAAGTCCATTTTCTTATTCCGATATAAATGATTGGTTACTTTATAAATCACATTCATCAACAACTTATGCAGGTTTCCAACCAAAGGTTGAACAACCAACAACTAATAACTCTAGGTCAATTCCTGGTATATGATCTCGATAAATAACTTCCTAACCAACATTGAGTTAACATTCTAATCATGTATATCACATTACACACTGAGCGAACATCGCATTGCCTGGGCTCGTGCCAAGTATACCATCTCAACGATTTATAGCCTACCAAAGCCTTCATGTCACCTTCTCAATGGTAAATATGTCATATGCTCTTTATCATTTAACCTAAAGAAACCATTATAGCAATTCCCCCATAGGTCCAAACGATTCCCAGCCATATTGCCCTACTATTGCATACGTTTCCATCTCTCTTCCCTGATCCCAACATGTTTAACATGTGACTAGACGTGCCCCTGTAATAATAAGAGCTTCTAGTTGCACTGCTATGACATTCCTTGTCGAGTCCCATGTTACACCACCATGAAGTGTGAATCTAAGTATGTTATCCAATGTAGAAATGACACTCCCTGTTGCATATGCTCCATGAAGCTACGTGAACTCATAAAAGTCGATAAAGTGGAGTCAAGCCCCCCTATTCGTCCTACTTGGCTTGCACCAGGTCTAGCTTCAGCCTGAGCTTACTGCAAACATTCATATGTCTAAAAATTATTTCAGACGTCCAACCCTTCTTTTAAAAAATACTTTCCAGGCATTCAGACATTCGACTTCCTCCCTCAGACGTCTAACATTGGTTTCAAAAATCTAAAAAAGGATCCAGACGTTTGAATTGAGTTGAACTAATTGCTCTCGGGTTAAGGTTGTCTGAAATCCAAACATCTGAGTCTTAAATTAGACATCTAATTTCCTTTTTAGATATCCGGTTTAGTGTTTTTCCATATTTTATTGTTTTTGTTTATTTCGTCTATCTTCCTTGTTGATTTGAGTATGGATTTAAGGTTCATTTTTAACAGAATCCTATGAAAGTCTCTATGTATGTTTAGACGGATTCACTAGTTAATTTCAACGATTATCTATCTATATATATATATAACTTTTAAATAAACTACATATATACCTTTAAACTACACACGCACACATAATATATATATATATATATTCTCTAAGTTATATAATGTCACGACCCAAACTCGATGTCCGATAACAACATCAAATTCGTATCGCGGGAGCTTGCAACAACATTAAATGATAAACAACACAGCAGAAATAAAAGATGATATCATTGATACAACCTGAATACAATATCTAATACATCAATCTGATACAATGATAATCATCAACATCAGAGAATATACATATACAAGATACAGCGGAATATGACACAATATATAAGATGAGTTTTCACAGAATCCAATACTGCAACTCTGATCCAAAGCTCCAAAGACAAAGCTCCAAAACTCCTAGCTCAATCCACCATCATCGTTGCACCCAGATAAACAAGTGCAATCCATATCCAAAGACTGAACTAACTCCAGATGATCTACTAAATCTGAATAACTGAAAAAACCAAACTCTAGACTGCTCGTGTAGAAAATTTTTGAGCACCCAGAGTTTAGGAAAGAAACAATAAACTCCGGGTCAGTCATGGGACTGGTGTGAGCAAACAAAACAGTTTATCTTTAAAAACAAACAACAAGAGGATTTTAAAGTCAATTCGAAATGCTTTTAGAAAATGAAACTACCATAAGGCCTCCCGCCACACACACAATGCAAACACAGAATTGGAGGAGATTTCTCCTTATGATAGTCAAAGATGCTTACTACGCAAAATCAAATCATTAGATATTATTATTAGTGCATAGTGCAGAAAACATTTCGAAAGTAAAATATCAATCTTAGCCAGCATAGACATTTCGAACTATGCCTACTATAGCTACCATCTAAACAGTGGTGACCACCATAAGTAAATGGCAGGTTCTACAACTAATACCGTACAAGGTTCGTATTTGGAAGATGGATTTCCAACAAATGGTCAGGCTAAGGAACTTCCTATTCCACGAAAGAAACGCCTCTGGCGGGACGCTCCGAGAACCAAACTGTTCTCTGCCAAACAAGGCCGGCTACCCCTTTTCCCAAGGGATAAAAGAAACCTCAGATATGCCACCCCCGGTCCTTTGGGACCTTTAACCGAGAGCTCTCTAACCAACATCACACAGTAAATAAAGTGTGTCCACATGAGTAAGTATCTGGGCTCCATACCATGATACTACCCTTTTCCAGAAGGAATGGTCATACCCTAGGGAAGCTACCCCTGAAACCTTGCCGCACAATTCCTGTTTCGACCATTACCGGTTTGTGAGGCTCGACGAAGTCTCGTCCACAAAGCTACGCTTTTTCAAAAAGCCACGCTTTGGGTCAACAGATGATCAACCTATGATCACAAAGATAAATGATCAAACAAATGATCATATCACAAATGATCAAACACTGATCATCACACAGCAACACTCAGCATGCCACATTACCAAATTGGGATATATCGCTGATAAATTTCAACTACATAACCTTTGAGCTCGTACGTCTCAGAGAAGGGTGTTAAGCTAAGAGAATAAACTCTCCGCCACCAACAGAAATGTATTTGAAAGAAATCAGCTTTATATCTCAAATTGTAATGTCAGACATACAGTCCATACAAGTCTGTTCCGGGTTCGAACAGAACCGAAGGCACCTCTCACGAAGCCCTTGCAATTCCGGATAATTTCCAATCACGTCCGGACTTCCCATCACAAAAAGAGTGATATAAATCTCTATACCGGAGCAACTCGGTGCAGAGACATTCGACAGGTTGTCCTTTCATTTTCGAAAATATCCGGTCTTCACCACCGGTCTTCAATGCTATCCATAACGTCGTATCACTAATTCGGAATGGGTTATACGACCCAAAGGTCCTTTCCCGGCTAACCCGAATAGTGAGCGCAATATTTAAAAACATATGGATCTGGGGTTCAATTAAGTCACAACTTAATAATTTCAAACTTTCTTTCAAATGGTTTAAACCAATTACCATTTTAAATCTTTTAAACAAAAAGATTTATTTCATAAAGTTCATTCAGTTCCACAAATATTCATTTACAGATTTCAAAACAATTTCAATTGGATTAATTCATTTTAAATCTTTAAAATCAAGATTTAACTTATAGCTTTCAAAACTGTTTCCAAAGATTCATTCATAATTTGGAAAAATATTTCAATTCAAACTTGGAATTCCTTTTAATACAAATTTGGAAATTCGTTTCTTATACGAAAACTTTTATTTGAAACAACTGTTTTCATTTCGGAAAATCCGATTTCATTTATACAGGTTAAAACTTTGGGTTAATTCAAATTTCCAAAACAACACTTTTAAAAACGGTTTAAAACCCATATAAGCTTGTATATCGTTTTAAAATCATAATTGCTAAATATAGGATTCAATTTCAAATATTGAATTCCAATTGAAATCAAATTATTCAAATTTTATCCAATTTCATTTCCAACGCTGTTTGAATTTAAAATTCAACTTTTAAAACTATTTTGAATTAAATTCAAATATCTGTGACTTAACCGTTTTCCACGTGCAACCCATATTTGTGTGTGTATAAGTGTGGTCTAGGGGTTTTACACAGTAGTGCACAGCATTAATCAACATAGATATATCAATATCGATAAGCGGTATAACTCATAACGCTTATCTTCATTTACAGATTCACAGATAAAATAAACTTATCAATCACAAATATTCATCATTACAATTCGATGTGGGTTTCGGATAACCAACTGGAATCCGACTCTCTGTCGCATCGATATTCAAATGCCGTGTTACGGCAAAAAGGGGTTTCACATATATATATATATATATAAACTAAACAATCACAGTTCAGCATATGGCAATCTACATCACATAGTATCATAATCACAAACCGAAAATATCAATCCTGTATACACACTTGATGATAGTCAATCATCTTCAATTTAAGGTGAAGGTAAAAAGAGTTAACCACATCACTATTTTTATTAACTTATTTAAATCAAAGGTTAATTATTCGTAATAATTAAATTAATTAAATTTTAATCAACTTTGTTAATAAATTATTTCTTAATCAATTAACTTAATTAACTACTAATTATAAATTAATCAGCTTGAATTATCTAATTAACAATTCTTAATTATCAATAAGTTAGACAATTAATTATTAATCAAATTTTAAATTAATCATTCTTAATTACCTTTTTCAAACAATTGATTAATAACAATTTCTTATCTTAATTCATATTTTAAAATCTTCCTTAATTTCTTTGAAATCAATTTATTATAATAATAAAAAGTTTTAATCGTTAATTAATTTTAACCCTTAACTCACGTTAAAATACTAATTAGCTTGTTTAATATTATAACTTAAAATTTGTTTGGGCTTAAACCCATTTTAAAAACAATTCGAGCCTCTCTCCTACTAACTCGAGTAACAACCCATTCTACCCGAGTTATCCCACGCGTTCACCCCGTCTTCCCCGAATCATTCTTCTCTTCTTCTCGCGTACCCTTCTTCCTCCCCTTTTTTTTTCAGTTTAAAGTTTTAGTTTACTTCAGTTTCAAATCAAAGCGATAGGAATATACTCGCGTACGCGAGTTCGAACTCAAAGCAGCCACCCCTCTTACTCGAGAATCAACACGCGACATCCCCATCCACCAACGCTGACACCAACGATACGTGCACGTGCACCACCGTCACAGCCACCTCCGGCCACTTGCGAACCCTCCCGCACGTCTCTTGTCGACTACGCAACCCAATCCAAACATCAAAACCTCATTACTTACCTTCAATCAAAATCGAGCTACCCAATAGAAACTGGAACTAACCCCTCGACCAGAAAATCACCTCGCACCGCCTCATATCGTCGCCAGAAATTCCACCACTCCTCCCTGAGCATTTTCAACCACTCGAGCTTCGATCTCCATGGGTCCGGCCACACTCGATTCCCCCACGGCAACGAACGAACCAAAATCATCACTGGCAAAATAAACGAGTTTTAAACCCTAAATTCGATTCGATTCGTCAATTTACTCAATAGAAATTTTTTCCAATATTTTTCCCATGATACTTGACGTTGAATCCATCATCTAACCGAAATTCAAAGGATTTAATCTGGCCGATTGAAGGAATTTGACAAAAAAACATTTTTCGTTCAACCCACTCGTACTCGAGATTTAGTAACTTAAAAATCATAGGGTTTCCACCTAAAATCATCATTTTGCAATTCAAACATGCTTGTGTGATCAGAATTTAAAATTAAAATACTCGAATTTATTGATTCATGATGATTCTACTGTAAATATATTCTTGACACAATATCCACTTAATATACCTCCCTGTAATTATTTTAAAAAAAATTTCCTAACTTTGTTATGAATAATTTACTTTCAGAAATCATAGTATAAAAGATCTAAGTATGAAAGATATGAATTTATAAACAAGTTTTAAACCCTGTAAAGTAAGAACAGAGGCTTGTTTCCTTGCCTGTGCACTCATATGCACACAATCATTAATATTTATAAAAGCATGCAACACATTCACACCATCATTCCAGCATAATTCATCCCATATATATATATATATATATATATATGAGTTACAAATCCAGACATCAACAGATATAGCAGGGTTAGGGGTTTTGCTCACCTGGAAGAAGATTTGAACAGAGAAGAACAATTGTTGAATTTTCTTCTTTTTTTCAAACTGCAGATGATTTTCTTTTGAATCTGTTTTGCTTTCTTGAACTTGATTGTTTTTTTTTTCGAGTTTATTGATGATAATGCTTATATTTTTCTTTCAGTTAGCTTACTAAGTTTGGTTTTGGACTAAATGAAATAAAGCAGATATATACATAAAAATATATAGAGAGGACAGTGTGTATAGGGGAAGGCTATCAAGCATAGGCTTACTTCTTTTATTTGTTTTACATTTGTTTATTGATAAGGCTTTAACATATTTCGGCTGAGATGTGCCTGAGAGGATGGGGCATTAAATACAATGTCCTATTTGTTTACAACCTTATACTATTCGTTTTCTGCATGTACAGGTTTTGTTTTGCATGGGTTTTATAATTTTTTTTTTCTTTTCCTTTACTTTGTACATAAGTGTTTTGTTATTCCTTTATTTGTATGTAGTATGTACAGCTCTTGCTTTGTATAAGTGAGCTCATATGTACCTTTGCCTATATTAAAATTTTAGAAAAGCTGTTAGTTTCTTTTCCTTTCCAGATTTGAAAATGATTTGCATGAATTATTTTATCTGGTTTCACACTTGCATATATTTCTTTTGACCTGAACCTTTGCCTTGGACTTTGCTTTGATATTTCCAGCTTGCATTCTTTTGTTTTATTTATTTACTTACTTTTCATATTTGTTTTATGTTTTGTTTGTTTTTATTTGCTTTGTAGATATTATTCCTTCTTTGTCTCATTCACTTTGTAATATAAACACTTTTACATTTTATTTTATACTAAAATAATCTTGAATTTTATTTCTAATCCAATTCAATTGAACATATTCATTTTGAGTTTCAAATCGAATTCAAAAACAAATAAGTATACATTTCTTATTAGATTTGAAAAATTCGAGCAAATCCATACTTTTATCCAAAAATTCAATTAAATTAGAAATTTAAATTCATCTTTAAAACTGGGATCGTTACATATAATCAACTTAAAGTAAGATAAAAGGGATATTCGATTACTTTGTTCATTCAATCAAACCAAACTTATCTACAAATATCTAGCTTTATAGAATTTGATATGAATTTCATTAGTTATCATTTTCTTTTTTCCAATAATTATTCCTATTAAATTAATGTTAGGTTTTCCCGTCATTACTATCCTTTTTTATTTATAGTTGAAACTGTAAACCTAATAAAATCTGGGTTAAAACTACTATTTCAAATTCAACAATTATATTTTTAAATCAGGTAGAATTATAAATGAGTTTAATTACTTATGAATCATCATAACTTTGTAATCAATTCACTCGCCTTGAAGGAATACCTCTTCTAGTTTGATTTGAATCTACCGCTTCCCTTCTTTGTTGATTTGGTCCTCCTCCTTTCAATTTTAATCTTCTACTTATTCAAATCTTTGCTTCTCTCTCCCTCCCTTATTTGATTTAATTTTTATTTTGTTTTAATTTCAGAAATTAAAGAAGAGATTTGAGAAATCAGAGATTTTAAAGAGGAAGAACAAGAAAAAGAGCGAATAGAAATGTGAAGGCGGTGGATAGGGTTTTGGGTAAAAAAAAGTGAGGGTTAGTGTCAAATTTACAGTTAAAAACTAGGGTTATCTAGTCTAAACCCAAAATCAATAACTATGAAAATGCCATCGGTTATAGTTTTCACTAATTTTAACCCGTTTTATTAAATTCAACAAGTTACATTTGTTTTCTAACTATAAATGACATTTTGAACGCAATGAAATATGTCCCGTGGCCTAATTCCAAAGTTTCTGAAAGTTTACTGTATTATCCTTTATGTAAAATTACATTTTTACCCTATTGATATTTTAATTTATTATTAAAAGTTCTGAGGTGTTGTAATAACTATTGGTACATAATCTCTTAGTTTCCCCTATAGCCATAAGTAATATAGTGCCAAACATTTGGAGACCGTTATGTACTCTAGCTTTACCGGATGTGACGATATCCTTTCTTGATATATCTTGACCAAGAATATTTAAAATAATATATTATTTAATATTGTGATAATTTTCTCATAATTACAACTCCTTGTAATTATAGTAACATAATATACTATTTAATGATTTTCTATTAAATATATTTAAATTAATTATATTTAAATTAATTATTAAAGTAATATGTCACAATATATAAAACAGAAAACAAACACCTTTTATTTCGAACGAGGTTTTATTACAAAGTTAATCACTCATAATAAGTTACAGAATTTCCCTTAGGGCATACCCTTAACTCTATCTTATAGGACTGATGAAACGATTTGTACTATTCATCCCTTTCGGCCGTTGGTTCACCATTCCCCTTCTTTATTTAATTCATTCGAGTTAAGCTTTATTAAACACTACCTTTTATAAGTAAATGTACGCCCATACACTTATCCCATTATATCATTTAACTTTATAAGATAACCACTTAAATTTTTATTTTCATAATTAATTCTTTAATTAAGTATTTATTAATTTATAAGGTGTTATAGGCTGCGCCCCTTATAGGAATTTCATCCTCAAAATTTAGATAAGGCACGATAGTAGCCGACCAACCACCCATGCCCACTTAGCACAAACACGCATAATTCCTAACCATGTGTCTCAAACAAAATGTGCTAGTGCATCCACTAATACATAAAAAAAATCAACCAAAATGTCATGTATATACATGGTTTACACAAACATAGCAAACATACATATTAAGCTAGACAATTAACTTGGGATAAGTCCTCTTGACTTTATTCTCTATTTCTCATGTACAATCCTCCTGGTCCCCACTCCATTGGATCTAAACAAGCTTCATTTCCTTTTTCCAAAGCTTCTTCACATCGCGGTCAATAACCTGAATGGGCTTCCTCACATAGGTCATATTTGGTTAGACAACCAAACCTTTCATAGCTCTCAAAACTACAGTTTCCTTAGGGTCTCGGACATACTTCCTTAAATGTGATACATGAAACATATTTAGACCCTAGAAAAAGCATTTGGGAATTCAACTTTATATGTCACTTTGCCGGTTCTTTCAAGTATCGGAAATGGGCAAACATATCTCAACGCCATATTTCCAGCCTCTCCAAACCTCATAGTGCCTCTCAACAGCGACACTTTAACAAATACATGATCCCCTAGATCAAATTCCAATACCCTTCCGCCTCTTATTACCATAGCACTTCTTCCTTGATTTGATAACTTTCATCCTTTCTTGAATCAACTCAACCTTCTATGAAGCTTCTCTTACAAGATTCAACCCTAGAACAAGTCTATCCCTTGTCTTGCACCAACTTACTAACTGCTTATAAGTTCTTCCATACAACACCTCAAAAGGAGTCATCCCAGCACTAGATCGGTAACTGTTATTGTATGAAAATTCCACTAAGTGTAAATGGTTTTTCCAAGATCCACCGAAGTTCAATATATATGCTCTTAGAAAATCTTCCAGCACTTGGTTAACTCTCTTAGTCCAACCATCTTTCTGCAGTTGATAAGCAGTACTCATAGACAATTTCGAACCTAGAGCACTCTGTAGACTCCACTAAAACTCACTAGCAAACAATGAGCCTCGATCACTAACTATAGAACTTGGAATGCAATGAAGTATCACTATAATTTTAACATGTAGCTTGGCTAATTTGGCTGCCATCCTTATGGACCTTACCCGAATGAAATGGGCACTCTCAGTCAATCTATTCACTATGACCCATATACTTTCATTCCTTGACCTTATTCGTGGCAAACCATCAATAATGTCCATCAAAACCGAATCCCACTTCTAGACTGGAATTTTTAAAGGTTGCAAAATTCCATTTGGCTTTTGATGTCCTTCCCTAATTTTTTGGAATGTGAAACATCTCTTTTCACATTCATTAACATCTCTCTTCATCCCACCAACATCTCTCTTCATCCTCTCCCAGTAGAAACTTTTCTTCATATGTAAATACGTCTTAGTACCCGTTGACAACTAGCAAACTTTGAATGATGACATCATGCAAAACTAGCTTCAAAAAGTCTACACCGTTCGGAACATACAGTCTTCCCTTTTTTTGAAGCCAACCCTACTTATCAATGTCGAAGTCATTCAGCCCTTCGGTCGACACCACTCCTTAAGCCTTATATCCTTTTGGTACAAAGCAGGTCTTCCTTTCGCCTTTTGCCAATTTTCTCTATGAGGGCTGGGTGAACTTCTAGACATGTAAATGTTCCAAAAGTTCGACTTGCACAAACATTCGATCGAAAGTGCACATTACAGGTAGCCAGAGTCTCTAAAACATTCCACTCTTCGATCATGGCCAAAACACAACTTTTCTGCTTTCGACTCAAGGTATCAACAACTTTGTTTCTTTTCCCAGGGTATACTCTATCTTGAAATCATATAATGCCAAAAAGTCTGTACCTCTTTGTTTTCTAATGTTCAATTTTATCCGAGAGAGCAAATATCTTAAGGACTTATAGTCAGTAAACAACTCAACCCTTTCACCTAAAAGGCAGCATCTTTAAATCTTCAATTCAAGGATAACAACTACCAACTCCACGTCATGAGTTGGATACCGAACCCAGCTGCCTAGATGCATTAGCTATCACTCTGCAACACTAATCCTAATCCATAACCTAAAGCATATGTGTGCACCTCCATATATTCATTCCCTTTCGACATTACCCAAACCGAAGCTTCTATTAGCCGAAACTTCAACTCTTGGAATGATGCTCTCATTCCTTTATCAAAACATACCTCTCGTTCTTTGGGTAAGCTTTGTCAATGGGGCTACTATCCTAGACAAGTCTTTAATGAGTCTCCCACATTAACTTGCTAATCCCAAGAAACTCCTTATCTTGGTAACAGTCTGGGTCTCTTCCAATCATTCATGGCTTCATCTTTCAAAAGATCTACGACCAATCCTCCTTGGAAACTACCTCCTTGGAAACTACCTGACCTTAGAACTTAACTTTCTATTTCCAAAAATGGCACTTGGAAAACTTTGTCTTCAACTAGTGTTGTCTCAATGTCTCCAATAGTATTCTATGATGAACTTCATGATCTTTCTCATCCTTAGAATACACCAAGATATCATCTATAAAGACTAACACAAATATGTCCAACCGATCATGAAAGAACTGGTCCATAAGATCTACAAAGAATGTTGGAGCGTTGGTTAGCCCTAAGGGCATGACCAACCACCCATATGAACCATACCTTATCCTAAACATGGTCAAAGGAACACTCTCTTCAGAAACTCTTAGTTAATGGAATCTCATAGCCAAATCTAACTGCAAGAATACTCTAGCCTCACTCTACTGATTAAATATATCGTCACCCTTGGCAATGGATAATGATTCTTCACTGTCAGCTCATTCGACTTCCCATAGTCGATGCATATCCAAAGTGATCCATTGGACTTTTTTACAAATACCACTGAAGCTCCCCATGGAGGACTACTCAGCTTAATGAAACTCCTATGCGCAAGCTCCATTAGTTGCTTCTTTAACTTTTCCATTTCCTCAAGTGGCATTCTGTTGGTGGTCTACTAACAAGTTGTGCCCCTGGTACCAAATTACTACGAAAATCAATAACTCTTCTTGGAGGTACCCACTACTAGTTCAAAGATATCCGCAAAATCCTAAACCACAAAGACTCTATCTATTTCCTCTTACAAACTTTCCGTCGCACATAATGAAATTCCAGACCTTTTCTTTGTCTCGTCCAAAGAGACCAGAACCCTTTTTTTCTTCCTTTGAATTTCGTATGGCAATAATTTTCTTTGCAAAAATAGATCCTTGCATCATTCTGCACTTGCCAATCCATACCCAAAATTACCATATATCCCTCAAGTCAAATACAAATGGGTCATAGGAAAAAATGATCACATAGAAAAGACTCTAAACTGGTGCACTTTAACTCGAGGGTGGCATTCCCACCAATTAAATTAATCACGCACAATAAAGTAACTAGGTAGGTAACATCTAATCCCAATCTATCAACCACATTTTTGTAATGAAAGAATGTGTAGCTCCGGTATTAGAACTCTGATTGAAAAAACTGAAATGAAAATCATACCTTCCAACACCATATCCTTGCCTATTTCTTTAGCAGATGGTCCACCCTTCAGTCCCTCTAAAGCAAACAGCCTTGGCTGCTTCAGCTTTGGATAATTCTTCTTCTTTGACCCGACTTAACATATTTATAAAACTTGACCTCTCCATCCCTTTTGGTTACGGGCATCCTAATGAATTGTTCACCTTCTGCCCACAGTTGTAGCAAGTAATATCCGAAACATCTTTTCGGCCACCTCTCTCTTGAGTCTTTCCTTTTGGCTACTTCCCCATCTTCCCTTTCTGGTAAGGAGAAAACCTCTTTTTAGTTCTGACTTGGTCCACCCTTCTCTATGCTTGGTACATACCATCATACCTTCTTGCCATATCCATGACAAACTCAAAAGGAGATGCCAAATGTACCATCACCTTGTGATCTAAGCCTTGTTTCAAACACCCGATAAACTCCTCGTTCTTCTTTACTAGAATGTTAATCAATTCTAAGCCATAATTTGCCAAGGCATAGAACTTCTAGATGTACACTTCCACAAAAAGATCTCCTTGCCTGAGAATGATGAACTATCTTAACAACACACTTTTTTGACACTCGAAAATGAACCGAGCTTCGAATCTTTCCCCGAATTGCTCGAAAGTGATTTCCTCTTTAGGAATCTCTATAGTCACTGTCTCCTACCAATTCAAACTATCTTCATGTAACTTCCTTGAATCTAGCCTTCTCTTCTTCACATCATTCGGTCCCAAATCCCTGAAAGATACGCTCACTCACCTTCAACCAATTAAATACTTATACTGTCAGCTTTCTTTCGATAAACATCTTGCATCCTAGGTTTCGACGGTCATGATTAAACTCTGAAAATTCATCTCTTACAACCGGCCTTGGCTCTACTACTTCCGGCATGGTCTCCCTCATCATCTACGCTACGGACTACCAAAACAAAATATTTATATCCAAGTTTGTGATAGTAGAATATCCTCATTAACTGCTGTCAAAGGCACCTCTCTACCATTCCCTTCAATGGTTTGTGTGTTATCGTTCTCCCTCTAAGCACTGGCTCCTCTTACTGTGATTCTTCCAATCCTCAAATCCATTTCTGCTAATAAAGTCTTCATCTAAAATGGAAGGAAGATAGATATATCAACACATACATACACACCCAGATATATATACACACACACCCTAAAAATACAATATATCATAGCGTTCACCCTCCCTAGGTATTTTTTTTAGTTTTACCTAAGCCTTCACTTAGCTTTGCTTTACTTAAGTACGTCCTTATACCTAAGCTATGATACCAACTATAACATTCCTATTTTTGAAATCTAAAGATGGAACTCTAACGTGCTGTAAGCACGTTGGAATTATCATTCGGCGATAGAGAAGAGAGCAACTATATAAAACAATCTTATGTAAATAGAGCAGATATTAACTAAAATCGAGAAACAAATCATTACAATTCATGATTAACAACTTGTTCCCACTATTCGTGCCTATGCAGGGATCAAAAATATAATACAATAAAAAATAATACGTATGAAGATGTTGATATAAACACTTAGTACAACGTAATCAAAATAATAAATAATACTCCTAAGATTCGTGCTTCATCTTCATCTCCTATATTTGCCCATCCAAAAGTAACCTATCTAAACTCATAAACTCAGTCTATTCAAATGATTACATATGAGTTTACAGGAAAAATAATGATAAAAACACTGGTCAAACATAAAGTATGGAAGGAGTAACATATTACCCTAAATACGAAACATAATGAGACCATGCTGCCAAAGCATGGAACAGGTTTTCTCATCATTATTGCAAAACATTCATTCAAAACAACGTTGCACACAAATAAGGTAAAGGTTGTTAGGTTTAATAGTCATTTCATACGATCTTCCATTAGTTATCATGCACTTCCTAATCAAAACTTGAAATACTCCATTCTAGGATTCCACGGAGGCCTTGTGCCTTCTATAACAGATGGAAGGTTTTAATTTAAGCATTCAGGTGCCACTAAGGCTATATGCCTTCACTGATTTTTTAATTTCACTAAGTACATTATCGGTTTCGATTGCTACTTAAGCATCACATCATCATTCTTGTATTTCAGCTGCCACATCCAGCCTCACACCTCCTTCATTTTCATTTTGGTTACCACTTCGGCCCTTACACCTATGCTTTCATAAATCGATTTCCACTCTAGGCTTTACACCTGCTTTGCTTTTGGTTTCTTGACTGCCACACCCGGCTTTACGTTTTCCACCATGCCCTTGGTTGCCATACTAAGCCTTACACCAATTTCTTTCATGTTCTGGATGTCACTTTTGGCCTTATTCCAATACTTTTAACTATGGTTGCCACCTCAGGCCTTACACCTACGCTTTCGTTTTTCATTTCCATATCAACTTACTCCTACACTTTCACTTTCGACTATGACTCCTGACCTCACACCTACTTTATTCCCGATTTCCACATTATGCTTACACCCATGCTTTCAATCTCTTGACTACCACTTTAGGCCTTACGTTATCCACCAAACAAAACTTAGCTATCTAACCAATCATACATTAGGATTTTCTCTTAGCTATTCATGAAAAAGTTAGGGGTATGCCCTAGAGATAATTCTATAATCTATTGTAAATTATTGAATCTGTAATGAAATCTTATTCGAATAAAAAGTGTTTTCTTTCTATCACATACTTATCATAATGTGTTATGTTAATTATTTATTTTATTTAAATATATTTAATAGAAAATCCCAAAATGATATATTATGTAATAGTAATTACAATGCACTATAATCGTGAGAAATTTATCATAATAAAAATAGCATATCAGTTCAAATATTCTTAGTCAAGATGTTTCAAGATGGGATATTGATTCATCCTTTGAAACTAGAATGTGCAACCTCTCCAAATGTTGGACAGTGTATTGCTCATGACTGTTAGGGGCACAAAGGGGTTACGTACTAATAGTTATTGAATAAATATGGAATGACTTGATTGATAGTTTTCTGTTGGTCAACAAAACTAAGTTCAAACAGAGAATATCGAATTGACAATATTAAATAGTTCTCTCGATTTGAGAATACTGTTGAACTTCAATGTGGACACTCTATTTTGATTATAGTTAAATCATTGCACATCGTCCATCGAATGACTGTAGTTGGATTTGATTTAAAGTAATGGAAGTGAGACATTTTTCGATAGAGAATATGTCTCTTCGATTATCAGAGGTTAATATCACGATCAAATTGTAGTCAACTCGAGGTCAAAGTCTCTGGTCAGAGCAGTTTCGCTAATAATAATTGTTATTATTAAACCAAGGACTTGTTTGGACTATATAAGTTGAATAAGGATGATATTGGAATTTTGACAAAGACCGAATTCCACAGTCCTAATGTGATATAGTTTTGACGAAGAGAATTGCTGTAAATAATCGTTACTACCAAGGATCGCTTAAAATAGTAAAATTGGATTTTACCAAAATTGTATAAATGACAAGTTCGATCAAACTGTCACACCACTAGCAAGGGTGACATATGAACATTAATATTTGAATTGTTCGATGTTAGTCGTTGACTGAATTTACATTTACAAGTCGCACAACCCAAATGTTAAATACTCCAAAATACCAAAGGATTTAATTAAAATATAATTACTATAAATTAATTCAGTTAATTAACATTTGCGAAATATTGATTGCAAATTTTATTTGATTTATTCAAATCAATATTTAATAAAGTGCGTATATAAAAGTTATATATGTACGTATCGATTACGATATCGATAAATATTTAAATTTGACTTAAAATGTATAAATATTGATTGGGTTTGGAAATGTGTATGGGCCCGTTTGCCCATAAGGATGGTCAACCATGTTTGGCGGGGATGGGGTGGTGATATTTATTTGAAATATGAGTTTTGAATTGGTAAGGAGAAGAGGTAAATAGGGAGATTGAGATCCTCTACCTCATTCCCTTGCCTATTTAAACCAACCATCCCCTACTCCATCTCCAAATAAAATTAAATATGTCTCATAAGTTGTAGTTATCTCTTCAGTGACCAGCATTTTGAAGGAGTACGAATTTGATCTAAGGAGTTTTGGATTCGGTATTCAAGGTGCATATTCAAGGCCATTGTATTAGTAATACCTAGTTTGTATTCTACTATATATATATATGTGTGTGTGTGTGTGTGTGTGTATCAATCTATATGTGTAGATTAGAATATTACTTTATCATGAATTTATATATCGATTTGTAGCCAGATTTACATTCATATACACACACTTCTAAATTGAATTAAAAAAATTCATATACGTAATGCAGAAGAATTCATTTTTAGAAATTTAAAATTAAGTATTTAATTTTGAAAATTTGAAAAGTTTTAAAATAATTTTTAAATTAAAATTTTGAATTCTATAATTAGTAAACATATATATATATATATATTACATACATATTAATTTGTTAATCCCTATACATATAAATATACATATATGTTTATAAAAAATTATATATATATTAAATCTCAAAATAATTATAATAATTTACAAACATATTTAAAATTTATTTAATTTTTTTGATATAAAAGGTGTATGATCCAAGGATCATGACCTAATTATCATATAGCCATACTAAGCATATATATATATATATATATAATAGAACGGTATAGAATTACAGGGCAAGGAGCCCATACCGAATAATCTGCCAACATGCCTAGCCAGATAGCATAATAAGCAAATAAGCACAAAAACTAACCATGCTTTCCAACAACATAGTAGTATGACAAAACAACAACCATAATATAACAAACTAATCGAAATATACCAACGTTGGAACCGGGCCAGCCCGCAGCGGAAGAAATGGGTGAATTTCAAAAATTTTACCATTTTGGATCATTAACGGGCCTATGAAGTCTAAGCATACTTAGAAATTTTCTAAGTTTCCTTTTAAATAAAATCTTTATTTTATTTAGATTTAGAAATAAAGCTTAAAAATTAATTTAATGTGTACGTAAATTAGAGTATATCGAATATACTTTTATGTACATATTTGTGTATAACGGTAACTTATTAAATTTATTTAGAGAAGGAAACTTTTAATTTCCTATCCCTTAAGTTATTGAATTAATAAGGGTTCATAAATTTATTTAGAGAAGGAAACTTTTCATTTCCTTCTCTTAACTTATTTAATTAATGAAGGGTAAATTATTTATATGGAGAGAGAAACCTTTCATTTATCTCTCTTTAATTAAATTTGTTAAATATATGAAAGTCATTAATTAGCAACATATATATATATATATATATATATATATATATATGGCATAAATGTGAGTATAAACAAATATTATATTATAGTGTGAATTCTGTAATAGCAACATATGATAGGTGCTATTAATTGATGACAACGTTAGAAATATAACTAGAAATAAATGGATAGTTAAACACATAAAGGAAATAGGGGAAATAGATAAAGAGTAAAAAAGATGATTGATTTAATTTCCCATTTGTTAAACTTAATTAATATAGCATATAAATGATAATCAATTGGCATCATGATATAAGGATATAAACAGTCAACAACAAAAGTATGTATGTATTATTAACTAATTGTGTGCGTATATATGCTTAAATATGTATATATACGTATTGTTTAATGAATCCTCCAAATATACTAAATTAATTCAACCAAGTCAATTATTATCCATTTAAGATTATTACCAAACATGTAGTGATCTGATTCAGTAAATCAATTTGAAAATAGATCTTAATCAATAAATCCAAACGTAACTTATATGTATATGTTAATAATTTAATGCAGAATCAAACATAGATATTTATTGTGAAATTTTTTTTGTCCAAAGTATATTTTGTATAGTAATAATATTATGTTGATTCATGTTTATTTATACATAAATACAATGTAAAAATATGTATGTGTGTGCATGTATACATAATATATATATATATATATACATATACATACATACATACATACATACACACACACACACATATATATATGTTTAAAAATGTTTTTATATGTATTGTTAATGAATCCTTTAAAATTAATAAATCAACTCAACCAAATCAATTGTAATCAATTTAAGATTTATTACCAAATATGTAGTAATATAATTTAGTAAAACAGTCTGATAACAGATCTTAATAAACAAATCTAAATATAATTTATATGTATATGTTAATAAAAAAATTCTTAAAACCTTTTTAAAATATTTCAAAATTATTTTAACATACACATACATATATATACATACGCATTTATGTATATGTATGAATCTTCAAGTAGAAACCAAAATTGGAATCAATGTAAACTATTGTTAACAATTAAATAAAATAAAGTTAATTAGAACAACAAGTTAATTGCCAGATCTATATTTAGATCAAAATCAATAGAAATTGACCTAGAAAATTATGAATAGAAGTTATCAACTTCAAATGAAAACCAATTCTAATGATAACAAGTTATACTACATTAAGATCTATAAGTGTATGCTTATAAGGGACAACTAATGCATATATAAAACTTTCAAAATGAATTATGTTTGTACCAAAAATGGGCACAACACTCTTCGGGAGTTATTTGAAGAGATAAAATGAAGAACGTAAATGTAAAACAGAGATTATCTAACAAAAACTCCAATAAACATAATTGTAAATACGCAGACAAGCAATTTAGAGTGGTTCGGCGTATCGCCTACGTCCACTATGAAGTTTTGATGATTTTATTGATTCTCTTTCAATGATTACAAGTGATTACAGCGAACAACAACGAATTATAGCTTGGAATTCAGATTCAACAGTAAGAATAAGATGCAAATCTCGATCCGGTAGAGTCTGGACGCTTCAGAATCCAAATCCCCTTTTCTAAATGACCAGGGTCCTATTTATAGGTGTAGGAGGCTGATATTTTGCCTAAATTGAGGGGAGACCAGTTCTGGCACGTGAGGGGGCCCACATGCCCGCTCTTTGGAAATCCGGGCCCACTTTGGGATCGATTCGACCCTTGCTTCGAATCGATCAAGATTTGCTCCAATTGAGCTGAAATTTGGCATGGACATTCCTTAGGTTGCCAGTTAGCTCCTGTCCAAATTTCATAGCATTTGGACTTGTAGATCTCGAGATATGATCGATTCAAGATTTCATTTCTGGCTGATGTGGTCTGTTCGAATCGATCCCCTTCGAATCGATAGGGTCGAATCGATGACTTGGTGAGCGAAGATGTTGACGTGGCGCGCCTTCTTCGTATCGATCCGACTTTTGCTCCGAGTTGACTGGGTCGAATCCATGGTTTTAGCCACCTTTAATCACTGGAGTCGAGGGAATGGATTCGAGGATAGTCGTGGGATGGAGTCGAAGTTCTTCAACTGCATGGATTCGAAGGCCTTCCCTTTGATGGATTCGAAGTGGGGAAAACTTGATGGATACGAAGTGTGGTGGCTTTGCGGATCCGAAGTGCTTCATCTCGAGGGTTTCGAACGATTATGGCCTCATCGATACGAAGAGGATCATATGGATTCGACCTGTTGGATTCGAATGGAATTTCTTCTGATGGATCCGAACGGCATCCCCACTTTATGGATTCGAACCTAGGGCTTGGCTTATGGATTCGAAGCTAGGGATATTTCCTCCACTTTTCATCGGTGATAACTTAAGTATATGAGCTCGGATCGTCTTGAAATTTGGAATGTTGGCTTTCACGGCTTTGCTTGACATATCTTATCAATCGTAGCTTAATCCGAACCCGGATAAAATTCATCGATATCCGTGGCTATCCAGTAGCGGCCCGATGCTGAGGACGTATGACCTTTATGCTCTGGTTAGTTCCTTGATATCTCGGCCTTGCCAAAAGGCGGGATAACAAATTAACTACTGGATCTATAATATCATGGATTAAATAAATAATTAATGGAATTTACCTTGTTGACGTTGCCTATGATTCATACCTTGAATGATAAATGCTTCTAGATCCGATTGAATCACCTCTAGAAATTGCAACAATTTGAAGCACCACTTTTAAATTTATTTTATTTGAGTTGTTTTGATTTTGTTTTGGGAATTTTTATGGCTTAGAAGCCATGAAATTTCGGCCAAGAAGGTAGAAAAATGAAGATGGAGGCTAGGGTTTAGAAGGAGAGTGATTAAGTGAATGGAAGATAACATATTTATAGAGGGATTCCTTAACTTCCTCCCTTCATTTTCTAGATCCAACCATTGGATTTTAAGCCTCGGTTTCTTATGGCCTTCTATGAATAAGGCTATATGGACCTCAAATATTCCCAAACCCATTTAGTAATTAATCTATTTAAATCCGATTTAAATATTTTATCAATATCATATATCGATACGTACATACATAACTTTTATGTACGTACTTTATTAAATACTAATGGATTCAAAAAAATCAAATAAACAAACAAACAAAAATTTAATAATTAATATTTCATAAATATTAATTAATTTAATTAATTTATAACAATTATAAATTAATTAAATCGTGTGGTTTACGAAGCATTCATCATTACGGTTATGCGACTCAAAGGTGTAAATTCAGTTAGCGATTAATATCGAACTATTCGAATATTAACATTCACACGTCACTTAGCAGGTGGTGTGACATTTTGGCCGAATTTATTGCTTACACATCATTAAGGTAAAATCCAATTTTACTTATTATAAGCGGTACCTAATAGTGACAATTATTTACACCAGTTCTCTTTATCAAAACTATATCTGTAGCGACCCGCCGTTCCGTACCCTTTGAGTCGACAATAATTCACATCAGTTCAACTAAAATTGAACGGAAATACGAATCTTTAGGGGTGAAGTAGAAAGAGGTAGAATAAGAATCAGAAACAACAACACAGAATCTTATAATCGCAGCGGAACAAAATATAATATATATAATAACAAATCTTTATACAAAAGAAACTGTATCAGTTAATATACATACAATCATCAGAGTACACCAATCATCAATCAATCTGGACAGTTATAATAACTTGTCCTAATATACATAAGTCACACAGCGGAAATAACCAAGTACGTGATATACGTCCGAAATCCTCCAGCTTGTCTCCTGAGCTCCATAGCATCCTATCCTGAATCTATAATACTCGGTCTGACCTGAGCATTATAATAAAATAACACCCGAGTCAGTCTGGAAAACCAGTGTGAGAAAATACACTCATTTTGAATTATTAAAGTTATCAAAATCCTTTGAAAAACAAAGGTATCTCGTAAGACCGCGTCACACATAAACATGGCGGGTTTTCCCCTTACAATAACCAAAACGTTTTATAGAAAATCCCGTGATATTATAATAGTGTCTAAGTACAAATACTTATCCAAATAGCCAAAATTGTTACATTAATTAAATTCCAGCGTACTAGGCTCTACAAACAAAACCGTAAAGGCTCGTATTGGAGAATGGATTCCATATAATGACTGGGCTACTGGGGTACCGTCTGTCACAGTACACTTCTAGAAAAATGTACCGAGGACCTCGTCGGGATCCCCTACAACACAAGACCGACCTACCCCTAACCTGAATAGTACCGAATATGTTATCACCTCGGGTGTTCCCACCCTTAAAATTCTAGCGCTGCCTTTTTCATGCACAACCATATCCATAATTTATATATATTTCCGAGGGTATCTAGAAAAGTGATAACATACCCTAATAGGGTGCGACCCACTTAGCCTTGCTGCATGCATCTCCACTGTTTTAGTCATTTCCGGTTGATGAGGCTTGAGGCTAACGTTACCTTTCAAGAACTATTCCACTTAGAATGCTCATCATCCTACAATGATGATGTTCTGACAGCATTCGTCCATACAAGTTGTCCTGGGTTTGGACAAACCGAATCACCGTCTTCACTATCTTTACCGTATCCATTCATAATGCTCAAATCAGATCGAAGTGGGTTTTGGATAATTAAACCCGATCCCGGTCTCTTTGAAACGATTAACGAAATTGGCCAATATTGGTAGTCGGTTATTTAACTATCAATAAAACATCCATAAGTAGTCTCTAGGCCTTATTATAAATATTTCCAAAATATTTATTTTCAAAATATCTTTATAACATATATATTCAAATCCCTTCCAATATTTGAAAATAATTTCAAATACTTAAATCCGTAACAGGATATTTCCAAACCATCTCAACACTTAGAAATATTTCCAAATTTCCATTTTTATACTTAGGAAAATATTATAAGTCTTATTTTCCAAAATAATTTCAAATATCAACACTTAAGAGAATATTTCGTAACTTATCTCATAAGTCTTCGGAATCACTAATAAATTATCTTTTACAATTTTCAAAACCCAGTATACTTATTTATAACTCCATTCAATTATTTATAACTTCTTTTATGAATTCAGATTTCATTTTCTAAGTTCCCATATTCAACATTTTTGAAATTCCATTTCCTCCAAATCCCTTATAAAATTCCTTTTACTAACATCATATCAATTTTATAAACCTCGTTCACAAATCTCAAGAGGATTTATAAATAAATTTCAATCATTTTAAAACAATATATATATATAATAAGTATTTTTAAATAATAATTTATTTTAAAAAATATATTTAAGTAATTATTTAAAATATTAAAACACTTTATATAACATCGATAATTAATTTCCAATTCATTTTTAAATAACTAATTGATTTACAAAACTGATTATATATAAAAAATAGAATTTATTTCAATAAATATTAAATACTTGAATAACCCACTTTTTGAAATATTCCAATACTAACTAGTTTAAAATTTCATAGTTAAATAAATAAAATTTCCCTTTTAAAAACAAACTTAACATCTAAATAAAAATATATTTTTAAAATCTCAATAACCAATTTCAATCTATCAATTTCTCTTGATTCCCAATACATCGCTTTCATTCCGATCTCCTTAACCATTTCCACTTTTCAAAAATAGTATCCATTATTTTTCCTCAACCCTATTTCCATATCCTAATATAAATTCACCCTATGAATTTTATATTCCAAAATTATCATCTGATATTGATTTCCTTTATTTATAACATCGTTTATAAATTTATAACTCCCTTGAGCTTCACTTTTTATAAACTAATTTCATTTATAAAATTCAATTTTATAAACCCATTTCTTAATAAATTCCATATATTTCACAAATCTATTTAAAATATCGATTTCAACTCCTTTTCATATGTTCGAGAAATATAATTTAAAAATCCATCGTTCAAAAATAATCTTCTATATAATTATTTTAAAAACTCTATTAAAAATATTTTTCCGAATAGTTAAGTACAAACCCAAAAATCAAATTATTATTTTATCCAACATGATTTCCCTTAAAATAATCCAAATTCCAATATAAATATATATTTTTTATATCTAAAATCCCTTTTAATTCCTTCAAATTCAAAATAATATTTATGGTATTTAAAATAACAAAATTCAGGTCAGTGCTACTATAACATCCAATTATTCAAATCATAACAATAATCTATAACAGGTTATTCTAACACATCATATATCATTATATATGAAATTAAAATCAACATTTTTGAGGAATCCTGTTGGATCCCTCCAACCTATTTTCTTGCATCCATAGATGTTAATACAACATAAAAATACCAATCCCACTTCGAGGGGGATATCGCGATGTATAGGGTCATCCGCTATTATGCGGGGCACATAGGGTCTCATCTGCTCCAATCGGCGGGAAATATCCAACTACTAATATATATACAACTACTAATATATATACTACTATATATATACTACTATATATATATATGACACCCAAACTGATAATAATTTATAAATTCAACCAGGCATCCAATAATTAATTTTAACTATTCAAAATTAAATTCGGTAATCCAAATTAGTGAGAATTTCTCACCTTGATTTTTTTATTTGTAGTCTGTTCCAATTTTATTTGTATTCTACGTTATTTCGAATCTCTCGCCACTGATCTCTTCATTTTTGAACCTCGTATGAATGAGTAATTTTTTTAATAAGTATTCAATTTTAAATAAATAATTATTTTCTTTAATTACATAATTAATAACTTTAATTACCTAATTAACAACAAACCCTTCTTCTCCCAAAATAACTCCTGCTACTAACTACAAACTCAAAAACCATGGCCGAAAGCTTATCTCACTACATCTCGCCAAGCTCTGCCTCCTTTCTCTACCAGGCTCCACCCCGACCAGCCTTGACTCACAGAACCCCCTCCCAATTCAAATCGCAACCCCCTACCTCCACGCGATATTTTTATATATACGAACGCGGCCATTAAGTTGAGCAGCCAACGATGACAGCCCTTGAAAATCGCACCAACCTGAATCCTAATCGCGATATCAATTTCCCTCTGCACCACCATTCTCGCCATCGCCCTCCTCCCAAGATATCGTCCACCTTCCATTCGTAACTCGCCTCGAGCAACAGCCTACACGTTCGCTCTCTCGTCGTCTCGCGTGCGAGTCCATTGCAGTTGCCGACATCTCGATCGAGTTCGATCACCTTATCTCTTTTTTTTATTTGATTCGTTGATTTTGAACTGAAGAGGCAGAGGAGGAAGGCTCACGATTTTGTTTAATTTTATTTCATTCTCTCCTTTTTTTTGAACAAAGTATTTCGTGAATTTTGCACTGAAGAGAGGGAGAAAGCACGCATTTTTTATAAAAGGGGAGACGTCTCGAACACGGTAAGGCTGAAAAGGATGGAAACGACGTGTTTTAGATGGCTGATGTGAATGGATATGACAATATATATACATTAAAAAAATCTCAAATATCTAGATATCTTATTTGAACCCCCCTATTGAGGCATGCTGCCCGGCGTTTCTAATGTTATACCCCTATTCCAAATGCAATGGAACAAGTTTCGAGCCCCAATTCGATCGTATGTGGAAGATAGCTTTTTAAATTGACTATTAAAATTAAATTCAATTAAATTATCTCTAGGTGTTTTCAAATCGTATGACCAACCAGTAAATCCAAACGTTACAAAATTTGAAATCCGATAATAAGACATTATTACGGATCCAATGGAACTAGTTTCGTCGAAATATGAGACTGTGCCCTAGATCGCTATTTTAACGTGTCGATTAAATCGACGATTCCCAAAATTTACGAAATCGCTTGAAATTTTCAGTTTAAAAATTTTACTAACTAAACTATAATTCCAAACCAAATATTTAAAATCATTTAAATTTTCCAAATTAAACATCGAAAAAACCGGGTCGTTACATTCCTTCCCTTTAAAAAATTTCGTCCCCGAAATTGCTAAGGTATGACGAATGATCCAAACCCATTAACTTTTCAAAAACCCACTTAGTTAAAACTCGATACTTCCCTTTCCTAAATCCTTAAGTTTCATATAAACATCTAGTTTCCATTTCCAAACCAAAATTCTTTATTCCAACTACAATTTGAAATCAAATTGTCGTTAACAAAAATTTCCAAAAATTTTCAAATTTTTCTAACACCCTAAATTTCTGATAATTTTTGGCAGAGTCTCCCTTGTACGGGGAGCCTTTTGCAATATGACAAGAGAGATAAAAATATATACATCGACCCACACGGTCGGAAAACACAATATATCAATATTTATATCTTTGTGGTATTTAATCTGAAAACATACCTTTATTTAGCGTTTTAAGCGTGCGGCTTATTTCATACGCAACCCAAATCTAGCCCAATAGCCTCCCGGTACCTGTACTTACTCAATTTAAACCATGTAACTTTCATAAATATGAAAGTCAATAACATTTCATTCCTTTATCAACTTTAACACATAATTTCATAAACAAGGCATTCTAACATATAATCATAAGCAATTATAAGGTTCTGATACTAATTTAATTACTTCCAAATGATCCATATACTTTTTCATTCGATTCAAAATGATTTACATCCCAATTATTTGCATTCAATCCATATTTATACCAAACAAATTTATATCCACTCCAAATTGATTTCAAAATCAATTTATTCACTTTCTATTTATTCGTAGAAATTTTATTTACTATCGTTTACGTCAAACGACAATCTTTCTATGCAAATTCAGCGATATTTATTTAATAAAATAACCATTTCAGTTTATAGCTATTTTAAATTGATTCCAAATCAATTTATATTTAATTATATTCCATTTCAAATCGATTCTCAATTAATTTATTTACATTTCATTCATATCCACATTCATTACATTCATATCCATTTTATTTAAATTGATTCCCATTCAATCAAATTCCATTCCATTTACTAATTAATTTAATTAGTTCATTCGCTTAATCCACTTCAAATTTTAATTCCATACTCGAATTCAATTAATTTATATCCCAAGTCATATTTAATTTATTTACGCTTAAATTGAATTTATTTATAACTCAAGTCATTGCTATTTCAATCCAATTCTATTTTATTCGACGATATTTCCAATTATATTAAATTCGCTTACAACTAAGTCGAATTTTTATTTATAACTCAAGTTCCATTTCCAATATCCACTTTTAATCCACAATCCAATTTTATTCAACCAAGTTAAACTCCATTACTATATTCAATTAACTAATTACTTTATCTGACTAGTTCTTTTCCAATTTATAATTCAATATCTGATTTTTATTTCAAAAATCACTTCATTCAAGTTACTTGAGTTAAAATTCCTTTTATAATTCAAGTTTGGATTTTTATTCCTTCACCAAAATACCAAACTATTTTTATTTTGGTTTTCTATTTCACTTTCCAATTTTATAAGTTACACAACTTATTTTCTTCACAATTCCATAATTTTCCACTCTAAATTTTATTCCATCAAAATTTTATAATTTATAATTATATATCGCTTTACAATCTAAGTTATATATTCAATTCAATTCAATTCAATATGGTTTCAAATCTAGTCAAATTTATTTCTTTATTTAACTTATCTTAAGTAAAATTCCAATTCAAACAATTTATTTTAACTTACTTAAGTTAAAATTTAATTTCAAAATTCAAATTCCATGCTTTTCTTCCTTATTAAAATCATTCTCACTTTGTAAGTTCAAAAGCTTATTTCTGATGTTTTCCTAAAACATTTAAATAAGGATTTCTAGAATTCAAACACCCGGTACCTATTTCAAATCATTTTGAAATCATATATATATATATATATATATATATATAGCTCCTTTGGCTTGACAAACCATTTCATTGGAATTTTCAAAATTTACTTGGTTTCATTCCAAAACAATTTTCCTTCGGAATTTCCAAAACAACACTTGTTTTTCACCAAAAATCTACATATCAATTTACTATGGTAGCAAATCATCACTTAGAAACTCGAAAATGAACACCGATGATGTCGCGATCATCATCGGGATCTACAACTGTAGTGAGTTCAGTGCTATATCACTTCCAAATCCATTTTTAAATCCAATTTAAAATAATTTTTCCAAAAACAATGCTATTTTATTTTCACAACACTTCGGAAAATATTTTCCAAAACTTCTGAGATTTCAAAATTCCCAAATACTTAGTTCCAACCCATTTAAAACATTTCTCAAAGCTTCCGGGATTTTAAATTTCCAATTTTTGGTTTGAATCCATTTTAATTATAATCCATTTGTATAATTCATACTTATACAATTTTCAGTTGGTTATATAAACCATTTCTAATTTTATACTCTTATTTTGATTATATAATAACAACCAAACACATCACTATAATAATTTTTCAGAAAATTATTCTTTTTATATCAAAATATAGTTTGGGTGAAATTACTTCGTTTACCCGCTTCAAAACCATACTGTGTCAGTTTACTATGTTTAAGTGTTTAGAAACTCCTATCGATTTAGTGGCGTCCCACTACTTGACTAGAATTTATATGCCACTCAACAGATAAATCAACATAATATAAAACATCTTTTATTCACTAACAAATACACGCTCATATCTATTAATACACTCAAACTCATTCTAGGGTACTATTGACCCTTTTCTCTAATGAGTAATCCCTACCAAAGCCAAGGTTCTCACTTAACCTTCAGCTCTGATACCAAATGTAGCGACCCGCCGTTCCGTACCCTTTGAGTCGACAATAATTCACATCAGTTCAACTCAAATTGAATGGAAATACAAATCTTTAGGGGTGGAGAAGAAAGAGGTAGAAGAAGAAACAGAAACAACAACACAGAATCTAACAATCGTAGCGAAACAAAATATAATATATATAATAACAAATCTTTATACAAAAGAAACTGTATCAGTTAATATACATACAACCATCAGAGTACACCAATCATCAATCAATCTGGACAGTTATAATAACTTGTCCTGATATACATAACTCACACATCGGAAATAACCAAGTACGTGATATATGTCTGAAATCCTCCAGCTCGTCTCCCGAGCTCCATAGCATCCTATCTTGAATCTGTAATACTCGGTCCGACCCGAGCATTATAATAAAATAACACCCGAGTCAGTCTGGAAAACCAGCATGAGAAAACACACTCATTTTGAATTATTAAAGTTATCAAAATCCTTTGAAAAACAAAGGTATCTCGTAAGACCGCATCACATATAAACACGACGGGTTTTTCCCTTACGATAACCAAAACGTTTTATAGAAAATCCCATGATATTATAATAGTGTCTAAGTACACTTATCCAAATAGCCGGAATTGTTACATTAATTAAATTCGAGCATACTTGGCTCTACAAACAAAACTGTAAAGGCTCGTATTGGAGAATGGATTCCATACAATGACTGGGCTACCGGGGTGCCGCCCGTCACAGTACACTTCTAGAAAAATGTAACGAGGACGTCGCCGGGATCCCCTACAACACAAGACCGGCCTACCCCTAACCTGGATAGTACCGAATATTTTATCACCCCAGGTTTTCCCACCCTTAAAATTTGAGCTCTCCCTTTTTCATGCACAACCATATCCATAATTTATATATATTTCCGAGGGTATCTAGAAAAGTGATAACATACCCTAATTGGGTGCGACCCACTTAGCCTTGCTGCATCTCCTCTGTTTTAGTCATTCCCGGTTGATGAGGCTTGAGGCTAACGTTACTTTTCAAGAACTATTCCACTTAGAATGCTCATCATCCTTCGATGTTCTGACAGCATTCGTCCATACAAGTTGTCCTAGGTCAGGACAAATCGAATCACCGTCTTCACTATCTTTACCGTATCCATTCGTAACGGTCAAATCAGATCGAAGTGGTTTTTGGATAATTAAACCCGATCCCTGTCTCTTCGAAATGATTAACGAAATTGGCTAATATTGGTAGTCAGTTATTTAACTATCAATAAAAGATCCATAAGCAGTCACTAGGCCTTATTATAAATATTTCCAAAATATTTATTTTCAAAATATCTTTATAACATATATATTCAAATCCCTTCTAATATTTGAAAACAATTTCAAATACTTAAATCCGTAACAGGATATTTCCAAACCATCTCAACACATAGAAATATTTCCAAATTTCCATTTTTATACTTAGGAAAATATTATAAGTCTTATTTTCCAAAATCATTTCAAATATCAACACTTAAGAGAATATTTCGTAAGTTATCTCATAAGTCTTCGGAATCACTAATAAATTCCCTTTAACAATTTCCAAAACTCAGTATACTTATTTATAACCCCATTCAACAATTTATAACTTCTTTTATGAATTCAAATTTCATTTTCAAAGTTCCCATATTCAAAATTTTTGAAATTCCATTTCCTCCAAATCCCTTATAAAATTCCTCTTGCTAACATCATATCCACTTTATAAACCCCGTTCACAAATCTCAAGAGGATTTATAAATAAATTTCAATCATTTCGAAACTATATATATATTAAGTATTTTTAAATAATAATTTATTTTAAAAAAATATTTAAGTAATTATTTAAAATATTAAAACACTTTATATAACATCGATAATTAATTTCCAATTCATTTTTAAATAACTAATTGATTTACAAAACTGATTATATATAAAAAATAGAATTTATTTCAATAAATATTAAATACTTGAATAACCCACTTTCTGAAATATTCCAATACTAACTAGTTTAAAATTTCATAGTTAAATAAATAAAATTTCCCTTTTAAAAACAAACTTAACATCTAAATCAAAATATATTTTTAAAATCTCAATAACCAATTTCAATTTACCAATTTCTCTCGATTCCCAATACATCGCTTTCATTCCGATCTCCTTAACCATTTCCACTTTTCAAAAATAGTATCCATTATTTTTCCTCAACCCTATTTCCATATCCTAATATAAATTCACCCTATGAATTTTATATTCCAAAATTATCATCTGATATCAATTTCCTTTATTTATAACATCGTTTATAAATTTATAACTCCCTTGAGCTTCACTTTTTATAAACTAATTTCATTTATAAAATTCCATTTTATAAATCCATTTCTTAATAAATTCCATATATTTCACAAATCTATTTAAAATATCGATTTCAACTCCTTTTCATATGTTCCAAAAATATCATTTAAAAATCCATCGTTTAAAAATAATCTTCTATATAAATTATTTTAAAAACTCTATTAAAAATATTTTTCCGAATAGTTAAGTACAAACCCAAAAATCAAATTATTATTTTATCCAACTCGATTTCCCTTAAAATAATCCAAATTCTAATATAAATATATATTTTTTATATCTAAAATCCCTTTTAATTCCTTCAAATTCAAAAATAATATTTATGGTATTTAAAATACCAAAATTCAGGTCAATGCTACTATAACATCCAATTATTAGAATCACAACAATAATCTATAACAGATTATTCTAACACATCATATATCATTATATATGAAATTAAAATCAACATTTTTGAGGAATCCTGTTGGATCCCTCCAACCTATTTTCCTGCATCCATAGATGTTAATACAACATAAAAATACCAATCCCACTTCGAGGGGGATATCGCGATGTATAGAGTCATCCGCTATTATGCGGGGCACATAGGGTCTTATCTGCTCCAATCGGCGGAAAATATCCAACTACTAATATATATACTACTATATATTTATTTATTTATATGACACCCAAATTGATAATAATTTATAAATTCAACTAGGCATCCAATAATTAATTTTAAATATTCAAAATTAAATTCGCCAAATGAGTGAGAGTTTCTCACCTTGATTTTTTTATTTGCAGTCTGTTCCAATTTTATTTTGTATTCTACGTCATTTTGAATCTTACGCCATTGATCTCTTCATTTTTGAACCTCATATGAATGAGTAATTATTTTAATAAGCATTCAATTTTAAATAAAATAATTATTTTCTTTAATTACCTAATTAACAATAAACACTTCTTCTCCCAAAATAACTCCTGCTACTAACTGCAAACTTAAAAACCATGGCCGAAAGCTTATCTCACTACATCTCGCCTAGCTCTGCCTCCTTCCTCCACCAGGCTCCACCCCGACCAGCCTTGACTCGTAGAACCCCCTCCCAATTCAAATCGTAACCCCCTTCCTCCACGCAATTTTTTTGTATATACGAACGTGGCCATCAAGTCAAGAAGCCAATGATCACCAGCCCTCGAAAATCGCACCAATCGGAATCCTAATCGCGATATCAATTTCCCTCCGCACCACTATTCTTGCCATCACCCTCCACCCAAGACATCGTCCACCTTCCATTCACAACTCGCCTCGAGCAACTGTCTATGCCCTCGCTCTCTCGTTGTCTCGCGTGCGAGTCCATGGCAGTTGCCGACATTGCGATCGAGTTCAATCGCCTTATATCTTTTTTTTTATTTGATTCGTTGATTTTGAACTGAAGAGGCAGAGGGGGAAGGCTCACCATTTTATTTAATTTGATTTCATTCTCTCCTTTTTTTGAACGAAGTATTTTGTGAATTTTGAACTGAAGAGAAGAAGAAAGCACGCGATTTTTATAAAAGGGTAGACATCTCGAACACGGTAAGGCTGAAAAAGATGGAAACGATGTGTTTTAGACGGTTGATGTGAATGGATATGACAATATATACATTAAAAAAATCTCAAATATCTAAATATCTTATTCGAACCCCTATCGAGGCATGCCGCCCGGCGTTTCTAATGTCATACCCCTATTCCGAACGCAATGGAACAAGTTTCGAGCCCCAATTCGATCATACGTGGAAGATGGCTTTTTAAATCGATTATTAAAATTAAATTCAATTAAATTATCTCTAGGCGTTTTCAAATCGTACAATAAACTGGTAAATCCAAACGTTACGAAATTTGAAATCTAATAATAACACATTATTACGAATCCAATGGAACTAGTTTCGTCAAAATCTGAGACTATGCCCCGGGTCGCTATTTTAACGCGTCGATTAAATCGACGATTCCCAAAATTTACGCAATCGCTTGAAAATTTTCAATTTTAAAATCTTACTGACTAAATTATAATTCCAAACCAAATATTTAAAATCATTTAAATATTCCAAATTAAACATCGAAAAATCCGGGTCGTTACAATATCACTTTGGATTTATGGAATTTGGTAATGGTCAAAATTCCAATATCATCCACATTCAACTTTATAGTCCAAACACAAAGTCCTTGGTTCAATAATAACAGTTATTATTAATCGAAATGCTCTGGCCAAAGACTTTGACTTTGAGTTGACTTCAGTTGACCGTGATACTAACCTCATATAACCGAGGAGACGAATTCTCTCTTGAATAGTGTTTCACTTTCAGTGCTTCCACTCGACCCAACTATAGTTGTCGATGGACGTCGTGCCACGATTTAACTATAATCAAAGTGGAGCTTTCACATTGAAGATCAACAGTATTCTCAAGTCGAAAGAACTATGTAAATTAGTCACATCGATATTCTCTGCTTGACCTTAGTTATATTAACCAACAAAAAACAACCGAGTGATTCATTCCATGGTTATCCAATAACTATCAGTACATAACTCCTTGGTGCCCCCGATAGTTATGAGTAATACACTGCCCAATATTTGAAGAGCGTTACGTACTCTAGTCTCAACGGATACATCGATATCTAGCCTCGATGCATCTTGACTAGAAACATTTAAAATGGTATATTTGTTTCATTGTGATAAATTACTCACAGTTAGAAACTTTGTAACTACTATCACAAAACATACCATTTGTGGATTTTCTATTAAATATACTTTTAATCTGTTATCCCGCCTTTTACCAAGGCCGTGACACCAAAAGATTAACTGGAAACCAAAGACAGTTTTCCTTGATTGCCAGTTACGTACAGGTTAGCTATGGATGTCGGTGAATTTCGACTGAGTCCGGATCAAGCAACAATTGATATGGCACGACATGCAAAGCTATGGAAGACAACGGTTTAAATTTCAAGTCAATAGGAGTTCGTATGCTCAAGATATGATCGATGCAAACCAAAGAAATTAACTCTTCGCATCCATCAATTCGCATCGATCGGCTCACATCCATTATTTCACATCGATTGGTTCGTATCCATCATCCACTGCATCTCTTCGTGTCCATCAAAGCCAAACTACTTCGTATCCATAAAGAGTTGTCATTTCGTATCGATCATATTTTCTACATTTGTATCCATCAGCAAATAACACTTCGCATCGATCTCGTTCAACTCAATTCGTATCGATCAACTATGGATCGATACGAAACACACCACTAAATCAATACGAAGTGAAGTGCACAAAATTGATATGAAGTGAAATACAATCAATCGATACGAATAGTGCAACGATGATCGATACGAACAGTACAACGATGATCGATACGAACAGTGCAATGATGATCGATGCGAACAAGGCAGAGGTGATCGATGCGAATAAGATACACTCCAATGAAAGACTCGGTCATTCGGTATGAAATGTGGATCGATCCTACAAGCAAGCGCCATGTCAACTTTCAGGCATGTGCCCGGAACGATAAGAACAGATCGACAGGAAGAGGATCGATACGAAGAGAACATCAGTCGAAAAACCCAAACTTACATCGATTATAACTCACAATCTACAAGTCCAAGTGCCACCAATTTTTCACAGAAGCTTGCGTACAACCTAAAGAATGTTCATGATCGACCTCGACTCGATTGGACAAGATCTTGATCGATACGAAATTCGTTCATATCGATCACGGAACTAGTCGAAATCACCTAGGATCGATCGAGTGGGCCCGCGCACGTGCAAGAAGAAGTCTCCCGAGATCTGAGCGAGATATTTGCAGCCTATGCCTATAAATAACAGTCCAAGAGCTTCAGAAAAGGGATCTTCTGGTTCTTCTACGTTGCTACTCTGCTAAACTCCATTGTAACTCGGTTATTATCAACTATATTCTTGTAACCAATGAGTGATTATCAATAAAATATCAACTCTTCAAAGTGGACGTAGGCCGGAGATAGCCGAACCACTATAAACCTTGTGTCTTTATTGCATTCCTTTTAAATTTTGAGTGTTCTTCACATTTATTTTCTCTACATTTTTGCTATCTGAGATCTGTGATTGTAAACGGGTGCTTTCATCGACAATCGGGTGTTTGTGACCAATTTTGGCGTGAACATTTTGGTGCTTTCACTGAGAGTTGAACTCAGGGATTCTACAACTTGGATTTTGGATCTGAAGGTTTAAGGACTTAGATCTGAAAAGCAATGGTGAAGCAATCAGCAATGAGACCAAGAGCAGAAAGGAGTCAGCATGAAGGAAGTCATGAGGCTTCCTCAGGAGCGAATCAAGCTTCTGTCTTCATCACCCGAGACGAGATTGAGATGATGATGGATGCTATGCAGGAGGGAATGATGAAAAGGCAAGAAGAGATGATGCAGAGCCTAATTCGACAAGTTGAAGTGCAGAATCAAGGGAACGCAACTGCAGGAGATGTTGGAGATAGGGATCGGGAGAATGGAGCAACCAAAATTCAGAATAGAGCCGGACCATCAGGAGCAGCACCAGAACTAGGGGGCACTCACCCGAAGCATGCTGATCCAATCCCGGGCAGAGTTCCAGGTGGAGCTGTACAACATGGGGTCGATAGAGGAATGGATGCTCATCTAGGAGAGCAGGTCCCAGGATTCCCTCATGAAATTGGGGCGTAGAGTGGAGGCAATGGACAATGACTGCAGCTTGGCGACAACGATAGATTGGCAGAGATGGTTAAGCGAGCCATGAGAGGTGGATTGGTAAATAGAGACTTGGAGGATTTGAATAGGAGTCCCTTTGCTCCTGCGATCAGGCAAGCTAGAAACCCACCAGATTTCAAACTACCAACACTGGAGATGTATGACGGGAGAACGGATCCCACTGTTCACTTGACGAGGTATATGAGGCATATGGAAGTGCTGGGGGCATCGGAGGAGGTCATGGCACAGTGCTTCCCTTTGTATTTGACGGATATAGAGGCATTATGGTTCAGACAGCTGGAGAGTGGCTCTATTGGCGCATGGACGGAGCTGATTGAAAGATTTATGAGGCAGTTTTGGGTCCACATAGTCTGACCCAAGAATGTGATGACTTTGACATCGATGAAACAATGGAAAGGAGAGTCGCTCAGGGATTTCTTAACCAGATTCAAAGTGGCAGTGGCTTCGGTGGATCGACTCGATCCATCAATGGTTTTGATGGCGGTAGTTTCAGGAATTGCAGATAATTCGGATTTCAAGATATCGTTGGAACGGGACCCACCGAGGGATCTCGGGGAGTTCTACCATGAGGCAGAAAGGTTCCTGAGGCAGGAAGATGCGCAGGCTGAGAGAGAAGGGAGAGAGGCTGACGCTTATGCAGTAAGGGGTAGAGGTCCACCCAGGGAGGATCCAAATAAAGATGATAAAGGGAAAAGGAAAATGGATGACAACGGTAATGCTTCAAAAAGGCCACGGAGGAATTCAAAGTTTACTTCCTACATGGATTTGACTGAGACTCCGAAGAGGATTTACTTGGATACTCGAGGGCGCCTCCAGTATCGAAGGCCGGTAAGAAGCGAACCTTCTAAATACGAGCGGGCATCGGGAAAGCATTGTCTATTCCATGAGCTGGATGGGCACAACAGGAATGACTGCAGGCATTTGAAGGATATCTTTGAGGAGCATGTAAGGAATGGTCATCTACAACAATATGTAAGGAATGGTCATCTACAACAATATGTAAGGAATCGAGCTGTGGCAACGGAGCAGGAGCGGCCACCTCCCATCTCAAGCGAAGATGGCACTGGGTCTAGGCAACGTCATCAGCTTGTTATCAACTAAATAGATTTATGGCTTTGAATAAGTATAGAGCTCGAAGTAATACGGCTAAGTCACTTACACATGTACGGGATCGAGGACGGTCCCTAGGCATGCTCTGAGACGATGAAAAACCGTGTTGCTCGAGTTTATGAAATCTTGTTTTTCTTTTCGTTTTCCTGAAAACATTGGTTTCTCCCTTGGATGTACATGCATTTATTTTATTTTCCTCGGATGTAAAAACTTTTATTTTGATGATTGGATTCGGATTAATGTAATAGATAATACATGTCATGCTATTACCGTCCCGACCGGAGAGACGGGGCAGTAATCGCGAGATATGAGTCCCTTTGCCGGAGAGTGATGGAATAGACTCGAACACAATATAAAAGGTCCCTGGCCGGAGAGCCGAGGCCGGAGAATATAAAAAGTCCTTGGCCAGAGAGCCGAGGCCGGAGAATATAAAAAGTCCTTGGCCGGAGAGCCGAGCCGGAGAATATAAAAAGTCCTTGGCCGGAGAGCCGAGGCCAGAGAATATAAAAAATCCTTGGCCGGAGAGCCGAGGCCGAAGAATATAAAAAGTCCCTAGCCAGAGAGCCGAGGTCAGAGAACATAAAAGCCCTTGACCAGAGAGTCGAGGTCGGAACAAGATATCGGCCCGGAGTGGTCATGGATTTGGTTATCGGTTATTGGATATGAATGGATTAAAGCTCGGTTGACGAATTTGGATAGCTGCGAAGTTGGCTAAGGTTGTGGTTATAGGACGTCAAATTGGACATCGACTCGGAGCAGTCGCGGACTTGGCTATGCCTATGGCACTTGGATAGGATGGCCTGGAAATGGATTGGATTATGAATCGGATGATATGGCTATGGATGGAATATGGATTTTGGATATCGGATTCAGAGCTATTCAAAACACGCCTTATTACCACAAGGCATGTTTTGGAGGGCAAGTGTTATCCCGCCTTTTGGCAAGGCCGTGACACCAAAAGATTAACTGGAAACCAAAGACAGTTTTCCTCGATTGCTAGTTATGTACAGGTTAGCTATGGATGTCGGTGAATTTCAACCGAGTCCGGATCAAACTACAATTGATATGGCACGACATGCAAAGCTATGGAAGACAACGGTTCAAATTTCAAGTCAATAGGAGTTCGTATGCTCAAGATATGATCGATGCAAACCAAAGAAATTAACTCTTCGCATCCATCAATTCGCATCGATCGGCTTGCATCCATTATTTCGCATCGATTGGTTTGTATCCATCAACCACTACATCTCTTCGTTTCCATCAAAGCCAAACTACTTCATATCCATGAAGAGTTGTCATTTCGTATCGATCATATTTGCTACATTTCGTATCCATCAGCAAACAACACTTCACATCGATCTCGTTCAACTCAGTTCGTATCGATCGACTATGGATCGATACAAAACACACCACTTAAAATGATCGATATGAAGTGAAGTGCACAAAATTGATATGAAGTGAAATACAATCAATCGATACGAACAGTGCAACGATGATCGATACGAACAGTGCAACGATGTTCGATGCGAACAAGGCTGAGGTGATCGATGCGAACAAGATACACTCCAATAAAAGACTCGGTCGTTCGGCATGAAATGTCGATCGATCCTACAAGCAAGCGCCACGTCAACTTTTAGGCACATGCCCGGATCGATAAGAACAGATCGACATGAAGAGGATCGATACGAAGAGAACAGCAGTCGAAAAACCCGAACTTGCATCGATCATAACTCACAATCTACAAGTCCAAATGCCGCCAAATTTTCACAGGAGCTTGCGTACAACCTAAAGAATGTTCATGATCGATCTCGACTCGATTGGACAAGATCTTGATCGTTACGAAATTCGTTTGTATCGATCACAGATCGAGTTGAAATCACCTGGGATCGATCGCGTGGGCCCACGCACGTGCTAGAAGAAGTCTCCTGAGATCTGAGCAAGATATTTGCAGCCTACGCCTATAAATAGCAGAGAGCTTCAGAAAAGGGATCTTCTGGTTCTTCTACGCTGCTACTCTACCGAACTCCATTGTAACTCAGTTATTATCAACTATATTCTTGTAACCAGCGAGTGATTATCAATAAAATATCAACTCTTCAAAATGGACGTAGACCGGAGATAGCCGAACCACTATAAACCTTGTGACTTTATTGCATTCCTTTTAAATTTTGAGTGTTCTTCACATTTATTTTCTCTACATATTTGCTATCTATGATCTGTGATTGTAAACGGGTGCTTTCATCAACAATCGGGTGTTTGTGACTAATTTTGGCGCAAACATAATCAAATTAATTAATATAACCACATTATATCAAGTATATAATAGAAAGAAAATACCTTTATTTCAAACAAGATTGGTCAACGAGTTAGATATATGTAACAAATTATATAATTACCCCCAAGGCATACCCCTAACTCTATCAATCTCCCACTTGCACTTGGGGTCAATTTGGATTCTTATTCCAACTTCTCCAATCGTTTTTCTCAAAACCAATTGGGTCAATCCCTTTGTGGACGGGTATGCTATTATGTTTTAATTATCTACTTTGTTAATCAACTCTCTTCGACGATGATAAACTGTTTTATCATGTGGAACAATTCGGAGTGTGTCTCTCGACTTCAAGTGAGCTCTAAGTTCTGTTACAAACTATAATATGACATTGTTATCATATAACTCTGTCATGAAATTCTCAACATTTGGAATCGGCTCAGTTATAAATTTGTACACCTATATATACATTGTTTTGATTGCGGCGCTATTCAAGGCGATGCACCTAGCCTTTTTTCATTGAATCAGCCATGTTCTTTCATTTGGAACATTTCCAACTTAAAGATTTGTTATTGACATATTATACTCAATATTACTTATGAAAGTTTGAGTCTGAACATTCTTTCATAAGGAATTTATTGTTTCTGTAAGAAATTCTCTAGTATTTCATAAATACATGAGAACACTTCAAACAACCATTTAGTGATATCAATTTGGATTTGATATTTGCTTCATGTATCAAATACATAAACAAATCATGATATCGTAGACAACATAACATGTATGATAATTCCTATTGCAATGCCAAGGAATCAATCTTACATGTTCTGTATTAAACATTTTAATAAGGTGTCCTTGCATATCATTTGGGACATTCCCGACATCTTCTATACTTACCATAAAAGACATCGTTTATTAATTCGATCAATGTTGAGTATTAAAGCAACTAAGGCTGATTTTGACACAAGTACACTATTAAAATTAACAACGTGTTGTTTACTTATAGTTAGAAATATCAATGTACCTTTTATCATTCTTTCTTATGAACACACGCTTCCTCTGCACTTTGATTGAAAATCAAACTATTTGATATTTTTATCAAAGTACTTATTCAATCTTGATGCGTATAAAATGATACTTTCGTATTATTTCTTGGATCATATCCAAAGACTCACAAACTCAATATCGCTCCCACTGACTTTGAGACATTTTTGGTTAATATGTGTAAATAGCTTACTCTAAATCATTATTTAGAATTTTCTGTTTCAATACATATGTACCAAAACACTAGGACTTATCAAGCGATAATTTTGTGAGTAAATCCGAACTGACTTGAACATGTTGAATATCGAATCTATTACGCTAATTTCAACAATTGAAATTTGCGATATTATTCTTATCAACATTGCTCATCTAATCCCAACTGCATTAGTCTTACTCATAAAGACACAGTCATGGTCGATGGATCATATCCCTTCAGCTAATGACCACTAAAATCTATATGTTGATAGCGTACTTGGAATTATTTCGGATTTGCACATCATACCATATAGAGTCAACACTCTCAATGGTTTAATTAAACAATCTAGGATTATATATTTTCGACATTAATAAGAAACTCATAGTTTCTCTATAGTGTGCGAGAATACTTATTCGACACTCTAATGCGTTGTGTTCGTTTAGGTTAGTTAATTTCATTTCGTCTCATCTAATCATTTATGGATCGTATCCAATTTCATTTTACCACCAGTAATTCCTCAAAGAAATTTCTTCACAATGAAGTTGGTATTTCTTGAAACAACAATTGTTTCTCAGTACAACAAAATAGGTATTCATAAATGTTTTACGAATTTCTTTATTTATAAAACCAATTTGGTTTTAGTTTACAAAACTTATGTTCAAAACATAAATATGTCATCCAATGATAGTCTTCCAAGAACTCTTAGGGAGATTCATACAAGATCCCTTATGAAAAATTATTACGTGCAATCTTTCGACTCGCACAACCTGCCAACACCTTGGCCTAGGATATGTTGGAGTTTCTTATAAACCCTTCTCTTGTAAAATTTTGTAAACTGTTATTCACATGAAATAACATTAACCTTGTGTACTATCCTTAAGTACGTTACCTTATAGAAAGAAACTAACTCAACATCACTCACAATTAATCGTACATTGTCCAACAATGTTCGATTACTCCATATCGATGCATCATTATGTATCACATGAAGGAGTAATTTTGAGATTGAATCTTTATTCATTTTAGGTACGTTCGGAACATTTTCCAATATACTCACTCATCCGATCAAATCAAATCATTTCTATCGCATGTTATTTTATTTACTTCTGTTTTATATTCTATAAGTTTACCATAGACATACTACATGTGTATCAAATACACATGTTCATGTCGACGATAACTCATCGGTGAATATGACGAAATGTGTGGAACTGTTTTGGTATTTATAGAATTATTATTGCATACATCTATATGTATCAATCTGAAGAGTTCATCAACTCTTATGATACTCCCACTAAATGGGTGCATAGCCCTTTATTGTTTGAGATATAATTAACAAGTATCATATGATTCAAAATCATACAATAAAATTATTTCTCAAAACTACGGCTTAGTCTATAATTCCTAAACAAATGTAAATAATATTAGATACTTTTGTATTTTCCAATGCATCACTTTTGTTATAAAAGAAATTACTACATTATAGTTTTATTTCACAAAGAATATTCATATTGAAATATAGCTATGTCTAATTTTTTTCAGTCGATACTGAAAAATAATCATTATTTCATAAGTAACATATGGTAAGTTTTACGAAAACAATTTTCGTACTATGATGCAATTAATAAGTGCTATATGGCATGCTCCTACTATTTCCACCATTACTATAATAGCATACTAAATTTGGAGGTCCATCATTCGCTTAATACGATTTGTTTATTTCATACACTGCAACTATTTACAGTGGAGAGTTTGTTGATCAAATATCTTGATCTCAAAGAAATAAATCTCATAGAAAATAATTTTCTATATGAAAATACATTTCGGAATAGAAATCATATTTCTTATTCCAATATTAAGTATAAATTATTATTACAATTCCCATTTCCAATGTTTCTCTATGAAGCAGAAGTGACTATTCATTCTCTTCATCCCAATTGTACCTTAAATTACATCTATTCTTGCACATTCGTTCTCCTTTCAAACGGTCAAACTATTCAAAAGAAAACCTTACTACAATATCATTAAAAACGTTTTACAAAAGCATATTCGATTATCCTTAACATTTATGGACATCAAATATGTTGCACTTTACATAAACCGATCAAAATGACATTTCACCGGTCGAGTTCTTAGATCTATCTTGTAGTTTTTGGTCTTGTATTACATTAACACAATATGATCCCTTTTGTAATCAATCAGATTGAATACTCGATCTCGCACTAAGGTATATTTGGTTTTTTCGGATGAACTAATTTTATTGAAATATTGTACATTACAAACTTTGACCATTCACATAATAACATTTATATGCAATTGTATATAGATCAAATATCCATAGTCTTGTATTGCTTTTAGAGTTCGAAACTCATAGAATGCAATACATGGTCTTGACCAAATAAACGTGTAAGTGACCAAACCACGAATGTATTCAGTAGTTGTAAAATCAGACACTTGCATGGGTGTTGAAATGTTAACATGCAATAGGAATTTAATAGTAGGTATCATATTTCCATTTGTCAACTTTCAATTCAGTTCGTTCATATATGTTAATTGATAAACATTTTATCAGTCATATTAAATGCACAAATTTATCATTATAGATAATTATAACATTATTTGCATATGTTCTTACAATATTAGAAAGGTTAAATGTTACCATTTCATTTTTCTAATAAGGCTCCCACTAGTCTTTTACGTTTCTCCAAACCTTAAGATGAAACATAGAAGCCATTCGACTTCACTAGTGGGTGTTAGGACTCGTCTGTCTTGGTATTCTGAGCTTGAGTTTGCTCAACAAATCATAGCCCCACAAACAATGGATAACACCTTATCGGTTGTACCACATACAACTCCTAACCCATTTTCCTTGTCCTAATCTCATTTCGACCTTGAGTTTGCTCAACAAATCGAAAGAGATTATTCACTCATACCTACCATATCGTATGGCCTAAGTATAGTATATGTACCTTGAGTTTGCTCAACAAATACATATAGTTATCTTACCTCATCTATTCAATATATTAATAATACTACACATAACATCCCTAGCTTGAGTTTGCTCAACATTTAAGGAGTATGAAGTAATTTATTAATATATATATATATATATATATATATATATATATATGGAGAGGACAACATTATACCAAAGATTCATAATCTTCAATATATTATACTGAGTGATATCGACTTATGGACTAATGTATTTCTTCTGAAATACCCTCGTGATTCAAGTGTCAGACACATCAAAAATAACGATATACATACATTTACGTATGTATTTATTCCTTAAGTCTATTTAAGTTTCTTTAACGTTCCACCTTTAGTTTATACATTCATATCATATAAGTTTTATTGGTATATAACTTTTATATTTCATATTACTTATATGATAGTCTTATGTACAATATTTTATTTAATCAAATCTTATTTAATTAATTTAAATTAATTAACTTTTTAATTAATTTTATATTAGTATTCCAATACAACATTTATATTGGACATATCTACTATTACCTTTATAGCGTATACTATAACCTTTATAATATAACACATATATCTTATATATGCGTATTTTTATTTAATTAATTAACCTTTAATTTATTTATTTAATTAATTAATTTTAAATAAATTATATTAATTTCAAAATTTATCTTATATACATACATGTATACTTATGTTATCTTAAACACTTTAAAATAACATAACACATATCAACATATATAATACATGCATATAAATATTAATTAATAAACTCAATTAATTAATTTGTTTTATTAATCTTATTAATAAATTTTAAAATTTGAAATTAATATTTAAATAATTTCAAACATTTTAAAATTTTAATTACATTTTCAAACATTTTGAAAATTTATGCTATATTATAACCAATTATAGTAAACATGTTTTTATTGTAAATTTAAAGTCTTGACTTAATTTTCAAAACTATTTTGAAAATTAGCCCAAGACCCAATTCAAATTGGGCCTTTTCTATTAGGGGTAACCTCGGGCTTACTCCACCTTTCAGGCCAGACAGGAAACCAGGTAGGACATGGTACTTGATTACCCAATTCCAATCCTAGACATCACTTTTCTAGACACCGTACTAAGTGCACAAGCTAAATTAGTTAGCCCTAATATGATTAATTTAGACCGCATAGGCTATTAGGCTCTGATACCATTGTTGGAACTGGGCCAGCATGCAGCGGAAGAAATTGGTGAATTTAAAATTTTTTACCATTTTGGATCATTAACGGGCCTATGAAGTCTAAGCATACTTAGAAATTTTCTAAGTTTCCTTTTAAATAAAATCTTTATTTTATTTAGATTTAGAAATAAAGTTTAAAATTTAATTTAATCTGTACGTAAATTAAAGTATATCAAATATACTCTTATGTACATATTTGTGTGTAGCAGTAACTTGTTAAATTTATTTAGAGAAGGAAACTTTTAATTTCCTATCTCTTAAGTTATTGAATTAATGAGGGTTCATAAATTTATTTAGAGAAGGAAAATTTTCATTTCCTTCTCTTAACTTATTTAATTAATGAAGGGAAAATTATTTATATGGAGAGAGAAACCTTTCATTTATCTCTCTTTAAGTAAATTGATTAATTATATGAAAGTCATTAATTAGCAACATATATATATGGCATAAATGTGAGTATAAACAAATATATATTATAGTGTAAATTATGTAAGAGAAACATATGATAGGTGCTATTAATTGATGACAATGTTAGACATATAACTAGAAATAAATATGTAACAACCCGAATTCCAGTGGGTCTGGATTTTGCACAAAAATGCTAAAATCCAAGCCCACTGAAGCCCGAGTTGGGTTTCTAGTATCCTGCAAATAGGCAAAGACGAATATATCAGAGCTCAGATAAATATCTCACAGCGGAACCGACTAAAATATAATAGTAAGTAAATACTCACCAATATAATAACACTTTTCTAAACAAGTGTCTCAAAGCTGGAAAGTCTCTGCCATCTACCTAACCTGTAGGATGTTATGAGGAGGGGGTCAGAACTAGTTTTGGTGAATGGACAAATTATTCACTTCTAAGCTTAATTCTACATATACCGTTTTATTTCCATTTACTATTATATTAGGTTCATTGGGTTTATAATACCCTCGCCTCTGTGCGTGAATCGTGCCCATCTACTCCCTAGTAGATTAAAACCTAATAACTGATATATATATATATATATATATATATATATATGTAGTTATATGCCCAATGACCGCATTGGTCCCAGGTACTACCCATAGTACCTTCCGTATCCTCCTCGCAAAGGACTCCATCATCTTGCTTCTATGGCGTTTTGTGACTACACCTATAAAGGACTGCCTCGTAAGGCCTACAATACAGATGTTCCATTGTCCACTATGAAAACGTAAAATTACATCCGCACTAGTCTATACTAATGCTCGGACATCCACAATGTACCATCCGGTGCGTACCTAGTGGATGTGCCCTACTGCAAACAATCTAAACATCCAATTGGCTGCGCCCCTCATCCAATGTCTCGATAGTGAAAGGTTCATTGGACTGTTGGTTTAACTCTAGTCATTCCCGAACTCGCTTCTTGGTTTCGATGATGGCCCGATATCCACATGCGACTATCCTTTTGGGTCCTGCCCACTAAAATTTACTTGCAAGTACTGGGACATACAAATATCCTACTCCAAACATCAACCCCTTTTGATTGCCTACAAGGGTCCTACCATGCAAAAAGCAGTCAAGGCATACTCTTTTGATGGAACACCTACAGACCTGCCTCTGGAGGACTGCTCCGCTACGCCTACCCCAAAGGGCCATCCTAGTGTACCCTCACGTCCCGTTGAAGTCTCGTACTTCCTTCTAGTCCAAAATTACTAAGTTGGACGTGCTTCTTCTGTGATGAAATCTATGATGAACTGCTTCGTTAGGCTCTTCATCCTTTGGGCTGCTTCAAATGCATGTCACTCTTTTATTAGACCCTAAGTCTAATCTTTGATTTTGCGTTTAGTTTACTTTTCTTATTTTTTTGGCTACTTATTTACCCTAATTAGCATAATCTTGTCCCAGCCTCACCTAACTATTGTGAGACCATCAGTTCCTGACTGAAAGGGAATGCTGTTGGTATGGGCCACTTCTATTATCTTGCTTATTAACTTAATCCAAGATCTAAGTTTATTAAAATAAGCATCTTCTATTATTTCTGTTTTATTTGCTTATTAACTTAATTTAAGTCTTAAAGTAAGCCTTTTCTGTTCTTTCTACTTAATTATAACCTATGTTATAATTTTACTTGCTATTGTCTCTTTTATTCTCTTTTATAATCTGTATATTATAAATATAATTACAAGTGTCTCTTTTCTACTCTAGTCTGTCTTTTTTTGTTATGATGTTGGATTCTCTTTAATTCTCTTATGTTATATAACTATCTTGGCTTGGGACTACGTCCGATTGTCACAAATTTACTTATCATAATAATTGCTTTGCTTTTATTCTATTTTCTTTGCAGTAAATGCAGATCTAGTTACATTTCTATCTATAGCTTCTAGTCTTGTCTAATAATTAACTTGATTCCTTCTTTAATTCCTTTTATTCTTCACTTTGTTTTCTTATATTCTAGGAAGTAGTTCTATTCTATTTGGTTGGTTACAAAAACTGTGCTAAAAATTCATTTCCATATTTTAATACTAAATAATGCTATAAACAATAATCCGTAACTGCAAGATATTTCTTTTATTATTTCTTTACTTTTTGGATAGTGCAAAATACAGTAATTTCTCTATTTTGCACTAATTCCTTTTTCTTTCTTTTATTCTTGCGATTACGTTTATCGTTATCTTTTTAAATATTAAACTATAGAAATGTATTCTCTTTTCTAAGCCAACCAATTAATCTATCACTAACTTCCCTATCAAGTTATTAAATTTTCCCTTTTAATTTATTTTTCCCTGTTTTAGCATAATTTACTGCAAATTTCTATCTTTCTCGTTTTATTTTAGCTTTTCTTATTTTACATCTAATTTATGTAAATCTAGAGTTCTTCAATTTTAGTCCATATTTGCGAATCCTTCTCTTTACTATTTTATTCGCGTAAAAAGGAATAAAAAGAAGCTAACATTTAATGGCTAAATTTCTGCTTTAAAATAGATGTAAACAACTATAAATTTCTTACTTTTAGGCTTACGCCTTTCTCTAACTGTCAAGCATAATATTAATTAAATATAAGCTCTCTTATACAATTTACAGTCTCGGCATAACTAATTAACAGAATTAATTACTGAAATAAATACTGAATAAAATAATTTATCGGGAATCTAACGATAATATATCATAAACGTAAAAGATATACATTAAATCCACTCACTTGTCGTCCTTAGCTTTAAATCTCTATCTTCTAAAATTACTATGCCGTTTTACAACTTCTCTCCTTTAATTGGTTACAATTTCTCTATTTTGTTCACATATATTTTATTTGGATTTATTTGGTAAAGATTTGTGAGAAATAGGAGAAAAGAATGAAGAAAGAAGCCATTGTTTACTGTAAGAGAGGGATGAAGAAAGTGACGGCTGATGGAACGAATTACATTACGTTCTCTCTTATATAGATGCAACCCATCAATTATCTAATTAATCCTCTACTTAATTGATCCTTCAATTAATTTTTATATGCAGCAATATACTGCCTATATGTACACATTCAAATCTAGGTCAACTATTATTTCTTTTCCTTATTAATTGACATTTTCTACGGATTACGTTACAATCCTAATTAATAGCCCCATTAATAGATTAACATGTCACCTCTTATTAGTTAATTTCCTTAATTAATATTTTACACATTGTAACGTTTCATTAATTGGCATGTTAATTAATTCCACCATTCAATTAAAATATATACTTAATATGCACATATTTTTTTATCCAGATTTGAATTTGAACATTTATTTGTTACATTTATATGTAAACCTCTTTAAATTGAGGGATCTGATATATATACACACGTTATATATTAATCTCCAATATTAATACAAATATTAACTAATTGCACTTTTTAGCTGATTCTGCTTGCAATGTTAATTATTCCCCTTATTTGTTTCCTCTTACATCTAATTCTCTTAATAATTTACATTCATTACAGACATAATAAATTTGTTACTACTTTTATAAATATCCTATGAATTAATTGAAAATGTTTATTGTGACGCCCCACCTCTATGCCCGCGCTAGCCAAGAACACTACGGTGTAATGCTGTCAACTGGCACGGAGAATAAGGCTGTTGAGGAGCGACCATCCGTGTAATTGCTTTGTGCGAGCACCGATATGTCAGATAGTATAACATGCATTTCTATTTTAAGAAGGAAATCTGACATACCGATACAAACTCAAAGCTACCACACAGTGGCTATATTAGTTTAGGACAATAAATATAAAAATAACACAGATAATATAAGTGCGGAACACAGATAGAACAAAGAGTCTCATATATATAATAACTGATGTCAGTTACAATACATTTGACACAATATATATGATACAACTACAACAGTCGACTCTGGAAGTTATATAAACAAGTACATTATCGACTAATATACATGAGTACATATCATCCTACAATGACTACATTGACTACTATAAAAATAGAAGAAATCCACTTCAAAAGATATGAAAAGTCTTCGTAGCTCTAACAGCATCTCAAAGCAGGAAATCTACAACCTGAAATAACTCGGGTCTGACCCGAGTATTAAATTCAAAAGAAAATAATACACGGGTCAGTCTAATTCAAACTCAGTTATTAATGCACAGAAGCAATAATAATCAAATATCAAATAGACGACAGTCACAGAAATCAAGTATATCCAATTCTTTAATAAGAAATTGGATAACGATAATATAACACGTATCTGTGTTAAATTACAAATCAGCAGATTCAAAAATATCAACGAGATAGATGAAAAGATTTCTAAATGAAGATGATTTAGAAAAGAACAGAATTGCCGAAACGGCGATTAACAATAAAATTCATCAAGACAAGCTTTTAAAATAGTTCAATTGAAAAAGCATGAACAACACTGAATTAAATGAATCAGTGATACAAAATAGTGCAAACGAACGCACCAAGCAACATGTACAGACAATGTCAAAAGGTATAATAGACTGGACAACATTGAATGCCAAGGGAACACAAAGCAACCCAATAATTACATATGCCCAAATGAACCAATATGGAAATGATCAAAAGCAAATGCAATGCTACCAAATCAGAACAGCCTACATGATGGTCAACTGCAACCAGACTACTCAAGTTCAAAAACAAGCATCAATGTACACTGGGATGAATGCAACTTCAAATGACTACTGGAATGAATGTAACTAACCATACAATTGAACAGCAGTGCAGCAGCTACAAACAAGTAGATATGTAACAGTTTCAAACAACATCAATATCTACAACAAATGCAATTGCATGTATGCAATGCAGACAGGGACCAAAATGTCCAGATGAACTAAGAAGTCATCAACAGTTCAAGCATGTACAACAATAAAGACAAATTCGAGTACATCATGAAACAGAACCAAATGCAGTTCAACTGAAATGAACACAGGTGAAGGCAAAGACCAAAGAATGACAACATGAACAAACTCGAGTGATAACAGTTAAATGTACACAGGGATCACTATCTACATGAGTTAGTTCAAAAGAAACTGGCAATAAATACATGATCAAGTGAACACATACATATGACCATAGTAAAACGGTGAATGCACCAGAAACATGCAAGCTACAATGCAACCAAGAAGCAAGTATATGCAGAAAGCTACATGAATGAAACTATGATATGTATCAGACTTTCCACTGAGGACAAATGAACATGCAGAACTCAAGTACATATGCAGACCAGTTCAACAACTACAAGGTATGCAAAAACATAAATGGACAGTAAGGAATTCAAACATGGAGTGGAGTGCAACTACATGGAAGACAGTGGCAATGGTTCAGATGACAATGAACTAAAGTAAAGACCACTAAATAACTTCAAAGGCAAAGACTCAGAAATGTCAAAGCCAAGAAGAAACTGCATGACAACTAAATACAAATGTCAAAGAAAGCTACAGAGCAAGCCCAAGTGACTACAAAATGCACAAATGAAATCAAAAGCATCTAAGCATCAGTGATGAAGCAATGCAAAACTCAAGCCTGGCCGAGCATACAAGGATTAGTGATATCAAATTACAAACCAACTCAATGTGTACAAGACTACAGCGACAACATACAAATGCACATATGAATGACCAGTAAACATCAGTGGTAAAGTCAGAGATCATGCAAGTATACAAAACTGTCAAATAGACAGAGAACCATGAAACAGTCACATATATACATACTTAAAAGTAGATATATATATATATATGAAGTATCAAGAGCCAAAACCACAATGAAATGCTCAAGGCAAAAGCAACTAAAGTCAAATGACCAGAGGCCGAAGTACATAGGGTCAACAACCACCAGATAAAAGAATACCAACATGATGAAGTCAGTGCCAACAATAATGACAGCGACTCGATCATCTCAAGTCACCATGGCCAAAATCAGAACAATGCCGAAGTCGACATAAAGGAAATCGCCAGAACAAAAATCAAAGTCAACAGAAAACGATCAGAGATGAAGCCGAGATCAACATAAATCCATGAAAATCAACATCAACAAGGGAATCAAATCGAAGCCAAAGACCACGAAAACAAACAAGCAAACGAATTCGAATAGATGTGAGTAAATAAGAATTACTCACCTTTTTGATGAAGCGGTCGCAGATTGAAGGAGCCGAAGTCCTCTTGAGCTTGACCAAATAGAAGCGGCGGCAGCAATTAAAAAGCAAGGCAATCGACTTTGATTTTGAAAAGCCCTAATCTCGAAAGCCTCAACGAGCAAGCGAAGAAGAAGCCAAGCACGAACAAGCAAAGCCGAGCGCTCACGGGAACAAAGGGAACGAAGCCCTAATTCGGTTGCAAAGAATTGTCGCTGCCATTTTTTTTCTATTCTCAGAGAAAATAAAGGAACGGGCTAGAGAATAAAATGGGCCGGCTTAAAAGGGGAAAGGGTCTGCAATCAAAATGAAGAATGAATCGAGAAGGGGGGAAATCAGGTCGAACAAAATAAGAAAGGGAACGGGTCGAACGATTTTTCAAAACAATTTTAACTTGATAAAATTCCAATAAAATTTGGCGAACGATTTAATCACCCAGTGACGATCATTAATTGCTGTGAATATCCGGGTTGTTACATTTATAATTGATAAAATTTCCATGTTTGCATGTGTAATTGTTTCTGACGCTAAAACTTCTAACGGCTTTAACTTCTCCGTCAGAAGTCCGTTCAGAAAACATTGTATATGGATGTTGATCAGAAAATTGCCACGAACACAATGGTATAAGTTCCATGGTCAAATTTCAACATTAGCAAAAATTCATTTTTTACTGTTTTATAGTTATCAATTAAATTTATTTTAATTTAACTGTCAATAAAATGTGGGGTGTTACAAAATGAATAGTTAAACACATAAAGGAAATATGGGAAATAGATAAAGAGTAACAAAGATGATTGATTTAATTTCCCGTTTGGTAAACTTAATTAATGCAACATATAAATGATAATCAATTGGCAACATGATACAAGGATATAAATAGTCAACAACAAAAGTTTGTATGTATTATTAACTAATTATGTGCATATATATGCTTAAATATGTATATATATGTATTGTTTAATGAATCCTCCAAATATACTAAATTAATTCAGACAAGTCAATTATTGTCCATTCATGATTTATTACCAAACATGTAGTGATCTGATTTAGTAAAGTGGAAATTGGTGTGAAGGGCCTAATTATACGGCCCAATTTTTTTCTAGGACACGGATTTGAAATTATTATTTTCCAGGACAAATATCTAGGCGGCGCGCGTCTTCATCTTCTCAAACGACGTTCGTATCTTCTGAAATCTTGTGCTCGTGGAAATTAGGCAAAATTAGGCCGTCGTTTCTTGTGCAATCAAAGCGCTCGTTGATTTTTTTGGAAAAAATTAGGCATTAGTTTCTTCTGAAATCAAATTCCTGTATGATTTTAATGAAGGTACTGATTTTAATGAAGTACTGAAGTTAAGATTACAACATAACTGTATTTACACATCTCTCAATCTAGATCTTCCTGTATGCTATTATCAATCTATATCTCGATTTCAATCTCTATCTCCCTCTCAATCTTAATATCATATTTATAATGTCGTCCATATTTCAAACTTAATATCAGTCTTATAATCTTCCTATATTGCTGATTTCAATTTCTATTTTGGAATTACTGGGTAGGTTATATTTTCTTAGGATTTAAATTTTCACTTTTGGTGTTTATACATTTTATTTATTTTATTTTGGCTATAGGAACAAGCTGGGTTATTCTTTTTCTACCAGTCTGTTAGTTTGGCTATAGGAAGATGGATAGTATTGACAATAAAAGGTATAGAATGTTTTTATTTAATATTTTGGTTTTTTTCTTCTGTTTTTGTATAGTGAAAAATCTTTTTATCTTTTTTCTATCAGTGCTGCAGCATCTGTTCTGGTTGTTGTTGATTTCAACAAAAAACAACTTTAGTTTTAGGTTTTCTTTAGATTTTGCTAATATAGATAAAAAGGTTATCTGCATTTGCTGAAGCTTGCATGCACTACCTGAAGGCGTGGATGGTTAATAATGACAAAGTTGAAGATTTACATGTATAGAATAATAATAATTAGAACAAAAATATGCAGAAGATGATTGAATTGCCAAGCAAGAGATAGTGAGTAGAGAGCAAGAGCTGGTTGGAATGTGCTAGTGTGCCAACGGTGAAACAAACAAGACTTGTTGGCCTTTGCAGCAGCATGTGTGGTAGAAGTTGATGGTTCATGACTGACATAAGCGGAAGCAGGCACAGATATGAGTGAGAGTAGTGAAAGCAACCAGCAAGCATGTAGCCCCAATGATGGGATGGCAAAAAATTCTTCTTCCATGCCTAAAGAAGTGGATACAACAAACCTCCTAGATAGTTTTATTTGAAGAAAGGGAGAGACGTTCAACAACGACGTGTTGCACATGATCTGGAGCCGAGAGCTTCAATTTGGGTGTCTTCCCCCTATCCTGGATAAGGAAGCAAGGGCAAGCTACTTTTCAATGCCTTATATAGTAATGCAGCATAGGGGTCTTCAGGGTGAAGGTGCATAGATGATAGATGGAGCAATTTGACAGGCTACTGTTGCAGAGACATCCGTAAAGGAGCAAGTATGCTGAGCATGATGCAAAGAACTGCTGTAAATCATGACTCAGGAAAAGCAAGCAGGGCGCAGGTTGAACATGTGAGGGATAGGTCGTAGGCCATAGAGCTATTGCTGGAGACGACATTGCATCTAAAATTCTATGAACATCATTTTCAAAATAATGATTATATACTGATTCAATGTATTTTGTGAATGTTAGTTGAATGATTGGTGATGGTTGAATTGTTAGTTATATGTTTGTGATGATTGTTGATTTTAATTAGTATTTAAAAAAGATAATTGTATTTATCTTTTTTTTTCTTGTATATGTGATGATTGTTAATGTTATGCAGTTTTTTAAAAAGGTAATTGTATTTATCTTTCTTTCCTATTGTGTTTAGCTATGATTTTAAGCAACTGTTAATGTTTAGCTGTGATTTAAATTCTGCAACTTTTGTTTTATTATATAATGTTGCCAGTTTTTTAAAAAGATACTTGTACTTAGCTTTTATTTTCTTGCTATGTTTAGTTATGATTTTAAGTAGTTGTTAATGTTGATGAATATTAAAAGTATTCTGATGAATTATGGCAATGCAGTTGTCTTTTGAGTGATGGTAGTGATGCTTTGTTTAGCTTGGATGAGATGAAGTAAAGGCTGTTGAGTGGAACTCTGTGGATTGTCTTAAGTATCAGAAAGTAGAGGAATAATATTGGCATTTGGATCAACTATATATGATTAATAATTGGATTTTTGGGTTATATTTGGATTCGTTGGTTGCGCATGTTGCACTGATATCCCTTGTGTATGTATTTGATATATGAGCATTCTCTTGAACATCCGAACCCACGTCCGAACTAAACACATTTCTACACATTTTAACTTCAATTCAGCACCTCCACCATTTAACACCCTTACTAAACATCCAAACCCACATCGCTAAAGAAACCCCTCTACATCACAGCAACCAAAGGCCATTGACTACAAACTGCTACATCATTTCCATCTCATCAGCAAACTCCTTCCCATTCATTTGCTCATTACATATTTTATCATCAAAATCACTCTTTAATTTCCTCATTTCAGACCATTTAATAGCCAACCCCGACCACAACAGCAAACCATAGAAATCCAACCAACTGCCCTTGACATCCATATTGCTCCATTCAAACACTGGCATCTACAACACCAACTTCCATAACACTATCAAGTGATATACAGTAAAACTGAAATTACACCAAAATATAGTAAAAATGCACCAATATATTTGGTTGTCATGATAAAGATAAATGCATTTATGTTTTTAACATTTCTTTAGAAACAAACCAGCCATTCTAAATTCATCATTACCTCAAGCATTACATCACTCGTTACAAATACATCATTCATTCATCAGTCTTTACATCAGCCACGTAGTTACATTGTAGTTAATATCAGTCATTACAAATTGACTATTGAATTGATCAGTAAATTTATTTACATTACGTAGATGTAGTATGAACAACACAGTTCCATATATTTTAATAAATAGTTAACAAATTCACCATAAACACAACATTTGACAGCAAGCATTTTTTGTGAGTATTGTCAGTTTGTAATTTTTGTAGCAGAAGCTAAGCTGCATAATTTTTCAAGATTCCAGCAATATGGTTCATCAGATAGAATATCTGCACCTACTTCTGCTCTAAAATCTTCGACTTCTTTAAGTGTGATTTTTGTTGTTGTGTCCATTCCTTTGGTTAGCTTTTCGATGAACGTCATGACAAAAACTCCACAATCCTACCTGTATTTCTGAATTTTAGTATACTTGAAATATAATGATAAAACAGATTATCTTTTCTTCATTATGATAATGAATTATAATAAAAATTTCTACGTCATTACAAAACAGTATGTGAATAAGTTATTATAACGATCCCGGATTTTAGCCAAATTTAAATTTGATAATTAATATAATTTTTGGGATTAATTGGTGAATTAATCTTGAATTTATTTGTATTTTAAATAAAAATTTTGATTTGGAAATTTAAAGATAAAAAGAAAATAATTAGGCTTTATTTCTCAATATACTTTCATCTTTGTTTCTAATAAAATCAAAATCTGAGAAGTTTTAATCAAAAGTATCTCAAACATCAAGCAAAGATCATCTCGGATCAAAAGCAAAGCTAGCTGACATCTAGATTCAACTCAGTAATTTAAAGATCAAGCTTCAGGATTCAAGATAAAAAATCAAAGTTCAGGTCAAATTAACAACACTTCCAGATCAGGAATTATAAAACTGCTCTCTGTTCAAAAGAACATCCAGGTGAGCAAACCCCTTGACCGTGTTATATCTCTTAGTGTTTGGATTTGTATTTGAAGTATGATATGAATTGTGCTTGAATGATTGTGTGAATATGCTTGCATGTCTCTGTATATATGTGTATGTCTGTGTGCATATCTGTAAATGGATATATTCATCTCTCTGTTTAAGTACAGGATTAAGGCCACTAAAACAAAAATTTAAACTGCTCTTTATATGATCAATATTAGAGCAAGATCATTAAAGATAAAATAATGGTATGAATGTGAACTTATTTTTAAAAATAATTCCAAGTAAAAATATTAAATAAATATTTGGAAATCTTTACAGAAAGATAATACACAGAGATAATCAAAATATAATTTAAAAATCAATCATCTTAATTTCTGAATTGGATTACAAATCTAGATTGGCCTTAGAAAATAATGAATTTTGATAATGGTATCAAGATTTTTAAGTTCGTATTTATTGAGAATGGTCGAGTTGAACAGAATTGTTATCAACGCGGTGATGGTGGTCGTGATCAAGCCTGGAGGTGGTATCAGAGCTAAAGGTTGAGTAAGTACTTTAGTTTTGGAGTATAACACATTAGGTGACTCATTAGAGATAGGGTGAAGTATACCCTAGAATGAGTATCCCTAAGAAATCCGTCCGTATGCCTCAGTAAATTCTCTTACTATTAACTGATAGTGAGTATGAGTGCAAGAAGAGGACGAGGTAAGGGACAGGGGAGTGCCACTACAAATGGTCGATACCCTGTAACAACAACAAACAACTTTCTCTATCGATCTTCTTTGATCACCATCCAATTTCAATTCTTTGATGGTTTTCTGGCAACTTCATAAGAAGCTTTGGTGTGGTGGTGGCCCTACGAATCATAGTAGAAAGATTTCTATTTCGTATTCTCTTCATCGGTTCCCTATCAAGTTTTCGATTTTAACTTTAATGAATTTGAAATTTTATTGAAATGAATTGATTAACAAATATTAAGTTAAATTAAATTGTATCCATTTATCTATTCTTTGGGGTTCAGATTTATTCTACGAATGGTTAGTTATCCTTTGGACTAACCAGTACCCCTGCATATTTCGTAGATCAGATAACCCGAGTACTTCGTAAAATATTGAATGAGTTCGTTCTCATATTTATTGATATTCTGATTTGGTAAGCCAAATGCAGAATAGATATTTAGTTTGATCTGGTAAAAACATTCTCCATTTATTCTTTGTTTGTCTCCCTGTTCTGCAAATTTCGAGGACAAAATTTTCTTAAGGGGGGGAATTTGTAACGATCCCGGATTTTAGCCAAATTTAAATTAGATAATTAATATAATTTTTGGGATTAATTGGTGAATTAATCTTGAATTTATTTGTATTTTAAATAAAAAATTTGATTTGGAAATTTAAAGATAAAAAGAAAATAACCAGGCTTCATTTCTCAATATACTTTCATCTTTGTTTCTAATAAAATCAAAATCTGAGAAGTTTTAATCAAAAGTATCTCAAACATCAAGCAAAGATCATCTCAGATCAAAAGCAAAGCTAGCTGACATCTAGATTCAACTCAGTAATTTAAAGATCAAGCTTCAGGATTCAAGATAAAAAAAATCAAAGTTCAGGTCAAATTAACAACACTTCCAGATCAGGAATTATAAAACTGCTCTTTGTTCAAAAGAACATCCAGGTGAGCAAACCCCTTGACCCTGTTATATGTCTTAGTGTTTGGATTTGTATTTGAAGTATGATATGAATTGTGCTTGAATGATTGTGTGAATATGCTTGCATGTCTCTGTATATATGTGTATGACTGTGTGCATATCTGTAAATGGATATATTCATCTCTCTGTTTAAGTACATGATTAAGGCCACTAAAACAAAAATTTAAACTGCTCTTTATATGATCAATATTAGAGCAAGATCATTAAAGATAAAATAATGGTATGAATGTGAACTTATTTTTAAAAATAATTCCAAGTAAAAATATTAAATAAATATTTGGAAATCTTTACAGAAAGATAATACACAGAGATAATCAAAATATAATTTAAAAATCCATCATCTTAATTTCTGAATTGGATTACAAATCTAGATTGGCCTTAGAAAATAATGAATTTTGATAATGGTATCAAGATTTTTAAGTTTGTATTTATTGAGAATGGTCGAGTTGAACAGAATTGCTAAGTTAGTCAATTTCTGATGGTCAACGCGGTGATGGTGGTCACGATCAAGCCTGGAAGTGGTATTAGAGCTAAAGGTTGAGTAAGAACTTTAGTTTTGGAGTATAACACATTAATTAACTTAATTGTCATTGAAATCTTAATAATTAAACCTTCAGAATTAATAATTCACACATTCATCTTAAACACTCACTTAATTGAATCATTAAAATTCTTTGAAAAACTTAGGGATTTAAATCAAATAATTATCCTAAATAATAATAGCTTTTATATCAAGGAAATAATTTCCAGTTTTGTGAAAGGATTTCAAATTTAAAATGTAAATTGTTTTGAAAGCTATGAATGAATCTTTGTGAAAGATTGGTGAACCTTGGTTTTAAATTTAAAGTGATCTTAAAGGGGTGAATCTTTTATTTTAAAAGATTTAAAAAGTAGGGATTTGTTTAAACCATTTGAAAGAAAGGGTTTGGGTTTTAAGTTGTGACTTAACTAAGATCCCATATATCCATATGGTTTTAAAATATGCGCTCATTATTCGGTTTAGCCGGGAGAGGACTTTATGTCATAAAACCCATTCCGAATTAATGATACGACGAAATGGATAGCATTTGAAGACCGGTGGTGAAGACCGGATATTTTCGAAAGTGAAAGGATTACCTGTCAAATGTCTCTGCACCGACTGGTCCCTGGTATAGAGATTTTATCACCCTTTGTGATGGGAAGTCCGGACGTGATTAGGGGATATCCGGATTGCAATAGCTTCTTTGGAAGTGCCTTCGGCTCTGTTCGAACCCAAAACAGACTTGTATGGATTGTATGTCTGACATTACACTTTGAGATATAAAGCTGATTTCTATCAAATACATTTCTGTTGGTGGCGGAGAATTTATTCTCTTAGCTTAACACCCTTCTCTGAGACGTACGAGCTCAGAGGTTATGTAGTTGATGGTTATCAGTAATATACTCCCAATTTGGTAATGTGGCATGCTAAGTGTTGCCGATCATTTATTGATCGAAGCATAGCTTTTGTGAAAAGCGTAGCTTTGTGGATGAGACTTCGTCGAGCCTCACACCCCAGAAATGGTCGAAACAGGAAGGATGCAGCAAGGTTATTAAGGGTCGCGCCCTTAGGGTATGTCCATTTCTTCTGGATAAAAAAGTAATATTTTGTGATGCAAATTGTTTGAATTGAGTTGTGTGTAAATTATTTATCTGTGTTGAATTTACATATTTATCTGTGAATTTGTGAATGAAAGATAAGCGTTATAAGATTATACCGCTTATCAATATTTCTGTGCTTGAATCTGTGATGATTGATGATGTTGCACTATTGTGTAAAACCCCTGGACTACACTATACACACACAAATATGGATTTCACGAGGGAATTGGTTAAGTCACAGATATTTTAAATTTAAATATTATTTTGTTTAAAAGTTGTTTCTTGTTGTTACAGGGTATCAACTATTTGTAGTGGCACTCCCCTGTCCCCTACCTCGTCCTCTTCTTGCACTCATACTCACTATCAATGAATTGTAAGAGAATTTACCGAGGCATACAGACGGATATCTTAGGGATACTCATTCTAGGGTATACTTCACCCTATCTCTAATGAGTCACCTAATGTGTTATACTCCAAAACTAAAGTTCTTACTCAACCTTTAGCTCTGATACCACTTGTCACGACCCGAAATCTGGCGTCTGAAAATCGACATCAAATACCTCACTTGTATTCGAATGCCGCAGATTCGAACGTCGAAGTACAGTTCAGATGGAGCTTATAACACATTAAGTACAACAACACAGCAGAAGAAAGAATGAATATATCATATAACTCCAATGATACAATATCCAATGATATACAACAATGATCACAAATACATATCAGAGATCTACGATAACAAAGCGGAAACACAAATGCACCAGCAGCGGAAATAACTTGAACTCCAAGAGAGAATTCAACATCTGCAACTCCAATATCTGAAATCTCCATCCCAAGCAAAGCTCTAATCCAGAAATAGCTCGAACTCCCATCAACGTTGTAGTAAGCAAGGTCAGGTAACTAATGAATGCGATCGCCAAAATCCAAAGACTCCAAAGAATTCCAAACAGAAAGCTGAAGGATACCGAATCTATATCTACTATCTGATTATCTGAAAATCTAACTCTAGGCTGCCCGTGTGGAAAATTGTGGGCACCTGGAGTTTATTGTTCCCTTTCTAAACTCTGGGTGCCCACAATTTTCCACACGGGTAGCCTAGAGTTAGATTTTCAGATAATCAGATAGTAGATATAGATTCGGTATCCTTCAGCTTCTGTTTGGAATTCTTTGGAGTCTTTGGATTTTGGCGATCGCATTCATTAGTTACCTGACCTTGCTTACTACAACGTTGATGGGAGTTCAAGCTATTTCTGGATTAGAGCTTTGCTTGGGATGGAGATTTCGGATATTGGAGTTGCAGATGTTGAATTCTCTCTTGGAGTTCAAGTTATTTCCACTGCTGGTGCATTTGTGTTTCCGCTGTGTTATCGTATATCTCTGATATGTATTTGTGATCATTGTTGTATATCATTGGATATTGTATCATTGGAGTTATATGATATATTCATTCTTTCTTCCGTTGTGTTGTTGTACTTAATGTGTTATAAGCTCCATCCGAACTGGACTTCGATGTTCGAATCTGCGGCATTCGAATACAAGTGAGGTATTTGATGTCAATTTTCAGACGCCGGATTTTGGGTCGTGACAGTTATAGTGTCTATTTGGTGAGTTGACATGTATTTGGTTCTATCCCTAGTTTCAAGGTGGTAATTTGATTTATAGATTGAGAAGGGATGTTGCTTTTTGGAACAATGCCAAACAGATCCTAAAGAAAAATATTATAGATGAAAATAGACCGAAATGGGATAGACTTTCAGTTTTATCTAGCATGAGGAATAAGATTAAAACAAATGAAATTCTACTCTGATAATTGTAATGATTATCGGGTATGGTCTTGTAGACTATATTTTCTTGCAATATAAATTTTGATAATAAATTGTAATAAAATGTGTGTTTATCTGGATAACACTTTGTAATTGGCAGTAACGAGCAGATACTTATTGTGTAACATGAATTTTCGTATAAACAAAATTTAATTAATATTACCCATTGCTTTGTTGTGCACAATCAATATTTTTTATCAGTGTAGAACTCCTCAAAATTGTTTTTTTCCAGCCTTTTGAAGTTCTTCGTTTATCTTGCTAACAGCTGAATTCTGGAAGAAAAAAAAAGAATTATCAATTTTTTACAATAAAGATAAATGTTTTTATCCTTTTTACTTTGTCTGTATATTTACTTACCACGTTTATAGCATATTTTAAATGTCCATTTCTACAGCTTTTTGATCTTATTCTTAAGTGTAATGAGTCATAGTGATTCCTTTGACATGAATCAACTACTAGCTCTAACTAGCTCCAATGTTTGTTCCCATGAATAGGAAAGAATATGTTGCAACAAAATCGATCTTTAAGTGTCTTTTGTATAAAAGGTACAAACAGTTCTTGTTTGATATTTTCGAAGTTTGCATCCGTTGCGCTTTTCTGTTGAAACGTTTTTTGAGAAAATATGTTTTGTAATGCAATATTTTAGTTGGGATTATGGTTTACTTACTGTCATCATCGTGTTCACATATACTATGCTAGAACTATCATTGAATGATTTTGCTTTTCTAAACCAAAACCAATCTATGACCTGTATATCAAAAAAGAAATGGATAAAGTGTAGAACTTATGATTAAGCACAATATAAATTATTTTTCTTACCTGATCAATAATACATCCGCTAAAAAGAAGTTTTTCGAGCATAGCTTTTGTAATGACGATTGAGTTTTCATCGTAGCAACTGAATGCTTCATCACTAGAGAATGCCATTGTTGTTAATAATTAAATGTAGTTAATTATTTCCTCATAGGAACTAAAAGTTTTATCACTAAAAAAAATAAAGATAAATTGTTTTATCCTTTTCAATTTTGTATGATTTTGTAGACATAATTTTTTTTGAGGTGTACATTGTTACCATATAGTATCTTAATGAGTATATTATTGGAGTAAAATTATATTTAACTAAATGCAGTGAAAAGTAGTTAAGATACTTACTTGTTTCCTCCTAAAATCTTGAAGAGCATTTTGACACTCCCGATTTGTTTATCACTGAGATACTTCAGAAGAGGACATTTCTTAATGTTCCTTTGTTTCTTCTTTTTTTTTGGTTTGTTTGGGGACAAAATCTTTCGCAATAATAGCAGTTTCTGGATTGGTTTTGAGGACTACATCTTGCACGACAATAGCATTCTCAGCAGGTACTTCTAAGTTGTGTGGTTTTAGAGTTTTTTCTGTCTCATCTTCTTCGACATACTCTTGAGTTTGCAATAAATTAAAAGTTGGAAAATCAACAGAACTGTTTATGTGAACCAAACCAACTATTTTTTTTACCTTTTTCAAGCTCATTATTCTCCTTCAAATTGACTTCTTCTTGTACATCATTTTCTTTCTCTAAATTTTGGGCTTTCAAATTGTCCTCCATTTCTAGTTTCAATTCAAGATTTTTGATACTTTGTTCAGTAATTTCTCTTAGTCTTCTCTCTTCATTTAACTGTTGATTAATAGTTTTCATCTCCTCCATCAGAAAAGTAACTTTTAACTCTAAGTCTTTAAAGCCACTGGCGTATTGTTTGGCAGATTTTCTCAGATTTTCTAATTCTTGGTGCTCATCAAATTTTCTTTTTGTGCTGTGTGTTGCCTCTTCCTCCTCAATTGTGTCGATTTTCTTTGTCAAAAGTTCCTTCTCTTCTTTTGTTATACTTGAAAAAAATTTCAAAATCTGAAAGGCAAATATTTTTAGATAAACTTTGACATGTGATGTTGTTCAATTATTAGAAAAATTAGAAGTATTAATGTACATCATTATAAAAGAATTATGCTGTAAAAAAAGATAAATATTCTTATCTTTTTTATTACTTTAGTAAAATAGGATTTAGGAAATGATATTTATGCAAATGTTTGGTAGTGAAATTTGTTATACTTGAAAAAAATTAGAAGTATTAAATGTACAGTTTTAAAAAAAAGAACAAAAAACTAGCATACCTTGTTATTATCAACTTCAGTTAAGTCGATATCTTTCAATTTCGATAAATCCCATTATCTCATTCTTGGGATTTTGTCTTGAAGATCTTCTTTTTCATCAATTATTTGTGTTCTTTCACAGAACCAATACTGCAAGAAAAAGATAAACAGTTTTGTATTTTTGTAATAAACATAAATTTCAGTATATTTATATTTAGTGAAAATTATGAAAGCATACCAATAACACCATAGTACAACCCGGTGTACTTCTTGAATCGCATGATACTTCTTGACATTTTTTAAAATGTTTTCACAAATTGCTTGCGGCCAAGAAATTGAGTTCATTTTTTTTTTAAATTTAACAATTTAGCCAAAAAAACCCATTGCATATAGCTCTGATTGTCGGGAAAAAGGAAAGCTATGACAAGTAGTAATAACAACAGCTTCACTAAATCTTCATCTCCTTTTTCCTCTTCTATCATTGTATTCAATCTTTTTGTCACTGTTTTTTGGCTTATTATATCCTCTTCATTGAAATTAGCACTTAAAAAAATCGGAGAAACGTTCCATGGTAGAAGCTTTGTTAGAAGCTGGAATAGGAAATAAGTCCTCTCCAGTAATGGCATTCCGAATATAAGACTAACTTCTTTGGGACTTATTTTGAACACGTGTCCTACAAAATAATTAGTTGATGGTAATAGGCCCTTATAGTGAAATTCCCCTTAACTATAAGAATTCATAATATTAAAAGATATATGCTTTTATCTTTTCTAGTTGGAGTTAAAATCAATTGTACATCTTACGTAATAAATTTGAATCATCATAAAAACAAGAAAGATGTTTAGGATATACTAGTAAGTTTTTAATATAAATAAGACTTAACTTGTAATTATATCATTTAAAATAAAAGATAAATGTCTTTATCTTTTTTACATTAAAGGGTAAATGTGGCTAGAGAATACCAGGTTATACTAACTAAAAATTTAAAGAACAAAAAAAACATAAAGTTCTATATAAAAGCTTTCAAAAAAACCGATTATAATGAAAAATTAATTAGGGTTCATTATGTAGCAAAAACATTTACAGCAAAAATGAAAGAAAATTTACATCATAAGTTATTCATGAGTACAAATTGTAGTAGTAACCATATACATCTTAAGTGATTCATGAGTAAAAACATTTAACTACTTGTTGTGTAAGAACTTAAATGAACTTAAATCATATGCAGCAATAACTATGAAGATTTGTCTAGGCTTTATCTTGTAATTGAATCTTGTATGTGAAAAGTTAAATGCTTTTATCATAATAACTTCAAATCATAAGAAAAACAAAAAATACGTTTAACATGTATAAGTAATTATCAAATATTACTAAGGTTTAATATGTAATAAATTCATTCAGATCAGAAGATAAACGCCTTTATCTTTTTAAGCTGTTAAACAAAATGACAATTACCATTGAATATATACGTATGATTAATCAAACAGTTTCAGATTACGTTAAATCATCACAAAACAACAAACACCTTACTTGCATTACAAAAACTATCATATACATTAATAATTAAGTAGGGTTTATCATGAACCTAAAACATTTGCATGAAAGTAAGGTTTTAGATCGAAAGTAGGGTTTTGGATCAAAAAGAAAACTTACTTGTTGAGTAATTGATTAATCGAAGTCGTGGTTTTCGTGAAGACGGTGAAAATCGTTTGTTGATAGATTTTCTGCTTGAGATCTAATTCATGTAGATGGAAATATTTGTAGCTAGTTTTCAAAATGATTAAAAATAGGGTTTCAGATGATTGAAAATGATCAGAGATTGGGAGGCCCTAGATTTTAATTTCGGTTAGAATCGTGAAAAACAGAAGAAAACAATTGAATGAAATGAGTGGAAGGAGGAGACGAAATGAAGGAATGGGCGAGTACACGTGAAGCGACGTCACATGTTTAAAATTTTGTCTTGGAAAATAATTTCTTTAATACCGTGTCCTGGAAACTTATTGTTGAATGAAAAAAGGCCCTTATGGCAAAATTTCCGTTTAGTAAATCAATTTGAAGATATATCTTAATTAATAAATCCAAACGTAACCAATATGTATATGTTAATAATTTAATGTAGAATCAAACATAGATATTTATTGTAAAAAAATAAAATTTGTCCAAAGTATATTTTGTATAATAATAATATTATGTTGATTCATATTTATTTATACATAAATACAGTGTACAAATACGTATGTGTGTGCATGTATACATAATACATACATACATACATACATACATACACACACACACACACACATATGTTTAAAAAGGTTTTTATATGTATTGTTAATGAATCCTTTAAATTCAACCAAATCAATTGTAATCAATTTAAGATTTATTACCAAATATGCAGTAAACTAATTTAGTAAAGCAGTCTGATAACAGATCTTAATCAACAAATCTAAATATAATTTATATGTATATGTTACTTAGAAAATTCTTAAAACCCTTTTAAAATATTTCAAAATTATTTTAACATACACATACATATATATACATACGCATTTATGTATATGTATGAATATTTGAGTAGAATTTAAAATTGGAATCAATGTAAACTATTGTTAAAAATTAAATTAAATAAAGTTAATTAGAATAACAAGTTAATTGCCAGATCTTTATTTAGATCAAAATCAATAGAAATTAACATAGAAAATCATGAATAGAAGTTATCAACTACAAATGAAAACTAATTCTAATGACAACAAGTTATACTACATCAAGTTCTATAATTGTATGCTTATAAGGGACAAAAAATGCATATATAAAATTTTCAAAATGAATTAACTACTGGATCTATAATATCATGGAATAAATAAATAACTAATGGAATTTACCTTGTTGATGTTGCCTATGATTCGTACCTTGAATGATAAATGCTTCTACATCCGATTGAATCACCTTCAGAAATTACAACAATCTGAAGCACCACTTTTGAATTTATTTTATTTGATTTTGTTTTAGGAATTTTTATGGCTTAGAAGCCATGAAATTTCGACCAAGAAGGTAGAAAAATGAAGATGGAGGCTAGGGTTTAGAAGGAGAGTTATTAAGTGAATGGAAGATAACATATTTATAGAGGGATCCTTCCTTAACCTCCTCCCTTTGTTTTCTATATCCAACCATTGGATTTTCAGCCTCATTTTTTATGGCCTTCTATGAATAAGGCTATATGGGCCCCAAAATATTTCCAAACCCATTTAGTAATTAATCTATTTGAATTTGATTTAAATATTTTATCAATATCATATATTGATACGTACATACATAACTTTTATGTACGTACTTTATTAAATACTAATCGATTCAAACAAATCAAATAAATAAATAAACAAAAATTTAATGATTAATATTTCATAAATATTAATTAATTTAATTAATTTATAATGGTTATAAATTAATTAAATTGTGTGGTTTTCGAAACATTCATCATTACGGTTGTGCGACTCAAAGGTGTAAATTCAGTCAGCGATTAATATCGAACATCCGAATATTAACGTTCACACGTCACTTAGTGGTGATGTGACATTTTGGCCAAATTTATCACTTACACATCTTTTACGTAAAATCCAATTTTACTTATTATAAGCGGTACCTAATAGTGACAATTATTTACACCAATTCTCTTCGTCAAAACTATATCACTTTGGATTTATGGAATTTGGTAATGGTCAAAATTCCAATATCATCCACATTCAACTTTATAATCCAAACACAAAGTCCTTGGTTTAATAATAATAGTTATTATTAACCGAAATGCTCTGGCCAGAGATTTTGACTTTGAGTTGACTTCATTTGACCATGATACTAACCTCATATAACTGAGGAGACGAATCTTCTCTTGAATAGTGTTTCACTTCCAATGCTTCCACTCGACCCAACTATAGTTGTTCGATGGATGTCATGCCATGGTTTAACTAAAATCAAAGCGGAGCTTTCACATTGAAGATCAATAGTATTCTCAAGTCAAAAGAACTGTGTAAATTAGTCACATCGCTATTCTCTACTTGACCTTAGTTATATTAACCAACAGAAAACTACCGAGTAAGTCATTCCATAGTTATCAAATAACTATCAATACATAACCCCTTAGTGCCTCCAACAGTCATGAGTAATACACTGCCCAACATTTGGAGAGCGTTACGTACTCTAGTCTCAACAGATACATCGATATCTAGTCTCGATGCATCTTGATTAGGAACATTTAAAATGGTATATTTGTTTCATTATGATAAATTACTCACGGTTACAACACGTTGTAACTACTATCACAAAACATACCATTTGTGGATTTTCTATTAAATACACTTTTAATTAAATTGATTAATTAATATAACCACATTATATCAAGTATAATAGAAAGAAAATACCTTTATTTCGAACAAGATTGGTCAACGAGTTAGATATATGTAACAAATTACATAATTGCCCATAGGGCATACCCCTAACTCTATCAACCAAAACATCCTCAGAACAAAATTCCAGCACAATGACAGAACCAATTGAAAAGCTCCAAGTACTAACAAGGAGAGTGAAGCGAAAAGATATATTTCTATTTCCAGTCCGGAGCAGCTAGAATCCCTGCGTTGTTAGCACCGAACTCGCCATCATATGTACTAATACACATTATAAATATAACTCATACGAAAATTAAAAAATTTATGTATAAAATCTATATGGATTTATGTTAAAAAAATTGAACTTTTTAATCCACGTGGATTTAAAAAAACCATTTTAATATTGGAACCGGTCTCAGTCAAAATGTATACAAAAATTATTTTTAATATATTACTATTTATATCTATTAAATAATATTTTATAGATAAATCTAAATTATATACATATATGTACATATATATATGTACATATATATATATATATATGTACATATATATATATATATATATATTTGTAATCATTTAAATAAATGTTTTTTTAAGAAAAATGAGTGATCCCCTATTCAAAGAAGGGAGCAGTCATGTATTTTATTGTACACTAAAATGATGTTGCCAACAAGCCTGGCAGATAGCAATACCCTCCTATAGTAAAATAAAATAAAACTCCCTCAATCCTAAAAACTAGAGTCTATAATGTACACAAAATGAAGAATAAAAATAAAAAATAAAACTAAGCTAAATCCTAAAAGTACTCCAATATGTCCATACGTCCTCGATAGTAAGCTCTGCTAAGTCCATTTAAGCACCGATGTAGCTAAATTGAAACTCAACCATGTGGCTAGATCAACACATACAGATACACACACACATACACAATTATATTTTAAATACTTATACATGCCTTGATAAAATAAAATAAACTTACTAATTAAGAGATATTGTATACTAAGCAATACAAAAGAATTAAACAAAAACATAACTTGACCAGAATAAAACTAAACAATAACAAAAAAAGAAATTGATTATGAACATTATACTAATGTAGAGTGAACTTTTATACTTTTTAAATGAACGATAAACGTTAAACAATAACATTTTATAGTCTAACTAATTCATTATTAAAGACATTACATCAAATGATTCATTGACTCTTAAATCTATTAAAAATGTATTTAGAGTGTTATTATTATTTCTATTTTTAAAAACAATTTTTTCCTTAAATAAATTAATGTAGAATTTTACTTTTTAAGAAATTCTTTCAAACCAATATTATTAGCTATTTTATAATTAGGATTTGTAATCCAATTAAACAAAATTAGACTATTCCATATATTAAATTATCCATAGGAGTGTTTATATTATTAAAACCCTTTGATTTCTTTCAAACCAAATATACCAACATATTATAGTAAATATAGTGTCTAGTACTAATCTATGAAATCTAGTATAATAAAATCTATGGATAAGCTAATATAATTCACAATTAATATCTCTAATTTTTGTATTAAAGAAAAAATACTAAGACAGTTTAAAGGAATAATACTAGTGATATGACACTCTAAATATAAATGCAAAATATTTTCCATTTCCATATTACAGTAAAAAACATTTTTTATTAATAAATATAATTTTCCTTTTTAAAATTTCTATAGTATTTAATTTCCTATGTAAAATTACCATATATGTACTTTTGTTTTGGGCGGAGCATTCCCTTTTCACGTGAATTCAAAAATGTTTGACTTTATTCCTGAAAAATTTAGAAATATATAAGACAAATGAGATTTATAATTTTTACTCTTATCCTAACACCCTATTTTAATGTCATTTTAATTATCGATGTAGTACATTTTGAGATTAGCACAAAATAAAGCGAATTTTGATAAAGTAGTTCCAATTGATGCACGATTAAATTCCCATGAAAAATCCATATTTTGTCTATATATTTCTGAAATCGACACGTTTCTAAAATTACAAATTCATAAATTTCTTTGAATTCCATTTTGAATGTACTCATTACTAATTACTAATTTATAAATATCAAAACACTTTATTATCGATTTTCAAAAGTGAGAAATATTATTTGTGCTACTAATGGGTATATGGTGCTGTATATGCCACCATACCATTGATTTAGTATTGTTTCTTTCCAAATTAAATTTTCATTATTATCGTTAAATTTCCATAGTCGTTTTTCTAATAAAGACATATTTAAATTGTGTAAATATACAATTCATAATCCTCCATCATCTTTATATTTACATATTGTTTACCATTTAACTAAACCCTTTGAACTACTATCAAGGTCATCCCTACTCAAATCTCATCTAATTTTATCTATTTTATTAATTACCCATTCTAGAAAGCGATTGTAACAACCCGCATATTTTACGATTGTATATATTTAAATGTTTTATTTAAATATAGCATCGTTGGTCGGATTAAAGTCCGAAATGTTACTTTTTGTAAACAGTCGAATTGGGACCTGAGACCACTTCCATTGAGTCCAAAATTGCGTTTACAACATTTTTGAGTATAAACATCGATATGTTTGGAGTTGAGTAGAATTTTGCTATTTTTCTATTTTGGGCTTTGGGTTTGGGTTTCAGCCCACTAACCCAACATAATACCCTAACTCCTCTACTCTTCATCCATTCACTCATTCTATTTCCTAACACTCAAGCTAAAGTAAAAATAGGGGAAAGAATGGGAAATAGAAATTCCTAAACCCTAGTTTTGATTAGGAAACTCAAATTCAAGTCCAAAATCAAGGAGAAGCTTAGGTAAGCATCCTCTTCATCTTCTACATCTCTATCTCTCTTCAATTTCAGAAATTCCTAAACCCTAACTTAGGAAATATTTGCTTATTAGCTTAGGTTGGAGCTTCTTGAGTTGAAGTTGAAGAGAAATTGGCCTTTCCTTTGTGTTAGAGCTTCTCGTTCGTTGTTTTTGGGTTTAAAGGTGAGTTTTTGAACTCACATCTACGTCTATAGCTATCATTGTTGTTAGGTATGAATTCCTAACATCTATTCATGTTCATTTGCTTTTGATTTGAATTGATTTGGTGAATTTTCCAATTTTTGGTATTTTGAAGTCAAAATCTATGAAAATCCTTATATAGATGTTTGGACATGTGTTCGGAGTGTATTGATGAGTCTATAGGGCTAGGTTGTCGCTTGGCATAAATCCCTAGCCATCGTCGCTCATTCGATCACTTCCGACGTGAATTGTCCATCATTAGCCTAGGTTCAATATTTGCCTGAGCTTCAGCTCAGACGTCTGGTATAAGGATCAGACGTCTGAAGCTAAGGAATAAATATTCCAGACGTTCAGCTCAAACGTCTGACCTTGCTTTCCAGACGTCTGGGAGATCCAGACGTCTGAGCTTACTTTCCAGACGTCTAGGTGATCTGGAATAGAATTTCCAGTACCTCAATTCATACGTCTGATTTTTAGGTTCAGACGTCTGGATTGGGTCTCAGACGTCTGCCTTGAAATTTCAGACGTCTGGAAGCTTTCTGGATTATTTCCAAAGAACAAATCCAGACGTCTGGATTCTAAACCAGACATCCGTAACTGTGCATTTTGCCTATTTTGGGTTGTTTTGTGTGGATTTCCAATTTTAATCGATTTTTGTCGATCCGGTTAGTTGTTATCACTTATTATCAACTTTGATGACTTCTTTGGATTTTTGGGAATATCCGTTTGATGGATTTGATATCGATTTTTATGGATTAAATTCACATTTTCGTATGTGAATTTTTGGTGATTGATTGTTTCTACAATCATTTCTGTGGTTTGTTACTTTAAAATACAAAGGTTTCTATACTAGTAGTAAATACTCAAACTCTTTCACAAAAATGATTTCAACACTACTTTTAAATACAAAGCTCGTTTTTAAAACCGTTTTCCAACTCTATTAGTATATACAAACCTTTACCTCATTCGTATGAGAAATCTAATTAAACGGCTTAGCAAAACAAGTGGTATGAAATGCTTGCGTTTACTTTGTCGGTTAATTCTTAGACTTGTTCGATTGAAATCTTGTGACAATTTTCGAATGGAAATCTACAATTTGTTCATAAATATTTAAGTTCAGCTAGTGGTTATGGGACATGAAGCTAAACTCTTATATTTACTAGCTAAGTGTGATTCACACTTCTTATTGATCAATGGTGATCATTTTGTGATTTAGACTAGCGATGTGTGATGTGTCTTTATTTGTGTGGGGACTAAAAACCCTGTTTGTGGAACTTCGGTTCAATTTGGTGGGGTAGCGACCCATGTTCTTCGGGCCGTTTGTGGAGCTTCGGCTCAACATTGATGGTTAGCGACCGTGGAATAGCGTTCCGTTTGTGACACACGTGTTGGGGAGTTTTCATGCTCCCGTTTGTGATAGGCCTTCCCCTTTTTGTGACTTTTGGATTTCTAGTTGATGATTTCTAGTATTTGTGTTTCAGATTTTACTGATTGGCATTGATATGTTTGTCAATATTTGTGTTTTGGTGAATAATTTAAAGAATATGACATTCTTTTTAGTGTTTGAGAATATTTGAGATATCGTATGATTTTTGTTGTTACCTTATGTATACTTGTCACAGTATGGCATTATTGTTATCATACGTTTTTGTCATATCTCTTATCCTATCTCATTTTATATGATATTTATAGCTAGACTGATCCGTTTATTATTTTCGTCTTAAATAATACTCGGGTCAGACCGAGGTATTTCATGTGCTTCTGCTTGACTTCTTATCAGGGTCCGTCACTTGACTTTTGGCTAACTACTTTAGCATAGTAGTTTTTGTTGTTATACATTCGAGATGGAGACTCCTTGATGTATACTTATTCTTTGGTCTAGAACTTGTATCTATTCTTTTGTGATGTAGTGGATCTAGTTTGACCACTACTTTGATGTACACTTCTATGTGATATATTCATATCTGTTTCCGCCTTTGTGATATGAATATCTGTGACTGATTTTTGTTATGTTTATATCTATATTTGTTTTTGAAGTCCACATAGCCACTGTGTGGTAGCTTTGAGTTTGTATTTGATATGTCGGATTTCCTCTTGAAATGAAGTGTAAGTTATATTATCTGACATATCGGTAATCACACAAAGCAACTACACAGATGGTCGTTCCTCAACAGCCTTATTCTTCGTGCTAGTCGATGACATTACCTTTTAGTGTCCTTGATTAGATGAGTATAGAGGTGGGGCGTCACAGCTTGGTATCAGATCCAAACTTTGGAACAATGTAGAATAATTTAGCAAGGATCATTGTCCTAAGTCTCTCTTAGGAATTGTGCCATAGAATTCAATTTGAGTCTTCGTACTGTTCTATCCTATTTTCTTTTGTGATGCCTTGTTTTATCAATCAAGTTTGTTTGATATTCATTCTGAGAATAACCGTTTTCCTCTTCTTTCTTTCTTTCTTAAAGAAGAGAAATGGTTAGATCTGGCAGTCCTAGTGCTGGTCAATCCAGTAGTCCTTCTCTGGATGGCATATTCATGTCTGCCCAACAACTTTTAGATCTTGTAAAAAATCAAAAGTTTATCTGTGCTTTGAGCAAGAACCCCAAAAAGGTTTTACCTCTGAAACTAGAAGTTCCTTTCGATCAGCTTGTAGATATCGCTCTTCGACTTGAAGAGGCCGATAGAGAAAGTGATGTTGAAGTTGTGGATGCCAAACAGAACTTCAACAATAACATGAAGAGGCCTGTTAAGTTCAAAGGCCCCAATCCCAAAAAGAAAGGGAAGCAAGAAACTTCGGTAGCAAAGACTCCTACCACTAGTCGTGGACAATGCTACAATTGTGGTTCTACGGACCACTATGCAAATAGGTGTCCGAAACCTTTTTTTGTCGTTATTGCAAAGGTTCGGGCCATCTTATATCTACATGTCCCATACTTCAAAGTAGGAGAGAGGGAGAGCTAAATGTTGTGCAAGCCCCTAGTAACACTTCTCTTGGTCAAGGTATTTCTCATTCTATCCTTGATGGCATTATTATATTTCATGATTTTCCTATTCGATTTCTTTTTGATACGGGTGCATCTCACTCTTTTATATCAAAAGAACTTGTTGATGCTTTGTCTTTGAATGTTATTGGCTTGATGACTTCATTGAGAATTGCGAATCTAGTTGGTGGATCCGCAACACTCAGTTTACTGTGTAAAGATGTCGAAATTATTTTATGTGATTATGCCTTCCGAGCCGATTTGCATGTTATGCGTTACCTAGGTTTCGGAATGATTTTAGGGATTGATTGGCTTAACCGATATGGAGCCCATATCCTATGTCCTGAGCGGACTATATATCTTCGACATCCTCAATCTGTTAAGAAGATTTCTATTGTTCTTAATGATTTTGATTTCCAAATTCGGTGGCATCATTTTATTCTTTATACCTACATGATGAGGAGAATGTTATTTCTCTCATTCAAGTAGTTTGTGAATTTTCCGGTATATTTGAGCTTGGCTTAGGATTATCACCTAAGCAATCTATTGAGTGGTGCTAAGGTATTTTCAGCTCGACCTTGCCACCCGTTTTCATCAGCTACGAGTTGCGAAGAGTAGCATTCCACTTACCGCATTCCGCACTCGTTATGATTCTTATGAGTGGTTCGTTATGTCATTCGGTTTGACGAACCTTCTACCTTATTTCATCCATTTTACGAATCGAGTATTCTGCGAATATCTCGATTAGACCATCCTTGTATTCATTGATTATAGATGAAAACAACAATTTAAAATTTGAAAATCTTTTTATATAGAAGATGATTTTGTGTTGTTTTGCCCATTAAGTGCTTTAAGAATTCTGGTCGATGTGCTTGATCAACGTTATCGATAGGAATCTCTTAAACGCTATGATGAGACAGTCAAACACAGTAAATTCTTGTAATAAGTTAATTTTTCTAAAAAGATGAATATACAAAGTTAATTATAATTTTGAATGTCTTAGCTTTTCGGGAAAGAGGATCATTTAGAAGAACTTCTTTCCGATGCTCCTATTCTTTAGATTCCCGAAGGGAACCAAGACTTCACTATTTGTACCGATGCTAGTCATATTGGTTTGGGTGCCATTCTCTTGCAAAGGGAATGTGTTGTCACATAGGCTTCTTGACAATTAAAGCCTACCGAGACTAGATATGCCACTCATGATCTAGAGCTCGCGGCTATTGTTTTCGCTCTTAGAATTTGGCCTTATTATCTTTTGGGAGAGAAATTTGTTCTCTACACCGATCATAAATCTTTGAAGTATTTATTTTCTCAAAAGGAACTTAATTTGCGTCAACAACATTGGCTCGAGTTCCTTGCATCCTATGATCTTGATATTCTCTACACTCCCGGAAAGGAAAATCATATTGCTGATGCCCTTAGTCGTAAGCAACAAGCGGTTGTTTCCGTGATGATATCCTTATGGAGTGATCTCGTGACTTTATCCACTTGTGAGATTCGAGATCGTGAATCCAATTCATGTTCATCTCTTGTTTTATGTAGCCTTGAGGCCCATCCTTCTCTTTTAGCACCGCTTATCGTCCTCAATCCGATGGAGAAATAGAGCATGTGAATCAAACTCTTGAAGATCTCCTTCGTGCATGTGTTCTTGATTTTGGTGGAAGTTGGGAAGATCATATTTCTCTTGTTGAGTTTTCCCATAATAATAGCTTCCAATCTAGTATTGGTATGGCACCTTTCGAGGCACTCTACGGAAGGCCATGCCGATCTTCTTCATGTTGGCTTGAAGCTGGTGAGAAGCTGGTTTTAAGTCCTGATTTTATTCGTGGTTCCACAGAAAAGATTGACCTTATTCGTCATAGGATGAGAGTAGCTCAAAGAGACAAAAATCCTATGCCGATATTCGAAGAAGGAATTTAGAATTTTAATTTAGAATTTTCTGTGGGAGATGTGGTGTTCATTCGTGTTTCACCTATGAAGGGTGTTGTGTGTTTCAGTTGATCGGGAGATATTAGCACCTCGATATATTGGCCCATTTCCCATCACCGAACGTATTGGTTCCGTGGCTTATCGCCTTTTATTACCGGCTCAATTTTCTGCTATTCATGACGTTTTCCACGTCTCTCAACTACGGAAATGCCTTAGGGATTCCGATTCTATTCTTGAGCCCGGTGTAATTGAAGAAATTGAAGTTTCACCAAATTTGACTTATGAGCAACATTCTATTCGTATCATTGCTTCAGAGGTTAAACGCCTTCGAAATAAAGATGTTCTTCTTGTGAAAGTTCAATGGTCCTCAAATCCTAAGGATTGCTCTTGGGAATCTAGAGAATTCATCGAGCAAACACATCCAGACTTACTCTCTCGTGCTCTTTAGGGTGAACTTCTCATTTCAAAATTTCTTCTTTTGTGTTGTTATGCCTTTGTATGGTTGTTACTTTTTATTTTTTATTTTTTTATTTTTTTTCGTTTTCTTCTTACTTATTGCGAGGATGCAATTTCTTTAAGGAGGGAAGTCTGTAACAACCAGCATATTTTACGATTGTATATTTAAATGTTTTATTTAAATATAGCATCGTTGGTCGGATTAAATTCTTTTGTAAACAGTCGAATTGGGACTCGAGACCACTTCCATTGAGTCAAAAATGGCGTTTACAACTTTTTTGAGTATAATCATCGATATGTTTGGAGTTGAGTAGAATTTTGCTATTTTTCTATTTTGGGCTTTGGGTTTGGGTTTCAGCCCACTAACCCAACATAATACCCTGTCTCCTCTACTCTTCATCCATTCACTCATTCTATTTCCTAACACTCAAGCTAAATTAAAAATGGGGGAAAGAATGGGAAATAGAAATTCCTAAACCCTAGTTTTGATTAGGAAACTCAAATTCAAGTCCAAAATCAAGGAGAAGCTTAGGTAAGCATCTTCTCCATCTTTATCTCTCTTCAATTTTAGAAATTCCTAAACCCTAACTTAGGAAATATTTGCTTATTAGCTTAGATTGGAGCTTCTTGAGTTGAAGTTGAAGAGGAATTGGCCTTTCCTTTGTGTTAGAGATTCTCGTTCGTTGTTTTTGGGTTTAAAGGTGAGTTTTTAAACTCATATCTACGTCTATAGCTATCATTGTTGTTAGGTATGAATTCCTAACATCTATTCATGTTCATTTGCTTTTGATTTGAATTGATTTGGTGAATTTTCCAATTTTTGGTAATTTGAAGTCAAAATCTATGAAAATCCTTATATAGATGTTTGGACATGTGTTTGGAGTGTATTGATGAGTCTATAGGGCTGGGTTGTCGCTTGGCATATATCCCTAGCCATCGTCGCTCATTCGATCGCTTCCGATGTGAATTGGCCATCATTGGCCTAGGTTCAATATTTGCCTGAGCTTCAGCTCAGACGTCTGGTATAAGGATCAGACGTCTGAAGCTAAGGAATAAATATTCCAGACGTTCAGCTCAGACGTCTGACCTTGCTTTCCAGACATCTGGGAGATCCAGACGTCTGAGCTTACTTTCCAGACGTCTGGGTGATCTGGAATAGAATTTCCAGTACCTCAATTCAGACGTCTGATTTATAGGTTCAGACATCTGGATTGGGTCTCAAACGTCTGCCTTGAAATTTTAGACGTCTGGAAGCTTTCTGGATTATTTCCAGAGAACAAATCCAGATGTCTGGATTCTAAACCAGACGTCTGGAATTGTGCATTTTGCCTATTTTGAGTTGTTTTGTGTGGATTTCCAATTTTAATCGATTTTTGTCGATCCGGTTAGTTGTTATCACTTATTATCGACTTTGATGACTTCTTTCTTTGGATTTTTGGGAATATCCGTTTGGTGGATTTGATATTGATTTTTATGGATTAAATTCACATATTCGTATGTGAATTTTTGGTGATTGATTGTTTCTACAATCATTTTTGTGGTTTGTCACTTTAAAATACAAAGGTTTCTATACTAGTAGTAAATACTCAAACTCTTTCACAAAAACGATTTCAACACTACTTTTAAGTACAAAGCTCGTTTTTATAACCGTTTTCCAACTCTATTAGTATATACAAACCTTTACCTCATTCGTATGAGAAATCTAATTAAACGGCTTAGCAAAAAAAGTGGTATGAAACACTTGCGTTTACTTTGTCGGTTAATTCTTAGACTTGTTCGATTGAAATCTTGTGACAATTTTCGAGTGGAAATCTACAATTTGTTTGTAAATATTTAAGTTAAGCTAGTGGTTATAGGACATGAAGCTAATCTCTTATATTTACTAGCTTAGTGTGATTCACACTTCTTATTGATCAATGGTGATCATTTTGTGATTTAGACTAGCGATGTGCGATGTCTCTTTGTTTGTGTGGGGACTTAAAACCCCGTTTGTGGAACTTCGGTTCAATTTGGTGGGGTAGCGACCCATGGTCTTCGGGCCGTTTGTGGAGCTTCGGCTCAAAATTGATGGTTAGCGACCATGGAATAGCATTCCGTTTGTGACACACGTGTTGGGGAGTTTTCATGCTCCCGTTTGTGATAGGCCTTCCCCTTTTTGTGATTTCTGGATTTCTAGTTGATGATTTCTAGTATTTGTGTTTCACCGATTTTTGTGATTGGCATTGATATGTTTGTCAATATTTGTGTTTTGGTGAATAATTTAAAGAATATGACATTCTTTTTAGTGTTTGAGAATATTTGAGATATCGTATGATTTTTGTTGTTACTTTATGTATTCTTGTCACAGTATGGCATTATTGTTATCATACGTTTTTGTCATATCTCTTATCCTATCTCATTTTATATGATATTTATAGCTAGACTGATCCGTTTATTATTTTCTTCTTAAATAATACTCGGGTTAGACCGAGGTATTTCAGGTGATTCTGCTTGACTTTTTATCAGGATCCGTCACCTGACTTTTGGCTAACTACTTTAGCTTAGTAGTTTTTGTTGTTATACATTCGAGATGGAGACTCCTTGATGTATACTTATTCTTTTGTCTAGCACTTGTGTCTATTCTTTTTTGATATAGTGGATCTAGTTTGACCACTACTTTGATGTACACTTCTATGTGATATATTCATATCTATTTCTGCCTTTGTGATATGAATATCTGTGACTGATTTGTGTTATGTTTATTTCTATATTTGTTTCCGAAGTCCACATAGCCACTGTGTGGTAGCTTTGAGTTTGTATTTGATATGTCGGATTTCCTCTTGAAATGAAATGTAAGTTATATTATCTGACATATCGGTACTCGCACAAAGCAACTACACAGATGGTCGCTCCTCAATAGCCTTATTCCTCTGGTTAGTCGACGGCATTACCCCTTAGTGTCCTTGACTAGTGTGAGTATAGAGGTGGGGCATCACAGCGATAACATGACATCCAATATATGGGTAGTGCTAACAGAATTAATAAGGACTATCCAACCCGCCATCGATAAAAATTTGTCATTCTATTTGGATAATTTATTATTAGTTTATCAATTATTGTTAACCAATCATGATGTTTTGGTTTTGTTGGCCTTATCAATAATCCTATGTATTATACGGGTAATTTCATAATTCTACAGTTAATGTACAAGCAACTTAGTTCTCTACCTTATCTATGTCATTTAGTACTAACACGTTACTTTTATCAAAATTAATTTTTAATCTAGAAAGTAACTTAAAACTTTATAAAATAAACTTAAGTGCTATAAAGTGTTTAAGCATTAGGAGGTAAAGTGTAACATCTCGTTCTAGAGTTCAATAAAACACAAATGTTAAAATGACTATTTTATTGAACTTAATTCAATAAATTGACATGTTGGATTTATTTAATAATAAAAGTAGAATATTTATTTAAAATTTAAGTTTGAAATTTGAATTGTGTTTTAAAAGATCCAAAAGAAAAAACAATTTTGACAAAATAAGTATAATTAGTGAAAAATTGGAATTATTTTAAAGAATAAAACAATTATTTTAAAATTGTTCAAAACTGAAAGGAGACGTTTCAATAAAAAGAAAATCGTTATTAAAATGAAATAAAATCCTATTAGAACATTTAGGATGGATTTACAAATTGATAAAATGTATAGGGTTGGTTTTAAAATGGGTTAAGGGAGTTGATTTAAATTTTTTGGGTATTAAATTTTAGAACTTAAAAGAAAAGAAAAATTAAAATTCTCCTTCTTTTTCATTGGATCTCGTTTACTTAGCCCATACATACCCCATCCCCCGTTCATTCTTATTCCACTCCTTTACTTCAGCCCTAATCAAACCCAATTCATTCATTCCTCTCTTTTTCCGTAGATCATGAAAAGTTGGAAAAAGGACGATAATATCGCGAACGTAGTCGCTACAACAAGCAACGATGACGATGAGGAGGCTAGAGACTAGAGGATTGCATGCATGCCTGGTGGCGAGCGATGTCAAAGGACACATTTGAGTGTGGGCAACGCAACCTAGAGATGTGCACGAGGTTGGGGGAGGAGGTGACATCATCGATGAGGAAGGCGTGGCTGCTGTTATATGCGCCTTGACATCATGCGAGAGTAGTACATTTGAGGCGAAGGCACGCGTCGATGGAGGTATCGACGATGATGAATATGGAAAGGCTGAGGTCGCGGCAATGGGTTTAGGCTTAGTTGGAGGTTTCGGTGAGTGTAATTCCTCATTTACTTATATATTGCTTTCAGTAAGTATTTCAAACACTTTTTGATTCACGGTGAGTATATTAATCAACTTATATAGTTATCACTTATCATTTGATTTTTAAACTGGAATAAATAAGCCTTGGTTTTTTTGATTGGATTAATATTGGATTGATAATCATGTTATCTGATGCTAGATTTAAGGTTGTGTGAGTATAACCATCCTCTGTTTAATTCAATACATAGGAGCGAGTGTTTGTACCAAAATTGGGCACAACACCCTTCAGATGTGTTTGAAGAGATAAAATGAAGAATATAAATGAAAAAGGAGGAAGATCTAACAAACACACCAAAATTAATCAGAAAAATAGCAGAGAAACACAAAGATTTAGAGTGGTTCGGCGTGTTGCCTACGTCCACTATGAAATGGTTGATTTGTATTAACTTTTGCTTGTTGATTACAATGAATTACAACCGTAAAACTCGAGTACAACAGTGATTTCGGCAGAGTCTGGACATAAAAGACCCAAAAGTCCCTTTTTTTAGGTCCTGGGCTGCTATTTATAGGCGTAGGTTGCAAATATCTCGCTCAGATCTCGAGAGACGTCTTCTCTCACGTGGTTGGGCCCACACGATCGATCCCATGACATTTGCACTCGGTCCGTGATCGATATGAACGAATTTCGTATCGATCAAAACTTCGTCCAATCGAGTCTAGATCGATCATGAACATTCTTGAGGATGTACGCAAGCTCCTATGAAAATTTGGTGGCATTTGGACTTGTAGATGTTGAGTTATGATCGATGCAAGTTCTGGTTTTCTGTAGGCTGTTGAATTCATATCGATCCCCTTCGCATCGATCTGTTCGTATCGCTTTTGGGCACGTGCTTGCAAGTTGACATGGCGCTAACTCCTCGGATCGATCCACTTTTTGTGCCGAGTGATTGAGTCTTTCATAGGGAAGTATCTTATTCGTATCGATCCAGTTGAGCCTTGTTCGTATCGCTCGCAACTGTTCTATTCGTATCGATTGATTGCATCTCACTTCGTATCAATTTTGCGCACTCCACTTCGTATCGATCTTTTGCATTCCACTTCGTATCGATGGAAGGTGCGGATTTCGTATCAATCTATGGTCGATCGATACGAAGTATGTCTAAAATTTAATCGATACGAAATGGACACTTGTGTTACAGTCAATGGATACGAAGCAGGTGGATCTGGATGGATATAAAGTGGACTCACTTGCTACTGATCGATACGAAACCGTGCATAGTTGATAGATTCGAACAGGATCGATGCGAAGGAGGCTGATTCCCTAGATGGATACGAATTGAGGCTTACAAACCGATGGATGCGAAAGGGATTCGTGTGAATTGATGGATATGAATGAGTCAATTTTCCTGGCTTGCATCGATCATATCTTGAGCATACGAATACCGATTGACTTAAAATTTGGAACGTTGTCTTCCATAGCTTTGCACGTCGTGCCTTGTCAATTGTAGCTTGATCCGGACTTAGAAAAATTTATCGACATCCATAGTGAGCCTGCATATAACCGATCTTCAGGACGGACTGTCCTCGGTTTCCAGTTAAGTTCTTGGTGTCATGTCCTTGCCAAAAGGCGGGATAACATTTGCCTCCCAAAGTACGTCTTGTGAGAACATGATGTGCTTTGAAAAGTTGCAATCTTCATCCTAAACAGTTTTATTTGACTTGTCCGAATGGTTGTCGTCTTTTCGTCGAAAGCCGTGACCTTTGATTGATCCATGGAAACATAAATCATGAATTGTTGATTGCCAATTGTTGTACCGTGTACTGTTGTAACTAAGTGTTGTATGATAGTGATCTGTTGTTTGTTGTTGTAATCGTCACCAGATGAGTATTCAATTCCTGTGAATTTTAAGAATTAAATGTTGATATATGGTATATAGAATATATATAAACTTGGCTCTCGTCAACGTTTGTTCGTTCACGAGTCGTTGCCGAGTTCTTTTGTTCTTGTTTAGATCAGTTTTCATATCGATCCTCTCCTGAATCGATGTGAAATTCGAGTTGTAGCAACGATCGATAGTCATTTTAAGTAACTTTCTTTCGTATCGATCCTCTCCTGGATCGATCCGAGATGTTGGAATGCATGCTTCGTATCAATTGCTATCGATACGAAATGGATAGCCCTTGGAGATGCATCGTATCGATGGATACGTAGTCTTGGGCGTTCAAGCTTATGGATACGAAATAAGTGTTTCGTATCAATGGATTCTAGTGATTCAAGTATGAATTTGTTGTAAGTTTCGTATCAATGAGATTTGAATTGATGGATACGAAACAGATGGTAACTCGGTGACGGGTATGAAGTGTCAAAATCTCCGTTGCTCTAGGCTGATGGATACGAAGCTACATTTTCGTATCGACGGGGGTGAATGGCTCAAACATGGTTTTGTAGTGACCTTCGCATCGATGGGTTTCGTATTGATGGATACGAAATAGATGGCTGGCGGACGCGAAGTGCTAGGCTCTGGATTCCTTTGAGTTGATGGACACGAAGGTTGTTCTTCGTATCGATAGTATTCTTATCGCTTCTATCGGTTTTTTTCCACTAGGATACGAAACGCCTTTCTCTTGGTAATGGATCCATATAAATACATTTCGTATTTAGACAAATTTTCCACTTTCCTTTGCTTACACTTTCCACTTCGCATCGATTCGAAAAGAGATAGAACCGTAGAAGCCTTCGTACCCAAAGCAACCAGTTTTTAATCCTTAAACCAATCTCTCTAACTAGGTAAATGATCGATTAACACCTTTTAAAAAATGATGAGACTCGAGTCTTGATGCCATTTCGTCCAGGGTATCAGCTAGTTTCGACGTTGTCGATGTCGGAATGGAGCCGGAGTGAGGTCGAGGAGGTACTCCAATGGCACCTTGGCAACTTGGGGAAGAAGAAGGGCAACCGGTGGAGATGTGGAAGTTACTGACTTTCAATCTCTTGCTTCAAACTCGTATCGATAGGAGATGGTGGAAGTTGCTTCGTATCGATCTGGGAAGTGAGGCGGTGTGTATCGGTGAAGACCGATGGATACGAAATTGAAAATTGGGGATCGATACGAGCCGACCGATACGCATGGATCGATCGATACGAATGGAGTATCGATACGAACAAGTCGTTGGTCCATGCTTTTGATCGATACGAATTTAGGCTTTGGGAGAACAATCTCATTCAAACCTTGATGGATACGAAGTCAACTACCCTTTGCATACTCGAACACTTTACTCCGACGAGCTTTAGCTTTGCATAACTGGACTTGACCATTAAACTGCATATTTGACTATCCTTTGAAACTGGTCGATGGAACTGTAACTTAACAAAATTTTAACGAACTTTAACTCGGATCGGTCTTTAAAGTCTGGATGGCACGGTTGTGACGGTCAGCCATGACGGTCACTTCCAGTTGAATTTTGAAGTCTTGTCGTTTTAACATTCCTCGAATTTTTGTAGAATTTCTTAAGTATTACATAGCACTTCACTGTACAACACACTCATGCACTTCACACTGGGGAACACACGTGCTTATTATCATATAATAATGGTTTTTGATAAGTTGATTAGTTATGGAATCCACAAGTTCACTGCAGCAGGAGCTTCAAAGTTCACCTTCCTTAGTAATAGAGATACCGGCCATCGCGACCGAGGTTATCGATTCAGCTCCGGACGAGCTGCCAGGAGAAACTTTTATTGCAAACCCACAAGATTCTATGCTGTCCAACCTCTCCGAAGATATGTTGGGACAGATATGCCTAAGACATGGTTTGTCGTTGGATGACGTCTTATTACCGGGACCGAATGATAGACCACATGCTCCCCCGGAAGGGTTTACTGCCTTCAACGGGCATTCATGTACATCCGGGATGCTTCCTCCATTCAATCAATATATTAGAGAAGTGCTGGCTTTCTTTGGAATTGCCCCATCACAGTTACATCCAAACGGATATGCTCTGCTAAACAGTCTATTCATTATATTCATAGAGCATCTTTTCCGACCCCCGACTCCGATCGAAATCAAATACCTTTTTAATGTTAAGAGTCGGGGAGATAGCCCTTCTTTCACGTTCTTAGAGGCGGTTAGGAACTTCCAAGTTGTGACTGGTGCCTGGACCAGATTGAAATACTTCAAAACTGAGTGGTTCTATGTTCGATGCCCTCCAGGGTTTGCCAGTCGATGGTTAGCCTGACGTAAGTGCTGCAATTTGTCCAGTGGTTAACGGGATGGTCATAATTTGACGTTGAAACTAATATATTTTTTCCTTTATAGCTGCAATTCCTTGACCCGAAGGTGCTCAGTTCAAAGAAATAGTATGGATTCTCCAGGAAGTGCCGAGCGAAATGAGAGATTTGGACTCGGTGCTAATAGACAGAAACTTGAGGATCGTTGGGCTGATCGAACAAAAACAAAGCATAAGACTTGAAGGAGCGCTTTGGGCAGTCCCAACTAAGCAGGTGAATCGTAAAGTGCCCGGGGTCGTAATAGCTGAGGAGGGTGATGAAGAAAACACACCTACGAACGATGAACCCATAGCCGGGCCTTCTGATAGTTTTCAGGGTTCAGAGGGAAGGAGAAAAGGAAAGGTTGTTGCACACAAGTGTCACAAATCCTCGAGATGGAAATCCGTAATAGTGTCCCTGCCCGCCTCCGGTGTTAGAATTTCGGATGCTCCTCCCTCGCAAGTAGATAATCCTTTTGAAGGACTTGCTGATATTCCAATTTCGGACTATGTGTCACTTCAACAAGACACCGGATTGGAGGGGCTTCAAAGTGCCCTAGACTGAAGTGAGTCTTTGTCCACAAGCGTGGCCGACATTACCAGTTGGTCAGGGGGTTGCACACACATATACACTTCATGGCACTACAAGGTTTCCAGTCTTAAGTTGTCCACTTCGGGAGATCACTAACTATGTTTCTCTTTCACTTTACAGATACAATGAGTAGGCGAGATTCTATACTTTGGAGTCTCTGTTCCGTGCGCCAGTCATCGAGTTCATATTATGAGTCCCGCCGAAGGGAGGATGATAGAAACCGCGATCATGGTTATTCCAGCCAAAAGCGTTATGAAAGGGATAGAGACAGAGAATATAGATATCAATTCTGATCGCGCTCTCCACCTCTTTGAGTCCCTACACAACCTTTTACTCACAACACACATCCCCCGGAGCCTCCACGCCAAAAACCATCTTATCACGCTCCGAGTTCTGAGTCTTAACACCACAGGACCGAAGCTACAGCTCCCACTATTACTGAGCAGGCTATTACCGAGCCTACGGGGGAAGGAGCGATAAAAATTGCCCAGTTGAGAAAGGATTTTTCGAACATTTTCTTCGACCGCTTCATCTTCCCTCCTCACTTAAAGAAAATCCCATCTGAAGCTGAACAAACGATGCATGACTACATCCATGATATTTATACCCAATATAAGGAGTGGATGAAAGCCGGTGGATAAAGCGTCGGTGGTGGCTTTTGAGCGAGCGAAAATAATTGAGAAGTTAGAAACTGACCTCGCTCAAAAAGACCGTATTATCCAAGTGCTCAATGATGAAGCTGAATCCTCTCGGAAATCTGAAATAGAGGCCACCCAAAAAGCTGATGAGGCAACTCAATCTACGGAAAGAATGCGATAAACGCATTTTGCTTTGATGGAGGAGATGGGCCACCGAAACACCACCGTCACAGCCGAAAGAGACGCTGCTCTGAAAGAACTTAATGAGCTTAAAGCCAAACTTTCCGAAATCATCCAAGAGAAGGATGATGCAAATTAAGTAGCCCAGGAGGCGTGTGAACAACTCTGGTGCTTCAGGGTGAACGGGATGTGGCATCACTTAAAATTCGGGAGGTTGAGGCCAAGGTTGAGGATGAAGTTAAAATGGATGAAGCCAGGTTAGAGGCAAATATTGAAGATCTTCTCATCACTTACAATGCCAATGTTTTGAAGCATAGAAATCTGACCTGGCTTGATAACTATCCAACACACTCGTTCAATGCTTGGGGCCGATTAGTAGGAGATGAAAAGGCTGCTCACCAAGTTGAATCAATCGATGAGCTTGAGCTCGAGAGCCGGGTGTTGATCGAAGATGAACGGAAAGTTCTCCATGATATTATTATCTCATATGAAAAGGAGAAGCTTGGCGCTCAACATTCGAAGGTCGGAGAAGGTTCTGGTGTCGAGCATCATGATATAAGTTCTGAAACCCTTGCAATGACTCAGCCTGAATCCACACCTGCGGTTGATCCTCCGCCCGTTCCTGCTTATAACCCGGATCAACCACAGTTATCTCCAGCTCGCGAGCAAGTCTCTGAAGCTGTTCTGCGACCCACGAGCCAAACTGAGGAAGGTACTCTGAACATTTTATATGCTTATCCGAAATCGGAAGCGTCACTTGAAATAATGACTAACAATCCTTCCTTTGTTTTTATCCAGTGATCGGAGTATCATCGGTCATGCCTTTTGCAACTCAAGAATCACATCATGTGCAGGAGGCCATTATAACAGAAGCGACCACCACAACGACCACGACACCAGTTGACGAAGCACAGGGAAGCACACTTACTTTCGATGAGCAGATGATGGAGGAACTTCTCGGTCATCACAGTGACCCCTTTGCCGATTTGCCGTTCGTTATGGGTGGAAGCGCGCCAATGACAAGTTTTTCGGCCCCAACTGCGGGAGTCCCCAATGATGCACAAACACTTTATGAAGAGGAAATTATAGCTGAAATCAATGCTAAGATGGAGGCAGCCGCGCGGGGAAGTGGCTTTGGAGGTGGAATGGCGGGACCTGGTTCAGCCCCTTTGCAGATGAAATCTTCGGGAGGAACGGTCGTTGAGACAAGTGTGCCTATCCTGCCTCCTACTGTTGATCATGTCCCTCCAACTCTGCCTTCCGGAAGCGTTCCAATACATTTGAGTTCGGAGGAGGAAATTGATATAATGCCCCCGACTGGAGATAGGCCGCCGAAAGGCAAGGGCTCAAAGAGAAAACCAAGTGACAGCTCCAGCGGATCCACACCGAAGAAGAAACCGAGAAAGAAAAAAGAATAGATACATCTCTTTGGCTCATTTTCGAGTAGATAGGAATTTCTTTAGCTTTTGTTGGCCGTGTATAGATGCGGGTTCGGCCCCTGCTAGTAAGATTTTTGGGATAAACTTGTCTTAGTCTTCTTCCACAAATAGTTGAAATAAAATTCCATTTTTTCTTCAACTAAATTTTTGTTTATTTGCTTAAGTGTTTCTGCATTTGAACTCCAGTCCGGTACACTTGTTAAGTTTCGACCTTCGGATTGGATCTGAGTTTATTTGTTAAGTCCTGAAATCAAGACTATGGGTCATGACCGAACGTTAAGCCAGACTTCGATGCTGCACTGTCTCGGTCAGTCATTGGCACTTAAGTTCTGCCCCTAGTTTCAGGGACGAATTGTAAAGATCAGTTAGCAATTGTACTTCGCCTTCAATGCATCGAGCTTAATGTCGTTGAATTGATGCTGAAACAAGGAAAAGCTGAGTGGTCGAATCACACTCGCTCATCTATCTAAGATTGCATCCACACTTCGGGGATTTGCATTTGAACGTCGGCGGTTGGTCACGCCTACTTAAGTTTCAAGGATATGTTCACGCTCTGGGGACTTAGTTATTTTATGGGAGGTCAGTCACACCCGCTTGATACTTAGCATTTCGTCCGTACTTTGAGGACTTAAATTAGTTTGCGGGTAGTCAGTCACACCCGATTTGCATTTATACTCTGACTGCGCTCCGGGGACTCGTAGTTGTTTTACGGACAGTCGATTCCAATCCAGTTTGTGTTTAAATCCCATTCCACTCTCTGAGGATTTAGAGTTAACGTTTATACTCCAATTCGCACTCTGGGAATTTGGAGTTGGTGTTTATGCTCCAATTCACACTCTGGGAATTTAGAGTTGGTGTTTATGTTGACACTCCGGTTCGCACTCTGGGAATCCGGAGTTAGTTGATGTTTATACTCCAGTTCGTGCTTTGGGTACTTGGAGTTGGCCGACATATGGTCAGTCACATCTGTTCAGGCTTTAGGATTTCGTTCACACTCCGGGAACGACGAATCTATTAGGATCGTGGATGGTCGGTTCACATCTACCATGAGTTAACAAGCGAGGTCGTTAGATGGACGGATCCACCTTCCTCGAACTTGGTCAAGATACGGGCGAAGTCGTTAGGTGGACGGATCCACCCTCTTTGAGACCGCATCTGTAAGTTTATACTCCAGTTCGCACTCTGGGAATCTGGAGTTAATTAAAGGGTTGTCATGTATCAATTCTTTTTTGACTTCGGTGTGATGACTTGCCCCCGAGCTCGGGTTTCACTTAGCGAGTAACCGGTCGTATCACAGTCACTCCCTATTTGAATAAATTCCACCGTAGGATGGAACTTAGCCCTCCGTGCATTGTGATGATCGAATGACGCATTTTATAAATCACTGCTCTGGCTCGAAGAGATTGCATTTTATTGCTAAAACAAGAAAATATGGCAAAATCAGTTGCCTTATTACAAATTCAAATTTCGAAATGCATAAACAAACTGCAAATGAAAAATAGTCTAAATAATTAAACAGAGCCTGTCATGTGTAGTAGCGACGAAGACTCTCGCTGTTCCAGGGTCTTGGAAGAGTGAGACCGTCAACGGTCGATAATTTGAATGTGCCATCTCTGAGCTTTTGTTCAATAACATACGGCCCTTCCCAGGTTGGCTTCATATGTGAAGGGACCGGGTAAATTCTCTTGAGGACGAGATCGCCGAGTTCAAAGGTTTGGGGTCGGACCTTGGCATTGTATAATCGGGCGACTCGACTTCGATATGCGACTGCTCTCAAATAGCTTCCTCACGCTTCTCATCCAATAAATCCAGAGATTCGGCAAGTAGTATTGCGTTTGTTTTCGGATCATAATAAGTCACACGATGAGAAGGTACTTCCATCTCGATTGGAATAACGACTTCTGAACCGTAGGAAAGAGAAAATGGTGTGTGGTCGGTCGTGGACTTGTGGGTTGTTCGGTAAGCCCATAAAGCCATAGGATTTTCATCGACCCATTTGCCCCCGGCCTTTTCCAGTCGTTTCTTCAGAATAGACTTTATAACTTTATTAACAGCTTCGACTTGTCCATTCGCTTAAGGATGTGCAACTGTGGAGAATTTCTTTTTGATGTGAAACCGTTGACAGAAATTCTTAAATTCAACACTGTCGAGTTGAGCTCCGTTGTCTGTAATGATGGTATGTGGGAGACCAAATCGACAGATGATGTTAGGCACTACAAAGTTGATCACCTTCTTTGTTGTGATTGTAGCAAGGGGTTCAGCTTCCGCCCACTTGGTAAAGTAATCAACTGCTACGATGGCGTACTTCGCACCACCTTTGGCTAGAGGTAGGGAGCCAATAATGTCAATGCCCTATACCGCAAACGGGCATAGACTGACCATCTGTGTTATCTCGGTAGGTGGGGCCCTAGGAATCCAAACATGCTTCTGAGATCTGTCGCATTTTCTGGCGTAATCCGACGCATCGCGATTTACGGTCGGCCAATAGTATCCATATCGGAGCACTTTCTTGGCAAGGGCTTGCCCCCCGGTGTGATCGCCACATTCTCCTTCGTGCACATCATGTAATACGCGTTTGATTTCATCGTGAGTGATACACCGGAGTAAAGGAACAAAGTATCCTCTTCTATACATGACTCCATTCTGAATAGTGAACCGCGAAACTTTTCGAAGAATCTATCTCTTTTCACTCTGCGCTCTGGCAGGGTCCCGTGCTCGAGATAATTTCTGAACGGAGTCATCCATGACTCCTTATCGGGAATAACCTCAAATATCCAATCTGTCTCCATTTGGTCGATGCTCGGGGAAGCTAAAGTCTCTACGGGAACAAGTCCCATTTGTTGTGCCTTTCCTGTACTGGCTAACTTTGCTAATGAATCGGCTTTTTGATTACGCTCTTGGGGTATGCAGTAGATGGCATAATAATCAAACTGATTTAGTATCTCCTGGACTCAAGCTAAATAAGTAGACAGCCTTCGGTCTCTGGCCTGGTACTCCCCCCGAACTTGACACACGACCAATTGTGAATCACAATAAATCTCCACAGCAATGATTTTCAAATCTCTGGCAAGTCTCAATCCGGCAAGTAGGGCTTCATACTCAGCTTCGTTGTCGATCACACGAAAACCAAACTTTAAAGCATAACATAAAGATCGATCTTTTGGAGTTTCAAGTACAACCCTAACACTCGAGCAACGGTCATTTGACGTACCCTCAGTATGCAGCTTCCAGATATACTTGGGAGATTCACTGGTTTTGGGCAATTCCTCTAGGATAGTAAATTCTGCTATGAAATCTGCTAGGACTTGTCCTTGAATGGCTCGCCTCGGAGTGTAAGCAATATCAAACTGACTTAGCTCAATATTCCACTTGAGTAACCTACCAGACGTCTCAGGCCGCGTGAGGACCTGTCGTAACGACTGGTCGGTGTAAACGGTGATAGGATGAGCCTGGAAATAGGGACGAAGCTTCCTCACGGCAATAACAAGACAATAAGCCAACTTCTCTAGCTTCGGATGATTTCTCTCATCTTCGGTTAGTCGTTTGCTAATGTAGTAGACCGACTTTTGTACTCGGTCTTCCTCCCGAATTAGGGCAGCACTGATTGCATTTTCTGACACCGCCAAGTAAATGTACAATTTCTCGTGATCGATAGGCTTTGACAGAATTGGCGGTGTGGAGAGGTGTTGAACTAGTGCTCAGAATGCGCCCTCACATTCCATAGTCCATTCAAAGTTACGTTTCCCTTTTCTGATCAGATCGAAGAAAGGAATGCATTTGTCGGTGGATTTTGAAATGAACCTGCTCAGTGCAGCTACTTTCCCATTGAGGCTTTGGACTTGCTTTATAGTTCTCGGAGTTTCCAGATTTCTGATCGCCCAGATCTTTTTAGGATTAGCTTCGATCCCTCGGGCATTGACGATAAACCCAAGGAACTTTCCTGATGCGACCCACAAGTGACATTTCAACAGATTGAGCTTCATTCTATATTCTCGAAGGATATTAAACATTGACTCCAGGTCTCTGATATGTCCAGTGGAGAATCGTGACTTGACTAGCATGTCGTCCACGTATACCTCCATGGTTCTTCCAATCTGGTTGGCGAACATCCGATTGACCAATCGTTGGTAAGTTGCGCCAGCGATCTTGAGTCCGAAAGGCATAACTTTGTAGCAGTAAAGTCGCAGATCGGTCACGAAGCTGGTATGCTCTTGGTCGGGCAAGTGCATGGGTATCTGGTTGTAACTGGAATATGCATCCATAAAGGATAAAAGCTCATGCCCAGGTGTTTAGTCTATGAGCTGATCGATCCGGGGAAGTGGAAAACTGTCTTTAGGGCAAGTTTTATTTAAGTCTGAGTAATCGATGCACGTTCTCCATTTTCTATTTGGCTTTCGGACAAGTACAGGGTTGGATATCCATTTTGGGTATAATGCATCTCGAATAAATCCGTTCAATTTGAGCTTTTCTACCTCTTCTTTAAGGGCTGCAGATCTCTCTGAATCAATACCACGCCTTTTTTGTTTGATTGGGATATACCGCGGGTCGATGTTTAATGTGTGGCTCGTGATGTCTGGGGAGATTCCACAAATGTCTGAATGTGTCCAGGCAAACACGTCAAGGTTTGCCCGGAGGAATTCAACCAATTCCTCTTGCATCTGTTGGCTTAACTGAGATCCAATCTTTATCATTCGAGAATCATCATTATTTTCGATCGGAACATCGATCGTCAGCTCGGCCGGGGAAGCTTGACTATCTTTACTTTTGTCTTCACTTTCAGCATCTCTCGGGTTAGGATCCCTGGGGAATTGGTTGGGGTGCCCGGGCCTGGGCCCAGGCGTCAATTGTCAATTCTCAGCAAAGCGGACGCAGAGAGATTCCTCTACGCCCTTCCCTTTTTCTTTCCGCTGTGCCTCCCACAGCTCCGCAACATAACAGGCTCATCCAGCAGCCTGGTCTCCTTGAACAACTCCAACTCCATTGTCGTTAGGGAATTTTAAAGTCAAACACCAAGGAGTGATGGCACCCCTGAACTCGGCTAGGGTTGGTCGGCCCAAGAAGGCATTGTATGGCGAATCTATATCCAACACAACAAACTGTAGTATCTGGACTCTCCGGCGTTCTGCAATTCCCAATTCCACTAGTAGCTCCATCATTCCAGTGGGTATTGTCGCACTTCCATTGAAGCCATGGATACGGTACAGATAAGGCCTCAGATCCTTTGCTTCCATTTTCATATGATCATAAGCTCGTTTAAACAATATATTTACTGAGCTTCCACTGTTTACCAGGATCTTCTTCATCCAAGCAGGACCTATTTGGGCTGAAATGACAAGTGGATCAATGGTTGGGGCTTCGACTTTATCGGCATCTCGGTCTTGAAACACGATGTCATCAGTCATTGTATTTTGTTGCTTGGCCGAAGCCCCATCTTCCAAGCTACTACAACATTCAAAGTCCGCATGACTTATAGAGCTAGCATACGACTCCATTTCCTTCCAGCTTCGGTCTACTGGATGAGGACCACCACTAACAGTGTTTATAACCAACCTCCCACCGGTACGAGCGGGTTCCTCCTGTCTCGCCTGATTCGGTACATGGCTTTGATTTGATGGGCCCGCACCTCCAGACTGCGGCGCCCGCACAAATTGCTCCAACTTTCTCTCACGCATCAACTTTTCAATGAGATCCTGCAAGTGACAGCACTCATTTTTGTTATGGCCGTAGCTTTCATGGAATCTACAAAACTTCCCTATCTAAATCTGTTTCTCCGATGACTATTTCGGAGCAGGTTTCTTGTACTGAATGGTATTGCAGGTCCGTAAATACACATTTTCCAATGACGTGTTCAAAGGAGTATAATTATCAAACATAGGAGCCCTACGTCGTGGACCACGATTCTGATCCCGTTTCCTACTCTGGTTTCCATTGCCCTTCTGCTGATTCTGTTTATTGTGTATATTCAGTTGTACTTTCCCGGAGCTCTCTTCGGTTTGTTAACAGCAACATTGCTTTGAATTCCTTCCACACTAGGCCCCGCGTCATCCTTTCTTCTAGACTATTTCGCATCCTCCCTTCTCAATAATTTGGCTGCCTTCAAATAGAAATGGTCCAATGCCGCATGAGGTTTTCCGGCCAACCAGTTGACGAATTTGGAGGCAGGGTTGATCCCCTTAGTCAGTGCCATCAAAATCAAATTATCATTAGGGTTACTAATTTCAGCGCATGCAGCATGAAATCTCTCCAGATAACGTCTGAGTATCTCTCCAGGAGCTTGAGTGACACTAAACAAAGTATTAACATCTTTTGGCCTTGCAACATGCATGCGAAACTGCTCAATAAATTTTGTTGCCAACTGATCGAAACACGAGATCGATCGAGGTGGTAAACGAGTGAACCACATAGTTGCTATGCCCCCTAGAGAGATCGGGAAAATTCGACACTTAACTGCATCATCAGCTCGTGCAACATTCATTAACCATTCATACTTCAGGATAAGTCGATTAGGATCAGAGCTCCCTTCATAAACGGGTAAAGTCGGCATCCTAAATCGCCGAGGTTGTTCAGCATAGAGTATCTCATCGGTAAAAGGGGTATGACTCCGGGAGATTCCCCAATCGTCATTAGTAAGACCCTGACTTTTATGGATCATTTAACGGATCATCGTCGGGATGTCAGGCATCTGGACATTTTGAGCATGTTGGGCCAAGGTGTGGTCGGGTTCCACAATGCGAGGAGGGACCGGTCACGGTCGACGGTCCATGTCTCACCTCCTTAGTTCTGTGTCTTCAAGGACATAAGGCTCAGGAGTATGGTTGCGTTGGCGGTAGGTCGGATCCGTTCGGTTCCGAGCATCAACTCCTAAATCAGTAGCAGTGGTAGTACGGTTGTCAGTAATATGATACGGAGCAGCACCTCCTCAGGAGGAGGGTCCAGTCCGATGGCTGGTTGACGGGCGAACTCTCGATTGCCCAAGATTCAATGTATGCTGATGCCCAGTGGCCTGTGTGTAACTTCCGTCCAGTCGCGGGCGCGTGGATCTATGATGGTAGTCAAAAGAGGCTGAACTTTCGTTGGATGAATAGGAAGCCTGATCCCTTCTGGATCTCCTTCGTCTTTGACGGTTTAGTTGCTTGGTCAATTCTACGTTGGCTCGCAGTTGCTGAGTAAGCTGTTGATGGCTTTGAGTAATGTTAGCACCAAAATTGGTCACTAACCTCGTTGAGAAAGATTGTGTAGAGAGATTAATGAAGAAGATGAATTAGAACTGAAAAATAGTGTAATTCAATGCCAAAAGAACAACAAAAACGAGAACACCGGATTTATAGTGGTTCGGCGTAACTGCCTACGTCCACTTTGAGTTTTGATCTTTATTTCTTTCACAAGTAGTTGAATACAGATACAATCCATATATTAATGACTTGAATACAAGTTTGAACTGAAAATAATCAGTCTTGAAAGTGGCAGAGTCTCCCCATTGTTCTCCCAAAAAAGGGTCCATTTCATTGTGCCCCTGCCCTTCTATTTATAGAAGAAGATGGGTTAGACTTCCTTCACGGGCTCAAGGCCAAGGTGACTTGGCCCATATAGGGCGATCTCAAGCTAGTTGGTCTATTCTTGCCGAACCGTACCTAAATGCCAAAACATGTCGACTGCATCAAACCTGTATATCCTCAGGCTCTTCTTGGTCAGAATCTTGTCTAGTGCTAACGATAATTTCTTCAACTGTCGTCTTGTAGCCGGGCCAAGGTGCCGGTTAACAAGTAAGCTCTTGCATTAGCATTTGAAATTCTTCCCTGGTGATAGGGCCTTGCAGATCTGATGATCCGGCAACATTCTGGTTGGTAGGAGGTAGTTGTATGGGGTTCTGTCTGTCCCGTCCTTCTGGATCTGCGGTAGTTGAGGTAGTCCTGGTGTTAACCATGATGGGTAGCGAAGTTCTTTCCTAGACTTGATACAAATTTGAATAGGATGGAAGAACTTCAAACTTGAATCTGGATCTTCTTCTTAGATTTATGCAATTCGATATCGATAGTAGATCCAACGAGCAGGAGAAAAATTGGGTTCTCTCAGTGAAAGCACCAAAGTGATTGTACCAAAATTGGGCACAACACCCTTCGGATGTGTTTGAAGAGATAAAATGAAGAATATAAATGAAAAAGGAGGCAGATCTAAAAAAACACCAAAATTAATCAAAAAAACAGCAGAGAAACAAAGAGATTTAGAGTGGTTCGGCGTGTTGCCTACGCCCACTATGAAATGGTTGATTTTTATTAACTTTTGCTTGCTGATTACAACGAATTACAACAGTAAAACTCGAGTACAACAATGATTTCGGCAGAGTCTGGACGTAGAAGAGCCAAAAGTCCCTTTTTCTATAGGTCCTGGGTTGCTATTTATAGGCGTAGGTTGCAAATATGTCGCTCAGATCTCGGGAGACCTCTTCTCTCACGTGGATGGACACACACGATCGATCCCATGACATTTTCACTCGGTCCATGATCGATACGAACGAATTTCGTATCGATCGAAACTTCGTCCTATCGAGTCGAGATCGATCATGAACATTATTGAGGATGTACGCAAGCTCCTGTGAAAATTTGGTGGCATTTGGACTTGTAGATTTTGAGTTATGATCGATGCAAGTTTGGGTTTTCTATAGGCTGTTGAATTCGTATCGATCCCCTTCGCATCGATCTGTTCGTATCGCTTTTGGGCACGTGCTTGCAAGTTGACATAGCGCTAACTCCTCGGATCGATCCACTTTTTGTGCCGAGTGATTGAGTCTTTCATAGGGAAGTATCTTATTCGTATCGATCCAGTTGAGCCTTGTTCGTATCGATCGCCACTATTTTGTTTGTATCGATTGATTGCATCTCACTTCGTATCAATTTTGCGCACTCCACTTCGTATCGATCTTTTGCATTCCACTTCGTATCGATCTTTTGCATTCCACTTCGTATCGATGGGAGGTATGGATTTCGTATCAATCTATGGTCGATCGATACGAAGCATGTCTGAAACTTAATCGATACGAAATGGACACTTGTGTTATAGTCAATGGATACGAAGCAGGTGGATCTGGATGGATACGAAGTGGACTCACTTGCTACTGATCGATACGAAACCGTGCACAGTTGATGGATTCAAACATGATCGATGCGAAGGAGGCTGATTCCCTAGATGGATACGAATTGAGGCTTGCAAACCGATGAATACGAAAGGGATTCGTATGAATTGATGGATATGAATGAGTCAATTTTCTTGGCTTGCATCGATCATATCTTGAGCATACGAACTCCGATTGACTTGAAATTTGAAACATTGTCTTCCATAGCTTTGCACGTCGTGCCTTGTCAATTGTAGCTTGATTCGAACTTAGACAAAATTTATCGACATCTATAGTGAGCCTACGTATAACCGATCTTCGGGACGGACTGTCCTCGGTTTTCAGTTAAGTTCTTGGTGTCACGTCCTTGCCAAAAGGCGGGATAACAATGAGCTTGCTTGATAAAGATAACATGAATCGGTAAGTGAAACTACCCTATTTTGATTTCATTCTATCAATATACACACACACACTTATTACGGTTGTCTCAAATGTGAGAGGGAGGAACGACTGATTGGAATTAGAATAGTCTCACATCGCTACATAACTTGGAGAAGTGGTGTATAAATATGGGTTGGTAGGCATGACACATTGGGGATTCCTTTTGTTACAACAAAGTGTGTGCCAACTCATAGGCGTACGCTATGTGCTGTAGATGGGGAGCTTGGTCCGCCCGTCATTACTCAACAATTGTTATCAAAGCCAAAGGGTATGAACTGGGCCATGCAAACAAACAACGCTCTCAAAGTACTCAAAGGTAGGGGTGGGCGCGGTCGGTTAATCGATTCAATCAGTTAAATTTTTTGTTTAACTGCAAAAAGGTCAACGGTTTGGTCAACCGGTTTTCGGTTAATTTGATTCTGGTCTACCAACCGAACCGGTTAAAATTAACTGTGGTTAATCGGTTAATTTAATCGGTTAACCAATTAATATAAACGATTAACTGTTAATCGGTTAACCGTCTATATTAATCGGTTAACTAGTTAAATTAATCGGTTAACCAGTCAAACAACAACATATATACACTTACCAGCATTAAAAACACACATACGTGCAAATAATCATAGTTTTAGACTTTAGTTCACACATTACAAGCATCATTGCAGTGAGCTAATTGCTATTACAGTTTAGTTCATACATTACAAGCATCATTACACTGAGATAATTGCAACTACAGTTCAATTCATACATTCAGTTCAATTGTTCATACTTCACTTCAGTTCACTTTAGTTCATACTTTAGTACAGTTCACCTCTCACTCTCTCAGTTCATATATTACAAGCAATCAAGCATCATTACAGTGATTACATAACATTTGTAATTCAGTCCAAAGTCCAAATAGATAACTGGTGTACAATAATACAACTACAAAGTCTCCACTCTCCAACTTTTGTTTCCATTCTCCAACTCTGTCAAACAAAGGCAAACACATTAATTTAGAAATTAACTGAAGCATATAAGTGTAAAGTGTAAACATGTATAACTATAGAGAACTGAAGGATGAACTTAAAGCATACATGTTTTAATTTATATATATACTGCTACACAAAGTCAGCATTAATTTGCACATAAATATATATATATATATATGTATCTATGTATATTTATATATGTATATATGTATATATATATATATGTATATATGTATCAACAATTGTAATATATATCAAGACACACGGCTTTACTACGCAATAATGGCACTCTCTAAAATCTCTATCTGTTACATACCTTATGTAAATATTCTTTGTATATTACGGTATATTCTCAGTTTGCAATACATAAATATTAATCAGTTTGCAATATAGGATCTGTTTTATATATGGTATATAAACAAAATATGAACTGTTATATATATGGTATAGAGTGATATATAAAAAAGTTCATATATATGGTATATACCTTATATATATATATGTATAAACTGTACAGTCTATACCTTATAATTATAATAGTCCCTATCTGTCTACACCATATATTCACTTAACCAATTGTGTGTGTATGCACCGAGGTATAAACTGAGTTCACTTATAAGCAAATGAAAACTGAGCATATATAGATGAACTAAGGTATAGAATATTTTTGTTCAAGACTATTTATAGATGCAAACATTGCAAATTGAGGTGTGTGTGTGTATCACTATCACTATACAAACATGCAAATTTGTTTCAGCTTTCTACTATTAGTCGTCGATTATGTTCTCTTTCAATCAAAAACGCAACTAATACTATTACATATTAAGGATGTACCTCCAACAATCCTCCAGCAATACTCCTTAGTCGTCTATTTATGTTCAAAAGACTATCGCTTACTCTATCTTTCACGGTTAGAGAATAATTTGGATTCTTGTTGATTGGAAATCCTAAACTTCGCTACATAGTGCCCACAATTTGAGTAAAATTTTGTTTTTTACCCGAGGAATTCCTCGACATGCATTATAAAACCACTGTAATTGTTGCTTGTCACCCTCATTCCCTGATAAGAACTTGTATTGTGTTTCTGTCATGTATAAACCAGTTCAAGGATGAGCAACTATTATACCATTCCATAAATTGTTCTTACAAGCAAATACCAATGAAATGTTGACAGTCTTATAAAATAACAACAAAGAAAATCATAAGGAATGCATCAAGTTACCACTAACAAAAATCATAAACTCTGTATTGTGAAGGTGATCAACACCTACTTCTAAGATGCCAAATGTTATTTATTCGTTTGTGCATCTTAGAATGAAAGTTAATTTACGTGAATACATGTAAGGCAACAAATTTGACTAATTTAAAAGATTGAAGAAAACCGAATTAAAGCTCTGAGAAGAACTTGAATATGAAAAAGACGGTTTATAATTAAATTAGCTTTCACGTGTTTGTTAGATTATTTTTTATCAAGCATCGGACTATGAAACAGTCATTCATATTTATAGGGTATACATAATAAAAAAAGAAATTGATGCACATCATAAAAAATTTCCGTATCTATGCAAGTCCATGTGTTTGTTATACCTCCAAAAATAAACATTTTGTTCAAGACATCACGACTGAATGTTTTATTGTCCAAAACCCACATTTTGTTTGTATTTTGTGTAAACATTTTTTATAATCTATGCAGTGGTTACATTTATTGTCGTGGTTATAACAAACTGCCCACCATGGTCAGTGTGCACTATATTGGCGTGGTTATAATTATCCAGACACACTGTGTAGTGTGTGTAGTGTATTAGTTATAACACATTATGTAGTGTGTTCAGTGTCCTAGCCTATGCACTATATAGTGAATCTTGATAATCAAGACACTATATTATCGTGGTTATAATTTATGTCCTAGTGTGTGCGGTGAATCTGTGCAGTGAAACACCGATGATTTCCTAGTGTGTGCAGTGAATCGTGAATTGTATAAAAAATGTTTATTGTCATGAATGTAACCAAGACAATAAGCACTACACAATGGTCAGCTCTGATAATTTATGTCCTAGTGTGTGCAGTGAATCTGGGAAATGGTTGTACATATAATTTTAGTAGTATGTCTTTTGCTTAAATTAAGCAGCATGTCCAGGATCACTTATCGATTCTAGCTATAATCCCAACCACCAAGGAGACCAAGTGTTGTGTCTGTATTTCATTTAAAGCGAAAACAAAATGGTATTTGAAATATTGGTCTCATCTAACTATCATTGTGATAATTTCAGTTTTCGACCAAATAAAACTTGGTTCCAGCATCTCAGATATTCTGAAATACATTCATAATATTATCCCTAATAACTTGCAAATTTTCTTAGTTAAAAATTCTCGTAATTTTTTATTTATTTAGAGAAGCTTCGTGTTTCGTATTCTCTAGAAGATCACCAACAAATTTTCTAATATTCATGATAATAAATAAATCCATTTAATTAGCTTTTAATGCATATTGTAAGGTATTTTTTTAGAAATTTACAAAGTTGTGATTCATATGAGTGCTCAAAAAACTTAAGCATTTATTGATACTAACATGTTTTCTCATAACTTTCTTAGATTATGATGGAAGCGGGGAACCAAATATCGACAGGTTAGAGGAGCCAAATAAGTACTGATAAATGTACCTACATATTATCTAAAATAGCCAAGCATTGATATATATATATATATGAAAGTAATATGCAGTTCACAGATCAGGTCGATGATGGAGCTAAATATCCCTACTATGAAGATGCAGGCTTCATTGATCGTGATGCTTGTGAATTCAATGTTGAATCAAAATCAATAATTAGTTTATGAAATTTACAACTAATTTAGAAAACCCTTATTACAAATATAATATTTTACTACTCATTTACAAATACAGTAATCAAAATCAAAGCAAATTCAGTAAATTAAAGCTGATTGATGTCAAAGTGGCTTTACCACATATATATCATATATGTGTCTTGATTTTCTAAGAAAATAGAAAGAAAATGAACACAGTTTTAAATAAAAAGCAGCGAATCCAGGATATTTAGCAAACGAAAGCAGCTTCATTTGTTAAATCACTAATTTATCTATTAATTACAAAAACATACAACTAAATTAGGTTAACTAACTAGACTAGAACTTAGTTTATATATGTATGGTAGATCAATAGAGTAGTTAGTAATTTACTCAAAGGATTTCTCTTCCTTCTTGACACCGTTTATTTATACAATAGCTTTGGTAGTGGTCGTCACTAGCGTAAAGCGTCGAGAATAGCGCGGAGAATGGAATAGTTGATGCCGGCGGTGAGCAGACGAGATGAGCGAGCAGACCTAGGTTTCAACTTCTCTAGTCTTTTTTATTTTTTTTATCTAGATCTGAAAACTGGAGAGAATAGCCTACTCAAGAGCACGCTGGCTATTGGATTCATTTGGGGATGGGTTCTGTGATGCCCCACCTTTATACTCACACTAGCCAAGGACACTACGTGGTAATGCTGTCAACTAGCACGAAGAATAAGGCTGTTGAGGAGCGACCATCTGTGTAATTGCTTTGTGCGAGTACCGATATGTCAGATAATATAACTTACATTTCATTTCAAGAGGAAATCCGACATATCAAATACAAACTCAAAGCTACCACACAGTGGCTATGTGGACTTCGGAAACAAATATAGAAATAAACATAACACAAATCAGTCACAGATATTCATATCACAAAGGCAGAAACAGATATGAATATATCACATAGAAGCGTACATCAAAGTAGTGGTCATACAAGATCCACTATATCACAAAAGAATAGATACAAGTGTTAGGCAATAGAATAAGTATACATCAAGGAGTCTCTATCTCAAATGTATACAAACAAAAACTACCAAGCTAAAGTAGTTAGCCAAAAGTCAAGTGATGAACCCTGATAAGAAGTCAAGCAGAAGCACCTAAAATACCTCAGTCTGACCCGAGTATTATTTAAGAAGAAAATAATAAACGGATCAGTCTAGCTATAAATATCATATAAAATGAGATAGGATAAGAGATATGACAAAAACGTATGATAACAAAAATGCCATACTGTGACAAGTATACATAAGGTAGTAACAAAAATCATACAATATCTCAAATCTTCTCAAACACCAAAAAGAATGTCATATTCATTAAATTATTCACCAAAACACAAATATTGACAAAACAATCAATGTCAATCGCATAAAAATCGGTGAAACACAAATTCTAGAAATCATCAACTAGAAATCCAGAAATCACAAGGGGGAGGCCTATCAAAACGGGAGCATGAAAACTCACCAACACGTGTATCACAAATGGGTCGCTATCCCATGGTCGCTAACCATAGAGCCGGTGCCACGATGTAGTACGGCGAACGCCCGAGGAACCAGAAACTCGAATAATCCAGAACATCGACGTAGCATAGCGTTACTCCCGATGAACCAAACTCCAATAAGCCGGAACAACGACGTAGTACAGCGAACACTCGATGAACCTAACTCAAATAATCTGGAACAATGACGTAGTACAGCGAACGCCTGATTAACCAAATTCCATAAAAACCATAGATCGCTAGCCTATAAAAAATAAGACGAAGCTCTATAAATCGGGGTACAGTCCCCCACGTGGACAAAGAGACATCGCAAATCGCTAGTCTAAACCATAAATTGATCATCATCGATCATCAGGAAGTGTCGATTACACTAAGCTAGTAAATAAATGAGTTTAGCTTCATGTCCCATAACCACTGGCTTAACTTAAATATTTACAAACAAATTGTAGATTTCCACTCGAAAATTATCACAAGATTTCAATCGAACAAGTCTAAGAATTAACCGACAAAGTAAACGCAAGCGTTTCATACCACTTGTTTTGCTAAGCTGTTTAATTAGATTTCTCATACGAATGAGGTAAAGGTTTGTATATACTAATAGATTGGAAAACGGTTTTATAAACGAGCTTTGTATTAAAAATAGAGTTGAAATCATCTTTGTGAATGAGTTTGAATAGTTATTACTAGTATATAAATCTTTGTATTTTAAAGTGACAAATCACAAAAATGATTGTAAAAACAATCAATCACCAAAGATTCACATTCGAAGACGTGAATCAAAACCATAGAAATCGATATCAAATCCATCAAACGGATAATTCTCAAAAATCCAAAGAAAGAAGTCATCAAAGTCGATAATAAGTGATAATAACTAACCGGATCGAAAAGAATCGATTAAAAATCGGAAACCCGCACGAAACTGCCTAAAATAGGCAAAAAAGCAAATTTCACAGATTCAGTCGACTGCACTGTAGGGTCAGTCGACTGAAACATGCCTAGAAACTCTCGGGTTTCAGGTTCAGTCGACTGACTCTGCAGTTCAGTCGACTGATACAGGGACAGGAACTTTTTTGCTCCCAGTTCAGTCGACTGAACTGTATGGTCAGTCGACTGACACAGGGGCAGAAAATTTTCTGCTCCCAGATTCAGTCGACTGACCATCTGGTTCAGTCGACTGAACTGCAATTTGCAGTAAAATCAATCTAGCTCAAGAAGGGCAAAAATCCAACCCGGAAGTGTTCGGACGAGAAATGGAGACTAGGGATTTATTCCAAGCAACAACCCAGCCTTATAGGCTCTTCGATACACCCAACAACATGTTCAAACATCAAAGATATGATTTTTAAAGATTTGACTTCAAAACACCAAAAATTGGAATATTCATCAAACCAATTCAATGCAAAAGCAAATGGACAAGGAATAGATGTTAGGAATTACTACCTAACAACTACCAAAGATATAGGCATAGATGTGAGTTCAAAAACTCATCTTTAAAACTCAAAGACACGAATGAGAAGCTTTAAAACAAAGGAAAGGCCAATTCCTCTTCAACTTCAACTCAAGAAGCTCCAATCTAAGCTAATAAGCAAATATTTCCTAAGTTAGGGTTTAGGAATTTCTGAAATTGAAGAGAGATAGAGATGGAGAAGATGAAGATGATGCTTACCTAAGCTTCTCCTTGATTTTGGACTTGAATTTGAGTTTCCTAATCAAAGCTAGGGTTTAGGAATTTCTATTTCCCATTCCTTTCCCCATTTTTACTTTAGCTTGAGTGTTAGGAAATAGAATGAGTGAATGGATGAAGAGTAGAGGAGTTAGGGTTATTTGTTAGGTTGGTGGGCTGAAACCCAAACCCAAAGCCCTAAATGAAAATATCAAAATTTTACTCAACTCCAAACATATCGATGTTTATAGTCAAAAAGGTCGCAAATGCCATTTTGGACTCAATGGAAGTGGTTTTGAGTCCTAATTCGACTGTTTACAAAAAGTAACATTTCAGACTTTAATCCAACTAACGATGCTATATTTAAATAAAACATTTAAATATACAATCGTAAAATATGCGGGTTGTTACAGACTCCCCTCCTTAAAGAAATCGCTTCCTCGCAATACTTAAGAAAACGAAATAAAAGTAACAACCATACAAAGGCATAACAACACAAAAGGAAGAAATTTTGAAATGAGTAGTTCACCCTAAGGAGCACAGAAGAGTAAGTCCGGATGTGTTTGCTCGATGAATTCTCTAGATTCCCAAGAGCAATCCTTAGGATTTGAGGACCATTGAACTTTCACAAGAAGAACATCTTTATTTCGAAGTCGTTTAACCTCCGAATTAATGATACGAATAGAATGTTGCTCATAAACAAATTCGGTGAAACCTTAATTTCTTCAATAACACCGGGCTCAAGAATAGAATCGGAATCCCTAAGGTATTTCCATAGTTGAGAGATGTGGAATACGTCATGAATAGCAGAAAACTGAGCCGGTAATAAAAAGCGATAAGCCACGGAACCAATACGTTCGGTGATGGGAAAGGGACCAACATATCAAGGTGCTAATTTTCCCGATCAACTGAAATGCACAACACCCTTCATAGGTGAAACACAAATGAATACCAATAAAATCAGGACCTAAAACCAGCTTCTCACCGGCTTCAAGCCAATACGAAGGAGATCGGCATGGCTTTCCATAGAGTGCCTCGAAAGGTGCCATACCAATACTAGATCGGAAGCTATTATTATAGGAAAACTCAACAAGAGAAATATGATCTTCCCAACTTCCACCAAAATCAAGAACACGTGCACGAAGAAGATCTTCAAGAGTTGGATTCACATGCTCGGTTGGTTTATCGGATTGAGGACGATAAGCGGTGCTAAAATTAAGCTTTGTTCCCAAAGCTTTTGAAGACCTTACCAAAATCCACTAGTAAAATAATGGATCACAATCTCGAATCTCACAAGTGGATAAAGTCTCGAGATTATTCCATTCAGATATCATCATGGAAACAACCGCTTGTTGCTTAAGACTAAGGGCATCGGCAACACGATTTCCCCTTCCGAGAGTATAAAGAATATCAAGATCATAAGATACAAGGAACTCGAGCCAACGTTGTTGACGCAAATTAAGTTCCTTTTGAGAAAACAAATACTTCAAAGATTTATGATCGGTGTAGAGAACAAATTTCTCTCCCAAAAGATAACGACGGCCGCGAGCTCTAGATCATGAGTGGCATATCTAGTCTCGACAAGCTTTAATTGTCACGAAGCATATGTGAACACATTCCCTTTGCAAGAGAATGGCCCCCAAACCAATACGACTAGCATCGGTACAAACAATAAAGTCTTGGTTCCCTTCGGGAATCGTAAGAATAAAAGCATCGGAAAAGAGTTCTTTTAATCGATCCTCTTTCCCGAAAAGCTAAGACTTTCAAAATTATAATTAACTTTGTGTAATCATCTTTTTAGAAAAAAAATTTACTTTTTACAAGTCAATTTATTGTGTCTGACTGTCTCATCATAGCGTTTAGGAGATTCCTATCGATAACGTTGATCAAGCGCATCGACCAGAATTCTTAAAGCACTCAATGGGCAAAATAACACAAAATTATCTTCTATATGATAAACATGTCTCTTAAAATTTTTACAAATATTCTTTGCTCGTTTTAAGAACAAAATCCAATCATACTTATAAATATCTTATTAAAAAGATTTGCAAATTTTAAATTATTGTTTTCATCCATAATCAATGAATACAAGGATGGTCTCATTGAGATATTCGTAGAATACTCGATTCATAAGATGGATGAACTAAGCTGAAAAAACTAAATGACATCACGGATCACTCATAAGAATCATAACGTGTGCGGAATGCGGTAAGTGGAATGCTACCCTCCGCAACTCGTAGCTGATAAAAAATAGGTGGCAAGGTCGAGCTGAAAACACCTTAGCACCACTCAATAGATTGCTTAGGTTATAATCCTAAGACAAGCTCAAATATACCGGAAAATTCACAAACTACTTGAATGAGAGAAATAATATTCCCCTCATCATGTAGGTTTAAAGAATAAAATGATGCCACCGAATTTGGAAATCAAAATCATTAAGAACAATAGAAATCTGCTTAACAGATTGAGAATGTCGAAGATGGATAGTCCGCTCAGAACATAGGATATGGGCTTCATAATGATCAAGCCAATCCTTTCCCAAAAAATCAATTTCGAAGCCTAAGTAACGCGTAACATGCAAATCGGCTTGGAAAGAATAATCACATAAAATAATCTCAACATTTTCACAAAGTAAACTGAGTGTTGCGGATCCACCAACCAGATTCACAATTCTCAGTGAAGTCATCAAGCCCATAATATTTAAAGAAAAAGAATCAACAAGTTCTTTTGATATAAAATAATGAGATGAAACCGTATCAAAAAGAACTCGAATAGGATAATCACAAAACAAATTAATGTCATTAAGGATAGAAGGAGAATTACCTTGGCCAAGGGAAGTGTTACTAGGGGCTTGCACAACATTCAACTCTCCCTCTCTCCTACTTTGGAGTATGGGACATGTTGATATAAGATGGCCCGAACTTTTGCAATAACGACAAAAAAAGGGTTTCAGACACTCATTTGCATAGTGGTCCGTAGAACCACAGTTGTAGCGCCGTCCACGACTAGAGGTAGGAGTCTTTGCTAACGAAGTTTCTTGCTTCCCTTTCTTGTTGGGATTGGGACCTTTGAACTTAATAGGCATCTTCATGTTATTGTTGAAGTTCTGTTTGGCACTCCCAACTTCAACATCACTTTCTTTATCGGCCTCTTCAAGTCGAAGAGCGATATTTATAAGCTGATCGAAAGAAACTTCTAATTTCAGAAGTAAAGGCTTTTTAAGGTTCTTATTCAACCCATAGACAAACCTCTAATTTTTCTTCAATGGGGTATTAATATACTCCACCCCATATTTAGAGAGAGATTCAAAAGATGCGACATAATCTGCCACAGAAGATTCACCTTGAACAAGGTCAATTAAGCGTCGGGCTAAAGTTACTTTTTCAGCCTCCGGCACAAACTTCAATTCGAATCTTTCCCAGAATTGCTCCCAAGTAAGATCCGCTTCAATAATCTCAGAAACCAAAAGCTCATACCAATCTAATGCTCTTTCTTGGAGCATGCAAGAACCCACTTGGACTCGATGTAGATCCACAAGATTCATGTGGGAAAAGATGCGATCACATGATCTAAGCCAAGCTTGGATTTCTATAACATTTTCGGAACCCTTGAATGGCCTTCCACCCAAAGCGGTATAATCTCTGCACAAGCGTGCAAACCCGGATTTAGGGTGAGTAGGCACTGGAACAGGTCCGGCAGCTTGGGCATTGTTCACAAGATCTAAAAGTTGTTGAGCAGACATAAATACTCCATCCTGAGGAGTAGCACTGGATTGACCGACACCGGGATGGCCTGGTCTAACCATTTCTCTTCTTTAAGAAAGAACGAAGAGGAAAAAGGTTATTCACAGAATGAATATCAAACAAACTTGATTGATAAAACAAGGCATCACAAAAGAAAATAGGATAGAACGATACGAAGACTCGAATTAAATCCTATGGCACGATTCCTAAGAAAGACTTAGGACAATGATCCTTGCTAGATTATTCTACATTGTTCCAAAGTTTGGCTCTAATACCAAGCTGTGACGCCCCACCTTTATACTCACACTAGCCAAGGACACTACGGGGTAATGCCGTTAACTAGCACGAAGAATAAGGCTGTTGAGGAGCGACCATCTGTGTAATTGCTTTATGCGAGTACCGATATGTCAGATAATATAACTTACATTTCATTTCAAGAGGAAATCCGACATATCAAATACAAACTCAAAGCTACCACACAGTGGCTATGTGGACTTCGGAAACAAATATAGAAATAAACATAACACAAATCAGTCACAGATATTCATATCACAAAGGCGGAAACAGATATGAATATATCACATAGAAGCGTACATCAAAGTAGTGGTCATACAAGATCCACTATATCACAAAAGAATAGATACAAGTGCTAGACAAAAGAATAAGTATACATCAAGGAGTCTCTATCTCAAATGTATACAAACAAAAACTACTAAGCTAAAGTAGTTAGCCAAAAGTCAGGTGACGAACCCTGATAAGAAGTCAAGCAAAAGCACCTGAAATACCTCAGTCTGACCCGAGTATTATTTAAGAAGAAAATAATAAACGGATCAGTCTAGCTATAAATATCATATAAAATGAGATAGGATAAAAGATATGACAAAAACGTATGATAACAAAAATATCGTACTGTGACAAGAATAAATAAGGTAGTAACAAAAATCATACAATATCTCAAATCTTCTCAAACACCAAAAAGAATGTCATATTCTTTAAATTATTCACCAAAACACAAATATTGACAAAACATATCAATGTCAATCGCATAAAAATCGGTGAAACACAAATTCTAGAAATCATCAACTAGAAATCCAGAAATCACAAAGGGGGGAGGCCTATCACAAACGAGAGCATGAAAACTCACCAACACGTGTATCACAAATGGGTCGTTATCCCATGGTCGCTAACCATAGAGCCGGTGCCACGACGTAGTACAGGGAACGCCTAAGGAACCTGAAACTCGAATAATCTAGAACATCGACGTAGTACAGCGTTACGCCCGATGAACCAAACTCCAATAAGCCGGAACAACGACGTAGTACATCGAACGCCCGATGAACCAAATTCCATAAAAACCATAGGTCGCTAGCCTATAAAAAAATGAGACGAAGCTCCACAAATCGGGGTACAGTCCCCCACGTGGACAAAGAGACGTCGCAAATCGCTAGTCTAAACCATAAATTGATCATCATCGATCATCAAGAAGTGTCGATTACACTAAGTTAGTAAATAAATGAGTTTAGCTTCATGTCCCATAACCACTGGCTTAACTTAAATATTTACGAACAAATTGTAGATTTCCACTCGAAAATTGTCACAAGATTTCAATCGAACAAGTCTAAAAATTAACCGACAAAGTAAACGCAAGCGTTTCATACCACTTGTTTTGCTAAGCCGTTTAATTAGATTTCTCATACGAATGAGGTAAAGGTTTGTATATACTAATAGATTGGAAAACAGTTTTATAAACGAGCTTTGTATTAAAAATAGAGTTGAAATCATCTTTGTGAAAGAGTTTGAATAGTTGCTACTAGTATAGAAACCTTTGTATTTTAAAGTGACAAATCACAAAAATGATTGTAAAAACAATCAATCACCAAAGATTCACATTCGAAGACGTGAATCAAAACCATAGAAATCGATATCAAATCTATCAAACGGATATTCTAAAAAATCCAAAGAAAGAAGTCATCAAAGTCGATAATAAGTGATAACAACTAACCGGATCGAAAAGAATCGATTAAAATTTGGAAACCCGCACGAAACTGCCTAAAATAGGCAAAAAAGAAAATTTCACAGATTCAGTCGACTACACTGTAGGGTCTATCGACTGAAACATGCCTAGAAACTCTCGGGTTTCAGGTTCAGTCGATTGACTCTGCATTTCAGTCGACTGATACAGGGACATGAACTTTTTTGTTCCCAGTTCAGTCGACTGAACTGTATGGTCAGTTGACTGACACAGGGGCAGAAAATTTTCTGCTCCCAGATTCAGTCGACTGACCATCTGGTTCAGTCGACTGAACTGCAATTTGCAGTAAAATCAATCTAGCCCAAGAAGGACAAAAATCCAACCCGGAAGTGTTCGGACGAGCAATGGAGACTAGGGAATTATTCCAAGCGACAACCCAGCCTTATAGGCTCTTCGATACACCCAACAACATGTTCAAACATCAAAGATAGGATTTTTAAAGATTTGACTTCAAAACACCAAAAATTGGAATATTCATCAAACCAATTCAATGCAAAAGCAAATGGACAAGGAATAGATGTTAGGAATTACTACCTAACAACTACCAAAGATATAGGCATAGATGTGAGTTCAAAAACTCACCTTTAAAACTCAAAGACACGAATGAGAAGCTTTAAAACAAAGGAAAGGCCAATTCCTCTTCAACTTCAACTCAGGAAGCTCCAATCTAAGCTAATAAGCAAATATTTCCTTAGTTAGGGTTTAGGAATTTCTAAAATTGAAGAGAGATAGAGATGGAGAAGATGAAGAGGATGCTTACCTAAGCTTCTCCTTGATTTTGGACTTGAATTTGAGTTTCCTAATCAAAGCTAGAGTTTAGGAATTTCTATTTCCCATTCCTTTCCCCATTTTTACTTTAGCTTGAGTGTTATGAAATAGAATGAGTTAATGGATTAAGAGTAGAGGAGTTAGGGTTATTTGTTAGGTTGGTGGGCTGAAACCCAAACCCAAAGCCCTAAATGAAAATATCAAAATTTTACTCAACTCCAAACATATCGATGTTTATACTAAAAAAGATCGCAAATGCCATTTTGGACTCAATGGAAGTGGTTTCGAGTCCTAATTCGACTGTTTACAAAAAGTAACATTTCAGACTTTAATCCGACCAACGATGCTATATTTAAATAAAACATTTAAATATACAATCGTAAAATATACGGGTTGTTACAGGTTCTTTACTGATGGGCTAAATGGGCCGTGGTTAAAAAATAAAAAAATTGGTCGGTTAACGGTTAACCGACCGATCAAATATTGTTAACCGTTAACCAAACCGAAAATGGTCAGTTAACATCGATCGGTTAACCGAAAGTTCAGTTAACTGATTTTGTCGGTTAAACGGTTCAGTTAAGGTCGGTTTAGTCGGTTAAATGCCCACCCCTACTCAAAGGGGATGTGAGTCGATGAGGAGATTGTTAGGGTTGTCTCGCATATGACAAGGAGGAACGACATATTAGAATTGGAATAGTCTCACATCGCTACATAACTTGAAGAAGTAGTGTATTATTATGGGTTCGTAGGCATGTAACATTAGGGATTTCTTTTGTTACAATAAAGTGTGTGCCAACTCATAGGTGTACGCCACATGCTGTAAATGGGGAGCTTAGTTCGACTGTCGTTACTCAACAACACACACACACAAATATGATAAAATCTAATTCAACTCGATTTAATTTGATTCCTATGTTGATTGATGATGGCTTGCTAGTCTTGATTACTGTTAGTAGGTGGTTGATGGTTAATTGTTTGATCAATGATTGTTTGAATTATATGTGGTTGATGAAAATTATAGTTTTCATTGTTGATAGAAAAATAAATAAATAATACATAATACATAAATAGATTATGATAATTGATTTGAAGAAAATAAAAAATAGGATATGGATATTTAAAGCTAGTATTGTAACGACCGCCCTACACCTCAGGTATGAACGGTTGCCAAAGGAATGAAAAGAAATAAAGAAGAAGAAATAGAAGAGAAAAGAATGGAAAGAATAAAAAAGGAAACATCAAATCATCACATAACATGTCGTATATATCACATCACATCAGAGTAAATATAATAGTCAACAAAAATATAAAACAGTAGAGATAGTAATAACAATGTGAATTAATCATCTGAATATAAGATCCACAGAGTTATACAACACAATAACAGAGTTTGTACAACTGGAAATAAACTCAAATGATACACCGTCTCATATAATAGTAAGTCAAACACTGTCAAGACTCCATAATGTCACATAGCGGAAATAAAATAGGAAACTCAAATATAAATATGATTATATGTCGCCTCCTGCTAGTCCATCTACAAAACTCCATATGTCATCCATACCTGCTCTCAAATCTACTCATTTAAGAGCACCCGATATAATAAGAAGTAAAGCATAAAACCTTAGGTCTGACAACAGTTTGGTGTGAGCGATATCAAGCCTCAAAATACTATAAAAATCGATAAAGTATACAGAAAAGAGGGTATATAAACCATACCTGACTTGTCCCTACAACCAAAGAGTCAGCACATAACATAGAAAAAATGCTAGTCTACAACATCATAAAATGGTACTCCATATTCAGTATCTATCAGGGTGCCTAGGTATCTCCATCCGTAATACCTACTCCATACTAAGTAAATTGCTAGGTATCTCCATCCACAATACCTACTCCATATTAAGTAAAGTCGGGGTGTCTAGGTATCCCTACCATAATACCTACCTTGTGTGACATCCCTAGGGTGATATGTGGCTAGTGAAGCAATCATAACAAACATAGCGTCCATTAAACAATACTAACTGTCACCCAGTGTACTTTAGATATATGATAACTCGTATGACCACCAAGCCAGGGACTAGTGAAAGTCTCGGTTCTCTGTCATACTCTCTACCAACACCCAAACACCCATAGGGCACTAGACCCAAGACCTGCAAGTCCAGGGTATACAGCTCCCAACATGATCCGTGGACGACCCTACTATACTCGTGCTTCGAGTACAACAAAAATCTCTCTAAGTCATCAACGATCCCTCAGCACATGCACGTCCATTTGAGCCCTATTCGCTCAATCCAAATCCCAACCTTGCTTGCTCAATCCAATTTCCACTATCTACAAGGAACAACACCCACGTTCCTCCACTCCACGGCTCCCACCATGAGCCTCTTCGATACCTACTACCCTCATGAGCCAAAAATTGAAGAAATGGAGTGTCTAATCCTTGGTACTTGCTACCCCAATGAGCTACAAACTGAAGATGCTAGTCCATTATGTTGTATATCACCATCCTCCATGATGCGAACGAGCCAACATCCCCAGCATGTTCTATAGAGTAATGAACTATCCATCTCAAAACCTAATTCCAACACGAGCTAATATTCGAAGTACCACTCTACAATGGTCAATACCAGCCACTTTGGTCTTGTACTTAACTGAAAGGATAAGTATAAACCAAACGGAAACGTCCGGCATCCATCCTAAAGTTCGAAGCCTCATCCTCTACCTTAGATCCATCATCACGTATCCCAATCCTCATCTACAACTTATCTCGCTCGTTAGGTTTCCGCATTTGCAAAACCCCAACGTACAAGATATTCCCCTAAAACCCAATCACCGCTAATCAGCGTTTTCAACCAAAACAGCCAAAGATACAACCAACAACCATACAAACATCCAAAGCATACATAACCCATGTATAATCCATCCATATCAATCAATATGGGAAATTATATCAATGATAGCTCAAATCTAATAATTCCCTAACTATGGCACATCGATTGAAAATATGTGATATTCTTTATAAATCATTTTAAAATAATAATATTTTCTTTTATAAAAATCTAATAGGTATATAAGTATAGGAAAATCACACTTTAAAACCAAAAATCATTCCCGAGCGTCAATCTAATACTATACAACCAATCATAGTATGGTGAGAGACAATATCACTCACCTCCATAAAATCTGTCCTAACCAGCACCAAAATATCGACGAGCCTAATGCAAGAAACCACATCCAAAATGGACCTCGTATGCAAAGATATGAACGAAATAAGAATCGATATTAAATAAATCATTAATTAACTAATTACAAACACTAATTACCAAATTACCTCTATAATCCTTCTTCCCCAATCACGTTTCCAAGCCATGCATATTTGTGCATATCAAACCCACAGCCGCAAAATTCAAACTCCAATTTCTCCTTTGTTTCTCAATGAAATTGCAATCCGCCATCGCCAAAATGCTCCACTATGTGATCTCTTCGATTTGCACACCTAGTGATGAAACCCGATCTATTATTCACGACCGCAAACTGGTACTCCTTACTCGACTTGGCCATGGATGGATTTCACCATAGTTGATCAGATGCTCTAAAATTCTCTACGATGATAGAGATCGGCAAGAGAAAGTCGATGGCGATCTCCGTTTTTCCTATCATCGTCTAAATCTTCGGCAATCTCAAACCATAGATCAACGTCCAAGAAGGTCAATCTTGCCAATGACAATTGATCAAAGTTCTGGCACGGTCATCACATAGCTCTCATCCATACGAGCTCATCGGATCTGGTTTCGTGATTTTTAGTGGAGCGGATCTTTAGATATTATTTTTTGAATGGATTTGAAGAAGAGGAAACCATGATTTTCTTTTTTGGGAATGCTACAGTAAATGGAAAATGAGAACTAGAGGGAAGAGGATTTGAAGGGTATTTATAATATTATTTTATCCCATTTATTTATTCTCTCAATTAAATGGATGTGTGTTTCGAGTCCGTACGATTACACGATACGTCCGATCATCATGAAACTCATCGGCGTACATCACCTCATTTTTTGAATCCAACGTTATAAATTTCATCGTCATCTGAGACTACATCCCAGGATGCTAATTTCGCACATTTTGAAATCGTTTCGAGCATCGGATCGTCCAATCTCCAAATATAGCGATCCATATACTCATTTTAATTTGCAGCGCTAATACGAACTCAACGGAAGTGGTCTCGAGTCCTGATTCGGTCGTATGCAAAAAATCATATTTTTGGGCCTTCATTTAATTAACGATTAAATATTCAAATCAATTATTTAAATATCCGATCATTAAAAATATGGGTCATTACATTCTCCTCTCCTTAAAAAGATTTCGTCCTCGAGATCACAAAGCAACAAGAACATCTCCTAACCTAAAGGCCCTCAAAAGCTTCTCAGATTTCAGAAGAATTTGGTAGAACTTCCTTTGTGCGGCTAGGTCCAGGAAAAATCCCAATACAACAAAGATATGCATACATCTCTGTTTAATGGCCAATTTCCTATCGGATTAGAAAATAGCCGAAAAATTTAAATTAAAAATAACCGCAAGCGCACAACGTACAATTCTAGTACGTGGCGAATACGGGTCAATCCATAGGGAATTGTATTGATTTTAAAATTTCTACTCAATCAAATTAAACCAAGATTTGAAGTTGTGATTAGCTAAAAATTTCTAGAAACTAACAAAAAAATAAAATAAAAGTGGATAAAAATATGAGAGTAGATGGCAATTTAGAGGCAATGTCCTTTTCATGATCACATAAATCAACAAAATGAAATTATGATCTCTCTTTTGATCATTAGTGAATTTAGTTGATATGGTTATCATAAGTATGTCCTATTTGTGCTATTAATTAGCCCAACATAAACCATCAAACTTTAACATACCCACTAAACCACTTGTTAACTCTCATGAAAATGTTAATGAACTTGAAAATAAAATCTATTCTAAGCATGATCTATTCACTATTAATTAGTAATATAGACCATCAAATTTTGATTTTAAAATTCACTTCATTACCATAATCATATGTAGATGAAAAGGTAATTTGTGTTTATGTTTGTTTAAGCATGTCCTATTTGGTGTCAACAACATAGGCTATCAAATTCAAAGCTAAAACGACAAAGTTTAACCACATCAAACATTTCCATTAAGTACAAAAGGAGATCAAAAATTAGCAAAATACTGAATCTACATGATTAAGAGAGCTTCATTACCCCTAAATTGAAGGGGTTTACCTTCTCATATTTGTTATCATTTCAAAAAATGTAGAGTTCAACATGAAACAAAAAACAAGAGGAAAAAATAGTGAGCTAATTAAAATAAAAAGAGAATTAATCTACTTGCATAAATAAGTCTAAACTACTAACATGAAAAGAAAGAGAGCGTGTAAATAGAAAAGAGCATGAGTTAACATTGCATAAAAAGAAAATTACACAAGGGTATTTATACATGTTTTGAAACCCTAACCATATTTTTGGGGACTACCCAAATTGCCCTTGAGGAAGTGTGGCCTCCAAGTTGTCATTAGCATGAGCATAATCCACCATTACATGTGCATGTAACTTTAATTTCCATTAACATGTGCATTAGCTCTTAATAGGGGATCATGGTAAGTGGGTGTGGGGTCCTCCATATTGCATGAAATGATTTATTTCCTTCTTCATTTGTTTCCTAACTCTTGTGCATGCATATCTTTATGAAGCCTCTTCCAAAATTCATTAAAATTCCTATAAAACAACATTAAAATATCCAAAAAAAAATTCTCAAATTAATTCACACACAAAAATAACCATTTTGCCCCTAAATGAAGATGAATAAATGATGATTTGAAAATAATTAAATTTTGGTTTAAACATGTCAAAATACCTTATATGCTCATTTATTTAATTAAATTCGATTAATATAGAAGTAAAAACATGCACATTTACATGCACATCAAATACCCCCACACTTATCTTTTTATTTGTCCTCGAATAAAGAAAAACTAAGATAAATTCGTTTTCGTAGGAAACACGATTGCATTGAGCGTATGCAACAAGCCGTTAAACCTCTAGGTGTCTCTAGTAGGATGAGTGTTGTCTCGTGAGGGTTTTCAGCGGATACTACCCACAAAATCCAAATGTGAAATGAAAATTCCTAAATGCAAGATTTATTTACAATGATATGGATGCAAGTTTTTGAAAATATTTACAAATGAAGAATTTACTTTAAAATTGACACGAATAAGTTAAATATAAGTTTTGGTCATCATCATGAAATTTTAGTCATTTTACTTGTCAAAATTTCCAACAAAAATTAATTTATCATTAAAATTAGACTTAAGGTTGGCTAGTTGTTTCGGTTGACAACATAGTGCAACTATGAAATAGAACCTTAGTTGATTATCAAAGTTTTTCAACGTGGTATTTTCATTTCTTTTAAACAACAAGTCAAATCAAATAAGTAAAAATAGTTCTTAGATTTCAATTGCTTACTCTCTCTTTATTTGAAAATTTTATTGATATTAACAATATTTACATATGCCTAACTCAGAATACTGAGGCCAGATATATTATCCATGCACTGCCTTTCGGGCTTACGTGAGGGGGATACAGAGCATGGCGAGTGAACACACAAGTATATACACCTATCGACTGTAGGCATTATTAGTAAAAGAAATTTTATATACATACACCTAACTCAGATAAACAGAGGCTAAATATACCGATCATGCACTCCCTTTCAGGCTTATGTGAGAAGGGTATAGAGCATGGAGAGTGAACACACTTGCATGTGAACACATGACTCTAGGTGTTTATAAAATATATACATATATACAAATATTTTTTTCTTTTATTTGTTTTTTATATTTTTTTTTTGTTTTTTGAAGAGAGAGTTTTGCAAAATCATCTTAGCACCATTTAACTTAGAAGATAAAAAATGTTATATCCTTTTTCTTTAAATCCACCACTTTTTTAAACAAAGATATTCAATTAGGATATACTTCATAATTATCACCATGAACCTTCCTATATACTAGTTAAACCATAGTTACTTGTAATCAAACTTAATTTTTATTTTTGTTAAGACAAATAAATTTTCAAAAATTTCAATCTGATAACCAAAATCTATACTTATCCTTTAGTGTTTCTTCAAAAATAAATCAAAATGCTAAAAAGAATTTTTTTTTGGAATTTTTTTAATTTTGAGTTTTGGAAAGAAAATGAAAAAAAAATAAACCATGAAAAATATTGAAAAATCGAAAATGAAGATGAGACTCACCCCACACTTGATTTTGACTGTGTCCCCACAGTCAACCCAAGTGAAAGGAGAAAATAAAATAAAAATATGACCTATATTTACATGAAAATGAAAAGATTTTTATTTACATGACCTTAAAAAATATACCATTGAAGAGTAAATGAAACGGTCTTTCAAAGAGCAATTCATTTGTCTCGTCAAGTATGAGAGACAAAGCTTAAGCTCAGAAAACCAAACCATAAAAGTTTTCAAAGTTGAATGTTGATTTGGAAAAACGAAGGTCGTTTTATTAAAAATCATATGAGTTGTTCTATTTTCAATGATTTTCGGGGTTGATAAAACAATTAGTTGAAGTTCAAGTTTATTTTCACCAAATTGAAAGTCAAGCTTATCGTTGAAAACTTCTTCAGAATTATCGATTTTAAAATCAAAATGGTGATTTAAATCTATCCCTTCAGAATTCAACAACTCATCTTCGAAAAGTCCAAAGAAATTATGTTCATTAAATTCGTCTTCCTTTGTTTAATTATTCACAACTTCATTGCATATATCAAGTTCAAAATCCAAAGTTGTTGTACTCAATTTTTCAAAATCGGAAAAAGAAAGATCGAAATTTAAATTTGGTTCCACACTCTCGAACGAATTGAATTCCAACTCAATTACCATATTTTTAAAAATTTCATTAAGATTGTTATTTTCAATTTCAAAAGTTTTTATTTGAAAATCGTCAATTTTGGTAAAAGGTGGATTATCACTTGACTCGTCACACGTTGGGATTTGATTTGGTTTCTCACGTTGTCTCATGTATGTTTCAAACAACAAATCTGTGTGATCTTGGTGAATTTCTTCCATTTTCTCCACAAAATCAAATTTATAATTATTAACTTGAGGATTTTCAATTTGTAATTGTTGAGAACAAAAACTATCAATTGCACCATAGTTGAGATCATTCTCATTTTCAAAATCGTTTAAAAAGCGTTTCACATTTCTATTTTGACTTTGAAATTCATTTTGGAGTTCGAAGTTTTATTGGCATGAGTTATAATCGAAATCATTTGAATTTTGAAATGAATTAAAATTTTGATTATTTTGAAATCCTTGACTTAAGTTATTGCACAAATATGAATTACACAAATCATTTATCCTTTGATCATTTTGTGTAGAGAGTTCAAGTAAAGACGAAATAGTTTCAATACGTTTTTCAAGAGTTGAGGGTTGCTCATCATTTTGAAAATTTTGTTCAAAGTTCGAATTGTTTGTACAATAGTTGTCATTAAAATATCCATAAGAATTTGGTATGAAATTATATGGATTATGTTGATTTTCACAACTATTGTAAAATTCCAACGAGTAAGAAAATTCAGACATTTTCAAGATTATTTTTGTTTTTGTTTTTTTCTAAAAAAGGAAAAGTATTTACCAAAGAGAATTTTTTTTTGAGAAAAATGTGTGATCCTCTATGCATAGAGGAGAGCACACATGTGAATATATATATAACACGAATATAAGGAGCTGCCAACATGCCTGGCAGGTAGCAAGAGCAAAAAATATAGATAGCTAATCTCAGGTACTCCAAAGATGAGTTCCGGCAAGGCCACCACCCATCGCACCTCAATATCAAGTTCCGGCATGGCCACCACCGGATATTAAGATGTTAGAAATACCAAAAAGGCTAAACAAATAAGAAAGCTCCAAAGGTCAGAACCAGAAGAAGTGAAAAAGCATCTGCTCTGAAGAGGATCTTCTGAATAAGGAGACCACTCTGAATGCTCTGAAAAAGAAGAAGGAGTGCCAAATTGGAGAAATAGAACATCCTGTAAAAGTACTCCATAACGAAGATAGCAGATTCCTATATCTGAAGGGATATCTGCAAGAAGTCCTGGATGAAGAAACTCTGCTCTGGTAACCTCTCTACAATCTGATATCCAGCAATCTGAAGACGAGAGAAACCTGCAAAATGAACCTAATACACAAACTCCCAAAATCTATATCTGAAACAAGACTAGGAAAAAAAATAAGAATAATACATATATATGTATATTTATATAGTAAATATACATATATATGTATTTATAAGGAATGAAATAAAAACCTAAATAAGACTAACAGGACAAAAACTAAAGGAACGAATAAGCTGTAAACATAAACCAAACAGAGATTAGAACTAAAATTGAGACAGATCAGACTAATTTATCTTAAATCATAAGAAAACTATGATTTAAGGTGAGATTATCATATGAATTTGGAAAAATATTAATAATACTATTATTAGTGCTATAAAAGATATTGTTATGTTTAAAAAAGTTAATATTATTACTAACCCTGTTAAGATACCGTTTGAAAAGGATATTTTTAGCTAATTTATATTTGGGATTAGAAATCCAATTAAAACAAAATGTAGAGATTGAAAAAATCAATTTGTTAAGATGACTATTATTATTATTAAAAATTCTTTGATTTCTCTCAAACTAAATAAACCAACTAATAATAATAAATAAAGTGTCTAGTAAAAATCTAATATTTTTATTGAATTTGAATCTATAATTTTTCCAGTAGAATTCACAATTCAAAATTTTATTTATTATATTAAAGTTAAAAAATTTAAAAGTATTAGTAAGGATGTAATTAGAGTCCAAACAATCATAATATAAATGATTTATGTCCTCAAGGTGCAGATTGCAAAAATAACATTTATTATCATTATGAATGTTTTTTCTCTTTAAAAATTCTATTGTATTAAGTTTTCCATGAAGTATTAACCACATGTGAATTTTGGATTTAGGAGGAGCATTAGATTTCCACATGTATTTAAAAGAGTTATTTAAAGTACCCGAAAAATTAATAAATCTATAAAAAGAATTTGAAGTATATATCTTACTCTTATCCCATTCCCAACTAATAAAATCATTATCATTATCAATGTTATAAAGCTCTAATCTAGCATAAAGCAAAGAAAGTTGTCTAAGGGTAGAACCTATTAAAATTCTATTAAAACTGAAATTCCAAGGAGGATCATTTTTCGGAGAATACACATCCTTAATTAAAGCATACTTAAAGTTGCAAATATCATACAATTCCTTAAATTCAAACTTGAGAGGCAATATCGAAATCCAACTATCATACCAAAAGGAAGTACAATTTCCTGAATGCACTATAGTCTTAGTTCCTAAGTTAAAAATTTCATAACATTTTAAAATATTTTTCCAAAAATTAGAAAAATTATGGGAAGAAGAAAAATCAAATTGATGTAAATTGAAATTACCGTTATAATAATATTTGGAAATGATCTCTTTCTAAATAGCATTATCATTTATATCTTTAAACTTCCAAAGCCATTTACCTAAAAGAGACAAATTCATGTTGCACAAATTAATAACTCCTAAACCACCCTCCTTTTTAGTTTTACAAACAGTTTCCCAGTTTACTAGACATTTTATAGTTTTAGAAAAGATTATTTATTTATTTTTTTTAATTTTTTTTCTAAAAAAAACTAACTCAAAAATTGTTTTTTTGGACTTTTGATTTTGATTGAAACCTTTCAAATGAAAAGGATTTAAAATCTAAGTTAAGGAAAATTTACAAATATTTTTAGTTTTGAATTTTTAATTTTTTTTAAATATGCATGAACTAATGTAACTAAATGAATGCAAAGGACATAATTACAAATTTTTTACCTAAGTAGCTCTTAACCCAAAATTGTATAAGCACACTTTGTCTTAAATCAACAAGATATTTCTTAGCCAGGTAATGGACAGGAGTTATCAGTGCACCACGAATCACCGTAGCAATGCAGCCGAAGGTTTAAGTACTTTCAGAGAAACAATCAGTATAATATTTACGAATCACCATAATATTTATAACTGATTATTGCTCTGTCGTAGCCTAGACACCAAGAAAATAAATTGTTCAAAGAAGACAACTTGTTAATATACAATTAAGCCCTAGGTGAGCTCGTGACACCCTTAAGATGTCTACCTGTTATTATTAATCAAGTTCTAAGATGAAATGCAAAACTGAAATTAAACGTGTATTAACAATGCAACTACAAATGAAATTTGTTTTTGTTTTTGATTTTTAATTTAAAATGCAAGCAACCAACAATGCAAAGAAAATAAAAACAAGAGATGATGGCACAATGCCAGAGCGTGTAGAATTTATTAGCAATTTATTTTAAAAGCAGCAATTTTTTTAAGCAAGCAAAGCAAGCAGTTTTTAACAAGAAATTCTTTTCCTTGCGATTTTCTGCTTTGGCAACCTGAAATTAAAAACAAAATATATACACTTTTTTATATCAAGAGAAGGAACTTAAAACAAATGAAAAATAAAACAAATTAAACTAAAACATTTTTTCAAAAAAAAACAACTTGTAGTTTGTTTTTTTAAACAAAAAAGGAAACTTAAGACAATCTAACTCAACCCAATTATTTAAATCAAACAAAACCCCCTTTTATAGAAAGAGATAAAAAAATTAAAATTTTAAAAAAAGATAAAAATAACAAAAGGAAAACAAGTATTCACAAACCCGACCCAAAATAATCCACAGTTCACAGATCAAATTAATAATTTACCACAGTAAAAAAAATCACAGTTTAAAATTACGATGTAAATCCACTTAACGAAACCAACTCGAATTCACGAAAATTCAATTCACACAATAAAATTAGCGAATTCACTATTGCGATTGATTGGTTTTGAGGTGAGGCGATTTGAGGATGATGGTTTGGGTATTGGGTTGCAGTTGCTTGGGAGCAGGGTGGTTCGAGTAGTAAGCTGGGTAGCAGGGAAGAGATTGATGAGGAACCACACTGTTTCTGTTGTTGTACGGATGAGGAGGAAGAACTGACTTTTGTTGAGCAACAGTGTAACGACCCGATACAGTTTGGACCATTCGCATCCATTATAAGTGTATAGGTAGACACTCATGCCGGAGTTGAATTGCTCAAAATACCGCGTTGTTAATTTAAATTTGGCAAAACTGAACATATACAGTAAATAAATAATCACAGAACACAGACACAGAGTAATAAGTGCAGCGGAAATAAAAGAGATAGTAGTTCGTGAAGCTACTATATGAATATATAAAATACATCAGAGTTTACAACAGAAGAGTAATACGATACATCGGAATTATACCAGATACAACGGAAGAGTAACACGATACATCGATACAAATCAGAATACATCACTAGAATCATCGAATACAGAAAGCAGAATAGATGGCTGGATCTTCAAGCAAAGCTCCAACTCCAAGGGTGAGTCTCGAATACTGGTACACTCAGTCTGACCCGAGCGTAAAGCAAAAACACAAGACACTCGAGTCAGGATTAACATTCTTATATTAATAAATCCAACTCAAGTGAAATAGCAATTGAAATACAAGTAACTTAAAGGATGTTTGGAATAACCATCCTTTAAGGATCCGTCAAACTATCTACTATGTAGTAGTGTACGATAAGTAGATAATGTCTATCAGTAATATAAAAGATATCAAAATAGCGTTAAGTCATGGCCCATTCCACCCTTAACACATTTTTATTCCCAAAAGCATATACAAGACCGTAGTTTCCCCAAAACCGGAAGTCACCAGAGGGCAATCCATATACTAAAGGTACAAATCAAAATCGTAGTGGTCGCGCATAAATGGAATACAAGTATGACAAGGCACATGAGGCAATACCCAAGGTAGTGATACTACCGTTCGCCTGATCCGGACTGGTGAGAACGCAACGCCGCAGCGCCCGCAACACCGTGAAACAACACTCCCAAAATCAAGGGTGCACCAATCGACAACATATAATGAGTAGTTCGAAGAAGTGTGTCCACTTGAGGTAGCTAATCCTCCATTGGCCCGGCACAGCTCCTGTTTTAGTCATTTCCAATTTGACACAAGTGTCAAGGCTATTCATCATCGTTCTCTTTCTTCAGTCATCACGTACATCATTCCAACCACTTCATTCTGGATCATCACTCCGCGTATAGTTATTAAAGTGGTTTTCGGTTTAGATAGAGAGTATATCCATAACCGAATTTCGGTCCCTTTAATAACTTCCGTGATTAATACACCGATTGGTCGTTTATATATTTCAAAACCAAATAAATTTCAATTCAATTTCAATTCGTAAACCAACATTTCATTTGTCTTTCAAAACCAAATTCCAATAATTTACGTTTCAAAACTTTCAAATTATCATTTCAAAATCTTATAATTCAATTTCAATCTCTATTTAAAACCATTCAAATATTGATTCAAGTTCGCATTAAGTTTCATTTCGAAAATCATTTAAATTAATTCAATTCAACATTCAAATCAATTTAAATTCATTTATCGATTTCATTCAATATTCGTTAAGTTACTATGCCATTCAAAACAATTTCTATTAAATTTCCAATTCATTAAATCAATTTCTTAAGTTCAACTTCATTAAAACAAAACTTACAATTTTGAATTAAATTAAATTCGTCAAATCAATTCTTTCAATTACAAATCTTACATTAATTCCAAAAATCACATTTTCATTTCTTGTTAAAGAAATTCCATTTCACTTATTTACTTACTTAAATAATTTTCCAAAACTAAATTAATAAAGAAACTCAATTTCAATTATTTACGAAGTAAATTCACTTATTCAAAAATTCAATTTCACTTATTAAAGAATTTCAATTCAATTTAATCATTAAATAATTCGATCTTATTTAATTATTAAATAATTCAAAACTTAATTATTAAATAATTTCAAAGTTTAATAATTTCAAACTTAATTATAATTTCAAACTTAATTATTAAATCATTTCAAAGTTTAATAATTTCAAACTTAATTATAATTTCAAACTTAATTCAATAATTTCTCAAATTAAACAACATTCTTTCATCAATTACATTGTTAATATTTTGTTTCAGATTATTATATATTAACATTTTGCTTTCATTAAAATTCAAATTTCAACTTCATTTCAAAACAATATTATTTATTTAAATAAAATCTTCAATTTATTTTCAAATCAAATTATTGACCAATAGGGTTTTTATTTAATTCTCTATCCTTGGTCAAAGTTCAATTTGGGTATTTATCATTTCAACCCGATTCCAATTCAATTCAAAATCAAAGCATAACAAAGGGAACTTGCAGTGTGATAACTGGGATGGTGTCAAAGTAAATAAACAAGCAATAACAATGAACAATAACAATCCAATAATCAATTCAAATAATCCCGAAATAACCGTATTAATTCGCATTGTTATTTGTATGAATTAATATAATTACTTCTAGAATCTACACTATCATTTCATGTAGATTAAAGATTATTACGTTACGGTTTTCACTTGTCATTCAATTTCAAATTTTTACACTACAACAATTAATCCAATATACGTTGATGGTTCAAAGTGTAATTATCACTATTCTACAAGTCAATTAATTTAACAATTAAAAGGGGGTCATATTCAACTAATCAAATTTAACATATAAATCAGTTTTAAAATCGTTAACTATCCTATATCCATTTCAATTTTGCATACTTTTTATCATTTAACACTAACAATTTAACGTCCAATATAAACATCAACAATCAATCAATTATCAGTCAAACTGTATTATCATCGCATAAATAATTAACAGATAATGGTGTCAAATGTCACAGGTGAACTGATATAGGCAATAACATATATAACAGTGTAATTAACTAACAGCAGCATATTTCAATTGTCGTTTCAATCGAAATCAAATTTAATAAATAAAAGAACGTTAATCGTGAGTGAGTGCTCACCTTTCGAGGCTAGAGGAATTTGATAACGAAGTAAATTAAGAATCCAGTCGCGAATTCCAAAGCAATAATGAGATGGGCACGAATTTGACAATCAAAGCTGGTAGATAGAATCGATGAAATAAATCAGAACTAGTCGATGTAGATATATGGTATAAGTGAACTTATATAAAATTATATATAACTATATATATATATATATCATATTCTAAATTTTAAACATACATTGAATAAAATATATTCATATATATTTCAGAAATCCATTGTTTTTTTTTAACGAAACACATAAAAATATGTATACTGTCGCATAAAACTGTTTTTAAAATATAATATATAGAGATACTTATATACAAGCTTCAACGAATCCAACTTATAATAAAACCCAAGTAAACTTCCACTGACAACAAATATTACAGAGCTTATGTAATTTATATACGAAGACAACAGCTTGAACACTCATAACTTACATTATAATATTTAAAATCCATACTCTTTTCAGTAAAACAACAAAAGACTGTAACCATCCAAATTCAAAATTATAAAACAATATATAAATCTTCAGCCAACCAATGTACGCAAGGTATATTATATTAAGGTACAGAACCATACAGGCCTTATAACAGGTTATAATACGAAAACATGTAAATAAACCTTCAAAGAAAACTTGTACTATATATATACCTAGACCTATATATATACAGTAAAAAATCAAATACTAAATTTAATATATATTATGCGACTTTACAAACATATATAGACTCATTAAAAATAGTATTTTCATAACAAATATACATATTACTTTCGGTACATCATATACATTTAAAATCCCATATTATAACATATATATATATCTAAAACTTACACTATGGAATATATAAAGTCATACATACGCAACTTAACACCTTCTATTTATATAAACTATATAACACAATATATATGTATATATAAAAAAAAAATTATAAACAAATCCAGTTTATATATACTAATACAACTTAAAACAGTAATCGAGACCAAAATATAAACATTAATATATACGAAACTTTGATATATATAGATACCTGTTTATAAAACAAAATAGAGACGGTCAAGCTGGAGCAACGTGGGGTGGCACTTCGCGAGGAGGAGAGGCTCAGACGTGAGTCAGGGTGATGGCACGGGGTGGCAACATACCGGTTGCAGTTGGAGCGGAACAAGGTGGAGGATAGAACTGGTGGTGGATGCTACTAGAGAAGTAGGCATAGAGGAGCTGCAGTGGCACTAGGGAGATGGAGTGGGCTCTGCTCGGATACGGCTGGAAGGTTGACGAGGGGCTATCAGGTGGATGCTTGGGTCTGGTGAAGGGAGATGTGTGAAGGCCGGAGGCAGTCAGGGAACAGGTCAGAGCAAGCTATAGGCGGAAAGCGCGGAGGAGATAGGTGGTAGGTTGGATGTTCGAGTGGGGAAGGGTGCGAATGGCTGTGGTGGTTGTAGCGATGGGTGCTGGACGGAGGACAGTGGACGAGAGAAGGCGGATCGTGTGGGAGGGGACGAGGCTAAAGGTGATGGGGTAATGAGCAAGAACGGACTGGAAAGTGGAGGTTGAAAGTGCTACGGTGGAGAGTGCGAGCTGACGTGGCTTGGGATAATGAACACAAACTTTTAAACTTTCAAAATCTTTTTTTTTATAAGCAAACAAAAATCAGAGAAGAGAAGAGCATGGCAAGAAGGAGAAGAGGATGATAAGGTTTGTTTCAGGATAAACTTTGAATAAGCTTTACATGTTATAAATTTCAAGTAATAGGGAACGAAAGAGACTAGTCATTACATATGCAGGCACGAAATTTTAAGGAGCAGGCTACATTTAATCCCAAACGTAACTTCATTTACATTACTTACACATTTAATGTTTCTCAACAAAAAGGAAGTAGATTAGCCGCAGGTGAAATGAACCGTTTCAAAGCAAATGGAAATATAACGTGCTAGTGGTTACGGATTCTGTATGGTAGAAATTTGAATGGCCACGTGAAGATGGAAAGGTTTAAACGGTACCGATACAGAAACCGTTCTACTGATTTCACAGTATACCAGGGTTCGAAAAACAGAAATGAACATACCGCTGAGATCAGCACGACGTGACGATCAAAATGGTATACAGATATCAGTGGAACGATTGAATTATAAAAATTCGAATTTTCTAATAGCGGAAAATGCAAGAAAAACACTGAAAAATAAGATCGACGGAGCCAAAGATGTCCGAATTTGGAAAAATGACAAACTGATATCTTGTTCAGAAGATGTTTTAGAATTTTTCTATGTAAAAATATTTGAGTTTCGGAAACATTTTATTTTCATCGCTTTTTAACTGATTAAATTGAAGTGAATTTACGCGCGAAATAAACTTTCATATTTTCGGACGAAAATTTACCAGTTGCTATGTTTAACTAGACGCATTCCAAATATCAAATTTATATTTCAAAATTTTATCGTTTAAAATTTCACAAAATTTCAACTAATTACGTTATTAAAACGGTTAAAATTTACGAGTCGTTACAAACAGTAGCTTTTGACAGTGGTGATAAGGATGTGGTTGGTTGAACTGTGAATGCAAGGGGGAGGGACAGTGCAGCAGTGAGGTGTAGTGGCTGTGGAGTTGCAGTGGTATATGGTCAGAGGGGGTGGTGATTGGTAGAAGTGGTTCAGGTTTAAAGTGGATTTTGTTGGTTGAAGCAAGGCACTGCAGTGGCTATGATGTTTGCAAGATGGAGCAGGGGTAAGGATGTTACAAGGCAGTGTGGTATTGAGTAGGGTATGGAGCTGTGTTGTAATGTGAAAGCAAGAGGTGGTTGAAGGATGGCCGATGAAGGAATGTTTTCTGATGAAGCGGTGATGTGAAGTTGTAGACAGACACTGGTTTTTGCAACGGAGTTGTGCACAAGCAACTAATTCAAATTCAATGTGAATGCAAGTACAATGTAAATACAAGTATTAGTGAGCAACAGTCTGTGTTGATGTGAACGTAAGGGAACTGTGATGGAGTTGTTGACTAGAACAACTTGTTTGAGGTGCACTTGCACTGTTTGAGGGATGGATGACTGGTTGTTGAAGTTGTGACAGTAATATAGAGCAGTTTGAGGGGTGGAGCAGGCAGGTTGATCTGGTATTGAAGTGTTGCACTGGTGGTTGAGTGTATGGTTTGATAGGATAAGGCAGAAAGGGGTTAGTTGATGCAAGAGGAGGTGGATGAGCACTGGTATACATGCAGTAAGGGAGTGTATGTAATGTTAACCGTGATATGTTAACAGAGGTAGACGTGTGGGGAGGTGCAATTATGCTGTTATGGCCAGAGAAGCAAGTAAAGGGATGTGCAACAAGTAAAGAGAAGTTTGGTAGTGTATGCAGTGGGTTGTTGTATTGGTTTTGTGATGTATGACTGTGGTGAAGAGATGATGATAGTGGGGAGATGGATGTAGATGTTTCTGTGGTTTGTTGAACTGGTAGTGGTGGTGGCTCTGAATGTAACTAGAAGATGTATATGGTTGTTTCAGTGTTTTGTGGTATGTATGCACGGTGTGAAGCTTATGTTTGTGGTATGACAGGGGAAGGTTGATGGAGGGGTCAGTGCACAGGGGTGTTTGAGAAATGAGTTTGTTGTTGAAATAAGGGGATGGTGAAGAAAAGAGGGGAGATGTGATGTAAGTTTCAAGGTGGCAGTAGTGGTATGGTCTGAGTTAGGCAGAGGATGATTGTGTGGATTGGAATGTTGATGAAGTGTGATATGTGTAGGGTAATGTATGTATGCTGTGGTTTAGTGAGGAAAAGTGGTTCACTGTGCACAGTGAAGTGTGAGTGCACAGTGCAATGTAAACAAAAAAGAAAGAAGAAAAAAATGTAAATGTAAAAATATGTAAATGCAAGTGTAATTGAAAATGGAATGGAATAAAAAAATTTCTTTTTCAAATGAACTTGTGTAAAAAAATTTGCAAATACAACTAGAAAAACAACAAGCACACAAACAAAATGCAAACAAAAATCACACACAAACACAGAAGAATTATTATTTTTAAATGCAAATTAACACACAAAATGAAAACACACAAAAATTAAACAACAATAATTCAAAGAATATAAATTAAATCAAAGTAATTCCCCAACAACGGCGCCAAACACTTGTTTAACGGCCAATTTCTTATCGGATTAGAAAATAGCCGAAAATTTTAAATTAAAAATAACCGCAAGTGCACGGCGTACAATTCTAGTACGTGGCGAGTACGGGTCGATCCGTAGAGAAATATATTTATTTAAAATTTCTACTCAATCAAATTAAACCAAGATTTGAAGTTGTGATTAGCTAAAAATTTCTAGAAACTAACAAAAAAATAAAATAAAAGTGGATAAAAATATGAGAGTAGAAGGCAATTTAGAGGCAATGTCCTTTTCATGATCACATAAATCAACAAAATGAAATTATGATCTCTCTTTTGGTCATTAGTGAATTTAGTTGATATGGTTATCATAAGTATGGCCTATTTGTGATATTAATTAGCCCAACATAAACCATCAAACTTTAACATACCCACTAAACCACTTGTTAACTCTCATAAAAATGTTAATGAACTTGAAAATAAAATCTATTCTAAGCATGATCTATTTACTATTAATTAATAATATAAACCATCAAATTTTGATTTTAAAATTCACTTCATTACCATAATCATATGTAGATAAAGAGGTAATTTATGTTTATGTTTGTTTATGCATAGCCTATTTGGTGTCAACAACATAGGCTATCAAATTCAAAGCTAAAACGACAAAGTTTAACCACATCAAACATTTCCATTAAGCACAAAAGAAGATCAAAAATTAGCAAAATGCTGAATCTACATGATTAATAGAGCTTCATTACCCCTAAATTGAAGGGGTTTGGCTTCTCATATTTGTTATCATTTCAACAAATGTAGAGTTCAACATGAAACAAAAAACAAGAGGAAAAAATAGTGAGCTAATTAAAATAAAAAGAGAATTAATCTACTTGCATAAATAAGTCTAAATTACTAACATGAAAAGAAAGAGAGCGTGTAAATAGAAAAGAGCATGAGTTAACATTGCATAAAAAGAAAATTACATGAAAGAAAAAAATGACTAAGTAGTCATGAAAAAGAAAAGAGAGCTTTGTTTGTTTTTGAGCCTAAAACTAAACTAACTAAAGAGGGGGCTAAGAGCTCATTACATGAAACATAAGGGGTATTTATACATGTTTTGAAACCCTAATCATATGTTTGGGGACTACCCAAATTACCCTTGAGGAAGTGTGACCTTCAAGTTTTCATTAGCAAGAGCATAATTCACCATTACATGTGCATGTAACTTTAATTTCCATTAACATGTGCATTAGCTCTTAATAGGTGATCATGGTAAGTGGATGGGTGGGGTCCTCCATGTTGCATGAAATGATTTATTTCCATCTTCATTTCCATCTTCATTTGTTTCCTAACTCTTGTACATGCATATCTTCATGAAGCCTCTTCGAAAATTAACTAAAATTCCTACAAAACAAAATTAAAACATCCAAGTAAATTTTCTCAAATTAATTCACACACAAAAATGACCATTTTGCCCCTAAATGAAGATGAATAAATGATGATTTGAAAATAATTAAATTTTGGTTTAAACATGTCAAAATACTCTATATGCTCATTTATTTAATTAAATTCGATTAAATATAGATGTAAAAATATGCACATTTACGTGCACATCAATCTCATATCTTTAAATATACTAGACCATATATAGCCATCGTCTCGAATAAATATGCTATATCAAACCATAACCATCATGCATTCCTAACAACCATACAAACATAGGCTATCATCTCAAATTCTAACAATCCAATCAAACATGCATACATGAGACCTATCATCAAAAAATAACATCTATGCCTATCCTGGCATGCGAAATACTAAACTATCTAGTATAAAACATCAAATATTATATCTAATATGAAATTAAGATGACGATAAAAATAAAATATCTCCAAGTGAAAAGCTCCGGCTAAGCAGTCCTCATGCTATTCTTGGTCTCCTATATCCTATCGCCTTCGCTTTCATTCCACTGAACCTCTACTACTCCACTATCCTCCTCCTAACTTGTTCGTATCAGATCTATCAGAACAAATAGGCCTATAAGGTCTCGAAGTCCGTGGTTTAGTCTCAATATCATATAATCAATTTGATGTCAAATTCCCAAATGCCTCTTGTAAGTTCTCCCAAAACCCACTATCGACCAACAGGTTTTGGCCACTTACAATGCACCTAGCACACAATGGAATCACACTATCATCCTATATACAACTCAACAAATACGAATTCCATCCCATTGGACTTAAGGAATACAAATCCAACCTTATTTGTCAACTAAATGACCGTGACTCAAATGCTATCACGCTAGCATGAGCCATCGACAATCCATCAATACAGTCTATAAATATATGTTCCCACTACTCAAGAATAAACAATCTCTCATCCCTACGAAACCAATAGTCTCCATCAGGTCCACACTACATAACCTCTACATACAATACCCATTCTTCTAATTTAGCTATGACCTTCACTGTTCTAGCCTAACGCCTCTAACTATTACCAATCCATTAAATCAAAGTAGGTTTGATGGTCAAACTAGCCATCACACTTGGCCATAGCTCATCAAGTTCTGAAGTCATAACCAATATATGCTCAAGCAATGCCCACTCTAGGAGTATCTCTCCCTAATCGGTATGTCTTCCACTCGAACATCTACAACTACATTTCCCTTTCGGTATTATAGGAAATGTCAAGTCCATAGGAGGGTAAGAACTTAAACCATTGCTACTAGCGAAGGTCAAACTCCTTCTCGGAGAAGAGATACTCCAATGATGTGGAATTACTGAACAACTGAACCTCTCTCCTAATAGATAGTGCTTTCAAAACCCCAAAGCAAACTCTATCACCTCCAACTCTGAATCAAGAGTCAAATATTTACTCTCATGCAGTTTCAGCTATCAACCAACATGTGACAACCTTACCTTTCGGCATCAATACCGCACCTAATTAAGTACCACGGTATATGTATACTATCGGCTCCTCACTCTCACTCGGAATGAGTAACATCGGCACACTCGTCAACCTCTTAGTTGGGCTCATTAACGCGTGTCCGCACCTCGCGTCTCAAATAAAAGTCTGATCCTCTCTTATCAGATAGGTCAACGACACTGCTACCTTGGGTCTATTCAGATTTTGGACTGCCGTAACTATAGGATCTATGGCGATGTCCTACTCTGAAATAATATGACCCAAGTATCTCACTCCCCTCCTTCAGAAGTGATACAACCAAAATCTCATCATCAATCGGCGTCTTCTTGACACTTACAACCCAATTCCCAATCGTGTTTTGTGCTCTTCTTTCGTCCATGAGTAAAAGAAGGTATCATCAATGAACACAAGCACACTCACTCAAGTGACCTCTCCAAACACGGTCCATGAGATCTACAAGGTATGCCAACACATTGGATAGCCCGAACGGCATAACCAATCCAATCCAAAAATCAAAATAGTGTACAAAACACAATAATCGGCATACTCCCTCTAAATACTCTTAGTTAGTGAAACCATCGCAAAGTCCAACTAAGAGAACATCCTCGTGCTATAGAACTGATCAAGCAAGTCATCAATAAATGGGAGTAGAAACTTGTTTGTTATCTCACTCAGATCACGACAACCAATAAGTAGCCCAAAGAGCCATCCGTCCTACTGGCGAACACTATTGGTGCTTATTACCCAAATATGCTCCTACGAATGAACCATCACCTCACTTGGTCATTCGCTCGCTCCTCTAATTTCCTAAGCTCTTTGGCATTATATACCTTAAAGGCATAATTACAGGTCTACCTCTTCTGACCAGATTGATATGGAACTCTATCCCCAGATGGTGGTAATCCGATCACCTCATCGAATATGTCCAGACACTCTCTAGCTATAGGCACGGATGACAACTCATCATGTGGAATATTGAGTGAATATAGAATGCTAACCATAATTCCATCCTATATAGGTAGCTAATCATAATTGTTCGCTCCTCCATAACCGTAATCGTCACCAACGGCCTCTCACAATCCACCACTATTCTGTATCCCCTTCAGCCAGTCCATTCCCAAACCATAATACTGAACCCAATCAAACCCCAAACAAACCAATTGCAAACAAACCAACAACAACATCCATGACTTAATAGGACAAGGTCTCGATAAACCATGTATGGACTGGCTGAGCCCTTAACTTGGTCTGTCTCAATAGAAGGGTTAACCATCTCGAGTCTCAATCCCAATATCTCCATGAAATCTAGATATGAACGAATATGAAACCTTGACGTCAAATCAAACACGTATGGAAATGCCATAAGTGAAAAGCATATCTCAAACGACGATGCCATTTCCCTTCTCTTTCTTCAATAGAGCACTCGATGAAATTGGAACGACAATCAATACATATGCTTCCATGGTTTATCCCCACTCAGCTGGTTCGGGACAACCCTTCTACACTGGGTACAGGCTTTCCCATCATAAAGCCTTCCCGATCATCTTTTCGAAGCCTTCGTCAATATGACCAATCCTCGCTTCCCAAGATGATCACTTAACCAAATGATAATTCTTCATTCTTCAAAGAAAACGATGGACTAATCCCAAGTAAAGCGATCCTCGGGAATCGAAGCTATAGAGACACTCCACTAGTTCATTGTTCATCCCTTGAGTCATCTAGAGGTTACTACCTTATGGCATCATCTAACTCCAAGTCATCGAAGATCTTCTTGCAAGTAACCATCTAATCTTGCTTTTTAATAACCGACTTTGCTCCAAGGAATGGTCTGCCTCCTAGACTCCCATAGTCTCTATACAGCTCGGCAAAGATGACTTTAACCATTTGCACTTGAGCATTACAATCATCCAGAACAATTTGGGAATCCCGAGAAATTGTTCGCACTATCTTTACAAACATATGCTATCAATCAGTGTTCTTGATCCTGCCCAATCCTCAACTTTAAAGATAGAGTCAATAGCAGTATTTCTCACATGCCAGATCATTCTTATTCCATAATAAGGATGATCAGTCTCTCATAAAGAAAACTGCATCAATAGTGCTTGTGTGTGCAACCCAATTCATGTAATATATGTACTACTATATAGTTTTGAAAACCAAAATATATAACAAATACGAACTCTCTTGTATATACACACACTCCAGATCCAGTCTAACGCAATAATATCCTATCTCTACTGGATCACAATATCAACTCAAGTTAATCATGTAACCAGAGCTCTGATACCAAATGTAACGACCGTCCTACACATTAGGTATTAAAGGGTTGTCAAAGGAAAAAAAAAGAAATAAAGAAGAGGAAATAGAAGAGCAGAGAATGGAAAAGAAGAAAAAAGGAAACATCAAATCATCGCATGAAATGACCCTCCTATTTTACCTTAATTTCATAAGGATTTTTTTTACTTGCTCAATTGAACTTAGTTTAATTTTCTCAGGGTCATTTTCCTTTCAAACAATGTGCTCTGGATTTAAATTTTCTACCAATATAAACATATCAGTTCAGTCATAGAAACATACACATACATATGATGATATATGTGTTCCTCTTGTTTAAAATCAGAGTTGTATTATTATTGTTATTATTATTATTTTTTGACAAGAGCTAGTCTGTCTGATTTGAATTTGAAATGGATCTACTCATAATTTGAATTCCCATGTTCTTGGATATTTACATTACATAAATGGATCTTGTTCATAATTATTCATACTTGGATCTGATTATGTTAACCATGTTTCATAATATCTAAGAACACAAGAGTTCATTTATTTGTTTATTTTTGCATAGCTCAAATGATTGTTATTTGCCTACGTATCATAAAATGATATCTGCATTTATCATTTTCAATTTATATATATCCTTTGAAGCCTCTCTTATTATTTACTCCTACAGTTTGACATAACATAAGTAGTTCTTATGTTACTGATATCTAAGTTTCATATAATAAAGGTTCTGGACTTTAAAAGTGTTTATTATTATTTTTATTTTTTTAAGAACAACCATTTTGTTTCAAGTGAACCAGATTTTGGATTCAAAATTCTTTCTGAAATAATAATACCAATCTGTTTTAAAATACATGTTTACCATTTAACATTTCAAGGAGATTTTAACATAACTCTTAACAAAAGGATGTAAAACACTTTTAGTTCTCAAATTACAGACCAACATGCTCAACCAAGACCCCATTCTTTTGAAGCTGGTTGAACCATATGGCTGTGCTAACCAACACTTGATTGAGGTAATTGAAATGTTATTCAGTTGCCAAGTGTTAAAAGCTTTCTTCAGAAAAAATCATTTCTTAATGCAACACACAAAAATGAGGTTAAGTTCTTTTGCAAAATATTTTAATTAAAACAATTAAGTGTCTGAATTATACTACAAATTTGAAATCAGGTTTTTTACATTCAAAGCTTAGTGTCTTTAAATGTTTCATACCTGGCTACATCAGGTTATTAATTCTGTATGAAGATTACTTAAATGTAAATACACTTCTTTCTCAGATTTTCAAACTTTACCACATAACAAAAGTCAACTGACAACAACTGATTTAATCAAACAAGGCAATTCATCACATATTCAAACATAATTCTCTCATGAATACATGCAAATAAAATCATCATAGGCTCTTATTAAAACTAGCTAGCATGTTCATTCACTCCTTCTCCTTAGCCATAACTTCATTTTCTACTTAATTCGAGCATTACCTGAAAGAGCATTAGTGACTGCCTCATTTTTAAAATGAGACACCCCCATATGCCATGAGCAAACAAGGGTCAGATCTATGATCTGGTATGAATAACATCATTTAATTCATGGTATTAAGCAATTGAATGGTGCATAAGTTATAGCCAGTTACTTGAGTAACTCAACAAAAAAGCTATTTTCTTTGGTTCAGGTTAGACTGTCATGCAAGTATAATAACTTCATAAGTCAACTAATTGCACAATCATAATCATACATTCATTCACATCAATCTACAATACTTAGATGCTCTGGAGTAACCATGTTTCCATTTCAACAAATCTAAGTAACACTCATATCTTTTACCTCCTGGTTTAGGAGTTACCAATAAGTGTTTACATGTCAATTTATATTTCAGCCTCATCTGCTATTAAGGAATCACTGGGACACATTGCAATAAATTAATTCACATTATTGCACAAAGATCTCAGGGCTTAAACAAACCATGTGCCAACTTGCATACTTCAAATATAACAAGCATTCCAACAGCCTTCTTGGCTCATTATCCCTAGTTTGTTTACTAGAAGCATTTGTTTGATTTTATCATATGATACTTAGATGAAGAATGCTACTGCATACATGAAAGCATCCCAAGCATCTTGTAAGCATAATTTCCATAAACAAATAAATAATTATTTTTAATGATGTTGTCCAAAGATATATGGGTCTTAGATCCATACAAGAATCTTTACAACTATAAAAAGAGATATGGCATGATAGGTTTATATTTCTTTTTTGATCTGCAAGTAACTATAGTTGAACCAGATTCACAATCTAGCTTAACCATAATTTTTACTTGTGGGTTTTTGTATCTTTTTTTTTGATCAGGGGTTCAGCACTCAAGTACACCCCTAATTCTCTGTTCTAAGCCTCAGCACTTATACATAGTATAATGCAACTCATAAGGTTTTTCTCATATTAAAATTTTTCATGCCATAGATCCAGATTAGTTATGAGTATTCCTGCCTTGATTCTAAGGTTTTATGCTTTAACTTTTCTGGGTGTAATGAAACAGTAAGTTGCACATCCAAAGACAAACATCACAATAGATCAAAGATCATCCAAGACATCCATAATAAATTCATGACAGATCCAAAAGCATCCAAAGAATATTGATAAAACCATATTCAACAAAACTAAAAATAAGCAAATAACATTATTAAAATGGGCTGCCTCATCTCAGGTCTTAATACCATGATTTTGGTGAGGTTACTCACCTAAGTATCTCCTTCTAGTTAATCCAGAAAATCCCTGAGCAATATTTTCTCCTCCTCCTCTAAATGTTTTCTTTCTTATTTTAAGTGTCTCTGGTAAACTGATTCCCCTGGCTACAACTACTCATTTATAAGCATTTCACTAGGGTTTTATCAAACAAAATTCCATTTTTGTCCTGACCAATATCATGCATTTTGCATTTATATTTTAACATTTCCATTTTCAATTACCCCGGCCATATTTCTTTTGTTAAAGGCAACATTTTCTTTTTCCTACTTTTTCAGAAAATGTCCAGTCTACCTAAATCATGTTAAAGGTGTGACCAAGTATATTTGTTTATTTATGGGAATCCCCATTTTCCTATTTTTGCCTATACATAATATACTTACTTATTTTATATTTCATGCTATTTTAATGTTATCATTATCTTCCTGCTCAGTTTCAATATATTTCTTCTCACAGAAAATATACATGTGTATATATAAATATTTATTTTTATTTAATTTCCCCCCTTTGTTTCACAGAAAATATGTTTAAGCACATATTTCATTTTTTAACTTGGGTTATGCTTTATTTACATTTCAGTACCTTAAATAAAGAATTTACCCCTTTATTTTAAATATTTAATTTGATCAATGATTCATATTTCAAGATTATATCTGAAATGCTTCCCTCCTTTGTTTATTTATTTTATTATCATCATTATTATATTATTATTTTTTCAGAAAATTTTTAAATCTCTTCCTTGTGCCATTTCCAGTGTGCACGTGCACACATATCCCTGCACATCATCCAATTCAGAAACTCCATCAACATTTGATCCAATATATATATATATATATATTATTTATTTTTATTTTTTTTATCTGAATTGTTTTAGTTTTTTTCCCTTAAAATTTTTGGGGCATTTCATTCACCCCTCCTTTTAGGAATTGTGTCCTCACAATTTTTTTTTCTTAGTACTTGTAACAAGCATTCACTGACTTTAGAAAAATTTATTAAGCATATGCATAAACAAACATATTCAATCATATCAACCATGCATATTAAATTTTCCAGAAATTAAAAATTACCTTTAATTTGCAAAAAACTTAGGGTAATCCATCCTAATCTTATCTTCTAGCTCCCATGTACAATCATTAGGATCAACACTCCATTGGACCTTCACCAGTTTCAAAGTTTTGCTCCTCAATTTCTTTTCTTCTTTAGCTAAAACCCCTACTGGTTCCTTTTCATAAACCATTTTAGGATTTATTTGAATTTGGGTAGGCTTTTCCAGAATTTCTTCTTTATCATGTACCCACCTTCTAAGTTGTGACACATGAAAAACATTATGCATTGCCTTCATTTCCTCTGGTAATTCCAATTTGTATGCTAAAGAACCTATTCTTTCCAGAATTTTATAGGGTCCAACATACCTTGGTGTGAGTTTACGTTATTTACCAAATCTCAAGACTTTCTTCATAGGTGAAACTTTGATAAAAACAAAGTCTCCCACTTCATATTCCACCTGCTTTCTCTTCATGTCTGCAAATTTCTTTTGTCTATCTTGAGCTGCTGCTATTCTTTTTCTTATTAACCCAATTTTCTCTGTGGTTTCTTTTACATAATCAGGTCCTAGAACAGCTCTTTCTCCAGTCTCTACCCAGCATATAGGTGATAAACATGGCTTGCCATATAAGGCTTCAAATGGTGCCATCCTTATGGTGCTTTGATAACTGTTATTGTATGTGAATTCAGCTAAATGGAGGTGGTCTTCCCAGTTGCCTCCAAATTCCAGTGCACATGCTCTCAACAAGTCCTCTAAGACTTTGTTCACCACCTCAGTTTGTCCATCTGATTGTGGATGGTAGGCAGTGCTTAAGCACAATTCACTCCCCATGGCCTCTTGAAAACTCTTCCAAAACCTTGAGGTGAAGATGGTATCCCTATCACTCACAATGGTTTTGGGTATGCCATGCAATCTTACCACCTCTTTCATGAATATTTGAGCCAATTTTGGGGCATTTCTTTCTGATTTTACTGGGATAAAATGTGCCACTTTAGTTAGCCTATCCACTATCACCCATATACTTGTGTTTCCCCTCTTAGATCTAGGCAGACCATCTATGAAATCCATAGATATATCCTCCCACTTCCACTGTGGTATACTAAGGGGTTGCAATAGTCCTGATGGCCTTTGTGTCTCTGCCTTGACTTGTTGGCAAGTCATACACTTTGCAACATGTCTGGCCACATCTGACTTCATTCCCTTCCACCAAAGATTTCTTTTCAAATTTTGATACATCTTGGTACTGCCTGGGTGTATGGAGTACTTACTCCTATGGTATTCATTTAATATTTCTTCCTTCAGTTCTATATTTTCTAGAACACATATCCTATTCTTGTTCCTTAAATAACCATCTTTATCAACTTGATAATTTATTACTTCTTCCCCTTTTAATAAGAGCATTTTCTTCTCCAATAGGTTTAAGTCTTGTTCCTGCATTTTCCCAACCTTTAGAAGTAAATTAGATTGCAGAGATATCATACTCAATTTCCCTTTACTTTCATCTTCTTCAATGGGTACCATTTGTACCTCACTGTTTTCCTCAATTTCCAAATCAGTAAGTATAGACAGATCCTTAAACTCTTCCATCATCAACATGGCTACTTTAGCATGTTGTCTACTCAAGGCATCTGCAACTTTATTTGCCTTACCTGGTGTATAAAGTATATCTAGATCATAGGCAGCTAGGAACTCCACCCATCTATGTTGCCTCATGTTCAAATCTTTTTATGAGAATAAATATTTCAGTGCTTTATGATCAGTGTACAAGATAAATTTATCACCCAACAAATAATGTCTCCAGAGTTTCAAGGCATACACAACTGCTGCTAGTTCAAGATCATGGGTTGCATATCTTGTTTCATGTGGCTTTAATTGCCTAGATGCATAGGCTACCACATGGTCTTGCTGCATCAACACAGCCCCTAGCCCAGAGCCACTTGCATCAGTGTACACAATTATGTTTTCATTTCCCTCTGGCACCCTCAATACTGGTGTATTAATTAGAGCTTCTTTTATTTTGATAAAAGCTTGCTCACATTTTTCTGTCCATACAAAGGCTTGGTTCTTTCTAGTTAAATTAGTGAGTGGTGATGATATTTTTGAAAAATCTTTTATAAATCTCCTATAATATCCTGCCATCCCCATAAATGATCTAATCTCACTCATTGTGCTAGGCCTTTTCCATGCTTGGATAGCTACTACCTTATTGGGGTTTACTGATATTCCTTTGGCAGAGATGACATGCCCAAGAAAATGTACTTCTTCTTTCCAAAATGCACATTTTAAAATTTTTTCCTTTAAATCATTTTCTCTCAATCTTGACAAAACTAAATGCAAATGATTTTTATGCTCTTCCACTGTTTTGGAATAAATCAAAATGTCATCAATAAAAATCAGTACAAACTTGTCTAAATAATCTCTGAATATTCTATTCATTAAATCAAAAAATATGAAGGAGCATTTGTCAAGCCAAATGGCATAACCATAAATTCATATAAGCCATATCTAGTGTTAAATGCAGTGTACTTAACACTTGAGTCTTCAACCTTCATTTGATGAAATCCTGATGCTAAGTCTAGTCTAGAAAATATTTTAGCTTCACTGAGTTGATCAAAGAGATCATCTATTCTAGGCAATGGGTATTTGTTTTTGATGGTTACTTTATTTAGTTCTCTGTAATCTATGCACATTCTCAAAGTACCATCATGTTTTCTTACAAACACTACTGGAGCACCCCAACATGAATTACTTGGCCTTATAAATCCTTTGCTCTCTAATTCTTCCAACTGATTTTTCAATTCTTTCAGTTCACTTGGCCCCATTCTATAAGGTTTCTTGATTATTGGGCTTGCTCCTGGAATGAGATTGATTTGAAACTCAACTGGTCTATGATGTGGAACACCCTTAACTTCCCCAAACACATCCAAGTATTCATTGACTATGGGAATTTCTTCAATGGTTAGTTCACTGAGATCTTTTTCTGAGTTAACTAAATGATATAATTTTCCTTCCTTAGCTACTTCACATAAAACTGTGATCCTCTGGCCTCTAGAATTTTGCAATGATATGGTGGATGAGTCTAAATTAATTATGGCTTTAAATTGCCTTAACCACTCTACCCCCAATATAACTCCTATATTTGGGTAATTTAAAACATATAAATTGGAAATAAAAATATTTCCTCCTATGTTTAGCTCCACATCCACACAAATCATGTTTAAAATACTAGAACTCCCTAGGGGACTTTGTACAAGCAATGGGGTTTCTACCAATGTGCAGTTTAATTTTAACATTTTAACTATTTCATAAGAAATTAAAGAGTGAGTTGCTCCAGTATCATATACTACTGCTATGGGTATGGCACAAATGAGTAGTGTACCTTCCACTTGGCCATGATTTTCAGCATCAATTTTCACTGCAGATTTTCCTTTGCCTTCCTAAGTTGCCAATTTCCCCTGCTGTTTACACTCAGGACAGTTCCTCTTCATTTGCCCCTCTTTCCCACATAGGTAGCATTTGAAGGCTCCTCCTTTTAACTCTGGGCACCTTGGTTTGATGTGTCCTTCTTTACCACAATGATGGCAAACCAATTTCTTCTTAGCATCATTGGCTTTAGTGTCTTTGTCCTTCTTGTTGTCTGCCTCCTCCTTCTTTTTATCATAAGGGTGATATCTTCCCTTATTCTTCTTGTTATTGTTGCTCTTAAAATTCCTATACTTCTCTCTTTCCTTGTCATGCTGTTCCAATTTCAATGCCAGATCTATTATTTGATCAAAAGTCCTATCTGCATATGGTAGCATAGCTCTGCTAAGTCCTGGGTTCAGACCCTTTATATACCTATCATTTTTGGATGCTTCATCTGCCACTAGCATTGCTCCATACTTAGATAGCCCCTCAAACTTTTGAGTGTACTCAGTGACATTCAAAGTTCCTTGCCTAAGTCTGATAAATTTTTCAAGCCAAGTGGTCTTGGCTGATACTGGTACAAATCTTGCCTCCAACATCTCCTTGAATTGATTCCAAGTGATTTCATTTTCATTTCTTCCAACTATGATCACCTCCCACCAGCTTAAAGCTACTCCTTTCAGTTGTCTTGAAGCTACTTGCCTCTTCCTCTGATTATCTAGCTGCATGTCATTGAAAATTCTATCCAATGTTCTCAACCATGCTTGAATTTCCATCACATTCTCAGTTCCTTCAAAACTTCTGCCTCCCAAATTGGTTTAAGTCTTCAGTAGTTTTGAAAGCTCCTCATATGGGTTCTCAGGCCTATGCCCAATTCCATCTCTTAAAACCCTTACAAATTCTTGCATATCAAGCATTTGTGGTGCACTGGGTCCTGCATTGTGATGAGATCCTCTTCCTACCATGGTCTGGTCACTAAGTATTGGGCAGAGGGTATTAGTACACTCTGAATATTTTCTATAGCTAATATTTTCCTATCTAAATTTATTTCATCCAAAACAAACAGACATAATACATTTCTATGATACTTAGTAATTAGTACATACATTAGCTCTGACACCAAAATGAAATGACCCTCCTATTTTACCTTAATTTCATAAGGATTTTTTTTACTTACTCAATTGAACTTAGTTTAATTTTCTCAGGGTCATTTTCCTTTCAAACAATGTGCTCTGGATTTAAATTTTCTACCAATATAAACATATCAGTTCAGTCATAGAAACATACACATACATATGATGATATATGTGTTCCTCTTGTTTAAAATTAGAGTTTTATTATTATTGTTATTTTTTTTTGACAAGAGCTAGTCTGTCTGATTTGAATTTGAAATGGATCTACTCATAATTTGAATTCCCATGTTCTTGGATATTTACATTACATAAATGGATCTTGTTCATAATTATTCATACTTGGATCTGATTATGTTAACCATGTTTCAGAATATCTAAGAACACAAGAGTTCATTTATTTGTTTATTTTTGCATAGCTCAAATGATTGTATTTGCCTAAGTATCAGAAAATGATATCTGCATTTATCATTTTCAATTTATCTATATCCTTTGAAGCCTCTCTTATTCTTTACTCCTACAGTTTGACATAACATAAGTAGTTCTTATGTTACTGATATCTAAGTTTCCTATAATAAAGGTTCTGGATTTTAAAAGTGTTTATTATTATTATTATTATTATTTTAAGAACAACCATTTTGTTTCAAGTGAACCAGATTTTGGATTCAAAATTCTTTCTGAAATAATAATACCAATCTGTTTTAAAATACATGTTTACCATTTAACATTTCAAGGAGATTTTAACATAACTCTTAACAAAAGGATGTAAAACACTTTTAGTTCTCAAATTATAGACCAACATGCTCAACCAAGACCCCATTCTTTTGAAGCTGGTTGAACCATATGGCTGTGCTAACCAACACTTGATTGAGGTAATTGAAATGTTATTCAGTTGCCAAGTGCTAAAAGCTTTCTTCAGAAAAACTCATTTCTTAATGCAACACACAAAAATGAGGTTGAGTTCTTTTGCAAAATATTTTAATTAAAACAATTAAGTGTCTGAATTATACTACAAATTTGAAATCAGGTTTTTTACATTCAAAGCTTAGTGTCTTTAAATGATTCATACCTGGCTACATAAGGTTATTAATTCTGTATGAAGATTACTTAAATGTAAATACACTTCTTCCTCAGATTTTCAAACTTTACCACATAACAAAAGTCAACTGACAACAACTGATTTAATCAAACAAGGCAATTCATTACATATTCAAACATAATTCTCTCATGAATACATGCAAATAAAATCATCATAGGCTCTTATTAAAACTAGCTAGCATGTTCATTCACTCCTTCTCCTTATCCATAACTTCATTTTCTACTTAATTCCAGCATTACCTGAAAGAGCATTAGCGACTGCCTCATTTTTAAAATGAGACACCCCCATATGCCATGAGCAAACAAGGGTCAGATCTATGATCTGGTATGAATAACATCATTAAATTCATGATATTAAGCAATTGAATGGTGCATAAGTTATAGCCAGTTACTTGAGTAACTCAACAAAACAGCTATTTTCTTTGGTTCAGGTTAGACTGTCATGCAAGTATAAAAACTTCATAAGTCAACTAATTGCACAATCATAATCATACATTCATTCAAATCAATCTACAATACTTAGATGCTTTGGAGTAACCATGTTTCCATTTCAACAAATCTAAGTAACACTCATATCTTTTGCCTCCTGGTTTAGGAGTTACCTATAAGTGTTTACATGTCAATTTATATTTCAGCCTCATCTGCTATTAAGGAATCACTGGGACACATTGCAATAAATTAATCCACATTATTGCACAAAGATCTCAGGGCTTAAACAAACCATGTGCCAACTTGCATAATTCAAATATAACAAGCATTCCAGCAGCCTTCTTGGCTCATTATCCCTAGTTTGTTTACTAAAAGCATTTGTTTGATTTTATCATCTGATACTTAGATGAAGAATGCTACTGCATACATGAAAGCATCCCAAGCATCTTGTAAGCATAATTTCCATAAACAAATAAATAATTATTTTTAATGATGTTGTCCAGAGATATCTGGGTCTTAGATCCATACAAGAATCTTTACAACTATAAATAGAGATATGGCATGATAGGTTTATATTTTTTTTTTGATCTGCAAGTAACTATAGTTGAACCAGATTCACAATCTAGCTTAACCATAATTTTTACTTGTGGGTTTTTGTATCTTTTTTTTTGATCAGGGGCTCAGCACTCAAGTACACCCCTAATTCTCTGTTCTAAGCCTCAGCACTTATACATAGTATAATGCAGCTCATAAGGTTTTTCTCATATTAAAATTTTTCATGCCATAGATCCAGATTAGTTATGAATATTCCTGCCTTGATTCTAAGGTTTTATGCTTTAACTTTTCTGGGTGTAATGAAACAGTAAGTTGCACATCCAAAGACAAACATCACAATAGATCAAAGATCATCCAAGACATCCATAATAAATTCATGACAGAAACAAAAGCATCCAAAGAATATTGATAAAACCATATTCAACAAAACTAAAAATAAGCAAATAACATTATTAAAATGGGCTGCCTCATCTCAGGTCTTAATGTCATGAATTTGGTGAGGTTACTCACCTAAGTATCTCCTTCTAGTTAATCCAGAAAATCCCTGAGCAATATTTTCTCCTCCTCCTCTAAATGTTTTCTTTCTTATTTTAAGTGTCTCGGGTAAACTGATTCCCCTGGCTACAACTACTCATTTATAAGCATTTCACTAGGGTTTTATCGAACAAAATTCCATTTTTGTCCTGGCCAATATCATGCATTTTGCATTTATATTTTAACATTCCCATTTTCAGTTACCCGGCCATATTTCTTTTGTTAAAGGCAACATTTTCTTTTTCCTACTTTTTCAGAAAATGTCCAGTCTACCTAAATCATGTTAAAGGTGTGACCAAGTATATTTGTTTATTTATGGGAATCCCCATTTTCCTATTTTTGCCCATACATAATATACTTACTTATTTTATATTTCATGCTATTTTAATGTTATCATTATCTTCCTGCTCAGTTTCAATATATTTCTTCTTACAGAAAATATACATGTGTATATATAAATATTTATTTTTATTTAATTTCCCCCCTCTGTTTCACAGAAAATATGTTTAAGCACATATTTCATTTTTTAACTTGGGTTATGCTTTATTTACATTTCAGTACCTTAAATAAAGAATTTACCCCTTTATTTTAAATATTTAATTTGATCAATGATTCATATTTCAAGATTATATCTGAAATGCTTCCCTCCTTTGTTTATTTATTTTATTATCATCATTATTATATTATTATTTTTTCAGAAAATTTTTAAATCTCTTCCTTGTGCCATTTCCAGTGTGCACGTGCACACATATCCCTGCACATCATCCAATTCAGAAACTCCATCAACATTTGATCCAATATATATATATATATATTATTTATTTTTATTTTTTTTATCTGAATTGTTTTAGTTTTTTTCCCTTAAAATTTTTGGGGCATTTCATTCACCCCTCCTTTTAGGAATTGTGTCCTCACAATTTTTTTTTCTTAGTACTTGTAACAAGCATTCACTGACTTTAGAAAAATTTATTAAGCATATGCATAAACAAACATATTCAATCATATCAACCATGCATATTAAATTTTCCAGAAATTAAAAATTACCTTTAATTTGCAAAAAACTTAGGGTAATCCATCCTAATCTTATCTTCTAGCTCCCATGTACAATCATTAGGATCAACACTCCATTGGACCTTCACCAGTTTCAAAGTTTTGCTCCTCAATTTCTTTTCTTCTTTAGCTAAAACCCCTACCGGTTCCTTTTCATAAACCATTTTAGGATTTATTTGAATTTGGGTAGGCTTTTCCAGAATTTCTTCTTTATCATGTACCCACCTTCTAAGTTGTGACACATGAAAAACATTATGCATTGCCTTCATTTCCTCTGGTAATTCCAATTTGTATGCTAAAGAACCTATTCTTTCCAGAATTTTATAGGGTCCAACATACCTTGGTGTGAGTTTACCTTATTTACCAAATCTCAAGACTTTATTCATAGGTGAAACTTTGATAAAAACAAAGTCTCCCACTTCATATTCCACCTGCTTTCTCTTCCTGTCTGCAAATTTCTTTTGTCTATCTTGAGCTGCTGCTATTCTTTTTCTTATTAACCCAATTTTCTATGTGGTTTCTTTTACATAATCAGGTCCTAGAACAGCTCTTTCTCCAGTTTCTACCCAGCATATAGGTGATAAACATGGCTTGCCATATAAGGCTTCAAATGGTGCCATCCCTATGGTGCTTTGATAACTGTTATTGTATGTGAATTCAGCTAAATGGAGGTGGTCTTCCCAGTTGCCTCCAAATTCCAGTGCACATGCTCTCAACAAGTCCTCTAATACTTTATTCACCACCTCAGTTTGTCCATCTGATTGTGGATGGTAGGCAGTTCTTAAGCACAATTCACTCCCCATGGCCTCTTGAAAACTCTTCCAAAACCTTGAGGTGAAGATGGTATCCCTATCACTCACAATGGTTTTGGGTATGCCATGCAATCTTACCACCTCTTTCATGAATATTTGAGCCAATTTTGGGGCATTTCTTTCTGATTTTACTGGGATAAAATGTGCTACTTTAGTTAGCCTATCCACTATTACCCATGTACTTGTGTTTCCCCTCTTAGATCTAGGCAGACCATCTATGAAATCCATAGATATATCCTCCCACTTCCACTGTGGTATACTAAGGGGTTGCAATAGTCCTGATGGCCTTTGTGTCTCTGCCTTGACTTGTTGGCAAGTCATACACTTTGCAACACGTCTGGCCACATCTGACTTCATTCCCTTCCACCAAAGATTTCTTTTCAAATTTTGATACATCTTGGTACTGCCTGGGTGTATGGAGTACTTACTCCTATGGTATTCATTTATTATTTCTTCCTTCAGTTCTATATTTTCTGGAACACATATCCTATTCTTGTTCCTTAAATAACCATCTTTATCAACTTGATAATTTATTACTTCTTCCCCTTTTAATAAGAGCATTTTCTTCTCCAATAGGTTAAATTCTTGTTCCTGCATTTTCCCAACCTTTAGAAGTAAATTAGATTGCAGAGATATCATACTCAATTTCCCTTTACTTTCATCTTCTTCAATGGGTACCATTTGTACCTCACTGTTTTCCTCAATTTCCAAATCAGTAAGTATAGACAGATCCTTAAATTCTTCCATCATCAACATGGCTACTTTAGCATGTTGTTTACTCAAGGCATTTGCAACTTTATTTGCCTTACCTGGTGTATAAAGTATATCTAGATCATAGGCGGCTAGGAACTCCACCCATCTATGTTGCCTCATGTTCAAATCTTTTTGTGAGAATAAATATTTCAGTGCTTTATGATCAGTGTACAAGATAAATTTAGCACCCAACAAATAATGTCTCCAGAGTTTCAAGGCATACACAACTGCTGCTAGTTCAAGATCATGGGTTGCATATCTTGTTTCATGTGGCTTTAATTGCCTAGATGCATAGGCTACCACCTGGTCTTGCTGCATCAACACAGCCCCTAGCCCAGAGCCACTTGCATCAGTGTACACAATTAAGTTTTCATTTCCCTCTGGCACCCTCAATACTGGTGTATTAATTAGAGCTTCTTTTATTTTGATAAAAGCTTGCTCACATTTTTCTGTCCATACAAAGGCTTGGTTCTTTCTAGTTAAATTAGTGAGTGGTGATGATATTTTTGAAAAATCTTTTATAAATCTCCTATAATATCCTGCCATCCCCATAAATGATCTAATCTCACTGATTGTGCTAGGCCTTTTCCATGCTTGGATAGCTACTACCTTATTGGGGTTTACTGATATTCCTTTGGCAGAGATGACATGCCCAAGAAAATGTACTTCTTCTTTCCAAAATGCACATTTTAAAATTTTTTCCTTTAAATCATTTTCTCTCAATCTTGACAAAACTAAATGCAAATGATTTTTATGCTCTTCCACTGTTTTGGAATAAATCAAAATGTCATCAATAAAAATCAGTACAAACTTGTCTAAATAATCTCTGAATATTCTATTCATTAAATCAAAAAATATGAAGGAGCATTTGTCAAGCCAAATGGCATAACCATAAATTCATATAAGCCATATCTAGTGTTAAATGCAGTGTACTTAACACTTGAGTCTTCAACCTTCATTTGATGAAATCCTGATGCTAAGTCTAGTCTAGAAAATATTTTAGCTTCACTGAGTTGATCAAAGAGATCATCTATTCTAGGCAATGGGTATTTGTTTTTGATGGTTACTTTATTTAGTTCTCTGTAATCTATGCACATTCTCAAAGTACCATCATGTTTTCTTACAAACACTACTGGAGCACCCCAACATGAATTACTTGGCCTTATAAATCCTTTGCTCTCTAATTCTTCCAACTGATTTTTCAATTCTTTCAGTTCACTTGGCCTCATTCTATAAGGTTTCTTGATTATTGGGCTTGCTCCTGGAATGAGATTGATTTGAAACTCAACTGGTCTATGATGTGGAACACCCTTAACTTCCCCAAACACATCCAAGTATTCATTGACTATGGGAATTTCTTCAATGGTTAGTTCACTGAGATCTTTTTCTGAGTTAACTAAATGATATAAGTTTCCTTCCTTAGCTACTTCACATAAAACTGTGATCCTCTGGCCTCTAGAATTTTGCAATGATATGGTGGATGAGTCTAAATTAATTATGGCTTTAAATTGCCTTAACCACTCTACCCCCAATATAACTCCTATATTTGGGTAATTTAAAACATATAAATTGGAAATAAAAATATTTCCTCCTATGTTTAGCTCCACATCCACACAAATCATGTTTAAAAGACTAGAACTCCCTATGGGACTTTGTACAAGCAATGTGGTTTCAACCAATATGCAGTTTAATTTTAACATTTTAACTATTTCATAAGAAATTAAAGAGTGAGTTGCTCCAGTATCATATACTACTGCTATGGGTATGGCACAAATGAGTAGTGTACCTTCCACTTGGCCATGATTTTCAGCATCAATTTTCACTGCAGATTTTCCTTTGCCTTCCAAAGTTGCCAATTTCCCCTGCTGTTTATACTCAGGACAGTTCCTCTTCATTTGCCCCTCTTTCCCACATAGGTAGCATTTGAAGGCTCCTCCTTTTAACTCTGGGCACCTTGGTTTGATGTGTCCTTCTTTACCACAATGATGGCAAACCAATTTCTTCTTAGCATCATTGGCTTTAGTGTCTTTGCCCTTCTTGTTGTCTGCATCCTCCTTCTTTTTATCATAAGGGTGATATCTTCCCTTATTCTTCTTGTTATTGTTGCTCTTAAAATTCCTATACTTCTCTCTTTCCTTGTCATGCTGTTCCAATTTCAATGCCAGATCTATTACTTGATCAAAAGTCCTATCTGCATATGGTAGCATAGCTCTGCTAAGTCCTGGGTTCAGACCCTTTATATACCTATCATTTTTGGATGCTTCATCTGCCACTAGCATTGCTCCATACTTAGATAGCCCCTCAAACTATTGAGTGTACTCAGTGACATTCAAAGTTCCTTGCCTAAGTCTGATAAATTCTTCAAGAAAAGTGGTCTTGTTTGATACTGGTACAAATCTTGCCTCCAACATCTCCTTGAATTGATTCCAAGTGATTTCATTTTCATTTCTTCCAGCTATGATCACCTCCCACCAGCTTAAAGCCACTCCTTTCAGTTGTCTTGAAGCTACTTGCCTCTTCCTCTGATCATCTAGCTGCATGTCATTGAAAATTCTATCCAATGTTCTCAACCATGCTTGAATTTCCATCACATTCTCAGTTCCTTCAAAACTTCTGCCTCCCAAATTGGTGTAAGTCTTCAGTAGTTTTGAAAGCTCCTCATATGGGTTCTCAGGCATATGCCCAATTCCATCTCTTAAAACCCTTACAAATTCTTGCATATCAAGCATTTGTGGTACACTAGGTCCTGCATTGTGATGAGATCCTCTTCCTACCATGGTCTGGTCACTAAGTATTGGGCAGAGGGTATTAGTACAATCTGAATATTTTCTATAGCTAATATTTTCCTATCTAAATTTATTTCATCCAAAACAAACAGACATAATACATTTCTATGATACTTAGTAATTAGTACATACATTAGCTCTGATACCAAAATGAAATGACCCTCCTATTTTACCTTAATTTCATAAGGATTTTTTTTTACTTGCTCAATTGAACTTAGTTTAATTTTCTCAGTGTCATTTTCCTTTCAAACAATGTGCTCTGGATTTAAATTTTCTACCAATATAAACATATCAGTTCAGTCATAGAAACATACACATACATATGATGATATATGTGTTCCTCTTGTTTAAAATCAGAGTTTTATTATTATTGTTATTATTATTATTTTTTGACAAGAGCTAGTCTGTCTGACTTGAATTTGAAATGGATCTACTCATAATTTGAATTCCCATGTTCTTGGATATTTACATTACATAAATGGATCTTGTTCATAATTATTCATACTTGGATCTGATTATGTTAACCATGTTTCAGAATATCTAAGAACACAAGAGTTCATTTATTTGTTTATTTTTGCATAGCTCAAATGATTGTTATTTGCCTAAGTATCAGAAAATGATATCTGCATTTATCATTTTCAATTTATCTATATCCTTTGAAGCCTCTCTTATTCTTTACTCCAACAGTTTGACATAACATAAGTAGTTCTTATGTTACTGATATCTAAGTTTCCTATAATAAAGGTTCTGGACTTTAAAAGTGTTTATTATTATTATTATTTTTGTAAGAACAACCATTTTGTTTCAAGTGAACCAGATTTTGGATTCAAAATTCTTTCTAAAATAATAATACCAATCTGTTTTAAAATACATGTTTACCATTTAACATTTCAAGGAGATTTTAACATAACTCTTAACAAAAGGATGTAAAACACTTTTAGTTCTCAAATTACAGACCAACATGCTCAACCAAGACCCCATTCTTTTGAAGTTGGTTGAACCATATGGCTGTGCTAACCAACGCTTGATTGAGGTAATTGAAATGTTATTCAGTTGCCAAGTGCTAAAAGCTTTCTTCAGAAAAACTCATTTCTTAATGCAACACACAAAAATGAGGTTGAGTTCTTTTGCAAAATATTTTAATTAAAACAATTAAGTGTCTGAATTATACTACAAATTTGAAATCAGGTTTTTTACATTCAAAGCTTAGTGTCTTTAAATGATTCATACCTGGCTACATCAGGTTATTAATTCTGTATGAAGATTACTTAAATGTAAATACACTTCTTCCTCAGATTTTCAAACTTTACCACATAACAAAAGTCAACTGACAACAACTGATTTAATCAAACAAGGCAATTCATTACATATTCAAACATAATTCTCTCATGAATACATGCAAATAAATCATCATAGGCTCTTATTAAAACTAGCTAGCATGTTCATTCACTCCTTCTCCTTAGCCATAACTTCATTTTCTACTTAATTCCAGCATTACCTGAAGTAGCATTAGCGATTGCCTCATTTTTAAAATGAGACACCCCCATATGCCATGAGCAAACAAGGGTCAGATCTATGATCTGGTATGAATAACATCATTAAATTCATGATATTAAGCAATTGAATGGTGCATAAGTTATAGCCAGTTACTTGAGTAACTCAACAAAACAGCTATTTTCTTTGGTTCAGGTTAGACTGTCATGCAAGTATAATAACTTCATAAGTCAACTAATTGCACAATCATAATCATACATTCATTCACATCAATCTACAATAATTAGATGCTCTAGAGTAACCATGTTTCCATTTCAACAAATCTAAGTAACACTCATATCTTTTGCCTCCTGGTTTAGGAGTTACCTATAAGTGTTTACATGTCAATTTATATTTCAGCCTCATCTGCTATTAAGGAATCACTGGGACACATTACAATAAATTAATTCACATTATTGCACAAAGATCTCAGGGCTTAAACAAACCATGTGCCAACTTGCATACTTCAAATATAACAAGCATTCCAGCAGCCTTCTTGGCTCATTATCCCTAGTTTGTTTACTAGAAGCTTTTGTTTGATTTTATCATCTGATACTTAGATGAAGAATGCTACTGCATACATGAAAGCATCCCAAGCATCTTGTAAGCATAATTTCCATAAACAAATAAATAATTATTTTTAATGATGTTGTCCAGAGATATCTGGGTCTTAGATCCATACAAGAATCTTTACAACTATAAATAGAGATATGGCATGATAGGTTTATATATTTTTTTGATCTGCAAGTAACTATAGTTGAACCAGATTCACAATCTAGCTTAACCATAATTTTTACTTGTGGGTTTTTGTATCTTCTTTTTTTTTTTGATCAGGGGTTCAGCACTCAAGTACACCCCTAATTCTCTGTTCTAAGCCTCAGCACTTATACATAGTATAATGCAACTCATAAGGTTTTTCTCATATTAAAATTTTTCATGCCATAGATCCAGATTAGCTAGGAGTATTCCTGCCTTGATTCTAAGGTTTTATGCTTTAACTTTTCTAAGTGTAATGAAACAGTAAGTTGCACATCCAAAGACAAACATCACAATAGATCAAAGATCATCCAAGACATCCATAATAAATTCATGACAGATCCAAAAGCATCCAAAGAATATTGATAAAACCATATTCAACAAAACTAAAAATAAGCAAATAACATTATTAAAATGGGCTGCCTCATCTCAGGTCTTAATGCCATGAATTTGGTGAGGTTACTCACCTAAGTATCTCCTTCTAGTTAATCCAGAAAATCCCTGAGCAATATTTTCTCCTCCTCCTCTAAATGTTTTCTTTCTTATTTTAAGTGTCTCGGGTAAACTAATTCCCATGGCTACAACTACTCATTTATAAGCATTTCACTAGGGTTTTATCAAACAAAATTCAATTTTTGTCCTGACCAATATCATGCATTTTGCATTTATATTTTAACATTCCCATTTTCAGTTACCCCGGCCATATTTCTTTTGTTAAAGGCAACATTATCTTTTTCCTACTTTTTCAGAAAATGTCCAGTCTACCTATATCATGTTAAAGGTGTGACCAAGTATATTTGTTTATTTATGGGAATCCCCATTTTCCTATTTTTGCCCATACATAATATACTTACTTATTTTATATTTCATGTTATTTTAATGTTATCATTATCTTCCTGCTCAGTTTCAATATATTTCTTCTCACAGAAAATATACATGTGTATATATAAATATTTATTTTTATTTAATTTCCCCCCTCTGTTTCACAGAAAATATGTTTAAGCACATATTTCATTTTTTAACTTGGGTTATGTTTTATTTACATTTCAGTACCTTAAAAAAAGAATTTACCCCTTTATTTTAAATATTTAATTTGATCAATGATTCACATTTCAAGATTATATCTGAAATGCTTCCCTCCTTTGTTTATTTATTTTATTATCATCATTATTATATTATTATTTTTTCAGAAATTTTTTAAATCTCTTCCTTGTGCCATTTCCAGTGTGCACGTGCACACATATCCCTGCACATCATCCAATTCAGAAACTCCATCAACATTTGATCCAATATATATATATATTTATATATATATATATTATTTATTTTTATTTTTTTTAACTGAATTGTTTTAATTTTTTTCCCTCAAAATTTTTAGGGCATTTCATTCACCCCTCCTTTTAGGAATTGTGTCCTCACAATTTTTATTTCTTAGTACTTGTAACAAGCATTCACTGACTTTAGAAAAAGTTATTAAGCATATGCATAAACAAACATATTCAATCATATCAACCATGCATATTAAATTTTCCAGAAATTAAAAATTACCTTTAATTTGCAAAAAGCTTAGGGTAATCCATCCTAATATTATCTTCTAGCTCCCATGTACAATCATTAGGATCAACACTCCATTGGACCTTCACCAGTTTCAAAGTTTTGCTCCTCAATTTCTTTTCTTCTTTAGCTAAAACCCCTACTGGTTCCTTTTCATAAACCATTTTAGGATTTATTTGAATTTGGGTAGGCTTTTCCAGAATTTCTTCTCTATCATGTACCCACCTTCTAAGTTGTGACACATGAAAAACATTATGCATTGCCTTCATTTCCTCTGGTAATTCCAATTTGTATGCTAAAGAACCTATTATTTCCAGAATTTTATAGGGTCCAACATACCTTGGTGTGAGTTTACGTTATTTACCAAATCTCAAGACTTTCTTCATAGGTGAAACTTTGATAAAAACAAAGTCTCCCACTTCATATTCCACCTGCTTTCTCTTCATGTCTGCAAATTTCTTTTGTCTATCTTGAGCTGCTGCTATTCTTTTTCTTATTAACCCAATTTTCTCTGTGGTTTCTTTTACATAATCAGGTCCTAGAACAGCTCTTTCTCCAGTCTCTACCCAGCATATAGGTGATAAACATGGCTTGCCATATAAGGCTTCAAATGGTGCCATCCTTATGGTGCTTTGATAACTGTTATTGTATGTGAATTCAGCTAAATGGAGGTGGTCTTCCCAGTTGCCTCCAAAGTCCAGTGCACATGCTCTCAACAAGTCCTCTAAGACTTTGTTCACCACCTCAGTTTGTCCATCTGATTGTGGATGGTAGGCAGGGCTTAAGCACAATTCACTCCCCATGGCCTCTTGAAAAATCTTCCAAAACCTTGAGGTGAAGATGGTATCCGTATCACTCACAATGGTTTTGGGTATGCCATGCAATCTTACCACCTCTTTCATGAATATTTGAGCCAATTTTGGGGCATTTCTTTCTGATTTTACTGGGATAAAATGTGCCACTTTAGTTAGCCTATCCACTATTACCCATATACTTGTGTTTCCCCTCTTAGATCTAGGCAGACCATCTATGAAATCCATAGATATATCCTCCCACTTCCACTGTGGTATACTAAGGGGTTGCAATAGTCCTGATGGCCTTTGTGTCTCTGCCTTGACTTGTTGGCAAGTCATACACTTTGCAACATGTCTGGCCACATCTGACTTCATTCCCTTCCACCAAAGATTTCTTTTCAAATTTTGATACATCTTGGTACTGCCTGGGTGTATGGAGTACTTACTCCTATGGTATTCATTTAATATTTCTTCCTTCAGTTCTATATTTTCTGGAACACATATCCTATTCTTGTTCCTTAAATAACCATCTTTATTAACTTGATAATTTATTACTTCTTCCCCTTTTAATAAGAGCATTTTCTTCTCCAATAGGTTTAAGTCTTGTTCCTGCATTTTCCCAACCTTTAGAAGTAAATTAGATTGCAGAGATATCATACTCAATTTCCCTTTACTTTCATCTTCTTCAATGGGTACCATTTGTACCTCACTGTTTTCCTCAATTTCCAAATCAGTAAGTATAGACAGATCCTTAAACTCTTCCATCATCAACATGGCTACTTTAGCATGTTGTTTACTCAAGGCATCTGCAACTTTATTTGCCTTACCTGGTGTATAAAGTATATCTAGATCATAGGCAGCTAGGAACTCCACCCATCTATGTTGCCTCATGTTCAAATCTTTTTGTGAGAATAAATATTTCAGTGCTTTATGATCAGTGTACAAGATAAATTTAGCACCCAACAAATAATGTCTCCAGAGTTTCAAGGCATACACAACTGCTGCTAGTTCAAGATCATGGGTTGCATATCTTGTTTCATGTGGCTTTAATTGCCTAGATGCATAGGCTACCACCTGGTCTTGCTGCATCAACACAGCTCCTAGCCCAGAGCCACTTGCATCAGTGTACACAATTAAGTTTTCATTTCCCTCTGGCACCCTCAATACTGGTGTATTAATTAGAGCTTCTTTTATTTTGATAAAAGCTTGCTCACATTTTTCTGTCCATACAAAGGCTTGGTTCTTTCTAGTTAAATTAGTGAGTGGTGATGATATTTTTGAAAAATCTTTTATAAATCTCCTATAATATCCTGCCATCCCCATAAATGATCTAATCTCACTGATTGTGCTAGGCCTTTTCCATGCTTGGATAGCTACTACCTTATTGGGGTTTACTGATATTCCTTTGGCAGAGATGACATGCCCAAGAAAATGTACTTCTTCTTTCCAAAATGCACATTTTAAATTTTTTTCCTTTAAATCATTTTCTCTCAATCTTGACAAAACTAAATGCAAATGATTTTTATGCTCTTTCACTGTTTTGGAATAAATCAAAATGTCATTAATAAAAATCAGTACAAACTTGTCTAAATAATCTATGAATATTCTATTCATTAAATCAAAAAATATGAAGGAGCATTTGTCAAGCCAAATGGCATAACCATAAATTCATATAAGCCATATCTAGTGTTAAATGCAGTGTACTTAACACTTGAGTCTTCAACCTTCATTTGATGAAATCCTGATGCTAAGTCTAGTCTAGAAAATATTTTAGCTTCACTGAGTTGATCAAAGAGATCATATATTCTAGGCAATGGGTATTTGTTTTTGATGGTTCTTTATTTAGTTCTCTGTAATCTATGCACATTCTCAAAGTACCATCATGTTTTCTTACAAACACTACTGGAGCACCCCCAACATGAATTACTTGGCCTTATAAATCCTTTGCTCTCTAATTCTTCCAACTGATTTTTCAATTCTTTCAGTTCACTTGGCCCCATTCTATAAGGTTTCTTGATTATTGGGCTTGCTCCTGGAATGAGATTGATTTGAAACTCAACTGGTCTATGATGTGGAACACCCTTAACTTCCCCAAACACATCCAAGTATTCATTGACTATGGGAATTTCTTCAATGGTTAGTTCACTGAGATCTTTTTCTGAGTTAACTAAATGATATAATTTTCCTTCCTTAGCTACTTCACATAAAACTGTGATCCTCTGGCCTCTAGAATTTTGCAATGATATGGTGGATGAGTCTAAATTAATTATGGCTTTAAATTGCCTTAACCACTCTACCCCCAATATAACTCCTATATTTGGGTAATTTAAAACATATAAATTGGAAATAAAAATATTTCCTCCTATGTTTAGCTCCACATCCACACAAATCATGTTTAAAAGACTAGAACTCCCTAGGGGACTTTGTACAAGCAACGTGGTTTCAACCAATATGCAGTTTAATTTTAACATTTTAACTATTTCATAAGAAATTAAAGAGTGAGTTGCTCCAGTATCATATACTACTGCTATGGGTATGGCACAAATGAGTAGTGTACCTTCCACTTGGCCATGATTTTCAGCATCAATTTTCACTTCCGATTTTCCTTTGCCTTCCAAAGTTGCCAATTTCCCCTGCTGTTTATACTCAGGACAGTTCCTCTTCATATGCCCCTCTTTCCCACATAGGTAGCATTTGAAGGCTCCTCCTTTTAACTTGGGCACCTTGGTTTGATGTGTCCTTCTTTACCACAATGATGGCAAACCAATTTCTTCTTAGCATCATTGGCTTTAGTGTCTTTGTCCTTCTTGTTGTCTGCCTCCTCCTTCTTTTTATCATAAGGGTGATATCTTCCCTTATTCTTCTTGTTATTATTGCTCTTAAAATTCCTATACTTCTCTCTTTCCTTGTCATGCTGTTCCAATTTCAATGCCAGATCTATTACTTGATCAAAAGTCCTATCTGCATATGGTAGCATAGCTCTGCTAAGTCCTGGGTTCAGACCCTTTATATACCTATCATTTTTGGATGCTTCATCTGCCACTAGCATTGCTCCATACTTAGATAGCCCCTCAACCTTTTGAGTGTACTCAGTGACATTCAAAGTTCCTTGCCTAAGTCTGATAAATTCTTCAAGCAAAGTGGTCTTGGCTGATACTGGTACAAATCTTGCCTCCAACATCTCCTTGAATTGATTCCAAGTGATTTCATTTTCATTTCTTCCAGCTATGATCACCTCCCACCAGCTTAAAGCTACTACTTTCAATTGTCTTGAAGCTACTTGCCTCTTCCTCTGATCATCTAGCTGCATGTCATTGAAAATTCTATCCAATGTTCTCAACCATGCTTGAATTTCCATCACATTCTCAGTTCCTTCAAAACTTCTGCCTCCCAAATTGGTGTAAGTCTTCAGTAGTTTTGAAAGCTCCTCATATGGGTTCTCAGGCCTATGCCCAATTCCATCTCTTAAAACCCTTAAAAATTCTTGCATATCAAGCATTTGTGGTGCACTGGGTCCTGCATTGTGATGAGATCCTCTTCCTACCATGGTCTGGTCACTAAGTATTGGGCAGAGGGTATTAGTACACTCTGAATATTTTCTATAGCTAATATTTTCCTATCTAAATTTATTTCATCCAAAACAAACAGACATAATACATTTCTATGATACTTAGTAATTAGTACATACATTAGCTCTGATACCAAAATGAAATGACCCTCCTATTTTACCTTAATTTCATAAGGATTTTTTTTACTTGCTCAGTTGAACTTAGTTTAATTTTCTCAGGGTCATTTTCCTTTCAAACAATGTGCTCTGGATTTAAATTTTCTACCAATATAAACATATCAGTTCAGTCATAGAAACATACACATACATATGATGATATATGTGTTCCTCTTGTTTAAAATCAGAGTTTTATTATTATTGTTATTATTATTATTTTTTGACAAGAGCTAGTCTATCTGATTTGAATTTGAAATGGATCTACTCATAATTTGAATTCCCATGTTCTTGAATATTTACATTACATAAATGGATCTTGTTCATAATTATTCATACTTGGATCTGATTATGTTAACCATGTTTCAGAATATCTAAGAACACAAGAGTTCATTTATTTGTTTATTTTTGCAAAGCTTAAATGATTGTTATTTGCCTAAGTATCAGAAAATGATATCTGCATTTATCATTTTCAATTTATCTATATCCTTTGAAGCCTCTCTTATTCTTTACTCCTACAGTTTGACATAACATAAGTAGTTCTTATGTTACTGATATCTAAGTTTCCTATAATAAAGGTTCTGGACTTTAAAAGTGTTTATTATTATTATTATTATTTTAAGAACAACCATTTTGTTTCAAGTGAACCAGATTTTGGATTCAAAATTCTTTCTGAAATAATAATACCAATCTGTTTTAAAATACATGTTTAACATTTAACATTTCAAGGAGATTTTAACATAACTCTTAACAAAAGGATGTAAAACACTTTTAGTTCTCAAATTACAGGCCAACTTGCTCAACCAAGACCCAATCTTTTGAAGCTGGTTGAACCATATGGCTGTGCTAACCAACACTTGATTGAGGTAATTGAAATGTTTTTCAGTTGCCAGGTGCTAAAAGCTTTCTTCAGAAAAACTCATTTCTTAATGCAACACACAAAAATGAGGTTGAGTACTTTTGCAAAATATTTTAATTAAAATAATTAAGTGTCTGAATTATACTACAAATTTGAAATCAGGTTTTTTACATTCAAAGCTTAGTGTCTTTAAATGATTCATACCTGGCTACATCAGGTTATTAATTCTGTATGAAGATTACTTAAATGTAAATACACTTCTTCCTCAGATTTTCAAACTTTACCACATAACAAAAGTCAACTGACAACAACTGATTTAATCAAACAAGGCAATTCATTACATATTCAAACATAATTCTCTCATGAATACATGCAAATAAAATCATCATAGGCTCTTATTAAAACTAGCTAGCAAGTTCATTCACTCCTTCTCCTTAGCCATAACTTCATTTTCTACTTAATTCCAGCATTACCTGAAAAAGCGTTAGTGACTGCCTCATTTTTAAAATGAGACACCCCCATATGCCATGAGCAAACAAGGGTCAGATCTATGATCTGGTATGAATAACATCATTAAATTCATGATATTAAGCAATTGAATGGTGCATAAGTTATAGCCAGTTACTTGAGTAACTCAACAAAACAGCTATTTTCTTTGGTTCAGGTTAGACTGTCATGCAAGTATAATAACTTCATAAGTCAACTAATTGCACAATCATAATCATACATTCATTCAAATCAATCTACAATACTTAGATGCTCTGGAGTAACCATGTTTCCATTTCAACAAATCTAAGTAACACTCATATCTTTTGCCTCCTGGTTTAGGAGTTACCTATAAGTGTTTACATGTCAGTTTATATTTCAGCCTCATCTGCTATTAAGGAATCACTGGGACACATTGCAATAAATTAATTTACATTATTGCACAAAGATCTCAGGGCTTAAACAAACCATGTGCCAACTTGCATACTTCAAATATAACAAGCATTCTAGCAGGCTTCTTGGCTCATTATCCCTAGTTTGTTTACTAAAAGCATTTGTTTGATTTTATCATCTGATACTTAGATGAAGAATGCTACTGCATACATGAAAGCATCCCAAGCATCTTGTAAGCATAATTTCCATAAACAAATAAATAATTATTTTTAATGATGTTGTCCAGAGATATCTGGGTCTTAGATCCATACAAGAATCTTTACAACTATAAATAGAGATATGGCATGATAGATTTATAATTTTTTTTGATCTGCAAGTAACTATAGTTGAACAGGATTCACAATCTAGCTTAACCATAATTTTTACTTGTGGGTTTTTGTATCTTCTTTTTTTTTGATCAAGGGTTCACCACTCAAGTACACCCCTAACTCTCTGTTCTAAGCCTCAGCACTTATACATAGTATAATGCAGCTCATAAGGTTTTTCTCATATTAAAATTTTTCATGCCATAGATCCAGATTAGTTATGAGTATTCCTGCCTTGATTCTAAGGTTTTATGCTTTAACTTTTCTGGGTGTAATGAAACAGTAAGTTGCACATCCAAAGACAAACATCACAATAGATCAAAGATCATCCAAGACATCCATAATAAATTCATGACAGAAACAAAAGCATCCAAAGAATATTGATAAAACCATATTCAACAAAACTAAAAATAAGCAAATAACATTATTAAAATGGGCTGCCTCATCTCAGGTCTTAATGTCATGAATTTGGTGAGGTTACTCACCTAAGTATCTCCTTCTAGTTAATCCAGAAAATCCCTGAGCAATATTTTCTCCTCCTCCTCTAAATGTTTTCTTTCTTATTTTAAGTGTCTCGGGTAAACTGATTCCCCTGGCTACAACTACTCATTTATAAGCATTTCACTAGGGTTTTATCGAACAAAATTCCATTTTTGTCCTGGCCAATATCATGCATTTTGCATTTATATTTTAACATTCCCATTTTCAGTTACCCGGCCATATTTCTTTTGTTAAAGGCAACATTTTCTTTTTCCTACTTTTTCAGAAAATGTCCAGTCTACCTAAATCATGTTAAAGGTGTGACCAAGTATATTTGTTTATTTATGGGAATCCCCATTTTCCTATTTTTGCCCATACATAATATACTTACTTATTTTATATTTCATGCTATTTTAATGTTATCATTATCTTCCTGCTCAGTTTCAATATATTTCTTCTCACAGAAAATATACATGTGTATATATAAATATTTATTTTTATTTAATTTCCCCCCTCTGTTTCACAGAAAATATGTTTAAGCACATATTTCATTTTTTAACTTGGGTTATGCTTTATTTACATTTCAGTACCTTAAATAAAGAATTTACCCCTTTATTTTAAATATTTAATTTGATCAATGATTCACATTTCAAGATTATATCTGAAATGCTTCCCTCCTTTGTTTATTTATTTTATTATCATCATTATTGTTATCCCGCCTTTTGGCAAGGCCGTGACACCAAGGATTTGACTAGATACCGGTGACAGATCGTCTCGGAAGTCGGTTACACGTAAGGATCGCTACGGATATCGATGAAATTTGTTCGAGTCCGGATCGGGCTACAACTGATAAGGCACGTCAAGCAAAGCCGTGGGAACCAACGATCCAAGTTTCAAGTCAATCCGAGTTCGTATGCTCAAGATATCGTCGACAAAAGATGGAGTAGGCCACCCTTAGTTCGAATCCATAGGCGAAACCTATGTTCGAATCCATTGGCCAGGAACCAGTTCGAATCCATCAAACTTCCATTGCCTCGACTCCATCGAACCTCCCTTGCTTCGACTCCATCAGCATAGAAGCTCTCGTTCGAATCCAACAGGACCAAGCATTGGTTCGAAACCATCGAGATAGCATTGGTTTGAATCGATTGTAGTTAGCTGTGCTCCAATCGATTCGAACGATACCTTAAGTTCGAATCCATTGGAGCTTTCTGCACCTCGAATCCATAAAGAGAAGGAGCTTCGAATCCAGGAGGCATGGCCTAACTTCGAATCCAGGAGAGATAGCTCACCTTCGACTCCATCGAGCGTGCCCTCTATTCGAACCCAACGAGGCAAAGGGTCTTCGAATCCATCCAGTAAGAGTAACTTCGAATCGAGTAGATACAGCATAGAGTACTCGATTTGAACAGGCGTATTTTCGAATCCAACACCTGGAGTCGGAGTGATCGATTCGAAGGAACCAAATGAAAAGTGATCGATTCGAAGTATCCATGCTATCCGGAAATGCAACATTGAATCGATCATATCTCGTGTTCTACAAGTCCAAATGCCATGAAATTTTCACAGAAGCTTAAATACATGATGAAGAATGTTCACACCAAATTTCAGCTCGATTGGATGATTTCTTGATCGATTCGAACCAAGGGTCGAATCGATCCCAAAGTGGGCCCGGATCTCCAGATTTCGGCCATGTGGGCCCCCTGACGTACCAGAACTGGTCTCCCCTCATTTTAGGCGAAATATCAGTCTCCTACACCTATAAATAGAGCCCCTGGTCAATCAGAAAAGGGGTCGGATAATTCTAAGTACTGAAGAGCGCCTAGATTCTACCAGATCTACTCCAGAACACCGCCGCTGCTTTAGATTGACACTTAGCATTTAAATTCAGTTGTATTGCCTTATAAACTACTGTAATCTTCAAGTATCGAGCAATAAAATCATCAAAACTTCATAGTGGACGTAGGCAAAACGCCGAACCACTCTAAATCGCTTGTCCTTGCAATTTACTTTCTGTTATTTGGAGTTTTTGTTAGATAATCCACAGTTTTAACTTTCATTCTTCACTTTTATCTCTTCAAAAACTTCCGACGAGTGTTGTGCCCATTTTTGGTACAAACACTTTGGTGCTTTCACTGAGAAAAAACCAGCTTTTTTCTCCTGTTCCGTGGATCTACCATCGATACCGGATTGCACAAATCCAAGAGGAAGATCCAGACCTTTGATTCACAGTCCTTCCATTCTACTCAGATTTGCATAAAATCTAGGAAAAGGACTCATCATTCAAAATGGTTAGCACGAGAACCACTTCTACAGCTGCTGGACAAGAAGGTAGGGATGGACAGAATCCTGCTCAACAGCAGCCATCCAACCAAGACAACACTGCCCACTCGGATCCGTCTGGGGCAGTCACTAGACAAGAATTCCAAGTATTGCTTCAAGAGCTGACTCAGAGTCGGCAGCAATTAGCCGAACAGTTGCGTGCCAATATCGAATTGACAAACCAACTTAACCGCCAGGGCCGTAGGAGGTCCAGAAGGGATGATGTTTCCCGCTCATCCACTGAAAGTTCTGCTTCATCAGACTACTATCACAGATCTACCCGTCCTCGATTAGACGGGAGTCATGCACAAACGACCGGATATCAACCCGCTTTGACTGTTGGACAGTTGAGGGCAGGACCGTTAACCAGCTTTCAGGTCGGGCCCTCCTCACAAGGAGGCCCTACTACACAGCATACCGCGGACAATCATGCCGCAGCTGCCACAATAGAAACAAGGGTTGATACCCGAAATCTTTCAGAGCCAAATAATCGGCAACGTGGGCGTACTCCTGAACCGTACGTCCTAGAGGACGCTGAGCCAAGGAGGCAAAATTTGGACCGTCGACAGCGCCCGGTCCGAACTCGCGCTGTGGAACCCGACCACACCTTAGCTCGGCAAGCTCAAAATGTAGCAATGCCAGACATCTCGACTATGATACGTCAGATGATCCGCGAAAGCCAAGGCCTTACCAACGATGACTGGGGACTTTCCTGTAGTCATACTCCCTTCACAGACGAGATACTGAATGCTGAACCTCCTCGGCGATTCAGAATGCCAACCCTTCCTATGTACGAAGGAAATTCTGATCCCAATCAACACATCTTGAAATATGAATGGTCGATGAGCGCCGCAAGGGCCGATGATGCAGTAAAATGCCGAAGTTTCCCCATCTCTCTAGGTGGAATTACAACGATGTGGTTCACAAGATTGCCACCTAGGTCTATCTCTTCATTTGATCAATTGGCTAAGAAATTTGTTGAACAATTTCGCATGCATGTCGCTAGACCCAAAGATGTCAACACCTTATCCAGTGTTACCCAAGCTCGTGGGGAAACGCTAAGGCGTTACTTAGAGAGATTCCATGCGGCATGTGTGGAGATTAGTAATCCCAACGATAACTCAATCTTAATGGCATTGACAAAGGGAATTGACCCTGATTCTGAATTTGGAAACTGGTTAGCGGGAAAACCACCCGCATCGTTGGACCGTTTCTACTCCAAAGCCGCACAATTCTTACGGCAAGAGGACGCGAAATAGTCTAGGAAGCAGGACGATGCGGGACCCAGAAGCAAAGGAATTCAGAGCAATGTAGCAGTTAAATAGTCCGGTGACAATTTCGGAAAGGTTCAGTTGAACATACAGAACAAGCAAACTCAGCCAAGAGGTAACAACGGCCAAGATAAGAAAAGAGACTCAAATCGAGGTCCACGGCGTGAGGCTCCAATGTTCGATAATTACACACCATTGAATACATCATTGGAAAATGTGTACCTACAGACTTGCAATACTATGCAATACAAGAAGCCGGCTCCGAAGCAATCGTCGGAGAGGCAGATTCAAACAGGGAAGTTCTGTAGATTCCACGAAAGTTATGGCCACAACACCAATGAATGTCGACACTTGCAGGACCTCATTGAGAAGTTGATCAGAGAGAGGAAGTTGGACCAGTTTGTGCGGGCGCCGCAGTCTGAAGGGGCGGGCCCCTCAAATCAAAATCATGTACAGAATCCAGAAAGACAGGAAGAACCAGGTCGTGTCGGAGGAAGACTGGTAATTAATGTTGTAAGTGATAGTCCTCGTACAGCGAAGCGAAGCTGGGGAGAAATGAAATCATATAACAACTTGGCTAGACGAACAGACTTTGAGTACGATGATAACTTGGACAATAAACCTTCGACCAAACAAAAGAGAGCGATAAGTAACGACATCACTTTCCGGGACAACGATATTGATCATGTCGGAAGCCCGACTACTGACCCACTCGTGATATCGGCACAAGTAGGTCCAGCTTGGATGAGGAGGATACTAATTGACTGCGGGAGCTCTGTGAATATCCTTTTTATACATGCTTATAATCAAATGAGGATGAATACCAGGGATTTGGAACCTTGCCAAACTCACCTCCATGGATTCAACGGTAGCTCTACCGTACCTATTGGGGTGGTGAAGTTGCTAGTTAGGTTGGGATCTAAGGAACATAGGAGAGTTCGGACATTACAGTTCACTGTGTTGAACATAGTCTCGCCATACAACGCTTTCTTAGGACGACCTGCCCTTACTGAATTCAGAGCCGTAATTGCCCCGTGGTGCTTGACCTTAAAGTTCCCCACCGTCAACGGAGTTGGGGTCGTCCAGGGCGATCAGGTTGACTTGAGAACAGTCATACGCCGAAAACGAGTCGCCCGATTACGCAATGCCGAGGACCGACTTAAAACTTTTGAACGCAATGAGATTGTCATTAAAAAAGAATACCCAGCACTACTACACATGAAACCAACATGGAAGGGATCACATGAGATTAAGCAAGAGCTCGGGGATGATATATATGAGATGACGACCGCTGATGGTCTAGCTTCACCAAAGGCCTTGGATAGCGAAAGACTTCGTCGCTATCACACATAACAGGCTATGTTTATCTATTTAGTTTAAATTCTGTTTCAGAATTTGTTTCTGCATTTCGAAATTAGAATTTGTAATAAGGCAACTGACTTTGCCATGTTTTCTTATTTCAGCAATAAAATGCCATCTCTTTGAGCCAGAGCTGTGATTCATTAAATACAATGTACAACATCACGATGCACGAAGAGCTAAATTCCATCACACAATGGGATTTATTCAAGTAGGGAGTGGCTATGAAGCAATCAACCACTCACCAAATGAAACCCGAGCTCGGGGGCAAGCCATCACATCAGGCCAGAAATGGGTTGATACACGACAACCTTTTCCTTAACTTCGTACTCCCAGAGTGCGAGGCGGAGTATAAACATTCATTCAACTCCATACTCCCAGAGTGCGAGGCGGAGTATAAACATTTACCTAAAATCCCAGAGTACTCCGAGAGCGCGAGCTGGGTACAAACTTTTTAACTAACTCCGTACTCCCAGAGTGCGAGGCGGAGTATAAACATTTTCCTAAATCCCAGAGTACTCCGAGAGCGCGAGCTGGGTACAAACTTTTTAACTAACTCCGTACTCCCAGAGTGCGAGGCGGAGTATAAACATTTTCCTAAATCCCAGAGTACTCCGAGAGCGCGAGCTGGGTACAAACTTTTTAACTAACTCCGTACTCCCAGAGTGCGAGGCGGAGTATAAACATTTTTCCTAAAACCCCAGAGTACTCCGAGAGCGCGAGCTGGGTATAAATACCAACAAACTCCAGCTTCCGAGAACGCGAACTGGAGTATAAACATTAACTAACTCCGGATTCCGAGAGCACGAACCGGAGTATAAACATCAACAAACTCCAGCTTCCGAGAGCGCGAACTGGAGTATAAACATTAACTAACTCCGTACTCCCAGTACGCAAGGCGGAGTATAAACATACATCAACTCCACACTAATCCCCAATACTGGGGGCAGAACCATAACACATAACAAGTTGGAGACAAAAGGGAATACATTCTCATTTCCACTATCAACAAAAAGAATCTGATTACAAAATGGTTCAAGAAATTGCTACTAGTGGGAGCCGAATCCACATCTATACACGGCTATAGAAAAATCAACAAAATGCTACCCTACGCAACAGAGATTTAAAGAAAGAGTTCAATCTTTCTTCTTCCTTATCTTCTTCTTCGGGGTAGCTCCACCCGATCCGCTGCCCGATTTTCTCCTCAACCGCTTACTCTTTTCAGGCTTGCCCTCCGGCAGCGATATGATGTCAACGTCTTCCTCAGAACTAGAGGCGACGGAAGTTCTTCTATGAGGTCGAGCTGGAGGCATGGGAGTAGTAGCAGGAGGAGGGACAGGAGCAGTTTCAATCACTACGGTACCGCCCGGTGAAATAACCATTAACGGGGCAGGCCCGGGCGGATTCATACCCGCATTCCCTGCTGCCATCTCGGCATCAATCTCAGCCATAACGTCGTCCTCACGGGATACTTGGGCCGCATCGGATGTGCCAATAGCTGGCATGGATGAACTAACGGCCGGAGCAGCCCCACTCACAGCATCGGACGGGTTGACAGAGGGATCGATGGGTTCATTGAGAAGCTCCTCAATCATTTGAGCGCTGAAAGAAAACATATTTGCATCTCCCTCTTCGCCGATCAAGGTGGAAGTCGTGATGGCTTCAGTAAAAACAACCCCTTGTGTTTGATGTGGAACTGATAGAGCAAGAGGCGCAGAAACAACGACTTCAGTCACTGAAATGCGACAAAACGAAGATTGTTAGCCAAGTGTGTTGCTTAAGGTTCTTTACAACTAAACTACGAGAAGCGTTCAAATACCTTCCTTGGTCTGGACCGAAACGTGGGCAGAATCCTCGGCAGAAGATAATAATGGTTGATCAGGATTATAGGCAGGAACAGACTGGGGATCTACTGCACCAGTGGTTTCGGGCAATGTTGGAATTGCAGCTCCAACACTTGTCCCGTGATGCACGATCCCCGAGCCTTCGCCTGTCTCTAGAGATATAACGCCGAGCTTTTCTTTCGCCATAGAGATCACCACCTCATGAAGGGTCTTCCTCTCATCCTCGGTAAGCAAACGCATCTCCAGTTCAAAGTCGTCAAGTGTTCCATCTGGATGCGCTGCTCTTTTCTCATTCACCAGCCGGGTCCAGGCATTGTACAAGATCATGGAGTCATCTCCCAGCCACGCTAAATTTCTGTGTTCCAGTACATTAGCGTTATACGTGACTAAGAGATTGTCAAACTCAGCATCTAGCCTAGACCTCTCCTCCAAGATCTTTTCCTGAATTTCTGCTTCCGCAGACTTAGCCTTGACCGCCGCCGCAGCAAGTTCGGTCCTGAGAGATACTGCTTGGTCGCAAGCCTCTTGAGCAGTGGCGTTCGCATCATCTTTCTCCTTCACCATTTCAGCGAATTTGGCCTTGAGCTCGTTCAGCTCTTTAACGGCTAAGTCTCGCTCAGCTGCAATGGTGGTGTTGCGATGGCCCATCTCCTCTACCGTGGCGCAATGTTCTTGTTGCATCCTAGCCATTTTGGCCACGGCGTCCTCGTGCTTCTGGAGAGCTTGAAGTTCAGAATTCCGGGACGTCTCCATTTCAGATTGAAGAACTTCAACGATGCGTTTCTGTTTAGCAATTTCAGCATCGCGTTCAGCAATAGTCTTCGCCCGATCAAAAGCTACTCTAGAAGCCTTCACGGCTGCCTTGTACCACTCCTTATACTGAGCATAGAAGTCGTGGATATAACTATGAACAGTGATCTCAGCTTCCGGAGGGATTCTTTTAAAGTTAGGAGGGAAGATATAGCCATCCATGCAAATTTCAGGGTAGTCATTTTTCATTTGGGCGAGTTTAGTAGCTCCCTCGCTTGTCAACTCAGCCGGAGCTTGTTCAATTATAGCGGCTGCCGTCGGTTCCATTCTTGGCCGTTGAGCATCAGGCCGAGAAGATTGAGAAGGCGACTGTTGCTGATGAGATGGCCCTGGGAGGTCTACTGGAGCCCTGGGAGGCGGAGGAGAACGAGATCGGGGTCGGTACTGGTATCCCCGGTCTCTGTCAGAGTAATCATAGCCAGAACGGCTACGTGAGTAATCTCTGTCTCTATCATAACATTCTTGACTCGAATAGCCTCGCCCATGATCCCTATCTGTCTCTCTCCTACGGGAATCGTAAAATGGAGAAGACTGGCGCACATTCCGAAGCCTATCCAGAGTAGAGCCACGTCCTGACATCTCGCCTGCGATAAGAAAGAATTACGAATTAGGGTCTCATAAAGCAATGTTTACTATGCAAAAGTCATGAAGTGCCGTGGAAGTGTGTGTAAATGTGTAAACCCCCAAACCGACCGGAAGTGTTGACCGCACTTAAAGGGAAGGGCTCGTTCACGTTTAGAACATCTTGAAATTCCTCCAACCCAGGATTATGAGAAATCGATATATAATCTGGGATAGGAATATCGTCTAGCCCTTTGAAAGAATCTCTCGAATGAGAAGGGGCGGCCTTAGAAATCATGACCCCGGAAGCGGGAAGAAACACATCTACGGATTTTCCCCCCTTGGACTTAAGTTTTTTGGAAACGGCGGCCTTGCCTTTCCGTTTTTCTCCCGATTCTTCAAAGTTTCCCAAGAGATCAGCCATCGGCTCTGAATCTGTGTGGGTTCTTTCTTCGTCACCCGCCTTAATTATTCTGATTCCGAGTGACTTCTTCACTTTTTTCTTCTTGATTTTCTTCTTGGTCTTCTTCTTATCTCCCTTCTTGGAGGCGGACTTTGCAAATCCCTCAACAACTATGCTTTGATTGATGTCGATCAAACCCAGAACTCTTAAGTTGTAATCATTCAGCATCGAGTCAATATGCCTCAGCTCGCTTGGGACTTCTTGAAGACTCCGGACGGTACCCTTGAAACGCCCTCCATCGGGCCTAGAGATAATAGCTGTAAAAGGAATGAAATGTCAATTTTAACACCGAAGAGCTATTGGTCAAGGAAACAGGTTAAGGCGCTTACGTCTAGACAACCATCGCCTAGCGAAACCCGTAGGGCACCGAACGTAGAACCACTCGTTCTTGAAATAGCTCAGTCGAGTCCAAGCTCCAACTACAACTTGGCAATTTCTAACTGCCTCCAAAAATGTAAAAGACGGGCTATCACCCCTACTCTTGAAGTTAAATATGTGTCTGATCTCGGAGGGCCTCGGCGGGCGAAAAAGACAGTCCATAAATATTACAAAGGCACTGTTCAGCAACGCGTGCCCATTGGGATGAAGTTGTGAAGGAGCGATTCCTAAATATGATAACATCCCTCTGATATATTGATTGAAAGGAGGAAGAGTTCCGGCCGCACAAGCATGACGGTAGAATGCTATATATCCTTCAGGCGGGTTGTGCGGTCTATCAGTGGCGCTGGGCAATAATACGTCACCTAGAGATATGTAATGCTTTAAGCATATTCGTCCCAATAAGGATTCAGAGATGTTAGACTGAACCGAATCAACAGGGTCCTCAATAAATATCGCCTCCGGCAATTCATCTGGAGCTGGATCGATTACATCGGCAGGGATATCGGGAATCTCAAGAACCGGAGGAGTCAAGCTCTGTACCTCTTGTTGTTGGGAGCTCGAAGATTCCATAATTAGCTAACTCATTAGAAAGCAACGTTAAGTTCATGAACAAGCCCGTGCATGCCCCAGTGTAGTGTGTATGAACGTGTCGTGCAGTGCAAGTACTGTGCATCACTTAAGCAAATTTAACAGAACAAAGCAAGATATTCGTGCAACACAACTTGGGAATTCGAGAATGAAAATGACCGTCATCGCTGACCGTCACTTCCACGCCATCCAAACGCTACGGACTAACTTCAAGTATAAGTCAATTGTATTAGTAGTTAAGTCATAGTTCCATCGGCGAGCTTCAAAGGAAGTTCGAGTTCAAGTCTTTCAGTCAAGTTCGATTATGCAAGGCCGAAGCTCGTCGGAATCAAGTATGATAAAGTTCGTTAAGATCGTCAAAGTTCAACTTGAAATTAGTCGTAGTTCGGATATTGGAACGAGTCAGAAAAGTTGGATTCTCTAAACTGAATATGTTCGAATCCATCGAATCGAATCAATGTACTTCGAATCCATATGGTTCGACTCGATATACTTCGAGACGGAGAAACGTTTCGAATCCATGGGCGTTGGGTGACTTCGTATCGATCGACGCTAAATACCTTCGAATCGATCGAGGTATCGTTACTTCGAATCGATCGACAAGAGTTCTTTTTCCTTTGCAAGCACCGATTCGAAGATCTGCAGTCAGAGTCGATTCGAGTAAACTCCATTCTAGATCGATACGAAGCAGTAGAAGATAACACCCCTCAAGATCTCTTCTTCTCCGAAGGAATCTCAACGTTTTGTTATGCCTCGAATCATCGATTCGAACCATTTTTATTCAGATCTCATAACCCTTCAAGATTTCCAGGAGAAGAATTGAAGATGAAGACTTCCAGTTTTGTCCTTCTCAACTGACATCAATCCAATAGTTACCTGGTTTAGTGTGATTACGAATGAAGGTTTGTAAGATTCAATCGATTCGGGGAAGACGCGCTTCTTTTTCTCGGCTCTAGGAAAGTCGATTCGAGGAAGAAAGCAAGGAAACAGTAAAAGTAAAAAGTTAAAAATGAACAGGACCCCGGTATATATAGGGGAAGTAGGACGATTCGCCTCCCGGTACGCTTGACCGGCTTCTACAGGTAAGAAAATCGAAACTAATCGATTCGTCGCAGCGAGTTCGAATCGATTGTAAACCGCTACTTCGAATCACTCACGATACGGAGTCGTTCAACTGCTACGCATCCATCCCTTAGTTCGAATCCATCCGGTTTCGAATCCTTTACAACATCGAATCCATTTCAGCAGCATCGAAACGAAGCAACATCGATTCGAGCACTCGTGACTTCGACTCCACCAACTCAGAGAACTTTAAATCCACGTAGTATCGATTCGGAGAACCATCGATTCGAAGTACCCACTTCGAAACCCTCAACTCGAAGCGGATCAAGAAACATAGCTTCGAATCCATCAAATACCACCGGTCAAATGGACGAATCGTTTCCATATGAAAAATTGCTTGTCCACTCTTGTACTGATTCAGGAGAGGATCAATACAAGAGGATGATCATAGGCAATCATAAAAGCGATGTTTTAACTCGAGTCTCAAACCGGTTCAGGAGAGGACCGATGCAGATTTCGATAGCAAACCGAACTGACAACAACTTGCGATCACGCAACGTTAACCAAAGTCAAAATAATACACGTATGCACGCATTCCTGACTAATGTTTGATCTTTATCATCAACAGGAATCAGGTGTTCATCTCGTCATGACTCAAAAGCCTAACAGCCAATCATGATCATACAACGATTGATTACAACAGCAAAGAAGACAATTTTCGACAAAGCATGTGATCATTGTTCAATAAGGGACTGTAGCTTTTCAAAGCACGTCATGTTTACACAAGACGTACTTTGGGGGGCAAATGTTATCCCGCCTTTTGGCAAGGCCGTGACACCAAGGATTTGACTAGATACCGGTGACAGATCGTCTCGGAAGTCGGTTACACGTAAGGATCGCTACGGATATCGATGAAATTTGTTCGAGTCCGGATCGGGCTACAACTGATAAGGCACGTCAAGCAAAGCCGTGGGAACCAACGATCCAAGTTTCAAGTCAATCCGAGTTCGTATGCTCAAGATATCGTCGACAAAAGATGGAGTAGGCCACCCTTAGTTCGAATCCATAGGCGAAACCTATGTTCGAATCCATTGGCCAGGAACCAGTTCGAATCCATCGAACTTCCATTGCCTCGACTCCATCGAACCTCCCTTGCTTCGACTCCATCAGCATAGAAGCTCTCGTTCGAATCCAACAGGACCAAGCATTGGTTCGAAACCATCGAGATAGCATTGGTTTGAATCGATTGTAGTTAGCTGTGCTCCAATCGATTCGAACGATACCTTAAGTTCGAATCCATTGGAGCTTTCTGCACCTCGAATCCATAAAGAGAAGGAGCTTCGAATCCAGGAGGCATGGCCTAACTTCGAATCCAGGAGAGATAGCTCACCTTCGACTCCATCGAGCGTGCCCTCTATTCGAACCCAACGAGGCAAAGGGTCTTCGAATCCATCCAGTAAGAGTAACTTCGAATCGAGTAGATACAGCATAGAGTACTCGATTTGAACAGGCGTATTTTCGAATCCAACACCTGGAGTCGGAGTGATCGATTCGAAGGAACCAAATGAAAAGTGATCGATTCGAAGTATCCATGCTATCCGGAAATGCAACATTGAATCGATCATATCTCGTGTTCTACAAGTCCAAATGCCATGAAATTTTCACAGAAGCTTAAATACATGATGAAGAATGTTCACACCAAATTTCAGCTCGATTGGATGATTTCTTGATCGATTCGAACCAAGGGTCGAATCGATCCCAAAGTGGGCCTGGATCTCCAGATTTCGGTCATGTGGGCCCCCTGACGTACCAGAACTGGTCTCCCCTCATTTTAGGCGAAATATCAGCCTCCTACACCTATAAATAGAGCCCCTGGTCATTCAGAAAAGGGGTCGGATAATTCTAAGTACTGAAGAGCGCCCAGATTCTACCAGATCTACTCCAGAACACCGCCGCTGCTTTAGATTGACACTTAGCATTTAAATTCAGTTGTATTGCCTTATAAACTACTGTAATCTTCAAGTATCGAGCAATAAAATCATCAAAACTTCATAGTGGACGTAGGCAAAACGCCGAACCACTCTAAATCGCTTGTCTTTGCAATTTACTTTCTGTTATTTGGAGTTTTTGTTAGATAATCCACAGTTTTAACTTTCATTCTTCACTTTTATCTCTTCAAAAACTTCCGACGAGTGTTGTGCCCATTTTTGGTACAAACAATTATTATATTATTATTTTTTCAGAAATTTTTTAAATCTCTTCCTTGTGCCATTTCCAGTGTGCACGTGCACACATATCCCTGCACATCATCCAATTCAGAAACTCCATCAACATTTGATCCAATATATATATATATTATTTATTTTTATTTTTTTTAACTGAATTGTTTTAAATTTTTTCCCTCAAAATTTTTGGGGCATTTCATCACATAACTTGTTGTATATCTCACTTCGCATCAAAGTAAATTTAATAGTCAACATAGATATAAAACTGTAGAGGCGGTAATAACAATGTGAACTAGTCATCTGAATATGAGATCCACAGAGTTATCCAGCACAGTAACATAGTTTATACAATTAGAAAATAAACTCAACCGGTACACCGTCTCATATAATAATAAGTCAAACACTATCAAGACTCCACAATGTCACATAGCATAAATACAATAACAAACTCAAATACAAATATAAGTATACGTCGCTTCTTGCTAGTCTATCTACATAACTCCATATGTCATCCACACCTGCTCTCAAATCTACTCATTTAAGAGCACCTGAGATAATAAGAAGCAAAGCATAAAACCTTGGGTCAGACAACAGTCTGTGTGAGCGATATCAAGTCTCAAAATACTATAAAAGTTGATATAGTATATGGAATAAAGGGTATATAAACAATACCTGACATGTCCCTGCAACCAAAGAGTCATCACACGACATAGAAAATATGATACTCTACAACATCATAAAAGGCACTCCATACTCAGTATCTATCTAGGTGCCTAGGTATCTCCATCCATGATACCTACTCCATACTAAGTAAACTGCTAGGTATCTCCATCCACAATACCTACTCCATACTAAGTAAACTGCTAGGTATCTCCATCTACAGTACCTACTCCATACTAAGTAAAGTTGGGGTGTCTAGGTATTCCAACCACAATATCTACCTTGTGTGACATTCCTAGGGTGATAGGCGGCTAGTGAAGAAATCATAACAAACATAACATCCATCAAACAATACTAACCGTCACCCAGTATTCTCTAGATTTATGATAACTCGTATCACCACCAATCCATGGACTAGTGGAAGTCTCGGTTCTCCATCGTACCCTCTCCCAACACCCCATCGCCCATGGGTCCAAGGTATACAGATCCCAACATGATCCATGGATGTCCCCGCTATACTCCTTCTTTGAGTACAATAGAAAACTATTCGATTCATCAACGATCCCTTAGCACGTGCACATCCATCCGAGCCCTACTCGCTCAATCCGGATCCGAGCCCTACTTACTCAATCCAATTTCCACTATCTACAAGGAACAACACTCACGTTCCTCCACTCCACGACTCCCACCACGAGCTTCTTTGGTACCTGCTATCCCCACGTGCCACAAATCGAAGATACAGAGTGTCTAATCCTCGGTGCCTGCTACCCCCATGAGCCACAAACCGAAGAAACTAGTCCATCATGCCATACATCACCATCCATGATGATTAAATTGAAGTTAAACTTAATAGTATGTGATTAATTAATACTATAAATATATTCATTAATGAATATTATATGTGATGAATATTTTTATGGACTTGAAAGTTGGAAATTTTTTATAGAATAAAGTAATTTATTTTATAAATAACTTGGATTTGAATTTAAACTATAAATCATTTAAATATATATAAGCTTTTCAATAAAAAAAGGAATTTTGGAAAATTATTTGAAATATTTAAGGATAAACATTGTAATTTAAAGATTAAATTTGAATTATTGATTTTATTTTGAGTTTATAATTATATTTGAAATATTGCATGCTTGCAATGCATGCTTGCCTATGAAGCCGGCATGGCTCACTATAAAGCCAGCTTGCCTTGCAAAAAGAAAATCTATATTGAAATGTTTAAAATATTTTCAAAAAAGACGAGAAAACAAATATAATTCAAGTTTATTCTTTTCAAAGTTCCTAAAAGAACATTTAAAGTAATTTGAGATGAAATTCATATTTTTAAAGTTAAAGTTAGAATTATTTAACATTATTTTGAATTTAAACTAGGATTTAAAGAATAAATCAAAGTTAATTAATTCAAAAATTCACTTTGACTAAAATTGTTAAAGTACATTTTTGACTTTTAATGGTGACCCTTCCCTCTGACATCCTTTCTCCCCATGCTCCCCATGTACCTGTTCTTTCTTCTCCTATACCTCATGTCACTTCCGCCCATGTCCCTATCTATCAACCTGTCCTTTCTCCTCCACCGCTGCTGCCTCCGGAACCTTATTCCCATGTACCTATCCCTTCTCCTCCCTTTTCTTGGTCTTCACTTTTCAAAAACAAACCGAAGAATGCTGATTCATACATTCCTCGTCATTTTGACTTGTCTTACTCCTGATCCCCTTTTGTTCCTCCTCCGGAGGTGGTCAGTGCTGGCATTGACACTTGGTCTGAATATCTGGTTGGTTTTTTTCTAGATGCTCCTTTGAATTTCATGGCTGTTAAAGCTCATCTAGACAGGATTTGGAAACTAAAAGGAAATATTGTTATGCCATCTGATAATCAAAATTTCTACTTCAAATTTTCAACTGAAGAAGACAAGTTAAAAGTTTTAAAAATGAATTCAACCTTTATACGGGGACAAATGTTTATTGTAACTGCCTGGAACTCCAGTTTTGGTTCAGCTCAATCTAAAATTAAATCAGTTCCCATATGGATTCATCTTTGTAGAATTCCTTTGATGGCAGGGACCCCCACTGGGATTAACTGGTTATGCTGCCATCTAGGCAAACTTGTGTGCTTTGATGAGAACACTGAGAAGATGAACAAATTTGAATATGTGAAATGCTTTGTTGAAATCTCTCCTGATAAAGATCTCCCTGATTTTCTCAGTGTTGGTAAAGATAATCTAGACACTGTCTTGATTGAATACTCTTGGAGACCCCATATTTGCCCTCATTGCTGCATATTTGGTCATTCAACTAAAAATTGTGAACAGTTTGTCTGTCAAGATGAGGACGTGGCTATCAAGGAAATCACTGTTGATAATAATTGTACTAAACTGAAGAAAGACAAAGTGGGAGAGATAGTGGAAACCCTAGCTAATGCCAATGATAATGAGGAAGGGATTAAAGATAAAGAGGATAATGATAATGATAAGGATTTTCTTATGGTCAACAACAAAAGACATGTGGGGAATAAAAAGATTGATGGTAAACGACAAAAGTGGAGGAAGGTTGATGTTTCTTCGTCTACAGTGCTAGTGCAGTCAGAGGAAAATGTTTTGGCCACCTCTGTAGATGATGTTGATTCTTTGAATGGTGGTCTTGTTGTGCATAAGAATGGATTTGAAATTTTGAATGAACTGGAAGATGGTGAAATAACAGTGAGGATGTTGGAGAAGTGGAGGAACAGTTTCATGAAGACGTGTTTTTGAATGGTTCTGATGTTAATGATATTAATGCACATGCACATTCATCCCATGTCTTATCTACTGGTGCAGTTGTTCATGCACCCAGTCCTGTTTCAAATGTGATTGAAAAGGAAAGTAATGAAGCACTGAACCATAAAGGAAATATTGCTGCTGAACAAGTTGTACAATATGAAACAACTATAAATCCCTCCCATTCTCAATCCCTTTTATATCCATATCCCCTTACTGCCACTAATGATTCCCCTCTCAACCATAACTCACTGCCACAACTCCATAATTCATCTTTTACAATCCCTGATGCAAATATCTGCACCCATCCAGCCTTAATAGATATTGTTCCCCCTCAACTTTCAAACCTTCTCCACCATGTACATGCAAAGTCTCCTGTACATGTACATGCACAATCTAATGTTATTTCTGTTTCTGATCCTGTTTCTTCATCTGTTCAACCATCTATCTCTTCATGTAACCCTCCTCCCTCCTCCATCCCCTATTCTAACTTAACCCCACCTCCTTACATCATCTTGACTAAATCTATCCCTTCACCTACAACCTCTTCAAAAGGTAAAAGAGGAAGACCAAAGAAATTACCCTCTTCTAAAGTTGACCTTGATAAAGGAATTTCCTTCACTTCTGATCAAACATGCCCCATGCAATCCACTAGTATCCTTCCTTCTCCTCCTAGTATGTATACCAGATCAAAATCTACTATTCCTTAATACTGCACAACATTGGGTATTGGAATATCAGGGGTGCTCACTCTATTGAAAAACAGCTTGAACTTAAACACCTTATTAAATCTTTCTCCTTACAAATGTTGGTGATTGCTGAAACAAAATTAAATCATGAACATACTAACAAAATTAGTTCTTTCATAAACCCATCCTGGTCCATTCTCCACAATTTTGCTAAATCCCCATATGGTAGACTACTTATGTTATGGAACCCTTCTTACTTCTCTATAACCCCTATTCTCCTCCATAAACAGTTTATTCATTCAGTGATCACTCATCTTTAATCCTCCACCTCTTTTAACTTCACTGCTATTTATGCAGAAAATTCTAAGGTCCACAGGCAAGTGTTTCTTGATTACATCCCTTCTTTTCTCACCTCTACAATTCCTTGGATATGCCTTGGTGACTGGAATTGCATGCAATATGCTAATGACAAGCTTAGGGGTATTCCTCTATCTATCCACTCCATAAAACCTTTAAACAATGCAATTCAAGATGTCGATCTCCTTCCTATTAATGGCACCGGTTGCTTCTTCACCTGGAGCAATTGCTGTCACACTAATTCCCCAACCTTCTGCAGGCTTGACATAGCATACCACAACCTTCAATCTATTCTCACTTGGCCTTCCCTCTATACTTATTTCCCTCCCCCTCCCTTTCAGACCACTCCCTTATTATTCTCAATTTTGGTAGGGCTGCCATTAAAACTCCCTCCTCCTTTTCATTTTTTAACAACCGGACTGATCACCCTAATTTTTAGTGTTTAGTTAATGATAAGTGGAAAACTGATGTTTTTGGCAACCTAGTGTATGTTTTACAGGCCAGGTTAAAAGCTCTAAAGCCAGAATTGAAGATTTGGCTAAGAATATTTTTGCTGATGGCAACAAAATGTCCTCTGACATAAGATCTCAGCTTCATGCAGTTCAATCTTCTATTCAATCTTTCCCTACTAACCCTTCATTGGTAGAGCAGGAAAAAAACCCTAAAAATCTCTTTACAAACTGCTCTTATAGAAGAAGCAAGGATTTTTTTTTGTAAATGGGTAAGATTTTATTAAAGGCATTACAACCCAAAATTCAAACCAATACAGAGCCCAAGAACAAACTGTGTAGGGTTACAAAACAAAGCCGACAAAATCTTACAAACTCAAAAAATACCATAAATAAAAGCTTTACAACTTCAGATTCATGGTGGCCGATAGTAGCTCGTACTTAGGATTTCTTCCGATGCTCGATTCTGATCCTCTCCTACAATTCGAACTTCTCCTAGTTCCCTCGAGGTATTATTCCAATCCTTGATTCTCCTTCGTATCAGTTGCATGTCATTTCTCATAAGTTTGCTGACCTCTATGTGATTTTTCTGTGTCTTTTGAAATACTCGACAATTTCGTTCCTTCCAAATGCTCCAAACGGTCGTAGTAATAGCAATACTGGCCAATTTGGTTTCCACGTCTACAACGTTTCTCCGCTGAACTAGGTGAGCTACTTCTTCCTCCAGTGTACTTGTATCCTTCTGTAGATTTGTTTGTCTTTTGCAAAGTTTCCATACATCAGTGGAAAATTTGCAGGTAAAGAAAAGATGCTCATGCGATTCTTCTTCTATATTGCATAAGACGCATTTATTTTCTATCAAAATCCCCCATTTAACAAGTCTATCCTTAGTAGGTAACCTGTTAGGAATTGCTTTGTAAGTTGAGAAAGCCATTTTCGGTGTATTTGCCCGATCCCAAATGATTTTACTCCATTCAACCATAATTATCTCGTTTCCTAATCGCTTCCCAAGCTGATTTAGTAGTAAACTCAGCACCTGTTGGTTTCCAAGCCCAGATATCGTTATCTCTACCACTAAAGATTGGCATAAATTGTATTCTATCTTTAATGTTTTGATTTACTGGAAGCTGTGAACAGTTCCATTCATTGTTGTTAATAATATCTGACACTTTTCTATTGGGACATCCATAATCAGAAAAAGTGTGAAGCCCTAGTATGTTGATCAAAGAATTACCTGCTATCCAAGGGTCTTTCCATAAGTCAGTTTCTCTTCCCATAGCTATTTCTTTCATACTGCATGCAGCAAGAGTTTCCCTTATTCTCATTATGGCTTTCCAGTTTGCCGAAGCATTATTATCAATTTGCATACACCAGAAATTTCCTTTAATGTATCTACTCCTCATCCAATTTCCCCATAATCCTTTTCCTGTGATTATTCTCCAAGCTTGTTTTAGAGTGAAAACCATCCTCATATCTTTAATTCTTCTCAAACCCACTCCTCCTTCCTCTTTGGTTCTACACAAGTTCTCATATTTAATTTTATGCATGCCTCCTTTCCAAATAAAATCTGCACACACCCTTTCTATTTTCTGAATTGAAGCATCTGGTAGTTGAAAAGTTTGTAGCCAGAAATTTATTTTGGAGTGAATCATAGTGTGAACCAATTCAATCCTTCCTGCTAGCTATAAAAGCCTAGAGCTCCATCCTTGCTATCTGTCCCTTATCGAAGAGATTAAAACTGCACATTTTGTGTCAGTTATCTTATTTGAAGATAGAGGAACACCTAAGTATTTCACCGGGAGAACACCTTCTTCCACTTTTAAGATATCTAATATCTCACTTTTCTTATTGCAAGTTTTGTTGAAGTAGCACTTGGTTTTTTGTTCATTCATTTTAAGTCCTGTGTATCTTTCAAGTTTGCAGAAAACATCCTTAACCGCTTTAGCCGATGTGTCGCTGGATTTTATACATATGAGCAAGTCATCAGCATATAGTAGGTGTGTCACTATAGGCTGAATGTTATATATAGGCTGGATTATTCTGTCATATGTCGCCAGTTCCATTTGTAACGAGAAGTATTCCATGGCGATAGCAAATAAATAAGGCGATAGAGGATCACCCTGTCTGATTCCTCTGTTGGATCCTATAAAACCTTTCGGTACTCCATTAATCAGGATTGAAAAGGTTGGAGTAGTTATACATTCTCTTATTATGTTAACAAATCTTTGGGGGAAACCCATAGCTTTTAGCATATGAATGATAAAATTCCTATTTATTTTATCATATGCTTTATGAAGATCCACTTTAAGGCAGAATTTATCCGCACCTGGTTTGTTAAAGTTTTTAATCAGTTCATGAGCCATCAACGAGTTTTCAGAAATGCTTCTCCCTTTGATGAATGCACTTTGACATTCTGAGATAAGGTCAGGTAACACAAGTTTCATTCTGTTGCATAGTATCTTGCTTAGAATTTTGTATAACACATTGCAACAAGATATAGGTCGGTAGTCTTCAATCCTTGACGGATTAACTTTCTTTGGAATGAGGCATATAAAAGTGTGATTAATTTCTTTAACAAATTTGCCACTTATGAATATATCATGCATTGCTGATAATATTTCTTCTTTTAGGGATTCCCAGTGGAGAATGAAGAACTTGGATCCCAGACCATCTGGCCCGGGACTGTAGTCAATATGTACGGTTCTCACAGCTTCCCAAACCTCTTCCATAGTGATTTTCTTGGTCAGCAACCTTTTCCCCCTGGAGTTTACCATCCTTCTTCTCTGTATAACTGGTAGGGAATTATTAACATCGCCATTGAACATCTCATTATAATATTTTATAGCTTGTTCTTCAAATTCTGCGCTGTTAGAACATTCATTTCCGTCTTGGTCAATTAAATGATAGTTGTAATTAAAATTCTGCCTGACTGCCATTTTAGTGTAGAAAAATTTTGTGCATTCATCCCCTTCTTTTAACCATTTTTCTTTAGCTTTCTGTTTGAGTTCAATGGCTTTTACTCTAAGGGCTTCTTTTAGAATACTTTGATAATGGTAGTACATCTTCCATGTTTCTTCATTAGACTCTCCATTATCAATAGTTTCCAATATTTCTTCGCATCTTTTTTGAAGTTCATTGATCTGATCTTCATTTTTAGTCTTGTTCTATTCCATTCTTTCAAATTCTTCTTGATACACTTGAGGAGCTGCACAAGTTTATAGCATTCTGTCCCCTCTTCCTTAGGAATGTCATTTAAGTATGTGGCCTCTGTGTAGCCTTCTAATTCATGCCATTGGTTGGAATATCTGAATGGTTTTCCTTTTGTACGTAAAAACTAAAGTTTGCTGGTTATCTTAAGGTGACATAAATACTTCATATTTCCACAATTCTCCATTACAGCTCAAATATACCCTCTATCCTTAGCCTTGATAACACTTCTTGTAACTCCCCTGACTCCATTAACAAAGCCTTCCTTTCATACTACCAGGACTCCTTCATTTGACTCTATCCATCAATTCTGCCCCCCTAAAATCTCTTCATCTACTAAGCTTTCCTTAATTGCTGAAGTCCCTCCATTAGAAATTCAACAAGCTATATTCTCCATGAATTCAGCTTCCTCCCTTGGCCCTGATGGGTTCTTTGCCCACTTCTATAAAACTTGTTGGCATATAATAGGCACTGATGTTGTCAAGGCTGTTAGAAATTTTTTCAAGAGTAACAAGATGCTTGGTGGTATTAATGCTACAAGGCTAGCCATGATTCCCAAGTTTTGTTTCCCCCACTTCTGTAACCCAATTTCATCATATTGCATGTTGTAATGTCATTTACAAATGCATATAAAAAATCATGGCTAGAAGAATGAAAAATGTCCTTGCTACTGTCATTTCCCTTAACCAATCTGCGTTCCTCCCTAATAGAAATATTATAGACAACATTCTCCTGTCCCAAGAGCTCATGAGAGGGTATACTAGATCTAATTTATCTCCTAGATGCTTACTCAAGATTGATATCCATAAGGCCTTTGACACTGTGCAATGGAAATCTATATTAAACATTTTATACATTATGGATTTTCCTCTTCCCCTCTTAGCATGGATTTACACTGCTATCTCCTCTGTTACTTATTCCGTATCCATTAATGGCTATAGTATTGGCTACTTTAAGTGTACTTAAGGCATCGGACAGGGTGACCCCATTTCCCCCTATCTATTTATCACTGTTATGGAACTGCTAAATTGTATGGTGTGTAAGGCTGTGGATGACAAGCTAATAGACATTCACCCTATGTGCGAAAATCCTCAAATCACAACTCTTATTTTCGCTAATGATTTAATCCGGTTCACCAACCAAATATAAAATCAATTACCAATGCCATGAATACCCTAGATAATTTGCATTCAATCACTGGCCTATCTATCTATAGAGCAAAATCAAAATTTCTCACTACTGGCATCCCTCAATCCCTCCTCAATGACATACAACATATTTCATCTTTGCAACCTCTTCCCCTTAATGATTTATACTTGGGTGCTCCCCTCCTTTCTTCCAGAATTTCTTCATCCCAATGTTTATGTATGATAAGATCATTACAAAATTATCCTGTTGGCCTGCTGTAAAATTTTCCACTGCTGGTAGACTAATTATTATTAAATCCGTTATTTCCCCTATGTGTCTATATTTTGCTAGAATTTATATCCTTCCTGGTAAATTCATTGGTATGATTAACTCTGCCATTAACCATTTTCTTTGGCATGGTAATCCCTACTCTTCCAAACCGGTGCCTATTGCCTTTAACAAAGTGGTGTTGCCTCATCATGCTGGTGGTTTGGGTATCATGAACATGAAACTATGGAATAGAGCTACATGTTCTTCTCTGATTAACAAACTACTCTCTCCTACTTATAAGTAATGGGCTAACTGGACTAAAGTTAATCTTCTGAAAACCTATAATTTTTGGACTATCCCCATGCCTCCTGATTGCAACTAGACATGGAGATGTCTATTGAAACCGAGAAATGATCTCCTCTCTATGTTCAAATACTCCACCCTCTACCCTAGTTTGATCTCTTTCTGGCACGATCCCTGGTTTGCTAAGGGGTTGATCTTCTCTAACATCATAGATTCTAATCTGAGATCTCTCACTGGCATTCACGAAGTTGCTAAGGTGGATGCCTTTATGCATGATGGAAAGGTCTCTCTCCCTTATTCCAGCTCTTAATTAATCAGGTCTATTTGGAACACTGATGAATCTTGCTCCTTTGATAATCTCAAATTCCACTGCACTTGGGATAATGTTAATCATTCCATCAATCATGTCTACCATCTCCTTAACCACCATAGTTCTGATAGCTTGTTTCCTTGGCATACAAGAATCTGGTCTCCCACTGGCAAGCCTAAAGACAATGTGATGCTCTGGAAAGTTATTACCAATGCAATTCATACGCAAGATAATTTGGTTTATAAAGGTCTTTTGCAAAACTCTATATGTCTCCTTTGTAACAAAGCCCCTGAAAACACCCTTCATCTCTTCTTTTCTTGTGAGTTTTCTCATTTTATTTAGAAGAACACCATGTCCACGTTTGGGCTTCATTCTCCACTGCTTGATTCTAAGGCCGAATGGCATAACATATTTAAGGCTACTCATTGGACGACATTTAAATGGAAATTGCTTTTAACAATTCTGAAGAAATTTGTGTCTTTAATTTGGGAAGAACGCAACGCGAGATTGTTCGGTGGGCTATGAAGAAAAATATAGCAGTAGTATTTGTTGCCCTAACTAGAAGTATTGGGTGATTGTTGTAAAGCCTGTCTAATGCTTTGGTATTAGATAGGGTTTTTGTTCTATCACCTTTTTGTATTTGTAATGTTGTTCCACTATTTTCCCTTGTAATTTGATTATGCAATAAATGGTAGGGGTCCATTTAACCCCGTTGGCTTTGCCAAAAAATTCACTTTGACTGGAATAATATGAATTTGTGTGATTATATACTTATTTGGATGATAGTGTATGTATTCATTTATTTTAAATTCCATTGTTTAAGTTATTTACTTTATTTTAGCTTGATTGTTAATATTCAACGTCGTGTTTAAAATTTCTTTTGTTATAAATAATGTTGTTACTTGCAAGTTAAATCATATTTCATGAACACGACTAATCAATTGGGTTATATGATGGGTTTAAAGCGACATTTCGGGAATAAATGTCGTCTTGAAAGATCAAATGATTTTAAAAGTAATAAATTTAACATTTATCGAGAACAACATATGATATTGACTGCTTGACTACTAATATCCATCCTAGCGGACTGATTCGAGGGTTGCAAACTGAATCATGACAAAATTATCCCTCATCACGATGTCCAAACGATCTGTTGAAAGGACACATAAAGCTATCAAGGATTATGAGAATTATCGAAGATGTAGTGCAAACAAAGAGAAGCGGCGCCACATATGGAGGTATGATGAAGTGGACTATAATAGTAGCACAATTTATCACGCCTCTAGAGACCTAAAGGGTACAATAACAAAGGAATCGTGTGAATTGCACATCACAACTAACTGGGAGTATAGGGGTGAAAAGAACAGAATGACTTGCCTTGGAAGATTAGTCTATGCAGAGGGTAAATTCACATATGAAATTTATTAGTATGCAATCCTCCTGGGATTCACAAGACGAGAAGATGATTTAAACTTCTCATAAGTATTAGTAGAAATGCCATATACCTCGAAAAATGATTGTTTCAAATATTGATTTGAATTTATACAACACAAAGAAACTCATTAGTAAAATGATAAGGTATGATATTATAGTTGATTAGAGTTGCAACTGTGTATGTTATACTGAATAATGTCGTGACATGGGTGTTATAATTAATATATGAAAATGGGAATTTGAGAATTTGTTCGATGTGACCCTGTATGTAACTTATATGCCCCATAGAACCTGACACGACACATTCATCTCTTTCTATTACATGATTATACTCATAGATGTCCAGTTTGACTTGAGGTTTTTTTGTGATAACTCCTCGGGTTAGTCCAAGGTTGTTTTACAGGTTGATATTATAACTATACGTGCTTTGTGTGCTACGACATGGAGATGAAGCAGATGATAGCAAGTAATTACTTTACTTGTACTTGTATTGAAATACCATTGTTATTGCAACCCGCCCATCTAACACTTAAGCCCTAGCCAGTAATAAATCCTTAAGAAAATCCCAATCTATTGAATCAAAAGCTTTTATAAAATCAAGCTTTAGAAGTACATAAGTGGTATTATTTTTACAATGGTAATTAATAAATTCTTGAACTACCGATACCACATCTGTACTATTTCTACCCTTTATAAAAGTGGTTTGAGTATTATCAAATAATTTATTCATTTTACCACTTAGCCTATTAGCTAAATCCTTAGAAATGATTTTAAAAGAACAATTTAATAATGAAATAGGTCTGAAGCCTTTCAACTCATTCGCTCCCACTTTTTTTATGTAATAAAATTACATCGGCGAAGCTAAACCTACCTAATCATAAAGAAGCCTTATAAAATTCATTAAATATTTTAATTATATTATATAATTTAAAACATTCCAAAAAATTACATAAAATAGAATAAGTAACCCATCAGGATCATACAATTTATTACTTGACATGTCCTTTGTAACCCTCAAAATCTCCACTTCCATAAATGAGTTATCCAATCCACCTAAATCAATCCTAGTGTCTTCGAGATATAAATCATCCCATTTAGCCCCAATCCTATGTCATTTCCTGGTTTCAAAATTTCTTTATAATAATTAGTAAACACTATATGTAATTCCTTTTGATAAAAAATCTCAACATTGTTAATTAAAATAGAATTAATTGTATTACTACGTTGTCTACCATTGCTATATTATGAAAAAAAAAATAGTATTATAATCCCCCTTATCCACCCACTAGACCCTAGATATTTGTTTTCACATCACTCCACTTGAATAATAATTTTTTCTAATTCTTCTTTTAAGTTAGAAAGCATGTTTTTTTATATGTTTAAATTTCTCAATTCTTCTATTTTATTTAACTTTAAAATCTCATTTGGTGATATCTTTTTTAAGTCTAATGTTACCAAAAACATCTTTGTTCCTTTTTTTAAGAAAAATTCTTAAATCTCCAAGTTTACTTACATATATTTTAGCTATGTTTTCTGAAAATCTATCATTATAGTTACTCATAGAAAGCCATTTATTTGCAATTAAATCTGTAAAACTATTTTCTAACAATCACATCTTTTCAAATCTAAAATTTATCTTTCCACTAATTTGATTAGTGCAAGACCAAATAATAGGGCAATGATCCAAATAAACACTTGAAAGTCCAACGACCTTACAAATTGGAAATCTACTTTTCACTTCATCAATAATAAAAAAATACCTAAAAATATCATGGAAAGGTCATTCCTATTGTTCGACAAAGTGAAATGCTTATTATTCAATTGTAGCTCAATCAAATTACAATTAATAATAAACCAATCAAACCCTCTATAACGATAAATCGCCTCGCCTTCTTTGGAAGAGAAAAGTCTAACGTAATTTTCTTTCCATCCCACCATCAATCCTCCCGAGCTACTCCTAGCTAGGAGATGAACCCAATGATTAAAGTGAGGACCCCCTAGGCTCCTATATTATCGATAATCTGGATATTCTGTTTTTGTTTCTTGTAGTAGAGCAATATCAATTTATTATCTTTTAAAACTGACCTAATTTTACTATATTTTCCTAAATCGTGTAAATCGCTAACATTCCAACTGATGTACCTCATAGTCTAAGTGATCTAACCTGCTCTAACTTCTTACTTCTAATAAATATCTCAACATCTAACCAAAAATTATCAAAAATAAAAAAATGAACTCTAGGCTAAGCAATGCATATCACTGGTAGATAATCTACTCGAAGCACAAGTAAAGTATTGCCTAAAATAACATACATAACTGAACTAGAGTTATTGAAAGCTCTAGCAGCAGCTCTGCAAAGACAAGCACTCCTCCTTTGTTATCTGAATGAACTAGGGCAAGACTCCACCCCCAGATCTAATATCTCTAAACCCTGCTTTCTATCACATTCATTACTCATGCCCACTTTAGTACAAGACATGCATATCTCACTTCCATTTACGTTACTCTGGCCCGCTTTAGAACTGAAATTATCTAACTTTTGTCCCACTTTAGACAATACATTAGCATGCTTCACCTCACCCGAGTCCACCGTCAAATTTTCCTCCAGATTTGTTGTGCCTATTACCAATTTTTCTTCCACAATTATTGTGCCCACTGCCCCTTTTTCTTCCATAATTGTTGTACTTAATATTTTACCCAACATGCATTCATTAAGAGACATGTGTGATTCACTGTAATATAATATATATACAAAGGTCCTTATCCAAATTATATTCATTTGTCACTGTCAAGCATTAAAAACAATTACATTAATTTCTTTATCCCTTTCTTATGTGTCTCGAGTCTCCCAACAGGATCTTCTTTATTCATTACTTATAAAAATAATAATTGGTGGAATCCACACTCAGAATGAAGGGTGTAAATCTAACAGGAACGGAGACACACAAATATGGAGATAGAGGAATTGGTTCGAAAAATAATATCCTCTTCCCCATTAATAAACTCAGAAAACTAATTCATTTCGCATAAATTAACCACATCTTCAGAATTCAGAATCCAAAATTCCAAACTGACTTATTAATATAGACTTTCATTTTCTCAACATCTAAATGCAACAACTCTACTTGCCATATTTGCTACAAATTTCTCAACACTGCAATCTCCAACCCTATAGCAACTGCACTTTTGGTCTGAAACAATGTGCATATCAGTGTTCATATATTCATAAACTTGGTTTCCTTATCATAATTAGTCAAATAATCTCTTTTCACTTATGTTATTAAGTGTTTATCACTTATTTTAGAAAAAAAAATATAGCCTTAGTTTTAGTAATTCCAGAACGAAATTATACTAATGTTCATTGGCTTTGATAGAGGAGACATCGAATACATTTTACATGAAATTTTCTTGTGACCGAAAAATCCATACTTAAAGTAACAAATTGGATCTCTGCATACTTTTTCCATGTGACTTTTAATTCAACACTAATAGCAAAACCTTTTTGATTTTGATACTAAAGAATTTCGAGTTTTTTTCCATTATAGAATTAAAATTGGGGATATAAACCCCTAACTACCTCTACATACATCAATTAGGAACATTCAAGCTGAATTGTGCGTCGGATAGAAAAGAGAGATTTATGTAATAGTGAGACAAAGAAGATGACCATTGCTTGCAGTTGTAGTAGTGTATTTGAAACTTGAATTTCAAATTTAAAATAGATTTTTATTCCAGATCTAGATCTGGTTTTAAATTTAAATCTACCTTAATATATTTTAAATATTAATTTGAATTTTAAATTAATTAACTTATTCTAATTTAAATTTATATATAACTATTTTATATATTGTGTATGCATATATATGTATAAATGTGTATGTATCTATATTAATAAATTAATTTTGACAGCAAATACATTTGTAAATTGGCTAATGTGTCTGTTGTAGTGTAAATCCCAGCACTTATATATGGGAACATTAAAACATTTACGCATTATATGATGCACGTGAACTTTACACGTATTTATGTATTTAATACACAAATACATTATATTCTATACATACATATATATATATATATATAATTAAATCTTTATATAAATTAACTAAATAAAATAAAGATTTTACTTAATATTATTTAGATTAGATCTACATTAATTTAGACTTCATAGGCCCAATAAGATCTAAAAATGTAAAAAAATTGAATTCACCCTTTTAGTTGGTTGCATGCTGGCTTACTTCCAATGATGGCATCAGAGCCCAATAGCACATGCGATCTAAATTAGTATTAGATCTAACTTATTAAAGCTTACCATTTAGTAGGATGTCTAGAAAAGTAGTGTCGAAGGTTAAGTTTGGGTAATCAAGTAATCTGCCCTACCTAACTACTGGCTTAGCCTGAAAGGTGAAGTAAGCCTAAAAGTTATCTCTAGTATAAAGTCCCAAATTGATTTGGGCCTTGGGCTAACTTTTAAAATCTGTTTTGAAATTATAAATAATATTTTAAATTTAAAAGGTTGAATTTAAAATATAAAGAAACATTTACAAATGTTATAAAATAGCTCAAAATTATTTTGAAAATTAAATAATTATTTTTGAAAATTTATTAATATTAACCATATTAATTAAATAAATAATTATTTCATAGTTAATCAATTAAATTAGATAATATATATATAAACTATCTTAAAATGTTTAAGGATATTAGTATTTAATTTTAAAAATTAATTAAACTAATTAAAATTATTTTAAATAAATAAATTAATTAAATATTAATAAATAAATAATATAATATATATGTATTAAGATATATGTATATTGACCAACACTACTGTCTTAGTGGTTATGCACTTTGAATTTGGTGCAAAAAGCGACAGGTTCAATTCTTGCATGGTGTGATTTGAACCACTGGGCATATATTGACAAGTAGTATGCCGTATACTACCTAAAACTTGTAGTACTAATATGTACTGGCATCTAAGTACCCAAATTAAAAGAAGAAGAAGATATATGTGTATTACTATAAATGTTCTAGTATACATATTCGATTACAATGTTTAAAATGAATAAAATTAAATTAATTTAACTATTAATAATTAGTTACTTAAATCAATTAAATAAGATTTAATTAATTTAAGATTATACATAAGATTATAATATATATTAATTGAAGTTATAAATTGTTATACAGGAATTAAACTTATATATTTTATGAATGTACAATAAAAGGTGTAACTGTAATAAACCCAAATTAGATTTAATAAATAAATACATACGTATAGCATATATACTGTGATTTCAGATGTATCTACCACTTGAATAACGACGGTATTTCATAAAAAATACTTTATTCTATAAGTCGATATCACTCAATTAAATATATTAAAGATTAGGAATCTTTAATATAATCGTTATCCTATACCATTTATATATTAATAAATTACTTACATACTCTCTGGTGTTGAGAAAACTCAAACTAGAGATGCTATGTATACTATTATTAATATATTAATGGACATGGTAAGATAAATATATATGTATGTATGTATGTATTTGTCGAGCAAACTCAAGGTACATACGTTTGTACTTAGGTCAACACGAAATGGTAGTGAACAAGCTCTTTCGATTTGTTGAGCAAACTCAAGGAGAACATGAGATTAGGAAAAAGGCCACGGGTTAAGAGTTTTATATAATACAACCGATAAAGTGCTATCCATCGCTTGCGGAACTTTGATTTGTTAAGCAAACTCAAGGTCAGAATCCTAAGTCAAGTGAGTCCTAACACCCATTAGAGAAGTGGAAAGCTTCTATATTTCTCTTAGGGTTTTATGAAATATAAAAATCTAATGGGAGCATATTAGTAAATCTACTAAGAATTTAATGTCCTAATTTACTAAATTAAATTTGTAAAAAATGTCTCTACTAAATTTGTTGTCTGAAAATGAAAAAACCACCGGACATAACTACATAGACTGGCTAAGAGCGATTAAGGTAGCAATTCCATATGAAAATTTATGACCCTCGGTAATTGAATCTCCAAGGGTTAGACTCGCTAAAGATGCGAACCCTGAACTAATAATTACTTATAACAAATGGGTTGTGGACCTAAAAATTGCCGAATCTTGCATGTTGTCTACATTAGACAAACTGTTGCAAAGGCAACACGAAAACATTATTGTCCATCAAATTTTCGATAGTTCGTAGCATTGTTTAGTGAGAAATATCATTCCATGACGTACGAGATCATTAAAAAATTGTTCAACATGAAAATATCGAAGGGCCTCAAAATGGATGAGTACGTCTTAATAATGAAAGGCTAAATAATATACTTGCTCAATTAGACGCGGAAATAAGCAACGAGTTGCAAGTGGACTTTATCGTATGGTTTCTTAATCCACAGTTTGAGCCATTTATATTAAACTATAATACTAACAAGTTGAAGTAAGCCTCGTGGAGCTGCTCAATACATTGAGGTCAATCGAGTCTTCAGCCAAGGATCAAGCCACAATGATAATAGTAAAAAGGAAAGCATCATTTCGAATGGTTTGAAGAAAAGGAAATGGGTTAACAAGAAGACTGATCCAAATGACAAGGGTGAGTGTTATCATTATCACAAGAAGGGGTACTAGAAACAGAATTGTCTGAATTACCTAAAAGTTGTCAAAGAGAAGAAACATAATAGTTATGTCACTCCTATAGGTTTATTTACGATTAAAAATTATTGTGCCATTGAAATTATCTTAGGTTTTAGGTAGTAGATATGGAACTCATATCTGTAATATGTTACAGGAACTTAGGAACATGCATCATGTTGCAAAGGGTCAGATGAAACTTCATGTTGCTGAAGGATCTAGTAGATGCAACTGCAGTTGGAGACTATCACTTAGCTTTGTCAAATGGATTAAAGTTAATTTTAAACAATTGCTATTATGTTAGAAACTTTATTTGTGGAATATTTTTAGTATCTAGATAGTCTGGGACATGATATATTTTTCATTGTGTTAATAATGTTATGAACATTATGTTAAATGAAAATAAAATCTACAATGGTGTTTTGGATAGTGGCATTTATGTTATTAATTCTAATTATGTCCATGCTGTGAATAATTCTTCTACTGTTGGCGTTAATAATAATTTTTCTATGGTGTTGTAGGCTAGGCCATATAAGTGAGAAATGGCTAAACAAACAAAAATCGAAGGTTTCCTACTATAATTTGATTTCGAATCATTTGATATGAGTCAGTCGTGTCTTAAGTGAAAAATGACCAGCACAATGAACTCTTTGGTCTCATACATACTGATGTATGTGGCCTAATCCCCATAGTTACCTAAGATAATACATTTTATTTTGTAATTTTACCGATGATTTCTCGAGATTAGGATATGTGTATCTTATAAAGAACAAACTAGATATTTGTGAGAAATTAAAATAGTATAGGAATAAGGTCGACAATCAAATGAATCGAAAGACCAAAATACTTCGATCTGATCGAGGAGATGAGTATGTTGGACAAGACTCCAATGGCGCTTAAAAGATAATGGGATTGTCTCTCAGATTACTCCACCCTATACTCCGCAATATAATGATGTTTTGGAAAGAAGAAATCAAACCTTATTAGATAGGGTTCGTTCTATGATGAGTAAAGACGAGTTACCTCATTCCTATTGTAAATAAATGCTAAAAACCACGGCGCATGCGTTGAATTTGAAGCTTATCAAAACTGTGCCTAAGACACCATATAAGATATGGTGTGGGAAGAAATCCCAATTCAAATATTTAAAGGTGTAAGGTTGTCCAACGTACATAAAGTATGTTGGCCCGAACAAACTTGAGGCAAGATCGAGACTATGTAAATTTATAGGATATCCCAAGAATTCAATGGAATATATTTTCTACAACACTGAGGAACAATACGTCACTGTTACTTGGATGCTATCTATTTAGAAAAGGAATTTTTGTTAAAAGAAGTTAATAGTGAAATTATAGACTTAGATGAGATCCAAGAAATTAACATAGAGGCTAAACCAGTAGATGAACCAAATTCACCAGTATACGAAGACATGCAACTTATTGGAATATCTAATGTAGAATCTCGCGCATTAGAGAGATACTACAGTTTTCTCATTGATGGCGAGATGGAGGACTATCTTAGAAGACGACACTCCTCTTTCATTCCAACAAGCATTGCAGAGTAAGGATTCCGCACTTTGGCTTGGAGCTATGAAATTCGAAATGGATTCTACTTATGAAATCTAAGTATGGACTTTGGCTGGCATACCCAAAGGGATAAAACTCATCGGCTGCAAATGGATTTTTAAGAAAAAGCTAAATGCATGTGGAAAAGCAAAGAATTACAAAGTAAGGCTAGTTACAAATGGATTTTGCCAAATTTAAGGGAATCCCTACTTTGAGGCTCGAAAAGATACTAGTGATGCTGCAGCCATCCTTAGCATTGTTTTCCAATGACAAAATGAGATCAGTTATTATTTCATTAACATCGAGAGCAGAGGGATTTACAAATTTTCATAAAAAAATTTCATTTATTAATTTGCCAATTCATTACATTTTAATCTCATAGCCTCATGATAGCATCATTAAGGTAAAATATAATAATCACAAATATAATCCCAAGAGTGACATATAAAGAAGCCTCCTTGGATGATTAGAGTCCTAAATACTTAGATGGTCATAGTACCCATCTTTACATACATCTAACAATAATAAGAAGCAGTTAAACTACTGCATGGTGAGAATAAACTTTAAATAGTAGCTTGCCTCCTACATGTCTTTGGAAGCTTATTCGTCAAAACCCTAAAATACATACTCTTAGCCTATCCAATTCCAAATTAAGTACCCAAAGTTTAGGGGGAAATCAAAAACTTTGGGTCAGATAAAAAGTCCAGTGTGAATAATGTTAGTCCATTTCAAATCAAAATATGGATGCTTAGTAAGACCACACCGTTGAGCGGTACGGTTTTCCCCTCACTAATACCATACCAAACAATATGTCATCCATAACATATCCTGCATCTAAAGTGCTTAGAACATAATCATAACATCTATAGTATATCATGCATGCATGAGTTAAAATGAATAGTCAATCATTCACAAGGGTCAAAAGGTTACACATTCCCATAATTAACCAATCCCATAAAATGGTCCATTCAGCGGCATAGTTTTACCAGGGTCGTTATAAACCAATATTAGTTTTCTCAGGTCAACGAAAAACCTATCAGGCTGACTCGGGCCAAGGTATATAAAATGATCCAATAGTCTTCTAGTCCATTTTGAATAAAATAATAACGGTATCCTAAGATCGGTGAGAGACAATATCCATGGTCTCCTAAAAACGGTAGGAGGAAGTAACAGCGGTCTCTTAAGATCGGTAGAAGAAAAACATAGGTGAGAAAACTCCCATTTTTAGCCTTAATATCGGCAAATCTCTAGCCCTATGCATTGGAATCTCAGACCTGACCAACCCCGGGCTTAACGGTTGGAGGATAGGACGTTACTCCAGCCTCCACCAAAAATCTGGTTTAAAAGTATCCTTTAAGTCATGTCTTTTGATCGATCAAGGGCATCCTAACACAATTTCGTCTTCCCGATCTCCTGGATGCAATTCTACTCATTCAGTAGTTTAAGTCTCACCATACCCACCATTGGAACAACCCTAACAGGTCATCAGTTCTCAAATCCTCAAGGCCAAAATGGTGGGTGATAGTATTTTACACATAAGTGAGTATGTCAATAGTTTACCAGATAAAAAAATAACTGGTCAAAGTACAAAGAAGAACATATAAAATATTAATAACCATTCAAATATATGTATGTGATAGCCAATTTATACATAAAATTACTTAATCAAAGTAATAGTTTCCTTTATCAATTACTCTTTAAAGATGGGTTGAAACATTCTTTCTTTCCTTTGAAAACCCATAAAACACTTATGTAACAGCCTGAAATTTTCAACCATTCGCATCCATACATGTCGGATTTGAATTGCTCAAAATATCAGATTGTTAATTTAAATTTGGCAAAACTCAGATATACAGTAAATAAATAATCACAGAATCACAGAAACAGAGTAATATAACAATAATGCAGTAGAAACAAAAGAATAGTAGTTCATGAAGCTAAAATATATAACAGAGTTAAACAAGATACAACAGAAGTCTTGAATACATAGATGTCTCAATACAATAGTCAAATACAAGATCTGAATACATCACTGAAATCAACTGAATGACTGAATGCTGGATAGATAGCTGGATCTCTAAGCGAAGCTCCCACTCCAAAGGTGAGTCAAATGTTGTATCACTCAGTCTGACCCAAGTGTAAAGCAAAACACAAAACATTTGAGTCAGGATTAACATTCTTATATCAATAAATCCAACTCAAGTGAAATATCAACTGAAATACAAGTAACTCAAAGGATGTTTGGGATAACCATCCTCTAAGGATCCGTTAAACTATCCACTATGTAGTAATATACGCTATTATAATAATGTCTAAAGTAAAGTAAACTTACTTAAAAATAGCGTTAAGGCTTTACATTTTCCACCTTAACACATATATAGTGCCAATAGTCTATACAGTACCGTAGTACCCCATAAACCGGAGCTACCAGAGGATACTCCATAGGTACGACACAAATCAAACTCATAGTAAAGCACGCTAGGGTAGGTGACACGGCACAACTAGGCAATGCCAGGGTAGATATACCAATTACACTTTCGGGCCGGTAGTAATGCAGAGCCGCAGCAATCGCCCACCTCGAGCCACACTCCCGAATCAAGGGTGCGCACCAAATCAATCACAAAGTAATAGAATGGAATACGATGGAGTGTGTCCGATCAGAGGTGCTACCTCATTAGCCCGTCGATTGCTCCTGTTTTAGCCACCTTATGCCAACTCACGGGATCGGGTCCACGTATATACCTCATATAGGATCGTCGCCACCATCCTACTTCATTCTGGAATCTCCACCGCGTACACAGTTGTTAAAGTGGTTTTGGGTGTCGACAGAGAGTATGCCCATATCTGATCCCGGTCTCTTTAACAACCAAACATTATTATAACACCGCGGTCATTTCAAAATAGTTTATACTTCAAAACCAAAATATCATTTCATTTCAAAAACAAATCAATTCGATATCATTTTTACTTCAAATATATTCATTTCCAAAAATCATTTCACTTTCCAAAGTTATAACGCTTTCGAAATCATAAGTCTTTTAAATCAAAACACTTCGGAAATCACGACATTTTGAAATCATAGCACTTTGAAAATCAAAACACTTCCCTCCAACAGTTTAGATATTAATAATAGTATATATAATAAAATAGTTTGTAAAATAAAATAGTTTATATAAAATAGTTATAAGTTAAAATAATTTATATTAAAATAATTAGTATATTTAAAATAGTTTATAAAATAAAATAATTTATTAATTTAAAATATATAAATAGTTTTAAATATAATTTAAAATTACTTTATATAATAAAATAGCTTCCTCAATTTTCACAAATCGATTCAATTCAATTCGAATTCTCAAATCATCAATTTCACCTCGATTCAGCTTCTCAATAAGCCATTCAAATACATATTTGAACCATAAAATAATCCATTCAAATTTCAATATATTTCAAAGTCAATATATTCAACATTTCAAAACTAAATTCGATAATTTTTATATATATATATATCAAATTCACTTTACTATTATTTAGTTTTGAAATATCTACTTAATCATTTCAATAACATTTAAATACAACTTCAATTTACAAATTATCCCATTTAAATTTATATGAGTTTGAAATATTCATTTAAGTCACTTTTGATCAAATTTAAGTTATAAAACATATCTTCAAAATTTCAAATTTAATAAATTTCAAATCAAACCTATTTAAGTAAAATCTTAAATAAATATAATTTCAAATCAATTACAAATTTATCTTTCCAACCTGAATCAATATAAACTCTATATTTGAAAATATAGATATTAAATAAATACTTAAACACACTATATATCAACTTTATTAAATCAACTTTAATAAATCTTTAAAATTAATATTTATTGAAACCATATACTTCTTTTCAAAACCATAGAAATCATTTCCAAAATATTTATATATAGACCAACGGTGTCTGTATATAATTTTCTATCCTATGGTCAAGTGATACGGATATTTATCATTTCAGTCCGTAATTTAATATATACGGGTATATATCTTTTCAACCCGCAATCCCAAATTCAATGTCAATGAAAATCGCTTGGGTTTATCATTTCAACCCATAACGATTTTCTCCTATTCTACAAGATCGTTCGGGTATGTATCATTTCAACCCATAGTGAATTCTATACTAACAGGGAACTGGCAGAGTGATAATAGATATGATAATAATATAACAATCAGTAACAGGCATATATCATCAGTGATAAATAACGGATAATGATGTCAGATGTCATAGGTGAACAGATACAGAAATGGCATATATATAGCAATGTAAATAACTAACAGCAGCATATTTCAATTGTCGTTTCAATTGAAATCAAATTTAATAAATATAAGAACGTTAATTTGAGTGATTACTCACCTTTCGAGGCTAGAGAGACAAGAAGATGATACAGACACAGATATGCACACGAAACCGCGATAAGACAGGGAGTGCTGTGACAAATTCGATATTGAAAATGTAAGTCAAAATGACACGAGATCGATGAAGTGAGATATATTTTAAATTCCAAAAATCAATTTAAAACATAGTAAATATATATAAGTATATTTTTAAATTTCAAATCGATATTAAATCCCAACACAAACAATATCCTTATATAATTGGAAACCAAATTCACATATATATAAACTAATGTATATACACATATATACAAACTTACATACATGTTATAATTTAAAAATAAATATTGTTTGACATACTTTTAAAACCATACTACAATAACATATATACACTACAAACCTATATATAAACATATATACATAATATATTTGAAATAAATTTATATAATATATACACTTTTATCAAAATTCTAAATATCAATATGCAAAGAAATTTCAAACAATGCGTAAATTAACACCTGTAGAATAATGTTTGTATAAAGTCAAACAGAAATCTTTGCAAAACAATGACTGCAAATAAGATTAAATGAATAGTAACCTATAATATATATACTGACACTACGACTATATTATATATATATATATAAGCTGTGCAAACATTATACTGTGTATGTGTAATACAATATACATAAATCTCATATCAAAACACAATATTTTAAACATAGACATACAAACTAACAACAACTGACGCCAACTTCTATATAACCAACATACAAATATCACTAACATATATATATATATATATATATAATGCAAACCGTCGTACATAGCTAACAATTTTATATTTCTTTAATCATATATATATAAGTTAACCAATTATAACTAACCTATATACTAACAGACTACAAAATTTACCCATTTTATATATTATTAAACAATATCATATACGTATACAATATACGAAAATAGCATCTACAGTTTATATATAAAATAAGACAGACCAAACATATATTCATACATATACACTAAAAAAAATATATACAAAAGAATGACCCGAAGTTATATAACAAATCTTAAAGTTCTTATATTGTCTGATACTTAATAAGATATGCAGGATTAAGTTATACATTAGCAAACATAAAACTAGCATAGAACTTACACATATAATAACATACACAATGACTTAATATATATATATATATATATTACCAAAAAGAAAGGCAAGGAGGAGGAGACAGCAATGATCAACGGCCAGGAAAAAGGTGTGACATCAGCTGGGTTTAGGCTACGTGGAGATGGAGAGGGGTCGCATGGCATGGTTCAGACTGCTGAGGAGAGGGAGGAGATGGCGCAGTTGTGGGAGATTGTTGAGTGGTAAAGTCTTAATGCGGTAAGGCTGTTCTGGCGGAGTCACATCAGGGAAGGATGGATGGCCGATGGCTACTAGGTTGAGGGCTATCACGGTTGTTAGGTGAGGGAACGCGTGGTGGTCGGCAAAAGAAGGAGGAAGGGGACGCATGAGATAGAGGAGGGAGGAAGAAGGAGTTGCCGTGGAAAGAAGCTTCAGGCGAAATGGGAAAAACGAGAAAAGACATTTGTTTCCCTTTTTCTTTTTTTTCAAAGAAAAATGAACGAATGGAGAAAGAATGAAACCAGAGGAATGACAAAAGCCATATACATTGAATAAATGGAATTATCAAAACAAGTGACTATTTACCTTCACGGTGGATAACGAAAGTATAGAAACCAAAAGACTTTAAAACCGGTATCGATAAAAAAATCGTTTTATCGATTCCGTTGCGAACCGGACTTCAAAACACAGAATTAAATATACCATGGAGATCAGCACGACGAGACGATCAAAACGGTACACAGATATCAGTACTACGACCATCCTATCAAAAGTCGATAATCGATACCGAAAATGCTGTTAAAATGTCATAAATAAGATGAATGGAGCAATAGAAGTCCAAATTTGAAGAAACGAAATATGACACTCAGAAGATGATTTACAAAATTTTTGTATAAAAATATTCAGGTTTGGAAAACATTTTATTATCATCAATTATTAACTGATTTGAATTGAAATAGAATTACCCAAGAAAATAAACTTCCATATTATCAGATGAAAATTTACCAGTTGCTATGTTTAATTAGACGTATTCCAAATATCAATTTTTTTTCCTAATTCAAACATTTAAAATTTCACAAAATTCAATTAATTATATAAATAAAACAAATAAAATTTATTAAAAATTTATGGGTAGTTACAACTTAACAAATCAACCTTTTTGTTTAAGTAGAACTTAGACCAACATAGAGTTGAAAATCCTCCAAAATACAATAAATTAGCTATCTTTCATTTCAAAATCATGTGCCAGCGCACCTTGAAAAATACCATGCCTCCACATGTTAAAAACATAGGCCATCGCATGCAAAAAGTTTATAGATGTTGCATATTGACTTATATATAGATATCTCATGTTTTAAACCTAGCTTTCGAAAGTTCACCATATATAGCTGTTGAACTTTTAAAACAATAGGGCTGTCGAATGTTGAGAAAACATAGCCATCGAACCATGACAAAGATATAGCAGTCAAACTTTGACAAAATAGCTTTTGAAAGTTGATTAAAATATAGTTGTCGGTCCTTGATAAACACAGCTTTCGAAAATTGATTAAAATAGGCTATCATCTTGACAAAATATAGCTTTTGAAAGTGGGCAAAGCATAGCCATCACTTGTTAATAAAAATTTACCCATTGAGTATTGAAAAAAATTTAACGGTAGAATTCTGATAAAATAGAGCTTTCGTAACAAAATATGTTGTCAAACACTAATAAATCTGTAGTTACCGCAGGTTCAAAACAAATAGCTATCGTTCAAAATGATGGCTTTCGAATGTTGATAATGACAATTTTGTAATCATTTGCAAACTGATTTGTTGCCTTTAAAAGTATAAACTTCTTACAAACCAACATTATTTGTCAAAATCTCATTGACCAAATGAAATCTTTTCAGAATTCTTGCAGAAATTTAATACGAAGAACTTACTTCTTTTTTTAAATTAAAATTTTCCTCAAATTAGGCCCTTTATTATATTTTACAAACAACCCCTTTTTGTTTTAAATTTTAATCACTTGGGAAAAATCCATTAAAATTCTCAAAAATAAATATTTACTTTCTTAACAACATATACAAATTTTGGAACAAAATAATTATATTTCCTACTTGAAATAATTAGTTTTCAAAATTATCCATTTTCTCTCTTAGAAATTCATAATAAATTCATAATAATTCTAAAAATTATGAAATTAAAAGTCCCTCTTTAAAATAATATTTCAAACATCATATCAAAATTTTTGAACATTTAGAAATCAAAAACTTATTTTTTCACACTCAAAGCCCTTTAGAAAATTCCTCAAAAATACAAAATGATAACCATACATCCATAAATGATTATCTATCCCAAATGCTTGATAAATAACAACAAAAATTTGGGATCTACACTTAAATCTAAATCAAACACGTCACAAGCAAGAGATGGAAATATTATGCATCTTATTTTGTTGAAATGATGGAATTTGCCATAGCTTTATATCTTCCTAAGCTTCCCTTCCTCTTTTCTTTATTGAATTAGCTTAATGTTGACTGACCTCTTTAGTTTTAGTTTAAGTGTGAGAATATAAAATGAAATGAACAAAGGAGAGGGAGAATACCCTCTTCCATTTTTACCCTTCCCCACTTATGTTTATGTTAAAATTTCCCTTTTTTAAAACATTCTCTACGTTATATTTCTTAAGGCCAAAATTAATTGATTAATTATAGAATCCTACATTTCCAACTTCCATTTAATATCCCATAATTAAATATTCAAAATATTATGCAATAAATATTAGGATTGTTACAGGCTCTCATTCTTAAAGGATTTTGTCCTTGAAATTGCGATAAGGAAAACAACAACAAGCACATCAATGATACAAACATGTGTCTCAAGCGCATAAAAGCAACAACACTAGCATAGCTACTAGTCAAAAGTCTATACAACATTATAGATCATACAATCAAAATAACTATGGATAAGTATCTCTAATCCTTTCCCCAGTCTTCTAAGTACAGCCTTTCTTATAGCCGCTCCACTGGACTTTTACTAACTTGACTATCTTATTCCTTAACTTCTTCGTATCTCTATCAACTATAGGAATAGGTCGCCTAATGATAGTCATATTAGGCTCTACTACCAACTCTTCCAAAACCGTTGGCTTTATTGTGGTCTCTGGATCATGCATGTACTTCCTTAAATGAGATGTGAAAAAGTTATGGACTCCTGCCAAAGTATCTGGTAACTTTATACGATAAGCGAATTTCTCGATTCTCTTTATAATAGGAAACATACCAACATATCTAGGTTCCAATTTTTCCATCTTCCCAAATCGTATAACACCCTTCATTGATGATACTTTCACAAAAACATAATCTCCAAGTGAGAATTCCAAGTCCTTACGTCTTCTATCTACGTCATTTTTCTGCCTTAGATTGATCTTCATTCATCCTTGCTCGGATTAGCTCAATCTTTCCCAAGGTTTCCTTTACCAACTCTGGACTAAGTATTGGTCTACCACTGTCTCCAACCAACATGCATGCGATTTGCATGGCCTTCCGTAAAGTGCTTCTAAAGGTGTCATTCCTATACTAGTTTGATAACAATTATTATAGAGAATCTCGACTAAGTGCAAATGGTCTTCCTATGACCCTCCAAAATCTAGGACACAAGCTCTCAATAAATCTTTGAGTACTTTATTAACCCTTTTTGTCTATCCATCGGTCTGCGGATGGTAAGCGGTACTCATCTTTATCTCAATACCCAATTCATTCTATAGACTCTTCCAAAATTCACTAGTGAACAAAGGATCTCTATCACTTACAGTTATATTATGTATTCCATAAAGTTTTACAATACTCTTCATGAATAACATCGCCAAACTAGGTGCCGTCCTTGTCGACTTAAAAGGGGCAAAGTGTGCACTCTTGGTCAGTCTATTAACCACAGACAAAATAATTTAATTTCCATTATTCGACCTAGGCAACCCATCCATAAAATCCATAGATATAGAATCTCATTTCCATTGTGGAACTTCTAAAGGTTGAAGTAACCCACTTGGCTTTTGATGCTCGGCTTTTACTTGTTAGCAATTCATACATAGCTTTACCATAAGCCTACATCTCCCTTCATTCCTTCCTAGAAGAAACTCATTTTCATATCTTGGTACACCATCGTACTTCGGGATGGATAGTAAACTTTGATCGATCACATTCTCTAAGGACTTCAATCCTTAGATTATCCACATCTGGAACACACAACAATCCCTTCTTTCTCTGTTATCCTCTTTGGTCAAGTACAAAATCTTTCAATTCATTAATCTCACTACCCACTTCTAGTCTCTTAGTTCAATCGTCTAGTATTGGGTCATCCTTTTGCTCTACTACAATTCTTTCGATCAATACCGATTGAACTTCTAGACAAGAAATCATTACGGTACTCTGACTAGAACTGGCCGTCGACCTCATTATATGTAACATCCTGGAATTTTATCATTTAAATTATGAATATTTAATTAATTTTAAATATTTAAATAATTGATTTTTAAAATATAAATAACTTACATTCAAATACAGGGATTATTTAAATATTTGAATGGCGAATTAAATATTAGTTAATGGGATTTAATAGGCTTAATTAACTTCTTTTAATTAATAACTAATAATGGTGAATTCATTTTGTAAATTTATTTACAATAATAAATATTTCGGATAGATATCAATAATGTGATCAAAAAATATAAAACGATATCAAAATGCGTGAAATTACATTCTAAGGCATTGTCTCGGATTTTGACAAAACTAGTGTCATTGAGTCCGAAATAATAAAGCAACGTATGCCGACAAGTTTTGTGGGATCGGACGTACCATGTGATCGTGCGGGCTCGAAATGTGTAACGGTTAATTTTAAAGAATTAAAATAATAATATAACTTGATTATAAAGACTAGCTTTTGTATATAATGGATTTTGTTCCATTGAGTTTGGAATAAGGATATTTGGCTAGGAATGCCAGTGAGCATGCCTCGATTGGAGTTTGAGATTTTGAGGGGGGTTGAATATTATTGGAGAAAAGTTTACAAAATGACCCTTGCTCTCTCTCTTAATTCTCTCGACTTAGAAACCTAAGCTAACCTCATCCAATGGTTATCGTTGATTGGTGCCAGTAAAGGCTGAATTAGGCGATGGTGCCAACATAAAAATTGTGTATGGGTTGAGATGAGTGGTTTGACCAGTTGGATCATCATGGGTCGAGGCAAGGCGGTGTGGACCTGGGATGGACGATGGCAGCTAGCGTTCCCGTTCTTAGGCATGTTCTCGGTGACTGCGGCGAGTTGGAGGGCTAGCTTAGTGGTGTAGGGTCGGGGCGGCAAGAGCTACCTCTAGTGATGATGCAACGGTCGGATGTGGCCTGTGGTGGTGCAGACGAGGAGTTAAACGGTGATGGTTTTCTCGAGTTCGATCTCGAGCTACGGTCATCGATGGGGAATGAACTCGACGGTGTTGGACTTGGCTTGACCATGGGAGGTAATGGAAGGCGAGCGGCGATGGCTAGGGCAGTGAGGTGGTGCTGGTAGGAAGATGAATGGAGGTCGAAATTGCGGCCTGGGTAGATTAAAACGTGGATTGGGGTTTAATGGTAATCAGCAAGGGTAATTAAGATGTAATTAGTGAATTAATTGTATTATTTAATTCGATATCTCATTAAACCCATATCTTTGTCACACGAGGTCAGATTTGGACGTGGTCTTTTTTCTTGGACTCGTATCGACGTTATCTATGTATTGCAATCAGATTCGTCGAATTTGGAGCAAGTGGAATTTCGAGCTAAAAATTGAACGTCGTTCGATTTTAGATCGAAGCGGAATGTGAAAGTGTCAACTCGAATTTTGATAAGTTTATCCACCTCTAAATAAACTATATAATATCTGTGTTGCTGTAGATTATTGTTAAATACTTGGATGATAATTGGTAGTTTTAATGAATTATAAATTAATGATAAAATTATAGTGATTTAGTTTACTTACATTTAACATAGTTAAATTAGCTATACTTCATTTATGATATCTATTTAGCAAAATAAAACATCGTTCTACTATAATTAAATTGAATAAATTATTTTAAACATCCATCGAGTAGAATAAATCACTATTCTGTGCTTGCAAAGTAAAAAGATTATTTTTGAAGTTAATTAATATATGGATTAATTCGTAAATGTTATGTTAGCTATTGATTGCTAATTGTTGATAATAATATGTTTGTTATTACTATTTGATTGTTTGTTTGGATTTGAATTCCCACTTGGAAAGCAGATTGTATAAATAACCATTGTTTTGTGAGGGAGTTTTGTAAAGAGATTGTGACGACCGCCCATGACCCCTGCACTGAATCTAGAGACAGTGCGCTGTAAAGTGTGCCAGGCGACCATGGACGATTGTCAAGGTAAATTAAAGCAACAGAATCTATCGTATTACTCACAGCGCATGGACAAAATACAATAGAACATATGTATAGTGAAGCTTTACAGAACAAAATGACATCATATAAAACTTCATAATAGTTGAATACAAGCATCCAAATAGTCAGTACATCAAGCCTCACTACATATCTCTCAGAGAATACAGAACAGCGGAATATCCAGTACATATAAGAAGATAATATGCAACCCTCAAGCTCGTCTTCGATATCAGCATCGTGAGAAGAGAACAGCACCTGTCACCTGCTACCTAGTCTGCCCGTCCCAAAATGGACGAACAGCCCAAGGCAATAAGAATTAAAAACATAAAGCCTTGAGTCAGACAACAGTCTTAGTGAGCAGTAAATTAACTAACAACATACCAAAAGAGCATAAAGGAAAAGGAATAGGAATATAACCCTCCCACTCCAACCTCATTCTACAGTGATAGCCCCCAGACACACACTAAGCAGAAGCAAACATAGCAGAGCATACAATTTAAAGTAAAGCTACTATCACTCGAGTCAAGGGCGATGTTTTTTCCAAGTACCAAGGCCTAAATCAGATAAGCACCCAGAAAATACCGCTCTTGAGTCCGAATGACGATACAACCAAACATCCATGACTCTGGCTATCACTGTTATCATTGCTTCGATATCACCGTTAATTGAATGACCGGCACATCCTTTCAGCCGTCCGTCAAGGGCTAATGGAAACCCTGGTTCTAGACATAACTCCCGCACGTCGTCGCAACCCGTGCCTAGGACTATCGAATCTGCCCAGAGTACTCGACCTTCAACAGTTGGTCGTTGGGACTATCGAATCCGCCCAAACGTACTCTTGCTTAGAGCATGCTAGAACCTTCAACAACGATGCTATCCAAACCTCCTAGTCATCCTCCTCGACGACTATTCTCACATCCATTCATTATCCTCAACTCGAATCATATCACCGAGTTATCAACATGCTTGGAATGATCCCGTATGGATTACACCAAGTCTTCATCACATGATTGCCTCGCTTCATCACATCCTCGCGAAGCCTCATCTCAACATCACATCATCAAATCTATGCATAAGAGCTTCATCATCCTGCTACATATGCCACGAGCAGCTTTTCCAATTCAAGAGCCTTTCCCTTAGCTTTTGAATCATCTTCGATCTAGATCTAATCATCAATCATCTAGTTCATAACAATCAATCAAATCAAACATCAATCCAAGCAATCAAGCATTCAAAAATGATCTAAGTAGACAATTATAACAATAATGGCATTTTCGTAATTAAAGAGTTGAAAGTCCAATAAGCATGAAAACATGGATTATATCTCTACAAACTTGATGAATGAACTTGCATAGGTTAACATATGATAAAATGGATGTAACATCATCATGAACAATGGATCTATATGGATCTACACTTTGGATGAAGAAAATGCATGGAAATCTCTATTTTAACACCAAATCGAGCCAACAATCCGATATACTCCTTTGGATCCGTGTGAGAGATAATCACCACTCACCAAATCACCTAAACAAACCCAAATCAACACGCTTCAGATCTGGACAGCAAGGGATCAAGCTTGATCTATCACGAATCCGCTTCAAACGAAGAAATCTCTCTTGAAAAGATGAAGATATTCAACTTTAGCTCTTGAATCTTCAATCTTGATCTTTGATTTGGATGGAAGGAAGCACTAGATTAGAGTGGAGAAAAGAAGTGAAGAAGTGTATAAGTCGAGCTCTCAAAATGGCAGCACTTCGTTGCTTCAAAATCCGGATCCCAAAAATGAAGAGAAACTCTCCTATTTATAGCTGAAATCCCTATCTCGTCTGCCTCCATGAGTCGTTTACGACTCACGACTCAAAGCCCTACGACTCAACGACTTCTGGCTTCTACGATCTAACCAGACTACCCTTAGCGACTTAACACACATCTGCCTACGACTCATGTCAAAACAGCTATCTCCTATGTCGGTTACGACTCATAGCGTGTGCCTACGACTCAACAAAACCCAGATCCCTTACGACTTAACAGTTAACTCGGCTACGACTTATTAACCTCACGACTTAGCTAGGCTACTGGGATACTCGTCTATGACTTGACTGGATATACGACTCAACTACTAAGTCGTCTACGACTTATCAAATAGCTGGGGTTACGACTCAACTGGTCAGACGACTCATCAGATAACCAGGATACGACTCATCAGATAACTTGGGTACGACTCATCAGATAACTTGGGTACGACTCATCAGATAACTTGGGTTCGACTCATCGGATAACTTGGGTTCGACTCATCAGATAACTTGGGTACGACTCATCAGATAACTTGGGTTCGACTCATCAGATAACTTGGGTATGACTCATCACCTTAACTCGGTCACGACTTAACTGTTACAACTTAAGCCTTATCTCGCCCAGTCCTTAAGTCGCGCCTACCCCTTAAGTCGTTCAAACGACTTATCCTTACACCCTTAACTAGCCAAATCCCTGAGTCGCTCCTATCCCCTAAGTCGTATACGACTCACGACTTACACTAAGTCGTTCACGACTCAGTACTTAGCCATTTTCGCCTAAAATCTGAAATGGCTCAAAAACTCTAAAATTCCAAATTCTGTCGAACTTGTCGATCCGTTAAAAATACGGGTCGTTACAGAGATCCTAAAGGGTTTCCCACCATTTTTAATTTACCGTTATATGCATCTTACTTATATTCTTATGTTGCTTATACTGATGATTAGTTGAAATATTTTTGACAACTATTTAATTTGAGAAAGTGTCGTTATAGATATTATCACTATACCTTCACTTAAGATTATCTTCTTAAACCTTGGTGTGTATTGGACCTGTGCTTGTACCTCTACAAAATAAATGACTTGTCGGGTTTTTGCACTTTGAAAATTGTTTAAACTGTATTTTCAAGTATTTTTGACAATTTTGAAATAAAGGATAAGTGTTTTTTTAAAAAATTTAGAAGGAGCTAAAAATTTGATTAATTATCTTTTGGGATAATTAATATTGTTTAAATTTATAAAACAGTTATAAATTTGATTAATTATCTTTTAGGATAATTAATGTTGTTTCAAATTTATAAAAAGATTATAAGTTTGATTTTTTTCCTTTGGGGTAATATGTATTGTTTAAAATCTATAGAAATATTATAATTTGATTACTTTTCTTTTGGGATTAGTAATGTGGTTTTAAATTTATAAAAGAGTTATAAAAGTATTTTAACATTGTTCTAAATTAAACTTCTTTCAGGATGATTAACATTATTTTAAATTTATAAAAGCATTTTAAATTGATTTATTATCTTTCGGGATAATAAATGTTGTTTTAAAGTTATAAACAATGGTTTATAAATGAAAATCTTTTAAAAAGGAATGTTTAAAAATAAAGCTAAGTGTAAATTGTTTTGGGTTTATAGTAAAACAATGTTTTAATGATATTGTTTTTAACCCTTCTTTTAATACACTCAGAAATATGATTAGCTCTTTAAAAAGAATATTTTTAAAGAGTGTTTTTAAAGTGTTTTACAAATGTTTGTGATATGAAAATCAAGCAAGTGTGAGTCAAATGTTTTAAGAGATTTAATTTTCATATATGATCGTTTTAATTATTCGTGGTAATTGATTTATTGATTATCGATTCCACTATCTACTTTGAGTTTTGACAATTTAAGACGATTTGTTGCTTATTTAAGCATTGATATCCTTTATCGGAAATGACTAAACCAAAGCGCGAGTGGACATCATGCTATGTGGGGTTACTCCTATTAGGGTATCTTCACATCTACTCTAGATTGCTTTTGGTTATATGCGCACTAAGATGTGAAATACTCGGATTCCGATAAGGTTGGCAGGGTCCGTCTTGTACATTTTCAAGAGCCATCATGTAACAACCCACCTTTTTGGACGGTTCAAATCGACTATAGACCACACATGTCAGACTCAAACCATTCAAAAGGTGGGATTGTTAATGGGGTAAATAAGAAAATAAAAAAAAGGAAAACAAAACACAGAATCTCGCAACGGAATGACAAAATATAATAATCAAATAAACAAAGGTGTTAAAGTTGTTACAAATTCTTTTATCTCTACTGTCAAAAAAAGAATCACTCAGAAAGCTTCTATCTTGAGAAAGTTATGGTCAAAACAAACAGAGGTGTTTTCTGAGTTGAAAATCTAAGTTCAAAAATACTTCGAAAAGATTTGAGTTTTTGGCATACCAAATTAAGGAATTTTAAGAACTGATCTAAAAGAAAGTTGAAGCCACTGGAAAAATAAATGGTTTGAAAAAAAGAATTACATAATTTGGTTCATACCTGAAAGAGATGTGATTGATACAATATGGGGTATTTTCAGCCAAAACTAGACCCGAGAAAGGACTTGAAAATTGGTGTTTTTGATATAGAAATATTCGGAATGGGAAGAAGGGTTCAACAACAAAGTTGTTGCCATTGAAATTATACGTGGTTTCAAAAAAAAATATTTGATTTGGAGTAGTTTAGTGGAATATATAAGCAATGGAAATAAGGGGAAGAAAGAGGGACAATAGGGAAGGGGAAAAGAAGGGAAAAAGGAGAAAGAAGAGGAGTGGGAAGGTGGAAGGAGATGGCCTTGGAGATGGTGGAGAGGGCGGCGGCTATAGCGGAGGAGGAAGGGTTGAAGGAGAGGAGGAAAGGAGTTTTGATCTGTGAGGTCTTTTGGAGTTTTAGATCTAGAGTTCTCTGTAGATTTTGAGGAGAAAGAAGAAGTGTGAAGAGAAAGTTTCTCTGGAGAAAAATTATGTACGTAGATGTTATCAAATAAGAAACATAAGGTCGTAGGCAAAGGAATGGTCACATGACTGACTAGAGTCTCTTGGTTAACCAAGGCCTATTAGACCAAACAAACCCAATATGCCGTAGCTAAATAAAAAACAACTAAACACTACCAATTCATGTTAATTTTTCACAGTAATTCAAATTTTTAGAGCAATAGGAATTTGATTTTTACGAAACGAAAAGTGGAGGGAAGATCAGAATTCAGTCTAGTATCATATAAAAAGAAAAAAGTTTAAAATTCAAACCTAAATTTTTCAACCAAAAGTCAACCTTTGACTAAGTTTGACCAAAATTTGAAATTTCAAAAAAAAATTATTCTATTAAATTTGGTCAAATAAAACACTCAACATCACAAATTCAATTTTTTTTATTTAATTTTTATTTAAATTCAAAATACTTCCATTCTAAAGTTGTTAAAGTTACGGATCGTTACACTTTATCTTAATTAAAAGATGTAGTATCAATTAATGCAATATTAATTTGTTTCCCCTATCATATTTAAAAGGTTAAATGTCATTAACTACGCATCTAATTCTCATACAATTACATTCAAACCTATGTTATCATCCTTATTATTCAATCAACAATACCTTATGAATTATATTAACATAAGTTTACATTTTATTACATTCATTATTTTACCGCTAACATCTTTTACCATATTAACTACAATAATTAATTACATAAATTTTCATTGATTTTCAAATTAATTTCAAACATATATTAAATAATGAGATGATAAATGAACAACTGTTACCTTTAAGTAATTTAATTATATTTATAAGTTTATTATCTACAACAAATGTTATGACAACTTACACATCACTGATTATATTCAATTTCAATAAACAATATATAATTCCAACATTCAATTGCCTTAATTCCATTAATTACCCATTTAATATTCAAACGGACAAATTAATGAGAAGATAATTACAACCATTGTTTATAATAATAGTTCATATCCATTATCTTATCATTTACAACCAAGGGTTATAACAAAATGATTTTATATTCTGTATTAACCTATTCCAATTAATTACATATAATCTCATCATTAAATGCATCATTTAATTTATTTCATTATTTACAATTATAACCAAATAACCTTACAATTATATCCATTGATTGAAATGGATTAAAATGGTTATCAATTACATTAAATCAACATTACTATATTACATTCTGATTGTTTTATCATTACAAATCATAAATTTTAATTTCTTACAATATTAATATTTCAAAATCTTATTAAATTTAATATTTTAATTACTGAAAAATACGGGTCGTTACACATCGTAGTTCTCAAATATATTTTCTAGAGGTATACTTTCGGTAAGGGGGTGCATCCTCCTTACCATTGTTGGAGTATTCCTTTTCCTTATTTGACTCAAATCTATGAACCATTTTCTTAATTGCATCAAGAAGTTCCTAGAGCTCTCCTCGATGTTTAATTATTTGCTTCCATTCTTTCAAGTCTAATTCTATTCTGACTTATTTCCATTCTTTCATCTATAGATGTTGTTCTTGTAAGGTAAAAAAACTCGTTCCGTATTTAGTGGCATGGTCTCATGAAATTATTATATGTTCACCATATTAGTCGAGTTATCTCATGCTGGTTTTCCAGACTGATCCGGGTGTTATTTTATTATAGTGCTCGGGTCAGACCGAGTACATTTTCCAGGTTGTCGTCGGTGGGACAGTGAGCTCATGGAATAGAGATGGATGTTCACCTATCGTAGTATTTTTATTTTCCAGTAGACTAATATATACCCATCAGCCTAAGGTCAGGAAGTTATAACTGTCCAGGCTGATGAGGTTTGTTTTTAACTATGATATACTATATATTTTAAAGTGACAGCTTTTACTATCTTTGTTATATTATATGTTGTTGTTCCGTCGTGAGATTCTATTTTCCAAATTATTTTTCCTTTTTCTTTTCTCTTTTACCCTATAAATCTGCCTTTCTGACACTTCGATGCTCGACATTTGAATATCGTGGATGTATTGAGTACCGACTTTCGAGGGATGAATAGGAGGGTCATTACATCTTGTATCAAAGCTAAAGTTTAAGCGAGAACTTTGACTTTGGTGGGGGTAATCTCATTAGAGATAAGGTAAGTGGCACCCTAGAATGAGTTGAGAGTATTATATATACGAGAGCGTAACTATTGTTGCTATAAAAACGTATTGTGTTAATTGGTTTATTGAGTGGTTTATGAATTATGGTCGGACGTGGGGTGCCATGGTATTGATAGGGATTTCTAAACACTTAGACAAGGAAAACATACACAACATTGATTTTTAAAAATTGGTAAATGAAATAATTCACATAGGATTATATATATAAAAAAGAATAATTTTCAATTGATATAGTTATATATGTTATGTTATGTTTGTTTGAAAATTATATATTTATTTATTATCATTATTGTTTGGTTTGTCATGCTCAGATAGTTTAGGAGCATTGACTATTGTTTGTTGATTTTTATTTATTTATGCTCGACCAGTTTGTGAGCGTTTACTTTTTTGATTTAAAAATGAACCCCTTATAAATTAAGTTTCACGGTTTACTATAAGGTGTTCGGAGAAAACGTTAAGTTAAAAGTCATCTTTTAATAAAGTTGGTTAAATAATCTAAATGGAAAGATAAGACGTTTGGAAGATAAATATTTATGAAAAGTTTATTATAATAAAGGAAAGTTATTGTAATATAAGATGATTCTAAAAGATACATTTTATATGAGTATGGTACATAAAATGATTTATATGTTGTACAAAAAGGGGTTTTGTAAGTAAAAAGTGTTTTGAGAATTTAAATCCCAGTATTATTTGAAATGATTTTAAAAGGATTATGAGAAAGTAATAGTGGTATTACTTGGAAGTCTTTAGATAAATAAAAATTTCAAAGAGAATTTGAAATAAAGATACATTTTCTTTGAATAGTTTGGGGAAAAGATCTCGATTATTTTATGGTGATCTGAATAATCTTCTAAGTGACAATTGAAGGTTTACTTAGGTGAATGTTGTAGTGCACTTAGTAAATTATTCTCTTTATCTTTGTGCTATTGAAATGAGTTCAAATCCGAACAAACCCAAAGCGTGTGTTAATGAATAAATTGTTGAAGTTATTTTATATATAAAAATATATGTAATATGGTTTTAAAAAGGGTTTTGAAATATATCTCGGGTATTTAGTTCTTAAGTTTCCATAAGGGAAAACTAAATGGGTTTATCTTTTATTTTAAAGTAGTTTTGTTTTTAAAAAAGATGATGGTAGTATTTTGGAATAAATATCCGTGAAACATTTTATATAAAATGTCGTGATAAAAGAGAGGTTTATAAATGGTATTTTATAAATAAAAGAGAGTTTGTAAATAATTTTAAAAATTATAAATGAAGTTTTATATATTAATTTGGAGATTTGTAAAAGGACTTGTAACTATGGAATGAGTTTATAAGAAGGGAATTTTATAAAAGGTAAAAGAATATTTTGATAAATGAAAATTTAAATTCTTGGATAGAAAAGAGATAATTTAACTCAAGTTTTTAAATAGGTTAAATTGGATAGAAATGTTTAATAAGCATTGTTTTATTGAAACTGTAGTTTTTGTTTAAACATTTAAGTCAGATAAGCTATTTGATGTTATTGGGCCGACAAATAAACATTTTTACCTTAGAATATCTAAGGAAAGTAGACTCTGGTACTGAATTTGGATTCCAGCATCCTACCCTTCTTAGCTACTTACCAGACTAGATAGGTAAAGAGGTCGAAGTAGTTGATTTAGTTTTAAAGACCCATATTTTGTTTAGGCCACCATTTGAATTTTGAATAATAATAATAATAATAATAATAATAAGTAAAATGAAATTGGCATTTTGTATGTACTATTAGGATTTAGAAGAGTATTATACAAGTAAGTAATAGTGGAGTAAGTTTTTAATTTAATGTTTTATAAAGATGCATCTTTATATAGTGTTTTAAGCTTAAGTGAAAATTTATGAAGTAATTTATAAATAATTTTAGTACTGAATGAAATACTATTAATGAAAATGAAAGTGAATTAGAAAGAGATTGGTGTAGTTAAGAAACCAATTAGATTAAGTATGTAAGTTATACGTAGATCATTTTATTCACACGGTTCTTAATCTAGGATTCGAGTACATAACTTTAGGTTGATTCACACCTATTCGAAAAAGGATTTCTCACTTGATTCTTGTTAGCAAACACTTGATTCAGATTCTCGATATGATACCGATGTTTTCTATCATAGTATGTGACTATGTAAGGAGAAAAGAGGTTTCTAATCAAGGAACCTGATCGGAGTCCACACTAGGGAGGTCAAGTGAGTGATACTAGATCGGAAGCAAGATTTATGTATTCGAGCAAGTAATCAGATCAGATATTGCGTACGAAAGATTTGTGTACATCATACGGGCTTAAGTATATTTGTATGTTTTGTTGTGTGGCTCGGGAAAGTTTGGGGAGTGACTTTCAATTTTGTTCTAAGGTAGCTTAGATAATTTTCTAAGCAATAACCAAAGGCCGATGAGCATGATGGGACGCTTAGGAAATTTTCTATGTCCTTGGACAATCGAGAAAGTTGTAAACATAAGTAAAAAATTTATCTTGTTTGTTAGTTATTTAACATTTTAAATAATGCTATGTGTTAGTTTATTCCTTTATGGAATTTGATCTAATTGATAGTATGATTTTATAGACTATAGTTTATAAAATATTGTTGTTTATAAGTGCTTGAATCTCGGTGCTTTTGAAAAGTGATTTCGAAAAATTTTGTGAAAGAAATGATAATGATAATATTTTGAAAGCTTTGGTGAAGTATTATTATTTCAGGATATTTGAAAAGGAGTTTTTATTAAGTGGTTTTTCAAATATTCTGGTTTTGACTAAAGTTGGGCAATTATGGGTTTTCCAATTTGGAAGACTCGTCGGGTATATTTCTTTAATCTAGCTATTGTTTTAAGAGGAACCAGAATACCACATGATGCTCCATATTGTTTTGATTCTAGAGTTATAACATGCTTCAGTGGGAGGAGCCTCATCCTTGTCATTATTGATTTTCGTTTTGATATATTTCCCTTTTAGGAAATTTGAAAATATATTTTGACCAAAAAAACCCGGGCATTTGGTTCTAAATTTATCAATTGAAATGATCTGGATGCTTAGAGTACTCTCTGTACTTTTGTTGCATATGGTTGTTATATTGCTTTTCGTTGCATGTGGCTTTATATCACTAGAGTTGCATCATATTAACTTGTTGCATATGATTGTTATATTGTTTATGTTGCTACTGTATTGCTCTTTTGTCAACATGATTCCCTTTTGAATTATGTAAGTGCGAGATAGGTCTAGGGATGCAAGAGATTACTATTGATTCCTTGCGCACCAGCATTCATATCGAGATAGTAAGTCTCTTGCAAAAATAAAAATCAAACGCAAAACAGGTAAGTAGTAGATTTTGATATTTGTGATAAATTGATGATTTTATGCCTCAAATATGGAAGACCACTTGGCTTTTGTTTCCTTTGTTGGTTTGGGCTAGTTCTGGCGAGTTGTAATTTTTCGGGATCAGCCGCGCAAAGGAGGTACTGCCAAAAAAATTTGTAATATGAGAAACTTAAAGAATTTAATAATTCATTTTAATTAATTGTTTTTAAAACTTAACGGTTTGGAGATATTTTCTTCTTTTGGGAATTTCGGGGACAAAATTCTTTTAAGAGGGGAGATTGTAACATCCTGGAATTTTATCATTTTAATAACGAACATTTAATTAATTTTAAATATTTAAATAATTTAGTTTTAAAATATAAATAACTATTCAAATATAGGGATTATATAAATATTGGAATGGTGAATTAAATAAAAATTAAATGGATTTAATAGCCTTATTTAATCCCTATTAATTAGTAAATAATAATGGTGAACTTATTTTGTAAATTTATTTACAATAATAAATAGTTTGTATAAATATCGATAATGGGATCAAAAAATATAAAACGATATCAAAACGCATGAAATTATCATTCCGGGGCACTGTCTTGGATTTTGGCAAAACTAGTGCCATTGAGTCAGGAATAATAAGACGGTGTCCGTTGATGGGATTCATCCCCATCGAACTTACCATGTGATCATGCGAACTCGGAATGGGTAATAGTTAATTTTAGAGGATTAAAATAATAATATAATTTGATTATAAAGACTAACATTTGTATAAATATTGAGTGAGAATGCCTTGATCGGAGTTCGTGATTGGGGGGTTGAATAGTGTTGGAGAAAAGTTTATAAAAGGACCCTTGCTCTCTCTTCATTCTCTTAACTCAGAAACCTAAGCAAACCTCATCCAACGACCATCGTTGATCAACGCCACTAGAGGCCGAATTAGGCGATGGTCCTAACATGAGAAATGTGCGTGGGTTGAGATGAGTGTTTTTACCGGTTTGATCATCGTGGGTTGAGGCAAGGCGAGGTGGATCTGGGATGGATGGCAGCAGCTAAGGTTCGCATGGGCTCATTCTTGGCGATGACGGCAAGTTGGAGGGCAAGCCTGATGCTGTAGGGGCAGTGGGGGCAAGAGCTACCTCTGGTGATGATGCGACGGTCAGAGGTGGCCTATGGTGGCGCATGCGAGAAGTTGAACGACGATGGTTTTCTCAAGTTCGATCTCGAGCTATGGTCGCGAGGGGGAATGAACCCGGCGGCATTGGACTTGGCTTGGCCACGGGAGGCAGTGGCAAGCGAGTGGCGACAGCTGGAGCAATGAGGCAGCATTGGTAAAAATATGAATGGTAATTAGCAAGGGTAATTAAGATGTAATTAGTGAATTAATTATATTATTTACTTCGATACCTTATTAAACCTATATCTTTCCCATACGAGGTCAGATTTGGATGTGGTCTTTTGCGTTGGACTCGTATCGACATTATTATACGTATTGGAATTGGATTCGTAAAATCTAGAGCAAGTGGAATTTCAAGCTATAAATCGAACATCGTTCGATTTTAGATTGAACCAAAATGCGAAAGTGTCAACTGGAATTTTGTTGAGTTTTCTCACCTCTAAATAAACTAAATGATAGCTTTGTTGCTACAGATTATTATTGAATGCTTGGATGATAGTTGACAGTTTTAATGAAGTATAAATTAATGATAAAATTATAGTGATTTAATTTAATTACATTTAATGTAGTTACATTAATTATACTTCGTTTATGATATCTATTTAGCAGAATAAAACACCATTCTACTATAATTAAATTGAATATATTATTTTGGACATCTATCGAGCAGAATAAATCACAGTTTTATGCTTGCAAAGTAAAAGGGTTATTTTTGAAGTTAATTAATAAATCACCATTCTGTGCTTGCAAAGTAAAAAGATTATTTTTGAAGTTAATTAATATATGGATTAATTAATAAATGTTATGTTAGCTATTGATTGCTAATTGTTGATAATAATATGTTTGTTATACTGTTTGATTGTTTATTTGGATTTGATCCCATTTGAAAATCGGATTGTACAAATAACCATTGTTTTGCAATGTACTTTTATAGAGGGAGGACCCTAAGGAGTTTCTTGCCCTTTTTAGTTTACTGTTATATGCATCTTACTTATATTCTTATGTTGCTTATATTGATGTTTGGTTGAAATATTTGTGACATACTGTTTAATTTGAGAAAGTGTCGTTATAGCAATTATCGCTATACCGTCACTTATGAAATATTGTCTTCTTAAACCTTGGTGTGTATTGAACTTGTGCTTGTATTTTTACAAAATAATTGTTCAGCCGTCTTTTTGAACTTTGAAAGTTGTTTAAACTCTATTTTCAAGTGTGTTTGAGAATTTTGAGATAAAGGATAAGTATTGTTTAAAATTTATAGAACGAGCTATAAATTTGATTAATTATCTTTTGGGATAATTAATATTGTTTAAATTTATAAAAAGATTATAAATTTGATTAATTACCTTTTGGGGTAACTAATGTTGTTTTAAATTTATAAAAAGATTATAAATTTGATTTATTTTCCTTTGGTGTGACATCCCACCTTTTTGGACGTTTTAAGCAGACACACTTGCCGACTCAAACCATACAGAAGGGCGGATTGTTATTGGGGTGAATAAGAAAAAGCAGAGAATAAAAAAAACAAAACAGAATCTCGCAGCGGAATGACAAAATATAATAATCAAATAACAGTTCATGAAGCTGTACACAAAACATTTGATTATACTTATACAATACAAACTCAGAGTTACACATATCAGAGATAAATAAATAATGCAGCGGAATAGTATGATTGAAGTGGAATAAATATAGTAAATAAAATTAGTACAAATCTTCGTCTTCGTCCTCCAGAAATAAGGTCTTCAAATCCTGAAATGCTCAGGCTGACCCGAGCGAATTGAAAAGACAAAACACTCGAGTCAGAACTAAAAGATCTTATGTAAGTCAAATCAACGGTAAATAATTATGAGTGTAAACGGCATCGGAGATGTTTACGGGGTTTGACATCTCTTATCCAGTGTCTAACGTGAGTGCATTAACTTAAGAGATGTTCGGGATTCACATCTCCTAAGGATCCGTTAAACTATTTACTATATAGTACAATACGCTATTATAATATGTCTACAGTAAGATAAACTATTAAAATAGCGTTAAGGCATTACATTTTCCCCCTTAACACATTTTTATAATGCCAATAGTCTATACAGTACCGTAACTCCCCATAAACTGGGGCCGCCAGAGGATACCCCATAGGTACGACATAAAACAAACTTGTAAAAGGCGTGCTAGGGTAGGTGACACGGCACAACTAGGCAATGCCAGGGTAGATATACCAATTACACTTTCGGACTGGTGGTAACGCATAGCAGCTACTACCGCCCACCTCGGAACACACTCCCAAATCAAAAATCGAGGGTGGCCACCAAAATCGCAAATCAGAATATAGTATCGGAGGAATGTGCCCGATCGGAGGAATGACCTCACTTGGCCCATCGATTGCTCCTGTTTTAGCCACCTTAAGCTAACTCACGGGAGTGAGGTCCACGTATATACCTTATAGGATCGTCGCCACCATCCTACTTCATTCTGGAATCTCCACCGCGTACACAGTTGTCAAAGTGGTTTTCGGTATCGACAGAGAGTATGCTCATATCTGATCCTGGTCTCTTTAACAACCAAACGCTTATTTCACACCGGATGGTTCTTTTACATTTCCAAAATCATTTCATAATTGATATCAAAATACCATATTCAATTCAAATCATATCATTTTCAAAATCATTACTTACTTCCGAAATTATATCACATTGAAATCATAGTTCGAAATTATATTTCCTTTCAAAAGTCATATTTTCAAAATAGGCTAAACTCTCATTTCAAAATATCATATTAAACCAAATATGTTATTTAATTCCCAACTTAGGTTATAACATCATTAACCATATTCGCTTTTAACCAGTAAATTGAATATAACACTTCCCCTTTTCTTTAGTTTGAAAATTTAGAAAATAGTTTAAATAGTTATAAATAGTTAAAATACTTTAAAATAGATTAATACAGATTTAAAAATGTTTTCTTGCTTTAAGATAGTTATATAGATTTTAAAAAATTGATTAAATATAATTAAAATAGATCACATAACTTTAAAATAGATTAATTAGATTTAAATTAAGTCAAATGGTTTAATTAGTTTAAAATTTTGAAAATCTTAATAATTAAAGTCTTTTAAAATAATATATTTAAAATAGTTTATATGAAAAATATGAATTTGAAATTTATATCAATTTAAACTATTTATTTCATTCCAACACATTTTGGCCATTACAATGTCCCAAAACCCAATTTCAAATTTTCCGATTCAGAATTCTAAATAAATATTAAATTCATTATCGCTTAAATCCATGTTAAAACATTGATTTAATTACTCCAATTTCAATATATTTCCAAGTTATACTTCAACGATTTTAATAACTCAATTTCGATAAACTTCACTTATATTTCAAATTCACTATAAAATTTCAATTTTATTCCTTTAACAAATCTTTCAAAACAATTCGATTTTAATATAAAACTCGAAATTCGATAAAAATTCGATTTATATAACCCAAATTTTATTTCAAAAATATCATTTAACTCAATGCAAAATTTAAGGATTCAAAATCATTTAAATTTAACTAATCTGGTGTCCGTATATAATTCTCTACCCTAGGGTCAAGTGATACGGATATTTATCATTTCAATCCATGATTTTAAAAATTTTATATTTATGGATATATATCATTTCAATCTGCAATCCCGAAAATATCAAATCCATAAAATCGCCCGAGTCTATCATTTCAACCCATAACGATATTTCCTTAATCTATTGATCATTCGGGTATGTATCATTTCAACCCATAATGAACTTGTAGTTTATAACGATATAAAATAAAACATCCATTCATCCAATATCAACAATCAACATCCATTACAAACATCATCCAAATCAATCAATAAATATCAATATAGAACTGATAATCAATAACAGGTATTTGACTGGCAATTTATATTCAATAATATATTAAATAACGATTTAATTCAAATAAATTTAAATTAACTGAGATGATGATTTAAAATATACCAAACAATCATAAATAAATTTCCAATCACATGATGAATTTAATTTAACAAACATAAGAAATTTTAGAAGTTGTGAGTGGGTTGAAACACTCACCTTTGAATTTAAATTGAATTTAAATCCAAAATAAGCCTAAAATTTGAACGGTCTCAGAATTTGTCCAAACTAGCGTCAAAATGTCTGTAATTTCAATACGATCCCAAGCAGGAAACCGTACGTGAATTGGACCTCGTATGTGAAAGTTATGTCTATTAGAACACTTGAAATTTTGAAATAGAATTAATAAAATAAATTAACATAAGCATCCACGTCACCTTACCCTCTCGTCATCTCCCAAGCAAGTCGCATGTGCAGAACGAAGTGCCTCCGCTCATCAACGCTCACCACGCCACCGTTCACTGCCGCGCGCTCGCTCCAGGTGATGCGCCACCTCGCCTAGCCTCGCAACCCACCCACGGCAACCAAGATTCTCGATTTGCGTGCCACAACGGAAGTAGCCGCCACCGGTTATGCAAACCCTAAAGCAATTATCCAGGCCGATCCAACCATCAACTCGACACACAACCTACTCTGATGAGCCGCGCTTGGTCCCCTCTACACGATGGTATCAGAAATTTGACGCGACGAAGTTCATCGAAACGTGATGAACGGCCGAGATTTGTTCTTCAATTTTTAGATAAACGGTAGTTTAAATTGGAAAACAAATTACAGATCCGAGATGCGCTCGTCGAGAGCTTCAAATCGATATATAATTCGATATAGTTTGAGGAGTTTGATTTTCAATTTGATTTTTGATTTGGATTTGAAATTTGGGAATTAGGGTTTGCAGCCATTGGGAAGAGAAAAGCAAATGGAATTGTACGTACTGAAATCAGGAATAATAAATGACCTAGGGTTTATAACTAGCTATTTATAGACAGAGCTGAAAATATAAATGAATGGATCAGATTGATTTACACGTTGAACGATAAATGGCCCGAAATGCCCATTCTGTCTCCGGAATGAAATTGGGTCATCCCATATATCAAAATAGATGTTTTTGATGATTTCAAATTCAATGAAAGAGGTTTCAAATCCAAATTCTATCGTATGAAGAAGTTATGGTAAAATCAATTTATTTCAAATTGATTTCAATTGATTTCAATTAAATTGATTTCAAGGCGTTTCGAGTCTGTACGATCAAACGACAAGTTCGATCGTTACGAAACTTGAAATCCTACCATAATTCACTATTATGGATCCGATGAAACTAGTTTCGTCGAAATCCGAGTCAGTCGCCAAAATGGCTATTTTCACATTAATTAAATAAATTAATATTAAATTAATTAAATCACTTTTCAATTCAAATTTAATGGTTTACAATTTCTGTCATTTTAGATTACTTGGCCATTTACTATAATCTAAAATAAATCTAGATATCCAATTCAAAGTCCATTATTTTACCAATTACAGTATTTAACTTCAATTATAATTAAATCCAGTTAATAAAATTTAATTCCAATGAATTGCTTAACTTTGATTTCAACCTGTAAATTCAACCAATTATAAATCTAATAATATAGTTGACAATTGTATTACATTTAATTACATTAATATTCTCAAATTTTATCTTAATCTCCATTAACGTAATATTTAAATATTAAATTTCATTTATTTGCAATTAATCCAGTTATTATAATTTGAATTCCAATAAATTAATAAATCTTGATTTCCATTCTTTTTATTCCCAATTATCATATTGTGAATAAAATTAACATTATTTCCAAATATTAACTTAATTTACATTAACATAATATTAAATTATAATTATTGTAATTGATTTCCAATTTAAACTAACAGGCTGAATAAATAGGTAACATACAATAATTGCTACCGTTAGCTTTTAATTACACTATAAGTTTATTACTTTCAAACAAAGGTTATAAATACTTACATAACACCAATTTTATTCAATTACCATTTAATATGTATTATTTCATTGGTTAATTCAATATTTCCAGTTGGTTTCCTCATATTCAATTTATAGCCAAGTATAACTTATATATATTATTTCAATTAATTGGAATTCATTTAATTTATTAATAGTTAACTTAAATTGACATTGTTACCGTTCATTCTAGATATTGTTTCATTCATAACTCACAAATTTTTATTTATTTCAACATTAAATTGCAAAACTTAACTAAATTAATAATTTTTAAGTATCAAAAATTATGAGTCGTTATACTCTCCCCCACTCAAAACTTTTCGTCACCGAAAAGGAAAAAGAAGGGAAAAGAAGGAATTAAAAAAATTAATATATCTTATTCAAAATATTAAATCTATAAAAATTAATTTACAAAATCAAATCATTTAAACAAAATATATCAATTTATAACACTTAAATCCTTTTATATTCAAGTAAATAAAAGTTTGGAAAACATTTCACAAAACTTTCTAAGTCCAAAATTCATGAAAAATTTCGACAAAGTCTCCTTTGTACGGAGAGGTCTGGGAATAATAATAATATCAATAATAACAATATATATCATAATTTTTCAAAATAATATGTCCCAACAGCGGAAAAAACAATATAACACCGTTATAAAACCGTAATCCGAGAACGTACCTATTTATCGGGCAAATAACGCTTAATTATGAAACCTAAAGCAGTTGCAATTGCTTCCATAACCTGTATTTCACTTTTATAATCCAAACAGAGTTAATAATTATATAAAATGAAATATTTAAAGTTGTTTCAACCACTAAAAAAAATCAATATAAACAACAATCACTGGCAACCACAACATACAATCATCATATGAAATCAATAAAATCAACTATCCATCCATAGCAAACAAACAAATGGTTTGTTCGGGTTCAGAAATTTTAACTGCCTAGAATGGAAAATAACTACTGAGTGCACCATTTACTCAACAGTCTTAGATGAACTCAATAGATTATTCATACATCTTAAACAATTAGAAGTATCCTGTCCCAAACAACCCATAAACCAAAACAAACAATAATTTACAATGTACTTGAGTTATTCTTATTAAATTTCTTTCACAACATTTACAGTTTTTTTTCATTTCATTCATACAAGGATTATTTCTTTAACTTACATTTATCTCTTACAAAATTTTATTCCCATTCATTTATTCAGTGTTTATTTCATTTATTTTTCCTTTATTACTTACAAAAATTCATTTTCATTTATTCATATCATGTCAATTTCTTTTATTGCATTACATTCATTTTATTATTTACTTTAATTATAAATAGTTTCAATATTAACTTAAGTTCAAAATTCTTTACTTACAGTACTCATTTTCTATTTCATTTAATTAGTAGTATTGCAATTTTAACTTAAGTTTATAACTATTTTCATATCAAATTTCTTATTTATAAAAGTAAATTTCATTGAACACTTCCATTACATAAGTTTTACTTGTAAAAAATTCAAATTACATTTTCTTATTAAACATTTCAACCTTTTTTATAATTGGTAAGTTATATATATATATATATATGTCTTTAAGAATGCAATTGAAAGTTACACAAGTTTGACTTACTTATTTTAATTAACTAAATGTTCAATAGTTAGCATTTCTCATTTTCATATTCTTTTCATTTACAGTTTACAGTTTCAAATTCCTTGTATATTTCAGTTATAACTTAACATATCATTTCTTATTTTCATTTAGAAGTTTCAATTATTAAATAGTTAAAAAATTTATTCCATTACAATAATTGAAATCTCAAATTCATAGAAATTTAAGAACTAAATGCCGGGTTCCATTTCAAATCATTTAAAATAATATATACATATATATATACACACACACTCATAACTTTTATATCCAATCATATTTAAACTTAAATTTTTTATTTGTTTATCAAAATAGATCTGTAGTAAAACTACAACAATGGCCTTCCCACTTTGAAACTTGAAAATGAATGTCGATGATGCGTGCACTCATCACCAAAATTATTTTCCAACGACAGAGAGGGTAGTACCGAACTTATTTCTTTCCAAAATTTCTTTAAAACAATTCTTTCAAATCATATTGAAATATTAATACCAGAAAATACTTCTAAATAATATTATTATTATATCCCAAAATCATTCGAAAGAAATTTTCAAAAAAACCCTGGAACTTAAGTTCTAAATTTCCAAATTTCATTTATTTTATTTTCAAATCTTAATCCCAACCAATATTTATAAATTTCACTACCTAACAACCAACATATTACAACCAAATATATATCATTTATAAATCATAATTTTATATATAAAAATATACAATAGGTAAAATTATTTCATTTACCTATATTTCAAAACAAATATTGTGTCGGTCTGTCCTATTAAGTGTTTAGAAATCCCTATCGATGTCATAGCGTCCTATGCACCAACCAGAATTTATAAATACAAAACGGAACAAATTAACACAATATAAAAACCTTTTATAACACTAACAAATACGCTCTCTCATATATATACGCTCAGCGACTCATTCTAAGGTATTACTACCCTATCAAATATGAGTCTAACCCCACAAAGCTAAGGTTATCACTAAATCAAAGCTCTGATACCAACTGTGACATCCCGCCTTTTTGGACGTTTTAAGCAGACACACTTGCCGACTCAAACCATACAGAAGGGCGGATTGTTATTGGGGTGAGTAAGAAAAAGCAAAGAAAGAAAAAAACAAAATAGAATCTCGCAGTGGAATGACAAAATATAATAGTCAAATAACAGTTCATGAAGTTGTATACAAAAATTTGATTATACTTATACAATACAAACTCAGAGTTACACATATCAGAGATAAATAAATAATGCAGCGGAACAGTATGAATGAAGTGGAATAAATATAGTAAATAATAGTAGTACAAATCTTCGTCTTCATCCTCCAGAAATAAGGTCTTCAAATCCTGAAATGCTCAGGCTGACCCGAGCGAATTGAAAAGACAAAACACTCAAGTCAGAACTAAAACATCTTATATAAGTCAAATCAACGGTACATAATTATGAGTGTAAACGGCGTCGGAGATGTTTACGACATTGTTTATTTCAACATTAAATTGCAAAACTTAATTAATTAACAATTTTTAATTATCGAAAATTACGGGTCGTTACATTTGGGGTAATCGATGTTGTTTAAAATTTATAGAAATATTATAAATTTGATTACTTTTCTTTCGGGATAAGTAACGTGGTTTTAAATTTATAAAAGAGTTGTAAAAGTATTTTAATATTACTCTAAATTAAATTTCTTTCGGGATGATTAGCAGTATTTTAAATCTGTAAAAGCATTTTAAATTTGTTTGTTGTTTTCAGGGATAATAAATGTTGTTTTAAAGTTATAAACAATGGTTTATAAATGAAAATATTTTAAAAAGGAATGTTTAAAAATAAAGCTAAGTGTAAATTGTTATGGGTTTATAGTAAAACAATGTTTTAAAGCTATTTGTTTTTTACCCTTCTTTTAATACACTTAGAAACATAACTAGCTCTTTAAAAAGAATATTTTTAAAGAGTGCTTTTAAAGTGTTTTATAAATGTTTGTGATGTGAAAATCAAGCATAAGTGTGAGTCAAATGTTTTAAGAGATTTAATTTTCATACACGGTCATTTTAATTATTCCTGGTAATTGATTTGTTGACTATCGATTCTGTTATATTCTTTGGGTTTCGTTAATTTAAGACGATGTGTTGCTCCTTCGAGTATTGATATCCGTTGCTGGAAATGACTAAAACCAAAGTGCGAGTGGATGTCAAGTTATGTAGGGTTGCCCCCATTAGGGTTTCTTCGCATATACTGTAGATTGGTTTTTGTTGTATGTGCACTAAGATAGGATTCGGATTTTCGGTAAAGTTGGCGGGGTCTGGTTTCTACATTTTCGAGAGCCATCGTAGTTCTCAAATATATTTTCCAGAGGTATACTTACGATAAGGGTGTGCATCCTTCTAGTCAGTGTTTGAAATTCCTTTTCCTTTTTTGATTCTTATCTTTGAACCATTTCTTAATTACGTCGAGAAGTTCCTGGAGCTCTTCTTAATGTTTAATTATTTGTTTCCATTCTTTCAAGTCTAATTTTGTTTTGACTAGTTTCCATTCTTTCATCTATAGATGTTATTCTTGTGTGGTAAAAACTAGTTCCATGTTTAGCGGCGTGGTGTCACAAAATTATTATACGTTCACCATATTAATTGAGTTATCTCATGCTGGTTTTCCAGACAGATCCGGATGTTATTTTATGATGCTTGGGTCAAACCGAATATATTTTCTGTGTTGTCGTTGGTGGGGTGGGGAACTCATGTAGTAGAGCTGGATGTTCACTTACCGTTGTATTTTTTTTTCCGCTGTATTACTGCATATACCCATCAACAGTTGTAAGGTCAATAGGTTATAACTGTCCAGGTTGATGAAGTTTGTTTTTAACTCTGATATACCATGTATTTTAGAGTGACAATTTTACCGTCTTTGTTATATTATATGTTGTCGCTCCGTTGTGAGATTCTGTTTTCCCTATTCTTTTTCCTTTTCTTTTCCATTTTACCCTAACAATCTGCCTTTCCGGCAATTCAATGTTTAGAATTTGAATACCATGGATGTATTGAGTGTCGACTTTCGAGGTTCAAAAAGGTGGGTCGTTACATTCTACCTCCACATGAAGCAAACGCCTCTAAATCGTTCCATTTAGATAACATCACCAACACCACATTCTGAAATTTTCTACAAACTGCATACACAACTTTATTTCCTTTCCCTAACGTATACTCAATCTTAAAGTCATGCGATGTTAAAAACTTTAGCCATCTTTGCGGTCTTATATTTAACTCCTTTTGAGAGAATAGATAATCCAAGAACTTATGATCTGTGAACAGCTCAAATCGTTTCCCCAGATAGTGTCTCCATACCTTTAATTCGAAGATCACTGCTGCTAACTCTAAATTATGAGTAGGATATCTAACTTCATGCGGTCGAAGTTTTCGAGAAGCAAAAACAATAACTCGACCATTCTGCATCAATACTGCTCCTAACCCAGATCCAAATGCATCCATATACACCATCGAATCTTGATTCCCATTCGAAACAACTAACATGGAAGCACTAGTCAATAAATGCTTTAGCTTCTGACATGCTTCTTCATATTCATCAGTCCAAACTAACTTTAGTCCTTTCTTGTTAGTTTAATCATTATTTTTGCTATATGAGATAAATCTTTAATAAATCTCTAGTATTAGCCAGCCAACCCCAAGAAACTTCTACTCCTAGTCACAGTCTCGGGTCTTTTCCAACTATTAATAGCTTTGATTGTCGATGGATCCACGGTTAATCCATTCTTTGAAACTACATGCCTAAGAAACTTTACTTCTTTTCCCCAAAAATTACATTTTGAAAACTTTGCCTTTAGCTGTGCTGCCTCGGCGTATCTAGCACTATTATAAGATAAACTTCATGCTCTTGATTATTTTTTGAACATATCAAAAATGCTCTCAAAAGACCGGCTCATTATGTCAACAAAGAAACCAGGTGCGTCGGTTCATCCAGTTTTGTAGAACACCATTGTAGCTCCCCAAGGAGAACTTCTTGGTCTAATAATACTCTTCCCTTCTAAATCCACTAGCTATAATGGCCCACCTTTTTGACCCTCAAATATCAGCACTAATACATCCATGGTATTCATGTGTCGAGCACCCAAGTGCCGAAAAGACAGATTGTTAGGGTAAAAAGAAAACATAGAAAGAAAAAGAACAAGAAATAAGATAACAAAACATACGAATCTCACAACTGATCGATAACATATAATTTAAAAGACAGAACAAAGTGTCACTCCAAGATACATAGCATTTCAAAATTATAATCCTAAGTACTATCATCAACCTGGACAATTATAACATCATGTCCACACAAATGTTGATATATACATAATAGTAGTGCAACGAAAATAAGAATACTAAGGTAGGTGAATGGAAGCATCCAACTCGTATTCTGAAGCTCCAAAGAATATCAATGAAAACCAGCCTTTCTTAGACTACTCAAAAGAGCACCCAAGGAATTAAGGGAAAGATAAACACATGAGTCAGACATAAGTCTGTTATGAGAAACTTACAAAATATGTGATGAGAAATAACAGTATCTATTGAGGCTACTCAAATCACCGTAATGGTTTCCCTCTCAAAAGAACCAAACCCATCTAATAAGCACATATGGTGATATAATAGATTGTATCTACGTTGTGTAGAATATAAATCAGCTGTGCCGCTTCCATCTCACAACGCAACAACATTAGAGGTACAACTAAAACAGCTAAGGTATGTTCGCATATGAATTTCCATTGGAGGTCTCCTTAGTACATCGAGGTTGGCCTCCTAACAAGGGTTAGAATTTACCTTCTGAAACCACATATATATCTAGATAAAATATACCACAATGGTAAAAATAACTGGTCCACGTCCAAACATGTAATAACAAATACCACCAACTCCCGTGAATCTCAATCGAAAGCGTTTCTAAATATTTAGAGTTGATGTACCATTGGGTTAGTTAAACCCATTAGCTATGATCCTACTCTATTTTCTATCATTTTCGATGGTGAAGTAACATTTAACATCTCAACACATGAGTCTTCATCACTTGAATAAATCTCGAATCTCTCCATGGATACCAACATCCCAACACAAGAACCATCATCACACGGATAATTCATGAATCTCTCCATGGATTCCAGTATAAGTCATTTGACAAAGGCTAATGTTGACCTCCCTCGAAGTTATCCTCGGGATAGACAGTTCAACTCTATATCATTTTCCTAAATGTTAAAGCCGATCTATTCCTCGGAGTTACCCTTAAGATAGATGGTTCAACTCTATAACATTTCGCTCCACAATCGCTTCCAAAACATAGAACTCGTATATTAGTTTTGAAGTGGTTTTTGGTAAGTAATACATCAGTATACTTATTAGATTCTGGACTTTTCAAAACTAAATCGATGAATTTTAGGTTAACATAATTTCAGTTCTTTTAGAAGTAAGCGAATGATATAAAGGAGTACACCTCAGGGGATCTTATATATATACGTTCTTAAAGCGAGAGATGTTTCATACTAATGAGTCAACCTTGGGGGATCTCAAATAGTATAAAGCTATGAAGCTTTTGTAAACTTCCTAAGTTAATTTGGTCAAGTTCAATAGCAATAAAATGATTACATATGGAAATCATGCCTCGTATATTTATCACCATTTCCGGCCTTCTCAACTTACGTTATCCCTCGGTCAAGAGTGAAGCCAGGTTGGTTACATCACTGGTTGCATCAAAGCCTTACCTTGACACTCCATTCTTAACCCTCATAGATAGAACAAGTCTACTTTGTTGGCTAAAATACCCCACACCCCTTAGTATACCCAAAAGGACACACTAAAAGACGTGGTGCGTTGTAGGTATAACTAAAGCTAGCAGAGACTAAGATTCATAAGACAAAATAGATAGATAATAACACAGTGGAAGTAATTAAAACAATAAGTGATTTTAAAAATTAATAATTCATAAATACTTCGAACAAACCACATATGTTCCAAATACCAAATACAATTGTCTTATGAAAATAAAATCTCAGTCTCATCAGAAAAACCAGAGTACAAACACAAACTTTCCCCCAATACAGTGCTAGTATAATAAAAGAACTAAAAGTTGGAAATAAAAAGAAGGAATACATGATAGGGTCTCCATGTCTCCAAGAAGGTACGGTCTATCTTCGTTGCCCCTGATTGCCTATGGGGGGGAAAGGGGAAAATAAAGGAGTGGGTCAGACTAAAAGTTTGGTGAATGATAGTAATTACTAGAATCTTTAAGCAAAGTAGAAGTAATAGACCTTACAACATGTCTAGTATATATAAAGGAAACAAAGAAAATAGGGAGAAGGAACAAGTTGGAAATAAATACGAATTAACTAAATTAATATGATTAATTAACTTTGGTTGTTTGCACTTGTCTTTGATAGCTGCTTTGATTAGGCTGAATTCCTAATCCTATAATTAGGCTGAAATCCTAATTCTACCCTTTGATAGGCCTGCTACTCCATAGACCTTACTACGAACTAGACGCTATATAACTGCCTACACATAAGGCAATGGCATCTACGAAAGATGCACAAAGTACAATGGTGTCTACGAAAGATGCACAAAGTATTTATTGTGGACTAGATGTTATATAGCTCCCTACACAGAAGGCAATGGTTCCTACGAAAGACACACATACTAAGCGCTTGGAACTCATAACGATTTATGAGCCATCACTGAAAGTCGCACGCGTGACCACCACTAAGCTCGTGTTACCTATTCTTCCACCTATTGGGTCTTCTTATTACCTCAAGCTCCAGCATAAGCGTTTCCCTCGTCTCACTTTAGGATTATGTGAAACACCGTATCCATAGAAATAATAGGGGAAATGTTGTTGGTACTGGCTCGTCATCCAAACAATATCTAGTTGCGCCCATTGCCCAAACCCCATGATTTGGACTTCTACTTATTGACCAATTACTACCATTATTAGCATAAGCGTGCCCCTCGTCTCACTTCAGGATTATGTGAAACGCCGTGTCCATAGAAATAATAGGGGAATGCTATTTGGTACAAGTCCTACTTTACTTCTTTTCTTATTTACTTAGATAAATTATTTAAATAAGCCTTTATTATTATTCTTACTATCTGTGCTCATTAATTTATCCTAAGTCTTAAAATAAACCTCATTATGTTTTGTTTTCTTATTATAACCTACGTTATAATCATGCTTATTACTTAACCCAAGGTCTAAGTGTGAAAGTAAGCTTCTTTTATCATTTACTCTTTTTAGTTATAATTCTAAGTTATAACTAGGCCAATCTCTTTAATTTAGTCCAATTCTAATACTTACATCACAATTTCAGTCCAATTCCATTTTTGTTATAGTCCTTACAATTTACATCTTATCTTCCGTTATTTCGTATTCTTATAATTTAATCCAAATTCGCGTTTAATCTATTCCAATCCATTCACGAAGAAAAAAGGTGAAATAGAAGAAAACTGAAAATAGAAGAAAATCCAAAGCGTAGCGGAAGGTGTAAATAAAGCATAAATGACAGTAAATAATTAAAAATACTGTAAATAACTGTAATTAAACGGAAAAGCTATAATTAACAAAAATTAGCTACAAATAACTAAAAAGAATAGCTAAAAAGAAATAGACTGAAAATAAATCTAAAACTGAAAATAAGTGATAAAAAAGTATTTCCAAAATCGTAGAAAAACTACAACTATTGGAAACCCTATTATTTTAAATTGCTTAAAAATCTAAAATAATTACAATCACTCACCTATGGCCCTGAGCTCTTCCCTTTAGGTCTTCCCGGATCCACTTGGGATTTTTAAATATTTTAATTTAAAACGATTTCCTCCTTGGAAAATTATTCCGATTAGGGTCCTTCCTGAAAAGGTGAACCCAATTGGAGAAAATCTTAGAATGAGAAAAAATGTTAAGTCTAGGGTTCTATTTATAGGTGTAGATGTGGACCTCAGACCGTTGGATTTGAGGATTGAACAGGATGCAACCACATCATAGGCTGAATAGGAGTCATCGGATGGAAGCACGGAAGGACCGGATGGAGCAAAAGAACGCGAAATAATGTGTACAAAACCTCTAGAATGAAGGAATATTTCCTTCGCTCCATAACATAAGGCGGGTCGACTAAGCGGTCGACAGTCCCCCTCCTAGGTCGATCGGCCGGTTGACCTAGGGCGTGATTTGGTCGACCCCTGGGTCGACTCAGCCCTATATATATATATATATATATATATATATATGTATGTATGTATGTATGTATGTATGTATTCGTTTTCTTGTTTAATTCGTAAATTTCTCATATTAGCTAGGATTCTAACGTTCTATATATGGAAATTGACCAGAAAATTACCACGGACACAATGGTGCAACTCCACTGGCTCAATTCTAATAATTTCACAAAGTTATTTTATCATTTAATTAATTAACGAATTAATTATTATAGCTTTAAATTTCCGGGTTGTCACATTCTCCCCTCCTTAAGGGATTTCGTCCTCGAAATCTCTAAGGATAAAAGAATGAACTAAGTGTTTTCATCCAATATCTACAACCAACTACTCAATCATCAACCATTCATCCATTTTCTTAAGTTTTTCTAATGCGATTTATGTTACTTATGCAATTAGTGTAGTGTTAATGTCTCTAACTAATGCAAAAGATTAGGCGGTCCACTGATTCAGTTGACCTCCTTTTATGCAATCATATATGTGTTATGTATCCAAATGAATGCAAAAATTCCTAATGATAAATGATAGTTCTATATGCGTGCTACAATCATGATCCAAATGCAACAACCATGTGATAAACATCCATTTATAGCAACCATGAAAAATAAAAATAAAAATGCAAATGCGCACACATCCATATGCATATGCTCTAGTGTCCTCGTTAGGTCGATCCCTAAGAGATAATAGTGCCTGGTGTAAGTATATTCGTCCATTAAAATCCATTAGCAAACACTTGCAACCACTAGCATCCATCATTCATAACATGTTCTAATAACATGTTTACATCAAATCCTACCATCCATAGGTTAAATCCTATCTACCCTCCCAAAGGATAATAAAGGAAAGAACCTATTCAAAACTAAAGATGGAAAGTAGGAAATTCGAAAAATTACTATCAAAGAAATGCGGATATGAGATACGAATTTTTTCCAAATCAAATTTAGTCTTTTCCGAAGTCTTTTTAACCGTGTCGGAACTAAGGCAATCCCTCTGTAGACTCTATCCAACACGAAGGCGACTAGCGCGGTCTTCCATAAAGAGCTTCGGAAGGTGCCACTCCAATGCTAGCTTGAGAACTACTATCTTATGCGAATTCCACTAAAGAAATATACTTTTCCCAAGCTCTTCCAAAATTAGGAATATCCATTCTCAACCATGCGTGTCTTACAATTTTAATAACTCCATTTTACCGTTCTTCTTTAGTCTGCTCACATGAATCAACATTCCTAGGTTCTCATTAGGGTCCTATATTGACGCAGCGGATATTACAAAAATAATGTAGATCGATGAATGTAGTAATCGGTGGATTGGAAGATATTGAAATGCCCAAATTCGTTGATCCGAAGATGCCGAATTCTAGCTATCTCTGACACATTGATCGCGCATGATACCGTGAGGAGAGATCTTCAATTCTTCGAGCGTTGATCAAGCGCACTTGATTCCGCGAATCGGCTTCTGCAATCGTTGAATCGAGCGCACTCGATTAACCGAAAGAGGAGATAGGAGATTACACTCAACTACCAATTGGAATGAAAGCACAAAGCTAACAAAAGAGAATTTTATTCAAAAATCAACAACCTTTACAAATGAAACAACTTGCCTATTTATAGGCTACAACACGCAAAACAGAAAAAAAATACAACTCCTAAGTCGTCGCCGACCTAACAGTCACGACCTAAAAATTCAGACGACTTACGACTTACAAACATCACGACTTAAGCCTTATAACAGAACGACTTAACAACATGTTCAAAGAAACAATACAACATGTAAGCGACCTAAAACAGATATGTAACAACTTACAAAATACAACACATTAGTACATAGCGACTTAACAATGCCACGAGTTAACAGATGACGACTTGACAAAGCAACACAACAGCATCTTTCTGCGACTTAAGAATCAACGGTTTAGGGTAAAGCGGTATAAGAATCTACGGCCCAAGCTTCAGCGACTTAACACCCAACGACTTAAGATATCAGCGGCAGAGATTAACACGGTCTAAGATTCAACGGCATCCAGAGCTTTGCGACCTAAAGGATAAGCGGTTCCAGAAACTTCGCGACCTAAGCCTTGCGACCTAAGTCCTCACGACTTAACTCTCCAGATCACCCAGCGACTTATCTTAAGTCGTTCCTGTCTCCTGCGACCTATCAAAGGTCGTGACTTGTTAGGTCGTAGCACCCTGTTAGCTCGTTCCAGCGACCTATTTCTTATCTCGTTAGGTTGTACACAAGTTAAATCGGTGAGTCGTTCCAGCGACCTATCTTCCAACTCGTTAGGTCGTACACGACCTAAAAACATGTTAGGTCGTTCCAGTTTCTCGTTAGCTCGCACATTCCCACTAGGTCGTTGCTGATCTTCACTAAGTCGTGGAAACGACTTAAGAGCTTTGTTAGGTCGGCTGCGACCTAAAACTTGACCTTTCCATAATTCTTCACGAAATGTTAACTCGTTAATCTCCTCCTTAGGTCGTGAGTGACCTAAGACTTCTTTCCAGGCTACATCATCCTCCCCAGGTTGAGAAAAATTCGCCCTCGAATTTGCACTTTCTGCATCCACCACAACAAACTCATCCCCATGATATGGTACGAGATGCTTAACATTGAATACGTCAGACGTATACACATCATCTGGCAGCTTCAATTTATAAGCATTTTCATTAATTCATTTCACAACTTCCACAGGACCAATTTTTCTGGCTTTTAACTTGTTATAAGCGCCTACTGGAAAACGATCCTTTGTTAACACTGCATAAACCAAATCACCTTCTTGAAATTCAACACTCCTTCGCATCAGATCTGCAGAACGCTTATACTTCTCATTTGCTTTCTCCAATCGTTCCTGAACGATTTTATGACATTCTGCCAATCCATCGACAAAATCAGCAGCTTTCTTAACTGTCTTCTTTGATTGTGGTACTACCGTTAAATCCAACGGTCCCTTCGGTAAGCTTGAATATACTATCTGAAATGGACTGAACCCTGTGCTACGATTTACCGCATGATTATGGGCAAACTCTGCCTGGCATAATTTCACATCCCAACTCTTCAGGTTATCTTGCATAAGACACCTCAGTAAATTCCCCAATGATCTGTTCACAACCTCGGTCTGTCCATCCGTTTGCGGATGATAAGCACTACTAAACTTCAGCTTCGTTCCCACCATTTTCCACAAACTCAACCAAAAGTGACTCAGAAATCGAGTATCCCTATCAGACACAATAGATTCTGGCAATCCATGAAGTCGATATATCTCTTTGAAAAACAACTGAGCAACATGAACAGCATCCGCCGTCTTCTTACAAGCAATAAAATGTGCCATTTTCGAAAATCAATCAACCACCACATAAATGGAATCGTTACCACGCTGTGTTCTCGGAAACCCCAACACAAAGTCCATACTCACATCAACCCACGGTTTAGTTGGTACATGTAGCGGCATATATAAACCAGCATTAGTCGCAGTTCCTTTCGAAACCTGACAGATATGACATCGCTCCACAAATCTCTCCACCTCTTTCCTCATCGATGGCCAAAAGTAAGATTGTGAAATCAACTGTAATGTACGGTCTCTCCCAACATGTCCTTCTTCATGTAGCTCTTTTACAATCTTCATTCTCAAACTACAATCAGGTATGCATAATCGATTTCCTTTGAACAGAAAACCATCTTCCATCAAAAACTCATCCGTCTTTCCCTCCTTGACTTTATCAACAAACTTCGCAAAGTAAGGATCATCGACAAATAATTCCGGTAACACATCAAACCCTGTCACCTCAACCTTCAGTGTAGTCAACAAATGACTCCTCCTACTCAAAGCATCAGCCACACGATTCGTCACCCCTGACTTGTGTTTAACAACAAAAGTAAACTGTTGCAGATATGCAATCCACGATGCATGTCTTGCTGAAATCTTGTCTTGCCCTTGCAAATGTTTTAATGCTTCATGATCAGTGTAAAGAACAAACTCCTTCTGAAATAGATAATGTCTCCAGTGTTTAATAGCTTGCACAACAGCATAGAATTCCACATCATATGTACTATATCTCATCTTTGCTCCCGATAGCTTCTCACTGAAATATGCAATAGGACGACCCCTCTGACTCAACACCCCTCCAATTCCAACCTTCGACGCGTCAGTATGTAATTCAAACAACAACTGAAAATCAGGTAATGCTAGAATTGGTGCTGTCGTCAACAACTCCTTGATTCGTTCAAAAGCAACTCCTGCTTCCTCCATCCATGAAAACTGTTTGCCCTTCATACAATCAGTAACAGGCGCCATCACACTACTAAAGTGTGGAATAAACCTTCGATAAAATGAAGCCAACCCGTGAAAACTACGAACTTCCGTTATCGTCTTAGGTTGCGGCCAATCTCTGATAGCTTCAACTTTACTTTGGTCAACCTGTATTCCTTCTTCCGACACAACATACCCCAGAAATAGAACACTCCTCGCCATGAAAACACATTTCTTTGTAGCAGCATAGAATTGTTCTTCACGAAGAATAATTAACACTTTCTTCAAATGCTGAACATGCTCTTCTTTACTAGTACTGTAGATCAGAATATCATCAAAGTAAACCACCACAAATTTTCCAATGTACGGTCTGAAAATTTGGTTCATCACCCTCATGAATGTACTTGGTGCATTCGATAGACCAAACGGCATTACCAGCCATTCATACAATCCTTCCCTTGTCTTGAATGTTGTCTTCCATTCATCCTCTGGTCTAATGCGAATCTGATGATAATCGCTCTTCAAGTCAATCTTAGAAAAGATTACAGACCCACTAATTTGATCCAATAAATCATCAAACCTCGGCATCAGAAATCTGTATCTGACTGTGATCTTATTCAATGCTCTACTGTCTATGCACATCCTCCACGTTCCATCCTTTTTGGGTACCAATAAAGCTGGTACAGCACAAGGACTTAAACTCTCCTGCACACGCCCATGTTCAAACAATTCCTCTACCTGCCTCCGCAACCCTTCATGTTCCTTCGGACTCATTCTGTAGTGTGGTCTGTGAGGTAACACAGCTCCTGGAACAAGATCAATTTGATGTTGAATATCCCTCAACGGTGGCAATTCCGTTGGTAACTCCTCTGGAAATACATCGTCAAATTCTTTCAGTACTGGTTTTACTTCTTCTGGAATTTCAACCACTTCCTGACTCTCCCGTCCGATCAATAAAAATACTTCCGACTCCTCCTCTACTTCCTTCACAAACTCCTTCAAAGATAACAAAGTTTTGAGCTCTTCAATCTCCTCCAACTTGTTTTCCTCCTGTTGTCGCTTCTTTGGAACTAGAGTAATCTTTGTGCCTTCAAACATAAAACTGTAACTGTTGGTACGCCCATCATGTTGCACCGCCCTATCATACTGCCACGGTCTCCCCAGCAACAAATGACAGACATCCATATCTACCACATCGCACCGGATTTCATCCTTGTATTTCTTTCCAATTGAAAATTTCACACAAGCCCTTCGTCCAACCTTCACCTCCCCGCCTTTCCTTATCCAAGCTAGCTTGTACAGTTTCGGATGTTTTTCAGTCTTCAATGTCAACTTCCTCACAGCTTCTGAAGAAATTATATTATCACAGCTTCCAACATCAATAACAAATTTGCAAACCTTCCCCAGAATGGTACATGTTGACTGAAAAATATTGCTCCTCAACCAACTACAATCCTCCTCTTGCTTTGGTGTTAAACATGACCTCTTCATCATTAGACTATAACCTTCGTCTCCCGACACTTCTTCTTCCTCCTCATCAGGTGGTGAATTGGAACATTCAGCTTCTTCATCCTCATCCTCAACCTCTGCTATCATAGCTCTCTTCTTCGGCTTTGGACATTCGCTACTTTTGTGACCAAATTCCTGACAATTGTAACATTTGAAACCGTTATTAACCTTTGTCTTCTCAGCCTCCTTCACTACTGGTCTACTGATAGGTTTAGAAACATTAGAACTCCCACCAACACCCTTCGCTTGATTGTTAGAATTAGTAAACACACCACTTCCTCGTCGTCCCTGTTTCTCCCAAGCCAACGCTTTCTGATGTGCTTCCGCTACAGATCTGGGATCAAACATGTTAACCATATCCTGAATCTGCATTCGCAATCCCCCAACAAATCTGGCTGTCAATTGTTCTTCTGTCTCCATAATATCATTTCTGGCAATCAGTTGATAAAATTCGTCAGCATAGTCATTCACAGATTTCGTTCCTTGTCTCAAGTTCTGCAAACGTTGATACATCAAAGATTGATAATTGTAAGGTAAGAACGTTGCTTTCATCAATTTCTTTATCTTCTCCCAAGATTCAACTTTTGACTTTCCCATTCGTTCACGTGTAAGTTTGGTTTGCTGCCACCATGCTAAAGCTCTACCCCTCAACCTTGTAGCAACTAACTTCACTCTACGATGTTCCGGCACTTCTTTGAAGTCAAAAATCTCTTCAACATTAGCTATCCAATCTAGAAACTCCTCCGCTTGCATACCACCTTTGAATTCAGGAATTTCAGTCTTCATCCCCGACTCCCACTTGTGATCATACTCAGAGTGATTTCTTCCTTGTCCTCGTCCTTGTCCTCGAACACTACCACCATCATACTCCTCTTCAAAATCAGATGTATATCGTTGTCTATCTCGTCCACCCACATCTCTACTACCATCACGTCTACCACCATCATCCCTTCTATCTACATTCCTCCGTTCACGATCATTCACGTTCCTCCCACGCCTTTGATCATCATCAACACTTCTGTCTCGATTGGATTGTGGTGAGACTCTACTTCCCCCATGGTTAGATTCAGGTGAAACCCTTCTCCGATTTTGATTCATTTCTAACATCATCTTCTCTAATCGTCCAATTCCTTCGTTAAGCTTTTCACTAAAATTCTCATTGATTCTTTGTTCCATCTCATCAGCTTCTTCTCTTCTATACAAAGCTTCTACGTTTTGGTGACGATTAGCTCTTCTTGGCGGCATACTTGAAATCTTCACAAACACTTCAAATTCAAACACAATTCGAACTTTGATCCAAGATGAAATGGATCGAAACTTCCACTTTTGTTGCAACTTCGCGATGAACACGATGAACACAACTTCTCCAAATCACAAATCCGATCTTCAAACTTCAATACAAATGCGAACAACTTCAACTAGCTCTCGGCCGTGATAAACAAACTCAAATCTTCACTTCGATTCAAACTTCTTCAAGATGATTGGCTCCAAGACTCGATTTAGCTATGATTGGCTAAAACAAGCTCTGATACCAAAACTGACACAGCGGATATTACAAAAAAAATGTAGATCGATGAATGTAGTAATCAGTGGATTGGAAGATACTGAAATGCCCAAATTCGTTGATCCGAAGATGCCGAATTCTAGCTATCTCTGACACGTTGATCGCGCACGATACCGTGAGGAGAGATCTTCAATTCTTCGAGCGTTGATCAAGCGCACTTGATTCCGCGAATCGGCTTCTGCAATCGTTGAATCGAGCGCACTCGATTAACCGAAAGAGGAGATAGGAGATTACACTCAACTACCAATTGGAATGAAAGCACAAAGCTAACAAAAGAGAATTTTATTCAAAAATCAACAACCTTTACAAATGAAACAACTTGCCTATTTATAGGCTACAACACGCAAAACAGAAAAAAAATACAACTCCTAAGTCGTCGCCGACCTAACAGTCACGACCTAAAAATTCAGACGACTTACGACTTACAAACATCACGACTTAAGCCTTATAACAGAACGACTTAACAACATGTTCAAAGAAACAATACAACATGTAAGCAACCTAAAACAGATATGTAACGACTTACAAAATACAACACATTAGTACATAGCGACTTAACAATGCCACGAGTTAACAGATGACGACTTGACAAAGCAACACAACAGCATCTTTCTGCGACTTAAGAATCAACGGTTTAGGGTAAAGCGGTATAAGAATCTACGGCCCAAGCTTCAGCGACTTAACACCCAACGACTTAAGATATCAGCGGCAGAGATTAACACGGTCTAAGATTCAACGGCATCCAGAGCTTTGCGACCTAAAGGATAAGCGGTTCCAGAAACTTCGCGACCTAAGCCTTGCGACCTAAGTCCTCGCAACTTAACTCTCCAGATCACCCAGCGACTTATCTTAAGTCGTTCCGGTCTCCTGCGACCTATCAAAGGTCGTGACTTGTTAGGTCGTAGCACCCTGTTAGCTCGTTCCAGCGACCTATTTCTTATCTCGTTAGGTCGTACACAAGTTAACTCGGTGAGTCGTTCCAGCGACCTATCTTCCAACTCGTTAGGTCGTACACGACCTAAAAACATGTTAGGTTGTTCCAGTTTCTCGTTAGCTCGCACATTCCCACTAGGTCGTTGCTGATCTTCACTAAGTCGTGGAAACGACTTAAGAGCTTTGTTAGGTCGGCTGCGACCTAAAACTTGACCTTTCCACAATTCTTCATGAAATTTTAACTCGTTAATCTCCTCCTTAGGTCGTGAGCGACCTAAGACTTCTTTCCAGGCTACATCATATATACTTTATGGAAACTCTATTTTTACTTCCAAAAGTAATTATTGTTGTCTCCTTTATAGCCTTACACCTTTTCCGTCACTCATTAGGAAATGGTTCCTATCTATTCCTCTTTTAAGAGTTTGGTTTGGTATTTATCCTCTCATTTCCAAAAACTAAGGCTTCTAAATTTTCAAACCCCAAAATCTTTGTCCTTAAAAGTGTTATCTTTAAGTTCTTATTAAATTCAAAAATACTCGGTTGCTTAACATTTTATTTTTCTAGGTTTGCAATCTTACATTTTTTTTGAATTTACATTATTTCCCAAACCTAGAGGGAAAAACTTTCAAAGTCTAAGTCCAAAACTTATTCCTTGCTTTGTTTTAAAGATCTTTTTAGTTTTCTATTTGAATTTTCAAGTTCTACTTTTAATAAGTTTTCATTTCAAAAACTTATTTGCTTTTTCACCAAACCATTTCCTTTTAAAATATCTTTAAAATATCCTGATGTGTTTTCAAAACATCTTCTTATTACACCTAACGGTCTCATACCTTAATGTATTTGGAATGCTTTCTCTTATGAGAAATTATTAACGCTAAAATCTTCTGTGAATCTTTTAAAAGAGGATTTCATGTTTATGTGAAATTACAAGAAACTTATTTTATATTTTTTTGGAAATAGGCTATACAAAATATGGTGCTTCCCATACCTTGTACATCTCTTTCATGTATTCCTTGTTACTTGCGCAAAACATTTTTATTAGTTTCATAGAAAATTATACGATTATTCTTTTCATTCCAATAGATTAAAGTATGTTTAAATTATATTTTCTTATGATGGACATCAGAAAAACTCACCTTCGAAACTATTTTAATATATCCATAACCAAAAACATTTTCTTGTACTTATTTAATTAATAAGTGTATTCACAAATCACTTTTATTTCTACTCTTAGAAATTATCTTTTAAAAATACATTTTTATTTGGGTTTAAAGCAGATGTTGCGTAAAACACTGTTACTACAACCCAAAAATACTAGTGTATGAATTCAATTAATAATAAACCTCACATATTATGTAAAAACATTTCCTTTGGGAGTCACCTACTATAACGGTAGCGTTATAGTCTATGCTCCCTTTATTTTCATGAAAACATCTATTGCAACAATAAATGTTGTAATCTACGTTTCCGATACTTAAATACTTTTTAGGTTTTTATATTTAAAAATTTTGTTTACCTACAAAGAAACTAGTGAACTACATACGTTCTATAATTCTTACAAAAGAATTTCACTTTTAACAAAATTTATATTATATAAAAACCAATTTAAATTTCTTACCATATTTTCAAAAACCTAGTATTTATTTTTAAAAATATTGACAATTCTTCTTTTCAATGCTAATAATTTCATTTTATTGGGTTAGACATAAAGTGGATTTTTCTACTTACTACCCTAGGAGTATCCTTCCTAAACCTTGGAAATCTCATTTCCTTACTTAAAGTCTTATATTCTTGTTCCTCTTGTATGCCTATATTTATCTTATGGCATTACCGTTAAATCCACTTTTCTGAGGCAATTTTAATTTCTGAAATTATCTACACGTGGCCTTTCTCCTTTTCTTAACAACTGCATCTACTGTACATCTTTAATCTTTGCCTACCACTCTTTGGATTTTCACAATCCGAACCTAAATGTAAAAAACCGTTTCTCAAACTCTTTCCCATGTATAGACCTTCTCTATGCCCAAGAAACACACTTCCTTATGCCAAAAGTGATACTTCAAGAACTTTGCTTTCAACTGAAGAATGCGAAGTGTACGAAGAACCTCCTCTAGATGAATAGCATGCTCCTCCTTACTCTTAGAAAACACAAAAATGTCGTCCACAAATACAACCACAAACTTATTTAGGACTTCTCTAAAGATGCGGCTCATTAAATCTACGAAGTAGGCTGGGGCATTGGTTAGCCCAAAAGGCATAACCAACCACTCATAAAATCTGTTTGGAGTCCTAAACGCGGTCTTATCAATGTTGTCATCAGTGAACCTAAGCTGATGGAATCCCGTGGCTAAATTAAGCTGAGAGAATACTAATGAGCCAACTAGTTGGTCAAAAAGATCATATATCCTAGGAAGTGGATAACGGTTCTTCTTTGTGAGCTTATTTAATTCCCTATAGTCCACGCAAAGTGGAAGAGAACCATCCACCTTAGTAGCAAAGACGACTGGCGCTCCCCACTCCGATATGCTCCTTCTTATAAACCCTTTCTCCAAAAGCTCACGGATTTGCTTGCTCAATTCCTTCCTCTCCCTAGGTGCCATGTGCCTCACAGGTAATGCTACTGGCTTAGCATTATTAGTCAAATAAATCCTGAAGTCAATCTCTCTCTTAGGGGGTAGTCCTCTAACTTTCTCAAAGACGTCTGGAAAATCTCTGACGACAGAAACCGAATCTAACTCTAATAGTGATGAATCAAGGGAATAAAGGAAGCTCAATATAACTGACCCTTGCGGGTCGCAAGAAACCTCGAGAGTCCTACCGCTGCATGTCTCTAGTTTAACAACTCTCTTCTCGTAATCTAATATAGCTCCATATGTGGATAGCCAATCCATTCCTAAAATCATCCCATACCCCAAAAATTCCAAAACATAGGCATCGCAGTCAAATTCTACGCCTAGGATAAAAATTTTCAAACCCCTACAAATCATGGACAAGTGTGTCGATCCTTCTATGAGGATTGAAACAACAATGGGGTCTACTACTAAGGAATGTCTAAGTGCAAAAAATCTACTAAAGGACTAGAGTTGAAAGAGTGTGATGCTCCAGAATCGAAAAGAGTCCGAATAGGAAAATCAGAAATAGAAATCAAATTTTCCTACCTTGATTTGGTATGCTGCTGGAAGGTGCTGTATCCAAAGTCTGAGTCTGTGCTGCAGCTGTGCTTGCTACCTGCCTTGTTTTCTGAGGACAAATCTTACTAAAGTGACCAAGCTGTCCAAAATTGAAACACCCTCACTTCATTCCTGCCTTCTTAAAGTCTTTTGCGTAATGACCAGTCATTTTACAACGCTTACATTTCCCACTTTTCTTGATTCGCTTCTGAGGTCCTCCCTCTTTCCTATTGTCCTTATCCTTCCTCTCCTTCCCACACTACTTCATAGAGCTTGTAGGAACCTTCTTAAGCTCTCTCTTATGCTGCCAAGATGTAGGTTGAACTTTCTGTCGGTCCTCTAAATCAAACTGCCTGAACCTTTGCTCCATATCATCGAACCTAGCTAGTGTCTCCTTGGAATCCTCCATGCAAGAAAATGTTCTGCCCCCTATACTAGCGAAGTTCTTGCATAACTTAGAAAAATCGGCTGGTGTAGGTGGATTAAAGGGATTTCCAACCGCTGGTGTTGCATTGGGCACATGCCCTTGCACCTCTGATACCGTAGCTATATGGAACCAGTCAGCCATACTATGCAAAGAGAAAGGAAACTTAGGCTTGAAAGAATCGAAAGAAGGTTGAACTGGACTTTGAGGGTATTTTTATAGAAACTCTTTTATACTTGAAAACTATCTCTAAGAGTTCCTTGAAAAATAATTTTAAAACAAGTTATTTTGAAAAATACTTTACTTTTTAAAATAATTTTTTAGGAATCCTGTAACCTTAGGCTCTGATACCAAGTGAAACACCCCCACACCCCTTAGTATACCCAAAAGGACACACTAAAAGATGTGGTGCGTTGTAGGTATAACTAAAGCTAGCAGAGACTAAGATTCACAAGATAAAATAGATAGATAATAACACAACGGAAGTAATTATAAACAATAAGTGATTTTAAAAATTGATACTTCATAAATACTTCGGACAAACCACATATGCTCCAAATACCAAATACAATTGTCTTACGAAAATAAAACCTTAGTCTCATCAGAAAAACCAGAGTACAAACACAAACTCTCCCTCAATACACTGCCAGTACAATAAAAGAACAAAAAGCTGGAAATAAAAAGAAGGAAAACATGATCGGGTCCCCAACGGTCTATCTTCCTTGCCCCTGATTGCCTATGAGGGAAAAAAGGGGAAATAGAGGAGTGGGTCAGACTAAAAGTCTGGTGAATGATAGTAATTACTAGAATCTTTAAGCAAAGTAAAAATAATAGACCTTACAATTGTTCTAGTATATATAAAGGAAACAAAGAAAATAGGGAGAAGGAACAAGCTGGAAATAAATACGAATTAACTAAATCAATATGATTGATTAACTTTGATTGTTTGCACTTGTCTTTGATAGCTGCTTTGATTAGGCTAAATTTTGAATCCTATAATTAGGCTGAAATCCTAATTCTACCCTTTGATTGGCCTGATACTCCATAGACCTTACTGCGGACTAGACGCTATATAACTCCCTACACATAGGGTAATGGCATCTACGAAAGACGCACAAAGTATTTATTGTGGACTAGACATTATATAGCTCCCTACACAGAAGGCAATGGTGCCTACGAAAAACACAAATACTAAGCGCTTGGAACTCATAATGATTTATGAGCCATCACTGGAAGTCGCACGTGTGACCACCACTAAGCTCGTGTTACATGTTGTTCCACCTATTGGGTCTTCTTATTACCTCAAGCTCTAGCATAAGCATGCCCCTCGTCTCACTTCAGGATTATGTGAAACACCGTATCCATAGAAATAATAGGGGAAATGCTATTGGTACTGGCCCATCATCCAAACAGTATCTAGTTGCGCCCCTTGCCCAAATCCCCATGATTTGGACTTCTACTTATTGACCAATTACTACCATTATTAGCATAAGTGTGCCTCTCGCCTCACTTCAGGACTTTGTGAAACGCCGTGTCCATGGAAATAATAGGGGAATGCTATTTGGTATACGTCCTACTTTACTTCTTTACTTATTAACTTAGATATATTAATAAAAAAGCCTTTATTATTATTCTTACTATCTGTGCTTATTAATTTATCCTAAGTCTTAAAATAAGCCTCATTCTGTTCTGTTTTCTTATTATAACCTACATTATAATCATGCTTATTACTTAACCTAATGTCCATGTGTGAAAAAAAGCTTCTTTCATCTTTTACTCTTTTTAGTTATAATTCTAAGTTATAACTAGGCCAATCTCTTTAATTTAGTCCAATTCTAATATTTACATCACAATTTCAGTCCAATTCCATTTTTATTACAGTCCTTACAATTTACATCTTATCTTCCGTTATTTAAGTATTCTTATAATTTAATCCAAATTCGCGTTTAATCTATTCTAATCCATTTGCGAAGAAAAAGGGAGAAATAGAAGAAAACTGAAAATAGAAGAAAATCCAAAGCGTAGGGGAAGATGTAAATAAAGCATAAATGATAATAAATAATTAAAAATACTGCAAATAACTGTAATTAAATGGAAAATCTATAATTAACAGAAATTAGCTACAAATAACTGAAAACAATAGCTAAAAAGAAATAGACCGAATATAAATCTAAAAATGAAATTAACTGATAAAAAGGTATTTCCAAAATCGTAGAAAAACTACAACTATTGGAAAGCATATTATTTTAAATTGCTAAAAAATTTAAAATAATTACAACCACTCACCTATGCTCCTAAGCTCTTCCCTTTAGGTCTTCCCGTATCCACTTAGGGTTGTTAAATAATTTAATTTAAAACGATTTCCTCCTTGGAAAATTATTCCGTTTATGAGCCCGTTAAGGGATGAGTGATCATATTCAATACTACTAGTAAAGTGGTAGGCTGCTTCTCCATTGGTAGGGGATCCAAGCGAGGTCCTCGGTGTTATTTTATCCAGAGATGCACTGTGATGGGCGGTACCCCAGTAGCCTAGTCATTGTATGGAATCCATTCTCCAATACGAGCCTTAACGGTTTTAGTTGTATACCTATTATGCTAGAATTTAATTAGTGTAAATTTTTTGGCTAAGATTAATAAGTATTTTTATCTTAGACACTATTATAATATCAGAGAATTTCATATGAAATGCTTTGGATATCGTAAGGTAAAAATCTGTTCGTGTTTATGTGCGGCATGGTCTTACGAGATACCTTTGATTCCAAAGGGCTTTAATAACTTTAAAATCCAGTTGGGTGTGCTTTCTCCCACTGGTTTTCCAAACTGACACGGGTGTTATTTTATTATAATACTCGGGTCAACTGAGCATATTTACTGATTACTTTGGATGCATTGGAGCTCCGAAGATGAGTTGGAGGTCTTTAAGTCGTATTTACGTATATGTCCATATTCCGTTGCTTTGTTGTTGAAATTATCATCATTTGTGAGGACATGTTGTTATAACTGTCCAGGCTGATGATTGTGATTTGTTGTTGTTCTCTGATGAATGTATGTATATAACAGTTTCTCTTTTGTAAAGATCATTGACATTATATTATATATATTGTTCCATTGCGATTGTGAGATTCTGTGTTGTTTTTAGTTTCTTTCTCTTCTTCTTCTCTTCTCTTCTTCTTTCCTCTTTCTTTTCCATAATTATCCGTCTTTCCATTCGATTTGGGTTGGACATGTGTGGTTTATTGTCAACTCGGATTGTGCGGATTGGCGGGTTGTTACACTTGGTATCCGAGCAAGGTTAAGCGAGAACCTTCGCTTTGGTGGGGTAACTCATTAAGAGATAAGGTAGTGGAATACCTTATTATGAGTTTTGAGTGTATAGATATGAGCACGTATTTTTCAGTAATATAAAAATGTTTTATATTGTGTTGATTTATCTGTTGAATGGCTTATGAATTCTGGTCGGTACGTGGGATGCCACAATATCGATAGGAGTTTCTAAACACTTAAATAAGACAAACCGATAGAGTATTGTTTTGTGAATTGGTAAATGAAATAAGTTTACCAAATATATATAGATATATAAAAAAGGGACTAATTTTTCAAAAATTAGTATTGTTATATATAGTGTGTTTGGTTGTTAGTGAATGATAATATTTGATTATTATGATTATTGTTCTAATAAAAGTTGTTATTATTATAATATAAATAATGAAAAACATTTGTAAAATGTGTTATGTAAGAAAGTGAATTTATAAAGGGGAAATTAATTTAAAGGCTAAAAATTTGTATATTTTTAGCCTCAAGGACATGACCTCAATATTTTACTCACAAGGACAAACATTCTTCTAAAAATTTTTCATAAGGACAAATATTCTTTTAAAATTATTCATAAGGACAAACATTTTTTCAAAACTGCTACCGAACTAAAAACTGATACCTAAAAACTGCTACCGATAACTACAAACTGATACCTAAAAACTTAAAAACTGATACCTAAAGAAAGTTGTCCTTCAGGCTAAAATACCGAAGGTCTGTCCTTGAGGCTAAAATACTGAGAAAATTTGTCATTGACAATAATTTCCTGATTCATAAATATGAATTATAAAGTATTGATTATGATTAAAATAAATCAACATTTGTGAAATGATATTTCATAAGAAGTGAGATTTTATAAATATGAATCATAAATGTGATTTATAAATGGAAAGGAAATAAAATTGCATAAGTATATTTATAAATATGATTGGTAAATAAACATGGGTTTAAAACAAGGAATTTGAGAATTTAAAATCCCATTGGTTTGAAAATTGTTTTCAAAGGTTTTGGAAAGATAATAATAGTATTATTTTGAAAATATTTTGGTTAAATATTTTAAAAATGGATTTAAAAGAGATAGAAAGCACTGAACTCACTCCAGTCGCTAGAAAATAATTCTGGCGATGATGGCCGCATCATCAGTATTCATTTTCAAGTTTCTAAGTGATAAATTGCTACCTTAGTGATTTTCCATTGGAGTTTTTTTTGGTAAACAAGTTTGAATTTAAAATCCAAAGTATAGTTTGGTAGATATATGAAAATAAGTTTTTTAATTTAAAATTAAAAAAGGGTATAGATGAGAAAAGAAAATTTGAAATGGAATTTAACTTAAGTTAAGTTAAATAAAATGGATTATGACATTGAAATTTAACATAAGTAAAGTTAAATAAATTGAGCTAACGAAATGAATTAAAGGAAATGAGTTTAACCTTAGAAAGGTTAAATGAAATTGAATTGGATTTGAAATGAATTAGATGAATTAATAAAGTGAATTAACGTAAGTTGTAAAATGAATTGAATACGAACTTAAGTATTGAAGTAATAATAAACATTAATGGTGTAGTATAAAATGTTTATAAGAAACTTAAGTAATTGTTGTATGGAATGGTTCATAAATAATATTAGTGGTGATGAAATATACTAAGTGATAATGAAATAAGATTTAACTTAGGAGAAGTTAAAATGTAATGATTTTATGAATTGATTCATAAACGAAATTTGGTATGGAATGTAATGTTGTTAAACATAATATGAATAATTGAATGTGAACCAATGAATGTAAATAAATTGAATATAGGTAAACTGAATATGAATTAATTGGATGAAAATTAATTGGGCATGAATGAATTGGATATGAATAAATTGGATGTAAATAAGAAATGTTAATAAATGAATGTAAATGAATCGAGTGTAAATAAAGTTAATGTTGATAACTGAAGGTATATCGGTGGAGTGGGAATAAATTGAATGTTAAGAAGAAATGAAAGTGTATAAATACAATGTTGACATTTGAAAATGCAAATGGTATGATGATAAATAAATTGGATGGATATTATTTGTTTAATGGGTTCTCTTGTTACATTTGCTAAAATTGCTTATAGTTATGGTATATTCTATATTATATAGTGATGTTATTTCTATGTACATATTCTCATTGGTTGTTGAGTGATTAGTAGGTGTGGATGGCGTATGCTTCGCATTTGGAGCTCGCTTTCGCATTATATTGGTTGTATATGCTTACTACTGTTAATATAAGGTATTACATCGCAGATTACATATCGTATTTTTATATCTTTCCCTACGGGATGCCTCACCTCGAAGATAAGATGTATATTTGTGATTGTATATATATATATATATTGTAAAATTTTCCGATCGAGCCATGCAAAGGAGACGATGGCAAAATTTTCCGTAAATTTAAGAGTTAGAATTTTTTGGAGAGTTTTGGAAAGATTTTGAATAACTAAAAATTTGACTTTTAGTTAAAACTTGGAATGAATGAATGGATGGAAATTAATTGGTATAAGTGGATGAATTAAAGAGACTTAGAACGGTGAGAATAAAGTTTCAAGAAATTGATTTTGGAAAGTTAAAGGCTTAAAAGAATTTGGAAATCTATTACAACTAATTGTTTTGAAAAGTTAATTAGTTTAGGGCATATTTCTTACTTGCTAATTTTGGAGGCAAAATTCTTTTAAAGGGGGGAGAATGTAACAACCCAGGATTTCGGTCATTTGAATTCAGAATATTTAATTGATTTTAAATATTGAAAAGTTAATTTTATAAGTTAAATAACTTAAATTTCAAATAGCGATTTATTGGGTAATTAAATTGTTAAATTTAATATTTGGAAATATTTAAAATAATTGAATCTTGAATTTGAAATGAATGAAAATGATTTTGAAAGTTGATTTAAATTCTATTTTGATAGAAACGAAGATAGTAAACTTTTAAAATTTGAAATAAAAGTGAATAAACTAGTTTTTATAATAATTCGTTAAATTAACGTGTAAAATAGCCTTCCAGGGCACTACCTCGGATTTTGAAGAAACCAGTTTCATTAGATCCATAATAGTGAATTTTAGTATGTCATCGAATTTTGTGACAATTGGACATATCGTTTGGTCGGGCAAGATTGAAACGTGTAGAAATTAATATCAGAAACTTATATAATAATTGAGTTTGAAAAATCTATTATCTGCATATGATCGAATTAGGTCTCGATACTGGTTTCATTGTGTTCGAAATACGGGTATGACATATAGAACGCCAGGCGGCATGTCTCGATAGGTGTTTGAAATTTTTCGGGCATATAATATAGGATTTTAATAATATAAAATATTATATATACTTCACTAACCATAACTTTGCCATACCATACCCATACTTTTTACTATTTCTATCATACCCCCATTTTCTTTAAGAACCGCGTTTATGTAACGACCCGTAAATTTTGATAATTAAAACTATTAAATTTAATAATATTTTAGAATTTAATATTGGGAGAAATTAAAATTTATGATTTATAAATGGAATGGATTATTAGAATTTAATTTAATAATGTTAATTTAATGTAATTGATAACTATTTTAATGTAATTTCAATCAATTGAAATAATTGTAAGGTTATTTTAGCTATAATTGTAAATAAGGAAGTAAATTAAATGTTGTATTTACTGGTGAGATTGTTTGCAATTAATTGAAATTGGTTAATATAGAATATGAAATTAGTGATGTGGTAAGTAGTTATAATCCTTGTTTGTAAACGATAACTGAATAAAAGTGAATTATTAATGAGTAATAACTGATTTATTATCATCTAGATAGTTAATCCGTTTGGAATTAATTGTAAATCAATTGAAATTTAATGAAATTAAATATTGTAGTTAATATGAGTTAGATGATAAATGTAAAATAATGGATGTAATAAAATGTAAACTTATGTTAATAAAATTCATAGGGTATTGTTGATTGAATAATAAGAATGTAAATCAAAATAAATGAATTTATTGGAATTTAAATTATAATTAATGAATTTATTACGGTTGTAATTGAATGTTGTAATTGGTGCAATATTTAAATATTGAATTTGACATGGAAAATTTATTTTTAGATTTTAAATTCTATGTAATCAAGAATGATTAAAATGGTTAACATTTAAATTCGAATGAAAAGTGATTAAATCAATTTAATAATAATTTATTTATTTAATGTGAAAATTAGCCATTTTGGCCACTATCTTGGATTTCGACGAAACTAGTTTCATCGGATCCGTAACAGTGAATTATTGTAGGATTTTAAGTTTCGTAGTGATCGGACTTATCGTTTGATCGTGCGGGCTCGAAACGCATAGAAATCAATTTAATGAATTCAATTAAAATAATCTGATTTTAAAAGCTAACTTCTGTATACAATGGAATTTGGGTTTGAAACTATTTCCATTGAGTTTAAAAATATCGAAAACATATATTTCGATATATTGATGACCTACTTTCATTTCGGGAAAGAAACGGGCTTTTCGGGTTCGCGTAATCGTTTCGACCAATTCGATCTGTCTATTCATTTTTATCTATCTTTGTCTATATAAATAGATTTCTTTTCTGAAACCCTAGTAGCCTTTTTCTTATTTCTGTACGTACTATTTTATCATCTGCTCCTTTCCTTCTCTATGGTAGAAACCTAATTCCCAAATTCAAATTTCAAATCAAAATCAATTCCAAAATTCAAACTCCTCAAATCATAGCAAATTATATATCGTTGGAAAGCTCTCAACGAGCTCAATCTACTGCTGCAATTCGTTTTTGCAATCGAATCACGGTTTGGCCAGAAATTGGCGATTTATTCTCGGCCGTCCATCCTAGGGTTTCGATTTCAACGGTGGATCTTCGTCCTAGGAGCGATCGGCAAGCACTGGTGCGTAGAGGGTGTCGAGGCAAGTCGATCTATGGTCTTAGTTCATCTCAGGTGTGCCTGGAATCGCTAGAATTGGCATTCAAAGCTAGCGGCGACAGGCAGCACGTGGCGAGGCGGAGGGGACCAAATGGGGTCAGGTGTGGGCGGCTCGGCATGGGCAAGGCGGCGGTGGAGTCTGATCAGGCAGCAGATGGTCGTGGCGTTGGTGCATGCACGATGTAGTTGGCGGCTGGGTAGTGTTTGAGGGTCGCGTGCGTATGTTCTCTAGGATTTCAGGTGATAAAATAATTACCATAATGCCACTTGTTTATTTTAATTTAAATTTAAATTTTCAAACATTCTAACGCTAATAACTTTTGCACGTGAGCTCGAATTCATGCGCGGTTTTCTCTGTTGCGATCATATCGAAATTCCGGACAATCTGGAACTAGTTTGGTTGCATTCTGAGACCATTAAAATTTGTGCTTTATTTGGATTTTAAATCGACTAAAAATCAAAGGTGAGTGTTTTAACCCACTCAAAAATACTAAATCATCTTATGTTGGTTAAATTAAATTTATAATGTGATTAGAAATTTATTGGTTGTTGTTTAGTATATTTAAATTGTCACTCAAATTTAACTTGAATTTATATTGAATTTAATTGCCATTTGAATTAATATTGGAATTGAGTTGTTAGTTAATTACCTGATGATAACCAGTTAATTATTGTGACTTATTGGTTGATTTGGATGATGATTGTGATGGATGTTTAATTGTTGACATTTTGGATGATTTGATGTTATGTTTATTTTATATATTGTTATCACACTACAAGTTCCCTTAGTTATTGTTATGAAAATCACTATGGGTTGAAATGATACATACCCGAATGGTCTTATAGATTAGGGAAAAATCGTTATGGGTTGAAATGATAAACTCGAACGATTTATGGATTTTGAATTTACTCGGGATTGCGGGTTGAAATAATATATACCTGTAAATTTAAATTATTGCGGGTTGAATGATATATATCCGTATCACTTGACCATAGGGTAGAAAATTATATACGGACACCGGATTTGTTAAATTAAATGATTTTAAATCCTTAAATTTTGAATCCAGTTAAACGATATTATGAAATAAAATTAGATTTATATAAACTGAATTATTTTCAAAAATCCAAGCTTTAAAATGTTGAAATTGAAATTGGTTTAAATGAATTGTTTAAAGAATTTAAATTGAAATCTTAAAGTTGAATTTTGAAATATAAATGAAATTTATCAAAATTGAGTTATTGTAAATGTTTGAATATTTAAGCTTCGAAACCTATTAAATTTGAAGTGGTTTTAATTTTAGTCCAAACATGGATTTGAAATCGATATAAATTGAAATGGTTTTTAATGAGAATTTGAATTGAAACCTTTAGCCTTTCTGAATTGAAATCGTTGAACTGAGATTGGTTTAAATTGAATTTTGGAACTAAAGTTGATTTGAATTGATTTGTGAAATTGGAAGAAACAATTCAAATTTGAAACTATTTTCGATATAATCTATATACTAACTCTTTTAACATATAAACTATTTTTCTCATATAAACCATTTTAATATATTAATAATTTTTAATACATTAACTATTTTTAATATATAACCTATTTTAATATATAAACTATTTCTAATTGTTCGGACGGCTAAATGTCTATCGAGTTAGAAAATAGCCGAACGAATTTTGAAATAAAAATAACCGCAAGCGCACGGCTACTATTGAAGTATGTGGCGAGTACGGGTCGATCCGCAGGGAATTGATGATTTTAAAAATCTATTCAATCAAATTAAACCAAAGTCGAGTGAAAGTTAAGCTAGAGAATCAAAAAATTAGCTAACTAACTAAAAGAAAAGAGATGCAAATATAAGGGTTAAATGACAATTTAGAGAATAAATCCACTCTCTAGATTATGTAGTTCAACACATATGAAATCATAATCTCTCTTTTATGGTCATTAGTGCTTTAATTGATGTGCATATCATAAGTATGGCATATTTGTGCTATTAGTTAGCCAACATAAGCCATCAAACTTTGACACACCCCTTAAACCACTTACTATCTTTCATGAAATTTGACAATGAAAATGAAATCTATTTTGAGTATGGCCTATTAACTATTGATTAGAAATATAGACCATCAAATTTTAATTTCAAATCACTTTCTTTTGCCATAATCATATTTTGATGAAGAGGCAATTAATGTTAGTGATTGTTTAAGCATAGCCTATTTGATGTCAACAATATAGGCTATCAAATTCAAAGCAAAAACAACTAGTAAACCATTACTATCATCATCATTAAGCACAAAAAGAGAGCATGAATTAACAAATAGTTGAAGCTACATAATTAGAGAGCTTCATTACCCCTAAATTGAAGGGTTTAGCCTCTCATATTTATCATTTGATTAACAAATGTAGCTTGCAACATGAAAGCAAAAAAGAAAGAAAAATGAAAGCTAAATGAAAGAAAACTATTCTAATTGCATAAAAGAAAATCTACACTACTAGCATGAAAGGAAATGAACATGTAATTAAAAGGAAACAATAATTACATTGCATAAAAGAAAAGGAAAATTACATGAAATAAAAATGGCTAAGTAGCCATGAAAAGAGAAAGAGAAGAGCTTGTTTATTTATGAGCCTAAACTAAACTAAGAAGAACTAAGGGAGGAGAGCAAGTTACATGAAGATATGAGGTATTTATACAAGTGTTAAACCCTAATTCATATTTTTGGGGAATGCCCAAATTGCCCTTGAGAAAGTGTGGAGGCCAAGTAATCATTAGCTTCTACTAATCATCATTTAAGTGTACATGAAGCCATTAATTCCATAAGCATGTGCATTAGCCTCTAATTTATACATGAAGAAAGGTAGGTAGGTGGGGTCCTCCATTATCTTCACTTTGAATTATTTCCATCTTCGTTTGTTCTCTTCACTCTTTTGCATGCATATATCATCATGAAACCACTTGTATATGAATTTAAATTCCTACAAAATAATATAGAAATTTTCAATTAAATTTTAGAGAATTAATATATGCACAAAAATGACCATTTTGCCCTTGGATGAAGATGAATATGTGACAATTTGAAATAATTTGAATTTTGGTTTAAACAAGTTAAAATACCCGATATGATCATTTATTTAATTTAAATAGAATAAATATGGTGGTAAAAATATGCACATTTACGTGCACATCACTAATATATAAACTATTTTAATCTATAACCTATTTTTAAATTATAAACTATTTTAAGATATGTTATTTTAAATTTATAAACAACTTTTAATATACTTAATATATATCCTATTTTAATATATAAACTATTTCTAATATATAAACTAGTTTAATCTATAACCTATTTTTAAAATATAAATTATTTTTAATGTATAACTATTCCAATATATAAACTACTTTCAATATTCAAACTGTTTAAAAGTTGGAACTTTTATGATTTAAATTTAATTAATTTAAATGCAAATATTTTGATATGATAGTTTAACCTATTTTGTGGTTATGATTTTGAAAATGAATATGATTTAAAGTGAATGATGATTTCGAAAGTTAATATGATTTTGAAAGTGATATGGTTTTGAAGTGAATATGATATTTTGATATCAATTATGAATCAGTTTTGGAAATGTAAAAGAACAAATTGGTGTGAAATAAACGTTTGGTTGTTAAAGAGACTGGGATCGGATATTGTTATACTCTATGCTAATACCGAAAACCACTTTAACAACTGTGCACATGGTGGAGAATCCAGAATGAAGTAGGATGGTTTGGTGAACGCTACTGTATTAGGTATGAACGCAGCACTGACCCTCTCGGGTCAGCTTGATATGACTAAAACAGGAGCCACGCCAGGCCAAGTGAGGTCGCTCCTCCGATCGGGCACATTTCTTCGATACCATATCTATTACTTTGTGATTGATTTGGTGGCCACCCTTTGATTTGATTATGAGAGTGTGTCTCGAGGTGGGCAGTAGTAGCTGCTATGCGTTACCACCAATCTGAATCTGCAACATGGTAGTATTCTACCCTGGGCATTGCCTCGCATGCCTTGTCAGATGCCTTATCGAGCCCACTATGACTTTGGTTTGTATCGTACATATGGAGTGCTCCCTGAGTATCTCACTGGTTTGGTGGAGCTTACAGTATCTGTATAGACTACGGTATTTATAAAAAAAATGTGTTAAGTGGGATATGGGTAACGCCTTAACGCTATTTTAATAGTTTACTTTACTGTAGACATATTATAATAGCGTATTGTATTATGTATGTAGATATTTTAACGGATCCTTAGGAGATGGAACCCGAACATCTCTTAAGTTATTTCACGCACGTTAGACACTGAATAGGAGATGTGAAATCCCGTAAACATCTCTGAAGCCGTTACACTCATATTTACTTATTTTGATTTAACTTACATAAGATCTTTTAATTCTGACTCGAGTGTTTTGGTCTTTTCATTACGCTCGGGTCAGCCTGAGTATTTCAGCACATTGAAGGCTATTTTTCTTGAGGACGAAGACGAAGATTTAGTATATTATTACTATTTGTTATATTTATTCCACTACATCATGTTGTTCCGCTGCATTATTTATTTATTCTTGCTGTATGTATAACTCTGATTTGTATTGTAAAAGTGTAATCAAATGTTATTTTCAAAACAGCTTCATGAACTGTTTATTTGATTATTATATTTTGTCATTCCGCTGTGAGATTCTGTGTTTTTTTTCTTTCTTTTCTCTTATTTTCTTATTTACCCCATTAACAATCCTCCTTTTTGAATGGTTTGAGTTGACATGTGTGGTTTATTGTCGATTTAAACCGTCCAAAAAGGTGGGTCGTTACAGTTTACATCTGGTTGGTTCAAAAAATTTCCAATTCAAATTCCCGAAATCACATGACCCTCGATGATCGGAGTCCTTAGAGGCGTTTATGGTAGAAGCTGTCAACTAGGAAGATGATCGGCGAGGGGAGTGGAGTATTCTGAACGGTGCGATTGAGGTGGCGTGGCTCGAGGCAGCGGTAGTTTGGCCGCATTCGTGGTTAGAAGGGTGTTGGTTTTTGATCGAGCGGCTACGAACTTGGGGTTTGCATTGGTGGCAGGAGGTGCGACGGGGATAGGGCTCTTGCTGGTGGTGGTGCGGTGGCCGGCCATGACGTGGAGACGGCACGGTGACAAGTTCAAGGCGGTCGAGTTGGGTTCCTATTGCGTGATCAAAGTTGAGTGGGAAGGGGTTTAAAAGGTTAATTAGGTTTTAAAACTTTATTAATTAAAATTTAATTTAATTTAATTATTTCAATCGTTTAAAGTTCGTAGCTTTTTCATACGAGGTTAGAATCGAACGTGATAAGTTGCGTTACCTTCGTATCGGAAAATACTACGCTACGGGGTTGGATTGGATAGATTTGGAGACTGTTGAAAATTAGGCTAAAATCGGACGTCGTTCGATTTTAATTCCAAACAGAAATGCCTCGGCGACAACAGAATTTCCATGAGTTAATCTCACCTTTTTGGTTAACCAGGAATGTTATATAGTTGATTTAAATTATTGATTTGATGTTTGGATGATATACTATTTTAGTAGTTGGTTTGGATATATTACTGCCCCTGGAACAAATGAGACCCTATTAGTATCCCATGTAAGAGCGGATGACCCTTTGTATACGATCCCGCCTCGCGGGGTTGATTTATATTATTTGGTAATATACTATATGTGATGTAGGGGGATAGGTTGGAGGGATCCAACATGATTCCTCACACTATTGATTTTATTTTTCGTATAATTTGATATATGATGTGTTGGCTGCTATATTTCATGACATGGATATGATTTTGCATATTTTCTGCTGTAGTAGCACTGGGTCTTATTTTTGGTGTTTGTACCAAAATTGGGCACGACACTCTTCGAAAGTATTTGAAGAGATAAAAATGAAGAATAGAAATGGAAAAGGAGGGTTATCTAACAAATACTCCAAAAACAAATAATAAAGATACACTGAAACACAAAAATTTAGAGTGGTTCGGCGTATTGCCTACGTCCACTATGAAATTGATGATTTTATTGATATTTCTTTGATGATTACAACTGATTACAGCGGCTAACAGCAGATTACAGTGAATTACCGCAATGAAATTCGAGTACAACAGTAGCCTTGAAGTGCAAAAATGAATTCGGCAGAGTCTGGAGGTTAGTTGGCTAAAAGATCCCTTTTCTGTGAGCTCTGGGTTGCTATTTATAGGTGTAGGATGCAAATTTCTTGCTCAGATCTCGGGAGACTTCTTCTGGCACGTGGGTAGGCCCACGCGATCGATCCCATGAAGTTTCGACTCGATCTGTGATCGATACGAACGAATTTCGTATTGATCAAGATTTGACCTAATCGAGTCGAAACTTGGCATGAACATTCCTTAGGTCGTACGTAAGCTCCTATGAAAATTTCATAGCATTTGGACTTGTGGATTGCACGTTATGATCGATTCGAATTCGAGTCTTCGGTAGGCTGTTTGGTTCGAATCGATGCATTTCGAATCGATCTCTTTGTATCGACGACCACACACGTGATGCTAGTTGACGTGGCGCTTTCTTTCAGGATCAATCTGAAGTCCATGCCGAATCGATCGAGTCTTCCCAATGTTTGTGCCTCGTCCGTATCGATCATCGGTCTGTATTTCGTATCGATCGCTAGGGGTAGGACTTCGCATCGATCACCGGCCCAGTTTTCATATCAATCACTGGAGTTAGAACTTCATATCGATCATGCGGGCTAAGTCTTCGTATCGATTGCCGCAGATCGATACGAATCTCGCCTTTTCATTCAGCACTTCCAAGATAGATACGAACTCCTAGTGTTCCCAGATCGATGCGAATTACCTCCCAATGTTACAACACTCCTTCTCGTATCCATCAGTCGACCTTCTTCCCCAAGCTATTTGAATGCCATTGCTCCTCCTTCAATCTCGCTCGAATTGATACGAAATATAGACCGATGATCGAAGCGGAGACCAAGGTTTCAGATCGATACGAATCTTAGTCTCACCTGACCGATTCGAAATTGAACTTTTGTTGAACGATCTAGGTTTAAATCTTGATGAATATGAAATCCTGTGCATACTCGAACCTGACTCCGACGAGCTTCAGCCTCGCATATGTGGACTTAACTGTTAAACTGCATATTTGACTGCCCTTCGAATATCGTCGATGGAACTGTAATTTGACAAATTTTTTAACAAACTTTAACTCGGATCGGTCTCTAAAGTCTGGATGGCACGGTTGTGACGGTCAGCGATGACGGTCACTTCAATTGAATTTCGAAGTCTTGTCGTTCCAACATCTTTAGAACTTAAAGAAATTTAAAGCATTATGCAACACTGCACTACACAACACATTCACGCACTTCACACTGGGGAACACTTGGGTTTTTATTGTCTAATGATGGTTTCTAATAAGTTGATTAGCTATGGAATCCACAAGTACACAACAGCAAGAGCTTCATGGTTCATGTCCTTTTGTCCTAGAGATTCCGGCCATCGCGGCCTAAGTTATAGACCCGGCTCCAGACGAACTACCTGATGCTACGTTCATCTGTAATCCCCAAGATTCGGTACCGTCCAATGTCTCTGAAGACATGTTGGGACGAATATGCCTAAGGCATGGTTTGTCATTGGACAATGTACTATTACCAGGACCAAACCCGCACGCTCCCCCAGAGGGGTTTACTGCCTTCAACCACCATGCGTGCGTAGCAGGAACACTTCCTCCTTTCAACCAATATATTAGGGAAGTGTTGTCTTTTCTCGAAATTGCCCCATCGCAACTACATCCCGATGGATATGCTCTGTTGAACAGCTTATTTATTGTATTCATGGAGTATCTCTTTTGGCCACCAGCTCCAACAGAAATCAGATATCTTTTTAACAGACAGAGTAGAGTATAAACGATTTCAAATCTACAAATCCCCACAGCGCGGATCGGAGTACTCTAAGTCCCCAGAGTGCGGACTAGAGTATAAACGATTTCAAATCTCCGAATCCCTAGAGCGCGGATCAGATTACTCTAAGTCCCCAGAGTGCGGACTAGATTATAAACGATTTCAAATCTCCGAATCCCTAGAGCGCGGATCGGAGTACTCTAAGTCCCCAGAGTGCGGACTAGAGTATAAACAATCTCTGAATCCCCAAAGCACGGATCGGAGTACTCTAAGTCCCCGGAGTGTGGACTAGAGTATAAACGATGCGAACCTCCGAATCCCCTGAACGTGGATCAACTTGCTCTAAATCCCCGGAGCGCAGATTTAGAAAAAAGTCCAAGTACTCGAGAAATGTGGAACAAGAAGTAATGCCACATCTGGAGATGTTTGAACAACACGAGAATGGACTGGGAGGTAATACAACTCATAAGAACTTGAGTTATGACTACAGTTAGTCAGCAAACCAAAGAAAAGCAAGAGAATCATTCAAACGAAAAAGAAACTAAACTTCATTCAATAGTTCAAAATGGGGTTACACAGTTACTCCTGCAAAACTCAGAGTTAAGAACCTATCTATACAAACTACAAGCTACAAAAGATAAAAGCAACCACATGACTTAAGCAAGAAGCTCGTTGAACGAGTGTATCGATTATTTCTTCGGTTTCTTCTTGTTGTCTTCCTTTGTTTTTTCCGACGACTCCTCTCCTTCACGCTTTTTCTTGGATTTCTTGCTTGCTAAAGAAGCGGAGTCAGGAGTAGGAGACGGAACATCCAGTGGTTTGGACCTGCCCGGGAGAATGATTTTCAAAGGTCTATTCCGCGGGTCGGTAAGTTCCAGTATTTCAGGTTCAACTTTGACCTCGACCTTTTTCTTCTCCTCTTCGGCGAGGCGGTCCTTCATGCTCATCTTTGAAGTATGCTCAGAGGCGCTAGTGATTTCTATTTCATCACTCCCTTCGGCAGGAGATGAAGTGTCAAGCTTATCATCATCTAGCGCGCCAATCACTTGAGCATCGGGACCAGGAATTACTCCCGCATGAACAACGTCGCTTGTTTTCTCTGCCTCCTCCTTGGCGTCATTGCTCCTCGGAGTTGGCTCGGCATCAGAGCAGCCTGCATGAAAACAAAAAGAATGAACATTAGAACGAATAAATGCTGGAAAATAACAAGATCTTTTGACTTCTAGAAAAGAAGAGTTTCCTACCGGGTTCTGGTTGGCTATCGGTTGCACGTGGGGTTTCACCCTCCAGAATAGGAGATAGCACGTGAACGCCAAGCCCGGGATCTTCAGGATCATAGCCGGCATGCTGCTCGAACGGGTCAAGTGTCGGCCGACCGGCCGGTTGAGCAGCGGGAGGAGCAGCAATATGAGGAGCCGTAGTCTCAGCCCCAGACGAGCCAGCTTCATCACTTTTCTCTTTTGGAAGGGGAGAGCCTTTGTTATAAAGCGCCAAAGCTGCGGATACATCCGCTGGCTCATTCCCCCTAAGAAACTCCTTCACCAAAGCATCCTCATCGACCTCTTCAGAGCCCGACTCGATTTTCTTGATCTTTACTAAGGTTTCCCAGGCCTCAGCTAGGGATTCGAGATAGCCATCGCCCAAGAATGTTAAGTCACGATGCATAAGGACGCGGGCTCCATACTCAGCAATCAACGGGTCAAACATGCATTTGACCTCTTCCCTGCCGGCTTCTGCGGCCGCCTCGAGGCGAGAGTTAATCTCCTCTGCAGCTTTTCTTTTGCCCTCCTCACGGGCTTCGTCCTTCATTTTCTCAACCCCAGCAAGTTCGTCATCGAGCTTCGTTTTCAGGAGACGAGTAGCAACGATTTCATCACAGTATCATTGTGATTCTTCTTGAGCAGCTACCTTGTAACGACCCACTATTTTGGACCATTCAAATCGACAATAATCCACACATGTCTGACTTGAATAGTTCAAAATATCAGATTGTTAATTTAAAATTTGGCAAAACTCAGCATATATAGTAAATAAATCAATCACAGAATCACAGACACAGAGTAATACAATAATACGCAGCGGAATAGATAAAATAGTAGTTCATGAAGCTACTATATAAACATCAGAGTTAGAAATAAAATACAACAGAATATCTCAAATGCAGTGAAGTCTCCAGTACAACAGATGACTACTCTGAACAAATCAACTAGAAGAGCTGAAAGCTGAGGCGATAGTTGGATCTCCAAAGGAAGCTCCAAACTCCAAGGGTGAGTCTCAAATACTGTTTCACTTGGTCTGACCCGAGCGTAAAGCAAAACACAAAACACTCGAGTCAGGATTAACGTTCTTATATCAATAAATCCAACTCAAGTGAAATATCAACTGAAATACAAGTAACTTAAAGGATGTTTGGGATAACCATCCTCTAAGGATCTGCAGAACTATCTTCAAGGTAGAAATATACACTATAACACCGTGGTCATTCTATTTAATTTATACTTCAAACCAAAATATCATTTCGTTCCAAATATATATATATTTCCTAAATAATTTAAAAAGTAAAGTATTTATAATTTCCTCAAGTTTCACAAATCGCTTCAAAATCAACTTGCCTTTCTTATTCAAATCAAATTCAATCTCAATTTATCAATTTTCCATTTAATTCAGTTTTCTAAATAACGAATTCAAATTATATTGATTTCGATTTCAGATCTAAGTCACAAACAAACCATTTAAATTCCAATATATTTCAAAGCTTTAATATTCAACCTTTTCAAAGTTAAATTTTCAGTTTCATATAGCTCTTGATTTAACTTTATTTATTATTTAATCAGGGAGTATTCACTTAATAAATTCAATATCATTTAACTAGCCTTAAATTTCATTTTTACTAAATATTTCCTTAAATTTATTTAAACAAGAAATATTTATTAAGTTATTTAAATCAAGCCCAAGTCATAAATCATATCTTAAATCTAAATTTCAATAAGTTTCAAATCGGTTTAATTAACTAAAATTCTTTAATGAATACAATTTCAACTAAATCCAAATTATCTTCCCAACCTTAACTTATTCAAATTATTACTAAAATCTATTTTGAAATATAAATTTTATACTTAAACATATTATATGTATTAAATCCATCTTCATTAAATTAAATATCATTATTAAATCTATCATTACTATTTATATATATCATAATTTAAGAATCAACATTTATTAAAACCATATATTTCTTTCCAAAACCATAGAATTCATTTTCAAAATATTTATATATATGGACCAACGGTGTCTGTATATATATTTATCATATGGTTAAGTGATACGGATATTTATCATTTCAATCCGAAATTTAAATATATACGGGTAGATATCATTTCGACCCGTAATCCCAATTTCAATTCAAATGAAAATCGTTTGGGTTTATCATTTCAACCCATAACGATTTTCTCCTATTCTAAAGTCCGTTCGGGTATGTATCATTTCAACCCATAGTGATTTCTATACTAACAGGGAACTTGCAGAGTGACAACAAATATGAAAATAATGTAACAGGCATATATATCAGCAATAACAATTTAATATAAACAACAGGATATGGTGTCATATCCCACAGGTGAACAGTTACAGATAATAACATATATAACAATTCAAATAACTACAGCAGCATATTTCAATTGTCGTTTCAATTGAAATCAAATTTAATAAATATAAGAACGTTAATCGTGAGTGATTGCTCACCTTTCGAGGCTAGATAGATTGGACGATGAAATTGAGTTACAAGATGCAAGCACGACTTCCAAATCAAAGCTAGATTGGCCTGATTCGACGATCAAAGCTGGTAAATAGGAATAGACGAATTCAAATCAGAACTGGATCGATGGAGATGATTGATATAGGTGGACTTATATATATAACTATACCTAGATATATATATATATATATATATAATCAAATTCTAAATTCAAACATATATTAAATTAAATATAGATGTAAATTCAAAAATCATTGTTTTAATTCAAAACACATATATTAATATCTAACATATACATAATAAAATTTGAAATGACCACTTATATATATATTTACAAACATATCACTTTGTATATCTACAGCATAAAACAACAATATATATATATAAACCTTTAATTTAAATCTATATACATTCCAACATTAAAATAACCAAATATGTAAACAGTTTAAAATCAATAGTTATCATAAAATCAATATAAACTTACTTTATTAAAGTGTATAAATTCAAACCGGTCCAATACAAACTTACGCAAACTGTATATACAACAACTAAGTTATACAAAATTTGTGTAAACTGACATATTATAACTGTCATATCATACATATACTAACATGTTTCAGGATTTGTACAAACTAACATTTCCACTAGCATATACTATAATATACTATACTGTGACAACACATAATATAGCCTTTCATTTCCTATATTTATAACTACACCCAGGTTATACAGATTTCATAAAAAAAATATTATAATATGCCGACCGTCATAAACTTACATATATACTCATGCGAACAAAATTTTGTTTTTCTCTTTTTCTTTCTTTCATAATTTAAAAATGTGGACATCTAAACTTTTATAAATATATATATACAGACCTAACACTCTATATAAAATTGGAATTTACACTTTACTTCTTTGCAAACAGAATGGTTTACTTTATATATAAATTTACATTATTTTATCTAAATAAACATGTTGGCAAATAACAAATATCAATATAGTATAGATATATATACGATCAGATATCAACTATGTATATATATGAAAAATGATCCTCAACAAGCACCAGGTCATATATAAGTTATTATAACACATATATATCATTATTCATATACTGTAGAAAACAAGCTTTATAACCATATATAAAATCAACACTTAACTTATAACTTGTATAAACTTCTTTATATATATAGACCAAACATATATTACAAACCTATGAATATTTAAAACTAATTTATATATAACTTAGATTGTAAGCAACTTATAATAGCTATGCACGAAACTAATATATGCTCTGACAAATGATACTTTATGTGACTAACACATATCTGTTAAAAAAACAAATTAAATAAACTAATCTACTTACCTAACGAAGAAGAAAGGACAACAGGTAGGTAACCTCCCGATGTAGGCTGGAAGCGAACAGAGGGGAGGCAGTGCGAGGAGGTGGCGAATGGGGAAGAGGGAAAGGAGGCCGAGGAGACGAGCTGAGGCAGTGGAATGATGGCGCGGGTTGGAGATGAGGCTGCGCCTCAGTGGCACGGAGGAGAAGCTCGGCCATGTCGGTGATGGAAGCTGGAAATTCGGCCATGGCTGTCAAGAGATTGGGAAGCAGAATGAGGGAGAGAGTTGCTTCGAGAATTTTGAGAGGAGGCGCGGGTGGGGCTTCGGGAACGCAAGGGAAGTTTGTAGCTGCTTGGGGTAGAGAGAAGGGAAACCCAAAGTAATATACAGTCGTTCACAAAGCAACTGAAAAATAATCATAATAAATATATTATCAAAGAAGAAGGGAAATGAACCGCGTAGTCTCGAAGCAAACGCAATGATATAAATGAAATATTGAACCCAAGAATATAGAAGGTCAAAAGTGAATTGATGAGAAAATGAGGGTTACGTGTTAAATTTCATAGAGTAATAATAGCAAATGACTATTAGAATTATACTGCAGACAAATGAAGAGTCACGGAAACTCAAAAGCCCAAATCCGAAATCGATACGGCGAATCGTTTTGTCGATTTCATCGTGTACCGAACCTCGAACCAACAAATTGATATACCGCAAAGATCAGCATGATAAGACGATCAAAACGGTATACAAATATCAATGGTACGATCATCCGATCAAAAGTCGATAATCGGTACCGAAAATGCTGCTAAAACATCAAAATTAAGATAGACGGAGCAATAATAGTCCAAATTTGATGAAACGAAGGATGACGTCTCACTCACAAGATGATTTACAAATTCATTATATAAAAATATTCAAGTTTGAAAAATATTTTATTATCATTGATTTTTAACTGATTTGAATTGGAATAAAGTTATACAAGAAAATAAATTTCCATATAATCAGATGAAAATTTACCAATTGCTATGTTGAAATAGACGTATTCCAAATATTAATTTTTTATTTCCAAATTTAATTATTTAAAATTTCACAAAATTTCAGTTTAAAATATATTATTAAAACCATTAAAATTTACGGGTCGTTACACTCTCCCCCACTCAAAACTTTTCGTCCCCGAAAAGGAAGGAGGTGGTAGAATAGAAACAACCAGAAATAAAAGTAGATTGAAAGACAAGGATAAACAATTAATTTAAAACTATATAAATTTTACTTGAAATATTCATTTGAAAACTTCGTTTGCAAATCAATTATTTTTAATACTTTAATACTTTTCAAAACTCATTTGTAAAGTTTCTTGCTTTCTTTATAAATACCATTTATATGTTTAAATAACACCTTTATAATTATATGAAAACTATTTGAAAACAATTATTTACATTACTTATATTTACAAAGAAGCTATTTGAAAACATTAAATCCATAATTCATAAATTTATTAATTTATCTCAATATGCTTTTCAAACATTATTAATAAATCAATAATCATTTTCTTTAAATATATTTTATTTAATTAATAACTTCTGAAATATTTATAACACTAAAATTTCTATTAAACCAAGTAGTATATAAATAAACAATATAAAAAATTTATAGTCAACAAGGAAAAAAAAATTCGGGAAAACAGATGATGGGTGAATAGATAAAGCTGAACGGATAAGGTAGATTCAAAAGAATAGAATCGGGCACGAATAATTAATTTAGAACCATAAGAATTTCAATTTCAAATATTAATACAGAATTCCTTTGTTGAAAGTACTTTTATAATAAAATATTTTTATAACTCGATGTTTCAACAAGTTTATCCTTGTTCCTGTAGACTCTGGTAGTGCGTTGATCAGGCGAAAAACTAGAATTCTCCAAGTACTTAGTAGACTTGTTTCAACACCCAGTGAAAATACTAGAAAAAATTTTAAAAACAGATATGGAAAGTACAATCCAAACAAAAACAAACAAAACCTTTGTCTAACCATGGTTCGCAGATACACAATGGTTACGCCTGGATCCCCCAGGAAACAATCCATATCCGTAAGCTTTCTCAGCCCTGCGAGTTACGCCATGATGACTAGTAGAATGCAGGATACACAATGATTACGCCTGGATCCCCCAGGAAACAATCCGTACCCCCAGGCAAGGCTCAGCCAAGCATTTGCGCTACTATTCGCGACCTACATAGATGCAGGATACACAATGGTTACACCTGGATCCCCCAGGAAACAATCCGTACCCCTAGGCAAGACTCAGCCAGGCAGTTGCGCTATGCAGTCGCGCTTGTAAGACCATGGGTAACGCCATGGAATTCGAAGGACACTCGAGTATCATATCCGGAAAACCAAAAATCAAAGAGAATAATATCGATAGAATGAATCCAAGATGTGGCCACAAATCGGATATCAAGCAGAAGGCACTTTCCATATCTTTACTTCGAAAATATGTATCATATAGTACCTTTTCAAATCACTTTCAAATATCGTACTTATATAAAATCCATTATATATAAGATTTAATTTTCAAATCAAATACTTTCCAAAATCAATAGTATATCAAATCATACTTATATAGACTTCAATTATATAAGATTTCACTTTCAAATTGAGTACCTTTTCAAATCTATAGTTTTCGAATCAATTTCATACTCATACAAATCAATTTTATATAAGTTCGACAACTCCCAAATCAAGTGTTTAGTAACATAAGGTTCTCAAATTTTAATTTGTTTCAATATCAATTCAATTTCAAAATCATATACAATTTCACCAAATTATTTCTTCTCAAATTAATTATCTTTAGCTTCAAAGTTTCCAGAATAATAGATTTAGAAAATAAATCCAAATTTCCAAATCAATAATTTAAGTCAACCAATTCATTTCCAAAATCAAATGTTTTCAAAACCATCTTATACTTACGTAAGGTCTATCTTATAAAAAGATCAAATTTTCCAAAATAAATTTCGCTGTATGAAGAGCCATATGGGATTTGAATATCTTTGCTTTTATGGGTTATATATCTTTGTAATTTAAATTGGAAAAGTAAGCAAAGATATTCTAACCCGACAGCTTTCAATTTCAGCGTCAAAATATATCACTGATATTAGAATATAAGATGTACATACGTCATCATTTCGCAAAATCACATTTTATCGCTCGCTCGATCACACAAGTTCGCTTTCGAACTAGTATTGTCCATTCGATTTCCCTAATGCGGACTTCGATATGGTTTCTCGACTAGAAGCCATCAGTCTCCTTGCATAGCCATATACTATGATAGAGAATTCTGGAATCAAGCCCAAAATCCATATCAAATATTCACCATCAAGAATCAAATGAAAAATCCTAACACGAAATGGTGTAATCCACCTCGAACTTGTGTACTCAAACTTGGATCAAATTAATTATGCGAATAAAACAGCATACGTACAACTTACATATTTATTTCAACTTGTTAAATATATAGTTTCATAAAGATGTTACTAAGTTAAAACATTTAAACTAAATTTTATTCCAAATATTTTGAAGACCAAATTCTTTTCAAAACATTTCAAATCTAAATTTCATATTAGAAAATTTTAAAATTGCCTTATTCATTTACTTAACCAAACAGTTTCAACTTATTTAAATCATATTACTTCATACTTAAACATTCAAAACAAACTTATATACTTTATCAAATTACTTTTCAAAATTTCTTAGCTTTGAAAAGTTAACCTTGATTTGGAAGTGCTCGAACCTTTAAAATAGTTGAAGAAATCATTTTAAAATTCAAGAGTTGGAAATCAGCAACAAATCAGTAAATCAATTTTTATAGATAGGGTTATATCAAATCCAAAACTCGAGGACTGAACACCGGCTTACTTCAAATCATTTCAAATATATATACATATATCTTTCGAATATCAAATATTACTTCGGAATTTGAAAATCAAAACTGGTTTCACAAAATCACTCGCATAGCGAAGCTATTGAAGTGGCTTCTCCCCCACTCTGAAACTCGAAAATAAATGTCGATGATGCGTGCACTCATCACCGAAATTATTTTCCAGCGACATAAGTGAGTTCTGGACTTCTATTTTCTCAAACTTCTTTTGAAATTTCTTCGAAATCATTCGAAACTCATTAAAATCATTTGAAACATTTCTTATTTGGAAAATACTTTTAAATCGTATTATTATTATATTTTTCAATATCTTAAAACCAATTTCAACACCGGGGTTCTATTCTCGAATTTCAAATTTAAAATCCTTCAGTTAAAAATCATTTTAGATAAATCAAATTTCTTATGTAATTTTTCAAAATTACAAATCCTTTCGAAACCTCAAATTCTTATTATAAAAGGGTTTATAATCTTTATCGAAAACATTTCACTTTTATATATAGAATATAATCATACTTATCAAAATAATAATTTCGATATATCAAACAAATTCAAAATACAAACAAACCCGATTTTTCAAAAGATGATTTAAGAATGGATTTCAAACAAAGATAGAGATTCAAATTAGAGGAACTCAAATCAAATAGAATTCTAATTCGAAGATAGGCTCGATCGACGATGAGATAATTAATTACAAAACAGTAGTCGGATACACTTATATAAATCACGGGCGACCTTAACAGGGTCAACCGTGACTTCAAGAATATAATCGATGCGGAAATCTAAGGCAAATCGACATTCGATCGCCAGAGATAGAATTCGGCATAACAAGAGATGGCAACATCAAAACCGAGGGATATATAAATCTTCGGTGAATCAATGCCTATTGTAAAGGAGTTCCACCCCTTTACAATCATTCAAAGATTGGCGGGATCACCTATTCTTATAGAGATCATTTGAAGTGGAGTTATGGGATACTCCAGAATCAAAAGAATACAAATAGGGAGAGACAAGAATGAATTTTGGAACCACAAGGAACGTTCCAAAGTTCAAAGGAAATCAAGTCAAAAGGAAGAGATTCAAACTCAAACGAAAGTGATTCTATAAATAAATTTACTATATATGCTAAGTTTTGCCTAGAGCCAAAGCTCTGATACCAACTGTAACGACCCACTATTTTGGACCATTCAAATCGACAATAATCCACACATGTCTGACTTGAATAGTTCAAAATATCAGATTGTTAATTTAAAATTTGGCAAAACTCAGCATATACAGTAAATAAATCAATCACAGAATCACAGACACAGAGTAATACAATAATACGCAGCGGAATAGATAAAATAGTAGTTCATGAAGCTACTATATAAACATCAGAGTTAGAAATAAAATACAACAGAATATCTCAAATGCAGTGAAGTCTCCAGTACAACAGATGACTACTCTGAACAAATCAACTAGAAGAGCTGAAAGCTGAGGCGATAGTTGGATCTCCAAAGGAAGCTCCAAACTCCAAGGGTGAGTCTCAAATACTGTTTCACTCGGTCTGACACGAGCGTAAAGCAAAACACAAAACACTCGAGTCAGGATTAACATTCTTATATCAATAAATCCAACTCAAGTGAAATATCAACTGAAATACAAGTAACTTAAAGGATGTTTGGGATAACCATCCTCTAAGGATCTGCAGAACTATCTTCAAGGTAGAAATATACACTATAACACCGTGGTCATTCTATTTAATTTATACTTCAAACAAAAATATCATTTCGTTCCAAATATTTATATATTTCCTAAATAATTTAAAAAGTAAAGTATTTATAATTTCCTCAAGTTTCACAAATCGCTTCAAAATCAACTTGCCTTTCTTATTCAAATCAAATTCAATCTCAATTTATCAATTTTCCATTTAATTCAGTTTTCTAAATAACAAATTCAAATTATATTGATTTTGATTTCAGATCTGAGTCACAAACAAACCATTTAAATTCCAATATATTTCAAAGCTTTAATATTCAACCTTTTCAAAGTTAAATTTTCAGTTTCATATAGCTCTTGATTTAACTTTATTTATTATTTAATCAGGGAGTATTCACTTAATAAATTCAATATCATTTAACTAGCCTTAAATTTCATTTTTACTAAATATTTCCTTAAATTTATTTAAACAAGAAATATTTATTAAGTTATTTAAATCAAGCCCAAGTCATAAATCATATCTTAAATCTAAATTTCAATAAGTTTCAAATCGGTTTAATTAACTAAAATTCTTTAATGAATACAATTTCAACTAAATCCAAATTATCTTCCCAACCTTAACTTATTCAAATTATTACTAAAATCTATTTTGAAATATAAATTTTATACTTAAACATATTATATGTATTAAATCCATCTTCATTAAATTAAATATCATTATTAAATCTATCATTACTATTTATATATATCATAATTTAAGAATCAACATTTATTAAAACCATATATTTCTTTCCAAAACCATAGAATTCATTTTCAAAATATTTATATATATGGACCAACGGTGTCTGTATATATATTTATCATATGGTTAAGTGATACGGATATTTATCATTTCAATCCGAAATTTAAATATATACGGGTAGATATCATTTCGACCCGTAATCCCAATTTCAATTCAAATGAAAATCGTTTGGGTTTATCATTTCAACCCATAACGATTTTCTCCTATTCTAAAATCCGTTCGGGTATGTATCATTTCAACCCATAGTGATTTCTATACTAACAGGGAACTTGCAGAGTGACAACAAATATGAAAATAATGTAACAGGCATATATATCAGCAATAACAATTTAATATAAACAACAGGATATGGTGTCATATCCCACAGGTGAACAGTTACAGATAATAACATATATAACAATTCAAATAACTACAGCAGCATATTTCAATTGTCGTTTCAATTGAAATCAAATTTAATAAATATAAGAACGTTAATCGTGAGTGATTGCTCACCTTTCGAGGCTAGATAGATTGGACGGTGAAATTGAGTTACAAGATGCAAGCACGACTTCCAAATCAAAGCTAGATTGGCCTGATTCGACGATCAAAGCTGGTAAATAGGAATAGACGAATTCAAATCAGAACTGGATCGATGGAGATGATTGATATAGGTGGACTTATATATATAACTATACCTAGCTATATATATATATATATAATCAAATTCTAAATTCAAACATATATTAAATTAAATATAGATGTAAATTCAAAAATCATTGTTTTAATTCAAAACACATATATTAATATCTAACATATACATAATAAAATTTGAAATGACCACTTATATATATATTTACAAACATATCACTTTGTATATCTACAGCATAAAACAACAATATATATATATAAACCTTTAATTTAAATCTATATACATTCCAACATTAAAATAACCAAATATGTAAACAGTTTAAAATCAATAGTTATCATAAAATCAATATAAACTTACTTTATTAAAGTGTATAAATTCAAACCGGTCCAATACAAACTTACGCAAACTGTATATACAACAACTAAGTTATACAAAATTTGTGTAAACTGACATATTATAACTGTCATATCATACATATACTAACATGTTTCAGGATTTGTACAAACTAACATTTCCACTAGCATATACTATAATATACTATACTGTGACAACACATAATATAGCCTTTCATTTCCTATATTTATAACTACACCCAGGTTATACAGATTTCATAAAAAAAATATTATAATATGCCGACCGTCATAAACTTACATATATACTCATGCGAACAAAATTTTGTTTTTCTCTTTTTCTTTCTTTCATAATTTAAAAATGTGGACATCTAAACTTTTATAAATATATATATACAGACCTAACACTCTATATAAAATTGGAATTTACACTTTACTTCTTTGCAAACAGAATGGTTTACTTTATATATAAATTTACATTATTTTATCTAAATAAACATGTTGGCAAATAACAAATATCAATATAGTATAGATATATATACGATCAGATATCAACTATGTATATATATGAAAAATGATCCTCAACAAGCACCAGGTCATATATAAGTTATTATAACACATATATATCATTATTCATATACTGTAGAAAACAAGCTTTATAACCATATATAAAATCAACACTTAACTTATAACTTGTATAAAATTCTTTATAATATATAGACCAAACATATATTACAAACCTATGAATATTTAAAACTAATTTATATATAACTTAGATTGTAAGCAACTTATAATAGCTATGCACGAAACTAATATATGCTCTGACAAATGATACTTTATGTGACTAACACATATCTGTTAAAAAAAATTAAATAAACTAATCTACTTACCTAACGAAGAAGAAAGGACAACGGGTAGGTAACCTCCCGATGTAGGCTGGAAGCGAATAGAGGGGAGGCAGTGCGAGGAGGTGGCGAACGGGGAAGAGGGAAAGGAGGCCGAGGAGACGAGCTGAGGTAGTGGAATGATGGCGCGGGTTGGAGATGAGGCTGCGCCTCAGTGGCACGGAGGAGAAGCTCGGCCATGTCGGTGATGGAAGCTGGAAATTCGGCCATGGCTGTCAAGAGATTGGGAAGCAGAATGAGGGAGAGAGGGAGAGAGCTGCTTCGAGAATTTTGAGAGGAGGCGCGGGTGGGGCTTCGGGAACGCAAGGGAAGTTTGTGGTTGCTTGGGGTAGAGAGAAGGGAAACCCAAAGTAATATACAGTCGGTCACGAAGCAACTGAAAAATAATCATAATAAATATATTATCAAAGAAGAAGGGAAATGAACCGCGTAGTCTCGAAGCAAACGCAATGATATAAATGAAATATTGAACCCAAGAATATAGAAGGTCAAAAGTGAATTGATGAGAAAATGAGGGTTACGTGTTAAATTTCATAGAGTAATAATAGCAAATGACTATTAGAATTATACTGCAGACAAATGAAGAGTCACGGAAACTCAAAAGCCCAAATCCGAAACCGATACGGCGAATCGTTTTGTCGATTTCATCGTGTACCGAACCTCGAACCAACAAATGGATATACCGCAAAGATCAGCATGATAAGACGATCAAAACGGTATACAAATATCAATGGTACGATCATCCGATCAAAAGTCGATAATCGGTACCGAAAATGCTGCTAAAACATCAAAATTAAGATAGACGGAGCAATAATAGTCCAAATTTGACGAAACGAAGGATGACGTCTCACTCACAATATGATTTACAAATTCATTGTATAAAAATATTCAGGTTTGAAAAATATTTTATTATCATTGATTTTTAACTGATTTGAATTGGAATAAAGTTATACAAGAAAATAAATTTCCATATAATCAGATGAAAATTTACCAATTGCTATATTGAAATAGACGTATTCCAAATATTAAATTTTTATTTCCAAATTTAATTATTTAAAATTTCACAAAATTTCAGTTTAAAATATATTATTAAAACCATTAAAATTTACGGGTCGTTACATACCTTGTCCTCCTTTTCCTTGGAGAGTAATTCTTTCAGCTCTCTGACTTGTATGGCGAGCGCGTCCCTTTCTTTTTGAACGGAATCTTTTTCTAGGGCAAGGGCACCACTGCGCTGGACTGCTTCATCAAGTTCCTTCTTGTGAGCCATCTCTAAACGAGTAACTGCCTCAGTGGTATCTTTTGCGCTTTGTTCAGCGGCTTCCAGCTTCGACTTGTACGAAGCGAGCTCTTCGTCTTGGTGCTTGATGATGTTCTTGTCGCAGCCAGCCTCCAATTTCAGTTGATCAATCTCATATTGACGCTCAACGGACACCTCCGAGATCTTTTGAACCAAGTGTACAAACGCGTCATGTTGAACATAGACGTCGTTATTGCAGGCAATGGCACTCTGCTTCACGTGCCCGGGAATATGGTGAATAGCCGGGAGGGACTTTAGACCGTCAAAGCAAATTTTTGGAAACTTGGCCTTAAGATCGACCATCTTTTCTGCTACAGTTGGATCAACCGCGGGAGTAGGGGGAGGAGGTTTTGGAAGTTGCGCTCTTTTTCGTTGCCCCCGCACTTGCCTTGTACTCGATGAACCGGAGTGTTGTTCTCGAGGAGCGGCATATTGGTAACCCTTTTGTGAAGACTTCTCTTTATCCGTCTTAGTTGGAGGAAGAGGATCATGGGACTGTGAAGATTGAGAATATGCCTTCTTACGGTGAGACGACTCGCGGGGACGATTGTCTCTATCTTCATAATCATCTATGTCCCTGCGTCTGCCTGAACCTGAGTCCCATCCGGAATGATGAAATATGGAAGAGCCATGAAGGCGATCGAATCCGTGAGAGTGCCCCATGTCACCTACAAAGAATGGAGATAACAACGAGTTAAGAAAAATCCGGGAAATAAGAAATAACTTGAAGTGTATGATGGAATGCGTATGTGCGTATGTGTCCTAGTGTTCCCCCCTACAGACCAGTTCTTTTATCTTTACTAATCGGAGTATTGTCTCCTTGGATCGGGAGTTGAACTCCCGCATTGCCTCTAGCGGGCGAAGAAAGCTTAAGGGCTTCAAGATTGTCAAACCCGTAATTAAGTATATCATCGGGGATAGCGAGATTCGACAAACCCCTTAGAGAACTTTCCAGGTGTTGTGAGGATGCCTCTTTCTCGGGCGGGATAGGCATAACTTTTGAAGTGCCACCAACTTTCTCTTTCCGAATTTTGTATTTTAACCTCTTCTTTCCCTTCGAAGGGGAGGACGACGTTTCAATGTCATGAACTTCGACAGCCGGAATCCAAGCAGGACCCACATTCTCGCCTTGGGTCTCAGGAGCTTCATCCTCTTTGTGCTCGCCTTCTTCGTACGCATCGGAAGTGCGGCGTGGTGACGATCCGGCCTGTTTTTTCCCTTTACCGGATGCTAGCTTGGGAATAGAAACGCCCTCCGGAAGGCTAATCCGGTGACCAGGGGCAAGCAAGCCAAACCTCGACAATGACTCGTTTGAAATGATGGTCCGAATGTCTCGTTCCTCGGCAGGAAGAGCTCTAATGGCCTCAATGGCCTCAGAATATCCTCGGCCCTCCGGACGCGGGTTGATACCTAAAAAAGATGAAATGAGGAGTTAGAAAAAGCATGACTTCGCTTAATCGCGAATGATGACTCAACGAAGAGACTTACTGCCTTCGACCCATCTCCTCGCATAACCAGGGGGCAACGCATGTAGAACCATTCCTGTTTGTACAGGGAGAATTTACTGCATGCTCCTATCAAGATTTGGCATTTGTGGTACGGCTCGAGGAACATGAAGGAAGGGCTGTCTTTCCGTTTCTTGATCATATAGATATATCTGATGTCGCCAGATGTTGGAGGTCTAGAGAAGACGGCCATAAAGAGTAGATAGGTCCCATATAGAAACGCATGACCGTTCGGATGTAGCTGCGACGGAGCAATGTCGATGTACTGCAACACGTCCCGAAGGAACAAGTTAAACGGAGGCACGCTGCCCATCCAAGACATGAATTTGTTGCAAGTGGTATATCCGACTGGGGGTAGGTGAGGATGATCGTGTCACGAAGGGACTAACACATCGGCGAAAGGAATCCCGTGGATGGAACATATCCGTCGGAGTGCGGCTTCATTGATCTTTGAAGCTTGTGAATCGATCGGATTGTCCAGTAGAATTGTTGCTTCCAGGGCATCGGGTGCTAAGTTATAAGCAGGGGAAGTCGACGGATTAGAAGTATCAGCGGCTTCTTGCCTTGATGACGGCCCAGGCCTGTCGGATATAGTGGCGGAGCTAGACTTTCTCGACATCCCCAATAAATAATGAATCTGGCTAAGTGCCCGAGAAAACTATACTTAGAAAAACGTTGAACGTTAGAATTAACAACATGAATTTTCCCCCCGCGTGATGTGTAAACTAGTGCAAGCAATCGTGTACAAGCAATAAGAATCTAGAGATTTCAAAGATATATAGATGAGCTTCGAATCGTCGCCTTCGAAGACCGTCATCGCTGACCGTCTCAGAAAGCCCGCCTTGTGGTGACTACAGTTTCAAATTCAGAAAACGAATGTTAATCTAAGTTCAGGTTTATGTGTGATAGTGTGCTTAATTCCTGGTCCTTGTTTTGCTATATGAATAGGCAAGGTTAATAAGTGTTCGGCCAAGTTCTTGTTCGGCTAAAGGTATTGTTCGGCATGTTCGGCTAAGTTTTGTCCAGCCAGAACAGGTTTCGGCATTCACAAGCGTTCGACATTCATGTGGTTCGGCATTTGTGTTGTTCGGCGTTTGTATTGGTCGGCATTTATATATTGTTCGGCATTTATGGTGTTCGGCGTTTGTATTGTTCGGCATTTATATTGTTAGGCATTTATGTTGTTCGGCATTTATACTGTTCGGCACCCAAGGTGGTTCGGCATTTGTGACTATTCGGAAAAGCATCATTCGGCCGAAATCTTGTTCGGCCGGGACAACATTCGACATCCTATTTGGCTCATACTCCTTCCACATCTTTCCATTGCACTGCCCGGCATATGATGAATCATGCCGAGCCAAGGTTACACCGAGCGCCAACGCTCGACACACCGTCCTCTACAGCGACCTCATTCCCCCTTTTCTTCCTCCATCCACACCGAACCACAAAGACGAATCATTCGGTGAGTCACACCGAACCATCCTGTTTGGCATTCTAACCCACTCCTACCTTCCTCCACATCATCTGGCCCTAAAATTCCACGCAACATCTACAATTTACGGACTCGAGCTTCATGTTGGAACCCCTTTATGGATTTAGTTAGAGGGATTGTTACCTAGTTAGGAGATCACGACTTGGAGAAATTTGGAGTTGAGGCCGCGATTTTGATTAGCGCCGAATAGGTTAGGAAGAGTTATTAAGTCCTTGAAGATTGTTGACAGGCGAGTTTCTCGAAAACAAGATAGGAAAAGTGAGCGTGAAAAGAGAAGGAGGAAGAAGGTATCGACTTTTATAGGACAGAAGGAGAAGTCGAAAAGGCCATATCCGGTGGAACCGGTCAAGGTCATATCGTTCGGCATCAGCGCACAATGGTTCGGCACTGAAGTATCGTTCGGCAAGGAAGCATCGTTCGGTAACGAATGTCTCGTCCGGCATTTGGAACACGCTCGGCACACCCTGAATCGCTGGAATTCACAAAAGGGGCATCTCCGTTCGAGGTTAGCCAAGGGATTGAGACGTGACGAAAGGATTCAAAGCGTACCACGTTCGGCCACGCGATACACTTTGGGGGGCAAGTGTTTCCTGGAGATTTGACCAGGCAACTAGTACTCGGCATCCATCCTGTGGAACTCGGCATCAGGGAGTGTTCGGCATCTAGGAGTACTCGGCGTGGTACTCGGCATCCAGTGGAACTCAGCATCAGGGAGTGTTCGGCATCTAGGAGTACTCGGCGTGGTACTCGGCATCCAGTGGAACTCGGCTTCAGGGAGTGTTCGGCATCTAGGAGTACTCGGCGTGGTACTCGGCATCAAGTGGAACTCGGCTTCAGGGAGCGTTCGGCATCTAGGAGTACTCGGCATCCATCTTGTGGATCTCGGCGTCAAGGAGTACTCGGCATCCAAGAGTACTAGGCATCAAAGGTATCATTCGGCTAGAATGCATCGTTCGGCCAGAGAGCGTTGCTCGGTCAAGCACTTCGGACAGGGGCACGTTCGGCTTCGACTGACAAACTACTCTGCACTTCCCACACACCAAACATACCATTCGGCATAGGAAGGATTGTTCGGCATCGTTCTGCTCGGCCTACCTAGTTCGGCATACAGCGACCACTATAATTGGGCTAGAGTCTCCGGCTACCGAGCCCATCTGGGAAGTCCAGCCCATTTTTGTCTATAAATAGAGGGGCAGGGTCATAGTGAAAAGGGATCTTATTGGGAGAACACTGGGGAGACTCTGCCATTTTTGAGACTCATCTTCTCTACTTAGCAACCTCATTCAAGCATTTGATTCACGAATTGTATTTGTAATCGACTATTAAGAAGATCAATAAAGTTTAACCTCAAAGTGGACGTAGGCAATTATGCTGAACCACTATAAATTTGGTGTTCTTACTTTCTGCATTTAAATTAGCATTGTCTTCTCTGTTTAATTTACCTTCATCACTTATTTCTCTACATAATCTATCCCTATGAGGTTAGTGACCAATTTTGGTGCTAACACTTTGGTGCTTTCACTGAAAATTGAATTCTCAGACCTCAAGGATCTGCTTTGAAGCTACTGGATTGAACAAATCCCCCAAAGAAGATCCGACTCATTGATATGACATTCGTTGATTCTACTCAGAGTTCCTACCAATAACTCTACAATGGCAAGACCACGTACCAGGTCAGCTTCTCATAATGCGGATGCCCATGAGACTTCTAGCGTGCAACAAGCAGGACCTAGCAATCAGCCAGCAATTCCGGGTGTAGGAATTGCCACCGAAGACCAGACTCCAGTTGTCACCAGAATAGAGTTCAACGACTTGATGAGAGAACTCCGGGAAAGCAGGAGACAACTAGGAGAGCAGATGCAAGCTAACGCCAACCTGATGGCACAACTCACTCAACAGCAGTAACAGAATGCTGGGGGCAATCCCGCTCCCTATTCCTTATCCGACAGCTCAACTTCTTCTGACGAACCTCCCAGGCGTAGACGCCATAAGACTGAAGCTGTGCGGACAGGTGCTGCTGTTCAAACAGCTGGAAACCGCGACCAAGTCGGAGCTGGAAACTTAGGAACTGGAGTACAGATGGAGGCTGGAGGCCCAGACCATCAAAACGCTAATAATGTCGAACCTCAAGACGCACGATTGGCAGATCGCCAGGAGAGGAGGCATCAACATGGACAGTCGCGTAGAACAGACTCTAACCTTCCGCCTTCCATACAGACACCAGATCTGACAACCATGGTCAGGCAATTGATGAAAGATAATCAGGGCTTATCAAATGATGATTGGGGAGTATCAAGAAGTCATACTCCATTCACAGATGTTGTGTTGCAGGCGGCGTACCCCAAGAAGTTTAGTATGCCTACTATCCCGGCGTATGAGGGAAAGACTGACCCCAGACAGCATGTCATGAGGTACGAATGGATGATGGATTCAGCTAGAGCAAATGATGCCACCAAGTGTAGATGCTTTCCAATTACTCTATCTGGGATTGCTGCTATGTGGTTCACCCGACTTCCTCCGCGGTCCGTATCCAATTTCGAGGAGTTGGCAAAGAAGTTTATTGAGCAGTTCAAGATACACACTACTCGTCCAAAGGACGTAATGTCTTTGTCAAGTGTAATCCAAAGTCCTGGGGAGTCATTGAAGGAATATTTACAAAGGTTCCATGTTGCGGCAACTGAAGTCAGCAATCCCAATGATCATGCTATTCTAATGGCTGTAATGAGAGGTGTGGACCCAGATTCTGAGTTTGGAGACTGGTTGGCAGGAAAACCTCCGACTACGCTAGAGCGTTTCTACTCAAAGGCACACCGGTTCATAAGGAGAGAGGAAGCTAGGTGGGTAAGACGAGATAAGGCACCAGGACCTGTCCAAGAGTCTATAAAAAGCAACGTTGCCGTGAAGCAGTCCGGAGACAACTCGGGAAAGGTCCAAGTCAATGTCCAGAACAAGCCTGGGCAGGCTAAGGAGTCCGGAGGAAGAAATCAAGGGAAGAAGAGAGAAGCGGGGAAGTGGAAGTCGAGAATTCCAAGCTACAACGAGTATACTCCGCTGAATGCGCCTCTTGAGAACATTTACCTATCTACCTGCAATACTTTTCAGTACAGAAAGCCACGTCCGAAAGAATCAACTGAGGAGCAGAAGCGAACCGGGAAATATTGTCGCTTCCATGAGACTTATGGGCACAATACGGAAGAGTGTAGAAACCTGCACGACGCTATCGAGAAGTTGATCAGGCAAAAGAAGTTGCAAGAATTTTTGAAGGATCCACAGGAAGGAGGACAGGGAACGTCCAACCCAGGTCGCGCACCGGCCCCGCGTCACCCTGAGGAGCCTGCCCGAACCGTGGGTAGACTAGTCATAATACTATTATCGGCGGACCTCACCCCGCGGATAAGAATTGGCAAGAGATGGAGCGGTATGCAAGCTCCCTGAAGCATGCGGATTTTGAGTGATGTTCAAACGTGGAGGATGGGACTCCTGCCAAGCAGCAGCGCGTAATGACAGACGACATAGTGTTCAGAAACAGGGATGCTGATCAAGTAGAGGCTCCAACCATCGACCCGATGGTCATATCTGCGACGATCGGACCGGCATATGTGAAGAGAATTCTGATTGATTGCGGAAGTTCTGTCAACATCATCTTCAAGAAGGCTTATGACCAAATGAAAATGGAAACAAAGGACTTGAAACCATCCAAGGCTCGTATTCACGGCTTTAACGGCGCTGCGACCGATGCAGTGGGGTATGTTGAGTTACCAGTTGAACTGGGACAAGGCGAGCGTCGGAGGGTGCGAATCCTACCCTTCGTAGTTTTGGATGTGGATTCTCCGTATAATGTTTTCTTGGGCAGACCGGCCCTAGCTGAGTTTAGGGCAGCGTTAGCCCCGTGGTGCTTAACTTTGAAGTTCCCGACTGACAAAGGAGTAGGTATTGTTCATGGCGACCAAGCAGCTGGTCGTTCCTGTTATGTAGCTGAGCTCCGAGAGGCCCATCGGAGGGAGAAAGGAAAGGTTGCGAACAATCCCGTCCGCATACTTAATACGGATAATTGACAAGTAGTGCCTGAGCCCTGGCTCGGGCATAATTCTCGGATCTTCAGAGACATAGATCCGAGAGACGATGATGAGAAACCCAAGGAAGAAAAGGCAGCGCCAGCTGAACTAACGGTTGACATTTCAGTTAGCCGAAACGACCCTTCGTGGATGCTGAAGATCGGATCACAGCTTGGCCCCGCAATGACTGAAGACCTTAGTGACTTCCTCCGGGCGAATCTTGATGTTTTCGCCTGGACGCATTCTGATATGTGTGGGATTTCTCCCGCCATCACGAGTCATATGTTGAACATAGACCCGAAATACGTCCCGGTTAAATAAAAGAGGAGAGGAATGGACCCAGAGAGGTCCTCTGCTCTCAGAGAGGAGGTGGACAAACTCAAAGCCAATGGGTTCATCCGCGACGCCCTCTATCCTGAATGGGTATCAAACCCCGTACTGGTGAAAAAGGCAAATGGGAAATGGAGAACTTGCATAGACTATTCCGATTTGAACAAAGCATGCCCCAAGGACAGCTTCTCGTTACCAAGGATCGATCAGTTGGTCGACTCCACCGCAGGACATGAGCTGTTATCATTCATGGATGCATACTCGGGATACAACCAAATCCCGATGCATATTCTGGACCAAGAACACACCAGCTTCGTTACGGATGTCGGGCTATATTGCTATGTAGTAATGCCCTTCAGACTAAAAAACGCAGGAGCGACTTATCAACGTTTGGTGAATTGAATGTTCAAGGACCAGCTTGGTAGGACGATGGAAGTCTATGTGGATGACATGCTCGTGAAGTCGCGACAGTCAAACGACCACATTCGAGACTTGGCTGAAATGTTCGACATACTCAGGTATTACGGGATGAAGATCAACCCTCTGAAGTGTTCCTTCGGTGTTGCGTCGGGGAAGTTTTTGGGATTCATCGTCAATGCTAGGGGAATTGAAGCTAACCCCGAAAAGATCCAAGCTATTCGAGATGTGCAAGTACCCAGGACTATAAAGCAGGTACAGAGCTTGAATGGAAAAGTAGCTGCGCTAAGTCGATTCATATCCAGGGCGACTGACAAGTGGATCCCTTTCTTTGATGTAATAAAGAAAGGGAAGAGGAACTTCGAATGGACGTCTAGTTATGAGGAAGCATTCTGGGATCTGGTGAGGCATCTGGAGAGTCCACCAGTGCTATCAAAACCAGTAGACCATGAGATGTTGTACATATACTTGGCTGTATCCCCACATGCGATAAGTGCGGCTCTGGTTCGCGAGGAGGACCGAATCCAAAAGCCGGTGTACTACGTTAGCAAGCGTTTAACAGGGGCAGAAAGAAATTACCCCAAAATCGAGAAATTGGCCTATTGCTTGGTGATTACATCACGTAAGCTATGCCCATATTTTCAAGCACACTCAACCAGTGTTTATACCGATCAACCCCTGCGGCAGGTACTCCAACGACCAGAAACTTCCGGAAGAGTGCTAAAATGGAACATCGAGTTGAGCCAGTTCGATATCGCCTACTTGCCACGGAGGGCCATACAAGGGCAAGCATTAGCAGATTTCACCGCTGAGTTTACCATACCCATAGAACCAGATAATCATGACGTCATTCCCCCCGTTTGTTGGAGATTATACACTGATGGGGCATCAAACGACCGTTGCTCCGGCGCGGGTGTAGTTCTTATAACTCCGGAAAATCGATCAATCTGTTATGCTTTGAGGCTTGATTTCCCAGCTACAAATAACGAAGCAGAATATGAAGCACTGATCGCTGGCTTGAAGCTCATCGGAGAACTCGGGATCAAATCAGTTGAAATCTTTTGTGACTCATAGTTGGTGGTTTACCAAGTGCGGGGAGATTACCAAGCAAAGGGACAGAAGCTGGCTCCGTACCTTGTTCAGGTCCAAGAACTACTGTCAAATCTTGAGCGTTATGACATTTCACATGTCCCGCGCGAACAGAATAAAGAAGCCGACTTGTTGGCTAAGTTTGCAAGCACAGGCGACGCGCAGCAAATGGGATTGTATCCCGTTGAGGCCTTGCATGTCCCGAGCATAGACGAGATGAAAGTTGACCGTGTGTTGGAAACAGAAACCGAAAAGGAGTCGTGGATGACCCCGTTCAGACTGTACCTGACAACTGGGGCTTTACCAGAAAAAAGGAGCGAAAGGCGACAGGTCCTTCGAAAGGCCGCGCGATACATGATGCAGGATGGAATAATGTATCGAAAAGGGTTCTCAGTCCCCTTATTACGGTGCATCGCTCATAACGATACATAACGAGTCTTAAGAGAGGTTCACGAAGGGGAATGTGGCGACCATACCGGGGGGCAAACGCTAGAAAAAAAGATCCTCCGATATGGATACTACTGGCCGACCGTGAATCGGGACGCTGCAGACTACGCAAGGAAATGTGACAAGTGTCAAAGATATGCGAAAATCCCGAGAACTCCATCAACGGAACTCACACAAATGGATAGTCCCTGGCCGTTTGCAATCTGGGGAATCGACATAATCGGCTCTTTGCCTATATCCAAAGGTGGTGCGAAATACGCGATAGTTGCAGTCGACTATTTCACAAAATGGGCTGAGGCAGAACCCTTGGCCACAATCACCTCTAAAAAGGTCATTAACTTCGTTGTACGAAACATTATATGCCGCTTTGGCCTTCCTCGCACCATCATTACAGACAACGGGACGCAATTTGAAAGCAGAGAGTTCAAAGAGTTCTGTTTAAAGCATGGCATCGAGAAGAAGTTCGCCGCCGTTGCACACCCAAAAGCTAACGGACAAGTCGAGGCCGTTAATAAAATAATCAAGTCAATACTGAAGAAGCGTCTGGAGAAAGTCGGAGGCAAGTGGGTAGATGAACTCCCAACAGCACTATGGGCTTATAGAACTACCCACAAGTCCGCGACCGGCCACACTCCATTCGCCTTGGCATACGGCTCGGAAGCCGTTATACCCGTGGAACTTGAAGTTCCATCACACCGAGTGACGTACTAGGATCCCAAGACGAACCAGGACCTCTTGTTGGAATCACTGGACTGCATCGATGAAAAGCATGAAGAGGCCGAATTAAGGGCGGCAACGCATAGACACCGAGTCAAGCGTTACTACGACGGCAGAGTCCGCCCAAGAACTTTTAATGTAGGTGATCTCGTTCTGAAACGAGTTTTCCCGGTACCATCGCGTATGAATCCCAACTAGGAAGGTCCATACGTCATTGAATGGAAGCTTGGAGAAGGAACATTCAAGCTAGCGACCGTTGATGGCACGACACTCCCCCGAGCATGGAACAGTGAGCATTTGCGGCATTATTACATTTAGCATGTTTTCCTTTCTTGTTTTAGGCACTGTTATTTCCTATGTGTTTTCGTTCAATCGCAACTTAGTTTCTTTTTTACTATGTAATCAAGCAGTTTAGTTGTTTTTCATTAATAAAGGCTTGAAGCCGTATTTTCCACAAATCACTAATGTTCCTATATCTCATGATCAGATGACAAACTACATTATCCTGTACGATTTACGGACTCGTATAAACGATTCCAAATCTCCGAATCCCCAGAGCGCGGATCGGAGTACTCTAAGTCCCCAGAGTGCGGACTGGAGTGTAAATGATTTCAAATCTCCGAATCCCCAGAGCGCGGATCGGAGTACTCTAAGTCCCTAGAGTGCAGACTAGAGTATAAACGATTTCAAATCACCGAATCCCCGGAGCGCGGATCGGAGTACTCTAAGTCCCCAGAGTGCGGACTAGAGTATAAACAATTTCAAATCTCCGAATCCCCGGAGCACGGATCGGAGTACTCTAAGTCCCCAGAGTGCGGAATAGAGTATAAAGGATTTCAAATCTCCGAATCCCCAGAGCGCGGAACGGAGTACTCTAAGTCCCCAGAGTGCAGACTAGAGTATAAACAATTTCAAATCTCCGAATCCCCAGAGCGCGGATCGGAGTACTCTAAGTCCCCAGAGTGCGGACTAGAGTATAAACGATTTCAAATCTCTGAATCCCCAGAGCGCGGATCGGAGTACTCTAAGTCCCCAAAGTGCGGACTAGAGTATAAACAATCTCTGAATCCCCAGAGCGCGGATCGGAGTACTCTAAGTCCCCGGAGTGTGGACTAGAGTATAAACGATGCGAACCTCCGAATCCCCTGAACGTGGATAACCTTGCTCTAAATCCCCGGAGCGTAGATTTAGAAAAAAGTCCAAGTACTCAAGAAATGTGGAACAAGAAGTAATGCCACATCTGGAGATGTTTGAACAACACGAGAATGGACTGGGAGGTAATACAACTCATAAGAACTTGAGTTATGACTACAGTTAGTCAGCAAACCAAAGAAAAGCAAGAGAATCATTCAAACGAAAAAGAAACTAAACTTCATTCAATAGTTCAAAATGGGGTTACACAGTTACTCCTGCAAAACTCAGAGTTAAGAACCTATCTATACAAACTACAAGCTACAAAAGATAAAAGCAACCACATGACTTAAGCAAGAAGCTCGTTGAACGAGTGTATCGATTATTTCTTCGGTTTCTTCTTGTTGTCTTCCTTTGTTTTTTCCGACGACTCCTCTCCTTCACGCTTTTTCTTGGATTTCTTGCTTGCTAAAGAAGCGGAGTCAGGAGTAGGAGACGGAACATCCAGTGGTTTGGACCTGCCCGGGAGAATGATTTTCAAAGGTCTATTCCGCGGGTCGGTAAGTTCCAGTATTTCAGGTTCAACTTTGACCTCGACCTTTTTCTTCTCCTCTTCGGCGAGGCGGTCCTTCATGCTCATCTTTGAAGTATGCTCAGAGGCGCCAGTGATTTCGATTTCATCACTCCCTTCGGCAGGAGATGAAGTGTCAAGCTTATCATCATCTAGCGCGCCAATCACTTGAGCATCGGGACCAGGAATTACTCCCGCGTGAACAACGTCGCTTGTTTTCTCTGCCTCCTCCTTGGCGTCATCGCTCCTCGGAGTTGGCTTGGCATCAGAACAGCCTGCATGAAAACATAAAGAATGAACATTAGAACGAATAAATGCTGGAAAATAACAAGATCTTTTGACTTCTAGAAAAGAAGAGTTTCCTACCGGGTTCTGGTTGGCTATCGGTTGCGCGTGGGGTTTCACCATCCAGAATAGGAGATAGCACGTGAACGCCAAGCCCGGGATCTTCAGGATCATAGCCGGCATGCTGCTCGAACGGGTCAAGTGTCGGCCGACCGGCCGGTTGAGCAGCGGGAGGAGCAGCAATATAAGGAGCCGTAGTCTCAGCCCCAGACGAGCCAGCTTCATCACTTTTCTCTTTTGGAAGGGGATAGCCTTTGTTATAAAGCGCCAAAGCTGCGGATAGATCCGCTGGCTCATTCCCCCTAAGAAACTCCTGCACCAAGGCATCCTCATCGACCTCTTCAGAGCCCGACTCGATTTTCCTGATCTTTACTAAGGTTTCCCAGGCCTCAGCTAGGGATTCAAGATAGCCATCGCCCAAGAATGTTAAGTCACGATGCATAAGGACGCGGGCTCCATACTCAGCAATTAACGGGTCAAACATGCATTTGACCTCTTCCCTGCCGGCTTCTGCGGTTGCCTCGAGGCGAGAGTCAATCTCCTCCGCAGCTTTTCTTTTGCCCTCCTCACGGGCTTCGTCCTTCATTTTCTCAACCCCAGCAAGTTCGTCATCGAGCTTCGTTTTCAAGAGACGAGTAGCAACGATTTCATCACAGTATCGTTGTGATTCTTCTTGAGCAGCTACCTTGTCCTCCTTTTCCTTGGAGAGTAATTCTTTTAGCTCTCTGACTTGTATGGCGAGCGCGTCCCTTTCTTTTTGAACGGAATCTTTTTCTAGGGCAAGGGCACCGCTGCGCTGGACTGCTTCATCAAGTTCCTTCTTGTGAACCATCTCTAAACGAGTAACTGCCTCAGTGGTATCTTTTGCGCTTTGTTCAGCGGCTTCCAGCTTCGACTTGTACGAAGCGAGCTCTTCGTCTTGGTGCTTGATGATGTTCTTGTCGCAGCCAGCCTCCAATTTCAGGCGATCAATCTCATATTGACGTTCAACGGACACCTCCGAGATCTTTTCAACCAAGTGTACAAACGCGTCATGTTGAACATAGACGTCGTTATTGCAGGCAATGGCACTCTGCTTCACGTGCCCGGGAATATGGTGAATAGCCGGGAGGAACTTCAGACCGTCAAAGCAAATTTTTGGAAACTTGGCCTTAAGATCGACCATCTTTTCCGCTACAGTTGGATCAACCGCGGGAGTAGGGGGAGGAGGTTTTGGAAGTTCCGCTCTTTTTTGTTGCTCCCGCACTTGCCTTGTACTCGATGAACCGGAGTGTTGTTCTCGAGGAGCGGCAGATTGGTAACCCTTCTGTGAAGACTTCTCTTTATCCGGCTCAGTTGGAGGAAGAGGATCACGGGACTGTGAAGATTGAGAATATGCCTTCTTACGGTGAGACGACTCGCAGGGACGATTGTCTCTATCTTCATAATCATCTTTGTCCCTGAGTCTGCCTGAACCTGAGTCCCGTCCGGAATGATGAAATATGGAAGAGCCATGAAGGCGATCGAATCCGTGAGAGCGCCCCATGTCACCTACAAAGAATGGAGATAACAACGAGTTAAGAAAAATCCAGGAAATAAGAAATAACTTGAAGTGTGTGATGGAATGCGTATGTGCGTGTGTGTCCTAGTGTTCCCCCCTACGGACCAGTTCTTTTATCTTTACTAATCGGAATATTGTCTCCTTGGATCGGGAGTTGAACTCCCGCATTGCCTCTAGCGGGCGAAGAAAGCTTAAGGGCTTCAAGATCGTCAAACCCGTAATTAAGTATATCATCGGGGATAGAGAGATTCGACAAACCCCTTAGAGAACTTTCCAGGTGCTGTGAGGAAGTCTCTTTCTCGGGCGGGATAGGCATAACTTTTGAAGTGCCACCAACTTTCTCTTTCCGAATTTTGTATTTTAACCTCTTCTTTCTCTTCGAAGGGGAGGACGACGTTTCAATGTCGTGAACTTCGACAGCCGGATTCCAAGCAGGACCCACATTCTCGCCTTGGGTTTCATGAGCTTCATCCTCTTTGTGCTCGCCTTCTTCGTACGCATCGGAAGTGCGGCGTGATGATGATCCGGCCTGTTTTTTCCCTTTACCGGATGCTGGCTTGGGAATAGAAACGCCCTCCAGAAGGCTAATCCGGCGACCAGGGGCAAGCAAGCCAAACCTCGACAATGACTCGTTTGAAATGATGGTCCGAATGTCTCGTTCCTCGGCAGGAAGAGCTCTAATGGCCTCAACGGCCTCAGAATATTCTCGGCCCTCCGGACGCGGGTTGATACCTAAAATAGATGAAACGAGGAGTTAGAAAAAGCATGACTTCGCTTAATCGCGAATGATGACTCAGCAAAGAGACTTACTGCCTTCGACCCATCTCCTCGCAAAACCAGGGGGCAACGCACGTAGAACCATTCCTGTTTGTACAGGGCGAATTTACTGCATGCTCCTGTCAAGATTTGGCATTTGTGGTACGGCTCGAGGAACATGAAGGAAGCGCTGTCTTTCCGTTTCTTGATCATATAGATATATCTGATGTCGCCAGATGTTGGAGGTCTAGAGAAGATGGCCATAAAGAGTAGATAGGTCCCATATAGAAACGCGTGACCGTTCGGATGTAGCTGCGACGGAGCAATGTCGATGTACTGCAACACGTCCCGAAGGAACAAGTTAAACGGAGGCACGCTGCCCATCCAACACATGAATTTGTTGCAAGTGGTATATCCGACTGGGGGCAGGTGAGGACGATCGTGTCGCGAAGGGACTAACACATCGGCGAAAGGAATCCCGTGGATGGAACATATCCGTCGGATTGCGGCTTCATTGATCTTTGAAGCTTGTGAATCGATCGGATTGTCCAGTAGAATTGTTGCTTCCAGGGCATTGGGTGCTATGTTATGAGTAGGGGAAGTCGACGGATTAGAAGTATCATCGGCTTCTTGCCTTGATGACGGCCCAGGCCTGTCGGATATAGTGGCGAAGCTAGACTTTCTCGACATCCCCAATAAATAATGAATCTGGCTAAGTGCCCGAGAAAACTATACTTAGAAAAACGTTGAACGTTAGAATTAACAACACGAATTTTCCCCCCGCGTGATGTGTAAACTAGTGCAAGCAATCGTGTACAAGCAATAAGAATCTAGAGATTTCAAAGATATATAGATGAGCTTCGAATCGTCGCCTTGGAAGACCGTCATCGCTGACCGTCTCAGAAAGCCCGCCTTGTGGTGACTACAGTTTCAAATTCAGAAAACGAATGTTAATCTAAGTTCAGGTTTATGTATGATAGTGTGCTTAAGTCCTGGTCCTTGTTTTGCTATATGAATAGGCAAGGTTAATAAGTGTTCGACCAAGTTCTTGTTCGGCTAAAGGTATTGTTCGGCATGTTCGGCTAAGTTTTGTCCAGCCAGAACAGGTTTCAGCATTCACAAGCGTTCGACATTCATGTGGTTCGGCATCTATGTTGTTCGGCGTTTGTATTGGTCGGCATTTATATATTGTTCGGCATTTATGGTGTTCAGCGTTTGTATTGTTCGGCATTTATATTGTTAGGCATTTATGTTGTTCAGCATTTATACTGTTTGGCAGCCAAGGTGGTACGGCATTTGTGACTGTTCGGAAAAGTATCATTCGGCCGAAATCTTGTTCGGCCGGGACAACATTCGACATCCTATTTGGCTCATACTCCTTCCATATCTTTCCATTGCACTGCCCGGCATATGACGAATCGTGCCGAGCCAAGGTTACGCCGAGCGCCAACGCTCGACACACCGTCCTCTACAGCGACCTCATTCCCCCTTTTCTTCCTCCATCCACACCGAACCACAAAGACGAATCGTTCGATGAGTCACACCGAACCATCCTGTTTGGCATTCTAACCCACTCCTACCTTCCTCCACATCATCTGGCCCTAAAATTCCACGCAACATCTACAATTTACGGACTCGAGCTTCATGTTGGAACCCCTTTGTGGATTTAGTTAAAGGGATTGTTACCTAATTAGGAGATCACGACTTGGAGAAATTTGGAGTTGAGGCCGCGGTTTTGATTAGCGCCGAATAGGTTAGGAAGAGTTATTAAGTCCTTGAAGATTGTTGACATGCGAGTTTATCGAAAACAAGATAGGAAAAGTGAGCGTGAAAAGAGAAGGAGGAAGAAGGTATCGACTTTTATAGGACAGAAGGAGAAGTCGAAAAGGCCATATCCGGTGGAACCGGTCAAGGTCATATCGTTCGGCATCGGCGCACAATGGTTCGGCACTGAAGTATCGTTCGGCACGGAAGCATCGTTCGGTAACGAATGTCTCGTCCGGCATTTGGAACATGCTTGGCACACACCTGAATCGCTGGAATTCACAAAAGGGGCATCTTCGTTCGAGGTTAGCCAAGGGATTGCGACGTGACGAAAGGATTCAAAGCGTACCACGTTCGGCCACGCGATACACTTTGGGGGGCAAGTGTTTCCTGGAGATTTGACCAGGCAACTAGTACTGGGCATCCATCCTGTGGAACTCGACATCAGGTAGTGTTCGGCATCTAGGAGTACTCGGCGTGGTACTCGGCATCCAGTGGAACTCGGCATCAGGGAGTGTTCGGCATCTAGGAGTACTCGGCATGGTACTCGGCATCCAGTGGAACTCGGCTTCAGGGAGCGTTCGACATTTAGGAGTACTCGGCGTGGTACTCGGCATCCAGTGGAACTCGGCTTCAGGGAGCGTTCGGCATCTAGGAGTACTCGGCGTAGTACTCGGCATCCATCCTGTGGATCTCGGCGTCAAGGAGTACTCGGCATCAAAGGTATCGTTCGGCCAGAATGCATCGTTCGGCCAGAGAGCGTTGCTCGGTCAAGCACTTCGGACAGGGGCATGTTCGCCTTCGACTGACAAACTACTCTGCACTTCCCACACACCAAACATACCGTTCGACATAGGAAGGATTGTTCGGCATTGTTCTGCTCGTCCTACCTAGTTCGGCATACAGCGACCACTATAATTGGGCTAGAGTGTTCGGCTACCGAGCCCATCTGGGAAGTCCAGCCCATTTTTGTCTATAAATAGAGGGGCAGGGTCACAGTGAAAAGGGATCTTATTGGGAGAACACTGGGGAGACTCTGCCATTTTTGAGACTCATCTTCTCTACTTAACAACCTCATTCAAGCATTTGATTCACGAATTGTATTTGTAATCGACTATTAAGAAGATCAATAAAGTTTAACCTCAAAGTGGACGTAGGCAATTATGTTGAACCACTATAAATTTAGTGTTCTTACTTTCCGCATTTAAATTAGCATTGTCTTCTCTGTTTAATTTACCTTCATCACTTATTTCTCTACACAATCTTTCTCTACGAGGTTAGTGACCAATTTTGGTGCTAACACCTGCCTCCTTTCCTTTTTTACAGGTACAATGTCCGGACGAGGGTCGATGTTAGGAAGTCTTTGCTCTGCTCGCCGATCTTCTTCATATTATGATTCACGCAGGAGGGAAGAAGATAGAGACCGCGATCGCGGGTACTCTAACCAGGAACGTCAAGAGAGAGATAGGGATAGGGAGTACAGACACTGATCCTGATCCCGCTCTCCTCCTCTTAGACTCCCTACACAACCTTCGGGTCAAGGGAGACAGCCAATAGAGCCCCCTCGTCACAAACCATTCTCGCATGCCTCTCGGTCTGATTCGCAACGTCATAGAACTGAGGTTGAGTCTCCTGTCGTTGTTGAACAAGCTATCACTGAGCCCACTGGTGAAGGGGCTATTAAAATCGCTCAACTGAGGAAAGAGTTCCCAAATATATGCTTCGACGGCTACGTTTTCCCCCTCATTTAAAGCGAATTCCATCAAAGGCGGAGAACACGATGCATGATTACATTCATGACATTTATTCCCAGTATAAAGAGTGGGCGAAGGCTGCAGAGAAAGCATCGAAGGTGGCCTTTGAGCGAGCTAAAATAACCGAAAATTAGAATCTGATTTTTCTCATAAGGACCGCATCGTCCAAGTGCTCACTGATGAATCCGAGTCCTCTCGAAAATCAGAGATAGAGGCCACCAAAAAGGCTGATGAGGCGAATTCGGCTATGGAGAAGATGATGCAGACACACTATGCCTTGGTGGAGCAGATGGGTCACCGCAACACCACTGTTACAGTTGAAAGGAATACCGCTCTAAAAGAACTTGCCGAACTTAAAGCTAAATTTTCTGAGATCATCAAGGAAAAAGATTATGCAAACAAAGCGGCCCAAGAAGCGTGTGAACAGGCTGTTGTGCTTCGGGGTGAACGGGCTGAGGCCATGGCTAAGGTCCGAATGGTGGAGACTGAGGTCGAGGAGAAAGTTCAAATGGCTGAGTCTAGGCTAGAGGCTGATATTGAAGATCTCCTCATTGTTTATAATGCCAATGTTCTGAGGCACAGAGATCTAGCCTGGCTCGACAACTACCCGACTCATTTATATAACGCTTGGGGCCAATTGGTTGAGGAGGAGAAGGCGGTGCATCTAGGTGAGTCAATCGACGAGTTTAAGCTTGAGAATCGCATGCTCAATGAGGATGAAAGAAAGATTCTCCACGAGTCTATGATTCTGTATGAAAAAGAACGGCTCGGCACCCAACACTGGGAGGTTAGAGAAGGTTCAGGTGTTGAGCATCACGGAGTGAGTGCTGAAGTTCCTGCGCCAATCCAACCTGAATCCGCACATGTGGTTGATCCTCAGCCCATTATTGCCTATAATCCGGATCAGCCGCAGCTATCTCCGGCCAGAGAACAAGTTTCCGAGGCTGTTCAGCCATCCACAACCAAATTGAGGAAGGTATTCTGAACATTCTGTATGCTTTTCTGAAGTCGGAAACGTCATCTGAATTAAATACTAACAGTTCTTCTTTTGTTTCTTGTCCAGTGATTGATGCTTCACCGAACGTGCCTCCTGCCACTCAAGAATCACATCATATGCAGGAGGCCATAATAACTGAAGCGACCACCATAAATACAACTGCGTCGATTGATGGAACGCAGGGGAGCACACTTATCTTTGATGAACAGATGATGGAAGAACTTTTCGGTCAACACAGCGATCCCTTTGCAGACCTACCATTTGTTATGGGTGGAAGTGTACCCGCTACCAGCTCTTCAATTCCAACTGCTAATGCTCCCAGTGAGGCCCAAGCAATTCGTGAAGAAGAAATATTAGCCGAGATTAACGCTGAAATGGAGGCAGCGGCTCATGACGGTAGTTTTGGAGGTGGGATGGCGGCACCTGGTCTGGCTCCGTTAAGGATGGTATCACCTGGTGGTACAGTTATTGACACCAACGTGCCTATGCCGCCTCCTATAGCCGATCTGGTTCCTCCGATTCCGCCCTTAGGGAACATTCCCGTGCACTTGAGCTCGGATGAAATGATAGATATCATGCCCCCTATTGGAGATCAGCCGCCGAAGGGCAAAGGCTCAAAAAGAAAGATAAGTGGCAGTTCCAGTAGGTCAACACCGAAAAGGAAGCCAAAAAAGAAAAAAGAGTAGACGTGCTTCTTCGATTTATTTTTGGTAGATAGATAGGAATCTACTTTCGTTTTTCTTTCGTAGGCCGTGTGTAGATGCGGGTTCGGCCCCCGCTAGTAGGAATTTTGGAATCAACTTGTACATAATTTCTTTTCACAGATAATTGAAATGAAACTTTATTCTTGTTTTGAACTTGATGTGTGTTTACTTGCTTAAGTGTTTCAGCATTTGACTTCCTCGTTTGAGTTTATTCGTCAAGTCCTACAATCACGGCCACAAGTCACGATGGGACACTAGGTTGAACTCTGATATTTCACTGCTTTAGTTAGCAATTGACACTTAAGTTCTGCCCCCAGTTTCAGGGATGAAATGAAAAGATCGAATAGCGATCATATTTTGCTTTCAATGCAGCATGTTCAGCATTGTTGAATTGATGTTAAAACAAGGAGGATTTTAGTGGCCGAATCACACTCGCTCTTTTATTGATGATTGCATCCACGCTTCGGGGACTTAAGTTATCTTCATAGGCGATCAGTCGTGTTTGTTTGACACTTATCATTTCGTCCGCACTCTGGGGACTTAGAGTCAATTGGTATTTTATGTTCCAGACCACGCTCCGGGGACTTGGAGTCGGTTGACGTTTACCTTCCGGTTCGCACTCTGGGAATCCGGATCGTTTCGATGTCTATACTTCGGTTCGCACTCTGGGACTCCGAAGTTAGGTGATGTTTTGTACTCCAGTTCACACTCTGGGAACTTAGAGTTAGTTGATGTTTATACTCCGGTTCGTATTCTGGGAATTCAGAGTTGGTAAACAGACAGTCAGTCACATCTGTTGCATGTTTTTGGATTTCGCCCGCACTCTGGGAACGAAAGGTGTATCAAGATCGTGGATGGTCGGCTCACATCCACCCTGAGTTAACAAGTGAGATCGTTAGATGGACGGGTCCACCCTCCTCAAGCTTGGTTCAGATACGGGTGAAGTCGTTAGGTGGACGGATCCACCCTCTTCGAAAACGTATTTGTAAGTTTATACTCCAGTTCGCACTCTGGGAATCTGGAGTTAGGTGAAGGATTGTCGTGTATCAATCCTTTTTTGACTTTGGTGTGATGGCTTGTCCCCGAGCTCTGGTTTCACTTAGCGAGTGACCGGTCGTATCACAGTCACTCCCTATTTGAATAAATCCCACCGTATGATGGAACTTAGCTCTCTGTGCATAGTGATGATCATATGAAGTATTTCAAGTAAATCACACCTCTGGCTCGAAGAGATTGCATTTTATTGCTGAAATAAGAAAATATGGCAAAGTCAGGTGCCTTATTACAAATTCTAATCTCGAAATGAAGAAACAAATTGCAAATGAAAAATAAACTGAATGAATAAACAGAGCCTGTTATGTGTAGTAGCGACGAAGACTCTCGCTGTTCCAAGCTTTCGGAAGAGTGAGACCGTCAACGGTCGATAATTTGAATGTGCCATCTCCGAGCTTTCGTTCAATAATATATGGTCCTTCCCAAGTTAGCTTTATATGCGAAGGGACCGGATAAATTCTTTTGAGTACGAGATCAACAATTTCAAAGGTTCGGGGTCAGACCTTGGCATTGTATAATCGGGCGACTCGACTCCGATATGCGGCTGCCCTCAAATCAGCCTCTTCACGCTTCTCATCCAATAAATCGAGAGATTCAGCAAGTAATATAGCATTTGTCTTCGGATCGTAGTATGTCACGCGATGAGAAGGTACTTCTAATTCGACTGGAATAACAGCTTCTGAACCATAAGAAAGAGAGAATGGATTATGACCCGTTGCGGACTTGTGGGTTGTATGGTAGGCCCATAAGGCCATAGGAAGTTCATCGACCCATTTTCCCCCGTCTTTTTCCAGTCGTTTCTTCAGAATGGACTTTATAACTTTATTAATAGTTTCAACCTATCCATTTGCTTGAGGGTGTGCGACTGCGGAAAATTTCTTTTGAATGTGGAATCTTTGACAGAAATCTTTAAATTCGGCACTATCGAATTGGGTCCCGTTGTCAGTGATGATAGTTCATAGAAGACCAAATCAGCAAATGATGTTGCGCACTACAAAGTTGATTACCTTCTTCGTTGTGATTGTAGCAAGGGGTTCAGCTTCTGCCCACTTGGTAAAGTAATCAACTGCTACGATGGCGTACTTCGCACCACCTTTGGCTAGAGGTAAAGAGCCAATAATATCAATTCCCCATACTGCAAATGGCCATGGGCTGACCATTTGAGTTATCTCAGTAGGCAGGGCCCTAGGAATCCGAGCATGCTTTTGACATTTATCACACTTCTTGGCATAATCCGTTGCATCACGGTTTACATCCGGCCAACAGTATTCATACCGGAGTACTTTTTTAGCGAGTGCTTGCCCTCCGGTGTGATCGCCACATTCCCCTTCGTGTACATCATGTAATACTCGTTTGATTTCATCGTGGGCGATACACCGGAGTAAAGGAATAGAGTCTCCTTTCATTCCTATGCTCCGATAGGGTTCCATGTTCGAGGTAGTTTCGTAATGGAGTCATCCATGATTCTCTATCGGAAGCGACTTCAAATGTCCAGTCCGTCTCCATCTGATCGATGCTTGGAAAGGATAACGTTTCCACGGGAACTAGCCCCATTTGTTGTGCCTCACCTGAGCTGGCTAACTTTGCTAATGAATCGGCTTTCTGGTTTCGCTCTCGGGGAATGTAATAGATAGTATAATAGTCAAACTGATTTAGTACTTCCTGAACTCGAGCTAAGTAAGCAGCCAGTCTTTGATCTTTCACTTGGTATTCCCCCCGAACTTGACACACAACTAATTGTGAATCACAATAAATTTCTACAGCAATGATTCTCAAATCTCTGGCAAGTTTCAATCCAGCCAATAGGGCCTCATATTCAGCTTCGTTATTAGTCGCACGGAAGTTGAACTTTAGGGCGTAACATATGGATCTACCTTCAGGAGTTTCAAGAACAACCCTGGCACCTGAGCAACGGTCATTTGATGCACCGTCGGTATGCAGCTTCCATATATACTTGGGAGATTCACTGGTTTCGGGAAAGTCCTCTGGGATGGTAAATTCAGCAATGAAATTTGCTAGGACTTGTCCTTGAATGGCTCGCCTTGGATTGTAAGTAAGGTCAAACTGACTTAGCTCGATATTCCATTTGAGTAACCTGCCAGACGTCTCAGGACGCATAAGGACCTGTCGTAATGGCTGGTCGGTATAAACAGTGATTGGGTGAGCCTGGAAGTATGGACGGAGCTTTCTTGAGGCAATAACGAGACAATAAACCAATTTTTCTAGCTTCGGATAATTTCTCTCAGCTCCGGTAAGCCGCTTGCTTATGTAGTAGACTGGCTTTTGTATTCGGTCTTCCTCCAGAACTAGGGCAGCACTGATTGCGTTTTCTGATACCGCCAAGTAAATGTACAATTTCTCGTGATCGATAGGCTTTGACAAAATTAGCGGTGTGGACAGATGTTGAATTAGCGCTCGAAATGCGCCCTCACATTCTGTAGTCCATTCAAAGTTTTGTTTTCCTTTTTAGATGAGATCGAAGTAGGGAATGCATTTGTCATTGGACTTTGAAATGAACCTGCTCAGTGCTGCTACTTTCCCGTTAAGACTCTGGACTTGCTTTATAGTTTTTGGAGTTTCAAGATTTCTGATTGCCCAGATCTTTTCGGGATTGGCTTCGATTCCTCGAGCGTTGACGATAAACCCGAGGAATTTTCCGGATGCTACCCCAAAGTGACATTTCAATGGGTTGAGCTTCATTCTGTATTCTTGGAGGATATTAAACATTGACTCCAGGTCTCTGATGTGATCGATAGAAAATTGCGATTTGACTAACATGTCGTCGACATATACCTCCATGGTCTTTCCGATCTGGTCAGCGAACATTCGATTAACTAACCGTTGATAAGTTGCCCCAGCATTCTTGAGTCCAAAAGGCACAACTTTATAGCAATAGAGTCCCATATTGGTTATGAAGCTGGTATGCTCCTGATCGGGCAAGTGCATGGGTATCTGATTGTAGCCAGAGTACGCATCCATGAAGGATAAAAGTTCGTGTCTAGCCGTTGAGTCTACAAGTTGATCAATTCGTGGAAGTGGAAAACTGTCTTTGGGGCAAGCTTTATTCAAGTCTGAGTAGTCAACACATGTTCTCCATTTCCCATTTGGCTTACGGACAAGTACAGGATTTGATACCCATTCCGGGTTTAATGCATCTCGAATGAACCCATTCGTCTTAAGCTTATCTACCTCTTCTTTAAGGGTGGCAGATTTCTCTGGATCCATACCACGCCTTTTTTGCTTGACCGGGACGTACCGCGGGTCAATATTTAGTGTGTGGCTCGCGATGTCCAGTGAGATCCCACACATATCAGAGTGCGTCCAGGCAAACACATCAAGGTTTATTCAGAGAAATTCAACCAATTCCTCTTGCATTTGTCGGCTTAGCTGAGACCCAATCTTTATCATCTTCGAGTCATCATTACTATCGATTGGAACATCGATCGTCAGTTCGGCCGGAAAAGCTTGACTGTCTTTACTTTCATCTTCACTTTCGGTATCTCTCGGGTCAAGATCTCTTTGGAATTAGTTGGGGTGCCCGGGCCCGGGCCTAGGCGCTAATTGTCAATTATCCGTAAAGCGGACGCAGAGAGATTCCTCTACGCTCTTTCCTTTTTCCTTCTATTGCGCCTCGCGCAGCTCAGCAACGTAACAGGCTTACCCTGCGGCCTGATCCCCTTGAACAACTCCGACACCATTGTCGGTGGGGAATTTCAAAGTCAGATACCATGGGGCGATGGCTGCCCTGAATTCAGCTATGGTGGGTCGTCCCAAGAAAGCATTGTATGGGGAGTTTATATCCAAAACAACAAACTGTAGTATCCGGACTCTTCGGCGCTCACTAATCCCCAATTCCACTGGCAATTCTACCACTCCAGTGGGTATAGTTGCACTCCCGTTGAAACCGTGAATGCGAGACTGACATCGTTTCAAGTCTTTAGTCTCCATTCTCATCTGGTCGTAAGTTCGTTTAAACAAAATATTCATAGAGCTTCCGCTGTCTACCAAGATCCTCTTCATCCAAGCAGGACCTACTTGAGTTGATATGACTAGCGGATCTATAGTGGGGGCTTCGATCCTGTCGGCATCCCGACCACGAAACACGATGTCATCTGTCATCGTTCTCTATTGTTTGGCCGGAGCCCCATCTTCAGAATTACTACAACATTCAAAGTCTGCATGCCTGATAGAGCTGGCATACGACTCCATTTCCTTCCAGCTTCGGTCTGCTGGATGAGGACCACCACAAACAGTGTTTATCACCAACCTCCCGCCAGTACGAGTGGGTTCCTTCTGTCTAGCCGGATTCGGCATATGATTTGATGGGCCCATACCTCTAGACTGCGGTGCCCGAACAAACTGTTCTAACTTCCTTTCTCTTATCAACTTTTCGATGAGATCTTGCAAGTGATAGCATTCATTTGTGTTATGGCCGTAGCTTTCGTGAAACCTATAAAATTTTCCTGTCTGAATTTGCTTCTTCGATGACTGTTTCGGAGCAGGCTTCTTGTACTGAATAGTATTGCAGGTTTGTAGATATACGTTCTCCAGTGACGTATTCAGAGGAGTATAATTATCAAACATTGGAGCTCTACGCCATGGACCACGGTTCTGATCCCGTTTTCTATTTTGGTACCCACTGCCTTTTTGCTGATCTTGCTTATTCTGAATATTCAATTGCACTTTTCCGGAACTCTCCCCAGATTGTTTAACAGCAATGTTACTCTGAATTCCTTCCACACTAGGCCCCACATCATCCTCCTTCCTAGACTGTTTCGCATCCTCCCTTCTTAAGAATTGAGCTGCTTTAGAATAGAAACGGTCCAATGATGCAAGGGGTTTTCCGGCCAACCAGTTGTCGAATTCAGAATCGGGCTCAATTCCCTTAGTCAGTGCCATAAGAATAGAGTTATCATTTGGGTTGCTGGTCTCAGCACATGCAGCATGAAATCTCTCTAAATAAAGCCTGAGTGTCTCCCTAGGAGCTTGAGTGATATTAGATAAAGTATTAACATCCTTCGGTCTTGCGACATGCATACGAAATTGCTCAATAAATTTTGTCGCCAACTGATCAAAGCATGAGATAGATCGAGGTGGCAGTCTGGTAAACTACATACTCGCTATGCCCCCTAGTGAAATCGGGAAGCTTCGGCACTTGACTGCATCATCAGCTCATGCAGCGTTCATCAACCATTCGTACTTCATAATATGCTGATTAGGGTCAGAGTTCCCTTCATAAATGGGTAAAGTTGCCATCCTAAATCACTGAGGTGGTTCAGTATATAGTATCTCGTCAGTAAAAGGAGTATGACTCTGGGAGATTCCCCAGTCATTATTGCTAAGTCCTTGACTTTCATGGATCATTTGACAGATCATTGCAGACAGATCGGGCATCTGGGCATTTTGAGCAGGCTAGGCCAAGGTGTGGTCGGGTTCCACAATGCGAGGAGGGGCCGGTCGCTATCGACGGTCCGTGTCATGCCTCCTTGGCTCTATGTCCCCGGGGACGTAAGGTTCAGGGTGGTATTCACGCTGGTGACGGTTCAGATCTGTTCGATTTCGGATCTCAGCATCTAAATCAGTGGCTGTTGTGGTACGGTTATCAATGACATGATGTGGGGTAGCACCTCCTCGGGAGAAGGGTCCAGTTTGACGGCTGGTTGATGGTCCAACTCTCAGTTGCCCAACATTTAGGGTGTGTTGATGCCCAATGGCCTGTGTTTAACTTCCGTCTAGCCTTAGGCGTGTAGACCTATGATGATAGTCAGAAGAAGCTGAACTCTCGGTGGAAGAATATGAAGCTTGATCCCTCCTGGATCTCCTTCGTCGCTGATGGTTCAGTTGATTAGTTAATTATGCATTAGCACGGAGCTGTTGAGTGATCTGCTGACGGCTCTGAGTCAATTCTTGCATCAACATCTGAAATTTTTCTCTGGTGATAGGTCCTTGCGGATCTGATGGACCGGTAGCATTCTGATCGGTTGGAAGCTCCTGCATGGGATTCTGTCTGTCCCATCCTTCTGGATCTACAGCTGTAAAAGTAGTCCTTGTGTTAACCATGTTGGATGATGAAGCTCTCTCCTAGACTTGTAGCAAATCTGAATAGGATGGAAGAACTTCTGAAATTGAGATCTGGATCTTCTCCTTGGATTCTTACAATCCGGTATCGGTAGTAGATCCAACGAGCAGAAGGAAAAAAACTGGGTTTTTTTAATTCTTGGTGAAAGCACCAAACTGTTTGTACCAAAATTGGGCACAACACTCTTTGGAAGTATTTGAAGAGATAAAAATGACGAATAGAAATGGAAAAGGAGGGTTATCTAACAAATACTCCAAAAACAAATAATAAAGATACGCAGAAACGTAGAAATTTAGAGTGGTTCGGTGTATTGCCTACGTCCACTATGAAATTGATGATTTTATTAATATTTCTTTGATGATTACAACTGATTACAGCGGCTAACAGCAGATTACAGTGGATTACCGCAGTGAAATTCGAGTACAACAGCAGCCTTGAAGTGCAAAAATGAATTCGGCAGAGTCTGGACGTTAGTTGGCCAAAAGATCCCTTTTCTGTGAGCTCTGAGTTGCTATTTATAGGTGTAGGATGCAAATATCTTACTCAGATCTCGGGAGACTTCTTCTGGCATGTGGGTGGACCCACGCGATCGATCCCATGAAGTTTCAACTCGATCCGTGATCGATACGAACGAATTTCGTATCGATCAAGATTTGAACTAATCGAGTCGAAACTTGGCATGAACATTCCTTAGGTCGTACGTAAGCTCTTGTGAAAATTTCATAGCATTTGGACTTGTGGATTGCAGGTTATGATCGATTCGAATTCAAGTCTTCGGTAGGCCGTTTGGTTCGAATCGATGCATTTCGAATCGATCTCTTTGTATCGACGACCACACATGTGATGCTAGTTGACGTGGCGCTTTCTTTCAGGATCGATCCGAAGTCCACGCCGTATCGATCGAGTCTTCCCAATGTTTGCGCCCCGTCCGTATCGATTTGACTGGGCCGTGTTCGTATCGATCGCAGTCGCCTCATTCGTATCAATGGAAATGGCCTTGTTCGTATCGATAGATGTGGTTTAGTTCGTATCGATGAATATGATCAGTTCTTATCGATGGAATTGACTAAGTTCGTATCGTGCAATGTGGCTCTGTTCGTATCGATTGTGTGGTCTTGTTCGTATCGATCTAAGTTGGTCCAACTTGATGGATACGAACAAAGGATGACGTGATGGATACGAACAGCGGTTACTTGATGGATACGAAGTAGTGATCATTTGATGGGTACGAATAGGTTCGATACGAAGAGAACCGCCTTTGGGTGGATACGAAGTATACCTCGGTGTTGTAGTTGATGGATGCGAAGTAGGCTACAGCCGATCGATACGAACAACGGTAACATGATGGATACGAACAGTGGTTATTTGATGGATACGAACTGCCGATGTCTGATGGATTCGAACAAGGCTCTTTAGCCGATGGATACGAAATGACACGCTCTGATGGATGCGAACAATGTGTTCTCCTAACTCGTATCGATCATATCTCGTGCATACAAACTCCGATTGACTTGAAACTTGGAACGTTGGCTTTCACAGCTTTGCTCGTCATGTTTTGTCAATTGTAGCCTAATCCAGACCCCGACAAAATTCATCGATATCCATAACAAACCAGCGTATAACTGATCTCCGGGATGGACTTTCCTTGTTTTCCAGTCAAGTTCTTGGTATCACGGCCTTGCCAAAAGGTGGGATAACATTTGGTATTTTAAATATTATAAACTAATGTTTTGATTTAAAAGGGATTTCGAAGCGATCTCGGAAATTGTATATGTCGTAATAACTTTACTTGAATTAATTAAAGAAGATATTAATTTAAAATAAAAAGTATGATTTTAGACATTATAAATTTATAGTTTTATAAATATTTTTAAATAGATATTTTTAAACTGTAAAATAAAGATTTTTAAAATCTTATAATAAGTCCGTCTTTTATAATAAAGGGATACGTTTTTAAAGGAAAATAGGAATATTTTGATATAATAGTTATTAACCATCTTATATAAAGTAATATATATATATATAAACATATATTAAAATTTATTACAAATGTGAGATTAAGTGTGATAATTCATAAAAGTGATATTTTAAAAATGAAGTGGAGATTTGTAAAATCGTATTTTGTTAATAAAAGTATGAATTTATAAACAATGTTTATAAATTAAAGGAGACTATTATCATTAAATAAATTGATGAGATAAATCAAACGATGGATTTATTATAAGATGTGGAATGTTGTTAGAAAATAGTTTATTCATTTTTGAAAAATGAAAATGGAGATAGATTGAAAATGTTAACGATATTTTATAAAAGAAATTCGTAAACATCGAAGCAACGTTCTAAACGGATTGTAATTGATGTTCAAAATGGGATTGTTATAAATAAGCGAGATTTATAAAGAGATGGGGTTATGAAGGGGGTTCATAGTAAAAGGAATTTATGAAAGGAAGTTTTATCAAATAGAAAGAGATTCATAAATATAGTTTTATAAATATGGAAACGATTATGTTGGAATTTAAGTATGGATTTTTATCAAGGGAATATAATATTGTTTAAAACTTATTTATTTATATTTAATATTGTTTTAAAGTTATTTATCAATATTTTTAATATTTTGAAGGTTAATTATTTAAATAATTAATATGGTTTGAAATTAATAACAATGATTTATTAATGGTGTTTTGGAAATTAATTAATATTATTTATAATACATTTACAAAAATTAATTATTTTTATTTATTTATATTAGTTGAAATATATAAAATTAGAGATTAATTATGTATAATAAAATTATTTTAGGGATTTATAAAATAGCTATAAATGGTTTTTATAGATTTATAAAAGAGTTCGTAATAGCTCATAGATATTTATAAAGGGATTTTATAGACTTATAAAAGGAGTTTTATAAATAGTTTATGGATTTACAATGAGTTTGTAAAGGAATTTTAGAAATGTATAAAAAGAAATTATAAGTGATGGGAATTTATAAAAGAGATTTTAAATAATTTCCTCAGACCTATAAAATAGTTTATAAATGGTTTTATAAATTTATAATAGATTTTATAAATGATTTAGAATTGTATAAAAAGGAAATCTTTCTCAGTGTTTGGTAAACATGCTTATGCCTGAGATAAGTATATGAATATTTTTCCATGTATTAAAATATAGAGATTTGTGGATATATATTTTTGTGGAAGGGTTTGATGCAATATTTATAGAATGAAATTTATAGAGGAAAAGATTTATTAAAAGAGGGTAGTGGTTGCTTGTGTGCTTAACCATTGTTGGTTTTCGCTATGGAATTAAATCCCTGATTGAATGTTTGTTATTTGATAGTTAAATAACCGACTATCGAATTTGGACCCAAAACGTAACTTTGGAAATTTCTAGGAGAAACACATGAGTTATACGGCACAGTCGTCTCCGATGATGTTGTACTGTGCATATAAATCTCATTTCGTTCTCCTTGGATAATGATAAGGAAATTCATCCACTAACAAGTTAAAAGCCAATCACCGCTCTTATCTTTGACTGTTTATTTCCTAAAGAACAGGAATTGAGTTTGCCAGAAACTATCGAATGTTGTTTCGAAGAGACCGGGATCAAATATGTTATCCGAAAACCACTTCGATCCAACTCAAGCATTTTGAAGTGAAGATATCTTAAAGATGATGGAATTTGAAGACGGAACTTTCAAGCTTTTTATTCAGTCCCAAAATGAACTTGTATGGATGAATGCTGGCATTGCATTGTTGCTTGGAGGCAGTGTTAGTGTAACGACCCACGTTTTTGGACGGTTTAACTCAACAATAAACCACACATGTCTAACTTAAACCATTCAAAAGGGAGGATTGTTATGGGGTAAATAAGAAAAAGAAGAGAAAGAAATAAAACAAACACAGAATCTCACAGCGGAATGACAAAATATAATAATCAAATAACAGTTCATGAAGCTGTTTTACAAATAACATTTTCTTACACTTTTACAATACAGACCAGAGTTACCTACAACGGGAATAAATAAATAATGCAGCGGAACAAAATGATGCATGGGATAAATATAGTAAATAATAATAGTATACAAATCTTCGTCTTCGTCCTCCAGAAAAGCAGTATTCGACACACTGAAAAGCTCAGACTGACCCAAGCGTAATGAAAAGACAAACACTCGAGTCAGAACTAAAAGATCTTATGTAAGTTAAATCAACAGTAAATAAGTATGAGTGGAATGGCTTCAGAGATGTTTACGGGGTTTTACATCTCCTATCCAGTGTCTAACGTGAGTGCAATAACTTAAGAGATGTTCGGGGTTCCCATCTCCTAAGGATCCGTTAAACTATCTACATACATAGTACAATACACTATTATAATAGCGTGGACAGCAAAGTAAAGTATTAAAAAAGCATTAAGGCATTAGGCATATCCCCCTTAACACATTTTATATAAATGTCGTAGTCTATACAGTACTGTAAACTCCACCAAACAGGTGGGCTATCAAGGAGCACTTCATAGGTACGACACAAACCAAACTCGTAGAAGGCGCGATAAGGCATGTGACAAGGCACGCGGGCAATGCTAGGGTAGGATCCTACCGTTTGCACTTCCGGACTGGTGGTAACGCATAGCAGCTACTATCGCCCACCTCGGAACATACTCCCATAATCAAAATCGAGGGGTGGCCACCAAATCAATCATAATATGGTATCGAAGAAATGTGCCCGATAGGAGGAGCGACCTCACTTGGCCCGGTATAGCTCCTGTTTTAACCAAATCAAGCTGACTCACAGGAGTCAGGGCTACGTAAATACCTCATACAGAATCGTTTGCCAAACCATCCTACTTCATTCTGGAATCTCCACTACGTACACAGTTGTTAATGTGGTTTTCGGTATTGGTAGAGAGTATGACAATATCTGATTCTGGCCTTTTTAACAACCAAACGCTTATTTCACACTGGATGGTTCTTTACATTTCCAAAAATCAATTCATAATCGATATCAAAATATCATATTCTCAAAACCATGTCACTTTCTAAATCATATTTACTTTCGAAATCATATCACGTTTGAAATCATATTAGTTTCGAAATCATATTTCCAAATAGGTTAAACCCTCATTTGAAAATCATCATATTTACTCAAAATATGTTATTTTACTAGAAATTATCATTTCAAATCCTAACTTAGATTATAACATCAATTTACCATATTCGCTTTAAATCAAGGATTTAAATATGACCAATTCAACCTTGCACCGTTTGAAATTTAGAAAATAGTTTGATAGTCACCAATAGTTTTAATAGTTTTAAAAATAGTTTTAAATAGTTAAAATACTTTAAGATAGTTTAAATGGTTTAAAATAGTTTTAAAATGGATTAAAATAGTTTTAAATAGTTAAATTAGTTTAAAATACTTTAAAATGGTTTTAAATGGTTTAAATAGTTTAAAATAGATTAAAATACTTTAAAATGCTTTAAAATAGTTTAAAATACTTTTAAATAGTTTAAATAGATTAAACTAGTTTAAAATTGATAAAAATAGTTTAAATGGTTTAAAATGGTTTAAATAGGTTTAATATAGTTAAATATAAAATGGTTTGAAAATCTAAATAAATCTGAATTTAAAATAATATGTTTTAAAATAGTTTATATTAAAATAATTACTTTGAAATTAATATCAAATTTAACTATTTCTTCCATTTCAACAAATCTGGACCATATCCATATTTCAACAAAACTTAATTTTCTTTCAATTCAAATTCCCATAAAATCATTTCAAGTTATATCGATTTCAAACTCCTGTTTGAACTACAATTTTAAAGCACTTCAATTTCATAGATTCAAAGTTTATATATTCAAACATTTTCAATAACTCAATTTCGATAATTTCATTTATATTTCAAAATTCAACTTTGAAATCTCCATTTTTATTCTTTAGACAATTCATTTAAACCAACTCCAATTTCAACATTTAAAGCTTGGATTTTCGAAAATAATTCAGTTTATATAAATCAAATTTTATTTCAAAATATCATTTAACTGAATTCAAAATTTTAAGAATTTAAAATCATTTAGTTTAACCAATCCGTTGTCCGTATATAATTTTCTACCCTATGGTCAAGTGATACGGACATATATCATTTCAATCCGCAATAATTTTAAATTTACGGGTAAATATCATTTCAACTCGTAGTCTCGAATTAACATTCAAAATCCATAAAATTGCTTGGGTTTATCATTCCAACCCATAACGATTTTTCCCTAATCTATCAGATCATTCGGGTATGTATCATTTCAACCCATGGGGATTTTTGTAACAATAAACTAAGGGAACTTGCAGTGTGATATCAATATATAAAATAACATAACATCTAATCATCCAATATCAACAATTAAACATCCATCACAATCATCATTCAAATCAACTAATAAACATCAATGATTAACTGATTATCATTAACAGGTATAAACTGGCAAATTAAAATTTAATATTAAATTAAATGGCAATTATATTCAATAAATTCATATTTAACTGGAATGACAATTTAAATATATCAAACAGCAGTCAATCAACTTCTAATCACATCATAAATTTAATTTAACTAACATAAGAAAACTTAGTAGTTGTGAGGTGGTTAAAACACTCAACTTTGATTTTTCGACGATTTAAAATCCAATTAAAGGACCAAAATTGAACAGTCTCGGAATTCGTCCAAAACAGTTCCATAATGTTTGGAAATTCAATACGATCCTAACGGAACAAACCGCGCCTGAATCCGAGTTTATGTGCAAAAGATATATACGTTAGGACATTGAGATTTTAAATTGTAAAATAAATAAAATAAGAAGGGAAGAAAACAAGTTTCCCTTACACGTCAGCATCTCCTCTCAGAAACCCTCGCATCCAAAACATCTCGTACGCGAACAGTAACCCTAGCCACCACCCATGCCTCGATCCAAACGCCGCCGCTGGTCAGCCGCGGCCTGCCAGACCCCATCCCATCGAGCGTCGACCTCATCTCAGCCTCTACCATGCCTCGCGACCACCATCTTCCCCAAGAAAACACAGTCGCCGCCGTTGATTATTAAAACCTTAATCGAATTCTCCAAGGTGATCCAGCCATCAATTGAACAAACGAATGACACAGATGCACTCCGTTCGTCCATCTCCACGCAACCATACCCACGGATCGACGATCCATTGCCGATGATCAAACCCAAAATGAACGGCTGAGAACTATCCGTCAAATTCTGGACACATGGAGAACCAAATCGAAAAATGAACTGTAGATCTAGATTGCACTCTTCGAGAACTTTCCAACGATATACAATATGATAAGGTTTTGAGGAGTTTGCTTTTCGATTTGAATTTGGAATTGAAATAGGGTTTTGTAATTGGAATGTTTTCTGCCATTGAAGAAAGGAACAAACAGAAATTTTAGTACGTACTGTAATAAGAAAAAGAAAGGCTGCTAGGGTTAGAAATAAGCTATTTATATAGACAAAGCCTGATAAGAAAGAATAACATATCGAATTGGTTCGAAACGACAATAACGACCCGAAAAGTCCGTTCCGCTTCCGAAACGAAAGTGAGTCATCCCATATATCAAAGTAGATGTTTTCGATATTTTTAAACTCAATGGAACAGGTTTCACACCCAAATTCCATTGTACATAGAAGTTAGCTTTTAAAATCAACTTATTTCGATTGAATTCAATTAAATTGATTTCTACGCGTTTCGAGCCCGCACGATCAACCGACAAGTCCGATCGTTACGAAACTTGAAATCTTACAATAATTCATCGTTATGGATCCGATGAAACTGGTTTCGTCGAAATCCGAGATAGTGGCCAAAATGGCTATTATCACGTTAATTAAATAAATTATTATTAAATTGATTAAATCACATTTTAAATTTAATTTAAAAGTTAACAATTTTGTCATTTTTGATTACCTAGACATTTATAATCCTTTAAAACAAATTTCCATGTTAAACCCAATGTTAAATATTGCATTAATTACAGCGTTCAAATTTTAACTTTAATAAAAATCCAATTAATTATATTTTAATTTCAAATAAATTCTTTTATTTTGATTTATATCTTATTATTCACTCAACTATCATACCGTGGATAAAATTAACATTGCGATACGTTTCATTACATTAATAGTCTATAGTTATCATCTTTTACCACATTAATTACAATATTTCAATTATACTAACTTTTTATTGATTTCCAAATTAAATTCAACAAACTAAATAAATAGGTGAAAAATAATAATTTTTACCTTTTACTTAATTAAATCACATTTATAAGTTTATTATTTACATTTAATTTATTTCCTTATTTACAATTTATAACCAATTATAACTTTACAATCATTTCAATTAATTGAAATTGCATTAAAATAGTTATCAGATACCTTATATTAACATTATTACATTTCATTCTAGTTATTTTTCTCATTAATAAATCATAAATTTTAATTTCTTCCAATATTAAATTACAAAATCTTATTTAATTAATATTTTTAATTATCGAAAAATATGGGTCGTTACACTCTTCCCCACTCAAAACTTTTCGTCCTCGAAAAGGGAAAAGGAGGAAATAAGGAACTAGTATATTTTATTCAAAGTATTCAATTTATAAACAATCAATTTACATAATTAAGCATTTTAAATAAAATATACTAATTAATAACAATTAAATCTTCATATTCAAGTTTACTAAAGTTTGAAAATATTTTCACCTTTACAAAAAATTTCTAAGTCCAAAATTCACGGAAAATTTCGGAAGGGTCTCCTTTGTACGGAGAGGTATGGGAGAAATAATAATATCAATAGTAACCATATATATATATATATATATATATATCATATTCCAAAATAAAATATCCCAAACCACGGGAAAACAATATAATATTGCTATAAACCGTAATCCGAAAACGTACCTTTTTGTCGGACGAACAACGTTTTATTTATTAAACCAAATGCAGTACCTATTACTTCCATAACCTGTATTTCACTTATATAATCCAAAGAAGTTAATAATTATGTAAAAGAGAAATATTTAAGTTGTTTCAATTAATAACTAAACAAATCAACACAACATAACGATAGTCACTTGCAAACAAAACCATACAATCATCACATGCAATCAAAGTAATTAACCATCCATCCATAGCAACTGAAACAAATGGTTTGTTCGGGTTCAGAAACTTTTAATTGTATAAAATGATAAATAACTACTGAGTATACCATACACTCAACAGTCTTAGATAAAACTTAATAGATTATTTATACATCTTTAAACAGTTAGAAGTATCCTTTCCCAACCATCCCATAAGCCAAAACAAACAATAGTTTCAAATATTGTTTTAGTTTATTCTTATTAATCTCCTTTCACCTTATTTACTGTTCTTCAGTTTCATTCATTCATACAATGCTTATTTTCATTAATTTACATTCATTACTTACAAAAATTCATTTCTCATTTATTCATACAATGCAAATTTCCATAAGTTTACATTCATTTACCTATATAAGTTATTTCCATTCAATTATTTAAAATAATCAATGAATTCATTATTAAGTATTACATACTTTTTATTTATTTCCAATTTATTCATACAAGGTTATCTCTTATTAGTTTACATTCATTTATTTACATTTATTATTTACTTCTATAATTTGATTTCCATGTAATATAAATATTCATTGTGAATAAATTCCTACTAAAGTTTCTCTACCTTTTATTCACATTCATTGTTTATAGAATTTAACTTTAATTTAATGAATCATTCAACTTAAGTGATGTTCGCCTTTACTATTAAATCTAATTATTATCATTTCAACACATTAACTTATGCTTATAACATTCATTGTACACCTAAATTCTTATTTATAGAAATAATTCCATTGAACACTTTCATTTCCTAAGTTTTACTTGTATAATATTCTGTTAAATATTCTTATTAATATTTCAACCTTTAATATTTTGGTAAGTTATATATATATATATATATGTCTTTTAGAATGTAATTGAATGTTACCCAAGTTTATTTTTATCATTTTAGTTAACAAATGTTCAATAATTACATTTTCTAAATTTTCATATCTACAAGTTATAGATTTTCAATTTCTTATATATTTCATTAATCACTTAGCATCAAATTTCTTATTTTTCATTTTAGAAGTCTCCAATTATTAATATAGTCAAGATTTCATTCATCATAATAATTTAAATTTCTAATTTACAAAAACTTCAGAACTAAACACCAGGTTTCCCTTCCAAATGATTTTAAAATAATATATTACTCATATCTTTATATACATCAATTCATATTTAGAAATTTAAAGTTAAGATTTGTTTATCAAACAAATGTGCAGTAAAACTACAACAGTTGTCTTCCCACTTTGAAACTCAAAAATGAACGTCGATGGTGCATGCACTCATCACCGAAATTATTTTCCAACGACAAAAGGGGGGAGTTCAGAACTTATTTCCTTTTTAACAATTCTTTTTAAAACTTTCTTTCAAATCACATTGAAAATATTTATATTTGAAAATACTTTCAAATAATAATATTATTATATTCCAAAATCCTTCGAATTTTTTTTTCAAAATCCCGGAACTTAAGTTCTAAATTCCATTTCTATTTATTTGACTTGTAAATCCTATTTTTCAAATCAATATTTATAAAATTTCTCTACCTAACAAACAACATATCACATCCAACTATATTATTTATAAAAATTATTCTTTTATATACAAAATATAATACTAGGTAAAATTATTTCATTTACCTTTATTTCAAAACAAATATTGTGTCGGTCTGCCCTATTAAGTGTTTAGGAATCCCTATCGATGCCATAGTGTCCTATGTACCGACCAGAATTTATAAATATTAAACAGAACAAATTAACACAATATAAAACATTTTTATAACACTAACAAGTAAGCTCTCATATATATATATATACACACACACACACACACTCAAATAGACTGATTCTAGGGTATTACTACCTTATTTCTAATGAGTCGGACCCCACAAAGCTAAGGTTACCGCTAAACCTCGCTCTGATACCAAATGTAACGACCCACGTTTTTGGACGGTTTAACTCGACAATAAACCACACATGTCTAACTTAAACCATTCAAAAGGGAGGATTGTTATGGGGTAAATAAGAAAAAGAAGAGAAAGAAATAAAACAAACACAGAATCTCACAGCGGAATGACAAAATATAATAATCAAATAACAGTTCATGAAGCTGTTTTACAAATAACATTTTCTTACACTTTTACAATACAGACCAGAGTTACCTACAACGGGAATAAATAAATAATGCAGCGGAACAAAATGATGCATGGGATAAATATAGTAAATAATAATAGTATACAAATCTCCGTCTTCGTCCTCCAGAAAAGCAGTATTCGACACACTGAAAAGCTCAGACTGACCCAAGCGTAATGAAAAGACAAACACTCGAGTCAGAACTAAAAGATCTTATGTAAGTTAAATCAACAGTAAATAAGTATGAGTGGAATGGCTTCAGAGATGTTTACGGGGTTTTACATCTCCTATCCAGTGTCTAACGTGAGTGCAATAACTTAAGAGATGTTCGGGGTTCCCATCTCCTAAGGATCCGTTAAACTATCTACATATATAGTACAATCCGCTATTATAATATTGTCTACAGTAAAGTATTAAAATAGCATTAAGGCGTACCCATATCCCCCTTAACACATTTTATATAAATGCCGTAGTCTATACATTACTGTAAACTCCACCAAACTGGTGGGCTATCAGGGAGCACTCCATAGGTACGACACAACCAAACTCGAAGAAGGCGCGATAAGGTATGTGACAAGGCAAGCGAGGCAATACCAGGGTAGGATTCTACCATTTGCATTTCCAGACTGGTGGTAACACATAGCAGCTACTACCACCCATGTCGGAACACACTCCCATAATCAAAATCGAAGGGTGGCCACCAAATCAATCACAAAGTCATAATATGGTATCGAAGAAATGTGCCCGATAGGAGGAGCGACCTCACTTGGCCCGATATAGCTCCTGTTTTAGCCACATCACGTTGACTCACGGGAGTCAGGGCTACATAAATACATCATACAGAATCATTCGCCAAACCATCCTACTTCATTCTGGAATCTCCACTACGTACACGGTTGTTAAAGTGGTTTTCGGTATTGGCAGAGAGTATGACAATATCCGATCCCGGTCTCTTTAACAACCAAACGCTTATTTTATACGGATGGTTCTTTACATTTCCAAAAATCAATTCATAATCGATATCAAAATATCATATTCTCAAAACCATATCACTTTCGAAATCATATTTACTTGCGAAATCATATCACATTTGAAATCATATCACTTTTGAAATCATATTTCCAAATAGGTTAAACCCTCATTTTAAAATTATCATATTTACTCAGAATATGTTATTTTACTAGAAATTACCATTTCAAATCCTAACTTAGATTATAACATCATTTAACCATATTCGCTTTAAATCAAGGATTTTAAAATGACCAATTCAACCTTGCACCGTTTGAAATTTAGAAAATAGTTTGATAGTCATAAATAGTTAAAATAGTTTTAAAAATAGTTTTAAATAGTTAAAATACTTTAAGATAGTTTTAATGGTTTAAAATAGTTTTAAAATAGTTTTAAATAGTTGAATTAGTTTAAAATACTTTAAAATGGTTTTAAACGGTTACAATAGTTTAAAATAGATTAAAATAGTTTAAATTACTTTAAAATAGTTTAAATTACTTTAAATTAGTTTTAAATAGTTTAAAATAGATTAAAATAGTTTAAAATTGATTAAAATAGTTTAAAGGGTTTAAAATAGTTTAAATAGGTTTAATATAGTTAAATATAAAATGGTTTGAAAATCTAAAAAAATTGAATTTAAAATAATATGTTTTTAAACAGTTTATATTAAAATAATTAATTTGAAATTAATATCAAATTTAAACTATTTCTTCCATTTCAACAAATCTGGACTATATCCATATTTCAACAAAACTAAATTTTCTTTCAATTCAAATTCCCATAATCATTGCTCTTGAGACTAGACCTCTAATTATTGAGGGGGAGCCATTTATCATTACTCCTTGGAGTGTTAGTATTGACAAAGCTATAGAGCAAGTTCTCTCTATTCCGGTTTGGCCACATTCTCTAATATCCCGTCTGTCCTATAACCCTTCCTTGGTCTAAATTGGCTTGCGAGCCTTATTGGTGATTTCAAATGTTTTGACGCAAAAACTGTCGCTTGCAAGACTTACTTTAGTCCAGAGCATTGATTGAAATATCCCCTCTGAATCCGCTTCCGTCAATCTTGAAAGTTAGAATTAAAGATGGTCATGAGATGGAGATAAGAGTCAATTACAGTTGGAAACCCGATATATGCACTATATGTCAGTCTTTTGGACATACCGCGGATAAGTGTTCTAGGGTTGCTACTCTTCCTCTTGCTTCCAAAGTCCCCCTCCCCAGAAATGGGTCCCCAAGGTTAGTTTAGCTGTCTCTGGTATTGAGATTCCTGTTTCTCCCTCTGTGGACTTAATTTCTGAAGCTGTAGATAGAGATTCTGATGATGAGATCATTTCTTGGGAATCGGAGGAGGTTGCTGGGGTACACACGGCCATGGAAATGAGGTATGACCCACGGTTACACAGTTATCACATGTTCCTTGGTGGCTATGATGAGTCTAGGAGGCTTATTTATCATGTTGAGGGTGATGGTCTATCTCTTACGACCTCTGGTATTGATGGTGCTTGCAATTGGTGGCAACTATTAGATCCTTCGTGGGATAGAATTTATCTATACTCTGCTCTCTTGAGATCTTTTGATCTTTTTTGGCTATGTCCTTTTCTGCTGTCCAGCATGTTATAGGACCTTGTACTGATGCTAATATTAGTTATGACAAGGGGATATTTGTCCTTCCGTGTAGTCTAGACTCTTTGTCTAGCTCCTGTACTTTATTGTTTTTTTTGTTTGTATTAAGTGGTCTGTCCACTATAAAAACAGTCTTAATTGTTATGTGCATGTGCAGAGCACCTGTTCTTATCTTTATACATAGTGGCACGACCTACTTTAAAGCCGGCTAGCTTTGCTAAAAAAATTCCCATAAAATCATTTCAATTTATATCGATTTCAAACTCATGTTTGAACTACAATTTTAAAGCACTTCAATTTCATAGATTCAAAGTTTATATATTCAAACATTTTCAATAACTCAATTTCAATAATTTCATTTATATTTCAAAATTCAACTTTGAAATTTCCATTTTTATTCTTTAAACAATTCATTTAAACCAACTACAATTTCAACATTTAAAGCTTAGATTTTCGGTAATAATTCAGTTTATATAAATCAAATTTTATTTCAAAATATCATTTAACTGAATTCAAAATTTTAAGAATTTAAAATCATTTAATTTAACCAATCCAATGTCCGTATATATTTTTCTACCCTATGGTCAAGTGATACGAACATGTATCATTTCAATCCGCAATTATTTTAAATTTACGGGTATATATCATTTCAACCCGTAGTCTCGAATTAACATTCAAAATACATAAAATCGCTCGGGTTTATCATTTCAACCCATAACGATTTTTCCCTAATCTATCAGATCGTTCGGGTATGTATCATTTCAACCCATAGGGATTTTCTAAAAATAAACTAAGGGAACTTGCAGTGTGATATCAATATATAAAATAACATAACATCCAATCATCCAATATCGATAATTAAACATCCATCTCAATCATCATTCAAATCAACCAATAAACATCAATGATTAACTGATTATCATTAACATGTATAAACAGGCAAACTAAAATTTAATATTAAATTAAATGGCAATTATATTCAATAAATTCATATTTAATTGGAATGACAATTTAAATATATCAAACAGTAGTCAATCAACTTCTAATCACATCATAAACTCAATTTAACTAACATAAGACAATTTAGTAGTTGTGAGTGGATTAAAACACTCACCTTTGATTTTTTGACGATTTAAAATCCAATTAAAGGCCAAAAATTGAACAGTCTCAGAATTCGTCCAAACTAGTTCCATAATGTTTGGAATTTCAATATGATCCAATGGAACAAACCGCGCATGAATCCGAGTTCGTGTGCAAAAGATATATACGTTAGAACATTGAGATTTTAAATTGTAAATAAATAAAATAAGAAGGAGAGAAAACACGTTCCCCTTACACGTCAACATCTTCTCTCAGAAACCCTCGCATCAAAAACATCTCGTATGCGAATAGTAACCCTAGCCGCCACCTATGCCTCGATCCAAACGCCGCCGCGGCCTGCCGGACCCCAACCCATCGAGCGCCGACCACATCTCAGCCTTTACCACGCCTCGCGGCCACCATCGTCCCCAAGAAAACACAGCCGCCATTGATTATTAAAACCCTAATCGAATTCTTCAAGGAGATCCAACCATCAATTGATCAAACAAAGGGCACAGATGCACTCCCCTCGTCCATCTCCACGCAACCATACCCACGGATCGACGATCCATCGCCGATGATCAAACCACAAATGAATGGTCGAGAATTATCCATCAAATTCTGGACACATGGAGAACCAAATCGAAAAACGAAATGCAGATCTAGATTGCGATCTTCGAGAGCTTTCCAACGATATATAATATGATAGGGTTTTGAGGAGTTTGCTTTTCGATTTGAATTTGGAATTGAAATATGGTTTTGTAATTGGAATATGTTTCTGCCATTGAAGAAGGGAACAAACAGAAATTTCAGTACGTACTGTAATAAGAAAAAGAAAGGCTACTAGGGTTAGAAAGAAGCTATTTATATAGACAAAGCCCGATAAGAAAGAATAACATATCAAATTGGTTCGAAACGACAATAACGACCCGAAAAACCCGTTCCGCTTCCGAAACGAAAGTAGGTCATCCCATATATCAAAGTAGACATTTTCGATATTTTTAAACTCAATGGAATAGGTTTCAAACCCAAATTCCATTGTACACAGATGTTAACTTTTAAAATCAGCTTATTTCAATTGAATTCAATTAAACTAATTTCTACGCGTTTCGAGCCCGCACGATCAAATGATAAGTCCGATCATTACGAAACTTGAAGTCTTACAATAATTCACCATTACAGATCCGATGAAACTGGTTTCATTGAAATCCGAGACAGTGGCCAAAATGGCTATTATCACGTTAATTAAATAAATTATTAATAAATTGATTAAATCACCTTTTAAATTTAAATTTAAAAGTTAAAAATTTTGTCATTTTTGATTACCTAGACATTTATAATCCTTTAAAACAAATTTCCATGATAAACCCAATGTTAAATATTGCATTAATTACTACGTTCAAATTTTAACTGTAATAAAAATCCAATTAACTAAATTTTAACGCTATTTGGAAAGTGATCATTTCTAAATATTACTATAATGGAAATAGAAATTTATATCAAATTGCTTCTCCAAACACTCAAAATATATCTAACTTTTGGAAAAACATTTTAAAATGTAATGAGATATTTAATTTAGGAATAAATACAATTGTTCACTCTGGTAATCGGACTTCGTTTTGGCATGACCGTTGGATTTCGGTCTTGCCTCTTAAGATAGAATTTAAGGATCTGTATGAAATTTGTAACTTTAAGTTTGCTTTAATCAACGAAGTTTATTCTCCAGAAAATGATCCTCCTTGGAATTTCAGTTTTAGCAGAATTTTAGTTGATTCAACTTTTAGACAACTTTCTTTGCTTTATGCTAGATTAAATCTTTATAATATCGATAATGATAATGATTTTATTAGTTGGAAATGAGATAAAAGTAAGAAATATACTTCTAATTCTTTCTACAGATTCATTAATTTTTCGGGTACAATAAATAATTCATTTAATTATATGTGGAAATCTAATGCTCCTCCCAAATCCAAAATTCACATGTGGTTAATTCTTCATGGAAAACTTAATACAATCAAATTTTTAAAAAGAAAAAATATTCAAAACGATAATAAATGTTATTTTTGTAATCTGTATCTTGAGGACGTTAATCATTTATACTATAATTGCATGGATTCTAATTACATTCTAATCAATACTCTTAAAATTTTTAACTTTAATATAACAACTAAAATTTCGGATTGTGAATTTTACTGGAATAATTATAGATTCAAGTTCAAAAAGAATATTAGATTTTTACTAGACACTTTATTCATTATTATTAGTTGGTTTATTTGGTTTGAAAGAAATCAAAGAATTTTCAATAATAATAATTGTCATTTTAACAAATTGATTTTTACAATTTCTTCATTTTGTTTTAATTGGATCTCTAACCCCAAATATAAATTAGCCAAAAATATCCTTTTCAAAAGGTATCTTAACAAGGTTAATCATAATATTAATATTTTTAAACACAACAATAATTTTTTTAACATTAACAATAGTATTATTAATATTTCCTCTAGTTTAGATGATGATTTCACTTCTAATCATAACTTACTTATGATTAAAGGTTCATAAATTTGATCCGTCTCTATATTTGTACTAGTCTCTGTTTGGTTTTGGTTTTTAAGTTTTTTATTTATACTGTTATTGTCCTGTTAGTCTTAATTAGGTTTTTATTTCCTTCCTTATTAATTCATATATATGTATATTTATTATATAAATATACATATATATGTATCATTCTAATATTTTCTTTAGTCATTTTTCAGTTACAGGTATGGGGGATAGGAAAACAGATTCATTTTGCAGGTTTTCATATCTTCATATTGCTGGACACCAGATGGTAGATAGGTCAGCAGAGCAGAGCATCTTCATCAAGGACTAATAGCAGTTTCTCCTCAGATTTAGGATTCCGCTATCTTCATTATGGAGTACTTTTTTCAGGAGGACGTTTTCTTCAGTTTGGTACCCCTTTCCCTTGATCAGAGGCTTCAGAGCGGTTCCTCTTTTCAGCAGTTCCACTTCAGAGCAGATGCTTATTCACCTCTCCTGATTCAGTTGGTTGGAGCTTCCTCATTAGTCTGGGACATTATCCAGTAGTTTGTGTTTTTTTCCTATAGTTATTTAGGTACTTCTAACACCTTAATATCGGGCGGTGGCCATGCCAGAGCTCGATATCAGGGTGTGATGGGTGGTGGCCTTGCCGGAACTCATCTTAGGAGTACCTGAGATTTGATATATTTGTATTTGGTTTTTGTTACCTGCCAGGCATGTTGGCAGCACTTTATATTCGAGTTATATATATATTTGCATGTGTGCTCTCCTCTATTCGTAGAGGATCACACATTTTTCTCAAAAAAAAAATTAATTTCAAATAAATTTTTTTATTTTGATTTATATCTTATTATTCACTCAACTATCATCCTACGGATAAAATTAACATTGGGTTACGTTTCATTACATCAATATTCTACAGTTATCATCTTTTACCAGATTAATTACAATATTTCAATTATACTAACTTTTTATTGATTTCCAAATTAAATTCGACAAACTAAATAAATAGGTGAAAAATAATAACTGTTACCTTTTACTTAAATAAATCGCATTTATAAGTTTATTATCTCACCGTTTAATATAACATTTAATTCATTTCCTTATTTACAATTTATAACCAATTATAACTTTACAATCATTGTAATTAATTGAAATTGCATTAAAATAGTTATCAATTACCTTATATTAACATTATTACATTTCATTGTAGTTATTTTTCTCATTAATTACTCACAAGTTTTAATTTCTTTCAATATTAAATTACAAAATCTTATTTAATTAATATTTTTAATTATCGAAAAATATGGGTCGTTACAGTTATCATTCCAAGTGGGAAATTTGCTATATAAAAGGTAAAACGTAGCCTCAAGCTCTATCAACCGGAAATGACTAAAACAAGGGAGATGCAGCAGGGCTAAGTGGCTCGCTCCCAAGTAGGGTATGATCTCCCCATCAAGAATCGATTACTATCTCTCATTTATTTGTTTCAGGGCCAATTAATGGAGTGGTGATCATATTCGGTACTACTAGTCAATTGGTAGGCTGGTTCTCCATTGGCGGGGGATCCAGGCGAGGTCCTTGGTGTTATTTATCTAGAGATGCACGATGACGGGCAGTACCCCAGTAGCCCAGTCATTGTATGGAATCCATTCTCCAATACGAGCCATTACGGTTTTAGTTGTATACTTATTATGCTGGAATTAAATTAATGTAACAATTTTGGTTAAGATTGATAAGTATTTGTATCTTAGACACTATTATAATATCATAGAATTTCATATGAAATGGTTTGGTTATCGTAAGGTAAAAACCCGTCCGTATTTATGTGCGGCGTGTTACGAGATACCTTTGATTTCAAAGTGCTTTTATAACTTTAAAAAATCCAATTGGGTGTGTTTTCTCATGCTGGATTTCTAGACTGACTCGGGTGTTATTTTATTATAATACTCGGGTCCGGCCGAGAATATTTACATATTGCTTTGGATGCATTGGAGCTTAGAAGACGAGTTGGATGTCTTCAAGTCGTATTTATGTATATGTTCATTTTCCATTGCTTTGTTGTTGAAATTATCAGCATTTGTGAGGACAGGTTGTTCTAACTGTCCAAGCCGATGATCGTGATTTGTTGTTGTACTCTGATGGATGTATGTATATAATAGTTTCTCTTTTGTAAAGATCATTGATATTATATTATATATTGTTCCACTGCGATTGTGAGATTCTGTGTTGTTTTTAGTTTCTCTTCTTCTTCTCTTCTCTTCTTCTTTCCTCTTTCTTTCCCATAACTATATGTTTTTCCGTTCGATTTGGATTGGACATGTGTGGTTTATTGTCAACTCGAATTATGCGGATTGGCGGGTTGTTACATATATTTTTAGTCTTTATACTATATAGTCTTCGATTCAACACCTGTGTAATTTTTTATATTATATACTATTCTTAATATATAAAAAATTAAAAAAAAAATATTCTTAATGAGATGCTTAAAATAAATAAGATTGAAGAAACTAGACAACTAAATTTAGGAGAGCGTAATGTTCTCGCTAATCTAAAAGAAGATCTTAATTCTATTTTAGAAAAGGAGGAGGTTATGTGGAAATAGAGATCCAGAATCCAGTGGATAAATGAAGGTGATAATTATACCAAATTCTTTCATAATATATCTAACGGTAGAAAGCGTATTAATTCCATTATTGTAAATAATGAAGAGTTAGTTGATCAAAGATATCTTAATAAGGCTTTTACAGACTATTATAGAGATATTTTTGGTAAGAAAAATAAACAAAGAATTAATGTTAGATGGAATGATATCTATCCGTCTGATTCTAATGTTGATCTTTCTGAGTTAGATAATCCTTTTACCGAAGAGGAAATTTGGAAAGCTATTAACGACATGCCAGGTGATAAATCTCCGGGTCTGGATGGATTCCCAATTTTATTTTATAAAACATTTTAGGATGTTTTAAAATTAGATTTAATTAGTATGTTTAATGATTTTTATAATGGAAATTTGCAATTAGGAAGATTCAATTTTGCAAATGTTACTTTATTACACAAAAAAGTAGGTGCTAATAACTTCAAAGATTTTAGACATATTTCATTGATTAACTGTTCCGTTAAAATTATTTCAAAAGTTTTAGCTAATAGACTTAGTATAAGAATGAACGATCTTATTGACCGTTCACAATCTACTTTCATTAAGGGGAGAAATATTACCGACGGTGTGGCTGTTGTTCAAGAATTCATAATCACTGTTGTAAGAATAATATAACTTGTGCAATTTTAAAATTAGATTTTGCAAAAGCTTTTGATTCAGTTGACTAGGATTTTCTAGTAGACATATTTCATGCTAATAGTTTTAGTAATAGATGGATTAGTTGGATCATGAATTTACTTAAAACAGGTGACTCTAGTATTATGGTTAATGGTATTTTAGGTAATAAAATTCAATCTAAACGAGGTTTAAGGCAAGGGGATCCTTTATCGCCTCTTTTTTTTAATTTAGCCGTAGATGTTTTCACTAAGGTAATTAAAAAAAGCGGTTGATAATGGATCTCTAGGGAATGTAGGTAATGATATATCCCGTAATGGTATATCTATCCTTCAATTTGCAGATGATACCTTGCTTTTTTCTTCCCATTTACCTCGACACATTATTACTCTTAAGTTTATTTTATATAGTTTTAAACTTCTATCAAGTTTAAAAATAAATTTAGATAAAAGTTCTGTTTTAGTTTTAAATGATTTTGAAAAAGTTGAAAATTTAGTTGCTGATACGCTTAACTGTAAAACTATGAATTTTCCTTTTGAATATCTTGGTTTTGTGATTAGACCTACTAAACTTAATCATGATGACTGGTTTATAATCATAGATAAAATCAAAAATAGGATTACTAATTGGAATGGGAGATTTTTATCGAGAGCGGGTAGATTAGTTCTAATAAATTCTGTTTTATCACCTCTCCCGATCAATTGGATGTCTATGCATCTTTTCCCCGATTGGGTGATTGATAAAATAGATAGAATTAGAAGGGATTTCCTATGTAGTGGGGAAAACTCTAATAGCAGCATTAAATGTTTAGTTAATTAGGATACTGTTTGTAAATCTAAAAAGGATGGTGGTTTAGGAGTCATTAACTTGCGTAATATGAATTTGTCCTTATTAGGAAAATGGTTATGGAAGTTTAAGGATATAAATGATAATGCTATTTGGATAGAAATCATTTCTAAATATTACTATAATAGTAGTAACAATTTATATCATATTACTCCTACGGTCATTCGTAAACTTTCTAATTTCTGGAAATCCATTTTAAAATGTCAAGAGATTTTTAACTTAGGCACTAATACAATAGTTCATTCAGGTAATAATACTTCTTTTTGGCATGACCGTTGGATTTCTGTTATCCCTCTTAAGATTGAATTTAGAGAGCTTTATGAAATTTGTAATTTTAAATATGCTTTAATTATAGAAGTTTTTTCTCTTGAAAATGACCCTCCTTGGAATTTTAGTTTTAACAGAATTTTAGTGGGTTCTACCCTTAGGCAGCTTTCTTTGCTTTACGCTAGATTAAATCTTTATAATATTGATAATGATAATGATAATATCAGTTGGGAATGGGATAAGAGTAAGAAATATACTTCTAATTCTTTTTATAGATTTATAAACTTTTCGGGTGTTACCAATAACTCTTTTAAACTTATTTGGAAATCAAATGCTCCTCCTAAATCTAAAATGCACATGTGGTTAATTATGCATGGAAAACTAAATACTATTGAATTTTTAAAAAGAAAAAATATACAAATTGATAATAAATGCTATTTTTGTAGTCTACATTTAGAAGATATTAAACATATTTACATTGATTGCATGGATACTTATTTTATTCTAAATAAAACCCTTAAGATCTTTAATTTTAATATAATGATTAAAATTTCTGATTGTGATTTCTATTGGAATACTTTTAGATTTATGTTCAAAAAGGATAATAGATTTTTACTTGACACCTTATTTATTATAACTTGTTGGTATATTTGGTTTGAAAGAAATCAGAGAATTTTTAATAATAATAATAGTCATTTTAATAAATTAATTTTTATAATTTCTGCATTTTGTTTTAATTGGATCTCTAATCCTAATTATAAATTAGCTAAAAATAACCTATTCAAAGAATATCTTAATAAGGTTAGTACTAACATTAATCTATTTAAACATAAATGTAATATTTTTAACAATAATAATTGCAATATTAATAATTTTTCAAACTTATTTGATGATTTCACCGTGTATCACAATTTACTTTTGACCAGAGGACCTTAAGAATAATTTTAGAAATTTTAATTCTATTAGCTTTACTTTTATATTCTTAATTCTATCTCATTTATACGCACACACATACATACATACACACACACACACACACACACACACATATATATATATATATATATATTTCAATTATATACATATATGTGTATCATTCTAACTATTTTCCTTAGTTAATTTTCAGATACAGGTCTGGACTAGATAGGTGTCAGTTTCTATTTGCTGGTACAGGATTGCTGATTGCAGTCAGGGATTCTTCTCAGGACACATTCATCTTCATTATGGCATTCTATTTTCAAGAGGATTCACTCTTCAGCTTGGCACTTCTTCCATTTTTACAGAGTCTTCAGAGCGGAGTTTTCCATTCAGTATCATTTTCAGTTCCACTTCAGAGTACAGGATTGTTGATTGCAGTAAGGGATTCTTCTCAGGACACCTTCATCTTCATTATGGCGTTCTATTTTCAGGTGGATTCACTCTTCAGCTTGGCACTTCTTCCATTTTTACAGAGTCTTCAGAGCGGAGTTTTCCATTCAGTATCATTTTCAGTTCCATTTCAGAGTAGTTGCCATTCCATTCCTTCCGAACCAGAAGCATAGAGCTTCCTTCTTAGTTTGAGATGGCATCCAATATCATTGGCTTTTCTTTAGTTTTTCAGGTACTTCTAACACCTTAATAATGGGTGGTGGCCATGCCGGAGCTCGATATTGGGGTGTAATGGGTGGTGGTCTTGCCGGAACTCATTATAGGGGTACCTGAGTTTTTTCCTTTTGATATTTGTACCTAGTTTTGTTACCTGCCAGGCATGTTGGCAATGCCTTACTTTGTGATATATATATATAGTTGCATGTGTGCTCTCCTCTATTTATAGAGAATCACACATTTTTCTCAAAAAAAATAACTTGACCAAACATTTGTACCTATATTTTATATGATTGTATATGGTTGTTTTCATCAAACTCAATGACTGAGGTATTAACACTTACATTCAAAAGTAAAAACAAAAGGGTTAAAAAATGTTTCTTAAACATTGTTATTATAAATCCAAACTATTTCATACTTATCGTATCCTTAAAATTTTCTTTTTAAAGATCTAATTACTTTCAAAAGTAAATTCTAAAGGGTAAAAAACAAATGTTGCTAAAACATTGTTTGCTATATACCCAAAACCTTTTTATACTGATCATTATCTTTATAATATTCTTTTAAAAGATCTAATTATATCTATACTTATTTAACAAAGTAATTTACCTTTTAATAACTTCTCAAAACCTTTTATTATAACTAAGTGTAATAACCAAAACACACTTATCTTTTGTAATATAATTTACTTACTTTCTAAACTTGTATATATAAATACTTTTAAAATACTTATAAATACATTTTAAATATCCATATAAAATATTACTTAAAAATAACTAATTTAGAATTCACCAAAATTCATTAAAAACATGTTTTATACATATAACCCTTTTGTTTAAAATTTCATAAATAATTATTTAAAATATATTTAAATTTAAACGACTTTCAAAATACTTCAATACCTGTTATAAGCATCCCTAATAAGATCTCATAAAAATATTAAAATTAAAAAACATTTTAAACATATTTAAATCACAAAAAAAGCTTAAAACAACACAAATACAAAACAGTGTTGTAGCAGGCCAGAAGTGTTGTTGTATATCAAAAACATTATTAAGTGCTATAAATGCTACTAGATAGAGAACATATAAGAAATCATGAAATTTTGTGGCTAGTTTTTTCTATCCAAATTAATGATTTAAGATCTGAAAATTTTACATTAAGAAATATACTTAGAGTACTTATAAACCATGCAAAGAAATTCCTAAGGTTATATTTTAAAATAATATTAAATTTTTTCGAAAACAAGTCATTTCAAAGTGCACTCATAGTGACTATTTCGCTTCTAATTTTTACAACTTTGTTATATCATTTCTATATTTTCCTCACAATCCCATACACTATTATAAGTGTAGAGAACAACCAATATATATGCTTTCATAATATATTTACATATTACCATTTAACACAATTTTAACACAAGGGATTTCTAAGTGCACTTATAGCGACCTTTCTTGCTTCAAACACACTTCAACTTTACACACAACCAAACCAAAACACAAAGTCTAAGCAAAGATACATGTTTTAGATGGTAATAGAAGTGACAATATTACATCACCCGCTTACCAAGCACAAGCACTAGAACACTAGAACAACTTCATACCATCACAAATAACCAAAGACACAAACTTTGCCTTACTTTTGCTCTCGACCACCGCTCCTCTTCATCTTAATGCTCATGGACCCAACATGGATCTCCCACTTGTGCTCCTTTTCTTCAACTGTTGAGTTGATATGCTTTTCTTCTATATTGTGCTAGGACCTTAGACAAAGTTTGTTGGAGTTTGGAGGTGCTGTGATATTGTTTAAGAATTTAAAGTGAAGAGAAAGTGAATGAAGAGCTAAGCTTTCTATGTTTATAATTTTGCAAAATGGATTAATGAAACATATAATGTGTTTATGTAGGATTTAAGAAGAGGTTACCATCCACCTTCTACCCTCTATAGGAGGTCATAAAGGGTACTCCCCATCACATGCCTCACTTTCCACCTCACACCCCTTAGAAAGCATCTTCGACAAATATCTTCTACTTTATGATATCATCCTACCCTACTAATCACCACTAGTAAGAAAAATATTTTTAGGTGCTAATTAGTTACACTTTAATATACTATACATGTCCAAAGTTTGAACAATATTTATTGAGTAAAAAGATGTTTATCGATAAAACGATTTTCTGTCACAATATCAATATTTCTTCAAACTATTTATTTTTGTAAATATATTTCAAAAACAAGTTTACCTTCATTAGTTATTAATTAAAAGGGGGTTAACAAGATTAGAAATCCAATTTAACCACCTTAAGTCCATGATTCAAATATATAAATAATTCAGATATTAAATACGAAGTGTTCGAAATTCTAGGTCGTTACATTCTCTCCTGCTTAAACATTTTATCCTCAAAATTCCAGCATGACCAGTTAACAAAAGAAACAAGCACGCATAAATACTCAATAGTATTCAAAATCACTATAAACCGAAGATTACGGTTTTCTCAAGTTAAAAAACTCTCTCATCGCACAAGGACGATAAATAATCTACTAAGTGTACCTTATGCTTAACAGTCTCAGGTTATTACTTAAACGATTATTCATGATACATTAGAACAAATCAAAAATTCATTCCCTGAACACCCCATAAGCTAACAAAACATAGTATGCATATATACTTAAGCTCGTATGATGCACATGGATCATCCGTACGTGATATCCGATCCACTTGCTCGGTCGCATAAATTTCACTTCCAAACTAGTATAGATCGCTTGACCCCTCTAGTGTAGACTCTGACCAGGTTCCTTGATTAAAAACTTCCATTTCCCTTCTGTAGGCATATACTGTCACATACCGGAATTTTTTCGACTTTCGAAAATTCGACATCGATACTCACTTTATCGACTGTCGAGCAATCGAGTGCCGGAAACTCCAATAGTGAGGGTTTTGAAAGGAAAAGTAGAAGAAAAGATAGAAGAGAAAGAAAGAAGAACAAGAGAACAACATCAGAACAGAAAACAATATCAGAATCTCACATATCGCAGCGGAACAATATATAATAGATAACACTAGTCTTTTAAAACAAAGAACTATATCAGTTTATACATACATCAATCATCAGAGTCAATATACAACAATGGACAGTTATATAAACTTGTCCTCATATAGAATACACAGCGGAATAAATATATCAGATACAAATACTACGTCTCGTCATCCAGCTTATCTCCAAAGCTCCAGAATATCCAGAATATCCTGATAACATAACTCTAGGCTGCCCGTGTGGAAATTTTGTGGGCACCCAGAGTTTAGAAGGGAACAATAAACTCCGAGTCAGTCATGGTGACTGGTGTGAGATCGTAAAACAGTTATTCTTTATAACAACAAAATATTTTTTTTAAAGTCAATTCGAAATGCTTTTGGAAAATGAAACTACCATAAGACCTCCCACCACACACACAATGCAAACGCAGACTTGGAGGAGATTTCTTCTTATGATAGTCAAAGATGCTTACTACGCAAAATCAAATCATTTTTGATATTATTATTAGTGCATAGTGTCGAAAACATTTCGAAAGTATAATATAAATCTTAGCCAGCATAGGTACCATTATATTATGCCTGCTATAGCTGCCTCCTGAGGAGACAGGTTATACAATTGAAATCGTAAAGGCTCGTATTGTTTCTTTGGATTTCCAACAAATGGTCAGGCCAAGGAACTTCCTATCCACGATGGGTACGTCCCTGGAATAGACGACCCGAGAACCTAACCGGATCTCTGCCAACACAAGGCCGGGTTACCTCTGCAAAAATAGGTAACTACTGACACGCGTATGCCATCCCCCGATCGTCACCGATCTTCCCGAGGATCCCCGATTTCCAACAAACCACATAGTAAAAATAATGCAGTAACCACAGAGGTTAAGTATCTGGGCTCCATACCATGATACCACCTTTATCCAGAAGGAATGACATACACTAAGGGGCGCTACTCCCTAGAACCTTGCCGCATCCTTCCTGTTTCGACCATTTCCGGGGTGTGAGGCTCGACGAAGTCTCGTCCACAAAGCTACGCTTTCTACAAAAAGCCCTGCTTCGGGTCAAACAAAAAATGATCAACCTATGATCACAAAGATATAAGATCAAACAAATGATCATATCACAAATGATCAAACATTGATCATTTCACAGCAACACTCAGTATGTCACGTTACCAAATTGGGATATATCGCTGATAAATTTCAACTACATAACCTCTGAGCTCGTACGTCTCAGAGAAGGGTGTTAAGCTAAGAGAATAAATTCTCCGCCACCAACAGAAATGTATTTGAAAGAAATCAGCTTTATATCTCAAATTGTAACGTCAGACACACAATCCATACAAGTCTGTTCCAGGATCGAACAGAACCGAAGGCACTTCTCACGAAGCCCTTGCATATCCGGATAAATTTCTAATCACGTCCGGACTTCCCGTCACTAAGGGTGATAAAACCTCTAAATCGGAGATCAGCCGATGTAGAGTAACTCGACGGTAATCCTTCCGTTTTCAAAAATATCCGGTCTTCAACACCGGTCTTCGAATGCAATTCATAACGACGTATCACATATTCGGAATGGGTTATGCGACCCCATGGTCCTTTCCCGGCTAACCCGAATAGTGAGCGATTATTCAAAAATAAGTGTGGCATTCAAATTCATCCAATTCACAACAAATACCTATCTAAAGGTAATTATTGATAGTCGGTTATTTAACTATCAATAAAGATGCACAACATCATCAGATTCCAAATAATTTTCCAAATTATTTATTTTCAAAAATATCTTTACTAGATATAGAATTTCCACACTTAACCGTTTGAAAACAATTTCAAATCAATTTCCACATTTCAAAAATAAATCAATATTTATTTTTAAACAACTTCGCTTTCTTTTATAAATTCCATATTGAATTTATATTTCAAAATATCTACTGATATACGATTTTCAAATCGTTTTCAATATTCAATTTCAATTTATCTTTTCAAAGATAATTTCTCAAAAAAAAACATTTCATTTCATTTTTGGAAAAGCAATTCCATACTTATTTAAAATAAGTAATTCACAAATCTATTTATTTTCAACATTTGAAAATATTCGATATACTTAAATCAAAATTAAGTATATATTTCGTTCTTTAAGGAAATCATAAATTTTACATCTATTTGAGTCAAAACGAATGTTGCGTAAAACATCGTTACGACGACTCGAAATCACTAGTATAGGGATTCAGATTTTAAGATAGATATATGTAAATCCCAATACTACATAAAACATTTTCTTCGAAAATCATTTACTATAACAACAGTGTTATAGTCCATCATTTCCTTAAATTTCTCGAAAATGTCTATTTCAACAATGAATGTTGAAATCTATGATTTCGATATTTAACACGTTTTAAAACATCTTTTAAAACAATTACTTCATTTCGTAATATCACTTTTCCAAAACATATCCAATTTACTCAATGATATATTCACTGTCCAAAATCGTGAATATACTTCACTAACCAAATTTCAATCTTTTCTACACATTTATTCCAATAATAATCCGCTATCCAAAATCGCGAATATATCTCCTTTAACATTTTAATTTATCAAATCCAATTGATTTCGAATTTATAAACCAACGTTTATAAATTCTATTTCTATTTTCCAACGACTTCAATTTAATAATTCTTCTTTATTAATAATTCGATCAATATCCCATTTAAAGGCAAAAAATCCAATTTATAAGTAAATCTCTTATAAATCTTTTATTCTACAGTTTCATCCATTTTATAATTTCATAATTTATGAATCTATAAGTTCCATATCCTCACGACTTATAATTCTATAAATTTCATCTTTAACACTTATCATCTCGTTTTAAAATTCCAATATTTTAAATTTATAAATATCAACTTTTTAAATCTTTTAAATAAACTGTTCACAAAAATTCGAAAATCTCAGTTCAAACCATTTTATAAATTTCTTAAACTATTTATTTCAAAAATCACCTTACGGTCATAATTTACAAAAATCTTAACTGTTATAACTTCAAAATTTTGAACGTTTATTTATTTAAAATAAATCAATTCAACAATTCAATAAAACGTCTACTTTCAAAAATTACTTTAAAATCCTTTTAAAGTAAGAGTCGTTATTTTTACATTTCAAAACTGAATCCGATGATGCGACAACACCAATTAGTCCATCACAACAGTCAATATCATATATCAATACGATAACAGAATATATATCAATATCTGTAAATAAATAACTACTGGTGAGGAATCCAGTTGGATCCCTCCAACCTGTTTCCCTGCATCCACAGATGTTAGCACAATACCAATTCCGCTCCAGTACGGAATTATCGCGGTATATGGGTTTTATAAAAATAATCCGCTTACTAACGGCGCAATAGGGTCTCATCCGCTATACGAGGCGGGAAATCATCAATCCAATATATACATATGCCAATATGTATATATTGCTATATATAATATAGATATATCCTACTATATCTAATATCACAGCAATCAATCAGTCAAACAAATCAAATTAATAACTGTAAAATCCACTTTTCGATCGAGTGAGAAAAATCTCACCTTAGCTTTTAATTTTGCAATCCAATCCAATTCTTCTTTCGTTTTCTCAACTTTAACCTTGTATATAACAATTTATACAATATATTAATATCCGAATGAATTGACTAATTAAATTTCAATTGATAATTCGATTTACCCATAATTTATTTTTTTATTGTAAATAAATACCTTTAAAGTTTTGACAAATCTCTTTTAACAAATATTTTCTAGTTACCAAAAATTTCATAAGTTAAATAAATTGATTTCCATTTTATAAACTTAATTTAATTAATTCTTTATTTAAACAAACAAGTAACTTCCCTAACTAATATTTTTCTTTACTGTTAAACTTTATATTTTTCAATCTGTACACATATGTATATATTTTTCTCATCATATACGCAATAAATTTAAATAAAGAAAAATCGTTACCTCACTGAACAAACGAGTCCTGATCGAAACCCCGATTTGATCGAAGACGAACTCGACTAAGCTGCTGCCTTCGAGCTTTCCACGATGTCGCCGAAGCCATGACGCTGCCTCCATTTCGACGAACCAAAAATATCGACTCAGGCAACGCTGCGCTTCCCTCTTCTCGCAACCACGTCGCCTCAGCCCTAATCGACCCCACACAGATCGCAGCACGCCCTACCCCCAATTCAACAAACCCTAAAGCCCCAACTGCCTCGTCGCAAATATGCAAACCTAATCGTCGCACTGCCCCACGCGAGCCTAGCCTTGCCGTCCCCTGACGAGCGCTTGAGAGCCACCACCTCGACACCGATAGCAAAGGAAATCGAACCAACGCTCCTTTGCCTCGAGCACGAGATCCCCACTCAACTACGGCCACCATCCCCATCGCGATCGATGCTGCGTCGCCGAGTCAAACTCCTCTAGCGTGTGCGAGCGCGAGTGCACAGGTGTTCCTCCGATTCGCCATTCCCTCGATGGATTATCGAGCTCGCCGATTTGATGAATAGGCGATTCAATTAGATCATCGATTTTATATATAGACATTTATTTTATACTTTATTTCGAAATGCTATCGGCTGATAAGAATAAAAAGAGGCGACATGATAAATGAAGGAGATAGCGTGCTCGAATAAGAAAAAGGAGACAAGAAACGATGTTTCGTGTAGGATATTGTCTACGGCGATGTTGAAAAGGCTGCTGGAAAGAAAAAGTTGTCGGGAATGATTTGACCAATCAAACAAACAAGTATATTTGAATTCAAATAAAATTTAAATTGTCTTCAATTCGTAACTCAAAATTTGAACCCCTATCGAGACGTGCCGCTAGGCATTTATAACGTTATACCCCTATTCCGAATGCAATGGAAAAGGTTTCGACTTCAAACTCGATCGTATGGAGAAGATAGCTTTTTGGACTCAGTTATTATATTGAATTTCGATTTAATTTTAGCGCGTTTACATTCCGTACGATCACACGACAACTCCAAATACTACAAAAATTGAAATCCGATAATAATACAATATTACGGATCCAATGAAACTGGTTTCATTCAATTCTGAGACTGTTCGAAAATTGGCTATTTTTACAGTCGATAATTAAATATTAAAATATTCAATTTTCACAGATTAACTCCAAATTAAATTTTAAAAGTCCTATAACCTTTTTATAACTCCAGTATGATTAAATAAAATTTTACAAATCATTTTCAATCATTTTAAACTCGTTTTTCAATTATCTCTGGAATTTCACTATTTAAATTTATCGATTAAATTATCAAATTAAATCCAATATTCGAAAAATAAATCATTCGACTTCTAAATTCCACTTATTAATATTTAAAATTAATTAAATATTCGAATTTTAATTATCAAAAATTCTGGGTCGTTACAGACTTCCCCCCTTAAAAGAATTTCGTCCTCGAAATTACAAGTTAGGGAAAAATGGTCCTTAACTCGTCTACTATTTTTCACAATCTAATAGTTTTATCAATTTATCAAAACAAATCTTTCTATTAAAGATTTGTTATCATTCAATCTCGTTTTCCAATTTCAATTATAAGTTTCAAACAACATTGTTTAACTTCAAAATTCAAATTTAAGTTTAAATTCAAATTTCAAACTTTCAAATTTTCTCAAAAATTTTCTAACACTCGAAATTTTCGAAAAATTTTGCCAGCGTCTCCTTTGCGCGGCTAATACGGTACGACTACAAAACGTCCCTATGGACTCTCAGATTTCAAAAAGAAAAAGAAAAAGCCAAGCGGCTAGACAAGAAATCAGCAAATCTCATATTATAATTTAAATACATACCTTTATGTCGAGCAATTCAAATTTATCTTCGAAAATCAAATCCAATTCCTTAATAACACCTGTATCTTACTAGCCATAATATCTAGTTACAGCATTCAAACATTTTGCAAATTTGATTACAAAATTTCTAGTATAAACTGCTTATACATTTTTACTTCACTGTTGAAGTTATATATCTATTCCCATTCAATTTTTTTACATTTCCCATTCATTTGTATTTAGTTTACCATTTCAACTAAATTTGGATTCAATTTACTTTCAATTCTAAAATATTGAATTTTATCAATTATCTGTCATTTACAACCGCACTATCTTAAATTAGTTCCAATTACTAATTCAAATTGATACCAATTCAATTTATTTTAATTCTACCTCGATTAAATCTACTTACATTTAAACTGGATTTCAAATTCCATACGAATTTTAATTCATCTTTCATTTACAATTATTCAATTCAATTCATTGGCTTACGAATTCAAAATGAATTTCAACTTTCAATTTCATTTTCATTTAATTGATTCACTTATACTTGCTTTGATTTAACTTCATTCTTTTAAGTTAAATTTATTCTACCAAAATTCAATTGGTATAAGTTATCAACTTAGTAATATTTCATAAATATCTTTATATAGCATTCCAGAGTTTACCAACATTTCAAAGCCATTTTGAAAACAATTCAAATTATCCTTTGAATTTCAAAAACAAAACCCAAATTTTTCAAACACCTTCTATTTAAAACAATTTGGCAGCAATTTCTCTTTTGGAAACCCGAAAATGAACACCGGTGATGTCGCGATCATCATCGGAATTATTTTCCAGCGACCGAAAAGAGTTTAGAGCTCTCATCTCTTCCAAAATACTTTTCAAATCCTTTGAAATTCATTTTCAACTCCAAAAATGATTTAAACTTTCGAATCCTCAAAATTTTCAAATTCTTCTCAAAACATTTCCAAATTCTTCTCTGGAATTCCGTTTCAAATTATAAGTCACAATTATAATTTATATTCTCAAATTTCATTTTTTATATGAATTCATTTCTTAACTTTGGAGTTAAGATTTCAATTTCTTATTCAATTTCAATAATAATGATAACATTTCAATATTATTATTTTATAACAACCATGCATCCATATACTATGATAATTCATAGAAAATCATTCCTTTTTACTATACAAAAATAGTTTTGGGCAAAATTATTTCATTTACCCTATTTAAAACAATATTGTGCCGAATTGTTCTATTCAAGTGTTTAGAGATCCCTATCGATAGAGTTGTACGGACAATACCGACCAGAATCCATATACCACTCAACAGACCAATCATCACAATATAAAACAACTTTATATTAACTAACAAATACGCACTCATATCTATTATTACACTCAACTCATTCTAGAGTACTACTGACTCTATCTCTAATGAGTAACACCCAACAGAGCAGGGTTGTCGCTTAACCATATGCTCTGATACCACGCTGTCACATACCGGAATTTTTTCGACTTTCGAAAATTCGACATCGATACTCACTTTATCGACTGTCGAGCAATCGAGTGCCGGAAACTCCAATAGTGAGGGTTTTGAAAGGAAAAGTAGAAGAAAAGATAGAAGAGAAACAAAGAAGAACAAGAGAACAACATCAGAACAGAAAACAATATCAGAATCTCACATATCGCAGCGGAACAATATATAATAGATAACACTAGTCTTTTAAAACAAAGAACTATATCAGTTTATACATACATCAATCCAATATATACATATGCCAATATGTATATATTGCTATATTTAATATAGATATATCCTACTATATCTAATATCACAGCAATCAATCAGTCAAACAAATCAAATTAATAACTGTAAAATCCACTTTTCGATCGAGTGAGAAAAATCTCACCTTAGCTTTTAATTTTGCAATCCAATCCAATTCTTCTTTCGTTTTCTCAACTTTAACCTTGTATATAACAATTTATACAATATATTAATATCCGAATGAATTGACTAATTAAATTTCAATTGATAATTCGATTTACCCATAATTTATTTTTTTATTGTAAATAAATACCTTTAAAGTTTTGACAAATCTCTTTTAACAAATATTTTCTAGTTACCAAAAATTTCATAAGTTAAATAAATTGATTTCCATTTTATAAACTTAATTTAATTAATTCTTTATTTAAACAAACAAGTAACTTCCCTAACTAATATTTTTCTTTACTGTTAAACTTTATATTTTTCAATCTGTACACATATGTATATATTTTTCTCATCATATACGCAATAAATTTAAATAAAGAAAAATCGTTACCTCACTGAACAAACGAGTCCTGATCGAAACCCCGATTTGATCGAAGACGAACTCGACTAAGCTGCTGCCTTCGAGCTTTCCACGATGTCGCCGAAGCCACGACGCTGCCTCCATTTCGACGAACCAAAAATATCGACTCAGGCAACGCTGCGCTTCCCTCTTCTCGCGACCACGTCGCCTCAGCCCTAATCGACCCCACACAGATCGCAGCACGCCCTACCCCCAATTCAACAAACCCTAAAGCCCCAACTGCCTCGTCGCAAATATGCAAACCTAATCGTCGCACTGCCCCATGCGAGCCTAGCCTTGCCGTCCCCTGACGAGCGCTTGAGAGCCACCACCTCGACACCGATAGCAAAGGAAATCGAACCAACGCTCCTTTGCCTCGAGCACGAGATCCCCACTCAACTACGGCCACCATCCCCATCGCGATCGATGCTGCGTCGCCGAGTCAAACTCCTCTAGCGTGTGCGAGCGCGAGTGCACAGGTGTTCCTTCGATTCGCCATTCCCTCGATGGATTATCGAGCTCGCCGATTTGATGAATAGGCGATTCAATTAGATCATCGATTTTATATATAGACATTTATTTTATACTTTATTTCGAAATGCTATCGGCTGATAAGAATAAAAAGAGGCGACATGATAAATGAAGGAGATAGCGTGCTCGAATAAGAAAAAGGAGACAAGAAACGACGTTTCGTGTAGGATATTGTCTACGGCGATGTTGAAAAGGCTGCTGGAAAGAAAAAGTTGTCGGGAATGATTTGACCAATCAAACAAACAAGTATATTTGAATTCAAATAAAATTTAAATTGTCTTCAATTCGTAACTCAAAATTTGAACCCCTATCGAGACGTGCCGCTAGGCATTTATAACGTTATACCCCTATTCCGAATGCAATGGAAAAGGTTTCGACTTCAAACTCGATCGTATGGAGAAGATAGCTTTTTGGACTCAGTTATTATATTGAATTTCGATTTAATTTTAGCGCGTTTACATTCCGTACGATCACACGACAACTCCAAATACTACGAAAATTGAAATCCGATAATAATACAATATTACAGATCCAATGAAACTGGTTTCATTCAATTCTGAGACTGTTCGAAAATTGGCTATTTTTACAGTCGATAATTAAATATTAAAATATTCAATTTTCACAGATTAACTCCAAATTCAATTTTAAAAGTCCTATAACCTTTTTATAACTCCAGTATGATTAAATAAAATTTTACAAATCATTTTCAATCATTTTAAACTCGTTTTTCAATTATCTCTGGAATTTCACTATTTAAATTTATCGATTAAATTATCAAATTAAATCCAATATTCGAAAAATAAATCATTCGACTTCTAAATTCCACTTCTTAATATTTAAAATTAATTAAATATTCAAATTTTAATTATCAAAAATTCTGGGTCGTTACATATACTATGATAGAAAAGCTCGGGATCATATCAAGAATCCATTTCAAGTGTTCATCGTCGAGGATCGAGTGAACAATCCATGCTCGGACCGATGTAAATCATCTAGAAATCAGGTACTCGAATCCTAAATCAAGAATTGTCATGCAAATAAAATGATCTACATACAACTTATGTATTTTATCCTATTTGTTTCTCGAACTATACCAATTACTTCTTACTTTACATTCATCTACACAAATAGTATATCTCATTTAATATGAAAACCATTTATGAACCATTTCATAAAACATCACTAAAGTTACAAACATTCATAAAGTCAAAACTCAAGTTTAAACTCGTATGATACTCTTTCTAAGAGTATATACTAAATATCATATTTATTCTAATTCCAAAAATTCCTTCAAAGGTCCAAAATAAATATGGTTCGTATAATCAAGTCAACCTTTTCAATTTCTTTCCCATTTGGGTTAGGCAAGTAGCTAGGACGTGCAGGACACTAGTATCCAAACTTAGGTCCCGAGTATACTTTCCTTGGACACCACTAAGTAAAGACATTTATTAGTTGGCCCAATAACATCGGATGCTTTACTTAACAAGGACGTTCAAACCAATTTAAAACGTGTGCTAACTTACTACATTCTCAATTCAAGGCTTACAAAAACTCATATTTTATATTTTCATAAACACTTAGCTTTAAGTCCTATAACGATTCGAAAGTTTCAGACTATTAAAACCACTAAAATATCCATTTGGCTCTAACAAATGAAAACTACCAACCAAATACATCATATGATGATGAACATACCACACTATCCTAATGTATATGATACATGCATCAATAAAATAACTTAACAAATTTTTCGCTTATTTTACTAGTCACGCTTCACTTTAAAGGAAAAACAAGAAAATGTTCCATAATTATTCGAGTTATCCCATTACCACTCAGGCTCCCTACATAGAATACATACAAATCTTTTCTATACAGAAAGGTCTTATCAAAATCTGTATTACCAAAACTACTTTGTATTTCATATCAAATTTCATCACAGAAAACTTTAGAACTAAACCCTGGGTTATATTTCAAATCCTTTGAAATAATAATATATCCATATACCTTTTATATATCAAATCATACTTTCGAGATTAAATCAAAATCATTTTCAAAGCCACATCAAATACTTCATATAATAGTACTAAGTATCATGATCACAATTTATAAACCAATTTCCCAAATATTTACTTTAAAATCCGTAGAAAATATACATATAGATCGAGTAACAGAAAAATGATAGCATGGAAATGGGTCCTTCCAAGTCGTATAATACATCCCCATACTAAGAAGGGTAATACTCATGAGAATTTTTTACCAACCGAACACATCTCTTATCTGTTTTTATTCACTTTTGAGCCACTCGAACTAGATAACATAAAAATACTTTATTCCTGAATCGAATCGTCCATTTCGAGAGCAACCTCAAACTTGAATAAATCTAAAAAATCTTTTCAAGATATTAGTATTCAGGAATACTTTCAAACAATAGTGTTGTTAATTCCTTTAAAATCTTGGAAATCAATTTCAGATACACCAAGATTTAACTTATCAAACAATCAGTTTAAATCCTCTTCGTTTATAAACCATATTTTATAAACTATACTTGGAAAATTTATACTAAACTTCCTTCATTATTAGAACAAATTTCTAACCCAACATTATCGCTGAATGTCTTATATTCAAACTATGAAATTCAACTCGTGAGGTGTTCGTTTCAATGCACCCACAAATATTGTCTACTCAACATGCAGTACAAAGGTAAATGCACAAAAACCTGTCGAGCATAGCTAAGCAATCTACAAACGATAACAATGCTCATAAATTGGTCGAGCATAACTAATCTAATCAACAAAGGATAATAAACGAACATCATTAACCCCTACATTAGTTAAACTACACTTACTAATCATACTTACATAAATTACCTATATATAAGATCTTTTAATTTTTGTAGTTGGAAAACCTTTAAGGCGTATGTTTATAATAAATATAAATACGCTCTCATATATATAATATACTCAACTCATTCTAAGGAGGACTCCTTTATATTGTTTAATTCTAGTATACTCTATTACTTCAAAACCAAAGCCAAGGTTAACTAAATTCCAGTTCTTTAGAAGTAAGCAAACAATATAAAGGAGTGCTCCTCAAAGGATCTCGTATACATATGTTTCTAAAGCGAGAGATGTTTCATACTAATGAATCCTTCCTGAGGGATCTCAAACCGTATGAAGCCGTGAAGCATTTATATACTTCCTAAGTTAATTTGGTCAAGTTCGGTAGCAGTAAAATGATTACATATGGAAATCAAGTCTGGTATACTTATCGTCGTGTCCGACCTTCTCAACGTACACTATCCCTTAGTAAAGTGTGAAGCCAGGTAGATTAGAGCATTGGTTGCATCAAAGTCCTACCTTAACAGTTCACTCTTAACTCTCACAGATAGAACACATCTACTTTGTCGGTTTTTAGTGCTAAGTATAGGATTAAATACTTTGCATAACATACAAAGCATGATTAACTCACATAAGCAACTTCTAATCCCCATATTCAAATAACACTTATTTGTAAATATTTGTATATATATTTAAAATAACTTTACAAAAGATATATATACATGTATACTACTATTTCACTATTCATTTCTACTCTTTTTAATCCTTCAAAATATTTTCGTATATTTATCTCAAAGGTATAAGAATATTCACAAATCACTTAGCAAAATTTTAAACTTTAAAATATAATCAAAAATGTTAAAAACAAATATTACTAAAATATTGTTATTATAAACCCAAAACCATTATACTTGTCATTATCTTTAAAACATTTCTTCTAAATATCTACTTACATTCAAAAATAAAATCAAAAGGGTTAAAAAAATGTTGCTTAAACATTATTACTATAAACCCAAACCATTTAATACTTATCATTATCTTTAAAATATTCTTTTAAAAATCTAATTACATTCAAAAATATATTCAAAAGGGTTAAAAACAAAAGTTGCTAAAACATTATTTACTATAAACCCAAAACCTTTTTATACTTATCATTATCTTTAAAATATTTTTTTAAAGATCTAATTATATCTACACTTATTTAACAAAGTAATATACTTTTTTAATAACTTTTAAAAATATTCTATTATAACTAAGTGTTATAACCAAAACCCACTTATCTTTTATAAAATAATTAACTTACTTTGCAAAATTATACATATACTTTTAAATACTTATAAATACGCTTTAAATATCCATATAAAATATTACTTAAAAATAACTAATTTTGAATTTAACAAAAATCATAAAAAGCATGTTTTATATATATAATCCTTTACATAAAAATTCATAAATAATTATTAAAAATATATTTAAACTTAAAACCACTTTTAAAATATTTTAAAACCTGTTATAAAACATCCTTAAAAAGATCACATAAAAGTATTAAATTTAAAAACATATTTAACATATTTAATTCACTAAAAATAGCTTAAAACAACATAAACACAAAACAGTGCTGTAGCAGGCCAAAAATGCTGCAGTAGGTCAAAAACAACATTATTAAGTGCTGTAAACTCTACTGGACAGAGAGCATATAAGAAAAACATAAAAGTTTGTGGTCATTTTTCTCTATCCAAATTAATGATTAAGGTATGAAAATTATATAATATACTTAGAGTACTTAAAAACCATGCAAAGAAACCCCTAAGGATATGTTTTAAAATAATATAAAAAATTCCCAAAAACAAGCTATTTCAAAGTGCACTTATAGCGACTAGTTTGCTTCTAACTTTTATAGCTTTTTTCCATCATTTCTATAATTTCCTCATTGTTCCATACATTATTATAAGTGTAGAGAACAACCAAGATATATTCTTTCACAATATACTTACATATAACCATTTAACACAAGTTTAACACAAGGGATTTCGAAGTGCGCTTATAGCGACCTTTCTCACTTCAAACACACTTCAACTTCATACACAGCCAAACCAAAAACAAAAATTCTAGGCCACGATACATGTTTTAGAGGGTAATAAAAGTGAAAATCTTACTATAAAGTTATCACTTGCTTTCCAAAGCAACGGGGTCCAAAAATTATAAATTCCATGGTATGTTAACTTTATATTTCAACACATCATATATATACACAATATATACACATTAAATGGTGAGTGTACTCACCCAAAACCAAGGTTAAAACTAAGCACAAGCACTAGAACACTAGAATAACTCCTTACCATCAGAAATAACCAAAGACACCACCTTTGCCTTACTTTTTGGTCACCCCTCCTCTTCATCTTAATGCTCACGGACCCAACATGGATCTCCCACTTGTGCTCCTTTTCTTCAACTGTTGAGTTACTATGCTTGTCTTTTATATTGTGCTAGGACCTTAGACAAAGTTTGTTGGAGTTTGAAGGTGCTTTGATATTGTTTAAGAATTTAAAGTGAACAGAAAGAGAATGAAGAGCTAAGCTTTCTATGTTTATAATTTTGCAAAATGGATTAATGAAACATATGACGTGTTTATGTAGGATTTAAGAAGGGGTTACCATCCACCTTCTACCCTCTATAGGAGGCCCAAAGGGTACTCCCCACACAAGCTTCACTTTCCACCTCACACCTCTTAGAAAATATCTTCGACAAATATCTTCTACTTTATGACATAATCCTACCCCACTAATCACCATTAGTAAGAAAAATATTTTTTGGTGCTAATTAGTTACACATTAATATACTAGACATGTCCAAAGTTGAACAATATTTATCAAGTAAAAAGCCGTTTATCAATAAAACGATTTTCGATCACATTATCGATATTTCTTCAAACTGTTTATTTTTGTAAATATATTTCAAAAACAAGTTTACCTTCATTAGTTATTAATTAAAAGGGGGTAAACATAATTATAAATCCAATTTAACCACATTAAGTCCATGATTCAAATATTTAAATAATTCAGATATTAAATACGAAGTGTTTGAAATTCTAGGTCATTACATTCTCCCCTGCTTAAACATTTTATCCTCAAAATTCCAACATGACCAGTTAACAAAAGAAACAAGCACACATAAATACTCAATAGTATTCAAAATCACTATAAACCAATGATTAAGGTTTTATTAGGTTCAAAAAATCTCTCATCGCACAAGGACGATAAATAATCTACTAAGTGTACCTTATGCTTAACAGTCTCAGGTTATTACTTTCTCTTATTTTTGCTCTCGATCACCCCTCTTCTTCATCTTAATGCTCATATCCCAAACATAGATCTTCCACTTGTGCTCTTTTTCTTTAACTTTTGAGTTGCTATGCTTGTCTTATGTATTCTGCTAGGCTCTTACCCAAATTTTGGTGGAGTTTGGAGGTGCTTTGATATTGCTTAGGAATTTAAAGTGAAGAGAAAGAGAATGATGAGCTAACCTTTCTATCTTTATAATTTTGTAATATGGATTAATGAAACATATGAAGTGTTTATGTAGGATTTAACAAGAGGTTACCATCTACCTTCTACCCTCTATGGAAGGCACAAAGAGTGCTCCCCCTCACATGCTACACTTTCCACCTCATACCCCTTAGAAAATATCTTCCACAAATATCGTCTACCCTATGATATCATCCATGACATCATCCTACCCCACTAATCACCATTAGTCAGTCAAATATTTTTAGTTGCTAGTTAATTACACATTAATATATTAGATATGTCCAAAAAGTTTGAACAACATTTATCGAGTAAAAAACTTTTTATTGATAAAACGATTTTCGGTCACATTATCAGTATTTCTTCAAACTATTTATTTTTGTAAACATATTTCAAAAACTAGTTTACCTTCATTAGTTATTAATTAAAAGGGGGTTAATAAGGTTATAAATCCAATTTAATCACATTAAATCCACGATTCAAACAGATATTTAATACGAGTGTTTAAAGTTTTGGGTTATTTCACTTTTAACTCCATCTCAGTAGGTGTGATCTACTAGGTGGTCTACTTATAGGTTCAGCTTTAGGTACAAGATCTACTCGAAACTATAAATATCATGTTTTGGTGATTCTCCCTTAACAAGCTCAAAGATATCAACATACTCTCTTACACGAAAACCCGATTAAATTCATCCTCCACGCCTTCTATATCACCCAACATTGCACAGATGTCGAAACTCAACACCTTAAATGAGTATATAATTCGATCATGGAAATCTGGGTGTTTTAAGGATATTACTCTATCTGGACAAAATATCATAGCGTCATATCAAGTTAAGCAATCTATACCCAGAATTATCTTAAAACCCAAAAAATCAAACACGTACAAATTGCAGGCAAAAAATCACCTGATAACTCAAGCTATACATGGTCACATCTCATTCCAAGAGTTACATAGCCACCTATTAGGTTCGCAACCCTTGGAGAAGTAATAAGGTATGTCGGTTCAAGGTTTGACTTATCTACCAAACATCTAGAGATAAAAGAATGTGAGGCTCCAGTATTGAACAACACACACTAATAGGAATGCTATAAATAAGAAGTGTAGCTCCTAACATAGCCTTTCCCTTCTCTTTAGAAGTTGGTTCGGAAGCTGTAGGTTCCAAAGCGAAAACCTTTCCCTTATGGGCTTTGATTAGCTTAGGACATTCGTTCTTGAAATGCCCTATCTTGTTACAATTATAATATCTCATGCCTCTCTTATCAACAATCTTCTTTCCCTCACTATAACGACACTCATTTGCAAAGTGCCCCTTCTTATCACATTTGTAGCAAGTCACTTCAACTTTTCCCTTGTTTGGAGCCCCGCTCTTCTGAGCTCCCTTCTTGCCAAGGAACTTTATTTTCTTACCTTGGAAGCCCGTAGGATGTATAGACTTATTCTTTCCCAACGATGCAAGTAGATCTTCCTTCCTCAAAACCATATCCACCATGACATTAAATGAATCTCTAAGTTATGGCATAGTTGCCTTAGCAATCTCCGACTTCATACCTCTAATGAACTTCTCATTCTTCTTAAGCAGAGTGTTAATTATGGCCTACCCATGCCTTGATAGCTCATCAAACTTCGTGACATACTTCAACACAGTCATCTCACCTTGCTCCAATTTTGAAAATTTCTAAACAAAGTGCACTCAGCTGCTTCAGATAGCAACTTCTCTTTAAACCTCTCTCAAAAGTCAGTCTAAGTAAGCTCCTCCTCTAGAACTCCCATGCTAACACTATTCCAGTAGTACAGAGCTACTCCTTGCAACTGCCTCGATGCTAATCTTCTTTTTTGATCATCATTAACCACAAATCAACAAATATTCTATCACATTGATGAAGTCAATCCTCCACTTCAATGGCATTCTTCGTTCCAAAGAATGGTTTTCCTCCCAAGCTGGTATAATACCGACTTAACATGGCATAGTTATTGCAGATAGCCATTTCTAGTGCGGTAGCTCTCATATTACCAGCGTTACCTCCAGTCAGTCCAATCGCTACTTCGACTTGCATCATATTAACAAAGAACTGATACATCAACCTTATATCAGCTGGTGCAGCTCTAACACATTCATCAGCATTAGCATTCGCATCAGCATTGGCAGCTCGGTTAGCGTTCCTAGAATTAGCCTAAACATTTCCATTAGCTATGGTGCTTCTACCTCCGAAGTTTAGTCTTCCACTCCTAGTACCATTTCATGTAATCTGCATATGAGTGTTCATAAGAGACGGAAAAATTCTCTAAGACAAAGGGAAGAGTATAAATAGATTTACGTAGTTATATATATATATATAAGAAATAATTAGTATGCTAATATATCGCTATCTCATACCCCAATTTTATTTTTTCTTATTTCCTTTGGGTTTTGTTTTTTCTTCAAAAATATTATTAAGTTATATGTAAACCTATGCTCTAATACCGAGTTGTAACATCCCGCATTTTAAGATTTAAAAATAGATACTGGTGATGTTGTAGTGTCATCTTTAGCATTGGTTCCTAATGATAAAATAAGATCGGTTATTACATCATTAACATCAAGAGCATAAGAATTTACAAATATTCACAAAAATTTCATTCATTAATTTGAAAATTCATTATTTTTTAATCACATAACCCCATGATTACATCTTTCAAATAAATTATATAATTACAAATATAATCCCAAGAGCAACATATGAAGATGTCCCTTTGGATGATCAGAGTCATAACTACTTAGACGATTGTAATACTTATCATTACTTACATCCAGCAACAAAAGGAAGCAGTTAAACTACTTCACAACGGAAATAAACTTTAAATAGTAGCTTGCCTCCAACACGTCTGTGGAAGCTTGTTCATAAAAAACCTGAAATATCCTACTCTCAGCCTACCTAATTCCAAATTGAGTACCCGAAATTTAGGGGAAATCAAAAACTTCGGGTTAAATAAAAAGTTTAGTGTGAATAATATTAGTCCATCTCAAACCAAAATATTGGTGCTTAGTGAGACCATATCGCTGAGCATAACGGGTTTCCCCTCATTAATACCTAATCAAACAATATGTCACCCATAACATATTCTTCATCTAAAGTGATTAGAACATAATCATAACATTAATAACATATAGTGCATGCATGGGTTAAAATGAATAGTCCATCATTTACAAGGGTCAGAAGGTTACACATTCCCATAATTACCCAATCCCATAAAATTATCCATTCAATGGCATAGTTTTCTGAGGGTCACTATGAACCCATATTAGTTTTCTCAGGCCAACTAAAAACCTATTAGGTTGACTCAGGCCAAGGTATATATAATGATCTAATGTTCATCTAGACCATTTAGAAGAAAATAATAACATCTCATAAGATCATAGGAGAAAATATTCATGGTCGCCTAAAATGGTAGGAGAAAATAACAACGGTGTCCTAAGATCGGTTGGAGAAAAACATAGGTGCACAAACTGCTACGAGTTCCTTCAGATGCATACTCCTATTTTTTGCCTTAGTATCGACAAAGCCCTATGCATTGGAATCGTGGACTTGGCCAACTTAAGGCTTAACGGTTGAAAGATAGGGTGTGACTCTACCTTAGTCTCCATCCAAAATCTGGTTTTAAAAATAACCTTTGAGTCATGTCTTTTGATCATCCAGGGCACCCTAACACAATTTGACTCTCTCGATCTCCTGAATGCAATTCGACTCACTTTAGAGTTTATGTCTGACCATACCCACCACTGGAACAACCCTAACAGGTCATCCTTAAGGACAAAATGTCGGGTAATAGTATTTTACACATAAGTGAGTATGTCAACAGTTTACCATATACAAAAAACTAATCAAAGTACAAAGAAGAACATATAATACATTAACAACCATTCAAATATATGTTCATGTGATAGCCAATTTATACAGAATTAATTATTCAAAGTAATAATTTCCTTCGTTAACCACTCTTTAAACATGATAAAACATTCTTTCTTTCCTTTGAAAACCTATAAATACTTGAAAAAATCACCCTTTTTGTCTAAGTAAAATTCAGCACAACATAAAGTTGAAAATCCTTCAAGTGTTATAAATTAGCTATCTTTCCTTCCAAAAACATGTGCCATCGCACCTTGAAAAGTTTCATGCCTTCGCATGTTGAAAATATAGGACATCACATGCCAAACATTTATAGACGACTCATATTGACTTATATATAACTATCGCATGTTAAAACCACAGCTTTCGAAAGATGGTCATATATAGCCGTCGTACTTTGACAAAATTAGGTTATCGAATGTTGAGAAAACAGAACCATCAAACCATGACAAAGATATAGCTATCGAACCTTGACAAATTAACTTTCGAAAGTTGATTAAAAATATAGCTATCGACCCTTGACAAAATATAGCTTTCGAAAGCTAATTAAAATATAGCTATCAGCCCTTGACAAAATATAGCTTATGAAAGAGGGCAAAGCATAGCCATGTTGATAAAAATATAGCCTTTGAGTATTGAGAAAAATATAACTGTTGAATGTTGACGAATAGAGCTTTCGAAGGTTAACAAAATAAGCTTTCGAACATCGATAAATTTGTATCTATTACAGGTTGAAAAAAATGGCCATCGAATCTTAAAAATGATGGCTTTCGAATGTTGAAAATGGCAATTTTGTAACAATTTGCAAAACTGATTTGTTGCCTCTAAAAGTATAAACTTTTTACCAAAGCAACATTATTTATCAAAATCACATTGACCAAACAAAATATTTTCAGAATTCTTATAGAAATTTATTGTGAAAAACTTACTCTATTTTTCCAAAATAAAATTTTCGTCAAATTAAGCCATTTATTATATTTTGCAAACAATACTTTATGCATAAAATAATTTGTATCAAATTAAAAGCACCTGGGAAAAATCCATCGAAATTCCCAAAAATCATTATTTACTTCCTTATTAAAATATAAAAAAATTGGACCAAAATAATTATTTTTCCTACTTTAAATAATTAATTTCTGAAATCATCCATTTTCTCTCTTAAAAAATTCATAACAAATTCATAATAATTCTGACAAATATAATACTAACCACCAATATCCAAAATAATATTTCAAACATTAGAACATTTGGAGATCAAAAACTTAGTTTTTCACATCCAAAACCCTTTAGTAAAATTCCCAAAAATACAAGATAAATATACATCCATAAGTGATTATCTATCCCAAATGCATGATAAATAGCAACCAAAAGTTCGGATCTACACATAAATCCAAATCAAAAAAACCACAAGCAAGATATGGAAATATTATTCACATTAATTGGTTGAAATGATGGATTCAACTTTAGCTTCCTTTCTTCCTAAGCTTCCCTTCCTCTTTTGTTTGTTGAATTAGCATAACGGTAGCCGACCTCTTTAGTTTTAGCTTAAATGTGAGAATGTAAAATGAAATGAACAAAGAAGAGGGAGAGAATAGTATAAGTTTCCTCTTCCATTTTTACCCTTCCTTATTTATGTTTATGTTAAAGTTTCTCTTCTTTAAAATATTCTCTTCGATATATTTCTTAAGGCTAAAATTAATCAATTAATTATAGCAAATCTCGCATTTCCAACTTCCCATTTAATTATCTCGTAACGAAATATTCAAATAATGTGCGATAAAAATTAGGGGTGTTACAACTATGACGAAACGTTTTCGTTTGTAGCAATTCTTATGTCCATTTGAATAATTCTAGCTATTGCTGCATTGGCTATGAAATATGGCCAATGGACGGGAAAACGGTGTTTCCAAATGGTGGTTTAGAAGTGGCTGTTTACATGTCGCAGCTCGAGGGTTTCTAGATAGCGGGAGTGAGTGTAGGGCTTGCTAATTGTTAAGATCTTTGTGTGGTCTTAAACAAGCTTCAAGAAGTTGGAATAAGTGTTTTGACAAAGTAATTAAATAGTTTGGTTTTTAACAGAACATAAAGGAAGCGTGTATATATCAAAAAGAACAAATAAGTCATATGGTGTTCTTAGTTTAATACGTCAATGATTTGTTACTAACACTGCTTTGTTGTAATCAGTAAAAGCTTGGTTATCTAAGAACTTCTCCATGAAGGATTTGGAAGAAGCAGCCTATATACTAGGTATAAAGATCTATAGAGATATATCTAAGAAGCTACATGGATTGTCCTAATCCCTGTACATAGGTACCATATTGAAAACGTTCGGTATGGAGAATTCCAAGCGCAGAAATGTTCCAACGTAAGTTGGAATTGTCCTTTCTAAGAAGGACACTCCTCATAGTGATGAGGAGAATGATCTTATGAAAAGATACCATATGCATCGATGATCGGTTTCATAATGTACGCGATGCTACATACTAGAATAGATGTAGCTTATGCATTAGGATGTGTAAGCCATTACCGGTCTAATCTTGAAGATAAACATTGGATTGTTATAAAATGTATACTTAAGTATTTTAGAATTACTAAGGACTTATTCCTTTTAATGGAAATGGAGACCTCCTTATGAATGGGTGTAACAACCCGCATATTTTAAAGTTTTGAATATTTAAATATTTTATTTAAATATAATTGTTAATCGAATTAAAGTCCGGAAAGCTACTTTTTGCAAACAGTCGAATTGAGACTCGAGACCACTTCCATTGAGTCCAAAATGGCATTTGCGACTCTTTTGAGTATAAACATCGATATGTTTGGAGCTAGCTAAAATTTCGACCTTTTCACTTAGGGCTTTGGGTTGGGTTTCAGCCCATTAACTTAACATATCAACCCAACTCCACTCCACTCCTCTTCCATACTTCATAATGTTTCCTACAAATTAAGCTTTAGCAAAAATGGTGGTGGAGATGGGAAATTAAAATCCTAAACTCTAGTTTCTTTAGCAAATCCAAGTTTTAGCTCCAAATTCAAAGAGAAACTATTGGTAAGTATCTCCATCTTCTTCTCCAACTCAATCTCTCTTTAAATTCAGAAATTTCCTAAACCTAACTTTGGAAATGTTCTTCTTTTGAGCTTAGATTCAAGCCTCTAGAGTTGAGTTTGAAGAGTGGTTGATCCTCCTTTGTTTCCAAGCTTCTTCTTCATTGTTTTTGGGATTAAAGGTGAGATTTTTATCTCACATCTACGTCTATAACTATCCTTGATTTCTTGGTATGGATTCCTAACACCCTTTCATGTTCATTTGATTTTGGTTTGGATTGATTCGGTGAACATTTCAATTTTTGGTGTTTTGGAAGTTAAAACTTTGAAAATCCTAGCTTTGATTTATGAACATGCTTTTGGTGGTGTTTCAGAGAGCTTATAGGTCTGGGTTGTCGCTTGGCATAAATCCTTTATCGCCGTTGCTCATTCAATCGCTCCGAATCCGAGAAGTAGTGTAGGTTTGCCCATTTTTGGGCTTTGAAAATTCTGTCCCTCTACAGGTGACAGACGTCTGTGGATTATCCACAGACGTCTGTGGCTTCAGGGAAAATATTTCCCGAAACAGGTGACAGACGTTTGTGGATTTCCCATAGACGTCTGTGGCTGTTGATTTCTGGAAATTAGCCTATTTTTATGTGGATCTCCAAATTTATCGATTTTTGATTATCCATATAGTTATTGTCAATTAATATCAACTTTGATGATTTCTTTTCTGTATTTTTGGTGTTTCTATTTGATCGACTTGATATCGATTTCCATGGTTTGATTCACATTATCGAAATGTGAATTCTTGTGATTGATTGTTTCTACAATCATTTTGTGATTTGTCACTTCTAATTACAAAGGTTTCTATACTAGTAGTAAATATTCAAACTCTTTTATAAAGATGATTTCAACTCTATTTTTAAATACAAAGCTCTTTTATAAAACCGTTTTCTAATCTATTAGTATATACAAACCTTTACCTCATTCGTATGAGAAAATCTAATTAAACGGCTTAGCAAAACAAGTGGTATGAAACACTTGCGTTTACTTCGTCGGTTAATTTATGGACTTGTTCGATTGAAAATCTTGTGACAATTTTCGAGTGGGAATCTACAATTTGTTCGTAAATATTTAAGTTAAGCTAGTGGTTATGGGACATGAAGCTAAACTCATATATTTACTAGCTTAGTGTAATCGACACTTTTTATTGATCGATGATGATCATTTTGTGGTTTAGACTAGCGATGTGCGATGTCTATTTGTCTGCGAGGGAGACTAAACCCCATTTCTGTGGAACTTCGGTTCAATTTAGCGGGGTAGCGACCCGTGGTCTTCGGACCGTTTGTGGAGCTTCGGCTCAATATTTATGGTTAGCGACCATGGAATAGCATTCCGTTTGTGATACACGTGTTGGTGAGTTTTCATGTTCCCGTTTGTGATAGGCCTCCCCCCTTTGTGATTTCTGGATTTCTAATTGATGATTTCTAGAATTTGTGTTTCACTAACTTTTGTGATTGGCAATGCTATGTTTGTCAATATTTGCGGTTTGGTGAATAAAATAAGGAATATGACATTCTTTTTTTTGCTTTGAGATTTCTTGAGATATTGTATGATTTTGTCGTTGTTTAAAACATACTTGTCACAGCTTGACACCATTGTTATCATACGTTCTTATTATATCTCTGCTTATATCTCATTCTTTTATCTTATATTTATAGCTAGACTGATCCGTTTATTATTTTCATATTAAATAATACTCGGGTCAGATCGAGATGTTACAGGTGCTTCTACTTGACTCCTCATCTAGGATGATCTTCTGACTTTTGTCTAACTACATTACATTTGTAGTTTTTGTTGTTATACATTTGAGATAGAGACTCCTTGATGTATACATATTCTTTTGTCTAGCACTTGTATCTATTCTTTTGTGATATTGTGGATCTTGTTTGACCACTACTCTGATGTACACCTTTTTGTGTTATATATTCATATCTATTTCCGCCTTTGTTATATGAATGTCTGTGACTGATTTATGTTATGTTTATTTCTATATTTGTTTCTGAGGTCCACTTAGCCACTGTGTGGTAGCTTTGAGTTTGCATCGGTATGTCGGATTTCCTCTTGAAATGAAATGCATGTTATACTATCTGACATATCAGTGCTCGCACAAAGCAATTACACGGATGGTCGCTCCTCAACAGCCTTATTCTTCGTGCTAGTTGACGGCATTACTCCGTAGTGTCCTTGGCTAGCGTGAGTATAGAGATGGGGCGTCACAGCTTGGTATCAGAGCCAAACTTCGGAACTATAAAGAATAATCTAACAAGGATCATTGTCCTAAGTCTTTCTTCGGAGTCGTGCCTTAGGATTTTATTCGAGTCTATTGGACCCGTTTTATCCTATTTTCTTTTATGATTCCTTGTTTTATCAATCAAGTTTGCTTGATATTTGTTTTGAGAGTAACCTTTTCTTTTTCTTTCTTTCTTTCTTAAAGAAGGGAAATGGTTAGACCATGCCGCCCCAGTGCCGGTCAATCTAGTGTGACTCCTCAGGATGGAGTTTTTATGACTGCCCAGCAGCTTCTTGATCTTGTAAAGAATGCTCAAGCAGTCGGTTCTATTTCGGAGCCTACTCACCCTAAGTCCGGATTTGCATGCTTGTGCAACGATTATACCAACTTGGGTGGAAAGCCATTCAAAGGTTCTGAAACCATTATTGAAGTCCAGGTTTGGCTAAGAACATGCGACCGCATTTTTTCTCGCATGAATCTTATTGATCTTCACCGAGTTCAGGTGGCCTCTAGTATGCTCCAAGAAAGAGCACTAGACTGATACGAGCTTCTGATTTGTGAAATTAATGAAACGGATCTTACTAGGGAGCAATTCTGAGAATGATTCGAATTAAAGTTTGTGCCAGAAGCTAAGAAGGTGACTTTGGCCCGTCGTTTCATAGACCTTGTTCAAGGTGAATCCTCTGTGGCAGATTATGTTGCATCCTTCGAGTCACTTTCTAAATACGGGGTCGAATACATCAACACCCCATTGAATAAGAACCAAAGATTTGTCTATGGCTTGAACAAAAATCTCAAAAAGCCATTACTTCTGAAATTAGAAGTTTCTTTTGACCAACTTGTTGATATTGCTCTTCGACTCGAAGAGGCTGATAAAGATAGTGATGTTGAGGCCAAACCAAACATCAACAAGAAGAGACCTTTTAAATTCAAGTCTAATCCCAACAAGAAGGGAAAGCAAGCAACACCTGTAGCAAATACTCCTACCTCCCGCCGTGGAGAATGTTACAATTGTGGTTCTAAGGACCATTATGCAAACAAGTGCCCGAAGCCTCTTTTCTGCCGCTATTGCAAGAGTTCGGGTCATACTTTATCTTTGTGTCCTAAACTTCAAAGCAAGAATGAAGGCAAGCTAAATGTTGTACAAGCCCCTGCAAACACTTCTCGTGGTCAAGGTATTTCTTATTCTATCCTTGATGGCATTATTATATTTCATGAATTTCCTATTCGAGTTCTTTTTGATACGGGTGCATCTCACTCTTTTATATCAAAAGAACTTGTTGATGCTTTGTCTTTGAATGTTATTGGCTTGATGACCTCATTGAGGATTGCGAGTCCGGTTGGTGGATCCGCAACACTCGGTCTACTTTGTAAAGATGTCGAGATTGTTTTATGTGATTTTTCTTTCCTAGCCGATTTGCATGTCATGCGTTACTTAGGCTTTGGGATGATTTTGGGAATGGATTGGCTTAACCGTTATGAAGCTCATATCCTATGTCCTGAGCGGACTATTTATCTTCGACATCCTCAATCTGTTAAGCAGGTTTCTATCGTTCTTAAAGATTCGGATTCTACTTTGGCAGCATCCTTATATTCTCTAAACCCTCGTGATGATGATAATGATGATGAGGAAGATGTCATTTCTCTCATTCACACTGTTCGTGAATTTCCCGACATATTTGAGCCCGTTCTAGGATTACCACCTAAGCGAGCAATTGAGTTCCGAATTAATCTAATCCCCGGAGCTCTACCTATTACTCGTCCTCCTTATCGTATGTCCAATAAAGAAAATGAGGAGATGCGCAAACAATTATCTGAATTGGAGACGAAGCAATTTATTCGCTCTAGTTCCTCGCCTTGGGGAGCTTCGGCTATTTTTGTGAAGAAATCCGATGGTACACTTAGGCTCTGCGTTGACTACCACAAGCTTAATGATCTCACTATTAAGAATAAATATTCATTGCCTCGAATTGATGATCTATTTGATCAACTTAGTGGTGCTAGAGTCTTTTCACAATTGGACTTAGCAACTGGTTTTCATCAGCTTCGTATTGCAGAGGATAGTATCCCTTTGACATCATTCCGTACTCGTTATGGATCGTATGAATGGCTTGTTATGCCATTTGGTTTGACGAATGCTCCAGCTTATTTTGTTGACCTTATGAATCGAGTTTTCAAAGATTTCCTCGATCGATTTGTTCTCATCTTTATTGATGATATTCTTGTGTATTCAAAAACCGAGGAAGAACATGAAGAGCATCTTCGGATTATGTTGGAAACTCTTAGGAGTAATCAATTAAAAGCAAAATTTTCTAAATGCCACTTTTGGCAATCTCGTGTGAAGTTTCTTGGTCACATCATTTCCGAATCCGGAATTTCCGTGGATCCTTCAAAGATTGAAGCAATTCAAAATTGGAAGAGACCGGAGAGTGTGACGGAAATTCGTAGCTTTCTCGGATTAGCGGGCTATTACCGTCGGTTCATAAAAGATTTTTCTAAGATTTCCGTACCTCTTACTAATTTGACAAAGAAGGGAATTAAATACATTTGGTCTGACAAATGTGAAGCTTCATTTCAAAAATTAAAAGAACTCCTTTTCGATGCTCCTATTCTTGTGATTCCCGAAGGAAACCAAGATTTTGTTGTGTATACCGATGCTAGTCGCGTTGGTTTGGGTGTCGTTCTTATGCAAAGAGAACGTGTTATTGCTTATGCTTCTAGGCAATTGAAGCCAGCCGAGACTAGATATGCCACTCATGATTTAGAGCTCGCAGCTATCGTATTCGCCCTTAGAATTTGGCGCCATTATCTTTTGGGTGAGAAATTTGTTCTCTACACCGATCACAAATCTTTGAAATATTTATTTTCTCAAAGGGAACTTAATTTGCGTCAACAACGTTGGCTCGAGTTCCTTGCATCATATGATCTTGATATTCTTTATACTCCCGGAAAGGGAAATCGTGTTGCCGACGCCCTTAGCCGAAAGCAACAAGCGATTGTTTCTATGATGATATCCGAGTGGAACAATCTCGAGACTTTGTCTACTTGTGAGATTCGAGATCGTGTATCTTATTTATGCTCATCTCTTGTTTTATGTAGCCTCGAGGCTCATCCTTCTGTTTTAGACCGCATTCTTGAAGCTCAAAAGCATGATCCCGAATTGGTTCTCCTTAGCCAAAGTTGTAGTGATAAAATTGATATTGAAGGTTTGAAAGACTTTGATATTGATGCTTGTGGCGGTATTCGAAAATTTGGTAGACTTATCGTGCCAAATATTTGTGATCTTTGTAAAGATATATTAGAAGATTCTCATCGTTCTAAATTCACCATTCATCCCGGTAGTAGTAAAATGTATGCGGATATGAAGCGACTTTATTACTGGGAGGGAATGAAATCCAATATTGCTAACTTTGTTAAGCGTTGCATGACGTGTCAACTCGTTAAGGCCTAGCATCGAAAGCCCGGTGGGTTATTGCAACCATTGGAAATTCCAATATGGAAGTGGGATCAAATTTCCATGGACTTTGTTGACGGTCTTCCCCGTTCTCGTTCGGGCCATGATAGCCTATGGGTGATAGTAGATAGACTTACGAAATCCGCCCATTTTATTCCCGTTCGGTCCAATCGGACCGTACCTATTTTGGCTAAACTTTATGTCAAAGAAATTGTTAAATTGCATGGAGTTCCAACTTCTATTGTTAGCGATCGTGATCCATTGTTTAATAGTGGATTTTGGAAAGGTCTTCAAAAAGCTTTGGGGACGAAGCTTAATTTTAGCACCGCTTATCATCCTCAGTCCGATGGACAAACCGAGCGTGTGAATCAAACTCTTGAAGATCTTCTTCGTGCATGTATTCTTGATTTTGGTGGAAGTTGGGAAGATCATATTTCTCTTGTTGAATTTTCCTATAACAATAGCTTCCAATCTAGTATTGGTATGGCACCTTTCGAGGCACTATACGAAAGGCCATGCCAATCTCCTTCGTGTTGGCTTGAAGCCGGTGAGAAGCTGGTTTTAGGTCTTGATTTTATCCGCGAGGCCACAGAAAAGATTGACCTTTTTCGTCATAGGATGAAAGAAGCCCAAAGTAGACAAAAATCCTATGCCGATAATCGAAGAAGGAAATTAGAATTTTCAGTGGGAGATTTTGTGTTTATTCGTATTTCACCGATGAAGGGTGTTGTGCGTTTCAGCCGATCGGGAAAATTAACACCTCGATATATTGGCCCATTTCCCATCACCGAACGCATTGGTTCTGTGGCTTATCGACTTTTGTTACCGGCTCAATTTTCTGCTATTCATGACGTATTCCACGTCTCTCAACTACGGAAATGCCTTCGAGATTCCGATTCTATTCTTGAGCCCGGTGTTATTGAAGAAATTGAAGTTTCGCCTAATTTGACTTATGAGCAACATCTTATTCGAATCATTGCTTCGGAGGTCAAACGCCTTCGAAATAAAGACGTTCCTCTTGTGAAAGTTCAATGGTCCTCAAATCCTAAGGATTGCACTTGGGAATCCAGAGAATTCATCGAGCGAACACATCCGGACTTACTCTCTCGTGCTCCTTGAGGTGAACTTCTTATTTCAAAATTTCTTCCTTTTGTGTTGATATGCTTTTGTTGTTGTTACTTCTTATTTATTTCTTAAAGATTGCGAGGACGCAATTTCTTTAAGGAGGGAAGTCTGTAACAACCCACATATTTTAAAGTTTTGAATATTTAAATATTTTATTTAAATATAATTGTTAATCGGATTAATGTCCGAAAAGCTACTTTTTGCAAACAGTCGAATTGAGACTCGAGACCACTTCCATTGAGTCCAAAATGGCGTTTGCGGCTCTTTTGAGTATAAACATCGATATGTTTGGAGCTAGCTAAAATTTCGATCTTTTCACTTAGGGCTTTGGGTTGGGTTTCAGCCCATTAACTTAACATATCAACCCAACTCCACTCCACTCCTCTTCCTTACTTTATAATATATCCTACAACTTAAGCTTTAGCAAAAATGGTGGTGGAGATGGGAAATTAAAATCCTAAACCCTAGTTTCTTTAGCAAATCCAAGTTTTAGCTCCAAATTCAAAGAGAAACTATTGGTAAGTATCTCCATCTTCTTCTCCAACTCAATCTCTCTTTAAATTCAGAAATTTCCTAAACCTAACTTTGGAAATGTTCTTCTTTTGAGCTTAGATTCAAGCTTCTAGAGTTGAGTTTGAAGAGTGGTTGATCCTCCTTTGTTTCCAAGCTTCTTCTTCATTGTTTTTGGGATTAAAGGTGAGATTTTTATCTCACATCTACGTCTATAACTATCCTTGATTTCTTGGTATGGATTCCTAACACCCTTTCATGTTCATTTGATTTTGGTTTGGATTGGTTCGGTGAACATTTCAATTTTTGGTGTTTTGGAAGTTAAAACTTTGAAAATCCTAGCTTTGATTTATGAACATGCTTTTGGTGGTGTTTCGGAGAGCTTATAGGGCTGGGTTGTTGCTTGGCATAAATCCTTTGTCGCCGTTCCTCATTCAATCGCTCTGAATCCGAGAAGTTGTGTAGGTTTTCCCATTTTGGGCTTTGAAAATTATGTCCCTCTACAGGTGACAGACGTTTGTGGATTATCCACAGACGTCTGTGGCTTCAGGGAAAATATTTCCCGAAACTGGTGACAGACATCTGTGGATTTCCCACAGACGTCTGTGGCTGTTGATTTCTGGAAATTAGCCTATTTTATATGGATTTCCAAATTTATCGATTTTTGATTATCCATATAGTTATTGTCAATTAATATCAACTTTGATGATTTCTTTTCTGGATTTTTGGTGTTTCTATTTGATCGACTTGATATCGATTTCCATGGTTTGATTCACGTTATCGAAATGTGAATTCTTGTGATTGATTGTTTCTACAATCATTTTGTGATTTGTCACTTCTAAATACAAAGGTTTCTATACTAGTAGTAAATATTCAAACTCTTTTATAAAGATGATTTCAACTCTATTTTTAAATACAAAGCTCTTTTATAAAACTGTTTTCTAATCTATTAGTATATACAAACCTTTACCTCATTCGTGTGAGAAAATCTAATTAAACGGCTTAGCAAAACAAGTGGTATGAAACGCTTGCGTTTACTTCGTCGGTTAATTTATGGACTTGTTCGATTGAAAATCTTGTGACAATTTTCGAGTGGGAATCTACAATTTGTTCGTAAATATTTAAGTTAACCTAGTGGTTATGGGACATGAAGCTAAACTCATATATTTACTAGCTTAGTGTAATCGACACTTTTTATTGATCGATGATGATCATTTTGTGGTTTAGACTAGCGATGTGCAATGTCTATTTGTCTACGAGGGAGACTAAACCCCGTTTCTGTGGAACTTCGGTTCAATTTGGCGGGGTAGCGACCCGTGGTCTTCGGACCGTTTATGGAGCTTCGGCTCAATATTTATGGTTAGCGACCATGGAATAGCGTTCCGTTTGCGATACACGTGTTGGTGAGTTTTCATGTTCCCGTTTGTGATAGGCCTCCCCCCTTTGTGATTTTTGGATTTCTAATTGATGATTTCTAGAATTTGTGTTTCACTAACTTTTGTGATTGGCAATGCTATGTTTATCAATATTTGCGGTTTGGTGAATAAAATAAGGAATATGACATTCTTTTTGATGCTTTGAGATTTCTTGAGATATTGTATGATTTTGTTGTTGTTTAAAACATACTTGTCACAGCTTGACACCATTGTTATCATACGTTCTTATTATATCTCTGCTTATGTCTCATTCCTTTATCTTATATTTATAGCTAGACTGATCCGTTTATTATTTTCTTATTAAATAATACTCGGGTCAGACCGAGATGTTACAGGTGCTTCTACTTGACTCCTCATATGGGATCATCTTTTGACTTTTGTCTAACTACATTACATTTGTAGTTTTTGTTGTTATACATTTGAGATAGAGACTCCTTGATGTATACATATTCTTTTGTCTAGCACTCGTATCTATTCTTTTGTGATATTGTGGATCTTGTTTGACCAATACTCTGAAGTACACCTTTTTGTGTTATATATTCACATCTATTTCCGCCTTTGTGATATGAATGTCTGTGACTGATTTATGTTATGTTTATTTCTATATTTGTTTCCGAGGTCCACATAGCCACTGTGTGGTTGCTTTGAGTTTGCATCGGTATGTCGGATTTCTTCTTGAAACGAAATGCATGTTATACTATCTGACATATCAGTGCTCGCACAAAGCAATTACACGGATGGTTGCTCCTCAACAGCCTTATTCTTCGCGCTAGTTGACGGCATTACTCCGTAGTGTCCTTGGCTAGCGTGAGTATAGAGGTGGGCCATCACAAGGGGTATACATAATACCTGTGCAGTTAAAGTGCTTGGCAGATTTAAAGCGGTGGAGGTGCAAAAAGTCATAGCGGGGATACAGCGAGGATATAGCGGGATATAGCGGATGGCTCTATAATAGCATATAAAATTCGTATCTAATGTTTTTTTACAAATATATAGATGTTAATTAAAAAAAATTATCATTCAATTGAATTATAATTAATACATAAATAATTTTAAATAAAATCATGTGCGAATATACTTTACATAAACGTAAAACTGCTATATAACATAATTGAATTTAGTAGAATATTAGAGTATTTCCATTTATGAGAATATATTAAAAATTAAATCAAATAAATTAGTTTCATAATTTTTATAATGTATAAATGCAATTTTTCAATTCATTTTATTAAAGAAGATATAGCGGAAAGAGCGGAATATAGCGGAAATAACGGGATATAGCGGAAATAGCGGGGCTTAAAGCGGAAAGGCTATATTTTGGGGCTATATGGAAAAATCGTTATGGTAGAAATCCGCTATGAGATATAGCGGGGTTATAGCGGGGTAATAGCGGGGCATTAACTGCACAGCATAATACAGCTCCCAAAGTGATATCGATGATAGTAAGTCTGTATCGGGTTATGTTTTTCACTTTTAACGATAGGGCTACGAGTTGGAAAAGTTTTAAACAAGAAACAATATCTGGTTCCATGATGGAGCTGAATACATCGCCTTCAACGAAGCACTAAGGATGCGGTCTGGATGCGCAATATGAGTGAGATAGGGCTTATTCCCAACTCGAAAAATCCAATGACATTGTTTTTGTTGTAACTGGACCAGCACGCAGCGGAGTAAATGGGTAAGTTTCATAAAGTTTATTTAATTCTGGATCTTATGGGGCCCATGAAGTCTAAATTTATTTTGATTCGATCTAAATTAAATAAACTAATATTTTACTTAAGTTGTAAATAAAGTTTATTTTATTGTTATCTTTGTATTAAATAATATAACATGTATATCATATACACATGTATGTGTACGTGCACGCCCAATATATATGGTGTACATAGTTTAACATGCCCGTGTATAGGTATTGGGATTTACACTGTAAAAGACATATTAACCCCTCTATATACACATGTGCCATCTAATAGATACGTACATACAAATATATATATATATAGTTTTATATATTATAAAATAATATTAGTAACATGTGAATGTTTATATAAATATAAATATACTGTATATATAATATGTTACATTACAATATAAAGTAATTGTAAATACTAATATAAATAACGATGAGTTCTAATTCAAATTTTAAACTTCAGACCTAGATCTGCATAATAAAATATCTAGCAGTTTCAAATCCAAATTAATATATTATTTTTTAATGAATATATATGATATTTTTTTTAAATCTAAAAAAAATAAAAATGTATACATATAACCTTATATATATTAAATTAATATTTAGAAATACTATATATGAATATGTTTTAATGTAAATTGGTTATTAAATGTATATAAATATATTTATACACATTTGGCTAAAAAAATTCTTTTTTTTGGTTAACTTGCTATTTTAAAATTGTTCTAATTAATTTTTTTATAATTGATTTCCATATAGAAATCAATAAAATGTTGATTTATTTTTTGTGTTTGAAAATAGTTTTAAACATATCCATATTATATTAAATATTTACATACACACACACACATACATATTATATTAAATATTTACATATACATATATACATACATACATATATATATATTTCAAGACATTTGAGTATATATGTTATATACTTAGATATAATTTTTAAATTCAATTATATATAATATATTTGAATTTTGAAATATATATATACGAACTTTTTTATATTTTTGGAAACTATAATATATATATATATTAATGAAATATAAACACATACTATATACAATGATGTTTGTGTTTTAAAATTGATTTTATTTAAAATCACTTTTAGATATTTTTATATTCAATTTTTTTTAACTTATGATGGTGAGCTATATATGTGTGTGTGTGTGTGTGTATATATATAAACTTCTTTTGATACATACATGTATACATTTTCATCTAATGAAGACAACACAGATATATATATATATTCATGATATTTCATATACTAACTATAGCATAAAAATGACTAATGTGCAATATATATTTATAAGCAATTGTAAGAAAATATTTACCTCAAATAAAGCCTATTTGTAACACGTTGAAATGATGAATTCGAAACTCCTTGAATCAATATTCGGAATCTAAAAAGAGCTACCAATCTGAAAGTAGCAACCACTGATCTACTATTCATATTTAAATTATGTTTTAATAGCTTTAAAAATTAGTGGAGGAGTGCAAGGAGAGTATGGCCATGACTGGTCTAGAAGGAGCAAAACCCCAAGAAGAAAAAGTGGAATTTTGAGATGTATAAATAGTGTAGATCTAAGGAGTAAAAGGGGATCTGGATCCTCCTTTTTCTCTTACTATTTCATCTCAATTTGAATCAATATTCAACCCTACAAACTTCCTATAGTGGTCGGCCATAAATGCCCTTATCTGGGCCCCTATTGCTTTAAGCTCGATCAAATATATATGCAATTAAATCCAATTCAAATGCACATTAATATCGTATATCGATATGTGTGTCTGTAACTATTATATACACACTATTTAATACTGATCAACATAAATTAAATTAAAATTTATGACTAATTCATAAATATTAATTAATTTAATTAATTTGTAACATTATAATTAATTAAATCGGGTGGTAACAGGAGGATTCAACGTTTCGGTTGTGTGACACTTAGGTGTAAATTCAATCAGTGATTAATATCAAACAAACGTTCACACATCAACTTAGCTAGTGGTGTGACATTATGGCCAAATTTATCACTTACTTAGCATCGGTAAAATCTAATTTTACTTATTTAAGCGTTACCCAATAGTGACAATTATTTACACCAATTCTCTTCGTCAAAACTATATCACATTAGGACTTATAGAATTTGGTAATGGTCAAAATTTTAATATAATCCATATTTAACTTTATAGTCCAAACACAAAGTCCTTGGTTTTATAATAACAATTATTATTAACGGAACTGCTCTGGCCGGAGAATTTAACTTTGGGTTGACTTTAGTTGACCGGATGATTGTATAAATGTTATAAAATAATTTTGGAAATAAAATAATTATTTTCAAAAATTATTAATAATTAAATAGATTAATTAATTGAAAGTTAATTAATTGAATTAAATAATAATATATATTGATATATGTAATATTATCTTAAGATGTTAAGTTAATATATATATATATAATTTCCAAAATCAATTATAATTAATTTAAATTAAATAAATTAATTAAATGTTAATAAATAAATAAAATAATACATGTATAACTATAAATGTTATAGTGCACATATTTAATTTAAAATCTTTAAAATGAATAAAATAAAATTAATTAAAATGTTAATTAATGGATTATTAAATTAATTAAAAAAGATTTAACTAATAAAATTAAGTATATAAGATTATTATATAAGTTAATTAAATTATAAAATATTATACGATAATTTATCTTATATAATATGAATGTATAATAAAAGGTGGAACAATAAAAAACACAAAATAGACTTAAGGAATAAATGCATATGTATAGTACGTATACCGTGATTTCAGATATGTTCGACACTTGAATCACGAGGGTATTTCATAAGAAATATATTATTCCAAAAGTCGATATCACTCAATTAAATATATTAAAGATTATGAATCTTTAATAAAGTTGTCCTCTACCATTTATATATTAATAGATTACTTGCGTACTCCTTAGTTGTTGAGCTTTCCTCAGGCTAGGGATGTCATGTGCAGTACTATTAATATATAGAATATATGAGGTAAGATAACTGCACATATTTGTCAAGCTTTTCTCTCAAAGTATGTGCATTATACTTAGGCCGTCGTGAAATGGTAGGTAAGAGTGAATAATTCACTTTATTTGTTGACCTTTCTCAAGGTAAAAATGAGATTAGGATAAGGACCACAAGGTTGGGAATTGTATGTGATACAACTGATAAGGAGTTATCCATCATATGTGGGCTTATGACTTGTTGAGTTCAGAATCCCAAGGCAAACGAGTCCTAACACCCACTACTGAATTTGAAAGACTTTTATGTTTCATCTTAGAGTTGTAGAAACATCAAAGAATAGTGGGAGCTAATTAGTAAAATAAAATGTAATGTTTAACCTTACTAGTATTCTAAGAACATTGGCTATGTTTAATTAAAATAATATACTTCAATAAATTTATGCAATTAATTTAATTGATAAAATGTTTATCAATTAAAATATAAAAACGAACTGACTTAAGATTGACAGATAGAAATATAAGATATATTTGTCAATAAATCTTTGCATGTTGACCCATGAAAGCACCTAATTATACAACTACTAAATACTTACATAACTTGGTCACTTTTGTGTTTACTTACCCCAGAACCGTATATTTTCTTCAGTTAGCTTGAAATCTAAAAGAAATACATGGATATGAATATTTGATCCATTTCCAATCACATATAAATGTTATATTGTGAACTGTCGCCACTCGTAATGTACGAAAACTCGATGAAATTAGTTCATTCAAAATAATCAAGTAAACCATAGTGTAAGATCATGTATTCGATATGATTTATTACAATCTTGATCTTATCGTGTTAAATGTAATACTAGACCAAAAGCTACAAAATAGATGTAAGAACTCGATCACTGAAATGTCAGTTTGATCAGTTTATATAAAGTGCAACTTATTTGTTATCCTTAAAAGTTAAGGATGACCAAATGCAATTTTGTAAAGAGTTCATTATGATATTGTAGTAAGGGTTTCCCTTGAATGGTTTGACCTTTAGAAAGGAAATCGAATGTATGACAACGAATGTAACCAAACGCACAATTGGGATGAAGAGAGTGAATGGTCACTTTTGCTTCATAAAGAAATATTGGAAATGAGAATTGTAAAATAATAATTGATACTTAATATTAGAATGAGTATTATTTCTATTCCAAAATATATTTTCAAACAGAAACTTGTTTTCTATGAGATTTATTTTTTGAAGTTCAAGATTTGATATGAAAACCCTCGACTATAAACCAAACGAAGTAAATAGCCCATATTAAGTGGTTGAATGGAGCTTCGTGTTCATACACTATTATAGTAATGGCAGAAATAGTGGGATCATATCATACAGCACATTTTGGCGATCGCATTAACTTACGAAATTGTTTTCGTAAACATACGAAGTATTATTTATGAAATAATAACTATTTTCAATATTGATTGAAAGTATACGTAGTTCTATATTAATATGAATGGTCTGGATATTCATTATAAAATAAAACTATAATAGTGGTATTTGTTTTCATAACAAAAGTAATGCATTGAAAAACACAAAAGCATCAAAAATATTTGCAATTATTTTGGAATTATGGACTAGGCCACAGTTTTGAGAAATAATTCTTTAGTCGTATGACTATGAGTCATATAGTACTAGTGAATTATATCTCAAATAATTAAGAGAAAAGCACACACTTAGTGGGGGCAACATAAAAGTTGATGAACTCTTCGGATTGATACATATAGACTAGTGCAATCTAAGTCTAATAATACCAAAACGGTTCCACATACTTCGTTGAATTCACCGATGAATTATCATAAACATGAACATGTGTATTTGATGCACATGCAGTATGTCTATGATAAGTTCAAAAAATATAAAACGAAAGTAAATAAAATAATGCGCAATAGAAAATAAAATGATTCGATTTGATCGAATATGTGAGTATATTGGAAAGAGTTCCAAACATACCTAGAAATGAATAAAGAATAAATCAAATGTCACTCCCCCTTATGATACATAATGATGTTCAATAAGAAGTAATCGAACTTTACTTAACAAAGTGTGATTAATAATTAGTGAAGTTGAGTTAACTTCTTCCTATAAGGTCATGTACTTAAGATTAGTACACAATGTTAAAATTAATTTCATCCAAAGAATAGTTTACAAAATCATACAAGATAAATTTTTATAAGAAAACCCAGTATACCCTAAGTAAAAGAGTCGGTAGGTTTTGCAAGTCAAAAGACTACATGTAAGAAATGTATGTGAGAGATCTTGTATGGATCACCCAAAAAGAAGTTTGAGAACGATAAACATTGGATGAATAATTTATGTTTTGAACAAAAGTATTATAAACTAAAACTAAATAGGTTTTATGTATAAGGCAATTTATAAGGTATTTATGAATACCCATTCTGTTGCACTAAGAAACAATTGTTGTTTTAAGAAATACCGACTTCATAACGAAGGAATTTCTTTTAGAAATTATTGGTAGTAAAATGGATATGGATAAAATCCAAAGAAAAAACTAGTTACGAAGGTATGAAATACAATTAGCCAAATCTAAACGAACATAATGTATTATAATATCTAATAAGTATTCTTATACATTAAAGAGAAACCAATGTCGAGAATAGTTATTCCTCAGTTGTCAGTAAAACCATTAAGAGTATTGATTCTACCATATGGTATGATGCACAAATCCAAAAGTATTCTAAGTATGCTATCAAAAATATGATTTTGATAGTTGTACCCGAAGGGATATGATCCATCGACCATCAATTTGTCTTCAAGAAAAAGACTAATGCGGTTAGAATATAGTGAGTAACATTGATTAGAATGACATTGTAAATTTCAGTTGTCGAAATTAGTGTAACAGATCCATCATCGAACATGCTCAGGTTAATTCGGATTTTATTCACAAAATTATCGTTGGTACGACTTTACCTATTGTTACATATATGTTGTAACGAAAAGTTCTAAATAATGATTTAGAATAGACTAATTACACATAAATACCAAGGTGTCTTAAAGTCATTGGGAGTGAAATGGAGTTTGTGGGTTTTCAGATATGATCCAAGAATGGATACACAATTATCGTTTGACAATCATTGGAGTTGAATAAATGTTTTGGTAGAAATATCAAATAGTTTGATTTTCAGTTAAATTACAGAGGAAGTGTGTGTCTCCAAGAAAGAACATTAAAAGGTATATAGATATTTCCAAATTATAAGTGAACAACATAATACCGATTATTGACGATGTATTTATGTTAAAATTAGTTTGTGTTCTGTTGTTTAATACTCGATATTGGATTTGTAAAATATATCTTTTATAATAAGTATAAAGATGTGGGAATTGTCCGCAATGACATACACAGACACTATATTAAATTAATATGGATCACGCAAGATAGATTCCTTATGCATTGGCAATAGAAATTATCATACATGACATATTATGTACAATATCATAGACAACCCTATCTAAGTCATGAGTTGGTCCACTAAAGCTTTTTGCTGGGCAGCGAAGTGGTTAGTCATCTCATTCACAACCCTATCTAAGTCTTCTTGGATGACAGCTGAGCCTAGATGTGACGCCCCACCTCTATACCCACGCTAACCAAGAACACTACGATGTAGTGCTGTCAATTAGCACGGAGAATAAGGCTGTTGAGGAGCGACCATCCGTGTAACTTCTTTGTGCGAGCACCGATATGTCAGATAGAATAGAATGCATATCTTTTAAAGAGGAAATCCAACATACCAATACAAACACAAAGCTATCACATGGTGGCTATATATAATCTTCGGAAACAAATATAGAAATAAACATAACACAAATCAGTCACAGACAATTCATATCACAAAGGCGGAATAAGATATGAATATTACACCTAAAAGTGTACATCAGAGTAGTGGTCAAATAAGATCCACAATAACACAAAAGAATAGATACAAGTGCAAGACAATAGAATACGTATACATCAAGGAGTCTCATCACAAATGCATACAATAAAAAACTACTAAACTAGAGTAGTTAGCCAAAAGTCAGAAGATGGCTCCAGATAAGAAGTCATGAGGAAGCACCTGTAAAATCTCAGTCTGACCCGAGTATTATTTAAGAAGAAAATAATAAATGGATCAGTCTAGCTATAATTATCAGATAAAATGAGATAGAATATGAGATATGATAATAGAACGTATGATAACAAAAAGGTGTCATACTATGAAAAGTATACATTAGAGATCCCACAAAGTCATACAATATCTCAATAATCTCAAAACAGAGAAAAGAATGTCATATTCTTAATTTAATTCACCAAGCCACAATAAAATGACATACTCATCAATGTCAATGGTAAAAGCTGGTGAAACATAAAATTCTAGAAATCAATAATTAGAAATCCAGAAATCACAAGAAAAGGATGGCCAATCCCAAACAGGAGCATGAAAGCCGGTACATTGACGCAGTGCAAACGGTATGTCCAATGAACCAGAAAGCCGAGACATCGATGTAGTACAAACGGTACATCAGATGAATCAAACATTGACGCAGTGCAAACGGTACGTCCAATGAATCGGAAAGACAGAGACATCGATGTAGTACAAACGGTACATCAGATGAATCGAACATTGACGCAGTGCAAACGGTACGTCCAATGAATCGGAAAGACAGAGACATCGATGTAGTACAAACGGTACATCAGATGAATCGAACATTGACGCAGTGCAAACGGTACGTCCAATGAATCGGAAAGACAGAGACATCGATGTAGTACAAACGGTACATCAGATGAATCGAACATTGACGCAGTGCAAACGGTACGTCCAATGAATCGGAAAGACAGAGACATCGATGTAGTACAAACGGTACATCAGATGAATCGAAACACATTAAAAGTACTTGGGTTGCCAGCCCACAAAGAAATGAGACGAAGCTCAATAAAATGAAGTACAGTCCTTCATACGGACAAAGAGACATCGCACAATTGCTAGTCTAAATCATAAAATGATCATCATGATCAGCGAGAAGTGTCAATCACACCAAGCTAGTAAATATATGAGTTTAGCTTCATGTCCCATAACCACTTGCTTAACTTAAATATTTACGAACAAGCTGTAAATCTTCACTAGGAAATTGTCACGAAAAGGGTTCAATCGAACAAGTCCAAGAGCTAACCGATGAAGTGAACGCAAGCGTTTCATACCACTCGTTTTACTAAGTCGTTTAAGTCAATTTCTCATTCGAGTGAAGTAAAGGCTTGTATATACTAGTAGATTGAAAATCGGTTTGGGAAAACGAACTTTTGATATTTAAAATAGTGTTGAAATTGCTTTGATGAAAGAGTTTTGATATTGACTATTAGTATTGAAACCTTCATATATCTTTAAAGTGACAAGTCATAAAACGATTGTAGAAACAAATCAATTCACGTTCGAAGATGTGAGTAAAGTCCAAAGAAGTCAATCCCAAAACCATCAAAGTAGAAATGATTTATGGCCCCGTCACGGTACGACCTAGTGAAGGCAAGCTGGTCAAGCGACCTAAGGAAAAATGAGGTCTAACAACCTAAAGAGTTCGCGGCCTAGTGGCTGCCAGGTCATACGACCTAAGGGAAGAATGCCACGCGACCTAGCAGAAGAACAGGTCGAACGACCTAAGTGCTAACTCGCGAACGACTTACAACTTAAGAGCCATACGAACCAGCGACCTAAAACTGGCGACCTAAGGACTTAGCAGGGTCGAGCGACTTAACGACCTAAGCCTTGAACGACTTAGTGGAACGAACGACTTAACGACCTAAGCCTTGAACGACTTAGTGGAACGAACGACTTAACGACTTAAGCTTTGGATACGAGCTACGAGCTAAGGCTGGAACGACCTAGTGAAGTTAGGTCGGGGACGACCTACGACTTAAGCCAGGGTGAGCGAGCTAACTGCAAACGACTTAAGGCCAAACGACCTACGACTTAACTCAAGGCGAACGAGCTAACTGCAAACGACTTAAGCCTTTAACTCGTGAACGACTTATGCCTTTAACTCGTGAACGACTTATGCCTTTAACTCGTGAACGACTTATGCCTTTAGCTCGTGAACGACTCATGCCTTTAGCTCGTGAACGACTCATGCCTTTAGCTCGTGAACGACTTAACATTTTGCCTGGAGATTATAGGTCGGCAACGACCTACGACTTAAGGGCGAATGACCTAACTCCGAACGAGCTAAAAATGGCCAGAACGACCTAGAAGCAGTTTTTTCACCAAAATCACTAAATTTTGGAGTTTTTCGCCAATCCAATCCAAACCAAATGCAGATATTCATACAAATGCAATAGAGGATCATTCCCAACAGTCCAAGATAGATATAGGCAAGATGTGAGATCAAAAATCTCACCTTTTCACGGAATTTGATGAAGACGAAGCTCGGGGGCAAAGCAAAGATCAACCACAAGCTTGAATCAATGTCTTCACTTTGAATTTGGAGTTAGATGTTGAATTTGCTAAAGAACTTGAGCTTGGAATTTTAATTTCCTATTCCCTCCACCATTTTTGCTAAAGCTTCAAAGTTTATGCAAGTAGATGAAGAGGAGGAAGGGGTTGGGCTGAGTTAGAAGAGGTGCAGCCCAAACCAAAAGCCCACCACAAAAAGTGACGAAAATTTCACTATCTCCAAACATATCGAAGTTTACACTCAAAAAGATCGCAAACGTCATTTTGAACTCAATGGGGGTGGTCTCGAGTCCTAATTTGACCGTATGCAAAAAGTAGCTTTTCGGACTAACATCCGACTAACGATAAAATATTTAAATATAAAATCGATAAATATGCGGGTTGTTACACTAGAGGTTGAGAGTGGGTAGCTGGGTTTTTTTATCTTCTTGGATGGGATTGAGTGTACTGGCAGTGGTCGCGCTCTTACCCTTATCGATGTTGCACCGATAGGGAGCCATGTTCTAATGCTGAGTTAAGGTTTGGAAGGAGGGTGGACATAAGAGTTTGGCTCTCCACGACGTTCTCAGTGAAAGCACCAAAAATGTTTGCACAAAACTTGGGCAAACACCTCTAAGTTCGAATCTAACTTAATCACGTTTAAGTTGGTTGATATGATGTTTTTAATATTCCTATACGTTAATAGACAATTTTTGCAGTCATAGAATAGTTCATAGGTTCAGAGTTGGAAAACAGTTAAGGAAGCAAATCACAAAAAGTTTTATAGTGGTTCGGCCAGAACGTGCCTACATCCACTGTCCATTTTATAATTCTTTCTTTGATTTTGTTACAAGTACAAGTTTGATTAGAAAGAGCAAAAAACTTAGAGTAGCCGGAGTGACTAAGTCTCAACGGAGTTTTCCCTCTTTTTTTTTAGAAATTCGGTCACCATTGTTGTTGAGGAGCTCTGGTATTTATAGAGTGGAGTTGTGAAGTGCGGAGGTTGAAATGATAGTTTTCTGAATCTGGTTTGGCATCTGCATAGGAGCTTGTTTGGCTTGGTCACTCTTCCGTGTCTGGTTTGGTGCTTCTATCTTTGGAGCCTCCTATTTGCCGGACCAAACATTTGGTCCGGCATGCCTGTGTACCAGACCAAATCTTCGGTCTGGTGTTGGATGTGTTGTGCCGGACCAAATATTTGGTCCGGTATATCAGAGAATATCGGACTAAATATCTGGTCCGGCATATCAGAGAATGCCAGACCAAACATCTGGTCCGGCATGTCGGACCAAATATTTGGTTTGGCATTTTAGTGAATGCCGGACCAAATATCTGGTTCGGTAGTTCTGTCTTCTATGTCATAGTCCACCACTGCTCCCTTTCCTTCCTCTCTCTCTGCTTGTTGGAAAACCGAGCCAACATTTTCCCCCCAAAGTATGTTGTGTAGTTACACGACATGCTTTATTTGGTTCGGCACTGAGCTCCTACTACCGGTTGAAATTCATGACCGTTCGTCTTCCCTTCCTTTTCCTTTAAATATCGCTCCTCCCTTCTAATTCTCCATCTTTTATTTACTTATCTAGATTTTCTTCAACTTTCTTCAAATCAATCGTAGCTTTTATTGCCTGGACACTTGATACTTCAGCTTCTCCATCACTCGAGGTAAGGCCTTCTAGCTTCAATTTTCGTCCCTAAGTTTTAAGGTTTAGGATTTGTGGTATGTGTCGCGGGTGTGAACGGTTGTTGCTTCGAATTAAGGAGAGGAAGTGAGCGAGGGGGTTTTTTAGAGGGTGATGGAGAAATTCGTGCTCGGTGGAATTTGGGTACTTTGCACTAATTGCGGGTCCATCGGTTTGAAGACTAGATCGGGAGTGGGGAAGAATTGTAGTTTAGGTAGGATCTTTGGGCAAGCATGTGCCCAGGTAGCCGAATCAAGATCTTTAAAGTGATGATTGTAGTAAGATGCAGGTAAGATGCATCTATCACTCCCCAAGTATTGCCAGTAAGATGCAAGTATCATGCATCTATCATCACACTCCAATTACCGCCCTTCAACCCACCAAACATTTCTAGGACTTCATTTGGGTTATAAGCTAGAATTACCTAACTCTACCAGGTGATGATATATGTTTGTGCACGTGGTTTTGGCTGTAGAAGGGCGAGCTTCGGGTCAACACGTTCGGTGGGTTTGGTTCGGCATTGTGATGTCATTCGGTTTTTGGGACAGGGTAATGCCGGACCAGATAGTCCGAGCATAGGGTTCATAGGTATGCCAAGCCAAAGGTGGAGATTCTTGAATTGGTAGCTTGAGTTTCGTAGGGTTAGGAGTATGGTTTTGACCGGGCTAGACGATAGGATGCTTTCCATGAGTGTTTTAACTTCCATTTATGATTGCACATATGTTGGACTTATGCATATCTTTCATTCCTTTGTGCAGGAAAATGTCGACTGGTCGTGAGCTTCGATCCAAGCATTTGTCATCACATCCTGTTGGGGTTGGCGCTTCTTCTTTTGATGTTCTTGCCAATCTTTCGAGATAATCCAGCTCTGCATATTCTCTGGTGGAGGGCTATGCTCTCAACCAGACGCTGGTAAGGTCTTCTGAGTGTTACCCCAACGTGCTGACAATAGAAAAGCTTAACTCCATAGCCACGACGTTCGGGTTTGTTCGTCGAGACATGATACTACCCGGCCCGAATAACAAAGCCTGCTCGCCCCAGGTGGATACATGGCATACAGTAAGTACCACCGTATGTGCAGCGCAATTCCTCTGCCCACTAATTGGATCGCTAGTTTTGTGGTTTACTTGAAAGTCGCACCCTTGCAGCTTCAACCAAACTCCTACGCCATCCTGACATGCTTATATCTAATATTCGTGAAGCGCTATCAGAGGCCCCCTACCCACAGAGAGATCAGATACTTGTATAATGTGAGGAGTTATCAAAAGGGGAGCCCCTACATCAGCTTAGAGTCGGCCCACAAATTCAAGCCAGTTCTTGATTTATACTCGAAGTTTAGCATGTTCAAGAAGGAGTACTTCTTTGTGCGCGATGATGTCGTTCCTCAACATGCTTTCACTTCTGGGTGTAAGTCTCCGATATACTTTTTTCTAAGTTCTCTGTCGACTTGGTTCCTTAATGCTTTGTATTTTTCAGGTTGCATGAAGGTGACAGAGGACGAGGGTTTGAAAAAGATGGCCAAGGAAATACTGGCTATCCCGAGGGCTAAGAGGGAAGCCTCGTTTTTACTCCACGACACAGCCCTTCGCTTTTACAACTTAATCGGCCCTGGTCAATCCGTGTTCAAGATCAGGCCAAGCTCAGTTGAGAAAGCAGTGGGAGCCAAAGGAGAAGGGGGAGATGTGGACAAAAGCAATGATCTGGAGGAAGACGGTGATGGGGCCGGAGTCCCGAAGAAGTTGAGGCATAAGAAGAGCGCAGTTGGTCCTCCCTGTTCGGGGAAATCTTTGTGCATACGGAATGCTCCTTCTCCTGACGACGAGGAAGGTTCTCGCTTGGAGGGAGACAGTGAGGAGGAGAAAGGGTCGGAGGGAGATTCTGAGGCAACGGAATCGGAGGCTCATGCTTCTCAAGATGTGCAGATTATTGGTAGCAAAGGCTTGGGCGTGACTCCCCTGAAGAATGTCGAGGCTGTGTGGGAGTGGCCCGAGCAGTTAGATCAATCTGAGCTGGCCCCAGGGCCAACTCTTGTCACTGACCCCCTCAAGAGAATGTAGTTATGGGTAACTTGGGTGAAATGCCGTTTCTTCCAGTGCAAAGCGGAACGGGAATTAGCGAGGCATTCGGACTTTCCCAAGGTACTTTTGATTTCTGTATGGATTTTGGGGTACTTCTTGAGAACTTTTTGTTTTTTGACGAGTCCCAGTCTCCACTTGCTCCTCAATCCAATGAAGCCCGGTAGCTGTGTGTTCTGGTTCCTTCGAGTGGAGTCTCGTCCCAGTGTATTACCTACTTGAGTGAGACCCCATCCCGGCCTCTTGATCCAGTCTCCCCTAAGGGTTTGTAGTAGCTCGTAGTGTCCCAGTGTCTTGCATGTTTTGTGTTTATTCTTTCTCCATTTCTCTGCTCTAAAGTTTGTATTCGCTTTGCAGGGAAAAGAAGAAATCCGAAGAGGAATGAAATGTCTCAGCGACTTGAATAGTTCAAATGGATGAAAGGGGTTTCCGCTTCTTCTAAGATGGTCGCTCAAAATGAAAAACTATGCAAGGGAATGTCGAGGAAACTCCGTCAGGCTTGGGCAGAGGAGAAAGCGATGAAACATACCAGAAACGCGCAAGTCTTCGGATAAGGATGCTACCTCTCCTGGTTCTCAAACTTCTTCTCGTTGCCATCGCCAAAATCCAACTGGTCCGGAAGTGCACGAAGTGCCTGACGATTTAGGAGAAGAAAATGTCGATACCTATTTCTCAGATTTTCAACCACCGGTGAGGAATCCCTTCGAGGTTCACCCTGATATTAACCCTAGCTACGCGGGTCGTCATCCAGCAAACTTCGATACCGAGTTCCTTCTGCCTCGAAATCCTTTGGTCCGAATCTTGGATGAGGCAAAAGCTCATGACTTCGCCAACCTGATAACGAGAATAGTCCAGATTACCGACGAGACCAGAAAAATTGTCGATTATCAGTCCCGCCTAGCTAAGGCCGGTGAGGAAGTGGGAAGCGCTAATGTACGGTTACGCTTAGAGGTGGAGGATCTTCGTAAAGCGCTCAGGGAGAAGGATGTGAAGTTGGAGGCGGTTCAAGCATCTCGTGCAGCCGAGATAAAGAAGGCTAAGGAAGAAGCGATGAGAGAGGCTGCTGACTTATGCAAAGCACAGATAAACGAGGCTATCAGTTCAGTGGACGAAGCTCGGCAGAAGGATCTGGAATGGAGCCGCTCTCTCAAGGGTAAGGTGGAGAAATCGTAGGAAGTCTTGGTTGAGCTAAAGAAGTCTCAGGGCGAGTGGCGGAAGGAAAAGGACTTGTACAAGACTGAGATCGATATGTTGAAGGCAGAGCAGGCCCGGTTGAGGAAGGACAAGGATCGGTACATGAATAAGGTGGTGTCCCTCCAAACCGAAGTCGACAAGTCCAGCGACTTTTGTGAAATGGTTAACCAGTGTTGAAGGACACTTATTACATATTCTAGAATCAGGGGAACCTTCAGTGGATGGACGACTATTCCCAGGTGATGGTAGGAATCCATGCTCGGTTGATTGAGGAGACAAAGGCTTCGGTTGCATAGGAGGAAGGTGCCGTGTATAATGTTAGTATGGTGAACCGTCAGCTCTCGGTGGAAGAGACCAAAGCCATCGAAAAGGGATACGAACTGCTGGCGGAGGATGAGGACGATGAAGTTGGTTTGGATCTCGAGGGGCTTGGTGACCCACCCAACCTTACCGCAGGTATCTCGTCATTTTACTTCTGTTTCATGATTACTTATCCCTGACTGTAAAACTTATGATTTTTCCTACTTGCATCATGCAAGGATGTCTTCAGGATAGGTTGGGCCCTCAAAGGGTGCTGATGAGGTGTTGCAACAGGAGGGCGAGTCTCTTGAGCGACCCGAGCCTTCAAAGGACGTGGCCGGAAGGAGCGGGCCGAGTGACAAGGGTGTCCCTCCTTCTTAGTCTAGGAAATTTTCCTTTCTCTTTTTGTACCTCTTTTTGGAGAATGTATGATTGTCCTGCATATGTATATATAAACGAAATTTTTTGTACATACATATTTTAATGTGGTAATGTTCGACTTTTATCTTTTGCATGTTTAATCTGAAATGACTTTTGTGACGCCTGATTTTTATAGTCTGCCTTGTCTACTTGTGAACTTCTTATGACTTAGTTAATCGTCATTGTGTTCTGAGACGTAGAAAACCATAAATGGGTCGTTATGTTCATGTCCGATCGCAAACGATAATTACTCAGGCAATTGCCCGTGTCATGAGTATTATTTGATTTATCGTTGCCGGCGTGCGTAATACCAATCGTCAACTACGAACTGCCCCTGGCTGCAACCACGCCTTAATCGTGGGGCTTATAATCGGTTCGCAGTTATTGGCATGCCGAACGCCAATGATGAACTGCCTAGACTATAAATCGTGCCTAATCCGTGGCTTATAGTCGGTTCATCATTGCCGGCTTGGGGGTGCCGATCGTCAGTAGTGAATTGCCAAGGCTCGTTTCGTGCCTCTTATCATGGCTATCTTATTTTCACCACTACCGGCGAGCACATGCGATTGCTCGCAGTAGGAATAGTCATTAGATAAACAATTATATGAAAGAATGTTTAATTAAGACAAGTAACGCGAGACACCAAATTTTTATAGTGGTTCGGCCGAAATATGCCTATGTCCACTATTTTTCTTTTATTGTTTCGGTTAACACATGCTTCTTTACAGTTCAAGAGAAATAACGGCGGAGATGTTGGAGATTCCATGCTTTCCCAAACACTTCTCCCTCTATAGTTGATAAGATGTAAGCTCCATTATGAAGATCCTTATGAAAACAAACGGCCCCTCCCAAATCGGATCTAGTGCTCCTGGTTGCAGGAAGACCTGCTTGAGTACCAAGTCTCCCTCTTGCAGCGCTCGAGGCTTCACCTTAGAGTTGTATTGCCTTGCCACCTTCTGTCTATGAACGGAGGCTTTGAGGGCGGCGTCGTTCCTTTTCTCCTCGATCAGGTCGAGTGACATGCTCAAGAGCTTATTGTTTTCTTTCGGGTTGTAATGTATCCTTCGGTGCGAGGGGACGACTATTTCAACGGGGAGCTTGGCTTCGGCCCCGTATGCTAATGCGAATGCCGTATGCCCTGTCGCAGTCTTGTAGGTAGTTCGGTAAGCCCATAGTGCAGTAGACAGTTCGTCGACCCTTCCCCCGTTGGACTTCTCTAGCTTCTTCTTGATCGGTGTTTTCAAAAACCTTGTTTACTGCCTCGACCTGCCTATTTGCCTAGGGATATGCTATAGCCGAACAGCTTCGAGCAATCCCATGTTCATGGCACCAACTGGAGAATTCTTCACTACTAAGCTGGAGTCCGTTATCCGATATGATCTTCTACGGCACCCCATACCTGCACATGATGTTACGTATTAGGAAGTTTATCGCTTTGGTAGATGAAATTTTGTTCAAAGGCTCTGCTTCCACCCATTTGGTGAAATAATCCACTGCCACTATGGCGTATTTTTCTCCTCCTTGACCCATGGGGAGTTCCCCGATCAGATCAATTCCCCAAATGGCAAAGGGCCAGAGGCTGACTATCTGGATTAAACCGGTAGGTGGCAGTCTCGGGATTTTGGCAAATCTTTGGCACTTGTCACATTTCTTAGCGAACTCGGCTGCGTCCTTATTCAGTGTGGCCAAAAGTATCCATAGCGTAGGATCTTCCTGGCTAGAGTTTGTCCTCCAGTGTGATCGTCGCAACTCCCTTAATGGATGTTATTAAGGATATCTTTTGCTTCGTTCCCAGCAAAACATCTTAGTAGTGGGTTGGAAAAACCACGGCGGTATAGTATGCCATTCTGGATGGTGTAGCGGGATGCTCTCCTTAGGATTCTCCTGACTTCGTTCCGTTCTGTTGGTAAGGTTCCTTCTTGCAAGTATCTGATGATGGGGGTCATCCATGTCTCATCCCTCTCTATGGTCGCTGTGATTTGCAGACACTCAAAACTTGGTGTGGGTTGACTCATGACGGGGGTTGCCCCCGGCATTGGCTTGGTTCTTATGCTAGCCTCTTTGGCGAGGGCATCCACCTCTTGATTTTCCCCTTGCAGGATGTGTTTTATTATATAGTGGTCTAACTTATTACGAAGGGTTTTGGCCTTTTTTGAGGTAAGATGCAAGTCTTTGTCCACGAGTCTGGAATTCTCCAAGGATCTGGTTCACAATCAGCTGTGAGTCACTGTGAATACATATCGATTTGACCGCTATTTCTTTAATAATCTCTAATCCAGCTATCACTGCTTCGTATTCAGCTTCGTTATTGGTTGCAGTGAACTCTAATCTTAGCGTGTAGCTTAACTTTTTCCCTCGGGGTGTGACTATTATGACTCCTGCCCCCGAGCTGAGCTTTTTTGACGCTCCATCAATGAACATATTCCATTTGACAGTTTCTTCAGTTTTTGCCACTTCCTCCTTATCTTGCATTGTAAATTCGGCTATGAAATCAGCCAAGGCTTGTCCTTTAATCGCGGTGCCCGGATGGTAAGTAATGTCATACTGGCACAGCTCTATGCACCATTTTAACAGGCGCCCAGACGTGTCTGTTTTATGTAGGACTTGTCTCAAGGGTTGATCTGTTAGAACCTTAATGGAGTGTGATTGAAAGTAATGTCGTAATTTCCTGGATGCTATGAGCAGACAGTAAGCCAATTTTTCGACCTTAGGGTATCTAGCTTCTATTCCCATGAATCTTTTGCTAATGAAGTATACCGGTCTTTGGACACGATCATCCTCTTGCACTAGTGCGACACTTAGGGTGTGGGAGGATACAGCTAGGTATAAGTAAAGACTCTCTCCATCCATTGGAGTGGAGAGTATTGGCGGCTTCTACAAATGTTCGAGCAAATTCCGGAAAGCCAAGTAGCAGTCGTCAGTCCATTCAAACTTCCCTTTGTCCTTTTTGAGGGCTTCGAAGAATGGGACGCATTTGTCCATTGCTTTGGATATGAATCTACTCAGAGCAGCTACCTTTCCATTTAGGCTCTACATTTCTCTTCGTGTTGCCGGGATTTTGACGTCCCTCAAAGCTTGTACCTTTTTAGGATTCGCTTCTGTCCCTCTATCGTGTACAATGAAACCTAAGAATTTGCCCGAATATACCATGAAAGAGCATTTCAATGGGTTTAACTTCATTTGGTATCTGCGTAATACTTGGAACATTTCATTTAGGTGGCTCAGATGATCCACTGCTCTTCTTGATTTGACAAGCATATCGTCAACATATACTTTCATGGAGTGACCAATTTGTTGCTCGAACATCTTATTAACTTGAAGTTGATATGTAGCGCCATCGTTCTTAAGCCCATAGGGCACGACCTTGTAACAATACAGGCCTAGATTCATGATGAAGCTAGTATGTTCTTGATCCGACACATGCATGGGAATCTGGTTGTATCCTGAATATGCATCCATGAATGACAACAACTCATGCCTTGTGGTTCTGTCTACCAGTCGGTCGATTCAGGGTAAAGGAAAACAGTCTTTGGGGCAAGCATCATTGAGGTCGGAGAAGTTAATGCAGGTCCGTCACTTTCCATTGGGCTTCTTCACCTTGACCGGGTTGGAGATCCATTATGGGTAATTGGCTTCGCGGATAAAGCCATTGGCGAGTAGGTTCTTCACCTCTTCGTTGAGAGCAGTTGATCGTTCTATTCCCATGCTTCTTTTCTTATGTTTGATCGGGATCTTGGTTGAGTCAATATTGAGGGAATGGCAAGCTATTTCTGGGGATATCCCCACCATGTCTCCATGGGTCCATGTGAATACATCCAAGTTCTTTCGCAGGAATCCTATCAGCTAGACTTTGAGATTCTAGTTCAACTGAGAACCTATCTTTAAAAGCCTTTTTTGTTGCGTTCGTCTACCATCACATGCTCCATAGCCTCCACAGGCTCGGCGTTGACCTCCTCCTCTCTATCTCTGGGGTCCAACTTGTTGAATGGGTCGCTAGTATATTCGAGAGTAGGGGCCTTCTTTGATTGCTATGCTTTCGCATTTTTGGTGCAGAGGGCGACCCCCACGCCTTTCCCTTTTTCCTTCCTCTTGTTTTGGCGAAGTTTAGTTACGTAGCAATCGCGAGCTATGTCTTGGTCACCTTCCACCTGTCCTATTCCATTATCAGTTGGGAATTTCATCTTCAAGCACCATGGTGGCAAGACTATTTGGAAGTCTGACAACGTGGGCCTTCCCAAGAAGGCGTTATAGGTGGGGTGTCCGTCTACCAGCACGAATGTTTGCTTTTGGACAACTGATCGGGGGTGACTTCCTAGCTCAACGAACAAGTCTAGCTCTCCAAGTGGCATCGTGGCTTCCCCAGTGAACCCGTGCAAGGGCTTATGGCACAGAGATACATCTTTCATTGGTAACTTCATTTTATTGAATGCATGTTTGAATAAAATATTCACCGAGCTTCCTGTATCGATCAAAATGCGAAACACCTCCGCCGGGCCGATCCAGGCGGAGATAACCATGGGATCGGTGTGCGGATACTGTTTTCCAACCAAATCTTCATCGTTAAAGGTTATGTCGACTCTTTCTCCCGTTTTGCGATGCGTCCTTTAGTTATGGAATAAACATATCCTTCCCTGTCTTTCATGGATTTCCCATACCTCTCCATTTCGGCCCAACTTCCGTCGGCTATATGCGGGCTTCTAGATATGGTGTGGACCATTATCTTTTCTTGGTTGGAACGGCTCGTACCTGCTCCTTCCTTGTTGTTCCCTTGCGGGGGTTATCCAGATCCTTCATGGACTGGAGTGGGAGAGTTGCACCCTTTCTGCACGTATCACTCTAGTTTCTTTTTTCGGATGTATTCCTCAATGAGATCCCGCAAATGTTGGCATTCTTCGATGTTATGACTATGAGACTTGTGGAAGCGACAATATTTTCCTATTCTATTTGCGGCTTCTGACTCTTTTTTGTATAGAGGGCATTTGTATTTCAACTCGTGTTGAGTAGCCATGTAAATGTTCTCCACGATTTCGTTCAAAGGAGTGTATGAATCGAATTTTAGTCCAGGTCTGTATCGTCGCTTATTGCCTTTTTCAGTTCCAAAGTTGCCTTGATGGCCATTTTTCCCTTCGTTTTTCTGTTTGTTCTCCTCCCCTCGGAGTGGGGCACCCATGTTTCCTTGGACGCTAGGAGCCTTTGCGGGTTGTTTGCTATGTCGGTGGGTCACCGCGTCCTCCAAACTCATGTACTTTCCAGCTTCATGAAAGAAATCCTGAAGAGTTAGAGGCTTTTCCTTCGTCAATCTTCTCGCGAGCTTCGAATCCGGGTTAGCGCCTCCGCACAGCACCATCAGTGTAAGCCTTTCATCGGTGTTTTGTACTGCTGCCGTGGCAACGTTAAAACAGGTAAGATATTGCTGCAACAGTTCTCTTGCCTTTTGTTTTATGTCTGATAGGGAATAGGCATCCTTGGGTTGTTCCACGTGGATTCAGAATTGACTTATGAAATTTTCCTTCAACGTTTCCCAAGAGCTAATAGAGCCATGAGGCAGGCGACAAAACCATATGGCTGCTAAGTCTGACAGGAATAGTAGAAAACATTTACACAACACACCCTCTATTGCTCCATTCATGAGCATATGCTGGGTGTAGCGCTGCAAGTGGATGATTGGTCGGATGTGCCTTTGTAGGGATCCATGGTGGGCATCTTCCATTCTCGAGGAGTGGACGTCGCTTCTATATCCCTAGTGAAGGGGCTGGACACCCTTGTCCCTATCCCTCTTTCAAGTTGTTCGCGCCTGAGATATTTCCTGAAGAGGTGTGTCATCCTCTCCTCGGATTCTGGGGCAGCCCTAGGAGAAGTGGGGGCTTCCCTTTGATATTGATGGCGTCTAGAACCTTGGTTGAGGCTGGATTGGCGATGGTTGGCTCGAAGCATGGCAGGGTCAGCCATAGTCGGTCCTTGCCTAGTGCCCCCTTGACTGGGCCCGGCTCTTAATGCTCTTTCAGGACCGGCTTCGGGCTGGGTCCTGACTCGTCTTCGAGTTCTTGTATCTTCATGATTGAATTCTTCATTTGTAGGGGATCTATTCCGTCTATGCGACTCTCTAGATTGAGACTCACCTCGAGATTCAGTGTTGTGAGTGGATTCCTCCGTGCCTCTCAAGCGTGTCATGAGTTGGTCCACTAAAGCTTTTTGCTGGGTAGCGAAGCGGTCAGTTATCTCATTCACAACCCTATCTAATTCTTCTTGGGTGACAGCTAAGTTTGGAGGTTGAGAGTGGATAGCTGGGTTTTCTTGATCTTCTTGGATGGGATTGAGTGTACTGGCAGTGGCCGCGCTCTTACCCTTATCTGTGTTGCGCCTAGAGGGAACCATGTTCTAATGCTGAGTTAAGGTTTGGAAGAAGGGTGGACATAAGAGTTCGGCTCTCCACGCCATTCTCAGTGAAAGCACCAAAAATGTTTGCACAAAACTTGGGCAAACACCTCTAAGTTCGAATCTAACTTAATCATGTTTAAGTTGGTTGATATGATATTTTTAATATTCATATACGTTAATAGACAATTTTTGCAGTCACAGAACAGTTCATAGGTTCAGAGTTGGAAAACAGTTAAGAAAGCAAATCACACAAAGTTTTATAGTGGTTCGGCCAGAACGTGCCTACATCCACTGTCCATTTTATTATTCTTTCTTTGATTTGGTTACAAGTACAAGTTTTATTAGAAAGAGCAAAAAACTTGGAGTAGCTGGAGTGACTAAGTCTCAGCGGAGTTTTCCCTCTTTTTTTTAGAAATTCGGTCCCCATTGTTGTTGAGGAGCTCTAGTATTTATAGAGTGGAGTTGTGAAGTGCGGAGGTTGAAATTATAGCTTTCTGAATCTGGTTCGTCATCTGGGTAGGAGCTTGTTTGGCTTGGTCACTCTTCCGTGTCTGGTTCGGTGCTTTTGTCTTTGGAGCCTCCTATTTGCCGGACCTAACATTTGGTCTGGTGTGCTTGTGTACTGGACCAAATGTTTGGTCCGGTGTTGGATGTGTCGTGCCGGACCAAATATCCGGTCTGGTATATCAGAGAATGTCGAACCAAATATCTGGTCCGGCATATTAGAGAATGTCGGACCAAACATCTGGTCCGGCATGCCGGACCAAATATGTAACGACCCGTAAATTTCAACTGTTTTAATAACGTAATTAGTTGAAATTTTGTGAAATTTTAAAACGATAAAATTTTGAAATATAAATTTGATATTTGGAATGCGTCTAGTTAAACATAGCAACTGGTAAAATTTCGTCAGAAAATATGAAAGTTTATTTCGCGCGTAAATTTACTTCAATTTAATCAGTTAAAAAGCGATGAAAATAAAATGTTTCCGAAACCTAAATATTTTTACATAGAAAAATTCTAAACCATCTTCTGAGCAAGATGTCAGTTTGTTGTTTTTCCAAATTCGGACATCTTTGGCTCCGTCGATCTTATTTTTCAGCATTTTTCTTGCATTTTCCGCTATTAAAAATTTCGAATTTTTATAATTCAATCATACCACTGAAATCTGTGTGCCATTCTATTCGCCTCGTCATGCTGATCCCCATAGTATATTCACTGGTGTGTTTCGGTATTCGGTACGCGGCGGAAACCGTGAAACAGTCAGCCATATCGGTATTCGTTCGAGTCTATTTGTGTTCCATGACCATTCGATTTCGTACCGGGTGAAAAACAAACAGTCAGGTGCTTTTATTTTTCCTTAATTCTCGTGCTTTAGACTGTCACAATTCCCATTGTCTTGAAATAAAAACTGGTTCATCCTTTCACCTTACTTGGTTCCTTTCTCTTTCGTTCTACTCTAAAAAATAAGTATATATAAAATAAATTAAAAAGAAAGTCATGTGCACGCAGGTCTCCCACCATCTTCACCGAGACCACCCCCCTTCACATCCACGTGCTTCCCACCGTCGACCTCCCTTCTCACCACCGCCGAACACACTCAGCCGCTTCCCCCTGTCTCGGCAAAACCCACACTCACATCCGCCTTTCACCATCACCTCCGCTACCCACGCAACTGCCAAGACCCATCATTGCTCTACCTCATCTCAAGCCCAGCGTAGCCGAGACCCACGTCTTCCTCCCCTCCTCCACGTGAAGCCTTCACTCGGCCTCCCTGCCATTCATCACCACCCCATCGCCAGCCATCCCACACACGCAGATCCTCCCTACCATGCCTCGTCAGTCGTGTTTCCCCTCAGGCAGCGAAAATCCCCTCTTCCTTCCACCATGGCCGCAGCCAAGATCGATCGCCTAAGCACAACCAACCTTGGCCTGAGCCTGAGCCTCCACCTACCGAACTGCCACCTCCGCCTTGCCGACCGTCCCACCACCCGTGACAGCTACAAAGCGACCCAAGTCCCTAACAGCCTCCACTTAACCTTTTTTTTATGTAAGTATGATTCCTTTGTTATATATATTGTTGTTCTATATATTCATGCATACAAAACCTTTACTACACATATGTATATATGAAGAGCATATTTATAATATGTTTAATATAGCAGCTATATATATTATACTCTATCTAATACTGTTTTATATCAAGTGATATTTATAGTCTGTCCATGTTATAGTATACATATAGTTTAAGAATATATCATGGGTATTTTGATCTGTCGAATTATATATATGTTCATGTAAGTATATACCTGTGTGTTTGTATATATATTAGTTTATATATATACGATCTGTTGTTTTTGTATAAGTAATATTAGTTCATATATATATAATCTGCCTACTATATATGTATAAGTTTTATGTTAGATTTATATACCCGTTTGTTAACAATCTGCATACATTTAACTACATTAGTATATATGAGTCATATATATTTTATATAAAGGTTGTTATATGAAATATGATTTACAAGTATATAAATGGGTGTTTTGATTTAAATTTCTGTTTTGATATAAATGGATGTTTTAATTTACAAGTATATTGATTTAAAGTTCTGATTTAAAGGCCTGTTATATGTAACAGTATAAATGAGGATATACGTTTCGGTTTGAAAGCTTACAATATAATTTTGGGTTTATATATATATAGTTATATTGATCTTCTAAAATTATTGATTTTAAAATATAGTGTATGTACCTTCTATGTATATCAAGTTGATCTGATTCATTTTCATCAATTCCTCGTTATCAGCTTGTCTGTCGAATTCGGGCCAATCTACTTTGCTTTGCAATTCGTGCTTGGATTCGTAGCTCATTCCATCCGTCGAAACATCTCTAGCCTCGAAAGGTGAGCAATCACTCACGATTAACGTTCTTTTATTTATTTAAATTTGATTCAATTGAAACGACAATTGAAATATGCTGCAATTAGTTATTTACACTGTTTTATATGCTATTACCTGTATCAGTTCACATATGACATCTGACATCTTTTTCTGTTTATTATTTATGCGAGGATAATACAGTTTGGCTGACAATTGATTGATTGATTGATGTTTATATTAGACGTTAAATTGTTAATGTCAAGGTGATAAATAATATGTAATTGAATTTGATATAGGATAGTTAAATTTGTATAATGTGGCCCCTTAAATGTTAAATAAATTGACATATAGAAATAGTGTTAACTACACCTTGAACCATTTAATGTATGTTGTATAAATTGATATAGTATGAAATTGAATAGTGGATATCAAGGGAGAAACCGTATAAATATTTGTGTAATAATCTTTAATCTACATGAAATGATAGTGTAGATTCTAGAAATAATTATATTAATTCGCACAAACAACAATGTGAATTAATACGGTTATTTCGGGATTATTTGAATTGATTATTGGATTGTTATTGATTGTTGTTCTTGCTTGTTTATTTACTTTGACACCATCCCAGTTATCACACTGCAAGTTCCCTTTGCTATGTTTTGATTTTGAATTGAATTGGAATCGGGTTGAAATGATAAATACCCAAATTGAACTTTGACTTAGGATAGAGAATTTAATAAAACCCGATTGGTCAATAATTTGATTTAAAATTTAATAAAGATTTTATTTGAATAAATAATATGGTTTTGAAATGAGGTTTAAATTTGAATTTTAATGAAAGGAAAAGGTTAATATTTAATAATCTGAAACAAAATGTTAACAATGTAATTGATGGAAGAATGTTGTTTAATTTGAGAAATGATTGAATTAAGTTTGAAATGATTTAATAATCAAGTTTGAAATTATAATTAAGTTTGAAATTATTAAACTTTGAAATTATTTAATAATTAAGTTTTGAATTATTTAATAATTAAATAAGATCGGATTATTTAATGATTAAATTGATTTGAATTCTTTAATAAATGAAATCAAGTTCTTTATAAATTGATGTTTGAGATTTGTAACTAAGTAAATAAATCAGTGAAATTGAATTTCTTTAACAAGAAATAAAATGTGATTTATGTGTTGAAATAAATATAAGACTTGTAAATTAAAGAATTCGATTTGACAAATTTAATTTAATTCAATTTGAAGTTTTGATATAATAAAGTTGAACTTAAGTAATTGATTTAATGAATTTGAAGTTAAAAAGAATTGTTTTGAATGATAAATTAACTTATCGAATATTGAATGAAATCGTTAAATGAAGTTAAATTGATTTGAATGTTAAATAAAATAAATTTAAATGATTTCGGAATGAAACTTATATTACGAACTTGAATCAATATTTGAATTGTTTAAAAAGAAATTGAAGTTGAATTATAAGAGTTTGAAATTATTAATTTGGAAGTTTTGGAACGTAAATTTTGGAAATTTATTTTGAAAGAGAAATGAAATGTTGGTTTACAAATTCTATTTGAAATTGAATTGTTTTTGTTTTGAAATAAATAAACGACCAATCGGTGTAATAATCACGAAAGTTATTAAAGAGACCGGAATCGGTTATGGATATACTCTCTATCTAAACCGAAAACCACTTTAATAACTATACGCGGAGTGATGATCCAGAATGAAGTGGTTGGAATGATGTACGTGATGACTGAAGAAAGAGAACGATAATGGATAGCCTTGACACTTGTGTCAAATTGGAAATGACTGAAACAGGAGCCGTGCCGGGCCAATGGAGGTCAGCTACCTCAAGTGAACACACTTCTTCGAACTACTCATTACTTGTTGTCGATTGGTGCACCCTTGATTTTTGGGAGTGTTGTTTCACGGTGTTGCGGTCGCTGCGGCGATGCGTTCTCACCAGTCCGGATCAGGCAAACGGTAGTATCACTACCTTGGGTATTGCCTCATGTGCCTTGTCATACTTGTATCCCTTTATTCGCGATCACTACGAATTTGTTTTGTACCTTTAGTATATGGATTGCCCTCTGGTGACTTCTGGTTTTGGGGAAACTACGGTCTTGTATATGCTCTTGGGAATAAAAATGTGTTAAGGGTGGAATGGGCCATGACTTAACACTATTTTGATATCTTTATATTACTGATAGACATTATCTACTTATCGTACACTACTACATAGTAGATAGTTTAACGGATCCTTAAAGGATGGTTATTCCAAACATCCTTTGAGTTACTTGTATTTCAATTGCTATTTCACTTGAGTTGGATTTATTAATATAAGAATGTTAGTCCTGACTCGAGTGTCTTGTGTTTTTGCTTTACGCTTGGGTCAGACTGAGTGTACCAGTATTCGAGACTCACCTTTGGAGTTGGAGCTTTGCTTGAAGATCCAGCCATCTATTCTGCTTTCAGTATTCGATGATTCCAGTGATGTATTCTGATTTGTATCTGATGTATCGTATTACTCTTCCGTTGTATTTGTTCTAACTCTGATGTAACTTATACATTTATATAGTAGCTTCATGAACTACTATCTCTTTTATTTCCGCTGCATTTATTACTCTGTGTCTGTGATCTGTGATTTTATTTATTTACTGTATATGTTCAGTTTTGCCAAATTTAAATTAACAACGCGGTATTTTGAGCAATTCAATTCCGGCATGGGTGTCTACCTATACACTTATAATGGATGCGAATGGTCCAAAATATCGGGTCGTTACAAAATATTTGGTTCGGCATTTTAGTGAATGCTAGACCAAATATCTGGTCCGGTAGTTCTGTCTTCTATGTCATAGTCCACCTCTACTCCCTTTCCTTCCTCTCTCTCTACTTGCTGGAAAACCGAGCCAACATGTGTTTTGTCTAATATATATGTACATATAAATATATGTATGTATATATGTATGTATACAATTTTATATATTATAAAATAATATTAGTAAAATGTAAATGTTTACACACACACACATTTGTGTGTATATACATTTATGTGTATAAATAGGTTACGTTATAATATAAAGTAGTTGTAAATACTAGTATAAACAACTATGAGTTCTAATTCTAATTTAAAATTCAAATTTTATATTTTAAACCTAGGTCTACATAATAAAACAGCTAGTAGTTTCAAATTCAAATTAATATATTAATTTTTGATGGATATATATATACATATATATATATATGTATATATATTGAAATCTAAATTTTCTTTAGACCTGTATATATAAACTTATATATGTATAATTGTTAGAAATACTACACATATATATACATGTGTGTATGTTAATAAATTAATAATTATATATATGGGTATACTTGTACACATTCGACCGTAAAAAAAATTCTTTTTTTGTTGACTTGTGGTTTTAGAATTTTTAATTAATTTTTTTGTTATTATTGATTTCCTTATGGACATCAATAAAAAAATTAATTTTGAAAATAATTTTAAACATATACATATTATATTAAATATTTATATGCATGTACTTTATGACATTTGTGTGTGTGTATTATACAATCAGATACAATGTTGAAATCTAATTATATATATATAATATATTGGGATTTTAATATATAAATATATAATTTTTTTATATTTTCAAAAGATATAATACAGACACATATATTAATGTAATAATAATTACATACTTTATACAGTGATGTTTGTATTTTAAAATCAATTTTATTTAAAATCAATTTTAAATATTATTATATTGGATTTTTTTAAACTTATGGCCGTGGGCTATATGTATAGAAATTTATATAAATTTTTTATTTTTATACATACATGTTTACATTTTCATCCAATGAAGACAATAGATATATATAGATTCTTGATAATTCATATACTGACCAACACAAAACTGACATAATGAGCAATATATATTTATAACTAATTGTAAGAAAATATTTACTTCAACTAAGGCCTATTTGTAAAACGTTGAAAGATGAATCCAAAACTCCTTGAATCATATTCTGAATATAGAAAGAGCTACCAATCTGAATGCAACAACCACCGATCTACTATTTGTAGTATTTTAACAGTTTGAAAAATTAGAGGAGTGGGGCAAGGAGAGGTTAGCCACGACTAGTCTAGAAAGAGAAAAATTCATGCAGAGAAAGTGGAGTTCTGAGATGTATAAATAGTATGTATCTAAGAAGCAAAAAAGAGATCAGGATCCTCCTTTTCTCTTACTATTTCATCACAATTTGAATCAATATTTAACCCTCCAAACTCCCTATAGTGGCAAACCATATATGCCATTATCTAGGCCTCCTAGTTGCTTTAAGCGCGATCAAATATGTGTGTAATTAAATCTAATTCAAATGTACATCTTCGTGTGTTCATAACTATTATATACACACTATTTAATATTGATCAACACAAATTAAGTAAAATTGTATCGATAATATTTCATAAATAATAATTAATTTAATAAATTTATAAAAATTATAATTAATTAAATCAAGTGGTAGTAGAAGTATTCAACGTTTCAGTTGTGAGACTTTTAGTTGTAAATTCGGTCATCGATTAATATCGATAATTCAAATATTGATGTTCACACGTCACTTTAGTTAATGATTTGACATTATCGCCAAATTTATCATTTACATAGCTTTGGTAAAATCCAATTTTATTATTTAAACGTTACTTGGTAATGACAATTATTTACACCAATTCTCTTTATCAAAACCATACCACATTATGACTTATGGAATTTGGTAATGGTCAAAATTTTAATATTGTCATATTCAACTTTATAGTCTAAACACAAAGTCCTTGGTTCAATAATAACAATTATTATTAACCAAACCGCTACTAGCCAGAGACTTTGACTTTGAGTTGACTTCAGTTGATCGTGATACTAACCCTGTATAATCGAGGAGACGAATTCTCTATTGAATAGTGTTTTACTTCCAATGCTTCCACTCAACACAACTATAATCGTTCGATGGACGTCATGCCATGATTTAACTAGAATCAAAAAGGAGTTTCCATATTGAAGCTTGATAGTATTCTCAAGTCGAGAGAATTTGTGTAATATTGTCACATCAACATTTTCTGTTTGACCTTAGTTATCCAATAACTATCAGTACGTAACCCCTTGGTGCCCCCAGTAGCCATGATTAAACACTGCCCAATATTTGGAGAGCATTATCTACTCTTGTCTCAATGGATGTATCGTTATCTAGTCTCGATACATCTTGACTAGGAATATTTAAAACAATGTGTTTATTATATTATGATAAATTGCTGATGATTACAACACTTTGTAATTACTATAACAACGTACACCGTTTATGGATTTTCTATTAAATATACTTATATTAAATAATTAACTAATTATAACATATTATAACAAGTATAATACAGAAAGAAAAACAACTTTTATTTCGAATGAGATTTTATTATAGAGTTAATAATTTACAATAAATTACAGAATTGCCCCTAAGGCAAACCCCTGACTCAATCAGTTTTGTTACAACAATGCGGCGATGCAGATCGCAAAGGAACTAGATCGCACAAGAAATCGCGACACATTCTTTGAAAGTTCCATCTTATTAGAGAATTTGTCAATAAGAAAGAAGTATGATTCAAAAGAGTAGATACAATGGACACTATTGCACATCCATTCATCAAAGGCAAGGGTCGGTCAGTTCTCAACAAATTGATCGAAAGGATGGAATTCAGATTCCATAATTCACCATATGTACAAGTGGGGGATTAATAGAATTAGGGTTATGCCCTAGGGAAAATTCATTTATTTATTGTAAATTATTAACTCTGTAATAAAATCTCGTTCGAAATAAAAGGTGTTTTTTTCTGTTATAAACTTGTCATAATGTGTTATGTTAACCATTTAATTAATTTAAGTATATTCAATAGAAAATCTCTAAATGATATGTTATGCGATATTAATTACAATGTGTTGTAATCATGAGAAATTTATCATAATAAAAATAGCATATCGTTTTAAATATTTCTAGTCAAGATGTTTCAAGAGGGGATATGGATTCATCTGTTGAGACTCGAGTACGTGACACTCTTCAAATGTTAGGCAGTGTATTACTTGTCGCTGCATGAGGCACCAATGGTTTAGTTATTGGATAATTATGGAATAACTCACTCCATAGTTTTCCGCTGGTTAATATTACAAAGGTCAAATAGGGAATATCAAAGTGAAAATATTACATAGTTCTCTCGATTTGAGAATTGTTAAACTTCAATTTGGAAACTCCACTTTGATTATGGTTAAATTATGGCACCACATCCATCAAACGACTATAGTTGGGTCTAAGTTGAAGCATTAGAAGAGAAACACTATTCAATAGAGAATTTGTCTTCTCGGTCATATGAGGTTAGTATCATGGTTAACTGTAGTCAAAACGAAGTCAAAGTCTCTAGCCAGAGCGGTATGGATAATTTCTAATAATTATTATTGAACTTAGCACTTTGTGTTTGGATTATACAAGTCAAATGCGGACTATATTGAAATTTTAACCAAGACCAAATTTCATAAGTTCTAATGTGACATAGTTTTGACAAAGAGAACTGGTGTAAATAATCGCCACTACCAGGGACCGCTTAAAATAGTAAAGTTGGATTTTACCATCAATTTTACCAAAATTGTGCAATTGATAAATTCGACCAACTGCCACACCACTAGCTAAGGCAATGTGTGAATGTAATATTCGAACCTTTCGATTTTAGTCACTGACTGAATTTACCCATTTGAATCGCACAACCGAAACATTGAATACTCAGAAATACCACACGATTTAATTCAATTATAATTATTATAAATTAATTAAATTAATTAATTAATATTTCTTAAATATTAAATATAAAATTTTATTTGACTCAATATTTATTAAAGTGCATACATAAAAGTTATATATATAAGTGCAGCGACCCGTAATTTTAAACATTTCGTCTTTGAATATCGGAACATTTGAAATACGGTTAAGTATTTTATAACCTTATTAAACTCCTTTTAACTAGTAACTAATGATAGAAAACTTGTTATTGAAATTTATTTACAAAAATAAATGCTATAAAGAAATATCGATAATGTGACTAAAAATCGTTTTATCGATAAACGGATTTTTATTCAATATGAGCTGTTCAAACTTTATGTACATGTCTAAATAACATATGAAGTCATAAATAGCTAATAAAAATATTTTTACTAAATATGGGTTAACTAATTTGCTTTGGAAAGCTTCTAGAAGGTCAAAGGTAGAAGATATTTTAGTGGAGATATTTCTTTTGGCTCATGAGGTGGAAAGTAGGTCATATGGAGGGGGTTTTGCTTTGGCCGGCCATAGGTAGTGAGGGGGATGGGTTAGAGTAACCTCTTGAATGCCTATATAAGTCCACTGAGGGGTCCACAAATCCTTTTTACATTTTATACAAAAAAAAGAAAGCTCTTCATTCTCTTTTCTCTTCTATTTTAACCTTTTAAAACTCAAAGCAAATTAACCCCAAACCTTATCAAACTATTGCTATAAGCCTTAAACAACACAACAACACCTTTCTGAACTTGGAGCTTGAAGATTTGGAGCACACAACCCCCAACAAGCTTAGGCCTTGAGCAATTGAAGGCAAATATTGCCTAGGCCGTGAGCAAAGGCGAAAGTAGGAGGAATTTTGGGAGCTTGCAAGGTTAAGACAGGAAGTGGAAGCTAAGTCGAGGCTTGAGCTTGGTTTTGTACTTGTTGAAGAGTGAGCAAACTCGCTATTTGAATATATATATATATATATATATATATATATAAAGTGTATAATATGCTTGTTTAAACTATATTAAATTGGTTAACTATATATTGTGATAACTTTTGATATTTTTGATTTGAAAAGCAAATAGCATATGTAAATTCACGTATTTGGACTTCTACGACTTTATATGACTTGTTGCATAGCCTTGAGACAATGCACCTAGGTCTGGTTGGACTTTGATCGAATCGGACTTAAATATGGAATGGTGACTATAGCGAATAGTCACTATAGGAGCACTTAGAAGTGCCTTGTGTTTGGCCTTTTATATAATAAATTATAGAAAGACCCTCACAATGGTTGTGATATATATTAATTATATTGATTATAACAAAACAATTAGGCCTTAAAAGGATTGTTAGCATATCAAAAAATGGAAAAACTTTCAAACATATAAAACTGCCCTAGTTCTTACAGCACTTAACGTGGCATTTTCTGGCCATTATGGTATCTCTGAACCCTTTAACAACATTCTAGAAATGCAACAGTTTCTATTTTGAACTTTACTTGTTTTGAAATGACTTTTAATTTAAGTATTTTTCTTCAATCCTTTTACAAGTCTTTACTAACATATATTAGAGTATTTTAAAAGTGGTTTGGAATTTTAATATATTTTTAATAATTAATTATGAATTATTAAAGTAGAAGGTTTGTTTTAATAAAAGAAAACATGCTTTTTGAAGTTTTTAATTAAATTATAAAATAGCTATTTTTAAGTAATATTTTAAATAAATCAAACCATAATTATAAGTATTTTAAAGTGCTGTTATTTATATATAGGTTTTAGTAAATTAGTTAATTATTTCATTAAAGTAAAATAAAGTTTATGTAATATAATAAATTTTCAAAAAATAATTTAAACGATAACAATGGCCGCAAATCCAAATTGACATTTCCCTTGTATTTCGTACTTCCTCTTCTCCTAATTTCCTTCGTCCCCCTTCTCTCTGCCTTCTTCCCCTCATGTCCAGCTTGACCAGCAAGCTTCCGCCGTCTCGCCCTTCTAATGAGATTCCTTCCCTCATGAGATCAGGTTGATCCTTCAATGCCACTTCTGCTCTGGCCAATCTCTCCCTGCCTCAGCTACCCTTAGTTGTTTCAGATTGTAATTTTCCTCCACTGGAATCATCTTATACAGCTCGGCTGTTATCTCTAGCCTTGTTAGTGGATTCCATGGCTCCTTTGTTAACAAAGAACCCTTATAGTGTGCTTGAAAATTCCTTACTCAACATGGATCCCACTAGCGTTCCTTTATCAGGACTGGCAGGATATGTTGTCTCCATAGGTACGGTCTGGTCCCTTTTTCCTTTGGGGGCTGCTTGTACTATGGGAGGTCAATAGCAGTCGACTTTGAACCGTGATATCAAAGTAAATCTGAGTGAAAGGGTGTTTTTTAATAGTGAGCATGAAGAGGGAGAGCCTGTCTTTTTAGATGATGTTGTATGCATTTGAGGTGATTGCGTTAATACCAATAAGGAGGTTGCAAATCCTACCAAACTTACCACCCTATCAGGTTCGAATCCCCATCATCATGATGCTCCCATTATTTCTAGAAGTAAGTGGATATCTCTCTTTAATACATTATCCAGAAATGTGGGTGAATTTGTACCCTGCATTTTCAAACTTATGGAAATAGATTGTGTTATGGTTCCTCCGATCGAAGTGATAGAAGTAGGGGCTCAACTCGAAGTATTTAGTTTGCTTTTTCCTTGATTCTAACCCCTCATATTAGGCTGTTCGAGATCATTGTCGACAACTTTGGAAATTAAGGGGACGACTTCAAGTTCACTTTGATAGTTCTATGTTCTTTTTTAAGTTCTCCAGAAAAGATGAAAGGATACATGTTCTTGAGGCAGACCTTTCCATTATCGAAGGTTAACCTTTCATTATTACTCCATGGAGCCCCTCGGTGGATAAAGCTAAGGAGCAAATTCTATCTATACAAGTCTAGGTACATTCTACTCACATCCCATCCGTGTTACAGTCCATTATTGGGCTAAATTGGCTAGCCAGTGTTGTTGGAAAACTCAAATGTTTCGATGCAAATACTGTAGCTAGAAACTTAGTTTATACCAAGGCTCTTATTGAAATTCCCTAGAAAAGCCTTTGCATTCCCTAATCTTTGTTCTTGTTTCTAAAGGGCATGTAGTGGTTATCGATGTCCATTATAGATGGAAACCTGACATTTGTACGTCATGTCACTCCTTCGGTCACCTTATGGAAATTTGTAAACATTTGACTATTGATTCCCCTGTTTCGCTTACTGATAGGATTCCACTTCCTTATCCGGTTAAGAAGTGGGTTCCTAAGTCTCGCCCTGTTGTTGCTGTCACTTCTCCAAGGTAGTGACAAAAGATTCATCTGATACCCTTGCTGGTGTTACTAAAAGTTTATCTTATGAAAAGGCAGATGTGGGTCTTCCTACCTCATATGATTTTTTTAGGATGCATTTGAGCAGGCTTAGATTCATGAACTTTCTGGTATGGGGTATGATCCAAAGGGTGGCTGGTTTTATAAACATGTGGGTAGAGATGAGGAACATAGGCAGCTATTTTACTATGTAGAGGAAGAAGGATCAACTCCCACTGAGTTAGTGATATGAATCACATTTTATTTCCGGATGTTACTTGGGATAGGAAACATCTATTCTGCTCGGACTCAATTGGCTTCATTCCTTACTTAGCATTACTATTTTCAAGATTTTAACATGTTATTGGGCTTGAATCTATGGATAATGGAAGTGATGGGAGTGGATCTTCCTCTTCGGAGGGGTACTAGGATTTGTTTTGTCTTTAGTAGGTTGGCTTTATTGCCAACTTCTTATGCCCTATTTTCCTTGAAGATGTTCTTACGCTTGTGCCAAACATATATTTCTTATTCATTTATATATTTGAATTACCCACAATAAAGCCGGCTAGCTTTGTTAAAAATACACACACATACATATAATATCTTTTAAATTGTTTTAGAATTTCATTAAATATCTTAGCTTATAAATAAATTAGTATACATATATATATACACATATACATATATATCAATTTTTAAAAGGCTTTTTAAATTATAAACAAATGTTTTAAAAAGGGTTTAGAAGTTCCTTAAGTAGCTTAATCGTCCTTTGTTTATTTACTTGTTTAAGGAAAGTAATTAATACTATACTCATCACTAAAAGCCAACAAAGTAGGCTTATTTATCTGTGAGAGTTAAGAATGATATTCGAGGAGGGTTTAGAAGCAATAGTGCTCTAACCTACCAGCTTCACTCTTGATCGAGGGATACTATAAGCTGAGAAGGTCAAAAACATGATAAGCATACGAGACTTGATTTCCATAAGCGATCATTTTTAAACCTACATAGTCGATTAGTCGACTATTGAACTTCACCAATTAACTTTAGAAGTATATGTAAGCATCAAATATTGATATGGTTTGATATCCCCCAAGAAGGACTCATTGGTATGAAATGTCTCTAGATTTAAGAACGTATATATACAAGATTCCCCAAGGAGGACTCTTTTATATCGTTTGCTTCTTTCTGAAAGAACCGAAATTGAGTTAACTGAAAATTAATCGATTTAGTTTTAAGGAGTCTGGAATCAAATATGTATACTTATGTATCACTTACCAAAAACCACTTCAAAACTAGTATATGAGTCTACGTTTTAGAAGCGGGTGTGGAAGTGGAATGTTCTAGAGTTGAACTGTCTATCCTAAGGTTAAGTCCAAGGGAGAGGTCAGCATTAGCATTTCAGATTAATGTTATAGTGTTGAACTGTCTATCCTAAGGTTAAGTTCGAGGGAGAGGTCAGCGTTAGACTTTGTTGGACTACTTGTGCTGGAATCTATGGAGAGATTTGTGATCTGTTTGAGTGATGAACACTCGTGTGGGAGATGCTGAACGTGACTTCACCATCGGAAATGACAGAAAACAGAGTAGGCCTCATAGCTAGTGAGTTTAACTAACTTGAAAGGGTATATCTACTCCATATCTAGAGATGCTTATCAATGTTGCTAGCAGAAGTTGATGGTATTTGGTTCCACCTGTTGGGCGTGGGCCACTATGTTTCTCCTAATTGGTATATTTTATTTAGAGATATATAACACTCGGAAGGTAGTTTCTAATCTTTGTGTAGAAGGCCGGCTTTCGGTTGTTAACGAGGATACCTCTATGGAAAATCCATATGTGAACGTACCTTAGCGGTTTTAGACAATGACAAACTCAGTTCAGGCCCAGTGTGGTCTACCACCCCCACTAGTACTTTATAAATTATATTTCAAACAAGTGGCCTGCACATAAGACATTTCTAATTAAACAAATAGCTATAACATTTTCTAACCTACACTAGTTTAAGCTCGATCCATTTTAAAATCAAAAGAGGAGATATGGAACAGTAGTGAATTTGCTAATGGCGTGATCTAGCTGTCCAAGCATGATATATTTGGTAAAATAAAATAAGACCTATAATATATACAACTGTAAAAGTTAATCTTTTTTTGTTCAAATCTTTAAAGTGCTATTTTCAGTTTGTTGCCATGTAAAATCTAAGTGACTAAATATTAACTTACAAAAAATGTATTTTAGAAACATCGTCTAAATCTATTTGGTGTTTTTGCTTTAAATTGTCATTGTGAATTCATATTGCTACTAATAATAGATAATGCAACTATCTAAAAACTATTTTCAATTATTAAAGTATTAAAACCTTAATAATTTTCAATTACATGACGAGACAATGAGTGCATGTTGATTTAATTTATCATACTAGGTTAGTGATTTTTTCAATGTATGAAACCTATAAGGATTTTTCTTAAAACAAACAAATCATTTTGCAATTTTTTCTATGGTTATGTAGGATATTAATATACATATATACTTGGATTGAAAATGAGATATCCATGAATATATGAATTTTTTTATGTCATATATAAAAACTTTTTCAACTTTCCACCCTCATTGGATAAGATTTCTACGTACATCACTAGTTTTAGATGTACTTCTCATATTGTTGTGTTGTGAGAAGCAAGCAATACGGTTATTTTCTGATTTATATTCTACACCCTAGATAGTATATATTATATCATTTTATTTACTTCTCAAATGGTTTGGTATCTTTGAGGGAAAAACCGTTACGATGATTCGTATGATCACATAAGTTATTGTTATATGGAATCATGTATATTGGATTTCTCATACCAGACTTATGTCTGACACATGGTTTTTATTTTCTTAAATTCCACATGTACTCTTTCGAGTAGGCTGAGTAAAGCAAGTTTGACTATGGACGCTTCAGAGCTTGATTAGATGAGCTGAAGGCTTCCATTTATCCACCTATTTCTATTTCCGTTGAACTATTATTATATATGTATTAGTATTGTGATGACAGACAGTTATAACTGTCTAGGCTGATGATAGTACTTGGTTTAATAACTCTGAAATTACTCTGTATTTGTAGTAACCCTTTGTACTATCTTTTGGGATGTTGTTTATTATCATTCCGCTTGTGAGATTCTTCTATTATGTTCTTTCTTTCTTATTTTGTTTCTTTTTCTTTTTGTTTTTACCCTAACAATCTGTCTTTCTAGCACTTGGATGCTCGGTACATGAATACCATGGATGTACTAGTGTCAACATTCTAGGATCAAAAAGTCGGGTCGTTACAATTGGTATCAAAGCAAAGCTTTAGCGAATACCTTGGCTTTGGTTGGGTATGGCTCATTAGAGATAGGGGTAAGTGACACCTTAGAATGAGTTGTGTGTATTATATATAAACAAGAGCATATTTGTATTTTTCGATAAACCTACCCCCTTTACAGAAAAGCTATCCTTAAGTGTCCTAAAAAAGTTTTGCTATATTCAATTAGTGAAAACTATGAGTACTAGGGATGATATTGTTAGAGGTAGAGGTGGGAGGAGTAGTATCATTACTAATGGTAGGAATCAGGCACAGAGGAATGCCACTCCTATCAAGGAACCGATGGTGAATGTAGTGGAAGAGGTCGTGTAGGTTCGACCATAGATGAACTTTGCTTTGCTATGCCATGACTTTGTGAGGTTAGGTGTAAGAGGTTTAATGACACCTAGACGATCATCGAAGTTCGGACTTGGCCTAGTTTGTGTGATAGGATATTCGTAGGCATGGAGTTGGATGATAAGATGAAGCGTTGTTTGGCATCGTGACATCTATCTGATGTTGTTATGGATTGGTGGAGTTTAGTCACCGCAAATGTCCAGGAGAACGACTTATCTTGGGCCCAATTCAAGGAAGTGTTAGGGATGAAGTTTGTCTTGGAGATCAAAAAAACTAAGTTGTTTAGGAGCTTTATAGATCTGAAGTAGGAGGCTATGTCAGTTGCTGAGTATGAGAATAGGTTTAATGCATTGTCTCACTTCATGCTGAGGTAGATAGATACTCCGCTAAAAAAGAATGAGATGTTTGTATTAGGCATGCACCCAGAGTTTTAGAGGAAATGAAAATCGTATCTAGGGATCGCTCATAAATCTGATAGGTATGGCTTTAAGGTTCAAGGTTTGGCTCTAAAACCGTCTATATCTGCACCAAATGGGAACAGCAAGCATAAGTTTCAGCCTTTGAAGGAAGTTTCAAATTTAGCTTACTATAAGTGTGGATAGATGGGACATTTTGCAAGCAAATTGTAGGTTAGGTAGAGGAGGGAAAGTGGAAAAATCGTCGGTAGTTAAAGCGCCGCTTGCTAGGGTACCAAAACTTGAGCCTCAGGCAGCCAAAACACAGTCTGCATCGAGGAGTTGTTACAACTGCCACCGGCTAGGTCATATGGTCAGAGATTGTCCAATGCCTCAGAAAGGACAGAAGCCTAGGGTTTTCTCACTTGCTTTAGCACTTTTCACTTCTTTAGTTGCAAAGGGTAAGCATGTTATTGAAGGTATATTATCTATGTATGGCATTCCAGTTCATGTTTTATTTGATACTGGTTCTTTTAACAGTTTTATTTCTAGTAACTTTGTTGATAGACTAAAACTGGAGCCAGTTATGGCTGTAGACTCTATTTGTGTGTTGAACCGTGGGGGGGGGGGGTCGGCCAACTTTAGTATGAGATGTTTCAGAGTTCTGATCGCCTGTTCTGACCGACTCCTTCCATGTGATATGCATGTTCTTAGTTTTCTAGGGTTTGATGTATTACTTGGGGGTGGATTGGTTGTTTTGGTATCGTGTTGTCCTAGATTTTGTGTAGTGGACTATTTTATTGAATAAAGGAAGGAAGACTCTGGTAGAGTATTGTGAAGGGCCTAGCTCGCTTATGAATAGTTTTCTTTATTCTATTAATGTGACAAAAGAGGAGTTAGGTTCGATCTTTGTTGTGCAGGAGTTTCGAATGTGTTCGAAGAGGTGTCTAGTTTACCACCTCACTGTGAGATTGAATTTCGTATTGATTTGGTTCAGATGCTAAACCTATTGTGTTGCCTATGCATAGGCTATCACAAGAGGAGAAGTTAGAGTTAGCAAATCGGGTCAGGGATTTGTTGCGTAAATGCTTGATCCAACCCAGTCGATCGAATTGGGGAACACCCGTCGTCTTTGCAATGATGGTGGATAGTTCCTTAAGACTTTGGGTAGATTATCATGAGCTCAATAAGCAAACTATTAGGAACAAATGTCCTTTTCCCAGGATAGATGACTTGTTTGATCAAGTTCATGGTGCTCGGGTATTTTCTCAACTAGATCTTGCCACAGGGTATCATCAATCGAAGACAGCAGAGGAGAGTGTACCTTTGATGGCTTTTAGGTCTAATAATTTTTATCAGTGGTTAGTTATGTCATTCAACCTAATTAATGCTCTAACATATTTTGTGTACCCGATGAATTGGGTTTTTGGGGATGTGTTGAATAAGTTTGTTGTATTTATTGATGATACTCAAGTCTACTCTTAGACCAAGGAGGAGCATACTTGCCATCTTAGAATTGTACTTGAAACATCGAGAGAGCATGTGTTGAAAGCTAAGTTCTCAAAGTATCACTTTTGGTGGTCCGAAGTTAGGTTCTTAGGACATGTTGTCTCGGCGGAAGGTATTTCTGTTGATCCAGTAAAGGTTGTAGCTGTTCAGGATTGGAAGAGTTTGGAAAGTGCAATCGAGATTAGGAGCTTCTTGGGATTAGCAAGTTATTACAGGAGGTTTATTTAGGATTTTTTGAAGATTGCTTCACACTTGACGAATTTGACAAAGAAAGACATCAGATTTGTTTGGACTGATAAATGTGAGCAAGCATTGAAAGAGTCAAAGGCAAGGTTGACTAGTGCACTTGTTCTGACTATTCCAGATGGAGGTGAGGGTTTAACTGTTTATATAGATTCTTATGGGACAGGTTTAGGTGTAGTGTTGATGCAGCATGAAAGGGTTATTGCTTATGCTAACCGACAACTCAAGCCGCATGAATCGAGGTACCCAACCTATGACTTAAGGTTGTTAGCAATTAATTTTGCATTGAAGATGTGGAGGCATCACTTACTTGGTGAGAAGTTTGAGTTGTACACGGACCACAAATCCTTGAAGTATCATTCATCCATAAAGACCTCAATGTGAGACATCAATGGTGGTTAGAGTTTCTCGTGGCTTATAATCTTAATATTTTGTATATGCCTGGGAAAGCGAATGTTGTAGCTAATGCACTTAGTAGGAGGTATGCAGTTATGGCGAATGTAGAAGTGTGTCTGATCCTAATTAGTTATATTGAAGGAAATTAGCTGAGAGATCTTCGTATTACAAGGATAGCTAAAGCAGTAAGTGAGAATGAGGCACTGGAGAGATGGTCGGGATTTGAGGTTGATAGTCGTGGTATATTGAGGATGAATACGAGATTATGCTTTCTAGATATTGATGGGATTAGGCAACATGTATTGAAAAAGAGTCATCATTTGTGACTTGCGATGCATCCTTGAGTTACAAAGATGTATCAGGATATGAAACAGACTTTCTAGTGAGAAGATATGAAGAGGGATGTTTCCATATTTGTGGGTAGGTGTTCTAACTACCAACAAGTCAAACGTAGCTATCAGAAGATAGCTGGACGGTTTCAGCCACTTGAGATTCTAATATGGAAGTAGGAGAAGATACCTATGGACTTTATAGACGGGCTACCAAGGTCCAGGACATGTAATGAAGGCGTTTGTGTTATAATCGATCGACTAACCAAGAGTACACACTTCTTACTGGTGACAACGAGGACAACTTCTAGTTTAGATAAGTTGTATGTTAAGGAGATCATTAGACTTCACAGAGTTCCTTGTGATATCGTAAGCGATAGAGATTTGATATTCACTTGTCAGTTTTGGAAAGGGTTACATGATGCCTAAGGGATGGAGCTGAGTTTGAGTATAGCTTACCATCCACAGACTAATGGGTAGACGGTAAGGGTTAACCGTGTGTTTGAGGATTAGCTTCGGGTGTGTATCTTAGACTTTCGTGGTTCTTAGGAAGAGCACTTACCAATTGTTGAGTTTTCTTATAACAAGAGTTACCAAACAAGCATCGGGATGGCACCTTTCAAAGCATTATATGGCAGACCTTGTAAATCTCTATCGTGTTGGGTAGAAGCTGGAGATCGCTTAGTAATTGGGATAGATATGGTTAGGGAGGCGATTGACAAAGTAGTAGAGGTTTGGAAGCATATAAAGGAAGCGCAGAATCGGCTTAAGAGTTATGTGAAGGAACTGGGCCAACCAGCAACGGACGAAATGGGTGAATTACAAAAATTTTACCATTTTGGATCATTGATGGGCCTATGAAGTCTAAATTCATTTAGAACTTTTCTAAGTTTCTTTTAAATAAAATCAATATTTTATTTTATTTATAAATAAATTTTTACTTTAATTTAATGTGTATGTAAATTAGAGTATATCAAATATACTCTTATGTACATATTTATGTGTAATAGAATGAATGTATCAAATACATTCATGTTGTGAAATATAAGTGTAACATATAAGAAGTGTATATTTGTGTAACTAAGCATGAGAAATTTTAGAGAAGGAATACCTTTGGTTTTCTTTCTCTTGACATGTATAATAAATTGAGGAAAGATAGGGCTATAAATGTAGAGAGAGAAACCCTTACGTTTCTCTCTCTTTTTAATTACATTGAATGACATATTAAATGGCATTTACAATAGATTTTGCATATGCCTTTGTTGTCTAAGTTATTTTAAGTAATAAAATATACATGTATAATAATTGATAAGTTTACACATACACATGTTAAAATAAGTTTTCCTATATATATGAGTTTGTCAAAACAAGAATTAACAATTGTAACAAAGGTTTCAATTAAGGAAGAGCATGAAATTAAATTTTACAGTTTCATAAAAAGGTCCGTTTTGATTTAGATTAAAATAACATAAACACATGAATATCTATATGTATAAATAATTGCAAGTTATGTATTCATTTTAAAATAACACATATATTTATATATATGTATGAAGATTGCAATTTAAGTAACATATATGTTTAAATTTAATGCTAACAAAATGATTCAATCTTTTAATCTTAGGTATGAAATAAATGTCTATAACTTTACATAAATGACCACTTATGAATTCTAAAACAAAAGGAAAAATTCACTTTTATGACTAAAATAAGTAAAATTAAATCATTTTGGAAATTAACTATGCAACATTGGAAATTAATTTTACTGCATTAAACCACCAACAATTCAAATATTAACGTGCACACGTCACTTAGCAGGTGGTGTGACATTTTGGCTGAATTCATCACTTACACATCTTTTGGTAAAATCCAATTTTACTTATTATAAGCGGTACCTAATAGCGACAATTATTTACACCAATTCTCTTCGTCAAAACTATATCACTTTGGATTTATGGAATTTTGTAATGGTCAAAATTTCAATATCATTCACATTCAACTTCATAGTCCAAACATGAATTCTTTGGTTCAATAACAATAATTATTATTAACCGAAATGCTCTGGCCAGAGACTTTGACTTTGAGTTGACTTCAGTTGACCGTGATATTAACCTCATATAACCGAGGAGACAAATCCTCTTTTGAATTTTGTTTCACTTCCAATGCTTCCTCTCGACCCAACTATAGTCACTCGATGGACGTTGTGCCACGATTTAACTATAATCAAAGCGGAGCTTTCACATTGAAGATCAATAGTATTCTCAAGTCGAAAGAACTATGTAAATTAGTCACATCGATATTCTCTGCTTGACCTTAGTTATATTAACCAACAGAAAACCATCGAGTGAGTCATTCCATAGTTATCCAATAACTATCAGTACACAATCCCTTGGTGCCCCCAACAGTCATGAGTAATACACTGCCCAATATTTGGAGAGTGTTACGTACTCTAGTCTCAACGGATACATCAATATCCAGTCTCGATGCACCTTTACTAGGAACATTTAAAATGGTATGTTAGCACCAGAATTGGTCGCTAACCTCGTTGAGAAAGATTGTGTAAAGAGATGAATGATGAAAGTAAATCTAAACAAAGAACAATATGCTAAATTGAATGCAAAGACGAGAACACCAGATTTATAGTGGTTCGGCGTAACTGCCTACGTCCACTTTGAGGTTAATCTTTATTGCTTTACTTGATAATTGATTACAGATACAATCCATATACCAACTACTTGAATACAATTGCTAAGTAAAGAGAATGAGTCTTGAAAGTGGCAGAGTCTCCCCAGTGTTCTCCAAAAAAGGTCCATTTCACTGTGCCCCTGCCTCTCTATTTATAGACAAAGATGGGTTGGACTCCCCTGGTGGGCCTGGCAGCCGATTACCTCAGCCCAGAAAGAGTGAGTTCTGTGTGCCGAACCATTGATGCTGAACCATTAATGCCGAACCATTGATGTCGAACCATTAATGCCAAACCATTGATGCCGAACAGCCAGACGTCAAACCATTGATGCCGATCAGCCGGACGTCAAACCATTGATGCCGATCAGCCGGACGTCAAACCATTGATGCCGAACAGTCTGATGTCGAACAGCCTGATGTCGAACCATCGACGCCGAACAGTATGATGTCGGATCATCGATGCCGAACAGTCTGGTGCTGGACCATCGATGCCGACCAGATTGATGCCAAACCATCAATGCCGATCAGAATGATGTCAGACATCTCTAGACGCCGATCAACCCCGTATGTCGAATGCTCTGCCATGCCGAACGAAGTGTGGATGCCGAGCAGTATGGAGTGCCGAACGCTCTGCCATGCCGAACGATCCATGTATGCCGAACGATCTACGTATGCCGATCACTCTGGAATGCCGATCACTCTGGAATGCCGATCCATGTATGCCGAACGATCTATGTATGCCGATCACTCTAGAATGCCAATCACTCTGGAATACCGATCCATGCATGTCGATCACTCTAGAATGCCGATCCATATGCCAGTGCCGAGTGCCTAGTTGCCTGGTCAAACCTTCAGGTAACACTTGCCCCCCCAAAGTACATCATGTGGTTAATTGTGGTGTGCTTTGAATCACCCTGGATGCCGAATGATATGCCCATACCGAACGACACAGCCGAAGCCGAGCACCCTGGATGCCGAACGACAAAGCCGATGTCGAGCACCCTGGATGTCGAACAATGTCGATTTGACCAGTTCTACCGGTTATAGTCTCTTCGACTTCCCTTCTCTCTATATAAGCCGATGCTCCTTCTTCTTCTCCCTTTTACTTCTACCTCCGCTTTTCAGTATTTATGAACTTTGCCTCTCAATCAGACTTCAGAGAATTATCTACTTCTCCCTTCCCTTCTCAAACATCGTTCGTTGCCTCACTTCCTTCCCCAACCAACTGAATCCAATTAGAACCACGTTCCCTACTCCAGAATCTCTCCAAGCTTCGACTCGTTTCTTAGGTAAAAAACTTTTCCTTAAATACTTCCCTCCGATTAGGAAACCTAGCATGAGATTCGAACTCGCGAATCTCTACAAAATCAAAGTCAGAAATAACTGCGTGGAGCAGGAGGAGTTAAAGGTGAAGTGTGGGTGTTTTAAAGGAGTTTAAGGTTAGATGAACGGTAGAAGAGAAGAGGATGGCAGAGGTGTTTGAAGGAGGAAGTTGGTGGAAGACGTATTGATGTGGCTCGGCATGACTTCCTTATGTCGAGCGATGGAGGGAAAGAAGAGAAATGATGTTAAGGGCAGAAGGCCGAGTGAATCAACTTGGCATGACTTGCTGCGTGCACTTGTCTTCAGGCCGAACAGAAGAGAGGCCGAACAGAATTCTGGTCGGATAGAATCTTTGGCCGAGTAGAATCTTTGGCCGAACAGAACGAAGGCCGAACGAAAGCCAAGCCTTACAAAACCTAAATCGAACAGAACTTAAGCCGAACAGAACTTAAACCGAACACAACCTAAGCCGAACAGAACTTAGGCCGAACACAACCTAAGCTGAACAGAACTTAGGCCAACCAGAACTTAAGACGAACAGAACTTAAACCGAACACAATCTAAGCCGAACAGAACTTAAGATGACCAGAACTTAAGCCGAACATAATTTAAGCCGAACAGAACTTAGGCCGACCAGAACATAAGACGACCAGAACTTAACCCGAACATAATCTAAGCCGAATAGAACTTAGGATGACCAGAACTTAAGACGATCAGAACTTAAGCCGAACAAAACTTAGACCGAACTAAATTTAAGACGAACAGGACTTAAGCCGGACAGAACTAAGGCCGACCAGAATTTAAGACGATCAGAACTCTATTCATCTTGCCTAATCAAACATCAAACACAAAGACATGGGCTTAAGCATACCAGCATATCGAACTAATCTAGAAGTATAACTTCTTAGTTTCAATAGTCACAAGCCTGAACTTAAACCAGTAATAACGGATTAAATCTTTTAACACGCAGTGCCAATGTCCGAGTTCAAGATTGAAAAAATTGCAATGCTGGCTTTCGGAGACGGTCAGTGATGACGGTCTTCGAAGACGACAGTTCAATGCTCAACTTCATACCATCGATTCTGTGACTTACAATTTCTCAGCGTTTACACCCGAATGATCGCACTAGTTCACACACTACATGGGGGAATATTCGTATTGTTAAGTCTAACATCGATTATTTTTTAATTATAGTTCAAACAGGAACTTCGCTAGATTCAATCTTTATCAGCGATGTCTCGGAAATCTAGCTCCGCCACGATTTCGGACAGGCGTGGGCCATCCTCCCGATGAGAAGTCGCGGATACTTCAAACCCATCAACTTCTCCTGCTCATGACCTAGCTCCCAATGCTCTTGAGGCAGCAATTCTCTTGGACAACCCGGTCGATTCACAAGCTTCAAAGGTCACTGAAAGTACACTTCGTTGGATATGCTCTGTCCACGGAATCCCCTTTGATGACATACTCGTTCCAACGGGGCATGATCGTCCACACTTTCCCCCAGCCGGATAAACAGCTTGTAATAAATTCATGTGCTGGGTTGGTAGTGTGCCACCGTTCAACTTGTTTCTTTGGGATGTACTGCAATATATTGACATTGCCCCATCGCAACTGCACCCGAATGGCCATGCATTCCTCTACGGTACTTGCATCCTCTTCATGAATGTCTTCTATAGGCTCCCAACTTCGGGGGATATTCGATACATATATTGCATCAAAAAGCGGAAGGATAGCCCATCGTTTATGTTTCTCGAGCCGCATAACAAATGTCAAATCTTAACCGGGGCGTGGACCAAATTTGCCTTGTATAAACAGGAATGGTTTTACGTGCGTTGTCCTCCCGGCTTTGTGAGGAGATGGGTTGAAGGAAGTAAGCCTTTTCCTTGGTCTGTTACTCATGTTTAGTCGAAGCCATACATTTTCTAAACTTTATTCATCTTTTTAGGTATTAGCTCCCGTCCTGACGGCCGCGGATATTCTGATGCCGTCGAAGCCATTCGAGCCCTCCCCGCCGAAGAACGGGACATTAGACATCTCATTTCGAATGAGTCACTCACAAGGCTCGGACTGTTGGAAGAAGGTCGTCGGATAAGCCTTCCTCAGGGCGTCACCATTCCTAGGCCTGGCTCTGGTAGAGGGAAAAAACAAGATGAGTCTTCAGCACGCATCGCTCCTGATGCACTAGAAGAGGGAGAAATTAAGGAGACTGAGACGCCCGAAGTATAGGGCGAGAACATTAGTCCGTCAAGGGGACCGGCGGTTGAAGTTCATGACATAGAAACATCGTCTTCCCCTTCGAAGGGAGAAAAGAAACTGACACTCAAGCTGAGGAAGAAAACTGTAGGCGGAACTTCTAAAGTTTCCCATATGCCAACGGAAAAAGAAGCTTCCTCAGAGCATTTAGAGAGTTCTCTGAAGGGCCTGTCGAACCTTACCATTCCTGATGACTTACTCAACTACGGTTTCGATGATCCAGAGGCTCTCAAGCTTCATTCGCCCGTTAGAGGCAGTACGGGAGTTCAAGCCCACGTCTAGGGATATAAAACTCCAATTAGTAAAGAAACTGGTCCGTCGGGGGGAAACACTAGGACACACACGGACACGTGCACTTCACTTTGCACTTCAATCTTAACCGTCACCCTGATTTTTTCTAACTTATCCTTATTCTCATTCTATGCAGGTGGTATGGGACGCTCCCACGGAATTGATCGTCTCCATGGCTCTTCCATCTTTCATTCTTCTGGCCGGGATTCAGGCTTCGGTAAACGCAGAGACAGGGATGATTACGGAGATCGAGACAACCGTCCCCGTGAGTCATCTTATCGGAAGAAATCATATTCCCAGTCTTCACACTCGTGCGATCTCCCTCCTCAAACTGAGCCAAACAGAGAAAAACTTTCGCAGAAGGGGTCTCAACCCGATGTTTCCCAAGATCAACATTCCGGTTCATCAAGCACACGGCAATCTCGGGAACATCGGAAGAGAACAGAACTTTCAAAACCTCCTCCCCCTGTTCCTGCGGCCGACCCAATGATAGCAGAGAAGATGGTCAATCTTAAAGCTAAATTTCCCAAAATCTGCTTTGACGGTCTGAAGTTCCTCCCAGCTATTCACCACATTCCAGGGCATGTCAAGCAGAGTGCCATCGCTTGCAACAACGACGTCTATGTCCAGCATGACGCATTTGTTCATTTGGTCGAAAAAGTCACGGAAGTATCCGTTGAGCGTCAACAAGAAATCGACCGCTTGAAGCTTGAAGCTATCTTTAATAAAGACATCATCAAGAATCAGGACGAAGAGCTCGCTTCGTACAAGTCCAAACTCGAAGCCATAGAACAGAGTGCTAAGGAGACTGCGGAGGCCGTCGCTCGTCTAGAGACGACCCATAAGAAAGAGCTTGACGTCGCAGTCCAACGCAGTGGGGCCCTAGCTCTAGAAAAAGATTCTATTCAAAAAGAAAGGGATACACTCGCCCTGCAGGTTAAAGAGTTGAAGGAGATACTCTCTAAGGAGAGGGAAGCGAAGATAGCGGCTCAAGAAGAGTCTCAACGGTACTGTAATGAGATCTTCGATACACGTCTCTTGAAAGCAAAGCTCGATGATGAGCTTTCTAAGGTTGAGACGATGAAGGACGAAGCCCGTGAGGAGGGAAAAAGACTAGCTTCCGAGGAGATCGACTCCCGTCTTGAAGCAGCTGCAGAGGCCGGCAGAGAAGAGGTCAAGTGTATGTTTGACCCGCTGATTGCCGAATACAGCGCCCGCGTCCTCATGCACCGGGACTTGACTTTCTTGGGCGAGGGCTATCTTGAATCTCTTACCGAGGCTTGGGAGACTTTAATAAAGATCAGGAAGGTTGAGTCAGGCACTGAGGAGGTCGATGAGGAGGCTTTAGTGAAAGAGTTTCTCAGGGGGAACGAGCCATCGGACTTGTCTGCAGCTATGGCTCTCTTTGGTAAAGGCTCTCCCCCATCAACAGAGAAAGATGACAAAGCTAGTCCATCTGGAGCTGAGGCTGCAGCCCCTCCTTCTACTCAGTCGGCCGGTCGGCCAGCACTTGACCCATTTGAGCAACATGCCGGCTATGATCCGGAAGATCCCGGTCTCGACACCCACGTGCTATCCCCCATTCTAGAGGGTGAAACTCCGTGCACAGCTGAAAGCCAGCAAGAAACCGGTATAAAACTCTTCTTCTAGAAGTTCAAAGATCTGTCGCTTTTTGTGAGCGGTTATTGGTCCTAATGTTTGTTCTTTATGTTTTTACGCAGGCCGCTCTAATCCTGAACCGACTCCGAGGAGCGATGACGCCAAGGAGGAGGTGGGGAAAACAAGCGATGCTGCTTACGCGGGAATAACTCCCGGTCCTGACGCTCAAGTGATCGGGGCGCTAGATGATGATAAGTCTGACACTTCATCTCCCATTGAAGGGAGTTATGAAATCAAAATTACTGGCGCCTCAGAACACACTTCGAAGGTGAGTATGAAAGAGCGGCTCGCGGAAGAGAAGAGAAAGAAGGTCGAGATCAAGGTTGAGCCTCAAATACTAGAACTTACCGACCCGCTGAATAGGCCTCTGAAAGTAATTCTTCCCGGCAAATTCAAACCACTGGATGTTCCTCCCCCCACTCCTGACTCCGCTTCCTTGGCGAGCAAGAAATCCAAGAGGAAACGTGAGGGAGAGGAGTCATCCGAGAAAGCGAAGGAGGACAAGAAAAAGAAGCCGAAGAAGTAGCCACTATACTCGTTCAACGAGGTTTTGCTTAGGTCATGTAACTACTTCTACTTTATCGTTTTCGTAGTTTATGTAGATAGATTTTTGACTCCATGTTTTGGAGGAGTGGTTGTATAACCCCATTTTGGATAATTGAATAAAGTTTAGTTTCTTTTTCATTTGAACGATTTCTTGCTTTTTAACCTTCTGTATAACTGTGGTCGAAACTCAAGAGCTTATGAGTTGCATAAACTCCCAATCCATTCTTACATTGTTCGGACATTCTTTGGAATGGTATATTTCTCGTTTCACATTTTTGGTACTTAGAATATTTTCTAATCCGCGCTCCGGGGATTTAGAGTAATTCGGTCCGCATTTAGGGGACTCGGAGATTTGAATCGTCTATACTCTAGTCCGCACTCCGGGGACTTAAAGTACTCCGGTCCGCATTCAGGGGACTCGGAGATTTAATTCGTTTATACTATAATCCGCGCTCAGGGGACTTAGAGTACTCCGGTCCGCACTCAGGGGACTTGGAGATTCAAGTTGTTTATACTCTAGTCCGTGCTCCGGGGACTTAGAGTACTCCGATCCGCACTCAGGGGACTCGGAGATTCAAGTCGTTTATACTCTAGTCCGCGCTCCAGGGACTTAGAGTGCTCCGGTCTGCATTCAGGGGACTTGGAGATTCAAGTCGTTTATACTCTAGTCCGTGCTTCGGGGACTTAGAGTGCTCCGGTCCGCACTCAGGGGACTCAGAGATTCAAGTCGTTTATACTCTAGTCCGTGCTATGGGGACTTAGAGTGCTTCGGTCCGCACTCAGGGGACTCGGAGATTGAAGTCGTTTATACTCTAGTCCGCACTCCGGGGACTTAGAGTACTCCGGTCCGCACTCAGGGGACTCGGAGATTAAAGTCGTTTATACTCTAGTCTGCGCTCCGGGGACTTAGAGTACTCCGGTCCACACTCAGGGGACTTGGAGATTGAAGTCGTTTATACTCTAGTCCGCGCTCCGGGGACTTAGAGTACTCCGGTCCGCACTCAGGGGACTCGGAGATTGAAGTCGTTTATACTCTAGTCTACGCTACGGGGACTTAGAGTACTCCGGTCCGCACTCAGGAGACTCGGAGATTGAAGTCGTTTATACTCTAGTCCACGCTTCGGGGACTTAGAGTACTCCGGTCATCATTCAGGGGACTCGGAGATTGAAGTCGTTTATACTCCAGTCCACGCTCCGGGGACTTAGAGTACTCCGGTCCGCACTCAGGGGACTCGGAGATTGAAGTCGTTTATACTCTAGTCCGCACTCCGGGGACTTAGAGTACTCCGGTTCGCACTCAGGGGACTCGGAGATTGAAGTCGTTTATACTCTAGTCCGCGCTCCGGGGACTTAGAGTACTCCGGTCCGCATTCAGGGGACTTGGAGATTGAAGACGTTTATGCGAGTTCGTACATCATATGGAATGATGTAACTCCAGCAGTTCATCACCAGATTATAAGGTACAGAAACATCAATAATTCATGGAAAAGACGGCTTCAAGCCTTTATTAATGAAACAAACTAAATTGTATGATTACACGCTAAAAGGGAAACTAAGAATCAATGGAATAAAAACATACAGCAAACAATTGTACCTAAAACAGGAAAGAAACATGCTAAACATAATAACGTCGTAAATGTTCACTGTTCCACGCTCGTGGGAGTGTCGCGCCATCAACGGTCGCCAGCTTGAAAGTTCCCTCTCGAAGCTTCCGTTCAACGACATAAGGACCTTCCCAGTTGGGATTCATACGTGATGGTACCGGGAAAACCCGTTTCAAAACGAGATCACCCACATCAAAGATTCTTGGGCGGACTTTGTCGTCGTAATATCGCTTGACTCGGTGCCTATATGCTGCCGCCCTTAATTCAGCCTCTTCACGTTTTTCATTGATGCAGTCCAGTGATTCCAACAAGAGATCCTGATTTGTCTTAGGATCATAATACGTCACTCGATGCGATGGAACTTCGAGCTCCATGGGTATAACAGCTTCCGAGCCGTATGCCAATGCGAATGGGGTATGGCCAGTCGCGGACTTGTGGGTAGTTCTATAAGCCCACAGCGCTGTTGGGAGTTCATCTACCCACTTGCCTCTGGCCTTTTTCAAACGCTTCTTCGATATGGACTTGATTATTTTGTTCACGGCCTCGACTTGTCCGTTAGCTTTCGGATGAGCAACGGCGGCGAACTTTTTCTCAATGCCGTACTTTGAACAGAAATCTTTGAATTCTTTACTTTCAAATTGAGTCCCGTTGTCCGTAATGATGGTTCGCGGAAGGCCAAAGCGGCATATAATGTTTCGTACAACGAAATTAATGACCTTCTTGGAGGTGAATGTGGCTAAAGGCTCTGCCTCGGCCCATTTTATGAAGTAGTCGACCGCAACTATCGTGTACTTTGTACCACCTTTGGATATAGGTAAAGAACCATTATGTCGATTCCCCAGATTGCAAACAGCCAGGGACTAACCATTTGTGTGAGTTCCGTTGGTGGAGCTCTCGGGATTTTCGCATATCTTTGGCACCTGTCACATTTTCTTGCGTAATCTGCAGCATCCCGATTCACAGTTGGCCAATAGTATCCGTAGCGGAGGACCTTTTTTGCTAGTGTCTACCCCCCAGTATGGTTGCCACATTCTCCTTCGTGAACCTCTCCAAGACCGGCTTTGCCTCATCACGGGCAATGCACCGTAGTAAGGGGACCAAGACCCTCTCTGATACATTACTCCTTCCTGCATCACATATCGCGTGGCTTTGCGAATGACCTGTCGTCTTTCGCTTCTTCTTTCGGGCAAAGTCCCGTTTAGCAGGTATTGTTTGAATAGGGTCATCCACGACTCCTCCTCGATTTCCGTTTCCAACGCAGAATCGACTTCCATCACATCTATGCTTGGAGTGTGTAAGGTTTCGACGGGAACCAATCCCATCTACTACGCATCGCCAGTGCTTGCGAATTTGGCCAACGAGTCGGCTTCCTTGTTCTGTTCACGTGGGACATGCGAAATGTCATAATGTTCGAAGTTCGCCAACAGTTCCTGAACCAGAGTAAGGTATGGAGCAAGCTTTCGTCCCCTTGCTTGGTAGTCTCCTCGCACTTGGTACACCACCAGCTGCGAGTCACAAAAGATTTCAACTGATTTAACCCCGAGTTCTCCAACGAGCTTCAAGCCAGCAATCAGTGCTTCATATTCTGCTTCATTACGTAGCCGGGAAATTGAGCTTCAAAGCATAACAAATCGATCGATTTTCTGGAGTCACGAGAACTACACCAGCTCCGGAGCAACGGTCGTTTGATGCTCCATCGGTGTACAATTTCCATCGAATGGGGGGAACGACACCGTGACCATCTGGTTCGTCAGATACAGTAAACTCAGCGATGAAATCTGCTAATGCTTGCCCTTGTATGGCTCTGCATGGCAGGTAGGTAATATCGAACTGACTCAACTCGATATTTCATTTTAACATCCTTCTAGAAGTTTCTGGTCGTTGGAGTACCTGCCGTAGGAGCTGATCGGTATAGACACTGACTAAGTGCGCTTGAAAGTATGGACGCAGCTTACATGATGCAATCACCAAGCAATAGGCCAATTTCTCAATTTTAGGATAATTTCTTTCTGCCCCCGTTAAACGTTTGCTAACGTAATACACCGGCTTTTGGACTCGGTCCTCCTCGCGGACTAAAGCCGCACTTATAGCATGCGGGGATACGGCCAAGTATACGTACAGCATCTCGTGGTCTACTGGTTTCGACAGTACTAGAGGACTCTCCAGATGCCTCACCAGATTTCAGAATGCTTCCTCACAGTTGGATGTCCATTCGAAATTCCTCTTCCCTTTCTTTATTATATCGAAAAAGGGAATGCACTTGTCTGTGGCTCTGGATATAAATCGACTCAGCGCAGCCACCTTTCCATTCAAGCTCTGTATCTATTTTATAGTTTTGGGCACTTGCACATCTCGAATAGCTTGAATCTTTTCTGGGTTAGCTTCAATTCCCCTAGCATTAACAATGAATCCCAGAAACTTCCCCGACGCAACGCCGAAGGAACACTTCAAAGGGTTGATCTTCATCCCATAATATCTGAGTATATCGAACATCTCTGCTAAGTCTCGAATGTGGTCATTTGACTGTCGTGACTTCACGAGCATGTCATCCACATAGACTTCCATCATTCTACCAATCTGGTCTTTGAACATTCGATTCACCAAACGCTGATAGGTCGCTCCCATGTTTTTCAATTCGAAAGGCATTACTACATAGCAATATAGCCCAACGTCTATGATGAAACTGGTGTGTTCCTGGTCTGGAATATGCATCGGGATCTGATTGTATCCCGAGTACGCATCCATGAATGACAACAACTCGTGTCCTGTAGTGGAGTCGACCAACTGATCAATCCTAGGCAATGGGAAACTATCCTTGGGGCACGCCTTGTTCAAATCGGAATAATCTACGCAAGTCCTCCATTTCCTGTTCGCCTTTTTCACCAGAACGGGGTTCGATACTCATTCAGGGTAGAGGGTGTCGCGGACGATCCCATTGGCTTTGATTTTGTCCACCTCCTCTCTGAGAGCAGCGGACCTCTCCGGGTCCATTCCTCTCCTCTTTTGTTTAACTAGGACGTACTTCGGGTCTATGTTCAACATATGACTCGTAATAGCGGGGGAAATCCCACACATATCAGAATGTGTCCAAGCGAAAACATCAAGATTCGCTCGGAGGAAATCACTAAGGTCTTCAGTCATTGCGGGGTTGAGTTGTGATCCGATCTTCAGTACTCGCGATGGATCGTCTCGACTGACTGAAATGTCAATCGTCAGTTCAGCCGGGGTTGCTTTTTCTTCCCTGGGTTCCTCATCGTCGTCTCTCGGATCTATGTCTCTGTAGATCCAAGAATTTTGCCCGAGCCAGGGCTCGGGCATTATTTGTCAATTGTCGGCATTCTGGATGCAGACGGAATTGTCCGCAACCTTTCCTTTCTCTCTCCGCTGGGCCTCTCGGAGCTCAGCCACATAACACGCACGACCGGTCGCCTGGTCTCCATGAAAAACACCTACTCCTTTGTCAGTTGGAAATTTCAAAGTCAAACACCACGGGGCTAATGCTGCCCTAAACTCAGCCAGGGCCGGTCGGCCCAAAAACACATTGTACGGAGAATCCACATCCAGAACTACGAAAGGTAGGATCTGCACTCTCCTACGCTCACCTTGTCCCAGTTCAACTGGAAACTCAACATATCCCACTGCATCGGTCGCTGCGCCATTAAAGCCATGTATACGAGCTTTAGATGGCTTCAAATATTTCGTCTCCATCTTCATCTGATCATAAGCCTTCTTGAAGATGATATTGACAGAACTTCCACAATCAATCAAAACCCTTTTCACAAAAGCTGGTCCAATTGTCGCAGATATGACCATTGGGTCAATGGTAGGAGCCTCCACCTGGTCAGCATCTCTACTCCTGAATACTATATCGTCTGTCATCATGCGTAGCTGTTTGGCGGGGGTCCCATCCTCCACGTTGGAACAACACTCGAAGTCTGCATGCCTCAGGAATTAGCATACCATTCCATCTCTTACCAGTTCTTATCTGCAGAGTGAGTTCCGCCGATGATCGTGTTGATAACTAGTCTTCCCACGGTTCGAGTAGGCTCCTCGGGATGACGTGGAGCTGGTGCACGACCGGGATTGGACGTTCACTGTCCACCTTCTTGCGGATTCTTCACAAACTCTTGTAACTTTTTCTGTCTAATCAACTTCTCTATAGCATCATGTAGGTGTCTGCACTCTTCAGTATTGTGCCCATAAGTTTCATGGAAGTGGCAGTATTTCCCAGTCCGCTTTTGTTCCTCGGTTGACTCCTTCGGGCACGACTTTCTGTACTGAAAGGTATTGCAGGTCGATAGGTAAATGTTTTCAAGAGACGCATTCAGCGGGGTGTACTCGTTGTAGGTTGGAATTCTCGGCTTCCATTTCCCCGCTTCTCTTTTCTTCCCTTGGTTTCTTCCTCTGGATTCCTTTGATTGCCCGGGCTTGTTCTGGACATTGACTTGAACTTTCCCCGAGTTATCTCCAGACTGCTTCACAGCAATGTTGCTTTTTACGGACTCCTGAGCAGGCCCCGGTGCTTTATCTCGCCTTATCCACCTGGCTTCCTCTCTTCTTATGAACTGATGTGCCTTTGAGTAAAAATGTTCTAGCGTAGTTGAAGGTTTTCCTGCCAACCAATCTCCAAACTCTGAATCTGGATCCACACCTCGCATCACAGCCATAAGAATTGCATGATCATTGGGATTACTGACTTCAGTAGCCGCAGCATGGAGTCTTTGTAAATACTCCTTCAACGACTCCCTAGGAGCTTGGATTACACTTGATAGAGACATCACGTCCTTCGGATGAGTAGTATGTATCCTGAACTGTTCTATAAATTTCTTCGCCAACTCTTCGAAACTGGATACGGACCGCGGAGGAAGTCGGGTGAACCACATGGTAGCGATCCCGGATAGAGTTATTGGAAAGCACCTGCACTTGGTTGCATCATTCGCTCTAGCTGAATCCATCATCCATTCGTACCTCATCACATGCTGCATGGGATCAGACTTTCCTTCATAACCCGGGATAGTTGGCATGCTGAACTTCCTGGGGTACTCCGCCTGTAGAACAACGTCCGTGAACGGAGTATGACTTCTGGTCACTCCCCAATCGTCGTTTGATAAGCTTTGATTCTCTTTCATCAACTGTCTGATCATAGCTGTTAGATCTGGGGTTTGTATGGAAGATGGAAGGTTGGAGCCTGTCCTACGGGATTGACCAGGTTGATGCCTCCTCTGCTGGCGATCTGCCAAACGTGCATCTTGAGGTTCGACATCATTAGCACCTTGGTGAGCCGGGCGTCCAGCCTCTAAATTTCCAACTCCTGCTTGGTCACGGTCTCCGAGGTGTAAGTGGTCCCCGGCTGTTCGAACAGTAGCACCTACCTGCATAGTTTCAGTCTTGCGGCGTCTACGCCTGGGAGGTTCGTCAGACGAAGTCGAGCTGTCAGATTAAGAATAAGGAGTTGGATTTCCCCTAGCATTCTGATGTTGTTGTTGAGTGAGCTGTGCCATGAGGTCGACGTTAGCTTGCATCTGCTCTCCGAGTTGCCTTCTGCTTTCCCTGAGTTCTCTCATCAAGTCGTTGAACTCTATTCTGGTGACAACTAGCATCTGGTCCTGGGCGGTAGTCCCTACACCTAGAATTGCTTGTTGATTGCTAGGCCCTGCTTGTTGTACGCTAGCAGTCTCGTGGGCGTCCGCATTATGTGAGGCTGATCTGGTACGTGGTCTTGCCATTGTAGAGTTATTGGTATGAACTCTGAGTAGAATCAACGGACGTCCTATGAATGACTCGGATCTTCTTTGGGGGATTTATTCAATCCAGTTGCTTCAAAGCAAATCCTTGAGGTCTGAGAATTCGATCTCTCAGTGAAAGCACCAAAGTGTTAGCACCAAAATTGGTCACTAACCTCGTTGAGAAAGATTGTGTAAAGAGATAAATGATGAAAGTAAATCTAAACAAAGAACAATATGCTAAATTGAATGCAAAGACGAGAACGCCAGATTTATAGTGGTTCGGCGTAACTGCCTACATCCACTTTAAGGTTAATCTTTATTGCTTTACTTGATAATTGATTACAGATACAATCCGTATACCAACTACTTGAATACAATTGCTAAGTAAAGAGAATGAGTCTTGAAAGTGACAGAGTCTCCCCAGTGTTCTCCAAAAAAGGTCCATTTCACTGTGCCCCTGCCTCTCTATTTATAGACAAAGATGGGTTGGACTCCCCTGGTGGGCCTGGCAGCCGATTACCTCAGCCCAGAATGAGTGAGTTCTGTATGCCGAACCATTGATGTCAAACCATTAATGCCGAACCATTGATGCCGAACCATTAATGCCGAACCATTGATGCCGAACAGCCGGACGTCAAACCATTGATGCCGAATAGTCTGACATCAAACCATTGATGTCGAACAGTCTGATGCCGAACCATTGATGCCGAACAGCCAGATGCCGAACCATTGATGCCGAACAGCCTGATGCCGAACCATTGATGCCGAACAGCCTGATGCCGAACCATCGACGTCGAACAGTATGATGCCGGATCATCGATGCCGAACAGTCTGGTGCTGGACCATCGATGCCGACCAAATTGATGTCGAACCATCAATGCCGATCAGAATGATGTCAGACATCTCTAGACGCCGATCAACCCCGTATGTCGAATGCTCTGCCATGTCGAACGAAGTGTGGATGCCGAGCAGTATGGAGTGCCGAACGCTCTGCCATGCCGAACGTTCCATGTATGCCGAACGATCTATGTATGCCGATCACTCTGGAATACCGATCCATGCATGCCGATCACTCTAGAATGTCGATCCATGTGCTAGTGCCGAGTGCCTAGTTGCCTGGTCAAACCTTCAGGTAACATGGTATATTTGTTTCATTGTGATAAATTTCTCTCGGTTACAACACTTTGTAACTACTATCAAAAAACATATCATTTATGGATTTTTCTATTAAATTTACTTTTAATTAAATTGATTAATTAATATAACCACATTATATCAAGTATATAATAGAAAGAAAACACTTTTATTTTGAATAAGATTGGTCAACGAGTTAGATATATGTAATAAATTACATAATTGCCCTTAGGGCATACACCTAACTCTATCAATCTCCCACTTGCACTTGGGGTCAATTTTGTAATCTTATTCCAACTTCTCCAATCGGTTTTCTCAAAACCAATTAGGTCAGTCCCTTTGTGGACGAGTATGATATTATGTTTTAATTATCTACTATGTCAATCAACTCTCTCCGACGGTGATAAACTGTTTTATCATGTGGAATAATTCGAAGTATGTCTCTCGACTTCAAGTGAGCTCTAAATTCTGTTACAAACTATATTACGACATTGTTATCATATAACTCTGTCATGAGATTCTCAACATTTGGAATTGGCTCAATTATAAATTTGTGCACTTATATTTTTATGTACATTGTTTTTATTGCGGCGCTATTCAAGGCAATGTACCTAGCTTTTTTTATTGAATCAGCCACGGTCATTCATTTGGAACATTTCCAACTTAAAGATTCTTAACTTGAATTTATTATTGACATGCTATACTCAATATCACTTATGAAGTATGAGTCTGAACACTCCCTAATAAGGAGTTTTTGTTTCTGTAAACAATTCTCTAGTATTTCATAAATACATGAGAAAACTTCAAACAGCCATTTTGTGAAATCAATTTGGATTTTATATTTGCTTCATGTATCAAATACATAAGAAAATCATGATATCGTAGACAACACAACATGTATGATAATTCCTTTTGCTAATGCAAAGGAATCAATCTTACATGTTCCGCATTAAACATTTTAATAAGGTGTCCTTGCATATCATTTGGGACATTCCCGACATCTTTTATACTTACTATAAAAGTCATCATTTATTAATCCAATATTGAGTATTAAAACAACTAAGGCTGATTTTAACACAAGTACATCCTTAAAATCAACAATGTGTTGTTTACTTATAGTTTAGAAATATCAATGTACCTTTAACATTCTTTCTTATGAACACACGCTTCCTCTACATTTTGATTAAAAATCAAACTATTTGATATTTCTATTGAAATACTTATTCAATCTTGATGCTTATAAAATGATACTTTTGTATCATTTCTTGGATCATATCCAAAGACTCACAAACTCAATATCGCTCCCAGTGACTTTGAGACATTTTTGGTTAATATGTGTAAATAGCTTACTCTAAATCATTATTTAGAATTTTCTATTTCAATACATATGTACCAAAACACTAGGACTTATTAAGCGATAATTTTGTGAGTAAATCCAAATTGACTTGAACATGTTGAATATCGAATTTATTACGTTAATTTCAACAATTGAAATTTGGGATATTATTCTTATCAACATTGCTCATTTAATTCCAACTGCATTAGTCTTACTCATGAAGACACAGTCGAGGTCGATGGATCATATCCCTTCAGTTACGGCCACCAAAATCTATATTTTGATAGTGTACTTGGAATTCTTTCGGGTTTGCGCATCATACCATATAGAGTCAACACTCTCAATGGTTTAATTAAACAATCTAGGATTATATATTTTCGACATTAATAAGAAACTCATAGTTTCTCTTTAATATGCAAGAATACTTATTAGACACTCTAATGCGTTGTGTTCGTTTAGGTTAGTTAATTTCATTTCATCTCATCAAATCAGTATTATCTATGGATCATATCCAATTCCATTTTACCACCAGCAATTCCTCAAAGAAATTTCTTCACAATGAAGTTGGTATTTCTTAAAACAACAATTGTTTCTCAGTGCAACAGAATAGGTATTCATAAATGTTTTATGAATTTCTTTATTTATAAAAATGATTTAGTTTTAGTTTACAAAACTTATGTTCAAAACATAAATACGTCATCCAATGACAGTCTTCCAAAAACTCTTTTATAGAGATTTATACAAGATCCTTTACGAATAATTATTACGTGCAATCTTTCGACTCGCACAACCTGTCAATGCCTTGGCCTAGGATATGTTGGAGTTTCTTATAAACCCTTATCTTGTAAAAATTTATAAACTGTTATTCAGATGAAATAATATTAACCTTGTGTAATACCCTTAAGTACATTACCTTATAGAAAGAAACTAAGTCAACTTCACTCACAATTAATCGTACATTGTCCAACAAAGTTTGATTACTCAATATTGATGCATCATTATGTATCACATAGAGGAGTAATTTTGAGATTGAATCTTTATTCATTTTAGGTATGTTCAAAACATTTTCCAATATACTCACTCATTCGATCAAATCAAATCATTTCTATCACATGTTATTTTATTTACATTTGTTTTATATTCTATAAGTTTACCATAGACATACTACATGTGTATCAAATACACATGTCCATGTCGACGATAACTCATCGGTGAATATGACGAAGTACGTGGAACCGTTTTGGTATTTATAGAATTACGATTGCATACATCTATATGTATCAATCCGAAGAGTTCATCAACTCTTATGATACTCCCACTAAATGGGTGCCTAGCCCTTTATTGTTTGAGATATAATTAACAAGTATCATATGATTCAAAATCATATGATAAAATTATTTCTCAAAACTACGGCTTAGTTTATAATTCCAAAACAACTATAAATGATATTAGATACTTCTGTATTTTCCAATGCATCACTTTTGTTATAAAAAAATTACCACATTATAGTTTTATTTCACAAAGAATATTCGTAATATTCATATTGAAGTATAGTTATGTATATTATTATTTTTCAGTCGATACCGAAAAATAATCATTATTTCATAAATAATGTACGGTAAGTTTTACGAAAACAATTTTCATACTATGATGCAATTAATAAGTGCTATATGGCATGCTCCCACTATTTCCACCATTACTATAATAGCGTACTAAATTCGGAGGTCCATCATTCACTTAATACAGTTTTTTTATTTCATACGCTACAACTATTTGCAGTGGAGAGTTCGTTGATCAAATATCTTGATCTCATAGAAAACAATTTTCTATATGAAAATACATTTCGGAATAGAAATCATATTTCTTATTCCAATATTAAGTATCAATTATTATTACAATTCTCGTTTCCAATGTTTCTCTATGAAGCAGAAGTGACTATTCATTCTCTTCATCCCAACTGTACCTTAAATTACATCTATTCTTATACATTCGGTTTCCTTTCAAATGGTCAAACTATTCAAAAGTAAATCATACTACAATATCATAACAAACTCTTTACAAAAGCGCATTCAATTATCCTTACCATTTAAGGACATCAAATATGTTGCACATTACGTAAACCGATCAAAATGACATTTCAGCGATCGAGTTCTTATATCTATCTTGTAGTTTTTGGTCTTGTGTTACATTAACACAATATGATCTCTTTTGTAATCAATCACACTTGATCTCGCACTAAGGTTTATTTGGTTTCTCGGATGAACTAATTTCATCGAAATATTGTACATTACAAACTTTGACCATTCACAATATAACATTTTTATGCAGTTGTATATGGATCAAATATCCATAGTCTTGTATTGCTTTTAGAGTTCGAAACTCATAGAATGCAATACATGGTCTTGGCCAAATAAATGCATAAGTGACCAAACCATGAATGTATTTAGTAGTTGTAAAATCAGGTACTTGCATGGATGTTGAAACGTTAACATGCAATAGGAATTTAATAGTGGGCATTATATTTCCATTTGTCAACTTTCAATTCAGTTTGTTTGTATATGTTAATTGATAAACATTTTATTAATCATATTAAATGCAAAATTTTATCATTGTAGATAATTATAACATTATTTAGCATATGTTCTTACAATTTTAGAAAGGTTAAATGTTACCATTTCATTTTTCTAACAAGGCTCCCACTAGTCTTTTATGTTTCTCCAAACCCTAAGATGAAACATAGAAGTCTTTCGAATTCACTAGTGGGTGTTAGGACTCGTCTGCCTTGGTATTCTGACCATGAGTTTGCTCAATAAATCATAGCCCCACAAACGATGGATAACTCCTTATCGGTTGTATCACATACAACTCCTAACCCATTTTTCCTTGTCCTAATCTCATTTCAACCTTGAGTTTGCTCAACAAATCGAAAGAGATTATTCACTCGTACCTACCATATCGTGATGACCTAAGTATAGTATATGTACCTTGAGTTTTCTCAACAAATACATATGGTTATCTTACCTCATTTGTTCAATATATTAACAATACTACACATAACATCCCCAGCTTGAGTTTGCTCAACAACTAAGGAGTATGAAAGTAATTTATTAATATATATATGGTAGAGGACAACATTATATTGAAGATCCATAATCTTTAATATATTATATTGAGTGATATCGACTTATGGAATAATGTATTTCTTATGAAATACCCTCGTGATTCAAGTGTCAGACACATCAGAAATCATAGTATATGTACATTTACGTATGTATTTATTCCTTAAGTCTATTTGGGTTTCTTCAATGTTCCACTTTTAGTTTATACATTCATATCATATAATTTTTGTTGTTAAATAACTTTTATATTTCATATTACTTATATGATAGTCTTATGTATAATATTTCATTAATTAAATCTTATTTAATTAATTTTAATTAATTAACTCTTTAATTAATTTTATATTAGTATTCCAATACAACTTTTATATTGGACATATCTACTATAACCTTTATAGTGTAACATATATATCTTATATATGTGTGTTTTTATTTAATTAATTAACCTTTAATTAATTTATTAATCAAACAATTTCAATTAAATTATATCAATTTCAAAATTTATCTTACAGACATGTATACTTATGTTATCTTAACACTTTAAAATAACATAACATATATAATACATGCATATAAGTATTAATTAATTAACTCATTTAATTAATTAATTTTATTAATCTTATTAATAAATTTTAAATTTTGGAATTAATATTTAAACAGTTTCAAACATTTTGAAATTTTGATTACCTTTTCAAACATTTTGAAAATTTATGTTATATTATAACATTTTATAATAAACATGTTTTTATTTTAAATTTAACTTTTAAATTTAAAATCTTGTCTCAATTTTCAAAACTATTTTGAAAATTAGCCCGAGGCCCAATTAAATTGGGCCTTTTCTGTTAGGGGTAACCTTTGGGCTTACTCCACCTTTCAGGCCAGGCTGGTAACCAGGTAGGACAGGGTACTTGATTACCCAATTCCAATCCTAGACATTACCTTTCTAGACACCGTACTTAGTAGGCAAGCTTAATTAGTTAGCCATAACATGACTAATTTAGACCACATAGGTTATTAGGCTCTGATACCATTGTTAGACCTACCCAAACTCCTTTAGGGTGAAACAACTAGATACCTCACTAGCGAGTTTTACATGCAGCCTCTCGACTAGCACAACCATCACAGGACATGTAGGGGTAAGAGGCAATGCTTTGTCACATATCACAATATGAGAGCCCCCTATCATGCTAGTTGTAGGGTTCAAACCGGGGACATCCAACGTGCCAGGTGAATGCCTCAACCAACCTTGCTCTGATACCATTGAAGGAACTGGGCCAGCTAGCAGAGAAAGAAATGGGTGAATTTCAAAAATTTTACCATTTTGGATCATTAATGGGCCTATGAAGTCTAAATTCACTAAAACTTTTCTAAGTTTCTTTTAAATAAAATCAATATTTTATTTAATTTATAAATAAAGGTTTACTTTAATTTAATGTGTATGTAAATTAGAGTATATCAAATATACTCTTATGTACATATTTATGTGTAATGGAATGAATGTATCAAATACATTTATGTTGTGAAATATAAGTGTAACATAAAAGAAGTGCATATTTGTGTAACTAAGCATGAGAAATTTTAGAGAAGGAAAACCTTTGGTTTTCTTTCTCTTGACATGTATAATAAATTGAGAAAAGATAAGGTTATAAATGTAGGGAGAGAAACTCTTACGTTTCTCTCTCTTTTTAATTACATTGAATGACATATTAAATGGCATTTACAATATAATTTGCATATGCCTTTGTTGTCCAAGTTTTTTTAAGTATTCATGTATAATAATTGATAAGTTTACACATACACATGTTAAAATAAGTTTTCCTATATATATGAGTTTGTCAAAACAAGAATTAACAATTGTAACAAAGGTTTCAATTAATGAAGAGCATGAAATTAAATTTTACAGTTTCATAAAAAGGTCCGTTTTGATTTAGATTAAAATAACATAAACACATGAATATCTATATGTATAAATAATTGCAAGTTATGTATTCATTTTTAAAATAACACATATATTTATATATATGTATGAAGATTGCAATTTAATTAACATATATGTTTAAATTAATGCTAACAAAATGATTCAATCTTTTAATCTTAGGTATGAAATAAAAGTCTATAACTTTACATAAATGACCACTTATGAATTCTAAAACAAAAGGAAAAATTCACTTCTATGACTAAAACAAGTAAAATTAAATCATTCTGGAAATTAACTATGCAACATTGTAAATTAATTTTACTGCATTAAACCACCAACAAATATAGTTTATTAATGTTTACGTATACAGATGTTACAAAATTTTATATACAACATTACAACATAATAAAATATTTTCACATTCCTTTTTTTTACAATTCCAAAACAATGACATAAAAAACATCGGACAACTTGGGCATATACAAATTTGTTGTATGATAAATCAAATCTGACTATACAAAAGGGACACACAATAAAACAGATAAAGGATTTGAAGTCAACCATAATAAACATATAGTCAATGGATATGTAAATAAGGAGAGATTCAGAAAAGTTATAGAAAGAAGAATGAAAAATGAGAAACTCAATTGTACGTACATAATGAATTAGAGAATATGTTTTATTTGAAAGAAGGAAACCTTTTTCATTCTTTAATTAAAAATTCTCTAATTAATTCTCTTGATTAACTTTCTCTTTTCACTCCTATTTCTTTACAAAGTATGACTGAAAATTATGTGTCATCAAATGACATAAGATTCCATAAAACGCATGCAATCATCTTTTATTTAATTACAATCATAACATATATCAATGCGTGCAAATATAACTTTTATAAATGCATTCAAATAATTACAAATAACTCACAAAAATCAAACAAAATAAATAATAATTAACATTTCTCAAATACTAATTAATTTACAACTTTTTATAAATTAATTAAATCATGTGGTTTTTCGGAGAAATCATCGTTACGGTTGTGCGACTCAAAGGAGTAAATTCAGTCGGTGGTTAATATTGAAAAATTCAAATATTAACGTTCACACGTCACTTAGTAGGTGGTGTGACATTTTGGCTGAATTCATTGCTTACACATCTTTTGGTAAAATCCAATTTTACTTATTATAAGCGGTACCTAATAGTGACAGTTATTTACACCAATTCTCTTCGTCAAAACTATATAACTTTGGATTTATGGAATTTTGTAATGGTCAAAATTTCAATATCATTCACATTCAACTTTATAGTCTAAACATGAAGTCTTTGTTTCAATAACAACAATTATTATTAACCGAAATGATCTGGCCAGAGACTTTGACTTTGAGTTGACTTCAGTTCACCGTGATATTAACCTCATATAACTGAGGAGACGAATCCTCTCTTGAATTTTGTTTCACTTCCAATGCTTCCACTTGACCCAACTATTGTCGTTCGATGGACGCTGTGTCATGATTTAACTATAATCAAAGCGGAGCTTTCACATTGAAGATCAATAGTATTCTCAAGTCGAAAGAACTGTGTAAATTAGTCACATCAATATTCTCTTCTTGACCTTATTTATATTAACTAACATAAAAATACAGAGTGAGTCATTCCGTAGTTATCCAATAACTATCATTACTAACCCCTTGGTGCCCCCAACAGCATGAGTAATACACTGCCCAACATTTGGAGAGCGTTACGTATTGTAGTCTCAATAGATACATCAATATCCAATCTCGATGCATCTTGACTAGGAACATTTAAAATGGTATATTTGTTTCATTGTGATAAATTATTCACGGTTACATCACTTTGTAACTACTATCACAAAACATACCATTTATGGTTTTCTATTAAATATACTTTTAATTAAATTGATTAATTAATATAACCACATTATATCGAGTATACAATAGAAAGAAAACACCTTTATTTCGAACACGATTAGTCAACGAGTTAGATATATGTAACAAATTACATAATTGCCCCTAGGGCATACTCCTAACTCTATTATTATATAGTTCATAGGCGTAGGGATTTGGAGTTCTTGGTTGGGGATTTTGTGTTCATAAAGGTTTCTCCAATGAGAAGTGTTGTTTGGTTTGGGAAGACGGGTAAGTTGGCTCCTTGTTTTAGGCAATTTCTGATTCTGGAGAGGATTGGTACACTTGCTTATGAGCTCGAGTTACTAATTAGACTATCAGGTGTGGATAATGTGTTTCATGTATCGCATTTGCGTTAGTATGTTCACGATCCTTCTTTGATAGTGAAAGCATCACAGCAAGAGGACTTGGAGATTGAACCTAACTTGACTATACCGAGACAATCTATTTGCATAGTTGATTGAGATACAAAGCGATTGACGAATAAGGTTGCAAAGTTGGTTAAGGTATAGTAGAGCGAGGATGCTAGGGATTGTATATGGGAAACTGAGGATAGTGTGAGGGAGTCGTATCCGGAGTTGCTTCTAGATTAGCATTTCTTTATCATATCATAGCTTTTGTAGTGTAGTCACCACCTGAGGTGGAGTCATTTAGTATGCATTTTGGTTTGTATATAGTTTCAGCAGTACTCTATATATGTACATGTTCTTCTGTTCTTCTTTGATTGTTGTTCTTGTTTGAATTTCGAGGACGAAATGTCTTACATGGGGGAGAATGTAGTGAACCATAATTTCAAACACTTCGTCTTTGAATATCGGAATATTTGAAATAGGGTTAAGCGTTATAAAAGTGATTTTATAACCTTATTAAACTCCTTTTAATTAATAATAAATGATAGAAAACTTGTTTTTAAAATTTGTTTACAAAAATAAATAGTTTGAAGAAATATCGATAATGTAACCGAAAATCGTTTTATCGGTAAATGGATTTTTATTCAATATAGGTTATTCAAACTTTGTGTACATGTTTAAATAACATATAAAGTCATTAATAGATAATAATAATATTTTGACTAAATATGGTTAACTAATTTGCTTTGGAAAGCTTTTAGAAGGTCAAAGGTAGAAGATATTTTAGTGCATATATTTCTTTTGGATCATGAGGTGGAAAGTAGGTCACATGGAGGGGGATGAGCTTTGGTCAGCTATAGGAGGTGAGGGGGAGGGGGAGGGGTAACCTCTTAAATTCTTATATAAGTCCACTAAAGGGTTCAAAAATCCTTTATACATTCTATACATAAATGAAAGTTCTTCATTTTCTTGTCTCTTCTATTTTAACTTTCTAAAACTCAAAGCAACTCAACCCCAAACCTCATCAAACTCTTGTTATAGGCCTTAAACAACATAGAAACACATTTCATCAACTTGGAGCTTGAAGATTTAGAGCACACACCCCCCTTCAAGCTTGGGCCGTGAGCATTTAAATGCAAATATTGCCTAGGCCATGAGCAAAGGTGAAGGTAAGAGGAATTTTGGGAGTTTGCAAGGTTGAGGTAGGAAGTGGAAGCTAGGTCGAGGCTTGAGCTTTTTTTTGTACTTGTTGAAGGGTGAGAAAACTAACCATTTGAATGTATATGAAGTGTATAATATGCTTGTTTAAACTATAGTAAATTGTTTAACTATATATTGTGACAACTTTTGATATTCTTGCTTTGGAAAGAAAATGGCATATGCAAATTCATGTATTTGGACTTCTATGACTTTTTATGACTTGTTGCATAGACTTGAGATGATACACATAGGTTTGTTTGGACTTTGATTGAATCGGACTTAAATTTGGAATGGTTTTATAGCGAATAGTCGTTATAGAAGCACTTAGAAATGCCTTGTGTTCGACATTATCTATAATAATTTGTAGAGAGATCCTCGCCATGATTGTGATGTATATTGAGAGTATTGATTACTACAAAAGGATTTGACCTTAAAAAGATCATTAGCATATCGAAAAAGGGAAAAAATTTCAAGTATATAAAATTATCCTAGTTCATAGTTTGTTACAACACTTAACAATAGCATTTTCTAGCCAATATGGTATCCCTGAACACTTTTTATAGCATTCTAGAAATGCTGCAGTTTCTATTTTGAAATGTAATAGTTTTAAAATGAATTTTAATTTAAATGTTTTTTCAATCTTTTACAAGTCTTTTCTAACATGTATTGGCGTATTTTAAAAGTTGTTTAATATTTTAATATATTTTTAACAATTAAATACGAATTAGTAAAGTATAAGGTTTATTTTAATAAAAGAAAAACATAATCTTTGAAGTTTTTAAATAAATTATAAAATAGTCATTTTTAAGTAATATTTTAAATAAATGTTTAAATTATAAATACAAGTATTTTAAAGTATTTTATTTATATATAGTTTTTAGAAAATTAGTTAATTATTTTATTAAAGTAAAGTAAAGCTTGTACAATACAATATCTTTTCAAAAAATAATTTAAACAGTAACGATGGCCACAAATTCAGATCGAGTTTCCCTTTGATTCTGTACCTCCTCATCTCCTAATTTCCTTTGTGTCCCTTCTCTCTGACTTCTTCCCCTCATGTCTAGCTTGACTAGCAAGCTTCTACTGTCTCGCCCTTCTAATGAGATTCCTTTCCTCACGAGATCTGGTCGAACCTTCAATGCCACTTCTGCTCTAGCTAATCTCTCCCCACCTTTGCTAACCTTAGTTGTTTCAGATTGTAATTTTCCTCCGCTGGAATCATCTTATATAGCTCGCTTTTCATCTCTAGCATTGTCATTGGATTTAGTGCCTACTTTGTTTTACCCTAACAATCTGTTTCTTCGACACTTGGATGCTCGACCCACGAATACCGTGGATGTATTAGCGTCAACATTTGAGGGTCGAAAAGTCGGGTCGTTACAGCACGTATCAATATACGTTATTGATAAATATTTAAATTAGATTTAAAATGTGTAAATGTTGATTAGGTTTGGAAAAGTATATGGCCCATTTGCCCATAAGGATGGCTGGCCATGCTTGGAGGGGAAGGGATGGTGATATTTATTTGCAATATGTGCTTTGAATTGGTAAGGAGAAGAGGGAAACTGAAGATCTTGATCCCCTCTTTTTACTTCATTCTCTTGCCTATGTAAACTAACCATCCTCATTCATTTATTCTTTACTTTTGCATCCTCCTCCTCCTCTTAGTTTTGGCCACAAGAAACTAGACTTCCTCCTTCTCCATTTCCAAATAAAATAAAATCAAATTGAATCAATATCAAAAGGTGTGTGATCTCTTCAGTTAGCTGCATTTCTGGAGAAGTACGGATTCGATCTAAGGAGCTTTGGATTCAACATTCAAGGTGCAAATTCAAGGCCACTATATTGGTAACATCTAATTTATATTCTAAAATACACACATATTTATTTATTTATGTCAATCAATATCAATAGATTAGAATATTACTCTATCACAAATTTATATACCTATTTGCTATCAGATTTTCATACATATGCATACACTTCTAAATTGAATGAAAAAATTTCATATACATAATGCATAAAAATTTATTTTCAGCAATTTAAAATTGTATATGTAATTTTCAAAATTTTAAAATGTTTTAAAACAATTTTTAAATTAAAATTTGAATTTTATAATTAGCAGACATGTGTGTGTGTGTATCACATGCATATTAATTTGTTAATTCCTCTTCATATAAATATACATACATATTTATAATATATATATATATATTAAATTCGAAATAAATATAGTGATTTATAAATGTATTTGAAATTTCTTTAATTTAATATGTATTAATATGTATATGTGTCTATATATATTATAAATATAATTCATATGGAAAAAAAATGTATAAAATCCACAAGGATTTTATGTTTAAAAAATTGAATTTTTTTAAATTTGCACGGATTTAAAAAATATATTTTGATATTGAAAATAGTTTCGATTGAAATATTAAAAAAATACCTTTTACATATTACTATTTATATTTATCAATTAATACTTTACAGATAAAATTTAAATTATATGTATATATTTATTCGAATGTTAATATATATATATATATGTGTGTGTGTGTGTGTGTGTGTTTGTATACTCATTTATAAATAAGTATATCAATATTTTAAATTTGAATTTCAAATTTAAATTAGATTTTTATTCTAGATCTATGTCTGCTTTTAAATTTAAATTTACCTTAAGATATTTTAAATATTAATTTGAATTCTGAATTAGTCAACTTATTCAAATATAAATTTGTATATAAATGTTACACGCACATGTATTATGTATTTATATAAGCATAAATATGTCTGCGTATTAATAAATTAATATATATAAGAAATACATATATAAAAGGGCTAATGTGTCTGTTGCAGTATAAATCCCAATATTTATATATGGACACATTAAACCATGTACACATGTATATGTTACACGTACGCTTTACACGTATATATGTACTTGATACACAAATAATTTATATACTATACATAAATATAATCAAATTAATATTCATATTAAGTAACTAAATAAAATTAATATTTTATTTAAAATTATTTAGGTTGATTCTAAGTTAATCTAGACTTTATATGCCAAATAAGATATAAGAATGTAATTTTTTTGAAGTTCATCCATTTAAACCGCTACGTGCTGTCCCAGTACTAACAATTCATTAGTAAAGTTATCACATTATCAGTAATGTTTTAAGTACTAGTTTTGGTCACATTAAGCCTTAACATAAGTTCTCTTCCGGAGATGCTTATTTTCGGTTTCAGTTACCTTACTGAGAGCTAAATAGCCCTCGTCTCACTACCTTCGGTCTCATCTAGGGAAGCTGCTTTAGTTCAACTTCGATAACTTATGACATTTAAAATTTTGAAATTCTGAAATCACCTCTTATGCACAAAATACAACCTTAGTGCCTCGTCCCCCTTCGGACTTTTGATAGCACCTTTGGTTTTAGTCCTAACCTTAACTTCTTACTTAAGTCTCTATACCTAAGATTCAAGTTTACATTACTTTTGATTCAGCTCCACTGCCTTTGCTACATGTTGGGAATTGTTCTCTGAATATCCGACATTAGCTTTACACATGTCGACTTTTGATTCGTTTAACTTAGTTTTTTACTACCGTTTTAATGATCTTTCTCGACACGTTCAACACAATTTGTGGATCTGGTCTATTAACCAATTATAAAGCACATTATTCAATTCAACCACCTCCCAACTCCAATTATATAACTTTCAGCTTCTACTTTTTCCTTGGTCAAGCCTAATTACTTTCAGAAATTACTTATTTTATTTTCAGAAAATCATAGAAAATATATTTATATATTTTCCTTAATTCAATTCCGAAAAATCTCCATTTTCATCCATATTCCATAATATACGCACTCAATTAATTCATATCAATTTATTTAATTATGGAAATTTTTTATAAATCAAAGCTCTATATTTAAATAATATGTTCATCGTTATTAAATTCTCGAAGCGGTTGGATTACAAGAAGCATAGGGGAAATTTCAATTTAAATACGACCATGAGAGATTTATGAAAGAAAATGGATTTGAGAATATATTACTTATTTATATTCTTAGTTGATTGGCGTTTCTTGTTCTCTTAGCTTTGATCTTCATCTTTTCCCTCTTCCTTGTTTAGACCGCAACCACTATTAAAGAGCTAAAACTTTTATTTTTAGTTTTAAGTAAGGAATGAAGTGTATTGAAGAGTTGAAACAGTTTTTATTGTTCATCCCTACCGGTCAATGGCCCACCATTACACTTCTTTATTTAATTCATTCAAGTTAAGCTTTACACTCAAACACTTATCCCATTATATGATAATATAGCGATTCAAACATTTATTCTTATAATTATTTCTTTAACCAATTTTTTATTAATTTATGGGATGTTACAGTTATTATGCAAGAAACAAGTGGATACAATCATCCCTGCAATCAAACTTTTATCTGTATGTTTATCGTATTAAATATCTTGGAAAGCATAGTTGATAATGCATTGCTTTTATCGATTAACATTTTATCATTGATCAAAATGAAACGCAACAACTGATTTATTTAATTAAAAAGCACATAAATGTGGGGCCAATAACGTGCCCTATAGTAAATAAATTTTATATATTATTTATCACATAATTTTTATTCTGCTAAGATGAAACCTCGATTATTTATCTGATTACAAAGAAGTAAATGATGTAACTTTACCTAATAGGTGAAGCTCATGTAATAAAAGGAGTCCATTTACTAGTCCATCTACTTATTTTACTTTATGACCAGGTGAAGTAGCAATGTTGTCAAATAGCCAAAAATAGTAAGGATGTTTTATCAAAATCCTTTTTTTCGGATTCACTACGGCTCAAGTTGGAATGATAAATGAGTCACTCTAGGGAAATTTGATAGGACCACTCACTCGGTGGTATGTAGTCATAATACTAGAAATTTGAATCCGTCTCTTGTTTATAGATTTGATATTTGAAAAGTCCTTCACATAAAGTTATTTTGAATTACTCCCATATTTTTTATTTTAGTAAACAAAAAAATCGTTTTAATCGAAAATTAAATCTGAATATTAATTGCATGGTTCTATGATTAAAACATTTTTTTTAATTTTTTTTGTAACATTGTAAATATTTGAAGAAAAATCCTTTCTCTTCAAATATTTGTAGCAAGGAAACTTCAAATATTTACAGTTGCAAAGTTTTCCCTAAATATCCAAAAGCTTAAATAATAAATATTTTTATAACACGTTTTTGAGAAATAATGACTGTGTATTTCGAAACTTAAAATGATGTCTTACAAATCTTCCCTTAATAACATTCCACTCGGATAAGTAGCTCAACGAGTCAGTAGATCAAAACCGAGAAGTTGGCTGCAATGATAATTTGACTACCATAAGTACAAACCCAATGTTCGGGTTATCTAATTACTGTTTCTAATCGTCCAACCTAATCCGTTTCGACTACGACTCATTTAACCCATATCGTACTCGGCTTAAATCCAAGAAACAATTTGTATCCAATCTGACCTATACCTCCGACTCGATGAAACTCACGATGGGTATCCAACTTGTCTAACATGGAGGGTTAGTAGGTTAGACTTAGGTCAAATTAGCAAAATCTATATAAAAGATGAATAAAATATAAACATATTTTGTTTGCAATTAATAGAATTACAATTTAATTTAATTTTGTTATTATTATTATTACTATTATTATTATTTTGGTAACAAAAGTAATATTTAATTCTAAAAGAACACTCGTTTTAACATCTTAGGGATGCAACCTAAAACCATTGAAGTCAAAATTATGAGATCTCACCACTCAAGCCAGTGGTTCTTGACATTTGTTGTTGTTGTTATGTTGATTTTGTCATAACTTTCTTTTTAACTTTTTGCAGCTTTTTGGTATATGGTGGAAAATCGATCCATATTTAGGTTTATATGATCCATGTGACCTGAGTCACTCCAATATTGTTTGACTATAAATTAAACTTTGATGCACCGAGCATGTAATTTGGGCCTACGTCAAAACAATGTGGTTTTAAAAATAAACCATCAAAATTGGATCTATCTACTGTCATTCCGTCAATTGCTTTTTCCACCCAGCAAGTTAATACTAAAATGCGCAGCCCCAACTTTTCCTTTTTTTCAACCCGTTTATTCCATAAGTGCCCTCACCACTTTATTACTAATTTACTCATGTTTTTTTTACTTCAGTTTTTTTAACTGCTTCCTTCTGCCCAAAAAACAAAACCCTAGAAAATTCAATCATGTGAGAAGGATGATAAGTAGTAGCGTTATCCATTTTCCACGCCTAGGTTCCACTTGGTTTATAAACTTTCAAGGCAAATTCTATTTAAAATCATGTTTGTGCTGAATTGTCCCCATATTTTACAGAAATTTTAAGAATGAAAATACCTTTTGAATGGAGGGAGGGGAGAAGTTTTTGTTTTAACATACCCTGCAAACGATGGCCAACAACTTCTCATTGTATTTTTTCTTTCCATGCTTGTTTGATGCGTGGTTATTTATATTTCCCCACTATTACCTTGCATTGATTTTATTTTGGGGATTGTTAATGACATTCCATTTATTGTTAAGCGAGGACAAAATTTAAGCGCACTCCACTTTTTTGTTTTTGTTAAGGGGAGTACGTAGGCAGTAAAATAAGAGTTACCCCTCTTCCAATTTTAACCCTATTTTTTACTTCCCCTCAATCACGCAGTAAAAAAAAGGCCGAAGTACTCGTCCTCCTCAAATCGACACAGCCGCTACTTCCTCGACCACGCCGAAGTACACGATCAAAAAAATGGTGCGAACGAAGAATACGAGCAGATCGTCATAGCCCGATCCTCAGATCGTTCAAAGGATAATGACTAGGTATTGTTCTTCTTTCTAAAACCCTAAATAGTTCGGCGCCGTGATATCGCATTTTTTGTTTAACTAGGCATGCCCTTGCCGTGTTTCGACGTCTGTAAGCCATAATATCGATCTCAGCGACCTTGTGTCTTTTTTTTTCTTTTGGTGTACCATCATTGTGATTGTTATTGAAATAAGGGATAATATCGATTCGGCAACCCTCTGTCATTTTTGTTTTTTTCTTTTGGTGGACGATCAATGCGTTTGAAGGCATAATATCTATTTCGACGACCTTTTGTCATTTTTTTTAATTTCTTTCGATGGACCATCATCCTGTGTGTGCTGGATCCAATATTTGTGTGTATGTGTATCACCAGATTCAACTAATTATGTATGTACGCTTACAACAATAAAAAGTGTAGATTAAAACTTTAATTCCACTTTAATCCCCAAGGCATATGTTTGATGCTGCCCTCGCCCTTTGTCTCTAAGATTATGATCTCTTATCAATTTCTAAAAGTTCAAAATGAAACAAGTTGTACACTCAAATTACCATGACTAATATTGTTTGTGTGATCTCTTATCACCAGATTTCATATAATATTCATGATCCTTATGCACACTCAAACTAATGTGACTCAAACTTGAAACAATTTGGTTAACAACTAATAGTTTATAATACAACAAACAAGCAACACACTGATGGAGAAGCCACAATATTTTCAGCTGCTAAATAACACACACGCATATGCCCACGCATGCACATCATTTGTTTTAAATAAGAAGAGAAGAAAATTAGCAGCAGTCTGTCACTTTCTTGTATGATTATACTGTACTACAATAAGTATGGTTAGTTGATATTTTCCATCCAAATGTTTATATTATTATCATATGGCTGCTTCATATTCAATTGTGTACGTGTTGTGAATTGCTTATTTTTGAGTAGTAATGAATAATATTTTACTCAATTTGGTTGAGCTGAAATAGTAAGCACCGATTATACATTTATGCAGGAAGAAAGCAATACCCAAGTCATCAAATACTTGTGTTCCACCTACAACGTCAAATCGGAAAAAATTAGCATTGGAACAATTGAAGGAAAGAATTCACGAGCAAAGGTTAGGCATTGATGGCAATAGTAGCGATAGTAGTACAAGTAACGACCAAGATAGTCGATCACAACATTCTAAAGCGGAAGATGAAGGTGGATTTAACGAAGAGGGGGAAAATTCAAATGCGTGTGACAAGGAAATTGAAGAGGAGGAAGAGAGGGAAATCGAAGAGCAAGGTGAGCAGGAAATTGAAGAGTTGAGAAGGGAGAAGAAAGGAAAGAAGGTTATGATTCAAGGTTCAAGTCATAGTACAGAAACCGAAACTCAACCGTCTTTGCTTTTCGCTTACGAAGATCATATTGCTAATTCTATTTGGAATGCCAAGGTAAACTTTTCCACTAAATAGTAAACCAAAAAGACTTTAAATCATGAATGTTTGTTGAATGTCATTATGCTTATTATAGGAACCAAGGGATGAAGCTAGAATTGTGAAGCTTCACAGCCATGTTGGAACTCAGAAACGTTAGGATTTAAGCAATGGATGTGATTTCGTTCAAAATGCAGTAGCCGAATCAGGATTTCAACATATAATAAAATATGAACAGGACAAAGTTGACAAAGTTTTTATCAATGCTTTTATAGAAAGATTCTACCCAGAAACAAATACTTTCATCTTCCATTCGGCGAAATGGGAATTACTATCAATGAAGTGTTTCACATTACTGGTCTTTCGGTGGATGGCAAAGCAGTTACTGGACCGCTTGGAGGTTCGAAAGGGATAAGCGATGACGATGTGTATGACTTGTTGGAAAAATGTCTTAGTGTTGATTCGAAAATGGCCGATGAGATATTGGATGGGGAGAAAAAAGTACGGTTGGAATGGTTAAGAACGACATTTTCTGGTTCTCAAGAGCAAGATACCGTAGATAGGAAAAGACATTGTGCAGTTGCATACATATTATATACCATTGGTGTTTTAGTTTGTGGTGATAAATCTGGGAACAAAGTGTCGGTGCATTTTTTGCAGTGTCTACGTGTTTTACCAGAAGTGCATACTTATTCCTGGGGCACTGCGTGCTTGAGTTGGTTATTCTATAACTTGGCTCATGGTACAAGAAAGAGTGTGCGTCAAATTTCCGGTTGTATGACTCCACTTCAGGTATTTGTGCATTAAAATTTGTAATTATGCGTTTTTCCTTCTGTTTATACTTACTGTTTCACAAATAGGTATGGATATACGAACACTATCCAATTTTAAGGCGACATAATAGGAGTATTTGTGCAGTGCTTGGTCAACCGAGGTTTGCTTTTTATTTTGCAATGGAACCAAGTAACTGTCTATCGGTTGATTTGGTCACTCTTAGGGAGAAGATTGATGACCTACGAGCCACTGATGTTGTTTGGGATTGTCTAAAAGATAGTCGGGGTCATTATCCATTTCAGCGATGTTCATTGTATAATGGTCCCATCGTTTGCTTTGAGGTAGTGGAGTTGTATTTGCCACAAAGATTTCTTCGTCGGTTTGGATATGTTCAACCCATACCTGCTGCTCCTTTTACCATGGAGAAAAAAATTGAAATCTTCTTCAAAGGTATACAAAGCGACCTACTCTAATTTAGGAGATTTACATGGAATGAGTGGAGAAATCATCTTCTAAATGAGAGTTTAACATCAAAACAAGTAGTCAGCCCTTCAGATTGTGATGAACATTATATGGAGTGGTATTTGTCTGTGTCACATCCGTTTATGGCCAATCCAAAAGCACGCGTTACCGAACGTGTCCTACCAAGCGAACAAAATTCGCTTGTGGTTCGCATTGTAAATACATATGTTTACTATCCTTGTTTTGAACACAATTTAATAAGATTTACTACTAATAGTCTAATAATGAATACTTGTAGAAACGGAGACTTCGACATACTGTGAACTTCATTAAATCCTATGGACCCAGTGATGCAATGTCTCAAGTTTTAGAAAGAGTTGAACGAATTAAGGAAGATGAACCACTTGATATATACAGAGAACATGTGCACGTTGAAGAAGAAGCATAGGGGCCTACGGGGAAAAAAAGCAAAACCAACGATGGTGGAGTACAAGCTTATGTCGAAGAAACAAGAGAAGGGTCGAAGACAAAGAATAGTGGTAAAAAAAGATGGTGGAGTACAAGCTTCTATCGCAGAAGGAGGAACAACGTTGAAGACAAAAAAAAGTAAGAGCAAAAAAGTAGCTGAAAGTAGTAAACAAGCAAAAAAAGAAAGCACAAATGATGTTACGGTAGGTGGCATGTTGACTCATTTTGGCTCGTTAGTACTAATTATCTTAGTATTGGTTGTATGACAATATTTGAACTTTTGTTTACGTTATGCGAACTCGTTTTGTATGGAAAGTTGGTGATACTTATGTAGTTATGTACTTTGCATTGGTTGTATGAAGTATGTTATCTACTTATTTCTTGATTTAAATTGCTGATATGTTGGTACTGTTTGTTTGATTCAAACTTATGATATCTTGTGGTGAGTTATAAAGGAGAGTATTTGCTGAAATGATTGTTTGATTCAATGATTCTTATTACTGAAATGGTTGTTGAGAGTTTGGGGCATGCAGATGGTGATTTCGATGTGGGGTTGCACCTATATGTAACAGGTTTGGTGTGAGGTCGTCGTCCAAGTTGGTATAAATCGGCCAGGAGGCATCGAATAGCTATGTTCAATAGAGGTAGGGTTTTGAAACAACCAGTTTCGATGTAGGATGGCCGAACTGGTGTCGTATGATAGTGTTGTACTTCGATGATCTAATGTCGAAAATGTCCAAATATCTCGGGAACGATGCAAGGAATACCGAGTTTGGAACAACCAGACGATATTGCATCGTCGAACTTTACAGATTGATGGAAGATGGCTTGTTTTATAACACAGCACCGTCCTGTCGAGTTTCATAACATAATACATCTCCATGTCATCAAACTGTCAACATTTCAGGAAGTAGAACATTGCTGAAATGGTTGTTGAGAGTTTGGGGCATGCAGATGGGGTTTCGATGTGGGGTTGCACCTAAATGTAACAGGTTCGACGCGAGGTCGTTGTCCAAGTTGGTATAAATCGGCCCGGAGGCGTCGAATAGCTATGTTCGATAGGGGTAGGGTTTTGAAACAACCAGTTTCGATGTAGGATGGCCGAACTGGTGTCGTATGATAGTGTTGTACTTCGATGATCTGATGTCGAAAATGTCTAGATCTCTCGGGAATGGTGTAGGCATACCGAGTTTGGAACAACTAGACGGTAGTGCATCGCCGAACTTTATAGATTTATGGAAGATGGCTTGTTTTATAATATTTTCGGCACCGTCCTGTCGAGTTTAATAACATAATACGTCTCCATGTCATTGAACCATCAACTTCGATATGGGTTGGTTTTTCTTCGAGCGGTTTCGATACTGTCTGGTCGAACATGAGAAAAGCATGACCAGAAACATAGAAGCTAAGTAGAATAACATTGCCAGAGAAACATGACCAAAAACCAGTGTCGACACTGAACATAGAAGCTAAAAATGACCAAAAACAAGAATAACATTGCCATCAAAGAAAATCACAAGTCACCATGACATAAACATTAAAAATTCAAATATGAAAGCTAAGTAGAATGAATAACAGAAATGAATATTTAAGCTTGTCAATTCGACTACATCTCTCTCAAACGCACTACCATCAAAGAAAATCAAAAGCCTATTCTACTTTAATAACATTGCCATCCTCTTTGTGGTCATCCGTCAAAGCTAAGTACTTATTAACTCTTTCCACATACGGTTTGATCTAATCTTCCGCGTTGATATTATAAAATTGTTGAAAGTACGTAAATTGAGGCGTATGAGGCAAAGGAGAGTCCGGACTGAGTTTTGCACCAACAAAATGTGAGTTGTTTACGTAACCCATAACTACCATCCTATCATGATTTAACATGGTCGCACGCACTGTTGTGGGAACAAATGTACAACTCATATGCGTGCTTAATAGGACGACAACTGTCCTAAACGTTTCAGCTATTACAAATCCTGATTCTGGCATCTGCATCCACTCAGTAAACCCAATTGCGCTCGTACATTGTATTCTTTTCTTCATTTATTCATACCCACTTTCGTCCCACATTCTTTTATACATCTCCGAATGTAGCAGTAAATTGTCAACCATAGATTCACATACATACTTACAAGGATTTTCCGGTCGTCGATTATGGAGATTCAATTGATTAACCACAACCCAATAACCACAATCACCATCACTGGGCATATCGTCTATACCGATTACGTAAGGTCTCATAGTTTTGGGCATTTGCAGCAAATAGTACTCGTCAACTTGATTGTTCTCACATGATTTAGTCTTCATGCCTAGCCTCTTTAGATAAGAAATTATTGGAGTAAGACTTGAACTACAAGACAATGACGCTTGTACATGTTCAAAGTAAGAAGAGTCTCGTTTAACCAACTTGTCTTTTTTTGAAGGTCTACCTTTTTTATAGTTGCCACGGGAGGTTCTAAAATAGTGGTTGTTTGAGAAAATGCTAGCAATTTCAAATTTTGTTGAATAATAAGTCGCACGTTATCCAGGGATTCATCATACTTACTTTTCAATGCTTGTACTTCGGGCAAGTCTAGGAAATTAAGAGTGTAACGATGCAACGTGGGAGGGGTACAAGATAATTGTTTCCAATAAGAATATATAACGCTAAGAGGTATGTAACCATTTGAATGTCTAAAGTCTACAAGCTTATGTGCACATGGTAGTCCATTTACTTACCATAAAACACAACCACAATTCTCTATACTCATGCCGACGTTTGAAATGCTACTCAATTCATTTAGAAGTAAATCAAGTGCTTTGTGAGATACAAATCCCAAAAGTTCTTTATACATCGGTCCATTTTGAAATCTATGCATTGTCCTAGATGAACTCGTTTCGAACGCATGTTCAATTGCAACTAATTCATTCTCACAACAAAGATGTGCGTTAGTCCAACATTGCACAAAGCTACCTGTAGTTGAATCAAAATATAATTTTAGACGATGGTGTGCACTTTCAACTATGCTAGTTGACACATTATCATAGTGTTTATCTTGTTGGTCCAAGCCAAAACAAACATCTTTTTATATTTACTAAGCCAATTTTTCATCACATACATGGCAGATTTTTTTTGCTTAACAAGCCATGTGACGCCCCACCTCTATACCCACGCTAGCCAAGGACACTACGAGGTAATGCCGTCAACTAGCACGGAGAATAAGGCTGTTGAGGAGCGACCATCCGTGTAATTTCTTTGTGCGAGCACCGATATGTCAGATAGTATAGCATGTATTTCATTTGAGGAGGAAATCCGACATACCGATACAAACTCAAAGCTACTACACAGTGGCTATAAGGACTTCGGAAACAAATATAAAAATAAACATAACACAAATCAGTCACAGACAATTCATATCACAAAGGCGGAAATAGATATGAATATAACACATGAAAGTGTACATCAAAGTAGTGGTCAAAAAAGATCCACAATAACATAAAAGAATAGATACAAGTGCAAGACAATAGAATATGAATACATCAAGGAGTCTAATCTCAAATGTATACAACAAAAAACTACTAAACTAGAGTAGTTAGCCAAAAGTCAGATGATGGTTCCAGATAGGAAGTCATGAAGAAGCACCTGTAAAATCTCAGTCTGACCCGAGTATTATTTAAGAAGAAAATAATAAACGGATTAGTCTAGCTATAATTATCAGATAAAATGAGATATAAGAAGAGATATAATAAGAACGTATGATAACCGAAAAGGTCATACCTCGACAAGTATACATTAGAAAATCAACGAAGGAAAATCATACAAATATCTCACGAATCTCATAGCATAAAAAGAATGTCATATTCTTTATTTAATTCACCAAGCCACAATAAATGACATACATATTAATGCCAACTGAAAAAGGTGGTGAAACATAAATTCCAGAAATCACAACGAGAAATCTAGAAATCACAAGAAAAGAGGATGGCCAATCCCATAAACTGAACATCGACGCACCTAGAAAGATACGCCCCATGTAAAGTCTAGCATCGATACACCTAGAAAGATGCACCCCATGCAAAGTCGAACATCGACGCACCTAAATAGATACGCCCCATGCTCTAGCATCGACGCACCTAGAAAGATACGCTCCATACATAAATAAACATCGACGCACCTAGAAAGATACGCCCCATGTAATGTCTAACATCAATGCACCTAGAAAGATACACCCCATGCAAAGCCGAACATTGACGTACCTAGAAAGATACGCCCCATGCATAGACGAACATCGACGCACCTAAATAGATACGCCTCATGTCCCGACTTATTGAGCCGATTGCTCCACGAAGTAATTAAACATCGACGCACCTAAATAGGTACGACCCATGCGTGAAATAAACATCGACGCACCTAAATAGGTACAACCCATGCGTGAAATAAACATTGACGCACCTAAATAGGTACGACCCATGCGAGAAGTGAGACGAAGCTCATTAAAACGAGGAACAGTCCTCCACGTGGACAAAGAGACATCGCACGTTGCTAGTCTAAACCATAAAGTGATCATCATCGATCATCAAGAAGTGTCAATCACACCAAGCTAGTAAATATATGAGTTTAGCTTCATGTCCCATAACCACTTGCTTAACTTAAATATTTACGAACAAGTTGTAGGTCTTCACTAGAAAATTGTCACAAAAGGGTTCAATCGAACAAGTCCAAGAGCTAACCGACAAAGTGAACGCGAGCGTTTCATACCACTCGTTTTACTAAGTCGTTTAATTCGATTTCTCATCCGAGTGAAGTAAAGGCTTGTATATACTAGTAGATTAGAAAATGGTTTGATAAACGAGTTTGGTATTAAAAATAGAGTTGAAAACATTTTGATGAAAGGGTTTTGATATTTACTACCAGTATTAAAACCTTCATATCTTTAGAGTGACAAGTCACAAAACGATTGTTGAAACAAATCGAATCACATAAATTCACATTCGAAGACGTGAGAAAAATCCAAAGAAATCAATTCCCAAAACCATCAAAGTAGGAAGTTCTGTTGGATGTTTTTCAGATAAGATCCCCTATGGAGGGGGGTCCAGGGGGGTGGCAACCCCCTAGGTGGGGGTGCGGGGGCAACACCCCTGCTTACGGTGTACGACCTAAGGCAAAACAGGTCAAACGACCTAAGGGCGAAACAGGTCAAAAATAGCAGGTCACATACCCCAGATGTCTGAGGTAAATACTCAGACGTCTGCAGGCAGTTTCGGGAACTTCCTAAAACAGACCCCAGACGTCTGAACTTACCTGCAGACGTCTGGTGACGAGCTGAACCTGTTTTTCAGCCAAGTGGGAGAGCAATCTCCCACTCCTTTCACCCAGTCGAGCAATGGAATACGGGGCTTTTGTCAATCGATGATTCGGCCCTATAGGCTCTCCGATTCACAACCAAAAACATGTTCACAATTCAAAGCAAGGAGATGCAAAGTTTTGACTTCAAAACATCAAAAATTGAAAGGTTCGCCAAATCAATTCAAACCAAAAGCAATTGAACATGAAATAGTGTTAGGAATTCATACCTAACATCAAAGATAGTTATAGTCATAGATGTGGGATAAAAATCTCACCTTTGAACCCAAACAAATGAAGAAGAAGCCTTTAAAACAAGCTAAGATCAATTCCTCTTCAATAACAACTCAAGAAGCTTCAATCTAAGCTTTAAAAGAAGAACATTCCCAAAGTTAGGTTTAGGAATTTCTAAAATTGGAAGGAGAAAGAGTTGAAGAAGAAGAAGGAGATGCTTACCAATGGGTTCTCTTTGAATTTGGAGCTAGAACTTGGATTTGCTAATGAAGACTAGGGTTTTGAATTTCTATTTCCCATTCTCTTCCACCATTGTTTCTTTAGAACTGAAAAGAGAAGGAAGTGAGAGTGAATGGGGAGGAGTGGTTCAGATTTGAGTATAAGTTGGCTAGTGGGCTGAACCCAAACCTAAATCCCAAAGTGAAAATGGTCAAATTTTTGACTAGCTCTAAACATATCGAAGCTTATACTCAAAAAGGTCGCAAACGACATTTTGAACTCAATGGAAGTGGTCTCGAATCCTAATTCGACTGTTTGCAAAAAGTAGCTTTTCGGACATCAATCCGATTAACGATTCTATATTTAAATAAAATATTTAAATATTCAATCGTAGAATATGCGGGTTGTTACAAGCCATGACTCACAAAAAAAGTTCAAGTTCCGATTGTACTCTTCTTCGGACAATGAGTTAATCACATTTATCCAACCATCCCAAAACAGTTCATGCTCCTTTTTTCCTTCCTCATCTTCCAACACAACCTCCTTATCCCTAATCAATACTCCTTTCTTTTTTATAAAATTGGGTTTACAATTTGATTGAACATTCTTCGAAATATGCCATGCACAAAGAATATGACGAGTCGCTGGAAATACAGTGGCTACTGCATTCGTAAGAGCAATTTCGACGTCTGTGATGATAACATTTGGAATTTGTTTATCTCTATAACACTTTCTAACACATTCAAGAGCCCATATATAAGAATCTGTAGTCTCTCGGCTAATAAAAGCAAGTGCTATGGTAAAGGATGCCCCCGTGGAAGTTTGCGACACCATATGAAAACACGGTAGCTTGTATCGATTCGTCTTAAACGTGCAATCCAAGAATAAAATTTGATGAAAACACTATACAAGAACAACACATCTAGGATGACTAAAGAATAAGTCAGATACTTCATTTGCTTCATTGCAATCATGGTTTTCAAACTGTTTGTCCGCTTCATTTGATTCATTCTTCAAATCATTTTCCGGTATCTATTTATAAAAAGAATTATCACCGTCATTATTTTTGCTCTATTCTATCATTCACATGCAATATTAGTTTGATAACGTTTGAAATGTTTGAAATGGTTTAAAAACAAGGCTTCATATTTGCAAACAAGAATTATCACAATGATGTAAATGACAAGCAATTTGATAATTCTCAAGCAATGGTTTAAACTCGACCAGTTTGACATAGCAGCACAGATATTTGCAAATTATCTCGACAACGTCCTCCGAAATATATGTTTTTTTACGGCGGCGATCTTCCGAAATAAAGCTATGATATTTGACGAGCAACTGCCGAATCGATTAATGCCATAGAACCCTAGTTAAACCCTAGCAAACAACAAAAAACTTACCTCGATGGTTGGCTGAACAGATCCAACATAGCGTTCGTTTTCTTGAGTTAGAATCATATTGTCTTCCACACAAATTTTATTAGAATTTTTGATTTCTTCATGATTTACAAACTAATAAATTAAATTAAGAGGAAGACAGTAAATTACGATAGCAGGAAGGTAATTAGGATAAACGAGGATAAAAATGATATTTTGATAATATTACACTTTATTGTTAAGGGGAGACAATATTTAGTAGTACTCCCGTAGTAATTTTTTTTAAACAAAAAATAACCCCTTCGATAAATGGAGTGTCATTAACAAACTCCTTTATTTTTTTCAACCCATGTTCTTGGTTTTTCTCTCTTTTGCTTTCATTAGCCGGGAAATTGTGGAAGATGGATAGAGACAATGGAAAACATATGTAATTATTTTTTAGAGGGTAAAATTAAAATTATAATATTTTAAACCGATGACGATAGAAGGATCCATAAAAGTTACAGGTTTTTGTTGCCGCTATTTTTTTTAAAGCAATGCTAGGACAACCGGGGGATCTAGGATACGGGACACGTGGATCTGAAAATAGAGGACGGACAGTGAAGGAGCATGGTAAATTAGCGACGTTGATTTAGTCGGTGAGATTCGTACCTTTCTTCCCCGGTTGGAGAAGCGTTTTCGTTTTTTTTAACTATAATAGTGGTTAAGTAAGAGTAATGCATGGATATTCCCCCAAAAATGAATCGAATCGAAAATGCTGTTTGAACCGGTGAAGCCGTGAGTATAACGGGTTTGAGCGGAATATTTTCGTCCTTCCGTTTGAAGATTCGTGCAGCCCGTACCTGATTTGAGCCGGTCGAAGCAGCAATGTCCTTCTCCCTAAAATCCCCTGTTTATTTTGCTTCTCTGTTCCAAAGAATGCACCAAACAGTCCGATATGAAAGCGTATGCATAACCTACGACCAATAACCGCCTCTCTTAACTCAAATCTTGTTTCTTGCAGCACCATGTTCTCCTCTCGAATTGTGATCCGACCCGGATATGAGGTAATTTGCAAGTTTTGTTTTCCCTTAAATGTTGACTTCATATTAAGATCGACTGCAACAATAATATCATCATGACGTACATTATAGAAAATATACTCAAACTTTGCAATAAATCTTGCTTATCAATGTCTAAATTAGTCGCTTTGTACAGGCATCACATAGTGCCCAATTATCCTGCACTACTTGCAAAGGATTTAACCTGCAAAAAGTGTATTCATGAGATATAGGCATACAGTTGCTATGTTAATTAAGCTCCATAATTTTGTGTTCCTTATACCGTGATATTTCTTCATTACGAGAATGATCTCCATGTTTCCTCATCAATAATCAGTTGTGATGGTCTAAATTGTGTATGGTCATACCAGAGCTATTAGCAGTTTGTCAAATAAGAAGTTATTGTACTAGCATTTTTCCAGTTTCGGACCATATATAAGATTATTTTGTTCTGCAATATAGTATGAATTGTATGAGAGCCTGTTTGGAAACAACCTAGACGTTGTATTATACAACTAATAAGCAGAAGGGTTTGTGTGAAATTAAACTTCTAAGTTAAAAAATAAATAAAATAATTTGGTCAAATCTACTTATGAAATACATTCAAAAGTCATAAGCAACAAATCTTTGCTTCTCACATTTCTACTTATACACTTTTATAAGTTTCATATAAAGAACCGTTAAACACTAAAATTGGAATAAGTTGCTTATAAGTAGTTATGACTGCTTATGCACAGACCCTGCCCATGGGGAAGCCCAACAAGCAAAATTATGAAAAAATTTGTATGGTATATAGGTATTTATACAAAATTGGGTATGCTTGTAAACAAAAGTGGTTGTGGTTGGTTAGTAAGTTATGTAGAATATGGTTGTGATGAGCAGGGATCATGTCTTTTAGTTCATTGTAATATCTACTTCAAATCTTTTTTGCAAAGAAGACTAAAATTTTGTCTTTGAGCTTGGGCAACCACATCTCTTGGTCGGGCCTGCGTATGCCTTTTTTTAATCTTACGATTTGTTGCTCCAGCTCATGATCCATCTTGTGAAGTATTGCACTATAGTCAACATATGGGGACAATTTTGTTTTGTTAAAATTCAAGCACTAACGTGAACAAATTTATTAAAGCAGTACTAAAAAGTATGGGTGCTTTTGTTCATAGTTATTAAGGCGCGCGCCTAGACGCGCCTAGGTTCAAAAAAGCCCAAGGCTCAAGGTTTGGGTCTTTTTTCAATTTGAGTGCGTCTTCTTGCAGTTTGAAGCGCATTTTTGCAAAATTCAAATTTTAATTTAGAAAATAATTAAATAAAAATTTTAAATTGTTAAATGAATTATAAAATATGGTTTAAAATTTAAATTTTAGTTAATAAAATATTTAAATAGTTGAATGAATTATAAAATATGGTTTAAAAATTAATTTATAGTTAGTAAAATAGTAGATCAAACTTGTATTAAAGGTACGCATAAAAGCCCGAGGCTCAAAAAAGCCCAAGGCTCAAGCTTTGCGCCTTTTTGCGCTTTAACTACTATGCTTTTGTTGCAGAACCACAACAGTAAAACTTGCTCAAACTAAGTAGTTTGTGATGTTTGACTGCGCTTATCTTAGTGTATTATTCTTTAAAACATCCTATATTCTTGTACTATTCATTTTAGACAACTTTATTAGAAAAAAATAAGGAGGAAAACTGTATTCCTTCAGTGGTTTACTATTTGGGATCAACAAAAAGAAGAAAAAGAAAAAAGAAAAAAAGGGTGCTCTTATGGCTAGAGCTTACAATGTAGGAATCATTAAAAATAAAAACTTACAATCCATTAAATTCAAAATGCCCTTATAAACCAGACAACGGAAATATGCTGTTGAAAAATATAAAAACATAAAAAATGTCGTCCGTGTGTCTGTAATTGTAACCGGCAATGTTTATGGTTAATCTCATGTTATAAGAATGTTTGACAACCTTTTGTTGGAATTCCTAAAGAACAAAATGAATGAAACATACATAAAGTCTCACATCGTCAAAATTGCTAAGCCATACTAGTTTATATATGGCTTTGTAATGAAGATGTTGGGGCCTAGGGGCACCCAAATGTATGCTTCGTTGTGAGGAGGGAGATCATGCATCTCCACTGCACGCGTGCGCCGGCGCCGACCGAACCGGGCTCGGGTTTGGGTCTAATATGATCCTAATTTTACTGCAAAACTGGGCCGGGTTTGAAGGGATGCGGACGAAATTATAAATAGGAGAGAATCCTGATCACATTCTCATTCCATTCCAATTCTAATTTCTTCTGCTTCTTCTTTCTCTACTGCTCTATACAATATATCACAGAGTTGACATACTCATTACAATCTCGTGCAGATTACGTCTGTTGTATCTTGGGAGAATTTTGAAATAAAATTCTTAAGGAAATTGTTACGACAAGCCTCGGACGCTATACGGTTAGATTTCTAGTTATTTGTATATATACAATATTCTATTGTCTTTCCGTTTTTTAGTTGTGCTATTTCTTGAAATAGTATAACGTTGTTGTTGTAAATTAATTACAACATACTTATTGTTCAAATAATCTAATACAGAATTCCAGAGTAGTGGAAATCTGATTTATAAACTTGTGAGACGAGTTTATAATTATTTATTCTCTGTTTTGGTATACTAACGTATAACACCTATTAACAATGACGAAGCTAGATATACTTTGTGGTGGGCAACTAATCCCGATTTCTTGCAAAAATTATAATTAGTACCCATTTTTTTCAACTCATTTTATGTTATATCTTTGAGAAGTTTGTTGATTGTAGTACAATCAAAATATATCTAGAGTAGTATATGTTCCTTTTAATATAAATTTGTGTAAATCTCTGTCGTAGTTCATTTCAAATACTGATTAAATAGACTATTTATGCGTGTGTAATTTTAAATACTGATTAAATTTCAAATTTACATGTAATCTCTGTCTAGTTCGTACTGTTTATCAATGGCTTTGGTTATTGTGGTTCCTAAGCTTTTTTAACAGTTTATCGCCTCACTGATTGAGATTTTTGGCGCAAACTATTAAGCTTTCAAACAGGAGTTTGGGAAATCAGTTTCTACATATATGGTACTTGATTGAGTATTTTGGCGCTTCAATACCAAGGCTCAATGCAGATGATGGTGTTACCTGGTTGTTTACCTTATGATGGTGTTACCTGGTTGTTTACCTTTCCACTAACTGTCTGATCAGGTATTACAAATTTTATTTGGTTCATATGTTTATTAGAAGTTTCTTATTTTTGTTGTTGTGTTGGGTTATAAAGCAAATCCACATTAAATGGGAAACACCATAATATTTAGCACTCGGTGAATACAATAAATTTTACAACCATAGATGTTAGAAGAAATGGCTATAGTTCTCAACTGAACATGCTTCTGTTAGTATAAACAGCAGTTAGGAAAATGAAGTTCAAGTTGTTTAACTGTATGAAAGAGATTGGATCGACCAAATGCATCAGGCATATTCAATTGTGCAATAAAGATAGCAAAATATTAGTTTTCCCAGTAATGGCAGAGGAGTTGATTAAATATGACATATATTAGAAGGATATTTAAACTCAACTTCATGTATATTGTAACTTCACATTTAGTACACATCAACGCAAATGCAGCTGTATATAAAAAATACAATAAATTTTCCAGGAAAATTCTAGTTACATCAACGAATATTTTAATTTGGGAAACCTCTATAATATATTACAGTGGATAATAAAAACAATCAATATATCAAACTTCGAAAACCTCTATAATGAGTTACAACGGATAATGAAAACATGCAGTATCAGTTTTATTTTAAAGAAGTGGACTGTTGTAAAAGCTTGTTCTTCACAACAATTTGATTGTAATCTTCTATGGTTTAAAAGGTGCAAAAACCACTACCGAGTTATGGCCTCCAAAACCAAAAGAATTTGAAATAGCTGCAATAAAAAGAAATTAAATACAAGCATGAAAATTTTGGCACATTAGAAAAGCTAAAATTTTATTTTGAATAATACGTACCAACATTTACTTCATGTTGTTTCTTCACGTTTGGCACTGTGTCAATTGTGACTTGTTCCTCCAAGTTCTGCATATGATTAAATGAAAATGCATAAAAACTAAGTTTCTCTTGTCCATGCTACATACTGAAACTGCAACTATATAAAATAAAGGCAAGTGTTATACATCTTGGTTAATAGTAGGATGAAGCCAGCCTGTGTTAATAGCTTTGATTGTAGCAATAGCCTCTAATCCACCTGCTGCTCCAAGGCAGTGCCCAATCATCGACTGAGAAATATATTAAGTTTTTTTTTTTACTTCTATGCATTTTATTGGACTATTATTTCAGTGGGTATTTAAATAATAATAACTTACTTTTGTTCCATTCATTTTTAGCTCAGATGTGTCCTTGAAAACCTTCTTTATAGCATTGAACTCTGCCAAATCTCCAAGCAGTGTTGATGTTGCATGACAATTTGCATAGTTTACCTGAAATCAGTACTTTATAAAATAATAATCCAAAAACAATAATTCGATCAAGCTACAAAATAAACCTCATAATTCCAGAACAGGTAATGACTTACCTCTTCAGGGGAGACACCAGAATCTGCCAAACTCTTTTCTATGCAAGAAGAAACACCGAGTCCATCTGGTCTTGGATCTGTCATGTGATGAGCATCACATGTTATAGCTCCTCCTAAATATTCTGCAATTATTGTTGCTCCCCTTTTTGTTGCATGCTCCAAGCTCTCCATAATCTTTTATTTATTTATACACACACATATGGAATTAGATAAATAAATTAAAAGTGTAATGATATCATTTAATATCAATGGACAAAAGAGTTTATAGCCTTCTTTTATTTATCAATTCAAGTTTATAAGTCTAGTGAATGCCTTTTAGATGCTATAATGTCATTTGTCACTGTTTGTATTGCTAGTGAATGTCATTTAGATGTTAAACTTGCTTTTTAGATGATATGACAAAATTGTGATAATTTAGTGTAATTACCAAGACACCAGCTCCTTCACCCATGACAAACCCATCTCTATTCTTATCCCAAGGCCTAGAAGCTCTTTCAGGCTCATCATTTCTTTGAGACAATGCTCTACAGGCAATAAATCCACCAATCCCCGTAGGCAAAATTGCAGCCTCTGTCCCTCCAGCGACTATGATATCAGCTTCTCCTCTTCTTATATGGTTTGCTGCTGCATAGAAGCAGTAGTTTGCAGTTGCACATGCAGTAGAGATTGAGTAGTTTGGACCCATTAGTCCGGTGTCTATAGCTAGCAGTGCAGAACCCATGTTTGTGATTGAGTATGGAATAAAAAATGGAGACATTTTCTTGTAGCCTTTTAGCACATAGGATTCAACTCCACTAGTGAAAGCGTTTATTCCACCCATGCCAGAGCCTATTAGAACACCAATTCTTGTTCTATCCATCTGCGAGAAAGAGTTTTCAGGTTAGATCTTTTATCGTATAAGGTATATTTAATCATCTTATGAAAATATACCAAAATTCCAAAGAAGCATGCACCTACACAACACATTTTAGGTTTTTGTAGGAGATTTATGTCGTCTCTTGCACCTCTCATTTGAAATTGTTTTGATCAGATGAGCTATGTTAGTTCAGTTTTTTTTTTCCTTTTTCCGTATAGTGACATCTTAATTTAAGCATCAAATCATGTGGACTTAAGATTTTTATTCAAGTGAGAGTTTCTGATTAATGAATGTGGTGTGTGCTAATTGTAAAACAGCTTTCTCATTGCTTACAGTTTTCAGCACTTCAGTTCCAAGGTTGGCATCATCAAGAGCTCTTTTACCAGCGACCAAACAGTACCTCCATGCATCATCCAGCCTTCTATCATTCTTCCCATCAATGTACCCTTTGCTTGAAAAATCACGAATTTGACCTCCAAATTTTACGGAGTAAGTAGAAGTGTCAAATCTATCTATTAAACTAACTCCACTTGCTCCTTCCAATAGCTTATCATAGAATGTGTTGATGTCATTGCCAAAAACAGAGACAAGGCCTTGACCAGTAATAACGATCCTTTTCTTTGGATCGGTCTCTCTTTTGGGAGCAGAAACTGTTGGAGATGCCATTGCTCTGATCGTCGGGCATCTTAGAGCTGTCAATAAATGGAACAAGTCATTTAAGTTTGTATTATTCCCATTTTCTCACCTAATTAGATGGTTTCCAAACTATGGTTATGTATTGTTTGAAGTTAGCTTGAATGATTTCTAGGTTTTTAAGGCACACTAACATATTTTCTACTAGTTACCATGCATCAACGCTAAATGTGTATTTGTTAGATCATCCCCAATAGGATTGGATCAATGACTGACTCACCCTCAATGAAAAGTAGACCGATTAAAACATCCATAAAAATAATAGTGGAGGTTACTTAAGCAACCTCTAGTATTATGTACTTAGCCAGTCTTTACAAGGGTAGTTATACTTTCATTTGATTTCTGACCCCACTACCACACCCCACACCACCCCCTCCCCCCAAACACAAAACAACCCAAATCCCAACACACACGCACAGATTTTTTATTTATAAAGATCAGTTAATGTGTCGTGTGGACAAAATCTTAGTATATTTATTTATTAATAGCTTTTTAAATTTGCATTTTTGTTACTGAAAGCGAGTAAATGTGCATGAGTCAGTGTGACTGAGAAAATAATCTGCAAAATGTATTGTAAAAATGGGTATGGGTTGAAAATGGTCTTGGAGTTGCTTTCTCCGCATTTGAAATAATTTGTTATCCAAAATGCATTCAACATTTAAATTACATTCTTTTGCAAAATTTGGTCAAGCATACATTTAATCTAAAAATATTCATATTAACTGTGAGACATTAACAATGGATTGAGCTACCTACTATGCAAGAGTATAAAAGAAGTATTATGATAACTAGTATGTAAAATAAATATTTCTACAGACTACGACTCGAAATTAATGCCAGTATGAAGGTATTGTGGTTGCACAAGCTGACGTTTGGTATACGATGTGTTTTTCTAGGCATATATAATATACATTAGAATTTTCGTGCCTCAGACTCACTTGTTTTAGACGGTGAAGAGCTTATTGCTTTTCTCAAAGCAATTTTGTTTCCGAACATTGGCTTTAAGCCATTATATTGGTTCAGATCATTTCTACCGATGACCATCGAGCTTGAATACGCAGTCATTGTTGCCATATCTCTCTTCCTTTTTCCTTCCTTTCTCTAGTTTTTGGAAAAAGTATGATGATTCTAAGGGTTGATGAAGCTTTAATTAGAAAGAATGATGGAGTTTTCAAGGTAGCTATTTTGGTTTGAACATTTATTTTTAGGAGTTGAGAAATCCGCCACTAGAGAAATGCATATATGTGCGATTAGTGCAATGTTCTGTTTTAGGTATGTAGCACAAACCTCAATGTGTATCGGGTCCCATATAACTAAAACAGTTGCCATTACTTTTGTGTTCTATTAGTTGTCAATACATGAGAATAGTTCTTCTTGATTTGTTTGTCATTTTGGCTTTAACTCTCATAATAACTGTACAAATCATTGCTTCCAATAGTATGTCTACTGTTTTTCATTTGGGGTGAGGTGGTTTAGACTAACTTGAAATATACCAAATAGAAGACAATAATTTCCTAAACAAAGATGCTTTTATGTAAGTTAACAAAAGTTGGTAAATTCAACTCTTCCGACACTATATTTATATTGACCATCGGTGTAATTTTCTAATAGTAAAGCTTTAAAAAGTTTAAGCTTGTTGTACTGGCCAAGGTTACTTAAAACTAATCTTTAAACTGTTACTCAGAACACTTATCCTTTGTTTCCAAATTACATTGTATGAAATATTTGTTAACTTCTACCAAATTATCCATTGACCACTTTTATATACAGGATATAGCTTTGATTAAACAAACACTGTAGAGACAAAACTCTTTTTTACTTGCAGTGCTTTGGTAAACTGAAACAAGAGCCCAATGTCTTGAGGAAGGCAGCATAAATTAATGGATTGCCAGAATAAAGACAGTGCTTTGGTTGATTGCTTAAGCTTTTTAGTTTTTTCATACCAGGTGATATATTTTATGAACTATAATATATTAAATATGCACAACCAATATAGAATAGTTGGACTGATAAATCTGTTTGAATCCTTCGGTCTGGTAAGCAGTCAGCTACATCAAAAGTCCACGGAACATATTTGATGGTCAGAGATGAGTTAGACAATCAAAATTCTCATATAATGCAGAATCAGCATGCAGTGCCTAAGGCCACCATTTAAATGGTGTTTTGGTATGAACAAGAATGTAGGAGTTGCATCTAGTGAAATGCTTGAACTGCATATAGCCTTATGGTAAGACTATCATAGTTTATGAATTATAATCTCAATGGCTATGCTATATTTTTCTGAAATGCTAATTGGTGCTTCATGTGTTGGATTGGACCCAAGATTTTGAACACATCAATGGTTATGCCATACTATTTACATGCTTATTAAGATAACCAAATTCATTACACAATATCCTATAACATTGTGTATATTTTCAATGACAAGTTCCCACAGAAGTAAAAAAAAAAAACAATACAATATCGCACTCATCCTGTCATCCATGTTATTATGTTATGATACGTATGCTACATTATAGAAAAATTCGAAATAGATATGTGATTTATCTTTGCTTTACAATATGACAACTGATTATACACTGATATGTGCACCGCTTTACAAACTATACACCGTCAAGCTAATGACACAAAGGGCACATAACAAGCCCATTCTCATTACACTTATCACACCTAACAACATCCTTACTCTCCCCCTTAACCACTTTGCAACTCCCACTACAGTCAAAACATGGCACAAACCTTGCACCTCCACACCCTTCACAATCCACCCACCCACCCTTTGGCTCCTTACCCAACTTCCTACCCACCCACCTCATAATTTCACTCATCTTCCCTCTTTCATTCAAATCAACCATCTCATTTATCCCTCCAATATACCTCCCTCTTATAAACAACCTCGGCACACTTTCATGTTCCCCTACCAACTCCCTCACCTCCTTCAAGAACTCTCCATGCAACGCAACGTCCCTTTCATCCACATCCAAACCCGCATCCACCGCGTTCGGGTACACTATCCGTCTGGCCCACTCACAATCCTCAAACGTCCTTCTTACCCCTCTTAAACTTGTCGTATAAAGAACCACCCCTTCTACATTCCCCGGAGGCGGTTTCTCTTGGTATGGTTTCAACGGGTCGGGCCTTGTCCACTTTATTTTTGGTAAGCCCGTTTTATTGTTTTCCCTCTCCATCCTATCGAGTTTCACGAAAATGTTCTCCTTCAATGAACTTGCCACTGGCGGTGGTCTAATTTGCACTCCATCTGATTCTGGTTCTAGTTTTGGTTTTGGTTTCTGGTCTTTTTTACTCGTTACTTGTTTTGGAGGTTCGAGATCAGAAGGTTTGAGCTCTTTCAAGGCCTTGCTGACCTCGGACCACGAAAGTTGAGGGGCGGAGTCGTAGTTGCCACTCTCGAGCTTTTCTAGGATCGGTAATTGTACGTGTATCGGTTTCTTGATTTCTTCAATATCATCTTCTTCTTGTTTTTCTTCGTTGATGTCTGCTAGCCATGGTTCCTTGATTGTGCTGATGTCGAAAATGGCTACACTTGAAGAAGGAGGATGATATACATCATTCACTAAAGTTGCATCGACTCTCTTTGAGCTTGCACAACCCATTTTTTTGTTATTTGGATGGAGATTGTGTTATGGGTACTCATAAGTGAACGGAGTGGAGAAGATATATGTATTCGAGATGGTGTAATGTGTGATACTGAGTATAAGTGGTTTGTGGTAAGCTCTGGGGTTTCTTTGGCTGTTGTTGCCTCCTGTGTTGTTTTCATGAATTAAGTCCATGAGATAATACACTTGTTTTGTTGTGTTCTGGAAATCTTTCTGTAATATCGTAATTGTTTGAATATATTTGGGTCCGGTCAAAATTATGGTTGTGGATGTTTAACGTGGTTGGCTAGTGGGTTCGAATAGATAATAAATTTGTCTTTGTGTGCAAGTTGATGTTTGGTTATGCTTGCTACACGCTAGATCATGCCTGAATAAGAACTGCGCTTCCAGTGATATTAGGATAAGCAAATATTTGACGCACACTTCCCATTCATGAGTAATACAACCGTACATGTATTGCAGTTAGTAGTTCAGATTAGTGTTCAGCTTTGCTAGTAGATGATTACTTCTCCTGACATTCGTTTCAGATAGTAAGATTTGTCAAGGACCACTGACTTCTAACATATCAAAATGAGTGTTATATTTGAATAAACTATCATTTTTTAAAAAGAAAAAAAAAAGATTGATACAATTAACATCTATACATGAGGTCATATATAAGGCTGGATTTTTTTTTCATTTTTCCGCTTTTTCATTATTTTCCTTCCGAATATTTTCGAAATAAACAAGTCGGAAGGAATTCCTTTCTTTTCAAAGCGGTAAAAAAAGAAAATTTTCGTGTTTTCCACAGTATTTCTATTCCATTCTAATTTTACCATCAGTCGTTTAATTGGGTCAAACCCACAAAACCATAGACGTTTATTTCACCCTAATTTTGTTTCATTTCACCCCACGCGTAGTGAACCTAACCCTAATTTTCGTTTCTTTCCTCTTCTTCTTGACCGTTCAATCTCCATCTTCATCTTCAGATCTCCGTGTTTCTAATTTTTATCATCTACATCTTTCGATTGATCATCTTCAGTTTGCCCTAATTTCGTTGCACGCCGTTGTACTTTACTACCCGCTGTGGGAAATCAGTAATCCTATTTTGCGAATTATACATATTTACTTATCGTTTTTTCCCCTTTATCGTGTGGATTTTTTACGTTTTGGGTAATAATGTTTGAAATTTTGCTTTAAATGACAGTTTCCCCCATTTTTTCTACAGTGATTTTTTGTGGCTCAGCATTTGGTACGTACTTGGAGAAGAGCAAATTTCAAGCTGGTAGCAACACATGTACGCATTTCTGTATACTTTGCAATAAGACTAGCATTGAAAGTTTGTAACAACCTAGGGGAACTAATTTTCACTTTGAATTTTTAGTTAAGTTTTGAATATGGTGACAGCTTTCAATTTGTTCTTTATACCATTTTGTAAATTAGAAAAAGCACTATACCATTTTGTTAGTATATATGTTTGATTGTTTCCACTACTTTCTTTTTTCTATTGCCTTTTGTCTTTTGATAATCAAGTGTTTTATTATGATGTTGTGCTTGCTTTCTTTCTTTCCTTTACAGATGGTTAAACTTTTATTTTCAAAGTATGCTTCACCGAAAGAGAAGCAAAATTCCTTCTCTTAGTTTCAAAATTTGTTGTAAATATTAGTTGAACTTATTTTTCACATGTTTTGTGCACAATTTAATCAGACTAAGAAATCCATACCATCCAAATCAATATGTTTAGAATGAAATTAAAAATATGTTTTTTTATAACAGATTTTGTTGGAGGACGATTGTGTATTTTGATATTTAAATGGTGCACTATAAAAGCTCCTTTTTTTAAACAAAAATTTGGTATGTTTCCTTATCCATGTTCATGTTCTTGTGTCCTCTTTATCAATTCAATTGTCTGTTAGCATTAGTAACCACTTAAAATACCTAGTACTGCTTAAACTTGTCTCATGCAAAAATAAGTTAAACGATTCAATTTATGTTCGAATAAACTTGGTTAAATTAAACTTTCAATACTGTCAATAAGCAAGGAAGCTTTTAATATAAAATTGAATGGCATGAATACAAGACCTTTATTCAGATGAGTATGTACACAAAACGCAGCATACATAACGAACAGTTAGAGTGTATTGACACCATATCTATAAAAGTCATAGGCCATGCAATTTATTCACACTAGATTCCGAAACAAATTAAATTACATGGCCTATGGCTATTATAGATTTGGTGTTAATACTCTCTAACTGTTCGTTATGTATGCTGCGTTTTGTGTACATACTCATCAGAATAAAGGTCTTGTATTCATGCCATTCAATTTCATATTAAAAGCTTCCTTGCTTATTGACAGTATTGAAAGTTTAATTTAACCAAGTTTATTTGAACACAAATTGAATCGTTTAACTTATTTTTGCATTAGACAAGTTTAAGTAGAGCTAGGTATTTTAAGTGGTTACTAATGCTAATAGACAATTGAATTGATAAAGAGGACACGAGAACATGAACATGGATAAGGGAAACATATCTAATTTTTGTTTAAAAAAAGGAGCTTTTATAGTGCACCATTTAAATATCAAAATACACAATCGTCCTCCAACAAAATCTATTATAAAAAACATATTTTTAATTTCAATCTAAACATATTGATTTGGATAGTATGGATTTCTTAGCGTGATTAAATTGTGCACATAACATGTGAAAAATAAGTTCAACTAATATTTACAACAAATTTTGAAACTAAGAGAAGGAGTTTTGCTTCTCTTTCGGTGAAGCAGACTTTGAAAAGAAAAGTTTAACCATCTGTAAAGGAAAGAAAGCAAGCACAGAATCATAATAAAACACTTGATTATCAAAAGACAAAAGGCGGTAGAAAGAAGAAAGTAGTGGAAACATTCAAACATATATACTAACAAAATGGTACAATGCTTTTTCTAATTTACAAAATGGTATAAAGAACAAATTGAAAGCTGTCAGCATATTCAAAACTTAATTAAAAATTCGAAGTGAAAATTAGTTCCCCTAGGTTGTTACAAACTTTCAATACTGGGCTTATTGCACAAAGTATACAGAAATGCATACATGTGTTGCTACCAGCTTGAAATTTGCTCTTCTCCAAGTACGTACCAAATGTTGAGCCAAAAAAAATCACTGTAGAAAAAATGGGGGAAACTGGCATTTAAACCAGAATTTCAAACATTGTTACCCAAAAAGTAAAAATCTACACTATAAAGGAAAAAAAACGATAAGTAAATATGTATAATTCGCGAAATAGGATTACCGATTTCCTACAGCAGGTAGTAAAGTAGAACAATGGCGTGCGACGAAATTAGGGCAAACTAAAGATGATCGATCGGAAGATGTAGATGGCGATAAAATTTAAAAACATAAAGGTCTGAAGATGAAGATGGAGATGGAATGGTCAAGATGAAGAGGGAAGAAACGAAAATTAGGGTTAGGTTCACTACGCGTGAGGTGAAACAAAACGAAATTAGGGTGAAATAAGCGTCTATGGTTTTGTGGGTCTGACACAATTAAACAACTGACGGTAAAATTAGAATAGAACTGAAATATCGTGGAAAACATGAAAATTTTCGCTTTTGTAGCGCTTTGAATCAGAAGGAATTCCTTCTGACTTGTTTATTTCGAAAAAACATGAAAATCGGAAATTTCGGAAATATTCAGAAGGAAAATACGAAAAAGCGGAAAATGAAAAAAATCCAGCCCTAATTTAGGCCATCACTGATTCACTGGTTGGATTCAGGTCCATGCCTCAACATATAATCATCAACATCAAAATTCTCTCATCTTTATATTTGCATGCTACGGAAAAAGTGGAATTTTCATGTTTCGTTCCACATTTTTCAATTTTCACGGTTTTCAACTAGTGGAATTCTGGAGTTGACGGAATGAAACATGGAACAAATATTACCTTTCCACCAACGATCAGAAGAAATGGAAAAAGCTCCGGTTGGTACAGAAATCTTCCGTGCCCACCCCTAGTCATATATTGTCACTTGACGAGGTTGAAAATGTATGATATGATATGTCATTTCGAAGGGAGGAGGTATTGTGGTTCCTGTGGAAAGACTGTTGGTGAAAAAGAGTTGGAACAATGGAGAGTGAAAGATTGCATGGGACGAATGTATATGTGATTGGGAACATAGAAATTGAGCTGATGACTTAAGGCTAACTCCAACAATTGGAGTGATGCAAAAATTAGAGCGAATCGTGCTTTTTTGGCATTCCAACGGTTGGAGTTTGAACGTGGTGAAACAAAATGAAATAGTAATTCCTCCAACGTTTTCTTTGGATGTGGAAGCATGCATAAACCTGGTAAGGAGAGTCGTTTTATTACTAATTTTTTTAAACACCTTAGTAATAATATAAATGGCTTTCTTTACTAAACGGGTTTCTAAAACCTATATCTAACTTTAAATGGGTTCTAGAAACTCATTTTACGTTTTTTTCTTGATTTCTTTAATAAATGATAAACAATCAAATTATAAAATCAAGAGAAAATATCTATTGACTGCTAGACGAGTTGGAATTGTGTACGCATGATTCCCTTTCCTTATGCTCGAAATCCACAAATTTGTTGGAGATGTTCTTAGTAAAGAAAAACCACGCTTGGTGTTAGCTAGTCCTAAAGGCAACTGAAAGTCACCAAACTTCCACGCGACTGGGTAGAAGACTAAGGTGGGTTCACGGACAAGCAGTTGGCTTGGGAAAAGCAGCAGTGGTTTACGTCGGAAGTAAAATTAAGTCGGTAGCTGGGGAAGAGGCGATTCAATGCTTCGATTCTCAGAATTTTTCCGGGACTTAACGTAAAATTTGTTATATCAGTATCCGAAGCCCTTCTTCTTCTTCATTGCAAATAAAAAAACAAACTGATCCTCCTCTGTCTGAAAAAAAGGGTCCAAGAATGGACATATGAAGAAACGACCAGATTTATTGATGTGTGTTTCTTATTGCATTAGATAAAAGACAAAAGCAAAAAAAATAGTTTTCATCGAAGCTGCTCAAATCTACATGAAAGATAAATATGGATCAAATTACGAGCATTCAGTTCTGTTGCAAAAATGAGACAACCATCTCCGTTTTTGTAGAAATTTTCAGAAGTTGATGATGGTAAAGGGGTTGGAATGGGATTTAAAAAGGCAGATAATCAGAAGTGATGTTGATTTTTGGAAAGGAGCGAGAGAACAAGGTGTTACATTCTTGAATCATCTTAAGGAATCATCAACTTACGGTTGGGAGATGAATGATTTTTTACATCATGGAAACCTATCTAAGGGTGTTTGTCCATTCTGTAGTGAAGTTGAGTTCACACTTCTCTGTATCACAGTTATGAAGTCACCATGCATCAAGTCAGTTTGATGAACGAAGAAAGTACGGAGGATATTATGATTGCTCTTGATAGTGCCGATGTATCCGATTTTCATGGAGTATCATGCACTCCAAATCTAGCATTACACCCCCAACATCATCGTTCTCTTCTCCACTACCGTCCCAACCGAAAGTACGAGCGTCTTGTTGACGTTGGATGTTCTACTTCTACTCTAACTCCTGCTCCTGCTCCACTTTCTACCCTTACACCATGGTGATAAGAAACTATGAAGGTACCGAATGATTCTCAGCAGTTATCTACAGAAGAAATAGGTTCTACTGCTTACTTTTTGATGGCTTCAAACAAAGTGGAGTTGGCTATGTCGATGCTAGAGTTCGGTATTGAGCAGTTTGTTGACACTGTCTGCGTCATTATCGCGGAAAATAGGTGAGACTCATGAATTTTTTTATGTATTAGGAATTTGAATTTGTAGTAGATTTCTGTATTTGTATTTGAATTTGAACTTGAAACTTAATTTGATTTCTAGTATTAAATATAATTATTAAAATAATTGTTAAAAAAATTACGCAATGATTTTTATTCAATAAGTTTTACATTACTTTACACGATATTTTTTTACATTCTACCCAACCTCTAATTAAAAATTTGTCCGCGAACATTCTAATCTCCAACCTCTATCATCTATTTCAATTTGTCTGCGAAAGCACCCTAAGTACGTCGATCACGAGCTTGGGCATGATAGAGTTTGGGGTATGCCCTAGGGAAAATTATGTAATTTGTTACATAAATCTAACTCAATAACTAATCTTATTCAAAATAGAGGTGTTTTTCCTCTGTTATACACTTGTTAGAAATGTTATAGATAATTAATTAGTTAGTTTAAGTATATACATTAGAAAGTCCTTAAATGATGTGTTTGTGATGGCGGTTACAAATAGTTATAACAATGTGTATTATATCACAATATAAAAGACACATAATTTTAAATATTCCAAGTCAATATGTATCAAGACCAGACATCGATATATCTGTTGAGACTAGAGTACGTAATATTCTCAAAATGTTGAGCAATGTATTACTAATAGCTGCTGGGGCACCAAGGGGTTACATAAAGATAGTTGTTGGATAACTATGGAATGCCTCGTTCGATAGTTTTCTGTTGGTTAATATAACTAAGTTCAAACAGAAAATATCGAAGTGACTAATTTACAAAGTTCTACTGACTTGAGAATATTGTCGATCTTCGATATGAAAGCTATTACAGTTTAATCGTGGCATGACAACCATCGAATGAATATAGCTGGGTTGAATGGAAATATTGGAACTGAAACACTATTAAAGAGAGAATTCGTCTCGTCAGTTATATGGGGTTAGTATCATGGTCAATTGAAGTGAAATCAAAATCAAAATCTCTGGTCATAGTAGTTCGGTTAATAATAATTGTTATTATTAAACCAAGGACTTTGTGTTTGCTGTATAAAGTTGAATATTGACGATATTGAAATTTTGACCATTACCAAATTTCATAAATCCAAAGTGATACAGTTTTGATAAACAGAATTGATGTAAATAATCGTCACTACAAAGTAATGCTTAATAAAGTGAAATTGGATTTTACCGAAACCAAATAAGCTATAAATTTGGTCAAAATATCACACCATCTGCTAAGTGAAGTGTGAACATTAATATTTAAATTGTTCAATATTAATCGCTGAACAAATTTACACCTTATAGTCACGTTGAATACTCCTTTGATCGCCTGATTTAATCGATTTATAAATGTTAAAAATTAATTAATATTTATGAAATATTAGTTATGAAATTGTATTTGATGTATTGAACATGATTAAATAATATATTTATAATAGTTACATATTAGTACTACAAGTCTTAAGTAGCATATAACATACTACAAGTCAGTATATATTCGAATCACGCTACATAAGTTTCGAACATGTGAATCCCGCACCAAAGTTGAAACACCTAAACAACTGAGACAGTGGTGTTGGTCGATAGTTATAAACAAAACGGTATGCAATATCGGTGCACGTTTAAATTAGATTTAAATACGAGAATTTTGTATGGACTTAAATATGTTTAAAGTCCATGAGTAAGTACACACAGACAACATTGATTGCTATAGATATAGTCGGGCTTAAAAGAAGCAAATGAAGAGGTTTTTGTCCTTTTGAACTTTGAAATGAAACGGTTGTATTAAAGGAGATTAATGACCATATTAATCACACTATTAGTTCTCTTTCTTTAATATGATTTAACCCTTTCATTTCTAACAGAACGACATTCCAAACCACACTCCTACATCAGAACAATTCAGCCATGGACTGCTAAAAGCAATAAAAACAATTCCAAGTTCAATTTACATCAAAATAACACGATTCGATCATCCATTATAAGGCAATTTGAGAGCTAGCAACTCTAGAACTAGGAATTCGATCCAAGGAGCAAATTCAACGTTTCAAAGTGCGAATTCAAGGCTTTTTTGAAATGTATATTTCTAGTTTAAGAATGTTTAATTCAAACATTGTATCACATATTTGTTAGATGGTTCATTTATCACGAATCTTGTAAATTGGTTTATCGTCGCATTATCGATGGTTGTATGATCAAGTGCATATAATAATAAAAGAATAAAACAATAAAAGGGGAGTTTTATTTTGTGTATACACAACTCTCCTGTTGCTCACAATGTGATTTAAAAAAAGTTCATAATTAAATATAATATTATTTAACTGATTTTTAACTATGTAAATCTTTGTATGATATGTACATGTTATATAAACTATGATTTAATTTGGAAAGAATTTTATCTATGCATAGTAACATAGCATTAATTATGTTGCGTAATTTTTATAGAATTTATTACACATTAATTTTCTTTTAAGTTTTGATAAGAAATGGTAGTATTAAATGAGATTAATGACCGCATTAATTGCACATTACTTTTCTTCCTTTAATATTACATTGCCCCTTTATTTCAAATAACTTATTCATATCACCTTAATTGTTTTTATACAAACAATGTTTTCTTTTATATAAACAGTTTATAAAATTTATAACACATTAATTTTCTTTTTAAATTCTGAAAAGATAAGGTAGTATTAAATGAGATTAATTACCATATTAATCACATATTTTCTTCCTTTAATATTATAGTTCCCCTTCATTTCAAATAACTTCTTCATATCTTCTTAATTTTTTTATACAAACTTAGGATTTTCTTCTATATAAACAGTTTATAAAATTTACCACACATTAATTTTCTTTTAAGTTTTGAAAAGAAAAGGTAGTATTAAATGAAATTAATGACCATATTAATCACATATTAATTTTCTTCCTTTAATAATACATTGCCTCTAAAAAAAGGCGCCCCCTTCCACCTTACCTCCTGACCCACTTCATGACCTATCTGCATCCCTTACTATCCTTGTCGTACCTACACACCATACTCTACCATCCCTTACACGTGCCTCCTCTGCCCCTTCATCCTTTACCGACTCCGACCAATCTATCGTCGACCCTGATCGGCTTCAGTTCCCTATCAAACTACATTCTACTGCTGCTACCCTACCTAACCACGCTTACCACTCCACCACCAACCCACCTTCCATTTCACACAACACCACATACACCATCCCCCTACCTCTGCCGCCGACCCACCACCACAACTTTGGTCCTCCCTCTTCAAAACAAAACCTTTTAATGCAGGCAAGTATACTCCACTCCACTTCGATCTTGACTATAATGGTCAGCCTCTGCCTGTTCCAGCCTCTGTGATTGATGTAGGCAAAACTTTTTGGCAGAACTGGTTAGTGCGCTTCTTCTTGGATGACTAGTTGTCAACCATCTCAGCCGCGCATGGAAGCTCAAAGGTTTATACACTGTTAAGAAAGACAATGCTCATTTCTATTTCAACTTCACTCTGGAAGAGGATCGACTCAAGATTCTCATAAAGATCACTCTTCATTAGGGGCAAGATGTTTATCATTGCAAATTGGTCACTTGATTTTGGCAATATCCAGTCCATTGTCAAAAAAGTTCCTATTTGGGTACAATTGCACAATATACCACGCTTGGACACTCATAGGCATTAACTGGTTAGCTTGTCAATTGGGTAATCTTTTATGTTACAATGAAGCTACAGAGAAAATGACTAGCCTGGGTTATGCTAAATGTCTTATTGAGATTGATGCATGTAGAGAATTGCCAAAACATATTATTATAGGTGAAAATGACAAGGTTAATATGGTGAAAGTTTCATATGGCTGGACTCCTCTTATCTGTACCATATGTAAAACTTTCGGTCACACTGTCAAGCAATACACCAAAATGATGCATGATCATGTATCACTTGAAACCATTAATCCTACCACCACCTCTGTCCATCCTATTTTATCACAATAAATCTCATCAAACCCTGTCTTGAAGTCACCATACATTACATCCGGTGCACCTGCTGTTCTGACTCGAAGCACTCCATCTGTGTGCTATGCCCCAAAGCCACAGAGCATAAAACTCGGAGAAATGACTTCACAGTCTCGAAGCATACCATCTGTTCTCCCTACCCTGAATCCACCCATCAATAGACATACCATTCATAGATCTTCACCTCACACAAACAAAATACTGAAACAACCAATCCACCATTATACTTCTACAACCACCAACGTTACACAACCTCGACCTTTACACCCAAACCACTCCTCCCTCTCTGCCCATTCCTTCTCACCTACTTCAAATTTGCCTCATCACTTTCAGCTCCCCTACCACATTACACAACAGTTTCCAACCCCTCTGTAACCCTGTGTGCACGTGCACTGATATGCACACCTCTTGCCTTATCCATACCTTCACAACACCACCTAATCCTAACCTATCTTTACCCACTCATCATTTACTGCCTCTAACCCTCTTACCACCAACACCCAAACTGCCCCTCCCCTTGTTGCCAATATCCATCTACCACCTGCTATCAACACTGCTCTAATACAAAACAAGATCATCAGACCATCTACCTTCCTTGAACAACACAAATACATCTCCGACCTTCTGCAACTTTCACAGCATGCTACTAACCCCTCCCCCCACTCATCTCCCCCATCCTCTCTCCCCCCCTCTCTTCTCAATTAACCACACCTCCACATCACCATGCTCTCAATTATTTTTTGAACCCACTATACCAACTTCCTCCACCACCAATAAACACAAATCTAAGAAGAACAAATCTGTTAAAGGAAAGAACAAAGACAAACAACAAAGCACTGACCATGACAACATGGAACAACACTTCACTGAAGATGAAATAGACAAATATCAAAACAAATACTCATCTGCTAGAAACACTAGATCTGGTAAGACTGGTAGGAAATTACAAAGATCACCATCATGTTAGACAACATTTGTGCTTGGAACGTTAGGGGCGCTCACCTGACTGCTAAACAAAATGAGATACAAAACATTATTTCAGATCAGAATCTTGCCATGATTGCTGTCTTAGAAACCAAACTCAACAAACCATTGACTGGCAAAGCTTGTAATTACATCAACCCCTCCTAGAGTCATACTGGTAATCTTGACAAAGCCCCTTATGGCCGAATCATGATACTATGGAACCCTACCATCTACTCTGCCACCGCTATACATTCCTCTGACCAGTACATTCACTTCTCATGTACTCACAACCTTTCCTCCACACTTTTTTATCATGTTTGTATATGCCTCAAATAACTTTGAACATAGATGCACCATGCTCCAACAACTTACCACTCTAAACCCTATCACTGTCCCTTGGCTTCTCATGGGTGATTTCAACTGCATGTATCTATTATGGTGGCACACCCCTATCCCTCCGAGACACCACACCACTCAACCACACACTCTCCATAGCTGCTATCATTCCAACTCCCATCACTGGACCCTATTATACATGGAACAACAAGAAACACACTGGCCCCCGTACATTCTGCACTCTTGACCACTGTTTCATCAACCACCTTGACTTGTCCACTTGACCTACCATTTTGACCCAAGTCACCCCTCCACTTACTTCAGATCACTGCCCTATCATTGCCAAATGGGGTGCCAGCAACAACACATCTTTTCCTCCTTTTATATTTTTTAATTATTGGACTAAACACATGGATTTTGAACAGGTTTTCCTCCAGGGCTGGAATACAACATTTACTGGCAACCCTATGTTTATACTACAGCAAATGCTTAAGAGTTGCAAGAAACAAATTAGACAATGGGCTACTACAACTTTCGGGAAGGGTTCAAAGATTAGCATAGAAATCAGACAACAGCTCCAAGTCATACAAACATAAATGTTTGCACAACCAGATAATCAGCAACTCTCTTCTATGGAGCATGAGTTAACCATCCAGCTTAATAATGCACTCGAAGATGAAGTTCACATGATTAAACAGAAACTTGGGAAAGAGTATCATTTTGAAGGTGATAGGAACACCACCTTTTTCCACACTGCCCTTAAAATAAAGAAAACAAGAACAAAAGTAACCAACATTCAAGACAGGCATGGAGTTGAACATTGTGAAATGCATGATATTAAAGAAGCTTTTGTTGATTTCTTTCAACATACCCTCAATGACATGTCCTTGCCTACCAACATCTCAAACTTACCATTCATTGGTCTACCGAGAATAAACAATAGTGAAGCTGGACTCATTTCTCCCCTATTTCTAATGAGGAGATCAAAACTGCACTCTTCAGTCTCAATTCCTGTAGCACGGGAGGACCAAATGGATTTAATACACATTTCTACAAGCACACATGGCTGCACATCACCCCTGTATTTTGCAAAGCCATCCAACACTTCTTCAAAACAAACAAGCTCCTCAATGGTATCAATAGCACAAACTTGGCCATGATTCCCCAAATCAAAAACCCCTCATCTGTTGAACACTACAGACCGATTGCTTGTTGTACTGTGATATATTAATGCATCACCAAGATCATAGCAACCAGAATTAAACCAGTCCTATCTAGAATCATTGATCAGAACCAAACTGCATTCCTCTCCTCGAGAAATATATCTGACAACATCCTACTCACACATAAACTTCTCAGAGCTTACAACACCAACAACATTTCTCCTAGATGTATGCTCAAACTTGATGTACAAAAGGCGTTTAACTCTATCTCTTGGTTTTCTATTACTGCCATACTTGCCTCCATGAATTTCCCAGGGCCATGCTTTTCCTGGATTTACACATGTATCTCTACGGCAAAATTCTCCATAATTATCAATGGTTCTGTAACAGGCAATTTCAATTCCTCTAAAGGTATCAGGCATGGAGATCCACTGTCAGCCTACCTTTTCATCACTGTGATGGAATCCTTGAATTGTATGAATAAGGTAAATGTTTGAAACAAAGTTTTCTCCCTGCACCCAAAATGCAGGAACCCCATGATCACCTCCCTCATGTTTGCCGATGACCCGGTTATCTTCACAAAACCGAATACCACCTCCATTACCTCCATACTCCATTGCCTTCAAGATTTCCATTCCATGACAGGTCTTCAAATCAATAAAACCAAATCACACATCCTTGTTGCTGGAATTACTGAACAAGAACGAAATCACATCACCTCCTTATCCACTCTAAACCCTATGCCAGCCAATTCAGTCTACCTTGGTATACCACTCACTACCTCCAAAATCACCTCCTCCCAGTGCTTACCATTATACAAAGCCATCATCTCTAAACTCACTACTTGACCATGTTCCCTCCTTTCACAAGCTGGGAGACTGACCATTGTCACCTTTATAGCTATTGGCATCACAATATACTGGTCCAGAATGTTTATGCTGCCTAAAAAGCTCATAGGTATGATAAACTTCGCTCTTAATTATTTTCTGTGGCATGGTGAATGTAATTCCAGGAAACTTGTTCCAATATCCTTTCAGAAGATCTACAAACCCAAAAAGTATGGAGGTCTTGGTATCCCAAATTTAAGACTGTGGAACATAACGGCAGCTACCAAACATATTGGTGCACTCCTAAATCACAAAAACACTATACTTGTCAGATGGATGAAGAACAACTACCTACGTAATAGACATTTCTGGACCATGGACTTGCCCCCCAACACAAGCTGGCTGTTCAGAAATCTCTTTAATCTTCGACCCATCCTGCTTCCCCATGTCATTTACTCCACCACCCGACATAGCACCTTTTCCTTCTAGAATAACCCTTGGGGAGTTATGGGAATAATACTGCAACAGAAACTTACCTATGAACTCAAAAGCTTGACTGGTATTCCTGATACACTACAAGGAACAGAAGCAATAGCAACGGCAATTAGCCGTTGGCGGCCGTTGCTAGCCGTTGCTAGCCGTTGCTATTTGCCGTTGCTAATAAGGTCGTTGCTACGAGCTCCAGCAACGGCAATAGCAACGGCTCCGTTGCCAATTTAGCAACGGCTAGCGACGACTAATTGTCCACGTGGAAACAGTTAGCTCCAACCGTTACCGTCCCGTGGCGTCGCGAACCGTTGCAAGCCTGGAACCAGATAGCCGTTGCTAACCATTGCAAGTCTGGAACCAGATAGCCGTTGCTAGCCATTGCTAACCGTTGCAAGCCTGGAACTTTTCTGTTTTCCAGCAGCTAGCTTTCACTCTTCCAACCTCCAAACCATTCCACAACACAACAATCACTTCCAAACCATCGTATACATTCCATTCCAACCATAATATAACCAAATACATCGCAAATAATCAAATAAAACACATATACATCAATAATCACGCAACTACATAATCAACTAACACAAATATTTCATCATCAACCAAACAAAATACATCTCAAACCATTCACACATAATATCCATCACCAACACCATAGGTACACAAAACACCAAACAAACTACCAAGCCTGTCAACAAACATAAGTACACAAGTCCAACATATATCCATTAAAACCACAAATCTTGTCCAAAAAAATTAACGATCAACAAAACATACCTACTCATCGTCATCGTCATCACCACCACCACCTGACCCTGGCATGGTCCCATGCTCTGAAACGAATGCGGCAATGCGCTCATCTATCTGCTGAGACAAGAAGCTCTGTCGCCAATCATTTATCTCGTCCAACTGTCGTTGCATCTGGGCTATCTCCTCTTCGGCCATAGATTTCTTGTAAGCCCTCTGGAAGTTAAGAGCCTGTAAAAACGATCAAACAATCTAGTTCTAATTCACGCTCGCAACGGCTATATTAAATTCAAATATAAGTTATTAAAACAGTTTACCTCCTGATTGCCGTATCCATAACGCCTATTGCGAGAAGGCGGATCAATAATTCTATCCCATATTTGATTGGACTCTTGAAGCGTAATATCATCCCGTCCAGTTCTTTGCGCCATCGCTGCCCGCTCCGCTTCATATCTACCCTGCAATTACGAATACAAATTTGACTCAATATATAGCTATACAATTTACTTATACACTACTAAAGGAATGTGAAAAGTTGTCATTGCGAATAAACATATTTACCATAACAGATTCAGCCTTCGCATCTGTCCACTCATAGGTGACATTCCCATCATCATCGGTCTGCTCCACTGCATGAGTGACTCTAAAAACCTCGGCCATTGTAGGCTCCTGTTCGGTTCTTGAATGCTGAAATTATACATGAATAAAAAACGTTACTAATATAATTAAATAATATTACAGTTTATAAACTCAAATTACGAATTTACCAATTCCCTCCGCCATTGTTGGAATGACTTGGACCCACCGCGGTGTAACGTTGGATTTTTATTTCTGTTCGCACTATTTCGCTTTGCTATTTCCTGTTAATTTAAATACATGGTTAGTTAAATTAATAATGCAACTAGCTTACATAATGTAAATAAATAATACTAACAATACAGCAATACATAACTTACTTTGACAGCTTCACTTTCCCAGTGGGTGACAAATGCAGCCCAAACATCATTACCCATCCAACTGGGTTTTTTTCCGCTTAGCTTGGCCTTCGAAAGAGTTTCCCTGTAATTTTTCCGCATCCTCTTATTCCAATGATTGAAGAAGACATTGTTATCTTCCGGGCGGACACGTATTACAGCCTGCTTATTGAAAATAATTTGAATTATATACAGTATACTAATTTTACATTGAAATATAAAATTATACTTACCATCAAATCAGCAACTATAGCGTTCATCACTTCGCCTGGGATGTCGTCCCAATAAGGCCAGCAACCAGACATCCTACTCTTATAGGATTGCTTTGACACTTGAAGAATGTAATCCGCCGGCTCTATTTCGAAACCCCTGTATAAATGTTGATGTATATAATTAATATATTTTAAATAATTTAATTGAAATTATTTAGATACTTACCCAACACTCTTGGGAACTATCTCTATCTCACGGCGAAAGTCCGGAGCCGTACCGCTGGGACCCGCGCCATGAGAAGGCGAAGGAGAAGGCTGGGATGTACTGCGCCTTCTGTGAGACATATCTGCCACAAACATAATCATATCATATAATGAAAAGAAAACAAATTGTTATTACAACACATGTTCCATTAATCATCATAATCATTCTTTGTAATTACATAGCTCAGAATAATGCAGAACATAATCATTATTATTATTAAACAGCTCTCTGAAAGAAGCGTAGGTCAAAATAAAACAGAATGATAATACATAACAAAATTATTATTATTACATAGCTCAGAATAATACAGAACGCATTCATCATTCTTAATACATTACTCAAGATAAAACATCATACATGCATACATTAAAAAACAGTGTAATGTATCAGTCTTCGTCGTTTTCTGATTCAGACTCGGTCTCGTACTCTATATCGTTTTCTTCGGTACTTTCAAATGCATCAATTAAAACATTCGCTTCATCATTCAACGATCCTATGTCAACATCGTCAGTTATTATTATTTCAGTATTTGGCTCCAGATCTGCTTGATACGCTGCTTCATCTGGAATATTATTTCCATCAAATGTAAATCTTGCTTTTGTTTTAATAATAGCCCACCAATTAGCTTTATCTTTTTCTAAGGATGGATACGGAGCAAAATAAACTTGTAATGCTTGCTTGGCTAATATGAAAGGATCATACTTATGGTAATGCGAGGTATGCTTTATTTCAATGAGCTTGTAATCTTTGTGCACGTTAATTCCAGAACTAGGAATATTGCTAAACCAATTGCATTTGAATAAAAAAACTTTCTCTGCAGGTTGTATATAATATGTCAACTCTAAAACCTGTGTTAAGACGCCGTAAAAATCTTTTATATGCTCCTCTGGATCATCACTGCCTTTAACAAATACACCACTGTTATATGTTAATTTTTCAGCCCCGTAATCTTTGGTGTTGAATTTAAATCCGTTGACGAAGAATATTGGATAAGTCTTCACATTTCTTTTTGGTCCGATAGCAATATGTCGTAATCCTTCGTCAACAACAGAGTTTTTTGGATCATATACGTATTTTGAAAACCATTTAGCAAAATCTTTACTGAGATCGCCAGATGGATGTTGTGATTCGTATATACTGCAAAAAAGTATTATTCCCATCAAAATTAATATATATATATATACGTATAACTAAATTGTACATGAATTTAGTACTACCTGACAAATGGTGCAACTTCAACACAATTTAAAAGAACATATGTGTGTGCTATATGGAAATCTTTATCGTCTAACCATATTTCCACACATTTCCCAGCAGGTCGGCCTTGTTGTCTAAAAATAGATAACATTGTTTGAGAAGAATCATGTTCAACAGCTTCATCATTACGGGGAATACTGACAAACGATAACTTCACATCGTTACTAAAGTAATGTGAGAAAAAAAATGAAGATTCTTCTTCCAGATACGCTTTGCAAATTGAACCTTCTACTCGTGCTTTTTGTCTAATTTTCTTCTTCAAATGATTCAAGTACCTATAACAAAATTAATTTAATTTCTGTTTTGGTATATAAATCTAAATTTTAAGCAAACTTCATATTGCGGATATTCAAAATTACCTCTCAAATGGATACATCCATCCATACTGCACAGGACCTCGAAGAAGTGCTTCGGATGGTAGATGAACAGGTAAATGCTCTATTACATTAAAGAACCCTGGTGGAAATATTTTTTCCAGTTTGCAGAGCAGTATAGGGATTTCTACTTCAAGTTTACGTATGCAATCTACCTTTAACGTCGTCGAACAAAGTTGTTTATAAAACATACTTAATTCTGTTATAACACTCCATACTTTGCCAGGCAACAGTTCTTTGAAAAGCAAAGGAAAAAAATATTCCATCATTATATGGCAATCGTGACTTTTCATCCCACTCAATTTACTGTTTTTAAAGTCAACACATCTACGGAGGTTAGAAGAAATCCCATCAGGACATCTTAGTCCTTCCACCCACTTTAGCACGAGTTTTACTTGTTTGTTATCTAGCTCATAGCATGCTTTGGGTTTTTTTGTATCGTCGTACAAATGAAGCTCGGGCCGCTTACAAAAGTGTAATATATCACGTCTCGAATTCACATCGTCCTTAGTTTTCCCCTTTACATTCAAAACTGTATTAAACACGTTATCGAACACGTTTTTTTCATTGTGCATAACGTCAATATTATGTCGGAGTAGCAGATCTTTCCAGTAAGGTAACTCCCAAAATATACTTTGTTTGCACCAGTTATGAATGTCTGATTTACCTGGAATTTCAACTTGTACCCCAGTTTCATGTATCTTTGGATAGTCTTTTACGATGTCATATATCTCTTCACCTGACCAAACCTTCGGTGGTAGCATACTCTCTTCTCTATTTGCTTTAAAGTTCTTTTTATCCGTTCTAAATTTATGATTAACATGTAGAAAACATCGATGACAATCAAACCAAGAAATTTTCTTTCCATACTTTAATGAAAATGCTCGTGTTTCATCCATGCAATGAGGACAAGCTAGACGTCTCGCTGTGCTCCAACCTGAAAGCATCCCATACGCAGGAAAATCACTAATAGTCCATAATAAAGAAGAGAACATACGAAAATTCTTTTTTCTTGAAATGTCGTATGTTTCAACTCCTTCATGCCACAATGTTTTCAATTCTTCGATCAATGGTTGTAGATAAACATCAATTCCTTGTGTCGGATCATCGGGACCGGGGACGACGATCGTTAGAAACATATACGGAGTTTTCATACACATCCATGGAGGTAAATTATAAGGAGTAACAATAATAGGCCATGATGAGTATTTACTACCAAACTGAGAGAATGGTGAAAATCCATCTGTACATAAACCGAGTCTGACATTACGGCTCTCTGCAGCAAACGCGGGATAAGTCTTATCGAAATGTTTCCACGCTTCTCCATCAGATGGATGTATCAAAGTTCCTTCTTCTGCTGTTCTAACACCGTGCCATCGCATATGACATGCCGTAGCAGAAGATGCATATAACCTTTGAAGTCTAGGAGTGATAGGTAAATAATGCATTCTCTTGTATGGAACTTCTTTTCCTTTTTTTTCTCGGTTTGAATCTTTCCTCGTTACATATTCTGCATTTTCTAAGGTCAACGTCATCTTTCCAATACAACATACAACCTTTTATACATGTATCTATCTTTTGGTATGGCAATCCAAAAGCAGACATAAGTTTTTTCACTTTATAATGACTATCGCACATCAAATTATTAGGTGGCATGTGTCGTTTTGCAGCTTGTACAACTGCTGTAAATCCAGCTTCTGTAAGGTTGAATTTTGATTTCATAGCGATGTATTCGGCGGTTACGGATAATTCGGTTCCGCTTTTACAACCATCCCACAAGGGCCTCTTAGCAGAATCCAATAAATCATAAATTTTTTTAGCCTGCGCGGTTGGTTCTTCTTCAACGTTATCATTGTCATCATCGCCCTGATCAATGGTAGGAAACATCGACCGTGCTGCATCTTGCACCATATTTTCTATTGGATTCGTCATAATATTATCGTCCTCTAACACTACAGGATTAGGTGTACGTTCAACAAGTTCACCATGACGATCCCATAAGTAATAATTCGGCACAAAACCAAATTTATACAGATGTACTTCTACTACATCTGATTTCCAATGCTTTAAATGTTTGCACTTACTACACGGACAACGAATTTCATCGTTATTCCGATTATTAGATTTAGCGAATCTAATAAATTCATGTACACCGTTACAGAAATGTTCCTTTATTGATCCTTTCATACCAGTTCGGACTTCATACATCCAACTACGATCGAGAAAATAATCGAACATTTTTCCTGATTTGATAAAATATGTTAGAAGATTCAACTAAACGCTTCACTTCATATTATACAGTATTTTACGATTGATTTATAATTTGTCATTAAATCAACTATTTAACAATTGAAAAACATTTTATAATTCATTGACGGCCGGCCATCCTACTTCCCATTACAAACACAATATCGTAATTACATTTTATAAATCATTTCAGGTTAAACGATTCAACAAAATTTCGGCAGCACTTCCCTTTATTCCCTGTATCGTACACAAAATGCGTGTACACAGGGAACAAAAAGGAAGTGCCACCAAAATTTTGTAAATCGTTTAAACTGAAATGATTTATAAAATGTGATTACTTTATTGTGTTTGTAACTTTTCCAAATACTAGGACAAATCCAACAAATATTGTATCAGATGAATATAAATGTCCGTTCTTAGAAAAAACGAATATCCATATAATGATCATATACAACACTTGTCAGACGGGGCCAAAATATATCTCTAAGGGATTTACAGAAATAAAACATATTTTCTAATTATTCTTCTAACAACTACAAAATATTTTATAATTAATTAATTCATTATATTTTAACTTTCACTGAATAATTAGCTCATTGTTATTATGCTCATTTCAAAATTTTATAATTCATTCAACGAATTATACTTATTTTAAACTATGATAACAATTATAATTAGCACTTCTGAATTAAATTATCGTTAACTGTACCAATCTATCATGATATCTATTAATTTCTATACAATTAACTTTGGCGTAAACTATACACATTATTTTAAATAAAAACAAATATTGTCATAAACTTAAATATCAACAAGCATGTTCATCAATAATATACACTAATTTTAAAATCAAACCACCAATCAAAATCAACTAATACAAATATTACCATAACTAATACGTCGCATTAATCATCATTTTCAACATAATGATAAACTAATTTAACTTCCACCTAACTTAAAACACTATAATCATCCAATATCACTATAAATAAATCACTATAATCATCACCCAATATCACTATGATCAACTAATACAATTATTTTCGAAATTAGGGTTTTCCAATTCATCCTAAATTAAACCTAAATCAAAGCCAAATCAAGTTTAGAAGATATACCAGCGAGTTTTGGAGGTGTTTGAGCGACGTGGAGGCAACGAGCAACGGCTGGAGTCGGAGAGGCGGCGGATTGCGACGGGGAGGAGGATTTGGGGAGGAAGTTGGGTTGCTGGGAAATGAGAAATCTGTTCGCGGGTTACAGATCTGTAGTCGCGATCTGCAACGGCTAGCAACGGCTAGCAACGGCCGCTTTTTTTAGCCGTTGCCAGCCGTTGCAACCTTCCGACACAAAATTGAGCCTTCTCTTGTAGTGATAGTGCACAGGTTTGTGCCTTCTATAACCATGATGCCATTACTCTCCCTACTTCAAGCAACCCTATCACTTCTGAATTATGGAAGACTATCAAGCTTCACTATCCAAAAGCTGAAGAACAAGGAGTACTGTGGACCTCTCAACGGAAAAAACACTCCATTGGCCTTATGTACAGAGCTTTGAACCACCATGATACTCAAGTAACTGACAACTCGTATAAAAGAATCTGGTGTGCAGAAGACAAGCAAAGAGAAAACCTTCTTCTATGGAAGTTTCGTAGAAATGCCATTTTCACAAAAAATAGATTACATGATCTTGCACTAATCCAAGATAACATATGTGTTTTCTGCCACATACACCCTAAAACTTCCTCCCACCTTTTTTTTGAATGCCCCGCTATCTACCCTACTTGGTTAAACATTTTGAACCACTTACAACTACCACCCCCGCACAAGGATCATACTCGAGAATGGAGACGTATTTATAGGCAAACTAATCAAGTCGGACGACGGACGAGAACCTTACTTTGCTCGACTAAAAATTTCATTCGAATTATGTAGAGAGAGAGGAACATGCGAGTCTTTGAGAACAAATTTTGAATGCCATTGGATATCATCAGTGAACTGAAAATGAAGTTGCTCTAAATTTGCAGTGGTGGCAAGCTAAACAGCATACAGCATCAACCAGAACATGGGTAGTGCATTGACACGTGCCTTACCACCTTTACGTTTATGTTTTATTCCGTTCTCCTATTTTTTGCTTTGTTTTCCCTATGTTTATGTACCTTTTATTTTGTCTTTCCTTTAAATAAGAACTGGAATAATATCCCGCTTGCCTTTGCAAAAAAATAATACATTGCCCCTTCATTTCAAATAACTTCTTCATATCACCTTAATTGTTTTATATAAACTTATATATACATACACACATATATATATATACACACACACACAGACACATACATACATATATACGCACACACATACATATACATACACACACACATGCATATATATGAGGAGCGCCCAATAACACCCCTGTTTTGCAGCACCCTTAAAGCCCCCTAATTTCCATCCCACAATCCGAATTAAATAATATGGCTAGTGGGAAGAGAGAGAAAACCATATTATTTAATTCGGATTGTATGGTGGAAATCAGGGGGCTATATGGGTGCTTCACTATTTAGGATGTCATTGAACGCTCCTATATACATATGTATGTATTATAATATATTATAAATTATTTAAAACTAATGCTTCTTTGTTTTCGCACATATACCAACATATATACATTGCGTTGCTATAATATTGATGCGCTTGTACATGCATTTGAACGATTAATCGAATGCCAGAGGGGACAATATGTCTGTTGCCGTGTTAATCTAAACATCTATACACGGACATATTAAGTCATGCCCACATTATTATGTTGCACGTGCACGTACACACATATGTGTATATGGTACATATATATACAAAATATAATACACGTTAAAATTTTACTTATGAAATAAAATAAAATATTGATTTTATTTAAATAATATTTAGAAAAAATATAAATGGATTAGACTTCATAAGCCCATTAAAGATCCAATAAAGGAATGTATTTTACAAATTACCCATTAACTCTGCTGCAGGCTAAATCGGTTCCAACATAGCAAAGAATTGGAGTCGATTGCAAAAGATAAGATTTAACTTCATGGGTTAATTTTGACCAACGATCTAGGTTGTTTCTTCTGACATATTACGGTTAACGATTGTATGATTGGTTAATTTTATTTTATTCACAACTAATCAATTGTTAAACTAACACAAAAATCTAATACAAACCCTAATTGTTGGAAATCAATCAAATTAAAGATTTTACTAATTTGGGTTCTTTTTCCAAAATGAATACCAACTGAAGGCCATTGGTGAACTTTAGAGTAGAATTAAGAGTCTCATAACTTGAACGGTAGCTTTGTAAAAATCTAACTATATTAAAAAATAATGAAAGTTTTGGGTTTCTAGATATGGGTAGATTTTGACCAATCAAATCATATATTGTATTTCATGTTTATTGTTGTATCATCTATTTGTTGATTGGTGATTGATTGATTCACTACACCAGAAAATGCTTTTTGTATCCTTGAGAAAACGCTATAAAACTTTTAGTACGTTTCAGAAAAGGTTGCAATATGACTTGCTACTAAAAGTCTGAAACTTTTGGTAGCGTTGTAGAAAACGCACTAAAACTTAACATACTAAAGCGTTTTAGAAACGCCACAAAAGCTTATTTCTGTAGCCTTTGTCAACTGCTACCAAAATTAACATTTTTTAGCAGCGTTTTTACTTGCTTTCCTCATCGGTTTTCTATAGTGGTTTTTTATGTTGTTGTACATTTTTCGTAGCGTTTGTACCTTGCTATATTATTTTTTGGTTTATATTTATTTCCATAGAATTTTTAAAATGCTACCAAAAGTTATTTACTGTTTTACAGCATATTTGCATGCTACCATTTCCTATTAATGGATTGCACCATTTCCAGCAACCACTCGCACAATAATCATATTAAAACCAGCAATCAATCACATAATCGTCGTATTTAAACCACCAGTCAATCAATCACATAATCGTTATATTCAAACACTAAAAAATATGTTAATCACATAATCAAATATAATATCCATAACCATTTCGATAATAGTTTTTCGATGAGCAAATTCACATAAAATCCATAACCATTCATAAAGAAGTTTATAGAAGTAGTACTAACAAAATGTTATAATATATATAATAATTAGAGTCATGTTCATTACTTGATTATCCATAATTCTTTGTTGCATGGTCTTTACTTCGAAAATGCTAATTTCCTTTAGACAAGTTTAACAATCAACAAATGATTATGAAAGTGCTTTACATATTTAAGGTATGTTAAACATCCTTAGTTAAACTTTTATAAAATTTAAATAATTTTTATAAAACTGAGTTAACGTAGTTAAATTTTTATCAAACTTGGTTAATTTTTATAATAAACTTATTTAATTTTTATAAGACGTAGTTAACGTAGTTAAATTCTAATAAAACTTAACTAATTTGTATAAATTTATTTAATTTTTATAAAACTTAGTTAATCTTTGAAGATTTGGTTAATTTTTAACAATTAGTTAAATTTTTATAGAGCTCGGTTAACTTGTTTATACCTTTATTTATTTTAACTCAAACTTATAAATTATCTCAATAAAATGTCATAACTTATATTTTACTTTAACTTATAAATTATCTCAAACTTAAACTTTATTAACTTAGTTAATTTTTACAAATTATCTCAAACTTATAAATTTTTCATAAACTTAGGTAATTTATCATCCTCATCATCATCATCACTATTATTATAAACTTGGTTAATTTTTATACTTTGGGTTTTAGACTGTATGAAGTAGTTTAGTATATTTGAATAACGGGGATTTATTTTCTAGCAAAATGATTTTGGTTAGAGGGTGGAAATTTAACTATAATACTTCTAAATATAAATTTTAGTATTATTTTTATATAAAAACTTTTAAAATGTAATTGAATCCGAAACCGGAATTCAAACGAAATTTTCAGAATCTCCGAAACAGAACCGGAATTCCAAAATTTTCTATCAACCGGAACGGAATCAAAAACCGAAATTTTAAAACTTGATTGAAACTAGAATTTTAATTAGGTAAAATGTTTCAGGTTTTGGCACCACTTCCAGTTGGCTTTGTTGTGTTCATGGTTCACTTGACTATCATTCTTGTTGCTGGAATTGGCATTAACCCAACTAGAAGTTTCGAAGCTGCTGTTATCCACAATAAAGACAAAGCTTAGGATGATCATTAGATCTTCTGGGTTGGTCCATTCATTGGTGCAGCGATTGCAGCAGCTATCATCAATATGTACTAAGGGCAGGTGCGATGAAGGCTTTGGGATCATTTAGCAACAACGCATGATATTTATGATCACACCATCGACTCTTTTGAATAAGAAGAATTGTAGATACAATGAAGAGCGAAAATGGAGAGGGATTTGCTTGCCATGTTTGCTGATTTTCCTAGTTGTTCATATCATCAATTCATTATCCATCTTTCTCTTTTGTATTTCAATTATTGAGTGCCATTTCATTTGAACTTATCTCCATCCTATGTTTTTCTTTCTCCTTTGCTTCTAGCTTTTGTATTATTGTAGTTGTCTGAAATGTTCACATTGAAATTCATATCCTTTGTCTGCTATTTTTTTGGTACCTCTCATTATTTTCCATTTATAGAAAATAAACTATGGTAGTTCTTTTTGCTGTGTAAGAGTAAAGTTGCATACTTGCTAATTTCTTATTACAATTATTGAAAAACGTTTACCTTATTTTTACTAGATAAACTAACACATCACAAGATCGGCACATTATATACCATTCCTTAAGAATAAATTTATAAAGTCAATTAAAGTAAGAAGTTAATTAATTAGCCCATCATAATCTGTTGTTGCAAACTGGATTAATAATTCTGTTATTTTTTTACTTCAAAATGATTGGAGTGTTTGTGTGTAGTAGCTTGGTTTTTCTTTGAAAAAAAATTTGTTGGTCATCACTGAGAGCCTTGTTGATGATTGATAAAGATTACCTAATGTACAAATGTTTTCTATGCTCTCGCCGCCTTTTTATTCATGAATTATTACTAATGACACAGATAACGCGCATGCTAAATAAAGGCCATCCACGCGTGATAAATTTTACTCCTCCGGTGTTCCATTCATCTATTCTCTATACTTTTTATGCATGTCCATGCTTTTTGTAACGACCCGCCAATCCGTTACAGTTCAAGTTGACAATAAACCACACATGTCCAACCCAAATCAAACGGAAAGACGGATAGTTATGGGAAAGAAAGAGGAAACAAGTAGAGAAGAAGAGAAGAAACAAAAAAATTAAAAACAATACAGAATCTCACAATCGCAGAAGAACAATATATAATATAATATCAACATCTATACAAGAGAAACTATTATATACTTACATCCATTAGAGTACAACACAAATAACGATCATCAGCCTGAACAGTTTTAACAGCCTGTTCTCACGAATGCTGATGATTTCAACAACAAAAGCAGTAGAACATAGACATATACGTGAATACGACTTGAAGACCTCCAACTCGTCTCCTGAGCTCCAACGCATCCGAAGCAATCTTTAAGTTTGCTCGGTTTGACCCGAGCATTATAATAAAATAACACCCGAGTCAGTCTGGAAAAATAGCATGAGAAAACACATCCAATTGGATTTTAAATTCTAGAAAACCATTTTGAAAATCAAAAGTATCTCGTAAAACCACACCGCACATAAACATGGACGGGTTTTTACCTTACGATAACCAAAACAATTTCTATAGAAAATCCATTTGTATTAAAATAATGTCTAGGGGTCAAAGTAAAATATGAATATAGCTGAAATGCTTCCATCTCACGTTCCAGAATAGTTGGGCACAACTAAGTCCGTAAAGCTCGTATTGGAAAATGGATTCAATACTATGACAAGGTAAGGAACTAACTTGCGAAGGTACATCTCTAGATAAAATGCACCGGGGTCTGACAAAAACATCTTGTACCCCTACCACACAGGACGGCCTACCACTTGACTAGTAGTACCGAATATGATCAACCCACTTTGGACCACGAAGCATACAAAAATAGATTGTAATCGATCTAGATTTGGAATGCCCATACCCTGATGGGAGCGACCCACTTGGCCCTACCGCATACCCGATTTTTGTCATTTCCTAGTTGATGAGGCTCGAGGCTATGTTTTACCTTTATATAGCACTTCCACTTGGAATGCTAATGCTGCCCTCTAGGCAACAATGCAATATCAGCATTCATCCATACAAGTTCGTTTTGGGACTGAACGAAACACTTGAGAGCTCCATCTCCAATTCCATCATCTTCAAGATGTCTTTACTTTAAAACACATTCGATGGATTGAAGTGGTTTTTGGATAACATACCCGATCCCGGTCTCTTCGAAACAACATTCGATAATTCCCGATAAACTCAACCTCGGTTCTTTAGGAAATAAATAGTTAAAGATAAGATCGGAGATCACCTCCTAACCGTTAGTGGACAGATTTCCTTATCATTATCCTAGGAGAAAGAAATGAGACTTATACGCATAGTACAACATCATCGGAGATGACTGTGCCATATAACTCACGTGTTTCCCTTAGATATTTCCAAAGTTACGTTTGGGTCCAATTTCAATAGCTGATTATCTAACTATCGATTAACAACATTCAATCAGGGATTTATTTTATAGGGAAAACCAACATTGGTTAAGCACCAAGCAACACTAAGCCTCTATTAATAAATATTTTATTAATTAAATTCACTTTGTAATTCTTGAATCAAAAATTCTTTTTACAAAGATTTATATAAACCCACAATCACTATTTCTCAATACTTAAAAAAAATATCCATATACTTATTTCAATGGTATAAATATATTCACCAATTTTTGGGAAGGTTCCCCTTTTTATTAAATTCTAAAATAATTTAATAACTCCATTTCACATCCACAAAACCGTTTATTTTTTGAGAAAAATGTGTGATCCTCTAAAATAGAGGAGAGCACACATGTAAATATGTATATAACACAAGACAAGGTGCTGCCAGAATGCCTGGCAGGTAGCTAACCTAAGTACAAGTATCAAAGAAAAAACTCAGGTACCCCTCAAATGAGCTCCGGCATAGCCACCGTCCATTACACCCCAATACCAAGCTCTGGCATGACCACTGCCCAATATTAAGGTGTTAGAAGTACCTGAAAAACTATTGAATATCACATAGCCAATGATACTGGAAACCAGCTCCATCTAAGAAGGAAACTCCATGCTGCTCCATACTGCTGACTCGGAAGGAATGGAAATGTGAATGATCTGAAATGGAACAGCGAATGATCTGGAATGGAAAACTCCACTCTGAAGACTCGGTAAAACTGGAAGAAGCGCCTAGCTGAAAAGTGAATCCTCCAGAAAGTAGAACACCATAATAAAGATGAAGAAGTACTGAGAAGAACCCCTCAGTGCAAACAGCAATCCTGCAATCAGCAATCATGTGTACTTGCAAAAAGAAACTTACACCATATCTAGCCCAAACCTGTATCTAAAAAGGAACTAAAGAAAATAGTTAGAATTATACACATATATGTATATAAATGAAATTTATATATATACATATGTATAAATGAAGTAGAAGCAAATATACATATATATACATCCAAAAAACCATTTATAAAATCCCTTTTATAAATCCATAAACCTATTCCGGAAATTCTTTTATAAATATTTACAACTATTTATAAAACATTTCTACCCTTTTTACGCAATCTTCCGTTATATTTTCCAAAACATGTTATAAGATTCCTCTTATAAACACCCTATCTATTTATAAAACTCCACTTATAAATCTCGAAAAACAATTATAATTAAATCCCAATCGCTTACCTTTAAACACTACTATATACTAATAACATTATAAATAAATAAATACTAAATTTAAAACATCTTAAAATAATAATTAATAATTGTTAAAACATTCTGAAATAAACAAAAATGATTTATCTCAACATTATTATAAATAATAATAATAAATTTCCAAAACTTTACTAGTAAATAATTTAAATCTAATTTCCACCCATCGTAATATTTTTAAATAATTAACCTTTTAAAACATTTAAAATATTGATAAACAATATTAATATAAATAAACAAACTTTTAAAATATAAATATATTCCCTTGATAAAAATCCATACTCAATTCACATAATCATTTCCATATTTATAAACTATGTTTATAAATCTCTTCCCATTTTATAGAACTTCCTTTCATAAAAATTCATTTATTTATGAACCCATTTATACCTCTATTCCTTCATAAATCTTGCTTATTTATAAAACCCCATCTAAAACATAATTCCAACCTTTTTAACCTTGCTTCAATATGTATAAATTTCTTTTATAAATTTCCTTCAATTTATAAAATATCGTTTAACAAATTCCAAATTTTCCCTCATCTTAAATTTCCAAAATAGAATATCATCCCTCATCTTATAATAAATTCACCATTCGATTTATTTTTTCCAATCTATTAAATGATAATAGTTTCAATTTAATTTATAAAACACCATTTATAAATCTATCCCGTTATAAATAAAATACAATTTTACAAATCTTAACTTTATTTGTAAAATGTCACTTTTATTAATTTAGCACATTTATAAATTCAACTTTATAAATAAATTACACTTTATAAATAAATTACACTTTATAAATAAATTGAACTTTAAAAATATTTCTATTTTCTTTAAGCTCGTATCCTTTATTATAAAAGACGGATTTGTCTTAAGATTTAAAAATCTCCATTCGAAATATTTTATAAAACTTATAAATTATAATATCTAAAAATTATACCTTTGATTTTAAAATAAATTTCTCCTTCAAATAATTATTTTAAACATATATAATTTTCAAAATAAATTTGAAATCCCTTTTCAAAATCAATCATTATTTTATGGTATTTTAAAGTACCAAAATATAAGGTTCAATGCTACTAACGTACTAAATAAACAAAATCATATTCATGTCATCAATATGGAATCCAACAAGTCATATATATATATATATATATATATGTGAAAATAAAATCAACAGTGTGAGAAATCCCGTTGGATCCCTCCAACATGTCCCCCTGTATCACATATAGTATAAAATCAAATTATATAAATCGACTGCTTCGAGGCGGGATTCGTATACAAATGGTCATCCGCTCTTACATAGGAACGTAATAGGATCTCATCCGCTCCAATTGGCGGGAATATATCCAAATAACAATATAATTTAGTATATTATTCAAATAATCGATAATGATCAGAAATAAATAACCAAACATCCAATAAATAATATTTATTGACTATATAAATTTTCTGATTAGCCAAAAAGGTGAGATTAACTCACATTGATTTTAATAGTCGCCAAATTGTTTCGTTTTGAATTAAAATTGAACGAACGTCCAATTTTAACCCGAAATTCCAACAAGCTCTGAATCCGTTCAATCTAATCCATAGCGTAGCCTTCGTCGATACAATCGCAATAGGACTCATCGTGTTCGATTTGGACCTCGTACGTGTTTGATATGGATTAATGAACATTTTATAAAATTAATTATAATTAACAAAATAAAATAAGTTTAAGTAGTTAACCTTCTTCCTCAACCTTCCCTCTATTCACATTTGCACGCTCCAATTTCCAGGCGCGCGTTTCTTTATTTTTCTTTATTTTTGTGTTTAAATCGGTCGCACCGCACCACTTGACCCATGACCGCTGCCTTCTTCCACGCGCTACCACCCTCCACCGCCACTACCGTGCAAGCCCACGCGCACGCTGCACGACAAAATCGCACTAAACCCCAAAAATTGAGCCCAGCTCGACCACGAACACGGCCCATCCATGGCCACCACACCTCGTCTTAGCCCATCACCACCGTTGGATGCCTCCATCTCGTCGTCGCGCACATTTTCCCTTCAGGTGTCGGAGGCCAGATCGGCCTGTGGCTCACCGTGCAATGCCGGCCGTCTGATCGAGGGGTTTTGAATATGAAAAAAAACGCGGTTTTTTTTCTTCTGTAAATGGAGACGCGGTTACAAAGGAATGAGAGGGGTATGGCCAGGTATAGGCTCGCGTACTTTGTTATGGACTAATGGAGATGTGGGTATCACCTAATAATATATATATATATATATATATATATATATTATATTTTGAAAACTCAGGAGAACCCGGCGGGCCGGTAAACTCCTGAGGTGGGTATAGTAAAGCCGTTCGTTGATCCAAGCCCGCATACCCCTTGGTAAATTTATATTTTATATAATATCCCGCTTTAAACGTTTAAAAATCTCGATCTCCAAACGAGGCATGCCACTTAACGTTGTATATGTTATACCCCTATTCCGAACGCAATGGAACTAGTCTCGAGGCTTGATTCGATCGTATATAGAAGATAGCTTTTCAAACCCAATTATTTTATATGATTTTCGAAATTAATTTCTACGCGTTTCAATCTCGCACGTCCAAACAATATGCCCAATCGCTCTGAAATTCAATGGCATACAATAATACACTATTACGGATCCAATGAAATTGGTTTCGTCAAAATCCGAGATAGTGCTCCAAAAGGTTATTTTTACATGTTAATTAAAACGAATAATTTCAAAAATCAATCAAATCACTTTTAAATCAAAATTTAAAAGTTTACTATCTTCTTTCTTATTCAAATAGAATTTAAATCAACTTTAGAAATCGTTTTCATTCACATAAAATTAAAGATTCAATTATTTAAGCAATTTCAAATATTCAATTTAACAATTTAATTATTAAAAAAATTCGCGATATTTTAAATTCAGGTTATTTAACTTATAAAATTAACTTTTCAATATTTAAATTAAATTAAATATTTCAAATTCAAATTACTGAATTTCTAGGTCGTTACACTTTTTTCCCTCGCTCTTTTTTGTATAGATAACAATTTTTGTCACTCATTGTACCGATATAATTAATTGTATGCTATTCTTGTGATTCTATGATTCTAGAGCTAGATGGCATTATTCGCATCACATGAAAGTGTAAACATACAGTGCATGTATACCGCGGTGAAACACTGCATGCGGCTTCACGAGATAGAACAGAGCCACTCAACTATTGATTATTAATGTACATATCGTATAAATATCTGTTTGATAGCCACCATATATATCACTACCATATTAACTATAAGATCATTATGAGCAGGGTATGTGCATAATTGCTCCAACCATAACAGTATCTTAACTTATCATTCATGAAATAAAATATAGCATAAATCGAATATACCAATAAATATCATCCACGTTGTTAACAAAATCTTTTTAAGTTTTGAATGAATGTAATTAGCTAAGGCTAGTTTAATTCTATGGAAATATTAAATCACAAAAAAAATCAACATAAAACTAATTTAAATGAATAAAAATGACAATTTATGGTATACAGCTACTTGCCTAGAAATGAAATGACCTGCGAATCTATTACTCTGACAACAAACAAGGCTACAAGCAAATGCAATAGATTTATACAGAAACCGATTCATGCAAAATTTAGCTAGAATGTTTAAAACACATACTACCCAAAATGCTAATACTAGGTTTACTTAGTTGGTGACAAGTAAAATGCAAACTATAGTACAAAATGAGAAAAGGATACCATCTATCATCGTATCCAAATGCAACTGCAAGATTCCTCTAACCCCTAAGAACTAAGGCTAGGTAACATTAAAAATTACCCATTTTCTAGTTTTGATTTTTGAATAAACTAAATTCAATTCATGCGACGAATTCAAACAACAACCCTCAAAAGCCATTACATAGACTCATTTTAAAATACAGACACAAAATAAAGTTAAATTTCAAATTACCTTTATTGGGCTGAAGGTGTGAAGCAAAGGTTGGAGATTGGAATCATCGCTTGAGCGCAAGGTTTCTAAAGCGAATTGAGGTAGAACCTCATAAGCTAAAGGTAAGCAATGATTGAAGGAAATTTAGGGTTTTCCTATGGTGGGAAGGAAAGAAGTTTAATAAAATTGTTTAAGTGGTAATGGAAGGAAAAGTAATTTGAGTGGGCAGAGAAAATATTACCCAAATTTTAGTGTGTATGGCTGGCGGGATAATAAAGTAGTGATTCTTTATTTAGGGTAAATTTTTATAAACTAGCAATGAGAGCACTTAACATTGAAACGCTACCAATAATTGCAACTAATAGCAAATTTTATTGTAATGATTGGTTTTTACTCTTGGGTTAACATCTACAGATAACTAGTAAATCTAGATCCTAGTGTAGTAGTGAAATTTTGGTAATAATCGGTATATTAGCCAATTGAATTATTTATAGTTTTTTTAATTAATGGTTAAATCATCTAGGAGCATCATGAACTATTATAAGGTCATTGAATTTGATGGTAAACGGTGAGGATAAGGAAGTTGAAGATGAAAACTATGTTGAAGAAGAAAACGGCTTTTTAAATAGTTTCAAAGCTTGGGAAAACTATTGGTAAAATAGACGTTGGGTTGAAATATATAGAGAACGAATTCCTCATATCTATTCTTTTTCAAGTTTCAAACAAGACATTAAGAAAATCCGCTCATGTTAAGGAAGGGAAAAGAATATGGAATACGCTTTCGAACACATATTAATAAGTTGATGACTAGCCATATTACCCTTCAACAACAATTGTATTCTTTTAGGCAATGTTTCAAATTTCAGACTTTAGATGGGATCTCAAACGTGGTTTTAAATATCTTATATCTCGCCCAAGATCTCCTTTTTACACTTAGATGAAACGAGACATCAAATCTCCTTCATATCTCCCCTAACACTCATCTCGTTCGAAATATCCAAATCTACCCGAAATATGGATCAAAATCTCAATTCGAGATTCCATCCGAAATTATATCTTTTTTCTTTTATATAATATTTTCTCATTTTTCAAATAGGTTCAAAAGAAACTACTTAATACAATTATTAATCCAGCAATTCCTTGAACATATTTTTTAAATTTTATCTTGATGAAGTTACAACAAAAGACTTTATTTATTTTTTATGTTCAAATATGAGAATATTATTAAATCATTACCAAATACATTAAGTTAATCATGCTAAATCTTCTTCAAACTATTAATTTCAACTCTTTTTCTATACAAATAAGTATATTACAATTTTTATTTTTACTTTGTAAATTATAGTTGTTAAATAAATCATTAAAATATTAATTTCAGATACATAAGTTACTTCCAGATATTTCCAAGATGTAAATTGTCAATCCAAGATGTATACTCGAGATACACTCATCTCGTCCGAGATCTCCTCTAATATGAGAACTTATGTGAAAATTCCAAGACGAAACGTGATCGAAATCCAAAATTTTAAAACCTTGATCTCAAACCGACATCTTTGTTTATACCTCGAGTCGTATCTTACTATCTCTCGTGAGATGATCATCAAGTAACATAAATATTATATTTGAAGTTTCATCTATCCTAGTTGTAGAAAGGACATACCGTGGAGATCTAGGTGAGATGAAGGAGATTAAAGCTCTGCTATCATGGGGAAGCCATACGCTAAACTTTCAGAGCATTTAAATACACTCATCACATTGATTATAAATTTGAACGCGGTAGATGTAGTGATCGGCAATGAAGCACGCGCTATTATATTATTATGTTTGTTAGATTCATATTATAATGCATTTGTAAATCCAAATTATAGTGACATGCTTGCATAATAAGGTTTTGGGTGGTGAGTTGACCAACGAGAGTTCTTACCGTTATTCATATTGTTGTTTGTTCAGCCATGTAGAGATAAGAGCCAAAAGCACCATGGTATAGCAATACATATGCATAGGCTGATAGAGTTAGGGGCATGCCATTGGGGCAATTCTATAATTTATTATAAATTAATTAACTCTGCGATCAATTCTCATTCGTAATAAAAGTATTTTTTTCATTCTGTTATATATTTGTTATAATGTGTTATAAATAATAAAATATTTAATTAAAATATATTTAACAACAAATCCATAAATGGTGTGTTTATGAAAGTAATTACAAATAGTTGTAATCATGAGTATTGTATCACAATATAATAAACCATCATTTTAAATATTCCTAGTCAAGATGCATCAAGACTGGATAATACATCCATTGAGACTAGAGTACGTAATGCTCTCCAAATGTTGGGTAGTGTATTACACATGACTGATGAGACACCAAGAGGTTATGTACTGATAGTTATTGGATAACTATGGAATGACTCACTTGATAGTTTTTAGTTGGTTAATATAACTAAGGTCAAATAGAAAATATCGATGTGAATTATTTACATAGTTCTTTCGACTTAAGAATACTGTTGTTCTTCAATATGAAAGCTCCGCTTTGATTATAGTAAATCTTGGCACAACGTCCATCGAGTAACTATATTTGGGTCAAGTGGAATACTGGAAGTGAAACAATATTCAAGAGAAGATTTGTCTCTTCGTTTATATGGGGTTAATATCATGGTCAACTCAAGACAACTCAAAGTCAAAATCTCTGGTTATAGTATTTCGGTTAATAGTAACTTATTATTGAACCAAGGACTTTGTGATTGGATTATAGAGTTGAATATGGACAATATTGAAATTTTGATAATTACCAACTTCCATAAGTCCAATGTGATATAGTATTGACAAAGAGAATTGGTGTAAATAATAATCACAATCAGGTAATGCTTAACAAAATTAAATTGGATTTTGCCGAAGCCAAGTAAGCGATAAATTTGGAAAAAATATAACACCTCCTGCTAAGTGATGTATGTGTGACGACCCGGATTTTCAACGTTTGTTAATTGGGTAATTAACTGAATTAAATCATTGGAATACTGATTTTATAAGTCAAACAAATAAATTTCTGATAATTAAAATATCTGGATATATATAAATTGATTTAAAAACTATAATAAATAATGAATTATAAAATCTCTGGATACGATAAATCTCATAGGAAATAAATAATAAACTCCACCATTTAAATTAAGATAAATACCCATAAATGTATATATGTAGATATATAAGCTTTATGATGCTGATAATATATATGAGTTTGTACAAATGTATAAGAGCAATACTTATCCAAATATAGATAAATATGTAGAGAGGGGATAATGTGAAAATATATACATGTATATATGATGGCAAATACAAGCAAATGTATATTATATTTAATAGTGAAAATGTAAACACTTATGTACATATAACTTTATAAAAGAAAATGACAACATGTACAAATGGAAGTATGATAGAATAAATATGCATATGTGAATGTACGCATATCCATACATATGCACAAAGAAGTACTAACTTTAACAAGTAAAAATGCATATGAAAATCTATATATATATGTATATTTACATGAAGTAGATGTACATATAAAAGGGAACATCATGATGGCAAGCATTTAATTCTAACAAGCAAAACTTAAAAATCAAGTCTCATAAAATAGCAAATCAACTCATATAATCAAATCAGCCTTCATATGAATCAAATCAAAGCAAAAAAAATAAAAATATATAAAGGAAGTAAAGAAAGAATAAAGGAAAGGAAAAAGAAGATAAGAAAAGAAAAAAATAGGAAAAAGGTAAAGACAAAGAAAAGAAAAGAAAAAAATAGAAGAAAGAAGAATAAAGGAAGGGAAGAGAAAATAAATGAAGTTTACATTTTCTTTTTCTTTAACTCTAATTCCATTTTCCATCAACTACTTCCAAATGTTTTTAGGCTTATTTCATTGAGGTTATTTAAAAAAAACTAAATTATTCATAGTAATACAAGTATTTAATTTATTTAATCTTATGACTATTAAAATAAATAAAATAGTTTTGGATGGCAAATTTATCAACTATTGATAAATTGATTTTAATTTCTATAATTTGAAATTAATTTGGATTAAGACATAAATGAATTTCAGATATGTAAAGTCATTACATCCTGATGTGGAATTGTTTGATATTGTTATAGATCGACAATTTGGTTAATGATCTATACCTTGGTTTAACTCTATTGGACATTTATTTCAATTATTTTTTGCCCGTACCCTCAAGAGGTCAGATAAGTTAATAGTAGATTTAAATAATGTTATGGTTTGTTTGGATAAAAAAAATCTATAAGGAGTTCCCATATTTGAATAGTGTCACCCCAAATAATAGGTTGTTTATTTTAAACAGTTTACCCTTTAAATTTTATTGTTTGAATTCGAAGATTCCGAGGTCGGATATCAGCGTTATCCGGAACGGCTTCGACTTGAAAATCACTACGAACCTTTACGGATTTGATTATTGAACCAAATAGGCTGTAATTGAATAAAATTAAGTAAATCTGACTATTAAAATAAGTAACGATACTTAGATAATATTTTAAATATCAATGGATTTTTTTGTAACTAGTGTTTGGTTATAACAAGATAAAACTCTTCGTGTTGTACGAGTTACCTTGGGTTTAAAAGATTTGATAACTCCTGTATTTCAAATTAAGTTGGTTTTACTCACGCTGGTTTCCAGCCTGACTTGAGTGTTACTTTATTGTAATGCTCGGGTCAGACCGAGTATTACAGATTTTTAGGTTATGACGCTTTGGAGCTCCGGAGACGAGCTGGATGGCAGAGACGTATTAAGTATATTCTATTGTATTATAGGCTATTTTATTCAGTTGTTAGGGACAAGTTATTATAACTGTCCAGATTTGTTGTACTCTGATATCTTGTATGTATATTGACAGTTACAGTTTTTCTTTGTATAAAATGCTGTAATTTCATATTATATTTTGTTTCGCTGCGATTGTGAGATTCTGTGCTGTTGTTTTCTGTTTTTATTCTACCTCGTTTTCTTCTTAACCCTGACAGTTTGGGATTTTCGGTACTCGATTGTTCGGCACTCTATACAGTGGACGTATTAGTGTCGATTTTCGGGGTCGAAAATCTCCAGGCCGTTACAGTATGAACATTAATATTCGAATAGTTCAACATTATTGCTGACTAAATTTACACCTAAAGAGTAGCACAATCGAATCATTGAATACTCCTCTGACCAAATGATTTAACTAATTTGTAATTGTTATTAATTAATTAAATAAATTAATATTTATGAAATATAAAATATAAAATTTTATTTTTATTTGATGAACAACATTAATAAATATACTTATAATAGTTATAAATATATCATTGATATACAAAATCGATACGCGTTTAAATTAGATTTAAATGTAATATTATTTGTTCAGGCTTTAAATGGGTTTGAAGCTCATATAGGGGCATGTCTATTTCAGCCATGAAAGACCAGGTGGGGTGCGACCATATGATGGCAAGAGGGGCCTGGGTTTTGATTCGATTAGAGGAAAGAATGGTAAGAGAGAAATGTGGATCTTGATCCTAACTTATCTCTCTAGTCTCTCATCTATATAAGCATCTCAACCCACACTCATTTACCACTTTTAGAAGCCTGCACTATCTCTACATTTGGTTGAAATTCGTCCTCCCTTCTCTTCCATTTCCAAGCACAAATCAAATTAAAATAAACACTATTTGGCAGTCGGTGGTTTGCAATTCGGAAGATATCACATTTAGAATTGGAATTTGATTCGGGAGTTTATTTCAGTGCTTCAAGGTGTGGTCCTTTAGCATGGGCAAAAGGTAATTATTTAATCTATGATTATATACTAATATTTAGACAATTAAGATATCATATATTGTATTGTTAGTTAGATGACAATTCTGGTATATTGGTATATCGTCACATTCAGATTTGTGTTATGTTTATTGCTTATATGTTAAAAACTTTTTTATGACATATACATGCGTTGATACTCATGGCTTAAGATAAAAAAAATTAATTTTAATTTAAATTAATTTAATATACATTATTTAAATAACATAAGCTTTATAATATAAATATTAAATATTATACTATATAAAATATGTTTTAGAAATTACATATAAATGTTTTTATCTAAAATATTTTTCGGCATAAAAATAAAATTTTAATATATATATAATATTTAAATAGTATTTAATTCACACTAAAATAATTATATAAAATAAATAAATATATCGCATAAAATATAATTTCACACTTGATAAACTTAAGGTTGTAAAAAAATAATTTTTTTATATATTAATTAAATATTAATGTAAATGCTGAAATTAAAGTTTAAATTTAAAATTGATTTTAAATTATAAAATATATATTGAAATATTCAAATGCTAGAATATCATCTACATTTTATTTAAATATTAAAACATAAGATTATAATTTTAAAAATATTATATGTATATATAATATTATTATTTATTTCCGATCGAAAATTTAAATAAAAAAAATAAAAAAACATTGATTTTTCCATGAGCATTATATATAATATATATTTGTATTATATATATATCATTCATAGATATTTATATATGTATATATATTTTTATTTATTTATTATTAAACTATTTATAATATATAATATATATTTTATACATAAACAAATTAATTTTCTTTTCGGTTTTGCAACAAAATAAATAATTAAAATTTTATAATATATTTTAAATGTTTATTCTTATACATAATTATACATATTATAAATTCTATATATATTTATTAGCTATTCATAATATATATATATATATATGTATATGTATATGTATGTATGTATGTATATTTGTAATATTTTGTAAACATAAATTAAAGCATATGAGCATACATTTGGATGATATATTTGTATGCTAGATGAGCTAACATGTTCGTTGTGATGTAAATCTCATCACTCATACACGGGCATGTTAAACCTTGCATGGATTGTTACGTGACACATACACACAGATGTGTGTATGATACACGTGTATATATATTACAATGTTAATTACATAATATAAAACCGTATTATAACTATAAATAAAATAATGATTTTATTTTAAAGAAACTTAGAAATGTTCTAGATAAATTAGATCACATAGGTCCAATAAAGATCCAAAATGATAAAACAATTTGAAATTCACTCATTTCTTCCATTACGAGCTGGCCCAGATCCAACAATGGTATTGGAGCCCAATAGCCTATGCAGTCCAAATTAGTCGTGTTAGGGTTAACTAATTAAGCTCACAGCCTAAATAGCAGGGTGTCTAAAAAGGTAATGTCGAAGGATTGGGTTTATGTAATCAAGTACTTTGTCCTACCTGGCTTCCAGCTTAGTCCGAATTGATATGTGAGCCGAAAAGGCCCAATTTGAATTGGGCCTTGAGCTAATTTTCAAAATTGTTTGAAAAATGAAAAATATAAGATTTTAAAGGTTAAATTTAAAATAAGATAAATGTATATTATAAAAGTTATAATATGATAAAAAAATTCAAAATGTTTGAAAATTAACATAAATTAATTTCGAAATTCAAAATTTTTATTTTAGCAAGGCAAGCCGGCTTTATAATGGATCATGCAACTATTATTAAAAATATAAAATAGGTGTTCTACATATGCATAGAACAGCTAAAGCTGGTTTTATAGTGGCCAAACCACTTATCAACTACAATACAGGTGCGAGGCAATAACGCCTCAGCAACTAAATAAAAAATAAATGAGCAAGGCAAAAGCACCTAGACTACAATCCGAAAAGGACTACTAATCCCCATCATCACAACTTCTGTCACCAACAGACTCAGGCCCTGTAACATGCCTAACCCTAGCAAAAAAGACCGCCAGGTTAGGCACAAAGTGCACAGAATCACAGAAGTATAAATATTCGTATCCGGCTACCATCCTGTAATAATAACTTATTTTTCTCAGACCCCCTCAATAGACAAAATCAAACCTTCCCTCTCTATATGGTAACCCAAAGAACGCTCTTCCCCTTCTTCTCCAACGTGCATGTGGAAACTATCACATAACGGTGAGTATCTCATTTCAGAATCTACATGAACCCAGGAACTCTCACTGCTCTGCCAAAGAATAAAACATTTAACTAGAGGGGCTACCGCAGGAACAATGGACTCAGACTCGGTGGCAACACTAGAATGAATCATATTAGGGGCAGCTGGACCAACAACCACTGAAGCAAAGGGCCTAGGCTTTGGCACCCACTTCCTAAGAGGCGGGTGAGTAAAGGGAATCTTCGAATAGATAGATTGAGGCAAAAGTGAAACAGAAACCTCAGCGGTGTGACCAAAAGTCTGGCAAGTCGTGCATATATCTAGTTTCCAAATGTATCGAACCTCAACCTTTGCATCATGACCCTCATCAATTCTAACCCTAAGGATGGATAGCAGAGGCTTTTCAGGAGTGATTTCTATCAAGCACCTGGCATAAATAAGTTTCTTCCTAGCAACTGTATAGCATCAAAGCACTTTACCTCACCAACCAAGCCGGCCAAGCAGTCAAGACCAATCATGGGTTGCAAAATCAATGGAATATGTGAGAAGTGTGCTCAAATAAGGATAGACAAAACCTGCTCTCTAGCCCTATCAACCGAGGGTTCCAAGATGTAATAATGAAATGCTTACCTCATATTAGGATCGGGTCAGACTCAAGAACACGTTGCCTTTCATCAGGTCTTGCAAATTTGAAAGAAAAAATCGAGTTGTCAAAATACATACGAAGACCACCTCCGAGCTTCCAAACTTGACTACAATGCTCTTTAACTAGCTGATATGGAGAAAGAGAATCCAGGAAAAACCCTACCAAATATTTTGACCAATAGTCAACCCTTGCTTGCAACACTTTGATGGGGGAATCATCACCCCATCGTCTTCAACAATGTTAATGGATCTAGGGGAATAAACCCCGCATTTCTCGAAAGAGTAGAAAATGGTAAAGACCACTAGTTAGTCATAGGATGGGAAGGCAACTATTGGACAAAACCTGAATGAGGCGCCTGGCTATCAATGTCAGTATTGCAAGTTGCATGTAAGGATTTGGAGTTGGCAATTTCACGAGCAGTTGCCGTGCCACCAACTCTATCCGTGATTTTACTAATAGTTGCTGAGCCAACAACATCAGCTACACTATCAACAGTTACGCAACCAACAACCTTTATATTACTTCCATCCAAGGAAACGTTATCACGACCCAACAAATTCGCATCATCCCCAAGGCCTGGCACGCACGTATCCACTCACTGGCCAAAAGGTTGGAAATAGTGTTCGAGCACTTCTCAATGGTGACCGCATCAATGTCAGATAATGGAATCTTATGAGATACAACTAGTGAATCCGACAAAACGACAAAAGGATTAATGGCCGCTAAGGGAGCAACATTTCCGGAGCTAAAGGGAGAAGAGCGCATGGACGGAGGCGATCCCAGGGAAGGAAAATTGATTATAGAGACAAGAGGAGTCGAACCAGAAATGACAGATGGATTAGAATTATACGCTCTCCTAGATCTGGTTGTAGAATTCACATTAGAGGAGAAAACAGGAAGGCAGGATATAGAAGGGGTAGAGCGTTAAAGACGAGGGTCAGGAAGGAAAAGGAATGAAGAGATCGAAGAAAATGGATCAAAAAAGACCTCTAAACAAACAAAACCAGCTGCCATTGTTTCTTTGAAAAACTTAAATTTTATTAATAAAGTTAATAAAATATATTAATTAAATCAATTAATTAATTAATAAACATATACATGTATTATATATTATGGTATAAGTTATGTTGTTTTAAAGTGTTAAAATAACATAAGTATACATGTATGTATATAAAATTAATTTTGAAATTAATATAATTATTTAAAACTACTTAACTAAATAAATTAATTAAAGGTTGATTAATTAAATGATATACACATATATATGATACATATGTTATACTTTAATAGCAAATTCTATATGAATGTTATATTAGAATATAATAAATTAATTAAACAATTAACTAATTAAAATTAATTAAACAATTGATTAATTAAAATTAATTAAATAAGATTATTATATAAGTAAATTAAAATATAAAAGTTATATAATAATTAAACATATATAATATGAATGTGTAAATTAAAGGCGGAACTTCAAGAAACCCTAAATAGACTTAAGGAATAAATACATATGCATATATACGCATACCGTGATTTTCGATGTGTCCGACACTTAAATCATTAGGGTCTTTCATAAGAAATACATTATTTCATATAAGTTGATATCACTTAATATAACATATATTGAAGATTATGAATTTTCAATATAATGTTGTCCTCTACACACACACACACACACATATATATATATATATATATTAATTATTTAGTTGCGTACTCCTTAGTTATTGAGCAAACTAAAGTTAGAAATGTTATGTGTGGTATTATTAATATATTGAATAGATGAGGTAAGATAACTATATGTATTTATTAAGCAAACTCAAGATACATATACTATACTTAGGCCATAGCGACATGGTAGGTATGAGTGAATAATTTTGTTTCAATTTGTTGAGCATACTCAAGGTCGAAGTGAAGTTAGGATAAGGTACCATGGGTTAGGAGTTGTATATGATACAACAGATAAGGAGTTATCCACCGTCCGTGGTGCTATGACTTGTTGAGCAAACTCAAGGTCAGAATTCCAAGGCAACAAGTCTTAACACTACTAGTGAAATCGAAAGATTTTTATGTTTTGACTTAGGGTTTGGCAAAACATAAAAGGCTAGTAGGAGTTTATTAGTAAAATAAAATATAAAGTTTAACCTTACTAATATTATAAGAATATCTACTATCATTTTGGCATAATAAGCTACCAATTAAATCTTGTAGAAAAATTTAAACTCCAAAACTGTTTTGTGAAAGTGACAAGCTTACCGGATCTAACTACACCGATTGGCTAAGAGTAATCAAGATAACGTTGACTTACGAGCGCCTTTGGTCAGCTATTACATGCAACCTAAAGAAAAACTCGTAGATGATGCGGACCTCGAACATCAACTTGCTTATGAGAAATGGGTTTCAAACCTTGAAATCGCCAGAGTTTTTGTGATGTCTACGTTAGACAAGCCGTTGCAAAAGCAGTACAAAAATATGTCTATCTATGAGATATTATATAGTCGCATCGCCCTGTTCGTTGAATAGTCACATTTCGCAAAGTACGAGCTTATGAAGAAGCCGTTCAATACCAAAATGGCTAAAGGATAGAAGGTTGACGATTACGTATTGTTGATCATGAAGGACTATATTGATAGGCTTTCACAATTAGACATATAGTAAGCAATGAATTACAGGTAGATTTGATCCTTAGTTCTCTTACACCTCAGTATGAACCGTTTATACTGAAAGTGACCGTGCTAAAGGATCGTGTAATATGGATAAATTACTTGTGCGGAATAATAAATAAGTAAGTAAATAATTAAAGCAGTAAAGAAAATGACATCAGAGATTTTTATACTGGTTCGAACTCCCGTTCTACGTCCAGTCCCAGACTCCTTCTGGAATTATAGCTAGCAACCCTCATTTAACCCGGAGGAACAGGTATTACACCGCCTGAGCAACCGAACAGGACTTTGACCGCCTGAGCAACAGAACATGACTTTGAGCGCCTGAGCAACAGAACAGGACTTTGACCGCCTGAGCAACAGAACATGACTTTCTTACAAAACTGGATTTAACCTGACTTTTTGTGTTCTGAATAACATGGATTTGTCACTTGTAGTACGCCCTTCCTATAATCTTATCCTCAAAGTAGATGTGTATATTTGTGTGTGTGTGTGTGAAGAATATGAAGTATAATATTGCTTAGTATGAAAATGAATACGTAAGCAATGATTGTATGAAAGCTTGTATATATTGAACTCACGAATGCTAAGTGCTATAGATCAAAAGAGAATAGAGAATTAGGCGATTTGATTATATAAATCTTGAGTGTACATATAGTGTGTGAGGAGATATGACTGCTAGAAATAGATATTTATCTAAATCTAAGAGATGCAACTTTCCATGAAGAAGAAACCTTTGGGTGAAAAGAAGTGTCTTTTGAAAAAATGACAGTTGCAGTATTCAGTCGACTTAAGTTTCTTAGTCAGTCGACTAAATTTAGACGTGCACAAAAAATTTGCACAGTGTTAGTTGACTGACTTAAGCAGTTCAGTCGACTGAATGCTGTATATTAGAAAAATTTCAAACAACATCAGTCGACTGACATAAAGTATTCAGTCGACTGAATACTATTTTTCAGTGCACATAAAAACTTTGAGTATATATATGAAAGTTTCGTAAAATGAATTTGTGAGTGATGAGCTTTGAGGATAGATTTTAACAAAATTCTATACTAGACTGTTTTCTTAAAGACTCTAGTTACATTAATATCAATATGAACCATATTTGAGTTGATGAGTTCGAATTTGCCGTAGTCATAGATTCGTGAAGAACTTTCATCTCTTGTCAGCATTCAAAACCTTATGATCCAACATATACTGAATTAGAATGTGAACTAATTGAATGTGAATCTCATAGAGCTTCTCAGTCAGCCGAGTCTGCATCTAAGGATTAAAGGGTTATGCTTGCTGTAAAGGGTAGTGCATCAACTTCGAAAGGTTTAAAGAAGTGAAAAAGAGAAGGTAAGAAGGACAAGAAAAGTAAGAAGATCGATGACAATGGTGAATGTCACCACTGCCACAAGAAAGGTTACTAGAAAAGGAAATATCCTGATTACTTAAAGATTATTAGAGAAAGAAAACATAATGGCTTTACAGCTTCGTCGGTTACATTCATGATTCAATTTGTTTTGTAATCAATAAAATGTATTGGGTCTTAGATACTAGATCTGGAACTCATATATGTAATTTGTTACAAGGGCTTAGAAAACACCGCATGTAAAAAGTAGAGATGAGGCTCCAAATTGCTAGTGGATCTATCATAGATACAATGGCGGTATGGGATTATCATTTATGTTTGCCTAGTGGAGTAATTATGATATTAAATAAGTGTTATTTTGTAAAAGACTTTATTTGTGGGATTATTTCTATTTCTATATTGTTGGAGACTGGATATATCTTTCATTGTGCGAATAATGTTATGAGCGTTAGTTTGAATGGAAATAAAGTCTACGATGGTGTTCTTGAAAATGGAATTTATGTGATCAATACTAATTATGTGTGTTATGTGGCTAATTCTTCTAACAATATAAATAATAGTTATCTTTGGCATTGTAGGCTTGGTCATATTAGTGAGAAACGACTATACAAACAAAAAATTGAAGGCTTTTTCTCATCACTAGATCTGAATCATTTAACATGTGCGAATCATGTCTCAAAGGTAAAATGACCAAGCACCTCTTCAGTGGGAGCAATGAAAGAGTTGAACTCTTAAGGTTAGTACATAGTGATGTATATGGCCCGATGCGTATAATCACCAAAGATAATAACTCTTATTTTGTTACCTTCATTGATGATTTCTCAACACTAGGATATGTGTATCTTATAAAGAACAAATCCAATGTTTATGAGAAATTTATTGAATATAAAAATGTAACAAAAAACCAAACTGGCCGTAAGATTAAGATTTTTCGATCTGGTCGAGGAGGTGGGTATGTTGGACAAGAATTTCAACAGTACTTAAAAAGATAATGAGATTTTCTCTCAGATTACTCCACCTTATACTCCGCAACACAACTATGTGTTGGAGTGAACTAACTGAACTTTATTGTCTATAGTTTGTTCCATGATGAGTAAGGTTGAGTTACCTCTGCTCTACTGAGGATATGCACTAGAAATCGCGGCACATATGTTGAACTTTTTACCCACTAATTTTATGCCTAAAACGCCATAAGAGATGCGATATGGTAAGAAACCCCAACTCAAATATTTGAAGATATGGGATTGTCCAGCGTACATTAAGAATGTTGATCCAAATAAACTAGAGGCAAGATCGATACTGTGTAAATTTATAGGATATCCTAAAAACTCAACAGTACTTACAAAGTATTTCTATCAAAGGGAATTAACAGAGAAGTTGTAGGCTTGGATAAAAACCAAGAAATTAAGCCGAACCAGTTGGAGAACCGAGTTCACCCATATACAAAAACACACAACCTATTAAAAGGTCTAATAGGAAATCTCGTGCACTAGAGAGATAGTACGATTTTCTTATGGATGGCGAGAAGGAGGACTGTGTGTTAGATGACGACAATCCTCTATCCAACAAGCACCACTAAGTAAAGACTTTGCACTCTGGCTTGGAGCAATGAAATTTGAGATGGATTCCATGTGCAAAAATAAAGTATGGACTTTATCAAGCATACATGGAGGGATAAAACCAATTAGTTGCAAATGAATTTTTAAGAAAAATCTAAATGCAGACGGGGAAGTAGAGACTTAAGGCAAGGCTAGTTGCGAAAGGATTTCATCAAATTCAAATGTGGATTATGATGAGACTTTTTCGCCCATGGTCGTACTTAAGTCAATTCGGATTATGCAAGCCATTGCTGCATTCTATGACTATGAAATATGGCAAATAAATGTAAATACGATATTTCAAAATGGTGATTTAGAAGAAACAATCTATATGTCGTAGCCCGAGGGTTTTGTGGTCAGTGGGTGTAACGTCCCGACTTTTTGACCCTCGAATGTCGATACTAAATACATTCGCGGTATTCATGTGTCGAGCATCCAAGTGTTGGAAAGGCAGAAAGTTAGGGTAAAATAATAAAAAGAATAGAACAAGAAAGAGAGAACATAACATCAGAATCTCACGATGGAATGATAATATAAAATATCAAAAGAACAGTACAAAGGGTTACTCCGAATATAGAAATTTCAAAGTTACAAAACCTAAGTACTATCACCAGCCTGAACAGTTATAACTGCCTATCCTCACAATGTTAATACATACATACATAATATAGTGCAATAGAAATAGAAATAGATAAATAACGGAAGCCTCCAGCTCGTCTTCTGAACTTTAAAGCACCCAAAGTAAAACCTGTTTTACTCAACCTACTCAAAGAGTACGTGAGGAATTTAGGGAAAACAAAAACTAAGCATTAGACATAATTCTGGTATGAGAAAACACAAGATACATGCACCATGTAATAGTAACTATTAAGACCGTATAGATTACCATAACGGTTTTCTCCTCAAAAGAAACCAAGCATTCATTAAGTTAATATAGTGATATAATAGATAATGTCTAGGGTATATAATATAAATCATTTCAAATAGATGTGATGCTTACATTAATCACAACACAATAAGATTAGGGTACATTCAAATCCTCTAAGATATGTTCACATATTGGATTTTCCATGGAGACGCCTCCAGTTTTCTTCCAATAAACTGAAGCGGATCTCCAAGCACAAGGATCAGAAGTTACCTTCCGAGCATCATATATCTCTAGATAAAATATACCATAAGAAAAACACAAAAGGCCCATATTCGAACATAAATATGAACCATATGGAACCAAATATCATCAACCCCAGCGTGCATCATCTATAAGCATACTCTTTATTTGGAATTGATAATACTATGAAGCAGGTCAGCTAAACCCTAGGTTGTTCAGCCTACTCTGTCTTTAGTCATTTCTGATGGTAAGGTTTTGTTATGCATCTTTAACACGAGTCTTCATCGCTCGAATAAAACACGGATCTCTACAAGGATCCCAGCATAAGTCGTCTGATATATGCTAAAGCTAATCTCTTCTTTGGACTTAACCTTAGGATAGACAGTTCAACTCTATAACATTCCACTTCATAACCACTTCAAAAACATAAAACTCGTATACTAGTTTTGAAGTGATGTTTGGTAAGTAAAACACTTACCAATCCCGGTCTCTTCAAAACTAATTCAATGAATTTTCGATAAACTCAATTCTGGTTTTTTAGAAGTAAGAAAATTATATAAAGAGGAGTCCTCCCCAGGGGATCTCGTATATATAAGTTCTTTTTTAGCAAAGCAATATATATAAGTTCTTAAAGCTAGAGATGTCATATCAATGCTCCTCCCCGAGGGTTCTCAAAGGATATGCTGTCGTGGTGCTTTTAGATACTTCTGAACTTATATTTGGTCAAGTTCGATAGTTGACTAATCGACTATCAAGTCAAAAACAATCGCTTATACAAATGAAGGTTCGTATACTTAACATATTTTTGACATTCCAACTTATATTATCCCTCGGTCAAGAGTGAGGCCAGGCAAGTTAGAGCATTGATTGCATATCTAGGCCATGGCTAGACACTTCATTCTCAACTCTCATAGATAGACATGTCTACCTCATTGGCTTTTAGTGTTAAGTATAGTATTAATGACTTCAATAAAACGAGTAAGTAATCAACAAGATTAACACATTTTTGACATTCTAACTTAACCATTCCTCGAACAAGAGGGAAGTCGGTAGGTTAAATGCTATTACTTCCATCCCTACTCAAACATCAATCTTAACTTTCTCAAATAGAGAAGCTTACCTCGTCGGTTTTAGTATAAGCATAATTAATTACTTTTCAAACAAGTAAACAAAACACGATTTGGCCACTAAGCAATTCCTAACCTCTTTAGAAATCATTTGTTTATACTTTTAAAAATGCTTTTAAAATACTTTAAAATACTTATGATAGGTTTTAAAACATTTCCTCAAGATATTACTTTAAGATAACAAGTTTATAAAACACTTTGAAACTTGAAAAAAACCATGTTTTCTATATATTTAATATTAAACCCTCTTCTTTAAAAATTCATAACTAATTCTTGAAAACTCACAAAAATCTTAAAACACTTTTATAATACTCTAATAAGAGTTAGCAAACACTTGTAAAAAGAATGAAACAAAATACTTATTTAAATATCTTTTCAAACCTTTAAAATGAAAAAAACAAAGGCTAAAACGGGGCAGTTTTGCACAAGTGTAAGTTTTGCCACTTTTTGATACGTTACTCAACTTTTCAACATTCAGAATTTTCATGGCAGTAAGAATACAAATAAAGCATCACAAATATGATGAGAAACCACTAAGGATCTCTCAAAAAAGTTTCATAGAAATTGTCGAACATAAGGAAATTCCTAAGTGCATCTATAATGACTATTGCTATAAGAGCACTTCCAAATCCAAGTCCAATTCAAACCTATGTTCAACTGCAACCTATGTGCTTTGTTCTAAGGCTATGCTACAAGTTCACAAGTCCATTAAAGTCCATACATATGGATGACATATGTCATTTGCTTTCAAAGCAAGAATCGAAAGAATATTACAAACATATATTAATATCCATTCACGCATCACATATAATTAAACACAGGCACACATATATTTATTTCCGTTCAAGTTTGTGAGTTAGATCACACTTAAGCAAGCAAACAAGCAAGTCCATCCTCTACCTTGCAACACTTAACTTCCTACCTTCTTTTTAGCTTTGGACTTGATTTCTAGACTATTTATAGCCCTTAATGCTCACGACCTATCAATGAGGGAGGAGTTGTGCTTTGTTTCTTTCAAATCTAAGTAGCTAGGAGTTGTTCTGATTTTGTCCTAAGCCTCTGGTCTAAGTTTGAGTTGAATTGGATGTGTTTTGAGACTATTTTGTTTAGAAATTTTGTATAGAGAATGACATGGAAGAGTGATAACTTTTTGAGAAAAATTATGGAATGGATTCAAGGGGCATGTCCCTCCTTTTATAGGCTTCTCATGGTGTTGCCTAAGCTTTCTCTCATCCCCCCACCATGCCATGGAAGGCCCACCCCTCCATATGCCCATCGCTTCTCCTTTACACCTCTTACCATTAGCAAATTACCCTTATATACCCCTTACATAAAAATATCTCTTATCCACTCAGAAGCATCTAGAACCTTCTAATCTCTTCATGAAGAAAAGTGTTTAAATTAGTTCCTAATGTGCTCATAAGTTCCTTAGCTTAGCATAAAATAGTTTGAACAATTTATATCGATCAAAAAGTTGATTACCGATAAACCGATTTTCCGTCGCATTATCGATATTTCTTCGAAGAATATATTTTTGTAAATTAATTTCAAAAACAAGTTTCTTATCATTTTTCATTAATTAAAAGAATTTTAGCAAGGTTATAAAATCACATTTATAACCCTTAGCTATATTTCAAAAAGTTACGATATTCGAAGACAAAGTATTCGAATTTCCAAGTCGCTACATTCTCCCCCACTTAGTACATTTTGTTCTCAAAATTCAAACAAGAACGATAATCAAAGAAGATAGAAGAACAAGATATATATAGAGTACTGCTGGCACTATGTACAAACTAAACTGCAAACCAAATGTAAACTAAGTGACTCCACCTCAAGCGGTGAGAACACTGCAAAAGATATACGATACTAAGATAAGAAACACTAGTACGAGAACAACTCTGGATAGGACACCCTTACACCATCCTCCCTCTCCCACATACAATCTCGAGCATCCTTGCTCTACTGTACCTTAAATAACTTAACAACCTTAGTCCTCAATTGATTTATATCTCTATCAACAATACGAACAGTCTGTCTCAATATAGTCAAGTTTGGCTCAATCTCTAAGTCCTCCTACTGTGATGCTTCTGCTATCATCGAAGGGTCATGCACAAACTTATGCAAATGAAATCCATGAAATACATTGTTCACATCCGATAGTTTAATCAGCAACTCAACTCTATATGGAAGTGTACCCATCCTTTTCGAAATTGGGAATGGTCTTATATAACGAGGAGCCAACTTCCCAGCCCTTCCAAACCGAACTACACTTCTCATCGGAGAAATCTTCATGAACACAAAGTCTTCGATTGAGAACTCAAGGTCTATGTGCCTCTCATTTGCATAACTCTTTTGTCATTTTTATGCTTCCTTTATATGCTTCCTAATGTCTGTTACCTTATCTGAAGCCTCCCAAATCATATCCAGCCCAAGCATTAGACGATCTCTAGGTTCCACCCAACATAATGGAGATTTGCAAGGCCTTCCCTATAAAGCTTCAAATGGTGTCATTCTGATACTGGCTTGATAACTGCTGTTGTATGAAAACTCAACAAGTGGTAAGTGCTCTTCCCATGAATCCCCGAAATCTAATATGTAAGCTCGAAGAAAGTCCTCTAAAATGCGGCACACCATATCTGTTTGCACATCAGTCCATGGGTGGTAAGCGGTACAAACTAAGCTTGATCCCAAGTGCATCATGCAAACCTTTCCAGAACTAAATTATGAAGATCGAAACTCGATTACTCACGATATCACATGGAATGCCATGAAGTCTAACAATCTCCCTAACATATAACTGAGCCAAAATAGAAGCAATCCTCGTTGCCTTAACTAGTAAGAAGTGCACGCTCTTTGTCAATCAATCTAAATAACCCACAAACCTTCTTTACTTCTCCTCAATCTAGGCAATCCGTCGATAAAATCCATAGAGATCTGCTTTCGCTTCCACTTTGGGACCTTAAGTGGTTGAAGCAGTCCAACCATCTTCTAGTGACTACCCTTTACCTGCTGCCAATTAGCATACTTGCTCATAAATATAGAAACATCTCTCTTTATACCTTTCCACAAAAAAATACGTATCATGCCTCGATACATCTTAATGACCTATGGATGTATCGTCAGTTTGGAATGATGACTCTCTACCAGAGCCTCCTGTCTAATACTGTCAACATTCGGAATAGACAACCTATGTTCATTCTTAAGATGCCATGGTCAACTACCTCAAATCCTATAAAATTCTCCTAAGCAACATTCTCATCAATGGCTTTAGCTACCCGAGCGAGATGAAAATCCCTCTGCTGGTTACTATCAATGCAATGAATCAGAGTCGGACGAACCTCCATATTAGCCATAATAGCATACTTCCTACTCAATGCATCTACTATAATATTGGCTTTCCTCGGCATATACAATATATCTATATCATAGGCTACATGAAACTCCAACCACATTTGCTGCCTCATATTTAAGTCCTTTTGCGTGAAGAGATACTTCAAGGATTTATGGCCTGTATACAACTCCAACCTCTTACCTAGTAAATGATGCCTCCAATTCTTCATCACAAATACCACCACTAAAAACTCCAAGTCATGAGTTGCATACCTCGTTTCATGCGGTTTGAGTTGTCGACTCGTATAAACGATAACCCTTCCATGTTGCATCAACACAACACCTAAACACATTCCATATGCATCAGTGTAAACAGTCAAACCCTAACCTCCATCTGACATAGTAAGAACAAAAGCACTAGTCAACTTTACCTTTAACTCTAAGAATGGTTGCTTACATTTTTCCATCCATACAAATTTGACATCTTTCTTTGTCAAATTCGTTAAGCGAGAGGCAATCTTTGAGAAATCCTATATGAATCTCCTATAATAACCTACTAGACCCAAAAAGCTCCTAATATCGATTGTGCTTTCCGACCTTTTCCAGTTCTGAACGACTACAACCTTAATGGGATCAAGAAAAATACCCTCTATCGAAACAACATGACCAAAGAACCTAACTTTTAAACGCCAAAAACGACACTTCAAAAACTTAGCCCTTAACACATGTTCTTTCAATGTTTCTAATACAATCCTTAGATGGCGCATATGTTCTTCCTTGGTCTTGGAGTATACCAGAATATCATCTATAAATTCAAGAACAAACTTATTCAACACATCCCGAAACACCCAATTCATTAGGTCCACGAAATATACTGGAGCATTAGTTAGGCCGAATGGCATAACTATCCACTCATAAAACTAATCGAACCTAAAAGCTGTCAAGGGTACACTCTCCTCTATCACCCTCAACTGATGGAACCTCATAGCAAGATCAAGCTGAGAAAACACTTGAGCTCCATGAAGCTAATCGAACAAGTCATTTATCCTAGGCAAAGGATACTTGTTCCTAACGGTCTGCTTTTTGAGCTCGCAATAATCTACACACAATCTTAGAGAACCATCCACCTTTATAGTAAAGACAATGGGCGCTCCCCAACTCGAATAACTCGGTTAGATCAAGCCCTTCCGCAACAAATTGTTAACCTGATTAGATAGCTCCAATCTCTCCTTTAGTGCAAGTCTATGAACATGCAATACAATAGATTTTGCATCTTCCACTAAATCAATGTGAACTTCTATCTCCCGATGATGTGGTAAACCCAACACTTCTTCGAAAACATTCGAAAATTCCCGAACAATAGGGATCGAACCCAACTCCTCCTTCTTCAATATCATCATTCATTTTCACAAGGAAACTAGTCGTAAGTGAGCTAGGCCCCTCACAATTCACTTTCAGAGCCTTCCTCCCCTTCTTCAATATCATCATTCATTTATCACAATCCAAGACCGCTTTGTTCCGAGACAACTAATCCATCCCAAGTAGAACATCAAAACCTTTAAAACCCAAAACATACATATCGACAGGAAAGAGTTGGTCAAAACCAGTAACCGGGACTCCTAAATAGATCATACAAAGATTGGCCAAGCCCCCAACAGGGTTCGACACAGAAATAGAATCTAAAGCCATACTTGGCTCAAGTTTCAATCTACCAACAAGAATACTAGATATGAAATTAAGAGAAGCACCAATATCAAATAAGACATGAATAGGAATACCAAAAATAGATAGAATACATTCCAAAACCTGTTTCCCCTTTACAGAGGCAGAAGTAGAAGGTGTTGAAGTAAGCGCATAAGTTCTAGGTTGCCCTCTCTTCCTAAGAATCGAGCAATATCTAACTATATGGCCAGGCTAATGGTAGTTATAACAGCTCCTTGGTGTAAATTGTGCCTCGACTTTCTGTGGCTCTAGCTTCGGTACCTTAGCAATATGTGACTTAACTAACGGTGCTTTCACCACTTGTCCTCCCTTACCCGACCTATAACTCGCAGCATGGTGTCCTTTCTTTCCACACTTATTACAAACTACCCTAGAAATATCTCTTGTTGGCTAAAAATTCCGCTTGTTGTCCTCAGCTGGTGCAGAAATAGACAGCTTTGGTGCTAAGCTCTCAAACCTCAAAGCCATGTTTACCAAACCCATAAAAGACCCCATGATGTGATTAGTTATGTCTCATTGGAACTTGGAGTGAATATCTGCCATAGACATCTCGTTCTTATTCAGCAGCATGTCGACTAATCCCAATCCAAATTGAGACAAAGTAATGAACCGGTTCTCATACTCTGCTACAGTCATGGCCCCTGCTTTAGATCCAAGAGGCCCCTAAACAACAAAGTCTTCCCAGTTTTCAGGACAAAATTTATTTCAAATACCTCCTTAAATTGGGCCCAAGTGAAATCATACTCTTGGACATCAGCTGTAATAGAACTCCACCAATCCATAGCTGCGTCTATCAGATGTCGCGACGCCAACCAAGCCTCATTGCATCATCCGTCTCCATATCCTCGAATATACGATCACACTATCTGAGTCAAGACCGAACCTCTATGATTATCTCCAAGCCACTAAACTTCTTATCTCCCAACCTCTCATAATCATGACAAAGCAAAGAAAAATTCATTTGAGGTTTGACCTGCACAACCTCCTCTACAATATCCACCCTTGGTTTCTCTACAGGAGCATCCTTGGTGCTCAACCCTCGCCGTTTGTGGTAGTACAACCCCAACCACGTCTATCTCCTCGAGCATTGGCAGCTATAGAACTCATGTTTTGTACTACCTGAACATAACGGAATATATTTAGGACATGGAAGGGTAGAGTTGTTTCAAAGAAAGAGATATTTCCAAAGGAAAAGCTGAAAATGGGTGTAGGTTTATACAAAATACAAATATGCTCACATATATATAATACACTCGACTCATTTTAAGGTGTCGCATACCCTATCTCCAATAATCCATACCCCACCTAAAGTCAAGGTGTTTGCTCAACCTACCTCTGATACTAAATGTAGCATCCTGACTTTTTGACCCTCGAATGTCGACACTAATTATGCCCACGGTATTCGTGTGTTGAGCACCCATGTGCTGGAAAGACAGAAAGTTAGTGACAAATAAAAAAGAATAGAACAAGAAAGATAGAACACAACATTATAATCTCACAGTAGAATGGTAATATATTATATCAAAAGAACAGTACAAAGGGTTACTTCGAGTATAGAAATCTCATAGTTACAAAAAATTAAGTACTATCACTAGCCTGGACAGTTATAAGTGGATGTCCTCACAGTGCTGATATATATACATACATACATACATACATACATACATAATACTGTGCAATAAAAATAGAAATAGATAGATAATGAAAGCCTACAGCTCGTCTCCTAAACTCTAAAGTGTTCAAAGTAAAACCTGCTTTACTCAACCTACTCAAAGACGTAAGGAATTTAGGGAAAAAAACCAAGCGTCAAACATAAGTCAGGTATGAGAAAACCCAAGATACATGCAATATGTAACAGTGACTATTGAGACTGTACGGATTATCGTAACGGTTTTCCCCTAAAAAAAAACTAACCATTCATTAAGTTTATATAGTGGTATAATAGATAATGTCTATGGTGTAGAATATAAATCGTTTCAAGTAGCTATGAATCTTACATTAATCACACCACAACAATATTAGGGTACATTCAAATCGGCTAAGGTAAGTTCGCATGTTGGATTTTCCATGGGGATGCCTCCAGTAAACTAAAGCAGATCTCCATGCACAAGGATCAGTAGTTACCGTCTGAGCATCGTATATCTCTAGATAAAATATACCATAAGGAAAACACAAAAGGCCCACACTCGAACATAAACATGAACCACATGGAACCATATATCATTAACTCCCTCGTGCATCATCTGTAAGCGTACTCAAGATTTGGAGTTGATAATACCCTAAAGCGGGTCAGCTAAACCCAGGTTGTGCAGCCTACTTTATCTTAAGCCATTTCCGTTGTCGAGGTTTCGTTCGACATTTTTCATACTAGTATTCATCACTCAAATAGAACATGGATCTAGTTAAGGATCCTAGCATAAGTCGTCTGACGAATGCAAACGCCGACCTCTCCCTTGGACTTAACCTTAAAATAGACAATTCAACTCTATAGCATTTCACTTCATAACCGCTTCCAAAACATAAAACTTGTATACTAGTTTTGAAGTGGTAATCTGTAAGTAAAACACTTACCTATCCCAGTCTCTTCAAAACTAGTTCGATGAATTTCCGATAAACTCAATTCTGGTTCTTTTAGAAGTAAGCGAACTTTATAAAGAGGAGTCCTCCTTAGAGGATCTCATATATATAAGTTCTTAAAGCTAGAAACATTCATACCAATGCTCCTTCCCCGGGGTCCTAAAAAGTATGAAGCCGCAAAGCTTTTAGATACTTCTTAAGTTATATTTGTTCTAGTTTGATGGTCAACTAATCGATATCTAATAAAAAAACAATTGCTTGTACAAATTAAGGTTTGTATACTTAACACATTTCCGACATTCCAACTTGTACTATCCCTGGTCACGAGTGAAGCTAGGTAAGTTAGAGAACTGGATGCATATCTAAGCCTTGTCTAGACACTTCATTCTTGACTCTTGCAGATAGAAAAGTCTACCTCGTCGACTTTTGGTGTTAAGTATAGTATTAATGACTTTCATAAACGAGTAAGTAATCAACAAGATTGACACGTTTCCGACATTTCAACTTAACCGTTCCTCAACCAAGAAGGAAGTCAATAGGTTAGATCACTATTGATTCCACCCTTACTCAAACATTAATCTTAACTCTCACAAATAGAGAAGTCTACCTTGTTGGCTTTTAGTGTTAAATATAGTTAATAACTTTTTAAACAAGTAAACAAAGCACGATTTAGCCACTAAGCAATTCCTAACCCCTTTTGAAATCATTTGCTTATACTTTTAAAAATGCTTTTAAAATAATATGAAATTTTTACAATAGGTTTTAAACCATTTTTTGAAAATATTACTTTAAGATAACAAGTTTATAAAACACTTTGAAACTTGGTGGAACCATGTTTTCTATATATTTAATATTAAACCCTCTTCTTTAAAAATTCATAACTAATTCTTAAAAATTCATAAAATATCAAAGCACTTTTAAAATACTCTAATAAGAGTTAAAAAACACTTGTATAAATAATGAAACAAAATACTTAAATTTGGATATCTTTTCAAACCTTTAAAGTCAAAAACAAAGGCTAAAACAGGGCAGTTTTGCACAAGTGTAAGTTTGACCACTTTTCGATATGTTACTCAACCTTTTAACATTCAAATGTTTTATGACAGCAAGAATATATATAAAGCATCACAAATATGGTGAGAAACCCCTAAAGATATCTATATAAAGTTCCATTGAAATTGCCGAACATAAGAGAATTCCTAAGTGCATCTGTAGTGACTATTGCTATATCTAAGTCCAATTCAAACCTATGTTCAACTGTAACCTATGTGCTTTGTTACAAGGCTATGCTACAAGTCCACAAGTCCATTCAAGTCCATACATATAGATTACATTTTCATTTGCTTTCAAAGCAAGAATCAAAAGAATATTACAAACATATATCAATATTACAACATATATTAATATCCATTCACACATCATATATATTTAAACATAATCATATATATATATATATCCATTCAAGGTTGTGAGTTTTCTCACTCTTAAGCAAGCAAACAAGCAAGTCAAAGTAAACAAGTCCAACCTCTACCTTGCAACACTTAACTTCCTACCTTCTTTCTAGCTTTGCACTTTATTTCTAGGCTATTTATACCCCATAATGCTCACAGCCTATCAATGAGGGGGGGGTCATGCTTTGTTACTTCCAAATTCAAGTGGCTAAGAGTTGTTGTGATGTTTTCCTAATCCTCTACTTCAAGTTTGAGTTGAATTGGATGTATTTTGAAATTACTTTGTTTAGAAATTTTGTATAGAGAATGACATGGAAGAGGGATAACTTTTTGAGTAAAAATTGTGAAATTGATTTAAGGGTATGCCCCTCCTTTTATAAGCTTCTCATGGCGTTGCCTAAGTTTCTCTCACCCTCCCTCTCCAACGATGCCATGGAAGGTTTACCCCTCCACACGCCCATCGCTTCTCCTTTACACCTCTTACCATTAGCAAATTACCCTTATACCCCTTACATAGAAATATCTCTTATTCACTTAGAAGCTTCTAGAACCTTCTAACCTCTTCATGAAGCAAAGTGTTTTAATTAGTTCCTAATGTGTTCATAAGTTTCTTAGCTTAGCACAAAAGAGTTCGAACAACTTATATCGATCAAAATGTTGTTTACCGATAAACCGATTTTCGGTTACATTATCTATATTTCTTCAAAAATATATTTTTCTAAACAAATTTCAAAAACAAGTTACTTATCATTTTTCATTAATTAAATGATGTTTAAAAAGGTTATAAAATTACATTTATAACCCTTAACTATATTTCAAAAAGTTACGATATTCGAAGACGAAGTGTTCGAATTTCCAAGTCGCTACATACAGTGTTTAACCTCCTAGTGCCCCCATCAACCATGAGTAATACACTGCCTAATATTTAGAGAGCGTTACATACTCCAGTCTCAATGGATATATCAATATCCAATCTTGATACATCTTCACTAGGAATATTTAAAATGATATTCTTTTTCATTGTGATTAATTACTCATTGTTACAACACTTTGTAACTATTATCACCAAATATACCATTTATGGATTTTATGTTAAATATACTTTTAATTAAATTAATTAATTAATATACAACACATTATATCAAGTATAGAAAGAAAAAAAATTATTTCGAACAAGATTGGTTATTGAATTAGACATATATAACAAATTACATAATTGCCCCTAAGGCATACCCCTAATTATATAAATCTCCCTCTTACACTTAGGATCAATTATGGAATCTTATTCCAATTCTCCAATCTGTTTTCTTAAAACCAATTGGGTCAGTCCTTCGGTGAACGCGTATGCTATTATGTTTCAATTTTCTACTATGTCAATCAACTCTCTCCGATGCTGATAAACTACCTTCATCATGTGGAACGATTCGAAGTATATCTCTCAAATTCTAGTGAGCTCTAAGTTCTGTTATGAACCATATAGTGAAACTATTATCATATAACAATGTTATAGGATTCTCAATATTTGGAATCACCCTTAGCTCAGTTATAAATTTATGTATTTATATTTATATACATTGCTTTTATTGCGGCATTATTCAATGCAATGTACTAAGCCTTTTTCATTGAATCGACCACAGTCTTTCATTTGAAACATTTCAAACTTAAAGATTCTTAATTCAATTTATAATTGACTTGTTATAGTCAATACCACTTAGAAAATTTGAGTCCGAACACTCCTTCATAAAGAATTTGTTGTCTCTGTAAACAATTCTTTAGTATTTTATCAATACAAAAGAAAACCTCTAATAACCATTTAGTGATATCAATTTGTATTTGATATTCACTTCATGTGTTAAATACACAAACAAATCACGATATCATAGACAACATAATGTGTATGATTATTCCTATTGCCAATACATAAGGAATCCTTCTTACATGTCACGTATCAAATATTTTAAAAAAATGTCCTCGCATATTGTTTGGTACATTCCTAATATGTTTTATACTTACTATAAAAGACATTATTTATAAATCCAACGTCGTTAAAATGATTAAGGCTGATTTTAATATAAGCACATTGTTAAAAAATCAGCAGCATGTTGTTTATTTATAGTTTAGAAATATCAATGTATCTTTTAACTCAATATTGCTCCCACTAACTTCATGACACTTTGGTTATTATATGCAAACAGTTTACTCTAAATCATTATTTAGAATTTTCTATTTCAACAAATATGAACTAATACACAAAGTCATATTAGTCGATAATTTTGTGTGTAAAATTTAAACCAACTCAAGTACATTAAATGGTGAACCTGTTACGCTAATTTCAACAATTGAAGTTAACGATGTTATTCTTATCTATATGGCTTACTATATTCCAACTGCATTTGTCTTTCTCTTAAAGACAATTTGCGGCCAATGAATCATATCCCTTCGGGTACAATTTTCAAATTCATATTTTGATAATGTATTTAGAATCTATTTCGGATCTGCGCATCGTACCATATCTTAGAGTCAATACTCTTAATGGTTTAATTAAACAATCGATGATTATTTATTCTTGACATTGATAAGAAACTCGACAATTCTCTTTAATGCACAAGAATACTCATTAGACGTTGTAATGTGTTATGTTCATTTAGGTTCGGTCAATTTCATTTCATCCCTTGCAATCAGTTTTATCGTTGGATCGTATCCAAATTCATTCTATACCAATAATTTTTTAAAGAAATTCCTTCGCTATAAAGTTGGTATTTCTTGGAACAACAGTTGTTTTTCAGTGCAACGGAATGGGAATTCATAAACATTTTATGAATTATCTTGTATAAAACCGATTTAGTATTAGTTTATAACATTTATATTCAAAACATAAATTAGTTATCTAATGAATATCATACCCAATCTTCTTTTGGTGTAATTCATACAAGATCCTTTACATACAATTATTACGTATAGTATTTCGACTCACACAACCCGCCAACTCTTTGGCCTAGGATGTGTAGGAGTTTCTTATAAACCCTTATCTCATATGGTTTTTTAAACTATTCTTTGGATGATATTAGTTTAACCTTGTGCATTATTCTTAAGTACACATCTTATAGAAAGAATTTATCCTAACTTCACTCATCATTAATCGTGGTTTGTCCAACAAAGTTCAATTACTTCTTATCAGTTCCTTATTATGTATTATAAGGAGGAGTCACTTTTGAGACTGAATTTTATTCATATTAGATATATACATAACTCTTTCCAATTTACTCACCCATTCGATCAAATTAAATCATTTTTGTTGCATGTTGTATTATTTATTCCATTTCATATTCTATGATCTTTTTATAGGTCTATACATATGTATCAAATACACATGTCCATGTTTGTGATAACTCATCGATGAATATGATGAAGTATGTGGAACCGTTTTGGTATTAATAAACTTATGATTGCATAAATCCATATATGGCAATCCAAATAGTTCATCAACTCTTATAACGCTTCCATTAAATGGGTGCATAGCCCTTAATTGTTTGAGATATAATTAACTAGTATCACATGATTCATAATCATATGATAAAAATTATTTCTCAAAACTACGGCTTAGTCTATAATTCCAAAATAATTGTAAGTAATTTTAGATACCTCTGGATTTTCTAATGCATCGCTTTTGTTATGAAAATAAATACCACATTATAGTTTTATTTCATGATGAATATTCATAATATTCTCATTGAAATATAAACGTGTCTATTTTTCAATCGACATCGAAAATAGTCATTATTTCATAAATAACGTTTGGTATGTTTTACAAAAACAATTTTCGTAACTTAATGCTATCAATAAGTATTACATGGCACTCTCTGACTATTTCCGCTATTTCTATAATATCGTATTAAATTTGGAGGTCCATCATTCACTTAATATATGTTATTTATTTCATATACTACAACTAGTTTAGAGTGGAGAGTTCTTTGATCAAATATCTTGAACTCAAAGAAATAAATCTCATAGAAAACACTTTGTTATATGAAAATACATTTCAGAATAGAAATCGTATTTCTCATTCCAATGTTAAGTATCAAATATTATTATTACAATTCTTGTTTTTGATGTTTTTTGTGAAGTAGAAGTAACTATTCACCCCAACTGTACCTTAAATCACATCTACTCTTGTACACTCGTTTTTCCTTTTAAATGGTCGAACCCTTCAAAAGAAAACCCTTATTATAATAGCATAACGAACTCTTTACAAAAGCGCATTCGATTATCCTTTAACATTTAAGGACATCAAATATGTTGCATTTTATGTAAACTGATCAATAACTGACATTTCAGTGATCGAGTTCTTAGTTCTATCTTGTAGTTTGGTCTAGTGTTACATTTAACACAATATAATCTTTATTGTAATCAATAAAACTGAATACTCGATCTTATAGTATGGTTTATTTGTTTATTTTGAATGAAATAATTTCATTGAAGTATCGTATGTTATGAACTATGACCGTTCACCATATAACACTTATATGCGATGTTATATGTATCAAATATCCGTAGTCTTATATTGTTTTTGAGTTTGGAACTCATAGAATGCAGTACATAGTCTCGACCAAATAAACACATAGGTGACCAAATCACGAAGGTATTAAGTGGTTGTAAAATTAGGCACTTGTAGGGGTGTAGAAAACATTTACATGCAAGAGGTATTTAATAGTAAGTATATTTTGTATTCCTACTTGTCAATTTTCAATTCAGTCCATTTGTATATCTTAATTGGTAGATGTCTTATCAATCGTATTAAATGCACAAATTTATCAATATAGATTAACATTATATAGCATATATTCTTTCAATATTAGAATGGTTAAATGTTATCATTTCATTTCTCTAATAAAACCCCCACTAGTCTTTTATGTTTCTCCAAACCCTAAAACGAAACATAGAAGTCTTTCGACTTCACTAGTGGGTGTTAGGACTCTTTTGTCTTATGATTCTAACCATGAGTTTGCTCAACAAGCCATACCCCACAAACGATGGATAACTCCTTATCGCTTCTATCGTATACAACTCTTAACCCATGGTTTCTTGTCCTAATATCATTTTGACCTTGAGTTTGCTCAACAAATCGAAAAAGATTATTCACTCGTACCTACCATTTCACTACGACCTAAGTATAGCATATGTACCTTAAGTTTGCTCAACAAATACATATAGTTATCTTACCTCTTCTAGTCAATATATTAATAATACTACACATAATATCTCTAGCTTGAGTTTGCTTAACAGCTAGAGAGTATGCAAGTAATTTATTAATATATAAATGGGAGAGGCCAACATTACATTAAAGATTCGTAATCTTTAACATTATACTTGAGTGATATCGACTTATGGAATAATGTATTTCTTATAAAATACCCTCGTGATTCAAGTATTGGACACATATGAAATCACGATATACATATAATACATATGTATTTATCCCTTAAGTCTATTTGGTTTCTTAATGTTCCACCTTTGCTTTTGTAACAACCCTGGTTTTGTGATTACCTGTGAAAATAAATTATAACGATGGTTATAATTTGAAATGGTGAAAATAAAATAAGAATAAATAAATTTAGAGATGTAGAAATTGTTGAAATTGTTTATTTTAAATAAACAATGGGTTTTGAATAAATAAAATAGAGTTAAGTTGGTTTGGTTGAAAATTAAGTTTAAATAAAAGAAATATGTTGATTTGGTGGTTAATTGAATTAAATAAAGAAAAAAGAATTTAATTCAACATTAATTTGTTGTAAATAAATATAAAGTGTAGGAAATAAAGTTTTAGAAACTTGATTATGTTAGTTTGGGGGTAAAAATGAGCATTAAATGGTTTTAATTTGATAAAATGCAATAATTGTAGAAATAATGATCAAATGGGTAATTTTTGCTAATTTTAATGATGTGTTAAAAATTAAATATGGTTAGTATTGTAAATAAAAATGTGGAATATTGGTTAAAAAAATATTTGGGTGTAAAATATGGTTTGTTATGATTATTTAAACAAGAAAATGAAGTTTGTGGAATTTTGTTGATAAAATGTTAATTTATTTAAATAAATAGTGTAAATTAAAGCATTTGAGCAAAAATGGAATTTTAAGGATGGAAATTGATTCTAAATAACTAAAATAACTTTTACGTGTTGTTTAACAATTTATTAAACATGAAACATGAAGTTATGATAATTATTTGGTTAAATAATGTGAATTAGTGTAAATATATGGTAAAATATGAGATAAAAATTTGTATCATAGCCTAATTTGTCTAAGTGTATAACTTGGCTAATTGGGTGGGGTTAGTGGGTTCAAACCCAAACCCAAAAGAGAATTATGGAATGGTTAGAAGGGGAGAAATTGTACCTGTACGTACACTTTTCTCATTTTTCCCTTCCTTCTCAAAACCAGAAACTCAAATTAATGGCTGCTTCCTCCTAAATCAAATCCTCTCCAAAATTAACTAAAATTAAAGGCTAAAGTTGCAATTTAAAGAGTAAACAATAGGTAATCTCTCCAAAGCCATAATCCTATTTCATCTAATCTTTGATTTGTGAAATTTTAGTTTACTGTAACTTTTCTTTCCTTTCCTACATGTCCGTATCCTCTCATCTTTTAGGTTTCTAAAGCTAATCCAAGACCAAAGCTTCTAGCTAGCAAGTAAAATCGCTTCAAAATTGAAATAAGGTGAGTTTTAAACTCACTCTTCTAATCTAAACAAGCTCCGTATGTTGTCTGGTTATTGAATTCTTGTGTTTACTGTATAATCTAGTGAAATTAGTTTATACAATAAGTATATAACTTCATATCGTCACTTTGTGATACATTTGCTGTTGAACCTTCCACTAAATCCATGCCAAAATTCCTCCGGATTGTTGTCTATGTGTAGTTATATGTGCATGTCAAATTTTGTGTTCCAATTCATCCCGAAACTATGCTGAAATTACATTCGAAAAGCAAGACGAAGCACGCAAAGAAATCCTGGGAGGGAGATCGACCATAGGTCGACCTTTGTAACGACCCGCTATTTTGGACCATTTGCATCCGCACATGTCGGACTTGAATAATTCAAAATACCGAATTGTTAATTTAAATTTGGCAAAACTGAGCATATACAGTAAATAAATAGAACACAGATCACAGACACAGAGTAATAAATGCAGCGGAAGCAAAAGATAGTAGTTCATGAAGCTACTATATACATATTAGAGTTAAATAAGGTACAACAGATGTCTTGAATACAATAATCAAGTACAATATCAGAATACATCACTAGAATCAACTGGATATCTGAAAGTTGGATAGATAGCTGGATCTTCAAGCGAAGCTCCAACTCCAAAGGTGATTCTCGAATACTGGTACACTCAGTCTGACCCGAGCGTAAAGCAACACACAAAACACGCGAGTCAAGATTAACATTCTTATATCAATAAATCCAACTCAAGTGAAATAGCAATTGAAATGCAAGTAACTCAAAGGATGTTTGGAATAACCATCCTTTAAGGATCCGTTAAATTATCTACTATGTAGTAGTGTACGATAAGTAGATAATGTCTATCAGTAATATAAAGTATCAAAATAGTGTTAAGGCGTTACCATTATCCCCCTTAACACATTTTTATATCAGCGTTATAGTCTATACAGCACTGTAAACTCCACCATAAACTAGTGGGATATCAGGGAGTACTCCATAGGTATAACACAAAACAAATCGTAGTGGTCGCGTATAAAGGGATACAAGTATGACAAGGCACATGAGGCAATACCCAAGGTAGTGAAACTACCGTTTGCCTGATCCGGACTGGTGAGAACGCATCGCCGCAGCGATCGCAACACCGCGAAACAACACTCCCAAAATCAAGGGTGCACCAATCGACAACAAGTAATGAGTAGTTTTCGAAGAAGTGTGTTCGCTCGAGGTAGCTAGTCCCCATTTGGCCCGGCACGGCTCCTGTTTTAGTCATTTCCAATTTGACACAAGTGTCAAGGCTATACATTATCGTTCTCTTTCTTCAGTCATCACGTACATCATTCCAACCACTTCATTCTAGATCACACTCCGCGTATAGTTATTAAAGTGGTTTTTGGTTTAGACAGTGAGTATGTCCCTAACCGATTCCAGTCTCTTTAATAACTTTCGTAATTATTACACCGATTGGTCGTTTATATATTTCAAAAACCAAATCAATTACAATTTCAATTAGAATTTGTAAACTAACATTTCATTCACTTTCTAAATCAATTTCCATAATTTATGTTTCAAAACTTACAAATTACCATTTCGAAATCTTCTAGTTCAATTCCAATTTCTATTTAAAACAATTCAAATATTGATTCAAGTTCGTAAATAAGTTTCATTCCAAATCATTTAAATTAATTTAATTTAACCTTCAAATTAATTTAACTTCATCGATCAATTTTATTCAGTATTCATTAAGTAAATTTATCATTCAAAACAATTTCTATTTAATTTCCAATTCATTAAATCAATTACTTAAGTTCAACTTCATTATATCAAAACTTACAAATTTCATTAAATTAAATTCATCAAATCAAATTCTTTACATTTCAAATCTTACATTAATTTCAATAAAACACATTTTATTTCTTATTAGAGAAATTCAATTTCACTTATTAATTTACTTAGTTACAATTTCACAACTCAATTAATAAAGAAACATAATTTCACTTATTCAAGAAGTTCAATTTCACTTAACAAAGAATTCAATTATATTTAATTATTAAATAATTCAATCTTATTTAATTATTAAATAATTTCAAAACTTAATTATTAACTAATTTCAAAACTTTATTATTAATAATTCCAAATTTAATTATTTAATAATTAATTTTACAACAACGTTCATTCATCATCTACTATGTTAATATTTTGATTCAGATTATTAAATATTAACATTTCCTTTCATTAAAATTTAAATTCCAACTTCGTTTCAAAACCATATTATTTATTCAAATAAAATCTTCATTTTATTTTTTAAATCAAATTATTGACCAATCGGGTTTTATTTAATTCTCTATCCTAAGTCAAAGTTTTTATTTTGGGTATTTATCATTTCAACCCGATTCCAATTCAATTCAAAATCAAAGCATAACAAAGGGAACTTGTAGTGTGATAACTGGGATGGTGTCAAAGTAAATAAACAAGCAATAACAACAATCAATATCAATCCAATAATCAATTCAAATAATCCCGAAATAATCATATTAATTTACATTGTTGTTTGTGCGAATTAATATAATTATTTCTAGAATCTACACTATCATTTCATGTAGATTAAATATTATTACAATTATTATTCTATGCAATTCTACACTTGACATCAATTATTCAATTTCATACTTCATAAACTAATACAACATAAATTCAAATGGTTCAAGGGTGATTAACTATTTTTCTACGTGTCAAATAACTAAACATTTAAGGGGTTATATTATACAAATTTAACTAATCAAATTCAACACATACGTCGATTCAAATTTTTATTTTTACTATCTTTCAATTGCATAATATTTATCACTTTATACAATACAATTTAACATCCAATTTAAACAACAATCAATCAATCAATTATCAATCAAACTGTATTATCATCGCATAAATAATTACAGATAGTGGTGTCAGATGTCATGGGTGAACAGATACAGGTAATAGCATATATAACAGTGTAAATAACTAATAGCAGCATATTTCAATTTGTCATTTCAATTGAAATCAAATTTAATAAATAAAAGAACGTTAATCGTGAGTGATTGCTCACCTTTCGAGGCTAGAGAAATAGACGATGAGATTGAGTTACGAAATCCAGATACGAATCCCAAACGAAGCTAGATTGGCACGATTTCGACGAATATAGCTGATAACAAGAATCGATGAAATAATTAGAATCAGCCAGATAGACAGAAATCATCTAAATATATTTTGTTTTAATTTTTTTCATGAAATCGATCTAAAATATAAGATGAATATAAAAATAAAGTATATTAAAAGTCATTGTTTACATTTAAAACACATATAATAAAGTATAGTTTCAAATCAATTAAGAGAATGGAAACAACTTTTCTAAAACATATATACTTAAAATCTGTATATAAAAATATTTTACAAAACTATCACTCAACTTTAGCACATATACAAAATAAGAAAAATTAATGTATATGTATCTATGCAGACCATAACAAGTATGCAAGCTCTTTCGTATGCAACCATACAGTACCTATATATATATAACTTCCATTTTGAAACAAGTTAACATATGCATAAAATATCTTAATATATACAAACATTGCCTACTAATATCAAAACTGTTTCAAACAATACTTATATACATATTAATATATATGCATATAACCCTTATGCACGGCTATTATAAACCCAACATAACCACCCTATAATATACCTATACAGTAAAAACAAGTATAGCTATAAATATCTAAGTATAAATTTTATATAAACTTACATCATAACTTTACACCTTTAAAACTTCAACAGACCAAAACTTATAATATAGCATACCCCAGTATAAAAGAAAATAATACAATGTATAGATATATAGTACCTTTCAAACATCAATGTATACCAAATATACATAACAATAGCATGCACGTTATTATAAAATAAGTAAAGCTTAGTCATACATATACCAAACTATCATTTACACACTGACTATACATGTATATATATATGTAATATGAAACCTCCTTTAGCCAATATTTCCAACAGCACATATGCGAACTTTGCATATGCACCACCAATGTATGCAAGCTTTGAATATATCTAATTATAAAATTTTCATACAACAGCTACATATATAACTTCTACATCAAAACAACTAAAATATAAACATGCTTATAACCCTACAATATGCAGACCGCCATATGCAAACAAAATATATGTGTAGACAACCTATGTAGACACTATATGATATACGACTAAGTATATATGCGTACGGTGCTAATAAATGCAGGCATTTTGTTAGTGAAGACAAATCAAATGTGACTTCTTAATATATATACAATTTAAAAATCAATATTAGATAAACAAGTATATATATTCTTTCAAAAATATCGTACAATATATGGTGGTTTGGGAATAAAGTGTATGAGAACCTGGAATCAAGTTGCTTTCTCTAAGCATTTTGACAATCTGATTAATGATAGGCCAAATTTGTGGGTTAAGTGGGCTAGGCATCATCATCTTGGCAACAAAAATTTTTGGTCCATGGAACCATCTCCTCTGTGTGGTTGGGTATGGAGATCTATTCTCAAGATCAAAGACATTTTACTTCCATTTGTACAGCTTGTGCTTGGCCCTCACTGCAATGCCAAATTCTGGTATGATCCTTGGGTTGGAAGAGGAATAATACTGTCCAATCTGCTCACCTATGAACAGAGGTATCAAACTGGCATTCCTTCGAATGCCAGTGCCTCTGATTACTGTCAGAATGGTGAAGTTACTCTGCCATACACATCCAATCCTGTCATCCAGGAAATTTGGACTGATGTGCAGTGCATGAGCATCCCCTCTGGTGATCATGGGTATGTTTGGTTTACTAGTCAAGGTCAGCACTCCATTGCTGGGGTTTATAAAGCTTTGAGACAAGATGATAGTAGCCCCATTTTTCGATGGCATGCTAGAGTTTGGAACTCTCTTACCTCACAAAAACTGAATTTCTTCCTTTGGAAAGTTCTTCGTAATGCGATCATGACTAAAACTAAACTGTGTAGGAGAGGCTATAATGTTGACCTGAAGTGTGTATACTGCAATAATGTTGTTGAAGATGGTGCTCACCTCTATTTTGATTGTTTGATTACAAGAAGAATCTGGGAGACTATTCTTATCAGTAATGGTTATAATGAGATGGTATTGCATGGTGATGCTGAATGGAATAGGTTGTTTACGAGAACAAGATGGAAGAATGCCACTACTTACAAGCTGCTACTCATCCTGAAGGTTTTTGTGCATGTGATTTGGGAAGAGAGAAATGCCCGTGTCTTTGAAAACAAGATGAAGCTTGAAAGTTCTTTAATAAACTTAATCATTTCCAGGGTCAAAGAAAAGTCTGATCATCACAGTGTGAATGTTTCTGCAGTTTAGGGCCTTGTTTTTCTTTTACCTTTCTTTGGTTTTGTTTTTTCTGTTTTAGTCTTTCTTTCTTCTTCCTTTTGTTTCCCTGTTTTCTCTTTTGTGAGTACTAGTTTGTTAGTGCTCACTTGTTTTCTTGTTTTTGTTTCTGTTTAATAAATATGGTAAGGGTCCATCCAACCCTGCTTGCCTTTCAAAAAAAAAAATATCGTACAATATATTAAGACAATATGCATAATTTAGACAATATACGTGACCTGGGTATATAGGATAAATACATGTCAGCTTCATACATGCATACTTGAATTATATTTTAGAAAGGTAGGATATGCATAAACTAGTATGGGCACTTACATATATAACACAGACCTATATTTTTTCATAACCGAAAAAAAATATAATTGGCAACGCTTACGCCATATACCGAGACAACCTGCGGCTGCATGCTGTGGAGCTACTGCACTTAGGTCAGGTCGGCAGTGGACGGCTAGAGGTGAGAGGGGCAGGCGGTGCTGAAGGAAGCTGAGAGTGTTGATGTTTGCATTGAAGAAGACGGGGAATGCTGCTGTGAGGTTCCATGCAGATCTCTGGTTGGGACAGTGGCGAGATCGCGTGTAGGCGGAGGACGGCGATGTTCACGGTTGAAGGTGTGTTGGTGGCTGCACGTTTGTAGAAGAAGGAGGAAGTGGGAATTGGGTTTGAGCAAGCAGGCTAAAGAAATGGCAAGCTTCCGGTGCAAAAGATTTTTATAATTCCTAATTTCCTTCAGACCATATGAATGAACGGTATCCAAAGGAAAAGAGAAACTGGTGAGATGATGTAGTAAATTGATATCGGGAATAGTAAAGGTCTAAGGAAATGAATAGCCTATATTATTAATAGATGGCGATCATGGGTTTTAAACGGTGAAAATTGAATAGTCAAAAATCAAAAGGCACGAAACATGTACCGATACGGTTGCCGTTTCGTTAATTCCATTGCTAGTCGGACTACAAAACACAGAATTGAATATATTGTAGAGATCAGCACGACGAGACGATCAAAATGGTATACAGATATCAGTAGTATGATTGAATTACAAAAATTCGTATTTTCTACTAGCGGAAAATGCAGCAAAAACGCAGAAAAATAAGATCGACGGAGCTAAAGAAGTCCGAATTTTGAAAAATGAAAAATGACGTCTTGCTCAGAAGACGGTTTAGAATTTTTCTATGTAAAAATATTTAGGTTTCGAAAACATTTTATTTTCATTACTTTTTAACTGATTAAATTGAAGTAAATTTACGCACGAAATAAACTTTCATATTTTCGAACGAAAATTTACCAGTTGCTATGTTTAACTAGACGCATTCCAAATATCAAATTTGTATTTCAAAATTTTATCGTTTAAAATTTCGCAAAATTTCAATTAATAACGTTATTAAAACCCGGTTAAATTTACGGGTTGTTACACTCTCCCCCACTCAAAACTTTTCGTCCCCGAAAAGGAAGAAGGTAGGAGAATAGAACCAACTAGAAGAAAATAGATTGAAATCAAAATAAAACAATTTATTTAACATATAAATTTCAACTTAAATAAATTTATATTCAACAATTTGTTTTTAAATTCAAGGTTTTCATTAAATTGATTTGATTTCACATTTATTAATGTTAGGTACAAAAGGTTTCTTCCAAATGAAATTCAATTTAAATTCAGTTAATCCAAGATACTCCCTTAAGTTGATTTAATTCAATTTATTAACTTTCAATACAAATTTTCTTCTATTAATCATACCTATTATTTATTTACCTTATTATTCTATTTATCTCCATAAACATTTTATAGTTTAAAATTTAAGTGAATAACCTTTATTATATGCACTCACATTTTATTTATAAAGACAATTTATTGTATATTCTCCAATTTTCTTAAATTAACAATTTCAAAAGTCCTAATTTGAATAGTCATTTATTATAATCACACTTTATTCGACAAATTTAATTCTTCTTCATACCAAATTATTATTAAATTTATTCTACTTGATATATCCTATCACATATATATTAAGTATATTTACATTTATTTTAACTACTCGAATTTAAAATTTCTTTTGATATCATTTTCTGCTGTATAATATTCAATTACATAGTTAACTTTTGAAAATTTTGGTAAGTTATATTGAATGCAATTGAGTATTATACAAGTAAATTTTACAATTCAGTTATTTCAAGTTAAGTATTTATAAAAGAATTTGGCTTCATTTATAATTGAAAATCATCCTTTAAGAAAATTTAGAATTAAATTTCCGATTAAATTTAAACAATTTAGAGATAAATATATACATACAATATATCCAAGTCAAATCTAAATTAAATACTAATATATATGTATATAAATATTTTTAAATCAAGTCATACTTTAAAAATTCAAATCAAATTCATTTCAAAACAAAAGTGTAGCAAGCTACTGATGGTCTCTACTCTTCGAAACTCAAAAATGAATGTCGATGATGCGGCCGCCATCATTGAAATTATTTTCCAGCGACAAAGAGAAGAGTACCGATTTCAACATTTTAAAATTCTTTGAAAACGGTTTCTATTTGAAAATACCTTAAATAATATACATTAAAATTCTTTGGAAATAAATTATAGTCAAAATACCTTTAAATAATGTGCATTTTAAACCTTTAAAACCATAGTTCGAAATCATTGGAAATTAAATGCTCAAATTCTAATTTTAAATTCATTTCAAATTCCAAATCAAATTATAACCAAGTTTATAAATTCATTTATTTATTATTTCTGACAACAAATTCATTATCAATTTAATTTTAGGAAAATTTATACTTATATATAAGATGATCATACAAATCTATTTTACTTACCAAATTTGAAACAATATTGTGTCAGTTTGCTCTGCTCGAGTTTTTTGGAAATCCTATCGATAGCGTTGATCAGACGAATCGATCGGAAACCCAAATCAACATCAACAACTCAAACAACACAATATATAAAACATTTTAATATTAATTTACACATACACTTCCTCGCTCAACGATACAATAATGGATTCCAAAGCAAGGATAGAGATTCAAATTTGACAGACTCGAATCAAAGAGAGTTTCGATTCGAAGATAGGTTTGAAACAAAGACGGGATAATTAAGTAACAAAATAGGAAGATATATAAGTTTATATTAATCGCGGGCAACCATAACCGGGTCGACCGTGCCTTCAAGAATAAGATCGATGCAGAATTTCGAGGCAAATCTACATTCGATCTCAAGAAATAGAATTCAGGTATAGCAGGAGACAGATAGCATCGTAAACCGAGGATACAGAAATCTCCGGTAAATCGATGCTATCGTAAAAGAGTTTTACCCCTTTACAAACCAATTTGAGATTGGCGGGACCGCCAACTCATTATAAAGATGATTCGAAGTGGAGTTATGTGATACTCCAGAATTCAGAAGAATACGAATAGTGAGGGGCAAGAATGAATTTCGGAACCGCAGGGAATGTTCCAAAACTCAAAGGAATTGAGTCAAAAAGGAAGAGATTGAAACTCGAATGAGAGTGATTATGTAAATACATTCACCCTATATGCTAAGTTATGCCTAGAGCTACCAAAGCTCTGATACCAACTGTGACGACCCGCTATTTTGGACCATTCGAATCCGCACATGTCGGACTTGAATAATTCAAAATACCAAATTGTTAATTTAAATTTGGCAAAACTGAGCATATACAGTAAATAAATAGAACACAGATCACAGACACAGAGTAATAAATGCAGCGGAAGCAAAAGATAGTAGTTCATGAAGCTACTATATACATATCAGAGTTAAATAAGGTACAACAGATGTCTTGAATACAATAATCAAGTACAATATCAGAATACATCACTAGAATCAACTGGATATCTGAAAGCTGGATAGATAGCTGGATCTCCAAGCGAAGCTCCAACTCCAAAGGTGAGTCTCGAATACTGGTACACTCAGTCTGACCCGAGCGTAAAGCAACACACAAAACACTCAAGTCAGGATTAACATTCTTATATCAATAAATCCAACTCAAGTGAAATAGCAATTGAAATACAAGTAACTCAAAGGATGTTTGGAATAACCATCCTTTAAGGATCTGTTAAATTATCTACTATGTAGTAGTGTACGATAAGTAGATAATGTCTATCAGTAATATAAAGTATCAAAATAGTGTTAAGGCGTTACCATTATCCCCCTTAACACATTTTTATATCAGCGTTATAGTCTATACAGCACTGTAAACTCCACCGTAAACTAGTGGGATATCAGGGAGTACTCCATAGGTATAACACAAAACAAATCGTAGTGGTCACGTATAAAGGGATACAAGTATGACAAGGCACATGAGGCAATACCCAAGGTAGTGAAACTACCGTTTGCCTGATCCGGACTGGTGAGAACGCATCGCCGCAGCGATCGCAACACCACGAAACAACACTCCCAAAATCAAGGGTGCACCAATCGACAACAAGTAATGAGTAGTTTTCGAAGAAGTGTGTTCGCTCGAGGTAGCTAGCCCCCATTTGGCCCGGCACGGCTCCTGTTTTAGTCATTTCCAATTTGACACAAGTGTCAAGGCTATCCATTATCGTTCTCTTTCTTCAGTCATCACGTACATCATTCCAACCACTTCATTCCGGATCACACTCCGCGTATAGTTATTAAAGTGGTTTTTGGTTTAGACAGTGAGTATGTCCCTAACCGATTCCGGTCTCTTTAATAACTTTCGTAATTATTACACCGATTGGTCGTTTATATATTTCAAAAACCAAATCAATTACAATTTCAATTAGAATTTGTAAACTAACATTTCATTCACTTTCTAAATCAATTTCCATAATTTATGTTTCAAAACTTACAAATTACCATTTCGAAATCTTCTAGTTCAATTCCAATTTCTATTTAAAACAATTCAAATATTGATTCAAGTTCGTAAATAAGTTTCATTCCAAATAATTTAAATTAATTTAATTTAACCTTCAAATTAATTTAACTTCATTGATCGATTTTATTCAGTATTCATTAAGTAAATTTATCATTCAAAACAATTTCTATTTAATTTCCAATTCATTAAATCAATTACTTATGTTCAACTTCATTATATCAAAACTTACAAATTTCATTAAATTAAATTCATCAAATCAAATTCTTTACATTTCAAATCTTACATTAATTTCAATAAAACACATTTTATTTCTTATTAGAGAAATTCAATTTCACTTATTAATTTACTTAGTTACAATTTCACAACTCAATTAATAAAGAAACTTAATTTCACTTATTCAAGAAGTTCAATTTCACTTAACAAAGAATTCAATTATATTTAATTATTAAATAATTCAATCTTATTTAATTATTAAATAATTTCAAAACTTAATTATTAACTAATTTCAAAACTTTATTATTAATAATTCCAAATTTAATTATTTAATAATTAATTTTACAACAACGTTCATTCATCATCTACTATGTTAATATTTTGATTCAGATTATTAAATATTAACATTTCCTTTCATTAAAATTTAAATTCCAACTTCGTTTCAAAACCATATTATTTATTCAAATAAAATCTTCATTTTATTTTTTAAATCAAATTATTGACCAATCGGGTTTTATTTAATTCTCTATCCTAAGTCAAAGTTTTTATTTTGGGTATTTATCATTTCAACCCGATTCCAATTCAATTCAAAATCAAAGCATAACAAAGGGAACTTGCAGTGTGATAACTGGGATGGTGTCAAAGTAAATAAACAAGCAATAACAACAATCAATATCAATCCAATAATCAATTCAAATAATCCCGAAATAATCGTATTAATTTACATTGTTGTTTGTGCGAATTAATATAATTATTTCTAGAATCTACACTATCATTTCATGTAGATTAAATATTATTACAATTATTATTCTATGCAATTCTACACTTGACATCAATTATTCAATTTCATACTTCATAAACTAATACAACATAAATTCAAATGGTTCAAGGGTGATTAACTATTTTTCTACGTGTCAAATAACTAAACATTTAAGGGGTCATATTATACAAATTTAACTAATCAAATTCAACACATACGTCGATTCAAATTTTTATTTTTACTATCCTACATCAATTTCAATTGCATAATTTTTACCACTTTATACATTACAATTTAACATCCAATTTAAACAACAATCAATCAATCAATTATCAATCAAACTGTATTATCATCGCATAAATAATTATAGATAGTGGTGTCAGATGTCATGGGTGAACAGATACAGGTAATAGCATATATAACAGTGTAAATAACTAATAGCAGCATATTTCAATTTGTCATTTCAATTGAAATCAAATTTAATAAATAAAATAACGTTAATCGTGAGTGATTGCTCACCTTTCAAGGCTAGAGAAATAGACGATGAGATTGAGTTACGAAATCCAGATACGAATCCCAAACGAAGCTAGATTGGCACAATTTCGACGAATATAGCTGATAACAAGAATCGATGAAATAATTAGAATCAGCCAGATAGACAGAAATCATCTAAATATATTTTATTTTAATTTTTTTTCATGAAATCGATCTAAAATTTAAGATGAATATAAAAATAAAGTATATTAAAAGTCATTGTTTACATTTAAAACACATATAATAAAGTATAGTTTCAAATCAATTAAGAGAATGGAAACAACTTTTCTAAAACATATATACTTAAAATCTGTATATAAAAATATTTTACAAAACTATCACTCAACTTTAGCACATATACAAAATAAGAAAAATTAATGTATATGTATCTATGCAGACCATAACAAGTATGCAAGCTCTTTCGTATGCAACCATACAGTACCTATATATATAACTTCCATTTTGAAACAAGTTAACATATGCATAAAATATCTTAATATATACAAACATTGCCTACTAATATCAAAACTGTTTCAAACAATACTTATATACATATTAATATATATGCATATAACCCTTATGCACGGCTATTATAAACCCAACATAACCACCCTATAATATACCTATACAGTAAAAACAAGTATAGCTATAAATATCTAAGTATAAATTTTATATAAACTTACATCATAACTTTACACCTTTAAAACTTCAACAGACCAAAACTTATAATATAGCATACCCCAGTATAAAAGAAAATAATACAATGTATAGATATATAGTACCTTTCAAACATCAATGTATACCAAATATACATAACAATAGCATGCACGTTATTATAAAATAAGTAAAGCTTAGTCATACATATACCAAACTATCATTTACACACTGACTATACATGTATATATATATGTAATATGAAACCTCCTTTAGCCAATATTTCCAACAGCACATATGCGAACTTTGCATATGCACCACCAATGTATGCAAGCTTTGAATATATCTAATTATAAAATTTTCATACAACAGCTATATATATAACTTCTACATCAAAACAACTAAAATATAAACATGCTTATAACCCTACAATATGCAGACCGCCATATGCAAACAAAATATATGTGTAGACAACCTATGTAGACACTATATGATATACGACTAAGTATATATGCGTACGGTGCTAATAAATGCAGGCATTTTGTTAGTGAAGACAAATCAAATGTGACTTCTTAATATATATACAATTTAAAAATCAATATTAGATAAACCAGTATATATATTTTTTCAAAAATATCGTACAATATATTAAGACAATATGCATAATTTAGACAATATACGTGACCTGGTTATATAGGATAAATACATGTCAGCTTCATACATGCATACTTGAATTATATTTTAGAAAGGTAGGATATGCATAAACTAGTATGGGCACTTACATATATAACACAGACCTATATTTTTTCATTACCGAAAAAATAATAATATATATAATTGGCAACGCTTACGCCATATACCGAGACAACCTGCGGCTGCATGTTGTGGAGCTGCTGTACTTAGGTCGGGTCGGCAGTGGACGGCTAGAGGTGAGAGGGGCAGGCGATGCTGAAGGAAGCTGAGAGTGTTGATGTTTGCATTGAAGAAGACGGGGAATGCTGCTGTGAGGTTCCATGCAGATCTCTGGTCGGGACAGTGGCGAGATCGTGTGTAGGCGGAGGACGGCGATGTTCACGGTTGAAGGTGTGTTGGTGGCTGCACGTTTGTAGAAGAAGGAGGAAGTGGGAATTGGGTTTGAGCAAGCAGGCTAAAGAAATGGCAAGCTTCCAGTGCAAAAGATTTTTATAATTCCTAATTTCCTTCAGAGCATATGAATGAACGGTAGCCAAAGGAAAAGAGAAACTGGTGAGATGATGTAGTAAATTGATATCGGGAATAGTAAAGGTCTAAGGAAATGAATAGCCTATATTATTAATAGCTGGCGACCATGGGTTTTAAACGGTGAAAATTGAATAGTCACAAAAATCAAAAGGCACGAAACATGTACCGATACGGTTGCCGTTTCGTTAATTCCATCGCTAGTCGGACTACAAAACACAGAATTGAATATATCGTAGAGATCAGCACGACGAGACGATCAAAACGGTATACAGATATCAGTAGTATGATTGAATTACAAAAATTCGTATTTTCTACTAGCGGAAAATGCAGCAAAAACGCAGAAAAATAAGATCGACGGAGCTAAAGAAGTCCGAATTTTGAAAAACGAAAAATGACGTCTTGCTCAGAAGATGGTTTAGAATTTTTCTATGTAAAAATATTTAGGTTTCGAAAACATTTTATTTTCATTACTTTTTAACTGATTAAATTGAAGTAAATTTACGCGCGAAATAAACTTTCATATTTTCGGACGAAAATTTACCAGTTGCTATGTTTAACTAGACGCATTCCAAATATCAAATTTATATTTCAAAATTTTATCGTTTAAAATTTCGCAAAATTTCAATTAATAACGTTATTAAAACCCGGTTAAATTTACGGGTTGTTACAACCTTCCACACTCCTAGGTCAACCATCAAGGTCGACCTTAGCCTCTAGGCGGTCGACCTTCATGGTCGATCTAGGCTAGAGGAGGGTCGACTTATAGGTCGGCTCTTTTGTGCCCTGTTCTGTGACTTTTCCTGCTTGTTTTTTCGACTTTTGTTGCTGCATTCTGTTAATTTTTGAGATGATTTTCGATGGCTTCTTCTTGAAAACAAAGAAAGCCAACATTTTATGATTATTTTATGATGAATTTTCTATTTCATATGAGTTTTGAGATATGAAATTTTTTCAGTTGAATTAGCTGTTATTTTGTTGATTTCGTGCATGGGTTTTAAAATCGATTTTAAACGAAATTAGAAAATTAAACCGAATTTTGAAATGGAAATTTTCTAATAATTTTTTATTATTTCGAAACTATTTTTAAGCTTATTATTATTATTTAATAATATATTTCCTTATTTAAAATGATTTATAAAGGATATAATTTCCAAAACATTTTTAGAAAAACGTTTTAACTCATTTTCTCGAAGTAAGTTATTTTCTATAGAATTTCACATTTTAGCACTCTTTGAGAGAACGAGGAAGTTACTTAAATGATTTAGTAAAACATGTGGTATGGGACACATGCGTTTACTTTTTCGGTTAATTCCGGACTTGTTCGATTGAGGTCATACACGAGAGTGAAATTAACTACCTTATAGTAAACGGTTAAGTGAGAACGTGTGGTATAGGACGCACTGTTGTCACTTATTTGGTTACTATTTGGAAGTTGGTGACACTTTATGTTGGACCTTCGGGTATGTTGATTGCCAATACTAGACCTTCGGGTCATTTGTTGGGCTTTCGGGCCATTTGTTGGACCTTCGGGTCATTTGTTGGGTGCCAATTTATTGTTGGCAGTACTTGACAGGCTTCGACCATATGTTGTTGATGCACGTGCGGCATAGCTTAGACTCGCCATTTGTTGGGATCCACCTTTTGTTGTTGTTTTCTAGATTTCATTATTTTTTATTTCTAGAATTTGTTGGTTTTCAATTGTTTTCACCATTTTGTTAGATGTTGGAGTTATACATAGCCTTTGTGCTATTTGATGATGATGACATGGTGATTACATTTTTGTTGTTTTGAATTCCTTAGTGAGTTCGATATGTTGAGATTATGCTGTTTTGGTGACATGGCTTATACGCCTTATGTTGTTTGATGTTTAGGCATTTATGCCTTATGTTGCTCGTTGATTTGGCTCACAAGCCTTATATTGTATGTTGATTTGGCTCATATGCCTTATGTTGTTGCATGATTTGGCTTATATATCATATGTTGATTTGAGAACATGGAGTTCATCTCCATGGCGAGTTATTATCCTCCTTGTGTATCTTACCTTCACCTATCATGTACTAACTATCTTGTTTAGGCTAGACTAACCCATGTGTTTATATTTTTATATGATGCACGGGTCAGACCGAGTCATTACAGGTCAGTAGATTGCAGTTTGACCTCCACCTTGCTTTGCTCCGCTGTGATCTTTCCTCTTTATTGCTTAGTGTATGTTTTGATGTAACCCTATTTTGTTGTAGTACTCTGATGTATATATTCTTTCATGACTCTTGATGTATGTTTGGTTTATAAGAACCAAACTCATGTAGCATGTTATGTTGTACTTCTGCTGACTCTGTATATGCATATATATGTGTATGTTCCTGTTATGTGATATGAGGTATTTGATGTTTTTATATTTGTTCCAAATACGATCCTTAGCCACCATAGTTTTTGTGTGAAATGTGGATTACGTATCTTAAGGCTAGAATTAACACTAGAGCGGGGGGGGGGGGGGTGAATAGTGTTTTAAGGAATTACTAATTCTTTTTGAGTTTATATTAATTTGAACACAAATGTATGCAATATTCAGACACAGATATGACCACAGAATCAAACACAGATGCAGATATAAAGTAAAAGCAATAAAGGAAAGAACACACCGGATTTTATACTGGTTCGGAGTTACCCTACATCCAGTCCCGTAACACAAGTACGGATTTCCTTTCAAAATTTCTTACAATTACGCCCTCGATTTCAAGGCCACGAGGTACACCACTTCAGGTTCACAATCCTCTGGGTAGAGATACTTGATTTTATGGGCAACAAGTTCACCCGATTGATTTTCCAGGCTACAATCACACCTTTTCTCGCTCGATTGAATACAAAGAAATCTATAACTCTGAATAGCACTGGGATCTTGTTGAGATAGTGATAGAGAATCAAACCAGAGATGATCTAGTTAGATTCAATGGTGATTTCGGCAGAGTAATGGTAAAAATGTATATAAAGAAATGTGGAAGAAGAAGAGAAGTGAAATCAGAGAAAAATATGAATGTAAATTCGTTTAAAACAGCCCCTATTTATAGTAGAACAACAGTCATGTCCATTCGTGAAAGGATATGACGAATAGACACTTCCTTTGAAATTCAAACTTTTGAAATAAACTGTCACCTTGTCAACAAGGGGTACTTGGGGTTGTCAACAAGCCTAAGTTATTTTTGGTAATTTGTTTTTCTTTGAAAATAATTTCTATCTTGTATTAAAACTATTTTAAACTTTATAAATATACTTAACTATAGTTAAAATACATAAATAAGTATAGAGAATAATATTTTGGTATATATAAAATTCTACTATAATTTTATATTTAAATCTAAGTATAAATATTAAAAGTTAAATATATTATAATTAAAATATAGTTTAAAACCAAGGATAATTTGATATTGGAAATATAGATTATTTTGAGGCTAAAAGTATTTTAAAACCAGAATAGATGTTTTTGATTTAAAAAGGAAGATTTTGAAATCATTTTGAAAACAAGATATAATTTTGTAAAACATTTGAATAAAAGTTAGTGGATACAAAACAATGTTCCACTAGATTTTTCGTAGGTTCCATCCTACTTAGGGTTCCATCCTTTTAATGGGCTTGAAGTGGATTCCATTCCACGAATAAAATGGATTTTAAGATGTCAGTGCTTTTCTAGGAGTTTTAACAAAATTCCTAACTAAATTACTTATATTGAAATCTTGAACTCTTGATAATCTTGATACTCATGAGTCTTGAATCTTGATATCTTCGATCTTGAGTTCATCAGTTCTTGAATCTCTATACTGTACAGTCTTCATTCTTTGGTTCCTGCAGATATATCCTGCATATACATATATATCTAAATGATAATGTTAGTATTTATATTTTATAATCTTACTCTAAGGTTGTTGTCATCAAAACCAACTTCTCAGGGACTAACAATCTCCCCCTTTTTGATGATGACAACCTTTGTTTATATAATATCACTTCTATCCTAATAACTCTCCCCAAAATTAATAACTCCCCCTTAATCTATGCCTAACTATCCTATTTTATACTTCTCCCCCTTTGTCATCAACAAAAACTAGCTCTAAACTATATAACTCCCCCTTAATCTAATACTATATTACATGTGATTATAATGATAGTGTTATCATAAATAATCAATACTTAATTCTAAAACGAAAACTTAGCCCTTAATAACTAACTCTTCTAACTAAAAATGCATATATGATAATATTTATAATAATGATAATGTGAGAATTCAAATATGAGAACACAAATCATTTATTAATTATATAATGTTATATTAACATTTGCATAGAAAATGTAAGTAAGATCATATACAAATAACGATAGGAAAGAGAGAAAAGAAATTAATGTGTATCCTTGACAATGGGAGATCTATGAGCCGAGCAGTTTGGGCAGTGGAAACAGAAATTTCCACGTTGTTCGACTAGATTTCCATCCTTTTCAAAGCACACTTCGCCAACGCAAACAACTTGGTCATCATCTTCAGCGTGCTCTTCGTCCATAGGGGCTTCTTCTTCTTCTTCGTCGCTGTCCTCTTGCACTTGAACACCTGAAGATTCTTCATCGATCAAGATGGGATTGGCGTGATTTTCCATTAGAAACTTTTGCAGGTTTCTAAGGATTTTGCCTTGCCGTTCTTGTTCTTTGGCTATTCTGATTTGCACCATTTGAATTTCAGTCATAAGTTGCAGTGCACCCTTCAAGGAAACCTCCATTTTCATCACTCGTGCAAGTGTAGTTCGTTGAAATGGTCCGGTAGAAGGAGAAGGGAACGAAAAGGTTGAATTTTTGTTTGATTTGGAGGAGGAGGCCATTGTTTTATTGTTTTCAGAAGTTAGAATAGAGAAAGAACAGAAAGAATGAACAAAATTTCGAAATAAGAAGAATATATAACCACCTATTTGAATTTTGGTGGGAAAATTTCAAAAAAAATCGTTATATGTCGACAGGGGTAAAAGAGGGTTGTTGACAAGGTACTTATATTTTTGCTATTTGATTTATTTTAATTTAATTTTAATTATACTTGTTATATATTTATATTCTATATTTCAGTTATTGAACAAATACCTAATTCTCTTCTTAATTTAGTAAATATAGATTCATTTAAGGGTTTTGTTAATATATCAGCAATTTGATTCTCGGAATTGATATAATCGAGAGTAATTACTTCTTTGCTTATATTATCTCTGAGAAAATGATGTCTGATATCAATATGTTTAGTTCGAGCATGATGAGTAGGATTTTTGGATAATTTTATTGCACTAGTATTATCACAATAAATTGGTGATTTTGAGATATTTAAACCAAAATCTTTTAAAGTTTGTTGCATATAGATTACTTGAGAACAAGCCAAAGCAGCATAAATAATACTCTGCTTCAGTTGTTGATAAAGAAACTGTGTTTTGCTTTTTACTAAACCAGGAAACCAGAGAATGCCCCAAAAAGTAACAAGTTCCACTTGTACTTTTTCGGTCTGATTTACAACTAGCATAGTCAGCATCACAGTAAGATATTAATTCAAAAGAATCATTTTTAGGATAAAATAAGCCATAATCAAAGGTGTATTTAACATATCTTATGATACGTTTTACAGCTTTTAAGTGGGTCTCTTTAGGTTGGGATTGATATCTTGCACAGAGACAAACACTATGCATGATATCAGGTCTACTAGCAGTGATATGGAGTAGTGATCCAACCATTCCTCTATATAATTTTTGATCTACATCTTTCGAGAGATCTTCTTTACTTAGGTATTCATTGGTTGCCATGGGAGTGGGTTTTCCACTTGCAGTAGTCAAACCAAATTTACTAACTAGGTCTTTAGCATATATTTTTTGACTAATAAAGATACCATTATCTAATTGTTTTATTTGCAATCCTAGAAAGAAGTTTAATTCACCCACATGACTCATCTCAAACTCTTTTGTCATTATTTCAGAAAATTCTTTATTCATTTCAAAATTAGTCGATTCGAAAATGATATCATCTACGTAAACTTGTACTAGTTGAATATCATTTTTATTTCTTTTAGTAAAAAGAGTATTATCTACTCTACCAATTTCAAAGTTTGATTGTAATAAGTAAGATCTTAGTCTATCATACCAGGCTCTAGGAGCTTGTTTTAGACCGTATAGAGCTTTCTTATAAGTTTGTAAACATGATTTGGTAATTTTTCATCTTCAAAAAGTGGTGGTTGTTCAACATATACTTCCTCTTTTACAAATCCATTTAAAAAGGCACTTTTAACATCCATTTGAAATAATTTGAAATTATTATGATTTGCGAAAGCAAGTAGAATTCTAATGGCTTCTAATCTTTCTACGGGAGCAAAGGTTTCATCACAATCTATTCCTTCTTTTTGACAATAACCTTGAGCGACTAACCAGGCTTTATTTCTAACGACCTCACCTTGTTCATTCATCTTATTTTTATAAACCCATTTAGTTCCAATTATAGTTTTATTTTCATCTCTAGGAACAAGTTCCCAAACATCATTTCTAGTGAATTGATTTAGTTCTTCTTGCATAGCCAAAATACATGAATCATCAGTTGATGCTTCTTTTGGATTTTTGGGTTCAATAGTTGATATAAAGGCTACATTGCTCATTTTACTTAGTTGATTTCTAGTTGTAACAACAGATTGCATATCTCCTAGTATATTTTCTATAGGATGATCTTTTAAAAGTTTAATCTTTTTATTAGGATGATTAATTTCATTATTAGTATCAGTTGACTCCTGATTTTGAGTAATTAAATCCTCTTCATCATTTGTATCTTCAAAAATTTTAAGATTTTCATCGAATGAAACATGCATTGTTTCTTCGATGGTGTTAGTTCTTAAATTAAACACTCTGTATGCTTGACTTCTATTAGAATATCCAATAAAGATTCCTTTGTCAGATTTAAGATCAAATTTATCTAAGTTATCTTTTGTATTTAAAATAAAACATTTACTTCCAAAAATTCTAAAATAAGATACCTTAGGTTTCTTTCCGTGAAGAAGTTCATAAGATGTCTTATCAGTTAAAGGTCTAATTAAAATTCTATTTAAAATATAACAGGCGGTAGCAACTGCTTCTGCCCAAAAATGTTTTGGTATTTTACTATCTGAAAGCATAGTTCTCGCACACTCTTGAATCGTCCTATTTTTACGTTCTACTACTCCGTTTTATTGTGGAGTTCTTGGAAATGAAAAATTGTGAGTTATTCCCTTTTTATTGCAGAATTCCTCAAACTTTTCATTTTCAAATTCACCACCGTGATCACTACGGATGGTTATAATTTTTACAGAAAGTTGATTTTGAATCCTTTTTGTAAAGTTCTTAAAACTTTCAAATGTATCACTTTTATGTTTCAAAAATATTGTCCATGTAAATCTAGAATAATCATCTACAATTACAAAAACATATTTACTGTGATTTATTGACTGAATTTGAGATGGACCAAATAAATCAAGATGAAGTAATTCAAGAGGTTTTGAAGTTGAAATCATATCTTTTAATTTAAAGGAACTTTTTCTAAGTTTTCCTAATTGACATGCATCACATAAACTATCTACTTTAAAATTCATTTTAGGGAGACCTCTTACTAGATCATGTTTTGACAGTCTAGATAAGAGTTTGAAATTCAAATGCCCAAATCTCTTATGCCAAATCCAAGGGTCACTTGTATTTTCCAAAAGACACAGGTTATCATTTGAAACTTTCATACTAAGAATATAAATATTCTTTTTCCTAATTCCCTCAAATATTATGGTTGAATTATTATCTTCAATGTGACACTTATCTTTTTCAAATTTAATTTTATATCCTTTATCGCAAAGTTGACTAATACTTAGCAGATTATGTTTCAGATTCTTAACTAGCAAAACATTAGTAATAATAGGAGTTTCAGAGTTACCGACATTGTCGATGCCAATCACATATCCTTTTGAGTTGTCTCCAAAGTTAACCAGTCCTCCGTCTTTGTATATTATATCATTCAGCATATCCGGATTACCAGTAATGTGTCTAGAGCATCCACTATCGAGTATCCATTTATTCTTTTTGATCTGCACAATTTGTCCATTGTGGATTGATTCCTCAACACCCATAAAACATGTTTCCTGCACATCATACAATTTTGGTAGACAACTTGAATTTGAATATCGATTATATGCAGACTTATGAGATAGTGATGATCTGAATTTTTCTAAACTAGTATTAACAAGTTTTTCAAACATAGCCATTTTAAAAGCTTTTTCAAAATTCATATTATGAAACTTTGAAAACCTTGCTCCGATACCAAATGTGAGAAATACGGATTACGGATCTTACGGCTAGAATTAACACTAGAGGGGGGGGGGTGAATAGTGTTTTAAGGAATTACTAATTCTTTTTGAGTTTATATTAATTTGAACACAAATGTATGCAATATTCAGACACAGATATGATCACAAAATCAAACACAGATGCAGATATAAAGTAAAAGCAATAAAGGAAAGAACACACCGGATTTTATACTGGTTCGGAGTTACCCTACATCCAGTCCCGCAACACAAGTACGGATTTCCTTTCAAAATCAAATTTTACAATTACACCCTCGATTTCAAGGCCACGAGGTACACCGCTCCAGATTCACAATCCTCTGAGGAGAGATACTTGATTTTATGGGCAACAAGTTCACCCGATTGATTTTCCAGGCTACAATCACACCTTTTCTCGCTCGATTGAATACAAAGAAATCTATAACTCTGAATAGCACTGGGATCTTGTTGAGATAGTGATAGAGAATCAAACCAGAGATGATCTAGTTAGATTCAATGGTGATTTCGGCAGAGTAATGGTAAAAATGTATATAAAGAAATGTGGAAGAAGAAGAGAAGTGAAATCAGAGAAAAATATGAATGTAAATTCGTTTAAAACAGCCCCTATTTATAGTAGAACAACAGCCATGTCCATTCGTGAAAGGATATGACGAATAGACACTTCCTTTGAAATTCAAACTTTTGAAATAAACTGTCACCTTATCAACAAGGGATACTTGGGGTTGTCAACAAGCCTAAGTTATTTTTGGTAATTTGTTTTTCTTTGAAAATAATTTCTATCTTGTATTAAAACTATTTTAAACTTTATAAATATACTTAACTATAGTTAAAATACATAAATAAGTATAGAGAATAATATTTTGGTATATATAAAATTTTACTATAATTTTATATTTAAATCTAAGTATAAATATTAAAAGTTAAATATATTATAATTAAAATATAGTTTAAAACCAAGGATAATTTGATATTGAAAATATAGATTATTTTGAGGCTAAAAGTATTTTAAAACCAGAATAGATGTTTTTGATTTAAAAAGGAAGATTTTGAAAACAAGATATAATTTTGTAAAACATTTGAATAAAAGTTAGTGGATACAAAACAATATTCCACTAGATTTTTCGTAGGTTCCATCCTACTTAGGGTTCCATCCCTTTAACGGGCTTGAAGTGGATTCCTTTCCACGAATAAAATGGATTTTAAGATGTCAGTGCTTTTCTAGGAGTTTTAACAAAATTCCTAACTAAATTACTTATATTGAAATCTTGAACTCTTGATAATCTTGATACTCATGAGTCTTGAATCTTGATATCTTCGATCTTGAGTTCATCAGTTCTTGAATCTCTATATTGTACAGTCTTCATTCTTTGGTACCTGCATATATATCCTGCATATACATATATATCTAAACGATAATGTTAGTATTTATATTTTATAATCTTATTCTAAGGTTGTTGTCATCAAAACCAACTTCTCAGGGACTAACAGTTTTGTGTTAAACCTGAATCGAGTATGTCGATCCACTTAAGAAAGAAAGAAAGGAAAAAATGGACACTCAGTCGATGTATTCGGTACTCGTTTAAGACAAAGCTCACGGATGGTCGCTCCTAAGCAGCCCTATTCTCTGCACTAGCAGACGATATTACCTAGTAATGGTCTTTGTTAGTGTGGGTCTCGGGGTAGGGCATCACAGCTTGGTATCAGAGCTGAGTTCAGAACAAACATGATAAATACAGCATAGAACTAGAATAATACATATGTTATAGAGCATCCGAAGGACAATATTTATGCCATCCCAATCTTCCCTTGTCATTGTCCTTCAATCTAAGTCTTCGGGGTAGATAATAGGTTTGGGAATACGTCTAGGAATGCATTTTTAATTCTGTAGTATTCCATATATTGAATCCTATTATCAACGGTATACCTTTGTGAATAGTCTTATTACTTTCAACATTATGGCTGGAAGAGGCAGAGCTAGCCGTTCTGGCGCTGGGCAGTCCAATGGTCCGCCTCTAAACGGAGTCTATATGTCTGCCGATTAATTTATGGAGCTATTTCATAGTACTCAGCCTCCAACTCCTACTCCTACACCTCCACCTCACAAGTCACCATTTTCACGCATGTGCAGCGACTTTTCACACCTTGGAGGCAAGCCTTTCTATGGCTCAGAAAGTGTATTAGAGGTTCAGGCTTGGTTGTGTACTTGTGATCATATATTTTCTCACATGGATCTTTCTGACCACCATCGCGTACTCGTAGCATCTAGTATGTTGCAAGAACGTGCTTTGGATTGGTATGAGCTTTTGATAGCGGAAGTTGACGAGTCCTCTCTTTCTTGGGATCAGTTCAAGGAACGATTCGAGTTGAAGTTCGTTCCCGAATCAGAGAAAGCCCTTCTTGCTCAATGTTTCCTTGAGTTGAAGCAAGGGAAATATTCTATCTCTGAGTATGTTTGCTCTTTTGAAGCCTTATCCAAGACAGTGTTGAGCATATTAATACACCGTATAAGAAGAATCAGAAGTTTGTGAATTGTTTGAAGAAGTATTTGAAGAACGCCTTAATGCTTCAGCTTAGGGTCACTTTTGAGGAGCTAGTTGATGCGACACTTTGCCTTGAAGCTATCGAGAAGGATAACGATAGTAGTGATGAGATTGGGGTTCATTCGAAGCCCAATAAGAAGCGGTTTCCTTTCCATAAGTCCAAATCTTTTCAGCATAATAAGAAGAAGAAGAAGGTTGGTTCTAGTTCTCATTTTGAGGTAGCACACCTTCAGAAGGGATGCTACAATTGTGATTCTCATGATCATTTGGTTAGAGAATGTCCCAAGCCTCGCATTTGCCGCTATTGCAAGCAAGAGGGACATTGGTCTTCATTGTGCCCTAGAGCTTCCAAGGGTCCTAATTCTTGGAAGCTGAATGTTGTTGATGCTTTTGGTGGTTCTTCTCAACCCAAAGTTACTTTTTCTTCTATTTTGGAAGGTTCTATTTTATTCCATGGCCGTTCTATTCGAGTTCTTTTCGATACAGGTGCGTCACAATCATTTGTATCGAAGGAACTTGTTGATGTTATTCCTTTGGATGTATCTTGTCTTATGACCTCTTTGAGGATTGCGAATCCTATTGGGGGATCCGCAACACCTAGTCTGTTTCGTGAAGATGTTAAGATTGTTCTTTGTGGTTATTCTTTCCGTGCGAATCTGCACGTTATTCAGTATCTTGGTTTTGACATGATTTTGGGGATGGATTGGCTTGTCCGTTATGAAGCCCAAATCTTGTGCCCCGAAAGGATTCTATATCCCAAGCATCCCGATTCTATTGATCAGTTATCTGTTATTCTTCGAGATGTTGATAATAGTTCCAAAGCTTCATTGTTTTCTCTCGAATCTTGAGATGACGATGACATATCTCGAATTCCTATTGTTTGTGAGTTCTCCGATGTTTTGAGCCTGTTTCGAGTTTGCCACCCAAGCGGGCAATTGAGTTCTGCATTGATCTTATTCCTGGTGCTCAACCTGTCAGTTGTCCTCCCACGAAGATGTCTGCCAAGGAAAAAGAGGAACTCAAGAAGCAGTTGTTGGAACTAGAAGCTAAGCAGTTCATCTAGTCTAGTTGATCTCCTTGGGGCTCCGCGGTTGTGTACGTTAAGAATTCCGATGGTACTCTTAGGCTTTGCGTTGACTATCGCAAGCTTAATGAGTTGAATATCAAGAATAAGTATCCCTTGCCTAGGATCGATGATACGTTCGATCAATTATCTGGTGCCAAAGTTTTCTCTCGGCTTGATCTCGCTATAGGATTTCATCAGTTACGAGTTGCGGAGGATAGCATTCCTCTTACTGCATTCCGAACTCGTTATGGATCTTATGAGTGGCTCGTGATGCCGTTCGGTTTGACGAACGCTCCTGCTTATTTTGTTGATCTTATGAATCGAGTATTCCGGGAATATCTCGATAAGTTCGTCTCGGTTTTCATTGATGATATCCTTGTTTATTCCAAATCTGAAGCTGATCATGCCCAACACTTGAGGATTGTCTTAAGTACCCTCCGTCGAAATCAACTTAAGGCAAAATTCTCTAAGTATCATTTCTAGGAGAAGAAGGTAAAGTTTCTTTGCCATGTTGTTTCTTCTGATGGCATCTCTGTCGATCCTTCAAAGATCGAAGCTATTCGGAATTGGAAGAGGCTCGAGAATGTTTCTGAGATTCGAAGTTTTCTTGGATTAGTGGGTTATTACCGTCGATTCATTAAAGATTTCTCTCACATTGTCCTACCTCTGACTAGCCTCGCGAGGAAAGGAGTTCGTTTCTTTTGGTCCGATAAGTGTGAGTCTTCTTTTCAGAAATTGAAAGAACTTCTTACTCATGCTCCTATCTTAGTGGTTCCCGAAGGGAATCAAGATCTTGTTGTTTATACCGATGCCAGTAGGTGTGGTCTCGATGCTGTGCTTATGCAGAGAGATCGGGTGGATGCCTACGCTTTTGGGCAATTGAGGCCGAACGAGATTCAGTACGCTACCCAAGATTTGGAATTAGCCGCCATAGTCTTTGCCTTAAAGATTTGGCGACACTATCTTTTGGGCGAGCGAATTGTTCTTTTCACTGATCACAAATCTTTGAAATATCTATTCACTCAGAAAGAGATTAATATGTGGCAACAGCGTTGGCTTGAGTTCCTGCTTCTTATGATTTCGATATCCAGTATACACCTAGAAAGGGGAACTAAGTTGTTAATGCATTGAGTTGCAAACAGCAAGCCATCGTTTCTATGATGTTAGCTGAGTGGAAGATGTTAGAAGCTTTATCTTCTTGCGATATCCGTGATCGCGCATCTACATCTGATTCTCCTATTCTATTATTCAACATGGAAGCTCGTCCTAGTTTATTGGATCGTATTGCCGATTCTCAGAGGCAAGATCCTGATCTTGTTCATCTTATTCAGCTTTGTAAATCGGAATCCCGTGGTGATGAGTTGAAGGATTTTGATATTGATGCTCATGGTTGTATTTGTAGGAAGGGTAGGTTAATCGTGCCTAATGTTGCTGATCTTAGAAAAGACATTCTTGATGAGTGTCACCGTTCTAAGTATACTATTCATCCCGGTAGTAGTAAGATGTATGCCGATATGAATTGTCTATACTAATGGGAAGGTATGAAGCAGGATGTGGCAAGTTATGTGAGCAAATGCATGACTTGTCAACTTATCAAAGCCGAGCATCAGCGTCCTAGTGGTCTTTTGCAGCCTTTTGAAGTCCTGTTTTAGAAATGGGAATAGGTCTCGATGGATTTCATTGATGGTTTACCTTGTTCGAGGTATGGCCATAACAGTGTGTGGGCGATTATTGATCGTTTGACTAAATCAGCTCACTTTATTCCTATTAAGTCCAATCGGACTGCTTCTCATCTAACTAAGCTCTATATTAAGGAAATTGTGAGACTTCATGGTGTTCCTAGTTCTATTGTTTGTGACAGAGATCCGCTTTTCACTAGTGGATTCTGGTAGAGTCTCCAGAAAGCTGTACAAAGCTTAATTTCAGCACGGCTTATCATCCACAGTCCGACGAACAGACTGAATGGGTGAATCGTATTTTGGAAGATCTCCTTCGTGCTTGTATTCTTGATTTTGGTGGTAGTTGGGAAGACCACCTACCTCTTGTTGAGTTGACCTATAACAACAGTTTTCAGTCTAGTATCGGTATGGCTCCTTTCGAAGCCTTTTATGGAAGGCCATGTCGATCACTATCTTGTTGGTTTGAGTCCAGGGAGAAGTTGGTTTTAGGCCCCTACTCTATTCGTGAAGCTTCTGAGAAGATTGATCTCATCTGACTGAGAATGAAAGAGGCTCGGAGTAGGCAGAAATCCTACGCTGACAACCGTAGGAAACCATTAGAGCTCTCTGTTGGTGATCTTTTGTTCATTCGAGTTTCTCCTTTGAAAGAGGTAATGCATTTCAGTCGGACTAGGAAATTGGCTCCTCGATATATAGGACCATTTCCTATTACTGAACGCATTGGCCCAGTTGCATATCGTGTATCACTTCCAGCTCAGTTTTCTGGTATTCACGATGTACTCCATGTATCTCAACTCCGGAAGTGTCTTCGTGATTTTGATTCAGTTGTTGATCCTCATGTTATGCAAGAGCTTGAGATCTCACCCGACTTATCTATTGTGCAAAATCCTATTTGAGTGCTTGCTTTGGAGGTTAAGCGCCTTCGAAATAAGGATGTTCCGCTTGTGAAAATTCAATGGTCCGCTAACCCCAAGGATTGTACTTGGGAAACCAGAGAATTTATCAAGTGAACATATCCTAGTTTTCTTTCTTCTACTGTTTGAGGGTGAATATTCTTGACCCAAGCTTATCTTATTCCTAATTCATGATGAAATAAATGTGTTATAGACGACTCATTTACAGAAATTGCGAGGATGCAATTTTTATAAAGAGGGAGTCTGTAACAACCCTGGTTTTGTGATTACCTGTGAAAATAAATTATAACGATGGTTATAATTTGAAATGGAGAAAATAAAATAAGAATAAATAAATTTGGAGATGGAGAAATTGTTGAAATTGTTTATTTTAAATAAACAATGGGTTTTGAATAAATAAAATGGAGTTAAGTTGGTTTGGTTGAAAATTAAGTTTGAATAAAAGAAATATGTTGATTTGGTGGTTAATTGAATTAAATAAAGAAAAAAGAATTAAATTCTTGTAAATAAATTTAAAATGTAGGAAATAAAGTTTTGGAAACTTTATTATGTTAGTTTGGGGGTAAAAATTAACATTAAATGGTTTTAATTTGATCAAATGCAATAATTGTGGAAATAATGATCAAATAGTAATTTTGCTAATTTTAATGATGTGTTAAAAATTAAATATGGTTAGTATTGTAAATAAAAATGTGGAATATTGGTTAAAAAATATATTTGGGTGTAAAAATATTTTTAATATGGTTTGTTATGATTATTTAAACAGGAAAATGAATTTTGTGGAATTTTGTTGTTAAAATGTTAATCTATTTAAATAAATAGTGTAATTAAAGCATTTAAGTGAAAATAATATTTTAAGGATGGAAATTGATTCTAAATAGCTAAAATAACTTTTATGTGTTGTTTAACAATTTATTAAATATGAAACATGAAGTGATGATAATTATTTGGTTAAATAATGTGAATTAGTGTAAATATATGGTAAAATATGGGATAAAAATATGTATCATAGCCTAATTTGTCTAAGTGTTTAACTTGGCTAATTGGGTGGGGTTAGTGGGTTCAAACCCAGACCCAAAAGAGAATACTGGAATGGTTAGAAGGGGAGAAATTGTGCCTGTACGAACACTTTTCTCATTTTTCCCTTCCTTCTCAAAACCAGAAACTCAAATTAATGGCTGCTTCCTCTTAAATCAAATCCTCTCCAAAATTAATAAAAATTAAAAGCTAAAGTTGGAAATTAAAGAGTAAACAATAGGTGATCTCTCCACAGCCATAATCATATTTCATCTAAACTTTGATTTGTGAAATTGTAGTTTACTGTAACTTTTGTTTCTTTGCCTGCATGTCTGTATTTTCTCATCTTTTAGGTTTCTAAAGCTAATCCAAGGCCAAAGCTTCCAGCTTGCAAGTAAAATTGCTTTAAATTGAAATAAGGTGAGTTTTAAACTCACTCTTCTAATCTAAACAATCTCTGTATGTTGTCTAGTTGTTGAATTCTTGTGTTTACTGTATAATCTAGTGAAATTAGTTTATACAGTAAGTAAATAACATCATACTGTCACTTTGAGATCCATTTGTCGTTGAATCTTGCATTGAATCAATGCCAGAATTCCTACAGATTGTTGTCTATGTGTAGTCGTATGTGCATATCAAATTACGTGTTCCAGTTCATCCTGAATTATGCTGAAATTACATTCGAAAATCAGGACGAAGCACACAAAGAAATCCTGGGAGGAAGATCGACCATAGGTCGACCTTCCACACTCCTAGGTCGACCATCAAGATCGACCTTAGCCTCTAGGCGGTCGACCTTCATGGTCGATCTAGGCTAGAGGAGGGGTCGGCTCTTTTGTGCCCTGTTCTGTGACTTTTCCTGCTTGTTTTTCCGACTTTTGTTGCTGCATTCTGTTGATTTCTGAGATGATTTTCGATGGCTTCTTCTAGCAAACAAAGAAAGACAACATTTTATGATGATTTTATGATGAATTTTCTATCTCATATGAGTTTTGAGATATGAAAATTTTCAGTTGAATTTGCTGTTATTTTGTTGATTTCGCGCACGGTTTTTAAAATCGGTTTTAAACGAAATTTAAAAAATTAAACCGAATTTTGAAATGGAAATTTTCTAGATAAATGTTTATGAGTTTGAAACTATTTTTAAACTTATTATTATTATTTAATAATGTATTTCCTTATTTAAAATGATTTATAAAGGATATAATTTCCAAAACATTTTCAGAAAATCGTTTTAACTCGTTTTGTCGAAGTAAATTATTTTCTATAAAATTACACGTTTTTGCACTCTTCGAGAGAACGAGGAAGTGACTTAAATGACTTAGTAAAACATATGGTATGGAACACATTCGTTTACTTTTTCGGTTAATTTCGGACTTGTTCGATTGAGGTCATACACGAAAGTGAAATTAACTACCTTATAGTAAATGGTTAAGTGAGAACGTGTGGTATGGGACGCACTATTGTCACTGATCTGGTTACTATTTGGAAGTTGGTGACACTTTATGTTGGACCTTCGGGTATGTTGATTGCCAGTACTAGACCTTCAGGTCATTTGTCGGGATTTTGGGCCATTAGTTGGACCTACGGGTCATTTGTTGGGCTTCCGGACCATTTGTTGGACCTTCGAGTCATTTGTTGGGCGCCAAATTTGTTGTTGATAATACTTGGTAGGCTTCGGTCATATGTTGTTGATGCACATGCGGCGTAGCTTAGACTCGCCATTTGTTGGGATCCACCTTTTGTTGTTGTTTTCTAGATTTCATTATTTTTTATTTCTAGAATTTGTTGGTTTTCAAATGTTTTCATCATTTTGTTAGATGTTGGAGTTATACATAGCCTTTGTGCTATTTGGTGATGATGATGACATGGTGATTACATTTTTGTTGTTTTGAATTCCTTAGTGAGTTCGATATGTTAAGATTTATGCTGTTTTGGTGACATGGCTTATACGCCTTATGTTATTTGATGTTTAGGCATTTACGCCTTATGTTGTTTGGTGATTTGGCTCACAAGCCTTATGTTGTATGTTGATTTGGCTCATATGCCTTATGTTGTTGCATGATTTGGCTTATATACCATATGTTGATTTGAGAACATGGAGTTCATCCACATGGCGAGTTATTATCCTCCTTGTGTATCTTACCTTCACCTATCATGCACTAACTATCTTGTTTAGGCTAGAATGACCATGTGTTTATATTTTTATATGATGCTCGGGTCAAACCGAGTCATTACAGGTCAGTAGATTGTAGTTTGACCTCCACCTTGCTTTGCTCCGCTGTGATCTTTCCTCTTTATTGCTTAGTGTATGTTCTGATGTAGCCCCTTTTTTGTTGTAGTACTCTGATGTATATATTCTTTCATGACTCTTGATGTATATTTGGTTTACAAGAACCAAACTCATGTAGCATGTTATGTTGTACTTCTACTGACTCTGTATATGTATATATGTGTGTGTGTGTTCCTGCTCTTTGATATGAGGTATTTGATGTTATTATATTTGTTCTGAATACGATCCTTAGCCACCCTATTTTTTGTGTTATACCTGAATCGAGTATGTCGATCCACTTAAGAAAGAAAGATAGGAAAACAATGGACACTCAATCGACGTATTCGATACTCGTTTAAGACAAAGCTCATGGATGGTCGCTCCTAACCAGCCCTATTCTCTGCACTAGCAGACAGTATTACCTAATAATGCTCTTTATTAGTGTGGATCTCGGGATGGGGCGTCACAGCTTTATACATTCATATTATATAAGTTTAATTATTATATAGCTTTTATATTTCATTAACTTATATTATAATTTTATGTATAACATTATATTAATTAAATCTTGTTTAACTATTTTTAATTAATTAACTCTTTACTTAATTTTATATTTTTCCAATATAACATTTATATTGAATATTTATATATATACTATAACCATTATAGTACAACACAATATCATATATATTTGTAAAATATTATTTAATTTAACAAATTTAATTAAATTATATTAATTTCACAATTTTATTTTACATACATACATGTATACTTATGTTATCTTTAACACTTTAAGACAACATAAAATATATCAGTATATACAATATATGCATATATATATATATGTATTAATTAATTAACTAATTTAATTTATTTATTTTATTAATCTTATTAATAAATTTTAAAATTTGAAATTAATACTTAGATATTTTAACACATTTTGAAAATTTCATTATTGTTTTAAACATTTTGAAAATTTATGTTATATTATACTTTTATAATAAACATGTTTCCTTTTAAATTTAACCTTTAAATTTAAATCTTTACTTAAATTTTCACAATCACTTTGAAAATTAGCCTAGTGCCTGTTTGTACCAAAAATTGGCACAAACACCCAATTGGAGTTTTGTAGAGAAATAAATGAAGAATATAAAATGAAAATGGAGGAATATAACAATAAAATAGCTGAAAATTCAAGTAATAACAAGAACATGACGATTTATAGTGGTTCGGCGTTGTTTGCCTACGTTCACTTTGGATAGATTGCTTTATTAATCACTTTGTAAACTGAGTACAATAGGGATCGGATGAAAATCCTTAGTTACAATAGAGTACAAAGCAACTAGCAGTGTAAAGGTCCCCAAAATGAACAACCAAGCCTGTATTTATAGACGAAGATGGCGAAATATCTTCCTTAAAATTCAGCAGAAGGACCTCCAAGACCATATAGATCCATAAGAGGGATCGCACGGCCCAAATCCCAAAGAATAAGGATCGGTGTCGATCCCTATTTTGGAGGAATTTGGGGGTGCAATCCATATGGTAGCTTCCCCATGTTGAAATATGTTTAGACTCCAAGTTTCATGCCGATTGGATTAATGAAACTTGAGTTATGACTTGATCTTTGCTTTAATGTGAATTGCCTTCTGATTTCAGCCTATCATTATTGAGGGAAAAGGGCCGATCCCTCTTTTTTCATCCTTTTGAGATACGATCCCTAAGGTAGAATCCCTAGGGTTCCCACATCTTGCTCATAAAATTTCATATGCATTGGACTGAGGGATCTTGAGATATTGGTTGTTTTCCATTGAATTGCACTTGCTTCCTGAAACATGTCGATACCTATGTTGGAGAGTGGTTATTGACGACTCCTCCTCTATGTTGAACTATGTTCCATACTTTAGACATTCTACATTTCATATCTCTCAATTCCGTTTGATCACGGCTTTATTTTATCATATGTACTAGACTTTTGGACCCTACAATTATCGCTCTGGACTCACCGACCATGATGGCAGTCAGATTTAACTTGTCCAATCAGTTTAATATAGTTGGGACAAAATGCCAGATAGTACTTGCCCCCTAAAGTACGTCTTGTGCTGAACATGACATGCTTTGAATTAAAGTAGTTTAGAGTCGTCGAAAAGAAATCCATCCATTTCTATGAATAGTCGTTATCCTTCCCTCGAATTATTTTCCCGAAGTGTTGGATATCTTCTTGATTGTCATGACGATTGGTCGATTTTCAATAGTATAAATTCAGGATTATATTCCGTCGGTTGCTATCTATTTCCAGTTCTACGAGACTAGTAAGCTTTGGCTATCTGATCTGACTCGGCCTTGAAGACTTCAGGTTTGAATTCAATTTCTATTGATTTCAAAATTTGAACTTTTAGACTATACACATGCACGTTCAGGTACACGTTCTCATCGTTGGCTACAAGATGCGTTTGTACGCTCATGGGCCGTCACCATTTTTCATTGAGTTGGATACAATTTCATTATATTTTGTATATATGCACTTTACATAATCTACATGTCCTTGTTTGAATGCAAATAGGCTCATGGCCGATCCCTTTTTTATGTATGTAGGGATCGGCATTCTTTTAGCCGATCCCCTCCCTTTCCTCTTCTTTTTATATATATGTTCATAGGGATTGGCATTCCTCTTGCTGATCCCTCCCTCCTTTCTCTTGACTCCAAGGCAGGCCGAACCCTTATCTCCAATATATAAACTAACACTTTCCTTCCGCTTCTTACTTTAGTTCATTCGTCTTTATTTTCTTCACGACCGAACCCCCTTTTCCCATTTCTTTAGAGTGGAACCCTCCATCCCTTCATCAATCGAATCCCATTCGAATCAAACATCGCCTCCCTCCCTTGATTCGCCATCTTCTTTTGCTCCAAGCCATCACTCCATCTTCAACCTAAAATGAAGTCGAAAATTTTCTCTCGAGCAACTTGCACTCTTTAAACTTAGGTTGGTTTTCTTGTTTTTAGCCTATAATTTATGACGAAATGATGAGTTCTATCATGTTATTCATGGGGAGACGAGATGGATGATGATGATGTAGAGTTCGGCAAAGTAGTAAAGGAGGAAGAAGGGAAGAGCGAAGAACAAGTAAACAATAGGATCGGTCGTGATGAAGTAAGTGAAGAGGGGTCAGTAGTGAATGTTTAAGGATGGAGGCATCAGTGGTTGAGCATATGAGGAGGGAAGTGTGAAAATTGTGAAGTAGAGGGATTGGTACTTGAAGTTCAAAGAGGGACCAGTTATATTTGGTTAGGCTTAGGAGTTGGTTGCATTGCTGAGTAGAGGGATCAGCAGTTTTGGAGTATGGAGGAATCGGTTGCTTTGTTGGTGTATTATAGATGGAGGGATCGGTCATTGGCTTATCAAGAGGGATCAATTGTTATAAGGGAGAGGGATCGACACAAATAGGGATCGGCATAAATAAGGGTCGGCTATTCGTACTTGGCCGATCCTAAGCTTTGAATTGAACTTAAAAACCAATCCATATTCACTTGTTTAAACCATTGGAACCAATCCCATCCCAATGAACTTGAACATATAAAGATAATGAACAACAAGACTTGCATATCCAATATCAAACTCAAAATTGAATGACCAAACTCCTGGGACTTAGAACATGAACTAAAACTTAGCATATAGACTTTAATAATGGACTTCACACTTTGACATGCCGATGGTCAATCCTAAAACTTACACAACCGATCAATCTAAATGCCATTTGAGATGGTCAGCGATGATGGTCACTTTGGTTGGAATCCAAAATCTTATCATTTACTTTTTGGTTTTAATTTTGAATTGTTTACCTCTACAATGCACAACACTGCACCATATTAGTTTACACTTAGCATGGGAGGAAAGGTTAAACTTTCTAATCTCCATTATCTACTAAGTTTAGTTGATATGGGCTCTAGACGTTTAGAGTGTTTAGCTATAGTGCCTTCCGGACAACCCTCACAACATAGCAATACCAAAGCTAAGTCAAGTTCTACAACTATTTCCGGCAGGTTCTCACCTGATCGTTAAATTGAGCAAACAGAGGTTTTTGGGCCGTCAACTGATCTTTTATCTGATGTTCTTGTCCTTCCAGTGCAAGATATAAGGCATGCCCTCGACGCTGTAGAAGGCGCTATATTTCTAGATAACCCGACTTCCCAAGCCTCCAGAATTGACAAGGCTACTCTTCGTAGACTACGCTCTAAACATGGGATTCCGTTTGGAGATGTTCTGGTCCCTTCGATGAACGACGTGGCTCATTTTCCCCCGGAGGGATATACAGCATGCAATAAATTCATGGTCTAGGCCAGATGCGTGCCTCCCTTCAATTCTTTTATCTGGTTTGGAATAGCTCCTACTCAACTACACCCAAATAGCTATGCCTTCCTTTATGGCACTTTCTAGCTATTCATGGATGTTCTGTTCCACCCGCCATCTCTTGAGGACATCGGGTTTATTTACAATTTCAAACGATGGACGGGGAGCCTTTCCTACACTTTCCTCAAGCCTTCGCCCAGTTATCAAGTTTTAACTTGCGCTTGGAACAAACTCAGCCTCTTTAAACACAAATGGTTCTATGTCCGATGTCCACCTGGCTTCGCAAGGCGATGGTTGGAAGGACGTAAGTGTTGCCTTGACTTTATTCCCAAATTCGTTAGCCCAAGCCGTATCCTGAAGCAACTAATACTTTGAAAATCTATAGATGTTCATCCATGTCTAGAAGGTGATAGTTTCTCAAGGGCGGTTTTAGCAATTCGTGCCACTCCAGTTAAAGACAGGGACATTAGATCCCTTATACCGATGAATGTTTATCCCTTTTTGGGCCGTTAATAGAAGGCCGCAACATTGGGCTTCCAGGAAGCGCTGCACCACCAAGAAATGTAGCGGAACAAGAAGGCAGTGCTAATAGCCTTTTTGTGCCCCCATTCAAGGGGGCTCAGGACGATGCCGAAGAGGGTGAAATTAGAGGTATCGAAACTGACAAGCTTGGTGGCGTTGATGCAGGTCTAGGCAAAGCGCATGTGGTCGAACCATCACAAGGCCCATGAGAGAAAAAATGCCAAAGAGCCATAGTTTATCATTACCTCAGTTGATGAAGAGTCTTCTTCCCAACATTTAGAAAGTTCAATGGAAGGGTTCTCGAATCTTCCGATTCCTGATGATATCATGACTTATGACTTCCCCAACATCAATATTGAGGGGTTCAATTCTCCCACCAAGAGTGGTGATGGCATTCCTCTCACTAGCAAAGGAGAGAAAACTCCTATAAGTAAGGCTGCAGCAACTGATCCATCGGGGGGATACTAGGACACTCATAATTATGCGCACTTCACTGCACGATTTTCGTCTATCTTTTGTTCAATGGTCACTTAAACACTCTTGTTTGGTTTACAGGTGCGATGTCTCAATCTTGTGCTTTCGTCGCTTGAGGACTCGTCAACATAGAATGGATCCGATCGTGGTTCATAATTGAGGGAGATGACGGCCGGGGAAAGAAGTCGACGTTCAAGGGTGTCTTCATCTTCCAAACATAAGTCCCAATCTCAATTATCTCACCAGGAAGCTCAGTCTAATCTTCCTGTACACAATGGCGATCATACTTCTTTCCATGCTCCTCAAATTGCTGTACCGCCTGAGCAGTACTCCGGTTCATCTGGTTCTAGGCAGTCCCGCGATCGTAGGTCAAGCAAACATCCACTTGTTGCTCCTGATCCCGTTTTGCCTAGTGCGGTTCTTGAGGCTTCCACAGAAGAGAAATTGGCCAAACTTAAGGTCAATTTTCCAAAAAAATTCTTCGATGGGCTTAAGTTCCCTTCCATTCATACAATTCCAGGGAGTACGAAAGCGAGTTCCCTTGCATGCATTAATGACGCTTTTGTGCAGCATGAAGCATTTCAACACTTAGCCAAAAAAATCTCCGAGGTGTCCTTCGAGAGACAACATGTAATCGATCGTCTCAAGCTAGAGGCGACCCATGACAAAAATATAATTAAACATTAAGACAATGAGATCTCGTATTCGATAGCAAAACCAACCGTGGCAGAAAAGAGTACCAAAGAAACATCCGAGGCGGTAGTCATCTAGAAGCGGCTCATAAAAAGGAAATAGATGCTGCCCTCAACCGTAGTGGTGTGCTTGCTTTGAAAAAAGATACACTATAAAAGAAGAAAAATATTCTGGCCCGCTGCGTTGAGGAGCTCGAAGAACTCCTTAAAAAAGAGAAGGAAGAGAAGCTTGAAGCCTAGGAGGAGCCACAGAGATATTACGAAGAGGCCATCGAGCCCGGGGACTAAAAATTAAGCTTGATGAGCAACTCGCTCGAATTGAATTCCACAAAGAAAGAGGCAAGAGAAGCAGGCCACAATGAGATTAAAGAGCATATCGAGGCCCGGTTAGAAGATGCCAAAGATGCTGGTCAAAATGAAATTAAGGACATGTTCGATCCTCTAATCATGGAATATAATGCTAAAATCTTGATTCATCGCGATCTGAGTTTCCTTGGAGAGGGCTATCTTGAATCGCTCACCGAGGCCTGGGAATACATTGTTGAAATGAAGAAGAAAGCCCTCGGTGAAGCTGATTTAGATGAAGAGAAGCTGGTGCGGGAGATTCTTTGTGGGGATGAACCTTTCGTCCTTGCTGCTACGAGACTCTGATACTTTGACGTTTTAGCACCTTCTAGCAGAGGGAAAAACATTGCTCAGTCTTTGGAGTCCAATCTAAAAGGTCCCACTACACTTCAAACAGCTGGAGCGTCAGTTTCTCTTGGCCCGAGATAGGATCTGAGCTACGATCTGGATAGACCCGACTATCAATCAAAGGTGCTAACTTCTATTCTTGAGGGGAGCACTCCGGCGACATCTGAAAGTCAGCTGGATACAGGTATGCCGCTTTGTTCTCCATTATTTGAGAGATTTCATTCCTCATGCCCAATATTCATGGGCTTATCATTTTGTTTTTGCGAATCTATAGGTCTTCTAGGTCCCAGCCAGACTCTAGGAAGCGGTGCCACCGTAGAGCAACAATCGACATCTATTGAAATTCCAAAGGCAACCGACATTCCAAGGCCCGAAGCTCAAATTATCGGAGCACTTTATGATGAAAAAGCTAATGATCCTATCGTTACCAGATGAATCAGATGACGTTGGAATCACTGGCACCACTGAACATACTGTTGAGCTTAGCTTAAAAAAGTGCATCGAGAGAGAGGAGTTGCTGAAGAAAAAAGCTAACACTGAGCCCACTGACGTGGACATCGACGATCCAAATCTCGTCTCCACCCAGTGGGTCAGTTCTCGAAGAACTCCCTCCAACCTCTGAGAGCTCTCCTGCTAAGGGCGACAAAGGATCAAGGAAAAGGATAGGAGGAAGTTTGGGTGGTGGCACTCCTAAGAAATCTAGAAGGGAGAAAGGGCAGAAGAAATAGTCGTTGCCTCATCTTAGCTTGTATATAGCTTGCATAGCCGTTTTTTCTTTTGTTGACCATGATTGTGCGGGTATGGCCCCCATTTTTTGAATAAACTTGTATCACAATTTTGAAGTTTAGCATGCAAATAAAAGTTCTTTGTTTTTTTTCGAACTCTTATATTCCATTCAATGTACTTGTAATTCGTTGCACATTAATTCGAACAATCATTCATTAATTTTCACTGAAGGCCTCCATGTGGTCGTAGCCTCAAGTTGTACCAGACACTGGGATCGAGCTCTAGTGCCACATTGTCGGATTCAGCGGTTTGAGTGATTATCCTTCTACCCCCTCCCCCCCACAGTCTTGGGTTAGCGGAGTTAGATAGTGGATGGTCGAACTTCATCCTTAGCGAGTTTATACTCCTCCTGTCGGTTTTAGGTCAGAGTTTTATGGAATAGTGGGTGGTCAAACCGCACTCATCTATTTGTTTATACTAATATCTATATTCTGGGGATAAGAGTTAGTCGAGGGGTGGTTGAATCGCACCCAACCATTTGTTTATACACATATCCGCACTCTGGGGATAAGAGTAAGCTGGTGGGTGGTCGAATCGCACCCAACTTGTGTTTAAACTCCAGTCCGCATTCTAAGGACTTAAAGTTATTTTGGAAAATAGTCGGACCGTATTTTCTTTAATTGGTTAATTTTCCTAAAATTCGGGGTTTAACTTAGTGAGCGATCGGTTTTATCATGATCGATTTTGATTCATATTTGTCCTATCACTCAGTAGGATTAACTTAGTTATCGAATGGCGAGTCTCATCCATTCCTCATTAGATATTCCGTCCATCAGGTTGTGAGCGAGAATCTTTAGATGAACGGTCGAGGCATGTTCATTTTGTTTAGTTCAATTATGGACTTATGCAATCGGCTAGCTCCAAACTCTGGGAACTTGCTCGAACATATCAATATTAGTTAGTCGGGAATCGCAAGTAATATGTAATGTTACGGCAATCACGGATATGAAGGAAATTTCAAACTATATTTGCCAAACAGAAAGAAATGACATAGTTTGCCTTATTACATATCTGCGAAAATCAAATGCTAAAGAAAATTCAAAAATTGAATACAACTGGATGAAAAAGAAATAAACTAATTGAAATAGCATCGTAAATGCTTGCTATTCCACGCCCTTGGGAGTATGAAGCCATCAACAATCGTTAGCTTGAAAGTTCCATCTCTAAGCCTCTATTCAATGACATACTGCCCTTCCCATGTAGGATTCATGTGTGACGGGACAAGAAAAACCCGTTTCAGGATGAGATCGCCGATTTCAAAGGTTCTAGGTTGGACTTTAGTGTTGCAGTATCGGGGTACTCTGTGTCGATGTGCAACTGCTCTTAAATCAGCTTCTTCGCGCTTCTCATCTATAAAATCTAAAGATTCCAAGAGGAGATCTCTATTTGTTCTGGGATCATAATAGGTCACTCAATGAGAAGGAACTTCAAGTTCAAAAGGAATGACGGCTTCGGAGTCGTAAGAAAGGGCAAATGGAGCATGGCCAGTTGCGGACTTGTGGGTGGTTCCGTAAGCCCAGAGTGCTATTGGGAGTTCATCCACCCACTAGCCTCTATCCTTTTCCAAATGCTTCTTCAGAATGGACTTTATGATTTTGTTCACAGCTTTGACTTGTCCATTTGCTGAAGGGTGAACAACTGACCAAATCTCTTCTCAATATTATGCTGACGGTAGAAATCTTTAAATTCAGCGTTGTCGAATTGAGTCTCATTATCAGTTACATTGGTTTGTGGAAGGCCAAAACGACAGATGATATTCCAGACTATGAAGTTGATTACTTTCTTTGTCATGATCATGGCTAAAGGTTCCGCTTTGGCCTATTTGGTAAAGTAATCAATGTGACGATGTTGTACTTCGCACCACCTTTAGAGATCGGTAAGGAATCGATAATATCTATACCCTATATGGCAAATAGCCATGGACTGAACATTTGTATGATTTCTGTCGGCGGAGCTCTTAGAAATTTTGTGTATATCTGGCACTTGTAACATCGCTTAGCGTAATTAGTAACATCTCAGTTGACAGTCGGCCAATAATACCCATAACGAAGTATTTTCTTTATTAGGGTTTGCCCCCAGTGTGATCGCTACATTCCCCTTCATGAACTTCCTTTAAGACTCGCTTTATTTCATCGTGAGCGATACACCGTAGTAGGGTAATAGAAAAACCCTTTCTATACATGACTCCTTCCTTAATGATATAACACGAAGCTTTGCGAAGGAATTGTTGCCTTTCATTCCTTAGTTTGGGAAGGACTCCCTATAGCAAATAGTCTTCAATCAAAGTCAATCACGAATCCTTTTCCTACTCCATCTCTAGTATCCAGTCGATTTCCATTTGGTTTATGCTCGGAGCATTTAGTACTTTGATTGGAACCAAGCGCATCTGTTGTGCATCCGGGGTGCTAGAAAACTTTGCCAATGAGTCGGCCTCTTTGTTTTGATCCCCAGGAATGTGCGTGATGTCATAATACTCAAAGCCAGTCAATAGCTCTTGATATTGGATAAGATACGGGGCGGGTCATTGTCCTTTAGCTTGATAATCTCCCCTGACTTGATATACTACCAACTATGAGTCGCAAAAGATTTCAAGAGATTTTATCCTCGGTCTTTGAGAAAGTTTGAGTCCAACAATCAAGGCTTCATATTCAACTTCGTTGTTCATTGCAAGGAATTCAAGCTTCAAAGCATAGCAAATTGACCGATCATCTAGAGTTACTAACACGATTTCGGCTCTTGAACAACGATCATTGGATGCACCATTCGTATACATTTTCCATCGAATGGTAGGGGCTCCACCACTCTCTGGGAGATCATCTTGTGCAGTGAATTCATCTATAAAGTCCACTAGTGCATGTCCCTGGATAGCTCTCCGAAGGAGATAAGTAATGTAAAATTGACTCAGTTCGATGTTCCACTTGAAGAACCTCCCAGACATCTCAGGTCGATGTAGGACCTATTGTAACGGCTAGTCGGTTTAAACGTTGATAGGATGAGCCCGAAAATAGGGGTGGAGCTTTCGTGAAGCAATCAACAAGCAGTACGCCAATTTCTCTATCTTCGGATAGTTCCTTTCAGCTCCTATTAATCATTTTCTAACATAATAGACCGATCTCTAGATCTGATTCTCTTCCTGAAGCAGTGCGGCACTTATAGCATGTACCGACACGGTCAAGTAGATATACTAGTCTTCATGATTCACCATTTTTGACAAGTTGGAAGGCCTCTCTAGGTGGTTCACCAAAGCTTGGAATGTGTCTTTACAATCCTGCATCAATTCAAAGTTCCTTTTCCTCTTCTAATTAAATCGAAGAAATGAATGCATTTATCAGTGGCTTTAGAAATAAATCGACTTAGGGCAACAACCTTCCCATTTAGGCTCTATACTTGTTTGGTGGTCTTTGCACTTGGATGTTGCGAATTGCTTGAATCTATTTAGGATTAGCTTCGATTCCGCGGGCATTGACGATGAAACCCAAGAACTTTCCTAATGCAAGGCCAAAAGAACTCTTTAGAAGATTAATCGTCATTTTGTAATATTGGAGGATATCAAACATCTCTGCCAAGTCTTTAATGTGGTCGCTTGATCGTCATGACTTCACGAGCGTATCATCCACATTTACTTCCATCGTCTTTCTGATCTAATCTTTAAATATTCTATTGACTAGGCGCCCATAGCTCGCCCCAGTATTCTTTAATCCAAATGGCATTACCACAGAGCAATACAATCCAACATCGGTAATGAAGTTGGTGTGCTCCTGATTGGGAATGTGCATCAGGATTTGGTTATATCCAGAGTACGCATCCATGAAAGATAGCAATCCATGTACCGTAGTTGAGTCTACTAGCCCGTGGATCTTTGAAAGGAGAAAACTGTCTTTTGGGCATGCCTTATTCAAGTCCGAATAATCAACGCATATCCGCCACTTTCAATTTGCCTTTTTCACAAGTACAGGATTAAATACCCATTTAGGGTAGATGGCGCCGCGAATAAACCCATTGCCTTTGGGTTTATCCACCTCCTCTTTAAGGGCAGCAGATCTCTCTGGATCCATGCCACTCCTTTTTTGTTTCACGGGACATGCCTCGGGGCGATATTTAATGCATGGTGCGCAATGGCATACGAGATCCCATACATGTTAGAGTTAGTCCAAACGAACACGTCAAGATTTGCTCAGAGAAAACCAACAAGCTCTTTCATCATCGGGGGGCTGAGTTTTGATCTAATCTTTATTACCCGTGACGGATTATCGTGGCTGACCATGATGTCAATCGTCAGCTCAATCGATGCAGCTGTGGTCTCTTTGGCTCCTCCTCATCATCCCTCAGATCTACGTCTTTATAGAATAGACTATGGTGCACGAGCCATGGCCCAGGCGCTGGTTGTCAGTCTTCGACTTTTTGGATGTGGAGAGATTTGTCCACACCCTTACCTTTCTCTTTCCATTGAGCATCTCTTAACTCAACCACATAACAGACACGTCTGGTCGCCCAATCACCATGCACAACTGCAACACTGTTATCAGTTGGGAACTTGAAAGTCAAACATCATGGGACAAGAGCTGCCTGGAATTCAGTTAGGGCTGGTCGGCCCAGAAAAGCAGTTACGGAGAGTCAACATCCAAGACAACAAATGGTAAAATCCGCACTCTCTTGCGGTCACCTTCCCCCAACTCCACTGGAAATTCGACATATCCGACAACTTCGGTCATAGCACCGTTAAAGCCATGAATGCGGGCTTTAGATGGTTTCAAGTCCTTGGCTTCCATCCTCATCCGATCATAAGCCTTTTTGAAAATTATGTTAACAGAACTCCCACAGTTAACCAAAATCCTTCTTACTAAGGCAGGACCGATCATGGCTGAAATGACCATTGGGTCGATCGTCTGTGCCTCTACCTTATCTACATCTTTGCTTCTAAATACAATGTCTTCGGCCATGTACATTGTTGTTTTGACGGAGCTCCATCTTCTGTACTCGAGGAACATTCAAAACTCACATGCTTGATCGCGCTAGCATATCGCTCCATTTCATGCCAACTCTTATCGGCTAGATGCATTCCTTGAACTATTATATTGATCACTAATCATCCACTAGTCCACGTAGGCTCCTCGGCCCTATGCGGAACTTGTCCTCGGTTAGGATCGGATGTCCCCTGCCCACCACCCTGTGGGGTTTTAACAAACTACTGTAACTTTCTTTCCCGAATCAGTTTTCCTCGATAATATCCTAGAGATGCCTACACTCATTCGTTGTATGACCATAGCATTTACGAAGCCGGCAATATTTTCCAGTTTGTTTCTGCTTCTCCATCGATTCTTTCGGAGGTGGCTTCTTGTACTGCATGGTATTGCAGGTAGACAAATAGACGTTCTCTAAAGATGTATTCAGTGGTGTGTAGGTATCATATGTTGGAATCCTGGACTTTCCTCTTCTAGAATCCTTTTTTTGTTCATGGTTCCTATCTTCGCCTTTCTTTTTCCGATTCGGTTTATTTTGGACATTCACTTGAACTTCCCTAGAACTATCATCAAACTGCTTCGCTGCAATGTTACTTTGCACTCCCTCTCCACCTGGTCACACAACATTCTTCTTCCTAGAGCATATGGCTTCCTCTTTCCTTAAATACTGAGCTGCTTTAGCATAAAAACGTTCCAACGTTGCGGGTGGCTTGCTAGCTAACCAATCACCAAAATCAGAATTTGGTTCAATCCCTCTTGTTACCGCTATCAATATTGAATGGTCATTTGGATTACTAACTTTAGTGACGACTGTATGGAATCTCTCCAAATAATCTTTCAACGATTCTCCCGGAGCTTGGATCATGTTGGATAGGGACATTACATCTTTGGGGTGAGTTGTGTGCATTCGGAACTGCTCCACAAACTTCATTGCTAAATTGTCAAATTTAGAGATTGATGGTGGGGGTAATCTCGTAAACCAAATTGTTGCTATTCCGGAGAGAATGATTAGAAAACATCAACACTTAGTTACATCATCAGCTCATGTAGAATCCATCAGCTATTTGTATCTCATGACATGCTACCTAGGGTCGGTTTTTCCCTCGTAGGCAGGTACCGACGGCATACCGAACCTCCTTGGATACTCGATATGTATGATAATATCAGTGAACGGTGCATGGCTTCTCAAGATCCCCCAATCATCATTGTTCAAACCTTGGTCCTCTCTCACTAGTTGTCTAACCATAGCTGAAAAGTCCGACGTTTGGATAGGTGGAGCCAAGCGATGGTCGTGCTCTATCTCACGTGAATGGTCTGCTTGATGTTTACGGGCTGTTCCATGCCTTCTTGGCTCAACATCCTTTCGATGTTTATCATGTACATTCACTTCATCATCATCTCGGGGAAGTAACTGGTCTACATCCATCTGACTCCAACATCCAAATCAGTCGCAGCAGCTCCTACTTGAGCTCTAGCATGGAAAGGTAGGCTCCCTCCTTTGGAGGAGGGATGGCACCAATCCCTGTGGAGGGATCAACACCGATCGGTCTTGGCATTCCAAGTAGGTTTGCTTGCTGATGTGCCGAAGCTTCTACGTGATATTCGTCCATTCTGCGATGCCTGCGTTTGTGGTAATCGTCTATTGAACTAGAACTCTCCGAAGTAGAATAAAAGGCAGGGTCCCTCCTAGCTTTCCCACACTGTTGCTGACTGAACTGGTTCATTAGGTCGATATTGGCTTGAATCTACTAATTCAACTGTTAGTAGCAATCCACTTGCTCTCTCACCAGATTCTGAAATTCAGCTCTTGTGATGGAATCAGCTAGATTCTGGACATCAAATGGATGAGTAGCATTCACATCCACTGGTAGATTACTTAGGCCTCCCTGCTGGATGCTAGCTTTCTCGTTTCCTTCGGCGTTTGAGATGTAGATCTTGTATTCCTAACCATTGTTGATAGTTTTCCTTAGAATTTTGCAAATTTGAATAGAACAACAAGCTTCTTGAAGATAATTTCGAATCTCTTTGAGGGATTTATGCAATCCAGTGGTAATAAAGGGATCCAAATAGGGCCGAGAATTTAGCCTTCTTAGTGAAAGCACCAAGATATTTGCACCAAAATTGGCACAAACACCCAATAGGAGTTTTGTAGAGAAATAAATGAAGAATATAAAATGAAAATGGAGGAATATAGTAATAAAATAGCTGAAAATTCAAGTAATAATAAGAACACAACGATTTATAGTGGTTCGACGTTGTTTGCCTATGTCCACTTTGAATAGATTGCTTTACTAATCACATTGCAAACTGAGTACAATAGGGATCAGATGAATATCCTTAGTTACAATAGAGTACAAAGCAACTAGCACGTAAAGGTCCCCAAAATGAACAACCAAGCCTGTATTTATAGACGAAGATGGCAAAATATCTTCCTGAAAATTCGGCAGACCTCCAAGACCGTATAGACCCATAAGAGGGAACGCATGGCCCAAACCCCAAAGAATAGAAATCAGTATTGACCCTATTTTGGAGGAACTTGGGAGTGCAATCCCTATGGTAGCTTTCCCATATTGAAATATGCTCAGCCTCCAAGTTTCATGCTGATTGAATTAGTGGAACTTGAGTTATCGCTCTATCTTTGCTTCAATGTGAATTGCCTTCTGATTTCAACCAATTCCTATTGAGGTAAGAGGACCGATCCCTCTTATTTCATCCTTTTGAGGTGCAATCCTAGAGTAGGCTCTCTTGGGTCCGCACATCTTCCTCACAAAATTTCATATGCATTGGACTTATGGATCTTGAGATATTGGTTGTTTTCCATTCAATTGCACTTACTTCCTGAAACATACCGAACCCTATATTGGAGAGTGGTTATTACCGACCCCTCCTCTATGTTGAACTATGTTCCATACTTTGGACATTCTGCATTGCATATCTCTCAATTCCGTTCGATCATGGCTTCATAGTATCATCTGTATTTGACTTCTGTACCCCACAATCATCGCTCTGGACTCACCGACCTTGATGACAGTCGGATTTAACTTGTCCAATCAGTTTATTACAGCCGAGACAAAATGCCAGATAACAATGCCCAATTTAAATTGGGCCGTTTATATTAGGAGCAACCTTTAGGCTCACTTCACCTTTCAGGCCAGACCAGTAACCGGGTAGGATGTGGTACTTGAGTGCCCAATTCCAATTCTAGACATTACCTTTCTAGACACCGTACTAAGTGGGTAAGTTTAATTAGTTAGCTCTAACATACTAATTTAGACCACATAAACTATTAAGCTCCATTACCATTGAAGGAACTGGACTAGGCCTTAGTGGAGTAAAAGGGTAAATTTCAAAAAAATTCCTTTATTGATCTTTAATAGGCCTATAAGGTCTTAATTTTATAGCTTTTCGAATTTTCTTTTCAATAAAATTGTTATACGGCATTTTGACTCAGCTATATCCAAACTGATTGGACAAGTTAGATTCGACTGTCATCAAGGCCAATAAGTCCAGAGCGATGATTGTGGGGTCCAAAGATCAAATACAAATGATAATATGAAACCGTGATCGAACGGAATTGAGAGATATGCAATGTAGAATATTCAAAGTACGGAATATAGTTTAACATAGAAAATGGATCGGCTATAATCCCTCTCAATCATAGGGATCGGTCTAATTCAGCTAAACAAGTGCAATTCAATATAAAACAATTGACATCACAAGATCCAGAAGTTCAATGCATATGAAACTTTGGAAACAAGATATGGGGACCCTAGGGAGCTTACCCTAGGGATCGCACCTCAAAAGGATTAGGCAAGTGGGGTCGGCCCTCTTCACTCCATAGGGATCGACTAGAATCAGGATGCATAACATGTTGCAACAATGATCGAGCAATAACTCAAGTTCCACTAATCCAATTGGCATGAAACTTGGAGGCTAAGCATATTACAACATGGAGAAGCTCCCATGGGGATCACACTCCCACATTCTCAAAAATAGGGATTGACACTGATCCTTATTTCTTGGGATTTGGGCTATGCGATCCCTCTTGTGGGTCCATATGGTTTTGGAGATCCTTCTTCTGAATTTTTAGGGAGATATTTCACTATCTTCCTCTATAAATATAGGATTGATTATTCATTTTTGAGACTTTACGCTGCTTGTTGCTTTGTACTCTATTGTAAGCAAGGATGTTCATCTGATCCCTATTGTACTCAGTTTACAAAGTGATTAATAATGCTATCTGTTCAAAGTGGACATAGGAAAACAACATCGAACCACTATAATCATTGTGTTCTCGTTATTGCTTCGATTTTCTGTTTTTTAATTGCTTGTTTCCTCTGTTTTCATTTGATATTCTTCATCTATTTCTCTACAAAATCTCGATTAGGTGTTTGTGCCAATTTTTGGTGCAAACAAAAATCAATATTTTATTTCATAAGTAAAAGGATTTTTAAATTTAATTTGAATTCAAACATATAAAAATGAATGTATCAAATACATTCATATGTGTGTAGTGCAAGTGCAACATGTAAGAAGTGTACATAGTTAATATCAATACAAATGTTAGATTTACACCACAAACATACATATTCATTCTTTATATATGCCTTTATAATCCATAGTTTATTTTGAAATCATATATAAAATAATGACATATGCTATATATAGTTTACTTATATTTAATTATATATAGTATGTCAGAAAGTAATTTTACCTAATCAAAAATTTACATACATATAAAAGGATAATCGATTATGTTAAAGAAAGCAATTAATAAGGAGAGGAAGAGGTGGAGGAGTTATCTTATTTCATAAATTATCTTTAATGCTATTTCGAAACAACATGAGCACTCAAACACATATATGTATTCATATATAAATAACTACAAACTATGTTTTAAATAATAATTAACATATATATGCATATATATGTAAACTTTATAATTTATTACATGTTTTAAGATTAAAGTAACAAATTGAAATCTACTTTAATCTTAGTGGGATCAAAGAGTTTATAATTTTTGCACAAAAGTGCACTTATGTTTTTTTAATTAAAAAACATGTTAAACAAATATCAACAACAACCAAAAATTGCATTTAAAACAACAAATATGTGAAACATGTATTCAATCTCCAAAGAAATTTTAAATAATTTACATATATAGTTTATTTATACTTAGGTGTATAATGAGGTACAAAATACATCAATTAATCAAATTAATTTCCAACCAAAATTGTATATTTGTCTATTATAAAATAATAATTTCCAAAACATTGACAAAATTAGATTGGACGAAGAAGGCATGTATAAATTTGGTGTAAAATGAATTAGATCTAAATATTCATAAAATGTGAACATATGATAAAATGTTTTAGCAAATGTAGGGTCTAGGTATATTATCATAATGAACACACAATCGGTTACCATACATCAAATCTGGACTTTGGGTTAACATAATGAACAAATGATGAGATTTGATTTAAATTAACTAAATTAATTAACATATATCAGATCTGAACTTTAGATCAATATAATGAAAAAATGATGAGATAAGATGCAACATGTATAGGATTTATTCTTCATTAACATGGTGAATATATAATAGGATAAAATTAGAATTACCTAAAGATGAAGCCTAAGATTTGTACCTCAAATGAAGAATAGAACTCCAATTTGATTGAATCAACCTTTGGAATTTCCAAGGATCTAGATGTAAACACAACCTTGAATGTTATTGATTTTATTTGAATTTGTTTTAGTGAATTTTTGATGGAGGCCATTAAGGGAGAGGAGGAGAGCAAGAGAAAGAAGATGCGATGTTTTTGTCGGGAAAAGAATAACGATGGATTGAATAAGAGAGAATATGTTTTAAAGAAAACAATAAAACCTTTCAATTTTTCCTTTTAAAACCTTCTTATTTAATTCCTAATTAAATCTAATCAAATCTTTTCCTTCATCTTCGTATTTTCGTCGGAAGAAATAGAATTAAAGAGAAAAGGACTAAAGTCATTTCATAAATAAGATTTAAGTGAGCATAAAGTGGAGTAAAGGATGGAGACTTAATTCCTTCTTTTAGTTGCTCCTTTTGGATTTTAAATCGCATTGAAAAAGTCTTCCCTTTTTCATCATGTATGTCGACCTCAAAAAAATTCCCAAAACAACTTAGTAATTAATCTATTTAAACCCGGTTTAAATATTTTATCGATATCATATATCGGTACGCGCGTTTATAACTTTTATATATGCACTTTATTAAATGCTAATGATATTCAAAACAAATAAACTAAAGTTTAATAATTAAAATTTCATAAATATTAATTAATTTACAATAATTTATAAATTAATTAAATCATGTGGTTTATTTAGAGTATTCATATTTACGGTTATGCTGCTCAAAGGTGTGAATTCAATCGGCGATTAATATCAAGCAATTATAAAATTAACGTTCACATGTCACCTTAGTTAGTAATGTGACATTTTGGTTGAATTTATAGCTTACACATCATTTTAGTGAAATCTAATTTTACTTATTATAACCGATACCTGATGGTGATGATTATTTATACCAATTCTCTTCGTCAAAGCTATATCACTTTAGACTTACGGAATTTGGTAATGGCCAAATCCTAATATCGTTCATATTCAACTCTATAGTCCAAACACAAAGTCCTTGGTTCAATAATAATAATAATTATTATTAGCCGATCTGCTCTGGCCAAAGACTTTGACTTTGAGTTGACATCAGTTGACCGTGATACTAACCTCATATAACTGAGGAGACGAATCCTCTCTTAATAGTGTTGTACTTCCAATGTTTCCACCTAACCCAATTATAGTCGTTCGATGGACGTCGTGCCATGATATAACTATAATAAAAAAGGAGCTTCCACATTGAAGATCAATAGTATTCTCAAGTCGAGAGAACTTTGTAAATTAGTCATATTGATATTTTATGTTGGACCCTAGTTATATTAACCAACAAAAAACCATCGAGTGAGTCAATTCATAGTTATCCAATAACTATCAGTATGTAACCCTTTGGTGCCTCCAACAGCCACGAGTAATACACTGTCCAACATTTGTAAAGCGTTACGTACTCTAGTCTCAACAGCTATATTGATATCCTGTCTCGATACATCTTGACTAGGAATTTTTAAAATGGTATATTTATTTCATTGTGATGAAATTACTCATGGTTATAACACTTTGTAAGTATTATCACAAAACATACCATTTATGGATTTTATATTAAATATACTTTTGTTGAATTAAACAATTAATATATAACACATTATATCAAGTATACAATAGAAATAAAATACCTTATTCGAACAAGATTGGTTATCAAGTTAGATATATGTAACAAATTATGTAATTTCCCATGCGACATATCCCTAACTCTATCAGAATCATCCTTTCTAAGAAGGACGCTCGAATGCTCCTCATACCGATAAGGAAAAGGAGCGTATGAAGAGGATTTTGTATGCTTGAGCCAAAGGATCCATAATGTACGCTATGCTATGTACTAGACCGGATGTGGTATACGCATTAGGATGCATGAGCCGATACTAGTCTAATCTTGGAGAAAAACATTGGATGACAATAAAATGCATACTGAAGTATTTAAGAAATATCCGGGACTTATTCCTAATTTACAGGAATGGCGACCTCCTTATGAAGGGGCATACTGACTCTAGCTTTCAAAGTGATATAGATCACAGTAAATCAGTGTCTGGTTATGCCTTTACACTTAACAGCAGAGCCGCCAGGTGGAAAAGTTCCAAGCAAGAACCATTAGCCGATTCCACAATGGAGGTCAATTAAATCGCCCTCAATGAAGTAGCTAATGAAGCAGTTTGGATGTGCAAATTTTTCGGAGTGATTCCCGATACAAAGTATCCTATGGCATTATTCTATGATAATAATGTGGCAATTCATATCGCAAAGGAACCCAAAGTACATAAGAAGTCGCATCATATTCTTTGAAAGTTCCACCTTATTAGAGAATTCAATGAGAAGAAAGAGGTCTTGATACAAAGGATAGATACCAAGGACAATGTAGCAGATACATTCACTATGAGTCTAGCTCGGTTGGCTCTCAAGAAGCCGATTAAAGGGATGAGATTAAGATTCCATAATTGGCCCCAAGTGCAAGTAGGAGATTGATAGAGTTAAAGGTATGCCCTTGGGGCACTTCTATAATTTATTGTAAATTAATTAACTCTATAATCAATTCTCATCTGTAATAAAGGTATTTTTTCTTTCTGTTATATATTTATTACAATGTGTTATAAATAATTAAATATTTAATTAGAATATATTTAACAGAAATTCGATAAAAGGTGTGCTTGTGATAGGAATTACAAATAGTTGTAATCATGAGTATTATATCACAATATAATAAACACATCATTTTAAATATTCCTAGTCAAAATGTCTCGAAACAAGATATCGATGCATCTGTTGAGACTAGTGTATGTAACGCCCTCCAACTGTTGGGCAGTGTATTACTCATGACTGCTGGGGGCACCAAGGGGTTGCGTACTGCTAGTTATTGGATAACTATGGAATGACTCACTCGATAGTTTTCGGTTGGTTAATATAACTAAGGTCAAAAATGAAAATATCGATATAACTGATTTTACACAATTCTCTCGACTTGAGAATACTGTTGATCTTCAATATGAAAACTCCACTTTGATTATAGTCAAATCATGGCACAAAGTTCATCAAGTGATTATAGTTGGGTCGAGTGGAAGTATTGGAAGTGAAACACTATTCAAAACAGGATTTGTCTCCTCGGTTATACAGGGTAAATATCACGGTCAACTCAAACTCAAAATCTCTAACCAGAGTAGTTTGGTTAATAATAATTGTTATTATTGAACTAAGAACTTTATGATTGGACGGTAGAGTTGAATATGGACAATATTGGAATTTTGGCCATTACCAAATTCCATAAGTCTAAAGCAATATAGTTTTGACGAAAAAAATTGGTGTAAATGTCATACCACCTGCTAAGTGGCATATGAACATTTATATTCGAATAGTTCGATATTAAGCGCTGACCAAATTTACACCTAAAGAGTCGCATAACATAATCGTTGAATATTTCTTTAACCAATTGATTTAATTAATTTATAATTGTTACAAGTTAATTAAATAAATTAATATTTATGAAATACTAATTATAAAATTTTATTTTGATTCGATGAACAACATTAGTAAATATATTTATAATAGTTATGAATATATTAATCGATAAATGATATCGATGTGCATTTAAATTAGATTTAAATGCAATATAATTTGTTCGGGCTTTAAATGGGTTTGAAGCTCATAAAGGGGCATGTGTATTTCGGCCATGAGAGACTAGGTGGGTTATGACCATATGATGGCAAGAGGAGCTTGGGTTTTTATTTGATTAGAGGAAAGAGTGGGTAAGAAGAAATGTGGATCTTGATCCTAACTTCTCTCTCTATTCTATCATCTATATAAGCATCTAGCCCCACACTCATTTACCACTTTTAAAGGCCTCCACTATCTCTACCTCTAGCTGAAATTCATCCTCCCCTCTCCACGATTTCCAAGCACAAATCAAATTAAAATAAACACTATTCGATAGTTGGTGGTCAACAATTCGGGAGATAGAACCTTCAAAATTGGAATTTAATTTAGGAGTTTATTTCAATGCTTCAAGCTGTGGTCCATTAGCATTGGTGAAAGGTAATTATCTGATCTATGATTATATGCTAATATTTAGATAGTTTATATATTATATATTGTATTGTTAGTTAGGTGCTGATTCTGGTATATTGGTATATCGTCACATTTAGATTGGTTGTATGTTTATATGCTTATATATATTTAAAAAAACTATAACACATACATGCCTTGATACTCATGGCTTTAGATAAAAAAATTGATTTTCAATTTAAAGTAATTTAATATATAATAGTTAAATAACATAAAGTTTATAATATAAATACTAAATATTATACTATACGAAATATGTTTACAAATTACATATAAATAGTTTTATATCTAAAATATTTTTCGGTATAAAAAATAAATTTTTAGAACATATATATATATATATATTATTTAAATATTATTTAATGGAAATCACTTAAATAAATATATCATATAAAATATTAGTTAAATTTTATAAATTAATTTCACACTTGATAAACTTTCGGCTGCATTAAAATAATGGTTATTATTATTATTATTTATATTAATTAAATATTATTATAAATGCTAAAATCAATGTTTAAATTTAAAATTGATTTTGAATTACAAAATATATATAGAAATATTCAAATTCTAAAATATCATCTTGATTTTTTTATACAATATTAAAACACAAGATTATAATTTCAAAAACATTATATATAAATATAATATTATTATTTATTTCTAGTTGGAAATTTAAACTTAATAAATTAAAAAAATTGATTTTGCCATGAGCATTATTAGGTATGTACACATACATACATATATACATACATACATACATACATACATACATATTTGTATTTTATATATAATTCAATAATATATATATATATATATGTTTAATTATTTATTATTAAACTATTTATAATATATAATATATATTTTATACATAATTTTTTATATTTTATTTTCGGTTTTACAGCAAAATAAATAATTAAAATTTTGTAATATATTTTAAATATTTTTCACATACAAAATTCTATATGCGTGTGTGTATATTATAAAGTTCACACACTCATACACATATATATAATTATTCAAAATAATATATATATATATATGTGTGTGTGTGTGTGTGTGTGTAATATTTTGTAAACATAAATTAAAGCATATAAGCATACATTTGGACGATATATTTGTATACTAGATGAGATAACATGTTCGTCGCAGTGCAAATCCCAATACTTGTACACGGGCATGTTAAACCTTGCACAGATTGCTATGTGACACATGCACACACATATATGTGTATATATGATACGCGTATATATGTATACATTATAATGTTAATTACATAATATTAAACCATATTATAAATATAAATAAAACAATGATTTTATTTAAAAGAAACTTAGATATGTTCTAAATAAATCAAACTACATACGCCCAACTAAGATCCAAAATTGTATTTTTTTTTAAATTCACCAATTTCTTCCACTGCAGGCTGGCCCAGATCCAACATAGGCCTCAGTTAAGGGGTTCTAGGAGGAAAACGTATTTTCTTTTAAATTAAGTTTTAACAAGAAAATTTTACACAAGGACTCATGTCCATACATGGATCCTTAGAGCAATAGTGGATGCCCAAAGATTGGTTGCCCAAGCCACACTAGATTTTAGTTACCTTCAAATATGAAATATATTAGCTATCAAATTTCTCGAAATCAGTATAATATTAAACAAAAAACTACTACAACAATATCATTTGGACTACAATATTTAATTCAAAAAACACATAGTCAAATACATACTTTACGCATAAACTATCACAATTTTTCAATAAGTAGTTCATAGAAAGACACTTCTTCTTGCATTTTTTGAAGTTGCTATACCGCCTTTTGACCAGATAGTATATCATAAAAGTTGGCTAAATGCTTTATGTGACCATCAAGGCAGGAAGCCCGGAGAGACGGAGATCAGGCTCGGAAATCGATGATATTTGGAACTATGGACAATAGTTGGGCGAATTCAGACCGAGTCCCAATCAAGGTGCAATTAATATGAAGTAACAAGGAAGGCCCCATGTGTCCACATTTCAAATTTCAAGTCAAACAGAGTTCATATGCTCGAGTTATGGGCAACGGTAGAATTTATATGGATTGATCGGGAACGATCCATAAAACAACGTAAATCGACGAAGATCGATCAATATCTCAAAATCTACAAAGCCAATGCACTTGTAACTTTTAGAGCATTAATATATTGAAGAGTGGAGCCCATAAAAACAATCGCATGACAAAACTCCCAAATCTTGGGAAAAGAGGTCGATCGTTATTTGAACGATCGTACAAATCAGCCAGAATGATCCATAGTCTCACGGAAAATGTGATATATCACAAACGGTACGTTGGAATTGTATGAAATTTGGAGACCAAGTATCATACATCATGAATCACCCCCATGATCGATTGTAGCTTAAATCTCCCATATCTTGGAATAATAGGCCGATCATTATTGGAACGATCGTACAAATCATCCATAACAATCCATAATTTTACGGAAAATGCGATATCTCACAAACGTTATGTCGAAATTGCACAAAAATTGGAGAGCAAGTAGCTAACATAATGGGAAACCCAATGATTGATTGAACCTCAAAAGGATGAAGCATTGAATGATCTCCTATGATCTAATTTCTAGTCAAAACAACGAAGATCGATCGATATCTCACAAACGGTAAGTCGGAATGGCGCAAAACTTTGGGAGCATGGACTAAAGGCATGGGAGACCCTATAAAAATGATCATAGCCACATTAGAGTTAGTATGGAATGATCATCCTATATTATTTTTTGGTGTCCGATCAATCCCAAATTTTGTGGGTCGAATCGTATGGGCTTGGAGGTTCTTCTGTCGAAGTTTCAGCCCCAATGGTGTTAGTATGAAATGATCGACCTAAATTATTTTTTGTGTCTGATCGATCCCAAATTTTTTGGGTTGGGGCATATGGGCCTGGAGGTTCTTCTGTCGAAATTTCAGCCCGATCTATGCACTTCTTCACCTATAAATACAGCAGAATTGGCTCATTGCAAAGGGCTTTTCTTTTGGCTCTCCTTCATCCCTTCCTATCTCTTCCTCCATTACTTTTCCGAAGGCAAAAACATTTGTAACTATAATCAAGTATTTATAAATCAAAGATCATTGGAGTGGAAGTAGGCTAGAGATAGCCAAACCACTATATAACTCATGTGTTCCTTTATTTTTTTGCTATTTTTTCTATGATCCGCGTGCTTATCTTTCCACTTGGACATTGTTTTTGGAAATTGGTGCTTTCACTTACAACTGGGTGTTTGTGACCGTTTTTGGTGCAAACATTTTGGTGCTTTCACTGAGAAGGACTTGTACTCGTGGATTTGGAAGCTAGGATCTTGGATTTGGAAGCTTGGATACTTGGATCTAGGAAGCAATGGCTAGGCAATAAACAAGGAGACCATTAGCAGATAGGAGTCACCATGGAGCGAGTCAGGTGGCTTCTTCTGGAGTTGGAGATAATCAGACATATATCTACATCACCAGAGATGAGATGGAAACAATGATGGAAGCTATGTAGGAAAGGATGCTAAAGAGACAAGAGGAGATGATTTAGAATCTCCTCGGGAAGATGGGACAAGATGGAGCATAAAACAAAGGAAATGGAGTAGCAGGAAACGCTGGAAATATGGATCATGGAATTGGAGCAGCATGAGCTAAGAAAACCAGAATCAGGACCAAGGAAACAAAGCTAGCAGACAGTAGGATGGAGTAGTACAGTTGGACAATGCTGAACAGTTTGGTATCAATCGAAACTTGGATGATCGTCTGGAAGAGGATGATCTGGGATTACCTTGCAGACTCAGGGTCAGGATAAAAATGATGATCGAAGACCACTTATGGATGCCTGAACAACTGGAAATTAGAATTCAGGAATTGGAGCGGAAACTAGCAGACTTGGATATGGATTGGAGCAACCGGGGGCAAACCCCGACCAAGGAGAATGGATTAGCACTACTCCCCATGTAACTGGGGGCACGTATTTGGATGGCTTTGTAAGAAAAATGGATAGCGGTGAAGTAATTGGAGCGAGCCCGACTTAAGGGCACAGGTCATTATCTCTTGATCAAGATGGCATGAAGTAAAAGATACTCCACATTAAAACAGCTAAGTCACTTACACATGTACGGGATCAAGGTCGGTCCCTAGGCATGCTTTGAGATGGTGATAAACTGCCATAACAAATGATTCTGGAACTCATTTGAATGTGAAAAAACAAGTACTTCGCCTCGAATGGCACTCGATCTCGAACGATCATATTTTGCCTCAAGCGGCACTCAACCTCGAACGATCACATTTCGCCTCGAACGGCACTCAATCTCGAACGTTCACATTTCGCTCCGAACGGCACTCGATCTCGAAGGATCACATTATGCCTCTAACAGGCACTCGATCTCGAACGATCAAATTTTGCCTCAAACAGGCACTCGATCCCGAACGATCAATTACGCCTCGAACAGGCACTCGATCTTGAACGATCACATTTCGCCTTGAACAGGCACTCAATCTCGAACAATCACATTACGTCTCGAACATGAACTCGATCTCGAATGATCACATTACGCCTCGAATAGACACTCGATCCCATGCGATCATCATAAGCCTGGAACGACTACGAATTTGATAAACGGTCCCAAACGACCATTACTAACTATCAAGCAAGATCATAGATTTGTTTACGGGTCATCAACGGGTTTCGAACATTGGACTTGAAGCAATTCAAAACAAGTCTTCCTACGACAAGGCATGTTTTGGAGGGAAAATGTTATATCACCTTTTGAACAGGAAGTATATCATAAAAGTTGGCTAAACGGCTTCTGTGATCATCAAGGAAGGAAGCCCGGAGAGATCGTTATCATTCTTGGAAATCGATGATATTTGGAACTATGGACAATAGTTGGGCGGATTTGGACCGGGTCCCAATCAAGGTGCAACCAATAAGAAGTGACAAGGAAGGCCCAGTGAGGCCACATTTCAAATTTCAAGTCAATCGGAGTTCGTATGCTCAAGTTATGGGCAAAGGAAGATATCTGGATCGATTGGGAACGATCAATAAAACAGCGTAAATCGATGAAGATCGATCAATATCTCAAAATATACAAAGGCAATGCACTTAACACTTTCAGAGCATCAATATATTGAAGAGTGGAGCCCACAAAAATGATCGCATGACAATGATCCCAAATCTTCAAAAAAGAGGCCAATCGTTATTGGAATGATCGTACAAATTAGCCAGAACGATCCATGGTCTTAAGGAAAATGCGATATCTCACAAACGGTACGTCGGAATTGCAAAAAACCTAGAGAGCAAGTATCTTACATCATGAAGCACCCTATGATCATTCGTGAATAAAAACTCCCAAATCATGTAAAAAGAGGCCGATCGTTTTGGAACGATCGTACAAATAAGTAGAATGATCTATAGTTTCACAGAAAATACGATATCTCACAAACGGTACGTCGGAGTTGCACGAAATTTAGAGAGAAAGTAGCTAACATCATGGGAAGCTATATGATCTATCATAGTTCAAAAGGATGAATCGTGGAATGATCTCCTATGATCCAATTTCTAGTCAAAACAGTGAAGATCGATCGATATCTCACAAACGGTATGTCGGAATAGCACAAAACTTTGGGAGCATGAACTAGATGCATGGAGGACCCTATAAAAACGATCGTAGCCCTATTAGAGTAAGAATGGAATGATCGGCCTGAATTATTTTTTGGTGTCCGATCGATCCCAAATTTTGTGAGTTGGATCATATGGGCCTGGAGAATCCTTTGCCAATATTTCAGCCTGATCCATGCACATCTTCACCTATAAATACTGTAGACTTGGATCATTGCAAAAGGCTTTTCTTTTGGCTCTCCTTCATTACTTCCTATCTCTTCCTCCATTATTTTTTGAAGATAAAAACATTTGTAACTGTAATCAAATAGTATAAATAAAAGATCATTATAGTGGACGTAGGCCGGAGATAGCCGAACCACTATAAAACTCGTGTGTTCCTTTATTTTATTTTTGCTATTTTTTCTATGATCTGTGTGCTTATCTTTCTATTTGGATATTGTTTCTGGAAATTGGTGCTTTCACATACAACTGACTGTTTGTTGTTTGCAATTGTTTGTTGTTTGCAACCATTTTTGGTGCAAACATTTTGGTGCTTTCACTGAGAAGGACTTGCACCCGCGGATTTGGAAGCTAGGATCTTAGATTTGGAAGCTTGGATACTTGGATCTAAGAAGCAATGGCTAGACAATCAATAAGGAGACCATTAGCAGATAGGAGTCACCATGGAGGGACTCGGGAGGCTTCTTTTGGAGCTGGAGCAAATCAGACATATATCTACATCATCAAAGACGAGATGGAAACAATGATGGAAGCTATGCCAGAAAGGATGCTAAAGAGACAAGAGGATATGATCCAAAATCTCCTTATGTAGATGGGACAAGTTGGAGCATAAAACCAAGGAAATGCAGTAGCAGGTGTTATCTCACCCTTTGGCGAAGTCGTGATATCATCGATTCGACCAAGAATGGATAGTTGATAGCTTGAAGAGCCAGCTATATATAGTACTATAAACGATAGTCGAACAGATTCGAACCAAAACCAAATCGAAGTATGGCAAACATGAAGTCACTAGCCTGGCCCCATGAAGTTATATATCAAGTTTGGAATTGATTGAAGTCCGTGTACACAAGCTACGGATGAGACAACGACTTGTTTGGGTCGACCAGAGAACGATTAAGGAAAATAGCTCAAATCATTGGAGAACATCTAATATCTTGAGAGCCATGAAGCCAATCCATGTAAGACTTCTAGGACATCAACAGAGGGGTAAGTGAAGCATCCCGTGATGATCACACATCCTAAAATGAAGATGAGAAGGAGGTCGATCGATATAAGCCGATCGTTATTGATGGGTACAACCTAACGATCGACATATTTCGATGTATATTCTGCTTTCGAATAAAACAATTTATAGCTTGCAATCTGCGACCCGGTATGATCCCATATTCTTGAAGCAGTATCAGAAAGTCTTTAGGATCCTCCAAAAACGATCGTGAGTTGTTTAGAGCAAGTAAAATTGATCGGCTATGTATGTGTCGATCGTTATTGATCGTTGAGTCAATGCCGCCGATCGATATGGTGAGCTTTACTGGACCTAGGGGGTTTCCTTTGCCCGATCTGTGTGCATCTCCAGCTATAAATACTACATGCACAGCTTCAGAAAAGGGGATTTCATCTTCCTCTTCCTGCTCCATAGGCTCTGCCATTTTTATTTCTTGAAACTTGTATCAATGGATCCTAGCTGATCCAAATGTTCTTGTAATTGTAATCAAGTGGAATATCAATAAAAATATGAAGTGGATGTAGGCCAAAATTGTTGAACCACTATAAAATCTGTGTGTTCACTTAATTTTATGCGGGTTTCTTTTGATTTCATTCTCTATTCGATATCCATAAGATTCTATGGGTGTTGATGACCATTTTTGGCGTCAACATTATGGTGCTTTCACTGAGAAACGAATTCTCAACTCGATTGGATCTCGTTTTCTACTAGCGAATTTCCTTGTTCGCGAGATAGATCCAGCTTTTAATTGATAAGTTTCCAATTCTACTCAGATTTGAAAGAAGTTTAGATGGAAACAACTTTACAAGGCCGAGAATTATGTCTACTACCTTAGCCAAAGGAGGAAATGATGAATCAGTAACCAGTAGCCATATGGTTCATGAATGTCTTTGCATTCTCAAGTTTTAGTGCAAGGAGGAATGATCGACAGTTGGCTATGGACTATATGCATTAGGAAAGCAGTTGTTCGCTACGAATTCAGTTGCTCCAACATCCTACTCGATCGTCCTTTGCAATGGTCCACATCAGTCATTCCACCAATATGATAGAGGCTACTTGCTTTCATATACGATTGCCTATCTCCGATCGTTCCTACACGATCATCCATTATCCGATCGTTTCAGCCCATTCTTGGGACCGAACGTTTTGATTTGTGTATGACCGGTCATACTATGCTGATACCCCTGCCTACTGAACATAGTCCTTTATCCTTATACAATCATTTTTACACGATCGTTCCAATTAGACCCTTAGCCGGCTGATTACATGTAAATATTCCAATAAGACCGTTCTTGTACGACCGTTCCAATAGCTCACTGTAACGAACGTTTCCACCTCCATCTTTTTGACCGATCGTTTTCTGTTAGACCTTCCATCAACTTAAGATAGAAATGTTATTGCTTCAACACGATCGATCTACTATGATCATTCCAAGGTCGTGAGCCACCACCGATAATTTTAATTTACACATCCACTTACAAACTTTTGTTCGTGGCCTTATGCTTCGAGGCCGATCCAGTAATAGTGGGAAATTGCCTTCACCTCTCCAGAGATTTTGCGCCTCCTTAAACAAAATGTTCCGAGTGGTTGAATGCTAGAGATGATATGTTTAAGGCAGGCATGGAGGAGTGGCATGGAAATTTTGACGAGTACAAGAAAGGTTTTACAACATTGGCTGTGACTCGAAGCATGGCTCAGGCTGGATGATGTTTTTCCTGAAGCAAATCCCAAAGAGACCCTGAGTGCCTATTGCCAAGCCTTTCAGATTTTCGACTCCAAGTGATTTAGTCTTCGACTCCAAGCGACCCAATGTCTGACTCCAAGCAGCTATCAGATTTCCCTGAGTCAGACCCCATGTGATTGGCGACTAACTATTAATTATGGACCACATAGCCTTGCACACATCTTGGACATGCAGATTGTCTTGGCAACCGAAACGAGTAGCTGTAGCTGAAGAACATATCGGCTCGATGATGACAAACACATCATAGCCCTATCAATAAAGAACCTCGATCATCAACTAGACCGATGATGGTCAATGCCCCGCTAAAAGAAGCTAGGGGAAAAGTGGAATAGCGAGTGCACAATGCTATTTCGCTTATTGATGATGTTTATTCTGAATTTCTTTTAATTAGTTTACTATAATTTCAATCTCAATTGTGTTGAAAGTTGTGATCGACTTGAATTAAACTACGTCCGTACAATGCAGGTATTCGAGTGGCTAGAGTTGGGCGCCAACCAATCTCCACAGATCATGACAGAACTTGTGGAGCTTTTTATCTAGAAGAGCGTGATTTGACCGTTTGTCAACTATCGTCTGCCCCTGATTTGGGACGTCGAGGCCAGAATAAAGAACCCAACAAGTTCAGAGTATAATAGAAATTAGATATAGCTGACTGTTCTTTCAACCACCTTCATGTTAGACTTGAAGTAGCCATGATTTACTGCCTACTTATTAATCACGGATTTCAACAAATGAACATGATTACAGCCAAAGCGGATGCAACTCAATTTGTCTGCTCAATAATCCATTATCCTCATTTGCTAGAAAGAAATACGAAGCAAATTAGGCAAGACTCGATCATCCAACCCCATCATGGATATGATCCAATCATTCATCACCTGCTTTTTTCCTCGATTTAATGGGAAGATCCACAACTACCAAGTGGACAAGAATTGACCGTCTGATTGCCCAGTTTAGTCCTGAATGCTGGGGGCAGCATCCCATTATATGAACGAACGTGATTCGACCGTTCATTCGAAAGCTTTTGCCTCAACATAGTAAATGGAGTACAAATCTAATGGATGGAAATACGACTGCTCTCAACAAAAAACTCTAAGTCCCAGGAGCGTGGACTAGAGTACTCTAAGTCCCCGAAGCATGGACTAGAGTATAAATGACTCAACAAAAATCTCTAAGTCCCCGGAGCACGGACTAGAGTACTCTAAGTTCCCAGAGCACGGACTAGAGTATAAACAATTAAACAAAAATCTCTAAGTCCCTGGAGCGCGAACTAGAGTACTCTAAATCCCCGGTGTGTGGACTAGAGTATAAACGATTCGACAAAAATATCTAAGTCCCCGGAGCACGGACTAGAGTACTCTAAGTCCCCAGAGCGGACTAGAGTATAAACGACTCAACAAAAATCTCTAAGTCCCCGGAGCATGGACTAGAGTACTCAAAGTCCCCAGAGCACAGACTAGAGTATAAACGGCTCAACAAAAATCTCTTAGTCCCCGGAGCGCGGACTAGAGTACTCTAAATCCCCGAAACTCGGACTAGAGTATAAATAATTCAACAAAAATATCTAAATCCCCAAAGCGTGGATTAGAGTACTCTGTGTCTCCGGAGTGCGGACTAGAGTATAAACGATTCAACAAAAATCTCTAAGTCCCTGAAGTGCGGATTAGAGTACTCTAAGTCCCCGATGCGCGGAATAGAGTATAAACGATTCAAAAAAAATCTCTAAGTCCCCAGAGTGAGGACTAGAGTACTCTAAGTCCCTGGAGCGCGGACTAGAGTATAAATGATTCAACAAAAATCTCTACGTCCCCAGAGCGTGGACTAGAGTACTCTAAGTCCCCGGAGCGCGGACTAGAGTATAAACGATTCAACAAAAAAACTCTAAGTCCACGGAGCGCGGAACGAAGTATGAACACAAATTGAGCGCAAGTCGACCGCTCACAAAATGACTTTAAGTTCCCAGAATGCGGACTAGAATGCAAATTCCATGAGCCGATGAGTGGGTTTCAACTGTTCCCTATTCCAGTAATTCCAACCTAAAATCGGCAAAAGAAGTGCAAACCGTTAAAGACCAGAATACACATGACTTAGTCCACTATCCACTAACTCGATCCCGTGATTCGACAGGACAGAGTGTAAAACTAAAGCAAGTGTAACCTTCCCTCTTACTTATTGAAGTATACCCCGGACTTAGGGGCATGAGAAAAACATAATGAATATGGATTAACCATCCATTGACCGACATTCAACCTTTTAGAAAGTATGTCAGAGTATTAATACCGCTAGGATGAGATTCGACCCTCCACACTGTGCATTTATCGACCCATATACTGGTGATAGAAGTGTGATTGTCCAAGAAATGATTGTGATAGCTTAACAGTGTGGCTCATATCCCGTGTTTACGACGACCCAAGGCCATGACCGTAGAGAGGCCTTAACATGGATCAATCAAATTAGTGTTCGATTTGACAACCAACAAGCGGCGAGTACATGAAATGAGAAATGCTGCAGTTTAGACATTTAAACAAGTAAATACAGAAATCATATGCAAGTGCAGAAGAATTTTTTTCACATGAAACTGGTTGTACATAATACAAGAAAAAATTGAAGGGCTACGCCCAAACAAATACAACTAGCAAAAAGAGAAACGGCTATCTAAATTATTTGCATGTTTGAAGATCACTCTTTAAATTTCTTGTCCCTCTTCCGATTCTTCGGAGTGGCTCCCTCTGAACTACTGCTACCCCCTCTTCGATCCCTTACTACCTCGGCCTTTCTCAGAAGGAGTTTCTCCAGTTGTATGGACCGATGAGGTTTCTTCTTTGGAAATTGGAGGAATGGGGCATCTTCGGCACCAGAAGTGTGAGGAACGTCATCTGAAGGAGTCTCCTCTTCGGGAGGGGTCATCTGAAGAGGGAAAGGTATTAGCTCATTCGAGACCTGTTCGACTGGCTCACCCTTCACCTTCCTTTTCTCGGGCTCCTCTCGCTCAATCCTTTCTTTCATACTGAGCCTACCAATGGGATCAGAGGAGCCTGTGATCACCACTTCTGCGTCAAAGGGGATTTCATGATATGGGTCTCCTCCCTATTTGAATAACGCCTACATGAGTCGATCGTCAAAAAATAAGGCCTCTTTGCGAGAACTCTGAGTGGCGGCCAAAGTTGTAACTGTTACAGACTCTGTTGTGGCCGTTTGCGACTCCAGGTGAGGTCCTCTAGGAGGGAGAGAAGCAATACTTGACGAGTCTAAGGCTGAGAAAGAGAAAGGCGAAAAGATTAGAAAGATTGATTATTAACATCCCAACTTTACGAGTAAATGAAAAAATTGACGGAATACCTTCTGTGGTGTGGATTTCAAGCTGGGCCGAAGCATCCTCCGAACCATGCTCAAGGATCGGAGATAGTCGCAGTTTATATGGATCGTACCCAAGGATGGTCGAGAAGCTCGTTGCAGAACCTATGATGATTTGAGACACTGGGGTAGCTTAGTTGCAATATCAGAATGCGCCGACTCGGATCCTTCTCCCGCCTTATGTGAAGGAGCAGCTATAAACTCTTTCTAAAGAGAAAACTGAATGTCATGTAATATTTTGGGTTCATCGCCCGACAGCACTTCGCTTTCGAGTTTGTTACGCCGACATTCTCTAAACCGCGAAGTCTTTTTTCCTCCGAGACAAGAAATTCTCAGGCCCGATGAAGCTGGTAGGGGTAGTTTTCGCCAACCCACGTTAAATTCCTATGTTTGAGTACATTGGTGTCGTAGAGAATGAGAAGCGAGTCGAGTTCATTCATTACGTCTTCTCTCACCTTGTTCGTGACCGTTTCTGTCTCACGTTGAATGAGCGTGTCGACATTTTTAGCTTTTTCAATGCTTTCATCTCTCTCGAGCCTAACACAAACCAGCTCTTCATAGTAGCCTTGAGCGATCTTTTGAGCATCATCCCTATCTTTTATCGCATCTTCAAGCTTGGCCTTGAGTTCAGCTATTTCCTTTAAGGCCGCGGACTCATTGTTTCGAGCCGCGTCTCGCTCAAGCGTTATCTCTTGGTTCCGGTGATGTAGCACTTGAACCATATCGAGATGGCTAGCTTTCATCTCCTCTAAAGATTTTAAGGTAGCGTCGAATCTTCCTTCGGCTTCGGTTAAGGTGGTTCTAAAGGCCTCTTGTTCATTTGTCAAAGCTTCAATAATTCTTTTATCCTGGGCCTCTTGTCACTTTAGTTTCTCGATTTCTGCCGTGCGTTCGAAGGAAACTTTTGATATTTTTTCCATGGCTTTCATCCATTCCCGATATTGCATGTGGATGTCGGTGACACAATTAATAGTCATTCTTTGAACATCGTCTGGACCCTTCTTCAGATCAGGAGGAAAATAGAACCCATCGAAGCATAAGTTTGGAAATTCCTGTCGAAGTTCGGCCATACGAACATTTGGATCAATTAGGAAATCCTCAGAAATAGTTTCAACCCCAGTACTCTCCTTGCCAGGCCTGTGAACTGCAGTATGTTCGCCATGGCGGCGGTGATCGCTCGACCGCTGAGACTAAGATGTGACTAAGGATCTTGGGGGCATCGAAGCCATAGGAGGGCCACGAGGGGGATCGGTGGGCAAGTCCCTATGTTCAGATGGTTTTTCGGGACCTCTTGGAGGAGGGGACCTTTATCTCGATCTATGAATGTCTAGAGCAGGCCTGTTCCTATCATCCCTCTCTTGATAACCATGATCATGGCTGGAGCGATAGCTAATGTCATAATATTCATGACTGCCGCGATAAGAGCCGGATCGCGATCCCGATGATTGATGTTGTACGTCCCTGAGGGAATCAAACATGATGCTTTTCCTCACCATCGTTTCTGCAAAGAAAAGTGAATAACAATCAACTTTGAGCACTAGGGAAGTACGAGTTAAGTACAGTGCAATGTTGGATGTGCAAGTGTATGTAAGTGTCCTAGTGCAGCCCCCCGACAGACCAGGTGCAGGAGCTTTGCTCATAGGTGTAACTTCCCCTCCGGAAGTAGGGGTCTCTGGACTAGTTCTGACAAGAGACTCTGATCCTTCGATGCTCACGTAAATGAAATGTAAGTGTCGAGATCAGGGGGAATTGGTAGATCAGATAAAGGATCTAGTGGTAGATTTATCGACAGCTTAGTTGGATCGGAAAGATGACTTCTTGGAGGCTTGCGTGCAATCGTTTTCCCTTTTCTTTTAACTGCAGTCGGAGGTTGAGGAACTTGTGAAGGCCCGACACCAACCCCGGGATCAGGTCTATCATCGTGGCGACCAGGTGCGTCTGCACTACATCTTCCAGCGTCGATATCAGCAGACTCTTGGGCGCTCAGGTCTTAGGGCACAGTGAGGCCGGTTTGAATATCTCTTTGAACGGTTGCGGCCTGTAATCTGGTCCCGGCCGGCCAGGCAGTTTTGGTTAGCCCGACACTAAAGCCCTCCTCTATAAAGCCAAAAGTGATGAGACGTTCATCCCTGAGAAAAATTCAATATTTCTATCTTTAGCCTGAGCATTCTTTAAAATAGAGACCGCCTCTTCGTATACATCGCCGCTGGGTCGGCTAATGACACCTAAAAATGAATAACATCGTCAAAATGCAAGTCTAGATATGTTTTCCTCATCTTATTGTGAAGTTAGTGAGAAATACTTACGTCTATCTAGCCATAGTCGAGCGAAGCCGGGCGGACAACAAACGAAGAACTATTCGCTCTTGAAAGCACTCAATTTGTTCCAAGCGCTGGTCAAAATCCGGCATTTCTTCGCCGATTCAAGAAAAGTGAATGATAGGCTCCCTGTCCGTCGTTTAAAAGTGAAAAGAAATCGGATGTCTTCGATAGTGGGCGGACGGTGCAGAAACTCCATGAATACCATATGTACAGTTAAGGAGCGCGTAGCCATTTGGATGGAGTTATGTAGGAGCAATTCTTTGATAATGTAGGACCCCCCAGATATATGAATTGAACGGTGGGATGCATCCCGCCCAGCACATGAATTTGTTACATGATGTGTACCCTACGGAAGGTCTATGAGCCCTGTTGTCTCATAACAGAACTAATACGTGGCCAAAAGGAATACCATGTCTTATGCAAATCCTCTGGAGAGCATCTTCTTTAATCTTTGAAGCTACTAAATCAGGAGGATTTTCGAGAATGATTGCATCTTCTAAAGTATCGGGCGCCGGTTTGATAATTTCCGGCAAAAGGACGAGAACAATTTCAGAAAGATTAGGCTGGAAACCCAAGCCTTCAGGCTGTCCTGAATTATGACTAAGCGGCAGGCTATCGGATTCAGTTGCTGAGCTAGATTCTACGTCTGAATTAGCCCTATGACAAGAAGATTCGGCTGGCATGATTGCAGAATGTCCAAAACACCAAAATTCCTCTGCTGTAAAACTTAGTAAAAATCATAATTAGAAAAAACAACTTGTACCTCCTAGTGCATTGTGAGTGTAAGTGCGGTGTGATAAAGTGCTAATCAATATAATAATGGGTAATGCAAAACTGAAGACGAGAAGGGACGACAAGACATAGAAATTTGTTCAAAAGATAGTTATTAGCCAACTAGAATCAAACAATTGACAAAGCTACGCATAAGTTTTGACATGGTAGTTAAAGTCCTTCATTCATGGCACTTGTTCTAAGGCAACATGCTATTAGTTATGGAGGTCATGTCATATGATAGTCGTGTTTATGTTTAAGTGTGTACAAGAAAACGAAGCTAGTTATTTGGTTCGAGTCCGTGTTAATGCTATTAGTCATGTTCATATGAATGGGTAAAAATATTAAGTCCAAGTGTAAATCGATCATTGTGGTGCTGTATAGTTCGATCGTTTTAAGTATCTTAAGGGCCGAATGTTCTGGAGCTGTATTTTATGTCGAACATTCCATGGAGCGGCCCTAGCCGATCATCCCACCTACCGATCGTTCTCACTAACATATCCGATGTTCACAGGCCATTCTCAAACTCCCTCATTTTCGAACCAGAGCCTCACTGATCATCTACAACTCCTTCATCTCCCTATCTCACCTCCTCTAGAAAATAATTGGTTATCCTAACAATTCGATTGACACCCATTGAAACAATCTCTTCCTCTATCCTCCACGATCATAAGAAAGAGGAAAGGTGGCGATCCCTTAAACAACTCGAATCGCCATGGGGAACTCGTCCCGATCTAAAAAATGGAGAAAGTGTGGAGAACAAACTACCTAGATTCGAATCTGGAAAAGGAGATCCTCAAATCGATCAAAGAGGAATGATGTGACTAGTAATGGATCGACTAGAAGGAGTGGCGAGGTGTTCTTTGCCTTTTCTTCAAAAGAAAGAGGATAGAGCGAGTGAAGAAATATTCTAAGTCTCAGGCCTTATATAGTAGATAGGCTTGGCCGATCGTTTTCGCCTTGTAGGATTTAGCCGATCGTTTCCACTTCGGAGGACTACACCGACTGTTTCATACCCAATGACTATGTCGATACATCTTTGGGATGTGCGCTCATTGATCCATTTTTAAACCATCTGCCAACCATTCCATTGCTTGTTGATCCACCCCAATGTCTATCAATCTTTTTTCTCATTTATCTATGCCTTGGAACGATCGTTTCATTACCTAACCTACGACGTTCGGTTCCATGATCGAAAACAGTTTGAAATTTGGATATATATATATAAATGATGATGAATGGAAATATGATGAAGTAAGCGAAAAATGTGGTAAACGGGAAGAGGGATGGCAAATGATAATAGAAATTCGATTACATACGCGAACATTCAGAATACCATGAGAGTTGGCAACGACTTGTGGACATTCGAACACGACCTAAGGCCAACAACATAAACATGTGTGTGAGTATCCATGGAAACAGGTTAAAAGTTTAACCTTTTAAAATCAGTAAAAGATCACAACTAAACCTAGATCTGTCGAGTTCGAGATTGGATCATATAAAAGAGGGCTGGTAGATCCCGCGTGACCGAATTTGTATATGCAAACAAAATACGATTCCAGATTTATACTGTCGACAAACGATAGAATAATAGTAATCAATCAGGAAGCTGAATGGATTCCATCACAACAATTCAGACTTGTTATGATTCAAAGCACGTCATGTTATTTACAAGATGTACTTTAGGAGGCAAATTTTATCCCGCCTTTTGGGGAAGACGTGATATCATCGATTCGACCAAGAACGGATAGTCGACGGCTTGAAGAACCAGCTATATATAGTACTATAAAGGATAGTCGAACAGATTCGAACCAAAACCAAATCGAAGTATGGAAAACATGAAGTCTCTAGCCTGGCCCCGTGAAGTTATATCTCAAGTTTGGAATTGACTGAAGTCCGTGTAGACAAGCTACGGATGAGACAACGACTTGTTTGGGTCGACTAGAGAACGACCAAGGAAAATAGCTCAAATCATTGGAGAACATCTGATATCTTGAGAGCCATGAAGCCAATCCATGTAAGACTTCTAGGACATCAACAGAGGGGTAAGTGAAGCATCCCTTGATGATCACACATCCTAAAATGAAGATGAGAGGGAGGTCGATCGAAATAGGCCGATCGTTATTGATGGGTACAACCTAACGATCGACATATTTCGATGAATATTCTGCCATCGAATTAAAACAACCCATAGCTTGCAATCTACGACCCAATATGATCCCATATTCTAGAAGCAGTATCAGAAAGTCTTTAGGATCCTCCAAAAATGATCGTGAGTTGTTTAGAGCAAGTAAAAACGATCGACTATGTATGTGCCGATCGTTATTGATCATTGAGTCAACCCAACCAATCGATATGGTGGGCTCTACTGGACCCAAGGGGTTTTCGTGCGTCTAATGTTATAAATACTATAGGCATAGCTTCAAAAAAGAGGACTTCATCTTCTTCTTCCTACCCCGGAGGCTCTGCCATTTTTATTTCTTGAAACTTGTATCAATGGATCCTAGCTGATCCAAATGTTCTTGTAATTGTAATTAAGTGGAATATCAATAAAAAAAATGTAGTGGATGTAGACCAAAATTGCCGAACCACTATAAAATCTGTGTGTTTACTTACTTTTATGCGGGTTTCTTTTGATTTCATTCTCTGTTCGATATCCATAAGATTCTACGAGTGTTGGTGCCCATTTTTGGCGTCAACAGCAGGAAACACTGGAAATATGGATCATGGAGTTGAAGCAGCAAAATCTGAGAAAAACCAGAATTAGGACCATGGAAATGAGGCTAATAGAAAGCGGGATGGAGTAGTATAGCCACGGGTAGTCCCCGGCTGACACACAATGATCGGTACCGATCGTTTTAGAACGATCAGTGCCAATCGATCTAGACTCGGGGGCATGCCCCATGGTTATGCTGGATTGATCTCAGGTGGGGTGTTGGACAATGCTAAGCAGTTTGGTGTCAATCGAAACTTAAATGCTCATCTGGAAGAGGATGATCTGGGATTCCCTTGCAGACTCGGGGGGTAGGATGAAAATGATGATCGAAGACCACTTATGGATGCCGGAACAACTGGAAATTGGAATCCAGGACTTGGAGCAGAAACTAGCAGACTTGGATATAGATTGGAGCAATTGGAGGCAAACCCCGGCCAAGGAGAATGGATCATCTCTACTCCCATGGAACTGGGGGAATGGATTTGGATGGCTTTGTAAGAAAAATGGATAACAGTGAAGGAATAGGAGTAGCCATCATCCATCACAAATTGGAGTGAGCCTGACTTAAGGGCACAGGTCATCATCTCTTGATCGAGATGGCATGAAGTAAAAGAATCTCCATATTAAAACGGCTAAGTCACTTACACATGTATGGGATCGAGGTCAGTCCCTAAGCATGCTTTGATATGGCGATAAACCACCATATCAAATGATTCCGGAACTCGCTTGAATGTGAAAAACAAGTACTTTGCCTCGAATGCACTCGATATCAAACGATCACATTTCACCTGGAATTGCACTCGATCTCGAACGATCACATTTCACCTCGAATGGCACTCAATCTCGAATGATCACATTTCGCTTCGAATGGCACTCGATCTCGAACGATCACATTTCGCCCCGAACGACACTTGATCTCAAACTATCACATTTCACCTCAAACAGGCACTCGATCTCAAAGGATCACATTACGCCTCGAACAGGCACTCGATCTCAAACGATCACATTACGCCTCGAATAGGCACTTGATCTCGAACAATGACAATACGCTTCGAACAGGCACTTGATCTCGAACGATCACATTTTGCCTCGAATAGGCACTTGATCTCCAACGATCTCATTATGCCTCGAACAGGCACTCGATCTCAAACGATCGCATTTCACCTAAAACAGGCATTCGATCTCAAACGATCGCATTTTTCCTCAAACAGACACTCGATCTTGTGTGATCATCATAAGCTTGGGACGGCTATGAATTTAATTAACGGTTCTGAAAGGTCATTACTAACAATTAGGCAAGATTACAGATTTGTTCACAGGTCATCAACGGGTTTCGAACATTGGACTTAAGACAATTCAAAACACTCCTTCCTACCGCAAGGCATGTTTTGGGAGGCAAATGTTATACCGCCTTTTGACCAAGTAGTTTATCATAAAATTTGGCTAAATGGCTTCTGTGATTATCAAGACAGGAAGCTCGAAGAGACGGCCGGTTATCTGGCTTGGAAATCAATTATATTTGGAACTATTGACAATAGTTGAACGGGTTCAGACCGGGTTCCAATCAAGGGATAACTAATATGAAATGAAAAGAAAGGCCCTATGAGGCCACATTTCAAATTACAAGTCAATCGGAGTTCGTATGCTCGAGTTATGGGCAAAAGAAGAATTTATATGGATCGATCGGGAATGACCCATAAAATAGCGTAAATCGACGAAGATCGATCAATCTCTCAAAATCTACAAAGCCAATGTGCTTGAAACTTTCAAAGCATCAATATATTGAAGGGTGGATACCATAAAAATGATCGCATGACAAAGCTCCCAAATCTTGGAAAAAGTGGCCGATCGTTATTGGAACGATCAAACAAATCAGCCAGAACGATCCATAGTCTCATGGAAAATGCGACATCTCATAAACAGTACGTCAGAATTGCATGATATTTAGAGAGAAAGTATCTTACATCATGGAGAATCCCAACGATCGATCATAGCTCAAAACTCCTAAATTTTGGAAAAAGAGGCCGACCGTTATTGGAATGATCGTACAAATCAGCCAGAACGATCCATAGTTTCACGGAAAATGCGATATCTCACAAATGGTACGTCGGAATTGCACGAAATTTGAAGAGCAATTTGCTAACATCATGAGGAACCCACATGATCGATCATAGCTCAAAAGGATGAAGCATGGAATGGTCTACTATGATTCAAGTTCTAGTTAAAATAGCGAAGGTCGATCGATATCTCACAAACGGTAAGTCAGAATGGCGTGAAACTTTGGAAGCATGGACTAAAGGCATGGAGGACCCCATAAAAACGATCATAGCCCCATTGGAGTTAGTATAGAATGATCGGCCTAAATTATTATTTTGTGTTCGATCGATCCTAAATTTTGTGGGTCGGGTTGTATGAGCCTATAGGTTCTTCTACCGAAATTTTAACCCGATCCATTCACGTCTTCACCTACAAATACAACGGACTTGGCTCATTGCAAAAGGCTTTTCTTTTGGCTCTCCTTCATCACTTCCTATCTCTTCGTCTATTATTTTTCGAAGGCAAAAACATTTGTAACTGTAATCAAGTAGTATAAATAAAAGATCATTGGAGTGGACGTAGGCCGGAGATAGCTGAACCACTATAAAACTCGTGTGTTCCTTTATTTTTTCCGCTATTTATTATGTGATCTGCATGCTTATCTTTCTATTTGGATATTGTTTTTGGAAATTGGTGCTTTCACATACAACTATGTGTTTGTGATCGTTTTTGGCGCAAACAGAAGCCAAGTCAATCTAGTTTCTCCAAAAAGGCTTTCAATTGAGGTCATAGCTAATCCATTCACTCGCTTTTATGACATCATTGTTCGGAGATAGTTTTTAATCAATTTTAATTTAGAAAAACTTATGTTTATAGTTGCAATCATCCTCGGGATATCAATAAAATTCAATAAGCAACCCATATATATTGAAAACCACCATAATTCATTTAATTTTTTTGAAATAAAGAATGTCATTGACTTAGTTATTTCTTTAGGTTACATAGCTTGCAAAGATTTTAGATCTTGAAATAAATCCAACCCATATATACCGCATTGTTGGTTTTATTTCAAATAACTTTCTAAGTAAGTGTAATGTTCCAGCAACTCTTCTTTGCCAATTTCCATGAATTTATATTTTACAACAATCCACATTTTTAATCATAAACTTAAAATTGTTCAAATTGGTCTTTGAATGATGTAAGAGCTTCTATAATGTGAATGAAGTATGTAACTCTAAATTTCTCTTTCGATGACTGACTTCCTTCAAAATTTGTTTCGATATCTCCATCAAAATGTTTTTTCATGAACAACTCTTTTCGTCTTAAATATTGGTCGGATACCAACAACCATAGCAAGTTCATGAGGTTCTTTCATTATTTTTTCAAATCCATATCTCTAAAGTTTTGAAAAAATAATATAATTACTACTTTTAATTTTGTAACAACATCCTCTAAATTCATATTCTTACTTCGAAGGGTTTTGCAAACTTGACTTGCTTCTTTTAATAACTTGTACAAAATACAAAGGCTAATTAAGAACTCAAAATTTTATAAAGCATTCACACATAAGCCATTAGCTTTCGCCATTACAACATCCTCTTTAGAGTTATTTGCAATTTCAGTCAAAATATCTATTAATATTGGCGCTTGAAATCGAATGGCTCTCGCACTTTAATCATGACTTTCCTACCAAGTGGTAGATAATAAACTTGGTTTTAAACCTTTTACATATGTTTTAAGAACGTCCGATTGATGAGTAGTTCTCATAAACAATGTACATAATTTTTTTGCACAAATGCAAAAGGTTCTAGCTTTAACATATGATTTAGCCATGTCACGTAGTATAAGATTTATACTATGACATCCATATGATATATAAAATGCTTGAAGATTTATGTCAAGAAGTTTTTTTACACCTTGATGCTTACCTTTCATATTAGATCCATTGTCTTAACCTTGGCTTCATATACCATCAACGTTAAGTTTGAGTTCATTCAAAATGTTTTCAAGATGTTTGGAAAGGCCAAGCCCGAATGCATCACCAATAGATATAAATAAAAAAAATTCTTTCACCTTAACTTCATTAATATCTTTTGTTATACCCTATTTTTTTGGAAAGAAGAAAATTGGTGATAAGATAAAAATAAAAGTTATCCATGTGTAAAGATTTATATCTATCGCATATCTAAGAAAGAGAAGCCATCACATGTCTAAAATTAAAGTGGTATCGCATATCTAAGGTAACGTTATTGCAAGTCTAAAATGAAGAGCTGTCACATATTTAAGAAAGAGAATCTATCATATGTCTAAAATTAAAGATTTATTGCATGTCTAAGATGGATGTTATCACAAGTCTAAAGAAGGGCTATCGCAAATCTAAGATAGAGAAGCTATGGCATGTCTAAATTAAAGGGTTGTCGATTTTCCATAATTAAAGCGTTGAAGCATGTCTAAGATAAATTCTATCACAAGTCTAAAGAAAGGCCAACGCTATCTAAGATGGAGAAGCTATTGATAAAGTTAATGGTATGCACTAGGGGCAATTATGTAATTGGGTATAAGTTTCAAAATTGATAACCAATCTTGTTTGAAATAAAAGGTGCTTTCTTTCTATTATATACTTGATATAATGTATTATATTAATTGTAACGACCCAGGATATTTGACCCTCAAAAATCGACATCAATACGGGCATTGTATAGCATGTCGAATGTTCAAGTGCCGGAAATACCGATTGCTAGGGGTGAAGAAGAAAAGAGATAGAAGAAATAGAAACAACAATATAGAATCTCACAACCGCAGCGGAACAATATATAATAGATAATAACATATCTTTATACCAAAAGAACAATAACTGTTATTATACATACCATCATCAGAGTACAACAATCAACAAATCAATCTGGACAGTTATAATACTAGTCCTCATAAGTGCTGAATATAAAGCCTAAACACACAGCGAAATATAATCAAGTACGTGGAATACGCCTGAGAATCCTCTAGCACGTCTCCTGTGCTCCATAGCATCCTAACCTGAATCTGTAATACTCGGTCTGACCCGAGCATTATAATAAAATAACACCCGAGTCAGTCTGGAAAACCAGCATGAGAAAACACACTTAATTTGAATTTAATTATTTTCAAAATCCTTTTGAAAAACAAAGATATCTCGTAAGACCATGCCACACATAAATAAGATGGGTTTTTATCTTATGATAACCAAAACATTTTATATCAAAATCATCTGATATTATAATAGTGTCTATGGAAAAATAAACTATAAAATAGCTGAAATGATTGCATCTCACGTTTCAGTATAGTTGGGCACATCTAAAATCGTACAGGCTCACATTGGATATTGGATTCCATACAATGACAAGGCTACTGGGGTACCGCCCGCCACAGTACACCTCTAGAAAAATATACCGAGATCGTACCTAACAATCCCTGCCAACAGAGGACCAGCCTACCCCTTACTGGATAGTACCAAATATGTTATCACCCCGGGTGTTCCCACCCTATCGAGCACTCTCCTTTCCATGCACAACCCTATCCATAATTATAATATATTTGAGGGTATCTAGAAAAGTGATAACATACCCTACTTGGGTGCGAACCACTTAGCCCTACTACATCTTCCATGTTTTAGTCATTCCCGGTTGATGAGGCTTGGGGCTACGTATTACCTTAGTTTTAGCATTCATATACTTGGAATGCTAACACCGCCTTCCAAGAAACAATGCAATGATAGCATTCATCCATACAAGTTGTTCTGGGTCTGAACAAACCGAATCTCCAAAATCACCATCTTCATTATCTTCACGATATCACAATTCGTAGTGCACAAATCGGATCGAAGTGGTTTTCGGATAATTAAATCTGATCCCGGTCTCTTCGAAACGATCAACGAGATTGGCCAGATTTGATAGTCGATTATTTAACTATCCAATTACACACATAAGTAGTCACTAGGCCAAATTTATAGATCTTTCAAAATATTTATTTCAAAATATTTTTACAAAGATATATATTCAAATATCTTTTAGTATATTCAACAATTGAAAACAATTTCAAATACTTGTATCCATAACATGATATTTTTAAACCATTTCAACACTTAGAAATATTTCCAAATTCAATTTATAGCACTTAGAAAAAATATTTCTATACCATTCATTTCACACTTAAAATATTACAAAAACCCTCTTTTCAATACTTAGGAAAATATTTATAAACGTATTCACCAAAATCATTTTAATATCAAACTTAGGAAATATTTCATAGCTTATCTCATAAATCTTCAGAATTGTTAATAAAAATTCCTTTTTACAATTTCCAAAAACCAATTATACTTAATTATAATCCCAACTAACAATTTATAACTTCTTTTATGAATTCCGATTCATTTCCGAAGTTCCCGTATCTAAAACATTTTGGAAATTTCCTAAGTTTCCAGAATTCCAATATAAATTTCTTTTACAAAACCACCTCCATTAAATAACTTGGTTTACAAATCTCAAGAGTATTTATAAACACATCCCAATCACTTGCCTTTAAATTCCATATTTAAAATAATAAGTATTTTTAAAGAATAATAGTTTATTTTCGAAACACGTTTAAGAAATCATTTAAAATATCCAAAACACTTTTAAACAAACAACAATACCAATTCCCAATTCCTTTATAAATAATACTAATCGATTTACCAAGCTTATTATAAAAATTATAATTCATTTCAACTAATATCCAACATTTAACTAACCAACTTTCCAAAATATTTTCAACACTAAAACAGTTTTTAAACTATATAGTTTAATAAATACAAACCCTTTCTAAAAACAACTTAACTTCTCGATAAAAAAATCTATTTTTAAAATCCAATATAACCATTTTAGCAATGATAAATCTCTCTCGATTTATCACAAATCGACCTGCGTCTCCAATTTCATAACTATTTCCAAATAGAATCCACTATTTCTTTCTAAACTGATTTCTATATCTCGTTATAAATTCTCTCTGCTAATTTATTTTTCCAATTTATCAAATGAAAATCATTTCACTTTATTTATAAACATCGTTTATAAATTTATAAACTCATTCGGGTTCAAGTTGTTTATAAAACATTCTCATTTATAAACTGATAAATTATTATCCATTCATCCAATCAACCAATATATAATTTTTAATATTTTAAATTAAACCAGCAATCCAAATGAATGAGATTTACTCACCTTGATTTTTGATATCGCTTTCGCATTCTAGTTCCGATTAAATTCGACCTGCGTCCGAATTTAGCTAAATATTCTAGATGTTATACATTCAAAAAATTTGATTCCATAGCAAAGATATCGTTAATCTAAACACAACGCGACCGATCGTGTTGGATTTGATCCTAAAACGAGCAAGATATTGCTAACATAAGATTTTGATTTTAATTTAATGTTAAATACACTAATTACTTAATTAATATAAACTAACCACATACTTAATTATTAACCCTTATCCCTCTTCCTAAACTCGTGCACGTTGATACCCCATAGCCGCACCTTCCTCCTTCTCTAGTTCGTCCATCTTTCAACGAATCTCCACTCCGATAGCTCCATTGCCTTCCCTGTCGAGAACTGCACCCACTCGACCTCACCATGCTAGCTCTAGCCTCCCATTTGACATCACGACTGCCTCCCCCTCATGGCCCTCCGATGACAACTGGACCACCCCAAAATCACGGCCAAGGTGCTCTTCGATGCTACAAACTCATCCCGGGCCTTCAATTCAACAAAATCGCCTTCAATCGATCAGAAACCCAAACCCTAGCCACTACAAGCCTCATGGCTATGACCGCCGAGCACAACCATGCCGCAAGCTTCTGCACTTCAACCAGAGGAAAATATAGCAATTTTGAATTCAAAGCCTCATCCTTTGCTATTTCCGATTATTTAGAATTGGATTTTGATTTTCAAATGATGAAGCATTTCATTTTTTTTAACTGTAAGTGGTTAAATTAAAGGGGGAAGATGAGAAAAGAATGCGAGGGTGTGGTTCTATATAAGTAGGTCGGCTGAAAAGAATTACATGGTAGGTCGGCTGTAGTAAAAAGTAAAATCGAATATAAATATAATATTTAAAATTCAAAATATCTACATATTTAATTCCGAACCCCAATCGAGGTGTGCCACCTGGCGTTTCTAATGTTATACCCTTATTTCGAACGAAATGGAACAAGTTTCGAGACCTAATTCGATCGTATGTAGAAGATAGCTTTTTGAGCCCAATTATTATATTAAATTTCTAATACTAATTTCAACGCGTTTCGATCCCGTACGACCAAACAGTAACTCCAAACGCTACGAAAATTGAAATCCGATAATAATACATTATTACGGATCCAATGGAACTAGTTTCGTCGAATTCCGAAACTATGCCCCGGATCGCTATTTTCATGCGTCGATTAAATCGGTGATTTCAAAAGTTGATGAAATCACTTGAAATTTCCATTTTAAAAACTTACCATCTCAATTCTAATTCAAATAGAATTTATATCAACATTAGAAATCGTTTCGATTCATATTCAACTCAAATTTCAATTATTCACCATTTCCGTATTACGATAAGTTACTATATTTGAAATTTAAATTCATTCTATAATTTCAACCAAAATCTTCATATTCAAAAATCAATTTATATTCCAAATCCATTATTTGAAATAAATTAAATGTTCAAAATCAAACGACGAAAAATCCGGGTCATTACATTCCTTCCCCGTTAAAAGAATTTCGTCACTGAAATTGCTAAGGTAGGAAAAATGCTCCAAACTCGTCAACTTATCAAAACCCACTTGGTTAAAACTCGATATTTCACTTTCCTAAATCCTTTAGTTCTATACAAAACATTTAGTTTCCATTTCTAAATCAAAATCCCTTATTTCAATTACAATTTGAAATCAAATTTAGGTTAACAAAATTTTTTCAAATTTTTTCAAAAATTTTCTACCATCCTAAATTTCCAAAAAAATTTGGCATAGTCTCCCTTGTATGGAGAGCCTTTTACAATATGAAAAATATGATAAAAAGATATATATCGGCTCACATGGCCGGAAAACGCAATATATAACAATATTTTTATTTTTCGCACGCTAAATTCGTAAGCGTACCTTATTTTAGCGTTATTAAGCAAGCTCACTCAGTTATATGTAACGCGCAACCAAAATATAGCCAAATGGTCTTCTTGTACCTGTACTTGCTCAATTTAAACACATAAGTTCCAAAAACATGAAATTTAATAACATTCCATTTATTCAACTAGTTAAACATGCCATTTGCATAAACCAAACATGTTATACATAAATGTATAAACTATTTTATAAACAAAACACGTTAAGGCATGTATATTAGAATGTACATGCAAATACAAGGTTCCTACATCAAATTATTTTCTTCCAATGTGATCCATAAATCATTTATTCAAATTATAATTGGTCCGCATACAACTTACTTGAATTCAAGTCATAATCTTCCATTCGATTATTTATTTTCAATCGATTTATATACCATTTCATTCAATTCGAATAATGCACAACTAATTTACTAACATTCAATTCATATTTGCACTTAATATATTCATATCCACTCCAAATTGCTTCTAAATCAATTTATATAACTTTCCATTAATTCACAAAATTTTGTTTACTTCCGTTTACGCCAAACGACAATTTTTTCCATGAAAATTCGGTGATATTCATTTAATAAAATAACCACTTAAGCTTATAGCTATTTTAAATTGATTCCAAATTAATTTATCAACTTTTTATTAATCCGCTTTCAATTTATTCACAAAATCTTGTTTTCTTAATTTTATATTCAACAACAAACCAACACATGCCAATTTATTTATGAACCATCTCATAAATTAGTTACTTAAGTTGAATTTCATTCTTATCAACAATATTCCCGCCCATATTCAATTTACACTTAAATTGAAGTCATTTATAACTTAAATCATTTCCATTTCAATCCATTTCTATTTTATTCGACAACATTTCAAGATATACCTAATTAGCTTACTTTTAAGTCGAATACCATTTATAACTCAAGTTCAACATTCAAATTCAATTCATAATCCATTTTACTCAACCAAGTTAAGTTCCTCTTTTTTTTAAAAAAAATCTCCAGCTTATTTGGTTTGACTTGAGTTCCATTCCATTTAGCTCATTTTAAGTTAAATCTTCTTTGCAAGGTTAAATTTCCAATCAAATTCCATTTTGTCGATGCTTACTCGAGTATATTAACATTTAAATTTTTTAACTCAATATTACACATCACTTTATAGCTTAAGCATATATTTATTCCATTAACTCCAATTTTTTTAAGCTATTCAAACTCATTTATTCACAATTCCATAATTTTTCACTTAAATTTTATTCCATTCAAAATTTATAACTTATAGTGATATAGTCACTTTACAATTCAAACTTTATATCCAATTAAATTTGATATTGTTTCAAATCCAATCAAATTTTATTTAACTTAGCTTATGTTAAATTTTTAATTTCATATTAAAATTCACAATTCCAGTTTATAAGTTCAAAAACTTATCTTCTTTTGGTTTCACTTCTCATTTAATTGGAAATTCCAGAATTCAATCACCCGGTTTCATTCAAATCATTTTGGAATCATATATATATATATGTATGTATGTATCTGTATACCAAATCACACTTTTTAAATTTAAACCAAACCTGGTTTTTATCTAAAGCAAATTCCCTTCGGAATTTCCAAAACAACTCTTGTTTCCAAACAAAAATCTCTATATCAAATTATTACGGTAGCAATTCGTCACTCGGAAACTCGAAAATGAAGACTAATGATGCAGCCGTCATCACCAGAATTATTTTCCCACAACTGTAGTGAGTTCAGTGCTTTACCACGGTCAAAATACATTTAAAAACATTTCCGGGATTTAAATTTCCAAATTCAGGTTTGAATCAAATTTCAGTTTTAACTCATTTTTATAATTCATACTTATACTATTTGATTTGGTTGTATATGACCACTCCAATTTATAATCTTTTTTTGATTACAATAATATCAACCAAACACATCAATATACTATAATAATTTCAGAAAATTATTTCTTTTATATCAAAATATAATTTGGGTAAAATTATTTCATTTACCTACTTTAAAACAATACTTCGTCGATTTAACTTGTTCAGAGTTTAGAAACCCCTAGCGATACAGTTATCCAAACCGTACCGACTAGAATTCATAAACACTCAACGGATAAGTCAACACAATATAAAACAATTTATATTCGCTAAAAAATACGCACGCATATCTATAATACACTCAAACTCATTCTAGGGTACTACTGACCCTATCTCTAATGAGTAATCCCTACTAAATCCAAGGTTCTCGCTTAACCTTCAGCTCTGATAGCAAGTGTAACGACCCGGGATTTTCGACCCTCGAAAATCGACATCAATACGTTCGCTGTATAGCATGTCGAATGTTCAAGTGCCGGAAACACCAATTGCTAAGGGTGAATAAGAAAAGAGATAGAAGAAACATAAACAACAATACAAAAACTCACAATCGCAGCGGAACAATATATAATAGATAACAACATATCTTTATACAAAAAGAACTATAACTATTATTATACATACCAACATCAGAGTACAACAATCAACAAATCAATGGACAGTTATAATAACTAGTCCTCATAAGAGCTGAATATACAGCCTACACACAGAGTGAAATATAATCAAGTATGTGGAATACGCCTGAGAATCCTCCGGCACGTCTCCTGTGCTAAATAGCATCCTAACCTGAATCTGTAATACTCAGTCTCACCCGAGCATTATAATAAAATAACACCCGAGTCAGTCTGGAAAAACCAGCGTGAGAAAACACACTCAATTTGAATTTAATTATTTTCAAAATCCTTTTGAAAAACAAAGGTATCTCGTAAGACCACGCCACATATAAATACGACGGCTTTTTATCTTACGATAACCAAAACATTTTATATCAAAATCATTTAATATTATAATAGTGTCTATGGAAAATATACTATAAAATAGCTGAAATGCTTGCATCTCACATTTCACAATAGTTGGGCACATCTAAAACCGTACAGGCTCTAGAAAAATGACAGGGCTACTGGGGTACCGCCCGCCACAGTACACCTCTAGAAAAATGCACCGAGATCGTACCTAACGATTCATGCCAACACAGGACCGACCTACCCCTTACTCGATAGTACCAAATATGTTATCACCCCGGGTGTTCCCACCCTAACGAGCGCTATCCTATCCATGCACAACCATATCCATAATTATAATATACCCGAGGGTATCTAGAAAAGTGATAACATACCCTACTTGGGTGCGACCCACTTAGCCCTGCTGCATCTCCCATGTTTTAGTCATTCCCGGTTGATGAGGCTGAGGTTATGTATTACCTTAGTTTTAGCATTCATATACTTGGAATGCTAAAACCGCCTTCCAGGAAACAATGCAATGATATCATTCATCCATACAAGTTGTTCTGGGTCTGAACAAACCGAATCTCCAAAATCACCATCTTCATTATCTTCATCATATCACAATTCGTAGTGCACAAATCGGATCGAAGTGGTTTTCGAATAATTAAATTCGATCCCGGTCTCTTCGAAACGATCAACGAGATTGGCCAGAGTTAATAGTCGATTATTTAACTATCCAATTACACACATAAGCAGTCACTAGGCCAAATTTATAGATCTTTCAAAATATTTATTTCAAAATATTTTTACATAGATATATATTCAAATCTCTTCCAGTATATTCAATAATTGAAAACAATTTCAAATACTTGTATTGTTAGTCCATGAGATGATGGTTTTGATGACAACAACCTTAGAATAGATCATAAAATATAACTACTAACATTACAAGTTTAGATATATATGTATATGCAGGATCTAACCATGCAGGTATCAAGAAAGAAGACTGTACAGATAGAGATTCAAGATATAGAGATAGAAGACTCATGAGTATCAAGATTATCAAGAGTTCAAGTTTCCAAGAAAATTTATGTAGTTAGGAATATTGTTAAAACTCATAGAAAGGCAATGACTTCTTAAAATCTATTTTATTCGTGGAATGGAATCCACTTCGAGCCCGTTAAAGGGATGGAACCCTAAGTAGGATGGAACCTACGAAAATCTAGTGGGACATTATTTTGTATCCACTAAGCTTAATTCAAATGATTTTTCAAAATTATCTTATTTTCGAAATGATTTCAAAACTTTCCTTTTAAAAAGATTCAAAACCCTCGATTCCGTTTTTAAAATAATTTTAGCCTCAAAACATCTTTATTTTCAGAGTCAAAATTTCTCCTGATTTTAAACTATCTTTTCAAATAATATATTTAACTTTTAAATTATTTATACTTTGATTTAAATTATAGTTAAATAATATATATATATATTGTTCTTTATATTTACTTATGAATTTCAACTATATTCAAGTATATTTATAAAGTTTTAATATAAGATAAATATTATTTTTATAGAAATTCAAAACATCAAATTTGGCTGAGGGATGTCGACATGCCCATAGGCACCATGTCGACATGGTGACAGTTTAATTCAAAATTCAAATTTCAAAAGAAGTGTCTATTCACCATAACTTTTCATGAATGGTCATGGCTGTTGTTCTTCTATAAATAGGGGTCAGTTTCAACGAATTTTATAATACTTTTCTCTGATTTAACTTGTCTTCTTCTTCTCCACTTTCTTATTTACAAATTACACCATTACTCTGCCGAAATCAATATCGAATCTAACTAGATAATTTCTGGTTTTGATTCTCTTCACTATCTCTACAAGATCCAAGTGCTAATCTGAGTTATAGACTTTTTGTAATCAATTGAGCGAGAGAAGGTGTGATTGTAGCCTTGGAAATCAATTGGGTGAACTTGTTGCCCCGGAAATCAAGTATCTCTACCCAGAGGATTGTGATTCTGGGGGTGTACCTCGTAGCCTTGAAACCGAGGGTTGTAATTGTTGAATTGATTTTGAAAGGAAATCCGTACTTAGTTGTGCGGGACTGGATGTAGGATAACTCCGAACCAGTATAAAATCCGGTGTGTTCTTTCCTTTACTGCTTTTACTTTATATTTGCATCTATGTTTGATTCTGTGTTCATATCTGTGTCTGATTAGTGCATACATTGTTAACAAATTAAGATAAACTCAAAAAGATTAACAAATTTCTTAAAACACTATTCACCCCCCTCTAGTGTTAATTCTAGCCTTAAGATCCTTAATCCGCATTTCTCACATTTGGTATCGGAGCTTTGTTTTCAAAAGTTTAATAATCTGAATTTTGAAAAGTTTTAAAATGGCTATTTTTGAAAAATCTGTTAAAACTAGTTTAGAATTGTTTAAATCATCATTGTTCCATGAGTCTGCATATGAATGTTATTCAAATTCTAGTTGTCTACCCAAATTTTATAATGTGCAGGAAAGATGCTTTATGGGTATTAAGGAATCAATCCACAATGGACAATCTGTGCAGATCAAAAGGAATAAGTGGATACTTGATAGTGGATGCTCTAGACACATGACTGGTAATCCGGATATGCTGAATAATATTATATACAAAGACGGAGGACTAGTTAATTTTGGAGACAACTCGAAAGGATACGTGATTGGCATCGACAACGTCGGTAACTCTGAAACTCCTATTATTACTAATGTTTTGCTAGTTAAGAATCTGAAACACAATCTGCTAAGTATAAGTCAACTATGTGATAAAGGATATAAAATTAAATTTGAAAAAGATAAATGTCATATTGAAGATAATAACTCAACCATAATATTTGAGGGAACTAGGAAAAAGAGTATTTATATTCTTAGTATGAAAGTTTCAAATGATAACCTATGTCTTTTGGCAAATACAAGTGACCCTTGGATTTGGCATAAGAGATTTGGACATTTGAATTTCAAACTTTTATCTAGACTGTCAAAACATGATCTAGTAAGAGGTCTCCCTAAAATGAATTTTAAAGTAGATAGTTTATGTGATGCATGTAAGTTAGGAAAGGTTAGAAAAAGTTTCTTTAAATTAAAAGATATGATTTCAACTTTAAAACCCCTTGAGTTACTTCATCTTGATTTATTTGGTCCATCTCAAATTCAGTCAATAAATCATAGTAAATATGTATTTGTAATTGTAGATGATTATTCTAGATTTACATGGACAATATTTTTGAAACATAAAAGTGATACTTTTGAATGTTTTAAGAACTTTACAAAAAGGATTCAAAATCAATTATCTTTAAAAATTTTAACTATTCGTAGTGATCACGGTGGTGAATTTGAAAATGAAAAGTTTGAGGAATTCTGCAATAAGAAGGGAATAACTCACAATTTCTCATTTCCAAGAACTCCATAACAAAACGGAGTAGTTGAACGTAAAAATAGAACGATACAAGAGTGTGCGAGAACTATGCTTTCAGATTGTAATTTACCAAAACACTTTTGGGCAGAAGCTGTTGCTATCGCCTGTTATATTTTGAATAGAATTTTAATTAGACCTTTAACTGATAAGACACCTTATGAACTTCTTTATGGAAAGAAACCTAAGGTATCATACTTCAGAATATTTGGAAGTAAATGCTTTATTTTAAATACAAAAGATAATTTGGATAAATTTGATCCTAAATCCGACAAAGGAATCTTTATCGGATATTCTAATAGAAGTAAAGCTTATAGAGTTTTTAATTTAAGATCTAACACCATCGAAGAAACAATGCATGTTTCGTTTGATGAAAATTTAAAAGATTTTGAAATTACAAATAATGAAGAAGATTTAATTACTCAAAATCAGGAATCAGCCAAAATTAATAATGAAATTAATCATCCTAATAAAAGGATTAAACTTTTAAAAAATCATCCTATTGAAAATATAATAGGAGATATGCAATCTGTTGTTACAACTAGAAATCAACTAAGTAAAATGAGTAATGTAGCATTTATATCATCTATTGAACCCAAAAATCCTAAAGAAGCATCAACTGATGATTCATGGATTTTGGCTATGCAAGAAGAATTAAATCAATTCACTAGAAATGAAGTTTGGGAACTTGTTCCTAGACCTGAAGATAAAACTATAATTGGAACTAAATGGGTCAATAAAAATAAAATGAATGAACAAGGTGAGGTCGTTAGAAATAAAGCACGATTAGTCGCCCAAGGTTATTGTCAAGAAGAAGGTATAGATTGTGATGAAATCTTTGCTCCTGTAGCAAGATTAGAAGCCATTAGGATTCTACTTGCTTTCGCAAATCATAATAATTTCAAATTATTTCAAATGGATGTTAAAAGTGCATTTTAAATGGATTTGTAAAAGAAGAAGTATATGTTGAACAACCACCACTTTTTGAAGATGAAAATTTACCAAACCATGTGTACAAACTTAAGAAAGCTTTATATGGTCTAAAACAAGCTCCTAGAGCCTGGTATGATAGACTAAGATCTTATTTATTACACTCAAATTTTGAAATTGGTAAAATAGATAATACTCTTTTTATTAAAAGAAATAAAAATGATATTCAACTAGTTCAAATATACGTAGATGATATCATTTTTGGTTCAACTAACTTCGAAATGAATAAAGAATTTTCTGAAATAATGACAAAAGAGTTTGAGATGAGTCATATGGGTGAATTAAACTTCTTTCTAGGATTGCAAATAAAACAGTTAGATAATGGTATTTTTATTAGTCAAGAAAAATATGCTAAAGAACTAGTTAATAAATTTGGTTTGACCACTGCGAGTGGGAAACCTACTCCCATGGCAACCAATGAATATCTAAGTAAAGAAGATTTCTCGAAAGATGTAGATCAAAAGTTGTATAGAGGAAAGATCGGATCATTGCTCTATATCACTGCTAGTAGACCTGATATCATGCATAGTGTATGTCTCTGTGCAAGATATCAATCTCATCCTAAAGAAACTCACTTAAAAGCTGTAAAACGTATCATAAGATATATTAAACACACCTTTGATTATGGCTTATTTTATCCTAAAAATGATTCATTTGATTTAATATCATACTGTGATGCTGACTATGCTGGATGTAAATCAGACCGAAAAAGTACAAGTGGAACTTGTCACTTTTTGGGACATTCTCTGGTTTCCTGGTTTAGTAAAAAGCAAAGTACAGTTTCTCTATCAACAACTGAAGCAGAGTATATTTCTACTGCTTTAGCTTGTTCTCAAGTAATATATATGCAACAAACCTTAAGAGATTTTGGATTAAATATCTCAAAATCGCCAATTTATTGTGATAATACTAGTGCAATAAATTTATCTAAAAATCCTACTCATCATGCTTGAACTAAACATATTGATATTCGACATCATTTTCTTAGAGATAATATAACTAAAGAAGTAATTACTCTTGAATATATAAACTCTGAGAATCAAACTGCTGATATCTTAACAAAACCATTAAATGAATCTATATTTACTAAATTAAGAAGAGAATTAGGTATTTGTTCTATAACTGAAATATAAAATATAAATAACAAGTATAATTAATAATTAATATTAAAATAAATCATAGAGTTAAAATATAAGGACCATGTCGACATCCCCTAGGAAGACATGTCGACATGTAACGTTTTTATTTTTTAAATTTTCCCACCAAATTTCAAAAATTTAGTTATATATTCTTCTCTATTTCGAATTCTTATTCATTCTCTCTGTTTTCTCTTCATTTTCTATTCTGAAATATATAAAATAATGGCATCTTCCTCTAAATCGAACATAAAATCAACTTTCTCATTCCCCTCTCCTACTTCTGGTCCATTCCAATGCACTACTCTCGCACGTGTAACTAAATTGGAGGAGTCTATGAAGGGTACTCTTCAGATGTTGACTGAAATTCAAGTGACTCAACTTCGTATGGCGAAAGAGCAAGAGAGGCAAAGCAAGATTCTTAGGAATTTACAAAAATTCCTAATGGATAACCATGCCAACCCTATCTTGATCGATGAAGACTCTTCACTCAATCAAGAACATGAGGTCAGCGACGAAGAAGAAGAAGAACCAATGGAAGAAGCACACGAGGAGGATGATGACCAAGTAGTATGCGTTGGAGAAGTGTGTTTCGACAAAAATGGGAATCTTGTCGAACAACGTGGAAATTTCTGTTTCCACTATCCAAACTGTTCAATTCATAAATCTCCTATGTTCAGAAACACACATTAGTTTCTTCTCTTTCTTTCCGTTGTTATTTGTGTTTTTATGTTTTTCAAACGCAAATGTAAATACAACCATACTCGTAATAAATAAACTCGTGTTCTTATATGTGTTAGTATTATTGTGAATTCTTAGTTAGGATAGTTAATAGTTTAGGATTATATTTTAGTATTAGATTTAAGTGTTAATTAATTATGATAACACTATCATTATAATCACATGTCATAGAGTGATAAGTTTTAGGGGGAGTTATATAGTTTGGAGTTATCTAGTTTAGAGTAAGTTTTTGTTAATGACAAAGGGGGAGAAATATAAAATAGGGTAGTTAGGCATAGATTAAGGGGGAGTTGTTAGTTGTAGGGGGAGTTATTAGGATAGAAGGAATATTTTATAAACAAAGGTTGTGATCATCAAAAAGGGGGAGATTGTTAGTCCATGAGATGATGGTTTTGATGACAACAACCTTAGAATAGATTATAAAATATAAATACTAACATTACAAGTTTAGATATATATATATATATATATGTATATGCAGGATCTAACCATGCAGGTATCAAAAAAGAAGACTGTACAGTATAGAGATTCAAGATATAGAGATAGAAGACTCATGAGTATCAAGATTATCAAGAGTTCAAGTTTCCAAGATAATTTATATAGTTAGGAATATTGTTAAAACTCATAGAAAGGCACTGACATCTTAAAATCTATTTTATTCGTGGAATGGAATCCACTTTGAGCCCGTTAAAAGGGATGGAACCTACGAAAATCTAGTGGGACATTGTTTTGTTTCCACTAAGCTTAATTCAAATGATTTTTCAAAATTATCTTGTTTTCGAAATGATTTCAAAACTTTCCTTTTAAAAAGATTCAAAACCCTCGATTCCGTTTTTAAAATAATTTTAGCCTCAAAACATCTTTATTTTCAGAGTCAAAATTTCTCCTGATTTTAAACTATCTTTTCAAATAATATATTTAACTTTTAAATTATTTATACTTTGATTTAAATTATAGTTAAATAATATATATATATATATATATATATATATTGTTCTTTATATTTACTTATGAATTTCAACTATATTCAAGTATATTTATAAAGTTTTAATATAAGATAAATATTATTTTTATAGAAATTCAAAACATCAAATTTGGCTGAGGGATGTTGACATGCCCATAGGCACCATGTCGACATGGTGACAGTTTAATTCAAAATTCAAATTTCAAAAGAAGTGTCTATTCGCCATAACTTTTCATGAATGGTCATGGCTGTTGTTCTTCTATAAATAGGGGCCAGTTTCAACGAATTTTATAATACTTTTCTCTGATTTAACTTCTCTTCTTCTTCTCCACTTTCTTATTTACAAATTACACCATTACTCTGTCGAAATCAATATCGAATCTAAGTAGATAATTTCTGGTTTTGATTCTCTTCACTATCTCTACAAGATCCAAGTGCTAATCTGAGTTATAGACTTTTTGTAATCAATTGAGCGAGAGAAGGTGTGATTGTAGCCCTGGAAATCAATTGGGTGAACTTGTTGCCCCGGAAATCAAGTATCTCTACCCAGAGGATTGTGATTCTGGAGGGTGTACCTCGTAGCCTTGAAACCGAGGGTTGTAATTGTTGAATTTATTTTGAAAGGAAATCCGTACTTAGTTGTGCGGGACTGGATGTAGGATAACTCCGAACCAGTATAAAATCCGGTGTGTTCTTTCCTTTACTGCTTTTACTTTATTTTTGCATCTATGTTTAATTCTGTGTTCATATCTGTGTCTGATTAGTGCATACATTGTTAACAAATTAAGATAAACTCAAAAAGATTAACAAATTTCTTAAAACACTATTCACCCCCCCTCTAGTGTTAATTCTAGCCTTAAGATCCTTAATCCGCATTTCTCACATGTATCCATAGCAGGATATTTTTAAACCATTTCAACACTTAGAAATATTTCCGAATTCAATTTATAGCACTTAGAAAAAATATTTCTATACCATTCATTTCACACTTAAAATATTTCAAAAACATTCTTTTCAATACTTAGGAAAATTAAACATATTCTCCAAAATCATTTTAATATCAAACATAAGAAATATTTTATAGCTTATCTCATAAATCTATGGAATTGTTAATAAATTCCTTCTTACAATTTCCAAAAACCAATTATACTTATTTATAATCCCAACTAACAATTTATAACTCCTTTTATGAATTCCGATTCATTTCCGAAGTTCCCGTATCTAAAACATTTTGGAAATTTCTTGAGTTTCCAGAATTCCTTTATAAAATTTCTTTTTCAGAACCACCTCCATTAAATAACTTGGTTTACAAATCTCAAAAGTATTCATAAATACATCCCAATCACTTGCCTTTAAATTCCATATATAAAATAATAAGTATTTTTAAGGAATAATAGTTTATTTTCAAAACACATTTAAGAAATCATTTAAAATATCCAAAACACTTTTAGACTAACAACGAAACAAATTCCCAATTCCTTTATAAATAATACTAATCGATTTACCAAGCTTATTATAAAAATTATAATTCATTTCAACTAATATCCAATATTTGACTAACCAACTTTCCGAAATATTTTCAATGCTAAAATAGTTTTTAAACTACATAGTTTAATAAATACAAATCCCTTTCTAAAAACAACTTAACTTCTTGATAAAAAAAATTATTTTTAAAATCCAATATAACCATTTTAGCATTTATAAATCTCTCTCGATTTATCACAAATCGACATGCGTCTCCAATTTCATAATTATTTCCAAATAGAATCCACTATTTCATTCTAAACCGATTTCTATATCTCATTATAAATTCTCACTATGAATTTATATTTCCAATTTATCAAATGAAAATCATTTCACTTTATTTATAGACATCATTTATAAATTTATAAACTCATTTGGGTTCCACTTGTTTATAAAACATTCTCATTTATAAACTTCATTTTTAAATCTATCACTTTATAAATCACATTTATTTATCAAATCTATTTTAAATATCGATTTCAACTCCTTTTCGATAAATCCAGAGATATCACTTAAAAATCAATTGTTAAAAATCCCTTATATAAATTATTTTTAAATCTCTAACTACGAATAGTTGAGTACAAATCCAAAATCAAATCATTGTTTTATACAAATCAATTTCCTTTAAAATAATCCATATTTCGATATAAATATTTTTATATCCAAAATCTCCTTTTAATTCCTTCAAATTCAAAAATAATATTTATGGTATTTAAAATACCAAAATTAAGGCCAGTGCTACTATATCATCCAATAAATCAAATTATAACATAATCTATAGCAGATTATCCACACACATCATATATCACTATATATGAAACAATCAATATATTTTTGAGGAATCTAGTTGGATCCCTCCAACCTGTTTCCTTGCATCCACATATGTTATATAACATAAAATACCAATCCCGCTTCGAGGCGAGATATCGAGGTAATATAGGGTCATCCACTATTATGCGGGGCGCATAGTGTCTCATCCGCTCCAATCGGGGGGAAATATACCCAACTACTAATATATATACTAATATATATAATATAACATCCAACTGATAAATTATTATCCATTCATCCAATCAACCAATAAATAATTTTTAATATTTTAAATTTAACCAGCAATCCAAATGAGTGAGATTTACTCACCTAGATTTTTGATATCGCTTCCGCGTTTTGGTTCCGACTAAATTCGAACGGCGTTCGAATTTAGCTAAAAATTCTAGAAGCTCTACATTCAACAAATTTGATTCCATAACAAAGATCTCGTTAATATAAACCCAACGCGACTGACCGCATTGGATTTGATCCTAAAACGAGCAAGATATCGCTAATATAAGATTTTGATTTTGATTTTATATTAAATACACTAATTACTTAATTAATATAAACTCACTACATACTTAATTATTAACCCTTCTCCCTCTTCCTAAACTCGTGCACGCTGATACCCCATAGCCGCACCTTCCTCCTCCTTTAGTTCGTCCGTCTTTCGACGAATCTCCACTCCGAAAGCTCCATTGCCTTCCCTATCGAGAATTGCACCCACTCGACCCCACCATGCTAGCTCCATCCTCCCATTTGACATCGCGACTGCCTCCCCCTCACGTCCCTCCGATGACAATCGGACCACCCCAAAATCATGGCCAAGGTGCTCTTCGATGCTACGAACTCATCCTCGGCCTTCAATTTGACAAAATCGCCTTCAATCGATCAGAAACCCAAACCCTAGCCTCTACAAGCCTTACGGCTATAACCGCCGAGCCCAAAACACATGCTGCAAGCTTTTGCACTTCAACCAGAGGAAGATATAGCCATTTGGAATTCAAAGCCTCATCCTTTCCTATTTTCGATTATTTAGAATTGGATTTTGATTTTCAAAAGATGAAGCATTTCTTTTTTTTTAAGCTGTAAGCATTTAAATAGGAGAGGGAAGATGAGAAAAGAACGTGAGGGTGTGGCTCTGTACAAGTAGGTCGGCTGAAAAGAATAACATGGTTGGTCGGCTGTAGTGAAAAGTTAAATCAAATAAAAATATATTATTAAAAATTCAAAATATCTAGATATTTAATTCCGAACCACGATCGAGGCATGGCGCCTGGTGTTCCTAATGTTATACCCCTATTTCGAATGAAATGGAACAAGTTTCGAGACCTAATTCGATCGTATGTAGAAGATAGCTTTTTGAGCCCAATTATTATATTAAATTTCCGATATTAATTTCAACGCGTTTCTATCCCATACGACCAAACAATAACTCCAAATGCTAAAAAAATTGAAATCCGATAATAATACACTATTACGGATCCAATGGAACATGATTCATCGAATTCCGAGATTTACCCCGGATCACTATTTTTACGCGTCGATTAAATCAACGATTTCAAAAGTTGATGAAATCATTTGAAATTTCTGTTTTAAAAACTTACCATCTCAATTCTAATTCAAATAGAATTTATATCAACATTAGAAATCATTTTGATACATATTCAACTCAAATTTTAATTATTCACCATTTCCATATTACGATAAATCGCTCTATTTGAAATTTAAATTCATTCTATAATTTCAACTAAAATCTTCATATTCAAAAATCAATTTATATTCCAAATCCAATATTTAAAATAAACTAAATGTTCAAAATCAAACAACGGAAAATCCAGGTCGTTACATTAATTAATTAATTTAAATAAAATTATATTTAATAGAAAATCCAAAAATGGTATGATTTATGATAGTATTTACGAAGTGTTGTAACTGTGAGCTATTTATCACAATGAAAACAAATATACCATTTTTAATGTTCCTAGTCAAGATGCATCGAGACTGGATATCAATGTACCCATTGAGACTAGAGTACGTAACGCTCTCTAAATGTTGGACGGTGTATTACTCATGACTGCTGGGGGCAACAAAGGGTTACATACTGATAGTTATTGGATAACTATGGAATGACTCACTCGATAGTTTTCTATTGGTTAATATAACTAAGGTCAAATAGAAAATATCGATGTGACTGATTTACACAGTTCTCTCAACCTGAGAATATTATCGATCTTCAATATGAAAGCTTCGCTTTGATTATAGTCAATTATGGTATGAAGTCCATTGAGTGACTATTTGTAGCGACCAACCTTTTCGACCTTCAAATATCGACATTAATACATCCACGGTAGTCGTGTGTCAAGCATCCAAGTATCGAAAAGACAAATTGTTGGGATAAAATAAAAGGAAAAAGAAACAAAGCAAGAAAGAAGGAACACAATATCAAAATCTCATAGCGGAACGATAACATATAATATCAAAAGGTAGTACAAACTATCACTCTAAGATACAAAGCATTTCAAAGTTACAATTCTAATTACTATCATCAGCCTAGATAGTTCTAACAACCTGTCCTCACATATGTTGATGCATACAATATAGTAATGCAGCGGAAATAAGAATACTACGGTAGGTGAAACATCAAGCTCGTCTCATCGAGATCCAATGAACATCAACTAAAACCTTCTTTTCTTAGACAGCTCGAAAGAGCACATGAAGAATTTAGGGAGAAAAAAAACCACGTGCCAGACCTAAGTCTGGTGTGAGAAACTCAAGAAATATACGTATAGCATAAATAGTACTTTTGAGACTGTACAAAATGTCATAACAGTTATCCCCTCAAAAGAACCACTCATTTAATAAGTATATAAGGTGGTATAACAGATAATGTCTAGAATGAAGAATACAAATAAGAAAATAGCTGTGATGCTTACATTGATCACACCGCAACATATTAAGGGAACAATCAAAACCGCTAAGGTAAGTTCGCATAATGGATTTTCCATGGAGATCCCTGAGGTCAAGCCGAAATCCAATCTCCTGCACAAGGGTTAGAAACTACCCCCGAGCTTCGTATATCTCTAGATAGAATATACCATAAGGTAAACATAGTCGGTCCACGTCAAAAACACATGATCTCAAATATCATCACACCTCCCATGTGCAACACTGATAAGCACAATGTAGATATGGGGAGATAATATCCTATTGTAGGTTAGCTAAACCCCAAGCTATCCGCCTACTCTATTTTCTGCCATGAGGTTACGTTTGGCATCACTCACACAAATCTTCATCACTCGAATAGAACAAGAATCTTCAAATGGATTCCTACATCCCAAATAGATCTCGAAACCACACATGGATTCCAGCATCTCGAATAGATGCACTTCGAAGAGATAAAACACGTATCTCAGTCTTGAAGTGGTTTCCGATAAGTAAAACAGTTACCGATCCCGATTTCTTCAAGACCGAATTGACAAATTTGGTCATATTCAGTAATAATGAGAACGATTGCATATGGAAGCTAAGTCCCATGTACTTATCATGTTTCAGAACTTTTTGTGCTAAGTATATGACTAAATACTTTCGATAAAGGAGTTTATACACAAAGCACGATCAGGTCACATAAAGCACTATCAAGTCACACAAAGCATGATTAAGTCACATAAGCGACTTCTAATCTCTTTTTAATTTAATTAAACTTTTATTAATTAAAACCTCTTTTATTAGTAAAACTTCATTTATCAATCCATACTATTCATTTATACTCTTTCAATACTTCAAAATGTATTCATATACTTATCTTAAATGGAATAGTATATTCACAAATCATTAACAAGATTTCTTACTTTAAACCTTTACCTTTTCTGTCTTTTTCCAAAAGATTCCATACTTATAATTTCCTTCAAAATATTATTTAATGATCTAAGTACTTTTACAAATCCATTCCAAAATATAAGACTAATGTTACTTAAACATTGTCATCATAAACCCAAAACCATTTCGCTTATGCTTATCTATAAAACATTATTTTAAAGATTTATTTACATTCATAAGTATAATAAAAAAGGATTAAAGACAAATGTTATTAACACATTGTCATAACAAATCACTTATATTATCTTTAAAAACATTCTTTTAAACACTAAGTTGATATTTGGTTAAGTTCATAGTCGACTAATCGACTATCCAGTTAAAATGATCACTTACAGAAATCAAGGTTTGTATACTTAACTCATTTCCGACATTCCAACATATATTATCCCTCATTTAAAAGTGAAGCCAACTAATTTAGAGCACCGGTTTCATATAAAAGCCTTGCCTAGACACTTCATTCTTGAGTCTCACAGATAGATAAGTATACCTCATCAGTTTTTAGTGTAAAGTTAATATTAATGACTTTCATAAACGAGTAAGAAATCAACACGATTAACATATTTCCAAACTTTCCTACTTAACTATTCTTTGATCAAGAGGGAAGCCGGTAGGTTAGAGCAATATTACTTCTATTCCTACTTGAACATCAATCTTAACTCTCACAAATAGATAAGTCTACTTTGTTGGCTTTTAATATTATTAATTAAAAAATATTTATAAATAGGTTTTAAATATCCATGTAAAATATTACATGAAAATAACTAATTTATAATTTGATGTAAATAAATAAAAACATATTTTATAATTTAAAACCAAATTACTTTAAAAATTCATAAATAAATATTAAAAATATATTTAAACTTCAAACAAACTTTAAAATACTAGATAATCTGTTAGAAAACAATCCTAAAAAGATTAAGGAAAAATACTATTGATGCTAGAAAGTGGTCGACACCCAAATTGCGTGTGAAAGCACCAAAAGTACAATATTTCAATCAAACATTGTGTTATAGAGAAATAATGAATAAAACAAAATTTAAATAGTAAGAAAGTAAATAGAGGCAAGGATTTATAGTGGTTCGGCGTACTCCGGCCTACGTCCACTCCAAAAGTTTTTCCTTTTATTTATTTATACTGCTGATTATTACAATTCTTGAAATCAAAATATAAAAATGGCAGAATATAGCCTAGGTAGAAGAAGAAGAGAGCTAGAAAGATCCCTTGCTTGAACCAATAATCTGTTGTTTATAGAAGAAGAAGGCGAAATATCTCACGCAAAATCCGCATCCAGAACCTCCAAACCCAGATGAATCCGTGCAAAAAAATGGGGCCCATCTGGGCGCTCTAGGGGAATCGGCCCTAATCCCTATAGGGGATCGGCACCGGGCCAAGATCCCCAGGGTGAAACCCTCATGCCTCATGCTTCCTGTTTCCATGGTCGTTCTATGAGTTGCTTCGGTGTTTGTTGAGTTATTGAGCGATCATCGTTGAGTTGCACTGCTGATCCATGTGATCAATATCCATATTAATCTGATTCGATCCCTACTCCATCTTATTGATTTGATTCGATCTCTAGCCTAGGGGAAGTGCCAAATCCATACTTAGCCAATTCCAGGGTGATGTCCATCTGAATCCACTCGACTATCATCCACAGTCTCATATATAACCGATCTCTAGGCCTGATAATCATCTCTCTAGGCCTCCTGCCTCGATGACTGTGAAATCCATTTAGCAAAATCTAAGATATCGCAGCCTTGCCAAAAGGCGGGATAATATTTTCCCTAAAAAACATGCCTTGGATAGGAAGATGTGTTGAAATGCCATAATCTGAAATCCACAATCCATCGACAACCGAAATTTCCAATCCAAAATCCAACCCTTTGCCAAGTCAAATCCATAATCTCTTTGGATTGTTAGTGAAATCTACGACTGCTCCGACTCGATAGCCAAATCTATATCCATCCAAATTCAGTAACTGAATCCACGATCTCACTGAATCGTTTACCAAATCCGTAACCTTTTCGAGTGTTTTCCAAATCCGAGACCGCTCCGGGTTAATATCCAAATCCATAGCCGTTTGAAATCCTGGAAATCAATAAGCTAATCCTGCAATCTCTCCATATCGTTGTCCAAGTATGGTCTCCCCGGACCGATCAAGGTCTCTGCGGACCCTTGCTACGCTTAATCCAAACTTAATGACGAGCAGTTCGATCCTTCGCTCTCCGGCGAAGCATCTTACCCCTTGCACTTCGGCACTTTTAGGGCATATAGCGATGTCATGATTCTCCTGGACCGATCATAGCCTCTCCGAGCTCTTGCTGGATCCCATCCTATCACTCTTCAATGAAGGGGAAACAACAACAAGTATGTCGATCTTGTGGCTCTCCAACGAGGCAGCGTTACTTCCTACACTCTGGTTCCATGTGCCTGAACATAAAGTGATGTCATGGCATTCCTACACCGATTTATGGTCTCTCTGGACCCTTGCCGAATCCCATCCAGTCACTCTTCGGTAGAAGTGGGAACAACGATAAGTGAGTCGATCATATCGCTTTTCGATGAAGCAACTCACTACTTGCACTCTGGTCCTTGACTCTCCGGCCAGGGATAAAAAGCTATCAATTCCATACTGACTTCCTTTCTCCAGCCTCGACTCTTTAGTTGAGGGATTAATACATGATGTATGAATCCATCATGTCGCTCTCCGACGAAGGGATTTGCATCTTGCAGTTATCGCCCTATCTCTCCGGTCGGGACGACCACGACCTATTTTGATCATCGTATTAATGCAGATTTAAACTAAAATATTGAATTTAACTTCATACAGCCATTAATCCAGAAAACAAAGAAAACCAAATATCGCCTCTCCGAACATGATGGTTTGTCATCATCTCAGAGCATGCCTAGGGTCCCTCCTCAGTCCCGTACATGTGTAAGTGACTTAGCCATTTTACCATGGAATTTATTATTACTATTCCACTCTTTCCATCCTAATCAGGAGATGACAAAATTGTGTCCTAGAGTTGGGCCCACCCCGATTTGCGGTAGTTGATAGCTGCTCCTATTCCATCACTGCTGCCTGAGTCCTCACATACTATGGTAGCCTGCCATTCCTGACCTGTTCTTCGATCATATCCTTTAAGTGTCTGCATTCATCCGTGGTGTGCCCATCCACTTTGTGGAACATGCAATATTTTCTAGATCTACGCTCCCGCTCCATGGGATCCCTCCTTGCCGGTTCTCGATAGGGGAGTTGCCCCCTTATGCCAGATAAATCCGTTCCAAACTATCTGTCAATTCTAAGTAGGAAGAAAACTTTGGCTCCCATTCCTTCCTTTGCCTATTTGATCCATCATATCCATTTATAGTTTTTGTTTACCCTTATCCTTCCTAGTTCCATCTCCAGATGATCCTTCATCTCAAATAGCGTTAACTTCCTGTTTGTCAGTTCGTGCATCCTCCAACCGCAGGAACCTTTCCGCTTCATGATAAAATTCCCCGAGATCTATTGGAGGATCCCATTCCAGTGAATCCTTAAAGTCAGTGTTGTCAGCAATTCCAAATACTGTCGCCATTAAAACCATTAATGGATCCGGCTGACCCACCGAAGCCACCGTCGCATTAAACCATGTTAAGAAACTCCTCAAGAACTCTTCAGTCCTCTGTTTTAGTGCCGCCAATGTCATTACATCCTTAGGTCTTGAGATGTGGACCCTAAACTACCTTATGAACCGATCTACGAACTCACTCCATGTCATGATTGGTCCATTTTCCAAATGCCTAAACCAGAGCGTAGCTAATTCCATTAAGTACAAAGGAAAACACCTTGCCATAACCTCTTCCGATGCCTCCAGCACTTCAATATGCCAACCTCGTCATATGCACTGTTGGATCCGACTTTTCGTCATATACCTCCAGTGTTGGTAGTTTAAACTCCGGTGGATTCCTTTCATGCTTGATATTCGGAGTGAATGGACTCGATTAACATCCTCCAAGCTTCCATTAGGCAATCTACCTCTCATTATCCATCGTACCTGTTCAACTATACTTTCATTATCATCTATAGGTGGTCTCCAATACATATTATTAACCTACCCCCCACCTCGGCGCCGGTATTTCGGAACATACTCCACTGGACGTGCATCCACATTTCGATCAGTACCAAACTGCACAGCACCAACCACGGGATTGCCAGGGACCGATCCAGCAAGACCTGGGGGCATGCTACCTTGTCTAAAGCGATCGGCGCCGATCCCTATAGGGGGTTCGGGGTCGATCAGTCTACGATGACTAGGGGCTGCCTCGGACTGCTCTTTTTCTAAATTGTTGTATTTGGGCCAAAATTAAGATGTTTCAATAAGTAATGGAATAAAATGTCTGTTATCAAATTTCAAGGAAATAGGCTCATGGTTTCTAAATTTCCAATTACAATTCACTTATTTAAACAAGTCTAAACTAATGATCTTAAAAAAAATACAAATTTATTTATCTCATTTAATTTTCAATAAATAGCCTTAAGTTATCAATTAAAATTTTAAAAAAAGAATTTTTATTCTTATTAATTTTAATTAATTGCAATAAATGGTCATTTATTACTAAATTTCAATTTAACAAAGACCATAATTCTATTAAGTGCAATTGTTTGATTATAAACAAAAGTTAGTTATCAAATCCAATTTATAAAATATAAATGGTTTCATAAATTATCATTTTATATTATTTTACTTGAAAACCCTTTTTCCCGTTTATTCTCACTTGATTAATTTCTTTCAAAATCTCCTTTTATTAAAATTAAATGGCCAACTTAATTCCCTTACATTAATACTTGTGAAATAATTAACTTCTCATTTTCAGTTCATTAACATTCACATTATTCATCTTAAATTTAGAGTCTGTTACTATATAACTGATAGAGTTAGGGGTATGCATTATGGGCAATTATCTAATTTGTTACATATATCTAACTCGTTGACCCATCTTGTTCGAAATAAAGGTATTTTCTTTCTATTATATACTTGATATAATGTGGCTATATTATATACTCAGTTTAATTAAAAGTATATTTAATAGAAAATCCATAAATGGTATGTTTTGTGATAGTAGTTACAAAGTGTTGTAACCGTGAGTAATTTATCACAATGAAATAAATGTACCATTTTAAATGTTCCTAGTCTAGATGCATCGAGACTGGATATCATGTATCCGTTGAGACTAGAGTACGTAACACTCTCCAAATGTTGGGCGGTGTATTACTCATGACTACTAAGGGCACCAAGGGGTTATGTACTGATAGTTATTTGATAACTATGGAATGACTCACTCCATAGTTTTCTTTTGGTTAATATAACTAAGGTTAAGCAGAGAATATCGTTGTGACTAATTTACACAGTTCTCTCGACTTGAGAATGTTGTTGATCTTTAATGTGGAAGCTCTGTTTTGATTATAGCTAAACCGTGGCATGACGTCCATCGAACGTCTATAGTTGGGTTGAGTGGAAGCATTGAAAGTGAAACACTATTCAAGAGAGGATTTGTCTCCTGGTTATATGAGGTTAGTATCACGGTCCACTGAAGTCAACTCAAAGTCAAAGTCTCTGGCCAGAGCATTTCAGTTAATAATAATTGTTATTATTGAACCTAGGACGTTGCGTTGGACTATAAAGTTGAATGTGAATGGTATTGGAATTTTATCCATTACCAAATTCCATAAGTCCAAAGTGATATAGTTTTGATGAAGAGAATTGGTGTAAATAATTGTCACTATTAGGTACCGTTTATAATAATAAAATTGGATTTTACCAAAAGATGTATAAGCGATAAATTCGGCTAAAATGTCACACCATCTGCTAAGTGACGTGTGAACGTTAATATTCGAATAGTTCGGTATTAATCGCTGACTAAGTTTACACATTTGAGTCGCACAACCGTAATGATGAATTCTTTGAAAAACCATATGATTTAACTAATTTATAAAATGTTGTAAATTGATTAAATTAATTGATATTTGAGAAATATTAATTATTATTTATTTGATGTTTGGAAGTTTTTTGTAATTATTTTAATGCATTTATAAAAGTTATATTTGCGCGCATTAATATACGGTGTTGATGTAATTTAAAGATAATTGCATAAAATGATTTATGGAAATTTTATGCCATTTGATGACATGATTTGTGGAAATTTTATGTCATTTTATGACATACGTTAAAGAAAGGGTTGGATAGAGAGAAACAATCAAGAAAATTAATTGTGGAAGTTATAATTAAAGAATGGAAAAAGTTTAATTATTTCAAATAAAACATATTCTCTAATTCATTCTGTACGTACAATTCATTCTTTCTCATTCAGTCTGTTTCTTCACTCTTCCTAACTTTTCATGACAGAAAACAAAAAAAATTCCAAAATTCTTTCAACTCCACATAAAAACATCAAAAAAAAGAAACAAAACAAAATTGGTTCATTCATCTCTTGCAAGAATAAGATGAGGAGCTTGAAGATCTGAGAAGATTCATCATTCAAGGTGTGACTTCTATGTAACATCCTAAGGGGAGTCCATTTTCAATATGTACTTCAAGGCTTTGGGTAATAAGGTATGTTTTTTTAAGATAATGATATTTGATGTAATGTTTGTTGAAAGAGAAATTTAATTATCATAATTTTTATGCACATATCACTGCCTCATTTAAGTTGAATTTTTTTTGTATAGCTTGAATTGTTTGTTAAATGAATCAATTGGTGTTTTATTTAATAAATCAAAACTAATATTTGTATATGTTTAAATATAATGTTTTGTTTTGGAACTATGTTCTAAACATTCAATTTAAAGTCTAATTTTTAGATCAGAAATTTTGTATGTTCAATTTATCAATTAGGTTCTTATTTTTTTAAATTAAAATTAAATTTTTATATGTTTGAATACAATGTTTTATTATAGATCTATATTATAAACATTCAATTCAAAGTATAATACTTTAGATCTAAAATTTTATATGTTCATATTGTTTTGATTGGATTTTACTTTAATAAATTAAGCCAAAATTTGTTTATGAATATTACAGTGTTTTATTGAAGATTCATGTTTTAAATCATATGAAACAAAATGTAACTTTAGATTTGAAAGTTTACATGTATGTATTTTGTGCTTATATTGTTTTGGAAATTTAAAGAAAGGAGGATGTTTTGGCAATAAATCCAAATTTTAATTTCATTACTATAGTCTCTAGTTTGTATTATTAGTGATATTTTATTGAATATTACATACATACAATTAATGTGTTGACAATAAACCTACCTCTAAATTGATTGCTATAAATCTCTAATTTTTATTAAGTAAAAAGGTTTGATTTAATCTTATATACACACAATTAATTTTATATGTATGCTTGCATATATAAAATTTATTATGTCTATTTCATATTGTCAAAGTTTGATTAGATTTCTTTCCTAAATGAGGAAACAATTTAAATGAGGCAATAATATATACATACATTTATTTTTGACTGTTTATATCCTTACATTATGATGCCTATAATTTTTCATTTATATGATGCATTGATTAAGTTTACGAAATGAGAAATTGATTCAATCATCATTGTTTCCCTTTATTTATTTCCCATTGTTTCCTTTATGTGATTGGCTATCCATTTAATTTTGTTTATATGTCTACACCTTGCCATTAATTGATAGCATCTATCATATGTTGCACTTACAGAATTTACACTATAATATATGTATGTATATATATATATATATATTTGTTTATACTTATTTTCATGCCATATACATATTGCTAATTAATGACATTCATATAATCAATCAATTTAATTAAAGAGAGAGAGAGAAATAAAAGGTTTCTCTATCCATATAAATAACGTGCCCCCTCAATATTGAATAAGTTAAGAGAAGGAAATGAAAAGTTTCCTTCCCTAAATAAATTTATGCCCTGTCATTAATTGAATAAGTTTAAGGGGAAGGAAATGAAAAGTTTCCTTCACTATAAAATTATGCCCCGTCGTTAATTGAATTATTTAAGAGACAGGAAATGAAAAGTTTCCTTCTCTAAATAAATTTAATTTAATAAGTTACTGTTACACACAAATATGTACATAGAAGTATATTTGATATACTCTAATTTACATACACATTAAATTAAAATAAAACTTTATTTATAAAATTAAATAAAATATTGATTTTATTTAAAAGAAACTTAGAAAAGTTCTAAGTATATTTAGACTTCATAGGCACATTAAAGATTCAAATTTCAAAATGGTCAAATTTTTTGAAGTTCACCCATTTCTTCTGCTGCAGGCAGACCCAGTTCCTACAATGGTATCAGAGCCCAATAGCCTATGTGGTCTAAATTAGTCATGTTAGGGCTAACTAATAAAGCTTGCGCACTTAGTATGGTGTCTAGAAAGGTGATGTCTAGGATTGGAATTCGGTAATCAAATACCCTGTCCTAACTGGTTACTTGTCTGGCCTAGAAGGTGAAATGAGCCCAAAGGTTGATCCTAACAGAACTGAATTGGGCCTTGGACTAATTTTTAATTTTTTTTAAATGGTACTTTATATACAACATGTCGCTGGGACAACATATCACATGTCAATAGACGTTCGAATCACGCTACGCAAGTTTTGAACTTGTGACCTGTCGCATCAAAGCCGAATCACTTAACCATTTGGACAATGGTGTTTGTCATTTTCAAAATACTTTTGAAAATTAAGACTAGATTTTAAATTTAAAAGTTAAATTTAAAATAAAAACATGTTTGTTATAAAAGGTTGTAATATAACATAAACTTTCAAAATGTTTGAAACTATTTAAATATTAATTTCAAAATTTAAAATTTATTAATAATATTAATAAAATAAATTAATTAAATGAGTTAATTAATTAATAGTTATATGCATGTATTATATATGTTGATATATGTTATGTTATTTAAAAGTGTTTTAGATAACATTAGTATACATGTATGTATGTAAGATAAATTTTGAAATTGATATAATTTAATTAAAATTGTTTAATTTAATAAATTAATTAAAGGTTAATAAATTAAACAAAAATAAACATATATAAGATATATTTGTTACAGTATAAATGTTATAGTATATATGTCCAACATAAAGGTTGTATTGAATACTAATATAAAATTAATTAAAGAGTTAATTAATTAAAATTAATTAAATAAGATTTAATTAATGAAATATTATACATAAGAATATCATATAAGTAATATGAAATATAAAAGTTATATATCAACAAAACTTATATGGTATGAATGTATAAACTAACGGTGGAACATTAAAGAAAACCAAATAGACTTGAGGAATAAATACATACGTCCATGTATATATACCTTGATTTCTGATGTGTCTGACACTTGAATCACGAGGATATATCATAAGGAATACATTATTTCATAAGTCAATATCGCTCAATATAATATATTAAAGATTATTAATCTTCAATATAATGTTGTTCTCTACCGAATATATTAATAAATTACTTGCATACTCCTTAGTTGTTGAACAAACTCGAGCTAGGGATGTTATGTGTAGTATTATTAATATATTGAATCGATGAGGTAAGATAACTATATGTATTTGTTGAGCAAACTCAAAGTACATATACTATACTTAGGCCATCACAATATGGTAGGTATGAGTGAATAATCTTGTAACATCCCCTACTTGGAGGCCCAAAACTAACGACAACAAATGTTGCAGTCAGCCATAGCTATTAATCCTCAAGGACCAAATACAGTATTGTTAGATACATTGATACTCAGAAACACATGAATATGGAAAAAATATAAAACATCAAACACGTTTCACATTCCATTTCAAAACATTTCAAATTCATTACATAATCCCACAATCGTTAACCACGTTTAGAGAAAATATATTTATTACAACATACGTCAAAAGCGACATATGAAGATGCCCCCTTGGATGATTAGATTATATATAGGTAAATTAACAACTTTTCCTTTACAAACAACACAACGGAATCAAAATAAAAGAGAACTCTAGATAGCTATCATGCCTCTTGCACATCTCCGAAAGCTTTATTCGTCTAAAGAGGCACCTGAAAACCTCAACTCTTAAACTACTCAAAATCAATTGAGTACCCGAGAGTTTAAGGAGAAAATATAAACTTCGAGTCAGACATAAATCCTGGTATGAATACTAATCTACCCTCTCAAACCATTTAGATATCTATTGAGACCACGCCGCTTAGCAGAACAGGTTTTCCCCTCACTAGTATCCTAAAACCTTTATAAAACCATATGCCGTGCTCCTGCATCCACAATAGTTAAAACATCTCAAAATAATATGATATAATGATATGTAAAACAAGTAAATCAATTCTGAATTACCCATACACATTCATTTTGACTATCTGTCTTAGTTATAGTTTCTAGGGTTACTATTAACCTAATAGTTTTCATGGGCTGACTAATAACCAGTTAAATATTTATGGACTCCCTGTCCTATTTCATAGTTTTGATGGGATCACTAAGAAACTATTGGCCCCTGCCAATATCTTTATTGTTTCTTGGGTTCTCTCTGAATCTATTGGTAACTCCAATATCCTTCTCTTATCCTAGTTTTCATGGGTTGACTAGGAACATATTGACATTTGTCAATATCTAAATCCGGATATAGTTTTCAAGGGCTAACTACAAACCTATTGGCCCCTGCCAATATCAAATCATAGTTTTCATGGGCTAACGATGAACCTATCTTCCTAACATCTTCATTTATACATAGTTTTCATGGGATTACTGTGAACCTATTGGCCTCTGCCAATATCTTTTCCGATACGCGGTTTTCATGGGCTTACTGTGAACCTATTAGCCCTTGCCAATATATTCCTTTAATATTTTAGCATCCTATATTCTGGTCTTCCTGACCTCCTGGATGCAATTCTACTCATTTGGAAGTTAACTTAATTTATATTCACAACTAGGTCAACCTAGCTGGTTATTCTACCCTTCCCCAAAATACAGTTATAGGTCCATTACAATGTGAATATATACATATATGAAAAAGCAAACATAATAACTTGGTTAATCCCTTTAACCTATTATTCAAAGAAAACTTCTTTAAAAACTCCATTTCAAAATATTTTATTTATTTATGCCATGGTTTTCCTTTTAAAATGAGATTGAGTTATTTGTTTTGAAAACTAAGGCTTTCGAAACCATCAAAGCTTTGCTTTCGGCCTCACTGGATAGCCTCCTTCGCAAGCATATAAATCTCTTTTCAAAACATTAGTCCCTTGCCTTTTGAAACACTTTAAACTTCTCTTTCAAAACCTTTCGAATGTAATAAAGTAATACTTATTAACTCTTAGAAGCATAGCTTCGAAACCATTGAAAGTACCCCTTTCGAAACCTTTAGAAGTATCCCTTCTGAAACCATTGGGTTTATATTTAAAAATATCATTTGGGTTAAAGTGAATATAAATGAAAGTATCTCTTTCAAAACCATTCTTTATCATATAAAAGTATTGGGGAAAACTTGATGGCGTCGGTACCATCCCTTTCGAAAGCTTTAAAACATTTAAGTAAAACATTTAAGGTTAGCATTGAACCCCCTTTCGAAGCCATTGCCTTCGGAACCCCTAAACCCTTTCGAAAGCATTTGGGAAGTGGCTTTGAATTAAAACAAAGACCCTTCGAAAGCATTGATGACTTCAATTCCCTTCGAAAGGCAAAGAACAACGGCTGGGTTTTAACTTATTCAGAACCACTACTTTCGAAAGCATCATTTTTATAAGTATAGAAACTTATTCGAAAGCTTATACTTTAAAACATAAGATGGCAACCCCCTTCGAAAGCTATTAGAAAACTCCTTTCGAAAACATATGTTTCGACTATGTCGGAAGCTTTAGTAAAACAAAGGCATGCGCTTAACTTTTTAAAAAAAACAAAGGTATTGACCCCATCGGAAGCAATGCTTTCGACACCATACCTTCCACCTTTCTCCAATCCACTACGTACCATCTAAGTGATACCTTGTGTATTGGTTTCGGCCTGGGTTGGTTTCGACTGAGATGGAGCAGAAGCATTAGAGTCGAAAAGCACTTCTAATATAGGCGGAACCTGCTTTTCTGAGTAAAAGCTGGTTAATGCCAATTAAAGCAAATTCTATCTAACTAACCTGCCCACGTGTAAACATGTGATTGGGTGCCTCAACTTTTCAAATTCTTTACCAAAATAACTGCCACTTAATTTCAGATCTAAACCAAGATTACTTTAGCAAATAAGCTCTTCCATTAAGAAAAACCAATTTTGCAAATAAGTCCTTCTAAAATAATTTAATATCCATAGCAAATCACTTAGGAAAATTTCCCAAAAATTACAGAAATTCACTTTCATCATGTTATCTAACTATCAAAATTTCAGACCCAAATTCTCAAATATAATTTCTGAAATAAATTTCTATACCCAATTAACCATATTTTCCTTTGAATATTCACAATAATCTTTCCATGGCTTGGAAAATTATCAAAATTAAAACCCAACTGCAAAATCATGTTTTACATATCATAAATTTTTTCCATGGCATTCAAACATCATTTTCAATCGGTTTTGCCCTAAAACCGCCTAAATCCTCATTTAAACAATCTTGTTTAAATTAAAAAAATATATAATTCAAGCATATCATCATCCAAATCATCATAAAAATGAATTTAATCTTAAATCCAAAAACATATGATCATAAAACGAAATAGAGATGATATGAATTATTATTCACCTTGATTATAATAAGGAAATTGGATTGAGATTTATTCCCCTTGTTTTAATTCTTCAACCTTTGATTTAATTTCTCTTCTCTTTTCTTCCTAGCAATGGCCAGCTCCTCTTTATGTTTACATTTTACGTTTTTGTATAAATGCGAAATAAACGTGAATGGTATAAGGAATGGAAATATATATAAAGGTAAAGGTTATGTGCGGCTAATTCCAAATATGCCCTTATGTAACTTTATTAGCTTATAAACCATTCTTAATCCCATTTAATTAGTTAACTGAGCAAAGCCCTGGTTTTATTTTCATACCTCAATCCCCTTATCACTTAACATTTACATTATTCTATTTAATTTATCTAATTAAATCTCTTGAATAATGCTATTAAAAATTAGGGATGTTACAGGCTTCCCTCTTTAAAGAATTTCGTCCTCGAAATTCAGTAAGGACTAAATACTAAATATAGTAATCATCTGTAACGACTCTTAACAACCATACTAGTCTACCCGACTAGCAATTATCTATATAAATCTAATATAGACATACCCTCAAAGTAGATCGGGATAAGTATCTCGAATCCTGTCTTCTATCTCCCAAGTACAGTCCTTCTCATTGTTGCTCCACTGAACTTTTACCAACTTGACTGACTTGTTCCTCAACCTTTTCTCATCTCTCGCTACAACCCGAACTGGTTGTCTAACCCAAAGTCAAATTAGGCTCTACTACCAAATCTTCCAACCCTATCGGAGGAATAGTACTCTTTGGATCATGCACATACTTGCGAAGGTGAGACACATGAAATACATTATGGACACCTACCATACCGCTCAGCAACTCTACTATGTATGTGAGCTTTCCAATCCTCTCTATAATCTGGAATGGACCAACATATCTCGGTGCCAATTTCCCCGACTTCCCAAACCGTACCACACCCTTCATCGATGATACTTTAATTAAAACCTTATCTCAAACTGAGAACTCTAGGTCTTTACGCCGCTTATCTATGTAACTTTTCTATATGGACTAAGCTTCCTTCATCCTCCCTCAGATCAACTCAATCTTCTCTGATGCCTCCCTAATCAAATCTAGACCTAAGACCAATCTGTCTCTAGTCTCCAACCAACACACAGGTGATTTCCATGGCCTTCCATACAAAGCTTCAAAAGGCGCCATTTCTATACTAGTTTGATAACTATTATTATAGGAAAACTCAACCAAATGTATGTGATCTTCCCAAATCCATCAAAGTCTAATACACAAGCTCTTAGTAAATCCTCGAGTACCTTATCAACTCTCTCTGTCTGCCCATACGTCTGAGGGTGATATGAAGTGCTCATCTTGAGCTTAGAGCCTAACACATCTTGTAGACTCTTCCAGAATTCACTAGTGAACAAAGCATCTCTGTCACTAACTATGCTACTAGGAACTCCATGAAGTCTAACTATGTTCTTCATGAACAACTTAGCTAAAATAGGTGTCATCCTAGTTGACTTAACTGGAATGAAATGGGCACCCTTGGTCAATCTATACATTATAACCCATATACTTTCATTTCCCTTATTTAACCTTGGCAACCCATCTATAAAATCCATGGATATCGAATCCCATTTCCATACTGAAATCTCTAAAGGCTGAAGCAACCCACTCAGCTTCTGATATTCAGCTTTCACTTGTTGACAGTTTGCACACTGCCAAACCCACAAGCCAATATCTCTCTTCCCAATAGAAGCTCCTCCTTATATTTTGATACATCTTGGTCCCTCTAAGATGAATCGTAAACTTGGATCGATGACATTCTCTAAGAACTTCTTTTCTCAAGTCCTCAACATTTATCCCTTCTTTCTCAACCATCCTCTCTGGTCAAGACTTAAATCCTTCAGATCATCGATCTCAATTCCAACCTCAAGCCTTTTAATCTTCTTGGCTAATATTGGACCCTCCTTCTGTTTAGAAGCTATTCTTTCGATCAATACTGGTCGAACTTCTAAACAGGACAACATGGCAGTACTCTGACTAGAACTAGCAGTCGATCTTAACTGCACACTACAAGTAGTCAAAGCTTCTAAATCCTTCCACTCTGCCAACATAGCTAAACCACATTCTGATGTCTTCTGCTAAGAGCATCCACTACCTTATTTCCTTTCCTAAGAGTATACTCTATACCAAAATCATAAGCAGCCAAAAACTCCAGCCACCTCTGCTGTCTCATATTAAACTCCTTCTGAGAGAATAAGTAGCTTATAGACTTATGATCCGTGTATAGCTCAAATCTCTCCCCTAAGAGATAATGCCTCCAAATCTTCAATGTGACAATCACCACAGCTAACTCCAAATCATGAGTAGGATATCTCACTTCATGCGGTCTAAGCTATTGTGAAGCGTAGGCAATCACTTTACCCTTCCGTATCAACACAGCTCCCAATCTAGTCCCACATGCATCGGTATACACCACCAACCCTTGGTTTCCGTCTGGAACTACCAACACTAGTGCATTGGCAACAAATGCTTCAACTTAAGGAATGTTTCCTCACATTTTTCGGACCAGACAAACTTCACCTCCTTCCTGGTTAGCTTAGTCAAAGGTGCTGCTATCCGCGAGAAATCCTAGATGAATCTCCGGTAATAGCCAGCAAGTCCAAGAAAACTTCTAATCTCAGTCATCGTCTTTGGTCTCTTCCAATTATTAAGAGCTTCGATCTTATCTGGATCGACTAATGAACCCTTCTCTGAAACCACATGACCAAGAAAACTTTACCTCTTTCTTCCAAAAACGACACTAGGAAAATTTCGCCTTCAGCTGATTCTGCCTCAGCATCTTAAGCACCACTCTAAGATGATCCTCATACTCTCTTTCATTCTTAGTGTATACTAAAATGTCATCTATGACCACTAATACGAATCTATCCAAGTACTTTCGGAAGACTCAGTTCATCAAATCCACGAAGAAAGCAGCTGCATTCGTTAACCCGAATGGCATTACTAACCACTCGTACGAACCATACCTAGTCCAAAATGCTGTCTAAGGAGTACCGTCCTCTACCACTCTTAACTGATGGAAACCTATCGCCAAATCTAATTGAGAAAACACTCTAGCTCCACTAAACTAATCAAATAGATCATCTATTCTCGGCAAAGGATACTTATTCTTGATCATCCTCTCATTCAACTTACGATAATCGATACACATCCTCAACGACCCATCTGATTTCTTCACGAATACCACGGCCGCTCCCCAAGGCGAACTGCTTGGTCTAATAAAATTCCTTCCTTCAAGATCAACTAGCTGCATCTTCAATTCTTTCATCTCCGTAGGTGTCATTCCACTAGGTGGTCTACTCATAGGTTCAGCCCCTGACACAAGATCTATCTGAAACTCAATAGCTCATTTCGGTGGTAGTCCTATGACTGGCTCAAAGATACCTGCAAAATCTCTTGCTAATTGAACCTAACTTAACTCTTCTCCTACTTCTATTGGACTTAACAAAGTACAACTACTCCGGTCAGAATTCTCCATTGAGAATATAATTCAATTATGACTATCAAGGTGTCTTAGTGATATCTCCCCATCCTGGCAAAATATCCTAGCCTTATACCTTCTCAACCAATCCATACCCAAAATGATTCCGGAATCTACGAAATCGAAAACATACATACGGCATGCAAACTTATGACCTAACAAATCAAGCTCTAACTGGTCACATCTCATCCCCAGAGTTGCATACCCTCCTATTGAATTCGCAACCCTTAAGGAAGTAACAAGGTATGTGGGTTCTAAGCATAACCTATTGTTTAACGATGGAATTTATATCAAGTTAGAAAACCGCCGATAAATTTTGAATTAAGTTTATACCGTAAGCGCACGGCATACAATTCTAGTACGTGGCGAGTACGGGTCGATCCATAGGGAATTGTTGATTTTAAATCTCTATTCAATCGAATTAACCAAAGTTGAAAGTGGTTCGCTAGAAAATGTAAGAAAAATGAAAAAAAGAAAGTTATAAAAATATGAGAGTAGAAAAACAATTTAGAGATAAATTCACTCTCTAGATCACATAGTTCAACAAAAATGAAGTTATGATCTCTCTTTTTGTAAAAGAAAAGAGATGCCAAAAACTTTTTCGGACGACTAAATGGCAATCGAGTTAGAAAATAGCCGAATGAATTTTGAAATAAAAATTACCACAAGCACACGACGTACTATCGTAGTACGTAGCGAGTACGGGTCGATCCATAGAGAATTGTTAGATTTGAAAAATCTATTCAATCAAATTAACCAAGATTTGAGATGTTTAAGCTAACTACTAAAAATTGCAAAAATTAACAACTACGAAAGTGAATGAAAACTATGAGAATAAATGACAATTTAGAGATAATTTCACTCTCTAGATCATATAGTTCAACAAATTATGAAGTTATGATCTTTTTTTTGTCATAAGTGAATTTAAATGATGTGTTTATCATAAGTATGGTCTATTTGTGCTATTAATTAGCTCAACATAAGCCATCAAACTATAACATAACCTTTAAACCACTTTTAATTCTCATGAAAAATAACAAAAAGTTGAAAGTGAAATCTATTTTAAGCATGGCCTATTAATTATTGATTAGGAATATAGACCATCAAATTTTGATTTAATTTCACTTAATTTCCATAATCATATGTAGATGAAGAGGCAATTTGTGATTCATATGACTAAGCATAGCCTATTGTTTTGAACAACATAGGCTATCAAACTCAATACCAAACACAAAATTACTTAAACATCAACTTTCCATGAAGCACAAAAAGAGAGCAATAATTATCAAAATGTTGAAGCTACATGATTAGAGGCTTCATTACCCTTAAATTGAAGAGATTAGCCTCTCATTTGTGTTATCATACCAACACTTGTAGCTTGCAACATGAAATAAAACAAGAGGAAAAAGAGAGCAAAATGAAAAGAAAAGCTAAGTAAACAGAAGTAAACACTAATCTACTTGCATGAATAATAAACTACACTACTAACATAAGAAGAGAAGCACGTAAATGAAAAGAACAGTAATTAACATTGCATAAAAAAATACATAAAAGGAATGGCTAAGTAGCCTTGAAAAGAAAGAGAGCTCTCATATTATTTTCCTAAACTAAGAGAAGAGACTAAGAGAGACTAAAGAAGAGAGGAGCTAATTACATGAAGATAAGGGGTATTTATACATGTTTGGAAACCCTAATTCATTTTTTGGGAACTACCCAAACTAACCTTGAGGTAGTGTGGCCACCAAGTAATCATCAGCATGTCTTAATCCCCCACTTAAATGTACATGAAGCTTCAATGAACTTTTAGCATGTGCATTAGCTCCTAATTGAAAATCAAGGTAAGTGGGTAGGTAGGGTCCTCCATGTTCATGAGTTTGAATTATTTTCATCTTCATTTGCTTTGTTTTCTTTTGTGCATGCATATCTTCATGAAACCACTTGTAATTTCCATCCAATTCTCCTACAAAATAATATAGAAATTTTCAATTAAATTTTCTCGAATTAATATATGCACAAAAATGACCATTTTGCCCCTATATGAAGATGAATATGTGACTTTTGAAAATAATTTGAATTTTGGTTTAAACATGTGAAAATACCCAATATTATCATTTATTTAATTTAATTAGATCAAATATGGTGTTAAAAATATGCACATTTACGTGCACATCAAATACTCCCACATTTATCTTTTTATTCGTCCTCGAATAAACTAAAACTAAGATAAATCCGTTTTCGTAGGGAGCACGATTGCATTGAGCATATGCAACAAGCTGTTAAACCTCTAGGTGTCCCCAGTAGGACAAGTGTTGTCTCATGAGGGTTTTCAGCGGATACTACCCACAAAATCCAAATGCACGATGAAAATATTTACAAAATGCAAGATTTATTTACAAAGACATGAATGCGAGTTTTTGAAAATATTTACAAATGGAGGATTTACTTTTAAATCGACAAAAATAAGTTAAATATAGGTTTTGGTTATTATCAAAAAATTTAAGTCTTTTACTCGTCAAAATTTCCAACAAAAATCAACTTATCATAACAACTAGACTATAGTTTAACTTGTTATTTCGGTTGATAACACAGTGTATCTATGAAATGGATCCTTAGTTGATTATCAAAGTTTATCAAAGTGGTATTTTCATTTCTTTTCAATAACAAGTCAAATCAAATAAGTTAAAATAGTGCTTGGATTTCATTTGCTTACTCTCTCTTATATTTTTGAAAATTTTATTAATATTTACAATATTTACATATGCCTAACTCAGATAAACTGAGGCCAGATATATTACCCGTGCACTGCCTTGTAGACTTATGGGAGGGGAATACAGAGCGTGGTGAGTGAACACACAAGTGTGAACACTTATCGACTGTAGGCGTTATTAGTAAAAGAATTTTTATATACACACACACCTAACTCAGATAAACCGAGGCCAGATATACCGATCGTGCACTGCCTTTCGGGCTTATATGAGAAGGGTACAGAGTATGGCGAGTGAACACATGAGTGTGAATACATGACTCTGTTGGAACATAGGTTTTGATTGCTGACAAGACACAACAATTCACGAATCTATGACTACGATAACATCCAGACTCATCGGCTCAATATATGGTTTGTATAGTTATATATTTTAACAAGAGTCATCAAATGTGTATATAGAGTCTAGTTTAGTGCTTTGTTAAAATCTTTCCTCAAGAATCATCATTCACATTCAAATAAACTTGCATGCATATTTTAATCAAAATCAAGTTTTCAAAAAATGCATAGAGTGAGGCTCGAACCCGGGTCACTAGTTTGGAAGGCAGGTACTCTAACCAAATGAGCTACCATAGTTTTTGTTTAACAATAGAATTTAGTCGACTGAATACATTCAATCAGTCGACTGAATCTGTGCATTTTAACATATATGTGCATGTTTTTAAATTCAGTCGACTGAATTATCAAAGTCAGTCGACTGAATCCTGCAACTGTCGTTTTTTTATGAAAAGACACCTATTTTCTGAATAGTTGTCTTCCTCCCCAAGGGTTGCAACCATTGCTATTCGTAGAGATCTCTTCACCAGCAGTTGCAACTTCTTAACTACTATATATATGCATGAATTTCAAGATCAAATCACTTCACTTACTTGCTTATACTTGAATCATATTTTCTGAATTAACTACTCTCTTGAATTCATACATTCATTGCTTACGTATTCATTTCCATATTCTTCAAGCAATTTGAAACTTCCTAATCTTCATATACACACAACTACACATATCATACTTGAGGAAAAGATTACAGGAAGGGTGTACTACAAGTGACAAATCCGTGTTATTAGAACACACAAGGTCAAAACAATCTTTTGTATTTGTTAAAGTCATGTTCTGCTGCTCAGGCGTGTGAAGTCCTCTTCGGCTGTTGAGGTGAAATCCTGTTCCGCTGCTTAGGTCCCTGTTCGGCTGCTTAGGGGTTGTATAAACCTGTTCCTCCAGGTTAAGTGAGGGTTGCTATTTTAGTGAAATTCCAGAAGGAGTCTGGGACTGGATGTAGGACGGAGCTCCGAACCAGTATAAAAATTCCTGGTGTCATTTTACTTTACTGCTATTATTATTTTCCGCACTAGTTATTTTTATACTCATATTCCGCATCAGTAGATAACTTAGTTTATATCGCATTTCCACTACATTTACATTGTTTACAACTGTTGGCCATTTCGATCCTATAACATAGCAGTCACTTTCAGACTCTAGGTGTTAATAAAAATTATATACATATATACAAATATATATATATATATATTGTTTTTTTTTCTTTTTAAGAGAGTTTTGCAAAATCATCTTAGCGCCATTTAACTTAGAAGACAAAAAAATGTTATATCCTTTTATTTGAATTCCCCACTTTTTAAAACAAAGATTTTCAATTAGGATATTTCATAATTAACATGTATGAACCTTCCTATATACTAGTTAAACCATCGTTATTTGTAATCAAACTTCATTTTTATTTTTGTTGAGACAAATAAATTTTTCAAAAATTTCAATTTAATTAACCAAAACCATATATTTATCCTATAGCGTTCCTTTAAAAATAGATCAAAATGCTAAAAAAATTCTTTTGTTTTTTTGTTTTTGAGATTTTTTTTAGAAAAAAGAAAAAATTTGGAAAGAAAATGTAAAAATAAACCATGAAAAATCGAAAATGATGATGAGTCTCCCCCCCCCCACACTTGATTTTGACTGTGTCCCCACAATCAACCCAAGTGAAAGGAGAAAAACAAAAATAAAAAAAATGACCTATATTTACATGAAAATGAGCGGTATTTACACGAGATCAGAAAGTACATAGTCAAAAAGTAAATGAAACGGTCTTCCAAAGACCGATTCGTTTGTCTCGTCAAGTATACGAGACACAGCTTAAGCTCGAAAAACCAAACCGTAAAAGATTTCAAAATTGAATGTTGATTTGGAAAAAAGAATGCCGTTTTATTAAAAATCGTATGAGTTGTTTTATTTTCGATGATTTTTGGGGTTGATGAAACAATTGGTTGAAGTTCAAGTTTAATTTCACCAATTTGAAATTCAAATATATCATTGAAAACTTCTCAGAATTATGGATTTCAAAATCAAAATGGTAATTTAAATCTTCCCCTTCAGAATTCAACAACTCATTTTCAAAAAGTCCAAAGAAATCATGTTCATTAAATTCGTCTTCCTTTATAGAATTATTAACAACTTTATTGCATATGTCAAGTTCAAAATCCAAAGTTGTTGTTTTCAAATTTTCAAAATCAGAAAAAGGAAGATCGAATTTTAAATCATGTTTCTCACCCTCAAAAGAATTGAAATCCAACTCAATTACAGTGTTTTCAACAACTTCATTAAGATCATCATTTTCAGTTTCAAAAGTTGTTGTTTGAAAATCTTCAATTGTGGTAAAAGATGGATTACTATTTGACTCATCACACGTAGCGATTTGATTTTGTTGTTCATGTAATTTTTTGTATGTTTCAATCAACAAATCTGTGTGATCATCGTAAATTTCATTCATTTGTTCAACAAAATCGAACTTATAATTATTGACTTGAGAATTTTCGATTTGGATTTGTTGAGAACAAAATTTTTCACTCGTATCGTAATCGAGATTATTCCCATTTCCAAAATTATTTGAAACGTGGATCACATTTTCGTTTTGATTTTGAAATTCATTTTGGATTTCAAAATTAAATTGGCATGGGCTATACTCGAAGTCATTTGAATTTTGAAGTGAATTCAAATTTTGATTATTTTGAAAATTTTGACTTGAGTTATCACACAAATAAGAATTACACAATTCATTTATCATTTGATTTTGTTCTATAGAGATTTCAAGTAGAGATGAAATGCTATTTTCAAGATTCGAGGGTTGTTCGTCATTTTGAAAATTTTGTGGTTCAAAACTCGAATCGTTTAAACAATAGTTATTGTTGAAATATCCATAAGAATTTGAAGTGAAATTATATGGATTATATTGATTTTCACAACTATCGTAGAATTCATATGAATATGGAAATTCAGACATTTTCATGAATGTTTTTTGGTTTTTTTATAAATAAAAAATATTTACAAATAGAATTTATTTTTCAAAATGGAAAATTGATTTTTGTTTTGTTTTTGGATTTTCAAATTTTTTTTTTGAAAAGGTTTTATAATTTTTTTTTTGGATTTTTGCTTTTCTAAAAAAAACTAACTCAAAATTTTTTTTGAGTTTTTGATTTTGATTGAAAAATTTCAAAAGAAAGGATTTAAAAACTAAGTTAAAAAGTATTTTAAATTTTTTTTATTAGTTTTGGATTTTGAAGTATTTTTTTGTTTTTAAATATGCATGAACTAATGCAACTAAATGAATGCAATGGTTTAATTACAAATTGTCTATCCTAAGTAGTTCCTAACCCAAAATTGTATAATCACATATTGTCTTAAATCAATAAGATAGTTCTTAGCTAGGTAACTGACAGGATTTATCGGTGCACCATGAATCACCGTAGCAATGCAGCCGAAGGTTTAGGTACCTTCTGAGAAACAATTCAGTATAATATTTACGACTCACCGTAATATTTATAACTGATTATTGCTCTGTCGTAGCCTAGGCACCAAGTAATTAAATTTTCGAAAAAGGACAAATTGTCAATATACAATTAAGTGTTATCAATGTCTAACCGTTATTATTAATAAAAAATTCTAGGATGAAATGTAAAGCAGAAATTAAACGTGTATTAAAAATGCAACTATGAATGGATTTTTGTTTTTGGTTTTTTTGAGTTTTTTTTCTAAAATGTAAGCAAACAACAATGCAAAGAAAATAAAAACAATAGATAAGGGTACGATACCAGAGCATGCAGAATTATTAGCAATTTATTTATTTTTTCAAAGCAGCTGATTTTTTTTAATAAGCAAGCAAGCAGAGCAGTTAAAAGTAGCAATTCCTATTTATTTCCTACGACCTGAAATTAAAAACAAGATATACACATTTTTTATACAAATCAAAGATGAAACTAAAACAAATGGAAAACAAAACAAAATAAACTAAAACAATTGAAAACAACTTAAAACCTCGTTTTTTCCTTTTTAAAAAAAATCAAAGAAAATTAAACTAAACCTGAAAAAGAGAGTTGAAAACGGCAACAAATTAAAACAAAACAAAACTTTTGAATTGAACCCAATTATTTAAATCAAACAAAACCCTTCTCTCTCCTTTTGTTTGAACAAAGGAAGAAATGAAACAAACAAAAACTTGTTTTTTTTAACAATGCCCGGCCCAAATTAAAAGCTTCATACTTCAAAAAAAAATTTCACTATGCAAATACGCGAATTTCACAGATTCAGAACAACAAATCAAATTCACACGCGAAATTTCGCAATCCCCGAATTAAAATTCTCGAAGTCAAACAACACTCCAAGACATGGAAATTTGAACAAAATCGTTCGTGGTTTGTTTAAGGTGATGTCGCGCATTGTAGGGTGTTGTTCGATTGCTGGTCATTGCGGTCGAAGGTGAATTTGATTGAGTAATGGTGAGGTTGCAGTTTCGAGGGGAGTGGAGGCGATTATGGTTATTGCTCGAGGCTATTGTTGTGGTGAGGCTGCGACTTGGATTTTGGTGAGCAGTTTCTTTATTTTTTTTTCGAGATAATGATTTGCACAGTTAATTGTGGTAGGAGTTTGAGGTCGCGAATTCGATGGTTTGGGGTGTTGTTCGATGGCTGTGGGAGGTGGTTGGTGAAGAGGTGGATGGGCAAATGGAACTGGTGGTGGATAGTTTGTTGTAGATGGTTTCAGTGATTTGTGTATAGTGGATGATGAAGTTATATGATAGTATGGGGAAGGCAGAAATGAGGAACTTGTATGCTTTGATGGTTGTTGATGTCCTTGATGAAGTGTGACAGTGGAGTTTGTAGTGGCTGGTTTTGGTTGAGAATTGATATGTATATGAAAACAGGGGAGAATTGATGACAGTATTGTATATGGATGAACTATGGTGGCTGTTCGTATGAAGTTGGTCAGGGACTGGTCAGCGTTTGAATTGTGGGATGTTGCTGTGTTTGTATGGCAAGATGATGGGGTTGTATAGCAATTTCTAGTGGCTGAACTGTGTAACAGTGGGATGTGAGTTGCAATAGTGGTGAGTCTGTTGATATGGTGATGCAGTGGCAAGGGTTCGACGAGAATTGGTTTGTATATATGCAAGCAGAGGGGATTTCAGCAGTAGCAATATTGGTTAGGAAATGGCAATGATTGAACGATGTAAGGGAGGACAGTGGTGGTGTTGATTTGCTGCAGTTTTATATGTTGTTGTCGATATGAAGTTTGGGGTGGTGATGTTGCTGTTGAGGCAGGAGGAGCTTGAAGGTTATGTAGATGGTGATGGAAGGTTATGAAGTGCAGTGACAATTGATGTGTGGATATTGATGTATGTTGTCTGGTATGGGGCACTGTGAACTACAGGAGGTGGAAATGTTGATGAGTGAAGATGGTGGTCTGTGTGCCTTGGTGGTTATGTTGAGTGGTGTAGTAGTGTATACAGTGGGGCACTGTTGTAGGTGAGTTTGGAGTATTGGTTGAGGAGTATGGAATTGACAGAGGTAGATAGCAATTTATGGCACTACAAACAAAATTCAGAGGCCAAGGAATGTAAACATAAAATAGTGCAATGTAAAAGTACTTTTTTTAAACTATAAATTGTAAATGGAAAATGTAATTGACAATGAAATGGAATACAATTTTTTTTTACAAATTGTGCGTCTTTTTATTTATAATGCAATTCAAATGCAACTAGAAAACAACAATCACATAAACAAATACAAGCTACAAACACATAGCAATTTTTTTTAATTGCAAACTAACACACAAAATAAAACACACAAAAACTAAACAAAAATAATTCGAAGAATAGAAATCAAAAATCAAAACTATTCCCCGGCAACGACGCCAAAAACTTGTTCGGATGGCTAAATGTCTATCGAGTTAGAAAATAGCCAAATGAATTTTGAAATAAAAATTACCGCAAGCGCACGACGTACTATCGTAGTACGTAGCGAGTATGGGTCGATCCGCAGGGAATTGTTAGATTTTAAAAATCTATTCAATCAAATTAACCAAGATTTGAGATGTTTAAGCTAACTACTAAAAATTGCAAAAATTAACAACTACAAAAGTGAATGAAAACTATGAGAATAAATGACAATTTAGAGATAATTTCACTCTCTAGATCATATAGTTCAACAAATTATGAAATTATGATCTCTCTTTTTTGGTCATAAGTGAATTTAAATGATGTGTTTATCATAAGTATGACCAATTTGTGCTATTAATTAGCTCAACATAAGCCATCAAACTATAACACAACCTTTAAACCACTTTTAATTCTTTTGAAAAATAACAAGAAATGAAAATGAAATCTATTTTAAGCATGGCCTATTAACTACAGATTAGAAATATGGACCATCAAATTTTGATTTAATTTCACTTAATTGTCATAATCAAATGTAGATGAAGAGGCAATTTGTGATTCATATGACTAAGCATAGCATATTTGTTTTGAACAACATAGGCTATCAAATTCAATACCAAACACAAAATTACTTAAACATCAACTTTCCATAAAGCAAAAAAAGAGAACAATAATTATCAAAATGTTGAAGCTACATGATTAGAGGCTTCATTACCCCTAAATTGAAGGGATTAGCCTCTCATTTGTGTTATCATATCAACACTTGTAGCTTGCAACATGAAATAAAACAAGAGGAAAAAGAGAGCAAAATGAAAAGAAAAACTAAGTAAAATGAAGTAAACACTAATCTACTTGCATGAATAATAAACTACACTACTAACATAAGAAGAGAAGCATGTAAATGAAAAGAAAACTAATTAACATTGCATAAAAAATATACATAAAAGGAATGGCTAAGTTGTTAGTCCATGAGTTAATGGTTTTGATGACAACAACCTTAGAATAAGTATTATAAAATATAAATACTAACATTATAGTTTAGATATATATGTATATGCAGGATTTAACCATGCAGGTACCAAGAATGAAGACTGTACAGTATAGAGATTCAAGATATCAAGATTGAAGACTTCAAAAGTGTGCAAAGCACTTTTTGCTATTTTCGGAAATTATGATATCAATTGGGCGCAAGTTATTTAGGATGAACTTCGTCCTAAAAATTTTGAAATGGGAGAAAACACTTTATATCATGGAATTTACCTTACTCGGATTTTCAACTATTTTGGAGTAAATTTCAAATGAGAAGAATTTATTTCAAAAAAAGTTTTTAATATCTCAAACATTTCTCTCATGAAAATCCCATATGTTTTTCAACATTATGAAACTCTTATCGAAAAGGAAGAGCGCTTGGCTCATGAAGAAATGGAAGAGGAAGAAGGAGAAGAAGGGGATGAAATGGAAATAAAAGAAGAAGAAGAAGAAGAAGGAGAAACATCCCTAGAAAGTATTGAATATCCATCCAATCCTACCAACAAAACCCTTCTCAAAAACCAAAAGATTATTGTTGAGAATCAATGGGTTCTTAAAAGATCCGTTAGTAAGAAGTTGGACAAAATATCATCCAAGATGAACAAGTTTTTCTCCAAAGTCAGCAAGAAACTTGGATTATCTTCATCATCCTCTAACTAGTTCTATATTTTCATATTACGTCGAATTAGTTTAAGTTTGTTTTAATTTGAGTGTTTATGTAGTTCTTTATGATTAATCATTGTATCACTCTTCTATATAGTGAAATTGAATTTCCTTTCTGTTATCTAGCTTATCTTATCTCTTGAATAAATGTTAGTATATTATATAAATATATATATATATACACAATTATTAACAAAATAAAAATTACCATCAAATTTCACTGCCGTATGTCGACATACCCCCCTTGACCATGTCGACATATACTGGTCAGAAATGACACTCCATTTTTGAATTTGAAATTGGAATAACTACCATATGTCTATTCATTTCAAACGAATTTCTACACCTATAAATACCCATTTCTTCCAGAATTCATTACTGAATATTATTTCTTATCTATTCTATCTCTCATTCTTCTCACAATTTCAAAAATGGCTAATCCAATTCATAACTTATCCGAGAATCTTGAAGAAACTCTTAATTCATTCAAGAATATTCTCTCGTTCATTCTTCGTAATCAGCGACACTTAGAGTTGAGTCAAATGCAGATGATCAAAGAGCAAGAAAGGCATTTCGAGACAATTCGATGGATGATTTCTTCCTTGCACAAGGATAATAACGAAGCACATCCTCCCGTCTCTCTCACAAATGACAATGAAAATTAGGATGCCATCAAAGCAGACCCTATTTTCGAAGAAGAAGGATGGGTGGAAGTTCCTCGTAACATTTAATTTGATTGCCTTATTTGATTACTTTGTTTGAATTGATTACTTTGATTGAAATTGGTTGTTTTGATTGATTTGATTAATACTTGGTGTGGTTTGATGATTGTATAAATATACATTGCTATATTTATAATCGTTGATTGAATATCATGTCTATTTGTATAGTTATTTCTTAGTATACTCTATTATATAGTTTATTAATGCAGGTACTTAAGTACAAGAATGAGGGGGAGTTTTATAGTTTGGAGTTAGTTTGTTTTTGTTGATGACAAAGGGGGAGAAATATAAAATAGGAGAGTTAGGCATAGATTAAGGGGGAGTTATTAGATTTAGGGGGAGTTATTAGGATAGAAGTAATATTTTATAAACAAAGGTTGCCAGCATCAAAAAGGGGGAAATTGTTAATCCATGAGTTGATGGTTTTGATGACAACAACCTTAGAATAAGTATTATAAAATATAAATACTAACATTATAGTTTAGATATATATGTATATGCAGGATTTAACCATGCAGGTACCAAGAATGAAGACTGTACAGTATAGAGATTCAAGATATCAAGATTGAAGACTCATGAGTATCAAGATAATCAAGAGTTCAAGATTTCAAGATAAGTATTGAGTCTAGAATTATGTTAAAACTTCATAATAGCACTGAAATTTTCACTCCAATTTTCTTTTGGGATGGAACCCATTTCTACCTTTTTAGTGACTTACAAACCCACGACAAGTAGCTTACAAACCTACGACAAGTGGCTTACAAACCCACGAACATCCTGGTTTTGTACAAGTTCTCGAGTCCTGACATGATGAGATACTCTGCAGGAAGAAGCTTGCAAAACTACTTCAAAATGTTTTTTCAAAACAACTTCGGAATGGATTTCAAAATTGGTTTTCAAAATGTTTTAGCCTTAAAAATTATCTTTTCAAATGATTTTTCAAAAAGATGTTTTAGCCTTAAATATTCTTGTTTTTAAACTTCGTCTATTTTTAACTATCTTTTAATATAATATATTTATACTTAGATTTAAATATAAAATTATAGTAAAATTATATATATAGTGTTCTCTATATTTATCTATATATCTTATCTATAGTCAAGTATATTTATAAAGTTTAAAATAGTTTTAATATAAGATAAAGGTTATTTTCAAAGAAAATCAAACTATCAAAAATTGCTTTGGGATGTCGACATGCCTATGGTGACCATGTCGACATGGTGACAGTTGAGTTCATAATTTAAATTTCAAAAGAAGTGTCTATTCATCATAACCTTTCACGAATGGACATGACTGTTGTTCTTCTATAAATAAGGGTTAGTTTCAACGAATTTTTAATCAGATTTTCTGGTTTTTCACTTCTCTTCTTCTTCCACATTTTCTTATTCAAAATCCTATCATTACTCTGTCGAAATCAACATTGAATCTAACTAGATTATCTCTGTTTTGATTCTCTATCACTATCTCAACAAGATCCAAGTGCTATTCAGAGTTATAGGCTTCTTTGTAATCTATCTAGCGAGAAAAGGTGTGATTGTAGCCTTGGAAATCAATCAAGCGAGAAAAGGTGTGATTGTAGCCTTGGAAATCAATTGGGTGAACTTGTCGCCCGAAAATCAAGTATCTCTACCTAGAGGATTGTGATTCTGGAGAGTGTACCTCGTAGCCTTGAAACCGAGGGTTGTAATTGTTGAATTGCTTTTAGGAAATCCGTACTTGATTGTGCGGGACTGGATGTAGGGTAACCCCGAACCAGTATAAAATCCGGTGTGTTCTTTCCCTTACTGCATTTACTTTATTTCTGCATCTGTGTTTGTTTCTGTGATTATATCTATGTCTGAATATTACATACATTTGTGTTCAAATTAACATAAACTCAAAAAGATTTAGTAATTTCTTAAAAACACTATTCACCCCCCCTCTAGTGTTATTCCTAGCCTTAAGATCCATATTCCGGATTCCTCACATTTGGTATCGGAGCAAGGTTTTCAAAAGTTTCATAATCTGATTTTTGAAAAGGTTTCAAAATGGCTACCAACACTGGTATTGTTATTAACACTAGTATCCCTATCACTATTTCATTTATAGAAGGTCAGTCTACTGCCAGACCACCACTTTTTAATGGTAGTAACTATGCATATTGGGCTTGTAGGATGAAAATATATTTACAATCTGTAGGATTAGATACTTGGAATATCACACAAACTGAATATTCTGAACCCACAACTAATTTTGCACAGTGGACCACTGAGCAAAAGACTGTTGCACAAAATAATTCTAAAGCAATGAATATTCTGTTTTGTTCACTTGAAAGAAATGAATTTAATAGAGTGTCAGTTTGTAAGTCTGCATATGAAATGTGGAAAACTTTGCAAGTGACTCACGAAGGAACAAGCAAAGTTAAACAGACCAAAATTTCCATGCTCACAAATCAGTTTCGGTTATTTAAAATGAATACTAATGAGTCTATTTCAGATATGTATAGTCGATTTCAGGATATTGTGCATTCTTTAATATCCTTGGGAAAGGAATTTTTGGAAGAAGATCAAGTCAGAAATTTTTTAAATTCTCTCACTCCAGAATGGGATCAAAAGACATTTGCAATTGAAGAAGCAAATGACATCAGTACTTTAAAGATAGAAGAATTGATTGGAAATCTAATGTCGTTTGAAGTTCAAATGATTGGGAGAAGAGAAAGCAAAGCATCTGAAAAGAAATCAATGGCATTCAATGCATTAACCGATGGATCAGACTCAAACAGTGATAATGATGAAGAGATAGCATTTATGACCAGGAATTTTCAGAAATTTCTGAAATATAGAAAGATGAATAATCTCAAGACAAACAACTATAAGAATTCTGGAAATCAGAATGCAGTGCCAAACAATGTCAAATGTTTCAACTGTGATGAACCAGGCCATATCAAAAGAGACTGTCCATATCCAGAAAGGCAGAATCCTCCTACAAACAATGATTCAGTAAAGAAACGGAAGCGTGCATTTACTGCTACTCTAGATGACTCAGACTCGCCCTCAAGCAATGATGATCAGAAGACAGATAACTCAAATTTGTGTTTCACGGCAGTTCACGACTTTAACAAATTCAAAGAAACGGACTCAGAAAAAGGTACACATTTACAATACAATTAATTGAAATTGCATGCTTAGAATTATATGATTGATTGCTTGTTTGATTGATTTTGAATTAGTGTGTTGATTGAATTTTAAATTTATTTTTTATTTTATTATATTATAATTTTTTTTTATAATATAATAATATTTTCTGGAATATACTATAATTCTAATAATATTCCAGATATATATATATTTATAGACATTAAAATAATAAGTATATATTTATTAGAATACTTAGGAAAAATAAATCATAGAAATTCACAGGCATATGTCGACATGGTCCCTACCCTGATGTCGACATAGGTACCAAAATTTGAAATTCAAAATTTAAATTCAAATGGATGAATTTCCCTCCACCTTTTCACTTCTTTCAATACTCTGAAAAGGCATCTTTTGACCAGAGAACATGTCTTTCAAAAATCTATTTATTCACTATCTTTTATCACAACTTTTCACTTCCATTTTCAAATTCAAACTCTCTCTTCAAAACTTCAAGCTCTCTACTCTCTACTTTATTGGCTTCTTCAAGCAATCACTCCACCATGAGACTTTCCAGAAACTTGAAAGAGCAACTCCTCAATAATCCGGAAGCAATAAAAGCATACATCAATTATGCTAATTATGGAAAAGTCCATCCCGGAAAGTTTGCTATTTTTCAAGATTTTGCTTCTTATGAAATTGATACTCTTTTTGCAAACAATCAAATTCTTAGTCTTGTTGATTCTTCTCAAAATGATTTTGTTTGTTACCCAAATCTTGTTAAAAATTTCTATGCAAATCTCAATCGAGAATTTTATGAAGGAAATGATAATGAAATTTGGAGTAGTGTCAAAGGCACTAGAATTGTTTTGAATTGTGATCTTTTGGGTACCATTCTGAATTGCAAAAGCACGGGAATGGATCTTTCTAGTTTTCAAATCGATGAACATGATCGTGAGACATTTCATCATATTTTTGAAGGAGATGAAAACTTTGAATTTAAAAACCGAAACTTTCATCCTAAAGCAAGAATTGTCAATCTTCTTTTACAACATACTTTGACCCCAAGATCGGGAAATTTTAACAATCCTACTTCAAAAGTGTGCAAAGCACTTTTTGCTATTTTCGAAAATTATGATATCAATTGGGCGCAAGTTATTTTGGATGAACTTCGTCCTAAAAATTTTGAAATGGGAGAAAATACTTTATATCATGGAATTTACCTTACTCGGATTTTCAACTATTTTGGAGTAAATTTCAAAGGAGAAGAATTTATTTCAACAAAAGTTTTTAATATCTCAAACATTTCTCTCATGAAAATCCCATATGTTTTTCAACCTTATGAAACTCTTATCGAAAAGGAAGAGCGCTTAGCTCATGAAGAAATGGAAGAGGAAGAAGGAGAAGAAGGGGATGAAATGGAAATAAAAGAAGAAGAAGAAGAAGGTGAAACATCCCTAGAAAGTATTGAATATCCATCCAATCCTACCAACAAAACCCTTCTCAAAAAGCAAAAGATTATTGTTGAGAATCAACGGGTTCTTAAAAGATCCGTTAGTAAGAAGTTGGACAAAATATCATCCAAGATGAACAAGTTCTATATTTTCATATTACGTCGAATTAGTTTAAGTTTGTTTTAATTTGAGTGTTTATGTAGTTCTTTATGATTAATCATTGTATCACTCTTCTATGCAGTGAAATTGAATTTCCTTTCTGTTATCTAGCTTATCTTATCTCTTGAATAAATGTTAGTATATTATATAAATATATATATATACACAATTATTCACAAAATCAAAATTACCATCAAATTTCACTGCCGTATGTCGACGTACCCCCCTTGACCATGTCGACATATACTGGTCAGAAATGACACTCCATTTTTGAATTTGAAATTTGAATAACTACCATATGTCTATTCATTTCAAACGAAGTTCTACACCTATAAATACCCATTTCTTCCAGAATTCATTACTGAATATTATTTCTTATCTATTCTATCTCTCATTCTTCTCACAATTTCAAAAATGGCTAATCCAATTCATAACTTATCTGAGAATCTTGAAGAAACTCTTAATTCATTCAAGAATATTCTCTCGTTCATTCTTCGTAATCAGCGACACTTAGAGTTGAGTCAAATGCAGATGATCAAAGAGCAAGAAAGGCATTTCGAGGCAATTTGATGGATGATTTCTTCCTTGCATAAGGATAATAACGAAGCACATCCTCCTGTCTCTCTCACAAATGACAATGAAAATTGGAATGCCATCAAAGCAGACCCTATTTTCGGAGAAGAAGGATGGGTGGAAGTTCCTCGTAACGTTTAATTTGATTGCCTTATTTGATTACTTTGTTTGAATTGATTACTTTGATTGAAATTGGTTGTTTTGATTGGTTTGATTAATACTTGGTGTGGTTTGATGATTGTATAAATATACATTGCTATATTTATAATCGTTGATTGAATATCATGTATATTTGTATAGTTATTTCTTAGTATACTCTATTATATAGTTTATTAATGCAGGTACTTAAGTACAAGAATGAGGGGGAGTTTTATAGTTTGGAGTTAGTTTGTTTTTGTTGATGACAAAGGAGGAGAAATATAAAATAGGAGAGTTAGGCATAGATTAAGGGGGAGTTATTAGATTTAGGGGAAGTTATTAGGATAGAAGTAATATTTTATAAACAAAGGTTGTCATCATCAAAAAGGGGGAGATTGTTAGTCCATGAGTTGATGGTTTTGATGACAACAACCTTAGAATAAGTATTATAAAATATAAATACTAACATTATAGTTTAGATATATAGGTATATGTAGGATTTAACCATGCAGGTACCAAGAATGAAGACTGTACAGTATAGAGATTCAAGATATCAAGATTGAAGACTCATGAGTATCAAGATAATCAAGAGTTCAAGATTTCAAGATAAGTATTGAGTCTAGAATTATGTTAAAACTTCATAATAGCACTGAAATCTTCACTCCAATTTTCTTTTGGGATGGAACCCATTTCTACCTTTTTATTGGCTTACAAACCCACGACAAGTAGCTTACAAACCTACGACAAGTGGCTTACAAACCCACGAACATCCTAGTTTTGTACAAGTTCTCGAGTCCTGACATGATGAGATACTCTGCAGGAAGAAGCTTGCAAAAACTACTTCAAAATGCTTTTTCAAAACAACTTCGGAATGATTTTCAAAATTGTTTTTCAAAATGTTTTAGCCTTAAAAATTATCTTTTCAAATGATTTTTCAAAAAGATGTTTTAGCCTTAAATATTCTTGTTTTTAACTTCGTCTGTTTTTAACTATCTTTTAATATAATATTTATACTTAGATTTAAATATAAAATTATATATATAGTGTTCTCTATATTTATCTATATATCTTATCTATAGTCAAGTATATTTATAAAGTTTAAAATAGTTTTAATATAAGATAAAGGTTATTTTCAAAGAAAATCAAACTATCAAAAATTGCTTTGGGATGTCGACATGCCTATGGTGACCATGTCGACATGGTGACAGTTGAGTTTAAAATTTAAATTTCAAAAGAAGTATCTATTCGTCATAACCTTTCACGAATGGACATGACTGTTGTTCTTCTATAAATAAGGGTTAGTTTCAACGAATTTTTAATCAGATTTTCTGGTTTTTCACTTCTCTTCTTCTTCCACATTTTCTTATTCAAAATCCTATCATTACTCTGTCGAAATCAACATTGAATCTAACTAGATTATCTCTGGTTTGATTCTCTATCACTATCTCAACAAGATCCAAGTGCTATTCAGAGTTATAGGCTTCTTTATAATCTATCTAGCGAGAAAAGGTGTGATTGTAGCCTTGGAAATCAATCAAGCGAGAAAAGGTGTGATTGTAGCCTTGGAAATCAATTGGGTGAACTTGTCGCCCGAAAATCAAGTATCTCTACCCAGAGGATTGTGATTCTGGAGGGTGTACCTCGTAGCCTTGAAACCGAGGGTTGTAATTGTTGAATTGCTTTTGAAAGGAAATCCGTACTTGATTGTGCGGGACTGGATGTAGGGTAACCCCAAACCAGTATAAAATCCGGTGTGTTCTTTCCTTTACTGCATTTACTTTATATTTGCATCTGTGTTTGTTTCTGTGATTATATCTGTGTCTGAATATTACATACATTTGTGTTCAAATTAACATAAACTCAAAAAGATTTAGTAATTTCTTAAAAACACTATTCACCCCCCCTTTAGTGTTATTTCTAGCCTTAAGATCCATATTCCGCATTCCTCACATAAGTAGCCATGAAAAGAAAGAGAGCACTCATATTATTTTCCTAAACTAAGAGAAGAGACTAAGAGAGACTAAAGAAGAGAGGAGCTAATTACATGAAGATAAGGGGTATTTATACATGTTTGGAAACCCTAATTCATTTTTTGGGAACTACCCAAACTACCCATGAGGAAGTGTGACTACCAAGTAATCATTAACATGTCTTAATCCCCCACTTAAATGTACATGAAGCTCCAATGGCCTTTTAGCATGTGCATTAGCTCCTAATTGAAAATCAAGGTAAGTGGGTTGGTGGGGTCCTCCATGTTCATGAGTTTGAATTATTTTCATCTTCATTTGCTTTGTTTCCTTTTGTGCATGCATATCTTCATGAAACCACTTGTAATTTCCATCCAATTCTCCTACAAAATAATATAGTAATTTCCAATTAAATTTTCTAAAATTAATATATGCACAAAAATGACCATTTTGGCCCTATATGAAGATGAATATGTGACTTTTGAAAATAATTTGAATTTTGGTTTAAACATGTGAAAATACCCAATATGATCGTTTATTTAATTTAATTAGATTAAATATGGTCGTAAAAATATGCACATTTACGTGTACATCATTTATCAACCAAACACTGGGATATAAATGAATGTGATGCACCGGTATCAAATAGTATCCTAATTGGTATACTCTAAATCAAAAACATACCTTCCATCACAGTCTTCCCTTTTCAGCTGCAGTTGGCTTAGCAGATGATGGTCCAACAACAAAAATCTTTCCCTTGTCCACCCTAACCGGTTGTGGACACTGATTCTTATAATGCCCAACTTGGTCACAGTTGAAACACTTCACATTCTACTTGTCTGCAGCCTTCTTCCCTTTGTCTGACCGACACTCATTTGCATAATGACCCTTCTTGTCACATTTGTAGCAAACTAAATCAGCCTTTGCCTTCTTGGCAGCATCTCCCTTCTGGGCTTCTTCTTAAAGAACTTTCTCTTCTTTCCCCGAGAACCTCGGGTTTCAATGGGCTTCTCTCTAGCACAAACAACAAGCATCTCCTCGTGGCGGATTGTCATCTCCACAATCACATTACAAGGATCATGGATATGTGTTAGGGTCGCCCTAGCAAGCTCATGTCTCGATCCCCGAATGTACCTCTCATTTCTCCTGATGTCGGTGTCTATAGTAGCATGTCCATATCGGGATAGCTCATTAAACTTAGTAGCATACTCGATTACCGACATCTCTTCCTGCACCAAATCCATAAACTTCCTCAACAATGCTGACCTAGCAACTTCATATAAAACCTCTATTCAAATCTTCCTCTAAAATCTGCCCAAGTCAACTCCTCCTCCTGAACTCCGGTAGTAACACTATTCCACCAATGAAGTGCTGACCCCTACAATCGCTTAGAGGCCAACATTCTCTTCTGTGCATCATCCAAACCCAAATCAACAAAGATTCTTTCACAATGTAACAACCAATCCTCAACTTCTATGGCATCCTCCATCCCCATGAATGGCTTTCCACCAAGACTAGTGTAATCTCTTCTCAGCTTAGCGTAATTATTCCAAACTAGAGCCACGGGATTTGCTCCTCCAACATTTCCAGCAACACCGGCAGCAACTCCTACTTGCATCATATTGACAAAAAACTGATACATTGCCCCTATATCCACTGGTGGATTCCCAGCACCCACATTGGCATCAGCATTTTGGTTAGCATTAGCCCTTCGACCTTGGTTCCTCCTGGTATTAGGTCGCACATTTCCGTTGGTTGTGGTGCTTCCTCTACCGAGATTTCCTCTTCCTTTTCTTACTTCCATGTCTTCTTTCTCGTAAATCTGCATATGAGCCTTAGTAAGATACAGAAGAACGGTCTAAGAGAAAGGAGAATACGTACTTATATATATCTATACATCAAATACAAGTACGTTACTATAGCGTTAACCTAAACCCCGATCTTATTTTCAGATTCATTGGATTATGTTTGAAAATATTTTAGGTTTAAAATTATTTTAAGTTTCATAAACCTATGCTCTGATACCAACTTGTAACATCCCCTACTTGGAGATCCAAAACTAACGGCTACAGATGCTGCAGTCAGCCATAGCTACTAATCCTCGGCGACCAAATACGGTAATGTTAGATAAATTGATACTCAGAAACACATAAATATGGAAAAAAAATTAAAACATCAAACAAGTTCCACATTCCATTTCAAAACATTTCAAATTCATTACATAATCCCACAATCGTTAACCACGTTCAGAGAAAATATATTTATTACAACATACGCCAAAAGCGACATATGAAGATGCCCCCTGGGATAATTAGAGTATATAGGAAACTTAACAACTTTGCCTTTACAAACAACACAGCGGAATCAAAATAAAAGGGAACTCTAGATAGCTCTCATGCCTCCTGCACGTCTCCGAAAGCTTTATTCATCTAAAGAGGTACCTGAAAACCTCAACTTTTAAACTACTCAAAATCAATTGAGTACCCGAGAGTTTAAGGGAAAAATATAAAATTTGAGTCAGACATAAATCCTGGTATGAATAATAATATACCCTCTCGAACCATTTAGATATCTAGTGAGACCACGCCGCTTAACGGAACAGGTTTTCCCCTCACTAGTATCATAAAACCTTTATAAAACCATATACCGTGCTCCTGCATCCACAATGGTTAATACATCTCAAAATAATATGATATAATGATATGTAAAACAAGTAAATCAATTCTGGATTACCCATCCCCATTCATTTTGACTATCTATCTCAGTTATAGTTTCTAGGGTTACTATTAACCTAATAGTTTTCATGGGCTGACTAATAACCAGTTAAATATTTATGGACTCCCTGTCCTATTTCATAGTTTTGATGGGATCACTAAGAACCTATTGGCCCCTGCCAATATCTTTATTGTTTATTGGGTTCTCTCTGAATCTATTGGTAACTCCAATATCATTCTCTTATCTTAGTTTTCATGGGATGACTAGGAACCTATTGACATTTGTCAATATATAAATCCGGATATAGTTTTCAAGGGCTAACTACAAACTTGTTGGCCCCTGCCAATATCAAACCATAGTTTTCATGGGCTAACGATGAACCTATCTTCTTGACATCTTCATTTATACATAGTTTTCATGGGCTTACTGTGAACCTATTGGCCTCTACCTATATCTTTTCTGATACACGGTTTTCATGGGCTTACTGTGAACCTATTGGCCCTTGCCAATATATTCCTTTAATATTTTAGCATCCTATATTCTGGTCTTCCTGACCTCCTGGATGCAATTCTACTCATTCGGGAGTTAACTTAATTTATATTCACAACTGGATCAACCTAGCTGGTTATTCTACCCTTCCCCAAAATACAGTTATAGGTCCATTACAATGTGAATATATACATATATGAAGAAGCAAACATAATAACTTGGTTAATCCCTTTAACCTATTATTCAAAGAAAACTTCTTAAAAAACTCCATTTCAAAATATTTTATTTATTTATGTCATGGTTTTCCTTTAAATTGAGATTGAGTTATTTGTTTTGAAAACTAAGGCTTTCGAAAACCATTAAAGCTTTGCTTTCGGCCTCATTGGATAGCCTCCTTCGAAAGCATATAAGTCACTTTTCAAAACATTAGTCCCCTACCTTTTGAAACACTTTAAACTTATCTTTCAAAACCTTTCAAATGTAATAAAGTAATACTTATTAACTCTTAGAAGCATAACTTCGAAACCATTGAAAGTACCCCTTTCGAAACCTTTGGAAGTATCCCTTTTGAAACCATTGCGTTTATGTTTAAAATATCATTTGGGTTAAAGTGAATATAAATGAAAGTATCTCTTTCGAAACCCAACTCAAAAATCATATTTTACATATCATAAATTTTTTCCATGGCATTCAATCATCATTTTCCCCTAAAACCGCCTAAATCTTCATTTAAACAATCCTGTTTAAATTAAACAAATTATAATTCAAGCATTTCATCATCCAAATCATTAAAAAAATGAATTTAATCTTAAATCTGAATACATATGATCATAAAACAAAATAGTGATGGTATGCATTATTATTCACCTTGATTATGATAAGGAAATTTGATTGAGATTGAGATTTATTCCCCTTGTTTTAATTCTTTAGCCTTTGATTTAATTTCTCTTTTCTTCCTAGCAATGGTCGGCTCCTCTTTATGTTTGCGTTTTACAATTTTGTATAAATGAGAAATACACGTGAATGGTATAAGGAGTGGAAATATATATAAGGGTAAGGGTTATGTGTGACTAATTCCTAATTTTCCCTTGTGTAATTTTATTAGCTTATAAACCATTCTTAAGCCCATTTAATTAGTTAACTGAGCACGACCCTGATTTTATTTTCATATCTCAATACCCTTATCACTTATCACTTAACATTTACATTATTATATTTAATTAATCTAATTAAATCTCCTAAATAATGTTATTAAAAATTAGGGGTGTTACAAATCTCTTTCGATTTGTTGAGCAAACTCAAGGTTGAAATGAGATTAGGACAAGGAAACATGGGTTAGGAGTTGTATATGATACTTCTATGTTTCATCTTAGGGTTTGGAGAAACATAAAAGACTAGTGGAAGCCTTATTAGAAAAATGAAATGGTAACATTTAACCTTTCTAATATTGTAAGAACATATGCTAAGTAATGTTATAATTATCTACAATGATAAATTTGTGCATTTAATATGATTGATAAAACGTTTATCAATTAATATATACAAATGAACTGAATTGAAAATTGACAAATGGAAATATAATATAATACTCACTATTAAATGCCTATTGCATGTTAATGCTATACCCAAGCAAGTGCCTAACTTTTACAACTGCTTAATACATCTATAAAATGATCACTTACGTGTTTATTGGTTTTAGACCATGTATTGCATTTTATTAGTTTCCGTGACGCCCTACCCCAAGACCCACATTAACAAAGAGCATTACGGAGTAATACTGTCTGTTAATGCAGAGAATAGGGTTGGTTAGGAGCAACCATTCGTAAGATTTGTCTTAAACAAGTATTGAATACGTCAATTGGGTGCTCTAATTTTTTTTCTTTTACCTTTCTCAAATGGATCAACATACTCAATAAATGTTTAACACACAACTACGGTGGCTAATGGATCTATCAGAACAAAATAAAACAACAGCAAATACAATAGATCACAGAACAACAGTCACACATATATATGTACATATATACAGATACAACATAGTACACTACATAGTGATACACCAGTGGTGTTACATAGACCACAATATATATACATCGAGTCAAAAAGAATATATACATATCAAAGTACACAAAATAACTACAAGGCTACACAAAAGACGACTAGCATCCAAGAGAAAGAAAAAAATCCATAGCGGAAGCAGTATAGCGGTAATCTATAGCAGGTGACTAACCCGAAATAACTCAGTCTGACCCGATTATATAAAATACACGGGTCAGTCTAGCTTAAATAAACTGATTAGCACAAGATAGATGAAGTATAGGGATAAACAATAATATTTCTTCTTAAAAGAGAAGAAGCAACACCAAATATATAAATCAACTACCAAAATATCATATGTGGGTTTCTCGAAAGAGGCAAGATCAACTACAACATCAATTAGTCACAAATAATTGCCTCATATCATCGGCATCAACAACAACCAATATAATGGCTTCTATCAACACCATAACTACTAAATATGAAATTACAAATCTCAAAAAAACCAAAGGATGGCAACCACAAATCACAATATGTAGAACTCGGTTAAGAGTTCAAAACTCTAAAATGTAATCACTATATAATAAATCCTCCAACGGTTCAAAGGCCCAATAATCACGAAATGGCGAAAACATTTGGAAATCAAAAATAAATCAAGAAATATCACAAAAGATGGATCCATATCACAAATGGAGAGTCTAAGCTATGCCTGCACGTGCTCAACAAAATGGACAAAGCTCGCCAAGTACTGTATCACAAATATGGCGCCTAATATAAATGACCCGAAGGCCAAACGACCCGAATGTCCGACGGCCAAAAAGCCCAAATGACCCGAAGGTCCAGTACTGCCAAACGACCCGAAGGTCCATGAAATGTGTTAGCTTCAATAGAACGAATCTAGAATTAACCAATATAGCAAACCTATGTGTCCCATATCATGTGGTTTGTCATATCATTTAAATCACTTCCTCATTCTATAACGACCCGGTATTTTGGACCATTCACATCCGCACATGTCGGACTTGAATAATTCAAAATACCGAATTGTTAATTTAAATTGGCAAAACTCAGCATATACAGTAAATAAATAAATCACAGATCACAGACACAGAGTAATAAATGCAGCGGAAACAAAGATAGTAGTTCATGAAGCTACTATATACATATCAGAGTTAAATAAAGTACAACAGATGTCTCGGATACAATAGTCAAATACAACATCAGAATACATCACTGGAATCAACTGAATATCTGAAAGCTGGATAGATAGCTGGATCTCCAAGCGAAGCTCCAACTCCAAAGGTGAGTCTCGAATACTGGTACACTCAGTCTGACCCGAGCATAAAGAAAAACACAAAACACTCGAGTCAGGATTAACATTCTTATATCAATAAATCCAACTCAAGTGAAATAGCAACTGAAATACAAGTAACTCAAAGGATGTTTGGAATAACCATCCTTTAAGGATCTGATAAACTATCTACTATGTAGTAGTGTATGGTAAATAGATAATGCCTATCAGTAATATAAAGTATCAAGATAGTGTTAAGGCGTTACCATTATCCCCCTTAACACATTTTATATAAGCGTTATAGTCTATACAGCACTGTAAACTCCACCGTAAACTAGTGGGAAATCAGGGAGTACTCCATAGGTATAACACAAAACAAATCGTAGTGGTCGCGTATATAGGGATACAAGTTTGACAAGGCACATGAGGCAATACCCAAGGTAGTGAAACTACCGCTTGCCTGATCCAGACTGGTGAGAACGCATCGCCGCAGCGATCGCAACACCGTGAAACAACACTCCCAAATCAAGGGTGCACCAATCGATAACAAGTAATGAGTAGTTTTCGAAGAAGTATGTTCGCTCGAGGTAGCTGACCCCATTTGGCCCGGCACGGCTCCTGTTTTAGTCATTTCCAATTTGACACAAGTGTCAAGGCTATCCATTATCGTTTCTTTCTTCAGTCATCACGTACATCATTCTAACCACTTCATTCTGGACCACACTCCACGTATAGTTATTAAAGTGGTTTTCGGTTTAGACAGAGAGTATGCCCATAACCAATTCCGGTCTCTTTAATAACTTTCGTGATTATTACACCGATTGGTCGGTTATTTATTTCAAAACCAAAACAATTTCAATTTCAATTAGAATTTGTAAACCAACATTTCATTTGTCTTCCTAAACAATTTCCATAATTTACATTTCAAACTTCCAAATTTCCATTTCAAAATCTTATAATTCAAATTAAATATTTGATTTAAGACAATTCAAGTATTCAATTAAATTCGTATATAAGTTTCATTCCAAAATCATTTAAATTAATTTAATTTAACATTCAAATCAATTTAAATTCCTTGATCGATTTCATTCCATATTTGCTAAGTAAATTTGTCATTCAAAACAATTTCTATTTAATTTCTAATTCATTAAATCAATTACTTAAATTCAACTTTATTATATCAAAACTTACAATTGAATTAAATTAAATTCGTAAAATCAATTCTTTAAATTACAAGTCTTACATTAATTTCAATAAATCACATTTTTATTTCTTGTTAAAGAAATTTGATTTCTCTTATTTATTTACTTAGTTACAAATTTCAAAACTTAATTATTTCATAACTCAACTTTACTTAATAAAGAAGTTCAATTTCACTTATTACGAAGTTCAATTTCACTTATCAAGAATTCAATTTCATTTAATTATTAAATAATTCAATCTTATTTAATTATTAAATAATATCAAAAACTTAATTATTAAATAATTTCAAACTTAATAATTAAATTTTAAACAACATCCTTTCATCAACTACTATGTTAATATTTTGTTTCGGATTATTACATATTAACATTTTCCTTTCATAAAAATTCAAATTCCAACTTCATTTTAAAACCTTATTATTTATTCAAATAAAATCTTTATTTTATTTTTAAATCAAATTATTGACCAATCGGGTTTTATTTAATTCTCTATCCTAGGTCAAAGTTTAATTTGGGTATTTATCATTTCAACCCGATTCCAATCCAATTCAAAATCAAAGCATAGCAAAGGGAACTTACAGTGTGATAACTGGGATGGTGTCAAAGTAAATAACAAAGCAATAACAACAACCAATATCAATCCAATAATCAATTCAAATAATCCCAAAATAATCGTATTAATTCACATTGTTGTTTGTGCAAATTAATATAATTATTTCTAGAATCTACACTATCATTTCATTTAGATTAAAGATTATTACAATAATATTAATACGGTTCTTCATTTGATATCAATTATTCAATTTCATACTACATAAATTTTACAACATACATTCAATGGTTCAAGGTGTGGTTAATACTATTTCTACGTGTCAATTTATTTAACATTTAGAAGAGGTCATATTATACAAATGTCATCAATCAAATTAACACATATATCAAATCTAACTATCCTACGTCAATTTCAATTTCATATTATTTATCACTTACAACATTAACAATTTAACGTCAAATCTCAACATCAACCAATCAATCATTTATCAACCAAACTGGATTATCATTGTATAAATAACAGATAATGATGTCAGATGTCACAAGTGAACTGATACAGGTAATAACATATATAACAGTGTGATTAACTAACAGTCGCATATTTCAATTTATTGTTTCAATTGAAATCAAATTTAATAAATAAAAGAACATTAATCGTGAGTGATTGCTCACCTTTCGAGGCTAGATAGATTTGACAAAGAATTAAGCTACGGATTGGGTCTCGATCTAGACAATCGAACAAATCCAAACAAAATCTCAAAGCGAAGTAAGCTGAAAGTGGACCTGACGGGCAAAGCTGAAAGATAGGGATTGATGGAAACGAATCAGAATCTTCTTGATATAATCAAAACATAATATATGTTATAATTTTTCTCTAAAACAAAATTTCTATATATATTTCTTATAATCAAAATATCAATATATACAGTTTAATCCTTATATACCTCAAGATCACATTATTGAATATAAACATATATTTAAATATATTCACTATTATATTTTAGAATTTATACTAATATATTAAAAATCAATCTAAACATAAAATTTCAAGTTTATGTTAAATTCAATCCCATAAACCAAAGTCTCCATATACATAAAATTTGAAAATCAACAAATGTACTAATATACAGTACGTGAATCATTTCTTAAACCAAGTAGTAAAATATATACAGTAACCTCAAAAAAATGTATTCTAGCCAACAATACATAAACAACCATTAAAGTACATATTGAATAAAATATTCATGTTATACACACATAAAACAACAATTGCAAATTTAAACCTACCCATATATATATAACTATACAGAGTCAATATTAAATTTAAAACTTATGTTAAAATAAAGATGATCTATACATATATCAATTTGATGAATTAGCTTCATGCCAAATATCTTGAATCCATACTTATATAATACACATAAACACGTCTATAACCCTCTTGTATGGTATATACATATAGTCGAATAGGTTGTATGCAACTGTATAACATATATCTGTAAATAGTTAATAATTAGCCTATAATATGGCTACAACATATCTACAGTCTAATATATTCTGACATGCTTACCCATAACAGTTGTACGAGAATACAATTATATGCAGACCCACACTTACCTATTGAAATGCAATCATATCAGCAGATCATTTACGAAAAATTTGTATATACATACAGACAGATATAAGACTAATATATAATACCTACTATATTTAAAACAAAATTTCATAAATCAATATAACATATATACTTTATAATGTATAAAACTGTAATGACACATACATACGTTTCAAAAGAAAAAAAAATAAACGAACCCAGATAAATAATATAATTAAAGTCAGTATTTAAACAACCTGGAAAATATATAGTTATACTTGAAAATACTTTAAACAGGGCATGCGTGTGACAAGCTGTAAGTATATACATGTTAACAAAGCATATTTTAATAATTATATACATACCAGACTACTGACATCCTATATACTATAATATGTAGCCCGTATCCTTACAAATATATACAAATTTTCTTATGTTAAATTTTTTTAAAACATATATAAATAAAATTCAAAATATCAATATGCAGAGTAAATTCAAACAATGTTTAAATTAACACCAGTAGAACAATATTTGTATAGTGTCAGATTGAGAACTTTGCAAAACAATGACTGCAACAGGATTAAATGAATAGTACATAAAATCTATACATATACTTCCAGAAAACAAAAATATAAGTCGAACGATAGAAGCAAGGAAGAGAAAGTGGATTACCAGAATAGGAAACGCATGGGGTGGTGATTCAGCCGGTAGTGGGAGAGGAGTGGAGTTCGGCATGGGTAGGTTGAACGGTGAATGCTTGGTCGGCGGAGGCAGTGGTGGTCGAAGTGGTGCGGCCAGGGGAAAGGCGAGTGGAGAAAGAAAGGTAGGAAGAGAAGACGGCGGGCACAGCTAGGTGGTTGATTGCTCGGTGAACTGTGTAAGGGCGTGGGCAGAGGGCAGCTTGGCCTGGGTAGATGATTGGTGGAGCGGGTTTTGTAGGGGAGGGAGGCGGAGGGTGGTTGGCTCGGTGGTGGAGGAGAGGGGAAGAGAGGCAGATCAGAGGGGATGGCAAGTAGAGGGTGGAAGGTAGCTAATGGGCAGTGAGGCATAGAGGAGGAAGAATGCTTCAGAGAGAAAAAAAAAGTGAACGTAAAAAAAAAAGATCTATTTTTATAAAAATCAAATGGAGAGAATGAAAAAGGTAGAGAAAAGGAATAGTCAATAATAAATGGAAATGATGAAAACGGCAGCTGGCCCTTGAATTCTGCAACAAATAAAAGCTAATAAAAGCTAGTGGCTGTTTAAATTTTTACCGTTGGAAACATCAAAATAGACAGAGAAATTAAATGTTAAAACGGATATCGATATGGCTGTCTGTTTCGCAGATATCGCCGCGTACCGGACATCAAAACACAGATATGAATATACTACGAAGATCAGCACGACGAGACGATCAAAATGGTATACCGATATCAGTGGTATGATTGAATTATAAAAATTCGAATTTTCTACTAGCGGAAAATGCAGCAAAAACGCAGAAAAATAAGATCGACGGAGCTAAAGAAGTCCGAATTTGGAAAAACGAAAAATGACGTCTTGCTCAGAAGATGTTTTAGAATTTTTCTGTGTAAAAATATTTAGGTTTCGAAAACATTTTATTTTCATCAATTCCCAACTGATTAAATTGAAATAAAATTACACACGAAAATAACTTTCAAATTTTTGGATGGAAACTTACCAGTTGCTATGTTTAACTAGACGCGTTTCAAATATTAAATTTTTATTTCAAAATTTTATCATTTAAAATTACACAAAATTTCAATCAATTACGTTATTAAAACAGTTAAAATTTACGGGTCGTTACACATTCTCTCAAAGAGTGCAAAAAAATGTGTATTTTATATAGAAAATACTTTGCTTCGAGAAAACTAGTTTTTAAAATAATTTTTAAAATCGTTTGGAAATTATGGCTTTGAAATTCTCTTTATTATAGAGAATATATATTTTAAATAGCTTCAAAAATAATTATAAATGTTGTAAAATATTTATTTCAAAAGCTATTTTATTATAAAAATCATTCTAAAATCGGTTTAGAAAACACATGCTCAAAAACAACAAAAATCACCGAAAATGCCATAAAATCGGCATATGAAAACTACTCAAAAACACGTCAATCCGGAGTACGGATCAATAATAATGTTGGTTTACCTATTGATAGGTTTAAGCCCTTCTAAACACTTTAAAATATTATAGGAATTGGTCACAAAAATCACTGGAATAACCAAAACAGTGCACAGGAAAAAAACAGAACGACCTGGACAAATTTAAAAGCAAGGGTCGACCCTTATATGGCTCTGGTCGACCCTAGGGTCGAACCCCAGAGTGCCTGGGTCGACCTGGAAGTCATGAATGCTACAAGCATTTTTTCTTGTACCGTTTCTAACTTCGAGCACTGATTTCGGGGACTTCCAGATTGAATCAAGCTATGAAATTTGACATGCAACTACTACTAAACATGGTCTATGATCCGGAAAAGGTTTCACTCAATTTTGGTATGAAACCAAAGAGATATAGGGTCACAAACTTGAACCCAAACAAGATTTTTACTGTAAACTAGAAATTCTAGTTTACAGTATATAAAAAACAACAGAAACTGAAACAAATTTTTATTGGCAGATTGGTTTGGCTAGAAGTGTGAGTTACTACTCACCTTGTTAAGATTTTTAGCATGTAAAATATCTTCTCGAATGAGGAGAATAACATTAACAACAAATCATTACTTCAAATGAATTAATACCACAATGTATATCAACAATTGAGTATCCAAAGAGGATATCTCAAAAGGGGTAAGAATGACAATATCAAATAAATTCAATGAATCACCTCATTTCTCTAGTGGATATCCTCGTGGGAGGATGACTGAAAGGCTAAGAACGGAAATGAAGACAATATAATATTCGATTTTTATTTAATTCACAACATTAAATTATGAATAAAAATCGAATATTGTATTGACTTCATTTCCGGTTCTTAGCTTTTCGGTCATCCTCCCACGGGATATCCACAAGAGAAATGAGGTGATTCATTGAATTTATTTGATATTATCATTCTTACCCCTTTTGAGATATCCTCTTTGGATACTCAATTGTTGATATACATTGTGGTATTACTTCACTTGAAGTAATGATTTGTTGTTAATGTTATTCTGCTCATTCGAGAAGATATTTTACCCAAACCATTTTAATCTCAAACTACATTTTCAAACAAGCTTTTTGCTAAATCATTTATTAGATGATTTTCTTTTTCCCTGGAAAGCTAAGACATACAAAATTATGATCAACTTTATGTAATCATCATAAAACAAGCTGTAATGCCCCATCCCGAGATTCACATTAACAAAGAGTATTACTAGGTAATACTGTTTACTGATGCGGAGAATAGGGCTGGTTAGGAGCGACCATCTGTAAGCTTTGCTTTAAACGAATATCGAACACGTCGATTAAATGCTCCATTTTTTAAGTGGATCGACCGTATTCGATATAGGTTTAAAACAAAACTACAGTGGCTAATGGATCTATCAGAACAAAACGTATAACAATACACAGATCGCAAATCACAGAACAGTAATACATGCACTAAGGCTATGTATAAAACCAACATCAAATAAAAGGTGAAAACATTTAAAAATCACCAAAATATATAATAAAAATGGATCCATATCACCATCGCATACTTTTTAATAAATGGTCGAAGCCTGCCGAGTACTATAATAGACCCACCAGTCTAAATAAAGTCCCACCAGACTTTTAATCGACCCACCAGTCGATATTCGACCCACCGGTCGAATGTTTGACCCACCAGTCAATGTATGGCCCACCAACCTAGTACCAGCATCACCACCATCGGAATGTGTCACCAAATTTCATATAGTAACCTGAAAAGTGACAACGGTGCGTCCCATACCACACGTTCTCACTAATCGGTTTCCTATACATCAGTCAACTCCACAATAGTGTAGCATCGAGCGAACAAGTCCGGATTTAACCTGATATAATAAACATACACGTCTGATACCACGCAGTTTATTACATCATTTAAATCTCTTCCTCATTCTATCGAAGAGTGCAAAAACATGTCATTTTATATAGAAAATACACTTCGAGAAAATGGGGTTTGAAAATGATTTTCTGAAAATTATTTGAAACCATTTTTTGAAAATTCCCACTATATCGAGGATAATATAATTTACATATTTTAAAATAGCTTGGGAATATGTTTTTATTTTTAGAAATCAATTTGAAAATATTTATTTTGAAATCTAATTATATATGGAAATTCACTATGAAAATAGTCTATAAATCGTGCGCGAAATCATCATAAAACAATGTAATCAACAGTCCAAAACTCAACACAAACATTGTCAATTCGCTTGGCGAATTACTGTAAATGTCGGCACTCCATTATGGAGTTGATTGCCTTTTGAAAACAACCTAAATGGCTTCAGAAAAATGCAGGAAACAGTTTCAAAAATTCATGTAAAACCACTCAGAAATTTTCAGCTGGAGCAAAACATGCTCCGATTCAAAGTTCGACCACAAATTTCTATAAGCTATAGAGGTCGGAATGACCTGAAATTTGACATGCATAAAGTTCAACAGTAATACTATCAATCATAAATTTTTTGATTCACATTGTATAAGAAACATGAGAGATATACGCTCTCAAAGTTGGACTCACGGCCTGTTTTCACTGTGAACGGCTGGAGAAAAACATGCTCCGATTCAAAGTTCAATAGCAAATTTATATAAGCTACAACGGTCGAAATGACCTAAAATTTGACATGCATATATTAAAACAATAATAATATCAACCAAAAAAAGTTTGACACAAATCAGATAATAAACGAGAGAGATATAAGGTCACAAAGTTGGACTCACAGCCAGATTTCACTATAAACAGCTGGAGCAAAACATGCTCCGATTCAAAGTTCCAAGCAAGTTTTCAAATAGTTACAGAGGTCTAAAAGCCTTGAAATTTTATACGTATAGAGTTAAACAACTATAATTTCAATTAAAAAAGGAATAAACACAATCCGATAAAAAACGGAAGAAATATAAAGTCACAAAGTTGGACTCACAGCCAGATTTCACTGTAAACAGCTGGAGCAGAACATGCTCCGATTCAAAGTTTGACAGTAATAGGATAAGGTTACTGTAAACATTCAAATAGCTTAAAACTTATAGTAAGCAATCAAAAGCCAAGATTTATTAGCATGCACAACATATTTGGGCTAGAAGTGTGAGGTTAACCCACCTTAACATCTTCAAAGTTGCATGCATCAAAGCACAAACAATCACTGAAAAATCTGCATTTTCATACTCAGTGCAGCAAGGGTTTGGCATAGAAAAACTATGTATTTTCCTATGAAATTTTCACAGAAGGTGTAGTCATGAGTTGAGAACAGCATATCCAAATTTCATATTTTTATGATTTTTATACAATTAGTTATGAATTTTCTACTAACCTTCGTTTTCAGCCCAGATCTAACCCAGAAACCACTAGAGAAAAGAAGGCCTTTGATCCATCAAAGCTAAACCAAATGCCACGAAATTTGGAGCAGAGGTGCTTGAACATATCGGCAACAACATATCCGAATTTGAGAATTTATTTGATTTGTTTTGATTTTTAGAACAGCCTAGGGTTTTTGTGAAATTTTAGAGAAAATGAAGCTTGCACTTTGATTTGGTTTGGGAAGAGGATGTGATGATTTGTATTTGCTGGTTTGAGAGAGAAGAAAATGAGTTGAAGATATCCCTATTTGTTTAAGTGTTAATGGGCTTTAGGGTATTGGTCAGATACCCAATAATAAGTGTTTAAAATCTCCTTATTACAATGTGTTGCTAACTACAACTTTCAATTATATAACACTTTTATTTTTATATTGAAACAAACTTGTTCATTTTATAAAATTAACCATTATATTTAGAACAAGATATATATTATAAAATATATATTTTATAAATTAAAACCTTTTTAAAACTAATTAAACAAAATTTCACAATTAAATTTTGTCGTTGATATTAACGTTATGAAATACACCGTTTGTGTCAAAATATCATATTTTAAAATGAAAGTTTTTCTCTATTGTTTTAATAATATGAATCATTAAATTGAGAAATCACACACCAAATAATGAAATTATATCCATTAAAATCTATTTATTCATTTCCTTTAAAATAGCTCTTATATAACTAAATATAAAAGTTAAATAATATAAAAGACAATTTGTTAATCTTCCAATTTTATTATATTCCATATCCATTTAAATTTGGAGATACAATAAATTATAAATTTCCTAATTTATTCAATTAACTAATTAAAACTTAATTTATCTATATTTTAGATTAAGTAACATCAACCACGGTTGTTACAGGCTCCCCTTTATAAAAATTGCGTCACCGCAATTTCCTAGAGAAGAGCTATATTCAACACAATTTATTGTTGAATATGCATGTATATGATTTTTGTTTGATGATAATAAACATATATACATTCATTTAAATGTATTTGATATTGTACTGTTTTATTTTTCACAGATAAAATAAATATTTGCTGAATAAAATAAATAACACAGAATTGGAATTCAAACGAATATTTTATTCAAACAAATATTTATTACAATTTTGATAGTACAATTTCAAGCTCTCACTATAACTATACAATTTCAGTCACAATACAATTACATCACAATTTTATAGTTACATCAGTTCCTCACTACATATCACTCACACTCGTATTTATCTTCAACTTCATTCCAATGTGAATCCAACATCTGAGCAATCTGTAGAAATATACATTGACGCAGTAAAATTGAAAATAAAATATTTTTGCAGTATAAAAAAAATATGAATTTTGAAAATAATATTTGCCTCGGTTATTTGGGTTGTTCGTCATCATTTATATTTGAATTCATCATACACGAATAGCTTGTGACATGCACAATGTATCACTGTACATGCCACAAGGCCGTGCACACCGATATATGTATATACACTTGATATAGTAACCGGGACAGGTGAGCACAGGTCAAACCTAAACCAAAAATCGGGTTCAACTCAAGTGCAAAATAAATAAAGTCACATCACAAGCACAAGGTCAAACCCGAGCGTTTAAGCTGGATTCAACACAGGGCAATAGAGGTTAAGTCACTGCTATCATGACTCAACTCAATACAACAATGAAGACAACAGTAAAATGAATCACCAGTCTCAACAAACCAGAACTTAAGACCAGAAAACAAACTGCAAGTCCAAACCAATACAGCAATGAATCAAGTGAACAAGTGCATACATATATACAAGCAACTGAAGTGTAACTGCAGATAACAATGCACACAAATGCACCAATGACACCAATGAAATCAAGACCAGTGTGCAGTGACAATATACAGGAATCAAGATATCAAGACTCGAACTCAAATATACAAGTATGCACATAACAGTGGACATGAACCAGTGCATGATCAATGCATCAATGAGACTGAAGCTTCTACATGAAGACCAGAACATCAAATCCAGACTATCATACCAAAGAAGATGGCAGCAATTACAACTGATTCAACTGAATAAACAATGCATACACCAGAGATGCAACTCAACTAAGAATAAAGCTTCAAAACTACAAAGGCAACTGGCTACAAACCAAATACATTGAACTTGAATGAACCAGACTCAAGTACATCAGGTCAGAGACCAAAGAATGGCAATACACAAAGACAAAGACAGTGCAATGTACAACTCAATGTATAGATCAAAGAACACATGACCAGACACACATGAATATGAAGACCACAAAGCAAGTTACAAACTACTAAATCAAAGACATCAAGCAAATGGAGACAAGACTCAAGTGCAGTGCAACTCAATGCTACAAAAGGAACTAGACTTCAAGTCTGACATGAACCAAGTGCAACTGGAAACCCAAAACTACAAAACATGAAGATTACAGCTCCAAAACATCACATACATATACATGCAGTATCATCAACCAGATCAGACAACACACATAGAAATACTACATAAAGTCAAAAGGCAAAAATGGACAGTGGTCTTATGAAGAAACAACACTACAGACAAGCAAAGTGCACCACTAGACCAACAGCAAGTAAACAAATGAATACAAGTCGAAATGCTCAGATCAAATGGAACGAACTAGTGGACAGCAAGATGAACACATGAATGCAACAGAGAGGACATTATGCACAAGTGAAGAAGCCATGACCAGAAAACATGACCAGGTCAAAGACAAAGTAAACATGTTTATGCTACATAGAACAACAAGGAAATCAAGCAAGCACTCAAGCTAATCAAGTTTCAAGTCAGGAGTATCAAAGTCACAACATCAAGCATAAACAAATGTGCAGGTAAGAGCAGTTATGACCAAGGCAATGAATTCGAGTCAAAGCCAGAGCTACCAAAAGTCAAAAAATGATCGAAGCCGTAGCCGTGAATGAACAAGTCATCTTTCAGATCAAAGTCAAAAACGTGGTAACCACGAAATGAATAAAAGCCTATGGTCATCAAGAAATCATAAAACAAAGCCGTGTCAACCAAGGCATTATCAAATATACGATTACGACCAAGTCAGAAATATCGCGAGTTAAAAATCGATGCCGTGGAAATCAAGTTAACAAATTGAAAAAGTCAAAAATCAAAGTCAAAGTAAAATAGGAAAGTCACTACCGTAACGATCAAGGAATGATCGAACGATTTAAAATCAAAACCGTGAGAAGAAAGTATCAATATATACGAATTTGATAAAGTCAGAATCAATCTCAAGCATCCAAGCATCATCGATCGGCCAAGCAAAATAAAGTGACGAATTCAACTAAAATACATGCGAACGAAAACTCAGGGGATAGAACCCTATAAATACCAATCATCATCGGGAATAAAATGCATCGAGTTCAAGAAAAACAAAACCAGCAAAGCAAAAGGAACAAATAACGTACCAGAGAAACATCGAATTCGATCAACTTGAAGCAGTCGAGCACAAGCCGAGAAAAGGATCAATTGCCGAAGCATAATAGAAGATACAATCGATCGTAAGCAATCACGAGAACAACCCACCTGATCGATCAACAAGTCGGCGGCTTCAATTTTAGAAAGCCCTAATTTTGAAGGAAAAGGAACGAACGAAGAAACAAGAGCCACCATTTTCACAAGCAAAGCGGGCAGGAGATAAAAGGAAGAGAGAGACCAATATAATATTGGGCCGGCTAATAATAACAAGGCTTTAGTTTTGTTTAAGTTTAAAAATTAGGGTTTTAAATTTATATTGGTTTTTATTTTGTCTACTTTTCGAATCAAATTTTGGTAAATCACCACCTAGGATTTAGGTTGTGTCAGATTGTCTAGTTAGGATTAGTTCAGTAAGCAGGGTTTGCGAGTTTGCAAAACTCTATAGGCGGTAGCAGGGTTTGCGAGTCTGTTAGAGTGTTTGTAAGCCGGAGACTGTTTAATTCTAATAGAAATCTGGGAATGCAGCAGTAGACGGGGGTTGCCGAAGCTGGGTAAATTTTGTGTGTGCTTTACTTTTCAGCATATTTACTTCTCTGCAGTTTGTTATTGCGTTTAATTTTATAAATTTGAGAAAACCCGCTATAACCCTATTCACCCCCCCTCTAGGGTTAATCTAGATCCTACATTTATTTCATCTAGCAAAGGAAAATAGATAAGCTTGAGTTAGAATTCTCACCCTCAACACTACAAGATAGAAAGCCAATATAAGAATGTTCGATAAATTATCTGGTTTTCCAAGTACAATCATTGGGATTTGCAGACCATTAAATTTCCACGAGCGTAACATCCTTGTTTCGAAGGCGTTTAACCTCCGAAGCAAGTGCACGAAAAGGATTTTGCATAATATATCAGTTTGGTGAGATCTCAAGCTCTTGCAAAACATAAGAGTCATCAGCATAACCTGAATCTCGAAGACATTTAAGGAGTTGAGATTCATGAAATACATCGTGAATACTAAAAAACTAAGCGAGAAGTGATTCACGATGAGCAACTGGGCCAATATGTTATGTAGTTGGGAATGGTCCTATATCAAGGAGCCAACTTCCCTGGACCGACTAAGACACATTAACCCTTTCAACGGAAAAACTCGAAGGAACACAAGATCACCAACAGAGAATTCTAGAGGCTTTCTACGATTGCTCGCGTAGGATTTCTGTTTGCTCCGTGCCTCTATCATTCTTTGACAAATGAGATTGATCTTTCCAGAAGCTCTATGAATGGAGTCGGGGCTTAGCACAACTTTACCCCTGACTCCTGCTAATAAGAAGGTGATCGACATGGCCTTCTGAATAGGGCAACGAAAGAAGCCATACCGATACTAGATTGACAACAATTATTGTGAGAGAACTCAACAGGAGGTAGGTGGTCTCCCCAAATACCACCAAAATCATACGGCTGCATAAATGCAAGTCACTAAATAATTTGCACTAAGGCAAGTCAAACACAAGGAATGGATTTTATACTTTCTTTTACTAATAAAATGTTCTTAGAGTTTTCAAATCTATTATCTTCATAAACAAATCTCAAAATTCAACACTTGAAAGTTTTCAAAGCTTCTTACTTAAATTTTTAATTTAATTTCATTACCCTTTACTTAAAGTAAATAAAATTTAAGTTGTTACATCCTCTTATTCCACCATAAATATACTACAGTTTATAACATATTTTCCACACCAATAATCAATCTCAAAACAATTTCATACAAGACTTGAAAAACACTATTATTATTATTAGACCCTTCATCGATGGCTAATTGCACATAGCTATCTCCCTCGCCCATTTGCTACTATTATGGACTTAGAGTCTTATATAACTCATTTAGGAGAAACTAAAACTACTCAAAACCCATGGAATTTTTTTTTCCAAATTTATTTCTCAAAATTTTCTAAGTATTAAATTTTTTTGGAAAAATCGACGGAGTCTCCTTTGTACGGAGGGCCATTTACAATATTACAAAAATGATTTATATAATATACATCGATCATTAGGTCGGAAACACAATGTATATCAATCTTTAACACTTAAAAATTTAATCTGAAAACATACCTTTCTTTTTAGCATTTTTAAAGTGAGTTTGCTTAATCTTATATATAAGCCTTTTGCTCAAAATATAGTCCAACTATCCACTTTCACCTATACTTAACTTAAATAAATCATATTAGGTTACATTCATAAAATATGAAGCACTACATTTGACTATTAAGGGAAACAGCTTATTTTATTCTACTTTAGACCTGCTGTAAAGAACTCAGGTTTTGACATAGCAAACTTCAAAAACTGAGAAAACTTATAAAATGAAAGTTGTTTTACTAAGTCTAAGATTTCCAGCAATATAAAGATTATCAAAATCGGACTCATGTGTTCAAAGTTATGCTCAATTTACTTTCAGCTTAAATCTTAGAAAATTTGTAATAGGACAGAGATGTCCATCCACTTTCAAACCCATTTTAGACTGAATAAAATGCAAAATATTCCAAAGTTGTAAAAGGAAGATTTATAGCTTACTGAAAGAACTTTCATTTACAAAAAGATTGGGCTTATTTGGAGTAATAAATCTCAAGTTATTGCTGTTTTGGTACAACACTTTTCCAAATGAAATTTCAGCTTTTAAAATCAATTTAAAATTTGAAATTCCAAAACCATTCTAATTCCAAACCACATTTTCTAAACAAGCTTTTTATGCTAAATCATTTATTACATGATCCTCTTTTTCGGAAAGCTAAGACATTGAAAATTATAATTAACTTCATGTAATCATTTTTAAAAGAAACAATTCACTAATTGAAGCACTTTCATCACTTTACACAATCAAGTTTTTCAAACAATTAATTTTGAAGACTCATTTTGAATGAGATAACTAATCTCTTCCAATATCAAGAGATAAATATTCATCCAAAATAAATTTTGGAGTTACATATTAATTTTTAAATTGTTCTCACAATTTAAAATGATTGTATCTCATGCCTTATTCATTTATTATACCTTGCACTTCTTAATATAGCATTTTATAATAAATGAAGCATTCAAATTCATATTTCCTTTTAGCACAAAATTAATTTTCCATTTTATTATCAACATAAAACTAGCTAAGGTTGATAATTAACTTAAACTTGTTTTCAAAAGAATTTTACAAATTCATACCAACAAATTTTTAATACTATCAAAATTTAAAAATAAAAGGTTGCTCACAAATTAATGCTAAAAGTCTAAAATTAGCATTTCTTCATTTTCTTTAGCAAGCAGTGGTCTTTTGGCCTTGGAAAAACTTCGGATACCTGTAGAAGATGGAAAAGAGGATATGCAAGCATAAAACAAAAGTTACAGTATACTACTAATCTCAAAATGGAGATTTTATGAAATAGATTATGGTTGAAAGTGATTACCTGCTAAAAATATTTTTTTGCACTTTTCTTTCTTTAGTTTTTACTTATTTTGGTTTATTTTTGTGGGGGAATATAATTTACAGAGGAAGCCATTTTCTGATTTTCTGATTTCTTTTAGGTAGGAGAATGAAGTGAGGAAAGTATGTACAAATGCAATTCCTCTCTCCAGATTATTCCAGAAATGGGTTTTGGGCTTAACCCATTACTCTAAAAGCCTAAATGTTAATACTTAGTTAAATTTTACCTAAGTTAATTTACGTTAACACTTTATTTTCGCTATTTTCACTTTAACTCCCTAATTAAATTTATACAACCATATTTCTATGGTTACAAAAATGTTTTCCAACATACAAAAATTAGTTTAGCCATTAAAAACTATTTTCCATTATTAAATTCTTATTTTTATTTAAATACTTCAATTTACACCATTATTTACATAAAACAATATTTTAACACCAAAATTTCCACAAAAATCATTTTCTTATCCAATCAAACATAGCAAACCATATTAACATTATTTTTACATCCAAATATTATTTTTGAACAAAACTCCACCTTTTTATTTGCAATATCTACCATATTTAATTCTAATACTTCATTAAAATTAACAAAAATCAACATTTTATCACTATTTCCATAATTATTATATTTTATCAAAATAAAATCATCCAATGCTTATTTTTATCACAAATTCTCATAACAAAGTTTCTAAAACTTTATTTCCAACATTATTTATTTATTTACAACAAATAATTGAATTAAATTCTTTTACTTCACTTATTTAATTAATTTACCACCAAAATATCATATTCCCATTAATCTCAATTTATTACCAACCAAACCAACCCAATACCATTTTATTTTTACCAAAATCCATTGTTTATTTAAAATAAACAATTTTAACAAATTTTACATTTCCAAATTACTTTATTCCTCCATTATTAAATTATAACCACCGTTATAATTTAATTTCACAGGTAATCACAAAACCAAGGCTGTTACAGTTTCGGACTCTAAAAGCAATACAAGACTATGGATGGATATTTGATCCATATACTATCAGATATAAATGTTATATGGTGAAATGTCATAGTTCATAATGTACGATACTTTAATGAATATAGTTCATTCGAAATAAGTCAATAAACTTTACTATGAGATCGAGTATTCAATTTGATTGATTACATAAAGGATTATATTGTGTTAATTGTAGCACAAGACCAAAACTACAAGATAGATCTAAGAACTCGATTGGTGAAATGTCAGTTTAATTAGTTTATGCAAAGAGCAACATATTTGATGTCCTTAAATGTTAAGGATAATCAAATGTGCTTTCGTAAAGAGTTTGTTATGATATTGTAATAAGAGTTTTATATTGAATTGTTTGACCATTTAGAAAGGAAAATGAATGTATAAGAGTAAATGTGATTTAAGATATAGTTGGGATGGATAGAGTGAATAGTCATTTCTTCTTCATAAAGAAACAACGAAAATGAGAATTTTAATAATAATAAAAGATACTTAACATTGGAATAAGAAATATGATTTCTATTTTGAAATGTATTTTAGTATAGAAAATTGTTTTCTATGAGATTTATTTCTATTAGTTCAAGATAGTTGATCAAAGAACTCTCCACTGTAAACTAGTTGCAATATATGAAATAAATAAATCTATATTAAATGAATAATGGACCTCCGAATTTAGTACGCTATTATAGTAATGGTGGAAATAGTGGGAGCATGCCATATAGCACATATTGATTACATCAAATTACGAAAATTATTTTCGTAAAACGTACCGAACATTATTTATGAAATAATGACTATTTTTCACCGTCGACTAAAAAAATAGACATGGCTATATTTCGATATGAGTATTATTAATATTTGTTATGAAATAAAACCGTGGTATTTGATTTCATAACAAAAGTGATGCATTGAAAAATACAGAAGTATCTAATATTATTTACAGTTATTCTGGAATTATAAACTAAGCCGTAGTTTGGGGAAAATAATTTTATTATATGATTTTGAATCATATGATACTTGTTGATTATATCTCAAACAATAAAGGGCTATGCACCCATTTAGTGGGAGCATCATAAGGGTTGATGACATTTTCAGATTGATACATATAGATGCATGCAATCATAATTCTATGAATATCAAAATGGTTCCACGTACTTCGTCATATTCACTGACGAGTCATCATTGACATAGACATGTGTATTTGATACACATAGTATGTCTATGGTAAACTCATTGAATATAAAATAGAAGTAAAAATAATATGCGATACAAATGATTCGATTTGATCGAATGAGTGAGTATATTGAAACGGGTTCCAAACGTACCTAAAATAAATAAAGATTCAATCTCAAAATAACTCCTTCATGTGATACATAATGATGCATTGATATAGAGTAATCGAACTTTGTTGGATTGTGAGTGAAGTTGAGTTAGTTTCTTTCTATAAGGTAACGTACTTAAGAGTAGGACACATGGTTAATATTATTTTGTGACGCCCCACCTCTATACCCACGCTAGATAAGAACACTATGGTGTAGTGCTGTCAATTAGCATGGAGAATAAGGCTGTTGAGGAGCGACCATCTATGTAATTGCCTTGTGCGAGCACCGATATGTCAGATAATAAAACATTGCATTTCATTTTTTTTTTAGAGGAAACCCGACATACCAATTCTCACTCAAAGCTACTACACAGTGGCCATAATAGTTTAGGACAATAGATATAAAAATAACACAGATAACATAAATGCGGAATAAAGATGGAACGAAAAGTCTCATATATATAATAACTGATATCAGTTACAATACATTTGACACAATACAAATGATACAACTACAACTGTCGACTCAAGAAGTTATATATACAAGTACATTATCGACTAATATACATGAATACATTATCATCTTAAAACAGACACACTGACTACTACAACAAGACGAAGACCACTTCAACTGATATAAAAAGTCTTCATAGCTCTAGCAGCAACCCAAAGCTAAAAATCTACAACCTGTAAATACTCGATCTGACCCGAGTATTACATTCAAAAGAAAATAATACCCGGATCAGTCTAATTCAAACTCAGTTATTAGCGCATAGAAGCAATAATAATCAATCTCAATATAGATGACAGTCACAGAAATCTCGTATATCCAACTCTCGATACGAGAATTGGATAACGGCAGATATAACACTAAACAGTGTTAATCCACAAAACAGAAATCCAAAGCAGTTTAAGCAATTGAAATGTCAATTTAAAAATATCAATGCTAATTGGCTGCAGTACACGCTAACGTGTACTGCCTCGCCAATACAGCCTACGAATTACGCAACAGGTCGATGAATTAAGAATAAAAGAGATATCGATTAACATCTGTCAATTCGGTGTGGCTGCAGTGCACGCACGCGTGCACTACCTCGCCACAACAGAATATAAAGTCACCACAAGGGACAAGGAAAAAAAAACTGCTACGAAAATGCAGCCACCACTTGTATTTAAGGGCAAGGCTGCATCAGTGAAATGAAACAGTGTATCCAGTGAAAGGGGCAACAAGTGAAACAAGATCAACATGTCGCAAAGCAAGGCACAGAGAAATAGCAAACTGAAGGCGAGTGCAGACAAGTATGAATTCGAACATGAAATGAGGAACATCATTGCAAGTGCAACAGGTAGAAGATGATGTAGTGAAGCATGTACAAGGGCAGTACATATGAACATCATTGCAAGTGCAACAGGTAGAAGATGATGCAGTGCATCAGTGGCTCAACTGCAACAAAGCACAGAGCTACAATGGCTACTGAATAAATGTAAAACTGCAACTGCAAAGCTATAGTGATGCAACAACCAAATCAAAGACCAGTAAACTGCACAAGTTACCAAACCAAACTGAAACAAATGCCAGGCTAAGATGGCAACAATGACCAGAATGTGTACCAGTACACAAATTCAAAGGCCACAACAAAGACAACAGTGACCAAGTATTATGCAGACTCAAGATTATATCAAGCAACAATATATACAGGTGATGTTAAATGATCTGGCCGAAGCAGTTCTAAAATAGTCGACGTACAGGAACCAAAGAATGAAGCAACAGAATGCTCCAAGTTAGACTCAAGAAAAAGAACAAACACAAACCAACATAAATGAAATCTGAACCAATAAACTTGGATGTACCAAGTAAGCTACAGAGATGACACTGCAGCACCAGTACAAATCAGTGAAATACAACAAAGATGAACCAGTTCAATATGATATACAACTTGAACCACAGACCCAACATTTCAACTGACACATATATGCAGTAGTCGAACCAAAGAGCTAACATATGCAACTGAAATCAAGTGAAGTCATGAAGGCTACTGGACAGTAGACATAACAGATCAAAAGCCAGCACAGACTATACAAAAGATGTCAACCCAGTGTGGATGCAAACTATATGATAAGCAATCTGAATATGAATGCCAGGGAGCAATGCACTAAGCAAATGAAGCAACTAACACAAACAACATAAGCAACTACATGCGCAGTAAATATGGCCAGAGAACAAAGCTCACAAGTGCCAGAGAAACCAACTCCAAACTCACGAGAAAAAATTATAACAAGTTCAGAATGACATGTGAAAACCACACTGGAACAAAATGACGACATCAACATGGATGCAGGTACAAGGCTGTCAGCAAGTGAATTCAAAGTGACAGTAACCAGTGGAATAGGAAAGACAAGTCGAAATTACAAAGTGAACCAAATGTAAATAATACAATGCATCAATGCACTGTATCAGACTCAAGCTAAAAATCAACTCAGTGATGTTCAATTGACAAAACTCAAGCCCAGGTCAAGAAAGCAAAATTATCACTGCAGGGAAGAAGTATATACAAATGATCAAGAAATGCAAACTGGCAACCTGAAAGAAACAAACTACAAAGACCCTCGTAATCCAAGTGGAACAGTGCCAAGAAAACCCACCAGTAAACCAAACTTCACAATGATACAACATATATGCAACCATACAACTGGTCAGTGCAAAGATAAATGCATATATGGAGATAGACATGCCAAAGTCCCCAAAATTCACGAAACAATAACTATAAAGCTAATAACTACGAAATATACTAATTCGAATGAACTACAGAAATCATTTCAATTGGGCGACTCACAAAAGAAATCACAGTAGCAAGACTACTCAATGACTCGGAATCAAGAGCAGCTGAGAAACAATGCATCAAGGACAAGAAGACAACTTTGAAGTCAAAACCGAAGTAAATATCATCATAAACGTAGTTTTCAAAACAATAAATGAATCAAGACGACTTGAATTAGATGTGAGTGGAAAGCCACTCACCTTAGCCACAATTTGGAACAGTCTCGAGTGATGCTACACAAAGTCCAGAAACGAGTCGAAGCTGTAGCAATCGAGGGAAGACGAGCGAAGTTCGAACCCCTTGCGGCCGTTGCCTTCGATTCCGATGCCCTAACTTGATTCAGGGGGACACGCGAGAACGAACGAAAAGGATTGTGGCCGCCATTCTTTTCATTTGTGATTTAGGGTTCGTGAAAATGAAAATAAAAAGAGGGAGGGAACGAGTTATTGAATGAACGAAAATTGAGAGGGGGATCGATATTTGTCTTGAAAATTTTCACGGCCCCAAACACATATGGGTCACGATTTTTATAAAGCCCAAAAATCCTTTTAACAAAAATCTTATAATTGAATCTCAATCCAATTTGAAAAGAATTCAAACCGGATAAGAAGAGAATTTCAATTCGATCAAAATGCCAATAGCTTATTAGCAACTAGATTAGATCGTCAAGAGGCGATAATTAAATGGGTACGAAATGTCGGGTTGTTACAGACTCCCCTCCTTAAAGAAATTGCGTCCTCGCAATCATAAGGAATAAATGGAAAAAAGGTAACAACCATAAGAGCATGGCAATGTTGAATGCATAAGCAAAGCAAATGTCAGCAGGGGAAGTATTAGATATGAAATCAAAAGGTTCGACTGATTCAAATCAGAAGAATCAACATCGTGGGGATCAAGGAATCAAAATCAGATGACTATATGAACAACCCCAGACATCATCATCGACTAACAAAAGCAAGAACGTTCGAGTTCCGGCAATTGAAAGAAAAGGAAAACAAAGCAGAAATCACGTACTGCACGAATTGAATGTGAGTAAATCAAATTACTCACCTGAATCGTCAGAGAAAAAGACGAAGCTCGAATCTCAAAATCGCAAATATTCAATCATCAAAAACGATAATCGAATTTTCACAAATATCTGATTATCAAAAACGATAAGCAGAAATCACAAATATCCGATTATCAAATCGAAAAATATTTAATTATCTCAAACGATAATCAAATTTCATAAATATCTGATTATCAAAAACGATAATCAAAAATCACAAACATCTGATTATCAAAAACGATAATCAGAAGTCATAAATATTCAATTAACGAGTCCGGAATTAACCGAAGTAGTAAAAGTATGGTTTCATAGTCCGTACTTTTGCTAAATCGTTTAAATCTCTTTATCGTTTCCTTGAAAGTGCAGGATTGTGTGTTTTAAAAATAACATTTCACATTCTCAAACGGACAAGTCCGGAATTAAGCGAATCAGTAAAAGAAAGGGGTCATAGTCCTCGATTTTTCTGAAACGTTTAAATCGCTTCCTCATTCTTTTGAAAATGTAAACTGTAAAAAATTTTGAAAACAATTTTAATTTATATTTTTGAAACAACTTTTAAAAATAAAGAATTTTGAAAACACGTGATTAAATTAGCAATAACAGTAGCATCTTAGATAAGGAAGTTGCACTTCTCAAAGTACAGTAAAACGGACAACAAATTCAGCATTGCGGAAGAACCGCTTGTAAATCCATTTTTAAAATTGACGGTTACTGAAGTTAACACGTCAAAATTTCATCAAAATAACTGGCATCAAAGTATAATACCAATGAATTTTCATTCATAAGAAAATGTCACAAGAATCTTCTCAAAGATAGAAAGGGATATCATACCCTAAACTTGTATTCATAACAAGTCAAAAACACATGAATTCACCAATTCACAAAAATTGACAAAACTTGTCAATAGAAATCACGAAAATTGGTGAAGCACAAATTCTAGAAATCATGACAAGAAATCCAGAAATCACAAAAAGAGGGGGGAAAAGGCCTATTAGAAAACGGGAGTATGAAAACTCCAAAACACCGGTTTCACAAGACGAGACGCTATCTCATGGTGGCTAACCATTAAAGTTTCACAAAGGAATGGTCCGAAGACCGTGGGTCGCTATCCCACGCATGTGAGTCGGAATCACACAGATTGAGGTCTAGGCTAACCTCGCAGAGAAAGAGACATCGCACATTTGCTAGTCTAAACCATAAAAAGGGAAAGGGAAATGCCTATCACAAAATGGGAGCATGAAAACTCCAAAATACCGGTATCACAAGATGAGACGCTATCTCATGGAAGCCATCCATTAAATTTTCACACAGGAATGGTCCGAAGACCGTGGGTCGCTATCCCACGCGTGTGAGTCGGAATCACACAGATTGAGGTCTAGGCTAACCTCGCAGAGAAAAAAGATATGTGTGAGTGGAATCACACAATTAAGGTCTAGACTAACCAAAAATAAAAAGGTATGTGTGAATGGAATCACACAAGTGGTGTCTAGTCTTGCAAACAAAAAGATATGTGTGAGTCGGAATCACACAAATTAAGGTCTAGACTAACCAAAAAGCAAAAAGGTATGTGTGAATGGAATCACACAAGTGGTGTCTAGTCTAGTCTTGCAAACAAAAAGATATGTGTGAGTCGGAATCACACAAATTAAGGTCTAGACTAACCAAAAAGCAAAAAGGTATGTGTGAATGGAATCACACAAGTGGTGTCTAGTCTAACCTCGCAAACAAAAAGACATCGCACAATGGCTAGTCTAATCATAAAATGATCGTCATGATCAACGAGAAGTGTCAATTACACTAAGCTAGTAAATATAAAAGTTTAGCTTCATGTCCCATAACCACTTGCTTAACTTAAATATTTACGAACAAACTGTAAATCTACACTAGAAAATTGTCACAAAAGGTTCAATCGAACAAGTCCAGGAGTTAACCGACGAAGTAAACGCAAGCGTTTCATACCACTTGTTTTACTATGCCGTTTAATTCAATTTCTCATACGAGTGAAATAAAGGCTTGTATATACTAATAGATTGGAAAACGGTTTAAGAAAAAGAGCTTTGTAGTAAAATAGTTTTGAAATCGTTTGGAGAAAAAGGATTTTTATATTTACTACTAGTATAGAAAACCTTTATATTTTTAAAGTGACAAATCACAAAAATGATTGTAGAAACAATCAATCACAAGAATTCACATACGAAGATGTGAATAGAATCCAAAGAATTCGATTCCAAATTCATCAAAGTAGGAATACCAAAAATTCCAGAAATAGAAGTTATCAAAATCAATAAAGGTGATAACAACTAATAAGAGAAGAAGAATCGATTATCAACTGGAAAAACAAAGCAAATCGAGCAGAAATGCATAAATGACTTCAACAAAAGTAAGAATCAAGTTAATGTCGAAGCCAACAATTAATAGCCGCAGTCGAGTACAAAATGAATCAATCATCATTATCAAAGAAACCAACGGCAAACAAAATCAGAGTCTTGAAAATCAAGAAATCAGCAATTTCTCAAAAACAAAGTGACCGAAGTCGAAGGGAAATCCAGATGAGGAAAACACAAAATATCAAGTTCAAAATCGCTGAGATTCAAACTAGATGTGAATGAGAAATCAAAATCACTCAATTTGCAACTGGTCCAGCTATTTTTCATCACAGTGTAACAGGTACACAATGACACTCATAGCATAGAACAAAAGTGGAACAAAGTCCAAAAGTCAAAATGGCTTTAATTTGCCAAATTAAAACAAAATCAACATCGACTAAATCAATTTAAAGCCGAAAACACAAGAATAAGCATTAGGAATTCATACCTAACAGTCAAAAATAGTCATATGTAAAGATGAGAGATAAAACATCGACAAATAGTTGTAACACATGTTCCATCTAAGTTATGTTTTATAATTGTCCTAAACCCCAGGCTCTGATACCAAGCTGTGACGCCCCACCTCTATACCCACGCTAGATAAGAACACTATGGTGTAGTGCTGTCAACTAGCATGGAGAATAAGGCTGTTGAGGAGCGACCATCTATGTAATTGCCTTGTGCGAGCACCGATATGTCAGATAATAAAACATTGCATTTCATTTTTTTTTTAGAGGAAACCCGACATACCAATTCTCACTCAAAGCTACTACACAGTGGCCATAATAGTTTAGGACAATAGATATAAAAATAACACAGATAACATAAATGCGGAATAAAGATGGAACGAAAAGTCTCATATATATAATAACTGATATCAGTTACAATACATTTGACACAATACAAATGATACAACTACAACTGTCGACTCAAGAAGTTATATATACAAGTACATTATCGACTAATATACATGAATACATTATCATCTTAAAATAGACACACTGACTACTACAACAAGACGAAGACCACTTCAACTGATATAAAAAGTCTTCATAGCTCTAGCAGCAACCCAAAGCTAAAAATCTACAACCTGTAAATACTCGGTCTGACCCGAGTATTACATTCAAAAGAAAATAATACCCGGATCAGTCTAATTCAAACTCAGTTATTAGCGCATAGAAGCAATAATAATCAATCTCAATATAGATGACAGTCACAGAAATCTCGTATATCCAACTCTCGATACGAGAATTGGATAACGGCAGATATAACACTAAACAGTGTTAATCCACAAAACAGAAATCCAAAGCAGTTTAAGCAATTGAAATGTCAATTTAAAAATATCAATGCTAATTGGCTGCAGTACACGCTAACGTGTACTGCCTCGCCAATACAGCCTACGAATTACGCAACAGGTCGATGAATTAAGAATAAAAGAGATATCGATTAACATCTGTCAATTCGGTGTGGCTGCAGTGCACGCACGCGTGCACTACCTCGCCACAACAGAATATAAAGTCACCACAAGGGACAAGGAAAAAAAACTGCTACGAAAATGCAGCCACCACTTGTATTTAAGGGCAAGGCTGCATCAGTGAAATGAAACAGTGTATCCAGTGAAAGGGGCAACAAGTGAAACAAGATCAACATGTCGCAAAGCAAGGCACAGAGAAATAGCAAACTGAAGGCGAGTGCAGACAAGTATGAATTCGAACATGAAATGAGGAACATCATTGCAAGTGCAACAGGTAGAAGATGATGTAGTGAAGCATGTACAAGGGCAGTACATATGAACATCATTGCAAGTGCAACAGGTAGAAGATGATGCAGTGCATCAGTGGCTCAACTGCAACAAAGCACAGAGCTACAATGGCTACTGAATAAATGTAAAACTGCAACTGCAAAGCTATAGTGATGCAACAACCAAATCAAAGACCAGTAAACTGCACAAGTTACCAAACCAAACTGAAACAAATGCCAGGCTAAGATGGCAACAATGACCAGAATGTGTACCAGTACACAAATTCAAAGGCCACAACAAAGACAACAGTGACCAAGTATTATGCAGACTCAAGATTATATCAAGCAACAATATATACAGGTGATGTTAAATGATCTGGCCGAAGCAGTTCTAAAATAGTCGACGTACAGGAACCAAAGAATGAAGCAACAGAATGCTCCAAGTTAGACTCAAGAAAAAGAACAAACACAAACCAACATAAATGAAATCTGAACCAATAAACTTGGATGTACCAAGTAAGCTACAGAGATGACACTGCAGCACCAGTACAAATCAGTGAAATACAACAAAGATGAACCAGTTCAATATGATATACAACTTGAACCACAGACCCAACATTTCAACTGACACATATATGCAGTAGTCGAACCAAAGAGCTAACATATGCAACTGAAATCAAGTGAAGTCATGAAGGCTACTGGACAGTAGACATAACAGATCAAAAGCCAGCACAGACTATACAAAAGATGTCAACCCAGTGTGGATGCAAACTATATGATAAGCAATCTGAATATGAATGCCAGGGAGCAATGCACTAAGCAAATGAAGCAACTGACACAAACAACATAAGCAACTACATGCGCAGTAAAGATGGCCAGAGAACAAAGCTCACAAGTGCCAGAGAAACCAACTCCAAACTCACGAGAAAAAATTATAACAAGTTCAGAATGACATGTGAAAACCACACTGGAACAAAATGACGACATCAACATGGATGCAGGTACAAGGCTGTCAGCAAGTGAATTCAAAGTGACAGTAACCAGTGGAATAGGAAAGACAAGTCGAAATTACAAAGTGAACCAAATGCAAATAATACAATGCATCAATGCACTGTATCAGACTCAAGCTAAAAATCAACTCAGTGATGTTCAATTGACAAAACTCAAGCCCAGGTCAAGAAAGCAAAATTATCACTGCAGGGAAGAAGTATATACAAATGATCAAGAAATGCAAACTGGCAACCTGAAAGAAACAAACTACAAAGACCCTCGTAATCCAAGTGGAACAGTGCCAAGAAAACCCACCAGTAAACCAAACTTCACAATGATACAACATATATGCAACCATACAACTGGTCAGTGCAAAGATAAATGCATATATGGAGATAGACATGCCAAAGTCCCCAAAATTCACGAAACAATAACTATAAAGCTAATAACTACGAAATATACTAATTCGAATGAACTACAGAAATCATTTCAATTGGGCGACTCACAAAAGAAATCACAGTAGCAAGACTACTCAATGACTCGGAATCAAGAGCAGCTGAGAAACAATGCATCAAGTACAAGAAGACAACTTCGAAGTCAAAACCGAAGTAAATATCATCATAAACGTAGTTTTCAAAACAATAAATGAATCAAGACGACTTGAATTAGATGTGAGTGGAAAGCCACTCACCTTAGCCACAATTTGGAACAGTCTCGAGTGATGCTACACAAAGTCCAGAAACGAGTCGAAGCTGTAGCAATCGAGGGAAGACGAGCGAAGTTCGAACCCCTTGCGGCCGTTGCCTTCGATTCTGATGCCCTAACTTGATTCAGGGGGACACGCGAGAACAAACGAAAAGGATTGTGGCCGCCATTCTTTTCATTTGTGATTTAGGGTTCGTGAAAATGAAAATAAAAAGAGGGAGGGAACGAGTTATTGAATGAACGAAAATTGAGAGGGGGATCGATATTTGTCTTGAAAATTTTCACGGCCCCAAACACATATGGGTCACGATTTTTATAAAGCCCAAAAATCCTTTTAACAAAAATCTTATAATTGAATCTCAATCCAATTTGAAAAGAATTCAAACCGGATAAGAAGAGAATTTCAATTCGATCAAAATGCCAATAGCTTATTAGCAACTAGATTAGATCGTCAAGAGGCGATAATTAAATGGGTACGAAATGTCGGGTTGTTACATATTTCATCTAAATAATGATTTACAAAATCTTACAAGATAAGGGTTTATTCGAAACTCCAACATATCATAGGCCAAGGAGTTGGCAGGTTATGCGAGTCGAAAGATTGCATTTAATAATTGTTTATGAGGGATCTTGTATGAATCTCCCGAAAAGGATTTTGGAAAGGATTGTCATTGAATGACATATTTATGTTTTGAACATAATTTTTGTAAAGTAAAACCAAATCAATTTTATAAATAAAGAAATTCGTAAAGTGTTTATGAATCCCTATTCTATTTACACGGAGAAACAATTGTTATTTCAAGATATACCAACTTCATTATGAAGGAATTTCTTTGAGGAATTATTGATAGTTAAATGGAATTGAATACAATCCATAGATAGAACTGATTATATTAGATGAAATGAAATTAACTAACCTAAATGAACACATAACATTAGAATGTCTAATAAGTATTCTCGCACATTGAAGAGAAAATATGAGTTTCTTATTAATGTCGAAAATATATAATCCTCGGTTGTTTAACTAACCATTAAGAGTGTTGACTCTAAATGATATGATGTGCAAATCCGAAAGAATTCCAAGTACGCTATCAAAATATAGATTTTGGTGGTCGTAACCGAAGGGATGTGATCCATCGGTGGAGATTGTGTCTTTATGAGAAAGACTAATGCAGTTGGAATTAAATGAGCAATGTTGATAAGAATAATATCGAAAATTTCAATTGCTGAAATTAACATAATAGATTCGGTATTCAACATGCTTAAGTTAATTCGGATTTACTCATAAAACTATCACTTAATAAGACTTAGTATTTTGGTATATTAAAACAGAAAAATCTAAATAACGATTTAGAATAAGTTGTTTACACATATTAACCAAAAATGACTCGAAGTTAGTGGGAGCGATATTGAGTTTGTGAGTCTTTGGATATGATCTAAGGAATGATATGAAAGTATCATTTTATAAGCATCAAGATTGAATAATTATTTTGATAGAAATATCAAATAGTTTGATTTTCAATTAAAGCGCAGAGGAAGCATGTGTTCATAAGAAAGAACATTTAAAGATACATTGCTATTTCTAAATTATAAGTAAACAACACATTGTTGATTTTAACGATGTACTTGTGTTAAAATCAGCCTTAGTTGTTTTAATACTCAACATTGGATTAATAAATGATACCTTTTATAGTAAGTATAAAAGATGTCGGAAATGTCATAAATGATATGCAAGGAGACCTTATTAAAATGTTTAATATGGAGCATGTAAGATTGATTCCTTTGCATTGGCAATAATAATTATCATACATGTTATGTTGTCTTCGATATCATGATTTGTTTATGTATTTGATACATGAAGCAAATATCAAATCCAATTGATATCACTAAATGGTTGTTTGAAGTGTTTTCATGTATTTATGAAATACTAGAGAATTATTTACAGAAACAAAAACACCTTACGAAAGATTGTTCGGACACGAACTTTATAAGTGATATTGAGTATAATATGTTAATAATAAATTCAAGTTAAGAATCTTTAAGTTGGAAATGTTCCAAATGAAAGACCATGGATAATTCAACGAAAAATGCTAAGTACATCACCTAGAATAGCGCCATAATAAAGACAGTGAATATAAAACTATAAGTGCACAAATTTATGATTGAGCCGATTTCAAATGTTGAGAATCTCATTACATTGTTATATGATAACAATGGCACGATATAGTTTGTAGCAGAACTTATAGCTCACTAGATGTCAAGAGACGTACTCCAAATTGTTCCACATGATAAAGCATTTTATCACCGTCGGAGAGAGTTGATTGACAGAGTAGATAATTAAAACATAATAACATACCCGTTCACAAAGGGACTGACCTAATTGGTTTTCAGAAAACCGATTGGAGAAGTTTAAATAAGATTCCATAATTGACCCCAAGTGCAAGTGGGAGATTGATAGAGTTAGGGGTATGCCTTAGGGGCAATTATGTAAATTTTTTTACATATATCTAACTCGTTGACCAATCTTGTTCGAAATAAAGGTATTTTCTTTCTATTATATACTCGATATAATGTGGTTATACTAATTAATCAATTTAATTAAAAGTACATTTAATAGAAAATCCATAAATGGCATGTTTTGTGATAGTAGTTACAAAGTATTGTAACCGTGAGTAATTTATCAAAATGAAACAAATGTACTATTTTAAATATTCCTAGTCAAGATGCATCGAGATTGGATATTGATGTATCCGCTGAGACTAGAGTATGTAATGCTCTCCAAATGTTGGACAGTGTATTACTCATGACTACTGAGGGCACCAAAGGGTTAAGTACTGATAGTTATTGGATAACTATAGAATGACTCACTCGATAGTTTTATGTTGGTTAATATAACTAAGGTTAAGCAGAGAATATCGATGTGACTAATTTACACAGTTCTCTCGACTTGAGAATATTGTTGATCTTCAATGTGGAAGCTCCGCTTTGATTATAGTTAAATCGTGGCACGACGTCCATCGAATGGCTATAGTTGGGTCAAGTGGAAGCATTGGAAGTGAAACACTATTTAAGAGAGGATTCGTCTCCTCAGTAATATGAGGTTAGTATCATGGTTAACTGAAGTCAACTCAAAGTCAAAGTCTCTGGCCAGAGCATTTCAGTTAATAATAATTGTTATTATTGAACCTAGGACGTTGTGTTTGGGCTATAAAGTTGAATGTGGATGATATTAAAATTTTGATCATTACCAAATTCCATAAGTCCAAAGTGATATAGTTTTGACGAAGAGAATTGGTGTAAATAATTGTCACTATTAGGTACCGCTTATAAAAGTAAAATTGGATTTTACCAAAAGATGTGTGAGCGATAAATTTGACCAAAATGTCACACCACCTGCTAAGTGACATGTGAACAATAATATTCGAATAGTTCAATATTAATCGCTGATTGAATTTACAACTTTGAGTCACACAACTGTAATGATAAATTCTTTGAAAAACTACATGATTTAATTAATTTATAAAATGTTGTAAATTGATTAAATTAATTGATATTTAAGAAATATTAATTATTATTTATTTGATGTTTGGAAGTTTTTTGTAATTATTTTAATGCATTTATAAAAGTTATATTTGCACGCAAATATACGATGTTGGTGTAATTTAAAGATAATTGCATGACATGATTTATGGAAATTTTATGTCATTTGATGACATGATTTGTGGAAATTTTATGTCATTTGATGATATATGTGTAAAGAAAGGATTGGAGAGAGAGAAACAATTAAGAGAATTAATTAGGGAAGTTTTAATTAAAGAATGAAAAAAGTTTCATTCTTTCAAATAAAACATATTCTCTATTTCATCTATAGGTACAATTCATTCTTTCTCATTCAGTCTGTTTCTTTCACTCCTTCTAACTTTTCATAGCAGAGAACAAAAAATAAATTTCCAAACTTTTTTCAACTCCATATAAAAACATCAAAATAAAATAAAATAAACAAAACAAAAGTGGTTCATATATCTCTTGCAAGGATATGATGGGGATCTTGAAGATCTGAGGAAATACCATCATTAAGGTGTGATTCCTAGGCAACATCCTAAGGTGAGTCTATTTTCAAGATGTGCTTCAAGGCTTTGAATAAGGTATGTTTTTCTTTAATAGATAATGATATTTGATGTAATGTTTGTTGAAAGAGAAATTTAATTATCATAATTTGTATGCACATATCACTGCCTCATTTAAGTTGAAAATTGTAACGACCCGGAATTTTGGACCATTCGCATCCATTATAAGTGTATAGGTAGACACTCATGCCGGAGTTGAATTGCTCAAAATATCGCGTTGTTAATTTAAATTTGGCAAAACTGAACATATACAGTAAATAAATAATCACAGATCACAGACACAGAGTAATAAATGCAGTGGAAATAAAAGAGATAGTAGTTCATGAAGCTACCATATAAATGTAAAAGATACATCAGAGTTTACAACAGAAGAGTAATACGATACATCAGATACAAATCAGAATACATCACTGGAATCATCGAATACTGAAAGCAGAATAGATGGCTGGATCTTCAAGCAAAGCTCCAACTCCAAAGGTGAGTCTCGAATACTGGTACACTCAGTCTGACCCGAGCGTAAAGCAAAAACACAAGACACTCGAGTCAGGATTAACATTCTTATATTAATAAATCCAACTCAAGTGAAATAGCAATTGAAATACAAGTAACTCAAAGGATGTTTTGAATAACCATCCTTTAAGGATCCGTTAAACTATCTACTAGGTAGTAATATACGCTAAGTAGATAATGTCTATCAGTAATATAAAGATATCAAAATAGTGTTAAGTCATGGCCCATTCCACCCTTAACACATTTTTATTCCCAAAAGCATATACAAGACCGTAGTTTCCCCAAAACCGGAAGTCACCAGAGGGCAATCCATATACTAAAGGTACAAACCAAAATCGTAGTGGTCGCATATACAGGAATACAAGTATGACAAGGCACATGAGGCAATACCCAAGGTAGTGATACTACCGTTTGCCTGATCCGGACTGGTGAGAACGCAACGCCGCAGCGCCCGCAACACCGTGAAACAACACTCCCAAAATCAAGGGTGCACCAATCGACAATAAGTAATGAGTAGTTCGAAGAAGTGTGTCCACTTGAGGTAGCTAATCCTCCATTGGCCCGGCACGGCTCCTGTTTTAGTCATTTCCAATTTGACACAAGTGTCAAGGCTATCCATTATCGTTCTCTTTCTTCAGTCAACACGTACATCATTCCAACCACTTCATTCTGGATCACACTCCGCGTATAGTTATTAAAGTGGTTTTCGGTTTAGATAGAGAGTATATCCATAACCGATTCCGGTCTCTTTAATAACCTTCGAAATTATTTCACCGATTGGTCGTTTATTTATTTCAAAACCAAATCAATTTCAATTTCAATCAGAGTTTATAAATCAACATTTCGTTTGTCTTTCTAAAACAATTTCCATAATTTACGTTTCAAAACTTCCAAATTATCATTTCAAAATCTTATAATTCAATTTCAATCTTTATTTAAACAATTCAAATATCGATAAATTCGTATATAAGTTTCATTTCGAAATCATTTTAATTAATTTAATTAACATTCAAAACAATTTAAATCCATTGATCGAATTTATTCAATATTCATTAAGTAAATTTGTCATTCAAAACAATTTCTATTTAATTCCCAATTCATTAAATCGATTACTTAAGTTCAACTTCCTTATATCGAACTTACAAATTGAATTAAATTAAATTCGTCAAATCAATTCTTTCAATTACAAGTCTTACATTAATTCCAAAATATCACATTTTCATCTCTTGTTAAAGAAATTCAATTTCACTTATTTACTTACTTAAATAATTTTCCAAACTTAATTAATAATGAAATTCAATTTCAATTATTTACGAAATAAAATTTACTTATTCAAAGGTTCAATTTCTCTTATCAAAGAATTCAAATTTAATTTAATCATTAAATAATTCAATCTTATTTAATTATTAAATAATTCAAAACCTAATTATTAACTAATTTCAAAGTTTAATAATTTCAAAGTTTAATAATTTCAAACTTAATTATAATTTCAAACTTAATTATTAAATCGTTTAAAAGTTTAATAATTTCAAACTTAATTAATTTTTCAAACTTAATTATTAAATCATTTCAAAGTTTAATAATTTCAAACTTAATTATATCATTTCTCAAATTAAACAGCATTCTTTCATCAATTACATCGTTAATATTGTGTTTCAGATCATTAAATATTAACATTTTCTTTCATTAAAAATTCAAATTTCACTTCATTTCAAAACCATATTATTTATTCAAATAAATCTTCGTTTTATTTTTAAATCAAATTATTGACCAATCGGGTTTTATTTAATTTTCTATCCTAGGTCAAAGTTCAATTTGGGTATTTATCATTTCAACCCGATTCCATTCCAATTCAAAAATCAAAGCATAACAAAGGGAACTTGCAGTGTGATAACTGGGATGGTGTCAAAGTAAATAAACAAGCAATAACGACAACCAATATCAATCCAATAATCAATTTAAATAATCCCGAAATAATCGTATTAATTCGCATTGTTATTTGTACGACTTAATATAATTATTTCTAGAATCTACACTATCATTTCATGTAGATTAAATATTATTACATTATGGTTTTCACTTGTCATTCAATTTCAATTTTTACACTACAACAATCAATCCAATATACGTTCAATGGTTCAAAGTGTAATTATCACTATTTTACATGTCAATTAATTTAACAATAAAAGGGGTCATATTCAACTAATCAAATTCAACATATATGTCAATTCAAATTTTTAATTATCCTACGTCAGATTTACTTGCATAATATTTATCACTTTATACATACAATTTTAACGTCCAATTGTAAACATCAAACAATCAGTCATTTAACAATCAAACTGGATTATCATTGCATATATAACAGATATTGGTGTCAGATGTCACAGGTGAACTGATACAGGTAATAACAGTGTAAATATCTAACAGCACCATATTTCAATTGTCGTTTCAATTGAAATAAAATTTAATAAATAAAAGAACATTAATCGTGAGTGATTGCTCACCTTTCGAGGCTAGAGGCTAGAGAAGATAGAAAACACAACGAGCTACGAATTCCAAAGCAGAGCTAGATTGGACACAATTCGATGAAGAAACAAACACGACGATAAAGCTGATAAATAAGAATTGACGAAATCAAATCAGAACTGGATCGATGATGATAATATCGAAACAAATATATATATATTATATAGAGTCAAAACTTGATAAGCCTTATGACATTGGTAAAATAGAGATCAAAATTTATTATATAAATATCATATTCAAATCAATACAGAATCAAGGCATATATCAACATACATAAATATATTACACGTGCATACTAACATATTTTATTCTTTATATTTTTATTCTTTAAAGGCTGCAAGCTAATAAATGACTATATATATATATAACAGCTATATGGGAATATACGAATCATCTGTAACATGCATACTAGGCTACTCAAACATATATTTATATTTAATATAAATATATATAGCATTGCAAAGAATAACAACAAACTTATATAACAAAATGGCCAAGTAAAATATGTCAAAACATAAATAATATTCAACAATACAAGCTTAAGGCAACAAAATATGAAATTCAGAAGTAAACAACTATATGCATGCAGTTTCTAATGTACAGGAGTTCACGCCTTGACTCCACATGCTTAAGAAAACAATGTCAGCACATAATGAAATTATTCTAGAACCCACGCATTTATTAGTCTGCACAATGACATATACTTTATAAACACATTGTTATCTTGCTTTTAAAAAGAATATATACGTACGTCTTTATTATATTTATAATATATAAAATCAACTCAAGTATACTTATATAAATATACCCAGCTTATATAAAAATACAAATGCAACTTTTATAGCAGATTACTATATGTATATTTGTACCGCTTAATGTATGTATAGCTAAAACAACTTAGTGATTTAGATGCTAACGTATATTGCTATAGGAAGGTGCTACAGGTTCGAAAAAGCAAGGTGGATAGGAAGTGCTGACGTGGAGGTGTTGCATGTTCTGGTGGGTGTGGAAGGCTACAGGTCAATACATATATAATTCTTCTGGGAAGTGGTGAATGGAACTAGTGGGTTACGTATAATAACATGGCAACTTATATATAATGTGTATATATACTAAATAAACGCAAACATATAACAGTAAATGAAACTTGTAATACAATTTATATGTACTATATATATTAATAACATAACTAATAATATACAACTACTTACTAAATTTATGGTTGCGCACATGAGCTGCTTGCGGTGAGGAAGGAAAAAAAAAAGTGGAGGTGGAAGGTGAATCGCCAGAGCAGAGGAGCGGAGGATGAACGGTGGTGGGAAGATGCTGCAAAGGATGGAGACGCATGGCGGATGATGGATGTGCGGTTGCGGCTTCGCGGAGGAATGTGGCAGTAGTCTGGATCGGCTGATGGCGGAGCGCAGGCGGTTGCTAGAGATGTGATGCGGTGAGGAGGCTCGGTAAGGCGGGAGAGGAGTGGTAGGTGGCGGCACTGTCCGGGACAGAGGAAGTGGAGCAGTAGGGTGGTGGGATGACCGGCGTTTGGATTTGGGTCGGAGGTAGTTGAAGGTGGTTGCTGGGAAACATGACGAGACTTTGGCCTTGCGGCTGGGTCGAGCGGATCTGGATAGTGGTGCTCGCATGCATAAAATGGCTTCAGCCAAATGCCAGGAAGAAGAAAAAGATTTTGGGAATGATAAAATGTCTCAGAGCTAGATCTAAAAGGACTAAACCAATAAACTATAAAGTGAATCAACGTATGAAATGGAAGAGTGGGATAACCAAAGGTCCTACGCGAATATCAAGAAATAATAAAAGCTGTGACTATTCACTTTTGAACGGTAGAAAATAATTGATCGTAAAGAAACAAAAAGACGGACCGTTACGGTTAACCGCTACGCCGTTTTCGTTGTATGCCGGACTGCAAAACACAGAAGGGAATATACCTCAAAAATCAGCACGACGAGACGCCCAAACGATATACAGATATCAGTGGTACGATTTAATTATAAAAATTTGAATTTTCTAATAGCGGAAAATGCAAGAAAAACGCAAGAAAATAAGACCGACGGAGCCAAAGATGTTCGAATTTGGAAAAACGACAAACTGACATTTTGCTCAGAAGATGGTTTAGAATTTTTCTATGTAAAAATATTTGAGTTTCGGAAACATTTATTTTCATCATTTTTTAACTGATTAAATTGAAATAAATTTACGCGTGAAATAAATTTCATATTTTTGGACGAAAATTTACCAGTTGCTATGTTTAACTAAACGCATTCCAAATATCAAATTTATATTTCAAAATTTTATCGTTTAAAATTTCACAAAATTTCCACTAATTACGTTATTAAAACAGTTGAAATTTACGGGTCGTTACAAAAATTGTTTGTGTAGCTTGAATTTTTTGTTGAATGAATCAATTTGTGTTTTATTTAATAAATCAAAACTAACATTTGTATATGTTTAAATATAATGTTTTGTTTTGGAACTATGTTCTAAACATTAAATTTAAAGTCTAATTTTTAAATCAGAAATTTTGTATGTTCAATTTATTAATTGGGTTCTTTTTTTTTGAGCGACACGGTTGTGTAGCGTGGCACTACACAGCCGGTTAGATATCATATAAATAAGTAAATATTGCGATCAACAAGCCTGATCACTGGCCAAAAAGTATTGAGAATCAGTAAGCTAGTCATTGTGCGACAGAGTTATATATACAAGATACATATAGCAAACAACAGGGATGAAAAGACCGGAGCTAAATTGCGGTTTAATGGTGCCCACGATGCCTGTCTGGAGGAACTGCTGATGTGCTGCCCGAGGATTCAGCCTGTGGAGAGCTGGGGTGAGGTAGTCTCAGCCTGAACGGAGCGGAGAAGCTACGACCTGATATAGATGAGAAATGGTGAATAATACGTCTACAAGTTCCTTCAAAGTTAGATATGGGCTTGCAGAATACACGTGCATTGCGCTCGGCCCAGATCCACCAACTGAAAATAGCTATCGTGAGATCTAAGTGATAGTTGTGGGGGTTGTTCTGCCAATGGTCGAAATATGAGGTGAACGTGGGAATATGTCCGAGAATGTGAGCAGTTATCGCCGCCCAGACCCTGACAGCAAAATCACACTCGAAGAAGAGATGTTGCAAACTTTCTGTTGAGGTGGAACAAAGGACGCAGCTGGGATCTACTACGATGTTATGGCGGAGAAGTCTGTCTCTTGTGTTAATTCGCCCCTGGATGAGGCACCACTGCAGGAAAGCAACGCGGGGCTGAATCCTGCACTTCCAAAGTCTGGGGAAGGTGAATAGGCGTCCAGGGTTGTTTAGGTGCGCATAGCAGGAGGCAACAGAGAAGCCGGATGAGGGGTTGGGTGCCCAAGTGAAGGAGTCTGGTCGGGAATTGAGGTGGGTGTTGCGGAGAATTGAGGAGGCAAGGTGAATCTCGGTGAGGGTGGAGAGGTCGAAGTAGGAAGCCGGGAGAAGCTGAACTGGGCCCGAAGTGGAAATGTCAGAAATGGAGGTGAAGATATTAGTTGTATGGGCGAAGAGGTTGGGGAGGATGGAGGATAGTGGAAGCTGATTATGCCAAGTGTCCAGCCAGAAGAGGCAATTAGCCCCGTTTCCCAGGTTGACGTGGAAGAGCCTTTTAACACGTGGTAGGGTTGCAACTACTCCAGACCAGAAGGGGGATGGTTTGATGTCAGTGGGGGCGTGGAGGACCAGGTGAGGGTTCGAGTGATAGTGTAGGGAGGTGATCCATGATTTCCATAGGGTGGGGCCAGGGGTTAGGAACCGCCAGAGCCATTTGGCGAGGAGCGCTATGTTGAAGTCAATTAGATTAATGATTCCAAGACCGCCGTTTCTCAGGGATAGGCAGGCGGTTTGCCAGTTTACTAGCCTCTTTATGTTATTACCATTCCAAAGAAAGGAGCTTCTGATTGAATCGATTTTTTTGATTACCCAGGAAGGGAGTTTGTACAATGACATCCAGTAAGTGGGGATCGATGATAGAACAGATTTAACGAGGACTAGGCGCCCTGCTGAGGACAATGAATGAGCTTTCCAAGAATGAAGTCTTTTTTCGATCTTGGCGATGAGGGGGAACCAATCAGATCTATGCAATTTGGTTGGACGGATAGGGACTCCGAGGTAGGAGATGGGGAAGTGTGCGATTTTACAGTTAAGCAGGCTGGAACAGGTTAGCCCGAGGTGGTCAGCTTTTCCAAGCATGATGATGGAACTTTTGCTAAAGTTGATGGACAAGCCCGATATGAGTTCGAATGAATATAGGGCTACTTTGAGGCAGTGGATGTGGTTGAACGTGGGTGAAGCGAATAGAATGGTGTCGTCAGCGAATTGGAGGTTGGATATGACTAGGTTAGAATTGGGGAGGTTGATGCCCTGAAAAATGTTGTTCGAAATTGCTAATTTGATCATGCGATTGAACACATCGGCCACCAGTACGAAAAGCAAGGGAGAAAGTGGGTCACCTTGTCGCAGTCCGCGGGCCGATTTGATTAGACCCCCCGAGGTCCCATTGATGGCTATCGAGGACATGCTTGAATTGAGTATAGAGGATATCCAGTTACACCATTTTGTGGGGAAGCCTCTGTGTTCCAATAACTCCACAATGAATTGCCAGTTAACTGAGTCAAACGCTTTTGAGTAGTCTAGTTTGAGTAGCATTCCTGGTGTTGAGGTAGAGTGGCAGAAGGAAATGATCTCCTGGGTCATTGCTACACAGTCCATGATGTTCCGGCCCGAGATGAATGCAGATTGCTCGATTCCAATAAGGGGGGCTATGAATCCCTGGATGCGGTTGGCTAGGACCTTGGTTATGATCTTGAAGGTTGTGTTTAGGAGGCTAATGGGGCGAAAGGACGAGAGGGAGGTGGCGCCTGGGGTTTTTGGGAGAAGGATGATATTTGCGTAGTTGATGCGGTCTACCGAAGTTGGATCGGTATGAAATTCAGAGCACATTTCGATGATGTCAAATTTGACGATTTCCCTGTAGTGTTTGAAGAAAAGTGGCCCGAAACCATCTGGGCCAGGAGCCTTATCATCAGACATGCTTTTAAGCGCTGCCCAAATTTCTTCTTCAGTGAAGGGATGGTCGATGGGGATGAGGGGGTTAACCGGGTAGATCAGTTCCCAATCGATTGGGGGAAGAGGAGGGGGGTGACGGCCAAGAATGGATCGATAATAGTCAGTGAAGAGTTTGAGGATGGCTGATTGATCAGTGGTAGTGATGTTGTCATGAGTGATTTCGGGGATGTGATTGGATCTACGTCTGCCATTGGCAAGACGGTGGAAGTAAGCAGTGTTCTTGTCTCCGTCTTCGATCCATTTCGCTTTGGACCGTTGTTTCCAGCCTATTTCTTCTTACAGGGACAACCTATCGAGGTCAGCTTCCAGCTCTCTCAGACGAGAGCGGTCCAGTTCGGAGAGCGGGGAGGTTTCTTCCAGGATGTTAAGGTCTAGAATCTCATCTTGGATGGCTGAGATGCGCAAACGAATGGAGCCCCCAAACTGATTTGGCCCAAGGTTTGATGATTTTTTGGAGAGAACGGAGCTTGGAGACTACCCTGGCTGTGGCCGATTGGATGGGGGAGGGCTGAGTCCAGATTTCTCTAATGAAGTTGTCGAAAGATGGCTCGAGGAGCCAGAGGCGTTCGAACCTGAAGGGTCTACTGTGGCAAGCGAGGAATCCCGTGTATAGGAGGAGTGGGCAATGGTCGGAGATAACAGTGGCTAGGCCCGAGACGATGGAGAGGGGGAATAAGTCTTCCCAGGCTGGGTTGAAAAGGAAGCGGTCTAATTTTGCGAGTGAGGGGTCGGATCTGCGGTTTGACCAGGTGTAAAGGCGATTACTAATGGGTGGGTCTATTAGGGAGCACAGGTTGATGAACTGGTTGAAGGCTTCGGAGTCTTGGGAAGGGTTGCCAGAGTTCCTTTCTGTTGGGGATTTAGTGGTATTGAAATCTCCTCCAACGACCCAGGGGCCATTGATATGTGAGGAGAAGGAAAGACAGTTCGTCCAGAGATCGTTTCTATCTCGAGGGTTGTGTGGGCCATAGATGTTTGTGAAGAAGAAGATTGTGCCAGTTTGTAAGTGTCGAAGGGCTACATGTAGGGCAGAAGTGTGGTAGAGAGTTTGGCAGTGGGACCACACGGATTCGTTCTAGGCTGTCATTATACCACCGCACGAACCGACAGCATTTATGTGGGCCCACCCCATTAGGAATGGCCCACCGATCTGTCTGAGTATGTTGGGGTTTGGGTCTGATAGTTTGGATTCTTGCAGGAAAAGAATGTCTACTTTATGAGGGGATATGACAAGGCTAACAGCGTGTCTTTTGCTGGGGTCCCCCAACCCCCGTGTATTCCAGGATATTAGCTTCATTGGGAGAATGATAAGCGCTCCGATTCTAGTGCCTGCATGGAGGAGTAGTGTTCTCCATGCAAGTTTACTCCCATGCAACGTGCCATTTTTTTTATTTAAGCTTTTATTTAGGGACGAAAAGACAACGTGTTTAAAGAAACTACCAGGATGAGATGCTGCTCTGTCCAGTCTGGAGCTACGACGCACCACTGTTGGTGTGATTGGCTGGGACCACTGTGCAGCCGCTTGAGTGGCGGGCTGAAGCTCTTGATTGGTCCTAGGAGGGGCCGCTTGACTGAGTTCTTCTGGGCTATGGACAGGGAATTGGAGAGTGGGAGAGGGGGGGGTCAGTTTGGAGGGAGGATTGAAGGATCGGCACCGGAAGAGATTGGGTATCTGTATGAGGGGTAGGGTTGGGGGGAGGTTGGGGAGGGACGGATGAGGCCGGAGGGGTTGGGATTTGCTGGAAGAGCGGGGATGAGAGGTCCAGGTCAGAGAAAGGGTCCCACCTGTGTTCCTGGGCTGGCCATGGATCCCAACCCCTTGGACCCACCACCTAGAAGGATTGATCGTATATAAGGCCAGGCGCCGGTGGGGAGCCGGAGAAGATGGGGGAGTAGTTCAGGACGTCAAATCTGTCGTCTGACTCTAAGTCATCGATCTGGATGTGTTGCTCAAAAAGGGGGAAGTGCCTTTCGTAGTCGAAACCCAGCAGGTGGTTCTCCGGGCGTCTGTTCGGGTGTTCGTGTTCCCATCTTTCGATACGCAAGAGGTATTCGGTGTTGTTGAGGACGGAGACAAAGGATGAAGGGGAGATGATGCCACTGTAGAACTGGATTCGGATGTATAAAAAACGGTGGTCAAGCTCAGCCCATTCGCAATCGTCCTGAGCCAGGAACCTACCTACTGGCTTAACAGCTTCCGAGATGGCTTCTGTGTTGAAACGAAGTAGTTCAGGGAACCCAGAGATTCTTGCCCATGAGGGTGGGTCCAAGGTCGGCGCGGGGCGGTCCAGCTCAGACCAGGGATGGAATTGTATAGTTCCCGCGGTTGTAGAGATGGTCGATCTTTGGAGGATTTGGTCTCTGATTATGAAAGAGGGGCAGTAGAAGATGAAGCTGTTGTCGGACTGAAGCCAGAGAGGCCAGTCTCTGTGTTGGAATGTAGAGGATAGCGTGTGTCGGAGGGAGTCTAAGGACCAGGTGCCAGAGATAATGTTTGCGACGAGAAGCAGTGATGGGTCGGCCATTGAGAAAGTTTTAGGGTTCGAAAATGAGTTATGATGCTGTTTGGGGGATTGGGGTGGGCTATGAGGAGTTGCAGGGGAAATGATTTGCCTTGGGGAGCTGAAGGGTTTCGTACGATCTGAGTGGGGATTGGACATTGGGGCCCAATGGGCAGAGGGATGTTTGTCCTTAGTGGAAGAGGAGGGGACTTTACTAGTTATTCGAGCCTGAGACTGACTAGGGATTTTATTGGGACAGTGAGATTGTGGATGCCCGAAAAATCCGCACTTATAGCAAATCTTTGCATCTCTGCAAGACTGCGCCACGTGTCGGAGGCCTGCACAGCGAAGGCAACGGTTTTCTTTTTTTAGAAATTCAACCGTATGGCGCACATTTTTGAAATGAGGCAGTGGGTGGCGTCTCCTGGCCGGAGGGTTGGGCAGGAGGGGGGAACGAGGAGCAGAACCCGCAACCTGTGCATAAGTTTTGGCAGGGAGTATCTCGATGCACTGAGGCTGAATGGATCCGGGTGGAGGCGAAGGGACTCGGGGTGGGAACACATGCTGGATGGGCGCGGCAGGGGAGGAGGGGGTGGGGGATGAGGGGGACAGGATGGAATTGTATTTGCTGGGGACGAAGGAGATGGGGGTGCGGCAGGGAGGACTTCTATATTATGAACATTCAATTCAAAGTATAATCCTTTAGATCTAAAATTTTGTGTGTTCATATTGTTTTGATTAGATTTTACTTCAACAAATTAAGCTAAAATTTGTTTATGAATAATACAGTGTTTTATTGAAGATTCATGTTTTTAATCATATAAAACAAAATGTAACTTTAGATTTGAAAGTTTACATGTATGTATTTAGTGTTTATATTGTTTTGGAAATTAAAAAAGGAAAATGTTTTGGCAATAAATCTAAATTTTATTTTCATTACTATAGTCTCTAATTTGTATTAATTAGAGATATTTTATTAAATATTACATACATACAATTAATGTTTTGACAATAAACCTACTTCTAAATTGATTGCTATAAATCTCTAATTTTTATTAAGTAGAAAGACTTGATTTAATCTTATATACATACAATTAATTTTATATGTATGTTTGCATATATAAAATTTATTACATATATTTCATATTGTCAAAGTATGATTAGATTTCTTTCCAAAAGGAGGTAACAATTTAAATGAGGCAATAATATATACATACATTTATTTTCGACTGTTTATATCCTTACATTATAATGCCTATAATTTGTCATTTATATGCTGCATTAATTAAGTTTACGAAATGAGAAATTGATTTAATCATCATTGTTTCCCTTTATTTATTTCCCATTTTTTTCTTTATGTGATTAGCTATCCATTTTAATTTTGTTTATATGTCTACACCTTGACATTAATTAATACCACCAATCATATGTTGCACTTACAGAATTTACACTATAATGTATTTGTTTATACTTACATTCATGCCATATACATGTTGCTAATTAATGACATTCATATGATGAATCTATTTAATTAGAGAGAGAGAGAGAGAAATGAAAGGTTTCTCTCTCTATATAAATAATCTGCCCCCTCATTAATTGAATAAGTTAAGAGAAGAAAATGAAAAGTTTCATTCTCTAAATAAATTTATGCCACATCATTAATTGAATAAGTTAAGGGGAAGGAAACGAAAAGTTTCCTTCTCTAAATAAATTTATGCCCCGTCATTAATTGAATTATTTAAGAAACAGGAAATGAAAAGTTTCATTCTCTAAATAAATTTAATAAGTTACTATTATACACAAATATGTACATAAGAGTATATTTTATATACTCTAATTTACATACACATTAAATTAAAGTATAACTTTATTTATAAAATTAAATAAAATATAGATTTTATATAAAAGAAACTTAGAAAATTTCTAAGTATATTCAAACTTCATAGGCCCATTAAAAATCCAAAATGACTATTTTTTTGAAATTCACTCATTTCTTCCGCTGCGGGCTGGCCTAGTTCCTACAATAACAAATAAATTACCTCTTACAAGAATAAAATCTCCAATCCCTTTTTATCTAAAAATGCTTGGAAAATTCAATTTCTCGTTTAAATTTCCAATTTTAAATCATTATTTATTTCACTCAAGTAATTCCAAAACCAGGGTTATTACACCACCTTTCCCATATATGTATAAGTGATTTTCAAGGATTTGATGAGCTAATTTATGGATTGAAGAGAAGACATTGAAGAAAGAACAATAACTCAAGTGATGAAAGAATGATCATCAAAATCAACCAACCATCAAAGAAAATAACATGGAACATAGTAAAATGAAGTTAAAAAAGGATGCAAAAAAGTTCGAAGTGAGTTGAACTAAAGAAACATGTCATCACCGACATGTTTAAGTCAGTATCGAAATGTTTGGTAAGTCGGTACCGAAATGTTTGGTCAACCCGGGAAGCTCTACAACTTGGCGCGTGACTTTGGGCCGATGTTTAGACTTTGATCCAAGTAGACTTCTGACCCAACACGACTGTTTCCCCTATAAATACAAGTTTAGCTAAAACTGAAAAAGGATCTGATCTCCCGGCCATTGGGGACTTCTTCTTCTTTACATCTTACTTCTCCTCCATTGCAGTCACCTAGGAAGCTACAATTTGTTGTTTTAGGACTTAGATCAGCAAATCTCTTGTACTAGTGACTCTCAAAATCTTTAGAAACATCATTGTAAATTTGAGATTCACTAGATTGTGGTCAGATTTGATATAATTAGTTGTAATCCAGAGAGAGAACAACTAATAAAAAGATTGAATTGGACGTAGGCCGGAGATTATGCCGAACCACTATAAAAGTTGTGCCTTCTTTACTGCTTTTCTCTTTACTTTACTTGAATTGGTGCTTTCATCTGATTTTTGGGTGTCGATCCATTTTTTGAGTTAACATTTTGGTGCTTTCACTGAGAAGGAAGTTAGATTTCAAAACCTAAATGCTTGGATACGAGATTTAGAGAAGATGAAGAGACCTAAAACTAGATTTAAGGCTGGAAAGAGCCAACCAAAACATGGGAGCAACCGGGATATGTCCTCAAATTCTCATCAATCCATCTACGTGACCAAAGAAGAGATTGAGAAAATGATGAAGGAGATGTAAGATGGATTAATGACTAGATAAAAGAAAATGCTGAAAGGATTCTTCCATAGGATGGGATAACAAGGAATAGCTAGAGCTGTAGGAATTCAGAACCAAGAACTAAGAGCTAATGTAGGAACATCTGAAGTTGGAGCAGAGCAAACTGGAATAATGCCCATACAAGAAAAATGGCTCGGTACCGACCTAAATCAACTTGGTACCAAGAGAGCTGTACTAGAGGGCAATGTTGGTGTGACCACTAAGATACAAAAATGGATAATACTGGAGCTAGAAATGCAAATCAAAATGTGAATGAGCAACGACCGAAAGAGTATGTGCCAGAACCTCTCCATAGAAACAAAGGATAGAATGAAACCAAAGGAGTAGGTCAGAGCGCTAATGTGCAATAAGAGGAGTACGTGCCAGAGTATGTGCTGGTGTTCCCCGGTATGAGCGGGGGGTAGAATTTTGCTTTTGGTCGAAGACCATCTTTGAATGGCGAAAACCGATTTTCTGAGTTGCTATGGAGGATAATTAGGGGTGGACACCCAGGTCAAAACTTAGAGGACGTAAACATGAATCCATTCACTTCTAATATCCAGAATGCAAGGAATCCTCCCGATTTCAAGCTTCCGATGCTGCAAATGTACGACGGAAAGTTGGATCTGACGGTTCATCTGATGAGATACATCAAACATATGGAGGCGTTGGATGCTTCTGAGGAGGTAATAGGGAGGTGCTTCCCATTATACTTAACGAACTTGGCGGCGATGTGGTTCAGACAGCTGGAGAATGAGTCAATTAGCACGTGGATCGGTTTGGTGAGTAAGTTCTTGAGACAGTTCAGAGTTTCCATCTCATGACCAAAGAATGTGAAGACGCTGTCAAACGTGAAACAAAGGCCCAAAGAGACCTTAAGAAGCTATTTGATGAGATTTAATGCAACAACAGCCGTAGTCGATAAGCCGGATCCATTAATAATCTTAATGGAAATAGTATCTGGAGTTGCGAGCAAGAATAACTTCAAAATTGCACTAGAAATGGATCCATCGATGGATCTTGCAAATTCTACCATAAAACTGAGAGATATTTGCGCCAGGAAGACGCCAAAGCTGAGGACATTAAAATTGATGTTGTGGATGATAAAGGAATGTCCGGAGAAAGAAACAGAAAAGATAAAGGAAAAAGAAGAGTTGACGATGACTTTGGAGAACCAAAACGGCAAAGGAGGGAGCTAAAATTCTCTTCCTACACTGATCTGACTGAAACCCCGAAGAGGATATATCTTAACACTAGGGGCAAATCCCCTATCAAAAGCCTGCTAGAAGAGAACCTAGTGATCGAGAGAAAAGATATGGAAAGTTTTGCACCTTCTATGAGTTGGATGAACATGAAACGAACGAGTGTCGAAACCTTTGTGATCTTATAAAAAATTGGTTCGGAGCAACCAACTGCAACATTACGTGAGGAATTGAGCTATAGTGGTGCGACCGGAGAAACCACCATCTGCAGCGAATGCACTAAGGAATAACCAGGGATCTGGTCCGAGACTCAAAATCCCATGATCGGGATGGTCAGGGGTCATTTCTGGTTCCTTCGCTCTACTTTTTCTTACTTTGAACAATTAGGATAGAAATAATCTCAAACCGCTTACACGTGTACAAGGCCTAGATTGGTCTCTAGACACGCTCTGAGTCGGATGTCTGGGATGACTATTTAGGATGATAATGACCGTGGACCGCTTACACGTATACGAGACCTAGATTCGCCCCTAGGCATGCCCCGAGTCAGACGTTTGGGATGGATAATTAGGATTTCTGCTTGTTTTCTTTGATTTGAATGTCTGAATTTTCAAAATTTGTATTGAATGTGATGACTGATATTGATCAGTTTAAGTCTCATTCAGAGTGATAGGACCAGAGTGCAGGGTGCAAGTCTCCTCACTAGAGAGCGAGCAAATGGACCTATACGATATAAATCACTTTAAGTCTTGTTTGGAGAGACGGGAACAGAGTGCAAGGTGCAAGCTCCCTTGTCGGAGAGCAAGTGGATGGGCTTGTATGAAAAATAAGTTCTCTCACTGGAAAGCGAGCAGATGGGCTAGTTTGGTCGTTGAGCCCCTTTGCTAGAGAGCAAGTGGATTCAGCAAGGATCCATGGAGATCAAAACCCTAGATTGGGCAATAAATGATCCGAAGAGTTCGAACCTTAGAACAGATACAGATCAGATAAAGGGATTTGAACGTCTTGTACTTAGAATAAACGGATAAATCCCGGATGAACACAGTACGATTTTGCTATGTGATGTAATAACTTCGAATGAAATCGGAATGATGACGATGTATAAACTACACTTAAGCAGGACTAGAGTCTTAGGCTATAATAGGTTTGGAACAACCTCTGATTTGCTAGAGAAGCTGAAAGAACTGGAAGATTCACCAAGCTTGAAATAGCCGGAGAGCTCAGCTATCAAAGATGGATTATCAGAACTTGTTCTTATGCAAAGCACACTTTACATTCGAAAGGGGTGCTTTGGAGGGCAAGTGTTAACCCTCTTTTAAGCCAAAATAGACTTTAATCAGACTTAGAAATCAAAACGAAAACGACATGACTTGAAAATTAGCAAGCACACTTAGATGAAGCAAGGAAATAGCTCGAGAAAATTTCAACCAAAAATACACTAAGGAAACAAGTAGGCACCGACATGTTTTGTACCGACTTGTTTTAGACAACTTTTTTTGTACCAACTTGTTTTGGACGAATTGTTTTGAGCCCACATTCCTCTACTCCAACTTCACATGAGTTATGATCTACCTTTTCCATACATGTCTAAGTGATTTTCAAGGATTTAACGAGCTATTTCATGGATTGAAGAGAAGACATTGGAGAAAGCACGATAACTCAAGTGATGAAGAAACGATCACCAAATTCAACCAACAATCGAAGAAAATAGCATGGAACACAACAAAATGAAGTTATAAAAAGGATGCAAGAAAGTTAACGTGATTCAAATTAAGGAAACATGTCGGCAGCAACATGTTTAAGTCGGTACTGACATGTTCAGTTAACTTGGGAAGCTCTACAACTTGGCGCGTGACTTTGGGCTGATGACTAGACTTTGCTTCAAGGACCTCTGACCCAACATGACTATTTTACTTATAAATACAAGCCTAGCTGCAACAAATAGAGGACCCGATCACTCGGCCATTGTAGACTTCGTTTTCTTCTTCACATGTTACTTCTCCTCCATTAGAGTCACTTAGGAAGCTACAATTTGTTGTTCTATGTTTTAGATCAGCAAATATTTAGACTCTCAAGCTTTTTAGAAACATCATTGTAAATCTGAGATTCACTAGATTATGGTCAAATCTGATATAATTAGTTGTAATCCAAAGAGAGAATAACTAATAAAAAAATTGAAATGGACGTAGGTCGGAGATTACGCCGAACCACTATAAAAACCGTGTCTTTTTTACTGCTTTGCTCTTTACTTTACTTGAATTGGTGCTTTCATTATATTTTAGGGTGTTGATCCATTTTTTGGGTTAACACTAATCTAAATTATTTTATTTTTCGAAAAAAAGTGAAAAAATAATAAAGGAATTTTGGGGTGCCGAATTCCAAACAAACTCTTAAATGTGAATCAGTTATTGATCAATTTTTAGATCTTTCACTGACTACGCTCGTAAAATCAAAAAATGTAGATAGGAATGTTATTTTATCCGTAATAGTTGACAATCAGAAGTTTGTTATTGAAATTATTTCTGTAGAAAAATGTATTCAGATATGTCATAATTTAATATTTGAAAAGGGTTCCAATTGTCTCACAATTCCTCGAGTGCAATTGTTCATCTCACCGGCTGCAAGTCTATTCAGAATTTTCATTTGCTACAGCCGTCATGTCTATCTCTTTATTTTTAGGTCAAATACATGGTAACTCCTTAGGTAAGTCCTCTTTATAGGTCTTGGATTCTGGTGCTTCTCACTATATGTCTCAAGACTCTTCATCTTTTTCTACTTTGTCTTCATCATCCTCCATTCCTGTTATAACTACTGATGGCACTCTTATGCCTTTGGCGGGAGTCGATTCTGCTGTTACTCCCAACTTATCTCTTTCTAATGTTTACCATATACCGAATCTCATATTAAATCTTGTACCTATTGGTAGATTATGTGACTCTAGAAACATAGTAACATTTACTTTTGATTCTTGTTTTGTGCAAGATCTAAAATCTAAAAAAATGATTGGGACATGCCATAGGGAAGGGAGACTATATGTATTGAATAAATTAAAAGTTTCAGATAGTGCTGCTACTAGTATTGATTTATCTCCTTTTCATTTGTATCCTTCTTCCTCTAGTTTTTGTTTACGGCATTCTTGTTTGTGTCATGTTTCTTCTTCTCGTCTGAAATTTCTAGCATCCACAGGTGCATTAAGAAATTTGCAAACTCATGATATTTCTGATTGTAGTGGATATAAATAGGCAAAGTTTTCCACTTCACCCTTTAATAGCAGCATCTTTTTTTCTTCTGCTCCATTTGATTTGATTCATTCAGATGTGTGGGTTTATCTCCAATTTCCGCTAAAGGAGGGTCTCAATATTATGTTCCTTTTATTGATGACTATTTACGTTACTATTGGGTCTATTTAATGAAACATCGTTCTGACTTTTTTGAATATAAGAAAATTTTAGAGCACTTGTCAAGATACAACATTTGTTTGTTATAAATTGTTTTAGGTGTGATTTAGATAGAGAATACACCTCTAAGAAATTTTGTGAATTATTTTCTTTGGATGGAACTATTCAACAAACCTCGTGTACTGATATTTCTCAACAAAATGGAGTTGCAGAAGGAAAACATAGACACATTCTTGAAAATGCTCAATCTATGTTACTTTCTGCTAAAGGAGGGTCTCAATATTATGTGCCTTTTATTGATGACTATTTACGTTACTAATGGGGTGAAGCTGTTCTCACGGCTGTTAGGCTAATTAACATTATTCCCTCTCACATTTCAGGTATTTCACCATTTGACAAGTTGTATGGACTTACACTAGATTATTCTATTTTTAAAGTGTTTGGGTATAATTGTTTTGTTCTCCTTTCTCATATGGAACGTAATAAATTATCTTCTCGAACTGCAATTTGTGTTTTCCTTGGCTACGGTGAGGATAAAAAGGGTTATAGATGTCTTGATTTAACCACTTAGAAACTTTATTTGACTCGAAATGTTGTATTTCTTGAACATATATCATTTTACTATATTCCGTCAAACACTTTTAGTTTAACCAAATCTGATCTAATTCATATTGATCCATTTTATGAGGATAATAATAATGCTAATAGGCCAATAGAAACTGGAATAACTAGAACAATTGAAGCTGCTTTCTCCCCTTCTATAGCCTCTCGATCTCTAGCTGAGCTTGTAGATGCATATTTTCGTCATTCCACGTGCATTCGTAAGTCTAGAAAATTACCTAATTTTGCTTATTCTTTTTACTCTTCATCATTTTCTTTGATTTTAACCTCTATTCATAAACTTTTTGAGTCAACTTCTTATAAAGAGGCAGTTCTTAATCCTTGATGGCGAGAGGCTATGGACGAAGAACTTTCTGCCTTAAAAGGATAAGTACTTGGGATTTGGTTCCTCTACCTTATGCTAAAAGCATTGTTGGTTGTCGTTGGGTATCTAAAATCAAAACCAAATCTAATGGATCGATTGAAAGACATAAAGGTACATTGGTTGGAAAATGTTACATTTAACAGTATGGCATGGATTACGAGGAGATGTTTGCTTCGGTTGTAAAGATGACTACTATTCATACTCTCATTGTTGTAACTTCCGTTCGAAAATGGTCCATTTCACAACTTGATGATAAAAATGCATTCTTAAGTAACGATCTTCAAGAAGAAATTTATATGGAATCTCCTTCAGGTGTTCCACATGAATCAGGATATGTTTGCAAACTTAAGAAAGTATTATATGGATTTAAGCAAGAACCACCTGCTTGGTTTGAAAAAATTTCTATTATGATTAAATCTCTTGGTTTCGTCTCTAGCTGTCATGATAATTCCCCTTTTGTTGAAAACACTAGTGAAAGACATATCATACTATCATCATATGTTGATGATATGATTATTACATGAGATGATATGCATGTCATTTGTTCCCTAAAAAAGAAGTTAGCTAAAAAATTGAAATGCAAGATTTGGGTCCTCTAAAATATTTCTTAGGACTTGAGATGGCATACTCACTAAAAGGTTATATTCTTTCTCAATCAAAATATGTCACATATATTCTTGAGAAAGCTAGACTCACTGATAATAAGGTCGTCAACACTCCTACCGAAGTTAATGCAAAATACTCTGCTTTGGATTGTGTACCACTTTCAAATCCTACTTTATACCGTGCCATTGTTGAAATCTTAGTTTATCAGACCATCACCCATCTGGATATATCATATGCGTTTAAATTGTTAATCAGTTTGTAGCTTTCCCTACTACAGTTCACTGGCGGCCATCCTTCGTATTTTAAAGTATCTTCGGGGTACTATTTTCCATAACATTCTATTTTCATCCACCTCATCCTGGGAATTCCATGCATACTCGACGTTGATTATGGTAGCGATTCCATAGATCGCAAGTCGATTACTAGCTTTTGTATCTTTCTGGGTAACTCTCTTATATCTTGGAAGAGTAAAAAACAATCTGTTATTTCTCATTCTTCATCTGAAGGAAAGTATTGTGCTATGGCATCTATCACTAAAGAGATTGTTCGGCTGCATAAGTTACTTGCAGATATGGCAGTGTCTATTTCTAATCCTACTCCTATATATTGTGACAATAAGAGTGCTGTTCAGATTTCTCAAAATTCAGTTTTTCATGAAAAACCAAGCATATCGAAAATGATTGTCACATCACACGTCATCATCTTGAAAAAGGCATTATTACCTTAACTTTCGTTCTCTCTTACATGTAGATTGCAGACCTTTTTGCTAAGTCACACTCAGTTTCTCATTTTTAATTTTTAGTTGACAAACTCTCGATGTTCGTGGCTGTCGCATCATGAGTTTGAGGGGGGATGTTAAGAGATAATTTGTATACGTTAAAGAATAAATCAAAGATATTTTCAATATCTAGGCTTTCTCATATTACAATAGTTTTCCCATTGTATAATTATTTAGGCTCTAAGTAATGTGTATATAAATTGATAGTAATGAATTGTATTATGATCAAGCAGAAATAAAGTATTCCATCTTCTTCTTCTCTAAATTAAATTTTACTTGGATAAGAGTAATTAACATGGTTACAAAATAATGCTTATTTATACATGTTACACAACCTACCGAACAAAGCTCAACATTGGAGACCGGGCAAAGTAGGAATGGACAAACTAGTCAGGCTGGAGTGGATGTAAAAGGAAAGCAGAAGATAACAAAGGTTGTCCAAACTAATTAAATTACATATCTTTGCAATTAGACCTTTCATGATGATCAACAGCATTGTCTTTTTACCAGGATTAGGAGCTATTCAATGATTCATTAAGACGTAAAGCTGAATAATCTAACTTCCAAAATGGGACATAAGAAAGGATCTATTAAAAAATACATAGGGATAAATTTAAATCAAATTTTCTTATCTTGTGAAATCGGGTGGAATTGTTCTGCCACCCCATTGTGATGGTGGAAGTGGTTATACTACCCTTATTCCATATTACGGTTACTTATTAACTCTGACTGCATAATTCCACTATAATATTTATTATATAATGTATTCGTTTATACGTTCGTGTTAATATTTTCAAAATTGACGTGGAGATGCAATCCAAGCAACAACAAAAATGATTGGTGTTGTTTGTTGTTATAAGTACCAATTATACCTTGATATATTTAACAACATTTTCCTAAGATATGTTGTTAACCATATGAATTTCAATCTAGATGACTGCCTTTCTGTCCTTACTCCTGTTTTTTCACCGTTTTATAACCACACCAGACATTTTCAAAAAGCTTAGAATCTAACAGCAATTATGTACAACAATAGGCTGATCAATACAAATACTGGTACTATGCACACTCTGCAGCATCTAATTAATAATTGAAAGCAAGATCAACTTATTACCTTAATTTTGCACAGATACTACGATATCTTTACTAATACAGGATGTTAATGAACTTCTGATTAAGAAGACCTCAGCTGTTGCTAAAATTCGTGACAAGCATGAGTGAAACCAATGCCCATTTACTGCCCAAGCACTATTCCGGTTTGTTTATGTTTTCTTTCAGTTTGATTTCTTTATGTACTCTTGAACCATATTTTTTTATATTTCTTTTGTGCCTGGATGCATTTGTACTTAGTTGAAGTCTTTAATGACTTCATTCTGCTTTTAAAAAACTCTGTTTGCTTATGTTTGTTAATGTTACATAGTTTATCTCTCCTTCCTTCCTCCTTTTCCTTATAACTATATATATCTCCTGCTATTTTTTCTTTGCTTATCACATCAACCACCGCTACTAACATACAACTGTTTAGATCGTTTCTTAGCTTTATACTGTTCATGTGTTCCTGATTAAATTATACTAACACTGATATTTTCTTAATCCACCCAACTGTAGTTGAATTTTGAGAGATTTTGAATTTGCAGGAATGTAGAAATGAAACAGAGTAAAGGGAAATGTATATTTCATTCATACTTGAGACTGTTGTGATAGTCTCGTATTTATATAGTGCTAAAATGAAAAAATACAACTTGGACTTGGAAGCCTTGAATACAACCCATTACCGCTCCAATAATACAACCGGCATATATTCTTAAGTAAAGAACGAGATAACATATTTCTCATTTGTATTCACCAATTCCCCCTTTCAAGGCGATCTAGGGTTTTTGCCGACTTCTCTCTTCCTTCAATTTGAGAGCAAAAACACAAAAATTGCTTTGAATCTGATGAGATCTGAGGCTAGAAACACAGCAGTATCCAGATTTGATGCCTAAAAGATGAAATAGTTGCATGAGTTCTGAAAGTAAGTGAGCCAAAATTGAGGATCTGGAGTTATTGTCACGGATCTGTGATGAGACGAACAGATCTATGATTATAATCCTTCCCGAGGCTTGTTTGAAGCTTGACAAGATGTGGCAGACGAATTTATGAGCTAGACATCCTTGAACTGGACCAGTCTGAGATATTAAAGCTTCAGAGGCTAATAGCATTGCAGATCTGCCATAGTATGAGCAGATCTGTGATGAGGCCGCAATAATTTCTATCGAAGCTTTCTAGATCTGATGCTTTATAGCTTTATGAGACAATATCAGAGCATTAAGGTTGAAACTGAAGCTCCTCAATCTTCAAATCCTTTCTGAATTTGTTGAAATTCGGTGTTGACAATGGCTTTGTCAAAATATCAGCGCACTGGTAAGTCGCAGGTATGTGATTGATGCTGAGTTTGCCTTTTAATACCTGTTCACGAACAAAATATAAGTCAATTTCTATATGTTTAGTCCTAGAATGAAGTATAGGGTTAGCAGCAAGTGACACCGTGCTCAAATTGTCACACCATAAAACAGGCTTATTAGTAGATTCAATCTGTAGTTCTTTAAGTAGAGATTATAACCACATAATTTCTACGGTGGCACTTTCCACGCTTCTATATTTGGCCTCTGTACTTGACCTAGAAATAGTAGTTTGTTTTTTTGAGCTCCAAGAAATAGGACTGTCATTTAAATAGATACAATACCCAGTTGTTGATCTGCGATCATCTAGGTCGGTGGCCCAATCAGCATCAGCAAACCCATTGAGATTAAGAGTTTTACCTGCCTTGAGTGTCAGACCATAATTTAGAGTACCCTTTAAGTATCTCAAAATTCTTTTAACTGCCTTCTAGTGTTCATTAAGTGGTTGATGCATGAATTGACTCACTTTATTTACGCTGTATGAAATTTCTGGTCTTGTAATAGTTGCATATTGTAATGCTCCAACAATGCTTCTATACTGCTTGTCATTGGTAATTGCTTCACCTCTGAATTTGGATAGTTTTAGATTACTTGTCATTGGGGTTGGCAGTGGCTTTGCAAAGTTCATTTTTGCTCTGCATAAGATCTCTGTGATATATATTTTTGGCTTAGATGCATAATTGAATCTGACAGTCTTTTCACTTCTATGCCTAAGAAGTAGTTTAAATTACCCAGATCTTTAATTGAAAATTACCTATCAAGATACTCTATGACGTTGCTGACTTCCTTGTTGTTGCTTCCAATTATTATAAAATCATCCACATATACCAATGTATGTTGTTCCATCCTTGTCATGCTTTATGAATAATGAATTGTCAGACTTTGTTGGTTGATATTGTAACTTTATGAGAGTTGTTTTCAATTTGTCAAACTAACCCTTGGAGCTTGCTTCAAACCATAAATAGCTTTGTTTAGTTTGCATACATGATTATTTGATTGTTTGTATCCCTATGGATGATCCATGTACACTTCCTCCTGAAGTTCTCCATTTAAAAAAGCATTATTAACATCCAACTGTCTGATATCCCACTTTTTATGTAAAGCAATGGTAAGGATAACTCTTATGGTTGCTGGTTTAACTACCGGTGAGAATGTTTCACTGAAATCAAAAACATATTGTTGTCACTACGACAAACAGGCTTTTTATAGCGTTTAAAAACCACAATTAAAACGTTCTACAGCGTTTCTATAAACGTCATATATCAACATGTTGTAATAAGTCTGAGAGATACAATAGCATTTCAAAATTGCCATGGAAATTGGACTTTTAACAGCGTTTTTTTGCCATCTTAGGCAGTTGGTATTGGTACAACTACTTTTCTATAGCGTTTGAAGCTTGCTGTAGAAAATCTTTTATGACGCATTTGAAACGCTGTAAAAAATTATAAAATTTTCTTTTCACAGCCTGGTTAAAACGCTGTAAAAAGTATAAAAGCTTTAAAAAATTTCTTTTAGCCCAGTTAAAATGCTATAAAAAGTTTTCATAGCTACTTAAAACGCCATAAAAAATTTAAAAGCGTTAAATTTTTTTTTTTCCATAGCCTAACTAAAACGCTATAAAAAAGTTAAAAGCTGTAACGATTTTTCTTTTCATAGCCTAGTTAAAACGCTATAAAAAAATTTCCATGCCATTTTTTTATTGCCATATAAATTCAAGCTTACAATTTTCAGTTACCAAGCCTATTTCAACTAATATATTATAATAATTCAAAAAACTGCACTTATCACATTGTAATGTACGTAATCAAACGGAGTCATATGCCAAACCACAGAATATATATATCCATAATATTTCATACACGGAGTATTAAACATATAAATATTTGTGACAAAAAGTAACAATACATACAACTGTAGCTAATCAAAATGATACATATTAAAAACAAGAGTGCGACATCATGTAGCTAACCAAAATTATACATACACCAAATGACCGACTTGAAGGAGAAAGAGTGCGACATCATGTAGCAACCTCAAAAGCATCATACAACATCTGTCAAAAGGAAGCACATACATGTGTATGTTAGTCGCAAATGATAAGAAACTTTATGAATCAATGTTAAGGGGTAGCTGGCTATTTCTCTGTAATGCAGTACATGGGAAAAAAGAAAACCCAACTGCACTCATTTTGATTTGCTTGCTTAATTTTTTTTCTTCATAGATTAAGTTCAACCAGAACCGTACTTGACAGACCCTAGCCCATGTAATACTCCATTACTGTTTTGTGTTTTCATATGGTTTGTTAGTACTATTGTCATGTAACACTGTCAAAGGAAGGTAATCCCTGACTTTCATATTGCACATGTAGATACATATGTAGATACTTTACTAGGAATGTTGATCTCATAATTTTTAGTCTGAATGTTTCTTCTCTTAATTTGCATGTTTCAGGGTTGGATACAGTCCTGTTGCATATTTGTTTAGATATTTGTAGGTTGCAACTATTTTATTTCCCTTAAACAAAAGGACAGTAACTTACATCCTAATAAACTCCTCGGAAAATGCCTTGAACTCTAGTAGACATAAACTTCTTGTACTTACCATTGAGGTTTCTAACTGTCTTATTGGATATTTTTTGTCTAAATTTTTGAAGTCCATACATATACAAATATACGAATTGGATTTCATTTTTTCATGATTCCATGTGCAAAGCATAACCCATAAATTTTCGATCCTTCCCAAACGTAGCATGCATTCAAGATATGCAATACTGCGTTTATGTTTCTCTTTACTCTAGCTGTTCTCAAGGAATCTGCTATATACTATTATATCCATACGGTTTCAATAATTATCGAGATATTCTTACCTAATTTACGTTAATTAATAATATTATAGATGTAAGAGATCTACTGATTAGACATCTATATGCTAAAAAAAGGCTATGTTTTATAACTAATTCAGAGACCGTGAATGCTAAAATAATTAGAGTATTATGTTTGGAAAAGCTCTAAATAAGTAGTGGCAGACTATTGCTTAGTTGACATTGGTTTGTAAAGCTGGAGCTAATGACATTTTCAAACGAAACATGATTCTTAGCAATGAGTACATTGCCCCTTAACAACTTCAGTTAGAGGCAACATACCATGTGATTTCACATGACTAGTTGCCCAAATCGGACCTAATTTAGCTCAAAATAACGCATGGGGTCCGTAGTCATTTATTGGGTACTAACATTTCCATTTTTGGTTAAAAATGTATGTTGCAACCATAACATTACGAATATGGTATCAATTTGTATCAAAATTTGGGGTAGAGTTGAACAACTTGGCGATTGTATCTATCCAAATTTAGCAAAGATATGAGGCTATGAGTTGCACAATTGGTAAAGATATATAATTATTAGGTAAATGATGGTTTTAGGAAAACAGGGAGAGAAAAAAATCCAGTCACGTTTTCAATAAAAAACACAATTTTCAAAATTTAGTCTTAAAAAATGGTAAACACTAAAACAAATGTTATATCAACAATGGACATGAATGTCAAATGAACTCTAGTAGACACAAATTCAACTCTGCTGCATAGGTTAACATCAAGTGTACCTTTAAATTCAGGGACGTGTGTTTTCCTCAATGGTAAGATATGCCACTCATGTTGACTTCACAATTCCAGCATCTCTTTTCCTACGTTAATGAGCTAATCAGTATTAACATCTGTGTAAGCATTTTATGTTGAAGTATTTTGCGGTTTTTATAACATTTCATACCAAATATGTGCCTCCCACCATCATTTACACTGACTATCAACTTCCTACCTGAAGAAAAATCAGACATATATATTACTTTAAACATAAAACAGTTTATTCAAAGAAAACTAAAATAACCAGTTATATATACATTATAGTATAAAACCAGTGCAAGTGAATATATATTGAACTAACAGTTTGTTATTATATAATTTCATGTACAATGTTTATTCTCTTTAATTGTTATCATTTACTGTAACATGCAGCGAATTATAGCTGAAACGGAATTACTGTAAGAAAAGAATTGTTGTCTGAAGCTAAAGCTCAAATTTATAGTTTAAAAGAAGCTAAAACTTCATGCTGTAATTTTTTAATTTTGTGATATTTCCATTTCAGTTCTGAAACTAATTTAACTACGGTGATGAATATATACAAATTTAAGACAGTATTCAACTAAATAGAAAAAGTCTCATATCTAAACAAAGTTTGAATTATACTTACTAGAAGTTGATTCCATTATAACGTTCGCAGCAGGCCAAGCTATCGTAGTACCAAGAGCATCTTCAATGACTTCTAAATCGAACATTGTTCTCCATAGACGTGCTTTTGGAATTTTTACAATATCCACCCAAACCTTGATTGCATTTTCCCCCAAATGAACACAATGAACCATTGAAGTTGGATCGGTTGAAGACACGCGGCCTAACGCAACTATTTCTCTCTTTCCCGACCAATCAATCAGCTTGCATTTACTGTTTTCCATAGAATTTGTACTCTATCAATTAAACAAAGAGTTTATTTTATTATGTGCTTCAATAATTTATACGATGAAAAAATGATTGAATCAAATATAAATAAGTTTGATACCTACCTTCTCAACAACTCCGACATTACTCGTATGATTATTTGATGATGCAGTGTTAACTGTTTCGACAACTACTTTTGATTCTGGCCATGCAACTTTGATACCAATGGCTTCTCCAACTTGTGTCAATCCTTTAGTGGGCCTCCATAGAAAAGCATCTTCAATTTTTGGATTACCTATCCAAACTGCAATGGTAGTCGGACCAAGAGGGACATCATTCACAAGTTCTTTTGGATCACTCGAATGTAGTCATCCTTCGGCGACTAATTCTTCACTCCCACTCCAATCGATTAATTTTCATCTATGATCTACGTTGTTACTTTTACTCTAATTAAAACGTACATATTATTATATTTGTACATTGAAATTAAAAAATTAATTAGTATAAAGATGAAAGATTACCCCATTATCTTCTTTATCAAAGTTATCGAAATTGCGCCAAACAACTCTAGTAGTTGGCGACGCTACTATCTCAGCTTCAACATCTCCAATGCGTGTCGAATAAAGTGAAGGTCTCCACAAGAAAGCATCTGATTTCCTCACGGTGTTTATTATGATTTTCCTAGCATCAAACCATAAAGGGATTTGTTGGACAAGCTCCTTTGGGTCACTTGGCACAACTCTTCCTTCCGCAACAATTTCGTCTGTCTCACTCCAATCCAATAAATCACATTTGTCATATTATTTACCATCTTTGTTCTATAATTAATCAAAAGAAAATTACATTAACAATGAAATTAAATGTTAAATATAATGATATCACACTAGTACTATAAATAAATTTTACCACTATATGCACATTAGCTTCATCCCAGCTTTCTTTTCTCTGTCAAACAAAAAATCAAAACAACTTTAGTGACGAATAGCAAATCATTGTATTTTCACAACCCCGGCAATTTCTTGAAGAAAATAGTGCCTGAACTTATATTTTGTGCAAAAAAAGGGACCAATTGCTATTTATATTGATAACCAGTAATCCCCTACATTAAATTTAATTTAATTTAATACCATATATATTCTACAGAATTTATGATAAGATGCGGACAAATTTATGGTCAACTATGGAGAATATTCAAACTCAACTACTGCAAATATAAACTCAGCAATGATAAACATATAACTTGCTAAATCTTCAAAAATCTTGGATGTCGTAATGCCATTCATCTTATCTCAGAAAAACACATATCAACCCTTACACTTGTCGTCAACTTAGAAAAAATATCATAATTCTTTTCAATAGCTAATTTACCCTAAACGCAAAATAATAATCTCACATATAAGTTGCATTTTCACTGCAGTGATCTGATATGATAAAATTCACTCACTTATTGCTGTTGTAGGTATGAAGATATAATGGTACTTCAGAAAAAGTATCATTATTGGTGATCAACATGATATACCAATTCCAGTGACCCGGTTATCTTAGAGATGAGAAATTTTCCAATTACAACTCTAATAGAATTTTTTGCATACAACCCCTACTTCTTCAAACCCAAATATACCATGTACATAATTTTCATTATTTCCCTGATAAAGCAGTAAATCTATAATTATGTACAAATATATATAAAGGAGTCATAATAAAGGAAATTAAGTATATTTTGTTCGGACATACAAAATGTATCCATAATGTAAAGGAAAAAGACAATTATTTGTTATCATCTCGTTTTTGATTTGAAATTAGTTACTTTTGGCAGCACAATATGATATCAGCCATATTAGGTTCACAATATTTTTAACCATTAGCTAGCTAATTAGAGCAGGGACATATTTTCTTCTTTCTACATAAGTAACAATGTGAATGTAAACAAATGAACTAATGAATATTTTAGAAAATAGTAATTTGAAGAGAAACTCATTATAGTCACTGAATACTGTATACCTGTAATAATGAAAAATATGAATCTATGTAATACTCATTTATGTACTACGGTTATGGTCCAAATAAATTGATAACTCCCAACATCTATCCATGTACTATAACAAAACAGTAAATGATAAAACTGGATATTTAGAAAAGCCGACGCTTATCAATGTAGGGGATTACTATTATGTTACAAAGCTTAAATGTTATCGTAAGAGATGCAACTATATTCAAAAACTCTAAAATGTGCTTAGTCAAACTGGAGTGTACATTAATGACTCAGTTTCTAGAAATAAAATAATTTATACATCCAGATTATTTCTATTTGGAAACCGCCGCTTAGTTAGGAGGGCCTGCATATTATCTTTATTTCCGAAGTAGTTATAAACTTATATGTGATATTGTGTAGTTGTTTGAGTTAAGTGTAGGTACTGAAGATGCTTCTTTGGTTACAAACAATAGTGGTTAGTTCATACCTGATTTTTCACCAGCATGCGAACCATCGCGTCTAATTTTGAAATTTTATTTTGCATGTCGACCATTTGTTTATCCCTTACATGTGCCATATTGCCTTGGTGTATGGCATACCCCTTCCCATTGCTCTCAATCGTCCCGGTTAATCCTGTCCTAATACTTTTGCAAGCGCATCATCTTTGTAATTAGTTGTTGAGCTAGAATTTGATTCATTTTGTATTTGTTTAATTTTTTCCTACACATTTGATCATACATGCAAATTATACACAATCAAACATCACAATAGCAAACAAATTATTATGTATTAAAATTTTAAAGTACTTACAATAGCATCTGCGGTAGTCGAATTTACCGGTTCACCATTTTTTCATGTGTGGGATTTGATCCAAACTTGAGCTCGACAGACAGAAGATGGTTGATGACTCGTCTTTTTCTATTTTTAAAGAATATTTTTTACAACATTTCAGAATGACTAAATAGTTGATAAATATTATGGTATATAAATTTGTAATTCTTACCAAGTCATCGGCCACTCGAGCCATTCCTTTACAACTACATGTGTGTGGTATTTGATTGTCTCTAATAGCTTGATATTTCTGACTCAATTCCTAAGAATAAAATGAAATCGTGCATTAAAAAATTAAGCTTGGTTGTCGCATCTCATCCACATTAAATGTGTAACTATTACCTTAAACTCTGTAGTCGTTTTGGACTTGACAAACTTCTTCCACTCATTCATACTCAGATTGTCGGGTTTCAACCGATTTCTTTCTTCTTCGTTCCTTGCATTTGCTATTTTGCGAACTAATCGAGATTTTGAACTTCTAAAAATGCACCCCATTTGCTGAAATATGCATGCTTTTTGCCATTCCTTGTCCAATTTAAATCTAACCTGCAATATCTAAACATTCTGATTTATACAACATGTTTTGTGGTTTAGAAAAGAGTTGCGGCCTACCATTGAAATATATCGGACTTGCAAGAAACAACATTTATGAGTGCAATGACAAGAAATGCAATACACATAGATAAGAGGTTTAGGGTTAAACTGAAAGACTACATATATTTTTCGAACTACTGAATGACAAGAAATACAATATGTCTCCACATTTGAGTGTTATGTACCTAGCTTTATAGAAGGAATTTAACAAATCATCAGTTCAGGGTTAAACTGAAAGAATACAGAGATTAAATGGCATATACTTGTTTTTCGCGTGTGCGTAAATCAATGCACATAGATAACAGGTTACAGAATAAACAAATACAGGTTACAGAATAAACAAATACAGGTTACAAAGATGCATGTCTTTTTTAATTATCATTTCAAGTTTATAAAATAATAAAAATTACTATTAGGATGAATTAAAGATACACTCTGTGCATTTGAATGAGTATATTGTGCATTTAGTTTATTCCTTGAGGTTATAAAATAGTAAAACTTGCTATAAGTATGAATTAAAGATACACTTTTCTTTGTGGATATTTTTATGGGTTTGCGGGTCGATTATGAGTGGACCCTCAACATCCATTTTAATAAGAGGTTGAATAAAAGCTTATCAATTAACAAACTCAATCATGAGGTTCCCAAATTATTATAGTTCAAATGGCATATTTATGCAATGTTGAATCAAAAAATAACAGCAATACTTAATAGAAGAAAGCAGAACCTTAGTCTGACAGTATAATAGCCCATATGTGTAATATACTCACTTAAATTTTTATATTTTTAAACTACACACACAATTAAAATACTGTAATCAAGAGTAGTGCCTATTTATTAAATTTCATATGTCGGATACTTGTAAGTTGTACTGCAGCTATTTTCTCACAAATGCCTAGAGTCAAAAATGCCTAGAGTCAAAAATGCCTAGAGTCAAAAATGCCTAGAGTCAAAAATGATATATGGTATAAAAATACAGTATATACCTGAATGCAGTCCCACAAAGCAACTTGTATTTCGTCACTTAGATTCTTCCACTTATCAAGTGTAACCGGAATATGTTCCCTTACTAGTGGACCTAGATATGAAGATAGCATGATAGACCCATCTTCTATTGATTTGCCATCTGCATCGAATTCAACTTCAATACGACTAAAAGGATTTGATGGAAGTCTTTTCACTTTGGTTGGACCTCTGCATTTGCGTTTCACAACTGGATTTTCAGTGGAAACTCGAGTAGTTCCCTCATTCACATCAACTTTAAATTTTTTGAAAGTTGCATTGTATCTTCGTCAACTGCTTCAGCGTTGTCTTGAATTCGAGCATCGTTATTCTTAACGTTTACTTCGAATTGGTTGACTTGGTTTCTCATTTCTTGCAAGTTGTCTTCAATACGAATGTTGCTATCCACCATGTTGTCCTTATCTTTTGCATTATCATTGGATGTGGTGGATTCTTCGATTGCTTTTAACCATTTTTGAGCAACCCTCTTTCTTTTACTCATCTTCTGCAGATAAAAAAAAGATTTGAACTATATGAGACCGCATAACAATGTATATCAGGTAGGAAATAATATCAAAAGCATAACAATGTAATAGTATATGACGATATCAGGTAGTATCACTAACCTCTAAATTTACACAGCTTATAGAAAATCAACCTTTTTCCACTAAGGTCAATGCTGCTTTATGAATGATGACGTTAATGAGAAAATAAATCTAATGCAAACTCCATTAATATTCTTACAGCTGATAGCTTATCATGAATATTTATTCACATTTTTTATCTTGACTCATCTTCCATATTGGATTAGTTTTTCTATTCCATCTTAACTCATTCTAACAGCCTACTCATATGTGCATCAGAATTAAATATGCTATATTTAATGTAGCTTCATGGATTGATCAGGATGCTAATTTAGCATTCAGTACATTTTCTTTATATCTTTATATGCCATTGGTGAAGAAGTTCGGTTTAAAGTTGGTTTTTTAAGGCCCACATAAGCTATATTGAAGTTAAAACACAGTTAGACAATGTATGAATTTATTAGTGATACATGTTAAACACATCTTTCAAATCATTGACAGTACAAACTTATATGACCTTCTTTGAGACGAATGTATTTTACATTCTTATAGACAATCAGAACGTTTGAAATTGACATCCTAATCTTGGACATGTTGATAAAATTATATAAAGAAAACATCATCAACTAAATCTTTATATTTCAACTCAGAAGGTGTATTTCAACTCAGAAATGACCTTCATGAGCTTAGTGATTCTCTTTCTGTGACCATTTTGTTGATTCGAGAAAAAATGGTTTTCTTTGGCTAAAATTTAAATCATCAAAGTTAAATTATTAACGGTAGACATGATAGGTATCAAAGTTCTCTCTTACTAAAATTAATAAATTAATTAAAAAATTTATGCAAAATATTCAAGTCATAGCATAGCAAATGCTTCTTTGAATTAGTATCATACTAATACTAATATTTCCACTATGGTCCTAACTAATTAGTTATTAATCTATGTTAGGTTGTCTCAAAATTAACACGTAAGCATATGGTACATTGTTTATTTTCTCTTAGGTTCATAAAGAGTCTAGGGAACTGAAGAAGGGTAGACTTACCTTTGTCTTCTAATTTACCTTTATCTTCTTATTGTACCGTATTGAAAGCATGGTACTGAAAGCATATATGACACTATTGAAAGCTCTTTATTTAGGAAACATAAAGAATTTTTATCTACTCCCATCTTTATCCAAGAATTTGTTAATAATTCATTGATCAAATGTTTGAAAGAGCAGAGGTAGCTGCAGTCTTTCTTAGTAGATCAATTGATTACTAGGCTTAATTGCATCGCAGAAGAACATTGACTGTGTCTGAAAGAGGTTGCTATGTTTATGAAGAGAGAGAATTGGGGAAAAAAGGTATAAAACTGATACCAGAGGTGATATTATATTCTTAGCCCGGGTAAGAGGAAAAAATAATATACGAGAAAAAAGTGATATTTATCATACAAAACTGAAATTCAAAATATTTCTACAGATATTTTAACTGCTAGTCGAATACAAAGCAAGCGTACATTTACCTCATAGACAATTTTTAACAATAGCTTAGTTTAACATGCTCATCATATTGCTTTGATTTTGGTTCGATGTTCCATATTTTGGCACTCAACATTAAAGATAGTTATGGCCCTAATGTCTAATCATTGACATTCAGATAGACATTATGATCATTTACCAAAATAAGTTAAAAATTAAGCTTCAATATATACCTAAAGCAGCAAGCCTTTGCTGCTTCTTTCCGAATCTTTCCTCTTTTCTTAATTGCTTTTTCAACCCGAGTTATGCGGTCTCCTTTTCTCTCTCTTTTCTTTGTGTAGCAAGACGTTCTTTAAAGTAGTAATTTAGTCACCATATGGATTCAGCTTTAGATAATGTAATAGATAACCTTAATATGTGAAACTATTTTCAATATTATAAACTGCTAGCTCCTTAATGCAAGTTAGTAATTCATAACAACTCCTTTTACATGATGTGTTTAGAATATATGGTGGCTGCAAATCTTAGCTGTAAAAAAACATACACTTTGTATTTCAGTTCAGCAAATAATTGGAGCATTTTACATCACTGCTGCTCAATGTTGCAATTTTATGGCAACAGAAAATCTTGCCCACGAATAGTCTTTCCCACTATATATATGTTATCTCACACATTATTGATGAACTGGGTAGTTGATCCACATGTTAACGATATTATTTGCAACATCTAAAATGTGAGCAGTATGTTGTGTCAACCTCTTCTAGTAAAAATGTAAATGATTTCGTGTTTTGGTATGATATTGTATGAAAGAAAGTGATGATAAATATAGAGTGTAAACTACAGGAGCATGCGTTTAAGTGATACAACTTATTACTCCTATGACGTCAGTATATGGGTTCTTAATTTAATTTATGTTGCACTTGTTAAGTTAAGTTAAAAGATAACATTTCAGATTTTAGATGTTTTTAAATATCACTAAATAGCCTTTTCTAGTAAAAATGTATTTTCGTAAAAAACATTGGTCAATGTAGTGAAGGGCAAGGGTTTCCATAGTGAATAACTAGTGTTGAGTCTTGATTGTTACGCTTATACACATTATTAGCCAAAACTTAGTTTGTCTGCATTTGAATTTAGAATTTTAGGCTTGGGAAAAGTTCTGATAGCTACATTTGCATTAGCATTTAGACTGAAAGTGGGAATATTATAGATACTGAGCTAACTATTTCACTGGACTTTCCACCATATTATTGCTGATATGGATTGTTAGCCATTGCTGATATGAAGTATAATTTTACGATTTCATAAGAGCAACTTGTAAAACAATCTGAAATTCTAAATAATCAACTTGTAAAACAGATAAGTAAGAGCAAAGTAGGACAGTACGGTAAATCTGAAATTCAAGTAAGAGCAAAGTAAGCTGCCTTAAGATTTGTTACTACCAAGTACTTTGCTAACATAAGTAAGAGCATAGTAGGGTCTGCTTTTTCTTTCAGCTAACATATAAGAACTACCAAATACTTTGCATGTGCTTTTAACTAAAACTTACATGATAGGGTCTGCTTTTTCTTCTCATGCATTTTCAAGCGTAATCATGATGGTTTTTAAAACTATTCTCAAATATGCCTTCACAATCCTCCCTAATATGGGTAGCATAGTCCAAAAAATCAACATCCATCTTATTTTCTTCACAATCTTGAACAACATCGTTTATGCTTTCAATGGAATCGATTGTCTCTAATTCATGATAACCTCTTGGTGGTGCCTACATTACAACATACCAATTAGAAGAGTCATTCTCTCTTGAATAAAAAATCTGTTTCACTTGAGATGTAAGGATATACAGATCCCTCGAAAATGAAGCTTGATTTTGATGTAAATTAACAATAGTAAATCCATCTTCAACCTTCACTCCATTTCCAATGTTTGCCTAATGACAGTTAAAAATTGGAATATAAAATTTATGATAGTCTAACATGATTATGTCAGTCAAAATCCCATAATAGGTGACCACATCTACTACTTGAGAGACATCTTTCGCACTTTCTCTACACATTGTAGTAGCATCATAAGTCACTCCAGAATTTTGGGTTTCTCTCTCAACATCTTTTGTGTGAAAACGTAACCCATTAATTATATATCCTTTGCAGGACAACGCAGTGCTACTTGGACCATAGGCAATCCATTTTAATAATTCATCATGTTCATTTGAGTTAATAGATATCGGGAAAAAACTCAATTCGTTTAATGTAGTCAAAAATAATATTTTCAAACCAAAAAATGAAATTTAAATAATATAAATAACCTTCTTTTTAATCCAATCGGCGAAGTTTTTTGTGTGGATTTTCCATAACAATGTAGCATTTATTTCCATTCGCTTGTCCAAACTTTGTAGCTCTTCCAAGTGCATACTAGCATAATATAAAAGATGCTAAGTTACATTTATAATTACGCATATGTTAAGACAATAAAAATAAAATAAATATGTGCTTACTCTAAATATGGCTCCGTTATAGTCATATTCATTAGCACGGCCAAATGAGGAACTTCCTTCTCATTAGTCGTTAATGTAATTGTCTTGCATATTGATATTAGATGTCCTTCGGGTATTGCATCGTCATTCTCATAATCTTCATTTCTACCTTCTTTCTCCTCTAATTCTGATGATTTCTGTAGAAAATCACTAAAGAATCTCATAGATTCCTCTACGAGATAGTTTTCTGCAATGCATCCTTCGGGTCGTGCATAGTTCCTTACATAGTCTTTAAGTGTTTTCATATACCTTTCGAAGGGGTACATCCAGCGAAAATGAACTGGTCCACATAATCGAGCTTCTTTACTAAGATGAATTGTTAGATGTATCATTATGTCGAAAAATGAAGGTGGAAAATATCTTTCAAGATCGCATAAAATTATAACAATCTCATCATCCATTTGTTGCAACTTATCTCTATCAAGAACACGCTGACATATTTTATTAAAAAATGTACACAAACAAGTTATTTCTTTCCTTTGTTTATTTAGGAGCAATCCCCTCATTGCAACCGATGGCATTTGTTGCATTAAAACATGATAATCATGCGACTTCAATCCACTAAGTTTGCAATCCTCCAACGACACACATCTTTTGAAATTTGAACAGTAACCATCAGGTCCCTTAAAGTCATACAATCTTTTGCAAAAAATAATTTTTTCAGATCTAGACAAAGTATACGGAGCCGGTGGAAGATATGTTTTCTTCCCATGAGGTTGTGCATATAAAGCATGTCGAATTCCCCAATCTTCTAAATCCATTCTAGAATTAATACCATCTTTTGATTTGCTATCATGCAACATTATGCTGAGTAAACTTTTGCCAATGTTTTTCTCAACATGCATCACATCTAAATTGTGGCGGAGCGGAAGTTCCTATAAACATCATTAATACGACAATTTAACATATATAATTTTATAGTTAGATTATTATAAATAAAATAAATTTTGAACACTAACCTCCCAATATGGTAATTCAAAGAAAATTGATCTTTTTTCCACCTTGATAGTTGTATTTTTGTAGGATCGTTTTTATCATCTTTGTAGGCAGTACACTTTCTTTTCTTTGTTTTCTTCTCCTTTTGTATTTCTTCATTTTCAATTTTTCCAAAATCATTTGGAAAATCTTTCAAAATAATAGATATATCTCTCCCTATAAGAATTCTGGGTTTGCTACCTTTCTTCACGGTATTATCAAACCAAGCCTTTTTTTTCTTAATGGATTTGACAGAGGTAAGAATCTTCCGTGTCCCATATAGACATTTTTTCGGACTATAATTTAGCCACCAATGATGAGTATTAACACCGCACAATGGACAACCTTTTTTGCCTTTTACATTGTGACGACCCAACTTTCTACCACCAGAAAGTCGCATTATCTTTAAGAAAGAAAGGGATAGAAAAGAGAAAAGATAGAGAAGAAAGAAGAAACAACATCAGAATCTCAACAGCGGAACTAATAAATTATATTAATCACATAAATATTACATAATATACAACATCAATCAGAGTTACACAGATAATACATCACATATTAGACAGTTATAAACACCTGTCTAGTTAATACAACTCGATACAACTCAAATACAACACAGAGATACCAACACAGTGGAAAACTATATATCTATACGCTGAACCCTCCTGCTCCATTGCTCCTCCATAAATCGTCAAAGCTAACCTGAATCCCTTGGCTACTCGTAAAAATTTGAGTACCCGAGAGTTTAAGAAAAACAGAAATAAACTCTGGGTCAGACATGGGTCTGGTGTGAGTAACAGGTTAAAGTTGCTTAACTTTGAAAATCCTTTGAAAGAAAAGGTATCACGTAAGACTCCCCACACATAAACATGGGTAAGTTTTTACCTTACGCTAACCAAACATTTAATAGGAAATTCAGTGATATTATAATAGTGTCTAGGGTTTTCAAGTAAATAAGAAATAGCTGAAATTGGTACATCTATTAAATTCCAGCATACTAGCCACAATGTGGGTAATACAATCAAATCCAAGATCACTTATTGGAGATTGGATTCCATACAATGGCAGGGCTACTAGGGTACCGCCCGTCACAGTACATGGCCTAGATCACCGTACCGAGGATCCACCCTAAATCCCCTGCAACACAAGGCCGGAACCATCCCTTACTGGACAGTCCCGAACGAAACAACCCCAATAGTTGGAGCTCAAAACTGCCCACATAGCCGAAATAAAAAGGGACATCTAAACAGGGGTATATCTCGCTCTCAAGTGGGTGCTACCCACGAAGCCTTGCTGCACCTCCCCTGTTTTAGCCATTCCCGGTTGATGAGGCTTGAGGCTACGATTACCTCATCAGAACACATCACTTAGAATGCTCATCATCCACCTGACGATGTTCTGGAAGCATTCAATCCATACAAGTTCGTTCCGGGTTCGAACGAAACCGAAGGCATTATCTCGTTACACTCATTTTGGAATCACCCTCAGAGTTAACGACAATAACCCTTGCACTCTGAATCTTCATCTTCACTTGAGATTCACGACCTATCGTTAATTTGGATCGATGTGGTTTTCGGATATCTAAATCTGGAAACCCGATCCCGGTCTCATCGAAATCCAAAACGTATCTTTTAAGGTCAAGTTGTTTTAAAGTTAAAACAATTCATTTCATTATCCATATACACACAGATAGATAATTCACAATATCACAGATAGAAAATTCACAATATCATCATAAATAGATAATCCATATTTTCATCACACTTCAACCAAAGCATCCATATCACATAGCATTACTTATCTCGTATCTGAGATTTCAAACCATTCAAGGCAAATCAATATCATCCATCATACATAAACAAGGATTAATAATCACACCAACTATAATTAATTTAAAATGAATTAAATTAATTACCTTATCTCTAATTAATTTAAAGTAAATTAAATTAATTACTATAAATCTTGCTTACATAACCATTAATTAATTACAAGTCAATTAATTAATCATTCTCTTATTTCCATCTTAATTAATCATCCTTGATTTATTATCCTTTAATTACATTCAAGTAATTATCCTTTAATTAATTTCACAAATTAATTATCCTTAACCAAATACAGTAATTAACCTTTAATTACTTTATTAATTTAATTAACTATAAAATTACATTAATCCTTAATTAATTATATTAATTAATTTCTCAAAATCACTTATTATTGATTAATTAATCTTAATGAATCAACCCTTAATTACATCATTAATTATATAAATTAATGACCCCTAATTACATTTTAATTAATTATTCCATTTAAATTAATTACATTAAGAAATTAATCTTTACTTAAACCATAATTATTAATCAGTCTTGATTAATCTCATTCAGTAATTAACTACCCTTAATTACTTCATTAAATAAATTAATTACTTCATAATTAATTATCTTAATTAATCATCCATATCATTAATTAATTAAATTAATTAATTATCCATTTTTAATTATCTTAATAATTTAATGAATCCAAATCATTAAATTCTAATTAACTTTAAGATAAACATTATTCTTATTAATGATTAAATTATCATTAACAAAACATTTAAAACAATTTACTTTCAATTTATTTCAAATTTCATTTTAAATTTAAGATTTAAAAATGAATACATATTTAACCTTACCAAAGTTTAAACAATTTAAAAACCCTTTTAAATCTCATGTTAAAGAAATACTTACCTTATAAAAGCATTTAAATCAAATTTCTTTTTAAATTCAAACCATTTTAAATACACTTAACATTTAAAATTGTTAAAAGAATTTAATTTATAAAACTTAATTCAAATTTAAAACTAGGATACAAAATTCAGTTTTGAATCCATATTTTAAATCTAGTTTAAACTTTGTTTAAACTTGCTTTCAAATTTAAAATTGAATTTAAATTCGAAACAGACAGGTTTTTAGAAAAACCTGTAACAAACAATGACCCGAAGTCGCCCCTATTTTCCCAAAGTAGAACCCTGCACTGCTTCGAGCAAAACCCTGGAGCTACTCGAGAAACCCAGAACCCATTTTCCCTTTCTTTCAAAAATTTGTTTAAAGTTTAAGAAAACTGGAAACAACCTCACATATATTACTCGAGTCTTTACTCGAGTCATCCCCTCACAAACCCGAATGCTCCTTCGAGATGAAACAAAACCCAAAACTCTAACATTACATCGCTGCCGTGCACGTGCACCGACCAACCACCCTCCTCCGATCATCCACTATGACTTCCTCGAGTCGACGATCATCCACACAAACCATCACGATCATCAAAACTTTGACAACGACTCGAAATCGAATTCGAGTTTCAATCCAGACCTGGAACCAAAATAACAAAGTCTGGAACCCCCTTATCAAAACCTGAAAACTGCCTCGTACTCGAATCTCCAACCACCGGAGCATCAGCAATTCCGGTCACGCCTTCGTCCATGCCATAACTACCTTTCCCCAAGAGTTCTGTTGAACTCGATCATCCCTAGGAGTCGTCTCGATCAAAATACCTAACCTAGTAAAAACTAGGGTTACAAACTTCAAAAATCAATCACCACCTACACCATGCTTCGATCAACTCCCTGACATTTTTGCCAAAGCCTCTGATCACTCCACTACAAACAAAAGAAACCCCGTCCCCTCAGACCATCGGAATCACCAGAGGCCACCCAAAACACCCAAACTGAACAAACAAGAACCGCTCCTTCAACTCAATGCTAAAATTTGTGATTTTTCTTTTAAAAATCACTTTTTTGAATAAGTTTTCAGATTACATGCCTGGAACATTGAATTAGTATGTTTGAAACTTGACAAAACAAATGTTACACTGCTCCTTTGGTTTTCCAGAGACATTTCAAGTTTTCTTTTAACTTAATTAAATTTTTATAACTTTAGTTTATGATAAACAAACTATTGTTGTTTGAAGCTTCAACCCTAACAAAGATTGGTTCAAGAGAATTTGAATTTTGTTTAAAAATCTTAGTTTGAAAACTAAGAACAGAGGGATCTCATAAAACAGACATGCACACATATCCATACATTCATATATATATATTTATAGAAATGCACTTATATATATATACACACACAAGCATATTTATTTTCAGATATTAACATGCAACCAGATTCATTCTTAAACTTTTAAAAAGAAATGTTACTCATGGTTTTTGGAAATGAAGATGAACAGAGCACTTAATTTTGAAACAGGCTTTTGAATCTTCATGTTTGTGTTGAGTTGAATTGTTGTTTAAGTTTGAGTTGAAATAAAGCTTCAGTTGTAAGATACTTTCTGGAATGCTAAGTTTTCTAAATGAACGAAAAGAGATAGGGAAGATATAGAAAAGAGTTTACAGGATTGTTTATTTTACTCGTACAAGATTTAATTAAGTTTTGGTCAGAGATTTTCTCTATAGGGGCTGATATGATCTTACTAGTGTACTAGTGATGATAGCAATAAATGAAGTTGTCCTCCATGTCTACATATACTTATCTTTCTATATTTCGTATGTACTTATCTACTAATTTCCCTGTACAAACATGAAGATATCTTTTTTTTCCTTATGTCTTACAGCCTTGTAAACATGTGTTTCCAGAATTAACTCAAGAGTTCATTTTTCTTGCCTTGCTTTACTACTTACAGGCTACATATTTTACTTTGCCTGATTTGCTTTTATACCCTATATACAAATATAAAGTTGTTATGGTTATTGTTATAAATTTTAACTTATGGATAAGTTCTATTTCTAACATATGTGTTTATTTTTATTTCTCTTTTATTTTTAAACTTAAATTATTAAATACTTAGTCTACTATTATTTATTTTTATACTTATGTTTAATATTAATAAGGTTTATTTTATTTTAAATATTTTTGAAAGACTAAATTTTAAAATTTTCAAATCATAGCTTCCCTTTATAAATAAATTTAAAATAACAATTTCTATTAAAAAAAACCATTTGTAAAGATATTACATTACTAATATTGTTTAAAATATAACTCATTGTTAAATTGAAATAATTTATAAAAGAAATTATCTCTTTATTAATAAATTACTTATTTAATCAAACTATATTTAAAAAGAACAAAACAACCTTTCTTGTTTAAATTTAAACTTAGGCTAAAATCATTTTAAACAAATAAACTTTTATCTTGAGTATTTTAAAATCATATGGTTATTTATTTAATATTAAATTAAATCAAATTTCCAAATTACAAAAAATATTAAAATTAGAAAACATGCCTTTATTTATTAAATTTAAAACAAAGCTTATAAATTTACAATATATACAAATATATATACATTATAAATAGAAAACAATTTATTAGCTTTTAAAAGATAAATTATCAGTTAAATATTTATTTAAAAGAAGATTATTAAATCAATTCAAATCTTATTAACAAATATTATCAAATCAATTTAATTTCAACACAGATTATTAAATTGATATTGCCAGAAATTCTGGGATATACATACACAACATACAACCAGATTTCCGTAGGCTGGAAAGTCATTTATAGTCCATAACAAAATTGCTTTTAAGTTAAAAAGTGTCTTGCTAAATGCATCATAAATCTCCACCTCGTTACTCCATAAATGGTGCAAATCTTCTACCAAAAGAGCTAAATATATATCAATATCATTCCCAGGTTGCTTTGGACCAGGGATCAATAATGTTAACATAATATTCTCCTTTTTCATACACAATATAGGCGATAGATTGTATGTCACAAGCATCACTGGCCAGCAACTATACTTTGAACTCTTAATGTCAAATGGGTTGAAACCATCGGTAGCAAGACCAAGTCGAAGGTTACGCGGATCACTTGAAAATGATTTCCATTTATCATCCACCATGCTCCATGTCAAAGAATCCACAGGATGATGCATTTTATCATCATTGCTTTTGTTACTAAATGCCACCTTAGATCTTCTGCCATCCGTTGGGATCTAAACATTCTTCTGAATCTTGGAATAATTGGAAAATGTCTCAAAACTTTAGCCGGAATACCTTACATTATCTCTTTCGTCCGCTCGTTTATCTTCCATCTCAAAGAACCACATTTCGAACATCTATTCAAATCTTTGTACTCCTTCCCGAAAAGACAACAATCATTCTTGCAGGCGTGAATCTTCTCAAATCCCATGTCAAATACTTTGAGAAACTTTTTTAGTTCATATAATGTCTTTGGAAGGACATTATTTTTGGGTAATAACATTTGTTGCACACTTAGAAGCTTATCAAAACTATTATCAGATAATCCAGTTTCACATTTAAGATTATACAATGCAGTGATAACAGATAATTTTGTTTGATCTACACAGTCAGGGTACAATGGAGTTTCTGCATCTTCCAAATTTTTATGAAAATCATCCGTTCGCTTTTGTGCATCATCACTATTTTTATCATCGGATAAAAAAGTATGGTTGACAAACTCTTCGTCTTCAAAGTGAATGGCTTGAAGTAATTCGTATGTGTCATCCAACTTTACTTTTTTAGCTAAATTTACTTGCTCACCGTGACTATACCACTTACTCCACTTATATAAAGGATCCATTCCTCTTATAATCAGATGCTCAACAATAATGTCATCATAGTGGCGAGTAAGATTTCGACAATCTAAGCAAGGGCACACAAAAATTTCCATGTTCCCTAAATTTCTCTTTGCTGCATGCACAAAATTCCTTGCTCCTTGCTCATACTCCCTACTGGTTGTACGGTATAAAAATAAACGACAAAAAAAATCATTATTTTAATTTCCAAGTTAAATTTTAAGCTAAAATTGTACTCTTACCTGTGTAAATGCACCCAATCTTTTTCCATCGCCATATATACAATATTGTGACAAGAAAATTTCTAAAAAAAACATGATAATTTAATACTCGTCGGAAATAACAATGGAAATAAAATCACAAAATAAGATGAAAATATTTCATTCATTCCCTACCGATATTATACATCTCAAACAAAATGAACAAATGAGTACTGATTATTGTAGTATTCCAATATTTGTGTATAACTAAATTGCAGATTCTTATTAGAGTAGAATGCTTAAAGTAATAGATACATGTTCTGTATAGAATACAACTAATTGTGATTATGATTTTGTTATGGATGATATTGAACTTTTAAAATTCCTAATGATCACCATCGGGTTCAAATGAAATGATATAAAGGAGTAAATGAAAGTAGACTATCAAGTTCAAATTCAAAATAATTACCATCGAAAATAGTTGCAACATTCACTAATCTAAATACATCAGTCATTTTTAAATTTTAGGAAGGTAAGGGTGTGGAGCTCGCTCACGACGAGACAACAATAATAAGCGGGGAACAAGATTTGACTGAAAATGTATGGTTTAAAATGAAATCAAGGTTTTTTCATCTTTGTAACATTAATCCAATACTTTGAAATGTGCATCAGTACAACAACACCAATATCTGCTCCACAAAATCATAGAATTGTAGTGCAGCAAGACTTGTATAAGTTGTTATATCATGGTTACCCATGCAGCCACATTTGACATTCTTATATTTGATAGAAGCAATGCTTGAACATTATGCATATTAATTTCATATTCATATATAAAGCGTATATGAAGTGGGTGTCTTATAGATATTAGCTTATTAGGATGGAGTTAATGTATAAATATACTTATTAAGAGGATTTGATGTTGTTGTTGGGAAGAGTAATTCAGGCAGTATTCAAAGACTACATTTTACTCATCATAATAGTTTAGTGTTTATACTTTATATCAATCTTCTCACCAACCATTAACCACATGTATAAATAATTTTCCTTATATGGCCATCCGAAATATGCATTTGTTCATAAATATTGAGGTTTGATAAAGTAAATGATAATAAAATGTACAAAAACTAAGAGGATTTTTGATTGACTAATAGAGATTCAGGTAATAACCTGAAAGTGTTCCAAGTGCACTTTGCCAATCTTTGAAATCCACTGTTGAATTTTCTTGTGGTGCCTGTTATAATAGAATACAGGCTGAAGCAAATTTACAAAGGGACAGCAATTAAAACAATACCGATCACTCTGAACTCATGCAGCGAAATAATGAAATATATAAAATTGCCATCAAACAATTGTGATACTAACAAGCTTTTTTCTTAGGCCTGTACATAAAATTTGTTATTCAATTTATAGTGGATATTCAACCCGCTTATAATTCAACAAGATAGTTATTTTGACTCAGGTTAATGACCATACACTCAGATTTTTAAGGATTCTATTACAAATAATGCTAGTTTACTTTTGGTTTTACTACAATTGCACACAGCCCCATCATTCAAAATAGCAAAAAGATGAAAGCTTTAGAATGCGGGTGTATGAAAGCAGAATAATCATTATATAATAAAAAGCATAGCACTATACATTTATAATCTCTATCAATAATACATATGAATTACAGTTCATATGAATGTGCAACTATCTGCATCTATCTAGTTCGTATGAAAGTGCAAATATCCGATTACAGGGCCACATATTTTTAGTTTTATTTATGTTCCACATTTAAGTGGAGAAAAAGCAAGTTGCCAACATTTAACATATTTTGCAAGGTGACCACTAGTTCCACACTCAAATTCATCGTATGCAGACTTAAATCCATGAAAATGGAATATATAAATCTCAATATTCCTTAAGATATTTGCTCTTGTTAATTTCCATACTCCCATATTAATCAATTATATATGTAAAATTATGCAAGTAGGATAACATTTTATATTGTACTCGAACTTCTATTGGAGCAAAAGAAGAAGAAGCCTTTGCTTAAGAAATTTGGAAACCTATTGAAGAAAAGAAGTCCGCAAAATTAACTATGAAAATATCCAGGTATTTGTTATCGTTATTTTCCTTATACTCTACCAATTTGAATTCTGTTTACAAATAAAAATGCTCTAAAGAGAAATAGTGGAACACCTATAAATCCTTTTATTCTCTTGTCTTTGGCCTGACCTTTCTAAACTGTTTATATTCATTGATTACTTCTTTCTATGTTGCACGCTTTATGATGCTTGTTCTCAGATAAATTTCGAAGTTCATCTTGGGAACAGTTGTTTACATTTCCTTTTAATTGTTATGTAACTAATAGCTGTAATCTATTTTGTGATGTTCGAGTTCAATCTTAGTTGATTATTCTTTTAAGTTAAGATACAATGGGAAACTCTCATACTTGATCATCTTCTATGTAATTCTACGTAACATATAATACCGAGTTTATAATTTGAAACACTGTATTTCAGGTACTTATAATACAGAACTGTTTACAAGTTTACAGAATCATAACCGAGGTTTGTAGTCTGCTGTTTTACCCATTATCACCTAATTTTGTTTCATGCCTAGGTTGCTAGTTTCATTTATCTGACATAACATTATAGAGGCAGCACATAAGAGACCGGATATATCAAACAGTGCTTTCAAACTGAATACTCTGGCTACAAAATTAAAAACAATAATAGATAAGTCCAATGAACTTCAGATATATAGAAACAAAACCAACAAAACTACATAGAGCGGCACAATAAACATTCATACAGTCAAACACATTGATGTCAATACTCGAACTTCTATTGACAGTCGATATCAAACTATCCATGCTCAGAACTCTTGAACAAACAATTATATACTCACGCAACACTGATAATTTGATAGCATAAAACCATAATTTGCACAAATAGTTGTTAAATAGGCACATAAAGTCAGTACTCGAACATAATTTGTCAACGAAAATAGCTGCTTCCAATATATTTGACTATATAAAAGATTGACATGATAAATAGCTCACCTTTTTCCTTCGTCTATAATTTGAATGCTTCGTTTGTTAATTTAGGTTTTTTTTGGAGATTATGAAATTTTAGGAAGAAGAAACAGGCTGTTGTGTTACAGGAGAGAGTAAAGGGGGAAGAAATGAAATTAAGAAACAAAAGCGGGAGCATGAAAATTAACCGCCAAACTTTTGATGGTTAAAATGCAATCGTTGTAGCTTGCAATAGTAATATGCGATTGAATAAAATTACAGCAAGTACTAGTACGCGGCTGTCTTTTGCTACAATAAATAATAGATTTTGTTGTAGTGTGTGTATACCCTTTAGCAACAAGCCTGGCTTTGTACTTAGCTATAGTCCCATCAGGATTTCTTTTTAACTTGTATGTCCATTTGCATCCAATGGTACATTTATTTTTGGTTAAAGTGACAAGTTCCCAAGTCTTATTTCTGATTAGAGCATTATACTCTTCATCCATGGCTGTTTTCCACTTGTCATCAAGTATGGCTTGTTCAAAACTCTCTGGTTCACCGTTATCTAAGACTGTTGCATATACTTTTGGCTTGAATATCCCACTCTTTGATCTTATTGTTATGAGATGACCAGATTGTTTTTGTCTGTCTTGTGTGTGAGATGTTACAGTGGCTTCTTGATTATTGTATGTTCTTGATGCTTGATTTCTACTCTATTCATACTGACTGCTTTTCCCAGTGTTCTGAATAATTTGAGGTGTACAAGTGATATGCTCTGGCATATCTGATCTTTCATGATCTGGTATGTCTTGAGTTTCATTTGTATTCCCCTGTTCCATGTCATTTGAGTAGATTGGTATTGTTGGAATGGACACTGTAGGATTGTATATCTTTTGAGTTGGTCTCTTGTTGTCATCTGCATAAGGAAAAAAAATTCATTAAAAACTACAGATCTGGAAATAAATATCTTACCTTTACTGTCTAGACATTTGTAGCCTTTTTGCTTGCTTGCACACTCCAAGAATGTGCAAGGAGATGATATGAAACTGAGCTTATGAGCATTGTATGGTCTTAAACATGGAAAACAAAGACACCCAAACACTTTTAAAGATTGATAGTCATGTTTTATTCTGCACATAATTTCAATTGGACTTTTATAACTTTAGACTTTTGTAGGAAGTCTGTTAATAAGATAAACAGTAGTACTAAAAGCATCAGGCCAAAACTTTAGTGGTAAGGAAGCTTGGGCTAATAAAGTAAGTCCAGCCTCTACAATATGCCTATGCTTCCTCTCCACTAAACCATTTTGCTCAGAAGTATATGGACATGTAGTTTTGTGAATAATCCCTTTCTTCTAAAAATACATATTTAGAGGTTTATATTCAGATCCTCCATCAGTTTGAAGAGTTTCAACTTGACAATTTGTCTGATTCTCTACTTGAGTGATAAACTATATCACAACATTGTGTGCTTCTGACTTTGTCTTGAGAAAGTATATCCAGGTAAATCTGGAATAAGCATCAACAAAAGAGATATAGTATTTGAAACCATAATCAGAACTGATTGGAGCTGGATCCCACAGATCTGATACAATAAGTTCAAGTGGTTTGTGAAACACTGTAGATGAGTCAGTAAAAGCAAGTTAATGACTTTTACCTAATTGACAGTAAGTGCATATATATAAGGTAAAGATACATCAACAAAAGAAATTTTATTGTCTGCTAACACTTTCTTTACAATTTTTTCACTTGGATGTCCAAGCTTATAATGTCATACATCAAAAACACTGTCTCTTCTATTTGTTGAATTACATTCAGTAAGATTGCATAAGTTTCCTGAATTTTCTTGCAGCTTGTAATTTGATAGATTGAATTTGTATAGACCAATTTGAACCTCACCCTGCAAGAGGATAATTTTAGTTAGTAGGTCTCTAACTAAACAAGTTTTAGGGTAAAATTCAAAGTACACTTTATTGTCAGTGGCAAATTGAGATACAGCAATAAGAATTTTTCTTATTTTTGGTACTTTAAGCAAAAATTTTAAATATAAGCATCTTTTCCCTTGAATAACACCATTTCCAGTATGAGTAATACACACTGACTCACCATTTCTCATATATACTAATTCGTTACCTTTGTATTCCTTGTTGCCGATGTTCAGATTATGCAAATTGCTAGTGATGTGATTTGTTGCACCTGAGTCAGGAAACCAGCTTTCATTCATTATATCTTCTGTTCTTGCAATGTCATCTGTCTCCAGGTGATGAATTTTAATATTTCCAGTAGAACCTTTTGATTCTGTCTGCATTTGAGCAATGTTTGCACTTGGGTTGGTATTTCTTTGATTTCCTAAACTCTGACTTTGTTGTGTATATTGAATATCAAATCTGAAGTAGCATTTCATAGCAGTATGACCATTTCTTCCACATATTTGACATTTTACTCTGTTGTTATTATTCCATCTACCTCCTCTACCTCTTCCTCTATAAGTCTGTCCTCCTCTTTGAAAAGATTGACTTGGTTTGTTGCTAGACTCAGTTCTGTTGGTATATTTCTGTTCTTAATGCTTATTGTTGAAGTTTGCTGCATAGTTGATAGTGTAGTCCGTTTCCACTGATTTCTTTTGTTCAATTCTTCCCTCATGTGCGAGAAGAGTGGAGTGAACATATTGAATTGATGGTAAATTTTTCTTTGATGATATTACTGCAACTACTAACTCATAGTGTTCATTGAGACCATTTAAAATAGAAAGGACCTGTTCTATATCAGAAATTTTATGACCAGCTATGCACAGTAAATCACATAGGGTTTTAATCTTGGATAGATATTCCGTCATTGGCATTTTTTTTTTAAGTTTTGAAGTTGCCTTTTATAATGCATAATTCTTCACTATAACAAAAATACCGTTTTACAACGGGCAATGCCCGTTGTAATAGGGGTTTCGCAACGGGCCAGCGCCCGTCTTATTAGGCGATGTTGTAATAGATTTAGAAGATTTTGCAACGGGCAATGCTCGTTGTAAAAGCCCATTGTAGTAGACTTTTTTACAACGGTCCCTAGCCGTTGTAATAACATCATTTACAACTGTTTTTGCCCGTTGCAATAGCATGATTTTCAACTATTTTTGCTCATTGCAATAGAATCTTTTACAATTGTTTTTGACCGTTGTTAAAAAAATTCAAATAAGAAAAAAAATATAAATATTATAGCATTGCACTCATAAATTTAAAATTAATTTACTATTGAAACCCAAATATTGTACCAATAACAAACATATTCATTCATATCTTCTAAAAATAACAAAAAAGATTTATATTTTTAAATGCCAAAATGGTTCACGTATTCTTAATCTTTTATAATACAAAGCCTATAGAAGAAATATATATATCTACAAAAACAATGAAAATATAATGAAATCTGAGTGCTCTCTGCCTAGCCATGATATCACCCTCAAATAAGGATAAGCTAGCACTAGCAACAACAGAGGAGTCATCCTTGAAAGTGTTGCACTTGAAATAGTTCAACCTATTAGCGAAGTTGTGGATCACCGCATCTCTAGCAAGTTTTGCGTCACACAAAGTTGAGATGCTGGCATGACCTACAGCTCCAATCCCATAGCTTCATGTTCTTCCGCTTCATTTTATAACACATAAAACATCATCATATCAATATATAAGTACATGAGCAAAGAAATAGGAAAAATATACAAATCGACAATATCAAGAGTTAAATTTTCTTACAATAGGGAACAGAATCCAGTATACAATTGAAAATAATGAAACATATAATTACTTGACATACATTGTCGATGAACCTATGCTTATAAGTTCATTTCAACATATTTAGTTATTGATCCTCGCAAAATTCAGATAAATAAGAAATCTACATCATGAAATATAGTAGAATAAAATGTAAAAACCCTCTTGCTAAAAAAAGTATCCACATCATTTCAAAATTCATGCAAGTATTGTACATTATTAAAAATAGTAGTAGGGTGCCCAAGATTAACAGAATTATGTCAAGATCCCCTACAAAGAGTTCCTTAATAGATTTCTACATGGAAACAATTTTGAGGAGGAAAAAAATAAAACAGAACAATGTATAAACAAAAGAAAGAGCTAGAAGTCTCTTTTACCTGAACTATTGCATCAGTTCATGATTCAAAAAATAACTGCAGAATATCCAAAGGACAAAAGATTTTTTTCCAAAATTAAGCCATTTGCTACCTAAATGAGCAACACATAAAAAAAATACATATATATGAGGTCTTCACATAAAACACATAGAACAATACACCAACATAACAATATTTTATAGCCTAGATTTAAGAATTGCGAATATAAGAATATCACCAATTAATATACAAACTATATGAACAAACCTTCAATTCAGAGTCAAGTATTCTAGCTAGAGCCAGTAAAAGAGTAGTCTTTCCTGAAGATGGAGGACCCAATAGAAGAGTCATTCTACAAATATAGAAATTTGTATACATTTTTATCAGTTATAGATACATATATAATTTGTTTGTACAGTTGAGTGCATACATACCTTGATGGATGTATGATTCCAGATGCATCTTTAAGGATAGTAAGTTTAGTTCTCTTAGCTAATGTAATGCCAACCAAGCCTAAAGCAGACTCGGCCAAATTTCTAGCTGAGTTCAACAGAGTTGGAAGTGCTCTGCTTCCAATATAGCATTTTGCGTCAACGGTCAGATTTTCAAATCTTACTTCTGTTGGCAGGCTGATTACAACTCTGTTATCAAAAATAACTTTTGCTGCTATTAATTAAACGTACCATAGACTCTCATATATTCTGATAATATGTAAAGCAGGGATTCACCTACAAAATTTGTATTGTGTGTTTTATGTACTAATATACAACGCAGCCTACAAAATTCATGTATTATGTGCTTTTCAAGCTATAGCGCAATTTGGTGGGACTCGGCTTTCATTTAAAAAGTTTCTTATTCTTGTTAGTTATGTTAGAAATGCCAAGAAATGAAGTGTTTTTCCTAAGTAATTAAGAACAGTTCATAGGTTTGGTAAGAGTAAACCAAACCACTTAACAAGTCAGATTAGCACCTAATCAAATACGACAGATAATATCATATATTATTACGTTATATCATCATTCAGCTAGGTGGGTGATATATTAATCGTTGAATGTTTAAACAAATGTTGCAAGTTGTGGCTATTGATCTACAAAATATAAATGATCAACTCATGTTCTCTGTTTAGTAATGCAATTGTGCTTGTGCATAACCTAGCGATAGAGATGTGCAAATATTCTGTGAAGGTTGACCTTGACATTCCTATTGTTTACGCACATGATATTCATTCCAAAAAAGATTGTTCATACATGCACTGTATTTTCTTTAAAATTTTTGGTACATTGTCGCTGGAGGTTGCATGCCTGGCCGCTCAGAACTTATCTTATATGTAGCATACACAGCCACACACGCACACAGATATATATATATATATATATATATATATATATATATATATATATATTGCATACACGGCCTCATTTGCACTGGTATACACGCATATGCACATCCATGTTTACATTGGTACATATGTAACAGAGGATTTCACACCTCTAAACGCAATAATAACCTAATTTATTTATTTATTTTCTATGATATCATTCAGTGACGAACCAATCAACAAAACTTATCTTTTATATTGATAACTGACGTTTTAGTATGCTTAACAGCTAACTTTGCCTGTTGTATTAACACCTTCAAAATATATCTGTATTCAAATAAAATACCAATGTATTTTCTAAACTATATCAGGAATAACGTAATTTAATTCAGTCTCTGATCTCGAGAAGCTACAAATGATAACATAGAGCAGATTAACTAATATAGAGAACCATAAGTTGGAACACCTTAAGAAATACTCACCTCAGTACCAAATTCATCCATGCCTACACTTCAAGAATGGTCATAATAGCAAGAATAAATGTAGCTGCAGGATAAATTCTAACCAGCCTGGATTATCAATGCCTGAATAATAACCATTGGCACCAAATTTTATACTTGCTTTAACAAATAAAGTAAATTTAGAATCACTAACATAGATGCTCTTGACAGCAATTATGTAATTTCAACAGTATATCTGAGAATCAATAACATAGAATCAATAAATTTAGAATCACCAAATAGCATTTTAACCTTGTAGTTTCAGATCCAAACTTTTAGGTCACAGCGTTTAGCAGCTCAATAGTATATCTGAGAAACCTTCTTACAACAGTATCATTCGAACATAAATCCAGATCGTTATCAAATTTGCAGGCGATGACGTGAGCAAATCTAAGCTCAGCTTGAGGTTTTAGGCGGCGGCGGCTTCCTGTTTATGACGACCGCACAAACTCTTCGGTGACGCAAGTAGTCATTGAAAGGATTTATCTTCGGAGGAAGGGTTAAGGAGGACGAATGGTTGAACGGAGGGACAACGGTGGTCTTTTCGTGGTCGGAGTAGGAAAGGAAGTGAATTTAGATTTTAGGTTTACAGATTTAGGGATTTTAAGGATTTCTGTATTGAAGCCGTATTGTGAAGCAGGAAGATAAAAATGTAAGCGGGAAGTTCATTTTGTTGACCGCTTAAGGAAAAATTAAGAGGCTGTTTTGTAATTTTTCCCATTATAAATCATTAATTACTAGAAATTATTAATTATTAACTATTATTTATTACTGTTTATAAATTATTCATTATAAATCATTAATTATTAAAAAAATCATTAGTCATAAATCATTATTTATGAATTATTGATTGATTTTTTTTGAAATATTAAATATTATTATTAATTATAATTATTAAATATAAAATACTAAATAATAAATTTTACTTCTTAATTACTAAATATTAATTGCTTATTAATTGTTAATTATTAAATATTAGTCTTCATTATATATTAATCATTAATTATATAATAAAAACTATTTTATAGTAATTATTAATTATTAAAAATTACTTCTTATTTGTTAATTATAATTATCAGTTGTTACCTATTACTTCTTAATTATAATTGAATATTAATAATTAAGTACCAATTATTATATATATATTACTAATTATTAATAATTATTAATTACTGAATATATTGCTAAATAGTAAATTAATCAATAATTATTGATTATTAATAATTAATTATTAAACTATAGTAAATTACTAAATAATAATTATTAAATTTGTAAATTAATTAAATATTAAATATAAAACTTTGATTATTAAATATTAATTACTAAAATTTAATTATTAATTATTAATTATTTAATAGTAATATTTAATAATAATAATTTAATATTAATTATTAATTATTAATTCTATTTATTAATTATTAAATGTAATTAACAAATATTAAATAATTATTTAACGTTAATTATTAACTGTTATAATTAGTATGTATATATTATTAATTTTAAATTTATAATATTATTTTTTAAATTTTAATAGTAATTATTAATCACAAATTATTAATATTTATTATTAATTACTTGATATTAATTACTAATAGCTGGAAAGTGAAATTAAGCCTGTTGGAATACAGATTATATATAATAATTAGTAATTAGTGATTATTTATTAATAATCATTAATTATTATAAGTTATAAAGGATTAATATAATATCATTAATGATTAATTATTAAATATTAATAAATAATATAGTATTATTAATGATTAGTAATTAGTAATTAGTAATATAATATTATAATTAGTAATATATGATTAATATAATATTATTAATGATTAATTATTAAATATTAATAAATAATAAATTTTAATTTTAATAAAGCATCGTAATTATTAATTATTGATTATCGAAAATTGGCAACATACATTTATTACAACGGGCATTTTATAATCATTGTAAAATTGGCATCGATTACAACGGGCATTTTATGACCGTTGTAAAATTGGCACCTATTACAACGGACATTATTTGATCGTTGTAAAATTGACACCTATTACAATGGGCGTTATGACCGTTGTAAATTTGGCATCTATTACAACGGGCATTTTGTGAACGCTGGAAAATTGGCATCTATTACAACGGGCATTTTGTGAACGCTGTAAAATTGACATCTATTACAACGGACATTTTGTGAACGCTGTAAAATAGGCATCTATTACAATGGGCCTGAAAGGGCCGTTGTAATACCATTCTATTACAACGGGCAGTCATAGCCCGTTGTAAAAAGGGCGTTGTATAAGGCATCTATTACAACGGGCCTAAAAGGACCGTTGTAATATCATTATATTACAACGGGCAGTCAATGCCCGTTGTAAAAAGGGCGTTGTAATAGGGTATTTTTATTGTAGTGCTTGCTGCTGATTGAGTGCTAAAGATTTGCTCAATAGTGGACCATATCTCATAAATAGTATCACAACCCACAATCTGTGGCAATAAATTTGTACTTATAGATGATAGAAGCCAAAAACTTAACAAGCTGTCTTGTCTCTTATAAGCAATGTATTCTTTATTTTCTACTGATCTTCCCTCATTGTCTTTCAGAAATTGATGAGGAATGCTTGAGTTGGCAGAAAGAAAACTGTTGAGGCCATATCCTCTGATTGCAGTCTGCACTTGATATTTCCAAAGAAGATAATTGCTCTTATCAAGATGAGCAGTTATCAGCTGATTGTGTGGGCTGATTATGGTCTTGATTAGATCCTCTGTGGCCTTTTGCTGTGATGTTGATGAATTATTAGAGGTTGCTGAGTCCTCTCCAGCCATACTAGAACAGTGACACAAAATGAAGAAATGAATGAATTTTTGGATATAAAAGATTCAAAAACAGGAGAGAGAAGGAGAATTTCAAAGAAATTTCAAGAAATGCAAGAAAAGCAAAAGCAACAGAACTGAAGTCTTCAATGATAAGAGGTAAGTGCATCCATCAGCCCATATGATGAATTTTTGATGGGTTTTTCTGGCATGGCAATTTCCTCAATGATTCTTTGAAGATTTTTGATGATTTCTTGAAAGAAAAAAATGATTTTGGTTTTGCTTTTCTAAATACACGATCTTGCTGCAACAAGATTCAATCACTGAATCTTTGGCATGACATTTGATCAATCTCAAATGATGAATTTTAATCTGATGAGATTTTCCTTCTTGAACGAATATCAGATGATGATTAAAAAATCTGATGATAAAAAAATTGATATAATGTCATGAGGCAGTTTAGGCTCTGATACCAAGTTGAATTTTGAGAGATTTTGAATTTGCAGGAATGTAGAGATGAAACAGAGTAAAGTAGAATGTATATTTCATTCATACTTGAGACTGTTGTGATAGTCTCGTATTTATACAGTGCTAAAATGAAAAAATAGAACTTGGGCTTGGAAGCTTTGAATACAGCCTATTACCGCTCCAATAATACAACCGGCATATACTCTTAAGTAAAGAATGAGATAACATATTTTCTCACCCGTATTCACTAATTACTGTTGATCAACTCTGCTCTGAACAGTTTGTGAATGGTTGTAGTTATAGCAGCAAATTTTGCGTGCCTTTACTTCTGACGCTACTTGCTGAAAGTGGGCTTCAATGCACAGTTGGTCATCGCTAACCTGAAATGCCTAGTTTCTCCCAGCTCTGCTTTAAGCCTTCCAAACCACACAATAAACATCATATCTCAATCTCGCTTCATACCCAACACATATAAACTCAATATCACAACCATTAACATCACATGCAACGTGTAATCTCATACATATCACAAATAATTAAAAACATAATGTGATTATCAATATTTACATAAACTTTCGTCAACTAAAACTAATATTCCATCGACCAACACAACCATATCTACACAAATACTAATGTTCATCAAATCCACAATCATCACTATACACAACCATCAATAAAGTACCAACTCCATCAACACAAGTCAATAAGTACAAGCCAAAAAAATTCCGTACCTACTCATCATCATCATTTCACGACCCATCCTCAGCAGGCATCCTCCCGTGCTCTACAAAAAAGGCCGTAATCCGCTCATCTAGCAGTTGCGCCAGTCCTCCGCCCTTCCACCAATCATTGAATTCTACCATCTGTTGGCGAAGCTGAGCTATCTCCTCCTCAGCATGGGATCTCCTATACGCCTTCTGGGTCATTGTTGCCTGCAAATTATTTGATTGGAATATAATTTGCTTTAGAATTAAATATAATTTATATATTAGTTAATGAAGCAGTTTACCTCTTGATTTCCATAACCATATCGCCTATTCTGAGTAGGCAGGTCAATGAGCGCATCCTAGATACAATCCTCCTCGTTTAAGGTCAGCTCACGGCTAGTGGATTGCGCCACTCGAGCTTTCTGTGCCTCATACCTCTCCTGCGATGACGACAAGTAGTTTGTAATAATAAATAATAAAGAACTTATCAAATGTGCAGTAAAAAAATTAAACAAATTTACCATCATGGATTTGGATTTGTCATCCGTAAATTCATATGTAATATTCCCCTCCTCATCCATACGCTCGACGGCATGTGTGTGAGTAAAGACCTCAGCCAGTGTAGGCTCATGATTATATTGCTGAAACTGAAGTTATATATACAATGAATAATGTTATCAATATGACTAAATTATTTCACAACTATTTAGAAACGCATTTTATAACTTTACCAATTCCCTCCGATGACGTTGGAAGGACTTCGACCCACCGTGGTGCAAAGTAGGATTTTTAGCACTGTTTGCACGATTCCGTGTCGATAATTCCTATAAATTTAAACACACAATTAACTAAATTAATGCACCTAATATACGAATTTTAAACAAAATGTAATAACAAAATGAAATGATATTTATTATTTACCTTCGACTCTGGAGTTTCCCACAGCTGTAGAAATTGAGCCCATACATCAGCACCCATCCAAGATGGCTTCTTTACCGCTCTCTTGGCTTTGGATATGGTGTCTCTATAATTGTTTCGCATTCTCTGATTCCAATGATTAACAAAAATATCAATATCTTACAGGGCTACACGAACAGTTGTCTGCGTATTGAATTTGATATTTGTTTGAATTATATACATTGTATTAATTTACAGATAAATTTAAAATTTAAAATTACCATCAAGTCCGCGAATACGGCATTCTTGATGTGATCAGGAATGTCATCCCAGTGAGCCCAACATCCGGCTCATGAATGCCTTCCTCGACACTTGCAGAATAAAGTCACTCGGCTGGAGCTCAAACCCCATGTATAAAATAAGATGTACGAATTTAATAAATTTTAAATAGTGAAAATGTAATAAATTTGATTCTTACCCTACGCTCTTCGGCACTACCTTTACCACCGGACGTAAATCCGGCGCTGTGCCATTGGCACCCACACCAGCGGAAGGAGAAGGCTAAGATCTGTTAGAATGTCTCCTGTGCATATCTGTTACAAACATATCATTTCATATAATAAAAAAATATCATTTCATTATTACAAAACATGTTTGAATAATCATCATCACATAAAAATTGCAATAAAACGTCATGAATGAGACAAGATCTCCTGAGTATATATACATAATTTAAAAAAAAACAATAAGACATAACTCACAACATAGTCATCATTATTGATAATAGCTGATACTCAGAGTATACATTATACAACAACTAATACAAAAATTAAAAATTTCCAGTCTTCGTTGTCTTCTGATTCAGTCTCGGTCTCGTACTCTATATCGTCCTCTTATGTACTCTCATATGCTTCTATTAAAACATTCAATTCATCATTTAACAAACCCAAATCAATATCATCAGCTATTATTATTTCATCATTTGATTCAAGATCCGTTTGATACGCTGCTTCGTCCAGAATATTAATTCCATCAAACGTAAATCTTGCCTTTTTAAAAAAATATCAAACCAATCTGCTTTATCTCTTTTTAAGGATGGATACAGAGCAAAATAAACTTGTAATGCTTGCTTGGCCAATACGAAAGGATCATACTTATAGTAATGTGAGATGTGCTTTATTTCTATAAGTTTATAATCTTAGAGCACGTTGATTCCAAAACCAGGAATATTGCTGAACCAAGTGCACTTGAATAAAAAAACTTTTTCTGTAGGTTGTACATATATAATATGTCAATTCTAAAACCTGTGTTAAGATGCCGTAAAAATCTTTTATATGCTCATCTGGATGGTCACTGCCTTAGAAAAATACACCAGTGTTATATGTTAATTTTTCAATACCATAATCCTTGGTGTTAAAAAATACACCAATCTGCTTTCATCTGGAATGCTTGAGTTGGCAGAAAGAAAACTGTTGAGGCCATATCCTCTGATTGCAGTCTGCACTTGATATTTCCAAAGAAGATAATTGCTCTTATCAAGATGAGCAGTTATCAGCTGATTGTGTGGGCTGATTATGGTCTTGATTAGATCCTCTGTGGCCTTTTGCTGTGATGTTGATGAATTATTAGAGGTTGCTGAGTCCTCTCCAGCCATACTAGAACAGTGACACAAAATGAAGAAATGAATGAATTTTTGGATATAAAAGATTCAAAAACAGGAGAGAGAAGGAGAATTTCAAAGAAATTTCAAGAAATGCAAGAAAAGCAAAAGCAACAGAACTGAAGTCTTCAATGATAAGAGGTAAGTGCATCCATCAGCCCATATGATGAATTTTTGATGGGTTTTTCTGGCATGGCAATTTCCTCAATGATTCTTTGAAGATTTTTGATGATTTCTTGAAAGAAAAAAATGATTTTGGTTTTGCTTTTCTAAATACACGATCTTGCTGCAACAAGATTCAATCACTGAATCTTTGGCATGACATTTGATCAATCTCAAATGATGAATTTTAATCTGATGAGATTTTCCTTCTTGAACGAATATCAGATGATGATTAAAAAATCTGATGATAAAAAAATTGATATAATGTCATGAGGCAGTTTAGGCTCTGATACCAAGTTGAATTTTGAGAGATTTTGAATTTGCAGGAATGTAGAGATGAAACAGAGTAAAGTAGAATGTATATTTCATTCATACTTGAGACTGTTGTGATAGTCTCGTATTTATACAGTGCTAAAATGAAAAAATAGAACTTGGGCTTGGAAGCTTTGAATACAGCCCATTACCGCTCCAATAATACAACCGGCATATACTCTTAAGTAAAGAATGAGATAACATATTTTCTCACCCGTATTCACTAATTACTGTTGATCAACTCTGCTCTGAACAGTTTGTGAATGGTTGTAGTTATAGCAGCAAATTTTGCGTGCCTTTACTTCTGACGCTACTTGCTGAAAGTGGGCTTCAATGCACTGTGTCGCTAGCCTGAAATGTTGTCGAACAAAGCTGTTTGTAAAACAGAATTAATTCTGTTATAACACTCCACACTTATATGGGCAACAGTTCGATGAAAACCACCGGTAATAAATATTCCATCATGATGACAATCGTTACTTTTCATCCCACTCAATTTACTATTTTTAAAGTCAACACATCTATGGAGATTAGAAGACATCTCATCAGGGCATTTTGGTCCTTCCACCCACTTTAGCATGAGTTTTATTTGCTTGTTGTCTGGCTCATAGCATGCTTTGGGTTTTTTTATTGTCATTGGGCTTCATATGAAGTTCGGAACGTTTACAAAAGTGTGCTATATCGAATCTTGAATTCCAATCGTCCTTAGTTTTCCCTTTGACATTCATAATTGTATTAAACACGTCATCGAACATGTTTTTTCGTTGTGCATCACGTCAATATTATGTCGAAGTAGGAGATCTTTCCAATAAGGTAACTCCTAAAATATACTTTGTTTGCACCAATTATGAATGCCCGATTCACCTAGAATTTCAGTCTGTTTTCCAGTTTCATGTATCTTCGGGTAGTCCTTTACAATTTCATATATTTCTTCAGTTGATCAAATCTTTAGTGGTGGCATATTCTTTTCTCTATTAGCTTTAAATTTTTTTTATCTCTTCTAAAAGTATGATTGGGATGGAGAAAACACCGATGACAATCAAACCGAGAAATTTTCCTTCCATACCATAAAGAAAATGATCCTGTTTCTTCCATGCACTAAGAACAGGCTAGACGACCGGCCATACTCCAACCTGAAAGCATCCTATATGCAGGAAAATCACTAATAGTCCATAACAAAGAAGCAAACATACGAAAAATCACCAATAGTCCAGTGATCTTCGTTGCTCGATGGTGTTGCTTCTGCTGGTGTTGCACATGTTGCTCCTTTTGGTGCGGCCCAAGCTGAGCCTATTTCCGATTCTATTGATCCTGTTGCTCCTGTTGGTGTGGCCCTAGCGGAGCCTGGAACTTCTTTGTTGTATGTTTCCATTATTTGGAATTCTGAGGAGCAGGCCTGGATACATGTTCCTATTGAAATGAGGTACTCGGCTATGTCTGACACTTATTATGCTTTTATCATTGAAGTGGAGGGAGAAAATCGTTGTCTTATATATCACATTGAGGGTAAGGGTCTGAACCTTACCAGGGTTGGTGAGATAGATGAGGAAAACAAAAGTAAGTTTTATGATGTCAGTTGGGATAGGAAGTTTATTTACTCTACTTCGTCTGAAGGCTATGATCCGAATCTGGCTACTCTTTATTCTGGTTATGTTCATGTTATCGGCCCGTCAACTGTTGTTGGCAGCGATAGTCCCTCCTTGGAGGGCGCGTAGTCCTATTAGTTTGTAGTCTAGGCACTTTTTCCTAGCTTCTGTGCTTCATTTTTCTTTGTGGTTTGGGATCCTTTTTTTCCCATTTAGTTGTTCTGTGCATGTGCAGAACACCTGTTCTCTTATTATATATATATACAGTGGCACGACCCACTATAAAGTCGGCTAGCTTTGCTAAAAAAAGAAGAAAACATACGAAAATTCTTTTTTTGTGAAATGACGTATGTTTCAAGACCTTCAAGCCATAATTTTTTCAGCTCTTCGATTAATGGTTGTAGATAAACATCGATTCCTTGTATCGGATCATCAGGGTCAGGGACGATAATAGTGAGAAACATGTATGGAGTTTTCATACACATCCACGGAGGTAAATTATAAGGAGTAACGATAATAGACCAAGATGAATATTTTCTACCAAACTGAGAGAATAGCGAAAACTCATCTGTACATAAACCAAGTCCGACGTTACGGCTCTCTACAGCAAATGTGGGATACGTCTTATCAAAATGTTTCCATGCTTCTCCATCGGATGGATGTGTCAAAGTTCCCTCTGCCTGTCTTCTCATGCTGTGCCATCGCATATAACATGTCGTGGTCGAAGACGAATATAACCTTTGAAGTCTAGGGGTAATTGGTAAATAATGCATTCTCTTGTATGGAACTTCCTTTCCTTTCTTTTTTCTTGGTTTATATCTTTCCTCATTACATATTTTGTAGTTCCTAATATTAGTGTCATCTTTCCAATACAACAACAACCTTTCATACATGTATGGTGGAGGGAGAAGATGAGATATGGAATGGAAGGAGTGGATTTAGGCTTGTGCACATGCACAAAGATATATGTACACTCAAGAACAATTATGGTTAATTCAAAAAACAAGAAAAATACTGATGTGTGGTGGCAAAAGATGAACAGATGAAGTACTTCATGGATTGACAAGATTGTATCTTTGTATTTGCAGTAAAATGAGGAACATAAGAATGTAATTTGCAAGAAAATCAAGAACTGATTGAAATAAAATTGCAGTTCAATGAAACATATCAAAATAGAAGAATTATAGAGAAATATAAATACAAATTTTTAGGAACAAGATTAAAATTTGCAGTAATGAACAAGGAAAGGAAAGGAACTACAACAGATTGTAACAGGTATTAAAATCACAGTGCAAGAATTAAAGAACATGGTTGCAACTACTGGAAAATGAAAACGAGAATTGAAAATGTATAAATGTAGGAATTTTAATAAACAGAGAATTGAAATGACAAAGAAGAACAAGATGAACTGATAATTGATATAAAATAATAACCAACAATTGAGTAAACTAGCTAACAAGAATTAAAGGAGAAAGATGTTGATCTATGGAATTACAATAGAACTGATAATAAAGAAATAAAAAAATAGAAGAAGAAGATAATTGCTTCAGATTTTTCCACACTTTACAAATGCCCATACCAGTGTGTGTGTGTGTGTGTATGGACTGTTTTGCATACATTTTACTTGACTCAACTCGGCCCAGTTACAACTTTGGTTCAACACACATCAAACATACAACTCAACACAGATTTACAAAGACTCGAGACATCCAACATAACAGAGAACAAGACCAAATATGGCATGTACCAGTGTGCACGTGCACACATGCACACACTGATACACACTTATATCTCCTTCCTCAAGACATGACTGCAGCAGTTCTTGCATCTAACACCCCTCTGCATCCTTCAGCCATCAACTCATGTGATCCCCTGACTGCCACCAATGAACTTTGCATTAAAACATTGCCTGCAGCTACTTCCTAAAGACAACCCTCACCCTTATCTTCCTTCCTAAGCAATGTACTGCTGTTTTTCTCAAATAAAATTCTAGTAATTAAAGCTTGGTTGTTACATTAAATTAGGAAAAATAATCTAACTTCCTCTAAATTTTGAAAACAACTTATATTGGTTAAAGCATTCACATGTTTATTATTGTATATTTTATAAATAAGTTGTGAAATTTAATGTGAGGAATGTTTTGGATCTTATATGTACAACCATTTTTTTAATGTTTATAAATGGTATAAACATATATGTATAATTTAGAACCATTTATGCAAGAAATATGAATCATGTTCTATGATTATTTTACATCACTTAACTTTTGATTAAGTAATTTGGATATTTATATAAGGTATTTGGGTTATTTAAGAAATTTTGGCTAATTAGAAATAAAGTATGCTCCTTTAATCTGTTTATATTAATTTGATTATTGAAATAAATTTTAACATGATACTAATTTATATTTTGGACCACATAACGGGTCAACTGCATTTATTTTTATCATAATTGCATTAAATGTGGTTGTTATGGTAATAAATTAATTAATTTACTATCATAAATGTAGTAAATGCGTCAGTTGCAATAAAATTAATGATGCAGCATGTATTTGGAATAAGAAAAGACATATGGTTTATTATTTGATGCATTTATGTTTAATAGTTACATATATTTTATATGTTCGACTCATGCTTGTTGAAAACATGTTTCACTTTCGTGCTTTGGTTAGCATAAAATAAAAGGAGCAGCAGTTTTTATATTTTTCCAAAATGCATGGTTACTGACCTTAATTAAGTATTCAAATAATAAACTAAAGATAAAGTAACACAGTAGCATACTATATAGCTATATTATGGTTCAGATATACATCATAACTACTACATTCATTCATGTTATTTAGTATGACGTTTACTATGTCATTTATGCATAATTTTACGTCTCTTTTAATTCCGACATCCATCCATGACATTTGTTATGTGGTTTATTTATGATGCCTTATATCATATTTATTTAGGAAATGTCATGAATGTAACCTAATATTTAAAGTAAAAGATTATAATAGCTATGGTTAAAACATGTTGTGCCACAGTCATAATTTTGAGATTTTCAAGTGTCATATAGACTTAAAGTGATTTTGAGAGTACTTTATAGCACTTGAAATATTGTACATACACTAAGAAATAAATTCAAATATATTTTTGGTGTCTCTTTGCAAACTAATTATAAATATCCTACATTCCAAGTGAGCTAATTGAAATAATATGTCACCAAAGTGACCTCTCTTATTTTAGTTGTTTATGAAAATGTTTGATATTTGTGTGTATTTATTCATGTGAATGTTAGCCGGCCCAAAGGAAGACTAATATTTGGCCGAATAACTTACACACGTGTGATGATAAATATGTGACAATTATAAGGTTTAATAAGTGAATAACTAATTGGCCCAAAGAAAGATTGTTATTTAACTTGAATTTATTATCAGTATTTTATCATTACAATAAGAGTACCTTTTGTAGTTAATATTAATGTCCAAAGACTTGACATTAATGTTTTGCTAGGTATCTTGAGAAGAGATTTACCAATTATTTGAATTTACTATGGTTGATATTGGATATGAGCATATACAGTCAATCCTTAATTTTTGTTCAATTTTTAATTAATTTGACTAAAGTGTCTGCCAATTTTAATGTTCTCATCTTGTTTGAGACTAACTCTAAGGATTATTAAGAGAACACATTGTTTGTTTTTAACTTCATGGATCTAGCTCTTGCAATTAGGAGCGTTACACCCACCCATATTATGGTTGAATGCTCTTATAATGTTATGAAAAACATTCAGAGGTGGGATAATTCAAAAAAAAAGCAAGAGTCAAAAGATCATAAAGTAAATATTTTAGAAGCTTCCAAGGATGTGGTATTTGTGGGGATAACCAATTTTAAGGGGTTCTTTATTGAGAATGAAAAGTGTTTTGTCAAAATGGTAAGGAGAAACAAGCACGCTTTATATTGCTTGATTATATAAAGTCCAAATAAAGGAAATATAAATGAGTGCTATATGAAAAATATTGCCTCAAAAGTTAAAGGCATTCAAGTTATTGTTATTTTTTTGGGTACTCTCTTTATTCACAATATAACCATTTTAAGATTATTGTTAATTATTTTTTTAAGGATAAAAAGACCTCTTGTTGAGCTCATAACATTGTGTTAAGAAGAAGAGAGGTTGAAGCTTGTAAGATTGAAAGTAATCATTTAACATACATTGTAAATAAATGTATAAATAAGGATAAAGAAGTCGCTAAGGACCTAAACATAAGAAATAACATAAGGATATATATTTATACTTGGTTCTTTTATGAAATCTATGGCCATATAACGTAAAGTATACTAGATATTTTTAATTTATTACTGAGATTCCAGTTATATTGTTTGGATTTATTTGATATTTTTGTTATGCTGTCACTTAGACAGATTTTGGTTTCTAATTTTCATATGAACAAATTGGTTATTATTGTTCTTTTAGATATAATAAGATTAATTTATGAATAAATTCAAACATTGTTGGACTTAAAACTCCTAATGTTTAAAATATAACTTATATCTATGCTAAATACTTTTTATAATGAAGTCTCAAATTTTGATTTGGTGATTAATATGATTATTTGTTTCAGCTTACTAAATAACTCTAGATTGAGGCACTAAAGATAGCAAATACTTTATTGGTATTCTAAGCGGCTTAAAAGCTACAAATTTTATAAACCCACACTAAGGAAAAAATTTAAGATGGGAAATGCTACAATTTTTTGAGGATATTGAGTTTAGGGGGAGAAATAAAGTACGAATCATTGTCTTAAGAAGAATCATTATCTTTGATTCAACTAGAATTACTTCTTCGGATAATGTATAGGATTTATTTTTCTTTCATTAACAAGAAGTAAATTAAGAACCATAAGAAGACAATGTCAAACAAAATTTTCTTTAAATTAAGGTTATTGTTTCAAGAAAACAAAATCAACAACTTCAATGTGCAAGATCACTAAGTAAATCCACTTGAAAAGGAAGAAATACAATTATGGACGACTAAGTAGTATTTTTTCATAAAGGTAAATATTGGATTGGTGAAGATGATTTTGTGGACTTACATTAATCCATATAAGGTACTAATTTAAAATATGGATTTAAGGTATGTATATATAGTGTAAATCTATAAAGACAATAAAGTTTGAGATCTTTTCCACTACCTTAAGGTAACAAGATCATTGGTTATGAATAACTATTCAAGAAAAAGGATCGAGTGAGTAATGCGGAAAGGTATAAGACTCATTATAGAAAAGACTTTACTCAAAAAGAAAACAATGTTTTTTTAAAGAGGCTTTGATGAAACAATTTAAAGAACCCACTTACAGATTACTCTTTTGTATTAGGGATTCAAATACACCATTATTATTCAAGGGTGCTATTTGGATTATCACAAAAGGGCTATGCAGATAAGGCTTTAAAAAAAATTGTATGAAAACTGCGAGTCAATTGATTCTCTTTTGCTAAAATAGACAAATATTGTCTTATATAGTAATATATGAACATCTTTGAAGCTAAAGAAATGCAAAAGGTTTCTCATACATTTGTGTTTGTGGAGTCTAATGCATGCTAAGGCATATACACATATGGATATTGCGTGTATTATTTGGCAGATATCTTACTGACATTGAAAGTGGATCAACAGTTAGTAACCAAAATGGTTACGGGATATCTTTAAGGAACAAAAAGATTATATGCTCACAGATAAAAGATCGAATTGGTTGGAGATCATAAAACATTATAATACGAATATTTTGGATGCCGAGTACAAAAGATCCACTTCAGATAATAATAATATTATTGTTGTTGTTATTTTTTTGGATGAAGCTATATAAGGAAAGTTGCCATACAGGCACTTATAGCCTTCTTTACATTTTCTGTTATGGGGCATCCAATGATGGAAAAAATTGTAAAATTTTGCCACAAAGATACGGACTATTGAATAAAGAAACTGAAAGGCCATTAAAGTAATATTGTGACAATAAACAACATATTATTTTCTAATAAGGGAAGAGTGCAAAATAAATTATAATTCATAGAGCATATTGTGACAAACTCTACTGTAGTGGATCCGCATACAAAAGGAATATCACCCAAGGTCTTTCATGAGCATCTTGCTCAATTGGTGTAACTTTTATATAAGAATATTTTGGTTCAGGGGAGTTTGTATTTGGTACTGTCATATGACACATTGCTCTACACTTTGGTTACAGATATATATCAAGTTCTTTTTTCTGATCAGAAATAAAGTAATAAAGTTTTGTTTACACTCTAGGTTGTTCAAATATTGAACGTTATGACCTCACTAAGGTAGGAACAGTTGGAAATAGACATGTATAGATCACATCCCATGTAATTTCCATGATATGCATCCATGATTGATCTATGTCGTTTGATTATGTTGGTATATGTGACCATTGATGGATTTAGTTACGCTAAAAGTAACGAAAGCCGCTTTGATCGTTTGTCAGTATAGTTAATGGACGAGATTGTTTCGGAAACACCTTATGTTATAAATAGGAAATTTTGGAGCTAATAAAGTTATACACATTTATAAGGTTATTACATATATGGCCGAGGGGGAGATTGTTGGAAAATTCCAACATGTGGGCCATATATGTAAAATAAATGTGTCATGCACTTTTGGTGTAAAGCTTAATTAAAGTGATCAAATTATGAATTAAAGTTAAAAGGCTTAAAGATATAATTGTCATAATAATAATGTGTATATACTGGGGCAATTCTAATTTGTTGAAGGGCCAAATTAGAAAATGCCAACATTATAAATAAGGGGTTATGGTCCCCAAATCACATAAGCTTTAGTCATTCTCCTAATATGTTCTATGGAAATAATTCAGATTTAGGGTTTATGTCAATTTGGAAGATCAGATCCAACTTTTATCTTTTTGATCTATCTCTTTCTCTTAATTAGTTTATGAAAGCAACAACTATGGATTTATATCTAATATAAGACATAGGGCTTGTGTCAATATGCAAAACCAAACCAAATTTATTTTTCCAATCATCAACTGTGAATTCAGGTATGGCTTCCGCTAATTCATTTACTTTCCTCTGATTTCTTCTCAATCAAATCAATATGGGTCACCTATTCAAATCTAGGGTTTCATGATTAACCAATTTTAAAGTATATTGAATCCTAACAAGGACCTGCTAAAAGGTTATGTAGACATAGATCAGGGGTGCTGAATGAGTAATTTCACATGAAAAAAGGAATAGAAATCAGTGTTATGGTATAAGATTGTGCTGTAGGGATTAGATGTCGTTGTGTATGAGTCAGCAGTTTATTAATCCACTAGGCTGAAGCCAAAGTAAGATCATCATTAGAGGGAACAAAAGAACATATCTATAACATAGACATAGAAGAGAACATGTGTCGATGAGTGCAAAACAAGTAAAAACAAGTACATTGGGAAAACATAGAATTGAGGCATGTATAGGAAAAAAAAACCAGGCTCGAGTCTCCAAAATAGCTGGTGTTAAATTTTGATGACACAATATGTAGAATAAAAGAGGACCGAAGTAGCTTGATATTGCTGAAGCGGTTCGCGAATCGAAGCTCAGAAGCTTGAGATATGGCTTTTTGAAGCAAAGGATTTATGATCTTCAGCTACTGGTAATTCAGACGTCCAAGACAGGCTCACAAACGTGAATAGGAGGTCAGACATCTAAGAGACCTACTCAGACGTTTGAAATGGATGTTTAGAGACCAAAGCGTACATAGAGTACTTTTGGACGTTGTCATACGTTTGTGTAAGGATCTCAAACATCTGATTTCTTGTTTCGAAGACTTCTATGAATGAAGTCACCATCTGAGTTTGTAGTTCATACATCCGATGTTGTTTTGAGGACAGTATTGCCCGGGTTGCTATGTATCGTTTGTTAAGGCTTCAAGGGGCAAATTATGTATTTGCCAAAACAGAAATTCTACTTATAAAAGCTATTTTTTAGATCTCAAAAGAGAGGTTCATTCATATTACAGAAAGGTTTTCCTCTATCAAATTTCTTCAATACTTAATCTCTACAAATCAAATTCTGTAGGATTTTGCGTGATCATTGTAATCAATCTCTTGTACTCTTTCATTGTTGGTACTAAAAATGCTCTCTCCAAAGTGGATGTACATTAACATATCGCTAGTGGAACCACTATAAATTTTGTGTGATTTACTTTCGTAATTTCTTATTTTACTTGCTTGTGATTGAGATTGGTTTATTTGGATTGGTATTGTGTTTTAGTATTGGGATATTGATTGGTTGTTTTTCCACATCTTTCAACGATCTTACTTTCTGATGCATTTTGGAATTTGGATTAGAGTAGTCTTGAATTTAAATTTCTTAACATTTGGTATCATAGCTTTGGTGTTTGTAAGGTGTTTGTAGAAATGCTGGAATCGAAAAATATCTTAGATAGCCCCTCATTTGTTGGTCTAAGTAATGTAGTGCCGTATGTACATGGATCGTATGTGGTTTCGGGTTCTCAATTGGTTATTGACAAGTGGAATGGTGATAATGATTTTGAAAAATGACAATGGAATATGAAAGCGGTTCTTAGGTGGAATCATGTGCATCTTGTGTTTGGTACATATTTGTTTCCCACGGACATCTCGAATGTTGAGAGAGAGAGAGAGGAAATTGAAGAGTTGGCATATACTACACTTCACCTTGCTATATGTGAGAATGTAATCTCCGAAATTAGTGGTGAGACTACCGCTAAGGATATTTAGGATAAGTTGGAGGAATTGTATATGAAGAAATCACTAACTAATCATTTGATCTTATTGCGACCATTCTGTGCCTATAAGATGAATGAGGGTACTTCGCTAAAGGTGCACTTGAATACCTTTAATGATTTGCTAACAAAGATGAAGGTGGTAGATTTTAAGATTAATGAAGAGCAAAAGCCAATGATCTTGCTATGTTCATTGCTGGACTGTTATACGGGTTTCTCAAATAGGTGAATCTATAGCCGGGATACTTTGACTTTTAATTATGTTAAAGCGGGTCTTCTTGGTGAAGAGTTATGTGATCAAATAAAGGAGTTGAGTAATAGTGGTAGTGGTGCTAGTAGTGGTCATGGTTTGTTTGTGGAGAAGGAGAAAAATGAGAAGGAAAAGGGGAATCGTGGACGTTCTAAATCAAGGAATCCTGTTGGAGAAGAAAGTCGAAGGATAGAAATAACTAGTGCTTTATTTGCAAGAAGCCTGGTCATTTGAAGAATGAGTGTCCGAACAAGGATAAGAAGAAGAAGGAAGTAGCATCTTCATCGATGGCGGTGGAGAGTGATTTTGGTAAGGTAGATGAAAATGTATTGACGACGGTAGCATCAGATATTTTGGGTGGCGAGTGGGTGCTCGATTCGGGTGCATCTTATCATATGACACCGAATAATAATTGGTATGGGTAAAGGTGCTATTGTACATCAATGGACATTAGTTCCATGCGAATTCGGATGTTTGATGGTGTAATTTGTACACTCACTAATGTACGCTATGTTCCAGGTCTTTGAAAATCTCTTATTTTCTTGGACCAATCAGATTCTTTGGGATGTAACATCACTATTGAGAGTGATAGCTTGCGGGTTTCGAAGGGTGCACTTGTGGTGATGAAAGGTGCTAGAGCCCATAGAGTTTATTTTCTTGAAGGTGTGACTATTGAAGGTGAAAATTTTGTAGGTTTTGGTAATTCTCATGGCTTGGATGCGACAAGGTTGTGGCATTTATGGTTGGGTCATGTCTCGAAGAGGAGTTTGGTTATTCTTCGGAAGAGGGAGATGATTGATGGAAAGAGTTTCAATAAACTTGAGTTTTGCAAGTAACGTGTTATGGGAAAGCAAACAAAGTATCATTTGATGAACAAAAATATGATTCGAAAGATGTTTATGAGTATGTTCACATGAATGTTTGAGGGCCAGCGCCGATAGCTTCTTTGAGTGGAGCTCGTTATTATATTTCTTTTATTGTTGACTTTTCTAGGAAAGTATAGGTGTATATAATGAAGGCTAGGTGGGAGGCATTTGCAAAATTAAAAGTTTGGAAGGCTCTTGTTGAGTAAGAGAGAGGTAAGCCTTTGAAGGTGTTCAGGTCTGACAATGGCGGGGAGTATGTTTCCTGAGAATTCTTAGATTTTTGCAAGCATAATGGTATTCAAAGGCATTTTACTACATCGGGGGATCCGCAATCGAATGGGGCAGCGGAGAGAATGAACCATACTCTACTTGAGAAAGCTCGATATTTGAGATTGGCATCGGGTTTGATGAAGGTATTTTGGGCCAAAGCTTTGTCAACCACGGTGCATATTTTAATTCGAATTCCATACTCAGCTATTGATAACAAATTTCTGGAAGAAGTGTGGAAGGGGAAGAGCATTGACTTGAGATATCTTCATGCGTTTAGTAGTCTGGTTTATGTGCATGATCCGGGAAATGATGAGCTTAAGCCTTGAGCTTTCAAAGAGGTCTTGCTTGGTTATATGGATGGTCAAAGGCTACCGGATTTAGAATTCGGAAATGAAGACAGTTGTGAATTCTCGTCATGTTACTTTTGATGAGTCGGCCTTATTCAAGGAGAATAATAACTCATTGGATATTCCAAATTTGGTTCGTGATGAATTAAAGGAGAAGGAAGTTGTTCCCTTTTTTCCAAGGAGTAGAGTTGTTGGAGATGCTTGTGTTGAGGAAGCGGTTGATGTCACATGACTAGTCTACAAGTTTCCTCAAGTAGTGTTGGTGATGTGCATGACTCTATAGATGATTTGGCTTAAGATGGAGCCGAAAGGAGTTTAGGTGATAGTATATGACAACCTGTGTTGGTCGTCGTGTTATAAGACCACCCGAAAGTGATTGGAACTATATTAGCTTTAGCGATAATTTGAACTATGATCTTCATGTAGTCCAAGATGAGCCGATGGACCTTGATAATGTCATGGATTCGAGTGATAGCTCGAAATGGATTTGTGCCATGGAGGAAGAGATGAAATCTTTATTGAAGGATCAAACTTGGGATTTGGTTCCACTTCCTAAAGGAAACCGTGCTATTGGGTGCAAATGGATATACAAGGTGAAGGACAATGGGAGATACAAAGCAAGATTAGTGGCTAATGGGTTTGCAAAAGAAAGGGAAAGAAGTATGATGAAATATTTGCACCGATCGTGCACCATACTTCAATCCGGGCATTACTTGCTATAGTTACTATTCATGATTTGGAACTGGAGCAACTTAAATGTGAAACGCCTTTTTTCATGGTGACTTGGATAAAGACATCTACATGAAGCAACCGAAAGTTTTTGTAATAGATGGTAAATCAAATTTAGTTTGCAAGTTGGAAAAAATCAGCATATGATTTACAGCAATCACCTAGATAATGGTACAAGAGATTTGATTATTTTATGCTTGAAATGTTTTGATAGAAGCACTAAAGATGCTTGTGTATATTTAAGAGGTTAAAAAATGATTTTTGCACGTATTTACTATTGTATGTGAATGACTTGCTCATTACTTCTAAAGATAAAAATGAAATGAACAAGTTAGCAAAGGGTTCGGGCATTTCGTAGAAAATACGATACAGATGGATCTATACAAACTTTTAAAGCAAGACTAGCTGCCAAATGGTTCAGGCAAAAGGAAAGTATTGATTTTTTGGGTACATATACCTTATTGTAAGATTAACATCAACTAGAGTTTAGTTTTCTCTTGCTTCAATTCATGGATTTCATGTACATCAAATGTGATAAAGTTAAGGATATGACCTAGGTGCAATTCTCTAATTTACAGTAAATTATTAACTCTATTTTAAAATCTCATTCGAAATAAAAGGTGTTTTTCTTCATATCATATACTTGATATAATGTGTTATATTAATTATTTTTAATTAAAATTATATTTAATAGAAAATTCATAAACAGTGAGTTTTGATATAGTAATTACAATATGTTGTAATCATGAGTAATTTATCACAATATAATAAACACCTTGTTTTAAATATTCCTAGTTAAGATGTATCGAGACTGGATATCGATACATTTTTTGAGACTAGAGTACGTAACTCTCTCCAAATGTTTGGTAGTATATTACTTATGGCTGCTGGGAGGCACTAATGGGTTGCATACTAATAGTTATTGGATAACTATGGAATGGCCCATTCGATAGTTTTCCATTGGTTAATATAACTATGGTCAAACAGAAAATATTGATATGATAATATTACACAATTATCTCGACTTGAGAATACTATCAAGCTTAAATGTGAAAACTCCACTTTGATTATAGTTGAATCATGGTACGTTGTCCATCAAATGTATAGTTGGATCGAGTGGAAGCATTCGAAGTGAAACATTATTCAATAGAGAATTTGCCTCCTTAATTACATGAGATTAGTATCATGGTCAACTAAAGTCGACTAAAAGTCAAAGTCTCTGGGCAGAGCAGTTTAATTAATAATAATTGTTGTTATTGAACCAATGACTTTATGTTTGGACTATACAGAATGTGAATGATATTGGAATTTTGACCATTACCAAATTTCCCAAGTCCTAATGTGGTATAGTTTTAACGAAGAGAATTTGTGTAAATAATTATCGCTATCAGGTAATGCTTAAAATAAGTAATATTGGATTATACTAAAGCTATGTAAGCAATAAATTTGGTCATAATGTCACACCCTGACTTAAGTGACGTGTGATTGTTAATATTTGAATTGTTCAATATTAATCGTTGATCGAATTTACGCTTAAGAATCACACAACCGAAACATTGAATACTATGACTGATACCAAATTTAATTAAATTATAATTGTTATAAATTAATTAATATTTGTGAAATATTAATTTATAAAATTTTATTTGATTTGTGTTGTTAAAATGGTGTATATATAAAAGATGTATACACACGTATCGATATATGATATTGATGTATGTTTAGATTAGATTTAAATGCATATTAATGTGATCGGGTTTGGAAAGATATAAAGGCCCAAGAGGCCTCTAATATGGCCGATCATAGGGATTGGAGGAAGGGGTTGATCAAAAAGAGTTTGAGTTGGTACTTGTTAGAGATATTTGTGGATTTGTTTCCACTTTTTGCTCCTATCTCTATACTATTCAAACACCATTAACCTCTCTCTTGCTACTCTCTTTCAGCCTCCTCTCCACCTTATTTCTGGCCAAAAATGGCAGCGCACCTACCTCTATTGATTCAAGCATTAAAACACAAAATCGAATCAAATTATTACAATGGTGTGTAGTGTTTTCAGTCTGGTAGCTCTCTCTGGAAGTATTTGAATTCAAATTCAAGTGGATTCGACCGATTCAGTATTCAACGTGCACTAATTAGGCTACAGTCAAGGTAACTTATTTATTTATAATTATATACATATACATATCATCTTGAATTACATATGCTCAGATTAGATCATGTTATCACGAATCCTTATATATATGTGCTATCAACATTAGATGTGAATATATATATATGTATGTATGTATGTATATGAATGTGTGTGTATATGTATGTATGTGTTATGATTATATATATATGCACATGTACCTCTCGACCAGCAAACAAATTTCGAATTTAAATAATAAATTTAAATGGTTTTTTTTGAAATTTTTTAATGTACCAATGTAAATATGTATTTTACACATAAATATTTCCTAAATAATATGCAAGAAAGTATACAAAATAAAGGAAAAAAAATATTTTTTATGTATTTTTATTAATAGGAAAATAGGCATAGGGAAGAAGTTGCAAAAAAATTTAGTCTCAGCGACAAAAAGTTTATTTTTTAGTCCGAAGGACACTTTTTAGTGTGAAGAGAAAATGATAGTTGCAACTATCATTCTGTGATTTACACTAAAAAGTGTCTTTCCGCCTAAAAAACAAACTTTTTGTTCCTGAAATTAAATTTTTCTCCAAACTTTTTCGCTGAGCCTAAAAACCCCTTTTATTAATTTATAAAATCGTATAAATATATACATACTTAAACTTAATGTATTAAATTGATTTACAATATATTTATATTATAATACATATAAATATATGTTGAATAAACAAAAAATTCTAAATGTTGTAAAATTAAAGCTTTCAAGAAAATTATATTTAACAATTTCCGTTAGGAAATTGTTTTATTTAAAAAATATTTAATAATTTAAAACCATGAGTTTTAATTTAAAAATATTCAATTTGACTATAGCCGAAAGTGTGCGTGCGTGCGTGTGTGTGTGTGAGCTAAGATCAATATCCCTCTCTATTTAGCACCATTTTGTAGCTCTCTGATATTAGCCACAAGTTTCTATTTAAATATTTGTTCTTCCTCTCTCCTGTCACATGGACCAAATGTTTAAATATAAACTTATGTCTGATATTGAGGGCTACAAATGGTGTTAAATAGAAGGGGTTATTGATCCTAGCTCTATATATATTAGGCAAAATTTATGTATACGAAGGGACTAACATGTCCGTTGCGGTATAAATCCCAACACTTATACATGGGTATGTTAAACCATGTACGATGTATATGTTGTATATGCACGTACACACACTTGTGTATATGATACGGATGTTTATATATATATATATATATATTATATAATATAAATACAATATTAAAATTAAAATTTATTTATGAATGAAATAAAATAATAATTTTATTTAGAATTAATTTAGATCAAATCCAAATAAATTGAGACTTCATAGGCATGATAATTTTTTTTTTGAAATTTACCCATTTAACCCGCAACGTGTTGACCCAAAACCAATAATGACATCAGAGCTCAATAGTCTATGCAATCTAAGTTAGTCATATTGAGGCTAACTAATTAAATTTGCCTATTTAGTAGGATTTCTAAAAATGTAGTGTCTAGTCTGGGTTTTTGGGTAATCAAGTTCCCTGCCTTACCTGGCTACTGGCTTGACCCGAAAGAGAAGTAAGTCCAAAGGTTATCCCTAATAGAAAGTACCCACTTTAAATTGGGCCTTAGTCTAATTTTCAAAATTGTTTTGAAATTAAAAAAAATTAAAATAAGATAATGAATAATAAATATTATAATGTAATTTTCAAAAGTGTTTTGATAGTACAATAAATATATTTAGAAAATTTTAAAATATTAATTAGATTAATAAATTAAATTAATTAATTAACTAGTTAATTAATTATTATTTTTTATGAAATTTGATTAATTATATATATACGTATACGTATACGTATATGTTTGTATGTATGTAATATATATAGATATATGTTACATTGCTTCAAATTATTTAAGACGACGTAAGTGTGTGCATGCATGTATATGTAAGAATTATCAATTAATAAGTTAATTAAAGTTGTTTAATTAAATATATTATAAAGGTTTGTTAATAAATAATAACAAACATATATACTTATATATATATATGTATGTATGTATGTATGTATGTATGTATGTATGTATGTATGTATGAACATATGTAAGTATAACTATAAATGTTATAGCATATGTATTCAATATAAAATGTTTAATTGAATTATATAGATTATTAAATTTTTAATTAATTGAATTAATTAAATAATATTTAATTAGTAATATTAATATAACGTTATATATAAGACTATTATATAAGTTAATTAAATTATAAAAGTTATATAATAATTAAGACTTGTATAATAAAAGGTGGAACAATAAATACCCAATTAGATTTAAGGTATAAATACATATGTATAGTACATATACATGATTTTAGATGTGTTTGCTACTTGAATCATGAAGGTATTTCATAAGAAATACATTATTCCATAAGTCGGTATCACTCAATTAAATATATTAAAGATTATGAATCTTTAATTTAAAATTGCTTTATACCATTTACATGTTAATAAATTACTTGCATACTCTCTAGCTATTAAACAAACTCAAGCTAAGGATGTTATGTGTAGTATTATTAATATATAGACTAGAAGAGGTAAGATAACTGTATGTATTTATTGAGAAAACACAAGGTACATATACTATATAGGCCATCGCGAAATGATAGGTAAGAGTGGATAATTTCTTGGGATTTGTTTAGCAAACTCAATGCCGAAATGAGATTAGAACAAAGTTCATGAGTTAAGAGTTGTATATGGTACAACTGATAAAGTGTTATCCATCGTTTGTGGGTCTATGATTTACTGAGCAAACTCAAGGTCAGAATCCCAAAGCAAGCGAATCCTAACACCCATTAGAGAAATCGAAAGATTTCTATGTTTCTTTTACGATTTTGAGAAACATGAAAGTCTAGTGGGTACCTTATTATAAAAATGAAATGGTAACAGTTAACCTCCCTAATATTGTAAGAACATCTGCTATGATAAATTAAATTAATCCACATCAACAAATTTGTGCATTGAATATAATTGACAAAATGTTTATCAATTAAATATATAAATGAGTTGAATTAATATTGATAAATAGAAATATAAAATATACTTAATAATGAATTTTTACATGTTGTCTCATGCAAGCACTTTATTATGCACCTACTAGGTACATTCATAACTTGGTCACATACATGTTTACCTTCCCGAGACCGTGTATTGTCTTTAATGAGTATTGAACGCTAAATGAAATACGAGGATATGAATATTTGATCCATTTCCAATTACATATAAATGTTATATAGTGAACGGTTGCAACTCGTAATGTACGATAACTTGATGATATTAATTCATTCGAAATAAGCAAGTAAACCATAATGTGAGATCGTATAACCAACGTAATTGATTACAGTAAGGATCTTATTGTGTTAGATGTAACGCTAGACCAAACACTTTAAGGTAGATCTTAGAAATCGATCATTGAAATTTCAGTTTGATCAGTTTATGTAAGTGAAACTTATTTGATATCCTTAAAAGTTAATGACCAAATGCACTTTTGTAAAGAGTTCATTATGATCTTGTAATAAGAGTTTCATTTTGAAAGGTTCAATCATTTAGAAATGAAAGCTAATGTACAAGAGTAGATGTAGCTTAAGGCATAGTTGGGATGAAGAGACTGAATGGTCACTTGTACTTCATAAAGAACCGTTGAAAATTTGTTTTCTATAAGGTGTATTTCTTGGAATTTAAGATATTTCATCTGAAAATTCTTGATTGGAAACCAGTTACAGTAAATAAAATTAATAGCCTATATTAATTAATTGAATGAAGCTTCGAATTTCATATGCTACTATACTAGTGGCGGAAATAGTTAGAGCATGCCATATAGGACTTATTTGTCGGATCAAGTTATGAAAATTTGTTTTTTTATAAAGCACACCAATCATTATTTATGAAATAATAGTTGTTTCTTAGTGTTGGATGAAAAATAGAAATTATTTTATTTCAATATGAGTATTATAAATATTCGTTATAAAATAAAATTATAATAGTTGTATTTGTGATGCATTGGAAAATACAAAAGTATCTAAATTTATTTGCAATTATTTTGCAATTATCGACTAAGCTACAGTTTGGAGAAATAATTCATTGATTATATGATTATGAATCATATGGTGCTAATGAATTATATCTCAACCAATAAAGGGCAAAGCACCCATTGAGTGGGAGTAATATAAGAGTTGGTGAACTCTTTGAATTGATATATGTAGATGTATGTAACTGTAAGTCTGACACATACTTAATTAAATTCACCGATGAATTATCACAAACAGGAACATGTGTATTTGATACACATGTGGTATGTCCATGATAAGTTCATAGAATATGGAATGGAAGTAAATAAAATAACGTGCAATACAAAATAAAATGACCTGATTTGATCGAATAAGTGAGTATATTGGAAAGAGTTTCGAACGTACCTAAAAAGGAATAAAGATTTGATCTCAAAAGTCACTCCTCCCTATGATACATAATAATGTATCGACAAGAAGTAATCGAACTTTGTTGAAAAAAGTACGATTAATAATGAGTGAAGTTGAGTTAATTTCTTTCTGTAAGGTCATGTACTTAAGAATCGTACACAAGATTAAAATTAATTTAATCTAAAGAATAGTTTACAAAATCATACAAGATAATGGTTTATAAGAAATCCCAACATATCCCAGGTCAAGGAGTTGGTAGGTTGAGCAAGTCGAAAGACTACACGTAATAATTATACATAAGAGATCTTTATGGATCACCCTAACGATCGTCATTGGATGAACAATTTATGTTTTGAACATAAGTATCATAAACTAAAACCAAATTAATTTATATATAAGGCAGTTCATAAAGTGTTTGTGAATGCATATTCCGTTGCACTGAGAAACAATTATTGTCTCAAGAAATACCAACTTCATAGCGAATGAATTTATTCTAAAAATTATTGGTAGTCAAATGGATTTGGATATGATCCAAAGGTGAAACTTATTATATGGAATGAAATGAAATTAACCAAACCTAAACAAACACAATGCATTCGAGTTTCTAATAAGTATTCTCATGCAATGAAGAGAAACTGTGAGTTTCTTACTAATATCGAGAATAGATAATCCTCAGTTGTCACTTAAACCATTAAGAGTATTGACTTTGCCATATAGGATAATGCACAAATTCAAAATGATCCCAAGTACTTTATCAAAATATGATTTTGATAATTGTACCCAAAGGGATATGATTCATCGGCCGCAAATGTGTCTTCAAAAGAAAGACTAGTGTAGTCGGAATATAATGAGCAACATTGATAAGAATAAAATCATAAATTTCAATTGTTGAAATTAGCGTTATAGATTCACCATCCAATGTGCTCAAGATGAATCAGATTTTATTCAAAAAATCATTGCCTAGTATGACTTTGTGTTAAGGTACATATGTGTTGAAATAGAAAATTATAAATAATGATTTAGAGTAGACAGTTTGTACATAACAACCAAAGTGTCTCAAAGTCAGTGGGAGCGATATTGAGTTTGCAAGTTTTTTGGATATGATCCAAGAACGAATATGAAAGTATCATTTGACAAGCATCAAAGTTAAACGAGTCTTTTGATAGAATTATCAAATAGTTTGATTTTCAGTCAAAATGCAGAGGTAACGCGTGTCTCAAAAAAGAATATTAAAAGGTATATAGATATTTCTAAACTATAAGTAAACAACAGACCGTTGATTGTCAATGATGTACTTATGTTAAAATCAGTTATAGTTTGGTTGTTTAATACTCGATATTGGATTTGTAAGTTATACCTTTTATAATAAGTTTAAAGGATGTCGGTAATGTCCAAAATGACATACACAGTTACCATATTAAAATATTTAGTATGGATCATATGAAATGGATTCCTTATGTATTAGCAATAGAAAACACAATACATGATGTATTGTGTACAATATCATATTTAGTTAACGTATTTATACACTATGCAAATATCAAATCCAAATTAAGATCACTAGATGGTACTTTTAGTGCCAATAGTGACATCGAAAGTGAAGCATACCGCAAGGGATATCGAATAGATGGCAAACATGAAATGATATCGAACAACATTAGAAAAAGGGTATCTAATGCCGAGTAAAGGGTGGATACCGAATCTCAAGAGATATTGGATTTATATGACTCAGAAGATATCAGATTCTTATGAACTAAATGATATCAAACCTTTACAATTGAATATCGTAGAGGAAGAAAGCAGAATCGCTTAAGAATGTCGAATCCTATCAAAATAAGGAAGGATACTGTAACGACCCGGAATTTTAGGCCATTCGCGTCCATTATAAGTTTATAGGTAGACACTCATGCCGGAGTTGAATTGCTCAAAATACCGCGTTGTTAATTTAAATTTGGCAAAACTGAACATATACAGTAAATAGATATAATCACAGATCACAGACACAGAGTAATAAATGCAGCGGAAATAAAAGAGATAGTAGTTCATGAAGCTACTATATGAATATATATAATACATCAGAGTTTACAACAGAAGAGTAATACGATACATCAGATACAAATCAGAATACATCACTGGAATCATCGAATACTGAAAGCAGAATAGATGGCTGGATCTTCAAGCAAATCTCCAACTTCAAAGGTGAGTCTCGAATACTGGTACACTCAGTCTGACCCGAGCGTAAAGCAAAACACAAGACACTCGAGTCAGGATTAACATTCTTATATTAATAAATCCAACTCAAGTGAAATAGCAATTGAAATACAAGTAACTCAAAGGATGTTTGGAATAACCATCCTTTAAGGATCCGTTAAACTATCTACTATGTAGTAATGTACGCTAAGTAGATAATGTCTATCAGTAATATAAAAAAATATCAAAGTAGGGTTAAGCAGGGCCCATACACCTCTTAACCTGTTTATTCCCAAAAGCATATACAAGACCATGGTTTCCCCAAAACCGGAAGTCACCAGAGGGCAATCCATATACTAAAGGTACAAATCAAAATCGTAGTGGTCGCGAATAGGATAATCAGTATGACAAGGTACATGAGGCGATACCAACTAGGATACTAGTAGTTGCCTGATCCGGACTGATGTTGGGCATAGCAGCTACCACCCCAACACCGCGAAACAACACTCCCAAATCGAGGGGTGCACCCAAATCGAATCACAAAAGTAATAGATATGGTATCGAAGAAGTGTGTCCGCTAGAGATGGCGATCCTCAATGGCCCGGCGCGGCTCCTGTTTTAGTCATGTCAAGGGTCATCCAAAATCGTTCTCTTTCTTCAGTCAACGCGTTCATCAAAACCATCCACTTCGTTCTGGATCAACACTCCGCGTATAGTTATTAAAGTGGTTTCGGTTCAGATAGAGAGTATATCCATTACCGATCCCGGTCTCTTTAATAACTTTCGTAATTATTACACCGATTGGTCGTTTATATATTTCAAAAACCAAATCAATTTCAATTTCAAATAGAATTCGTAAATCAACATTTCATTTGTCTTTCTAAAACAATTTCCAAATTTTCGTTTCAAAACTTCCAAATTATCATTTCAAAATCTTATAATTCAATTTCAATATCTAATTAAAACCATTCAAACATTGATTCAAGTTCGTATATAAGTTTTATTTCGAAATCATTTAAATTAATTTGATTTAACATTTAAATCAATTTAAATTCATTCATCGATCTCATTCAATATACATTAAGTTACTTTATCATTCAAAACCATTTCAATTAAATTTCCAATTCATTTAATCAATACTTAAGTTCAACTTCATTAAATCAAAACTTACAATTTTGAATTAAACTAAATTCGTCAAATCAAATTCTTTAAATTTCAAGTCTCACATTAACTTCAAAATATCACATTTTATTTCTTGTTAAAGAAATTCAATTTCACTTATTTACTTACTTAAATAATTTTCCAAAAACTTAATTGATAAAGAAAACTCAATTTCAATTATTTACGAAGTAAATTCACTTATTCAAAAGTTCAATTTTGCTTATTAAAGAATTCAATTCAATTAAATCATTAAATAATTCAATCTTATTTAATTATTAAATAATTCAAAACTTAATTATTAAATAATTTCAAAGCTTAATAATTTCAAACTTAATTATAATTTCAAAATTAATTATTAAATCATTTCAAACTTAATTCAATCATTTCTCAAATTAAACAACATTCTTTCATTGATTACATTGTTAATCTTTTGTTTCAGATTATTAAATATTACCATTTTCCTTTCATCAAAAATTCAAATTTCAACTTCATTTCAAAACCATATTCTTTATTCAAATAAAATCTTCGTTTATTTTCAAATCAAATTATTGACTAATCGGGTTTTTATTTAATTTTCTATCCTAAGTCAAAGTTCAATTTGGGTATTTATCATTTCAACCCGATTCCAATTCAATTCAAAATCAAAACATAACAAAGGGAACTTGCAGTGTGATAACTGGGATGGTGTCAAGGTAAATAAACAATCAATAACAACAATCAATATCAATCCAATAATCAATTCAAATAATCCCGAAATAACCGTATTAATTCGCATTGTTATTTGTACGAATTAATATAATTATTTCTAGAATCTACACTATCATTTCATGTAGATTAAAGATTATTACATTACGGTTTTCACTTGTCATCTATTTACAATTTCATACATCATCAGTTTAACAACATGCATTCAGTGGTTCAAAGTGTAATTAAACAAATCCTACGTGTCAATAATTTTAACGGTAAAAGGGGTCCTATTATACAAATTTAACTAATCAATTTTTAAACATTTAACTATTCTATATAGAGTTCAATTGCATACTATCTATCAATTTACATTAACATTTTAACGTCCAATATCAACATCAACAATCAATCAATTAACAACCAAATTGGATTATCATTTCATATATATAACAGATAATGGTGTCAGATATCACAGGTGAACTGATACAGGTACTAACAGTGTAAATATCTAACAGCAGCATATTTCAATTGTCGTTTCAATTGAAATCAAATTTAATAAATAAAAGAACGTTAATCGTGAGTGAGTGCTCACCTTTCGAGGCTAGAGAGGATAGGCAAAGAAATGAGCTACGAATTCCAAGCACGAATTCCAAATCAAAGCTATATTGGCACGAATATGACGAACAAACTGATAGATAAGAATCGACGAAATGATTAGAATAAATTAAAATGGAATGTCAATTATATCGTTATACATTTTCTCAAAACCCAGTATAAGGTTTAAAACACACATAAAAAAGATAAAATAGATATAAAATTCCAACATTTCAAATAAGTGTTTTAAAATAAAATGAATCTAAACAAAACAAAAATCAGATTAGATATATTATGATATCAATACAAACTGTATAACTGATAAACCATTTATTATAATATATATAACTTAACAGCAATGAAAGATTTAAAATCTATGTTTAACATATATATAACTTAACTCATATATATATAACTAGCTTACAAATCAACTTACAAAACAGATCAAAAATCATGTAAACCCGTATGTAAAAAAATATATATATACAGTTGAAAAATAAAATACTTATACTACCATTATGTTACACGTATTATATTATTAACATACATTTAAACAAGGTAATATAATACTGTTATAAAGTATGCCCCAACTTCACTTTATATACTAATATAACTTGTGTAATTTAGACAAACGATCAGCTGTTCGAACAAAATTAGCTATAGACTTTTATACGAACCAAATTTACCTACATATATTCTTTTGAAATCATACATGCTGAATACACTTATACATTTCAAACTAATATATAAACTAAACCTACAATATCAAATCATATCGGTATTACACAAATATGTTTCCAGAAAACATATACGCTTTATATTATATAAACAAATACACTTAATATATTATGCTTTAGAATTACACGTTACTATCCATACCAATATTTACATTTAAAAATGTAACCGACAGCTTATACATGTACTACATTTCTAAATAAATAAATATATAGATCATACAGTAAACTAACATAATAATATATATACTTTATATAATACACAACACGTAAACATGTTATAAAGTTATATAATAGAAACAACAATGCTTGTAAATATATAAGCTTCATATAAACAATATATACACCACATAATATACACTGTATAACATACCTGAACACATGCTAGAACGAAATGGGAAGCACAGCACCTAGGGGAAGAGGGGTTTAAGCATACGGTTATATATATAAACAAGTATAGATTCAAAAGAAAAGGGAGAGGAGACATGCAGGCTAGAGGACGTGGTGAATGCATATCACAATTTGTGGTTATGTGCTGTCACCCTCATTCATTCCTTTTGCCACTTGTTGTTTTTTTTTTAAGCTTGGTGGAAAAAGAAAAAGGTGGAAAAGAAATGGAAGAGACAAAGGGTGGGAAGCAGTAATGTGAGAAGGCAATTCAATGGTTTGGCTGTCAACATTCATTTTAGCTTGAACCGATAGGATTAGCCATAACTATGAAAAAAAAAATTTTTTTTTTTGAAAATAGAAAAAGGCAAAAATAAATCTCGTGAATATAAAAGGGTTAGTGATAGTCAAAGCAATTAATTTTGGCCAGCAACGCTTTAAATTTTGAAACCGAAGAGGAATGTATGGTCATTATTTGGGGTACCGTTACAATGAACAGTTTATCGCTTCTGTCGCGTACCAAATCTCAAAACGCAGAAATAAATATACCACAGAGATCAGCACAACGAGACGATCAAAATGGTATACAGATACCAGTGGTACGATCATCCGATAAAAATCGATATCGGTACCAGAATACTGCTATTTTGCAGAAAATAAGAACGACGGAGCAATAGATGTCCGAATTTTGAAAAATGACGAACTGATATTTTGCTCAGAAGATGGTTTAGAATTTTTCTATGTAAAAATATTTTGGTTTCGAAAACATTTTATTTTCAACGCTTTTTTTAACTGATTAAATTGAAGTGAATTTACGCGCGAAATAAACTTTCGTATTTCCGGACGAAAATTTACTAGTTGCTATGTTTAACTAGACGTATTCCAAATATTAAATTTTTATTTCAAAATTTTATCGTTTAAAATTTCACAAAATTTCAACTAATTACGTTATTAAAACAGTAGAAATTTATGGGTCGTTACACTCTCCCCCACTCAAAACTTTTCGTCCCCGAAAAGGAACGAGGTAGGAGAATAGAAACAACCAGAAAGAAAACAGATTTGAAATACAAAATAGCAATTAATTTAAACCATATAAATTCAAATTTAAATTGATTGTTATTCAATAATTGATTTAATCCATTTGATTTCACTAAAATCAATCTCAACTATTTCTAAATTCATTATCTTATTCCCATTTTCTTCAATTTAAAATTTCTAAAACAATAAATTTGAATAGTCTTTTATTACAATCATATTTTTTCAGCAATTTTAAATTCTTCTTTATTCCAAATTATTGTTAAATTCATTCTTCTTGATATATCTAATCACATATATTTAATCCATATAAATTGATTTAAACCATAAAAGTTTCGATTTAAATTAAATTACACCTATTAATTTCTTTTAAATTCAAGGTGTTTTCATATGTTGATCAAATTTCAATTTATTAATTCTTTCAAAACAAATTTATTAATTCCTTTCAAAACAATTTATTTCATTTTTAACTGAGTTTTATTTATTATCCTATCTAACTCAATTAACATCTTTATAATCAAAATTTAGTGTATACATTTATTAAAAACACTCAAATTTTTATTTATAAATCATTTTATATTGTATATTATCCAATTTCATTTTAACTTCTGAATAATTTAGGTAAGTTATATTGAAATGCAATTTAGTACTATACAAATAAAATTTCCAAATTTAATTATTTCAAGTTTAAATACTTATTCCAAATTTTGGTTTTATTTATAATTAAAATCATCTTTTAACAAAATTTAAGAATTAGATTTTCCGATTAACTTTAAACAGTTTAGAGATATATATAATATATTTATATCAAATCAAATTAAATTTTAAAAATAAGATACCTATATATATATATAACTCAAATTATACTGAAGAAATTCAAATCAAAATAATTTTCAAACAAAACCGTAGCAAGGCTACATAGTAGTATCTCCACTTCGAAACTCGAAAATGAACGTCGATGATGCGGCCGCCATCACCGAAATTATTTTCCAGCGACAAAGAGAAGAGCATTGATTTCAACATTTTAAAATTCTTTGGAAACGGTTTATATTCGAAAATACTTCAATAATATATACTCTAAAATTTTTAAAACCAAAGTTCGAAATCACCGGAAACAAATAAATTCTCAAATTTTTGAATTAAATTCATTTCAAATTCCAAATCAATTTAAAAACCGTATTTATAAATTTATTTAGAACAATAAATGATAATCAAATATTATCATCTCAAACAAACAATTTTAATTAACCTATTAAATTCCAGAAAATTTTTACTTATATTTTTACAATATAATCAAACAAATTTATTTCATTTTCCAAATTTGAAAATAATATTGTGTCAGTTTGCTCTGTTCAAGTGTTTTGGAAATCCTATCGATAGCGTTGATCAGACGAATCGATCGGAAACCCAAATCAACATCAACAACTCAAACAACACAATATATTTTAAAACGGATTAAATATTAATTTACAAATACATTTCTTTGCTCGACGATACAGGAATGAATTTTCAAAATAAGGATAGTGATTCAAATTTGATGGACTTAAATCAAAGAGAAATTTGATTCGAAGATAAGTTCGAAACAAGATATGATGATAAATAGCAAAGTAGGAAGATTGATAAGTTTATATAAATCGCGGTCAACCTTAACCGGATCGACCGTGACTTCAAGAATGAGATCGGTGTAGAATTCCGAGGTAAATCGACATTCAATCTTAAGAAATAGAATTCAGGTATAGGAGGAGATAGATAGCACCGTAAACCGAGGATACAGAAATCTCCGGTAAATCTATGCCAATTGTAAAGGAGTTTCACCACTTTACAAATCATTCGAAGTTTGGCGAGACCGCCAAGTTATTATAGAGATCATTCAAAGTGGAGTTATTGGATACTCCAGAATTCAGACGAATATGAATAGTGAGGGACAAGAATGAATTTCGGAACCGAGGGAACGTTCCAAAAATTCAAGGAATCGAATCAAAAGGAAGAGATTGAAAATCGAATGAGAGTGATTCTGTAAATACATTTACCCTATATGTTAAGTTTTGCCTAGAGCTAACCTGGCTCTGATACCAACTGTAACGACCCGGAATTTTAGGCCATTCGCGTCCATTATAAGTGTATAGGTAGACACTCATGCCGGAGTTGAATTGCTCAAAATACCGCGTTGTTAATTTAAATTTGGCAAAACTGAACATATACAGTAAATAGATATAATCACAGATCACAGACACAGAGTAATAAATGCAGCGGAAATAAAAGAGATAGTAGTTCATGAAGCTACTATATGAATATATATAATACATCAGAGTTTACAACAGAAGAGTAATACGATACATCAGATACAAATCAGAATACATCACTGGAATCATCGAATACTGAAAGCAGAATAGATGGCTGGATCTTCAAGCAAATCTCCAACTTCAAAGGTGAGTCTCGAATACTGGTACACTCAGTCTGACCCGAGCGTAAAGCAAAACACAAGACACTCGAGTCAGGATTAACATTCTTATATTAATAAATCCAACTCAAGTGAAATAGCAATTGAAATACAAGTAACTCAAAGGATGTTTGGAATAACCATCCTTTAAGGATCCGTTAAACTATCTACTATGTAGTAATGTACGCTAAGTAGATAATGTCTATCAGTAATATAAAAAAATATCAAAGTAGGGTTAAGCAGGGCCCATACACCTCTTAACCTGTTTATTCCCAAAAGCATATACAAGACCGTGGTTTCCCCAAAACCGGAAGTCACCAGAGGGCAATCCATATACTAAAGGTACAAATCAAAATCGTAGTGGTCGCGAATAGGATAATCAGTATGAAAAGGTACATGAGGCGATACCAACTAGGATACTAGTAGTTGCCTGATCCGGACTGATGTTGGGCATAGCAGCTACCACCCCAACACCGCGAAACAACACTCCCAAATCGAGGGGTGCACCCAAATCGAATCACAAAAGTAATAGATATGGTATCGAAGAAGTGTGTCCGCTAGAGATGGCGATCCTCAATGGCCCGGCGCGGCTCCTGTTTTAGTCATGTCAAGGGTCATCCAAAATCGTTCTCTTTCTTCAGTCAACGCGTTCATCAAAACCATCCACTTCGTTCTGGATCAACACTCCGCGTATAGTTATTAAAGTGGTTTCGGTTCAGATAGAGAGTATATCCATTACCGATCCCGGTCTCTTTAATAACTTTCGTAATTATTACACCGATTGGTCGTTTATATATTTCAAAAACCAAATCAATTTCAATTTCAAATAGAATTCGTAAATCAACATTTCATTTGTCTTTCTAAAACAATTTCCAAATTTTCGTTTCAAAACTTCCAAATTATCATTTCAAAATCTTATAATTCAATTTCAATATCTAATTAAAACCATTCAAACATTGATTCAAGTTCGTATATAAGTTTTATTTCGAAATCATTTAAATTAATTTGATTTAACATTTAAATCAATTTAAATTCATTCATCGATCTCATTCAATATACATTAAGTTACTTTATCATTCAAAACCATTTCAATTAAATTTTCAATTCATTTAATCAATACTTAAGTTCAACTTCATTAAATCAAAACTTACAATTTTGAATTAAACTAAATTCGTCAAATCAAATTCTTTAAATTTCAAGTCTCACATTAACTTCAAAATATCACATTTTATTTCTTGTTAAAGAAATTCAATTTCACTTATTTACTTACTTAAATAATTTTCCAAAAACTTAATTGATAAAGAAAACTCAATTTCAATTATTTACGAAGTAAATTCACTTATTCAAAAGTTCAATTTTGCTTATTAAAGAATTCAATTCAATTAAATCATTAAATAATTCAATCTTATTTAATTATTAAATAATTCAAAACTTAATTATTAAATAATTTCAAAGCTTAATAATTTCAAACTTAATTATAATTTCAAAATTAATTATTAAATCATTTCAAACTTAATTCAATCATTTCTCAAATTAAACAACATTCTTTCATTGATTACATTGTTAATCTTTTGTTTCAGATTATTAAATATTACCATTTTCCTTTCATCAAAAATTCAAATTTCAACTTCATTTCAAAACCATATTCTTTATTCAAATAAAATCTTCGTTTATTTTCAAATCAAATTATTGACTAATCGGGTTTTTATTTAATTTTCTATCCTAAGTCAAAGTTCAATTTGGGTATTTATCATTTCAACCCGATTCCAATTCAATTCAAAATCAAAACATAACAAAGGGAACTTGCAGTGTGATAACTGGGATGGTGTCAAGGTAAATAAACAATCAATAACAACAATCAATATCAATCCAATAATCAATTCAAATAATCCCGAAATAACCGTATTAATTCGCATTGTTATTTGTACGAATTAATATAATTATTTCTAGAATCTACACTATCATTTCATGTAGATTAAAGATTATTACATTACGGTTTTCACTTGTCATCTATTTACAATTTCATACATCATCATTTTAACAACATGCATTCAGTGGTTCAAAGTGTAATTAAACAAATCCTACGTGTCAATAATTTTAACGGTAAAAGGGGTCCTATTATACAAATTTAACTAATCAATTTTTAAACATTTAACTATTCTATATAGAGTTCAATTGCATACTATCTATCAATTTACATTAACATTTTAACGTCCAATATCAACATCAACAATCAATCAATTAACAACCAAATTGGATTATCATTTCATATATATAACAGATAATGGTGTCAGATATCACAGGTGAACTGATACAGGTACTAACAGTGTAAATATCTAACAGCAGCATATTTCAATTGTCGTTTCAATTGAAATCAAATTTAATAAATAAAAGAACGTTAATCGTGAGTGAGTGCTCACCTTTCGAGGCTAGAGAGGATAGGCAAAGAAATGAGCTACGAATTCCAAGCACGAATTCCAAATCAAAGCTATATTGGCACGAATATGACGAACAAAATGATAGATAAGAATCGACGAAATGATTAGAATAAATTAAAATGGAATGTCAATTATATCGTTATACATTTTCTCAAAACCCAGTATAAGGTTTAAAACACACATAAATAAGATAAAATAGATATAAAATTCCAACATTTCAAATAAGTGTTTTAAAATAAAATGAATCTAAACAAAACAAAAATCAGATTAGATATATTATGATATCAATACAAACTGTATAACTGATAAACCATTTATTATAATATATATAACTTAACAGCAATGAAAGATTTAAAATCTATGTTTAACATATATATAACTTAACTCATATATATATAACTAGCTTACAAATCAACTTACAAAACAGATCAAAAATCATGTAAACCCGTATGTAAAAAAATATATATATACAGTTGAAAAATAAAATACTTATACTACCATTATGTTACACGTATTATATTATTAACATACATTTAAACAAGGTAATATAATACTGTTATAAAGTATGCCCCAACTTCACTTTATATACTAATATAACTTGTGTAATTTAGACAAACGATCAGCTGTTCGAACAAAATTAGCTATAGACTTTTATACGAACCAAATTTACCTACATATATTCTTTTGAAATCATACATGCTGAATACACTTATACATTTCAAACTAATATATAAACTAAACCTACAATATCAAATCATATCGGTATTACACAAATATGTTTCCAGAAAACATATACGCTTTATATTATATAAACAAATACACTTAATATATTATGCTTTAGAATTACACGTTACTATCCATACCAATATTTACATTTAAAAATGTAACCGACAGCTTATACATGTACTACATTTCTAAATAAATAAATATATAGATCATACAGTAAACTAACATAATAATATATATACTTTATATAATACACAACACGTAAACATGTTATAAAGTTATATAATAGAAACAACAATGCTTGTAAATATATAAGCTTCATATAAACAATATATACACCACATAATATACACTGTATAACATACCTGAACACATGCTAGAACGAAATGGGAAGCACAGCACCTAGGGGAAGAGGGGTTTAAGCATACGGTTATATATATAAACAAGTATAGATTCAAAAGAAAAGGGAGAGGAGACATGCAGGCTAGAGGACGTGGTGAATGCATATCACAATTTGTGGTTATGTGCTGTCACCCTTATTCATTCCTTTTGCCACTTGTTGTTTTTTTTTTAAGCTTGGTGGAAAAAGAAAAAGGTGGAAAAGAAATGGAAGAGACAAAGGGTGGGAAGCAGTAACGTGAGAAGGCAATTCAATGGTTTGGCTGTCAACATTCATTTTAGCTTGAACCGATAGGATTAGCCATAACTATGAAAAAAAAAATTTTTTTTTTTTTTGAAAATAGAAAAAGGCAAAAATAAATCTCGTGAATATAAAAGGGTTAGTGATAGTCAAAGCAATTAATTTTGGCCAGCAACGCTTTAAATTTTGAAACCGAAGAGGAATGTATGGTCATTATTTGGGGTACCGTTACAATGAACAGTTTATCGCTTCTGTCGCGTACCAAATCTCAAAACGCAGAAATAAATATACCACAGAGATCAGCACAACGAGACGATCAAAATGGTATACAGATACCAGTGGTACGATCATCCGATAAAAATCGATATCGGTACCAGAATACTGCTATTTTGCAGAAAATAAGAACGACGGAGCAATAGATGTCCGAATTTTGAAAAATGACGAACTGATATTTTGCTCAGAAGATGGTTTAGAATTTTTCTATGTAAAAATATTTTGGTTTCGAAAACATTTTATTTTCAACGCTTTTTTTAACTGATTAAATTGAAGTGAATTTACGCGCGAAATAAACTTTCGTATTTCCGGACGAAAATTTACTAGTTGCTATGTTTAACTAGACGTATTCCAAATATTAAATTTTTATTTCAAAATTTTATCGTTTAAAATTTCACAAAATTTCAACTAATTACGTTATTAAAACAGTAGAAATTTATGGGTCGTTACAGATACCATAAGCCTTCTAGGATTGATGATGTCGAAAGCCATTAATGCGGCAAGGATGCCGAAGTTCATCAGTGAACACAAATATTTGAATATCATCGATACGGCAAGGATGTCATACATCACCATGACAAAGGAAAATATCATATATTATCAATCGGAAAGGATGTCATATATCAATGGCATACTGGAGGTTGCCGAATATCAATAGTTAACATGGGACATCCATTTGTTACCATTTTGATAAACGATGTCGAAGATCCATAATGAATATGGGGATATTATATGTCATCAATACATTGGATGGCACCGAAAGTTAAGGACGTTGAAGGTCACAAGATAGCCATGCCACCTACTTCCAGCCCTATAAATACGGACCCAAGAGAAACTTAGATGGGTGAATTCTTCTCTCCACTTTCCTTACATTTAAAAATAATTGTAACCCTAAATCAATTTGTGGATTTCATTAGCATATTGAGAGCTTGTAACTTTTTGCATATTGGACTCTTGACTACAAAATCCTGTACAGCGTATTATCGAATAAAGACTTTTGAATGACAACATACCTTACATCTAACATATGATCTTTATACTCTGGACTTGTACTCTATAACTAAAACCATGGACATGCGTACTTCTCGCATACTTCTCGCAAGCTAACTTTAGGTTATCAAGCCTATTTCAAGCATTGGATAATTTGCCTTGTACATCTTGGGTTAACAAGAAAAATTGTTAACATTTTGGCGCTAGGAGGGCTCGAACCTCTAATTCCCTACATATCCCTACAAAGAACCATCCTTGACTTGCATACGTAGGGTATAGATGATTTACCCCAAGCTGCATATTCCATAAAGGAACTCTCCGAACCTTGCATAACCTTTTTTGGACAATATGTTGACTATTTTTGAACAAGGATCTTCTGAGGCTCATTTGGCCAAACCAGTTTATCAAGTCAATCATGACCCTCAGTTTCACGAAGAACAAGTGTTAAGATTATTGGCCCTGCAAATTATGGAAGAAAAGAAGTAAGCAGCTCTTTATAATCCGGACAAATTAATTATAAACTCATTCCACATATGACCTACACCAATTTTTGCCTTGGGAAAAGAGAGCCTGAATATTGATGCGCTTGTTTTTAAAAATGAGGAAGGCCATTCAATTCCAATCCAAAGGAACTATCTTTGAAGAGGAAATGATAAGAGATGTCGATAAATTGACCCAAAATTGGAAAGGAATAATTGATCTTTCTCCCGCGCTAGTCAAAAATCTAAATAGAAAGTTTAGGGATGATATGCCAATCCAATGTCGCAAGAGAGTTAAATAGGAACAAAAAACACTATGCCTTAGAAATTCTAAAATTCATTTTCTCACCACTTTCTACGAGAATATCTACCACCTAACTAAAGAGAAGCTAAACTATTAGCCTTCTCAGAAGAGACAACCAAGAAATGAACGGAATCTTGGAAAAGCCCATTGCCAATATCCCAGAACAAATGGACATGATACCAATCAGTGTTAAACCTTAAAGGGAATGGTCACAAATATCTTAACCAAAAGAGAGCTTCAATAGTTTGTTAAAGAGATCTAACCAATGTATCTACAAGGATTGAGTACTCAATAAGGATGAATTTTTCCTAAGAAGGACTTAAAATAAAGGAAAAAGCCTTTGATCCTGCCAAGATGGCCTAGTCAAAGCACCTCCTAGAGGAAGGCCAAAGTAAGCCTCTGTTCCCGCCTGGCCAGAGCACTGCGAGCCTTCAGTCCTACCTACGTGTCCTAACCGAAGCACCTACTAGAGGAAGGACGGAGTAAGTATTTGGTCCCACCTAAGATGGCCTGGCTAGAGCACCAACCAGCCTTCAATCCCACTATAAGGCCTGTCTGAAGCACCTCCTAGAGGGAGGACAGAATAAGCCTTTGGTCCCGTCTAAGATGACTTGGCCAAAGCACTGAACTAGCCTTCGGTTCCACCTATAAGGCCTGACCGAAGTTCCTCCTAGAGGGAGGATGGGTAAGATTTTGGTTTTGCTTAAGATAGCTAACCAAACACACCGACCAAAATGTAACTCATCACATTAGACAGTGATAAGGGGTTTAATCAACGTTTAGATCATTACCTAAAGATGGTAACAAAAGAAGTCGATCAAAGCCTAAATCACTACCCAAAGAGTAGTAAGGGGTTGTCTTCTAGAGGAAGAACATTCAAATGCAAAAACAATCTTCTAGAGCAAGAATAATCAAACACATTTAGTTTGGCACCAAAGCAAAGTTAAGGCAACTTTCAAGGGAAGGACCAAAATCTATCTATAGCGTAGAAATGAAAATTTTAATGATTAAGTAATGGGAATCTCTATCAATAATCGGATTTTTAGTCCTCTTAACAAATGATTTTCCAGTCTTCTATTCAAAGAGATGTCTTTGCCGGATGGTTTCCTAGGTTTCTACTTCAAAGTTATTGCCAGACAAATTTCTGGCGTCTTAATCGAATTATTATCGAATAGATTTTTGGTTTTCTATCCAAATAACATTATTGTCAAAGGATTTCTGTTCTTCAATATAGATGATTATCATACGGATTTCTCGATATATACTTTATCGAGACTAAAGCCTCAAGCATCGAACACCAAAGCTCCAAGTGATAAAGCTAAAGGATGAAGTTATTAAAAGCTTCATTCCTCAAATTGCTAAATTAAGTCCTCCCAGAATAGAGTTCAAATTTTCTAATAATGAGAATCTTTGTTATTATACAAATTATTAATTTCATGGTTAAATGAAGGAAAGGTTCTTCTGAATTTTTGATTAACTAAGTTACTAATCTCTTGATCAAATAGATTTCAGTTTTGATGACATGGTTTGTATTAAGAAGGCCAACCAATACACAATCAAAGGCTATATATTGTATTGCATCAGAATTAAAGCTTAGGAAAACACGTTATATGCAAAAAGAAGAATGCAAAGTTCATTCAAGGTAACAATCATTCAGGTAATTGTTTGTTTTACATATTATATATAAGAATTTCAGGTGACCAAAAGGGAAATCTGCCTAAAAAATCATAAGCAATTTCCCATTAAATGTCAAGTTTCCATGTCTCCCTTTTCAAAGTTTCAATGATTAAACAAGGTTCAATGATGTGACGAATTACTGTATATAAAAGTTTCTTAAACATGTTTTCTTTCATTCAAATATTATCTACATCGTCAATCAGATCAGTTTGAATTTCTAATGCATGACTGAATGCCATATGGGCTCCTTTAAGAGTCTATATTTCGATTTTTAATTTTTTAGCCACCTGTTCAAGAGCGTATTTTTCATGCTTAAGTTTCTCCACTTAGCTCTGATAGTTATTAAGATACGAAGAAACTTTATCGTTCCATTTTTTTAAATTAAACGCATTCATATCTAACCTTTTGACTCCATCGAGCAATTTCGTTATCATCTAGACTTGAAGGCGGGTTCGACAAAGCGAAAAATTGTTCTTTGCCAATTAAAGGAGTAGGAAGGCTGTAATCACCTCCACTCGCAATGAGTTCTATGGACTGGTAGGAAACTCCACTTTTCAATAAGTCTACTTCGAGATCGATTACCCTTTGATGTTGTCGAGCAATTTCTGCATCGGCTTCGGTTCCTTGGAGTAGAGGTTCAAACTGGACAATAGCATCCATTTTCTCTTTCAACTCTTTAATTACTTTAATTCGATTCTCTAAGCCGGAGGTCATCTCTTTTAAACTACTAAATGGAAATCTCAATCGGTAGTACATGTCATGCCATTTCTGCGCATCCGGGTTATCAAAAAATGACAAAGTTGAGGCATATTAGGAAGAGAGCTACTTCTCGAGTTCAAACTTGAACCTAGCTTTAATGGTGTCTAATAGAGCAAGGATTTTTGAATCATAAGACGTAAGAGTTAGTTATTTTTCCTAATAAAAATAAATAAACAAGAAAAGGAAATCAATACAGGAAAAAGGTTTTCAGTATTAACAACAAAAAAGAATTACAAGCATGAACAAATTTAAAATTACATCAACAATATAGGTTTTATACATTTAATTCCCAAAGTTTAGAAACGGCAGTTTGGGCCTTTTTAAGTGATCCTAGACAAAGAGAGGGTAGAGTCAAAAGAAACACTAAAACCTTGAGGGCTATTAACAGGAGGAAATTGATGATAGTCCCACCTCCAACTGGAGGACTGATCTCACCACATAATAATTTGGCATGGTTGGTTCGTATCTCGCTATGCAAATTATCCTTTTCATCACCTAGGAAATCAAAGCGAAAGTGTAGAAATCATGTGTAAACTTCTTGAAGATCTCTAAAAAATAGTATTTCACAAGTCGTAAGATTTTGAGAATTAACAATTTCTCTTTAAAATCCCCCCTTAATTTGATAAATTTACTTAAGAGTTCTTTGGGAACAGGACTACCCGATGACTCCCTAATCTATATGATTTATGCGAAATAAACTAGGTTACAAAGAAATGAGAAATATAAAGCATTGAAATGCATAAAACTATTTAAATTACCAATATAAAACAAAGTCACTTGGGTTCATACAATAATAATCTTTTGTAAAATTAAAAAATAAATCTCCCATTGTTAAATTTAACTTTTCCAATAGGAAGAGTGTTTGGAGTAAGAGGAATGGTCGCCACTCTAGGAAGATTCCAACATGCCTCAAGATAAAGATCCGACCCATGCTCGTTTAAATATCTATTATGAAGACGTCTAATCAAACCACCACTCTTGTCCCCCAAGAAAGAAAAATCAATGAAAAGACTTCTAGAATAAACTTTGTAGAGAAATTCTACTAAGGCGTCTCTATCTTCGATGAGCATCCAAAAGAGTGTAGTTAGCTCTACATTTTCCTATCAAACCTTTTTTTTATGGAAACGAGATCCTTTTAAGAGTCAAGTAGCACGTTTTTCTTTAAAGTTCCTTAATCGTTTAGCATGAAGGCTGAGGCGCCTATACTTGTTTGATAATTTGTTGTGCTCCTCAATTATTCTTTCAAGTTCCTTATTCAGTCGATGCACCTCTCTCTCGCTCTTTTCATAAAGGGTCTCATATTAATATTTGGATCTTTCCTTTAACTAAAGTAATAAATTTATCAACTAAGGGCCATTAGCTTGCTTTAAACATTTAAATAATGAATTCTATACTCATGCAATTGGAACTTGAGGAGCTGGGAATTGAGTCTTTTCCTTCAGCTGTTGACTAGGGGAGAAGTGCCTTTTGGGGAAATATTTTTCCATGAAGCATCTTGAGGGTAAGGGAAATCAGAAAGGTCTACATCATGTGTAGACGAGTCTAAGTTGTGACCTCCTGATTTGTCACCCCCGTCTCTTGATCCATCCTGACCCTTGTCGCCTCCATCTTCACCATGATTATCATCATCGGTATCATCGTCATTATTGTCATTATCATTATCCTCGTTATCATTGTCTTCCACTCCATATGTATCTTGATCCCCTTCAAGCAGAAGGTCGTCAAAAGACAATAACTTCTTAGGGCTGATAGCCTTTTCTTCAGGGAATTCCTTTTGAACCGATCCTTGAGCTCTCCTCAATATGAGGTCAAATTTCCTTTTAAATTTGTATTTAGATTTGGAAGAGAAGGAAAATCCAAGTCTGGACATTTGTCAATATTATCACTATCTGCTACGAAAAGAGCATCTTCATAGCACTTTCTATGATCCTAGAGAAGACCTGGTCAAGAAAGAAGGATACTTTCTTCTTAGCATCTTTTATAATGTTAATAGCATAAACCAAGGTAGCTTCCACCTCTATCTTTAGAGACTTCATTTTACCAACCATTTCGACCTTATCTTTGTTGGCTTGTTCAAGTTCGTATCTTAGAGTTTTTACCTCCCATTCCATTAGCAATTTGGTTTTCTTCTCTTTATCAAGGGAGGAGGAAAGTTTTCCCTTCTCAAGAATAGCATTATATTTTTCCATAGTAAGTAAAGAGACTAGCTCCTTGAATTCAATAATTTGAGTAGAAGGCCCTTGAGAGGCCCGTTGAAGGAAGAACATGTGCTTGGCTGCTTGAACCATACAATAGACATAAGTTAAGTCAAAATATACAAAGATAAAAAGTTTATATCAACCATGCAAAAGAAAGAACATACTAGTAGGAGCTGCCGATAGATGATATAAAGATGATTTTTCGAGAAGGTTGAAGGCTGCAATGGCATAAGAGAAGCCAAAGTCGGAGATTGGGCAGCCAAACGAATGATCACCAAAGCCCATAACAGGAGTTTGAGTTTGGGCCTTTGAAGAGAGAGAGAGTCATTGGGGAGGGGAGTTAGACCAAGTTCCTCATACAGGTGGTGGATACTCGTTGGAGAAGTACGAAAAGAGATATTAAGAAAAGAATCAGGAGTATGAGTCTCCTTAGTCTGCTTTTGAGCCATTCATCTTGGAGAGTCTAAATTTATGGCATCAGAGTTTTAAGCGACCAAATTAACATCTAAGTTTAACTCCTTGGCAATGATAATAGAAGTTTGATCATCCCCGTGCTTAAGCTTTTTACTCATAGGAAGATTTAAAGTGTCAATTAGAGCACCAGTGCTTGCTTTCCTTTTTAATTCATCAATGGCCTTAACAATAGATTCCCTGACAGGAGCAGGTTTAGTGGGTTTAGTTAAAGCAGGAGTGTGACCTTTAGCCTTCTTTAGCTTGGAAGCAACGATGACTATAGATGATTCTAAATCAAAATGGGAAGTTTATAAGATGAAAATGCAAGAAATTCCACTTAAGTTGTGATAGAAACTTACCGGAAGGTTCAAATTGAATGGGAGAGGAAAAGAGAAAGTCTACTGATTGCTGACAACCAACGATCATTTCCCTTAGGCATTCCCCTTTATCGTCGAGGACTCTCCAAGTATTCTATGATTGTCTAAAATCAAGGAATATTTATAGAGATTTGCTTCCGTCAAGAGTTTAAGTCTGTCACCCATACTCTTGGATTGTTGAGTTAGGGACTTAATGGTATCAATGACGGAAGGGCTGAGTTTCTTAGTAGTAGGGTCTAAAGGAAAACGCTCATTGTAAGAAAGTGAAAGATATAGCATATATTATAGAAAATAGAAGCTTATCGAATATAGAGAAAGTCCCCCTGATCTTAAGGGAGTAGCACCTGACATAGAAAAATTGATCCTCCCAATCCTTTGTTTTGTTAATTGGATGAGTGATTAAGCTTTTCGAGGAAGGGAGAAGGTGCTATACAGGGCTATCCAACTGTTCATTTATCCTTACATGATTCGCCGGGGCATGAAGGGTCTCAGCGTTTAAAGAAGGAAGTTTAGCCTCTCTGGCAAGGACTTCTCAACAACTTAAGTAAGTGTATGAATTAGGGATTAGGTTGCTCAGAGTAATGTTTAGATGCTCTAGGAATTGCGGAAGAAAGTCTGAGAAAGGCAAGAACCCAGAATGCTAGATATGCATGGGAGTAAAAGCAAAGAATCCCTTTGGAGGATCATCTATCCTGCTATAGGAACCAGCAACTATGGCCTCTGTATTTGTAATTCCAAATTTTTGAAGGATTGTGTCTACCTCATCTTGAGAAGTAATGAAAGATTGGTTAGGCTTGTGGTCTCCTTTCTTTGCAGAAGGAGAAGGTTTGGAGCTCTTGCTTGGCTTTTTGATGTCCATTTATCTCCTAGGTGATATTGCACAAAATCAGGGAAGCACCACTTATTTAACAAAACTTGGAATGCTTATAAATGCTAAAATAAACCATTACATGCCTAACTAAGGAATAGTTAATTAATTAAAATTACTCAGGTCATAAAGGAAAGATGTCGAAATCTAAAATTAACTATAACATTTACAACGAGTAAGTAACCCATTAAGTAATCCATTTATAGATGTCAAGTTTATAATGGAATATCAATTTTGTAAAGTATTCAAGGAATTTATAATCTATTGAAAACTTATTAACAACTTTTAAATCTATGATGAGATGCTGAGATTACAACTAGTCAATCAAGCCTAATTGAAATATCATATTAACAACATCCTAAATGGAAGGCCAAATCAATAATCTGATATTGAATTCACGGGATATCGTATTAATATTCTCTTATAAAAACCATTATCAAATTTATGAACAGTGAGTAATGTCATATTAGTTTAGAAGAGCTTTCATCAATTGTTGAGTTCATGAAGATGTTGAATGAATAGGTCATTTATAAAAATATTATACAATAACTGTATTACAAACTAATGACGCCGTATAAGACTTAAGCATGATATTGAATTTACAGCAAATACATCAATAATGTAAGTAGTTGTCAGGTTTGTAAAAGAATAGTGAATGAATTTGAGGATGTCAGATCTATAACCTAAGTGACAACCCTTCAAAAAAGATGTCAAACTTCTAAATATATATAGCATTTTTAACTGATTGCCGACACTATAAAGACTTCATATTTTAATTCAATTGTTGAATTCCTGAATGGGTTCTAAGTTTCAAACTAGTTGCTTAAACGATAGTTAAAGGGTGAAACCTTTTGGATGTCAAACATCAAGTTAAATGTTAGGTTTCAAAAGGCAATAACTTTGAAACCAAGTGGTTATCGAATTTTGAAGCAGGTTTTGGGTTTCTAATGAGCAAGCAAATTCATAATCAAATAGGAAAGCCCTAGATTATTAAATTGCCACCGATAAGCTTTAATCAGTTAGTTAACTACTTGCGAATTCCACCCAGAAGCATAAATAATATAGGATTTAACTTATAATTTGGAGATTAATGACCAAAACCCAACTAGAAAACCCTGATATGGATTTGAAATCAAAAATGCCCAAATTAAACCCTAGCTTTAATTCTAAATAAGAATACCTTAATCTATTGATTAAATCAATTAAAAACAAGAATCAAACCTTGAGAATGATCTCTAATGCTGGAAGAAATCGAAGTTTGATTAATAAAATTGAGAAATAAAAATCTATGTTTCGAGTTTGACTATAGGTAGGAAGAAGGAAGAGAACATATATTTATAGGAGAAGGAAGAAACAATGATGGCCGATGATTTCATTTTGAATGAACGAACAAGATCCAGAAGGAATACCAATGGGCGACAAAAAGGTTTTCGAAGCAACAAGTACTGATATCAAAGTGTTAACTTGAAAAGACAAAATTTGTTCCATATTGGGGGGAGGGTGGGAAAAGGTTACTACCAATAGTGATATCGAAAGTGAAGCACACGACAAGGAATATCGAATAGATGGCAAGCTTAAAATGATATCGAATAACGCTGGAAGGGGGGTATCGAATGCCTAATAAAGGGAGGATATCGAATCTTAAGAGATATCAGATTTATACAACTCGGAAGATATTGAATTCTTATGAACTAAATGATATCAATGCTCTACAACTCAATATCGTAGAGGAAGAATGCAGAATTGCTTAAGAATGGCGAATTCTATCAAAATAAGGAAGGATACCATGAGCCTCATAGGATTGATGATGTCAAAAGCCATCAATGCGACAAGGATGCTAAAGATCTTCAATGAACATAAATAATATCATATATTACCCATATGGCAAGGATGTCGTACATCACTATGACAAGGGCAGATATTACATATTATCAATAGGAAAGGATGACGTATATCAATGGCCTGCTGGAGGTTGTCGAATATCAACAGTTAACAAGGGATAGCCATTTGTTACCGCTTTGATAAACGATACCGAAGATCCACAATGAATATGGGGATACTGTATGTCATCAATAAATTAGATGGCGCCGAAAGACAAGGATTCAAAAGCTCACGAGATAGCCATGCCACCTACTTCAAACTCTATAAATACAGACCCAAGAGCAACTTAGAAGGGGCGAATTTTTCTCTCCACTTTTTTTTACATTTTTGAAAAATAGGAACCCTAAATCACTTTGGGTATTTCATTAGCATATTGAGAACTTGTAACGTTTTGCATAGTGGACTCTTGACTATAAATTTTTTTATAACATATTATCGAACAAAGACTTTTGAATGACAACATGCCTTATATCTAACATATGATCTTTATACTTTGGACGTGTACTCTATAACTAAAACCATGGACATGCGTACTTCTTGCATACTTCTCGCAAGCTAACTTTAGGTTATCCAAGCCTATTTCAAGCATTAATCAATTTTCCTTGTACGTCTTGGGTTAACAAGAAAAAATGTTAACAGGCATTTTAGAGTGTTCTCGAGTATTTACGAAATACTGGAGAACTGTTCATAGAAATAACGAACTCCTTATAAAGGAGTATCCAGACTCAGACTTCATAAGTGATATTAAGTATACTATGTCGATATTAGATCCATTTAATCTTAATTAAGGAACTTTAAATAGGAATGTTTTGAACGAAAGGTTGTGGTTGATTCAATGAAATGGCTAAGTATATTGCCTTGAATAACGTCACAATAAAAGCAATGTATAAATATAATGCATAAATTTATCACCGAGCCAGTGGCGATTCCATGTATTGAGAATACTAATCGTTGTTATGTGATAACAATGTAATGATAAGAGCTCACAAGAAGTCGAAAAAATTACTCCGAATAGTTCTACATGATAAAGGCAGTTTATCAACATTGAAGAGAGTTAATTGATAGAGTAGATAATTAAAACAACGTTGCATATGCATTAATGAAGGGTCTAACTCAATCAGGTTTCATCAAACTAATCAAAGAGACGGGATATAGATTCCATAATTGGCCCCAAGTGCAAGTGGGAGATTAATAGAGTTAGAGGTATGCCCTAAGGGCAATTATATAATTTATAGTAAATTATTAACTCTATAATAAAATCTCGTTCTTAATAAAAGATATTTTTATTTTTATCATATACTTGATATAATGTATTATATTAATTATTTATTTAATTAGAAGTACATATAATAGAAAATCCATAAATGATGTGTTTTATGATAGTAATTACAGTATGTTGTAATCAGGAGCAACAATATAATAAACATACATTTTAAATATTCCTAGCCAGGATGCATTGAGACTGGGTATTGATACATCTATGTAGTCTAGAGTATGTAATGCTCTTCAAATGTTAGCAGCGTACTACTCATGGCTGTTGGGGGCACCAAGAGGTTATGTACTGATAGTTATTGGATAACTATGGAATGACTCATTCGATAGTTTTCTATTGGTTAATATAACTAAGGTCAAACAGAAAATATCAATGTGACGATATTACACAATTTTTTTGACTTGAGAATACCATCGAGGTTAAATGTGAAAACTTTTCTTTAATGATAGTAAAATCGTAGCATGACGTCCATTGAACGACTACAGTTAGGTCAAGTGGAAGCTTTGGAAGTGAAACATTCAACAAAGAATTCATCTCCTTGGTTATACGAGGTTAGTATCACGGTCAACTAAATTAACTCAAAGTCAAAGTATTTGGCCAGAGTGGTTCAGTTAATAATAATTGCTACTATTGAACCAAATTCTTTGTGTTTGGACTATACAAGTTGAAGGTAGATGACATTGGAATTTTGACAACGACCAAATTCCACAGTCCTAATGTGCTATAGTTTTGATGAAGATAGTTGGTGTAAATAATAATTACCATCGGGCAACGCTTAAAATAATTAAAATTGGATTTCACCAAAGCTATGTAAGCAATAAATTTGTCCATAATGTCACACAACTAGTTAAGATGACATGTAAACGATAATATTTCGAATTGTTCGACATTAATCGCTGATCAAATTTAACGTAAGAGTCACACAGCGGAAATGTTGAATACTCCAACTACCACCTGATTTAATTAAACTATAATTTTTATAAATTAATTAAATTAATTAATATTTATGAAATATTAATTATAAAATTTTATTTTATTTGTGTTGATCAACATTGATAATACTGCGTATATAAAGGTTATATAAACACGTATCGATATACGATATTGTTGTGCGTTTAAATTGGATTTAAATGCATATTAAGCTAATTGGGCTTGAAATGATATGAAGGAGCAAAAGGGCTTTGATGTGGCCGACCAGAGGGATTGGAGGACGGGATTGAATTTGATTCAAAAGGAGTTTGAATTGGTAGAGATATTTATGGATCTGGATCCACTTTTTGATCCTCTCTCTCTACTATTTAAACATCAATAGCCGCTTTTTAGCTACTCTCTTTTTAGCCTCCACTCTACATTTCTGGCTGAAAATGGCAACCCACCTACCTCCATCATTTCAAGCATTAAAACATAAAATCGAATTAATTTCAATAAATGTGTGTGGTGTTTTCAATTTGGTAGCTCTCTTTGGAAGGATTTAAATTCAGATTCAAGTGGAGTCGATCAATTTAGTATTCAATGTAAACTAATTAGGCAATAGTCAAGGTAACTTATTTATGTATAATTATATATATATATGTATATTTAATTGATAATTATCTTGAATTACACGTACTTAGGTTAGATCATGTTATCACGAATCCCTTTATATGTGTGCTTCAACATTGGATGTGAATATATATACACATACAGATACATACATGTATACATGTATGTGTGTGTGTAGACATACACACACACACAAATATATATATATATATATATATGTTATCCCACCTTTTTGGCAAGGCTGTGACACCAAGAACTTAACCGGAAACCAAGGACGTTTCATCCCGAGGATTGGTTATATGCTGGCTCACTATGAATATCGACGAATTTTGTCCAAATCTAGATCAAGCTACAATTAACATGACGCGACATGCAATGCTATGGAAACCTACCTTCCAAATTTCAAGTCAATCTGAGGTCGTATGCTTAAGATATGATCGATGCAAACCAAGGGAATCAATTCATTCGTCTCCATCTGTTCGCCTCCATCTGTTCGTCCCATCTGTTCGCCTCCATCTAGCTTTATCTGTTCGTATCCATCAATTGTCTATTGTTCGTATCCATCACGTACACCCAACTTCATATCCATCAATTGGAATCAATTCGTATCGATCCCAATTGCACAGCTCGTATCGATCGATCAACGATCGATACGAATAAAAACATCAAACGAATGATACGAAAATGACTCCCAGTTATCGATACGAAGTAACCCATTAAGCGATCGATACGAACAGAATGACGACAATCGATACAAACACGGCAGAGCTGATCGATACGAACAAGGCCGAAATGCAACGATACGAACGAGGCATAAAACATTGGGAAGACTCGGTCGATCCGACGTCGAAAGTGGATAGATCCAGAAATCAAGCGCCACGTCAACTTGTTAGCACATGCCCAAAAAGCGATACGAACAGATCGATGCAAACGTCATCGATACGAAGAAAACAACCTTTGATGAATTCGAATTTGCATCGATCATAACTCACCATCTACAAGTTCAAATGCCACCAAATTTTCACAGGAGCTTGCGTACATCCCTAAGAATGTTCATGATCGATTTCGACTCGATTGGACCAAAATACGATCGATACGAAATTCGTTCGTATCGATCACAAATCGAGCGCACACCGCATGGGATCGATTGCGTGGGCCCACCCACGTGCCAGAAGAGGTTTCCCGAGATCTGAGCGACATATTTGCAACCTACGCCTATAAATAGCAGCCCAGAACCTACAGAAAAGGAATCTTTTTGCTCTTTGACGTCCAAACTCTGCCGAAACCATTGTTGAATTAAAAAAATCGCTGTTGTACTCGAAATTTAGTGTTGTAAACCGCTATAACCAGCAAGCAAAAGTTAATAAAAGTCAATCATTTCATAGTGGATGTAGGAAACACGCCGAACTACTCTAAATCTCTGTGTTCTTTTGTTGTTTTTCTGATTACTGTTTGGAGTGTTTGTTAGATAATCCTCTTTTTACATTTACTTTCTTCATTTTATCTCTTCAAACACTTCCGAAGAGTGCTGTACCCAATTTTGGTACAACACTTTGGTGCTTTCACTGAGAAAACGAAGTTTTTCTCCTGCTCATTGGATCTACTATCGATATCGGATTGTATAAATCTAAGAAGAAGATCCAGATTTCAAGTTTAAAGTTCTTCCATCTTATTCAAATTTGCATCAAGTCTAGGAAAGAGCTTCGCTATCCATCATGGTTAAATCTAGGACTACCTCAACTGTCGCAGATCCAAAAGGACGGGACAGACAGAACCCCGTACAACCACCTCCAACCGACCAGAATGCTGCCGGACCATCGGATCCGCAAGGCCCTATCAGCAGGGAAGAATTCCAGATGCTAATGCAAGAACTGACTCAGAGCCGCCAATAGCTCACTCAACAACTCTATGCTAATGCGGAATTGACCAACCAGCTAAATCGTCAAAGACGAGGGAGATCCAAAAGCGATCAGGCTTCCTATTCGTCCACCGAAAGTTCAGCCTTTTCCGACTACCATCATAGATCCACGCGCCCGTGACTGGACGGAAGTTACACACAGGCCACTGGGCTTCAGCATACATTGAGCCTTGGCAACCGAGAGTTGGCCCATCAACCAGCCATCATACTGGACCCTCCTCCCGAGGAGGCGCTACCCCATACCATATCACTGACAATCGTACTACCACTGCTACTGATTTGGGAGTTGACGCTCGGAACAGAACGGATCCGACCCACCATCAACACAACCATACTCTCGAGCCTTATGTCCCCAAAGACATAGAACCAAGGAGGCGAGACATGGACAGTCGACAGCGATCGGCCCCTCCTTGCATTGTGGAACCCGACCACACCTTGGCTCAACATGCTCAAAATGTCCAGATGCCCAACATTCCGACGATGATCCGTCAAATGATCCATGAGAGTCAGGGTCTTAGCAATAACGACTAGGGAATCACCCGAAGTCATACCTTTTTTACCGATGAGATACTCTATGCTAAACCACCTCGGCGATTCAGGATGCCGACTTTACCCGTTTATGAAGGGAGCTCTGATCCTAATCAACATATCTTGAAGTATGAATGGTTGATGAATGCTACACGAGCTGATGATGCAGTTAAGTGCCGAAGCTTCCCGATCTCTCTAGGGGGCATAGCGACTATGTGGTTTACCCGTTTACCACCTCGATCTATCTCTTGTATTGACCAGTTGGCAACAAAGTTTATTGAGCAATTTCGCATGCATGTCGCAAGACCGAAAGATGTTAATACTTTGTCTAGTGTCACTCAAGCTCCTGGAGAGACACTCAGACGTTATTTAGAGAGATTTCATGCTGCATGCGCTGAGATCAGCAACCCTAATGATAAATCTATTCTAATAGCATTGACTAAAGGGATTGATCTCGTTTCTAAGTTCAGTAACTGGTTGGCTGGAAAACCTCCTACGTCATTGGACCGTTTCTATTCCAAGGCAGCCTAATTCTTGAAAAGGGAGGATGCGAAACAGTCTAGGAAAAAGGATGACGCAGGGCCCGGTATGGAAGGAATTCAGAGTAATGTTACTGTTAAACAAACCGGGGAGAGCTACGGAAAAGTGCAATTGAACATTCAGAATAAACAAAATCAGCAGAAAGGCAATGGTAATCAAAATAGGAAACGGGATCAGAATCGTGGTCCACGACGTAGGGCTCCTATGTTTGATAACTACACTCCTTTGAATATGTCGCTGGAAAATGTGTATTTACATACCTGCAATACTATTCAGTATAAGAAACCTGCTTCGAAATAGTAATCGGAGAAACAGATTCAAACAGGGAAGTTCTGCAGATCCCACGAAAGCTACGGCCATAACACGAACAAGTGTCGTCACTTACAGGATCTCATCGAAAAGTTGATAAGAGAGAGAAAGTTGGAGCAGTTTGTACGAGCACCGCAGTCTAGAGGTACGTGCCCATCAAATCAGAATCATGTACCGAGTCAGGCAAGACAAGAGGAACCCGCTCGTACTGGCGGGAGGTTAGTGATAAATACTGTTAGTGGTGGTCCTCATCTAGCAGACCAAAGTTGGAAGGAAATGGAGTCGTATGCCAGTTCTATTAGGCATGCGAGCTTCGAGTGTTGTAGTAGTTTGGAAGATGGGGCTCCGGCCAAGCAACAGAAGATGATGACCGACGACATCATCTTCCGAGACAAAGATGCCGACAGGATCGAAGCACCAACCATCTATCCACTTGTCATATCAGCTTAAGTAGGTCCTGCTTGGATAAAGAGGATCTTGATAGACAGTGGAAGTTCTGTGAATATATTGTTCAAGCGAGCCTATGACTAGATGAAAATGGAGACTAAAGATTTAAAACCTTGTCAGTACTGTATCCATGGTTTCAATGGGAGTGCGACTATACCCGCTGGAGTGGTGGAATTACCAGTGGAGTTAGGAATTGGAGAACGCCGGAGAGTCCGGATGTTACAATTTGTGGTGTTGGATATAGACTCGCCATATAATGCTTTCTTGGGCCGATCGGCCCTAGCTGAGTTCAGGGCTGCTATTGCCCTATGGTGTTTGACTCTAAAGTTCCCCACCGATCATGGGGTTGGAGTCGTTCAAGGAGATCAGGCTGCTGAACGAGCCTGTTATGTTGCTGAGCTGCGAGATGCGCAGCGAAGAGAAAAAGGAAAGGGCGTAGAGGAATCTCTATGCGTTCGCTTTGTTGAAAATTGACAATTGACGCCTGGGCCTAGGCCCGGGCACCCCAACCAATTCCAAAGAGATCTTGACCCGAGAGATACCGAAAGTGAAGACGAAAGTAAAGACAGTCAAGCTTCTCCGGCCGAACTGACGATCGATGTCCCGATCAATGATAGCGATGATTCTAGAATGATAAAGATTAGATCTCAACTGAGCCAACAAATGCAAGAGAAATTGGTTGAATTTCTCTGGGCAAACCTTAACGTGTTTGCCTAGACGCATTCTGACATGTGTGGGATTTCGCTGGACATCGCGAGCCACACATTGAGCATTGACCCGCGACACGTCCCGGTCAAACAAAAAAGGCATGGTATGGATCCAGAGAGATCTGTCGCCCTTAAGGAAGAAGTAGATAAGCTTAAATCGAATGGATTTATTCGAGATGCATTGTACTCGGAAGGGTATCTAACCCTGTACTTGTCCAAAAGCCAAATGGGAAATGGAGAACGTGCATCGATTACTCTGATCTGAATAAAGCCTGCCCTAAAGACAGTTTTCCACTTCCTCGAATTGATCAGCTCGTAGATTCAACGGCTGGACATGAACTCCTTTCCTTCATGGATGCGTATTCGAGCTACAACCAAATACCCATGCACTTGCCCGACCAGGAGCATACCAGCTTTGTAACCAATATGGGTGCCTTTTGGACTCAAGAATGCTGGCGCAACTTATCAACGGTTAGTTAATCGAATGTTCGCCATTCAGATTGGGAAAACCATGGAGGTATACGTGGACGACATGCTAGTTAAGTCACGATTCTCCACTGACCATGTCAAGGACCTGGAGTCAATGTTTAATATTCTCCGAGAATACAGAATGAAGCTTAATCCGTTGAAATGTCACTTTGGGGTCGCATCAGGAAAATTCCTTGAGTTTATCGTCAACGCTCGAGGAATCGAAGCCAATCCCGAAAAGATCTGGGCGATTAGAAACCTTGAAACTCCGAGAACTATAAAGAAAGTCTACAGCCTCAATGGGAAAGTAGCAGCACTGAGCAAGTTCATTTCAAAATCTACTGACAAATGCATTCCCTTCTTCGATCTGATCCGAAAAGGGAAACGAAACTTTGAATGGACTACGGAATGTGAGGGCGCATTCCGAGCACTAATTGAACACCTCTCCACACCGCCAATTTTGTCAAAGCCTGTTGATCACGAGAAATTGTACATTTATTTGGCAGTATTAGAAAGCGCAATCAGTGCTGCCTTTATTCGGGAGGAAGACCGAATACAAAAGTCGGTCTACTATATTTGCAAATGACTAACTGGAGCTGAGAGAAATTATCCGAAGCTAGAGAAGTTGGCTTATTGTCTTGTTATTACCTCAAGGAAGCTCCGTTCATATTTCCAGGCTCATTCTATCATCGTTTACATCGACCAGCCGTTACGACGGGTCCTTATGCGGCCTAAGATGTATGGTAGGTTACTCAAATGGAATATCGAGCTAAGTCAGTTTGACATTACTTACACTCCAAGGTGAGCCATTCAAGGACAAGTCCTAGTAGATTTCATAGCTGAATTTACCATCCCAGAGGACTTTCCTGAAACCAGTGAATCTCCCAAGTATATCTGGAAGCTGCATACTGATGGTGCATCAAATGACCGTTGCTCAGGTGCAGGGGTTGTGCTTGAAACTCCTGAAGGTCGATCTATATGCTATGCTTTAAAGTTTGATTTTCGCACGACCAACAATGAAGCCGAGTATGAAGCCCTACTTACCAGATTGAGACTTGCCCGAGATTTAAAAATCATTGTCGTGGAGATCTATTGCGATTCGCAATTGGTCATGTGTCAAGTTTGGGGGGAATACCAGGCCAAAGACCGAAGGCTGGCTACTTACTTAGCTTGAGTCCAGGAGATACTAAATCAGTTCGATTATTATGCCATCTACTGCATACCCCGAGAGCGCAATCAAAAAGCCAATTCATTAGCAAAGTTAGCCAGCACAGGCGAGGCACAACAAATGGGACTCGTCCCCGTAGAGACATTAGCTTCCCCGAGCATCGACCGAATGGAGACAGATTGGATATTTGAGGTTGATCGCGATAAGGAGTCATGGATAACTCCGTTCAGAGATTATCTCGAGCACGGGATCCTGCCAGAGCATAGGAGTGAAAAGAGATAGGTTCTTCGTAAAGCTTCATGATTCACTATTCAGAACAGAGTCGTGTATAGAAAAGGATACTCTGTTCCTTTACTCCGGTGTATCGCTCATGACGAAATCAAACGTGTATTGCATGATGTGCACGAAGGGGAATGTGGCGATCACACCGGGGGGCAAACCCTTGCCAAGAAAGTGCTCCGATACGGATACTATTGGCCAACCGTAAATCGCGATGCATCGAACTACGCTAGAAAATGCGACAAATGCCAGAAGCAGGCTCGGATTCCAAGGGCCCCACCTATCGAAATAACTTAAATGGTTAGTCCATGGCTGTTTGCAGTATGGGGCATTGACATTATTAGCTCTCTACCTCTAGCCAAAGGTGGTGCGAAGTACGCCATCATAGCAGTTGATTACTTCACCAAGTGGGCGGAAGCTGAACCCCTTGCTACAATCACAACAAAGAAGGTGATCAACTTTGTAGTGCGCAACATCATCTACCAATTTGGTCTCCCACATACTATCATCACTAATAACGGGACCCAATTCGACAGTGTTCAATTTAAAGATTTCTGTCAACAATTCCACCTTCAGAAGAAATTCTCCGCAGTTGCACACCCTTAAGCGAATGGAAAAGTCGAAGCTGTTAATAAAGTTATAAAATCTATTCTGAAGAAACGACTGGAAAAGGCCGGGGGCAAGTGGGTCGATGAACTTCCTATGGCTTGATGGGCTTACCGAACAACCCAAAAGTCCGCGACCAGCCACATTCCATTTTCTCTTTCTTATGGTTCAGAAGCTGTTATTCCGGTCGAACTAGAAGTGCCTTCTCATCGTGTGACATACTATGGTCTGAAGACGAATGCTATATAAGTCGAGTTGCACGATTATACAATGCCAAGGTCCAACTCCGAACCTTTGAACTCGGCGATCTCGTCCTTAGGAGAATTTACCCGGTCTCTTCACATATGAAGCCAACTTGGGAAGGGCCGTATGTTATTGAACGAAAGCTCGAAGAGGGTACATTCAAATTATCGACCATTGACGGTCTCACTCTTCCAGAGCCTGGAATAGCGAAAGCCTTCGTCACTACTACACATAAGAGGCTCTGTTTATTTATTCAGTCTATTTTTCATTTGCAATTTGTTTCTGCATTTTGAAATTTGAATTTGTAATAAGGCAACTGATTTTGCCGTATTTTCTTATTTCAGCAATAAAATGCAATCTCTTCGAGCCAGAGCTATGATTTATTGAATGCTTCATACAACTATCACTATGCACGGAGAGCTAAATCCCACCCGACAGTGGAATTTATTCAAATAGGGAGTGACTGTGATACGACCGGTTACTTGCTAAGTGAAACCCGAGCTCGGGGGCAAGTCATCACACTGAAGTCAAAAAAGGATGATACACGACAATCCTTCAACCAACTCCAGATTCCCAAAGTGTGAACTGGAGTGTAAACTTACAAATATGGTCTCGAAGAGGGTGGATCCGTCCATCTAACGACTTCACCCGTATCTTGACCAAGTTTGAGGAGGATGGATCCGTCCATCTAACGACCTTGCTTGTTAACTCGGGGTGGATGTGAACCGACCATCCACGATCCTGATAGATTCATCATTCTTGAAGTGCGAACGAAATCCTAAAACCTGAACAGATGTGACTGACCATCTGTCGGCCAACTCCAAGTTCCTAGAGCACGAACTGGAGTATAAACATCAACTAACTCCGGATTCCCAGAGTGCGAACCGGAGTGTCAACATAAACATCAACTCCAAATTCCCAGAGTGCGAATTGGAGTATAAACCTCAACTCTACATCCTCGGAGAGTGGATTGGAGTTTAAACACAAATCGGATAGGAATCAACCGTCCGTGAAACAAATCTGAGTCCCCGGAGTGCGGTCAGAGTATAAATGCAAACTGGGTGTGACTGACCACTTGCGAATCCATCTAAAGTTCCCAGAGTGTGGACATAGTTGCAAACATTAAACGGGTGTGAATGACCACCCTTGAAAACGACTTAAGTCCCCGAAGCGGGACGTATCCTTGAAACTTAGGCAGGCGAGATCGACCGCCGACATACAAATGCAAATCCCTGGAGTGTGGATGCAATCATCGATAAATGAGCAAGAACGTTTCGACCACTCGAGTTTCCTTGTTTCAGCATCAATTCAACGACGTTAAGCTCAATGTGTTAAAGGAGAAGCACAATTGCCACTCGATCTTTACAATTCGTCCCTGAAACTAGGGGTAGAACTTAAGTGCCAATCGCTGATTGAGACAGTGCGACATTGTAGTCTAGCTTAACGTTCGGTCATGAACTTCCTATGGCTTGATGGGCTTATCGAACAACCTACAAGTCCGCGACCGACCACACTCCATTTTCTCTTTCTTATGGTTCAGAAGCTGTTATTCCGGTTGAACTAGAAGTGCCTTCTCATCATGTGACATACTATGATCCGAAGACGAATGCTATATTACTTTCCAAATCTCTGGATTTATTGGATGAGAAGCGTGAAGAGGCTGATTTGAGGGCAGCCGTACACCGAAGTCGAGTCGCCCGATTATACAATGCCAAGGTCCGACTCCGAACCTTTGAACTCGGCGATCTCGTCCTTAAGAGAATTTACCCGGTCCCTTCGCATATGAAGCCAACTTGGGAAGGGTCGTATGTTATTGAACGAAAGCTCGGAGATGGTACATTCCAATTATCGACCATTGACGGTCTCACTCTTCCGAGAGCCTGGAACAACCAAAGCCTTCGTCGCTACTTCACATGACAGGCTCTGTTTATTTATTCAGTCTATTTTTCATTTGCAATTTGTTTCTGAATTTCGAAATTTGAATTTGTAATAAGGCAACTGATTTTGCCGTATTTTCTTATTTCAGCAATAAAATGAAATCTCTTCAAGCCAGAGCTATGATTTATTGAATGCTTCATACAACTATCACTATGCATGGAGAGCTAAATCCTACCCGACGGTGGAATTTATTCAAATAGGGAGTGACTGTGATACGACCGGTTACTCACTAAGTGAAACCCGAGCTCGGGGGCAAGTCATCACACTGAAGTCAAAAAAGGATTGATACACGACAATCCTTCAACCAACTCCAGATTCCCAGAGTGTGAACTAGAGTGTAAACTTACAAATATGGTCTCGAAGAGGGTGGATCCGTCCACCTAACGACTTCACCCGTATCTTGACCAAGTTTGAGGAGGATGGATCCGTCCATCTAACGACCTCGCTTGTTAACTCAAGGTGGATGTGAACCGGCCATCCACGATACTGATAGATTCGTCATTCCCGGAGTGCGAATGAAATCCTAAAACCTGAATAGATGTGACTGACCATCTATCAGCCAACTCCAAGTTCCCAGAACGCGAACTGGAGTATAAACATCAACTAACTCCGGATTCCCAGAGTGCGAACCGGAGTGTCAACATAAACATCAACTCCAAATTCCCAGAGTGCGAATTGGAGTATAAACATCAACTCTACATCCTCGGAGAGTGGATTGGAGTTTAAACACAAATCGGATAGGAATCAACCGTCCGTGAAACAACTCTGAGTCCCCATAGTGCGGTCAGGGTATAAATGCAAATCGGGTGTGACTGACCACTCGCGAATCCATCTAAAGTCCCTAGAGTGTGGACATGGTTGCAAACATTAAACGGGAGTGAATGACCACCCGTGAAAATGACTTAAGTCCCCGGAGCGTGGACGTATCCTAGAAACTTAGGCAGGTGAGATCGACCGCCGACATACAAATGCAAATCCCTAGAGTGTGGATGCAATCGTCGATAAATGAGCAAGTAAATTTCGACCGCTCGAGTTTCCTTGTTTCAGCATCAATTCAACGACGTTAAGCTCAATGTGTTAAAGGCGAAGAACAATTGCCACTTGATCTTTACAATTCATCCTTGAAACTAGGGGCGGAACTTAAGTGCCAATCGCTGATTGAGACTGTGCGACATCGGAGTCTAGCTTAACGTTCGGTCATGACTCATAGTTACGATTTCGAGACTTAACAAATAAATTCAGATCCAATCCAAGGGTCAAAGCTTCACAAGCGTACCGGACTAGAGTTCAATTGCTGAAACACTTAAGCAAATAAACAAAAATTGAGTTGAAGACAAAATGGAATTTTATTTCAACTATTTATGGAAAAGAATCAAGTACAAGGTTATCCCAAAAATCCTACTAGCAGGGGTCGAACCCGTATCTATACACGGCCTACAAAAGCTAAAGAAATTCCCATCTACTCAAAAATGAGCCAAAGAGATGTATCTACTCTTTTTTCTTCTTCGGTTTCCTCTTCAGTGTGGACCCGCTGGAGCTCTCACTCGGTTTTCTTTTTGAACCCTTGCTTTTCGGCGGCCGATCTCCAATCAGGGGCATTATATCAATTTCCTCCTCCGAACTCAGATGTATTGGAACGCTTCCTGAAGGCGGAGTCGGAGGGACAGGATCAACAGTGGGAGGCGGGATAGGCACACTCGTCTCAACGACCGTCCCTCCCGGAGATATCATCTGCAAAGGGGCTGGACCAGGTCCAGCAATTCCACTGCCAAAATCGCTGCCCCGCGCGGCTGCCTCCATCTCAGCGTTGCTAGGATTTCCTCCTCGTGAAGTGTTTGCACACCACTGGAGACTCCCGTAGTTGGGACCCAGGAACTTGTCATTGGAACGCTTCCACCCATAAAGAACGGCAAGTCTACAAAAGGGTCACTATGATGACCGAGTTGTTCCTCCATCATCTGCTCATCAAAAATAAGTGTGCTCCCCTGCGCTCCATTAGTCGGTGTCGTGGTCGTTGTGGTGGTCGCTTCAGTTATAATGGCCTCCTGCATATGATGTGGTTCTTGAGTTGCAAAAGGCACGACTGGTGTAGCATCAAGCATTGGATAAAAGCAAAAGAAGAACTAATAACAATCACTTCATGTACGCTTCCGGTTTTGGACAAACATACAAAATGTTCAGAGTACCTTACTCAGTTTGACTCGTGGGCGGCTGAACAGCCTCAGAGATTTTCTCACTAGCTTGAGATAACTGCGGCTGATCCGGGTTGTAAGCAGGAACGGATTGAGAATCAACCGTGGAAGTCGGTTCACGCTGGGTCGGCACAAGAGTTTCAGGACTTGTATCGCGGTGCTCGACACCAGAGCCTTCTCCAGCTTCCAAATGCTGAGCGCCAAGCTTCTCCTTCTCATATGACATCATTGTATCGTAGAGGATTTTTCGCTCGTCTTCATTCAGCATTCGGTTTTCAAGCTCAAATTCATCAACTGATTCGCCCTGATACGCAGCCTTTTCATCTCCTACTAATTGACCCCAGGCGTTATACAGATGTGTTGGATAATTATCAAGCCAGGCTAGGTTCCTATGCTTCAAGACGTTAGCATTGTAAGTAATGAGTAGATCCTCAATATCAGCTTCTAGCCTGGCCTCCGCCATCTTAACCTCATCTTCAACCTTAGCCTCCACTTCTCGGACCTTAGCCGTTGCCACATCCCGTTTGCCCCGAAGCACTACGGCCTATTCACATACCTCCTGAGCTGCTCTATTTGCATCATCCTTCTCCTTGGTGATTTCGGAAAATTTGGCTTTGAGCTCGTTAAGTTCTTTCAGAGCAGTGTCCCGTTTGGCTGTGACAGTGGTGTTTCGGTGGCCCATCTCCTCCACTAAAGCGAAATGCGTTTGTCGCATTCTCTCCATAGATTGGGTTGCCTCATTAGCTTTTTGGGTGGCCTCCATCTTAGATTTCCGGGAAGATTCGGCTTCATCATTGAGCACTTGGATGATGCGGTCCTTCTGAGCGAGTTCAGTTTCTAGTTTCTCAATTGTCTTTGCCCGCTTGAAGGCCAATGCCGATGCTTTGTCTGCGTCTTTCATCCACTCCTTATATTGGGTATAGATATCATGAATATAGTCATGCATCGTGGTTTCTGCTTTCGATGGAATTTTCTTTAAGTGAGGGGGAAGATGAAGCCGTCAAAACATATGTTCGGAAAATCTTTTCTTAACTGGGCAATTCTGATAGCCCCTTCCCCAGTGGGTACAGTGATGGCTTGTTCAGCAATAGTGGGAGGTTCAGCCTCAGTCCTACGACGCTGAGACTCAGACCTTGGAGCATGAGAAGATGGTTTTTGGCATGGAGGCTCTGGGGGATGTGAGCTATGAATAGAAGGTTGTGTTGGAAGTCAGGGAGGTGGAGAACACGATCGGGATCGATATCTCTGTTCTCTATCTCTATCTTTATCCCTCTCATACCAATCTTGGCTGGAATAACCGCGATCGCGGTTTCTATCATCCTACCTCCGATGGAACTCATAATACGAACTCGATGATTGGCGCGCTGAACGGAGACTGCCGAGCATAAAATCTCGCCTATTCATCGTATCTGTAAAGTAAAAGAAGAACGGAGTTAGTGAATTCTCAAAGCAGGCGACTTAAGGTGGGAAACCATGTAGTGTCGTGAAGTGTATATGTGTGCGCAACCCCCTGACCAACCGGTAATGTCGGCCACACTGATTGGTAGAGACTCGCTTAAATCTAGAGCACTTTGAAGCCCATCCAATCCGTTGTCGTGTTGAAGTGACACATAGTCCAAAATCGGAATATCAGCAAGTCCTTCAAAAGGATTCTCTACTTGTAAGGGAGGAGCCTCCGAAATTCTAACGCCGGAGGCTGGCAAGGACACAACTACAGATTTCCATCTCGAAGATTATGGTGCTTGTGTGCAACTGCCTTGCCTTTTCTCCTTCCCTCTGAACCCTAAAGACTGTCAGAAGGCCCGACCACGGGTTCATCGTTCGTGGGTGTGCTTTCTTCATCACCCTCCTCGGCTATTACAACCCTGGGCGCTTTGCGTTTTACTCGCTTCGTCGAGGCTGCCCTAAGCACTCCTTCAAGTCTTATGCTTTGTTTTCATTCGATTAACCCAAGAATTCTTAAGTTCCTGTCGGTGAGCACCGACTCGATTTCTCTCATCTCGCCTAGAACTTCTTGAAGGACCCGTACTATTTCTTTAAAGTGTGCACCATCGGGTTGCAGAATTGCAGCTGTAAAGAAAATACGATATTAGTTTCAACATCAACTATGGCTATCTCGTTAACTACTGGAATAAGTGCAGCACTTACGTCTGGCTAATCATCGACTAGCGAACCCTAGTGGGCATCGAACATAGAACCACTCAGTTTTGAAGTAGCTCAATCTGGTCAAGGCACCAGTCACAACTTGGCAGTTCCTGACTGCCTCCAGGAATGTGAAAGAAGGGCTATCTCCCCGACTCATAACATTAAAAAGGTATCTGATTTCGATCGGAGTCGGGGGTCGAAAAAGATGCTCCATGAATACAATGAATAAACTGTTCAGCAACGCGTATCCATTGGGATGTAACTATGATGGGGCAACTCCAAAGAAAGACAACACCTCCTGAATATATTGATTGAATGGAGGAAGCGTCCCGGCTATACATGAATGCATGTTGAATGCAGTAAACCCTTCCGAGGGAGCATGCGGTCTATCATTCGGTCCCGGTAATAAGACGTCGTCCAATGGTAGACCATGCCTTAGGCATATCCGCCCCAAGATATCTTCGAAGATCGTGGACGGCACAGAATCTTGTGGGCTCATAATAAACTTGGCACCTGGCAGCTCGTTCGGAGCTGGATCTATAACTTCGGCCGCGATGACCGGTATCTCTATGACTAAGGGCTCTGAAGCTCTTGCTGTTGTGAGCTTGTAGACTCCATAACTAATCAACTTATTAAAAACCATCATTAGATGATAATAAGCCCGTGTGTTCCCCAGTGTGAAGTGCGTGGATGTGTTGTGTAGTGCAGTGTTACATTATACTTAAGAAATTTTGCAGAATTTGAGAAAGTTTTCAAATGACAAGACTCCGAGATTCAACCAGAGTGACCGTCATCACTAACCGTCACAACTGTGCCATCCAGACTTTGGAGATTGATCCAAGTTAAAGTTTGTTAAATTTTGTTAAGTTACAGTTCCGTCGACGAGCTTTGAAAGGCAGTCAAATATGCAAATTAGCAGTTAAGTCTAGTTATGCAAGGCAGAAGCTCGTCGGAGTCAAATGTTCGAGTGTAAAAAATATTTTTTCGTATCCATTGAGGTCACAACTGGGATCGATCGTAGGAAGCTTCATTCGTATCGATCACCAAGCATGCAATTCGTATCGATCACCGGAAACAGAAGTTTGTGTCGATTGTACAATGGTACTTCATATCGATCACCTGAAGGTCACTTCGTATCGATGCAGAATCCTACACTTCGTATCGATCTACAGCTGCACATTCGTATCGATCCCCAACCTAAGATTTCGTATCGATCGCTCCAGATCGATACGAATGCCAATCATCAACTGATCGATGCGAATGTCTACTAGCCATCGATACGAAGCAATCCCCTCACTCGATACGAAATTCTATTATGTCCAGACCGACACGAACTTTCTTCTTCATCCACAATCGATACGAATACGCCTTTGCGTCCATCATTCTTCCTATCTTCTTCTCCAAACAGCTTGAACGCCGTTTCCTCCTCCCTCAACCATGCTCCGACTCAACTCCGGCCTCGACACCGCCGGAATCAGCCATGAACGTGGACAAACTGTCATTAGAACTCGAATCTCATCGTTTTAATATGAACTGATTGGTCAATTACCTAATTTAGACCATTGGTTCAAAGGATTAGCAAGTTATGTTGGGTTGAGAACGAAGACAGTTCTGATTTCTCAGTTTTCTATCGATACGAAGGCAAGGATAAAGTGAAGGCAAATGAAAATTTTCTAAGTATCGAACGTATTTATATGGGTATAAAAATCAGAAGGAAATGATCCGTCTCCCAGTTGTTTCGACCGGTTAAAACAGGTTTCTCCTCTAATCGACACGAAGAGAGCTATTCATATCCATGGACCACCTAGTTGAAGCAACGCTTGTTCGTAACCATCCTGCTATCGATACGAAGCATGGACATTGCTATGAAGATTGATCCATCTATTCGTATCCATCAAACATCTATCGATGCAAAATGGCATCTTCGCGTCCATCATTATGAAGATCATCTAGATTCGTGTCTATTGATACGAAATGATTCAAAGAACTAACTGATTCATATCGCTTGCTATCGATATGAAGAATGACTCTTTTAACTTTTTGCATCGATCCAGGAGAGGATGGATACGAAGGGACACTCCAAAACGACCGTCAAGCGTTGTTACAAATCAAATTTCACATTGATTCAGGAGAGGGTCAATACGGAATTCGATACAAAAAAACTGGAAAACTGACAACGACTCGTGAACATGCGAACGTTAACGGGAGTCAGGCCAACATGCATTCATGTATCACGGACTAACGTCCAATTTTTAAAATTCGCAGGAATTGAATACTCATCTGAAGACGATCACAATAACAGGTCACTATCATACAATGCTCAGCTACAACAGTACATAATTTATGTTTCTAACGAATCAATCAAAGGTTACATCTTTCGATGAAAAGACAAAAACCGTTCAGACAAGTCAAATGGAAATGTTCAGGATGAAGATTATAACTTTTCAAAGCACATCATGTTCTCACAAGATGTACTTTGGGGGGCAAATTGTTATCCCGCCTTTTTGGTAAGGCTGTGACACCAAGAACTTAACCGGAAACCAAGGACGTTTCATCCCGAAGATCGGTTATATGCAGGCTCACTATGAATATCAATGAATTTTGTCCAAATCCGGATAAAGCTACAATTAACATGACACGACATGCAAAGCTATGGAAACTTACGTTCCCAATTTCAAGTCAATCCAAGGTCGTATGCTTAAGATATGATCGATGCAAACCAAGGGAATCAATTTGTTCGTCTCCATCTGTTCGCCTCCATCTGTTCGTCTCCATCTATTCACCTCCATCTGTTCGTCTCCATCTGTTCGCCTCCATCTAACTTCATCTGTTCGTATCCATCAATTGTCTGTTGTTCGTATCCATCACGTACACCCAACTTCGTATCCATCAATTGGAATCAATTCATATCGATCCCAATTGCACATCTCATATCGATCGATCAACGATCGATACGAATAAAAACATCAAACGAACGATACGAAAATGACCCCCAGCTATTGATATGAAGTAACCCATTAAGCGATCGATACGAACAAAACGACGACAATCGATACGAACATGGTAGACCTGATCGATACGAATAAGGCCAAAATGCAACGATACGAACGAGGCATAAAACATTGGGAAGACTCGGTCGATCCGGCATCGAAAGTGGATAGATCCAGAAATCAAGCGCCACGTCAACTTGTGAGCACGTGCCCAAAAAGCGATACGAACAAATCGATGCGAACGTCATCGATACGAAGAAAACAGCCTTTGATGAATTCGAATTTGCATCGGTCATAACTCACCATCTACAAGTCCAAATGCCACCAAATTTTCACAGGAGCTTGCGTACATCCCTAAGAATGTTCATGATCGAATTCGACTCGATTGGACCAAAATACGATCGATACGAAATTCATTCATATCGATCACAGATCGAGCGCACACCGCATGGGATCGATTGCATGGGCCCACCCACATGCCAGAAGAGACGAGATATTTGCAACCTACGCCTATAAATAGCAGCCCAGAACCTACAGAAAAAGGATCTTTTTTCTCTTTGACGTCCAGACTCTGCCGAAACCATTGTTGCATTAAAAAAATCGATGTTGTACATGAAATTTACTGTTGTAAACCGCTGTAACCATCAAGCAAAAGTTTATAAAAGTCAATCATTTCATAGTGGACGTAGGCAATACGCCGAACCACTCTAAATCTCTGTGTTCTTTTGTTGTTTTTCTGATTATTTTTTGGAGTGTTTCTTAGATAATCCTCTTTTTACAATTACTTTCTTCATTTTATCTCTTCAAACACTTCCGAAGAGTGTTGTGCCAATTTTGGTACAAACAATATATATATATATATATATATTTATGTATATGTATTGTGATTAATTTTTTTTACATATATATATGCATATATAGCTCATTACTAGAAAAGGAAAATTAAAATCTAAATTAATTTTCAAATTTAAATAATAATTTTAAAAGGGATTTTGAAACAAAATTTAATTTTTACTGTATAAATGTAAATACATATTACGCATAAATTTTAGCTAAATTATAAGCATAAAAATATACAAAATAATTATTTTAATGTATTTACATTAATTTATGAAACCATATAAATATATACATATTTAAACATCATGTATTAAATTGATTTAATACACACATACACACACAGATATATATATATATATATATATATATATATATTATCGTACATGTAAATATATGTTTAATAAAAAAAATTATAAATGTTGTGAAATGAAAATCCAAGAAGTAAAATTTATATTTAATAATTTCGTATGGAAATTGTTTTATTAGAAAAAATATTTAACAATATAAAACTGTGAGTTTACATTCAAAAATCAATTTTTTTATGGCGGAAAGTATGTATATATGAATATATTTATTCATTCGTTTACATACATATATATTATTATTTTACATTTGATTTTAAACATTAATTTTAATATATATACATATATAAATATATTGTTGAATGAGGTATATATATATATGTATGTATATATTAATTCTAACATTAATCCTAACTTTAGTTCAATTCTTATATATATATATATATATATATATATATATCAACAACTCCAATCGATCAAAAATGAGATAGATTTGAATAATATCAGCAGAAACAGTAAGAACACAGAGAATTTTATAGTGGTTCGACCAAAGTTCGCGATTACATCCGTCCACTTTAATATTATTAGATTCGGATTCGTCACCAATACAAGTGCTTTACAACTAATTTCTGATCAAGAAAAGCAAGAGTACATCCCTTGGAAACAAAGAAGGAGTGGAGAAGAAGATATGAAGAGTATGAAGATGAAAAAGTCCTCAACTCATTGTTCTACTCTTCGTATTTATAGCAAAATCACCCACCGTAGTCCCAAGATCGTGAAAGACCGGGTAGGAATCTAGATTTGTGAGAATAGGGAGGAAGAACGAGTCAATATAAGAAAGAGAATCTTATTGGTACTAACCACAATTGTGGTCACTACCAACCATAATGTCCTTCATAGTAATGTCACTATTCCATATTTCTACAAGCTTCGTTCAAAACTTTTCCCATCACATCTTGTCAGTTACAATATGATTTGTCTTATATGAGACTTGTCCTTCTCTATAAAGCTTTGGAGTTCTGATAAGATATCTCAAGTACAATCGACTTAGCACTGATATGGTTGCTCCATTATCCCACTCCTTGATCATGTTTACAAATTGCTAAAGAAGTAAAGAATATTCCATCCCGGAATCATTTTGGTACCGACCACAGTTGTCATTGGTACCGATCAAATTGCCTTTTCACATTTTTACATCAATTTCCAAGAGCCACCTTCTAAGGTCGCTTCAAGCTTGCCCCTAAGTTCTTGAACCATTTCGGCCTCGTGTCGATGTCCAAATCAACTTAGGCTCTGCCTGGTTCAAATGCTAGATAACACTTGCACCCAAAGTACGCTTTCATGAAAGAAAGCATGCTTCGGATCAAGGTAAACTGTATAACTTTAGTTATCCAATGGTATTCAGGACAATCATCTTTGAAGCATCGTATCTGTTCTGACGATAACTATTCATCACTTCTAATAGTTAGCAAACCATCTTTTTCCTTACAATTATTTAGAAGCTTTGATCATCTTGGAAATCGTACCATGTGGTTAGGTATGACATCTCTTTCCTTCCTTGTCTTCCTTTTTTTAACAATTGAATAATGTCAGTACCGACCAAATCATGTTGGTATTAACATGATTTCTTAATGTTTTATTAATTTTTATAAATTCAAGGCTACGCACTTTTATCACTTCACTTTATTTGCAAATTCCAGGCTATCTCTTCCTTTGCAATTTTCTCGATCCATCCATTAAGACTTAGTGAACTCCACTACCGACATCGTTAAAGCATGCCTTTGCTGCTAACTTCGCCTACAACGTTGCCGCCACCAATCTCGAAACCCCTTATCTCAACTCAACACTGAATTTATTCTCGTCGACCTTGCCTTTTTATGATCTAGTTTGAATTCTAAGATGGGTTATTGGTTTAGGATCTTAGTGCCATGGGGGTGCTGGTGTTGCTACCATTACTATGTCATGGCTAAAACTATGATCAACACTAATCCTTCATCGACCATAAGCCAAATATTCACGTATAATGATCAACTTCGAGCAAGGGTCATGGAGATAGGTTGATTTTCATGGGGCTAGCATCGAGTAATCTTAAAAATTCTTCCAAGTTTTGAAGAATTTCCTATGCTTGTAGACAGCATAGAGTCTCTATTGTTTTTCTTTGGGTTTCATTATGTTTGAGATTTTAACTTTGTATAAGTGGTATTCTTGTGCGAATGGCTGTGAGGTGGTCGATTCTATCAAACTTTGGTTAAATTTGGACCGATGTCTTGCCTTTGATAAGATGGTTTTGAGGAAATATCGTGTCAAACACATTTTAGCATCCACATTGGATATCAAAATTGATATTTCAAATCATGACATGATCTTGTGTTCCTGTAAAGAAAGCTCCATGTTGCTCCAAACAGCGGTTTAGTTATCATTTACTCTGCAATAATGGTTAAGATCCAACACACGGTTCCTTTATGTGACGGAGCTCGTTTTCTAGCATAGGCGGCCTATCTACATAGAACGTACCATAAACCATTCTTCGAACAAAGAACACACACTGCATAAATTGACACCCCACAATGCCTCGGTCAATGTTCAAAACTTGATTGGTTAACACACATCGATATCTGTTGGATTCTGCACATTGACTACATGGGTTTTAAATAAAGTAAATTTCAAAATAAAACATACCTGACTGCATTTGCTATCAATCTTTTCAGTTCAGAATGACTTGATGGTCTCCTCATCATAAAGTCAGTTTTGACCCTTCTACTCCTCCCAGGCTAGTTCTTCTACTGCTCAGGCATCAACCTCTACTCCGTCCAGAGGAAGGCATTCAATAATAGTGAAGCTTCATTGAAAAATCATTCATGTGGCTCCTCTTCAAAATTAGCCTCCTCCACTGAACGAGTAACGTGCCCCAGTGGCCTTGGAGAACCCTCCAGACCAAACACCATCTTTACTAACTACAAGTCTCTCCAAACCATCTCCTTCCATCATAGAATCCCAGAGAGTGATGTTCTATTGTCGACGATCAAATAACCGTCACATAATCCACCTCAAGGATATATTGTTTACAATAAATATATATGACTGGGCGGAAACGTTCTGCCCTTCAATGAATTTCTCAGATTCTTCATACAAGAATTGGGCTAGCTCTAACTCAAGTGCATCCCAATGGATATGCTCTACTCAATTCTCTACACATCCCGTTCACGATAAGACTGAACAGTTCTCTCAAATTTAGGGAGTTGACATACCTTTTAAGCTTCAAGAAGAGGGTGGAATTGCCTTCCTTACTGATCGTTGAAGCTTGGAACCATTGTAAAGTAATTGATGCGTATCACAATAAGCACAGTTATATCAAAAGCAAATACTCCTTCATTCGCTGTCTGTTGATGTTAAAAATGGCCGCCAACACCCAAAAAATGTGAAAACATCACAAATCCAATAACCAATTCCAAATAGAGTGAAGTAGAGAATAAAATATGAAGAATAGAAAATTAAAATAGTAAAAAATGATCAAAAGAGGTTTTATAGTGGTTCGGTTGACTTTGGCATACGTCCACTCCAAAGATTTTCCTTTATTTATACTGCCGATTACAGTTACAATGATTTGAATCCGAGTAATAAAAATGGTAGTGTAGCCAAGAGATAGAAAGATCCAGAAGAAAGGAGAAGATCCTTTTCCACGAGCCAATGATCCTGTATTTATAGGAAAAGACATGTAAATATCCAGCTAAAAATCTGCGTGTAAAGGCCCAAGACCAAGACAAACCCCTCTAGAAAAAATGGGGCCATTCGGGCTTCCCTGAAGGATCGGCCTCGATCCCTATAGGGAATTGGCACCGATCCCCAATGCTTAAGCATTGGTGTCAACGATCCCTAGGGTGGGTCCCCCTCCATGCCTTCTGTTTGTCTCTTAAGTTGTTTTTGTAGTTCCCTAAGTGAAATTCGGAGATATCGATCGATTTCCTTTGAGTTAAGCTGTTGAGTTATGTATCCATATCCATAGTGACCCGATCTGATTCCTTGCCTAGGGAAGTGGCAATCCATACTTAACCAATTCTAAGATGCCATTCGTCTAAATCCACTTAACTATCATCTATAACCTTGCTTATAACCGATCTCCAATCCTGATAATCATCTCTTTGGGTTTCCTACCTTGATGATCACGAAATCCATTTTTGCCAAATCCATGGTATCACGGCCTTTCCAATAGGCATGATAACACCGTCCTTACGGCTTTAATCGCCTCTTGTTGTCTGGATGTAAGTTTCTTTTTCCATTATCTTTCCTTCATAAAGATTTTCCTTATCCAAATGCCTAACTTCTTTTCTGCATTTCTCATAGACCTTCTTGATCGAGATGACAACAACGCTCATGCTGATACTCTAGAACTCCCAAAGGAAGTTGAATACCAGTTCCACACTACCTCCTTCTTGCTTACCAATGAAATGCTTCGTCGGTACAGCCTTCTACATCCCGACAGACATGCTATTCCTCTTTTGCTCCTACTAAGAAATCTTAAGCAGCTGGGCCCTCTACCCCCGTTCACAATTCCAATAATGACAATCAAGGAGATAGTGAGGACCAAGGTGGCGAAGTGAATGTCGATGAAGAAGAAGAGAGGATAGTTGAGGAGAATGTGGTAAGGGAAGGATACTAAGGAAGAGGAGATGGAGAAGAAGAGGAGAAGAAAGAGAAGGAGAAGAAGGATAAGAAGGAGAAGAGGAATAAGGAGAGGAATAAGGAAAGGAAGAGGGATAAGATGGATAAGGAGAGGGAGAGAGGATGTAGGTGATGACGACGATGGCGAAGACTACGGCGTTAGTGAGAATGGGTCATATGGGGAGACATCCCCTGAAGGCGATACAGTTTCTATACCGCCTTCCTGACACAATCGGTTATTAAGTCTTCTCAACGGGCTCCCGGTCCAAGTCTAGCACCAATCAGTATAGTGACACCACCTGTAGGCTATTCAAAGAACATCTTCGGCTCATTGAGTGATAATAGCGTTCTCTTGGAGTACTTGAGGCACTACCGATGAAGATATTCTAAATGAACACTCTGGTGAATTTACCTTTCCATCAGGGATATCCTTGAGGAGGGTGATGAAACCCAATCCCTGCAACTCTCCAACACGGTCTATAGAATATTTAAGGAAATATTACTCTTCACACCCTTCTTGGATCACAAAAACCAACATTATGCAGTCGTTCTTAATCTTGTGTGTTAGCTCTGATACACCTTCTTCTTTTTTTCAGGTACAATGACCAGAGATTTATGAACTATCTTTGTTCAGGCATTATCCAACACCGTTTGATGACTCCTGACCTCTACACACATTGCCCCAGCTTACACCGAAAGTCAAGAGAGGAGAGAAGGAGAAGGAGAAGGAAGGATAAAGAATACCGAGATGGAGAAGAAGGGAAAAGGTGCCAAACAAAAGAAAACGAGCTCCATGATTTGGAGAAGAAATATGCGATTCTATGATCATTATGGGTGCCTCACTAGCGCTTCTCAACCGCAAACTTCATCCCAGATTCCTCAATAACAACTCCGATAACCCAGCATCTGATTACCACTATCTCAAGCTCTTGGAAATCCAAAGAAGCTGCAATTCACACTGCTCTGCCCCCGCCCCCTTTAGGCCCATCCAACACTATCAATAATGGAAGTAGACAGTTCTGCTTGATTATTGCCTAACGGAGGTCATGTTCGACTACAATCGTAAAGACATTTCTTACTAAGAGGCTAACCAAAGAGTTGTAGGAGTCAACGAAATAGTTGATCATTTCTTTGAGTGGAAGAAATTCACTAAAGCCCTCTCTGACATTAATAGAATCAACAAGACGCAGATCAAGTAATTCGAGATTAAGAGGAAAGATCACGACGGGATAGTCACTGATTATAAAACTGGATTGGCCAACATCACCAAAGAGAGGGATAGAGCTCTAAAATCCTCTAAAAATGCAAAAGACCAAAATGAGGAGATGTGGAGATTTCATACCCAAGCCAATAACGTAATGAAAGATCATAGCAAACGGCCCACCAAGAGAATGCTGAGCTAGCAGCTCAAATCAAAGCCAAAACGGAGAAGTTACAGGCCAAGAAGTCAGAGCTAAAGGCACTTTAGGCTGAAGTTGACAGCCTCAAGGCCAATCTAAAAGCTAAAATGGATTCTACGGCCGAGGTTCAAATTGACCTTGTTGTGGATGTAGATAAAGTCACAGAGCTTAGGGCCTAGGCTACCAAGAATACCGAGGAGATGAATGCTACACTCCAACATTTTTTCACCAATTATATCAAATACATGGATCTGCAATGGTTGGGGGATAGCTATTCCATCACATTGGCCAATGCTTGGGACGAAATATTTCGCCGAGCAGCTGAGGCCGGCAAAGGCATAACTGAAGAGGAAATAAAGGTAAAGCTCTTTAATGAGGAAGATATTGCCTTCTTGGAGGAAGGTAAGGCCATTCTGGCCGCCTAAGACGTAGCTGCGGAGAAAGAAGCTACTGAGGCTCCTGTCGATTCCATTGCATTGTATTGGGCGGAATCATCCACTTCAAAATTCAAAGAGCCTACAATAAAAACTACAATTTCTGTGATGGCCACCACTAAGACCGCTCACGCTGAAATCCCTATCTTTGCTGCAACAACTGTTGATGGACCATATATTCCTCTTTCTATCACTCGGCCTGCTCAGTCATCTATTAAACAGGGTTAAATCACCAAGTCTCTAACCAAAGGAGCTTCATCCAGCAAAGGTATTCCTCTCATCTTCCCAGTGTTTGAGAAGCTTTAGTTCTAACCTGGTCTCTAATCTTTACTTCACCGTCTATTAACTTACAGGTCACCCTTCGCTTACACCTCTGCTACCCACAACTCAGGGCTTGGGTCCCAGCACCATTTCTACCATGTCAACCTCTATTACTGCAGTGCTAATCATCTCGACTCCTCCTTCTAGTTTTAGCCCCAGCCCAAATTCACAAAAATAAATAAAGGAATTGGAAGGATTAGAGGATGTCGTCAATCCTAGGAGGATGACATTACAATCACAGGTGTGAAGGACCTTGATGACCATATCACCTTGGCAGAGAGGCTAAAGCTTGATTGCAAGAAAATTAAAGTCAATAGTGAGCCAGGAACCGGAAAGCCTACCGGCTTAGGAAAACCAAGCCATACGCCAAAGCTTCCCCATCTCTAATTTAAGCCATCAAAAGGTTATGGGGCTGACAGTTCTTCAAAGTCCTCTGACCCTGCCGTTAACAAGCCTGAGGACCCCATCAGCTTGACCACTGAAGGAGAAACTACACCTTCCAAGGGAAGCACTCTAGAGAAGAGGAAGGCCAAGGATGGAAAATGTTTAAAGAAACACTGGGCGAAGGATGGTACCAAAAGCAGTAGCAAGCTGGGGAAGAAATAGTAGGTATTTGTGAAAGCAATTTATTTTCCCTTCTTGATGTATTTGTTTTTAGTTTGCATATAGGCTGACATTGTGTGGGAGTGGCCCCATGAATCTTGTATAAAAAATTAGTAAAGATTGTTTTTCTGCATAATTTTGCCATATATACATTCATGCAATTTTATTTTATTTGCATATATACCATTGCCTGCTAATAATATAATCATCTGTGATGCTATTTCATTTATATTATACATGTCCATGTCTATACAATGCCATTACTTACTGTAGCTCTGTACATATAAGTAAATTTCTATGATTGCTTAGTAATATTTTACTATTCAGTTTTGTTTATCATTGCTAGAGTATTTCTTTCTTGGATAAACAAAACTTGTTATTCACTCAACCTACTCTATGGCCAGCCTTGTTTACTCTAGTTCATGTTCCGTCTGACCATAAACAGGGTAGTGGTTAGAGAAGCATTCAACTTCGTATAGTTTTCTATCTTTGGAGAACAACGTTTTAGGTGTCTATCTTTGGACACTGAACTTTGATCTAGCCTATCTGCAAGTGTTGAACAAATTCGTTCTTTGACCCTTACCACTTATCATCAGCCGAGCATGGTTCGCTGGGCCCAAATGTGGCTATAGTTATAGATGGTTCTATTACTCATCGACCCTTATCTCCAAGGATCGCTATTTATAATGCTTGACTCCGAGCATCAATTTTTGACCTCGGTTATATCTTGGTGTTGATCGAAATCACTCACTGGCTATCATCAGGTATCTTCGGTCGGACATATCTTGCCAGCTCCTAAATGTAGTTGTAAAAGTTTCGATTGCACATCAGTTCTTTCCTCTAGGAACCAGTGCTTCAGTTGCCTAACTCTAGTCATCCCTTATGGACTTTGCCTATCTTAGGGCACTAGTCAAAGACCGAAGGGATAACTGTGAGTTATTCGATTGACCCCAATATGATATACTCCCATAATGCAATCATGGGTCAAAGGAGTTAGTCAATACCGGTCTTCAAGTACTAGATTGCACTGCTAATCACGCAACACAAAGTTTAGCTCACAAGAACATGATTCCATTAGTCTCGAAAGCTAACTTTACTTATAAAAAAGGAAACAGAAAGTTGTGCCTCATTACATTGCCTTCAGTTCACTAGGGTAGCCTAAATAAATCTAAGTAAAATAATGTTGTAAGTTTTTGCTGTTAAATGCTTGTAGAATTGGGATCCTATTAACAAGTTCAAGTTTGAAAGTTCCATCTCCAAGCTTATGTTTAATTGCATGGGGACCTTCCCAGTTTGGACCAAGTGCCCCCTTACCAGGGATGACTCTTTGAAAACAAGACCCTCTACCTCAAAGGTATGGTTCTTGACCTTGGCATTGAACTGTCATGCTACTCTTTTTTGGTGAGTAGTTATCCTCAGTTCAGCCTCTTCCCTTTTTCATCGACTAAGTCGAGGGACCCAGATAAGAGTTCCTCGTTCACCTTGGGATCATAATGTTTTCTCTGGTGTGATGGGATTTCCAGTTCTACTAGAATCATGGTCTCAACTCCGTAGGCCAAAGCGAATGGAGTGTGCCTAGTCCTAAACTTATTGGTCTTCTATAAGCCCATAGTGCTTGTGGAAACTCATCAACTCAGTTAGCCTTGGCTCTAGTCAATCGTTTCTTCAAGATGGATTTAATGATCCTGATCACCACCTCCACCCATCCATTCGCTTACATGTGTGCTATTATCTAGATGCTCTTTTTAATTTGGTACCAATTTCAGAGACCTTTGAATTGGTACTCTCGAATTAAGTTCCATTATTGGTAACGATTTTCTGTGGGACTCCAAATTCGCATATGATGTTCTTTACCACAAAATTGATCACTTTCTTTATTGCGATCATGGCTAGTGGTTCCGCTTCAGCTCACTTTGTAAAGTAGTGCATAACTAGGATGGAGTACTTTGCTCTGCCCTTCAAAATTGGTAGCACACCGATTATATAAATTTCCTAAATCGCAAATGGCCATGGGCTAACCATTTCGTAAGCTCTATAGATGGGGGTCTTGATATTTTCATGAACCTTTGGAACCTATCACATTGTTTGGTATAATTAGCTACAACTCGGCTGATAGTCGGCCAAAAGTATCCATAGCGAAGTTTCTTATTTACCAGAGTCTACCCCAAATGTGATCACCACAGTTTCCTTTATGTACATCCAAAAGGATTATCTTTGCTTCATCCTTGGTGACACGCTGCAGCAAAGGGGTCTATATAACACTCCTTATATTATGAATCATAATACTTTACAAAGGAGTTTACACGTTCATTCATGCCATTCGGGAGAGTTCCCTTCAACAAATAGTCTTTGATTGGAGTCATCCATGACTTCTTTTCTTCCTCGGACTCCAAGATGCAATCAACATCCATGGTCAATGCTCGAAGCCGATAGAACTTCCATCGAAAAAAGATTCCCATAAGCTACACGACCTTGGAGCTTGCCATTTTAGCTAGTGAATCGCCTTTCGTATTCTCTTCTCTCGGTGTGTGCGTGGCTATATGGTGTTCGATATTGTTCAATAGTTCCAACGTCTTCATCAGGTAAAGGGCAAGTCTCGCTCCCTTAGCCTGAAACCCTTTCTTGACTGTGTTGATCATCAATTGGGAGTCACTGAATATATGCCTCTAGTTCTTTCGCCATCTTGAGCCCCACAATTAACGCATCATATTCGGCTTCATTGTTCATTACTGGGAACACTAGCTTTAGTGCGTAGCATATTATTCATCCATTTGGGGTCACGAGAATCATTCTTACCTCAAAACTTTGTTCGCTGGAAGCTTTGCCTATGTACAACTTTTGCTGGGAAACTCAAAACATATTTTCCCCTTCTTCTCCATACTAAACAATGAATTCAGCAATGAAACCAGCCAATGCATGTCCTCATATCGCCTTTGAAGAATGGTAGGTTATGTCATATTGGTTCAACTCAATATTCCACTTCAATAATCTCCCTGAGGTCACAGGTCAATGTAGTGCTTTCCTCAGTGGTTGGTCAATAAGCACTTTTATCAAGTGAGCCTAGAAGTTTGGTTGTAGTTTCCTCGCAGCAATCAACAAACAGTATGCCAGCTTCTCCAACTTCGATTGGTTCTTTTCTTCTTTGGAAATTCGCTTACCGATAGTATACGGGCTTTTGGATATTTGATTCCTCGTGTACCAAGGCTGCACTCAGTGCATGAGCAGAAATTACCAAATAGATGAATCGATCTTCCCCATCCAAAGGCTTTGACAATATCGATGGTCTCTCTATGTGTTCTAACAATTTATGGAAAGCTTTTAAGCATTACTTGGTCCAATAAAAACTTTTCTTTTTCCTTATTGAGGGCATCAAACAATGATATACATTGATTCATTGTTTTTAAGATAAATTGACTCAGCACAACAACTTTACCATTCAAACTCTGCATTTCCCTCTTTGTCTTCGAGGCAATAACATCTTTTAATGCATGAATCTGCTTTGGCTTAGCTTCAATGCCCCTTGAGTTTACAAAAAACCCAGAAATTTTCCTGTTGTGACTCCAAAAGAACAATTCAATGAATTGAGATTCATTCCGTACTTTTGAGGCACATTGAACATCTCAACGAGGTCATCCATGTAATTCATCGATCATTGTAATTTCACTAGCATATTATCCACACCATCCTCCATTGTCCGCCCAATTTGATATTTGAACATCTTATTTACCAATCGTTGGTAGCTAGCTCTATTATTCTCCAAACCTAAGTAGTACAAGCCCAAATCAGTGTTGAAACTCGTGTGCTCCTAATCTAGAATGTGCATTATTATTTAATTGTAGCCGGAATACACATCCATTTAGGATAACAATTAATGTCTGGCCCCCGAGTCCATAAGTTGGTCTACCTTCAATAGCGAGAAGCTATCTTTTGGGCATGCTTTATTCAGGTTCGAATAATCGATGCATGTCCCCCATTTTCCATTTGGATTATTGACCAACATAGGATTTGATACCCATTCAGGATATAGAGCATTGCAGATAAAGTCATTTTCCTTCTGCTTATCCACTTCTCTTTCAAGGTGGTAGATCACTCCGGACCCAGAATGCGTCTCTTCTGCTTTACAAGGTGGCATCTTGGATCCATATTCAGTGCATGGCATGCTATTTCCAGCAATATTCCACACATATCAGAATGTGTCTAGGCAAACAAATCCAGCTTTGCCTAAAGAAACCCTACCAATTCCTTTCTTATCTTTATGCCAAGCTTAGATTCAACCTTGAGGACCTTAGTAGGATCCTCCGCATCGATCAGGATATTGATTGTCAGCTCTGCTAGTGCCACCCTCGCATCCTTTGGCTCTTTTCAGGGTCCATAGGCTTGTAGAACTTGCTAAGGGTCCTGAGCTAGAGCTTGGGTGGTAATTTCTATGTGTTTGTAGTCTTGATGTAGAGAGCCATCTCTGCATCTTTTCCTTTCTCAAGTCGCTTCGACTCTCAAAGATCGGCGATATAGCATTCACGACCTGTACTTTGGTCGCCTTAAATTACTCCAACCCCATTTTCACTGAGGAACTTCATCATCATTCACCATAGGGCCAACACTATTCTAAAACTGGTGAGGGCCGATCGACCCAGAAAAGCATTATAAGTAGAGAACTCATCAGCGATTATGAAGGTCTACGATCGCATAATCTTGTGGTCACCTTCACCTAACTCCACCGATAGGTCAGTACATTTGATAAGCTCTTTTGCTACTCTAGTAAATCCTTTAATGCGGGATTTACATGGATTTATGTCCTGTGGACTTATCTTCATTTGGTAAAATTTCTTCTTGAACAGAATATTAACTGAGCTTCCATAGTCAATCAGAACTTGATGCACAGTTGCTGGCCCTACCATGGCAGTAATCACCATGGGGTCAAGCATCAGTGTTTGAACTCCATCACTGTCTCTATCTCTAAAAATAATATCATCACTCATCGTCTACGGTTGTTTCCTAGGGCTTCATCTTCATTAGCAAAACAACTCTCCTGCGGCATGTGCTTTAACGAATTCCTATACCGCTCCATCTCATTCTTGCTTTTCTCCATTAGATAAGGTCCTCTAGTTATTGTGATAATCACAATCCTACCATCTAGTCGCCTAGGCCATTCTTTGTTGGGCCCAGGTCGATCCTCTTAGCGTTTTGCCAGCCATCCTATTAGTCTTTCACATACTACTGCAGCTTCTTCTTATGTATCAAATCTTCAATCACGTCTCATAAGTGATGACACTCATTGGTAATGTGCCCATGAGTGTTGTAGAAGTGACAGTGCTTCCTTGAGTGTCATTCAACTTTAGTTTCCCCCTCTAAGGCACCTTCTTGTAGTTTTCAGTACCTTGCTAGTAAGGTATATATTTTCAACTGCATCGTTCAATGGAGTATAATCCCCCAGCTTCAAGTATCTCAAATGCTTTCTGCTATCATTTCTTTTACCTCCAACGGCTTGGTTTCTTTGTTGCTGATTATTGTTATTAGTTCCCACATTCACTGCAACTTTACTCGTGTTGTCACCAGTTTGTTTAATAGCAACGTTGCTCTACACAACATCATTCGATGAGCCACTTGTCTTTCCAATGGCTGGGTCTGCCTATTCTAAGCGCATAAATTGGATGCCTCATGGTAGAATTCCTTTAGATGACTTCTTTCACTTTAGCCATCTACCAATCGCCGTATCCACGTGTATCCCTGGATTACGCCATTAGCACAATATCCTCCTTTGGATTTCTCACTTTGATCATGACAATATTAAATTGACTTAGAAAGTCCTTGAGGTTCTCTATGGCACCCTGATGAATACTCGACAAGGACATCATGCCCATCGGTCGAGCGGTGTGTAGCTTGAACTGCTCCATAAACTTTCTCACTAATCAATCAAATATAGATATGGATTTCGGTGTGAGTCGAGTAAACCACATCATATCCACCACATCCAAGAATATGGTGAAACGCCTAAATCTTACTACATCAGTTGCTCTGGCACTATCCATGTGCCACTCATACTTCAGTAGATGTAGTATCTGATCTGTTGTTCCATTTTACGATGGCATCGTTAGCATAACAAACTTTTTGGGATACTCCTCCTAGAAGATATCATCAGTAAATGGAGTTTATGTGGGTGCTGAGCCTATTCCTCATTATTTCTCCATTGATTCTCATTCACTAATCTGCTTACATATCAATAATATACTCTTGACTGGCTTGACTATCCAGATGGCGATCATCGGGAACAGCCTGAAGTGTCTAACTCTGCAAATGTTCTCATCATCTAATGATATCTATGCTCTCCTGTCTCTAGGAGAGCCACTCACCTGGATCTTCTGTGAGGCCTAGCTGGTTCTGTTGTGTTCATTTAAGCTCCAGTGTTCTGCATACTAGCATTCTTACTAGAATCGTTGCCAGTATCCTGTAAATCTTCTTCACCATTAGATAAATCAACGGCCTTAGATAGTTGTGCTCTAAAACCACCCAAGATGTGCTCAATACCGACCTGATTTTGGTGGATGCTGGCTACATTGGACATGGCCAAATTTTGGCCACTTCCTATGTGCTCTTCTTTGATGTCCCAACAACTTTTCCCTTCATCTTTTGCTTGTCGTCTCTCCTATTCTGACCTAATAAAGATGTGTTATCGACTTTAGACATAAAGGCGATGAATTCCTACAGCTCTTCTCATACCTTTGTGTTTGTTGGGCTATAAACCAAAAAAAAGTTGTCTTATCAAAGAGAGCTTCCTGACTATCTAACATCCATTGGTACATCTCAGCCATCATCCTGTTAAGTTCAACTTTTTGCACCATCTCCTGTGGGGATATGGTCCAAACGAAGCATTCAATGGCTGAGAAGTTTCATAATTATGGTGAGAATCTTAATCTTCTCCACCGGTGGCTCCAGATCTCATGGAAGGTTTCTTATGGCCATATCTTTAAATCTACAACAATTATCCTTCAGATCCAACTTTCGGATGCTTGTAATCCACAATACTAAGCTAGATCTACCCTTGAGAAGCATTGGTCTCACTAAAAGCACCAAAAATGTTGAATGAAAAGATGGCACAATACCATTAGTCGATCAAAAATGAGATAGAAAATAATATCAGCTAAAATAGTAAGAATGGGGAGAATTTTATAGTGGTTCAGCCAAAGTTCATGCCTACATCCACTTTAATGTTATTAGATTTGAATTTGTCACCAGTACAAGAGCTTTACAACTGATTTCAAATCTAGAAAAGCAAGAGCACACCGCTTAGTGATAAAGATGGAGTAGAGAAAAAGATATGAAGAGGATGGAGGCCAAAAGGTCCTTGATTCATTGCTCTAGCCTTCCTTTTTATAGTAGAATCGCCTACCATAGTCACCAAATCGTAAAAGACCAGGTAAGAATCCAAATCTTAAAAAATATGGAGGAAGAAATTTTCAATCTAGAATGAGAATTATGTCGGTATCGATCATAATTGTGGTCGGTACCAACCAAACGCCCTTCACAGTAATGTGGACTACTCTATATTTCTACAAGCTTCATTTCTATCTTTTCCTACCACTTCATGTCAGTGACAACACAATTTGTCTTATATGGGACTTGTCATTCTCTACAAAGCTAGGTAGTTCTAATAAGATCTCTCAAGTATAATCGAATTAGCACTAATATGGTAGCTCCATTATCCCATTCCTTGATTATGTTTACAATATGCTAAAGAAGTCAATAATATTCCACCTCAGAATCATAACGGTAGTGACCACAATTGTGGTTGGTACCGACCAAATTGCCTTTGCACTTTTCTACTTTAATTTCCAAGAGCCACCTTCCAAGGTCATTTCAAGCTTGCCCTAAGTTCTTGACCCATTTTGTCCTTGTCTCGACATCCAGATCCACTTAGAGAATACTCGGTACAAACGCTGGATATACATATATATGTATATATAGACATATATGTGTGTATATCTATATACATATACACATATATGTATAGATATACATATATATATATATATATATATATATATATGTGTGTGTGTGTGTATATACATATACACATATATATATCTATGTATGCATGTATATTAATGTTATATATTTCAAAAAAATTATTATTTTTGTAAGTATACATATATGTATTTATTTATTAAATATAATTTATAGATTTAAATTTGAAATTAGAAGATATTTTAAAATCCAAATCTAGATCTGAAATTTAGAATTTGAAATTTGAATTTAAATTTAAACTAAAAATTATTTGCGTTTGTATTAATAAATATTAGATTTTATAACGTTATGTATATATATTTATACTAGTATAAATATATTTTTATATCACATTAAACTATATATATTTATATTTATATATATTAGACAACACATATCTGTATGAAGGGGCTAATATCTCGATTGTGGTGTAAATCACAACACTTACATGGGTATGTTAAATCATGTGCACTGTATATGTTGCACATACACGTACACACACATGTGCATATAACACACATGCTCATAATATATAATATAAATATAATGTCATAATTAAGACTTTATTTATATATAAAATAAAAGAATAATTTTATTAAAAATTAATTTAGATCAGATCTAAATAAATTTAGACTTCATATGCCCAATAAGATCCAAAATGGCAATTTTTTTGAATTTACCAATTTAACCTACTGCGTGTTAGGCCAGATCCAACAAAATGGATGTTAAGACTGCTTTTTTAAATGGTAATCTAGATGAAAGTATATATGGAACAACCAAAAGGTTTCGTTTTTCTTGGAAATGAACATAAAGTTTACAGTCCATCTTGTTAAGTCCTTGTATGGATTAAAACAAGCACCAAAACAATAGCATGAGAAGTTTGACTCTATGATTTTGTCTAACTATTTCAAGCATAATAATGTAGAAAAATGTATTTATTCCAAAATCGCTAATCGTTATGGTATTATAATATGTCTATATTTGGATGATCTATCCATATTTGGCACAGATATGGAAGGCATTAATGAGACAAACAAATATCTAATTTCGTGTTTTAAGATGAAAGATCTAAATGAAGTTGACACTATATTAGGAAGCAAAGTAAAGAAACATAGTAGAGGATTTGCATTATGTTAATCTCATTACATTGAAAAATTGCTTCTTAAATACAAACACTTAAATGTTAAAGGAGCAAGTGATCCCTATGATTCTTCTATTAAATTATTTGGAAATTCTAATAGGGCAATAGCTCAACTAGAATATGTAAGCATTATCGGAAGTCTCATATATACAATGCACTATACTCATCTAGATATTGCTTTTGTTGTGTGCAAGTTGTCTAGATATATGCATAAACCAAGCATTGGACATTGGAAAGAAATTTGTGGAATCCTAGGTTACCTTAAAAGAACCATCGAATTAGAACTTAATCGTAGAACTTTTTCAGCGGTTCTAGAAGGAAATTCATATGCAAGTGGTGCAATATATGAAAATGAAAATAGAGGAACTTGATGGATTTTTACTCTTGAAGGTGGTATTATATCTAGGGCCTCCTAGAAACAACAGTCATAGCACATTATACAATGGAAGCTGAATTTATTGCTTTAGATGCATCATGTAAGGAGGCAAAGTGGCTAAGAAATTTATTATTAGAAATAGAGTTTTGGCCATAACCAATGTCATCCATATTTGTGTATTGTGATAGTGAAGCTACATTGTCTAGAGCTTATAATAATATTTATAATGGAAAGTCTAGAGATATAAGTTTAAGACATGCATATGTTAGAGAATTAATTGTATATGGTATCCTTACTATTATATTTGTAAGATCAAAGAAAAATTTGGCAGACCCACTAACCAAAGGATTACAAAGAGAAATAGTTAAAACTATTAGTAGTATAATGGGTCTAAAGCCACTCTAATAGCCTATAATGGAAACCAAACCTTAAAATCCATTATCTAAAGTTTAAACAGTATGAACAAGTTGCAAATAAGTGGGTTATAAACATTAAATGTTAATGTTATACTGTGATGTTTTGTGGTGACCATTTGTTCATAGTAACGAGGATAAAAAAGAGTGGACACCTATATGAATATTAGAAACAATGTTTCAATTAAGTTTGGATATAACTTTATAAATTTTCATGAAAACCAGGAGGAAATTAATAACTAGCCTATGGTTATGGCATTTTACTAAAGCATGATAACATTAATGTGTTTATAAATTTTGTTCCACCGCATAAGGTTTTGGTTTAAGTATTCACCACCAAACATTCTATTGGAACTTAAATATATGGACTAACGAGGAAGTTTAAACCGAAAGGTACTTTTTATATGCATAAATATATAATATTACAATCTAGTGGGGGATTATTGGGAAGATTAAAATATTAATTTGTCCCACGTCACCAAAACATTCATAACTACTCCTATAAATAATAGGTTTTGTTAATAGAGTTAATGTGAAATGAAAACAATTGAGCTTAAGGAATGAGTACATGTGGGCTTAGGCCTATAAAATAAATATTAGTATGTCAAAGATGGGCACTTGGGACGTGTACATGAACAAAATTGAATGGATTCGACTATTGAAAAAAGGTCATATTTTTATGATTTTTTAAACGAATAGATACATCTTTTCATAAAGTGACTGTTATACAATAGTCACATCCCTCCCAAGTGTCATTTCATGCATTATATAACCACAACAAGTTTGGCCATAAAGTATAATCGTCTTCCTCACAACAAAAGCTTCTCCATTCTCTGTTTTCAATTCTGTAAAATTGCAAATTCATTCGTGCAAAAAAACTATTACTATGCAAACTACCATTTGTTGTATCCTGGAGGAATTTCCCTATCATTCCCTAAAGCAGTCTTGTTTGCAGTGGGGGCAAATAATTCCTTAAGGAAAACATATTCACAACATGCCTCAAAGATATTGATTCCTAGGTCTCCATTCAAACTTATTAGACAACAATTAATGCTTTAGATGTACTGCATTCTAGATAAAATAAGACAAAACTCCATACGTATATTATACAATAATTCGAGGCCCAAAAAGTTTGTGGCCATAGGCACTTGCCTACATATTTAATCGGCCCTGATTTCGTTGTTGTTTTTTTATGATGTATTTCTTATGCTATGTTTTCTCATAAATTTAACTTTCTTAAGGCTTCTTTAATAGTCTTCGAGTGCATGGCTCATAGGCGTCTTCCTTTTTGCTCTTTATTTCATTAATTGCTCATTTACTAAATCCATAGTATTCTTTTTTGTATGCTAATAGTTCTTACACTCGGTGCTTGTAGGTAGTCCTATCAATGGTGCAGATTTCAACCCGAGCCCGACTCTTTTAATGCGGGTACGAGTTTTGCCCTAACTACCCATGCCCGGCCCGATTAGTATTAGGGTTGAGTATGGTTTATAAAAACCTAGCACGGTTTGGGCCCGACCTGGTCATTATTTTTCCATAGTATCAAAACATAAGTGTGTATGCTATTTGTTTACTATTTTGTTTATCTACATGTAGATGGTTTTGCATACTTTTATTGTGAACTTGGCTACATCACCACTTAATTTGTATGTTAAAATTGTTTTTGTATAAGTTTTATAAAATTTGTAAGTTTATAGTATAGTTTTAAAATAAGTATTATGAGTTAGGTATACGGGTATTTCCCAGTCGGCTTGAAAAGCCCGACTGGCCAGGTTCGGTTATTGGTTTTGAAATACCCTATGGATGTGAGTTCGGGTGTTCGTTAGGCTCGAGTTTTGATTATTGTAATCAGGCTTGGGTCTAGGTTTTAAGATACATGGACCGAACGCGAGCCGTTAGCAGGCCTACCCGTAGTTGTGCAATTAAAGCGCTCAGCAGTTTCATAGCGGGGGAGGTGCAAAAAGTTATAGTGGAGATATAGCAGAAAATAGTGGAGGTGCAAAAAGTTTCATTAGATATAGAACAAAATATTTAAAGTTAATTTACTCTCATTCTCACATCATTTGTGCAGGAAAAATAAATATCGTTTAATCTTGCATAACAAAACCGAAGAATATCGTAATTTACGCAATCCAATTTTGGTATTACAATAGATTTCTAACTTATACCGAGCATTTTGTCTTAAAATTATGTCTTTACTCTAAATTTTTTGATTTATTTTAAAAGAAAACTAGGCAGATCAACCTTTTAATATTAATGTTGCTAAAGCGAGTGGTAAAAAGCCTTGATTTAGCGGGTGTAGCAGAAAATAGCGGAGTTTAAAGCGGATCACCTATTTACTAGTGCTAAATTGAAAATGTGTAGTGGTCGAAGAGCGCTACATGCTATAACTGGGATTTTGGGATGCATTGGTGGGGCTTTAACTGCATAGACCCATAGGCGTATTTGGTTGATGGAAATGCTTCATTTTCAATGTCCACTTAACCTTGTTAAGTTATAGAAAAACTGAATTGTGATGATTGGTGACTATAAGCATATGTTTGTTAGAAAATATGTTAAAAATTAAAAAACTAAAACATAATAATTAAAAAACATGTCAAAATTAATGTTGTATATGCCTATAGTATCATGTTATTAATGTATATACGAGTGTGTAATTTGTATTATATTTCAGGAGTTAAAAAGTAATGCTTAATTTGGTTAAGTGGTAAGCCCGGTTCACAATTAATGATGTGGTTTAAATACACAAAAATGTCTTTGCTATATTAGTTTGATACTTTTTTATGTTTAGTTCACATTTCTATTTATAAATTTTTGTGTGGAAAAGGCTATGAACATTTTGTTTGTTTGATTAATCATTGTATTGTTTTACATATGAAAATGCTTTTTTTCTTTCAGTTCATTATTCACATTATTTACACTAGTCTACAATATTATGATGGGTTCTTTATTATTTCACTTATAGTAAATTGACTTTTTTTAATGAATATCAAATGGTTTTGTTGTAACACTTAAATCGATAAAACAAGGAATTAATCTAAACAATATCAAAATTTGGCAACATATATTTATGCATAGAAGGAACTAGTCTAAAGGAAAAAATTGAGATCAATTTTAGTTTGAAGGATATGAGTTTTAAAGTTTAGTCTAAAAGACAATAGAATGATATATTCCTATAACATTACATATATATAATTTTGTATTCATATAGCATTACACATGAGATACAACAGGAGTAAGAGATGAATATATTCGTTAACATAGCTAGCTACATCATAATTAAAAATTTAAGTTGGAGGCTGAATTAAAGCATGTGTATTAGTGGTAGAATAATTCGTAAATAATACATGATTGTTGACTTTTGGTAATTAAGCTAGTTCCTAGCAGCATAACATTAAAGTTGGCTATAGCGTGTGATTCCATGCTGTAATCTAAATTAAACAAAGTGTATAAAGACTTGGACATCAATGAGGGTTTCAAGAATGTAAATGTGCGAAATTCACATAGACATAGGTACTATTAGGTCATACTTGTGCAGTTAAAGCACTTAATAATTCTATAGTTGTTATCTACGTATTTTCTATAGGACTAAACATGAAAGCTAGGGAAGGTAATGTTGCTTCAACTAGAGGATGTCATGCCACAAAGAGTGTCGAAACTAAAGACAAGAAGGGATATCGAACTTCAAGCAACTCCAAAAAAGATGTCAAACTTCTATATAAAGTTTATTGAAGGAAAAGCAATGAAACAATCAACAAAGGGTGTCGCCTTTCAAACATTTTAAGAAGATATCAAACTTCAACAACCGGGGGAGTTGCCGAAAATGAGAAGGTTAGGAGATATCGTATCTCAAGACAGCTTCCAGGGATGTCACACTCCAAGCATTACCAAGAGATGATTGAAGTCCTCAATAACTTTAGGGGTTGTCGAATGCATGGAAGGAAGGAGATGTCGTGCCAACCTTAAGTGATATCAAGTGGCAATAGATGCCGAAAAGTTATGATGCAGGGTATATCAAACCTAAAGACAATCAAAGAGAGATTTGATATTGGTAAAGATGTCGAACATCTAAATATCGGGCCTTTACAATTAAAACCGTTGCGGAAAAGGATATCGAATGCCTCCAGTTGTCGATAACGTAGTAAATCAATAGTACTAAGAAGGATATCAAAGTTCATCAATATAGGGTAGGATATCAGCTATTAATGATTAAAGAAGATACCAGATCTCAAGCAATTCAAGTGACATCAAGCCTCTACAACTTAATGTTGTAGATCATAAATCAAAAGAAGAATGCCAAATTTTAAAGGGGTGTGGTAAGTATCTAATACGATAGATCTCGTGTATGGAAAAACGAATGCCGAATGTTTGCACAAAAAATGGACAAACACCTCAAAGTTGTATGATTTAGTAGATCTTATGTTGTTCTTAGTGATTTGGATGACTTATGCAAATATATGAAAAGCAGGGGCTAAACTGTAAAAAGACACACAGATTTATAGTGGTTCGGCCAGAACGTGCCTACGTCCACTTTATATGTTATTTCTCCTTTAGATCTCAGATTACAAGTACAAAGCTTTGGTACAAGTATCTAAAAGCGTTTGAAAGTTCCTTCCGTGCTTGAGCTCTCAAACTCCTCCTCCATTGTTGTACCCCTGCCCCTCTATTTATAGAGTGAGGTTGGGGGCAGGGGTCTTGGATGTATATAGCTGCTGGTGGGCCTGGGCTGAAGCAATCTGGCCTGGCAGCGTTCCGGTTCGGCGAAGCTTTGGTTCGGCCGTGCTTGGAGAAGGTTGGGGTTCGGTAGGGATGTGGTCCGGTGATAGGTTGGTTCGGCATAGGGGTGTGATCCGGTGATAGGTTGGTTCGGCATAGGGGTGTGATCCGGTGATAGGTTGGTTCGGCATAGGGGTGTGATCCGGTGATAGGTTGGTTCGGCATAGGGGTGTGATCCGGTGATAGGTTGGTTCGGTGGTTTATGGAGGTGCAGCTGGCTTGGCAGTGAGCTGCCGAACGAAATTCTATAGATGGGAGTGCCGGATGAGGTAGTGCCGAATGAGGTAGTTACTCTTGGTGCCGAATGAACCTTATGCCCTTGAATCATGAGTGAAATACGCTTGCTGGCTGCTTCTTCTTGGTTCGATCGTGGAGGAAACGCACCCATCACTGATATTCCAGTTTTGACCAGAAAATGGGATAACACTTTGCCCCCCAAAACATGACTTGCGGTAGGAAGACGTGTTTTGTAATGCCATGAGCTGGATGTTCGTAACCTGTCAACAACCTGTAAAGAGCTTGATAGTTTTATATGGCCCCAAATGACGACCGTTCGAGATCGAGCTACTTGGGATGAAGCGCGGCCGTTCGTGGTCAAGCGCCTAACTTCAAATGACGACCGTTCGCGATCGAGTCATTTGAGGTGAAGTGCGACCGTTCGCGGTCAAGCGTCTAAATCCATGCGACGATCGTTCGAGATCGAGTCATTTGTGGTGGAATGTGATCGTTCACGGTCAAGCGCTTTACTTCAAATGACGACCGTTCGGGGTCGAGTCATTCGAGGTAAAGTGCGACCAAGCTCGGTCAGAAGGCGGACCTCGAATGGCGACCGTTCGTGATCAAGCCACTTGGGGTGAAATGTGACCGTTCGCGGTCAAGCGCCTTACTTCGAATGACGATCGTTCGAGATCGAGCCATTCGTGGTAAGGTGCGACTGTTGGCGGTCAGGGGGTGGACCTCAAATGGCGACCGTTCGCGATCGAGCCACTTGTGGCGAGATGAGTTGTGCCGTTCGAGGCGAGTTTGTGACTGTTCGAAGTCGGGTGCCGTTCGAGGCGAGTTGTGACCGTTCGAGGTCGGGTGCCGTTCGCGGCGAATTGTGACCGTTCGCGGTCGGGGTGCCGTTCGAGGCGAATTGTGACCGTTCGAGGTCGGGTGCCGTTCGAGGCGAGTTGTGACCGTTCGCGGTCGGGGTGCCGTTCGAGGCGAGTTGATGTGTGCCCGGGGGGGACTTAATACCATCCAAACCAGATTCACGTTCGGGTGAGTTTCTGGATTGTCTGTTGTGGCGGTTTATCACTATCTCGGAGCATGCCTAGGGATCGTTCGCGATCCCGTACATGTGTAAGTAGCTTAGCCATTTTAGAATTATCAAAACCAAATATCCATTCAACTGATGAAATTTAAAATAGAAATGTTCAGCAAAGTCAAATCCAAATTTAAGAAATAAAGAACAAAAGCAAAGCAGTGACGTCGGAGTGCAAACGCCTATATCGATGTGGTTTATAGTTGTATCAGAGCATGCCTGAGGATCGTTCGCGGTCCTGTACATGTGTAAACAACTTAACCGTATTAGTGTGGAGTTTGCTGCTCGTTCGTCGTTATCTCGATCAACGGATAATAAGATGATGTCTCGATCCTGAGCCGTCTTCAGTTGGTGCGGGCGGTGGTCGTTCTTGTCCCACCGTTGTGGCCCTCCTTCTCACATATTGTGATAGCAAACCATTCCGAATATGCCCCTCCACCTCATCTTTCAGATGCCTGCAATCGTTGGTATGATGACCATTCAGGTCGTGGAACAAGCAGTATCTGTCTTATTTCCTTTCGTTAATAGTCGGATCCCTTCGCATTGGCCTACGGTAGGGAACCTGCTCTCTTGTATCTTGATAGATTCGCTCCAAACTCTCATTCAGCTCGGAGTAAGTGGTGAATCGCGACTCTTTCCGTGGCCGCTTTGACCTGTCATCATTATCCTCAGCCTTTCTCTTTCCTTTACCAGTCTCCGCACCCCTTCCAGGTGGGTTTCCGCTCTTGATTGCGTAAACGTCAACTTCTTCCTCTCTTTCTGCACTAGCATCTTCCAAACGCAGAAACTTTTCAGCCTCATGATAGAACTCTCCCAGATTCATAGGCGGATCTTTAGTTAACGAATTCTTGAACTCCGTACTATCAGCTATTCCAGATACAGCCGCCATCATGACCATAGATGGATCTGGTCGATCCACTGATGCTGCTGCTGCATTAAATCGTGTTAGAAAACTCCTCAAAGTCTCTCCAGTTTTCTGCTTCAAGGTTGCCAAAGTCATCACATTCTTGGGTCTTGCAATATGAACCCTGAATTGCCTCATGAATCTCTCAGTTAAATCTGCCCACGTTCCTATGGAGCCGCTTTCCAGTTGTCTGAACCACAACGCCGCAATATCTGCCAAGTACAATGGAAAGCACCGGGCCATAACCTCCTCTGATGCCCCCAGCACTTCCATATGCCTTATATATTTTGTCAGATGAACCGTGGGGTCTGTCCTTCCATTATACATATCCAATGATGGTAGCTTAAAATCTGGTGGGTTCCTAGCTCGCCTGATTGTTGTGGTAAAAGGACTCCTATTCACATCCTCCAGGTCCCTATTCACTAGTCCGCCTCTCATGGCTCGTCTGACCATCTCCGCCAGTCTGTCACTATCTCCAAGTTGTAGTCCTCGTTCACTGCCTTCGACCTGCCCCCTGAGTCCGTGGGAGCTTTCAGGTGTATGCCCCTCTGGCGGAGCGTTCATTCTTCTATTGTTACCAGGTTGTTCGGATGCCCCCGTCTCTCTTGTCGGGATTGGATCAACATGTTCTGCGTGTGTGCTCCCTAGCTCTGGTGCTACGCCAGATGGTCCTGCTCCGTTCTGAACTCCAGTTGCGCCTTGGTTCCGTGCTCCAAGTTGCCCAATCTGTTGAAGCAAGTTCTGGATCATCTCTTCTTGTCTTCTCATCATGGCCTCCATCTCATCCCTGGTGATGAAGACTGAAGCTTGGTTTGCTCCTGAGGAAGCCTCTTGACTCCCTTCCTGTTGACTTTGCTCTGGCCTCGGCCTTCTGCTTGATTGTCTTGCCATGATTCTCCCAATCTGAATCTTTAGACTTTCAAATTCAGCTTCCAAGCGGTAGAATCCTTGAGTTCAGTTCTCAGTGAAAGCACCAAAAATGTTTGCACAAAAAATGGACAAACACCTCAAAGTTGTATGATTTAGTAGATCTTATGTTGTTCTTAGTGATTTGGATGACTTATGCAAATATATGAAAAGCAGGGGCTAAACTGTAAAAAGACACACAGATTTATAGTGGTTCGGCCAGAACGTGCCTACGTCCACTTTATATGTTATTTCTCCTTTAGATCTCAGATTACAAGTACAAAGCTTTGGTACAAGTATCTAAAAGCGTTTGAAAGTTCCTTCCGTGCTTGAGCTCTCAAACTCCTCCTCCATTGTTGTACCCCTGCCCCTCTATTTATAGAGTGAGGTTGGGGGCAGGGGTCTTGGATGTATATAGCTGCTGGTGGGCCTGGGCTGAAGCAATCTGGCCTGGCAGCGTTCCGGTTCGGCGAAGCTTTGGTTCGGCCGTGCTTGGAGAAGGTTGGGGTTCGGTAGGGATGTGGTCCGGTGATAGGTTGGTTCGGCATAGGGGTGTGATCCGGTGATAGGTTGGTTCGGCATAGGGGTGTGATCCGGTGATAGGTTGGTTCGGCATAGGGGTGTGATCCGGTGATAGGTTGGTTCGGCATAGGGGTGTGATCCGGTGATAGGTTGGTTCGGTGGTTTATGGAGGTGCAGCTGGCTTGGCAGTGAGCTGCCGAACGAAATTCTATAGATGGGAGTGCCGGATGAGGTAGTGCCGAATGAGGTAGTTACTCTTGGTGCCGAATGAACCTTATGCCCTTGAATCATGAGTGAAATACGCTTGCTGGCTGCTTCTTCTTGGTTCGATCGTGGAGGAAACGCACCCATCACTGATATTTCAGTTTTGACCAAAAAATGGGATAACACCGAACGATAGAAGTTTGAAGGATTACGAACTTCGTGAAACATGGTAGGTTGCCACATATCAACAATGAATAAAAAGTTGCCATAAAAATCAATGTTCAGAGAGGTGCCGTAAACTGTCAATATTCAAAGGGATGACGTAAATCATCAATGTAAAGAAGGTTGCCATAAATCATCAATCTAGAAAATAATGCCATGAGTCATCAGTGTGAAGACTATTGCCACATGTTAATAACATTTTGAAGGATGTTGGAAAGCAACGATGCCAAGAGCCATGTGGCAGCGATGCCACCTAATTCCAAGCTTATAAATACAGACCCCATGGCAATGAAGAAGGGACAAATCATTTCTTTGCCTCCTTAAATTTGAAAAGTTGTAACCCTAAATTGAATTAAGGTAAAATAAAGATTTAATTTGTAACACTTAAAACTTAAGAATAAGGACTTGGGCCGATGGATTTGCATAGCCTATTACCTTAATCATGCGAATTTGATTATTATTTAACATGGTGTAGTATATGACTAATTTTTATACTTGATGTTTAGGCTCTATTCTTAAACAAGGCCATTTAAGCCCTTGACTGAAGTAATATTATTTTGAATGCAAACCATCTTACCCATCTTCATATGAACAGTGGATCATGGTTTACACATAGTTTATTTTGTCCATCAACTAATATTCAATAGACTATTCCACCTCATCGCAATTTGTCCTTGAACATATGATATACCTTCTTGGGTAAATTCATAATTTGTCCAGAAGCATACTGGCAACGTGGATCCATTTAAAATAACATCATCTTGTGCTAAGTCTTGGATGATAAGCTAGTCTTTGGTTTAATAACACCTTGATGAACCTATCAAATGACTCCACTTTAAATAATATCAAGTGTGTTAAAACCAGTTTATTGGTTCAATATGGCATCATGGATGTTAAACCAATATTTAGGATTCGCTAGAAGGAGGGCTTGAACCTTCAAATTATTATAATTTTATCTTAGAACTAAATACTTGAAGTTTTATTTCAGGAAAGTGGCAAGAACTAAAAGAATTAATGTTCCGAATAAGGAGATAATACAACAAACAACATTGGAAGATAATGTCACTCCACGCTTTAATCCAGAAAATGTGGAACCTTGTCAACCTTTAGAACCAGCAAAACCAACAAATAGTGAAGCCAAAATCAAAAACTTAACACAGCAAATGGTGGCAATGTAAGAACTACTACAGAAGGTCCTTTCACATAAGTCTTCCAAAACAATAAGGCCCACTGAAGGAGAAGAGGTCGAATCTCCAAGGAGAAATCTGGATACTTCCATGATCAAAAGCAAGGATAAAGGCAAACTTTTTATAACCCTGTAGAAAAGAGGAATCCAAAAGGTTGGAGCTGCAACATTCTCTCCAAAATTGCTAGCAGATAACAAGGTTAAAGCAGATCGAAGGAAGAATTAGCAGAAAGCTCTAACAAACAATTGGGAAGTTCAATCTTGTATAAGGAGTATATGCCTTATAGAGGTGATTGCCACAATGATGAATCCTACTTAAGAGATATAGATGATAAAATGCATGCCTGATATCAAAGGAAAGAGGACCCTTGATCTCAGAGTCAACAACACTTTTCATAAAGGCCCGTTCACAAAAAAATAATGTTTAACAAAATTCCATCGCACATCAAGATTTCATCGCTAGGGTATAATGGGACCACTGATCCTGATCATCATCTTCTAGCATTCGAGAGCCAAATGGACCTTCACAGTGCTTCTGGAGTCGTATGCTATAGGATTTTTCCAACCACTATTCAAGGAGAAGCTGCTATGTGGTATAAACATTGTAGGGAGAAAACCATTTATTCTTGAAAGCAGTTCTCTTATGAATTCTCAGCACAATTCTGTATATGCAAGTACCCTACTATCGATTCTAGTGTGCTAGCCAATGTTAAGCAGAGACCAGAGAGCAATTCGGTGAATACTTGAAAAGATTCAACATGGAAGCATTGAAAGCATAGAACATGATTGATAGAGAAAAGTTAATGATAGAGAAAAGTTAATGATAGTGCATTCATGATTAATTGAGCAAACCTCTTTCTAGAAGGAACTTTATATCCATAAGTGTAGTGACCTTCAAGATTTCCACTTCTAAGCCGACAAATTCATCTGTATAGATGAGATGTATCACGCTAAGAAAAAGTTTTAGACAAAGAAGGAAGTGGGAAGATCTGGCTTTGATCACTCTAATAAGAAGCCAAGATGGGATGAAAGAAAGAGAGGAAAATGGGAAGAGATCTCGAAATCTAACTATATGGCCTTAAACAAACCAATCTCCTATTTTTTTGCTACAGTTAAAGATGGAGGCAACTTCCCAACTTCTTACAAGGCAAGGAATAACCCCGAGCCAAGAAGGGGAGGAGATTATTGCACCTATCACAAAGTGAACGGACACAAAACGGACAAATGTCATGTTTTAGCTGGAATCATTCAAAACATGATCTGATTATGGCTTCTGAAGAAATTTGTCAAAGAGAATCAGAAACCTACCCATCTTGAGGAAAGTAAGCAGAGGCCGCCAAACAATGCCACGAACTTTTATAGAAAATGATTCTCAACAAGATTTTATTCCACCAATTGATCGAATAGACGTTATCTATGGAGGTTCACATTTAGCGAAAGCAGCAAGGAGGATAGAAGCAGGTACATAAAAGAGGCCAAGGATGTAGTCTTTTCTATTTAGGAGGAGCCACTGCTCAAAAACTGCAAATATCGGCTTTAGATGCAGAGTCTGATGATAAATTCGTAGGAGTTAAAAGGGGTTCGCCATCCTCACAATGACCTACTAATGATAACTGCACAGATACGACTATCTGTAGTAACCAAAATTCTAGTTGATACCGGAAGTGTGGTTAATATTTTCTTCAAGCATGCCTTCGAGTAGATGGGAATTCCAGAAGAAAAATTAGACCCAAGCTTCGAGCCCATCTTTGGATTCAACGACAAAGGATCCACTCCAGTGGGGCAGATTAAGCTTCTAGTGCAAATAGGGATTCCACCCTATTCGAGAACTTTAAAAACTTTGTTCGTTATAGTGGACCAACCTTCCTACTACAATGCTTTCTTTGGGAGGCCTGCACTGGATAAAGTGGATGCTTTCGTGTCACCAAAATATCTAATGGTGAAATTTCTAACCATGAGTGGATGGGGAACGATAAGGGGAGAGCAATTCAGCTCTCGAGAATTGTATTTTGCTACCCTCGATCAATGCAAAAGGGATAATCTTTCTTGTTATGATTCAGAGAAAGACAAATCGATCAAAACTGAAATGAAAAATCCTTGAATGGTGGTCCTCTAAGCTAACCATTCAAGGCAAGTGAGAAGACAAGAGCAATCGAGAATGCTAAGAATGCATTAAAAAGATTTAACTTTTCCGAGAGGAAAAGAAAACGGAAAGAGGCAAACCTGATAAATGAGGAAATAGATGGTGAAAAAACGGTCACTGAATTAGATTGCATAAGTGAGCAGGAAAGGATAAAGCCAATCGAAATATTAGAGGAGAACTTATTTAGTTTTTTCAATCTAACAAGGATGTATTTGTTTAGACCCACTAAAAAATAGTTAGGATAGATCCAATGACCATGAGTCATGCCCTGAGCATAGATCCAAACATCACTCCTATTTGAAAAAAAGATAGTTCGATAAAGTTCGAGCTAAGGCGTTGAAAGAGATGGTCAAAAGACAACTAGAGAATGGATTTATTAGAGAAGTTTTCTACCTAAAATGGTTAGCCAATCCTGTATTAGTCTAAAAGCCTAATGGAAAATGAGAACATGCATTGACTATACTGATTTGAATAAAGCATGCCCCAAGGATTGTTCTCCCTTGCCTTGAATAGAACAATTAGCTGACGTAGCAAGCGGACATAAACTGTTGTCTTTTATGGATGCATACTCAAGGTATAATCAAATCCCCATGTTCAAGTCGGATGAAGAACACACAAGTTTCATAATCGATTGGGAAATATATAGCTACAGAGTTATGCCTTTTGGATTGAAGAATGTAGGAGCTGCGTATCAAAGATTGATAAATAGAATGTTTAAAAAACAAATTGGTCGAAACATGGATGTATATATTTATGATATGCTAGTCAAATCTCAAGAGGAAGCTAATCACTTAAAAGACCTTGAAGAAATGTTTGAAGTATTAAGAAAATACAAGATGAATTGAATCCGCGGAAGTGCTCCTTCGGGATACAATCTAGAAATTTTTTGGGATATATTGTTAGCGCCCGAAGAATTGATGCCAACCTTGATAAAATCAAGGCTACTAGGGATAGGACGGAGACAATAACGAGTAAAGATGTGATGCGCTTGAATGGAAGAGTGGCAGCTTTGAAAAGATTAATCTCTGAAGCCACCGATAAGTGCATACTATTCTTCGATGTGATGAAAAAAAGAAGAAAACTTTGAATGGGGAGAAGATTGCCAAAAGGCCTTTAAAAAATTAAAAGATCATTTGGAAAAGCCTCTTATCCTATCTAGCCTGGTAGAATGGGAAAATCATTACCTCTATATGGTAGTTTCCAAGCATGTAGTAAGCTCTGTTTTAATAAGGGAAGAAAATGGAGTTAAACTTCCGATATACTATGTTTGCAAAAGGCCCAAGGATGCAAAAGTTAGGTATCCGATCATAGAAAATTTGGCATACTGTTCAATGCTCATCGCTCAGAAGCTAAGGGCCTATTTCCAAGCACATCCACCTAAAACATCAGGAAGATTAGTAAAATGGAAAATTGAGCTTAGGCAATATGATATTGAATTCCAACCCCGAGTGGTAATTAAAGAACAAGCTCTAGCTGACTTCGTAAATGAATGCACAACTCATCAAAGAATGGTCAGAAAAGGAAAAAGATCTAAAGCCTAAGTGGTAATTACTTGTTGATGGAGCGTCAAATGAATATGGGGCATGTGCAGGATATGCAATCATTACCAATGATGGACACCGATTGCATTATGCTATGAGGTTAGGTTTTCTACAACTAATAATGTGGTTGAATTTGTGGTAGCAGGACTAACCCTACCTCTTCGGTTAAAAATTCCAAGAATAGAAGTTTTCAGCGATTCTCAGTTAATGGTTAATCATTTAAATCAAACATATCAAACAAAATACGCTAAACTAATCCTTTATTTCAAGAAGATACTAAAGAGATTAGCTCAATTTGAGGACTTTTCCATACATTAGGTTCCTGAAGGAAAAATTCTCAAGCTGATTCTTTAGCAAAACTAGCTAGCTCACGAGGAGCACCAGAAACTCAAATTGTGCCTGTAGGTTTTCAAGAAAATCCCAGTGTGGAGGAAAAGGCTCCTGAATCGGAAATTAAAGTCATGACATTGACTAGATCTCAAGCCCTTATACAAGCAGATAAAGGAAATAAATCAAAAATAACGATAAAGAAAACCAAGAAGGAACCATTCATGTAGAAATAAATAATCAATACAAAAACAATTGGATGACACCTATTATTGAGTATTTAATGGAAGGAAAACTACCAAAGGGCAAGAGAGAAGCTAGAAAGATAAGGCGCCAGGCCTCAAATTTTCCATGATGAACATAATTCTTTATAAGAAAAGATATTCACTCCCTTACCTAAGGTGTGTTAGTCCAGAAAATGGCTTAAGACTGTAAAGAAAAGCACACGAGGGATTCTGTGGAGATCATCCTAATGAAATAAGATTAGCAAGAAAGGTCACGAGACTAGGTTTTTATTAGCTCAAAATGAGTAATGATGCAGCGAATCATGTAAAGAGGTGCAAGAAGTGTCGGAAATTTTCTAAAATTGCACATATGCCTCAGCTAAAATGACCCTAGTTTCAAGTCCATGGCCCTTTGATATATGGAAAATCAATTTGATTGGGCCAATACCTATATCCAAAGGTGGAGCTAAGTTTTTAGTAGTAGCCATTGTTTACTTTACCAAATGGGTAGAAGCAAAACCATTACCAAACATAACATCTGGAAAAGTATTAAAGTTTGTGATTAAAAATATAGTTACATGGTTTGGAATTCCATATAAAATAATATTCGATAATGGAACTCAATTTGAAAGCGAAGAAATCACCAGATTTTGCGATAAGAATGGAATAATCAAAAGCTATTAATCTGTAGCTCATCCAAAGGCTAATGGAGCCATTGAAGTTGCCAATAAAACCAGTAAAACTATTCTTAAGAAATGATTGGACAAAGCAAAATGAAATTGGATAAAAGAACTACTCTAGTGCTCTGGGCATATAGAACTTCTACTAGGACTACAACGGGACATGCCCCTTTTTCTTTAATATATGGATTTGAAGCAAGGCTTCCAAACGAAGTTGAGGTTTCACCCCATCGAAGAATTGCATATGCATTTGATCCCAATCAAGACTTAAGGAAAGAATCCTTATATTTGATCAATGAGCTAATGGATGAAGCGACCATACAAATGGTAGAATATCAACAAAGGTTATCGAGGTATTATAACTCCAATGTTAAAGGAAGATCATTTCAAAAAGGAGATTTAGTACTCTGAAAAGTCATGAAAAATACTAAAAATCCATCAGATGAACCACTTGGGCAAAATTGGGAGGGTCCTCTTGTTATTCATGAAGTAATTCCATCAGGGACTTACCGATTATGTTATCCTAATGGCAACATAATAGCGAGAACTTCGAATGCTTAAAATTTAGGGCCCTACTTCCCAACAGTGGATGAATAAAGAAATTGAAATAAGCATATCTATAGAATGGATGGTTAAATGAAATAAAATAACTGAAAGGAAAATCCTAAATCACTACCTAAGATGGTAGTAAGGGGCAAAATAAAGACTTTGATTTACAAGGGCCTAGTCAAAGCACCTCTTAGGGGGAGGTTAGAGTAAGCCTTTGGTCTCGCTTTAGATGGCCTGGCTAAAGCACTGCAAGCCTTTAGTCCTGCCTACATGGCCTGGCCAGAGCGCCTTCTAAAGGGAGGACGGAGTAAGCCTTCTGTCTTGCCTAAGATGGCCTGGCCATAGCATCGAACCATCCTTTAGTTCCGCTTATAAGGCCTAACTAGAGCGCCTCCTATAGGAAGCATGGGTAAGACTTTGGTTTTGCTTAAGATAGCTAACCAACCTAAATCATTACCTATAAGGTAATAAGGGGCTCAAGTCTAAATCATTACCCAAAGAGTATTAAGGGGAAAAGAGAATTAAAGCTTAAATCACCACCTAAAGAGTGGTAAGGAGCAAAAGAAATCAATCAAGCAAGTTCAAATCTACCCTAAAGATGGGTCAAAGCATTCTTCTATAGGAAGAAAAATTAAACATGTTTAATTTCGCAACAAGGCAAAATTAAAGTAAACTTCAAAGGAATGTCAGATGAGTTTCTGGTCTTCTATTCAGAAATATTTACCAGATAAGTTTTTGGTCTTCTATTCAGGTATTATTACCGGATGAGTTTCTGGTCTTCTATTTAGAAAATATTATTGCCAGATTGGTTTTTTTGGTCTTCTACTAAAGAGATATTATTACCAGATGTTCTCTAGTTTTATATTCAAGTTATGATGTTGTTAGATTGCATTTTGGATTTCTATTCAAATAAGATAATGGTATTAGTGCCAAATGGATTTCTGATTCTCTATTCAAACAAAATTACATTAAACTGTTGCTCGAGAGAATTTATAGTCCTCCTGGTGAGCAAATCTCTGGTTTTTCCATTAAACTTGGCCTTACATCAAAATAAGAAGACCTCTTTATGAAGATGATAAACCAATCTTTATCAACTCTGAAAGGGATTGTTTAAAGTTCAATATAAAGTTAATAGTGAAAATTATCATCATTCATTTTAGATTTATCAAGAAAAACAGGATTGAAGAGAAAATCTTGCAGAAAGTTTGAAAAAGTGAGAAAATCCTTAGGTTTACACTAAAGAGTAAACAACTTATTTTATACAAGGGGGTGCAAATGTCATCCATAGATTTTCTAAGAGGACTAAACATGGAAGCAAGGGAAGGTAATGTTGCTTCAACCAGAGGATGACGTGCTACAAAGAGTGTTGAAGACAAGAAGGGATATCGAACTTCAAGTAACTTCAAAAAAGATGTTAACCTTCTATATAAAGGTGTTTAAGGAAAATCAGTGAAACACTCAACAAAGGATGTTGTCATTCAAACATTTTAAGAAGATGTCAAACTTCAACAACCCCGGAGGGGTTACCAATAATGTGAAAGTTAGGAGATATCGTATCTCAAGACAATTTCCAAGGATGTCGCACTCCAAGCATTACTAAGAGATGATGGAAGTCCTCAACAACTTTAGGGGTTGTCGAATGCATGGAAGGGAGGAGATGTTGTGCTTACCTTAAGTGACGTCAAGTCGCAACAGATGCCGAAATACTATGACGTATGGTCTATCAAACCTAAAGACAATCAAAAGAGAGATTTGGTATTGGTAAAGGTATCGAACATCTAAATATCGGGCCTTTACAATTACAATCATTGCGGCTAAGGATATAGAATGCCTCCAGTTGTCGATAATGTCGTAAATCAATAGTATTAAGAAGGATATCAAAGTTCATCAATTCAGGGAAGGATAACAGCTATCAATAATAGAAGAAGATACCGGATCTCAAGCAATTCAAGTGACATCAACCCTCTACAACTTAATGTTGTAGAGCATGAAGTAAAGGGAGGATGCTGAACTTTAAAGTGGTGTGGTTGGTATCGAATACGATAGATCTCATGTATGGAGAAACGGTGCCGAACGCTAGCAGTTTTGAAGGATTTCGAACTTCATGAAACATGGTAGGTTGCCGCATATCAACAATGAATAGAAGTTTGTCGTAAAACATCTATGTTCAAAGAATACCATAAATCATCAATATTTAATGGAATGGCGTAAATCATCAATGTAAAGAATTATGGTAAATCATCAATCTTGAAAAGGATGTCGTGAGTCATCAGTGTGAAGACTATTACCACATGTCAACAATGTAGTGACAGATGTCTAAAAGCAACAATGTCGAGAGCCACGTGGCAGCCATGCCGCCTAATTTCACCCTTATAAATACAGACCCCATGGTAATGAAGATGGGGCGAATCATTTCTTTCCCTCCTTCTTAAATTTAAAAAGTTGTAACGCTAAATTGAATTAGGGAAAAATCAAGATTTGATTTGTAACTCTTGAAACTTATGAACAAGAACTTGGACCGATGGATTTGCATAGCCTATTAACTTGATCATGCGAATTTGATTATTATTTAACATGGATATGCATATGACTATTTTTGGACTTGACGCTTGGGCTCTATTGTTAAACAAGACCATTTAATCCCTTGACCTAATTAACGTTATTTTTGCATAATAACCATCTTGCCTATCTTCATATGAACAATGGATTATGGTTTAAACATAGTCTATTGTGTCCATTAACTAATATTCAATAGATTATTGCACCTTATTGCAATTTATCCTTGAACATATAACGTACATTCTTAGGAAAATTCATAATTCGTCCAAGAGCCCATTGGCAACATGGATCCATTTAAAATAACATCATCTTGTGCTAAGTCTTGGAGAATAATCCAATCTTTGGTTTAATAATACCTTGATGAACCTATCAAATGACTCCACTTTAAATAATATTAAGGGTGTTAAACTATTTTATTGGTTCAATATGGCATCATGGATGTTAAACCAATTTTTGGGGTTAATAATGGCAATGGAGGTGCAAAAGTTACAACGGGGATAATGCGGGGAAATAGCAGAAAATAACGTAGATGAAAAAAGCTTCATTAGATATAAAACCAAATAGTTAAAGTTAATTTATTCTATTTCTCACATCATATATGTAGGAAAAGGAAATACTGCTTGATCATATATAACAAAACCAAAGAATATCATGATTTATGCAGATTAGATTTGATGACTACAAAAGATTTCTAACTTATATTGTGCGCTTATACCTTAAAATTAGCTTTTTACCTTAAGTTTGTTGATTTGGTTTAAAAGAGAACTAGTCAAATCAACCATTGTATATTAATGTTGCTAAAGCGGGTACTAAAATGCCTTTATTCAAAATAACAGTGCTTAAAGTAGATCTATTGTTTAATAGTGTTAAATTGAAATAGTATAGCAGTCAAAGAGCACTATGTGCCATATCTGAGATTTTGCGGGGCTTTAGCGTGGCTTTAGCTGCATAAGGTCATACAACAATGAAACTTTGCTACGACTGCCTAAACTTCAATATAGTATAAGTTTTAATAACATATTAAGTGTAACTCAAGGATTGGTCAATCCATAGAGGAGGGTTAATATGGTCATCAGTTGGGAATTAAAATAATAATAATAATACGATTAGAGGAGACCCGACGAATAGAGCTGCATGGTAGGTAGTAAATGAAACGTGGGAATTATGAATCCATGGTTCCCTTAACATGGTTAATTGCATAAGTTAAGAAATACCAACCTCATTGATTGTTGCCTATAAAAAGCATGCAAAGGAGGAAGTAGATTCACATAAAGGAGTAAGAGATGATTATATTCATATATCATTACATATATATGATCCTCTATTCATATAGCTATATTCATATGTACGTATAATGCTATATGAATATATCAGTTTTTTATCCTTTAGACTAAAATTAGTCTTAGATTTTTCCTTTAAATTAATTCCCTCTTATGCATATATATATATGTATGTATGTATATGTATATATATATATATATATATTCGCGTATCAGGGAAACCATTCTAGATAACAAATGTTAATAACAATAAATAAGTAATAAAATACCTAAAAGGAAGTCATTTTTAATGACAAAAATATTTTTTATTTTTCATTAGGAAACAATTTTCCTGACCAACTAAACCGAATACGTTTTTTCCAGTTTGAAAACCACTATCAAACTAATTAAACTAAACACACTTTCATAAAGTGGAAATTAGGTTAAAGGGCTTCTCATTCCAGGGTAATAAGTTGTAAGGACAACACTTATGAATAATTAGTTTTAAGGACAATTTGCGGGAAAAGGATAAATTCGTTATCTTTTTAAGTTATATAGGAAAAATATAAATTCATTTATCATTATTTCTATATAACTAAAAATGATAACTTCATTTATCTTTTTCCTCTAAATTGTCCTTAAAACTAATTTTTTAGAAGTGTTATCCTTAAAACTTATTATCCTGCACAAAGAAGTCCTTTGAGTAAAAATACCATTTTCATAAATTACTCTAAAATGAAAGTAAACAAAACGAAAATAAAGAAAATGGAATTGTTAATGTATAACCATTGTTTTATTCATCATCTTATTATTCAATCTATTAGAAATTTATTTGGTAATTAATGGAGAATTAATGTAATTAAAATATTATAATTGATATAAGAATAAACGTTAACTATTGAGTGTAACAAAATGAAAGCTTATGTTAATCAATTTCATAAGGGAATTGTTGATTTGATAATAAGAACGTAAATAAAAAAGGATTTGTTTGAAATTTAAATATATAATGAATGGGTTTTATTACAGTTGTAATTAAATGTTGGAATTAATTTAGTATATAGATATTGGATTTAACAAGGAAAATTGGATTTCAAAGGAAAACGATTGGATTAATTATCTTCCTTGTATAAGGGTATGTTTTGAGATTCAATTATTGTAATTAATAGTAATTAAATCTTGCCATTAATAAGAAATAGAAGTAAATGGTAATTAATTAGTGATATGTGCAACTTACGTTTTGTGTTAAAAATATAATGAGAATTTCAATGAGAAATATTACGTTCAAATTACGAGTACTCAAATTTGTTACAAATATAATGATAATAGGAAATCAATTGATAAAGAAACGACGTGGTTGTACGATGTATTATCTATGTAATTCTTTAATGGGATAATCTTTAAATATAAGTTAGTTTTAAAGGGGGAGGTGTTAATTGTAAATTAATGTGTAATAAAAAGAAATACGTTTCAATAAAAATAAAAGAAATGGATTAATTTATTGAAAAGAATATATTTATCAAATAAAGTGAATGTTTCATTTGTGAATATAAATTTAATTTCATTAAAAAAAAGAATTGAATTTTGTTGTCTATTTCTAGTTGGAATATTTGATTTATTTAAATATTCAAACTTGATTTGAATCTAATTTATAAAAAAAATAACAATAATAAAATGGTAAGAAAACAACTTGAAGGTTTGGTTAAAATTTTGATTTGGAATAGTTAGCATATTTACACAGGAAATTTATTTCGTTCCAAATTTGAATTTGAAGTCTCGGTTCATCTTTTATTGTGTGTAGTGGCGGTCCACATTACGTTAATTGCAGTGTTTAATTTTATTTACTATGTACTAAATAAAAATATATGTGTGTGTAAATTTGAGCGTATTGGGGTTAATAAAATAAGTTAAATGAACGTTTTTTTATTTTAGTATATTAGAGTTGTGGTTTCCATGTATGGTCCACCTTCTCAAATTTAAATCGTCGCTTTCATTTATTTTATTTTATTTTATTATTATTACTTTCTTTTATTAAATACATGCCCTTTTTGGTTTTCCAGTAAGTTTTATTTATTTATACGTGAGCCTTGCCTTGAAATGTTTCCTGTATGTTAATAAAATCAATTGAGGTAGCGCACGTTTTGAAATTTTATACCAAAAGATTTACTTGCCATGTAAACATGTCTTAACAAATTCCAACGTGTGTCTTTCATCCTTTGTTAATTACCTGCATGGTAGTCTCTTTTCATTTTGCAAATTTACATCTTCTTGTATCCTTCCTTTTCATATTCCAATTTCCAAACGTGCTTTACCCATATTCATTTCCAATTTCATAAATCTCTTCCTCTAACTTTCCATTTCCAAAATGTGCTTCCATTATTTCTTTTGGCTGAAGTTTTCTTTCTTCTCTAAAAAACAAACAAATATGAGCAACTTATTTTGATGAAGCCAATCTTTTCCATTTATTTGCAAATCCATTTCCTAAAGTCTCCTTCCTCCATGCGTGAGCCATCGTGTCATTTTTCCGTTGATTCCCCCAGGCTTTTGAAATATGAGCAAGCTTCAAAATTTTTAATGTGAGTAACTAATTTGTTTTATTTTATTATTAAAATGCATGTTCATATTTTTATATTTCATTTTCATAATATTCTTTTAACTTGAATATCTTCCGCATATAAACTCCGATTGATGCGCGGTTTCTTCCATTGGATTCGTATCGAAATTCCGAACAACATGAAACTGGTTTGGTTGAATTTGGAGATTGTTGAGATTTTAGGCTTTTATTGGATTTTTAACGGGCTTTAAATCAAAGGTGAGTGATTCAGCCCACTCACGCAATACTAAAATTTCCATTGCAAGTTAAATAAAATTTATGATGTGATATATAAATTTTTGATTGTTGTTTATTGATTTAAATTGACATTTGAATTGATATTGAATCTGAATTGACATTAAATTGAGTTGACAATTAATTTTATATTGGAAATTAATTGATAGTTAAAACCGATATTAATAACTATTATCTGTTGTAATGTATTAGCTCATTTGGATGTTTTTTGAAATGGATGCTTATTGATTGATATGTTGGATGTATAGTAGTTTATTTATTTTAATATGTCCCTGTTATCACCTTGTATATTATTGACATCATTTGAATGGTCACCTGAATCATGTTAGAATTGGATAACCAAGACATTTAAATTATGGGTTGAAATGATATATAACCATACAATTTCTTGAATTTGGATTATTTATAGGAAATTGAATTATTTGAAAGGTTTTAGTTTTTAATTTAAACTTCGGATTTATTTTAATTAAAGTTGTTAAATTGGTATTTCAAATTATTTGAAATCTCTTAAATTATTATATTCACGTTGTACACTTGATAGGAGATGGAAAATCCCGTAACATCTCTGAAACCATTGCACTCATATTTTTATTTGATAATCATTTGACTTACATAGGAACTTTTAGTTCTGACTCGAGTGTATTGTTTTTCATTATGCTCGGGTCAGCTTGAGTATTTCAGTGTTTTGAAGAGGTTATTCCTTGAAGATGAAGATGAAGATTGGTGATTGTTTTTATTATTATTTTTCCGCTGCATTATTTGATATGTTTGTTTATTGTACTCTGATTGATGTTGTAAAAATGTGTAATCAATGTCTATTGTAAAATAGCATCATGAACTGTTTTATTTGATTATATATTTTGTCGTTCTGCTGCGAGATTCTGTGTATTATTTTCCTTCTTTTCTCTTATTTTCTTTATTAAACCCCATTGGTAATCCGTCATTTTGAATGGTTTGAGTCAGACATGTGTGGTTTATTGTCGACTTAAGTTGTCTAAAAAGGTGGATGATCACAGTTGGTATTAGAGGTTAGGTTTAGCGTATACCTAAACCTATAGGATAAACTCATTGAGTGTATATATGTATATGAGAGAGCGTATTTGTTAGTGATATAATTTTTTTTTTGAAATTAATAAATGAAATGATTCTTAACCTGAATTATATATAGAATATAAAAGAATTAATTTGATAAACTGATAAATTCATTTGTGACTGTTTGATGATGATTGGATGTTTTACTGGTTGATTGATCGATTGATATGATTGTGCATATTATCATTTACCGATAAGTTAGTTGTGCTTGGACAGTTTATGAGCATCTGACTTTTGTTGTTGACTTTCGAATAGTGCATAACCAGTTGTAAGTAATTTGCCTTTTCACGCATGGGAAAGGTAGAAATTGTAATCTTTTGGGAATGTTGGAACGAACACCTGGTGAATTAAGTTTCACAATTTGACTATAAGGCGTTCGGTGATAATGCTGGGTTAAAATTGATTGTTAGATTAAAGTTATTTATTTAATCCAAACAAAGAATTACGATTTTTGAAATGAATATTATATAAGATAATGACTCATACTAATATGATTTATGACTAAAAAGTAAATTCAAATTGGAAATTTGTGAGTTCGAACTCTGGGAGTTTTTGAAAGTGGTTTCTAATATTTTGAAAAAAATACAGTAGTATTGTTTGAAAGTATTTTCCGTACCGAAATGATTTCAAAATGATTTTGAAAGAAATAAAGTGCAAAACTCACTTCTATCGCTGGAAAATAATTTCGGTGATGATCGCGACATCATCGGCGTTCATTTTCGAGTTTCAAAGTGGAGGAGGCCACTTTAGTAGCTTTGCTACTCGTTTTTTTTAATGAAACTGATTTGATTCAAATTCCTGAAGTATGATTTGGTATTCGAAAGAGATATGTATATATTTATTTCAAATGATTGAAATAAAACTCGGTGTTCGGTTCTCGAGTTTTCTATTGAATAATCTTATGAACACATGTATCCTATGCATTAGGATTGATTGATCGATTGATTGTGCATCTTATTGAGATGATTGATTGCTGATTTCCAATTTTGAATTGGAATTTGATTTCTTCCAACGATTCTGAAGGATCGAACACTTCCAAATTGAGAATTAATTTTCACAGCTAAGTATTTTGGTAAGTATATAAAGTTTAGTTTTGAAAATTTTAAAGTAAAGACTAATAGAAGTTGAACAAATTTCAAACTGTTAAATATTTTGATAAGTAAATTTTATAAGATTATTTTGAATTATGTAAGTATGAAAATTAGTTTTGAAATGTTTTGAATGGAAAAAAATTTAAGGAATTTTTTGTACATAGTAAATATATACAAAAAATTATTATTGGCAAATTGATTTTAAGCAGTTCTGATTTTGTATAAATACGAAAAATAGTTTTAAAAGGTTTATAATGGAATTTGTTTTGAGAAACATTTTGAACCTAGTAAATGTCTTATAATAAAAGTTTGGAAAAGTATTTCTTTTGGAAAGAAATTTGATTTTATCTGAATTTGATATAAGTATTAGACTGAAGTTGTGGAAAACTATTGATTTGAAATTTGGAAAATTTTGAATATGAATGATATGTGATTGAAAAAAAATTGATTGTTGAGAACTTATATGGATTTGAAACTGAACTGATATTTGAACATGGATTGATTTCGAAGACCTTTGACTCTATATAAATATCTGATTTGGAAGTTTTAGATTCTTGTATGAGATGGTTAGTATAAGTGTGAAGTTATTTCAAAAACTATTAATTTTGGAAGGTATTCGATCTTAAAAGAGATAAATCTTATATATAACAGAATTTATATAAGAATGATTTGATATATTCGAGACTATTGATTTTGGAAAGCAGTCAATTTGGAAATGAAATCTTATATATAATAGAATTTATATAAGTGTGATATTTGAAGTTATGATTTTGAAAAGGGAACTATGTATATTATGATACATTTTGAAATTGAAGATATGGGACGTACCCTCTATGAAATTTTGTAATCTACTTTGTGGGTTCATTCTATTGATTTGATTTGATTTTCGATCGTCCGGACATAAACTCATGAGTTCCTTCGAATTCCATAACATAACATATGGTCTTATGATTAGATCGCAGCATAAATCAAGGGTAGAGATTACTTATAGTACAAATGGATTCTGCTGGGATAGCGACGTAACCATTGTGTACTGCGATCTGCCGTGTTCGAGTGGTACATTTCATATATGTTTTAAGTATTTTCACTGTATGTTGAAATAGGTCTACTAAGTACTTGGAGATTTCTAGTCTTGCGTGTGATCAACGTATGACCAAAGTCTGTAAGAACGAGGGTAAACTTGCTAAAACATCAAGTTATAAAAGTATTTTGATAAAGTATTATATAAAGGATACTTTGATTATTTTTCTTTCTTTTCTAAATACTTTAAAGTTTTAAATGTTGTTTATTTATGTACGATATAGTTTAATGGTGAATTTTCAATGTTGTAAATATTTTGAGAAGTTATTAATTCAATAAAACATATTTAAAGTTAATGATTATTGGTTTATTAATAATGTTTGAAAAGTATCTTGAGATAAAACTAATAAATTTATAAATAATGCATTTAAGGTTTTCAATAGCTTCTTTATAAATATAAGTAATGATGTAAATAATTATTTTCAAATAGTTTACATATATTTATAAATATGTTATTTTAAAATATTTAAATGGTATTTATAAATGAAGCAAGAAATTTTACGAATGAATTTTGTAAAGTATTAAAGTATTAAAGATGATTGATTTACAAATGAAGTTTTCAAATGAATGTTTCAAATAGAATTTATAGAAGCTTCATTGAATACATAATTTAGAGATATTATATGAGTAGACTATATATATAAAATATTCTGTTTTAAAATTTATAAAAAATAAACGACTTGGGAAGTTTTATTTATAGTAATATGCTTGAAAAATAAATTTGAATCTCTATTTTGAAAGTATGGTTTGAAATATTTACTTGATTTCAAAGTAGTAGTATGAAATTTATAGGTTTATTTACTATTTGAATTTTGTATTAAACCAAAATAATGGTTTCCATGATTTGAATATTCAGTTTAAAACAAGTGTGTAAAATTAATTATGAAGATGTGAAATTTTATACTTGATCTGAAAATTTAATGAAAGATTTGTGTATACTATTAATTTCAGTTTAATAATCTTTGAGTTTATACTTATTTTAAAATAATGAGTCTAATAAATTATCAAATTTAAAGAACTTTATTTTAAAGCTTATTATAATGTTTTGATATAAATTTCTAATATTGTTTTAAACTTTTTGGAAAATCTTTGCATAATGCTAGGAGGATGTTTTAAACATATCTTATATTTATACTAAGTGAATAAGTTTAAATGGTTTAGTTGAATTTTAAGATATATTGAAATATATTTTTCCTCTTCAAAGACCGACGCCAAAAACTTAAATTTTTATTCTATAATCGAATTAAGTTATAAACTTAAGTAAATGAAGTAGAAGCTTAAGTAATATTTTATGAAATGATTCATTAATGACTTAAATATATATCGGAAAATAAAGTATGTAAGAAATTAATCTTTACATAAATAAATGAGTATTAAAAATGAATAAAGTAATTGATGTAGTCAAGAAACCAATAGAATAAAATACATAAGTTATATATAGATCATTTTATTCGCATGATAGTTTTTATCTACATTTGAATACAGGAGTTGTAGTAATACACCAGTATGAATTATGATTTTTCGCTCGATTCTTGACGGCGAACATCTGATACGAATTTTTGATATGAATTTGAAGTTTTCTATCATAGTTTATGGCTACGCAAGGAGAATGGAGATTTCTAATCAAGGAACCAGATCAGAGTCCGCTCTAGATGGTCGGGTTGTCAATACTAGTTCGAAATTTGTGTATTCGAGCAAGTGATCATAATTAATATTGTGTACAAATGGTATATGTACATCGTACGAACTTTAATAATTAAATGTTGTGCTATGGTTGTTGCTTCTAATTGCTATACTATTTTGTTTGCATGTAACTATTACATTTCATTATAATTGCATGTAGAAGTGCATCATACTTATCAGTTGCATTACCTTGCTTTGCTGCTTATGATCGATGTATTGTGTGTTATTGGTATTTATGATAGGATAGTTATTATATTGTTTTTTATCATGTTTAATTCTTTTGAATTGTGTAAGTAAGATACAGGTTTAGGGAAGCAATAACTGTTGCTTTTGGTTTCATAAATAGAGTTTTGTTGCCCGACAAATAGGTACGTTTTTGGATTACAGTTTTGTAGCGATATTTTATTGTTTTTCATGGTTTGGAATACTTTCATTTTGGAATATGATATATACAATGTAATTACTTATATTGTTATTTTTCCAGAGCCATCCACACAAAGGAGATGCTGCCGAAATTTTTCGTAAATTTAGGACTTAGAAAATTTTGTGGAAGTTGAGTTATTTTCAAATTTTATTAAACTTAAATATGTAAGCTAAATTGTTTATAAATTGACTATTTTGAATAAAATATTTCAAATTCCTTGATTCCTTCTTGTTCCTTCTCGAGGACGAAAAGTTTTGAGTGGGGGAGATTGTAACGACCCGTATTTTTGATAATTAAAAATATTAAATTAAATAAGATTTTGGAATTTAATATTGTCAAAAAATTAAAATTTATGATTTATTAATTTGAATCTTATTAGATTATAAATTTTGACCTTAAGATAAATCTTCAAACAACTAATTTTAATGAGGTAAAAGATGGTAATGCGTATTAACATATAATTAACTAATATTGATTGAATGTAATTGACTACGTAATTTCAATCAATTGAAATAATAAAGGTTAATAAGGAATAAAATAAATGATGTATAAATTGATGTAATCATATGTTATTAATTGCAGTTGGTTTAATATGGAGTATGAAATCAATTATTTAGTACGTAAATTTATTAACCTTCGTTTGTAAACAATAAGTTAATAGATATGAATTATTAATGTATAACCATTGTTTTATTCATCATCTTATTATTAAATCCGTTAGAAATTTATTTAGTAATTAATGGAGAATTAATGTAATTGAAATATTACAATTGATATAAGAAGAAACGTTAACTATCGAGTGATGAGTGTAACAAAATGAAAATTTATGTTAATCAATTTCATAAGGGAATTGTTGATTTGATAATAAGAATGTAAATTAAAATAAAATCATTTGTTTGAAATTTAAATATATAATAAACGGGTTTTATTACAGTTATAATTAAATGTTGAAATTAATTTAGTATATAGATATTGGGTTTAACATGGAAAATTGGATTTCAAAGGAAAACGGTTGGATTAATTATCTTTCTTGTATTATGGTATGTTTTGAGATTCAATTATTGTAATTAATAGTAATTAAATCTTGCCATTAATAAGAAATAGAAGTAAATGGTAATTAACTAGTGATATGTGCAACTTACATTTTGGGTTAAAAATATAATGAGAACTTCAATGAGAAATATTACATTGAAATTGTGAGTACTCAAATTTGTTACAAATATAATGATAATAGGAAATCAATTGAGAAAGAAATGACGTGGTTGTACGATGTATTATTTCTGTAACTCTTTAATGGGATAATCTTTAAATATAAGTTGGTTTTAAAGGGGGAGGTGTTAATTGTAAATTAATGTGTAATAAAAAGAAATATGTTTCAATAAAAATAAAAGAAAAGGATTGATTTATTGAAAAGAATATTTTTATCAAATAAATTGAATGTTTCATTTGTGAATATAAATTTAATTTCATTAAAGCAAATAATTGAATTTTGTTGTCTGTTTCTAGTTGGAATATTTGATTTATTTAAATATTCAAACTTGATTTGAATCTAATTTATAAAAAAATAACAATAATAAAATGGTAAGAAAACAACTTGAAGGTTTGGTTAAAATTTTGATTTGGAATAGTTAGCATATTTACATAGGAAATTTATTCCGTTCCAAATTTGAATTTGGAGTCTCAGTTCATCTTTTATTGTGTGTAGTGGCGGTCCCCATTACATTAATTGTAGTGTTTAATTTTATTTACTGTGTACTAAATAAAAAATATATATGTGTGTGTAAATTTGAGCGTATTGGGATTAATAAAATATGTTAAAACGAATTTTTTTTATTTGAGTATATTAGAGTTGTGGTTTCCATGTACGGTCTACCTTCTCAAATTTAAATTGTCGCTTTCATTTATTTTATTTTATTATTATTACTTTCTTTTATTTAATACATGCTCCTTTTGGTTTTCTAGTTAGTTTTATTTATTTACACATGAGTCTTGCTTTGAAATGCTTCATGTATGTTAATGGAATTAATTAAGGTAGCACACATTTTGAAATTTTATACCTTACCATGTAAACATGTCTTATCAAATTCCAACGTGTGTCTTTCATCCTTTGTTAATTACCTGCATGTTAGTCTCTTTTCATTTTGCATATTTACAGCTTCTTGTATCCTTCCCTTTCATATTCCAATTTTCAAACATGCTTTACCCATATTCATTTCCTATTTCATAAATCTCTTCCTCTAACTTTCCATTTCCAAAACGTGCTTCCATTATTTCTTTTGGCTGAAGTTTTCTTTCTCTTCTAAAAAAACAAACAAATGTGAGCAACTTATTTATATGAAGCTAATCTTTTCCATTTGTTTGCAAATCCATTTCCTAAAGCCACCTTCCTCCATGCATGAGCCATCGTGTCATTTTTTTCGTTGATTCCCCAGGCTTTTGAAACATGAGCAGGCTTAAAAAAATTTAATGTGAGTAACTAATTTGTTTTATTTTATTATTAAAATGTGTGTACATGTTTTTATATTTCATTTTCATAATATAATATCTTCGCATATGAACTCTGATTGATGCGCGGTTTCTTCCATTGGATTCGTATCGAAATTCCGGACAACATGAAACTGGTTTGGTTGAATTTGGAGACTATTGAGATTTTAGGCTTTTATTGCATTTTTAATGGGCTTTAAATCAAAGGTGGGTGATTCAACCCACTCGCGCAATACTAAAATTTCCATTGCAAGTTAAATAAAATTTATGATGTGATATATAAATTTTTGATTGTTGTTTGTTGATTTAAATTGACATTTGAATTGATATTGAATTTGAATTGACATTAAATTGAATTGACATTTAATTTTATATTGGAATTTAATTGATATTTAAAACCCGATATTGATAACTATTATCTGTTGTAATGTATTGGTTCATTTGGATGTTGTTTGAAATGGATGCTTATTGATTGATATGTTGGATGTATGGTGGTTTATTTATTTTAATATGTCCCTGTTATCACCTTGTATATTATTGACATCATTTGAATGGTCACCTAAATCATGTTAGAATTGGATAACCAAGACATCTAAATTATGGGTTGAAATGATATATACCCATACAATTTCTTGAATTTGGATTATTTATAGGAAATTGAATTATTTGAAAGGTTTTAGTTTTTAATTTAAACTTCAGATTTATTTTAATTTAAGTGGTTAAATTGGTTTTTTGAATTATTTGAAATCTCTTAAATTATTATATTCACGTTGTACACTTGATAGGAGATGGAAAATCCCGTAACATCTCCGAAACCATTGCACTCATATTTTTATTTGATATTGATTTGACTTACATAGGAATTTTTAGTTCTGACTCGAGTGTATTATTTTTCATTATGCTCGGGCGAGCTTGAGTATTTCAGTGTTTTGAAGATGTTATTCCTTGAAGATGAAGATGAAGATTGGTGATCGTTTTTATTATTATTATTCCGCTGCATTATTTGATATGTTTGTTTATTGTACTCTGATTGATGTTGTAAAAATGTGTAATCAAATGTATATTGTAAAACAGCTTCATGAACTGTTTTATTTGATTAATATATTTTGTCGTTCCGCTATGAGATTCTGTGTATTGTTTTCCTTCTTTTCTCTTCTTTTCTTTATTAAACCCCATTGATAATCCGCCCTTTTGAATGGTTTGAGTTGGACATATGTGGTTTATTGTCGACTTAACTTGTCCAAAAAGGTGGGTCGTCACAATGAGCTTTTGTTTTCTAAAGAGCTTTTTTTGGACGTGAATGATGTGGCTAAAAGGGAAAATTAAAGGAACCGAAAGGAGGCTATGAATTGAAAGGGTTAGTGTGTTTTGTGTTCGGATAACGGTTTTAAAAGGATATGAATACGAATTTTTAAATTGTTTTTTATTAATGACTAGTTTAGTGTTAATTAAATTAAAGCATTATTAATTCAAAAATTAATTATACATGTACAACAATTTAGATATAGTGATAAAGATACAATAATTCGAAACTACAAAAAAAGTGATACAGACACAACAATTCCAAACTACAAAATAAAGTGAAAAAATAACAATTTAAATCTACGGATACGATGATACAGATACAATATGTCACCACATCTCTACTATAACTAGTTTGTTTCTTATGGCATCTCAAATTATCATTTTTTCTTATGTTTCTTCATATTCGTTCACTCTATTTTACGCCAAATGTTTTAAGACCAGTATTTGATAATGTATTCATCTCAAGCAAGATCAGAATCATCGTCATATAACATAAAATTTTAAAAAGTACATAGTTGTACTTTTGTGTAAAATTATGAATAGCTATCATAGCAACGATCGTTTTGACATAATTTCAAAAACTGTACGGTGGCATATTTCTTAGAATGATGATTTTTTCCATATTAAAAAGATTCTTTCAACCGTCATTCATAAACTTGAGTGATAAAAATAAAAATTTCCATTCTTTGGTTTTGGTTGAAAATTAGCTTCATGAAGAAAAGAATACACTATCTTATATATTTATAAAAGGGTAAATATCCATTCAAAAGTGGATATCTTGTATTAACTATTTAGTGTTAACCCGTTGGCAGATGAGGAAGTTAGAGTTTGTATTATCTAAAATTGATGAAAAAACTCTACCATCTTATGAAATATCTTCAGAATCAAACATATTATATAAATAGTAAATCAAATTTGCATATACCTTGGATGTTTTGCGTAGCATATCATTTTCGTCGAATATATAAAATAACGCGATCGTTGGGCAAGTGTGTTATTATATGTGTACCATCTATAGCTCTTATGCAGTTTTAAAAATAAAAACAATATCAATTTGAAATTCTATTTTGTTCCAAGATGGTGTCAAATTGAGATTTCATGGTATAAAACTCACCTTTTAAAGTAATAGGAAAATAAGTTAAGATTATGGTACCTACTCTTCGATATCTTCTACAATTTACCAAGTTTAAAGAGCTAGAGCTATGATATAAAAAATGCAATCATTTCATGAATAATTTTTTTGTTCATTTGTCATTAATCGTAGCTTTTTGATATCAAATCAAGTACGTAAGTAGGAAAAACATACAACAAAAAATTAGTAAAGCAATGGCGGACAGCAATGATCAGATTCTTCAGGACATTTTCTCCATCAATTCTGATCTGCCACCATCCCTTAACACTTCTTCTTCCGCTAACCCAAAGAAGAAGCCACCAAATATAGACAATGAGGGGTTTCACAATGTAAGGAACTACCAAAATAGGGTAAAGCTCCATTATCAATCAAATCTCGCCCAAAATTTCACCAAGAATCGGTCATACTACATCAATAAGGGACAAAGTGATCCAAGAAAACCAAGAAAAAGCCATACAACTTCAATTCAAATCAGAATGCTCGAAATACAATTAGATCAGATTCTAATTCAAATCAGAATGCTCAGAATATAATTAGATCAGACTTCAATTAGGCTACACATAATCAAAACTGCAATGGATCCATTGTGCATAGATCATGTTCTTGGGATGGCATGATCAAAGATGGTGGCTTCAACTGTAATTTTGATCTAGAATATGTAACACCTATAACCATTAGTAATAAGAAAAGATTTATAGTGAAGGAAGGAGTAACTAGGAGGACCGACTCCTTGTCCTACTGGAGCAGCTCAACGATTGCCTATGTGTTCGGCAATAGGCCTTATTATCATCATTTCAAAGCTTTCATGCAAAGAACATGGAATCCTACTGGTAATTTCGAAATATTCACTGGAAATAATGGCTTCTCTATAGTTAGATTTTCAAATGTCAGTGATTGTGAAAAACCTATTAATGGTGGGTCTTATTTCATAAATGGAAAACTCATTATCTTGAATAAATGGAGTTACAAAATACGCCTTCCTGAATTAAGTTTAAAACTGTGGGATAAAGAGGAATTTAGTGCCATTGCAAGTATTTTGGCTATTCCTCTAAAGTTGGATGAAGAAACCAGATTAAGTTTTACAAGAATCATTGTTGAAATAAATATAAATACAGATCTAACAGAAGAAGCTTATATCACAATGTATAATGGGGAAATCATTGTTTTGGAAGATCGAATATGAATGGGTACCACCAAGATGTATGATTTGTGCTTGTTTTGGGCATTTTACTAAAAATTGTTCGATAAAAAATGTTTGGAGAGAAAAAGTTAATGAAAACTTGGTTAATCAAGAAAAAGAATCTTCATCTTAACAAAATCTTGAATTGGTTTCAGGCATGGAAAACATATCAAAAGATATTTTTGAGCAAAAAAGGAGTATTCCAAAAGATTCTTATAATAATGTAATAACTGAAAAAATACATCTCTTTGAAAACATGAGAAATGGGGCAATTTCAAAAGGTATGGATACAAATGTGCAAAACTTCGATGCAGTAGAGCAAATGGAAATTACCTAGAATTAAGCATAATCAGTAATTAATAGTCAAGGAAAGATAAGTGAGAATTTTCATTATAACCAGCAGAATACTATACAAAATCCCACTAAGAAGAATGAAATAGGCAATTCAATCAAAAATCAAGCAGCAAATATATAGCGATTCACAGGGGATCATAGTTCTCTGCTTACTGAGCACTCTCCCTAGAGGATGTTATAGAAGTAAACAAAGAAGCAAACATGGAAATATGTACAAATTCAGAAAACATAAACATTGCTGCTCTGAAAGTACGAAGTATTCATGTTGCTGAAACAAATTCTTCTACTCAAAGCATTCCTGAAAACTTAGTTCAGAAATCAATAAAACTTCTACCAAACTCCTCCTCTCATATTAATTGAAATAGAAGGAAAATGAGCAGGATAAAAAATTTGTAAGAAATACCATCCAAAAATAATCAAGAGAATAAAGAGCAAAATAATTTCAGAGAAAAATACATTATTAAAAATCCAAAGTGGGAGGAACAACTCAGAGTACAAGATAAAAAATACTCAAAAGAAGAGGAATAAATAACTCTGAGCTTATGGATGTGAGCAAAAATTCTGAGATTTTGGAAGACAACAACTCTAGATTTTCTATGTAGTTGCTAGAGATATCCTTTTAGTATCCTTTTTACTTTTTTATAGTTTTATTTTATCAAAAATGTCGATTATTGCTAGAATGTTGGGGGATTAAATTCCCTATAAAGAAAGGTAGATTTAGCTAACTTATTGTTTACTAATAAACCAAATATAATAGGTATACTTGAGCATAAGCTTGATAATACCAAAATAGAATATTATTACTTTAAATCTCTAAGAGACTGGAGTATTATAAATAACAATCTTATAGAGGGAAATGAGAGGATTATGGCCTTGTGGGATCCAAATATTTGGGTTTTAAATCATCATTTTATAAATTTACATTCTATACGTTGTAAATTTATAAATAAAGGCGGTCTTCAATTGGAAATCACATTTGTTTATGTTTCTAACAGTGAAAATAAAAGGAGTTTGCTTTGGAGTAATTTAGAACAATTAAAAAAAAATATGACTCGGCCTTGGATAATTATTAAGGATTTCAATACTGTTTACTTTCATTTGAAAAAAGGGGGAATACCATTTCCTTTTAAAAAAATTGAAATTCTCAATAATTTTTTTCTAAAAACTAGGTTGATTGAGCCCATTATAATGGGTAATAAATTCATTTAGAAATCAGGGGAATATAGAGATATTCACTGTAAATTGGATATAGAATTAATAAACCAAAAATTTATAAATAATTTTCCCGATTTCCAATGTTTAACATTACCACAAGCTTCTAATGATCATACCCCCATACAGATTGTTCTTTTAAAGGAAAATAACATAAGGAAAAAAATACTCCATTCAGATTTGTAAATGGATGGACTTTAGAGGAAAATTATTCAGAAATAGTAAGAAATAGCATAGCAATTATAAATCAAGGTACTACCCAATATAAATTCAGTAAAATCTCAAGAATACAAAGGAAAATTTGAAAATATGGAATAAAAAGAAAAAGAAAAATGATATTAGGCAGATAAGGAATGAATATGAGTCTTTATAAAATATAATTGACTTGGTTAGCTCAGACAAAATTCTGGTTAACAAATTTTTTCAAATGCAGGACAAATTAAGTAAAGAATTGCATGTGTAAGCAATTAACACGAAACAAAAAGCCAAAATTGACTACCTCACTAGTGGGGATGAAGCTAGCAAATTTTTCTATGCCAAAATGTCAAATATGAAATTAAAAATGACGTAGGAAAATTGCTAGATGAAAAAGGAGCCATAATTAATTATTCTTCTCAAATAGAAAGTAGCGCTATGAATATTTTATTCAGTTATATAACTTTGATTCATACAAGAGAGTTTTTCTAAGTATTGGTACCAAATACTTAATGAAAATGGTGAAGAAATTCTACTTGCTCCAATTTGTTTGGAAGAAATTAAAAGGATAGTTTGTAAATCCAATATAGATAAAAGCCCAGGACTAGATGGATTTAGGGCTAAGTTTTATAAAACCCATTGGGTGGACATTAAAATAAAATTATATGAAGCAGTAAATGAATTTTTTATGACTGGAAAACTACTGAAAAGTTTAAATCATAATTTTATTACTCTTATTCCAAATGTTAAAATCCCTAGCGAATTAGGTGATTACAGACCAATAGCCTATTGTAATTTTGTTTACAAAATTATAGCAAATATATAGTAAGAGAACAATTTTTTTAAAATATTTGATATTTGAAAATCATAGTGCCTTTATACCAAGAAGATACATAGTTGAAAACACTTTATTGGCTCATGAGATAATTAGGAATTTTAACAAAGGATGTAAAAATAAAGTGAGCATCAAAATTGACTAGCACAAAGCTTTTGATAAAATAAATAGGCACTTTATATATAGTACACATGATGAGACAAATGGGCTTTCAGGAGAAATTTTGTAATTTAGTAAAAGAATGTATAGATACTGATTCCTTTTCTATTCTTATGAATGGATCCCTATGTGGTTTTATAAACACTAATAGGGGTATTAGAAAAGGAGACCCTCTTTCTCCTTATTTGTTCACTATTGCAATGCAATATTTATCTTTACAGATGGAATTAGAGCAGATTAAGGGTAATCTAAAACCAGCAGATAGAATTAAGCCTAGTGTTTCCCCACTTATTATATGCTGATGATTTGTTGTTATTTATGAATGCAAATATTTATAGTGCAATCTCTATAGCAAAAACTTTTAAAAATTTAAGCGACTTTGTAGGATTGCAGATTAATGAAAGCAGAAGTAAAGCATATTTCAGTAAAAATTGTTTATGGAAAGGGGAAATTCTTTAGATTCTAAAATTCAAGAGGGAGAATTTCCTGTAAAGTACTTAGGACTACCTCTAAGTATGAATCAGATTATAGATTATGACTGCAATAGACTATCTGACATCATTTAAGGCAAACTAGAGAGTTGGTCAAGTAAATTGCTACCTATTACTAGCAGGCTAGAGGTTGCACATATTGTCATCACAGCTATCACAATGTATTGGATTCAGACTCATAATATTCCAACCAAAGCAATACACAAAATTGAAAAAATGTGTACAAACTTCATTTGGAGGGGGGAGAGTGCACAAAGTTTCATGGGATATATTATGTAAAACTAAGAGTACAAGTGGTTCGGGATTAAGAAATATTAAGGAGTTAAATGATGCTAGCAATCTCAAGTTATTTTTGAAATTTATAGAAGGTGATTCTTTATGGTCAAAGTGGATGAAAGAAAAATATGTCAAAAATAATTTTTTTTGGACAATGCCAATTGAAAATCATTATTCCTACACCTGGAAAAGAATTTTAAAGTGCAGAGAAATTAGTATCAAATTATTAGAAAGGAAATTCAAAGATGGAAAAGCAACCAGCCTTTGGTTTAATCCTCGGATCAAGGGCGATTCTTTGATAAATTTATAAGGTTGGTCTAACTTACTGCCATTTGATGGATCGAATGCTAAAGTGGAAAGCATCATTCAAAATCACAAATGGAATACTAATTTACAACCAGCAGCTTTATTCAAAAAAGCCATAGAAAGCCTTGAAATAGATTCAAGTAAATACAGAGACAGTTGGAGTTGGAAATTATCTACAAAAGGAAAATTTTCTTTTAAAAATACATGGGAATACATTAAAGGTGTAGAAGTTGAAGTGGATTGGTACAAAACAATTTGGAATAGGGTAAACTACCCAAAAATGGCACATTGTGCCTATTTTTCTTTGTTAAAAAGATTGCTAACAAGAGACGAGTGTAACAAATGAAGCAAAAATGGTGAAATTAAATGTCTTTTATGTAAAATAGAACCAAAAACAATAGAGCATCTTTTCTTTGATTGTATTTTTTCAAGACATATATGGTTTATTGCAAAAAAAAACTCAATCTCAATTAAAATGTCTCGCTGCACAAAATTTGAACAAGCATTCAACATATTCAACAAAGATCAAAATCAAATCAAAGAGTATGACAATGCCTGCATTCTGTTAAGAATAGTTATTTATCACATTTGGAAAGAGAGGAATGCAAGATTCACTGCAATAAAAAGAGCCTATTACAACTGTAATTTTACAATTGTCATAAAATGCCAGTTGTAATAAAGGTTTTCTTACAATGTTTTTCTTCAAAAAGTTGTAATAAACTTATTTTCAACAACACTTTTATTTTGCCAGTTGTAGTGATTCCTATTACAACCTTTCTATTTTGCCAGTTGTAATAGATGCATATTTTTAACAGCTCTTTTATTTTGCAAGTTGTTATAGACGCTTATTACAACCTTTCTTTTTTGCCAGTTGTAAGAGATGCTTATTTTTGATAACTCATCTTTTTTGCCAGTTGTAACATATGCTTATTTTTGACAACTCTTCTTTTTTGCCAGTTGTAATGGATGTCTATTTTTAACAACTCTTCTTTTTTGCCAATTGCAGTAAATGCTTATTACAACCATTTTCGTTTGCCCATTTTAATAATTAATTAATAATTATAATTAAAAAATTAATAATAAATAATAATTACTATTAAATAATAATAATTAATAGTTAATTTGAAATATAAAATAATTACTATTAATAGTTAATATTAACAATTACTATTCAATAATTAATATAATAAACAATAAATAGTAAATAGTAATTATTATTAAATAATTAATATCTAATAAATAATAATTAAAGATTAATAATTAATATTAATATTAATAATTAATAATTAAAAAGTAATAATTAATATTAAATATTAAGAAGTAATATTTAATATTTAGTAATCAATTTGTGATAATTAATAATTAATAATTAATAACTACAATATTTTTTTAAAAGTTGTACAAACTTGTTTTCAACAACTCTTTTTTTACCAGTTGTAATAAAGGCCTATTAAATATTAATATAATTAATATTTTATAATTAATTAATAATATTATTATATTTATGAATAATTAATATTTAATAATAACCTTACAAATTAATAATAATTAATAATTAATAGTTACTATTAAATATTTAACAATTAAAAATTGGTAACATATATATAATAATTAAATTTTAATAATTAATATTCAATTATAACTAAGAAGTAATATGTAATAATAAATAATAATTAAGAAGTAGCATTATATTTTAATAAAATTAATTTTTAAGGACATGTCATATTTAATATAAATTTTCACCTATTAATTCTAATCTATAATATTTATTTGTCCAAATTTTGGTAAAAATTTGACCATGACTCGCGAAAAATTAGCGGCACCACGAAATCATGGTGGCAAAGATATGAAATTTAGGCAGGAAATATTGAAAAGATGGTTCGAAAACTCACATGTTGTATTCCTTGCCTAAAGATCTACTCCATCACGCAGGCCTCCTCCCAAACTCTTCCTTGCCTAAATCAAAATCGATCCCAAACTCTTCCTCCCCTCAAACAAAGTTGCACCTCAAAAATTATCGTCTTTATCCCTCTTATTACCCAATCCTAACCCGAAATTCATCAGACCTCTCAAATTATCAAATCCTAACCTCAACGAGTTCTCCAATTTCTCCTCAAGAAAAGGAAAATTCTTCTAATTAAAAAATTGACAACCCAGAACAATTCGTGCTACTTCATAATAAATTTCACCCCTCGAAGTCAAAGATGTCGCATCAAAATTAGGGCCGTCTGCCTTTAAATCGGAGTCGACTGTCTTTAGTAATTTTCTATCATGTCTTTTGCTTCATCAAATTTTGTGCGTGGTTCTTGTCTAAGTTCATGATTCCATGGAAGATTCTTTCATAGCCTACTTTCTACAACTGGAGATTGATGTCGATCTGAAGTTGAAGCTTCTGTCGTGATGCTTAGTGTAGGTGAAGCACACTGCGTCAAATTTGGTTCCAAAACCAATACCGTAATGCTAATATGTGAAGGCGATTGGTTCGAGGTAGTTGTAGGAGGTGTGTTTCGGTTGGGATGTGGAGGTACTAGAGAGTTTCTGGTTCGCTATTGGATGTCGGTGTATTTTGGGTAGAAGTTTGGTTGCAGTTTCGGACGTGTTGTCGTAGGTTGGCCTGAATTGGTTTAAGAGTGGGAGTTCTTTGTGGATTGATGGCAGCAAGGTGATTGTAGGATGGCTGAAGTAGTAGATGTTGCAGTGAAGAAGAGTTGAAGGTTGTAGTGTGTGTTTTTGGGTTGTGGTTCTGATTCGTGATGGAGTTTGGTGGTTTTGTTTTGTGGTTGTGGTCGGTTGGTTCGTGCGGCAAGTTCCGTAAAGGAGGAAGGGGTTGGGCCGAGGGTTGGTGAAGGCAGTGGATCAGGTGATTGAAGTTACTGAGGATTTATGGAGTTTTGTGTTAATGAGATGAAGGGGTACTGAAGTGCAGTGTTGTAGTAGGAGGAAGTGAGATGAAGGTGGTTCTAGCCATTTGAAGTGGTGCAAAGAGCTTTAGTATAGCAGTTTAGGTTGGTATAGGAGATGGTCGTAGGTGATTTTGATTGAGGTTTTGGAATTGAAGTGGCTCGGGTGATTGGTTGCTAAGAGCATTCCCAAAGCAATGGGTTGGTAGCCATCAATTCGAAAAAAAGCAACAAAAACCAACCCCCAATGGGGTAATTCCTTAGCTGACTAAGTTAAAGTCGGCTAAGGCATTACGCGTGGATTGAAATCCATAGCTGTTGGATTATAATCCATAAGAGGCTGTGGATTGCAATCCACAGCATAGACTTAGCCGGCTTTTATTTAGCCGGCTAAGTTTATGCAGGGGTAGCCGGCTATAAATAAGCTGCCTACCCCATTCCCTCTCCCCCCCACTTCCACCCGAGAATGCTCGAGCCACTTTTGGCCCAAAATAAATTAAAAAAAGAGAAGAGCTTAGAGGAGCATCCGAGGCAGCAGCATTCGCAGCGGTGGAAACGTTCCGTCAGCCGTGGAAAACACCCCTACCGAGGAACACGTAGACACACTAACGACGAGTACTGGAGGTCGACAAAGCCCAGTGGTGAGTCGAAGATGTGTGGCTAGAAATACAACAAATACGGTTTTGGATCTCTACATCAACCAAAATTTGGGACCCGACAAGGATTTGGTCAATTTTCGTATACTCCCCAACGACGAAGTACACGTTAGCACGTGTGTTAAAAATTATGTAAGTTATCTATCTTTAAATTATGTTTTTAGTTAAAATCGTAGAATAAAAATTGATTATGCGACCTATTTAAATTAGGCTCGCCGTGAGCGCACCCGTGGCTCTTGGGTTAGTTTAATCTGCTTATATAGAATGATGTGATCCTATGATGTCGACAGCATTATTCATTTTTTTCTTTAAGATATAGGATTTGAAGATTTCTTGAGTACGTATTCACATAATTACTCTTTATTTATTTAATGCTTTTTAATGCTTTCAATAATCGTAAATTGCTTTAATAGGTATCGATAATCTTTTAAATTTGGATGTTCAGTTATGTGATGCTTTAGCCATATGTTAGTGGAAGACCACTCAAACATTCCACTTTAGTTTTAGAGAGTTAGGTTTTGCCCCTTTAGACTTTACTATGCTTACCGGTTTAGGCATCAGACGGGGGAAGACCTTACCATATGACGAGGAGTACCAACACTTTGACCGTTTATCTAGTGTACTTCCACATCTTGACTTACAAGATGGACTGTCATACGGATTGCAGATTAGATGTTCTTACATTAGACAAGCAATCTATGAATTAATATATGGTCGTAGCACAGATAACCATTTGGAGATTGCTCGACTGTTTATTCTGTACATGATGGGGAACTTATTCTTTAAAAATGCATTGAACACTTTGCCGATCAGATATGTTACACCTGTAGCGGTGTTGTCGTTTGATAGTCCAATCATATATGATTGGGGGACTCCGATATTAGCGTATTTGTATCGCTCTTTAGATCATCAATGCATAATTAAGGGTAGATCCGCGTCCATTACAGGTTTTTGGGAGATTTTACAGTACTAGTTCTATGAGTACTTTTACAATATGACTTATTCGACGTTGGAGTCCACATTACCCCTTTTCTTCCCCCGAGTTAGAGCATAGGCTCGAGATAACCGTAGAATGGTGCCAGGAGGGGAAGCACATCATATATTTGATGTGGCCCGAAATTAGATCGAGTTACGGACCACACGAGGGAGTGTTGTTTGGCATCCTTATGATGGTTCACCTTTTATGACCAACCCTATCGTAAGGCACGCTGCATTCCTATCTGCTAGACGTTTTCCATTAGTATCATCCCTATCCAATTTAGGATGCTATTGGTTCCTCGGTGAGCGTTGTTGGAGACAGACGTTAGATGGTGATTTTGTTCCTAACGATCCACATCAGGATACACCTTTTTTGAAGGTGTATGACAGTGCCGCTTTACAGGAGTATGTAGTGGAGTGGTGGTCCGCTAATTACTTCATCATCATGAATTTATATTATACATCTTTTTGGCGTCGGTTTTACACTCCACTGCATACAGCTACTTTTGTTCATGCCACATCCGTTGATTTGGTGGGGCCTTCAGGCATCTGGAGTGGTGTTGGTCCCCTGATTTTACAGTATCTTGCATAGAGTACTCAGGTATATCACGCTCCACAGCCATCCCAGATAGGAGATTACGGTTGGATAGTCCGTATACCGACAACGTCGGGAGTTGATAGATATGTTGATATTCCTCGACTTGAGATTTCGCAGTATCCAGATCTAGCTGCATTTTCCTATGAGGATTTGTTTCAGATGCAGATGGGACTCTGCCAGGTCATGTAAGTCGAGCATCGACAGAGCACAGATGAGTTGACTACTCGTATTAATGAGCTTACTGCTACAGATGAGCAGTGATATCATCCTACACGTAGAGTAGATGATGATGGCGATACAATTGGTCTTTTTGATGATGAGTACCAGTTTGATGAGACATAGTGTTTGTATGTACTATCAGTATTTGTATATCCTACCAGTGTGTGTATCAGTGTATTATCAGAGTTTTATATTTACTAGCAGTGTTTGCATCAGTGTATTATCAGTGGTTTGTATTTACTAGCAGTGTTTGTATCAGTGTATTATTCGTGTTTGTATTTACTAACAGCGTTTGTATCGGTCTATTATCAACATTGGATTTCCTATTTTGTTTGAGTGTCTGTACTTAACTTTGTGAAGGAACAAACATAATTGTGTTTATTTATATTCACATTTGTGGATGCTTGCCACGTTGTCGATCAGATGGCACTTGATTCATGAGACGCGGATCATGAACTTTAAATTTAAACAAATGTTTTGTAATTAAAATTCACAACATCTTCAGTAATTCACAACATCTTCAATAATCTTATATGTCAACTGAAAGCTAGACTCCCAATGATTATTTAGTACTAACCAAAGCATATATAGAAATCGACCATAGACACATGGAAGAGGAGTTGGAGCAAGATTTTTGGATCACTCTAAATGAGGTTTTAACAGTCGTCCGGATTGTAGATTAATTCGAAGGCTTCTGGAAACTCGGAGTACTTTTGTCACGTTTACTAGAGCTTGTCGAAGATATAGAATCATTATAAATATAGTGAAGAAAGAAGATCTATTTCAGTTAACACGATCCACGTTTGATTCTCGTTATTTTAGGGTACCACGTTGATTTTGTTGGACATGCTGCATATAATCTTTGGGTTAGATATATTACGCAATTTAAATGACGTTTGGGTTAGTTAAGTAAGTTTTTTAAGTTAATTACCTTTAGCAAGTTCTTTGCACTTTTAGTAAGTTATATGTACTTTCAAATTCAAGTAAAGTCTGTGTTTTCAAAATCTAGTATGCACTTAAGATAATAACAACATGTAACCCATGGAAAACTTTAACAAACAAGACTTAACTTACTAAGACAACATATAATAAATGCAGATAACTTCATAGAAAACAAACAAGATAACAGACAGTAAAACACGACAACATCATGGAAAATGAACAAGACAGCAAACAAGACAACCGATGATTAAAAAACTGCCTTCACCACCTGATAAGTTAATTGAACCCAACGTCCGTTGAAGCGTCTGAATTTGTTCTTCAAGTTCATTAGCATACACAACTAATCGATGAGGAAGAGGATCGTCAATCCATTGCCAAAGTCCACAACCATCAAGGAGAATTATGGCATCTATAGTTGCGCCGACCAATGTCGGTTTCGTTTCTTACAACATCATACAGAACAGAAACCCCATAGTTACAGTAGATCTCTCCAGAATTAACCTCTTGATCTGTGTGAGGTACATGGTGTCGTATTTCATTCCTTCGTTCTCTTCTCCCGTTATGGCTACGCCGCTCTGCTCTTTGACGTTTACCATTTTCCAACTGCATGTGCACTTGCACTTCCATCTCATGCTCTCTTACATCGGCAATTGTGCCTTTCCTCCATTTCAATATACCACTCGGTTGGTGGTTGAAGGAAGGATGTATCTGTCGGGCTATTGTGTTGTAACGGACCTTCGTATGAGTATGAGGAGGGCAAAGAAATATGATTGTAATCGACCATTTTTATATACTACTGCTATGATATGAATGAAGAGAAGTATGGCATGCAAAAAGATATTTATATAGCATAATACATTGCCCATGTAAAGCAGTGCAATATGGATACAGTGGCCGATTTGATCCGACACTTTGTCATTCTCACTTCACATCCATTAGCTTTAATCCATGTAAAGCAATGCAAAGTGGCTACATTGTCCGATGTGACCCGAAACTGTGTCATTCTGACTCCACATGACCAAGCTTTAATACATGTAAAGTAGTGCAACGTGGCCATAGTGTCCGAAAAGACCCGACACCATGCCATTCTGTCTCCACATGACAAATCTTTAATCCATGTAAAGCAGTGCAACGTGGATATAGTGTCTGATGTGACCCGACACCGGACCATTCTGCCTCCATCTTCAATGCAACATGGACAGTTGATTTATCAATATGGCATTATATAGTATAATAAATGCTGCCTCCATGTGATTAATCAATATGGCTACAGTGTCCGATATGACTGGACGTTGTGTCATTTTGCATCCATTAAACAGCAAGAGCTTACAAATAGAATTAAGGATGTCGAAAAACATACTCATTCAAACTTCCAAACTCATTATCATTGTACTTCTACCTATATTAAATGAGTTCTCTAAAAAAGTTTGTGGTGCTTCTCATCCTCGTCGCCGTCATCATCATCATCTTCAGATGATTTCATTGAACGTTGTATTAATAAACAAAGAATGTTTTCTGCTGAAATGAGGGATTTAGTGGCCCATGAAATTGCTGAAAGCTCTACTTCATCCCAAGGAGGTACCGTTGTTGGAAGGAAAGACTTGTGTTATGGATGAGTCTATGCTGACGGTCGTAATCAACTGATCAAGGATTGTTTCACGGCAAACGCCGTGTACAGGGATGTGGATTTTCGACAAAGATTCCGTATGTCAAAAAATATCTTTACTCGGGTTCTCGTCCAATTAACTGAAACAAACATTTTTTTCACCCATAGAAGAAATGGAATCAACAAACTTGGAATTTCTCCAGTGCAAAAGGTTACGGCTGCACTTCGCATGATATCATACATAATTTCTAGTGATTCACAAGATGACAAAGTGCGGATTAGAGACTCAACGACAATCTTATGTATGAAAGAATTTTGCAAAACCGTTGTTTATATATTTGTTGAAAAATATCTTCGGTCCCTAACTCCTCATGACATTGATAGGTTATTAGCAATGGGATCTCAACATGGATTTCCAGGCATGTTAGGTAGCTTAGATTGTATGCATTGAAGGTGGAAAAACTATCCAGTTGGATTGCAGGGCCAATGCATAGGACACTGCAAAAAGGCAACTCTGGTATTAGAAGTTGTTGCTTCATTCGATTTGTATATATGGCATGCTTTTTTTGGAGCATCAGGTTCACTGAATGACATTAACGTTCTACGACAGTCATATTTATTTTATGACTTATGTAATGATATATCACCTCCATGCAATTACAAAATAGGAGACAAAGATCATTCCATGGTTATTACCTAGTAGATGGAATATACCCAAAATGGAAAACACTTGTGCAAGCATACAAAAGACCAAACAACGCAAAAGAAGCCAAGTTCAACAAACAATAAGAGAGTTTGAGAAAAGACGTTAAACAAGCATTTGGAGTGCTTCAAGGTAGGTTTCATATTTAAGAAAAGAGGTATACTACCATGATCCGGCGGTATTATCTGATATCATATACTGTTGTATTATTTTACATAATATGATTGTTGAAGAAGAACGTGGTGGATACGAGCTTCAACTGAGAAACTATCCAGACATTGCTGTGGCATTTTGAAAAAAACCTTTTAAGGACCCAAATACTTTTGTCGAATACTTGCAAAGAATACAAGACATTCGAGATCCACAAGCTCATCTTGATCCAAGAGAAGAACTAGTGAAACTCTACTAGGAACATTTAGGAAACCAGTAGTAGAAGTGATGTTTAGATAATGTTTGTGTTTTACTTATCTATTGTATTAAGTTGTAGTTGACGTTTTGTAATAGTGTTTATGTTTGAATTTGTTATATCTATTGTACTAAGTTGTTGTTGATGTGTTAATAACAACAACAACAGTGAGAATGACAAAACAAGAATGACAATAAACTATAACAATAGCAATAACAAAAAAATGACAACAATAGCATTACCAATAACTGCAACTAAAACAGCAACAATCACAATAACAATGACACTACAACTAACACTTAAGAGAACAAATATAAGATGTAATGCTAAGATATATAGCACGAACCTAGTTTTCTACAAACCCTCATGACATCTATGGTACTCCTCAAGTTTCTTCTCCATATACAACCTGGCACGGGATTGAGTTCATTTAGGTTGCAACTTAAAAGAGCCATATCATCATATATTTGTTATCGAGCTAATTCTTGTTTTCTTAACTCTAACTCGTCAATTCTTAACTTTTGTTTTTCATTGTGACGTCATTGTTTTTACTTTTCCCTTTCAAGTCTCTTCGTTTCTTTTATTTCCATATATAATTTATTTGCATCTTCAACTGCTGCCATTCGCTCACCAATATGTTCATAATGTGCGTTGTAATCGATGGTGGTTTTTTTCTTCCCTTTGTATTTTCCCGGAGGCCTACTACCTGTACTAGTTGTGAAGGGGTGTCTTCATGTGGATCAGAAATACTAGGGCTAGATCCATCGCTTATCTTTCTAGGCAGAAAGCACATTACTGAGTGTTCTTGTCGCACTCTACTCCATTTTTCCTCTTTTGCGAGTATGTCGTGCAATAGTGCATGTTGAACAGTTGATTATTATGTTCAGACATATGTACTGCATTTTCTTGATTGAGCTGTAGATGATGAAGTACTATAAGAAGAATAAAGCATAGAACTTGATAATTTGAACTACAAATTTAAAATCATTACCAGGTCCATGTCGTTTGCCCCACCTTGTTGTCTTGAATGTAGTCCAGCCATTATTTCTTTCCAACTTTGACAAATGACATTTATTCTTTTCCAAGACTGCTTCAAAGAATCAACAGTTCTTGGAAGACTATTTGGACTTCGATGGTTGAACAAATTGCATACAGAATTCCAAAAATAACTTTCACTTTGGCTCGTACCTTTCTTATTGTCTCTAGAACATTCAACCCAAAAGAATGCTAATTTAGCTTGCTCGTCCTGCAACCATTTAACCATTATTGTGGCTTTTGGTCCCGCATTTAGAGATTTGTTAATGTTGATTCCCATTGTTTGCTTTCCCCAAGCTTGAGCAAAAGACAAATTAGAATTCATATAAACATCTTCTTCTTCGGCAGCTTCATTGCCATCGAACTGGGTTTCTTGGTTTTCACATCTGTTGTCTCCAAATTGATTATTGAGATTTCTTGATAAATTTTGTGAACGATAAGGCAATACTGACCATTGTTGGCTATTGGGAGATACGTAGTTTTGATCATAGTTATAGTTTTGTTGAAACGAACTATTCGGTGAATAATTCAAATTTTGAGAATTTTGGTAATGGTTCGAATCTTGTTGAGAATGAAAGAAATTCTGATTTTATTGTGGATGATACGAATTTGGTGCTTGTTGGGCAAAACCAAAATTTGAATTTTGATTTTGCTGTTGAGAATTTTCAAAATGATATTTATTTTGACCATGTTGAGAATTGAACGTGTTCTGATTGAATTGAGTCAGAAACTAATTATCGGATCTGAGTTGAGGCAGAAAACTAGGAGATTAAATATTTTGAGATTTTTCTTTTGAATTTTTTGACATTAGATTGTTTGAAGATAATTTGTTGAAGAGGGTAAGAAATGTAGAATATATGGTGTACATCAAATTTTGTAATTGGTATGTTATATAAAGAGGGAAGGAGAGGGATAGACAATGACCATTTAAATGACCGTTTGCACTTAGCCAGCTTTATTATAACCGCTAAGTGGCAACGGTCATTTAAATGACCGTTGCCAAAAGGAAGGCTTAGTCGGCCATAATAGAGCCGGCTTTACTATAGCCGGCTAAGCCTTCAATCCTCCGGGTTGCCAAGGCAACCTTCCGGGTTGCCAAAGCAACTCAGAAGAGCACAACCGACCCCTGTTGGGGGACAGTTTCTTTCCAACCGACACTCGGTTTGGAATGCTCTAAGGAACAATGTTTTTAAGGGATTGATGTATATAGAGGTAGGTTTGTTTGTAGTAGTTCAGGTAGGGAGGATATGGTTTGGTAGAGGGGATGGGTAAAGTTGACGAGAGTTGAAAAATGTTCTGCTTGTATCTTGAGGTTGGTGCATTAGTTGCCTTAGGGCTGAGCTTGTATATCTTTCAAGTGATAGAGATAATATGTTTAAGGTTGAGGCAAATTAATCGCAAAATTAACATTATTCTTGAGAGCCAAATAATATATTTTCAAGTCATTGTATATCAATGCAATTTGACGTACGTGTTTGCTTTATAGGATCCTTCCTTTTTGCATATAGGTTACTACAACAACTAAATTGTTTAGATCGTCAGTATATGAATCTGATTCCAAATTGGCAAAAAGGAGTTATGGATAGTAGTAGGGAAGAAGAGTGTGGTTAAGGGGTGAGGAGGGGATTTCATAAAGGAGGAGTTTGTGTCTGATGCGTCATACGCCAAAGGGTCTTTGTAATTTTTTTCCCCTGACTAGTCTTGACCGTGTTCCCACGTCTGAGGTATCAGTTGAATTTGACACATCGGGCATGAAAATGAAGTCAAATATTACTGTGAACGTACATTAAATGCTATGAAGTTAAGAACTATACATCTTAGGCATTTTTTTAACATCTAAGTTTACTAATTTTTTGGTATTAGCTAGGTGCTAAATATTATAATAATATGTCTAGTGCCTAAGACTATGGGGCATGGCCAAAAATTACTAGGAACGCGCGCTAAATGCAATCAATTCTACCAGAAAAACATGTTTTGTAACTTTAGTTGAGAACTGTATATCTTAGATATTTCTTATCACATCCAAGTTTAGTAAATTTACGGTACTCAGTAAGACATAAATAGTGTGTTGCTAAAAGCGTCTAGAAATGTGCTTCCGAATACCATTTCCAAAGAGCACCATGTATAATTTACTTATGTGCTATTTAATACCATAGAAGGTAATTAGGAGGCATCCAAAACAACTAAACCCTAATTTTCGTTTGGCGAGTTCTTGTAACGACCCATAAATTTTAACTGTTTTAAATATGTAATTAATTGAATTTTTGTGAAATTTTAAACAATAAAATTTTGAAATAAAAATTTGATATTTGAAATACGTCTATTTTAATATAGCAACTGGTAAATTTCCATCTGATAATATGGAAGTTTATTTTCTGGTATAATTTTATTTCAATTCAAATCAGTTAAATTTGATGATAATAAAATGTTTTTCAAACCTGAATATTTTTATGCAATAAATTTTTAAATCATCTTCTGAGTGAGACGTCATATTTCGTTTTTCAAATTTGGACTGTTGTTGCCTCATTTATCTTATTTTCGGCGTTTCAGCAGCATTTTCGATACCGATTATCGACTTTTGATCGGATGATCCTGTCACTGATATCTGTATACCGTTTTGATCGTCTTGTCGCGCTGATCACCACGGTATATTTATTTCTGTATTTTGAAGTCCGGTACGAAACGGAGACAATACAGCAGTTCGTTGTACCAGGACCATATTCATAACTTTTTAAATTCTCTCTGTCGTTACACTGTAGGTGTGTACTCCAAGCAACAGTAAATGGCTTTAACAATTTTCGTCTAAATCATAGCTCCTGACCGTTCATTTTCATTTAAACTTTTCTTTTGCAACGTTACCTGTGAGCTGTTCTTAGAGCATCTCCAACAGGTTGCAAATTCTCGAATCCGCACCCGAAATCAACCCCAACAGAGTGCGAGAATTTACAATAGTGCAGAAAGTAGGGCCTTCGGGCTGAGAAATTAGAATAGAGTGAGGCGCCTGTTGAACAGGCGTCTGTTGCCAGGCGCCTGTTGAACAGACGCCTCATTTTCAGGCGCCTGTTCAACAGGCGCCTGGCAACAGGGAACGAGACGTCTGTTGAACACGGGCGCCTGTTGAACAGGCGCCTTATGCTCAGGCGCCTGTTGAACAGGCGCCTGTTCAACAGGCGCCTGCCCTCATTTCTGTTGTAGAAATGAGGGCTCCAACATTTTGGAGTGCGGAAAATCGAATTTCCGCACTCCAAACTGTTGGAGATGCTCTTATTGCAGATCTCATCCTTTATTTTTTCCTGTGACCTTTTTCTCTGTTCCTCACATTTCTTTTTCCCTGTAGCCTACCCTTTTCTCCTCTTCATTTTTCCCTCCGCCTTTTTATCTCTTCACCTCGCCACATTCTGCCTCCGCCCAAACCCGTGCTCTGCTCGCAACACCAGCACCTACCGGCCTCACTCCGCCTTCATCACCTACTTCCGCCTTGAAACCCACGCCCAAACCATGACCATCTTCACCAACCCCTCCTCTCTCTCATGCAAGAAAACCACCTGCAACAACTCCAGACCCACACACATACCCTCCGACCGAACTTCGACCTCCCCCGCCTTCAGCATGCTCGCCCGACCCCTCTGCCTTCGCCACCGAGATCGACCCCTTGCTTCGTTCGGTCGTGCCTCCTTGTCTCCTTCAATTATTATATGCAAGTAATATAAAAAGGTTAGTTATATATATATATAAACTGGTATTTGATACGAGCTTTGCACAGAATATATAGTTTTGTGTTATATATAATTGTATATATATATTGAAGATCTGTTATATATATTTACCGTGATATATATAGTTTACAGTTTTGGATTTCATTTGTTGATATGTATATGATAACGTTGGTTATATATATGGATTTCATGGATAAGTTTGTGTAGTTATATACGACCTGGGTAATCAGTATATGTATATTTATATAAACTGGATATATATATTTTCTGTATTTTGTTTGCAACTTTTATATGAAATGATTGACAGTTATATGTATGTTAGTTGTAAGACGTGTACTACATTATGTTGTATTTGATTTTAACAAGTTTGTCTATATTTGAGGTATACTATATATATAATAGATATAAGTATCTTGCGTTTTTATAAGTGTATATATATTGTTTGCATAACTTGGATCTGTAGCTTGGTTGTTTATAATCCGACTTTATACGATCTGTAAGTAGTATAATATATGTATTCATTTAATAAAATACGCTTTGTTAACCTGTATATGGTGTCATACGCATGCAACCGGTTAAGTACTTTCAAATATAATATATATATATATATATCAAGTTTTCATATTTTCGCAGGTTTATATTTTGTTTGTAATACATCTGATAAGTGATATATACAAGGTTTACTTAAGTGTATATTTTGTGTTCATCTCAGTACATGCTAGTCCTTTTAAACGTATAAATATATAAATATATTTGTTTATAAAGTATTATATATATCATATTATAAAGTTTGCCCGGGTATAAAAGTATAATTATCTGTTAGTGAATTATATATTTATATATTAATTTATGTAAGCAATGAAGGGTTAGATATATGTTGTATATCAGTTTATGTACATAAATTTATACAGCATTTGATTTCAAAACAGTTTTGTACATATATTGAGTTATATAAGTCAGGTAAATTTATAATATGTGTGTGTAAGGGTATATATGAAATTGCATGGGCCATATATATATATATATATATATATATATAAGTAAGTACATTTCATGTCAGTTGTATATATAAGGTTTCAATATATAAATGGTTTCATATAAAAAGTTATGTAGTATGTTTTTTTATATGTTTACATATATATATATATATATATAACTTTAATATTCATCTTAAATTAAAATATTGATTTTATATATATATATCTTATTTTAAATATATTTTTAAGAATTGGTTTTAGAGAAAATTTATATTATATATTTTGTTTCAGTTACGTCAAAATGGTTTTGATTCGTTTTCATCAATTCTTATCTATCAGCTTCGTCAAAATCATGTTCAATCTTGTTTTGCTTTGGAATTCGTGCTTGGATTCGTAACTCAATTCATTGTCAAATCTTTTTCTAGCCACGGAAGGTGAGCGATTACTCACGATTAATGTTCTTATATTTATTAAATTTGATTTCAATTGAAACGACAATTGAAATATACTGCTGTTAGTTATTTACATTGTTATATATGCTATTAACTGTATATGTTCACCTGTGACATCTGACATCATTATCTTTTATTTACATTGATGATATATGCCTTTTATATTTTTATCATATCTGTTATCACTCTGCAAGTTCCCTGTTAGTATAGAATTCGCTATGGGTTAAAATGATACATACCCGAACGATCTGTAGAATAGGAGAAAATCATTATGGGTTGAAATGATAAACCCAAGCGATTTTCATTGAATTGAATTTGGGATTGCGGGTTTAAAGGATATATACCCGTATATATTTAAATTGCGGATTGAAATGATAAATATCTGTATCACTTGACCATAAGATAGAAAATTTTATACAGACACCGTTGGTATATATATATATATATATATATATATATCGAAATGATTTCTATGGTTTTGAAAAGAAATATATGGTTTTGATAAATATTGATTTTAAAGATTTATTTAAAGTTGATTTAATAAGTTGATATATAATATGTTTAAGTATTTATTTAATATATATATTTTCAAATATAGAGTTTATAATGATTCAGGTTGGAAAGATAAATTTTAAAATTGATTTGAAAGTGTATTTATTTAATAATTTTTCTTAGATAAGTTGAGTTGAAATTTATTTAATTTGAAACTTTAAAGATATGATTTTATAACTTGGATTTGTTTAAAAATGACTTAAATGAATATTTCAAATTCATATAAATTTAAATGGGATATTTTGTTTATTTAAATTTGTAAATTGAACTTGTTTTAGATGTTATTGAAATGATTAAGTAAATATTTCAAAACTAAATGATAGTAAAGGGAATTTGATAAATATATATATGAAATTATCGAATTTAGTTTTGAAATGTTGAATATTTAAAGTTTTGAAAACTAAATTGAAATTTAATGGTTTATTTTGTGTTTCAAATCTGTATTTGAAATCGATATAATTTGAAATGATTTATTGAGAAATTGAATTGAGTTGAAATTTATGAATTAAGATTGAATTAAGATGAATTTGGAAGTCGATTTGATTTAAATCGATTTGTGAATTTGTGGAAACTATCTTTATTATATAAAGTATTTTAAATTTTATTTAAACTATTTTTAATATAAACTATTTTTAATATAAACTATTTTAATATAAACTATTTTAATTATACTAATTATTTTAATATATATATATTGTTTTAACTTACAACTATTTTATATAAATTATTTTATTTTATAAACTATTTTATTATACATACTATTATTGATATCCAAACGGTTTAAGGGAAAATGCTATAATTTCAAAGTGTTAAGATTTCCAAAATGCTATAATTTCAAAGTGTAATGATTTCCAAAATGCTATGATTTCAAAGCTGTGATTTCAAAAGTGTTTTGATTTGAAAGACTATGATTTTGAAAGCGTTATAACTTTGGAAAGTGATGTGATTTTTGGAAATGGATATATTTGAAATGGAAATGATATCGTATTAATTTGGTTTTTGAAATGAAAATGATATTTTGGTTTTGATGTATAAACTATTTTGAAATGACCGCGGTGTTATAATAACGTTTGGTTGTGAAAGAGACCGGGATCGGATATGGGCATACTCTCTGTCGATACCGAAAACCACTTTAACAACCGTGTACGCGGTGGAGATTCCAAAATGAAGTAGGATGGTGGCGACGATCCTATTGAGGTATATACGTGGACCCGACTCCCGTGAGTTGGCATAAGGTGGCTAAAACAGGAGCGATCGACGGGCCAATGAGGTAGCTCCTCTGATCGGACGCATTCCATCGCATACTATTCTATTACTTTGCGATTGATTTGATGGCCATCCTCGATTTTGATTCGGGAGTGTGTTCCGAGGTGGGCGGTAGCTGCTGCTATGCGTTACCACCAGCCCGGATGCGTAATTGGTATATCTACCCTGGCATTGTCTAGTTGTGCCGTGTCACCTACCATATCGAGCTTTACTACGAGTTTGGTTTTGTGCCGTAGCCTGTGGAGTATTTAGGGTAGCTCCCGATCTGGGGGTACGCTAATACTGGATAGACTACTGGGACTATTATGTATTAAGAGGAATATTGGGTCACTCCTTAATGCTACTTTAAAGTAAGTTTATTTTACTTTAGACATTATTATAATAGCGTATATTACTACATAGTAGATAGTTTAACGGATCCTTAGAGGATGGTTATCCCAAACATCCTTTGAGTTACTGTATTTCAGTTGATATTTCACTTGAGTTGGATTTATTGATATAAGAATGTTAATCCTGACTCGAGTGTTTTGTGTTTTGCTTTACGCTCGGGTCAGACCGAGTGATACAACATTTGAGACTCACCTTTGGAGTTGGAGCTTCGCTTGGAGATCCAGCTATCTATCGATTCTGCTTTCAGCTATTCAGTTGATTCCAGTGATGTATTCTGATCTTGTATTTGACTATTTCATTGAGACATCTATGTATTCAAGACCTCTGTTGTATCTTATTTAACTCTTATATATATAGTAGCTTCATGAACTACTATTCTTTTGTTTCCGTTGCATTATTTTATATTACTCCGTGTCTGTGATTCTGATTATTTATTTACTGTATATGCTGTGTTTTGCCAAATTTAAATTAACAATATGATATTTTGAGCAATTCAAATCCGACATGTACGGATGCGAATGGTTGAAAATTTCAGGTCGTTACAGTTCTATTCATGCACCATATTTTCTTTACAGACATCCAAATTTAGCACAAAACATTGTACACCTTTTTTTACTTGACATATACCATGAAATTTCCAATTCTACCCTTTAATAACTTCTAGTGTTTTATAATTTCATTCTCTTCTCTTCCTGAATTCACATACAAGCCTAACAAAAATCATGTCACATAATGGGACAACTACGAGGAAAAAACACATTCCGAATAGGGCTAATACAAGGAAAATATACATTCCTAGTAGGGCAACTACAAGGAAAAAATACATTTCTAGCGGAGCAACAATGAAAATAAATGTAGAAGTCTCTCTATGTGGTTCTTTATTGAACCACCAACTAAAGCTCCGTTCATCGCGAATTCAAACAACTCCTCCCTTGCCATAGAAAAAGGGAAAAAAGAAAATCTTTTGCCTTTTTTTAGATTCTCCTCAAAATCATAGTCATTCTCTATGTCTAATCCAAAATCATAATTTCTTTTGATTCTACCACTCAATAAATCTCTCTTACCCAATTTTCTTTGTAGATAATAAGATTTTAATTTACTATATTTTATTAGGTTAATTAGGGTTTAAGTGTTTAAGCAATAAAGAGTACAATAATTAAAACTTATTATTTAGTATTGTTGTATACAAGGGTATTTTTTGTCTTTAATTTCTTTTAGAATAAGGTCTGTATATGTAAAGCAAATTTTGATGTACCGATAGAATTAATCTTTCTATTTTTCTTCCTTTTCAACAAATAGCCGTAAGCCACGATACGCAATAATCTTCTAATAATAAGGAAATCAGTCAAAATCTTCAAGTAAAGCCAAAACTCGCAACAATCTCACTGATAATTTTCCATCTTTTGATATTTATCTTCCTCCTTAGAGTAGTGGTCTTCTTTCATGGATGAGTGATCTAAAATTGAAAATTGATCAATTTTGATAAAGAGATTTTGGATTTTAGGGTTTAAATGTTTGCGGTTACGCAGAGATGTTTAACATCCACAAAAAGTTTTGATGATTAATTACTAAGTAAAGAAATAGAAGTGATATTAAGTAGTATGTTTATTTATTAAACTTGATTAAAATATTATATGGTATTAGAAAGTACTTTTCTGGGTGCTTTTAGCAACACACTATAAACATTACAGTAACATGCGTTCTTCCCTATTTAATATAGATTTGCTTGTAATCCGACATATGAGATAAAATAAGAATAAGATTTGATATACTAGATTAAATGATAAATGGACCGGTAAAACAACCAAGTAGGCAGATAACACCATCATTCTGCATTGAGCCTTGGTATTAATGTGCCAAATATTCAATCAAGCACCGTATTTGTAGAAACTGGTTTTCTACCTCCTTATTTTTGTGCAAAATTAGGTTAGCCGGTGAAAAGTAACTCCATACCTTTAGCGGCAAGCAACTGCTGAAACAATACACCAATGAAATAAAGAAAAACATTGATATACAGTAGAAAATAGACATAACTTACATTTATTATCTGAAATTAGTATTGTTGTATCAAAATTTATCGCACATGCATGAGAAATTTCGACAAGTGTGGCACTGGAGTAATATGCCAATACTTATATGCTACATAAACTAATTATTGTCCAACAATTAAATTAATTCGTGACAGTTGATCTAGTAACAAATGTATTGTACAATATATAAGTGAAGTGTACATGCAAACAAATTTAAGAAAAAATATTTCAAAAGGTTGAGATATAAGCAGAGATCCACCATGTAGCGATAGCCTGTTATTGTTGGGGTATATCCTTCTACCCAACAACATAGATGCGGAAACAAATAAGATCAAATATATAATAGCGAAACAATCAAATAAAATTATTGGCATTGTTCACCTTGAAAAGGTGAAATTAACCATTAATAATAAATGAAAGGGAAGCACACAGTTTTTTTAAAAGTGGTTCCACTATCAATGTGATAGTGTGGCACCTAGCACCTTGATAAGCGGATCAAGTTCGAGTAATGCTTGAATTTTGCAACAGGTAAGGACTTGTTTAACATGTCTGCTACATTCTCCTCTATGTGAACCTTCTAAAGACAAATTAGCTTCTCTTCATTCATTGAGACAAGAAAGGATTGTCTCACCTATATGTACTTTGTCCTTGAGCTAAAAGCCAGATTTTTAGCTAAGTGAATTGCACTTTGACTATCACAATTCACTTCTAGTCCATCAGACACGAAGCCCAAATCACACATCAACCGCCTTAAGTGTAGTACCTTCTTAGCCGCTTCAACAGCAGCTATATTTGCCTTTGCAGTAGTAAAAGAAACAATGGTCTACAACCTTGCTTTTCAACTAATAGTTGTCCCTCCAAGAGTGAACACATAACTTGATGTTGATTTCCTTCGATCTCTATCGTCGGCATAGTCAGAATCATAAAATCCTACCAAGCTAAAATATGTATCTCTATAGCCAAAAACAAGCCTTGGTCTAAAGTTCATCTAAGATATCTAAAAATATACTTTACTGCCTCCCAATGCGTCTTTTCTGGATTTTTCATATATCTACTAACCAATCCAACAGCATGTGCAATGTCATGCCTAGTGCAAACTATAGCATACATCAAACTACCAACTGCACTCGCATAGGGAACTTTCTCCATGTAAGCTTTACCATTCTCTGAGATAGAAGAGCCTTTATTTGAAAGCTGTCTATGCAAAGGCATGGGTGTACTAATTGCTTTTGCTCCTTCCAAGCTAAATCGAGCAAGCACCTTTATAAAGTGCTCCTTTTAAGTAAGCCTTAAAAGTCCTAGCTTTCTATCTCTTTGGATTTCCATATCCAAAATCTTCCTTGCTTCCCCAAGGTCTTTCATCTCAAATTCCGCTTTTAGCTTCATCTTCAAACTATTAATTTCAGCTTTATCCTCAAAAGTAATCAACATATCATCTATATACAAGAGTAAATACACTCAACTACCGCTCTCTAAATGCTTGAAGTACACACAAGCATCTTTGATACTGCGATCAAAACCAAGTGAAAGCATAAAAGAGTCAAAGCTCTTATACCATTTTCTAGGTGACTGCTTAAGTCTATAAAGTGACTTCTGCAACTTGCAAACACATTTCTCTTTCCCACTTACAACAAATCCTTTTGGTTGCTTCATGTAAATGATCTCCTCCAAGTCACCATGTAAGAAAGCAGTCTTCACATCAAGTTGCTTCAACTCCAAGTCATGAGTAGCAACAATAGCAAGCAAAATGCGAATGGAGGTATGCCTTACTATGGGAGAAAATTTCTCATCATAATCCACTCACTTCCTCTGTGAAAACCCTTTAGTTACTAATCTAGCCTTGTATCTTCCATCATCCTTCACCTTGAATACCCACTTGCAACCTATGACTCGGCTATCTAGAGGAGGTGGTACCAAATCCCAAGTCTTGTTCGTTCTCAATGACTCTAACTCTTCTTCCATAATGCACATCCATTTCGAGCTATCACTCAACTTCATAGCTTCTTCAAGGCCAAATGGTTCATTATGAACCACATGTAGAGCATAATTAAAATAATCATCAAGGCTAAGGTTTGCATAATTCCAGTCTCATACCTCTTGGACGGCCTAATAGTCCTACAATTGGCCCGAATAGGTACAACTTTGCCTAAACTCCTTTCAGCTCCACCTTCAACTAAACTTCCTCTAGTCTCATGCACATCATCCACACTACTAGAAGGAACCTATGGACTACTCTATGAAGCCTCATCAACTGCCTCAACAGCAACAACTCTACTACTAGGCTGAAATATGGGAACATCTTCTAACTCCTTAGGCCTATCAGATTCATCTAATGTGGTAGGTAACTCCTTCTGAGGATTGAACATTGCAAACTCTTCAAAAGTAACATGTCTAGAATGCATAATATTTCTATAAACAGGGTTCCAAATGAGATACCCTTTGATACCATCCGTGTATCCCATAAATATGCCCTTGTATGCTCTACCCTTCAACTTATCATCACCTATATGGTGAACATACACAGGACGACCAAAAATACGAAAGTTACCAAGATACACTGCTTTACCCCTCCACTTCTCCTTCGGAATCTTCCCATCTATGGTTGAGCATAGAATTTGATTTATAATATGCGCAGCAGTCGATAAAGCTTTAGACTAAAAGCCTCTAGACAAACCCGTCGTTAATCTCAAGCAACGTGCCTTTTCAAGTAGAGTCTGATTCATCCTCTCAGCAACCCTATTGGATTCCAGATCTTTTGGTGTAGTGAAATGTCTCTAAATACCATGCTGCTGATAAAAATTGAGGAACTCCTTAGAAAAATTCACCGCCGCTATCATATTTAAGCACCTTCAACTTACAACTAGATTGATTCTCAACTATCGCTTTCCTAGCTTTAAACTTCTTAAAGGTTTCTGATTTGGTCTTCGTCACATACACCTAAACATTTTGAAAAAATTCATCAATAAAGGAAACAAAATACTTTTCTTTTCAATGGAAGCAATAGCTACTGGTCGCCAAACATCTGTATGCACCTAATCAAGCACTCTTTTCCATCTATGAAGTCCAACTCCAAAAGATACCTTCGTCTACTTTCCCGGCACATACTCTTGGAAAAATTCCAACTTATTGAAGCTTCCTCCTTTGATCATCTTTCGACTGTGAAGTAACTCTAAACCCTTCTTCGAAATATGACCCAATCTTAGATGCCAAAGTCTAGTGGTATCCAAAACACGAGAACCATCCACTCCAATACAAGACTCTCTAAGAACTATGGTTCCCTTCAGTAGATACATATTTTGGAACACATATCCCTTCATTAAAACAAGTGCGCCTCTCGAAACCTTTAAACCATCCTTCTCTATAGTCATCTTGCATCCCATGGATGCCAACTGCCCTAAAGAAATCAACGACTTTCGGAGACCCGGAACATAGTGGACACTCGTTAAAGTGTGTATCACTCCGTCAGACATTCTAATCTAAACTGTACCCTCTCCCATGGCTCTATAACTAGCCTCATTTCCCATAAGGATTGCACTTCCCACTTTTCCAACAAAGAGCTAAAATAATCCTTGTTTGGCATCATATAGAACGATACCCCAGAATTAAGCACACAATGGTATGCTACATCAAATACCACTACAGTCAACACATCATCGGATACGGTCTTCTTCACTACAGTTGATGAACATCCATCCTCAGCCTTCTTCTTCAAATCCGGATAGTCTCTCTTCCATTGGCCTGGTATCTTACAACAGTGGCACTTTCCATTTCTTGACTTCCTTCTCCAACGATTTCCTGGCTTCCTAGACTTAGAACACCCTCTAGGATTCCAACTCTTCTTCTCTTCCTCTCTCATCAAATAGGCCCTGGCTACTACTCCTTTCTCTTCCTTCACTCATCTCCTTCATCTGATCCCTTAAGTTTTTAGATAAAAGACCCAACTTCACATCATCTATAGTCAAAGTGTCTCTCTTATAAATTAGACTATTAGCGAAACTTATGTAACGCTCTAGAAAGGAAAATAAAAGAATCATCGCCTTCTACTCTTCATCCACCTTCAAATCCACGATCTTCATCTCCATTACAAGGTCATCGAAGAAACTAAGATGCAACTTCACTGAAGTACCCTCTCTCTCATCTTCATGGTGAAAAACGTATTCGGCAAAATCAAACGATTAGTGAATGATTTATTTATATAGAGATTCTCCAACTTGGTCCAAATTCCTTTAGCAGCGGTTTCCATGTTTCCGAGATAACATTTTCTCCTATGGCCAGCTATAGAGTAGTAAGCGCTCATTATTCCATCTCCTTCTCCGCATCAGAAATTTCAGTCGGTAACTCCTTTTTATTGCCAACTGAGATCCAGATGCAATATAGGAACCCCTGACATATAGTCCTGTTACAATAGGGGTACCCCCACTTCTGTCATACTTTCTTATACCTTCTATAAACTAACCTAGATGCTCTAATACTAGATTGTTAGGGTCTATTCTTCCAAGCTGATATTACCCAACAACACGGATGCAGAAACAAATAGAATCAAATATAGAATGATGAACCAATCAAATAAAATTATTTGGATTTTCACCTTGAAAAGATGAAATTAACCAATTAATAATAAATGAAAGGGAAGCACATATTTTTTTTAAAGTGGTTCCACTATCAATGTTATAGCGTACGTCCACTAAGAGGAGAAGAATTTTATTAATACATAGAGAGAAGATTACAAAAAAGGTACAAGCTATTTATATTACATAGGCTCCTTTATATATAGGCTTTGGAATATGGGATTGAACTTATTCCGCAATGTGGGACTAAAGAAAAAACATGAAAATGCAATATTATATCACTTTTCAACAATTATGATTCTGGACATACAAATGAAAATATTTTTAGGAAAATTTCAATAAATTTTGTGTTAATTATTTTATTTTAGAGGGAAAGAGAAAGAAAGAAGAGTAGGAAGTGGGAACGGTCCCATGTCTCCAAATTTCTGTAATAGTATTTATTTACATGTAAGCTCACAACAGAAAGTTTAGGTCCTATGGGCATCCAAATGTTTTCTGTTAAGTCGAATAGGGAGATCATGCATCATAACATACATGTGCGTGATCCTCCATTCGATCGACCACATTGATCCCTGTTTGGATCTAAATAATTTTTTTTGACAGTTTTTATATAATCACACCATGATTTTTAGCATAATAAAGGGACCCAAAAATAATTCAAATTCAAAAGAGGTTAAGGGCGGGGAAACTTCAATGGGCCAGACTTTTAAGTGAAAAATCATATTCATTGAAATGAATGGACATGACCGTTAGAGCGAATGGTAATGAACATAACCGTTCGTTGCCTATATATATGACCACTTTTCCAAAAAAATGAATTCATTATAATCCACTTAGATTTTCGACTCTCTTCTTCTCTCTGTTCTTTTGTTTTATTTCATTCCAAAAATCTAAGATTGTAATAGTGCAGATTACGATCTCGATACTCTTTTCACTGTAGTCATTTAGAAGATAGTTAGGATCCGACTTTAGTTGTGCAACTATAGCCAATCAAAGAGTTTTCATTGCTCAGGTTCCATGGTATCTTAGGATACAATTTCCAAACTTTGCGCACCTATTCGTTTTGTTGAAAGGTGGTGAGGGAAATTTCCTATTAAGGAAAGTTTCATTCTAAGTGCCTTGGAGGGAACATTAGTAGATCACCAACAAATGTTGTAATATATATATATATATATATTTGTGTGTGTACAGATATATATGTTTGTATGTATATATGTATGTATATGTACGTGTGTGTATCAAAACACTAAGACAAGCACAGTCAAACATCATATACTACTTGAGCAAGTTTCAATACTACAGCAATACTACACATACTATTTAATTTTCTATAATGAATTTAGTGTTGTGCTAAGCGCATCGCAATTTCCTCATTTTAATACCATAATGATTATTAAATGATGTGAATACTAATGCCATCCTTCCTATCATTTCAATCAGCTAAAAACCACTATACAGTAGCAAATCAGTATAGGGATTAGTTGGTCGTTAACAACCAAAATCACTATATGGTGATTTATAGTTGTATGTTTCTACCTTGAATAACAAAAATACCATTGATTAACAATAACTTGTAGCATGCATATTTGATATTAAGAAATAGAATATAAAACTTTGATGGTATTGCCTATTAAATTGTATTGAGAGGAGAAATTGTGCTACTCTTAGAATCACACTCAAAGGCGGAGGCACATATTAGCTGGAGAGGTCACGTGGACCCCCTAGAATGCAATTAATAAAAATCTACCTTCGTTCACCAAATAAAAAAACCTAATTTCCTTTTACTCCTTTATTGCCAACGAGCCAATTAAATAACCCTCATCACATCGTCTTTATTTCATAGGAGCTCACTCCATTGTCGATGAGAGATGGTTGATACTTGATGGTGCTCATCGACATCACTCTACTGGCACAAATCATCGTCATCGTTATTGCATCGTCGCTACTACAATGTTATCATTTCATTTCAGTTTATCCGATCGTATGCTGCATCATCGTCCTCAATTGCTATGGTAAACCCTAATTTTGAAATTTATTTGTGAACTTTTGTTAGATGAATAAATCATTTCCGACCCTAATTTTGAAACTGATATGTGCCTCTGCCCCTAGTCTCGATGTGATTTTTGATGAAATTGCGCTAAATTTTATAATGAAACCAATTTTGATTTGAAATTATGACCCTATGAGTTTTGATTTGTGCAACGATAATGAAGTTTAATGACAATGAATTTATGCGTAAATTTGAAAAATGATACAGTTTAATGAAAGTGAATTTATGCATAAATAAATTTCAAGAATCAATGAAGTTAATATAATTAATAAATTTGTTTACTTCAGATTTATGGAAATATTTCAAAAGATCATTTGAAAACATAACTAATAAAATTAGATCTTCTACAACTTCAACGTCTTCTAATAGTATAGCGAGCAATGGTACTCAAAACACAATTATTCCAAATCTAGTAACTTGAATTTTCATCCAAGTGGATTTATAAGATCTTCCATTTGATACCAGTTTGAGGCATCAAACTCAAACTATGATGCAGATGATTAAGGCATAGTTCGAAGAGCATATTTATAGAAAGGACATTGTCAATCTTCCTTACAAATGTTTCCACAAACAATAATTGGTAGGAAAACTCTTTGCTTCAATCAATCATGGTTTAATGTCTACAAAATTTGGTTGGAGTATAGTGTGAAAGAAGATGTCATATATTGCTTACCATGCTACTTGTTTCGCCTTCAATCGATGAGTAGAAATACAAGTGATGCATTTATCAGAGGTGGGTTTAGGAATTGGAAAAGCTATCAAAGACTACAAGAATATGCTAATTTAGTTGTTTGTAATGTTGCATACGTGAAGGTTGAGAATTTGATGAACCAAAACCAACATACTGAGAGGGTAATTGAGAGACAATCAAATCAAAATCAAATTGATTATCAAAGTCGTTTAAATTCAACTCATTTAACTTTGCTCTTTAGTCTAGTCATTTAAATGCAACTGTGGAGATAACATTCTTCGCTATAAATATAGTGAAAAACGATCTATGAAATTGAATAGGAGATGAATGATTGAATGATAGTTGTGTGACGTACATCGAGAAAGATATATTTACTCAGATAAAAAATATTGCAATCATCGATCGGTTTCAAAACATGAGAACTCAATGTGGAAAACTTTAGATTACTAGTATTTACGTTATAGTATTTTAGTTTGAAAAGATCAAAATAATTGACATATTTTGTAATGAAATACTATTATATTAGTTATTATTTATGGTTATTTTAATTTATGATGAAATTTCCTTGTATGTATTCGAATAATTATAAAAAACAATCGAATGTTATCTCCCACAAACCCTAAAGCTTTTAAATATGTGACATTGCTTGATATTGTTCCTGGCTATGCCACTGATCACACTTTATTTAATCACTTTAGTACTTGCATTTTCAATATAACAAACTTGTCTCGATATGTTGACTAAAGTAGCAACAACACCTACTTTCATACATCACAAAATCGATCGGCATGTAGAACTTCTTCAGATAGTAACATAGAAAGTTATGTTATTACACGATAAGTGAAATTGGGCAGATTAAGACAACCTTAAATTTGTCCTAAACCAGAAAATTGCTAGAAAAAAACCAAAAAAAGAAGAAAATGGGAGAAGCAGAAGACAACTAAGAGCTCTACAACAAACATATACAATGTTGACCATTATAATTAATTATTGATGAAGGAAATATTTGAAATCAGGAAATACCATTGAATAACACATACAGAACCATGGAGATTAATTAACAATGAAAATGTATGTATATGACGAATACATTTTTCGCAAGTTAAAGCATGTTTCCTTTGCATGCAGTACATGATGATTGATAGTTGCATGATGCCTGTATGAAGCGACTAATTTGAGAAATAAGATTTTCACTTTTATTTTGAGTTTTTCTTTCAACGATGTACTTCGTGATGATAGTATTACAGTTGTAGTCAACCTTAATTTTGAATCACTTTTAAGAGAAAACAAAACTTATGAATTACCTCTTTTGAATGCTAAACTAAATCGAGACACTCATTGTATCTGGATCAGATCACCAGTCTGTGAAGAGAAAATAGGGAAATGGAAGCCAGTAATAAACAAGAAATTGACTTTACAGAAGCGACCATCGATCTTAGGTTTTGGATACGTTTTCTTGCTCGACCTATGTTAGGAATGCAATGGAGGTAATGGGCATGGGTTTTCGATGCTGCAAGTCCATCTCGTTGCCAAACCCCCTTAATAATGATAGAAACAAGAAAACAAGAGGAAATGGAAAGGATTTTGTCCTCTACCTAGTGTGTGAGAACCTTGTCATACAATATATCATAAATACAATAAAATAAATAATCTATATATTAAAATTGTTATTATTGTTCTTGTGTAATTTACGTTGTGTGTGTATATGGGTCGGCTATTTAAACAAAAAATGTAACACAAATGGTGACACAATATACCTAAACCGTTGGATCCTATTGTGTTCACATTTGGGGTTTAATTCAAGGAGCAATCCAATGGCTGATATCCATTGTGTCACCCAGCTATGTCCCAATAGAATTTCCAATATACATTATACATTCAAAAAATAAAATAATTTTATCATTTTTATTAATATGAATATAATATACATATTAAAACCGATGTATATTACACATTTACTGGATAAGTTACAAATACTATTTAATGGAATTTGTATAAGTTAAATTTAAAATTATGCAATTAGTTTAACTATATGGACTTAAAAGATAAATGCTATGAAGAACTGAGAAGAAATTTGTTAAAAATTAATAAATTTGACATAGAGTTATTGAAGTAAAACACAAAAATTTTGAAATATAATATATGATAAATTCTTTTTTTTAGCAAGGCCGACGAGGTTGAATGGTCCCTACCATTTTATTGAAGCACCGGAGAAATAAAAAACACACTTGCATGACAAGAAAGGCATGCAACAGAACACGGTGCAACAAACATAAGGGAAAAAAGAATAAGGAAAAGAAAACAGAAAATAAAAAAACACGTGACCAACAAGCACAGCTAGTCTCCCACTATTGCATTCAATATACCGAATCAGCATCCTGATAACTTCACTGATTTCATGCAACATGAACTTTTGCAGTTGTTCTCCTCTCCTACTTTTTACGTTGTGAAATACTCTATTATTTGTCTCATTCCAGATCACCACAAGGAATTTCTTCAAGACACCGTTTCTCACTCTCGAATTACTGTCCTTCGGACCAGTTCTCCTGTACACAAGCTTCCATTCTTCCACGTTGTTCAGACTGACGTCAAAACGACCACATCTTTTCATGATAGTATCCCACAGGTTTTTGATAGCCAAGCATTCAAAGTACAAGTGCTTGACTATTTCGGGTTGCATATTACAAAAGCAACTGAGAATATCAACTCCCATGCCTCAAGAGACTAGTTTTGCCTTTGTTAGAAGAGCTATGTTGATCACTTTCCACAACATTAAATTGTCTTTAGCACAATTGTCTTTTTTCCATATTCTCTTTTGTCACTTGCAGTTCACTTCTTCTTCATTTCTGGCGAGAAAGTTGTAAACACTGCCTATTTTGAACTTCTTGCCAATGTAACACCAATTGATATTTCGTGTATTGCCACCTTCAATTCTAACTCTACGAATCTAGCTCCATAAGTCATGTATCCTTTGATTAGAGGTGCTGGGAAGCATGAAACTCGATCCATCAAGCATTGAACTAACTTTAGCATTAGAGTTAACCCCAGATTGTTCTATTTCTTGGTGAGAAAGACTTCTTCTTAAAATAAACCCGTGATTAATCCAGGGATCATCCCAAAAACTCACATTTACATGTTGGATGTTGCAGTATTTTATTAAGGGAAGAATAGTTTCTCTCAAATTAAAGATGCTCCTCTAGGTCCAACTTATATTTTGAGGGGTTGACATAGTCCAGAAATTCCTGTCACGTATAATATTGTTCTTCGACCATCTGACCCAAAGACTATCTTTCATATTCAAAAAATTGTCAATGTGCCTAGCAAAAGCTGCTTTATTCCAAAGTAGAGTGTTGTAGATTCCAAGACCTCCTTTTTTGTTGGCTTTTCAATTCTTTTAAAGGAAGTAGGAGCATGGTACCTGCGGTGGATGGTACCAGACCAGAGAAACTTCATGAAAGAGGATCTAATCATTCTAATAAGCTTATGTGGACAGATAAAGGACTTTGCCCAGTACACATGCATTGAAAAAATAACTGATTTAATAAGAGTTACTCTACTAGCTTGGCTTAGCATTCTATTCGACCAACAGTCCAGCCTTGCAGTTATCTTATCATAAAGGGGCGCATATTGGTTAAGTGTAATTTTAGAGGTAGTGAGTATAAGGCCAAGGTAGGAGGAAGTTGTTGAGTTTCTGTTAAGACCAGAAGCCACTTGAATTTCCATTGCATGACTTTCACTGACCCCTACCATCATTATTTCAGATTTGTTTAGGTTGATTTTCAGGCATGTCATGGTGTGGAACTGTTCGAGAGTATTTAGAATTGCTTGAATAGTGTCATTCTCATGAAGGCAGAAGATCACAAGGTCATGGGCAAACATTAAAGAAGTGATTTGTGGGTCAATACAACGATGGTGTAGCTTGTAAGATCCAGTTGAAATATTTTTGTTAAGCATTTCAGTCAACATTTCCATCACTATGATGAAGATATATGCAGAGATAGGGTCACCTTGACATATGCCTTGTCTACTTCCGAAAAAACCATTGCTTGATCCATTGATGATTATAGAGTACTTAACTGTGGATAAGCAATCATAAATCCAAGCTATAAAGTGTGGGGGGGAAGTTCATATACCCTATTATACGAACTATCGCATCCCAATGGAACGTGTCAAACGCTTTCATTATGTCTAACTTCAACATGGCTCTCGGAGTTGAATTTGATCAATTGTAGCCATTTAACAGCTCATGAGATAACATGACATTATCTAAAATATTCCTTCCAAAGAGGAAGGCTGCCTGATTTGAGGTAATTAAGGAAGGCAAGACATTTTTCATTCTGGTTGCAATAATCTTCGTTATGTACTTGTATATGGTGTTGCAGCAGGAGATAGGACGAAAAGCATTAACTTCATCAGCATTTTTGACTTTGGGAATTAGAGCTATGTTGGTGAAATTGAAAGAATGCATAATTTTAGCTCTCTTGAAGAAGTTTTTAACTGCCTTGCAAACATCAGTACCAACAATTAGCCAACATGAAATGTAAAAATATGCGTTGAGGTCGTCAGGACCTCCAGTTGAACTTTTGTTAAGGGAGAACATAGCATGTTGAATTTCAGCATCTACAACTTCTAGGCATAGAGTTTTATAGTCATTGAAATTTAGTTGTGGAAGAATCTCATGGTTTATCATATCAATGTTAGGAATGAAGTTTTCTTTGTTACTAAACAAACCAGAGAAGTGTTGTATGAAGGCTTCTTCAATCCCTACCTTGGTGTCTTGCCTTTGACCATACCCATCTAAAACCGAGTAAATATTTTCTCTAACGTGCTTTGCTTTAGGGCAGCATAAAAAAAGCATTGTTCCCGTCTCCCTCCTCATTCCAGTGTGTTCTTGCTTTTTGTTTCACCATGACACTTTCTTTGATTAGGGCATCCTAGTACTGATGGGTTATATAAGTTTCCATGCTTGGGTGCACATCATTGTTCACATCATCTAGCATTCTTTTCTGTATTTCTTTAAGCTTGATTTTCCAGTAGTCTGATTGTTTGTTTCCTCTGCCGAATTTCTTCCTTACCCACTCTCTTAGTACCTGTTTTGTTGCTTTCAACTTCTCCTACAAAATGTACATTGGGTAATTACCATATTTAGGTCTAGACTAGGCTTCAAACCAAGGTTTAAAATACCGCTTTCCGTTTCCGTTCCGTTCATTAATAATTTTTTAAATTTCGGTTTCGTTTCGGAAATTCCGAAGATTCCGTGTCAATTCCGGTTTACTTATTCCGGTGCTTTTTTCTTTAAAAAACAATAAATGCCTAATACTAACATAAACATCCAGCTCTGCCATGTATACTATAGATGCAGTAATTAACTTTTTGATATTAAAAAATTAATTTTATTTGCAGTAAATTATAGTTGAATATTAACGCATTTTTCTCAAATTTTATAACAATAATAATGAATTGATATTATATTATGCATTCGATTTGTGCATAGAATTTCCATGCATGGGCTGAAAAGTACAGAAGTACGTTACTACCATAGTATAGCAAACATATAACAAGCCTAGCATTAAATGCCCACTAACCTTTTGCTTTGAAAATGATTATTTTATTTATAACTTGTACCTGTATTGTACAACGAAGATGGCTCAAAGATATCTTCACACAAAAAATATATTACAATAGTCTTTATCCCTGCTGTGTCAAAATCAGCTTTCGCTACTTTCAAGGCAAAAAATAAACTCTCAAACCATCTGTTCTTCTCAAACTATTTCCTCTTCCTAAACCTGATATGAGAATCTTCTTCTTTCCTCTCAATTTATCTTGTTCCATAATTTTCATTTTTTTTTTCACTGACCATGGCCGTAACCGGTATCTCGGTCGGTTTCCGTTCCGGTTCTGACCGGAACCGGGACGGAATGGACGGAATGCCGCGATTCGTCCGGAATCTCAAACTGTGCTTCAAACACAATAGTTTTGAAGTCATGTTCTTTGACCCAAGAATTAAAAAAATTAAAACTTGTTTTTCCTCTCATGTCTGTACTGTCCAAGAGGAGGATATGAGGTGAGTGATTGGACAAGAGAGGAGGAAGGAGTTTGGTAGAGATGGATGGCCATTTGGATAATGTCATATGGTTACAAAAGGCATGATCAATATTGGAGAACGTTCTGCAACCATGTTTTCTCTTATTGTTCCAGGTGTAAGCCACTCCAGTTGCTTTGATTTCAAGGAGTTCAGAGTTGTGCATGACCATATTTAATGGTTTGATCTCATTGAGGGAGACTGGGTTTCCTCCAGTTCGGTCAGAGAGACGAAGTGGGGAATTGAAGTCCCCAAAAGCAATCCAAGGGTGGGTGTTTTGTCTAAGGAAGGGGATTTCATTGAATAAGCTGGTTCTAGCATTGTATGAGTTCTCGGCATAGATGAAAGAGAGGTAAAAGGAAGAGGTAGGAGGAGTGGTAAGGGCATGTCAATGAATCATTTGACGGGAGGAGGTAATGAGGTTAAGCTGGAGAGAGGAAGGGTCGTAAATAATCATAATTCTCCCATAAATGGCTTCGTTATGGTTGTGAATTAGCTTCCATGAAGGGTTAATATATCTTGCAGCACGCATAGTAAGGTCTTGACTTAGCTTGGTCTCAAGTATGGCAAGTATACTTAGATTATTTTCACTTATCAACAGTTTACATTGGTCGAGTTTGATGTCTTGATGGGCACCCCTGATGTTCCATATTCCTATAGTTTGTATCATTGATTAAACTCGATTGAGTTAAGCATGTCTTGTTTCATGTTCCTAGTCACTACTCGATCAGACTTTAAGTAGTTAGAAAGAGAGGCTGCTTGTGGAGATTCAGGGATGGAAGATTCCACGGTGTCGCTATTTGTTTTGTTAGTTTTGGTATAGGAAGAAAATACTTTATTGGTTTTACTGGGTGGGGATTTAAGTAGGGTAGAGGTGGTTCGGTCAGGAGAGGAAAGAGAGGGCGGTGGTCTGTATGCTTGGGGAGGTTGTATGTTCTTGTATGGATGAGTGAAAGTGTCTTCTGTGTTAGGTATGGGGGTTGAGTTATTTGCATGGCTGAGATGTGATGGATTTGGTATGGGGTGGTTTGAGTTATTTGCATGGCTGAGTGACACATCAAAGGATTTTGATTGGCATGCAGGGTCCTTACTATTGAAAGAAGAGGATGGAGCTTGATTATTTTTGGGTGGGGATTCAAGTTCAGATTGTAGAGACTGCATTTGCTTGGAGAGAGGATCCATATTTCCTTGTGCATGTTCATGCACGTGCACTGTGCATGTTGCAAAGGAAATTTCTATTGCTTTTTCTTTGACTTTTTTAGCTTTCAGATTTGTTATTGCACTTGCAGTGATGTTTTGAACTACACCTATTTCATTTATGGCTTGATATAAGGGGGTTTGATCCTTCTCTATAGTATTTTATAAAAGAAAGATGATATATTGTTTTATTGAAAATGAATTATAATATCATGTACAGACTCTTCTTTCTATTTATAAGAACAAACAGAGAAGAAAGGCTAGTTGGGCTTTGCGGGTAGCCCATGAGTCTGATATAATACAACCGCATCTCTTTACAAAACAATACACGGAAGCTAACATTTCTCTATTATCTAATATGTCCCCTCAAACCTAACTCGAGGTAGCCTGAATCACTGCATTTTCCTCAAGTCGCGAACGAAAATTTTAGGTCGGCAGATAAAATAAGTCGGCATCTATAGGTCGTGACCGACCTAAGGACTTTGTTTTTTTTTTGTTTTTTTTTGTGTGAGTTGTAAAATGCTATAAATAGGCCGGTGGTGCCATTTGTAAAGGTTGTTGAATATTGAATAAAATTCTCTTTTGTTAGCTTTGTGCTTTCAATTTCAATTGGTAGTCGAGTGTATCTCCTATCTCCACTTACGTCATTCGAGTGCGCTCGAATCATCGTTTGCTGAAGCCGATTCACGGAATCTTGTGCGCAAGATCAACGTTGAAGAATCGTAGATCTCTTTCCCGGTATCTTCGGATCAACGAGTCAGAGATAGCTAGAGTTCGGTATCTTCGGATCAACGAATTCGGGCATTTCAGTATCCATCAATCCACAGATTGCTATTTTCATCGATTGAAGATCGTCTAGAATTATCCGCTGCGATGATGCAGAGCATACCATAAGTCGAGATTTCCGATTCCCCTCCTTGAGTCGCCGCTCCATCTTAAGTCGCCGCTCGTCCTTGAATCGCCGCTCCACCTTGAGTCGAGCTTCCCCTAAATCGCGTGCCGCCATCCATAAGTCGCTGCCGACTTATCTAGGGTTCAAACAAAGCGGAATCGGCTCCCCACGTCACCGCGACCTATCGTATGTCGCGAACGACTTATCCTTTGAGTCGCAAAGTGGTGCCGCGCGCCATTCTTAAGTCGCGAACAATAACTCGTTGCCGAGATATCCTTAACTCGCTGAAGCTCCATTAAGTCGTTGCCGAGTTACCCTTAAGTCGCGAAAAAGAACATTAAGTCGTTGCCGAGTTACCCTTAAGTCGCGAAAAAGAAGATTAAGTCGTTGCCGAGTTATCTCTAAGTCGCGAATGAAGAAACAAGGAGGAAGGTCGCGAGCGACCTTAGCTTGAGTCGGTGATGATTTAATAAGTCGCGTGATTATTTTTAAGTCGGAACCGACCTAGGAGATGTAATTTTGTTTTTTTTTTTTGTTTTTTTTGTGTGAGTTGTAAAATGCTATAAATAGGCCGGTGGTGCCATTTGTAAAGGTTGTTGAATATTGAATAAAATTCTCTTTTGTTAGCTTTGTGCTTCCAATTTCAATTGGTAGTTGAGTGTATCTCCTATCTCCACTTACGTCATTCGAGTGCGCTCGAATCATCGTTTGTTGAAGCCGATTCACGGAATCTTGTGCGCAAGATCAACGTTGAAGAATCGTAGATCTCTTTCCCGGAATCTTCGGATCAACGAGTCAGAGATAGCTAGAGTTCGGTATCTTCGGATCAACGAATTCGGGCATTTCAGTATCCATCAATCCTCTGATTGCTATTTACGTCGATTGAAGATCGTTTTGAATTATCCGCTGCGTCAGTTTGGTATCAGAGCTTGTTTTAGCCAATCATAGCTAAATCGAGTCTTGGAGCCGAGAATTTGAAGTGTTGAAGTTGTGTTCATCGTGTTCATCATATATTTGCAACAAGTTGGAGTTTTCGATCCATTTCATTTTGGATCAAAGTTCGAAAGGTGTTTGAAAACTTGAAGTGTGAATTTGTTGAAGTGTTTGTGAAGTATTCAATCATGCCGCCAAGACGAGTTCAACGTCATCGCAATATTAATGCTTTATACGGAAGAGAAGAGGCCGATGAAATGGAGCAACGAATCAACGAGAATTTCAATGAGAAGCTTACTGAAGGGATTGGTCGATTAGAGAGAATGATGCTTGAAATGAGTCAAAATCAGATAAGGGTTTCACCTGAATCGAGCCATGGAAGAAGTCGGATTTCACCACATTCTAATCGGGAGAGAAGTGTTGATAGTGATCATAGAAGCGTGGATCGAGATTGTAATAGAAATGTTGATGATCGAAGACGCGAAAGGAATGTGAATGATCGAGAACGGAGGAATGTAGAGAGAAGGGATGTTGGTGGTAGACGTGATGGTGGTAGAGATGTTGGTGGTCAGGATCGACATCGATATACATCGGATGGTGAAGAAGAGTATGATGGTGGTAGTGTTCATGGACGAGGACGTGGACGAGGAAGGAATCAGTCGGAGTACGATCACAAGTGGGAATCTGGGATGAAGACAGAAATTCCAGAATTCAAAGGTGGTATGCAGGCTGAGGAGTTTTTGGATTGGGTGGATAATGTGGAAGAAATTTTTGATTTCAAAGAAGTTCCAGAACGTCGTAGAGTAAAGTTGGTTGCTACAAGGTTGAGGGGTAGAGCGTTGGCATGGTGGCAGCAAACCAAACTTACACGTGAACGAATGGGGAAGTCAAAAGTTGAATCTTGGGAGAAGATGAAGAAATTGATGAAAGCAACGTTCTTACCTTACAATTATCAATCTTTGATGTATCAACGTTTGCAGAACTTGAGGCAGGGCACGAAGACTGTTAACGATTACGCGGATGAGTTTTACCAGCTTATTGCAAGGAATGACATTATGGAAACGGAAGAGCAGCTGACATCTAGATTCATTGGGGGATTGAGAATGCAGATTCAGGATATGGTTAATATGTTCGATCCAAGATCTGTGGCAGAGGCACATCAAAAAGCGTTGGCTTGGGAGAAACAGGGACGACGAGGAGGTGGTGTGTTTACTAATTCCAACAATCAAGTGAAGGGTGTTAGTGGAAGTGCTAATGTTTCCAAACCTATCAGTAAACCAGTGATGAAGGAGACTGAGAAGGCGAAGGTTAACAACAATTTCAAATGTTACAATTGTCAGGAGATGGGTCATAAAAGCAATGAGTGTCCAAAGCCAAAGAAGAGAGCAATGATTGCTGAGGTTGAGGATGAGGATGAAGAAGCTGAATGCTCTAATTCTTTACCAGTTGAGGAGGAAGACTTACTGTCGGGAGATGACGGGTATGCATTGATGATGAGGAGAAGTTGTTTAACACCGAAGCAAGAGGAGGAAAGTAGTTGGTTGAGGAACAATATCTTTCAATCTACATGCACTATTCTGGGAAGAGTTTGTAAATTTGTTATTGATGCTGGGAGTTGCGATAATATTATCTCTACAGAAGCAGTGAAGAAGTTGGAGTTGAAAACCGAGAAACATCCTAAACCGTACAAGTTAGCTTGGTTGAGGAAGGGTGGTGTAGTGAAAGTTGGACGTAGAGCTTGTGTGAAGTTTTCAATTGGGAAGAAATACAAGGATGAGGTTTGGTGTGATGTAGTAGACATGGATGTGTGTCATCTGTTGTTGGGCAGGCCATGGCAGTTTGATAGAGCAGTACAACATGATGGACGGACCAACAGTTACAGTTTCATGTTCGAAGGTACAAAGATTACTCTGGTTCCGAAAAAACGCCAACAGGAAGAAAATAAAGTGGAGGAAATCGAAGAGCTGAAAACTTTATTGACTTTGAAGGAGTTTGTTAAAGAAGTTGAAGAAGAGCCGGAAGTATTCTTGTTGATTGGACGAGAAAGCAGTGAAGAGGTTGAAATTCCAGAAGAAGTTAAACCAGTTCTGAAAGAATTTGACGATGTATTTCCAGAGGAGTTACCAACGGAGTTGCCACCATTGAGGGATATACAACATCAGATAGATCTTGTTCCCGGTGCTGTATTGCCACACAGACCACATTATCGAATGAGTCCGAAGGAACATGAAGAATTGCGGAGGCAGGTAGAGGAATTGCTTGAACAGGGGCGTGTGCAGGAGAGTCTGAGTCCTTGTGCTGTACCAGCTTTATTGGTACCCAAGAAGGATGGGACATGGAGAATGTGCACTGACAGTCAAGCATTGAATAAGATTACCGTGAGATATAGATTTCCAATGCCGAGGTTGGATGACTTGTTGGATCAGATAAGCGGAGCTACTATCTTTTCTAAGATTGATTTGAAGAGCGGATATCATCAAATTCGTATCAGACCAGGAGATGAGTGGAAGACTGCTTTTAAAACCAGGGAGGGTCTATACGAATGGTTGGTCATGCCATTTGGTTTATCCAATGCACCAAGTACTTTCATGAGGGTGATGAATCAGATTTTTCGACCGTTCATTGGGAAATTCGTGGTGGTGTATTTCGATGATATTCTTATTTACAGTGGGAGTCCAGAGGAACATTTGAATCATCTTAGAGAAGTGCTGATGGTATTACGACAAGAACAATTCTATGCTGCAACGAAGAAATGCGTGTTCATGACGCATAGTGTTTTATTTCTGGGGTATGTTGTTTCAGAGAAAGGAATACAGGTTGACCAAAGTAAAGTTGAGGCGATCAGAAATTGGCCGCAGCCCAAGACGATAACGGAAGTTCGTAGTTTTCATGGGTTGGCTTCATTTTATCGAAGGTTTATTCCACACTTTAGTAGTGTGATGGCGCCTGTTACAGATTGCATGAAAGGTAAACAGTTTGCATGGACGGAGGAAGCCGAGGTTGCTTTTGAACGAATCAAAGATCTTTTGACCTCTGCACCAATTCTAGTGCTACCTGATTTTCAGTTGGTGTTTGAACTACATACTGATGCATCCAAGGTTGGGATTGGAGGGGTGTTGAGTCAGAAGGGGCGTCCTATTGCATATTTCAGTGAGAAGTTGTCCGGAGCGAAGATGCGATACAGTACATATGATGTGGAGTTTTATGCTGTTGTACAATCTATTAAACACTGGAGACACTATCTATTTCAGAAGGAGTTCGTTCTTTACACTGATCATGAAGCATTGAAGCATTTGCAAGGGCAAGACAAGATTTCAGCAAGACATGCATCGTGGATTGCTTATTTACAGCAGTTTACTTTTGTCGTTAAGCACAAGTCAGGGGTAACCAATCGTGTGGCTGATGCTTTGAGCAGGAGGAGTCATTTGTTGACGACAATGAAAGTTGAAGTGACAGGTTTTGAATTATTGCCAGAATTGATTGAAGAAGATCCTTACTTTGTGAAATTTGTTGAAAAGGTAAAGGAAGGAAGCACTGATGAATTTGTGTTGGTGGATGGTTTTCTGTTTAAAGGAAATCGATTGTGCATCCCAGACTGTAGCTTGAGAATGAAGATTGTTAAAGAACTACATGAAGAAGGCCATGTGGGTAGAGATCGTACTTTGCAGTTAATTTCTCAATCTTATTTTTGGCCGTCAATGAGGAAAGAGGTCGAAAGATTTGTGGAAAGGTGTCATATTTGTCAGGTTTCAAAAGGAACAGCGACGAATGCGGGGCTATATATGCCGTTACCTGTGCCTACCAAACCATGGGTTGATATCAGCATGGATTTCGTGTTAGGATTGCCGAGAACTCAGAGGGGAAATGATTCTATATTTGTTGTGGTGGACCGGTTTTCGAAGATGGCACATTTTATAGCCTGTAAGAAGACAGCGGATGCAGTTCGAGTGGCACAATTATTCTTTAAAGAGGTGTATCGATTGCATGGTTTACCAGAATCTATTGTTTCCGACAGGGATACCAGATTTTTAAGTCATTTTTGGCTTAGTTTGTGGAAGATGGTGGGAACGAAGCTGAAATTTAGTAGTGCATATCATCCTCAAACAGATGGGCAAACAGAGGTGGTGAATAGATCGTTGGGAAATTTGTTACGATGTCTTGTGAAAGACAATTTGAAAAGTTGGGATTTGAAACTGTGTCAAGCTGAGTTCGCACACAATCACGCAGTCAATCGAAGTACAGGTTTCAGTCCATTTCAGATTGTATATTCAAGTTTGCCAAAGGGACCGTTGGATTTGACAATAGTACCACAACCGAAGGAAACAGTTAAGCGGGCAGCTGACTTTGTTGATGGGTTGACGGAATGCCATAGAATCGTTCAGGAACGATTGGAAAAGACAAATGAGAAGTATAAACAAATGGCGGATAAGAAACGAAGAAGTGTAGTCTTCAAAGAAGGTGATTTTGTTTACGCGGTTTTGACGAAAGATCGTTTTCCGGTTGGAACTTATAACAAATTGAAGGCTCGAAAGATTGGACCCGTAGAAATTATGAGACGGATCAATGAAAATGCTTATAAGTTGAAGCTGCCAGAGAATATTTACACTTCTGATGTGTTTAACGTGAAGCACTTAATTCCGTATTATGAGGAGGAACCTATCAAAGATGATGAGAGTGTAAATTCGAGGACGAATCTCTTTCAACAGGGGGAGGATGATGCAGAGCATACCATAAGTCGAGATTTCCGATTCCCCTCCTTGAGTCGCCGCTCCATCTTAAGTCGCCGCTCGTCCTTGAATCGCCGCTCCACCTTGAGTCGAGCTTCCCCTAAATCACGTGCCGCCATCCATAAGTCGATGCCGACTTATCTAGGGTTCAAACAAAGCGGAATCGGCTCCCCACGTCACCGCGACCTATCGTATGTCGCGAACGACTTATCCTTTGAGTCGCAAAGTGGTGCCGCGCGCCATTCTTAAGTCGCGAACAATAACTCGTTGCCGAGATATCCTTAACTCGCTGAAGCTCCATTAAGTCGTTGCCGAGTTACCCTTAAGTCGCGAAAAAGAACATTAAGTCGTTGCCGAGTTACCCTTAAGTCGCGAAAAAGAAGATTAAGTCGTTGCCGAGTTATCTCTAAGTCGCGAATGAAGAAACAAGGAGGAAGGTCGCGAGCGACCTTAGCTTGAGTCGGTGATGATTTAATAAGTCGCGTGATTATTTTTAAGTCGGAACCGACCTAGGAGATGTAATTTTGTTGTTTTTTTTTCTTTTTTTTGTGTGAGTTGTAAAATGCTATAAATAGGCCGGTGGTGCCATTTGTAAAGGTTGTTGAATATTGAATAAAATTCTCTTTTGTTAGCTTTGTGCTTCCAATTTCAATTGGTAGTTGAGTGTATCTCCTATCTCCACTTACGTCATTCGAGTGCGCTCGAATCATCGTTTGTTGAAGCCGATTCACGGAATCTTGTGCGCAAGATCAACGTTGAAGAATCGTAGATCTCTTTCCCGGAATCTTCGGATCAACGAGTCAGAGATAGCTAGAGTTCGGTATCTTCGGATCAACGAATTCGGGCATTTCAGTATCCATCAATCCTCTGATTGCTATTTACGTCGATTGAAGATCGTTTTGAATTATCCGCTGCGTCAGGCTAGGGTTTGCGATATTAGGCGATTCTGGGAGCCGCCAGTGAAAAAGATATTTCTTCAGATCCTCTAATTCAAAATCGTTCCTTCTTGAATAGATTGAGTTGAAAATTGAGAGTTTGATGAAGCTAGACTTCATGCTCGAAGGATTGAGAGATGTAGATCTGATGAAACAAACTTTACTGTTGGTCAAGTTGTAAGAGAGGATGTCGGTAATCTTTGTCCTCGTTCTCGAGAGCTTCAGGAATGAAGATCTGAGCCTTGGATCTGAGGCTGGTGTCAACTTCATCCACATTGAGTTCTCGGCTAAACCTAGCAAAGTTTAGTCGAGACAGTGGCTTGGTTAGGATGTCTGCCTTCTGGTAAGTTGAAGGTATGTATCTGACATCAATATTTCCCTTCATTACTTGCTCTCTTACAAAGTACAAGTCAAGTTCGATGTGCTTTGTGCGAGAGTGAAGTACTGGGTTAGCTGAGATAGAGATAGCACTTTGATTGTCACACCAGATGGTTGGTTTTCTGCATGTTTTGATTTGTAGCTCACTTAGTAGGGATGTTAGCCACATGATTTCTGCAGTAATACTTGCAATGCTTCTGAACTCAGCTTCAGTGCTAGATCTAGATACAGTAGCTTGTTTCTTTGCACACCAGGATACTGGATTTTTGCCCAAATAGACACAGTAACCAGTTGTAGATCTTCTATCATCCTGATCAGTGGCCCAATCTGAGTCAGTGAAGCCATTAATATTTTGAGTACCACTTGTCTGTAGAATTAATCCTTGATTGATTGTGCCTTTTAGGTACCTTAAAATCCTTTTTACTGCTTTCCAATGTTCGTCAAGTGGTCTTTGCATGAACTGACTCACTTTGTTTACACTGAATGAGATGTCTGGTCTGGTGATAGTAGCATATTGAAGTGCCCCCACAATACTTCTATATTCCTTGTCATTTAGAATTGGTTCACCTCTGTTTTTTGAGAGATGACTGTTGCTTATCATTGGAGTGGGTAGAGGATTAGCTTTGTCCATTTTGGCTTTAACAAGAATTTCATTGATGTATTTTCTTTGATTTAGATGCATCTCTGATTTTGATGTTCTTTTGACTTCTATGCCAAGAAAGTAGTTTAAATCCCCCGGGTCTTTGATTGAGAATTCCTCTTTCAAACATTGTGTGATGTTCATGATTTCTGATTTGTTGTTTCCTGTAATAACAAAGTCATCAACATAAATTAGTATATAGACTATTGTGTTATTGACAAATTTAGTGAACAATGAGTTATCAGATTTAGTGGGATTGTAGCCATGTTTTGCCAGAGTTGTCTTCAACTTGTCGAACCAAACTCTTGGTGCTTGCTTGAGTCCATAGAGTGCTTTGTTGAGTTTGCATACTAGCTGATTTTTGTTTTCCTTTATGAACCCTTGTGGCTGCTCCATATAGACTTCCTCCTGCAATTCACCATTAAGAAAGGCATTATTGACATCTAGTTGTTTGATAGTCCAATTCTTATGTAAGGCAATTGTTAATATAACTCTGATGGTAGTGGGTTTCACAACAAGAGAAAAAGTTTCATGAAAGTCGAATCCACTTTGTTGTGAGTACCCCTTTGCCACCAATCTTGCCTTGTATTTAAGAATTGAACCATCTGGATTTTTCTTTAGTCTAAAGGTCCATTTGCATCCAACTATGTTTTTATTCACTGGAAGAGGTACAAGGTCCCATGTCTTGTTTTTTATTAGAGCATTATACTCTTCCTCCATAGCCTGTTTCCAGTTTTCATTTAAGATTGCTTGTTGATGTGTGGTAGGCTCAGTAATTTCAACTTCAGTGTTGTATGTCTTTGGTTTGAATACACCACATTTTGCTCTTGTCATCATATGGTGTCCAGTATTTGCAGGTGTGGATGGTTGTCTGTCTTCAGTGGTGGCTTCTGGTTGAGTACTGCATGATTGAGTGTCATGTAGTACTTGACAGGGGTCTGCTTGATGACTTGCATTTGATGCTGTACTGTTAGATCTTACTGGTGCACCTCCTTGACCTGGTTCATTTGTGGAATTTGTGTGTTGAGGACTGATGCCACCTTCTTCATGCTGATCATTGCAATTTATTGGTATGACAATTTCTGGTGAGACTGGCACTTGAGGTATTGAAATCTTTGGATTGTAAACTTTTTGGGTTGTTTTGGTTGCTGCATTTCTAAAAGGAAACTCATGCTCATTAAATACAACATGTCTAGATATAAAATTTTTGCCATTTTCATCAAGACATTTATATCCTTTCTGACTAGTGGCATATCCCAAGAAAGTGCATGGTTTAGATCTATAGTCTAGTTTATGAGCATTGTATGGTCTTAGATAAGGGAAACATAGGCATCCAAAAGTCTTTAGACTTTGATAGTCTGGCTTGACACTGAATAGCACTTCTATTGGACTTTTAAATTTTAAAATCTTTGTAGGCAGTCTATTAATCAAGTAGACTGCAGTAGAAAAGGCATCTGGCTAAAATTTTAAAGATAAAGATGCCTGTGCTAACAGTGTTAAGCCAGTTTCAACTATATGCCTGTGTTTTCTTTCTATAAGACCATTTTGATCAGACATGTATGGACATGTGATTCTCTGCGTGATCCCCTTCATTTGAAAATAACTCTTTAGGGGCAGAAATTCTTTTCCACCATCTGTCTGTATGACTTTTAGTTGACAGTTTGTCTGTCTTTCAGCATTAGAGATAAACTGTAACACAGCATCCTTAGTTTTAGATTTTGACTTTAGAAAGTAAATCCACACATGTCTAGAATATGCATCAATGAATGAAATATAGTACTTATAACCATAATCAGCGTATATAGGGGTTGGTCCCCATAAGTCTGTAGCAACAAGATCAAGAGGCTTGTTGTATACAGTTTTTGAATGTGGAAATACAAGTTTATGGCTCTTGCCCATTTGACAAAAAGTACAGGTATAACAGTCAGGAATTTTACTGATATGAGTATTGTCACAACTGCTCAAGACATGTTTTATTACATTTGAACTGGGATGGCCCAATTTACAATGCCATACATCAAAACTTTCAGTATTTTTAATCTCAGAAATATTGCACCATTTTTTACTGTTTTCAACATTTCTTGAGTTTGGTGCATCAAATTTGTATAATCCTTTATGTTCTCTACCCTGCAAGAGAACTTTATCAGTTAGATTATCTTTAACCAAACAATGTGTAGAGTAAAACTCAAAGTGTACATTATTGTCTTTGGCAAATTGTGACACACTCATTAGATTTTTCTTGATTAATGGAACCATTAACAAATTGTTAAGATATAACTGCCTGGCTCCATTAATACTTGCATTTCCAATATGAGATATTTTAATAGGATTACCATTCCCCATATGTAGAGATTGTGTACCTTTGTATTCTCTGTTGCCAAGGTTTAGGTTGCCCATGTTGTTTGTTACATGATTGGTTGCACCAGAGTCTGGGTACCAGCTATCATCATGTATATCCTCTGCCTTTGCTGCATTTGTGTTTGTGTTGTCTGATGTTGACTCTTGTTGTGCACTGACCATATTGGCATTGGGATTTTGAGGTCTTGAGGTGTTGTTGCCTTGTTGTGCTGGTGTAAAGTTGACATCAAATCTGAAGTAACATTTGTTGGCTGTATGTCCATATCTTTCACAGATTTGACATCTTGGTTTGTTGTTGTTATTGGAGTTCCATCTGCCACCTCTTCCTCTAAATCTCCCTGATTGACCACCTCTGGTGTTATTTGACTGGTTTCTGTTGCCTTGATTTCTATCCTGATTCTTGTTTTTGCTTATTGACATATAGTTAGCATTGTGTTCCCAATTTGCTGGTTTCTTTTGCTCAAGCCTTCCCTCATGTGCAATGAGAATAGACTGAACACTTTGTAGTGAAGGTAGCTTTTCATTAGATGATATAACAGCAACCACTGCTTCATAGTCTTCATCCAGACCACTTAAGATGCACAGTATTTGTTCTGTGTCAGTTACCTTATGTCCAGCTGAGGCTAACTGATCACAAATTGTCTTGGCCTTAGAGAGATATTCTCTCATGCTGACATTATCTTTTCTTAAATTTTGCAATTGTCTCTTGTATTGCATTATCCTGGCAGCAGACTGAGAACTGAATGTCTGCTCAATGGTGTGCCATATTTCATGTGTAGTTTTACATCCAACTAATTGAGGTAATAAACTGGCACTAATTGATGATAACAGCCAAGAACTTATTAGACTATCTTGTCTTTCATGAATTGTATATTCAGAATTGCTTACAAGTTTTCCTTCATGATTTGTAGTAAATCTTGGAGGAATGATTAGAGTGCCAAGAACATATTCTTGCAGTCCATATCCTCTGATAGCAGTTTCAATCTGGAACTTCCAGAGCAGGTAGTTGGATTCATCAAAGTTGAATGGTGACGATCTGACTTTGCGGTTTGATTATGGATTTGATGAGTTCTTGAGTAGTGCTGGATTGCTGCTGGGTGGTTCTTGATTGATCTTGGGGCGTATTATCGCTGCCTTCTTCAGACATGATGAAGATGAGAGTTAATCAAAAGGATGATCAAAGATGGGTAAGTCAGGGATGAAGTGCAGCCAGAATTTGGCCTGAATGATGATTTCAATCTGACAGGGATTCTGGGCACGGCACTTCAGGTGAGTTGATCGGAATCTTGATAAATCTGATGGTCAGGTTGCAGCCAGGGGGTTGATATGTGATGAGATTTCTCTGATATCTCCCTTTCTTGGCAGGGAAACTTCTCCAAATGATGGTGGATTTCAAGAATGTTACACAGTTGTTAAACTGTGTGGCAAGAATCTCAGATGATGAGATTGCTCTGATGAGATTCAAGTTTTCTCCTTCTTTTTTGAGAATTTGAATCGAATGTGCTGTTAAGCAATGTGTTTAAGGCTCCGATACCATATAAAAGAAAGATGATATATTGTTTTATTGAAAATGAATTATAATATCATGTACAGACTCTTCTTTCTATTTATAAGAACAAACATAGAAGAAAGGCTAGTTGGGCTTTGCGGGTAGCCCATGAGTCTGATATAATACAACTGCATCTCTTTACAAAACAATACACGGAAGCTAACATTTCTCTATTATCTAATATATTTGTATCACCCAAGACTTCTATTTCATTTTCTTCACTTTCATAGTTTTCATCATTTTTTCATGCTCCTTCAATGTTTTGATCTCCATTTGCTTCCATTTCATTCGTATGTTCTATGGTGGTGTATTCCAAAGTATCTTCTCCAAGCTGCTGTAATGTTTCGAATTTGTTGCTGACTGATGCAAATCTTTTATTTTTTGTCTCAACACAGTGTTTCATATTAGTGATCATTCCCCCACATTTATTACCTTTGCTTTTTTCTTTATCATACTCCTCGACTTTATCAATATTATTGCTCACTTTATCAATATCAACTACTTCTTTGTTTTGCAATTCTATATCACTGCCTGAGTGGTCTCCCATGCAGCTTCTACTATTGATCATTTCACCATCTTCTTCATGTTCCAATTTATCTTCCTGTATGTTGTTCTCATTGTCGACACCAACTTCATTATCATTTCTACTTAGGCTTTCACTCTCTCCATCTCCTATTGTCGACTCCTTATTTTTATTTGCTATATCAACATTCTTATCACCAAACTTTCTTCTAAGTTGCTTTCCTTCAGTTGCATTTTGTTCATTCAAGTTCCTCTTCTTCACTACGTATTGTCTTTTGTGTCTTTTCACCCTTCTCCATCATTGAATGTTCTTGCTCTTTTCTTCCTTCATTTGATTCCTTTCTTCATTTTTTTTTCCTATTTTCATTTTTACTTAATTCTTTCTCTGCTTTATCTTTTTCAGTGTCTTCCTTATGTTTATCACAGTGATCTAAGGTGTGACCAAAGCATTCACATACACTACAAATATCTAGCTTCCGCATGTATTTTACATATATTTTCTACTGACCACCATCTACTAAGTTGATCGATCAACTAATTCTCTGTTTGGTTTAACATCAATGAGGCATTTAGAAAATGCCGGTCTGTCTAACTGCTCTGTCATTTCATCCATACATAGTAGTTTGCCTAATCTACTGGATATCCAATTGATACCAAGGTGTGACCATGCTAAAAGTGGGATGTTGTGCAAGTGTACCCAAACTGGAACTGAGGCAACACTTCCATAGACGTTGCTAACTATAGGATCATAGGGTTTAATTATGAATAATTTATTATTCAAAATTATGGGATCACCTTGAAGAATTTTATTCCTATCATCTTTGTAACGACCCTCCTTTTTGGACAGTTTAAATCGACAATCAAACACTCTTGTCAACTCAACCCATTCAAAAGGGAGGATTGTTAATGGGGTAAATAAGGAAAGAAGAGAAAAGAAACAAAAAACAATCACAGAATCTCGCAGCGGAAAGATAAAATATAATAATCAAATAAACAATTCATGAAGCTGTTTAATATACTTTTGATTATCATTTATACATCATTTATCAGAGTTATACGTATACAACATAATAAATAAAATAATGCAGCAGACAACATGATGCAAGGATAATAATAGTAATAGTATACCAAATCTTCGTCTTCGTCCTCCAGAATAGATCTTCAATAAGCTAAAAAACTCAGGACTGACCCGAGCGTAATGAAAAGACAAAACACTCGAGTTAGGACTAAAATATCCCTATGTAAGTTAAATCAGTCGTAAATAAATATGAGTGTAACGGCGTCAGAGATGTTTACGGGGTTTGACATCTCTTAACCAGTGTAGACGTGCGTGCAGTAACTCAAGAGATGTTACAGGATTTTCCATCTCTTAAGGATCCGTTAAACTATCTACTATGTAGTACAATATGCTATTATAATATGTCTACAGTAAAGTAAAAGTATTAAAATAGCGTTAAGGCGTTACCCATATCCCCCTTAACACATTTTTATATATTCCCATAGTCTATACAGTACTGTAATTCCTCCGTAAACTGGAGGGCTATCAGAGGGCACTCCATAGGTATGGTACAAAACAAACTCGTAGAAGGCGCTCTAGGGCATGTGAACACGGCACACGAGGAGATGCCAGGGTAGATATACCAATTGCACTCCCGGACTGGTGGTGACGCATAGCAGCTACTACCGCCCACCTCGGACACACTCCCAAACAAATCGAGGGGTGGCCACCAAAACAATCACAAAAGCAATAGAATGGTATCGAAGAAATATGCCCGATAAGAGGAATGACCTCACATTGGCCCGGTATAGCTCCTGATTTTAGTCACATCTAAGCTGACTCACGGGAGTCAGGGTCACGTCATACCATATAGAATCATCGCCAAACCATCCTACTTCATTTCTGGAATCTCCACCACGTACATAGTTGTTAAAGTGGTTTTCGGTATCGACAGAGAGTATGCCCATATCCGATCTCGGTCTCTTTAACAACCGAACGCTTATTACACACCGGATGGTTCTTTTACATTTCAAAATCAATTCATAATTGATATCAAAATATCAAGTTCGCTTCAAAATCAAATCCATTTCAAAATCATCGTATTTACGCAAAATATACGATTTCATTTCAAAAATCATTTCGCCCAATATCTCATTTCAATTTAAAAATCATTTCACATTTCAATTTAGGTTGTAACTTCATTTAGCCCAATTCGTATTTAAATCCAAGATTTAAATATAAACATTTCACCTTATTGACCAGTTGGGAATTTTGGAAAATTATTTTGAATAGTTTAAAGTAGCTTAAATAATTGAAAATAGTTAAAATACTCTAAATATTAAAGATAGATTTCAAAATAGTTTTAAATGGATTTAATATAGTTAAATAGATTTAAAAATAGATTTAATATAATTAAATAGGTTAAATAGCTTTAAAAATGGATTAAATATAATTAAAATAAATTAAAATAGGTTAATTATTTTAAAATAAATTAAATTAAATTAAGTAGATTTAAAATAGATTAAAATAATTTAATATGTTTAAATAGGTTAAAATAATTTAATGTAGTTAATATAGGTTAAAATAGTTTAGTATAAAATAGTTTAAGTATTTAAAATAGTTTATACAGCAGAATAACTTAAGAAAACCAAATTTGAAATAGCTTCAAAGTCAACCATTTTAATTTCCAACTTACCAATCTGAATTAAATTCAAATTTCCATTCAGTCGATTCAAATCTCAATTCAATTTAAATTAATTTCGATTTTCAAATTAATTCAATTCCATCCAAATCCAATTTCCTCAAATTCAAAATATTGTCTTTATCACACTTTTACATAATAATATTCAAAGTCTGAATAAACGTTGAATCCTTTAAAATCAAATCAATTTATGAAATTCAATCATATCACAATTTAAATTTCAAAGTCTTAACTTCAATTATTAACCAATTTGTTTAACAAAAATTTATTTCAACATCTCAACATCAAATTTGCGATGAATTCAATTTCTATAAAATTTGATTTTTAAATTCCTTTAAATCAGACCATTTAAAATAATTCCAAATCAAAGATTTTACAAATTATTTTATTTAACCAATCCGGTGCCCATATATAATTTTCTATCCTATGGCCAAGTGATCAGTTATTTCAATTAAATTTCAGGAATAGATATATATCATTTCAATTCAAATAATAGTGTCATAGGTATATATCATTTCAACCTATTTCTCAATTTATTCAAAATGATTTAATTTACAACTGTAAATTATACACAGGGTGATGAATTTATATGTACAAACAAATAAACATCCAAACATTTCAAATATCAACAATAGCATCCATTGCAACCAATCATCCAAACATACAATATAATTCACGGAATTTCATAGTTATAAATATTCGGAAATTTTAATTGCGATTAAATTTCAATTCTAATTTGACTGTCAATTTCAATTTCTAGCATTAAATTCAATGACAATCTAGATGACAGTTAAATTTTATCAACAACGACTAAAAAAAAATCATATCACTTTACAATATTAAATTTAACTAGCATCAGAATATTCTAGTACGTTGTGAGCGTTATAAAACACTCACCTTGGGTTTTAAATTTCAAATCAAACCGAACGACGTTCGATTTAACCTGAAATTTTAGTTAGCTCCAAACGTCCCCAAATCAATTCCATGACATAGAGCTCGTCAACACGATTCCGACGCAAAAAGTTTCGTCCGATTCTGATAATATATGGATGAGATATGAGTTTTACAAGATTGCCCCTATATATTTTATAATTTAAAACAATTTTTTTTATACCCATGAAATCGTGGCCGTTCGATCTGCTCCAGAAAATCAAAGCCGTGCTCCCATCTTCATCATCGCGTCCACATCCAGGCGAAATCAAATGCAGAGAAACCCAATGGCACACTCCTATTCATCAATACGCACGCCTCCACGCTCACCTAGACGACGATCGACTAGTACCGACCCAAAGCCCACGCTATGCCTCACCCACGGCCGGAGCAGCATCGAACTCGATGCCACGATGGCTGAGAAAACTGCCTCTAAACGCGAGACGAACGCGACCAAATTCTGGCTCCAAACTATGACAATAAATTAAATCTACCGTTGGATGCGTAGATGTCGCTATGCTCTACAAGATTGTAGTTAAAAGATTTTCAAAATAGTTTGTGGATTGAGAGCAAAATGAGGGAGAACGAGGAGAAGTTTCGGCCATTAATACGAAAGTGGCGGCCACGAGATGAAGTTAGGGTTTTGGAAAGGAACGTGTGTATATATATACGTATAAACATTAAGTTATTAATATATTCAACTTTCCCGAACGAACTCGAAAATAGACGTGCCGACAGGCGTTCCTAAGGTTTTACTCGCATTCCGAACACAATGGAACGTGTTTCGGGGGCTAATTCGATCGTATGCGGAAGATAGCTTTTTGAATCGAATTAAAATATTAAATTTTCGATATTAATTTCAACGCGTTTCTAACCCGTACGACCAAACGATAACTCCGAACGCTCTGAAATTTGAAATCCAATAATAATACACTATTACGGATCCAATGGGACTTGTTTCGTCGAATTCCGAGACTGTGCCTCGGAAGGCTATTTTTACTCGTCGATTAAATCGACGACTTTTCAAAATTTACAGAATTTCTTAAAATTCAAATTTTAAAATCTTACTAACTCTATTATAATCCAAATAAAACTTATATTCATTTGGAAACCAATTTGAATCATATTAAATCAAATTTCAGTTATTCACTCAATTTTCATATATTAAATTTCAATATCAAATTAATCATATTAAATCCAAAATTTAACCTTTAAAACAAATTCAAATTAGAACAACCATTTCCATTAAACAGTTATTCAATTCCCGTTATTCAATTTATTCAATTATTCAATTAATTTACAATATTAAATTTAAACAATTTAATTGTTCAATATTCAACAAATTCTATAATAGATTTTAAATAAATTATCGTTATCAGTCAATTTCCTTATTCACATCCAGTGCATCCAACATTTGTTATTCAACTTCAGTTATTGATTGTAAACCCAGTTAATATATAAAATTTCATTTCATTTACAATTGGTTTCTAAATTCAATTCGACTAACAAATAAACAAGTAACTTAAATAATTATCACCATTTATCTTTAATCACACTTATAAGTTTATTATTTACAAACAAGTGTCACAATTACCTATACAATACCAATTTGATTCCATTACTGATGAATATATTTTATTTTATTAGTTAACTCAATATTTACATTTGTTGTTCTTATATTTCTTTTATAACCAAGTTATAATATTTGAGTCATTTTACGTGATTGGAATTTCATTCAATTCATTAATAATTAACTCAGATAACTATTGTTGCAATTCATTCTAGTTATTATTATAAATAAATACATTACAAATTTTTAATTCTTCCAACATTAAACCATGAAACCTTATTAAATTAACTATTTTAATTATCGAAAATCTACGGGTCGTTACAATCTTCATTCGATAGAAGGAAAAGAAAAATGGTCCCATCAGATCTCACCTTTATTAAGCCCCTCAGTTTCCAGATTTCCTTGAGTCTTTGCACAACTGCAGTATACGATAATGGTTTATCGAGAAAGAAACCGACGAGATGGTCTCTCCAAACTTCTGTTCCAGCTTGAACAACTTCATCAGGGTGCTCCAACACTTCATCAAAGAATGATGGTGACATGTCAACCGGAATGTACTTCCCAGCGTTTCGTGGTTTACGCTTGAACAACAAAGTTCATGGTGGATGATATTCCTTAGAAAGACTTACAGTAGGAGTTGGGAGAGGTTTGGAAGGAGAAGGAGGAAGGTTAGAGGACAAAGACGGATCTGGAGGGGTAGGTGGCGGTTCAGCACTAGGCAGAGGATGGGACGTAAGGTTTGGAGTTAGGCTCGAGGTTGGTAGAGGGATATGGGGGGCTGATAGTAAGGGAAGGAACATGGGACAGGGAAGACATGAGAGGGTACATATGATAAATTCTTGATGTATATGAATTATAAATGATTTACAAATTATCTTCGTTATTATTGTTTATGTATATAATTTATGTTATTTGATTTATATACCTTTATATTGAAAGGAAAAAAATAGTTTTACAATTTTTATTAATATGAATACATACATACATACATATATTAAAATTAACATATATTTTTAGGATTTATTAGAGGAATAAGCTGAATATATATATATATAAAGTTAGTGTATATTTTTAGGATTTTAGAGGAATAAACTAAATATTCAGTGAGATTATTTAAATAATTTAAAGTTAAGATTCATAAGTTGTTTAAATATATGGATTTAAATATAAAATATCAAGAAAGAACTGAAAGGGGTTTAGTAAATAATTATAGAAATGTTAAAATGTTGGTATTTTAAGCTAAAATCATAATTTTACAAGTGTAATGCACTTCATGATAATTTATTGAGATAAATTAATTATAAATTGAATTTTTATATTATCTTTATGCATATAAGTTATGTGATTTATGCATCTTTACTTCAATGAAAAAAATAATTTTACAGTTTTTGTTAATATGAACATGGTGTGCATATTAAAATTTCATATTTTCAAAATTTAGTAAATGAATTAACGAATATTAGTTAATTAGATTTATCTAATTAGTTTAAATTTAAGGTCTCAAAATTAATTTAAATATATGAATCGAAATGTAAAATATTAGGACTAAAGTGAAGTGCGTTTTGTAAATAATTATGGTAATTTCAAATATAGATATTTGAAGTTAGTATAATTTTACAATGCAATGCATGATAATTTTTTTTAAAATAAGTTAATTACAAATTAAATTTGTTATTTTTATTTTAATGTGACTTATATATCTTTATAGTTGAATGAAAATTTAATTTTACCACTTTGGTTGATATAATACTGGTATACATATTAAAATTGACATTCGTTGGTATTTATAAGAAATATTAAAGAATTTTAGTTAATTGAATTTGTTTAAATAGTTTAATTTTGGATTTTAACCTAAATATATGGACTTAAATATAAAATACTAGAAGATGACTGATGAATTATTTGTAAACAGTTTTATAAATTTTAAAATATTTGTACCAGAATGTAAAATAATGGGAGATAATTTGTGAAATATGTGTAAATTGATAAATTAAAGGGATTTAAAAATAAAATATCAAGAGAGAGAGAATAAGAAGAAGAGAGAAAACTCCTAGAATCAATAAAAGAGCTAGAACTTTGTTGTGTAATGAATGATAAATTCGGAGAAATAAAGCAATTTTAGTATAAAATTGTTATTACTTTTTATGTATAATTTATGTTATGTAACTTATATACCTTAATATTTAAGTAAAAAATTACTTTACCATTTTTGTTAATTTGAATATGGTATACATATTGAAATCCAAATATTTTAATTATTTAGTAAAAAAATTAACCAATAATATTTGATTTATTTTTAAGGCACATTAAACTCAAAATTACATAATTAGTCTAAATATATGGACTTAAAGGTAAATAGTAGAGAGAATCGAGAAGGGTTTTGTAAAAAATCATAGAAATATTAATGCTTGGTTATTTGAAGTTCAAACCAAAATTTTGTAATGATTGTATGGTAAATTTCAAACATAAATGAATTATAATTGATTTGCAAATTAACTTTGTCATTGTTGTTCATATACATAATTTATGTCTTGTGTTCTATATATCTTTGTAGTTAAATAAACATTTAACTTTTTCTGTTAATACGAACATACATACATATATACATATATACATAAACACATGCGCACACACGCACTGAAATTGGCATGCATTAGGAGAGAATTGAGGGGATGTGTATAATTGTACAAATGTTAAAATGTTATGTGATTTATATATCTTTATGTTCGAATTTAACTTTACCACTATTTTTGATGGGAAAAATAAAGTATTACTATTTTGCACATGCAAGCCGGTTTTATAGTTGTCATACCACTTCATAAGAATATTATAGGTGTTAAGAAAAATGCCATAGCAGCTACAAAGCTAGTTTTTAAGTGGTTGTCCACTAACATGAATGTAAATACAGGTGTGGGGCACAAACGCCCCAGCAAGTACAAAAAAACACATACTAATCCTCCAGCACATAGGAGGGTTCAAACTCATCCTCAGACGACTCGGTACTAATAATATTAACATACTCACTAAATAGTATGCAATTTTGGGATCGAACACCTCTGAATCTTTATCGAATATGCATTGCCTGTCCCAAGATTCATCTTTAAAATCTCACTATTATATTCTCCATATTTTCCATCCACATAAAATATAAGGGAATCACTAGAAATGTGATAAAATAGGGATATATGCTCGCCCTCCAGTTCAAAAATGAACTTAAAGTATGTGTTAGTCAATGAGGAATAGCAAAATTGCATCAGTTCATGGACCCAAGTCTTCTCTTTAGAGTATCAAGCAAAGTGATAGGTGATAGAGCTTGTGCTAAAGCTAGGCGGATCAGGTAAGGGGCAAGCAGTGGCAATACTTACATAGGTGGGAGAAGACGAGTGTTTGGGAACCCAAACATGTTTCATGACTTTTGGAAGAGGGATCTTCTAAAGGATAGGAAGCTTCACAACAATTTCCTTGACATTAGGCAATGGCGTAGGAGTAGGGGAATGCTTGTAAGAAGCGACAAGATGACCAAAAGATCTACAATTGTGCATATCGGCGGTTTCCACTTATAACCAACATCTACTAAAGCAATAAGAACAGGAACAGGTTCAACCGGTTATACAGATGGTAAAAATCTATTAGGCTTTACCTCAATCAAAGCACTTGCATAACCTAATCCATCCCTTTTCACTGTTGCTTCATCAAAACAGACCAACTCACCAATTAGGTTTGCCAACCAATCAATACCAACTATAGATTGAAAAATAGAAGGAATGTTCGAGAAATGGACCCAAACAGGAATAAAGAGTACAAGTTCACATGCGGTGTCAACCGAAGGGCTCGATTTGGTAATAATAAGCGGCTTTCCTAGAATAATAACTGGCTCGACTTCAAGAATGCGAAGTCTATCCTCAGGGCATGTAAAAGCGAAATAGAACATAAAATTATCGAACTGTATGGTAGTTTCTCTTTCAATCTCCAAACTTCCTCAGATGGGATTTCACAATAGCAAATGTAGGGTTATCATCCAAGAAGAAGCCAATAAGTTGGCCGTGCCAAAATATTTTCCCTGCATCAACAACTTCAGGAGGAAGGATATTCATTCCATTAACTGTCTTAAGATCAAAAAATGTTGGAGTGTAAACTCTAGCATTACGTGGTTTATTGGCAAACAAAGAGGACCAAGATGTCAGGATAGTGGAACCTAGAACCGCAGTTGAAGGCACTACAGTATTTGGTTTCAAAGATCCTAAATTCCCACTGAATTTGATTGGTGATATTGGGTTCGACGACACATTGTTAAGCAAGTTATTATGAGCAGCAAGATAAGTAGAAAAGTTGTAGACAAGAGATCCAACAACATCACGAGCAGTTACTTGCACATGATTCTCAAAAACGTCCCATGCAACTTCAGAATTGACAGGTGTGGTTGTTACAGTATAAATACCCAAACAAAAAATTGGAACAACTGAGATTAACTGAATTTCAGGTGTTGCATCATTGCCTAATTGAACAGCCATTGTAGCAACATTCACAGAAGATCCTGGGGTAGTATAGCTAGATGAAGCATTAGTAACACACTGGGTAGAGAATTTCATCGCCGCTTTGGAGCTGGAGCCATCAGAAGTCGGAGAAGGTACCGCAAAGATGCGGCAAGATCTAGTGGCAGACACTTGTTACTCAATTGACATGGCAAAACATTGCTTCGACTTTCTATTTTTGGCTATCGTGCTACAGGCGGATGAAAGAAGAGAGCGAGGGAGGACAGTTAAGATGGGGGCAAGGGAGTGAGGAAGATGGTGGAAAGGATTAGGGCAATGGCCAAAATCGGTCGATTTTAAATTTAGGGGAGGACTTTTTAAATTTGGGCAATGGTCAAAATTGGTCGATTCTTTCAACTTTACCACTATTACTAATATGAATATGATATATACATATTAAAACTTTCATATTTTAGGATTAATTACATGAATTATGAATATTGTTGATTGACTTATTCAAATGGTTTAAATTTCAAGATTACATAATTATTTTAAATATATTGACTTAAATGACAATATTAGGTTATATTGAGGAAGCTTTTGTAAATAACTGTAGAAATTTCAGAAGTAGGTACTTGATGTTAAGAAAAAGGAATTGTACAACGTAATGCATGGTAAAAATATTGATATAAATCAATTATAAATTAAATTTGTGATTATTATTTATGTTATGTGATTAATGTATTAATAAATTTAAATGAATTTTTTATCCCTTTTTAATATAAATATGGTATAAATATTGAAATTTTCATATTTTCATGATTTTTAATGAATCAACAGATAATAATTTACTAAATTTATCTTAATAGTTGTAACAACCCGCATATTTTACGATTATATATTTAAATGTTTTGTTTAAATATAGTATCGTTTGTTGAATTTAAAGTCCGAAATGTTACTTTATGTAAACAGTTGAATCCGGACTCGAGACCACTTCCATTGAGTTCAAAACGACGTTTACAACTTTTTTGAGTATAAACATCGATATGTTTGGAGTTGATTAGGATTTTGGTATTTTCATTTGGGCTTTGGTTTGTGTTCTAGCCCACTAACCCAACAAGGTAACCCAACTCATCTACCAAATACCCTAACTCCTCTACTCTTCATTTATTCTACTCCTCATTTCCTAACACTCAAGCTAAAGAGAAAATGGGGGAAAGGAAGGGAAATTAAAATTCCTAAGCCCTAGGTTCTTAGGAAAATTCAAATTCAAGTTATAATCAAAGAGAAGCTTAGGTAAGCATCCTCTTCATCTTCTCCATCTCAATCCCTCTTCAATTTTCAGAATTTCCTATAACCTAACTTAGGAAATCCTTGCATTTGATTATAGATTGAAGATTCTAGAGGTGTTGTTGAAGAGAAATCAATCTTAGCTTGTTTTAGAGCTTCTCATTTCTATATTTGGGTTTAAAGGTGAGTTTTTGAACTCACGTCTATGTCTATACCTTTGAGAGTTGTTAGGTATGAATTCCTAACATCTATATCATGTTCATTTGCTTTTGATTTGAATTGATTTGGTGAATTTTCCAAATTTTGATATTTTGAAGTCACGATCTATGAAAATCTTACTATTGATGTTTGGACATGTTGTTTGGAGTATATTGATGAGTCTATAGGGCTGGGTTGTCGCTTGGCATAAACCCCTAGCCATCGTCGCTCATCCGATCGCTTCCGAACCGAATTGGCCATTAATGGTAGGCAAAATTTGCCCTGAGCTTCAGCTCAAACGTCTGGTAAAATGCTCAGACGTCCGAGTCAAAAGGATAAACGTTCCAGACCTTAAGCTCAGACATCTGAGCGATCTGGAAAAATTCTAGGCCTTCAGCTCAGACGTCTGGGGAGAACCACCAGACGTCTGGCGCTGTTGAATTCAGCCAATTTGCCTGTTTTGAGTGGATTTCCAAGTTTTATCGATTTTTGTTGATCCGGTTGGTTGTTGTCATTTATTATCGACTTTGATGACTTCTTTTATGGATTTTTGGGAATATCCATTTGATGGATTTGTTATCAATTTCTATGGTTTTGATTCACGTCATCGAATGTGAATTTTTGGTGATATATTGTTTTAAAAATCTTTTCAGTGATTTGTCACTTTAAAATACAAAGGTTTCTATACTAGTAGTAAATACTCAAACTCTTTCACAAAAAACGATTTCAACACTACTTTTAAATACAAAGCTCGTTTTTAAAAACCGCTTTCCAATCTATTAGTATATACAAACCTTTACCTCATTCGTACGAGAAATCCAATTAAATGACTTAGCAAAACAAGTGGTATGAAACACTTGCGTTTACTTCATCGGTTAATTCTTAGACTTGTTCGATTAAAATCTTGTGACAATTTTCGAGTGGAAATCTACAATTTGTTCATAAATATTTAAGTTAAGCCAGTGGTTATAGGACATGAAGCTAAACTCATCTATTTACTAGCTTGGTGTATTTTACACTTTTATTGATCTATGACGATCATTTTGATGTTTAGACTAGCGATATGCGATGTCTCATTGTCCGTGTGGGGGACTGTACCTCGTTATGTTAAGCTTCGTCTCATTTTTATAGGCTAGCGACCTACGGGCTTTATGGAGTTCGGTTCATCGGGCGTACCGTTGTACTATGTCGTTGTTCCGGCTTATTTGAGTTTTAGGTTCCTCGGGCATATCGTTGTACTACGTCGTTGCACTGGCTCTATGGGTTAGCGACCCAAGGGATAGCGTCCCGTTTGTGATACACGTGTTGGTGAGTTTTCATGCTCCCGTTTATGATAGGCCTCCCTCCTTTTTGTGATTTATGGATTTCTAATTGATGATTTCTGGAATTTGTGTTTCACCAATTTTTGTGGTTTGCATTGATAAACTCTATCAATATTTTTGATGTGGTGAATAAACTAAATAATATGACCATCTTTTTGGTGTTTGAGAAAATTTGAGATATTGTATGATTTTTGTTGTTATCATATATATTTGTGATATCTCTTATCCTACCTCATCTTACATGATATTTATAGCTAGATTGATCTGTTTGTTATTTTTCTTCTTAAATAATACTCGGGTCAGGCTGAGGTGTTTCAGGTGCTTCCACTTGACTTCTTAGCAGGGACTAGCTTCTGACTTTTGGCTAACTACTTTAGCTTAGTAGTTTTTGTTTTTATACATTCGAGATGGAGACTCTTGATGTATACATATTCTTTTGTCTAGTACTTGTACTTATTCTTTTGTGATGTAGTGGATCTTGCATGACCACTACTTTGATGTACACTTCTATGTGTTATATTCATATCTGTTTCCGCCTTAGTGATATGAATATCTGTGACTGATTTATGTTATGCTTATTTTATATTTGTTTTCGAAGGCTACATAGCCACTGTGTAGTAGCTTTGAGTTTGTATTTGATGTGTCGGATTTCCTCTTGAAATGAAATGCATGACCTTCTATCTGACATATCGGTACTCGCACAAATCAATTACACAGATGGTCGCTCCACAACAGCCTTATTCTTTGTGCTAGTCGACGGCATTACCCCGTAGTGTCCTTGGCTAGTGTGAGTATAGAGGTGGGGCGTCACAATAGTTTTGAGGTTATGTAGTCAGTTCTTCTATATGAACGTAGATGTAGAATATTGTAAGGGAATTGGGAGTGTTTTGCAGATGATCATAGAAAATTTAAAATGTAAAAAAAGCATAATTTTGTAATGCGATTTATATATCTTTATAGTTAAATGAAAATTTGGTTTTTACCATTTTCATTGTTACCAAAGTGACATGCATACTTAAATTTTTGTTCTTTAGTTTTTATAAGAAATATTAATAAATATTAGTTAACTGGATTTATTTAAATAGCTTAAAATTTGGACTATATAATTAACCTAAATGTATGGACTTAAATATAAAATATTAGGAGGTAACAGATAAATTATATGTAAATAATTGTGTAGACTTTAGAATGTCCATACCAAAATGTAAAAATAGGAGTTAGTAAAATAAGTGTAAAGTGATAAATTAAACAATTTAAAATAAAATATATAAGGAGAGAATTAGGAGAAAGGAGGAAACTCATAAAATCATCAAGAGAGGTAGAAGTTTTTTCGCTTTACTACTACTTAATAGATAAATATTACAATCATTTTTTTAGTGTTTAAATAATATAGTAGGAACTACACTACGTAGGGTTAACCTCTAAATTTGTGGGATTGGATTTGAACTCGATCGGCAAATCTCAAATCTAGCTGGATTGTTTTCTTAACACATAGTACGCATTTTGAAGTCGAGGTTTGATTTGAGACTGGGTTCAAATCTGATTGGATAGTAGCACAGATAAATAGACGCGTGTATTTTTATTAACCGATTGAATTTTTTTGGCAAAGCCAGTCGATTTTATAGTGGTCGTACCACTTATTATTAATAGAGAAAAACAGCACATGCACAGAGTAGCTATAAAAAGAAATAAGATATAGAGCAGGAGATAGACAAAAGTGCCTAAGCTACTATTACTAACGTAGAGACTAATTCATTGACTCCCAGGAGGAATCACTTCCATCATCCATGCTTTCTGGTCCTGTAACATATAGATAATTTGCAAAAGTGGTAACAATTTTAGGGTAGTATCCTACGCATCCCTTCCGACAGATAAATTTCCTATCCCAACTCAAGTCACCTAGGATAACTCTATTCTTAGCACCGCGGGTTCCATCTATAGTAAGCACAAGGTCGTCACTGACAATAGAATAGTGAAGGCGTTTGGTTTCACCAAGTTTTTCACAAACAAACATATAGAAGTCATGTTTAGCAGGGTCATATCTCATCTTAGTCAATCTATGTATCCAAGCCATCTCGGAAGAGTCCCACACAATCTCTTTTGGATCAATTGGAGAATATGTTGATGTATCTAGAGCAGCATAGGAAGGATCAGGAGCAGGTGCAAGATATATTATGTCATTATCAGAGGAAGGATCCAAGCTAGAAGGAAGCACTAGGGGAGAATCAGCAATGGGATTAGGCTGAGCAACTGTCGTTGGTTTAGGAACCCACTTGTGCAACTGTGGACAGGGCAGAGGAATTTTGGCCGGAGGAGGGTCCTTATAGGACAAGACTGGAGCCGAGCATGAAATCGCCAAGTGGCCAAAGATCTACAAGTAGTGCATATATCAGGCATCCAACCATATCTAACACGAACTTCCGCTACATGACCGGGAGCAGTCTGAACATGTAGAGAAGTAGGAAGTGGCTTGTCAGGTGTTACTTCAATCAATGCCTTAGCATATACCAATTTATCCCGTGCGACCGTGTTAGAATCAAAGCACTTCAATTTTCCAATGTTGCATGCAAGCCAGTTCAGACCTTCTAGCAGCTGTAAAACTGATGGAATATGAGAAAAATAAGTCCAAATAGGAATAGACATCACCTGTTCTCTAGCACCATGCACAGAAGGAGACCAAGGTGTAATTATGAAGGGCTTTCCTTCAATGAAATTTGGATCAGATTCAAGAACACGCAACCGATCTTCATTGTTGGAGAATTTGAGATAGAACATTGAGTCAACGAAGATAACACGGAGATCTCCACTGATTTTCCATACATAGCGCAAATACTTCCTAGCATCCTTAATTGTCTGAATCGGGTCAAGAAAGAACCCAACTAAGAATCCAGACCAGAAGACAGCTCCAGCTTGAATGACAGAAGGAGGAGGCAGTAGAATTCCATTGGATTCCTCAATTTCATAGTCAATGGGCTTGTGTGAGCCAGCGTTGCGAGGCAAGGAGCGGAACAATGATGACCGCTACTTCGAACGGGAAGGGATAGGTACCGAATGTTCAGGGAAGGCGGTTGTAGTCTTAACAGGTGCAGCAACAACAGGTTTAGGCAATCCTGGGTGGTCAGAGGTGTTAGCGGCATTTAGTCGAATAGGTTCTGTGCTTATTTCATCGGAAGGCAAGATAATCAAATTGGAAGGATTAGCTTCAATCAACAGCTCACCATTCATCTCAGAGATGCTCCAATTATCAAAAACACCAGGGGCAAGCGTGTGGGAGATAGGAGTACCTGTTTGAACAGCACAAGGGGGGAGGCCAGAAATCGGAGCAGCTATAGCATTGTCATCACCATTCGAAAATACAGGATCAGCAGTAGAACAGATCTCAAGAATAGGGGGGTTGATTTGAAATTCTAAAGGCATCAAGTCAGTAGTAACGGCAGCAGCGATGAGAATATCATCAACAATCGATAGGTATTCAGAGCCATGAGCTAGAGGCTTCGAAGATTGGAAAGAGTGCAAATCAACATTGGCATCTGAAGAAGTACAGAAGCACACAGTCGAGAAGGAGAGGATGCCACTTTCGAAACTGCCAACGGTGAGTATTGCTTACCACTTCTGGTCACAGCTCTGGCCGAAGGAAGATGAGCGAATCTGGACTTGTCCTTGCAATTTTTGGCCATAGCTGAAACGAACAATTACATAAAGTACAAAAGAGGAGAGAAGAAGAATGCATTGAAGAAAGGAGGGGAGGCCATTAATCCATTAGCTGATTGAATTAGTTAAGTCTATATGTTCTTTCTTGTCGGTAGTACTCGAGATTCATCGAGTTTGGATTTTATCGGCTTAGTTTAGCAGTTCTGGTTTGTCGGTGTCTAATACAATTATCAATATTAAAATCATGTTCTCTTATTTTATACTTTCTTACTTCCTTGGTTATCACTTTTACTTCAAATTAATCATGGCGGAAGAAGAGAACGACCTCTTAATGCCAAAATCTCACAAGGAATCAAAAGGGGGAAGGCAACCACTTCCAATGTCTTTTCTTCTTAAATGCCTTTTTTTCTTAGTATTTGATTTTAATTCATTTAATCTTGTTCTAGGATTATTTTTCCTCTAACTATGGACTTTGGTTTTAAATGGGAATGGTAATTTATTTATTTTTCTTTATTTTTTTCATTATGTATAAGTTTTTGAGTGGACTATACAATGAGGGGAAAGAATGGTTTGAAGCATCTACCATTGGTTACCGTAGCAATTTATGGTCGTTCGAAGATGAAGATAGAGGTTTGTACTCGGTTACCAAAGATGGATTGAATAAATGATATCTAATATGTATTTTTTCATGTTAGTATTAGTTGTTTTATCACACTTTGTTCTACAGTATCATATATTTTTCTCTACGTGGAACCAGGACATACATTTTATTATGCCTATCTATTTTCCTTATTAAAGGTAATATGAGTTCTAATAATTTTGATAAAGGGATTGTAATGTTGGAAGATAGATCAATGTTTGAAATAAGTATGAAAATGCATTTCTTTATTGTTTCTATTTTATTTATCCGATCTATGAGCGTGAAAGTTGTATTGTTCAGGTAGCGATTGTAAGACCCTTTTAAAAACACATCATTTTTTTTGCATTTCATCCCATAATGTGCGCTAATGTCATAGGATAAAGCTTAATATCACTACAACAAATAACACCAAATTAGTAGCATATACGCTCATAACCCAAAAATCTAGTCATAAATAAGTTAATGTTAATTTATGTTACAACAAAGCAATGCTTATGTCACAAATATACTATGTAGCTAATATTTCTAGCATAGCCACAAGACTCCCGTAACCAACATACAACAATAATATATTTATAAAAATAACGTAATACATGCAACATTTTATCTACATTCAAAAGGTTAGCAAAAAATAATACTATCATAAAGCATAAATGTAGAAACATCAAAATAAGAATACAACACCGACCACCAACCATTTGTCCCCACTGATAACTTCGATAGTCAACATGTTGAACATCCAAACTCTTCTCACGCTCCTACATTATAAGAGTCGCTTCGTCCTAAACAACCAAAGACTAGTTCCAATTGCTAAGCTAAGTCTGCCAACATAAGAATCTAAATACCAAAGTCATGCTATTCTACTTGCAAACACACACACTCACCAGGCTCTTACACTTTCTTTGCATACCCATCAAGTGATAGAGTTAAGGGTGCTGGGAAATTATGTAATTTGATTATATAATCCACCTCTCATAGAAAACCTTGTTCAAAATAAAGTAAAATGTTTTATTTTCTATTATATGTGTAATTATATTGGGATATATGTAATGCTTTCAGCGCTTTATATACAATTTGAAAATCTTTAGAAAAAGTATTTAATTGATTGCAATTATGAATGTGTTCATAACCATGAGTATTGAATTGTGTCAATAAATACTTGTACTTAAATATTCCCAGTCAAAATGTCTCGAGAACGGGATGCTGATACACCCATTGAGACTAGTGTACATTACACACTCCACACGTGAACGGTGAATTACTCATGACCCTTGGGGTATCAAGGGGTTATGTGTATGTAATTGTTTGGAATAATTACAACATTACTAAACAAGAGACCACTATGGTTAAATATAAAGTTAAATATAAGATCTCAAGTAACGATGTGCAATAGTATTTTGACTTGAGAATAATATGAACTTAATTGTTAAATTATACTTTGACTATAGTCGGTCATATGGAAATTGTTGGACATGGGCTAGCATGTAGCAGGTAAAAAAGGTGGATTTCAAAAAATTTATCATTTTGGATCTTATTAGGCCTATGAAGTCTAAATTGATTTAGATCTGATCTAAATAAATTTTAAATAAAATCGTTATTCTATTTTATTTGTTAACAAAAGTGTAGTTTGATATTATATTTATATAATATGATATGTACATGCATAATGTAACAACCCGAATTCCAGTGGGTCCGAATTTTTCGCAAAATTGCTAGAATCCAAGCCTACTGAAGCCCGAGTTGGGTATCTAGTATCCAGCAAATAGGCAAAGACAAATATATCAGAGCTCAATAAATATCTCACAGCGGAAATGACTAAAATATAATAGTAAGTAAATACTTACCAATATAATCACACTTTCTAACAAGTGTCTCAAACCTGAAAAGTCTTTGTCATCTACCTAACTTATAGGATGTTATGAGGAGGGGGTCAGAACTAAAGTTTTGGTGAATGGGCAAATTAGAGACTTTTAAGCTTAATTCTACATATACCGTTTTATTTCCATTTACTGTTATATTATGTTCATTGGGTTTATAATACTCACATCTCTGTGTGTGAATCGTGCCCATCTACTTCCTAGTAGATTAAAACATAATAACTGATATATATGTAGTTGTATGCCTAATGACCACATCGGTCCTAGGTACTACCCATAGTACCTTCCGTATCCTCTTCGCAAAGGACTCCATCGTCTTGCTTCCATGGCGTTCTGTGACTACATCTATAAAGGACTGCCTCATAAGGCCTACAATACAGATGTTCCGTCGTTTACTATGAAAACGTAAAACTGCATCCGCACTAGTCTATACTAATGCTCGGACATCCATAATGTACCACCCAGTGCGTTGAGAACTATATGTAATCATTCTGTCTACTCCGTGAATCTCGCTTAACAAGCTCTACCTTGTACGGAACTCAGTCGGGGATTTTCTATTTCTGTAAAGGACTACCTCGTTAAGCCTACAATACAGATATTCTATTTCTATAAAGAACTGCCTCGTTAGGCCTACAATACAGATATTCTGTTTGGTCCGTCTCTTTTCTTATCGTGGCTATGGCCCCACGCAGCCACCCCTCAACTAATCGAAAGACCACTAAAGAGCTAAGTGGTTGTGCCCTACTGCAACCAATCTAAACATCCAATTGGCGGTGCCCCTCATCCAATGTCTCGATAGTGAAAGTATCATTGGACTGTTGGTTTAACTCTAGTCTTTCCCAAACTCACTCTTGGTTTTGATGCTGGCCCGATGTCCGCATGCGACTATCCTTTTGGGTCCTGCCCACTAAACTTACTTCCAAGTACTAGGACATACGAATATCCTACTCCAAACATTAACCCCTTTTGACTGCCTACAATGGTCCTGCCATTCAAAAAGCAGTCAAGGCATACTCCTTTGATGGAAAACCTACAGACCTACCTCTGGAGGACTGCTTCACTATGCCTACCCCTGAAAGCCATCCTAGAGTACCCTTACATCCCGTTAAAGTCTCGTACTTCCTTCTAGCCCAAAATAACTAAGTTGGACATGCTTCTTCTATGTTGAAATCTGTGATGAATTGCTTCGTTAGGCTCTTCATCCATTGGGCTGCTCCTAACGCATCTCACTCTTTTATTAGACCCTAAGTCTAATCTTTTAATTTGCATTTAGTTTACTTGTCTTATTCTATTGGCTACTTATTTACCCTAATTAGCATAATCTTATCCCAGCCCCACCTAACTATTGTGAGACTATCAGTTCCTGACTGAAAGGGAATGCTGTTGGTATGGGTCACTTCTATTATCTTACTTATTAACTTAATCCAAGATCTAAGTTTATTAAAATAAGCCTCTTCTGTTGTTTCTGTTCTATTTGCTTATTAACTTAATTTAAGTCTTAAAATAAGCATTTTCTGTTCTTTCTACTTAATTATAACCTATGTTATAATTTTACTTGTAATTGTCACTTTTATTTTCTTTCATAATCTATACATTATAAATATAATTACAAGCTTCTCTTTTCTATTCTAGTCTGACTTCTTCTATAATGATGTTGAATTCTCTTAAATTGTCTTATATTATATGACAATCTTGGCTTGGGACTACGTCCAATTGTCACAAATTTACTTACCATAATAACTGCTTTACTTTTATTCTATTTTCTACGCAGTAAATGCAGATCTAGGTACATTACTATTTATGGCTTCTAGTCTTATCTAATAATTAACTTGATTCCTTCAATTCTTTACTTTATTTTCTTATATTCTAGGAAGTAGTTCTATTCTATTCTAGGAAGTAGTTCTATGCTAGGACTGAAAAGAGAAGATTAATTAATACATTGGACTAAATTAAACATTTCCCTGACTGTAACTTCTGAGTTTGCATCATGTACTAAGCATTTCAGTTCAATTATATACTTTGATATAAAAGATAGAGACATATTCAGTGTTATCGGTTCATTACCAAATGCAAACTTCAAAAAATAATGATACAATTGTGTTATTCTTATTGCAATGTTACCAGTTCATATTTTATGTTGTTTGCCTAGGCAGCAGATCAAATTCTACTCTATCACATAAAGTATATATGCAAGACACTATAACATAATGGGGATTTTAGAGCTTAAAAATGAAAGATATTAGATTCATGTATGTTTATTTTATTTATACGGACGTTACACATACAGCTTAAAGACCAAAACTACATACCACACACAGTCCTAGGTTTATCCTGGGCTATTCTTTCATAACACAAAGCATATTTTCTATGTGTGAATACCACCAATTATTAATTTCCATAAATAATGAATGAAGGAGATTTTGTAGAAGACACGGAAACTGAGAACAGAAATTGGTATCACATCCAACCATTGATTATTTACTGATGCACACAATACGAAAAATATTTCATGTTAATATTGCAGTGTCAGCAAACTGAAAATATGAACTCAGTAGTGTCAGCAAACTAAAAATATCAAAAAAAAAATCATCCAAACCCATAAATTGTTGCCCACTTTTGCACTGTTGCCCCAAGCAGCAGGCTTGCCAGCCAACCTTACCTAGGGCCAGGCCTGCTTACTTATGACATAAACGTTCCAAGTTTCAACATAGTTCATATATCTATGTGATGTTTATATGTAAGGTAGCAGCAAAATAATCCGTTAATGTGATAATAATTTTTCCAGATATCCAATTTAATTCATAACACGTCACAACGTTTTCTTCTCAGAATGGCAGTTTGGTACATTACGTGTATATCAGTATTAAGCCTATTTTTTCCGGTGATTGTCGGATAAATTCTAATGTATCTGGAAATTGGAATGAACTTTTATTGCTATATTTGGTTGAAAAAAATACTTTCCATGTATAGCATGTATATTACTGTGTGAATTATTATTAATTAAAAACAAAACTTTTACGCACAATATCAAAATTACACACTTGTATATGCATATATTGAATATAATGAAAAGAACATCCAACTTAGAAAGCTCGACTTACAGTCTTTTACAATTCTGGTTTCACATCTTATAAATTTAACTAAAAACTATGAAATAAAATTTTCATGCTTAACTATTTGACAATAAATTACTGTAGGTTTTAGGCATACATATTGGTTTTTATATATAGATATAATCTACTAACAAAAACATATAAAAATCAACTTTAAATTACTGTAGGCTGATGGCGGTAAAAATATTACAACCATTCTGCAGCAGGTTATCGGCAAAATACGAAATTTTCAGGCCAAACTTGATTTGTACGCTAAAGCTGCAGGCAAGAAAAATTGACTGCAAGCAGAATAACTCTGCCTTTTGTCGACATCGCTTCATAGATGGAACATTCATTCTAAAATTTAGTTCATTTTTAACCTCTGAAAATCTATGCAGGAACACATAAACTTTTTTAAAAATTAACATGTATGTATTTTAAATCATATATACCGGAAGTTCGTACATTCCTAGGGATCAATGTTAAAGAAAAACTAGAATGCATCGATCTAATCCAACATATTTGTAAACATTTAAAATATAAATTAAAAGTCGTACCAGACGCTTCATTAACATGTTAACCACTTGCTTCAGTTCTGAAATACTATGTTGACATTGTGTTACTTGAGTATCTTTGATTTGTGAGATAACCGCCTTGGCCGTAGTCATGCCTCTTCCCATTTCACGTAGTCGTCCCGGTCTGTCTTGTCCCAACACTTGTGAGAGAGCATCATTTTTGAAATTACATGTTAAGCTAGATTGTGATTCATTTTCCACCTTTTTTTATTTTCTCCTACAAAAATTATATTTTGCACATGAGTTCTAAATTATATTATTTTCAAAATAATTACTTTAAAAAAGGTCAAAAGCACTTACAATAACTTCGGCAACATGTACATTCACGGGTTCGCCATTTTTTTGGGTGTGAGATTTAATCCAAACATCAACTCTAGAAATGGAAGAGGGATTTACACTTTCCTCCTTCTGCATTAAAAATAAACATAACATTAGATAAAACAAATAATCATAGTAAAGTAATCAAATATTTTTTCTCACCATATCTTCAGTTAATCGTGCCATTCCTCGACGACTACAAGTATGCGGCATTTGTTTATCCCTCATGGATTTGAATTTTTCACTTCGTAACTAGATTATAAAGATTTATCACGTTAATTAGTTAATTTTCATTCTTTGTGCACTTATATTTTATATATAGAAAGGACTAAAACAATTACTATATAATAATTACCTTAAACTCATTACTCGTTTTGGACTCAACAAACCTCTTCCATTCCTTCGTAGTTTTGACATTATCTGGTTTTAGTTGAAGCCGTTCCTCCGTGGTTTTTGCCTTTAATAACTTGTCAACTAATTTGCTTTTTGAACACCTCCAAATACATCCCATTTGCCGAAGAATGGGGACCTTTTGCCATTCTTCATCTAGTTTAAATCTAGCCTACAAAACAGAACATGTTGTTTCAGAAACAGAAACATTTCAGACTATAATTGAAACAGTAACAGAAGTGTTAAATCAAAGTGCAGAATCATATATTTTGGAAAATGCATATATCATTCATCTTTTGAAAAATGCACAGAAAATGTTAAATCGAAGTGCAGAATTTATGTAGTTGTAAATTAACTTTAAGAAAAATTATAGACATTTTTCATGCAAATTGGACAGAAGTTCAACATTTCTGAAAGGTAATTCATTTAACACTAACTGAAAATATAAATAAATACTTATACAAACATGGAAATTATATTCTAAAATTAGTAGTGTGATATCACTATGAAAAAAATGCAATCTTGTTTTACTTTCTTGTCTACTTAGTTTATTTTCTTAGCTATGATCGAATTACAAGTATTGAGCTACTAAAAGCATCTGGATAAAATGCTATCAAATACCACGGCCACCTTTTATTTTACTTATTTATTTACTTTTTTTTTACTGTTTACACTACATTCGACCTACCGACTGATTGACTGACGATTTTCCACCACCATGGTATTAAACAACAGAAAATGCAATGCTTTTAACAACTCTCTCAGTAAGTACTTGGTTGCTATCGTGTAATACGTGTTTCACTATGTTGCTCTAACTGAACCATTGCATAAGACTACCATTGTAAACACAGGTACGAAAGCTAATTGTCATGACTGGTTATTGATTTACAGGTATTTCAAAATATTTTATTTCCTGAGTTAAAAATACAGCAGCAAACACAGTGCTAAACGTAATCTTTCAGCTACACAACGACAAAAAGAAATGGAACTGTTCACACATCAACAGTTCCAACGAATTACATAAAACGAACATATTGCTTTGCCGAATTGAATTTCAAAGATAACAACATTAATTGTAAATTAATTTTCAACGCTGAAATATTATAAGAAAGTAAACTAACAACATTACAAGATAAGCAAACCTGAACGGATTCCCATAGAACTGATTTCAATTCTTTATCAAGTTGCCTCCAGTCCTCAAGTGTAAATGGAACATGCTCACGCACTAGTGGCCCCAAATAAGAAGATAGCTTCACTAACCCTTTTCCTATCGGTTCGCCTGATGAGTTAAACTCAACTTCGATTCAGCTTGCAACATCTGAAGGAAGTCTTTTCACTTTGGTTGGGCCTCTAGTCTTCTTTTTCGAAATCTGATTTACATCAATATCTTCAATTGTTCTATCGATTTCCATTGCTGTTTCGGGATTTCCATCGACTTGCATAGCAGTGCCTGGGTTTGAGTTGCTTGCATTCCCAACATCGTTGTTTTCCAACGGTGGCTCAATACGCTCTCCTATTGCATTAGACTTATCGGATGCATATGTGGATTGTTCGAGTCTTTTTTGATTGCGTGTAATCCTCTTATCCATTGTCTTTTTCGTACTTCTAACCATTTTCTGCAAGTATAACATATCAACATATGAATTTCAAGCTAGAAGTAGTGAAATATGAATATAAATTATCACCATTTTCTGCAAGTATAACATATCACCATTTTCTGCAAGTTAACATCTCCGCCTTTTCCATTTTACTAGTGCATATTTCACTACTGTCTGTATTGTCCAACTCTGTCTACTTTTGTGCAACCTCAGTCTATATTGCTGGTCTATATTGCATTTGATTTCAATTGTCATCGCAGTTGCAATTACATTTACATTTACATTGCATTCTATTTCCTCCTTGTTCATGTTTCCTCACTTGTCTTCATTTTACAATTCATTGCATCTTTAACCAATTCAACTTCAATCCTTAATTCTCAAGTTCCATTTTCTGGTTCGCTAGAAGCATTTATTTCATTTACTCCAACAGTGCACTTCTGTTTTACATTTCAGTTTCAAAAAAAACAAAACAAAACAAATACAATTTTACAGTGCAACAGTTTGTTTAAATTGAATTTCATTGTTTGTTTACGCTCTCTCTTCTCTCTTTTCAGTGCAACATATACAGCCTCCATCGCAACCCAACGCCCCTCTTTGTTCCTTCTTGCCTGCTCACAGTACCCTTCATTTCATCAACCACTAGAAAACACAACCTGACATCATACTACCATCAAACTAGCACCTCTACCGGCCAAAACTTCCACCACCATTAGCCCACATCACAGCCTACCTGTACCCGATCAACCACACTACCCTACTTCACGTCAAAGAAATAACATATTAACATGTACCGAATTAAGCAATTTCAAAATGATAAACTACCCAGATTAACAAATTCAATCTAGATCAGCATGACATGACCACAAAAAATTCTTAACCATGAATCCGTAACAATACAAAGGTCAAATATTTCATTCAAATGTCCAAAATTGTACTTCATTACAACAGCAATCATATTATTCAGGAATCTGGTACAACGTGACAAAGTCAGGCTACCTTAAATCTGAAGATGGAGAAAATTTACGGGGATAACCTGCTCGGAAACATACAATTAAAAACGTCTATTACTTGCTGAATAGCCAAGAAGAAACGGCCATAGATCCATGGTATTTATTTTTGTTTTCATAGGTTAGCTATGGAATGTTAGCTTTAATTTTATTTATGGAAACAATCATTACGTGCAAAAAGTATGTTATTTGGTATCAAATCTTCGAACTTCACTATTTATATACTCTGTGTTCAGGTTTTCAACGCTTTTATAAATATAGTCTATTTACATATACACTAGCTAGGACAAAGACTTTTTTACACTAGCTAGCATTTTATTTTAAGTTCCTTTATATCTCCTTCAATTCTAAGAGCATCAGATTGTGATTCGGACGGTATGCTTATCTAATTTGAAATTTGAGTATCCATCTTGAATATGAACAAGTTTACTAGTAGTAAGAGAATGAATGAAATAAAATCAACTGATATGCCATTTAAGCGAAATGAAACAGTTCATATAGCAAGAACAAAAAAGAAGAATGGAGACATAATCAATATTGGCAACTAAGCATGTCACGTGGTATTAATGTGTGCGTGTGAGTTTAAATTTTCGTTGTAAAGCCACCATTCAAAATCTAATATTATATTTATAGAAGCCAAAGGTTGTTCGTCTTCTTAGCGACTATATAAACAAATATCTGATAGAATGGGTGAGATGTGCTTATACAAGAGATCCTTTGGTTATGATTTCCTTCGTGTAAAGTAAACTAATAAAAACATACATCAATATGAAAAACAATTTTGATAAAACGAAATTAAATGGTGAAATTGATCCATTTAATGTAATTAAATGGTATGGTTCGATCTTTCAAATTGAAATTCAAAACAGTGAAATAAGCATATACAATTACCTTAAACTTCTCATAAGAAAACAAAACATCAAAACTATTTGGCCTACGTAGAGTAATCATTGTACACTTAAATTGTAAATTATGAGTTTCATGAAAAATAAATTGGCCTAACAAAAAACGCATACAACAAAAAAAGTGATAATGGTGTTACTATAAGCATACTACTTGTGAAGAAATTCATTTTTTTTAATCTCTCTCTAATGTAAGAAGTAAGCAAGGGTTTAGTTATGTACAAATCAAAGTGGGATTTAATTAGTATGGGCCAAATTTCTTCTAGGTTTGTACAGAAGGCTTTAATTGGTTGCATTAATGTTTAAATCTCATAGTTGTTGCAGTCACTCTACCAAATAGTCTTGTATATCATAAAATGCTTGCTAATTTGAGGAGCTGGGTTCTCTGTCTCCAAATTTCAATCATACCTTTTTTTTCAATAAATTATTTTAATCATTTCATTTCATTAAATGATAGGCGGTTGTGATTTCTTAGGAATGGTGACACATAGGAACAGGGCTGATCTAATGTGTAAAGTTACTATACACTGCAAATGAGACGTCGACGTGGGCGCATAACCTTCAAGATGACGGCATGAATAATTAACTCTGTACTCACCATATGGATATGTTAAAGTGTATCTAGACTCCTTTTCATTTTCCTTAGGCACTGATATATGGTGTAAGTGGATGACTGCTAGCCAAAATGTATTTGGAGAAACGTGTCGGTCTTTGATTATTTTATGTTGTCGAATAGGAAATATCCAAACTAAAAGTTTGAATATTAAATTATATGATCCGGTCTACAACCTTCAATAATTTTCTTCAAAAACAAGTAAGCATACCCAATTAAAAACTATCAATTTGGATGTATGCACCTATCTGAAATGAATATGTTATTTATTATAAATAATTAGGTCCTTAACATTGCATATGAAATAAAGATGTAGTGCAGGCAAGCAAAATAAAATAACTCCCATATTTCTAATGACATTGGAGCTTTCAAGAACAATAGAAAATATTGATCGGGCGTGGTATTTATTATCAGCTTGTTTAAGGAAACACACTTAAAAGAGAAAGCCAAGCGTTTGAAAAAAGGGAAAAATTGTAACGACCCAGAATTTTGCACTATTCGCATTCGCACATGTCGGACTTGAATAATTCAAAATACCGAATTGTTAATTTAAATTGGCAAAACTGAACATATACAGTAAATAAATAATCACAGATCACAGACACAGAGTAATAAATGCAGCGGAAATAAAAGAGATAGTAGTTCATGAAGCTACTATATAAATGTATAAGTTACATTAGAGTTAAACCAGATACAGTAATACGATACATCAGATACAAATCAGAATACATCACTGGAATCATCGAATACTGAAAGCAGAATAGATGGCTGGATCTTCAAGCAAAGCTCCAACTTCAAAGGTGAGTCTCGAATACTGGTACACTCAGTCTGACCCGAGCGTAAAGCAAAACACAAAACACTCGAGTCAGGATTAACATTCTTATATCAATAAATCCAACTCAAGTGAAATAGCAATTGAAATACAGGTAACTCAAAGGATGTTTGGAATAACCATCCTTTAAGGATCCGTTAAACTATCTACTATGTAGTAGTGTACGATAAGTAGATAATGCCTATCAGTAATATAAGATATCAAAATAGTGTTAAGGCGTTACCATTATCCCCCTTAACACATTTTATATAAGCGTTATAGTCTATACAGCACTGTAAACTCCACCGTAAACTAGTGGGCTATCAGGGAGTAATCCATAGGTATAACGCAAAACAAATCGTAGTGGTTGCGTATAGGGATACAAGTATGACAAGGCACATGAGGCAATACCCAAGGTAGTGAAACTACCGTTTTCCTGATCCGGACTGGTGAGAACGCATCGCCGCAGCGACCGCAACACCGCGAAACAACACTCCCAAAATCAAGGGTGCACCAATCGACAACAAGTAATGAGTAGTTTCGAAGAAGTGTGTTCGCTCGAGGTAGCTGACCTCCATTTGGCCCGGCACGGCTCCTGTTTTAGTCATTTCCAATTTGACACAAGTGTCAAGGCTATCCATTATCGTTCTCTTTCTTCAGTCATCACGTACATCATTCCAACCACTTCATTCTGGATCACACTCCGCGTGTAGTTATTAAAGTGGTTTTCGGTTTAGACAGTGAGTATGTCCCTAACCGATTCTGGTCTCTTTAATAACTTTCGTAATTATTACACCGATTGGTCGTTTAATAAACTTCAAAACCAAATCAATTTCAATTTCAAATAGAATTTGTAAACCAACATTTCATTTGTCTTTCTAAATCAATTTCCATAATTTACGTTTCAGAACTTCCAAATTCATAATTTCAAAATTTTATAATTCAATTTCAATTTCTATTTCTATTTAAACAATTCAAATATTGATTCAAGTTCGTATATAAGTTTCATTCCGAAATCATTTAAATTAATTTAATTTATCATTTAAATCAATTTAAATTCATTTATCGATTTCATTCAATATTCATTAAGTAAATTTGCCATTCAAAACAATTTCTATTAAATTTCCAATTCATTAAATCCATTATTTAAATTCAACTTCATTATATCAAAACTTTCAAATTGAATTAAATTAAATTCATCAAATCAAATTCTTTACATTTCGAGTCTTACATTTATTTCAATAAATCCCCTTTTATTCTTGTTAAATAAATTCAATTTCATTTATTTACTTACTTAAATAATTTCCAAAACTTAATTAACACAGAATCTCAATTTCAATTATTTACGAAGTTCCAATTCACTTATTCAAAATTGAAATTTCTCTTATCAAAGAATTTAAAATTTTATTTAATTCAAATAATTCAATCTTATTTAATTATTCAATAATTTCGAAGACTTAATTATTAAATAATTTCAAACTTAAATCAATGAAGAATTCCAAATTTAATTGTTAAATAATTAATTTCAAACAATGTTCTTTCAACAACTACAATGTTAATATTTTGTTTCAGATTTTAAATATTAACATTTTCCTTTCATTTAAAATTCAAATTCCAATTTCATTTCAAATCTTATCATTCATTCAAATAAAATCTTTATTTTATTTTTAAATCAAATCTTTGACCAATCGGGTTTTACTTAATTCTCTATCCTAAGTCAAGTTCATTTGGGTATTTATCATTTCAACCCGATTCCATTTCAATTCAAAAATCAAAGCATAGCAAAGGGAACTTGCAGTGTGATAACAGGGATGGTGTCAAAGTAAATAAACAAGCAATAACAACAATCAATAACAATCCAATAATCAATTCAAATAATCCCGAAATAATCGTATTAATTCACATTGTTGTTTGTGCAAATTAATATAATTATTTCTAGAATCTACACTATCATTTCATGTAGATTAAAGATTATTACACTATATTAATACGGTTCTTCACTTGATATCAATTATCCACTTTATACTACATCAGTTTATACAATCATACATTCAATGGTTCAAGGTGTAGTTATCACTATTTCTACGTGTCAATTTAATTACATTTAAAGGGGTCATATTTAACTAATCAAATTCAACACATATGTCGATTTCAAATTGTTAACTCCTACGTCAATTTCAATTTCAAATTATTTATCCCTTACAATATTAACAATTTAACGTCTAATGTCAAAATCAAACAATCAATCATTTATCAACCAACTGGATTATCATTGTATAAATAACAGATAAGGGTGTCAGATGTCATAGGTGAACTGATACATGTAAAAACATATATATAACAGTGTAGATAACTAACAGCAGCATATTTCAATTGTCGTTTCAATTGAAATCAAATTTAATAAATAAAAGAACATTAATCGTGAGTGATTGCTCACCTTTCGAGGCTAGAGAGATAGACAATGAAGTAGAGTTACGAATTCCAAGCACGAATCCAAACAAGGCACAATGGATACACGTTCGATGGACAAGCTGATAGATGGAAATTGACGAATTCAAATCAGGTTTGATCGATAATGATAATTGGTATAAGTGAACTTACATGCATAACTATTTATATAAATCATATTTAAAATTGAAACACATTTATTTTGAGTATACATGCATTATCATTACATTTGAAACCAAATTTTTATAAACCCAGATTACAAAAGTATTACTATTAAATGCACACTCTTATTTTATAATAAAACAAATTTAAAACCAGCAATTTATAAAACAAAATATCATCCTTGCTAACAGACTATATATAAATAAAGTACAAATCTGGAAATACAAACTCCTAGTGCAACTATATTATTTAACTAAAGTACTCATACATACAAGCTAACAGTAGGCACCAATATCCTTGATATATATGTGAAAATATGTGTGTATGTAGATCAATATAAAACAAATCCCTGTATAAAATATACAACCGGATATACAATGTTATAGCCAAAGAAGGAAACAAGCTTTTATAATATAAATCATATATATATATATATAATGTTTTACAGTAGATGAAAACTAAGAATATATACGTATATAAATACTTTAGACCCATAATGTAAATACTATAGCATATGAACAACCTTTATACTTTATATTCATATATAAAATAACAACTTACCCTATAACATATAACACTTTAACTATGTACTAATATATATATCTTGCACTATTAACCGTACTGTGACTCCTCTAAACTAATATATATGTATAATATATATAGTATGGGACTCTTGCAGCAAATAAATTTTATGCAGACTATCAATGGTAAATTAAAACATATTTAATATATATATATATCAAAACAACATAGTATAAACGTAACCTTTTTTAAAAAAAAACTCATACCCGATATACGTATACCAGCAACTGTTTGCATAGACAAACAACTGTATATAAGATATACACTTAAGACTGAAAACAGATTTGAATACCATGCATTTCAAATCATATAAACTAGAAAATATATAATATATAGAACTAGAGAATATAAAATATAGACTTATATAAACTGCATATAATAATGCATACGAATAACCAAATATAGGGAAAACAGGCTAGTAAAATCGAAACAGAGCAAATATTCTAAAAATTTACATAAACTGATACATAACGAAACGGTGACTTATATAATATACTTATATATCCACATGCTAATTCCAGTTCATATAACAAAATCCTATAAGCAATAATATAACTTATATCATGACTACACAAAGAAAAATGGTTAAGTAAACAAATTCACCTTTCAAACCAAACGAAAGTCTCCCATATACACGAAGCGGTGGGTGACAGAGGCTGGAGTAGTGCTGTGTGGAAGGACGAGCTTGCAAGGCGGCTGAGATGGTGGTGCGTACGGTTGAAGGTCGGACTGTGGAGGAAATGCGTTTGGAGGTCGCCAAGGCGGAGGTGAACGTCGCGCACGATAGAGGAGGGTGGATGGGCGATCGGTGAGCTTGTGTGTGCGCGTGAGAAGGCTGCACGCTTCTCTATTATATTCTTTTCTCTCTTCTTTTTTTATATTTTTTTTATATTTTTTTTATGCATGGCCAAAACAAGATGCGAGAAAGAGGAGAACGAAGCAGGATACAGGCAGAGAGAGAAAGGAAAAACATGTACAAGTTTTATATTAAATATTGCCTTCAAGAAACCAACAGACGTGAGCAAGGAATGTAGAGCAAAAGTGGGAAAATGAATAGGCTCAGTAGAATAAGTTTTATATATTAGTATATTTCCAACGTATGGATGAGTGAACCAGAAACTGAAATTTAAGTGGCAACAGCAATATAATATTGGGAACATAAGAAATGGCAAAAGTCGGCATGAATTCAGAGAGTTATTAAATGCAAATAGTTGTTGGTATTTTATAGTGAATAAATGAAAAGTCACCAAACAAATTACACCAAACCAGTACCGGTAAGGTTACCGACGTTTTATAGATTTCGTCGCGTATCAGACCTCAAAATACAGAGTTTAATATACCGTAAAGATCAGCACAACAAGATGATCAAAACGGTATACAGATGTCAGTGGTATGTTGAATTTATAAAATTCGAATTTTTCTACTGGCGGAAAATGTAAGAAAAACGTAGAAAAATAAGATCGACGGAGCCAAAGAAATTCGAATTTGGAAAAATGAAAAATGACGTTTGCTCAGAAGATGGTTTAGAATTTTTCTATGTAAAAATATTTAGGTTCCGAAAACATTTTATTTTCATCGCTTTTTAAACTGATTAAATTGAAGTAAATTTACGCGCGAAATAAACTTTCATATTTTCGGACGAAAATTTACTAGTTGCTATGTTTAACTAAACGCATTCCAAATATCAAATTTATATTTCAAAATTTTATCGTTTAAAATTTCACAAAATTTCAACTAATTACGTTATTAAAACAGTTGAAATTTACGGGTCGTTACACTCTCCCCCACTCAAAACTTTTCATCCCCGAAAAGGAACGAGGTAGGAGAATAGAAACAACCAGAAGGAAAAACTGATTTGAAATACAAAATAACAATTAATTTAAACCATATAAATTCAAATTTAAATTAATTGATATTCAATAATTGATTTAATCCATTTGATTTCACTAAAATCAATCTCAACTATTTCTAAATTCATTATCTTATTATCCCATTTCTTCAATTTACAATTTTTAAAACCATAATTTTGAATAGTCTTTTATTATAATCATATTTTCTTCAACAATTTTAAATTCTTCTTTATTCCAAATTACTGTTAAATTTATTCTACTTAATATATCTACTCATATATATTTAACCCATATAAATTAATTTAAAACATAAAAGTTTCGATTTAAATTAATTTACATCTATTAATTTCTTTTAAATTCAAGGTATTTTCATATGTTGATCAAATTTCAATTTATTAATTCTTTCAAAACAAATTTATTAATTTTTTCAAAACAAATTTATTTCATTATTAACTGAGTTTACTTATTATCCTATTTAACTCTATTAACATCTTTATAATCAAAATTTAGTGTATAACATTTATTATAAACACTCAAATTTTATTTATAGATTCAATTTATCTTATATATTATCCAATTACATATTCAACTTCTGAATGATTTAGGTAAGTTGTATTAGAATGCAGTTGAACAATATACAAATAAAATTTTCCCAATTCAATTATTCAAGTTTAAATATTTATTCCAAATTTGGTTTTATTTATAATTAAAATCATCCTTTAACAAAATTTAAGAATTAGATTTCCGATTAAATTTAAACAATTTAGAGATATGTATAATATATTTATATCAAATCAAATTAAATTTTAAAATAAGATACCTATATATATATATAAATCAAATTATACTGAAGAAATTCAAATCAAAATATTTTTCAAAACAAAACCGTAGCAAAGCTACAGAATAGTATCTCCACTTCGAAACTCGAAAATGAATGTCGATGATGCGGCCGCCATCACCGAAATTATTTTCCAGCGACAAAGAGAAGAGCACTGATTTCAACATTTTAAAAATTCTTTGAAAACGATTTCTATTTGAAAATACGTTCAATAATATACATTTTAAAATTTTAAAACCAAAGCTTGAAATTTAAGGAAATTAAATTCTCAAATTCTTACTTTAAATTCATTTAAATTTCTAAAGAAATTTATAAACCAACTTTTATAATTCCATTTATTTTTATGTTGGAATAATCAATGATTTACAAAACAAATAGTGAAGATCAAATATTACCTTTCTAACAACCAATTCAGTTAACAATTCAATTTCAGAAAATTTATAATTATATATAATATAATCATACAAGATTATTTTATTTACCAATTTTGAAAATACTATCGTGTCAGTTTGCTCTGTTCAAGTGTTTTGGAAATCCTATCGATAGCGTTGATCAGACGAATCGATCGGAAACCCAAATCAACATCAACAACTCAAACAACACAATAAAGAAACATTTTTTTATAAATACACTTCTTCGTTTGACGATATAAGAATGGATTTTAAAGCAAGGATAGAGATTCAAATTTTATGGGCTCAAATCAAAGAGAATTTTGATTCGAAGATAAGTTCGAAACAAAGATATGATAATTAAATAACAAAGTAGGAAGATTGATAAGTTTATATAAATCGCGACCAACCTTAACCGGGTCGGCCATGACTTCAAGAATTGGATCGATGCAGAATTTCAAGACAAATCTACATTCGATTTCAAGAAATAGAATTCAGGTATAGCAGGAGATAGATAGCATCGTAAACCGAGGATACAGAAATCTCCGGTAAATCAATGCCTATTGTAAAGGACTTTCACCCCTTTACAAATCATTCGAAGATTGGCGAGACCGCCGATCTATTATAGATATCATTCAAAATGGAGTTATGGGGTGCTCCAGAATTGAAAGAAGACGAATAGTGAGGGACACAAATGAATTTTTGGAACCGCAGGGAACGTTCCAAAATTCAAAGGAATCGAGTTAAAAGGAAGAGATTGAGACTCGAATTAGAGTGTAACTGTAAATACATTTACCCTATATGTTAAGTTTTGCCTAGAGCTACCAAAGCTCTGATACCAACTGTAACGGACCGCGTTAGTGGGGTAACGCCCACCGTAGCATACATTGGTACATGTGTTGTAACATCCCGAAAATTTTCGACTTTCGAAAATTCAACATCGATACTCACTTTATCGACTGCTGAGCCATCGAATGCCGGAAACCCGAAAAGTTATGGTTTTAAGAAAGAAGAAAAAGGTAGAAGAAGAAGATAGAGGAAAAAGAGAAGAAGAACAACAAAACAACAACAGATACAGAACAGAGACAATATCAGAATCTCACATATCGCAGCGGAACAATATATAATAGATGAATGAATAATCTTTAAAACAAAGAATTTTATCAGTTTATACATACATCAGTCATCAGAGTCAATATACAACAATGGACAGTTATATAACCTGTCCTCATACAGAATACACAGCGGAATAAATACTATCAGATACAAATACTACGTCTCGTCATCCAGCTTGCTTCCAAAGCTCCAGAATATCCAGAATATCCTGATAATATAACTCTAGGCTGCCCGTGTGGAAATTGGTGGGCACCCAGAGTTTAGAAGGGAACAATAAACTCCGAGTCAGTCATGGTGACTGGTGTGAGATCGTAAAACAGTTATTCTTTAAAAACAACAACAGTAAATTTTAAAGTCAATTCGAAATGCTTTTGGGAAAATGAAACTACCATAAGACCTCCCACCACACACACAATGCAAACGCAGAATTGGAGGAGATTTCTTCTTATGATAGTCAAAGATGCTTTCTACGAAAAAATCAAATTCTTTTTGATATTATTATTAGTGCATAGTGTAGAAAACATTTCGAAAGTATAATATTAATCTTAGCCAGCATAGGCATTCCGCACTTATGCCTACTATAGCTACCATCCAAACAGTGGTGACCACCATAAGTGAATGATAGGTTCTACAACTAAAACCGTACAAGATCGTATTGTTTCTTTGGATTTCCAACAAATGGTCAGGCTAAGGAACTTCCTATCCACGATGGGTACGTCCCTGGAATAGACGACCCGAGAACCTAACCGGATCTCTGCCAACACAAGGCCGGGTTACCTCTGCAAAAATAGGTAACTACTGACACGCGTATGCCATCCCCCGATCGTCACCGATCTTCCCGAGGATCCCCGATTTCCAACAAACCACAAAGTAATAATAACTGTGCAGCAACCACAGAGGTTAAGTATCTGGGCTCCATACCATGATACCACCTTTATCCAGAAGGAATGACATACACTAAGGGGCGCTACTCCCTAGAACCTTGCCGCATTCGTCCTGTTTCGACCATTTCCGGGGTGTGAGGCTCGACGAAGTCTCGTCCACAAAGCTACGCTTTCTCAAAAAGCCCTGCTTCGGGTCAAACAAAAATGATCAACCTATGATCACAAAGATATAAGATCAAACAAATGATCATATCACAAATGATCAACACTGATCATTTCACAGCAACACTCAGTATGCCACGTTACCAAATCGGGATATATCGCTGATAAATTTCAACTACATAACCTCTGAGCTCGTACGTCTCAGAGAAGGGTGTTAAGCTAAGAGAATAAATTCTCCGCCACCAACAGAAATGTATTTGAAAGAAATCAGCTTTATATCTCAAATTGTAACGTCAGACACACAATCCATACAAGTCTGTTCCGGGACCGAACAGAACCGAAGGCACTTCTCACGAAGCCCTTGCATTTCCGGATAATTTTCAATCACGTCAGGACTTCCCGTCACTAAGGGTGATAAAACCTCTAAACCGGAGATCAGCCGATGTAGAGTAACTCGACGGTAATCCTTCCGTTTTCAAAAATATCCGGTCTTCAGCACCGGTCTTCAAATGCAATTCATAACGACGTATCACATATTCGGAATGGGTTATACGACCCCATGGTCCTTTCCCGGCTAACCCGAATAGTGAGCGATTATTTAAAAATAAGTGTGGCATTCAAATTCATCCAATTCACAACAAAACATCCATTCAGGGTAATTATTGATAGTCGGTTATTTAACTATCAATAAAGATGCGCGACATCATCAGATTCCAAATAATCTTCCAAATTATTTCCTCTTCAAAAATATCTTTACTAGATATAAAATTTCCACACTTAACCATTTGAAAACAATTTCAAATCAATTTCCACACTTCAAAAATAAATCAATATTTATTTTTAAACAACTTCGCTTTCTTTTATAAATTCTGTATTGAATTTATACTTTCGAATATCTACTGATATTCGATTTTTAAATCGTTTTCAATATTCAATTTCAATTTATCTTTAAGGAGATAAATTCTCAAAACATTTCATTTCATTTTGGAAAACATTTCCATACTTATTTAAAAATAAGTCAGCAATTCACAATCCATTTATTTTCAACACTTGAAAAATATTCGATATTCTTAAATCAAATTAAGTATATATTTCATTCTTTAAGGAAATCTATTTTCTATAACAACATAAATTTGAGTCAAAACGAATGTTACGTAAAACATCGTTACGACGACTCAAAAATCACTAGTATAGGGATTCGAAATTAAAATAGATATGTAAATCCCAATACTAGATAAAAACATTTCCTTTCGGAAATCATTTACTATAACAATAGTGTTATAGTCCACCATTTCCTTATATTTCTCGAAAACGTCTATTTCAACCATAAATGTTGAAATCTATGATTTCGATAGTTCACACGTTTTAAAACACCTTTCAAATGTTTAACTTCATTTTTTTAAAAATATTACTTCTTCAAAAATGAATCCAATTTTCTTAACAATATATTCACTGTCCAAAATCGTGAATATACTTCACTAATTACATTTCACTATTTTCTACACATTTTATTTAAATAAAAAAAATTCGCTACCCAAAATCGCGAATATATCTTCTTTAAAAATCTTATATATTTAATTTCTCAAATTCCACTGATTTCGAATTTATAAAACAACGTTTATAAATCCCATTTTCTATTTTCTATAACAACTCCGGTTTATAAATCTCATTTTATTAACTTCAAAAATTCACTTATAAGAATAAGTGATTTTCGGATTTATAAACAACGTTTATAAATCACATTTGTACTTTATAACAATTTCCACTTTTAAAATCATTTCATTTAGCAATTTCTATTCATATCTCATCTAAGTGCAAAAGTCAAATTTATAAGTAAATTTCTTATAAATCTTTTATTCTACAACATCTATTCACTTTATAACTTCACGTTATAAATCTATTTATTTCATTCACTTATGAAATCCATTTTATACTTCTTTCTAATACTTATAAAAATTCGTTTTATAAGTCCAATATTTCGATTTATAAAATATCAATTTTATAAATCTTTTTATACAAATCTTTTATAGTTATTCAAAATCCCAACTTAAACCATTTTATAAATAAATCGACTTTTATTTCAAAAATCACACTTTGGTTATATTTCACCAAAAATCTTAACTTTTATAACTTTAAAATTTTACGTTTATAAATCGATTCAAAAATTCCATAAAACGTATATTTTCAAAAATCACTTTAAAAACCCTTTTTAAAGTAAAAGTCGTTATTTTTACATTTCAAAACTGAATCCGATGATGCAACAGCATCAATTAGTCCATCACAACAGTCAATATCATATATCAATATGATAACAGATCTATATCAACATATCTGCAAATAAATAACTACTGGTGAGGAATCCAGTTGGATCCCTCCAACCTGTTTCCCTGCATCCACAGATGTTAGCACAATACCAATTCCGCTCCAGTACGGAATTATCGCGGTATATAGGTTTTTATAAATCCGCTTACTAACGGCGCAATAGGGTCTCATCCGCTATACGAGGCGGGAATCAATCAATCCAATATATACATATGCCAATATGTATATACTGCTATATATATAGGTATATCCTATCATATCTAATAACACATCCAAATAGCAATCAAACGGTCAATAATAACTGTAAAATCAAATTTCCTTCGAGTGAGAAAGATCTCACCTTAGCTTTTATTTTTGCCATCCATTTTCCAAATTGTATTGTTCTCTTGATTTATACCTTGTATAAATAATTCATACACTTTATTAATATTCGAAAAAAAATCGAATAACAAATTTACATTTTGTAATTTTAATGATTCAATAATCTCATTTCAAACAAATTTTCCTTAACAAATTTATTTTGTACAGTATCTTTATCGGTTTATGTAATAAGTTCATTTACAGATAAATCCCAATATTTTTTTCAAAATTAAAACTTCAGCAATTATCAAATCGATTTGCATGTATATTAATTTCCATTTATTTTAAACGGTAAACATTTATTTTCTGAAATAATCTTTCTATTTATATATATATATAAATTTCAAATCTGAAGAATATTAAAATGCTAAAAATTTAAACTACCTCACTGTCGAACACGAACCCAGGCAATCACAATCTCCCCACGACCTACTCGCCGCGATCAATGCCACTGCCTCACGCGTGATACTGCCCCCATCGACCATCGTCTGCTCGCTACTGCCGCGCTTCTTCCTCGCGACATCCACCAGAGAAGCCGTGAGTTCTCCTCCCCATGCCTCGCGCTCGACATCGCTTCCACACTCACAAATTCGAGCTTGCGATGCTGCCTTGAATCGCGATAACCACCATGTCGAAACTTCATCGCCGACTTCAACATATCGAACCCAGTTCGCAAACCTCCAGTAGTCGCCTACATACGCGACTCCATCCCAAGATGCGTACGCCACCGCCTGCCTGCCGCCTTCACGCGATGCTCGCAACCCCCCCGCGTGCGCGACGTCGAGATGTCGAATACCCTTCCTCCAATTCGAACGATGATGAGGCCTCCTCCTTTTTGAACGATTGATTTCACTCAACCCAGGGTTTTGGTCACGAACGAATGTGGACTAGCTCGAGAAGAAGGGGAAAGAACGAGGGTTGTTTTTGAACGAAAGGGAAAAAGAGGTTAATTTGAGGAAGCCATGAATATCTCTGCTCGATTTTGTTTTCGTTTGACACTGAGTTGAAGCCTCGACTAAATTTTTAAAAGAAAAGAAATAGGCGGCCATTGATTACATTTCTGAGGAACGAAATGATCTCGTACGAGATTTGCAAAGGAATGGGGAGACAAGGAGTACTCGACTTTGCAGAGAGAACGTGATTTTTCAGAGAAAAGATCGTGTGCCTTACTCCTGATGTCGGCAAAAGTTTAAATTTTAATTTTAAAACTGAATTTCTTTTTGTTCTAACGCGTTTTCATGTCGTACGGTTACACGGCAACTCCGTTAAATACGAAATTGGAAATCCGGTAATAATTCAATGTCACGGATCCAATGAAACTGGTTTCGTCGAATTCCGAGACTGTTTGAAAATTGACTATTTTATAAATATCGGTTCGAGTGATTATTTTCAAAACTGAACAAAACAGTTCGAAATTAAATTCTGAAGCTTCTATCATCTTCAGTATTATCAACACGAATTTTAAAAGCTTTTGAAATATTTTTCTTCAACTTAAAATTGAAGATTCAAATTTTTATTCGACTTACAATAGATTAAATTTTAAAGTTTAATCTTAAATTTCAAAGTTATATCGGGGATTCAAATTAAATCATCATTCAAATATTTAAAATTAATTAAATATTTCCAATTAAATTCGTTCCAAATTCTGGGTCGTTACAAACTTCCCCCCTTAAAAGAATTTCGTCCTCGAAATTACAAGTTAGGAAAAAATGTCTTTAACTCGTCTACTATCTTTCACAATCTAAATAGTTTTATCAAATTCTTTCAAAACAAATCTTCTTACTAAAGATTCGTTATCATTCAACTAAATTTTCCAACTTGAATTCTAAGTTCCAAACAACATTGTTTAACTTCTAAATTCAAATTCGAGTTTAAATTCAAACTTAAACTTTCAAAATTTTCTCAAAAATTTTCTAACACTCGGAATTTTCGAAAAATTTCGCCAGCGTCTCCTTTGCGCGGCTAATATGGTACGACTACAAAACGTCCCTACGGACTCTCAGATTTCAAAAAGAAAAAGAAAAAGCCAAGCGGCTAGAGAGAAATCATCAAAAACTCATATAGAAATTAAAATACGTACCTTTTTCGAGCGATTCAAATTTATCTTTGAAATCAAAATTTCCAATTCCTTTATACCTGTATATCCTACTAGCCATTATATCTAGTTACAGCATTCAAATCATTTTGCAAATTCGATTACAAATTTTCAATATAACTGCTTATATCATCTTTGAGTTCGTTATTGAAGTTATATATATCCATTATGATTCAATTTTACATTTCGATTTCCATTTGAATTCAATTTACAATTTCAATCTAATTTGAATTCAATTCAACTTCTGAATATTGACTCTCATTGATTAGCTTTCATTTACAACTGCTTATTTTAGCTTAGTTTCAATTACTAATCCATTTCAAATTCTAATTCACTTACAAATTCAGATTTGCTTTCAACATTAAGTTTTAATTCCAGTTTTTATCTTTATTCAATCATCACTTAGAATAATTTCAATATCACATTTACTTAAGAATTTCGCTCTTCATTTCTTAGGTTCAATATAAATATTCCATGTAGACATTATATTTATTTTCGATTTACCACTTTGGTTCATAACTACTCATATTAAACTGGATTTCCAATAACATATGAATTTTAATTCATCTTTCAATTTGCATTATTCAATTCAATTCATTTGCTTACGAATTCGAAATGAATTTCAACTTTCAATTTCATTTAATTGATTCACTTGTACTTACATTCATTTAACTTCATCCTTTAAGTTAAATTTATTCTATCAACCTTCCAAATTGTATAAGTTATCAACTTGATAATATTTCATAAGTATTTTTAAATATGATTCCAGAGTCGTTTCCACTTTTTCAAAATCATTTGAAAACAATTCAAATTCCATTTGAATTTCCAAACAAAACCCAAATTTTCCAAACAACTACCATTTAAAACAATTTGGCAGCAATTCCTCTTCTGGAAACCCGAAAATGAACACCGGTGATGCCATGGTCATCATCGGAATTATTTTCCAGCGACCTAAAAGAGTTTAGAGCTTTTATCTCTCTAAAATATTTTTTCAAAATCCTTTGAAATTCATTTTCAAACCAAAAAGATTTTAAACTTTTCGAATCTCCAAAATTTACGAATTCTTTTCAAAACATTTCCAAATACTTCTCTGGAATTCCGTTTTAGATTATAAGTCACATTTAAAATTTATATTCTCAAATTTCATTTGTATGTGAATTTATTTCTTAACTTTGGAATTACGATTCCAATTTCTTATTCAATTTCAGTGATGATAATTTACTATTATTACTTCCTAACATCCAGGCAACCATATATTATAGTAATTCATAGAAAATCATTTCTTTTCTATACAAAAATAGTTTTGGGTAAAATTATTTCATTTACCCCATTTTAAAACAATACTGTGCCGAATTGTTCTATTTAAGTGTTTAGAAACCCCTTCGATACAGTTTTGCAAGACTGTGCCGACGAAGGTTCATATACCACTCAATAAACCAATCATCACAATACAAAACAATTTTATATTAACTAACAAATACGCGCTCGTATCTATTATTACACTCAACTCATTCTAGAGTACTACTGACTCTATCTCTAATGAGTATCACCCAACAGAGCAGGGTTGTCGCTTAACCATATGCTCTGATACCACTTGTAACATCCCGAAAATTTTCGACTTTCGAAAATTCAACATCGATACTCACTTTATCGACTGCTGAGCCATCGAATGCCGGAAACCCGAAAAGTTATGGTTTTAAGAAAGAAGAAAAAGGTAGAAGAAGAAGATAGAGGAAAAAGAGAAGAAGAACAACAAAACAACAACAGATACAGAACAGAGACAATATCAGAATCTCACATATCGCAGCGGAACAATATATAATAGATGAATGAATAATCTTTAAAACAAAGAATTTTATCAGTTTATACATACATCAGTCATCAGAGTCAATATACAACAATGGACAGTTATATAACCTGTCCTCATACAGAATACACAGCGGAATAAATACTATCAGATACAAATACTACGTCTCGTCATCCAGCTTGCTTCCAAAGCTCCAGAATATCCAGAATATCCTGATAATATAACTCTAGGCTGCCCGTGTGGAAATTGGTGGGCACCCAGAGTTTAGAAGGGAACAATAAACTCCGAGTCAGTCATGGTGACTGGTGTGAGATCGTAAAACAGTTATTCTTTAAAAACAACAACAGTAAATTTTAAAGTCAATTCGAAATGCTTTTGGGAAAATGAAACTACCATAAGACCTCCCACCACACACACAATGCAAACGCAGAATTGGAGGAGATTTCTTCTTATGATAGTCAAAGATGCTTTCTACGAAAAAATCAAATTCTTTTTGATATTATTATTAGTGCATAGTGTAGAAAACATTTCGAAAGTATAATATTAATCTTAGCCAGCATAGGCATTCCGCACTTATGCCTACTATAGCTACCATCCAAACAGTGGTGACCACCATAAGTGAATGATAGGTTCTACAACTAAAACCGTACAAGATCGTATTGTTTCTTTGGATTTCCAACAAATGGTCAGGCTAAGGAACTTCCTATCCACGATGGGTACGTCCCTGGAATAGACGACCCGAGAACCTAACCGGATCTCTGCCAACACAAGGCCGGGTTACCTCTGCAAAAATAGGTAACTACTGACACGCGTATGCCATCCCCCGATCGTCACCGATCTTCCCGAGGATCCCCGATTTCCAACAAACCACAAAGTAATAATAACTGTGCAGCAACCACAGAGGTTAAGTATCTGGGCTCCATACCATGATACCACCTTTATCCAGAAGGAATGACATACACTAAGGGGCGCTACTCCCTAGAACCTTGCCGCATTCGTCCTGTTTCGACCATTTCCGGGGTGTGAGGCTCGACGAAGTCTCGTCCACAAAGCTACGCTTTCTCAAAAAGCCCTGCTTCGGGTCAAACAAAAATGATCAACCTATGATCACAAAGATATAAGATCAAACAAATGATCATATCACAAATGATCAACACTGATCATTTCACAGCAACACTCAGTATGCCACGTTACCAAATCGGGATATATCGCTGATAAATTTCAACTACATAACCTCTGAGCTCGTACGTCTCAGAGAAGGGTGTTAAGCTAAGAGAATAAATTCTCCGCCACCAACAGAAATGTATTTGAAAGAAATCAGCTTTATATCTCAAATTGTAACGTCAGACACACAATCCATACAAGTCTGTTCCGGGACCGAACAGAACCGAAGGCACTTCTCACGAAGCCCTTGCATTTCCGGATAATTTTCAATCACGTCAGGACTTCCCGTCACTAAGGGTGATAAAACCTCTAAACCGGAGATCAGCCGATGTAGAGTAACTCGACGGTAATCCTTCCGTTTTCAAAAATATCCGGTCTTCAGCACCGGTCTTCAAATGCAATTCATAACGACGTATCACATATTCGGAATGGGTTATACGACCCCATGGTCCTTTCCCGGCTAACCCGAATAGTGAGCGATTATTTAAAAATAAGTGTGGCATTCAAATTCATCCAATTCACAACAAAACATCCATTCAGGGTAATTATTGATAGTCGGTTATTTAACTATCAATAAAGATGCGCGACATCATCAGATTCCAAATAATCTTCCAAATTATTTCCTCTTCAAAAATATCTTTACTAGATATAAAATTTCCACACTTAACCATTTGAAAACAATTTCAAATCAATTTCCACACTTCAAAAATAAATCAATATTTATTTTTAAACAACTTCGCTTTCTTTTATAAATTCCGTATTGAATTTATACTTTCGAATATCTACTGATATTCGATTTTTAAATCGTTTTCAATATTCAATTTCAATTTATCTTTAAGGAGATAAATTCTCAAAACATTTCATTTCATTTTGGAAAACATTTCCATACTTATTTAAAAATAAGTCAGCAATTCACAATCCATTTATTTTCAACACTTGAAAAATATTCGATATACTTAAATCAAATTAAGTATATATTTCATTCTTTAAGGAAATCTATTTTCTATAACAACATAAATTTGAGTCAAAACGAATGTTACGTAAAACATCGTTACGACGACTCAAAAATCACTAGTATAGGGATTCGAAATTAAAATAGATATGTAAATCCCAATACTAGATAAAAACATTTCCTTTCGGAAATCATTTACTATAACAATAGTGTTATAGTCCACCATTTCCTTATATTTCTCGAAAACGTCTATTTCAACCATAAATGTTGAAATCTATGATTTCGATAGTTCACACGTTTTAAAACACCTTTCAAATGTTTAACTTCATTTTTTTAAAAATATTACTTCTTCAAAAATGAATCCAATTTTCTTAACAATATATTCACTGTCCAAAATCGTGAATATACTTCACTAATTACATTTCACTATTTTCTACACATTTTATTTAAATAAAAAAAATTCGCTACCCAAAATCGCGAATATATCTTCTTTAAAAATCTTATATATTTAATTTCTCAAATTCCACTGATTTCGAATTTATAAAACAACGTTTATAAATCCCATTTTCTATTTTCTATAACAACTCCGGTTTATAAATCTCATTTTATTAACTTCAAAAATTCACTTATAAGAATAAGTGATTTTCGGATTTATAAACAACGTTTATAAATCACATTTGTACTTTATAACAATTTCCACTTTTAAAATCATTTCATTTAGCAATTTCTATTCATATCTCATCTAAGTGCAAAAGTCAAATTTATAAGTAAATTTCTTATAAATCTTTTATTCTACAACATCTATTCACTTTATAACTTCACGTTATAAATCTATTTATTTCATTCACTTATGAAATCCATTTTATACTTCTTTCTAATACTTATAAAAATTCGTTTTATAAGTCCAATATTTCGATTTATAAAATATCAATTTTATAAATCTTTTTATACAAATCTTTTATAGTTATTCAAAATCCCAACTTAAACCATTTTATAAATAAATCGACTTTTATTTCAAAAATCACACTTTGGTTATATTTCACCAAAAATCTTAACTTTTATAACTTTAAAATTTTACGTTTATAAATCGATTCAAAAATTCCATAAAACGTATATTTTCAAAAATCACTTTAAAAACCCTTTTTAAAGTAAAAGTCGTTATTTTTACATTTCAAAACTGAATCCGATGATGCAACAGCATCAATTAGTCCATCACAACAGTCAATATCATATATCAATATGATAACAGATCTATATCAACATATCTGCAAATAAATAACTACTGGTGAGGAATCCAGTTGGATCCCTCCAACCTGTTTCCCTGCATCCACAGATGTTAGCACAATACCAATTCCGCTCCAGTACGGAATTATCGCGGTATATAGGTTTTTATAAATCCGCTTACTAACGGCGCAATAGGGTCTCATCCGCTATACGAGGCGGGAATCAATCAATCCAATATATACATATGCCAATATGTATATACTGCTATATATATAGGTATATCCTATCATATCTAATAACACATCCAAATAGCAATCAAACGGTCAATAATAACTGTAAAATCAAATTTCCTTCGAGTGAGAAAGATCTCACCTTAGCTTTTATTTTTGCCATCCATTTTCCAAATTGTATTGTTCTCTTGATTTATACCTTGTATAAATAATTCATACACTTTATTAATATTCGAAAAAAAATCGAATAACAAATTTACATTTTGTAATTTTAATGATTCAATAATCTCATTTCAAACAAATTTTCCTTAACAAATTTATTTTGTACAGTATCTTTATCGGTTTATGTAATAAGTTCATTTACAGATAAATCCCAATATTTTTTTCAAAATTAAAACTTCAGCAATTATCAAATCGATTTGCATGTATATTAATTTCCATTTATTTTAAACGGTAAACATTTATTTTCTGAAATAATCTTTCTATTTATATATATATATAAATTTCAAATCTGAAGAATATTAAAATGCTAAAAATTTAAACTACCTCACTGTCGAACACGAACCCAGGCAATCACAATCTCCCCACGACCTACTCGCCGCGATCAATGCCACTGCCTCACGCGTGATACTGCCCCCATCGACCATCGTCTGCTCGCTACTGCCGCGCTTCTTCCTCGCGACATCCACCAGAGAAGCCGTGAGTTCTCCTCCCCATGCCTCGCGCTCGACATCGCTTCCACACTCACAAATTCGAGCTTGCGATGCTGCCTTGAATCGCGATAACCACCATGTCGAAACTTCATCGTCGACTTCAACATATCGAACCCAGTTCGCAAACCTCCAGTAGTCGCCTACATACGCGACTCCATCCCAAGATGCGTACGCCACCGCCTGCCTGCCGCCTTCACGCGATGCTCGCAACCCCCCCGCGTGCGCGACGTCGAGATGTCGAATACCCTTCCTCCAATTCGAACGATGATGAGGCCTCCTCCTTTTTGAACGATTGATTTCACTCAACCCAGGGTTTTGGTCACGAACGAATGTGGACTAGCTCGAGAAGAAGGGGAAAGAACGAGGGTTGTTTTTGAACGAAAGGGAAAAAGAGGTTAATTTGAGGAAGCCATGAATATCTCTGCTCGATTTTGTTTTCGTTTGACACTGAGTTGAAGCCTCGACTAAATTTTTAAAAGAAAAGAAATAGGCGGCCATTGATTACATTTCTGAGGAACGAAATGATCTCGTACGAGATTTGCAAAGGAATGGGGAGACAAGGAGTACTCGACTTTGCAGAGAGAACGTGATTTTTCAGAGAAAAGATCGTGTGCCTTACTCCTGATGTCGGCAAAAGTTTAAATTTTAATTTTAAAACTGAATTTCTTTTTGTTCTAACGCGTTTTCATGTCGTACGGTTACACGGCAACTCCGTTAAATACGAAATTGGAAATCCGGTAATAATTCAATGTCACGGATCCAATGAAACTGGTTTCGTCGAATTCCGAGACTGTTTGAAAATTGACTATTTTATAAATATCGGTTCGAGTGATTATTTTCAAAACTGAACAAAACAGTTCGAAATTAAATTCTGAAGCTTCTATCATCTTCAGTATTATCAACACGAATTTTAAAAGCTTTTGAAATATTTTTCTTCAACTTAAAATTGAAGATTCAAATTTTTATTCGACTTACAATAGATTAAATTTTAAAGTTTAATCTTAAATTTCAAAGTTATATCGGGGATTCAAATTAAATCATCATTCAAATATTTAAAATTAATTAAATATTTCCAATTAAATTCGTTCGAAATTCTGGGTCGTTACATGTGTTCTACCTTTACGGCCAGCCTCTCGACTGCACCAACCCCGCAGGGACATGTAGGAGTAAGATTCATCCGCTCGCTACCAAACCAAATGCGAGAACCCCCTATCATGCTGCACCCGCCAAGTGCATAGGCAGATACACATGTCGGACTTGAATAATTCAAAATACCGAATTGTTAATTTAAATTGGCAAAACTGAACATATACAATAAATAAATAATCACAGATCACAGACACAGAGTAATAAATGCAGCGGAAATAAAAGAGATAGTAGTTCATGAAGCTACTATATAAATGTATAAGTTACATTAGAGTTAAACCAGATACAACGGAAGAGTAATACGATACATCAGATACAAATCAGAATACATCACTGGAATCATCGAATACTGAAAGCAGAATAGATGGCTGGATATTCAAGCAAAGCTCCAACTTCAAAGGTGAGTCTCGAATACTGGTACACTCAGTCTGACCCGAGCGTAAAGCAAAACACAAAACACTCGAGTCAGGATTAACATTCTTATATCAATAAATCCAACTCAAGTGAAATAGCAATTGAAATACAAGTAACTCAAAGGATGTTTGGAATAACCATCCTTTAAGGATCCGTTAAACTATCTACTATGTAGTAGTGTGCGATAAGTAGATAATGCCTATCAGTAGTATAAGATATCAAAATAGTGTTAAGGCGTTACCATTATCCCCCTTAACACATTTTATATAAGCGTTATAGTCTATACAGCACTGTAAACTCCACCGTAAACTAGTGGGCTATCAGGGAGTACTCCATAGGTATAACGCAAAACAAATCGTAGTGGTTGCGTATAGGGATACAAGTATGACAAGGCACATGAGGCAATACCCAAGGTAGTGAAACTACCGTTTGCCTGATCCGGACTGGTGAGAACGCATCGCCGCAGCGACCGCAACACCGCGAAACAACACTCCCAAAATCAAGGGTGCACCAATCGACAACAAGTAATGAGTAGTTTCGAAGAAGTGTGTTCGCTCGAGGTAGCTGACCTCCATTTGGCCCGACACGGCTACTGTTTTAGTCATTTCCAATTTGACACAAGTGTCAAGGCTATCCATTATCGTTCTCTTTCTTCAGTCATCACGTACATCATTCCAACCACTTCATTCTGGATCACACTCCGTGTGTAGTTATTAAAGTGGTTTTCGGTTTAGACAGTGAGTATGTCCCTAACCGATTCTGGTCTCTTTAATAACTTTCGTAATTATTACACCGATTGGTCGTTTAATAAACTTCAAAACCAAATCAATTTCAATTTCAAATAGAATTTGTAAACCAACATTTCATTTGTCTTTCTAAATCAATTTCCATAATTTACGTTTCAGAACTTCCAAATTCATAATTTCAAAATCTTATAATTCAATTTCAATTTCTATTTAAACAATTCAAATATTGATTCAAGTTCGTATATAAGTTTCATTCCGAAATCATTTAAATTAATTTAATTTATCATTTAAATCAATTTAAATTCATTTATCGATTCATTCAATATTCATTAAGTAAATTTGCCATTCAAAACAATTTCTATTAAATTTCCAATTCATTAAATCCATTATTTAAATTCAACTTCATTATATCAAAACTTTCAAATTGAATTAAATTAAATTCATCAAATCAAATTCTTTACATTTCAAGTCTTACATTTATTTCAATAAATCCCCTTTTATTCTTGTTAAATAAATTCAATTTCATTTATTTACTTACTTAAATAATTTCCAAAGCTTAATTAACACAGAATCTCAATTTCAATTATTTACGAAGTTCCAATTCACTTATTCAAAATTGCAATTTCTCTTATCAAAGAATTTAAAATTTTATTTAATTCAAATAATTCAATCTTATTTAATTATTCAATAATTTCGAAGACTTAATTATTAAATAATTTCAAACTTAAATCAATGAAGAATTCCAAATTTAATTGTTAAATAATTAATTTCAAACAATGTTCTTTCAACAACTACAATGTTAATATTTTGTTTCAGATTTTAAATATTAACATTTTCCTTTCATTTAAAATTCAAATTCCAATTTCATTTCAAATCTTATCATTATTCAAATAAAATCTTTATTTTATTTTTAAATCAAATCTTTGACCAATCGGGTTTTATTTAATTCTCTATCCTAAGTCAAGTTCATTTGGGTATTTATCATTTCAACCCGATTCTATTTCAATTCAAAAATCAAAGCATAGCAAAGGGAACTTGCAGTGTGATAACAGGGATGGTGTCAAAGTAAATAAACAAGCAATAATAACAATCAATAACAATCCAATAATCAATTCAAATAATCCCGAAATAATCGTATTAATTCACATTGTTGTTTATGCAAATTAATATAATTATTTCTAGAATCTACACTATCATTTCATGTAGATTAAAGATTATTACACTAATATTAATACGGTTCTTCACTTGATATCAATTATCCACTTTATACTACATCAGTTTATACAATCATACATTCAATGGTTCAAGGTGTAGTTATCACTATTTCTACGTGTCAATTTAATTACATTTAAAGGGGTCATATTTAACTAATCAAATTCAACACATATGTCGATTTCAAATTGTTAACTCCTACGTCAATTTCAATTTCAAATTATTTATCCCTTACAATATTAACAATTTAACGTCTAATGTTAAAATCAAACAATCAATCATTTATCAACCAACTGGATTATCATTGTATAAATAACAGATAAGGGTGTCAGATGTCATAGGTGATCTAATACATGTAAAAACATATATATAACAGTGTAGATAACTAACAGCAGCATATTTCAATTGTCGTTTCAATTGAAATCAAATTTAATAAATAAAAGAACATTAATCGTGAGTGATTGCTCACCTTTCGAGGCTAGAGAGATAGACAATGAAGTAGAGTTACGAATTCCAAGCATGAATCCAAACAAGGCACAATGGATACACGTTCGATGGACAAGCTGATAGATGGAAATTGACGAATTCAAATCAGGTTTGATCGATAATGATAATTGGTATAAGTGAACTTACATGCATAACTATTTATATAAATCATATTTAAAATTGAAACACATTTATTTTGAGTATACATGCATTATCATTACATTTGAAACCAAATTTTTATAAACCCAGATTACAAAAGTATTACTATTAAATGCACACTCTTATTTTATAATAAAACAAATTTAAAATCAGCAATTTATAAAACAAAATATCATCCTTGCTAACAGACTATATATAAATAAAGTACAAATCCAGAAATACACACTCCTACTGCAACTATATTATTTAACTAAAGTACTCATACATACAAGCTAACAGTAGGCACCAATATCCTTGATATATATGCGAAAATATGTGTGTATGTAGATCAATATAAAACAAATCCCTGTATAAAATATACAACTGGATATACAATGTTACAGCCAAAGAAGGAAACAAGCTTTTATAATATAAATCATATATATATATATAATGTTTTACAGTAGATGAAAACTAAGAATATATACGTATATAAATACTTTAGACCCATAATGTAAATACTATAGCATATGAACAACCTTTATACTTTATATTCATATATAAAATAACAACTTACCCTATAACATATAACACTTTAACTATGTACTAATATATATATATATCTTGCACTATTAACCGTACTGTGACTCCTCTAAACTAATATATATGTATAATATATATAGAATGGGACTCTTGCAGCAAATAAATTTTATGCAGACTATCAATGGTAAATTAAAACATATTTAATATATATAGATCAAAACAACATAGTATAAACGTAACCTTTTTAAAAAAAAAAACTCATACCCGATATACGTATACCATCAACTGTTTGCATAGACAAACAACTGTATATAAGATATACACTTAAGACTGAAAACAGATTTGAATACCATGCATTTCAAATCATATAAACTAGAAAATATATAATATATAGAACTAGAGAATATAAAATATAGACTTATATAAACTGCATATAATAATGCATACGAATAACCAAATATAGGGAAAACAGGCTAGTAAAATCGAAACAGAGCAAATATTCTAAAAATTTACATAAACTGATACATAACGAAACGGTGACCTATATAATATACTTATATATCCACATGCTAATTCCAGTTCATATAACAAAATCCTATAAGCAATAATATAACTTATATCATGACTACACAAAGAAAAATGGTTAAGTAAACAAATTCATCTTTCAAACCAAACGAAAGTCTCCCATATACACGAAGCGGTGGGTGACAGAGGCTGGAGTAGTGCTGTGTGGAAGGACGAGCTTGCAAGGCGGCTGAGATGGTGGTGCGTACGGTCGAAGGTCGGGCTGTGGAGGAAATGCGTTTGGAGGTCGCCAAGGCGGAGGTGAACGTCGCGCACGATAGAGGAGGGTGGATGGGCGATCGGTGAGCTTGTGTGTGCGCGTGAGAAGGCTGCACGCTTCTCTATTATATTCTTTTCTCTCTTCTTTTTTTATATTTTTTTATTTTTTTTTATGCATGGCCAAAACAAGATGCGAGAAAGAGGAGAACGAAGCAGGATACAGGCAAAGAGAGAAAGGCAAAACATGTACAAGTTTTATATTAAATATTGCCTTCAAGAAACCAACAGACGTGAGCAAGGAATGTAGAGCAAAAGTGGGAAAATGAATAGGCTCAGTAGAATAAGTTTTATATATTAGTATATTTCTAACGTATGGATGAGTGAACCAGAAACTGAAATTTAAGTGGCAACAGCAATATAATATTGGGAACATAAGAAATGGCAAAAGTCGGCATGAATTCAGAGAGTTATTAAATGCAAATAGTTGTTGGTATTTTACAGTGAATAAATGAAAAGTCACCAAACAAATTACACCAAACCAGTACCGGTAAGGTTACCGACGTTTTACAGATTTCGTCGCGTATCAGACCTCAAAATACAGAGTTTAATATACCGTAAAGATCAGCACAACGAGATGATCAAAACGGTATACAGATGTCAGTGGTATGATTGAATTTATAAAATTCGAATTTTTCTACTGGCGGAAAATGCAAGAAAAACGTAGAAAAATAAGATCGACGGAGCCAAAGAAATCCGAATTTGGAAAAACGAAAAATGACGTTTGCTTAGAAGATGGTTTAGAATTTTTCTATGTAAAAATATTTAGGTTCCGAAAACATTTTATTTTCATCGCTTTTTAAACTGATTAAATTGAAGTAAATTTACGCGCGAAATAAACTTTCATATTTTCGGACGAAAATTTACTAGTTGCTATGTTTAACTAAACGCATTCCAAATATCAAATTTATATTTCAAAATTTTATCGTTTAAAATTTCACAAAATTTCAACTAATTACGTTACTAAAACAGTTGAAATTTACGGGTCGTTACACTCTCCCCCACTCAAAACTTTTCATCCCCGAAAAGGAACGAGGTAGGAGAATAGAAACAACCAGAAGGAAAATCTGATTTGAAATACAAAATAATAATTAATTTAAACCATATAAATTCAAATTTAAATTAATTGATATTCAATAATTGATTTAATCCATTTGATTTCACTAAAATCAATCTCAACTATTTCTAAATTCATTATCTTATTATCCCATTTCTTCAATTTACAATTTTTAAAACCATAATTTTGAATAGTCTTTTATTATAATCATATTTTCTTCAACAATTTTAAATTCTTCTTTATTCCAAATTACTGTTAAATTTATTCTACTTAATATATCTACTCACATATATTTAACCCATATAAATTTATTTAAAACATAAAAGTTTCGATTTAAATTAATTTACATCTATTAATTTCTTTTAAATTCAAGGTATTTTCATATGTTGATCAAATTTCAATTTATTAATTCTTTCAAAACAAATTTATTAATTCTTTCAAAACAAATTTATTTCATTATTAACTGAGTTTACTTATTATCCTATCTAACTCTATTAACATCTTTATAATCAAAATTTAGTGTATAACATTTATTATAAACACTCAAATTTTATTTATAGATTCAATTTATCTTATATATTATCCAATTACATATTCAACTTCTGAATGATTTAGGTAAGTTGTATTAGAATGCAGTTGAACAATATACAAATAAAATTTTCCCAATTCAATTATTCAAGTTTAAATATTTATTCCAAATTTGGTTTTATTTATAATTAAAATCATCCTTTAACAAAATTTAAGAATTAGATTTCTGATTAAATTTAAACAATTTAGAGATATGTATAATATATTTATATCAAACCAAATTAAATTTTAAAATAAGATACCTATATATATATAAATCAAATTATACTGAAGAAATTCAAATCAAAATATTTTTCAAAACAAAACCGTAGCAAAGCTACAGAATAGTATCTCCACTTCGAAACTCGAAAATGAATGTCGATGATGCGGCCGCCATCACCGAAATTATTTTCCAGCGACAAAGAGAAGAGCACTGATTTCAACATTTTAAAAATTCTTTGAAAACGATTTCTATTTGAAAATACGTTCAATAATATACATTTTAAAATTTTAAAACCAAAGCTTGAAATTTAAGGAAATTAAATTCTCAAATTCTTACTTTAAATTCATTTAAATTTCTAAAGAAATTTATAAACCAACTTTTATAATTCCATTTATTTTTATGTTGGAATAATCAATGATTTACAAAACAAATAGTGAAGATCAAATATTACCTTTCTGACAACCAATTCAGTTAACAATTCAATTTCAGAAAATTTATAATTATATATAATATAATCATACAAGATTATTTTATTTACCAATTTTGAAAATACTATCGTGTCAGTTTGCTCTGTTCAAGTGTTTTGGAAATCCTATCGATAGCGTTGATCAGACGAATCGATCGGAAACCCAAATCAACATCAACAACTCAAACAACACAATAAAGAAACATTTTTTTATAAATACACTTCCTCGTTTGACGATATAAGAATGGATTTTAAAGCAAGGATAGAGATTCAAATTTGATGGGCTCAAATCAAAGAGAATTTTGATTCGAAGATAAGTTCGAAACAAAGATATGATAATTAAATAACAAAGTAGGAAGATTGATAAGTTTATATAAATCGCGACCAACCTTAACCGGGTCGGCCATGACTTCAAGAATTGGATCGATGCAGAATTTCAAGGCAAATCTACATTCGATTTCAAGAAATAGAATTTAGGTATAGCAGGAGATAGATAGCATCGTAAACCGAGGATACAGAAATCTCCGGTAAATCAATGCTTATTGTAAAGGAGTTTCACCCCTTTACAAATCATTCGAAGATTGGCGAGACCGCCGATCTATTATAGATATCATTCAAAATGGAGTTATGGGGTGCTCCAGAATTGAAAGAAGACAAATAGTGAGGGACACGAATGAATTTTTGGAACCGCAGGGAACGTTCCAAAATTCAAAGGAAGAGATTGAGACTCGAATGAGAGTGATTCTGTAAATACATTTACCCTATATGTTAAGTTTTGCCTAGAGCTACCAAAGCTCTGATACCAACTGTAACGGACCGCGTCAGTGGGGTAACGCCCACCGTAGCATACATTGGTACCTGTGTTCTGCCTTTACGGCCAGCCTCTCGACTGCACCAACCCCGCAGGGACATGTAGGAGTAAGAGTCATCCGCTCGCTACCAAACCAAATGCGAGAACCCCCTATCATGCTGCACCCGCCAAGTGCATAGGCAGACACACATGTCGGACTTGAATAATTCAAAATACCGAATTGTTAATTTAAATTGGCAAAACTGAACATATACAGTAAATAAATAATCACAGACACAGAGTAATAAATGCAGCGGAAATAAAAGAGATAGTAGTTCATGAAGCTACTATATAATTGTATAAGTTACATTAGAGTTAAACCAGATACAACGGAAGAGTAATACGATACATCAAATACAAATCAGAATACATCACTGGAATCATCGAATACTGAAAGCAGAATAGATGGCTGGATCTTCAAGCAAAGCTCCAACTTCAAAGGTGAGTCTCGAATACTGGTACACTCAGTCTGACCCGAGCGTAAAGCAAAACACAAAACACTCGAGTCAGGATTAACATTCTTATATCAATAAATCCAACTCAGGTGAAATAGCAATTGAAATACAAGTAACTCAAAGGATGTTTGGAATAACCATCCTTTAAGGATCCGTTAAACTATCTACTATGTAGTAGTGTGCGATAAGTAGATAATGCCTATCAGTAATATAAGGTATCAAAATTGTGTTAAGGCGTTACCATTATCCCCCTTAACACATTTTATATAAGCGTTATAGTCTATACAGCACTGTAAACTCCACCGTAAACTAGTGGGCTATCAGGGAGTACTCCATAGGTATAACGCAAAACAAATCGTAGTGGTTGCGTATAGGGATACAAGTATGACAAGGCACATGAGGCAATACCCAAGGTAGTGAAACTACCGTTTGCCTGATCCGGACTGGTGAGAACGCATCGCCGCAGCGACCGCAACACCACGAAACAACACTCCCAAAATCAAGGGTGCACCAATCGACAACAAGTAATGAGTAGTTTCGAAGAAGTGTGTTCGCTCGAGGTAGCTGACCTCCATTTGGCCCGGCACGGCTCCTGTTTTAGTCATTTCTAATTTGACACAAGTGTCAAGGCTATCCATTATCGTTCTCTTTCTTCAGTCATCACGTACATCATTCCAACCACTTCATTCTGGATCACACTCCGCGTGTAGTTATTAAAGTGGTTTTCGGTTTAGACAGTGAGTATGTCCCTAACCGATTCTGGTCTCTTTAATAACTTTCGTAATTATTACACCGATTGGTCGTTTAATAAACTTCAAAACCAAATCAATTTCAATTTCAAATAGAATTTGTAAACCAACATTTCATTTGTCTTTCTAAATCAATTTCCATAATTTACGTTTCAGAACTTCCAAATTCATAATTTCAAAATCTTATAATTCAATTTCAATTTCTATTTAAACAATTCAAATATTGATTCAAGTTCGTATATAAGTTTCATTCCGAAATCATTTAAATTAATTTAATTTATCATTTAAATCAATTTAAATTCATTTATCGATTCATTCAATATTCATTAAGTAAATTTGCCATTCAAAACAATTTCTATTAAATTTCCAATTCATTAAATCCATTATTTAAATTCAACTTCATTATATCAAAACTTTCAAATTGAATTAAATTAAATTCATCAAATCAAATTCTTTACATTTCAAGACTTACATTTATTTCAATAAATCCCCTTTTATTCTTGTTAAATAAATTCAATTTCATTTATTTACTTACTTAAATAATTTCCAAAACTTAATTAACACAGAATCTCAATTTCTATTATTTACGAAGTTCCAATTCACTTATTCAAAATTGCAATTTCTCTTATCAAAGAATTTAAAATTTTATTTAATTCAAATAATTCAATCTTATTTAATTATTCAATAATTTCGAAGACTTAATTATTAAATAATTTCAAACTTAAATCAATGAAGAATTCCAAATTTAATTGTTAAATAATTAATTTCAAACAATGTTCTTTCAACAACTACAATGTTAATAATTTGTTTCAGATTTTAAATATTAACATTTTCCTTTCATTTAAAATTCAAATTCCAATTTCATTTCAAATCTTATCATTATTCAAATAAAATCTTTATTTTATTTTTAAATCAAATCTTTGACCAATCGGGTTTTTATTTAATTCTCTATCCTAAGTCAAGTTCATTTGGGTATTTATCATTTCAACCCGATTCTATTTCAATTCAAAAATCAAAGCATAGCAAAGGGAACTTGCAGTGTGATAACAGGGATGGTGTCAAAGTAAATAAACAAGCAATAACAACAATCAATAACAATCCAATAATCAATTCAAATAATCCCGAAATAATCGTATTAATTCACATTGTTGTTTGTGCAAATTAATATAATTATTTCTAGAATCTACACTATCATTTCATGTAGATTAAAGATTATTACACTAATATTAATACGGTTCTTCACTTGATATCAATTATCCACTTTATACTACATCAGTTTATACAATCATACATTCAATGGTTCAAGGTGTAGTTATCACTATTTCTACGTGTCAATTTAATTACATTTAAAGGGGTCATATTTAACTAATCAAATTCAACACATATGTCGATTTCAAATTGTTAACTCCTACGTCAATTTCAATTTCAAATTATTTATCCCTTATAATATTAACAATTTAACGTCTAATGTCAAAATCAAACAATCAATCATTTATCAACCAACTGGATTATCATTGTATAAATAAAAGATAAGGGTGTCAGATGTCATAGGTGAACTGATACATGTAAAAACATATATATAACAGTGTAGATAACTAACAACAGCATATTTCAATTGTCGTTTCAATTGAAATCAAATTTAATAAATAAAAGAACATTAATCGTGAGTGATTGCTCACCTTTCGAGGCTAGAGAGATAGACAATGAAGTAGAGTTACGAATTCCAAGCACGAATCCAAACAAGGCACAATGGATACACGTTCGATGGACAAGCTGATAGATGGAAATTGACGAATTCAAATCAGGTTTGATCGATAATGATAATTGGTATAAGTGAACTTACATGCATAACTATTTATATAAATCATATTTAAAATTGAAACACATTTATTTTGAGTATACATGCATTATCATTACATTTGAAACCAAATTTTTATAAACCCAGATTACAAAAGTATTACTATTAAATGCACACTCTTATTTTATAATAAAACAAATTTAAAATCAGCAATTTATAAAACAAAATATCATCCTTGCTAACAGACTATATATAAATAAAGTACAAATCTGGAAATACAAACTCCTACTGCAACTATATTATTTAACTAAAGTACTCATACATACAAGCTAACAGTAGGCACCAATATCCTTGATATATATGCGAAAATATGTGTGTATGTAGATCAATATAAAACAAATCCCTGTATAAAATATACAACTGGATATACAATGTTACAGCCAAAGAAGGAAACAAGCTTTTATAATATAAATCATATATATATATATATATATAATGTTTTATAGTATTTTATAGTAGATGAAAACTAAGAATATATACGTATATAAATACTTTAGACCCATAATGTAAATACTATAGCATATGAACAACCTTTATACTTTATATTCATATATAAAATAACAACTTACCCTATAACATATAACACTTTAACTATGTACTAATATATATATCTTGCACTATTAACCGTACTGTGACTCCTCTAAACTAATATATATGTATAATATATATAGTATGGGACTCTTGCAGCAAATAAATTTTATGCAGACTATCAATGGTAAATTAAAACATATTTAATATATATATATCAAAACAACATAGTATAAACGTAACCTTTTTTTAAAAAAAAACTCATACCCGATATACGTATACCAGCAACTGTTTGCATAGACAAACAACTGTATATAAGATATACACTTAAGACTGAAAACAGATTTGAATACCATGCATTTCAAATCATATAAACTAGAAAATATATAATATATAGAACTAGAGAATATAAAATATAGACTTATATAAACTGCATATAATAATGCATACGAATAACCAAATATAGGGAAAACAGGCTAGTAAAATCGAAACAGAGCAAATATTCTAAAAATTTACATAAACTGATACATAACGAAACGGTGACTTATATAATATACTTATATATCCACATGCTAATTCCAGTTCATATAACAAAATCCTATAAGCAATAATATAACTTATATCATGACTACACAAAGAAAAATGGTTAAGTAAACAAATTCACCTTTCAAACCAAACGAAAGTCTCCCATATACACGAAGCGGTGGGTGACAGAGGCTGGAGTAGTGCTGTGTGGAAGGACGAGCTTGCAAGGCGGCTGAGATGGTGGTGCGTACGGTCGAAGGTCGGGCTGTGGAGGAAATGCGTTTGGAGGTCGCCAAGGCGGAGGTGAACGTCGCGCACGATAGAGGAGGGTGGATGGGCGATCGGTGAGCTTGTGTGTGCGCGTGAGAAGGCTGCACGCTTCTCTATTATATTCTTTTCTCTCTTCTTTTTTTTATATTTTTTTATATTTTTTTATGCATGGCCAAAACAAGATGCGAGAAAGAGGAGAACGAAGCAGGATACAGGCAGAGAGAGAAAGGCAAAACATGTACAAGTTTTATATTAAATATTGCCTTCAAGAAACCAACAGACTGAGCAAGGAATGTAGAGCAAAAGTGGGAAAATGAATAGGCTCAGTAGAATAAGTTTTATATATTAGTATATTTCCAACGTATGGATGAGTGAACCAGAAACTGAAATTTAAGTGGCAACAGCAATATAATATTGGGAACATAAGAAATGGCAAAAGTCGGCATGAATTCAGAGAGTTATTAAATGCAAATAGTTGTTGGTATTTTACAGTGAATAAATGAAAAGTCACCAAACAAATTACACCAAACCGGTACCGGTAAGGTTACCGACGTTTTACAGATTTCGTCGTGTATCAGACCTCAAAATACAGAGTTTAATATACCGTAAAGATCAGCACAACGAGACGATCAAAACGGTATACAGATGTTAGTGGTATGATTGAATTTATAAAATTCGAATTTTTCTACTGGCGGAAAATGCAAGAAAAACGTAGAAAAATTAGATCGACGGAGCCAAAGAAATCCGAATTTGGAAAAACGAAAAATGACGTTTGCTCAGAAGATGGTTTAGAATTTTTCTATGTAAAAATATTTAGGTTCCGAAAACATTTTATTTTCATCGCTTTTTAAACTGATTAAATTGAAGTAAATTTATGCGCGAAATAAACTTTCATATTTTCGGACGAAAATTTACCAGTTGCTATGTTTAACTAAACGCATTCCAAATATCAAATTTATATTTCAAAATTTTATCGTTTAAAATTTCACAAAATTTCAACTAATTACGTTATTAAAACAGTTGAAATTTACGGGTCGTTACAAAAATGTAGTATGCAAAATACATTATTGGTTTATCAGTCTAAGAATAATAAGGCCAATGCCTAAAATTCAACAATATATTCAAATTTGAAAGATCCTTATCTTCCTAAGCAAACAACGTGATTGGACCAGACGGTTTATTTACAAGAAATAAAAGCATGCTCATGTTACGCTCAACAACTTGGAATGATCTGAAATGATAAAGTGATGGTATGAAATGAATTTTGCTTTTCATGGTTTGTAAGCAAACATAAAAATAACGAATAACATTTTTAGATGTCTTTATCCAGCAGCACTACTGCATACATGTTCCAGGTTTAATTATTCAAAACAATCTTTTGCATACATGCGCATATTTAGGTTCCTTCCCTCTACATTCCCATGTCAAACACATACTCCATCTATCTATTTATATAATTTCAGTGATGTGTATATCACTTCCTGAATTAAATGCAAATGAATGCAAAGCACCAACAAATGACACTATATCACTTCCTGAATTTTCATTCGAAGAGCTTGAATGTTAACAAATTTAATGTCTTGCAATACACTATTATTAACCATTGAGTTTACAATGAAATATGTATTGTATTTTTGTATAAAAAAATTAAAGCAAAACAAAAAAAATCCATGAAATAAATTGAAACAACTATATATCGTTCACATAGTAATGCAGCCGACAATAAAATGCCGTTTAAAATTGGATTATTTGAGTTTCCTAGAATCAATTTTTTTGTTTACTTTTTAAAAATTCTCAAGTTGTTATGTTAATCTAAGATATTAAAAAATGAATTGTAATCAAATATACTTCAAATATTGTCTATGCATTTATATCTTTTCTAGATCATTGATTGTTTGCAATTGAATTTTAGTTTTTTTAATTTATTTCTTTCTATTATTAGTAAAAATGAAAAGTTTTTGGTTTATTGTTGATGAGAATTAGTAAATAGCAATTAAGATTATCACGAGAGTATTTTTGTTAAAAGAACAGGCTTATCTTTTACGAAATGCAACTCCACTACATCATGTCTCGCAGGGCAGTCCTCGGCCTCATAGAACAAAGTGGTTATTCTACTCTAATTCTAGTAGCAACACTCTAATCATTTTGCAACTCATATAACTACAAGCCCCTACTTATCTATCTCAAGGAACACAAACATTTAGTGTATCTTATATCTCCTTCCTTATCCCCTTGCATGTTGTAGTTTTGCTTCTACTTCTGTCTTAACACTCCTATACAAGAACAATAATATTTTGTCTCAACTCCTACCTCAATGCACTCTCTCAACAGCAACGACATTTATCTCAAATCCCAGAATTCAGAATCCAGATTTTTACATAAAAAAGAAGAAAAAAAAACAAATAAAAAACCACACCAGTAAACCAATAATCATGTTAACATTCCAAATTACAAGAAAGAACTTATTAAAATAAACTTATTAACGTACAAAAATCTAAATAAACTCATTAACATCAATTTACATACAAAGTCGACGTAACGAAGTTTGATTGAGGGCAATTGAGAAACAAAATAGTTGCGCTAATTACGAATCGACGAACACTCGAGAATGATTAAACTAATCGACGAACATAAAAGCCTAAATAGGAATCGATAAATAGTTGCGCTAATTACCTGAAGATGAGCAGTGACGAATATGAACGAACGATGAACGAAGGATGAACGGTGGGTGGCGACGAAGGCAAACTTCGGTGATTGGAGTAGCGATTTAGTTTGTTCCGAACTGTGAGTGTTAACGAAATGAGAGGGCGGTAAAATTAATTGGGGAAAGTGGAAAAAATAAGCGGCAAATCCCTATTTAGGTTTTCTCAGCGTTTGGACGTAAATTTTTACCACGCGAAATTTTAATTGACTGCATTTCAAAGAAGAACGCTGAGGGTAGATGCTGTTGATGGTAATTTTTCTTGTAGTGGACTTTTGTAGGAGAATGGCTCTTATGTTTTATTTTAGCTGAAAGACTTCTATGTAATGATATTTGCAGTGTGCTAAACTTTGATTGTGATGTAATGAATGGTTTTAAAAGATTACAATGTGATGGAACTATTGTCAGTAGAAAAAGATAAAAGTATTTAGCTTTATATTAGAACCTGTAAGCATACAATTTTCAAGAATTGAGAAGTAAAGTTAGTAGTAGAACAAGGGCATATGTGAACTAGTAATGTATACATATGTATTAGACTATATTAGAAGCTAGAACCTATTTACAAATTAACTGCAAATATTATAAAGTAAGGATAAACACATAGGCAGAGAAACATAAGAAGTATGAACCCAGATTTACATGAGTTCTATGTTTAAATGAATGAGCAAAGCTAGTAAATTATAACAAGACAGTATAGGGATCTAACCTAATCAAGTTGATCAACCTGAAAACTCAGATGTAGTAAATAGCAGTTGTACATGTTTATGTGCACACAGATGCACAGAAGCATGCACACCTCCTGTTTTGCTATTTGAAAAACAATCTTGTAAAATTTTAAATGTCATGAGCAAGGTTTCAAATCTCGGATTTTGGCTAATATCTCGGGCAAATATCTCGGCTGTCTCGGGCGATATTTAAAAGACTTATAACTAACCAAGCTGCCAAATCTCGGATTTTGGCTAATATCTCGGATTTTCATCTCGGCTGATCTCGGGGAGATTTAAAACCTTGGTCATGAGTCAATTCACATGTTTTATTAAATATACAATTGTCAAACACAAATAAACAAACAAGAATTGGTTAGTAAATTTGCACAAAGATTCAAATGGGAGAGGGTCTTTCCCAAATTTTTTTACTGTGGCTAAAACATAGGTATTTTAGTTTAAAATAAACTGAGTTATTCTTTATTCAAACAAAAACTCTGATATTAGAATTAAAATGATTTGTATGTTTATATGTACATACAAATAGTTTTTACAAAGAAGTATATCAATATTTCTATATTGATCAAATTGGATCTTGGGAAATAAATAAATAAAATCTAATAAAAGAAAGAAAATAGTTGGTCTTGGAAGTAAGTAACCCTGAATTTAGCATAAACTAAATTGAGTAATTCAAATAAAATGGCAAGTTAGGGAGGGTTGCTTCATATGTGCAGCAATATACTGCCTATATGTATACATTCAAATCTAGGGAAACTATTATTTCTTTTCCTTATTAATTGACATTTTTACTGATTACGTTACAATCCTAATTAATAGCTCCAATAATAGATTAATATGTCACCTCTATTAGTTAATTTCCTTAATTAATATTTTACATATTGTAACATTTCATTAATTGGCATGTCAATTAATTCCACCATTCAATTAACATATATATTTAATATGCATATATATTTTTTTATCCAGATTTGTATTTGAACATTAATTTGTTACATTTATATGTAAACCTCTTTAAATTGAGGGATCTGATATATATATACACACGTTATATATTAATCCCCAATATTAATTCACATATTAATTAATTGCACTTTTTAGTTGATTTTGTTTGCAATGTTAATTATTCCCCTTATTTTTTTCCTCTTACATCTAATTCTCTTAATAATTTACATTCATTACAAACATAATAAATTTGTTATTACTTTTATAAATATCCTATGAATTAATAGCAAATGTTTATAATTTATAAAATTTCCATGTTTGCATATGTAATTGTTTCTGACGCTAAAACTTCAAACGGCTATAACTTCTCCGTTTGTAGTCCATTCAGAAAAGATTGTATATGAAAGATCAGAAAATTGCCACGAACATAATGTATAAGCTTCGTGGTCAAATTCCAACATTAGCAAAATTTCATTTTTCACCGTTTTCATAGTTATCAATTAAATTTATTTTAATTTAACTGTCAATAAAATGTGGGGTGTTACATTCTCCCACCCTTTAGGAAATTTCATCCCCGAAATTCGACAAGGGTAAAATTATGTATTTTCTCGCATCAATCATAACCATTTTGTGCACATCCAATTTTGCGACCATCGGTGTTCTTGTGCAAAAGTGTTATTCAATACAAAGTATATGCATGTACATGAATTTCTAAGCGGTACCTCCTATATGAATGTTTTTCTTCTTTAAAAATTTATTTTAAAATATGATGCACACATCCTAAATATACTTGCAATTTCTACATGAATGCAATTTTTTTGAAAACTCAAAACATTTTTCATCCAATTTTTCCCACACTCCTATTGAATAGGGGTGTAGTTCAACCAATTTTTCATCCAAATCCTACCACACAACTTTTAATATTTGAATTTCAGAAAAATCTAATTTTCCAAACTCGATTTCTTATGTCAAAAAGAAGGTAGAAAACGGAAAAACTTCACATTTCTCCGTTTTACTTTTGCCTACCTCTCTCTCCGTACTTGGAACTTATGCCACTATCCTATAAAATCTTTATTTTCTTTCCCAAGCACGGTTTACATAAGAAGTTTTTTTCTTTTCAAACTTTTTCCCAAGCTTAATTTATGGGAAAGATGTATTTTTCTTTTGCAATTCTCGTTTATTTTTATTGACGTTTTTGTTGATTTCTTTAGATCTTACTATTTTTCTTTTAGTTACCTTTTATTTGCTTTTACTCTTCTTTTAATATAGCAACTAAAGACAGCTATCATCTAGGGCTAGGAGGTCTAGGACCATGTCCACTCTGACATAGAAAGGTCCTACTCTAGGTATCCAAGTAACTCATATGCTCCTCCTACTATCTATTACTTATTACCAACTTTCGCTATATTACTCATGATGAATAAGATCTATTCACCTCTTCTATTCCATGCTCAAAAAGGAATAACTAAGTCTCATTAACTGCAATGGATCAGGATTTTAATCTATGCAGTCTCTATCTAAAAAGGTAACTAAGATTGGGGAAATTTTCTCTTTACCTTTCATTTTTCCCCAACTAAGGACTATTTTTCCCAACCACGTGTGTCTTACTATCTTACTAATATCACTTCACTATTCTTCTATAGTCTACACACATGAAGCAACATTTCTAGGTTTTCACTAATGTCCTATCAACCTTATGGGAACTTTTATTATTACTACTAGGAGTAATTACTGCTATAGCCTTACACTTTTCCCGTTACATCTACGAAATCATTCCTATCTACTCCATATTTAAAAGTCTGATTTGGTTTGGTATTTATCATTTTTCTTCAAAATTAAAACTCCTAAATTTCTGAAACATCAAATCCCAAAATTCTTGCCTTTGAAAGCGTTATTTTGAAGTTTTCTGTTAAATTCAAAGGTACTCGGTTACTTAAAATTTTATCTTTTCAAAAACTTATTTACTTTTCCACCAAACCATCTTTCTTTAAAACATGTCTTGCTTGTTCTTAAAACATTTTTCTTTTTTTCTTGACTTAACAAAAATGTCCTCACATGTTTTCAAAATATCCTTCTTCTTTTTTCGTAGATTTTCAAATTTACAAAATATGGTGCTTTCCATACCTTGTACATCTCTTTCACGTATTCCTTATAACTTGCACAAAACATCTTTATTTATGATTCATAGAAAATTATATCATTATCCATTTCATTCCGATAGATTAGAGTATGTTTACTCTATATTCACTTACATAAGATATTTCTTACTAAATTCATTAATTTATCGTACATTATTTTTTCAAAAGAACTCATTTTCAAAACTGCTTTATAACTAGAAAATATTTTCATATACTTATTTAAATAATAAGTGTACATACAAACCACTTTAGAAATTATCTTCAAAACTCATTTGGGTCAAAACAGATGTTGCGTAAAACACTGTTACTACAACCCAAAAGTATTAGTTTATGGATTCAATTAAAATAAATATTAATAAGTCTCATATGCTATGTTAAAATGATTTCCATTGGGAGTCACCTACTATAACAATAGTGTCATAGTCTATTCTTCCTTTATTTTTACCGAAAACATATATTACAACAATAAATGTTGTAACCTATGTTTTCGATACTCAACACACTCTAGGTTTTTTATATTTAAAATCATTGTTCACCTACAAGGAAACTAGCGAGCTATACACGCTCTATAATTCTTCAAAAAGAATTTCACTTTTAACAAAATTTATATCATATAAAAACCAATTTAAATTTCATACCACTTTTTTTTTCAAAAACCCAATATTTACTTCCTCAAATATATTAACAATTATATTTTTCAACTTTTCAATTCCAAAAGTTTCATTTTATTGGGCTAGACATAAAGTGGATTTTCTTCTTACTAAAACCTCTTATTTCTTCCAAAACAAAAATACTCTCCCTACTATCCCTAGGGAACTTCTCCACTTCCTATAACATATGGATACCAATCTTCTCTCAAAACATGACTTATTTGTATGCTATAAATCGGTAATTAACATAGGGCTCAACATACTTTGGTCATCCCAAACCCAACTAGGAAACTATGCACAAATATACTTCTAAAAACTTTCCATATGTTAAAATCTAAGGTTAGGGACTATTTGGATTTTAGTACATAATATATTTATATTTTATTCAAAAATGCAAATACATTCACTCATTATCTACCTAGGAACCCTAAACCTAGGATCTGATACCAGATGTAACAAACCGAATTCCAGTGGGTCCGGATTTTCGCAAAAATGCTAGGATCCAAGCCCACTGAAGCCCGAGTTGGGTATCTGGTATCCAGCAAATAGGCAAAGAAAAATATATCAGAGCTCAATAAATATCTCACAGCGGAACTGACTAAAATATAATAGTAAGTAAATACTCACTAATATAATCACACTTTCTAACAAGTGTCTCAAAGCTGAAAATTCTCTGCCATCTACCTAACCTGTAGGGGGTCAAAACTAAAGTTATGGTGAATGGGAAAATTATACACTTTTATGCTTAACTCTACATATACCATTTTATTTCCATTTACTGTTATATTAGGTTCATTGGGTTTATAATACTCTCGCCTCTGTGCGTGAATCATGCCCATCTACTCCCTAGTAGATTAAAACCTAATAACTGATATATAGCTGTATGCCTAATAACCGCATCGGTCCTAGGTACTACCCATAGTACCTTTCGTATCATCCTCGCAAAGACTCCATCGTCTTGCTTCCATGGCATTCTGTGACTACATCTATAAAGGACTGCCTCATATGGCCTACAATACAGATGTTCCGTCGTCTACTATAAAAACTTAAAACTGCATCTGCACTAGTCTATACTAATGCTCGAACATCCACAATGTACCACCCTGTGCATACCTTGAGGACTATACGTAATCGTTCTGTCTACTCCTTGAATCCCGCTTAACAAGGCCTGCCTTGTACGGAACTCAGTCGGGGATTTTCTATTTCTGTAAAGGACTACCTCGTTAGGCCTACAATACAGATATTCTATTTCTGTAAAGGACTGCCTCATTAAGCCTACAATATAGATATTATATTTGGTCTGTCTCTTTTCTTATCATGGCTACGGTATCATGCAGCCACCTCTCAACTAATCGAAAGACCTCAAAAGAGCTAAGTGGATGTGCCCTGCTGCAAACAATCTAAACATCCATTTGGCGGCGCCCCTCATCCAATGTCTCAATAGTGAAAGTATCATTGGACTGTTGGTTTAACTCTAGTCTTTCCCGAACTCGCTCTTGGTTTTGATGCTGGTCCGATATCCGTATGTTACTATCCTTTTGGGTCATGCCCACTAAACTTACTTGCAAGTACTGGGACATACGAATATCCTACTCCAAACATCAACCCATTTTGACTGCCTACAATGGTCCTGCCATGCAAAAAGCAGTCAAGGCATACACTTTTGATGGAAAACCTACAGACCTGCCTCTGGAGGACTGCTTCACTACGCCTACCCCAGAGGGCCATCCTAGAGTACCCTTACATCCCGTTAAAGTCTCGTACTTCCTTCTAGCCCAAAATAACTAAGTTGGACGTGCTTCTTCTGTGCTGAAATCTATGATGAACTGCTTCGTTAGGCTCTTAATCCTTTGGGCTGCTCCAAACGCATCTCACTCTTTTATTAGACCCTAAGTCTAATCTTGTAATTTGCATTTAGTTTACTTTTCTTCTTCTGTTGGCTACTTATTTACCCTAAATAGAACAATCTTGTCCCAGCCTCACTTAACTGTTGTGAGACTATCAGTTCCTGACTGGAAGGGAATGATGTTGGTATGAGCCACTTCTATTATCTTCCTTATTAACTTAATCCAAGATCTAAGTTTATTAAAATAAGCATCTTCTGTTATTTCTGTTAAATTTGCTTAATTTAAGTCTTAAAATAAGCCTTTTGTTCTTTCTACTTAATTATAACCTATGTTATAATTTTACTTGTAATTGTCACTTTTATTTTCTTTTATAATCTATACATTATAAATATAATTACAAGCGTCTCTTTTCTGTTCTAGTCTGACTTCTTCTATTATGATGTTGAATTCTCTTTAATTCTCTTATATTATATGACAATCTTGGCTTAGGACTACGTACGATTGTCACAAATTTACTTACCCTAATAACTACTTTACTTTTATTCTATTTTCTGCGCAGTAAATGCATATCTAGGTACATTACTGTTTATGGCTTCTAGTCCTATCTAATAATTAACTTGATTCCTTCGATTCTTTACTTTATTTTCTTATATTCTAGGAAGTAGTTCTATTCTATTTGGGTTGTTACGAAAACTGTACTAAAAATCCATTTCCATATTTTAATACTAAATAATGCTGTAAAAAATAATCCATAACTGCAAGATATTTCTTTTATTATTTATTTACTTTTTGGATAGTGCAAAATACAGTGGTTTATCTATTTTACACTAATTCCTTTTACTCTCTTTTATTCTTGCAATTACGTTTATCGTTATCTTTTTAAATATTAAACTATAGAAATGTATCCTATTTTCTAACCAAACAATTAATCTATCACTTACTTCCAAATCAAGTTATTAGATTTTTCTTTAATTTATTACTCCTGTTTTAGCATAATTACTGTAAATGTCTTCTTTTTAGGCTTACACCTTTTCTATCATTGTTAAGCTTAATTTTTATACATATTTAAATGGATCTCCATCTTCCTTTTCTATATAAATAGTTAAATATAAATTTACAGTCTCAGCATAGTAAATTAACATAATTAACTACTGTAATAAATGCTTAATTAAATAATTAACGGGAATCTAATGATAATATATCATAAACGAAAAAGGTATATAATTTAAATCCACTCACTTGGAAGAAAACACTCCAAGTTCCAGATCTGATTTTTAACACAGTTCTATTATCCATAGCCTTCCCTATTGCAACCCTATTTGGATCCACAAATTGGGGTTTATATGGATTTATAAATTCGGATCTAATTGAAGAAAAATAAAATAAATAAACTAGAGAACCAGATCTGAGAAATTTACCTCATTCGGATGACTTTATTTGAACATCTCTATTTTAGACCTATAATTTCTATCTCCAACTTGTAAATTAGAAGGCGTAAATCTAAAATAGCTAATTTCTGAAGAATTGAAGGAGAAAGAAGAGTGACAGGGCTTCCGCACCCATTTAGAAAAATATGAGTTTGAAGGCTAGCCCTGCCTCTTTATTTATAGAGAGTCAAAACAGTGTCGTCCGTCTGCTTTAAACGATGCAAATCAGGTTGTTCAAAAGGGTGCAAAATGAGCGTGCCTGATTTGTTTTTAAACGTTTTATTTATTATAAACATTTAACGTTTCAATGTTTCTTATTAATTCCAATTAACTCTCATAATTCTCCGATTTAATGCTCTTTATAACGCACGTCTATTTTGGATTTTAAATGTGCCTTCTTTGTTTTATTAAATGTTATTTATAAACATTAACTTTTAAACGTTATAAATTATAAACGTTTAACCTTTTTTTTGTTGCTTGTTTATTCTAATTAATCCTATTCTTAATTGATCCTTCAATTAATTTTTTATGTGGAGCAATATACTGCCTATATGTATACATTCAAATCTAGGTCAACTATTATTTATTTTCCTTATTAATTGACATTTTCTACTGATTACGTTACAATCCTAATTAATAGCCCCATTAATAGATAAACATGTCACCTCTATAGTTAATTTCCTTAATTAATATTTTACACATTGTAACATTTCTTCCATGTCAATTAATTCCACCATTCAATTAACATATATATTTAATATGCATTTTTTTTTATCCAGATTTGAATTTGAACATTTATTCGTTACATTTATGTGTAAACCTCTTTAAATTGAGGGATCTGGTATATATACACACGTTATATATTAATACCCAATATTAATTCACATATTAATTAATTGCACTTTTTAGCTGATTTTGTTTGCAATGTTAATTATTCCCCTTATTTTTTTTCCTCTTACATCCAATTCTCTTAATAATTTACATTCATTACAAACATAATAAATTTGTTACTACTTTTATAAATATCCTATGAATTAATTGCAAATGTTTATAATTGATAAAATTTCCATGTTTACATATGTAATTGTTTCTGACGTTAAAACTTCAAACGGCTATAACTTCTCCGTTTGAAGTCCATTCAGAAAACATTGTATATGGAAGTTGATCAGAAAATTGCCACGAACATAATGGTATAAGTTTTGTGATCAAATTCCAACATTATCAAAAATTCATTTTTAACTGTTTTCATAGTTATCAATTAAATTTATTTTAATTTAACTGTCAATAAAATGTGGGATGTTACACATATCATATACACATGTAAGTGCATGTGCAACATATACAATGTGCATGGTTTTACATGTCTATATCCAAGTGTTGAGATTTACATCGCAACTGCCATGTTAGCCCCTCCATATACGTATGTGCATTCATATTAGTGTAATATATATATATATATATCTGTATGTGTGTGATGTTGCAAAAGTATTATTATTTATATACATACATAAGTAATATATAAAATAATTTTCATAAATATAAACATAGATAATTTCAAATTCAAATTCAAATTTCAAATTTCAAGTTTAAATCTAAACAAAAATATCTTATAATTTAAATTTTAAAATTCTGATTTTGTAAACAATTATATTTAAAAATATATTTTAAATATATATACTAAAATAAAATAATTTTTTTAACAAAATTTATTTATATATATATAAACTAATATTTTAAAACATTAATAATAAATCAATACTATATAATTGAATATGTAATAAATAGTTACATATACATACATATTTTCCCGTCATATATATATATGTATTATGGAAAATCCATTTTTTGAAAATCCATTTGAATTTATTTTATTTTGTTTTTTGAAACAATTTTGATATGAAAATTGATTAAAAAATTATTATGAAAAATTACTTTATAATGTATGTGAATTTTATGCATATTAAAAATAATACACACACACACACATTTATATTTATAATATATAAAGGTTAATTTAATACACTATATTTAAACTAATATATGTGTGTGTGTGTAATTCGAATAATATATATATATATAGTTTAATTACAAATTTACATATAACAGTAATGTTTTGTTTAATTAAAAAAACCAAATTATTATTTAAAAATTCATTTTAAATCATTTTAAAAGTCGATTTTTTATTTAAAAACCCATAGTTGAGAGCATATTGTACGTATATATGCAAAAAAATATTATACTAATAATAGAATTGAATACACACACACACACATATACATTCCAAACTAACAATACACGTATATAAGGGTTTGTGATAATTGTATTTGCCTTGCTACATATGAATCATATAATGAACATATATATATATATATATATAAGTTGTCCCTACTACCGATTCTAAGTTGATTTTTGGAAATCATCCTTTGTTAATATCGAAAGCAATATAGTATATCAGAGCGCAACACAGACATGGATTAGGGAATGGATATGAGACCTAGGGTAAGCAGTGCAAGCCGATAAGAGTGACAAGGATAGATGTCCATTGTCGAATTAAAGACCGTGAACCCTGGTTTTTCATCCCAACCTCAACTTAAATCTAGGACCTAGAGTCATATATTGACATAGATATAGGTATTGAAGAACGATTCAAATTAGGCTCCGCATGTATCTACCATCGAAGCGTCCATTGTTTGCCTAGATTCCGAGCGTAGAGGAAGATGATGATTGCAAAGTTCTGGTTTACGAAGATAATAGCCACGTTAGTTGACATATGAGGACCAGTTTCATGTGAAGCAGTTTCACAGAGATGGTTTTTGGAGTGGTTACCTCCCCTGTAAAAATGCGAAAGAAGCCCACATGTTTTTAAACGTTGAAGAAGGAACCGCTTTTTACATCATGGAAGAAATGGTTCAAACCTCTACAATGTGGGTGCATATGTTCTATCAGTACTTGCGAGAGGATATGCACTTATTTCTTGCAAGTTTTTATTTATTATGTGTGGCTATTAGATTAGTTGCTTTACATTGTTATATGTGTAAGTAGATGAATATACCTCAACACTAGTTGAGTAGTATATAGTGGTATGATTTGTATTGTAATATAATTCATTAGTAGCAATAAAGGAACCCATTTTCAAATATATATATATATATAATGTAAATGAGAGTGTTATCTTTACTATGTCCTATTAGTTACACCATGGATGTTGAATTTAATTAAATTATGGATCTGAATCCAATTGCTTCCAGATAGAGCTACCCGACTGAAAGATATATGCACCTTTGCACTATTTTATATTTGTATTTGTATTTGTATTTGTGTTTTTAATTTTGAAATGATAGACGTAGGCTAAGGAAGCCTGCGGCCAAAATGATAAGAGGGAGAGCAAAAGTGAGGGGTTAAAGGAGTTTAAATAGGAGAGAAAGGAAGGAGCTAATTGTGGATCTATATCCACTGTTTCCTCTGCAGTTCAAATCCCTTTAAAAAAACTTCATACCATCCTCCTCACTAATCTAGCCGGCCATAGCGTGCTCCTTTATGGGCCTCTATTCCATTTCAAGCCTGATCAAATAATTCACATTTAAATCAAATTTAAGCATGCATCGATATTATATATTGATACGTGTGTATACAACTTCTATATACGCCTTATTTTCAATATGAATCAACACAAATCAAGTAAAATTTATAATTATTGTTTCACATATATTAATTAATTTACTTAATTTATAACTATTATAATTTTATTAAATCATGTGATAGTCAGAGTTTCAACATTTCAGATATGTGACTTTTAGGTGTAAATTTAGTCAACTATTAATATCGAACAATTTGAATATTAACATTCACACATCACCTTAGCTAGTGGTGTGACATTATAGCTAAATCTATCACTTACATATTTTTGGTAAAATTCAAATTTACTTATTTTAAGTGGTTCTTGTAGTGACAATTATTTACACAATTTCTCTTTGATTAAACTATATCACATTGGATGGTCAAAATTTCAGTATCATCCACATTCAACTTGTATAGTCCAAATACAAAGTCCTTGGTTTAATAATAGTAATTATTATTAACCGAACTGTTCTGGTCAGAGACTTTGACTTTGAGTTGACTTCATTTGAACATGATACTAACCTTATATAACCGAGGAGACGAATTCTCTATTGAATAGTGTTCACTTCCAATGCTTTAACTCGACCCAACTATAGTCTTTTGATGGACGTCGTGCCACGATTTAACTAATCAAAGTGGATTTTTCACATTGAAGCACGATAGTATTATAAAGTTGAGACAATTGTGTAATACGTGGTATCCAATAACCAATAACATCAGTACGTAACTTCTTGGTTCTCCCAACAGCCATGAGTGATACATTGCCCAGTAGTTGCGGAGTGTCATGTATTCCAGTCTCAATGGATGTATCGATATCTAGTCTCAATACACCTTGGCTAGGAATATTTAAAACGATGTGTTTATTATATTGTGATAAAATTTTCATATTTACAACACTTTGTAATTACTATCACAAAACACTCTGTAATCCTCTAACAGGGCAGACATCTACGCTCGAGTTGAGATATTAGGGTTTGTGACGCCCTACCTCTATACTCACACTAGCCAAGGACACTACGGGGTAATGCCGTCGACTAGCATGAAGAATAAGGTTATCGAGGAGCGACCATCTGTGTAATTGCTTTGTGCGAGTACCGATATGTCAGATAATATAACTTACATTTCATTTCAAGAGAAAATCCGACATATCAAATACAAACTCAAAGCTACCACATAGTGGCTAGGTGGACTTCGGAAACAAATATAGAAATAAGCATAACACAAATCAATCACAGACATTCATATCACAAAGGCGGAAACAGATATGAATATAACACATAGAAGTGTACATCAAAGTAGTGGTCAAACTAGATCCACTACATCACAAAAGAATAGATACGAGTTCTAGACAAAAGAATAAGTATACATCAAGGAGTCTCTATCTCAAATGTATACTAACAAAAATTACTATGCTAAAGTAGTTAGCCAAAAGTCAGGTGAAGGACCCTGATAAGAAGTAAAACAGGAGCACCTGAAATACCTCGGTCTGACCCGAGTATTATTTAAGAAGAAAATAATAAACGGATCAGTCTAGCTATAAATATCATATAAAATGAGATATGATAAGAGATATGTGACGCCCTACCTCTATACCCACGCTAACCAAGAACACTACGATGTAGTGCTGTCAATTAGCACGGAGAATAAGGCTGTGGAGGAGCGACCATCCATGTAACTTCTTTGTGCGAGCACCGATATGTCAGATAGAATAGAATGCATATCTTTTAAGGAGGAAATCCGACATACCGATACAAACACAAAGCTTTCACACGGTGGCTATATATAATCTTCGGAAACAAACATAGAAGTAATCATAACATAAATCAGTCACAGACATCCATATCACAAAGGCGGAAGAAGATATGAATAAATATATATAACACATGAAAGTGTACATCAGAGTAGTGGTCAGAAAGATCCATGATAATACAAAAGAATAGCATCACGTGCTATACAAAAGAATAAGTACACTACATAGAGTCTATATCTCAAATGTGTACATCCAAAAGCTACTAATCTAAGTAGTTAGCCAAAAGTCAGAATAATCCTGAAGGGAAGTCAAGCAGAAGCACCTGTAACATCTCGGTCTGACCCGAGTATTATTTATAAGAAAATAATAAACGGATCAGTCTAGCTATAAATATCAGATGATAAGGTATAGGATAAATAATATGGCATGAACATGTAACAACCATAACGGCATACTACTATAAGTATGTAAATGATAATCAATAAAAGATCAATCAATATCACAAGAATCTTCTCAAAGATAAAATAGGGTATCATACCCTAAACTTGTATTCATAACAAGTCAATAACACATAAATTCACCAATGCACAAAAGCTGATATCATATCAATGAAAATCATGAAAATTGGTGAAGCACAAAGTTCCAGAAATCATCACCAGAAATCCAGAAAAAACACATAAAAAGGGGGGAGGCCTAACACATGAATGGGAGCATGAAAACTCACCTACGCGTAAAACACATGACGAGAAGCTATCTCATGGAAGCTATCCATTAAATTTTCACACAGGAATGGCCCGAAGACCGTGGGGTGCTACCCCATATATGTGATGGCGAAACATCACAAAAGCGGGGTCTAGTCTCCCTCGCAGACAAAGAGACATCGCTCAATCGCTAGTCTAAATCACAAAAATGATCGTCATGATCATAAGGAAGTGTCAATTACACTAAGCCAGTAAATATATGAGTTTAGCTTCATGTCCCATAACCACTAGCTTAACTTAAATATTTACGAACAAACTGTAGATCTTCACTAGGAAATTGTCACAAAAAGGGTTCAATCGAACAAGTCCAAGAGCTAACCGATGAAGTGAACGCAAGCGTTTCATACCACTCGTTTTACTAAGTCGTTTAAGTCGATTTCTCATCCGAGTGAAGTAAAGGCTAGTATATACTAGTAGATTGGAAATCGGTTTGAGAAAACGAACTTTTGATATTTAAAATAGTGTTGAAATCGCTTTGATGAAAGAGTTTTGATATTTACTACTAGTATTGAAACCTTCATATATCTTTAAAGTGACAAGTCATAAAATGATTGTTAAAACAATCTATCACAAAAATTCACATTCGAAGACGTGAACAAAATCCAAGGAAATCAGCTCAAAATGCATCAAAGTGGAAGTTCTGTTAAATGTTTTTCAGATAAGATCGCATACGGAGGGGGGTCCAGGGGGGTGGCAACCCCCTAGGTGGGGGTACGGGGGCAACGCCCTAGTGAAGGCAAGCTGGTCAAGCGACCTAAGGAAAAGTAGGTCATACGACCTAAGGGTTCACGCGACCTAACACAATGGCCGAGTGACCTAACTGGAGTTAAGGGAGGCGAGCGACTTAAGGTCCAACGACCTACGACTTAACAGAGTCGAGCGACCTAAAAGCACACGACCTAACTAGCAGAGGAGATTTAAGGTCGGTAACAACTTACGACTTACGAAATGGAGGGTGAACGACTTAACAGGGTTCACGACCTAAAGGGGGTCGACCCAACGAGTTATAGGTCTAACGACCTATCGGGTTAAAGGTCATGCGACCTAAAAACCACGCGGCCTACGACTTAACAGAAGCCTAGGTCGGAGACGACCTACGAGATAAACCAGGCCGACTTAGTGGACGAGCGACCTAGGGTGAATGGTTCAACGACCTAACTCGAACGACTTAGCATGAGCTTAGGTCGGAGACGACCTACGAGATAGACTGGCCGACCTAACTCGAATGACCTAGTGGGTTCGAGCTAACTACCTACGACTTACGACCTAAGGCCCGCGCGACCTAGTGAAATAGCATGGCCGACCTAAGGCTGGAACGACCTAACCTTTGCCGAGGGATGTTAAGTCGGAGACGACCTAAGACTTCACCAGAGCGACTTTTCAACGCAGCGACCTAATGCCTTAACTTGCGTACGACCTAGCGAAGGCCAGAACGACCTAGTGCCAGAAAAATCACCAAAACACCGAAAATTGAAGTTTTTCGCCAATCCAATCCAAACCAAATGCAAATGTTGATGCTAGAGTGATAGGGAATCATTCCCAACAGTCCAATGACAGTCATAGGCAAGATGTGAGATCAAAAATCTCACCTTTTCACTAAAATGGATGAAGATGGAGATTGAAAGCAAAGAGAAGCAATCCAAAGCTTGAATCCACTATCTTCTACTTGAATTTGATGTTGAATCTCGGATTTGCAATAGAATTTAAGTTTGGAGTTTTAATTTCCACTTCCCACCACCATTTTTGATGAAGCTTGAATGTTATTTGATGAAGTGATGAAGAGAAGAGGGGGTTGGGGTGAGTTAGTGTGTGTTCAGCCCAAACCAAAGTCCTAAGCCAAAAAGTGACGAAAATTTCACTATCTCCAAACATATCGAAGTTTACACTCAAAAAGATCGCAAACGTCATTTTGAACTCAATGGAAGTAGTCTCGAGTCCTAATTTGACCGTATGCAAAAAGTAGCTTTTCGGACTAACATCCGACTAACGATAAAATATTTAAATATAAAATCGATAGATATGCGGGTTGTTACAAGATATGACCAAAAACGTATGATAACAAAAATGTCATACTGTGACAAGTATACATCAAATAACAACAAAAATTAAACAATATCTCAAGAATCTCAAAGCACCAAAAAGAATGTCATATTCTTTAAATTATTCACCAAAACACAAATATTGACAAAACATATCAATGTCAATCGCAAAAATCGGTGAAACACAAATTCTAGAAATCATCAACTAGAAATCCAGAAATCACAAAAGGGGGAAGGCCTATCACAAACGGGAGCATGAAAACTCACCAACACGTGTATCACAAATAGGTCGCTAACCATAGAGCCGGTGCCACGACGTAGTACAGCGAACGCCCGAGGAACCAGAAACTCAAATAATTAAGAACATCGACGTAGTACAGCGTTACGCTTGATGAACCAAACTCAAATAATCAGGCACAACGACGTAGTACAGCGAAAGCCCGATGAACCAGAACACAAATAATCCGAAACATCAACGTAGTACAGCGAATGCCCGATGAACCAAACTCAAATAATACGGAACAACGACGTAGTACAACGAACGCCCGATGAACCAAACTCCACTAAACCCATAGGTCGCTAGCCTATAAAAACGAGACGAAGCTCAACAGAACGAGGTACGGTCCCCCACGCGGACAAAGAGACATCGCAAATCGCTAGTCTAAACCATAATATGATCATCATCGATCATCAAGAAGTGTCGATTACACTAAGCTAGTAAATAAATGAGTTTAGATTCATGTCCCATAACCACTGGCTTAACTTAAATATTTACGAACAACTTGTAGATTTCCACTCGAAAATTGTCACAAGATTTCAATCGAACAAGTCTAAGAATTAACCGACAAAGTAAACGCGAGCGTTCCATGCCACTTGTTTTGCTAAGTCGTTTAATTGGATTTCTCGTACGAATGAGGTAAAGGTTTGTATATACTAATAGATTGGAAAACGGTTTTTATAAACGAGATTTGTATTAAAAATAGAGTTGGAATCATCTTTGTGAAAGAGTTTGAATAGTTACTACTAGTATAGAAACCTTTGTATTTTAAAGTGACAAATCACAAAAATGATTGTAGAAACAATCAATCACCAAAGATTCACATTCGACGACGTGAATTAAAATCATAAAAATCGATACCCGAATCCATCAAAATGGATATTCCCAAAAATCCCGAAAAAGAAGTCATCAAAGTCGATAAATGATAACAACAATCCGGATTATCAAAAATCGACTAAAAATTGGAAACCCGCACGAAACTGCCTAAACTAGGCAAAAAGCAAATTTCACAGATTCAGTTGACTGAACCAGAAGGTCAGTCGACTGATACAAGGCCAGAAACTCTCGGGTCCCTGGTTCTGTCGACTGACCTTTTGGTTCAGTCGACTGATACAGGCCAGGAAACATTCGTTTCCCAGTATCAGTCGACTGGACCAGAGGGTTAGTCGACTGATACAGGACCAGAGAATTTTCTGGTCCCTGGTTCAGTCGACTGACCTTCTGGTTCAGTCGACCGAACTGCCATTTCCAGTAATTCCAGCCTAGGTTTTGGGGGCAAAAATTCAAACGGGAGCGATCGGACGAGCACCGGAGACTAGGGATTTATATCAAGCGACAACCCAGCCTTATAGGCTCTTTGATACACCCCAACAACGTGTTCAAACATCAAATGAAGGATTTTTAAAGATTTGACTTCAAAACACCCAAAATTGGAATATTCATCAAACCAATTCAATTCAAAAGCAAATGAACAAGGAATAGATGTTAGGAATAACTACCAAACAACAATCAAAGATATAGACATAGATGTGAGTTCAAAAACTCACCTTTTAAACCCAAAAAAATAAATGAGAAGCTCTAAAGGAAAGAAAAGATCAACTACTCTTCAATTTCAACTCTAGAAGCTCCAATCTAAGATCATAAGCAATATTTTCTAAGTTAGGTTATAGGAAATTTCTGAAATTGGAGAGAGATTGAGATGGAGAAGAAGAAGAGGATGCTTACCTAAGCTTCTCTTTAATGTTGGAGCTAGAATTTGTATTTCCTAATCAATCTAGGGCTTAGAATTCTAATTTCCTTTCTCTTCCCCCATTTTTACTTTAGCTTGAGTGTTAGGAAATGTTATGAAGGAATGAAGTGGAGTGGAGTGGGAGTTAGGGTATTAGATGGATTGGGTGTTAGGTTATTGGGCTGAAAACCAAACCCAAAGCCCTAAATGAAAATATCAAAATTTCACTCAACTCCAAACATATTGATGTTTATACTCAAAAAGGTCGCAAATGCCATTTTGGACTCAATGGAAGTGGTCTCGAGTCCTAATTCGACTGTTTGCAAATAGTGACATTTCAGACTTTAATTCGATTAACGATGCTATATTTAAGTAAAACATTTAAATATACAATCGTAAAATATGCGGGTTGTTACAGACTCCCTTCCTTAAAGAAGTTGCGTCCACGCAATAATTAAGAGGAAGATAAAAAGTAACAACCATACAAAGGCATAACAACACAAAAGAAGAAATTTTGAGATAAGAAGTTCACCATAAAGAGCACAAAAGAGTAAGTCCAGATGTATTTGCTCGATGAATTCTCAAGATTCCCAAGAGCAATCCTTAGGATTTGAGGACCATTGAACTTTCACAAGAAGAACATCTTTATTTCGAAGGCGTTTAACCTTCGAAGTAATGATATGAATAGAATGTTGCTCATAAGTTCAATTTGGTGAAACTTCAATTTCTTCAACTACACCGGGCTCAAGAAAAAAATCGGAACCACCAAGGTATTTCCGTAGTCGAGAGACGTGGAAAACGTCATGAATAGCAGAAAATTGAGCCGGTAGTAAAAGGCGATAAGCCACGGAACCAATACGTTCGGTGATGGGAAATGGACCAACATATCAAGGTGCTAACTTTCCCGATCGACTGAAACGCACAACACCTCTCATAGGTGAAACACAAATGAACACCAATAAAATCTGGACCTAAAACCAACTTTTCACCGGCTTCGAGCCAACACGAAGGAAATCGGCATGCCCTTCTGTAGAGTGCCTCGAAAGGTGCCATACCAATACTAGATTGGAAGCTATTATTATAGGAAAACTCAACAAGAGAAATATGATCTTGCCAACTTCCACCAAAATCAAGAACACATGCACGAAGGAGATCTTCAAGAGTTTGATTCACACGCTCTATTTGTCCATCGGATTGAGGACGATAAGCGGTGCTAGAGTTAAGCTTTGTTTCCAAAGCTTTTGAAGACCTTTCCAAAAATTCACTAGTAAATAATGGATCACGATCGCTAACAATAGAAGTAGGAACTCCATGCAATTTAACAATTTCTTTGACATAGAGTTTAGCCAAAAGAGGTACGGTCCAAAAAAAGAAGGATGAGCCTCAAGGCTACACAAAACAAGAGATGAACATGAATCAGATTCACGATCTCGAATCTCACAAGTGGACAAAGTCTCGAGATCATTCCATTCGGATATCATCATGGAAACAACCGCTTGTTGCTTACGACTAAGGGCATCGGTAAACTCGATTGCCCTTTCCGAGAGTATAAAGAATATCAAAATCATAAGATGCAAGGAACTCGAGCCAACGTTGTTGACGCAAATTAAGTTCCTTTTGAGAAAATAAATACTTCAAAATTTATGATCGGTGTAGAGAACAAATTTTCTCTCCCAAAAGATAATGTCGCCAAATTCTAAGAGCGAAAACAACAGCCGCGAGCTCTAGATCATGAGTGGCATATCTAGTCTCGACAAGGTTTAATTGTCACGAAGTATATGTGGTAACACATTCCCTTCGCAAGAGAATGACACCCAAACCATACGGCTAGCATCGGTATAAACAATAAGATCTTGGTTCCCTTCGGGAATCGCAAGAATAAAAGCATCGGAAAAGAGTTCTTTTAATTGATCCTCTTTCCCGAAAAGCTAAGACATTCAAAATTATAATTAACTTTATGTAATCATCTTTTTAGAAAAATTTACTTATTACAAGTCAATTTACTGTGTTTGACTGTCTCATCATAGCGTTTAGGAGATTCCTATCGATAACGTTGATCAAGCGCATAGACCAGAATTCTTAAAGCACTCAATGGCCAAAACAACACAAAATCATCTTCTATATGATAAACATGTCACTTATAAAATTTACAAATATTCTTTGCTCGTTTTAAGAACAAAATCCAATCTTACTTATAAATATCTTATTAAAAATATTTGCAAATTTTAAATTGTTGTTTTCATCCATAATCAATGAATACAAGGATAAACTAATCGAGATATTCGTAGAATACTCGATTCATAAGATGAATGAAATAAGGTAGAAGGTTCGTCAAACCGAATGACATAACGAACCATTCATAAGAATCATAACGAGTGCGGAATGCTGTAAGTGGAATGCTACCCTCCGCAACTCGTAGCTGATGAAAATCGGTGGCAAGGTCAAGCTGAAAAGACCTTAGCACCACTTAATAGATTGCTTAGGTGATAATCCTAAGACAAGCTCAAATATACCGGAAAATTCACAAACTACTTGAATGAGAGAAATAACATTCTCCTCATCAAGTGGGTTTAAAGAATAAAATGATGCCATCGAATTTGGAAATCAAAATCATTAAAATTAATAGAAATTTGCTTAACATATTGAGAATGTCGAAGATGGATAGTCCTCTCAGGACATAGGATATGGGCTTTATAATGATTAAGCCAATCCTTTCCCAAAAATCAATTCCGAAGCCTAAGTAACGCATAACATGCAAATCGGCTCGGAAAGAATAATCACATAAAATAATCTCGACATCTTTACAAAGCAAACCGAGTGTTGCGGATCCACCAACCGGATTCGCAATTTTCAGTGAAGTCATCAAGCCCATAATATTTAAAGAAAAAGTACCAACAAGTTCTTTTGATATAAAAGAGTGAGACGCGCCCGAATCAAAAGAAATTCGAAATAGGATAATCACAAAACAAATTAATATCATCAAGGATAGAATGAGAAATACCTTGACCAAGAGAAGTACTAGTAGAGGCTTGCACAACCTTCACCTTTCCCTCTTTCTTGTTTGGAAGTTTGGGGCATGAAGATAAAAGAAGACCCAAACCTTTGCAATAGCGACAAGTAAGAGGCTTCAGACACTTATTTGCATAGTGGTCCGTAGAACCACAATTGTAGCATCGTCCATGACTAGTGGTAGGAGTCTTTGCTACCGAAATTGCCTGCTTCCCTTTCTTAATGGGATTAGGGCTTTTGAACTTAATATGCCTCTTCTTATGATGTTGAAGTTTTGTTTGGCATCCACAACTTCAACATCACTTTCTTTATCAGCCTCTTCTAATCGAAGAGTGATATCTACAAGCTGATCGAAAGGAACTTCAAGTTTCAGAGGTAAAACCTTTTTGGGGTTCTTACTCAAAGCATAGATAAACCTTTGATTCTTCACAAGATCCAAAATTTGTTGGGCAGACATGAATACGCCATCCAGAGAAGGACTACTGGATTGACCAGCGCTAGGACTGCAAGATCTAACTATTTCTCTTCTTTAAGAAAGAAAGAAAGAAGAGGAAAAATGTTATTCTCAGAATGAATATCAAACAAACTTAATTGATAAAACAAGACATCACAAAAGAAAATAGGATAGAACGGGTCCAATGACTCGAATTAATCCTATGGTACGACTCCTAAGAAAGACTTAGGACAATGATCCTTGCTAGATTATTCTACATTGTTCCAAAGTTTGGCTCTGATACCAAGCTGTGACGCCCCACCTCTATACTCACACTAGCCAAGGACACTATGGGGTAATGCCGTCGACTAGCACAAAGAATAAGGCTGTCGAGGAGCGACCATCTGTGTAATTTCTTTGTGCGAGTACCGATATGTCAAATAATATAACTTACATTTCATTTCAAGAGGAAATCCGACATATCAAATACAAACTCAAAGCTACCACACAGTGGGTAGGTGGACTTTGGAAACAAATATAGAAATAAGCATAACACAAATCAGTCACAGACATACATATCACAAAGGCGGAAACAGATATGAATATAACACATAGAAGTGTACATCAAAGTAGTGGTCAAACTAGATCCACTACATCACAAAAGAATAGATACAAGTGCTAGACAAAAGAATAAGTATACATCAAGGAGTCTCTATCTCAAATGTATACTAACAAAAACTACTATGCTAAAGTAGTTAGCCAAAAGTCAGGTGAAGGACCCTGATAAGAAGTCAAGCAGGAGCACCTGAAATACCTCGGTCTGACCCGAGTATTATTTAAGAAGAAAATAATAAACGGATCAGTCTAGCTATAAATATCATATAAAATGAGATTGGATAAGAGATATGACCAAAAATGTATGATAACAAAAATGCCATATTGTGACAAGTATACATCAAATAACAACAAAAATCATACAATATCTCAAGAATCTCAAAGCACCAAAAAGAATGTCATATTCTTTAAATTATTCACCAAAACACAAATATTGACAAAACATATCAATGTCAATCGCAAAAATCGGTGAAACACAAATTCTAGAAATCATCAACTGGAAATCTAGAAATCACAAAAGGGGGAAGGCCTATCACAAACAGGAGCATGAAAACTCACCAACACGTGTATCACAAATGGGTCGCTATCCCATGGTCGCTAACCACAGAGCCGGTGTCACGACGTAGTACAACGAATGCCCGAGGAACTACAAACTCAAATAATCAAGAACATCGACATAGTATAGCGTTACGCCCGATGAACCAAACTCAAATAATCAGGCACAACGATGTAGTACAGCGAACTCCCGATGAACCTGAACACAAATAATCCGGAACATCGATGTAGTACAGCGAACGCCCGATGAACCAAACTCAAATAATACGGAACAACGACGTAGTACAACGAACGCCCGATGAACCAAACTCCAATAAACCCATAGGTCGCTAGCCTATAAAAACGAGACGAAGCTCAACAGAACGGGGTACAGTCCCCCACGCGGACAAAGAGACATCGCATATCGCTAGTCTAAACCATAAAATGATCATCATCGATCATCAAGAAGTGTCGATTACACTAAGCTAGTAAATAAATGAGTTTAGCTTCATGTCCCATAACCACTGGCTTAACTTAAATATTTACGAACAAATTGTAGATTTCCACTCGAAAATTGTCACAAGATTTCAATCGAACAAGTCTAAGAATTAACCGACAAAGTAAACGCAAGCGTTCCATACCACTTGTTTTGCTAAGTCGTTTAATTGGATTTCTCGTACGAATGAGGTAAAGGTTTGTATATACTAATAGATTGGAAAATGGTTTTTATAAACGAGATTTGTATTAAAAATAGAGTTGGAATCATCTTTGTGAAAGAGTTTGAATAGTTACTACTAGTATAGAAACCTTTGTATTTTAAAGTGACAAATCACAAAAATGATTGTAGAAACAATCAATCACCAAAGATTCACATTCGACGATGTGAATTAAAATCATAAAAATCGATGCCGAATCCATCAAAATGGATATTCCCAAAAATCCCGAAAAAGAAGTCATCAAAGTCGATAAATGATAACAACAATCCGGATTATCAAAAATCGATTTAAAATCGAAAACCCACACGAAATTGCCTAAAATAGGCAAAAAGAAAATTTCACAGATTCAGTCGACTGAACCTAGGGGTGTAAATCGGTCGGACCGGACCAGACGGAGGTGTGTTCAGTTTATGTCCTAAATAAAATCGGACCGGACATGGACCGGATGAGATTTATGTTCGTACAAATTTTGTAGTCCTAGCTCGTGTCCTAAATAAAATCGGACGGACTCGTACATACATTTTTCGGACACGGACCCGAACAGACACGGACGGACAATGCTATTTACATCAAATTTTATGTTTTTTAATAGAATTTCCATCGGATATACTGAACTATAAGAAATTCGGACGAATTCGAACGAACTCGGACCGGACAATCTTTTTTCTCGTACAAATTTTCTTGTCCTAGCTCGTGTCCTAAATGAAAATCGAACGGACTCGGGCGGACGTATTTCGGTTACGGACATGAACGGACATCGGAAACTCGTACAAAATTTACAGCCCTAACTGAACCAGAAGGTCAGTCGACTGATACAAGGCCAGAAACTCTCGGGTCCCTGGTTCAGTCGACTGATACAGGCCAGGAAACATTCGTTTCCCAGTATCGGTCGACTGGACCAGAGGGTCAGTCGACTGGTACAGGACCAGAGAATTTTCTGGTCCCTGGTTCAGTCGACTTACCTTCTGGTTCAGTCGACTAAACTGCCATTTCCAGTAATTCCAGCCTAGCCCCTAAAAGGGGCAAAAATCCAAACGGGAACGATCGGACAAGCACCGGAGACTATGGATTTATGTCAAGCGACAACCCAGCCTTATAGGTTCTTCGATACACCCCAACAACGTGTTCAAACATCAAAGATAGGATTTTTAAAGATTTGACTTCAAAACACCAAAATTTGGAGTATTCATCAAACCAATTCAATTCAAAAGAAAATGAACAAGGAATAGATGTTAGGAATTACTACCAAACAACTATCAAAGATATAGACATAGATGTGAGTTCAGAAACACACCTTTTAAACCCAAAACAATAAATGAGAAGCTCTAAAGCAAAGAAAAGATCAACTACTCTTCAATTTCAACTCTAGAAGCTCCAATCTAAGATCATAAGCAATATTTCCTAAGTTAGGTTATAAGAAATTTCTGAAATTGGAGAGAGATTGAGATGGAGAAGAAGAAAAGGATGCTTACCTAAGCTTCTCTTTGATGTTGGAGCTAGAATTTGTATTTCCTAATCAATCTAGGGCTTGGAATTCTAATTTCCTTTCTCTTCCCCCATTTTTACTTTAGCTTGAGTGTTAGGAAATGTTATGAAGGAATGAAGTGGAGTGGAGTGGGAGTTAGGGTATTAGATGGATTGGGTGTTAGGTTATTGGGCTGAAACCCAAACCCAAAGCCCTAAATGAAAATATCAAAATTTCACTCAACTCCAAACATATCGATGTTTATACTCAAAAAGGTCGCAAACGCCATTTTGGACTCAATGGAAGTGGTCTCGAGTCCTAATTCGACTGTTTGAAAAAGTGACATTTCGGACTTTAATCTGATTAACGATGCTATATTTAAGTAAAACATTTAAATATACAATCGTAAAATATGTGGGTTGTTACCATCCAAATCTTCATTGTGGCGGGCAGTCGGCACGACTTTGAAAGTTGTTATGCTTGAGAGTACTCTCGGGTGATAGGTGGCCAATTGATGTAGTTTTGCTGATATTGGTGGCATGTCACAAACCTGAGTGTTGATGGGCTCAAGGATACTCCTGAGTGACACACTGTCTGCATTTGTACCTTTAAGGGCAAGGATGGTCTCAGCACGAGTGTAAGCGTTGTTCGGCTTGAGCACTCTCTTGGGTGTTACGTCATTGATTGTCGTGACCTGATCAAGTAAATCATTGTCCTAATTGGAGCTACTTATGTTGATGCCTCGGCTTCAGGGTTAGGGGCAATCTTGACATGAACTTGAGCGCTTATTGGCTTGAAGGATCTCTTGAGTGACTTATCACTGATAGTTGCTAGTTCATGCTGAAGCATGAAGACACCTTCTTAGCTTACCCGATGCAGGTCCCACAACCCAAACTGGCATTCTGCTAATTGCCCCAGATTTCCTCGATCCCACTTAGGATAGGGAACTTCATGATGAGTCAGTTATAGGAGATAATTCCATCTAATTCCGTAAGTGCTGGTGACCTATTAAGAACTTGTAAGAAGATGGTCAATCAACAAATACAAAGTTTACTTGAATCTTTAAAGAAAGGGACTCTTTGCTGAATGTGGTCACAAGAGATTTTTTTTCCTATTAGGAGGATGCTTACACCCTTAAAGCCGTAAAAGGGTAAGGTGCAGGAGGTAAGGTTAGAGGCATGATGCTTGAGAGCCTCGAAGACATGTCCGAACATGACATTGACTGAGCTGCCCCTATACACGAAGGCTATGTGCAGATTTAAATTGGACATTACAAGAGTAATGAACATAAGATCCTGATGGGAATAAGAGATGGCTTCCCTATCTTCGGCAGAGAATATGATAGGTTGATCTATTTCCAACTAGGGTGCTTTGGACGCTCGGTGCTCTAAAGAGTTGGTATGGTTGGCTAAACCCACTTCTCTTTGATACAAAGACTGTGCTCACAGGATACTTCTAGATACATGCAGACCCCCGCATATGGTCAAGATGTTACTTATTGTTGCAATGTTGTTGTTGGTTTATTAAGGTGTTGCTGGCTGATTGTTGTGAACCGCCCTTTGTTCCACTTGATGCCAAAAAAATCTAGAATCCTCCTTTCTTGGATCAGTCTTTCAATCTTGTCTTTAAGCACCCGACAATATTAGCGGAGTGGCCATTAATTTGATGGAACTGGCAGTATTTTTCATTGCCATGAGGTTCTTCCCTTCTTCCGCCTTTGGTGATGTTCAGTCTTTGGAATTGCACCCGGTCCCTGATTATGAGATATATTATTTCCATATCCATGTTCAAAGTTTCATAGTTAGTGTATCTGGACCTGTATTGGGTGTCATTTTATATTCATCTTTTAGTGTTGTTCTACCAACCATTGGGTCAATGGTCGGTATTTTCACAAGGACATTCTTGGCTTGTATATCGGGTCGCATTATCGCTATTAAAAATTAGTGTCCTTTATCCTTATTATGTTGTTCGCCCGTTGATAGAAATCAGATAGGGACGTAGTCGGTTGCTTTGGGAGTTCCTTCCACAATCTCGACTTGTATCTGATCCCCAAGCAGAGGCCACAACCAGTCTATTCTTGTCAACACCCCTAACCCGGGTGGATTCTTTGATGAAGCGATTCATATACGATTGAAGGCTCTTAGTCTGCCCTTGTTTGATGTTACCTAGCTCACTAGCCATCATAAGATTCATAACATGGATCTCTGAAGTGAATAATTTGGTCCTTAAGTCTACATATGGTTGCGCTAAAGAAAAGATGCTGCTTTGTTGTAAATGTAGGAACCAGGGAAGATCAATCCTGTGAGAGTGGAGGGGAAGAGTAGGCACTTTGCTCGGCCAGAAAGCTAGTCGACATGTGTGATGGAGTTAAATGCAGTAATGTGATTTGATGGCTCAACACTCTTATCATACTTGTCAATAAGCGACAAGGCATACTACTGGTGGATGTAAGTGTTTGGGCTCTCCATTCTCGTCATCAGCAAATGATTTGCTCATGGCATTCCGAGCATGCATTTTGTTGAGTTACCAATAAAGGATTTCATCTCCTCATGGAGGCCAACATCGGCCTACCATGGGATTATCTGGCCAATGACCGGTTATGGGCTCGGCCAGCACCTTTGTGGAGTGGGATTTTGGTGACGGCGAAGTGATGGTAATGGTGAGATGGAATAGGAAACCTCCTCTCTCTACGTACAGAGAGCGACCGTGAATAATCGGCATACCCTTCTCTTGATCTAGGCCTGGCTGCACTCCTATAGGATCAAGAGTGCATCGAGGGGCCCTTGGATCTCTGTCGATGGCATGAGCATCATCGCTAGGATGCTCGGTCCTCAAGCCTCGAGCTTTGTTTGCCATCCGGAGGCGTTCAGAAGCCGACTGTCGTTCGGATGAAGGAGAACGACGATGTCTTGGTTCCCTGCGCCTGGCTATCTCTAGGTCAATGTCAATAACATTACTTGGCCCATGCATATGTCTTCTTGGATGAGCATGGACATCCACAAATAGGATTTAATGCATCACTCTACCCTAAGACTCGGTGGTATTCATCAAGTTATAAAAATCTGGGGGAATAGCTTGGAGAGGGGTCAGTTCAACCACTAGAAGAGGTGGTGAAATAAATTTTATAGTTGTTTGAGTGTCCAACCTTGTCCTGAGTTCATTTTCCTCATGTACTAGACTTCCCACGTTGTTGAAGATTTAGACCCCACCACACCATAAGTCATTGCTGAGCCTAAGGATGGAACTAGTCGCATTGGCGACTGTGTTACTATTAGTCTCATAGTCATTAGAGTTGATGAGTTTATTCTTACCATTAGGAGTTAGCAAGGTGAAATGTGAAAAGATTGTACTAAGAAGAAAAAATGTAGAAAGGTGAGAGCTTAAAGGGGGAGTCCCTCCTTCTAGTGCTTAAACATTGACAAATAAATTAGCATCCTAGGAATTAGACTAATGCATTGTATTAGCAAAATGGCACTTGCTAATACTAGGCTTAAATGTAAAATGAGGAGAAAAACAAGAAAATAATAGTAAATGATGCAGATGTAGAGTGGTTCGATAGAGATTTGCCTACGTCCGCTATAAAAATCTCTTACTATGTTTATCTCTTACAATTATAAGGAATTACAATAGAATGATAAGAAATGTAGCACTTAGTTTACAATGATACTAAACTAAGGAGCTTTGAGAGGATTTTCTTGATGTAATTGAGAAGTATGAGCCTAAAATCAGCCTCTTTAATGTTGTATGACATAGGGTATTTGTAGTAGCTGAAATGGACGATGGATGGCTGAGATTGCACAGTAAAATAGGCGGGAAACGCTCATGGCCATTGCATGGGCTGATGGGAGACAACTGTAAAGATGGTGTGGAATATGTGGCCAAGAAGCATGTTAGCTATCACTCTATACCAACACATGCCTTGCATTTAATGCGGTGGCATGCTACAAGAGTAGGCATGCATGCGTTTGGCGGACATGCTACAATACCTAGTACAACTGGCCATACTATTTGCCATTTACTTTTTCTTGTCCAGGTGGTTGGGGAGATGAGAAGCTTAGCAGTTGATCCCTTGCTGTTTAAGATTGATGTGTGAAGCTGAATATTGCTAAGGACCAAGTTGAAAGGTGTTTTCTGAGTCGTTAATGGGATGATGAGACATGATGCATGACGAGACAGGCTGCCTGGGAATGGTCGAAGGTGGGCTGAGATGAAGCCGGACTAAAAACGGATCGCACTTGAGCCAGGACTGGTTAGATGAGTTGGTCGTGTTTACTCATGCCAGCCTAGGCCTAGCTTAAGAGACCAGGACAAGCCCTTTGTGACTTGTTGGTCGGACTTGCTGAGATGGAGCTGGGTTGTTGAACATGGGCCGGTCTGAACTGGGCCAATCTAGGTGCTAGCTGACCTGGATCTGGACTGGGCCTTGATGTGCTAACCGGCTAATTATACTTGCGAGAAATTTAAGCAACGGTATTATATGCATACCATATATATTTACAAATAATGCATGCTTTATAACATACATTATATATTATATGTGATTATAAATACCAATAATCATGTGAATGAATACTTATGTATATGGCATTTATAAAACGTAAAATAATATGTGTGTGCGTGTATATTACATTACATATTATTATAATATAATAAAGGACATATAATTTTCATTATATACATCATATATAATTCAACTAAAATACTAAAATTAATTCAAAATAAATCTCATTATATCAAATCAAATATTAAATTTGATTTAATGTAATATATTGATAACACGTTACAAAGATCAGGTGCATAATGAATAAAAGAATTTTTTAATTTACTCCGTTTTCCATGCTGCCCAATGCACCTGATCCAATGGTGAGTACTTATACACTCATATCATTCACATACTATTCGAGTGATTACACAATGCTCATATAATAACTGAGTACTTACATGCTAGTCAAATACTATTTGAGTGCTTAAACACAATTCATAGAATAATTGAGTATTTACACAATACTGAAGCACTAACTGAGCATGTATGCACCGCTCGAATATCAACTGAACATTTACACATCCTAAACACCAAAATTAATACAAACAACTATAGAACCCATCCAACCATAGACTTCCTAGGTTAAGGCTTTCCTCGTTGATTTTCTTTTCATTAGTGTAACTACGAAAAGGTTAAATTCATTCAGTCAGTATCTTGTAATTGATCACCGACCTTGATCCTTCTATGTTATTCAACTATAATATATCCTTGTTACACGCCTTGGATTGAATGGTTAATAATGTGGTCTCGGTTTACGAATACACTTAATCATATCATGAACGCACACCTACTAAATACACATAAATTTATTCATGTTACCCTCCGACAACGTGCATTAATGGAATAACATAAAGTATAATATCACCACAATAAATAACACCAGACTGATAATGTACATTCTCACAAGTACTAACTTTAGCCATAAAGAATAAATGTTCACTTACTACATTTATTATAATAAAGGGATACTTACGCCGTGTATAAACTAGTTAGCTAATCCATCTTGCATACCTACAAGACTCTTATTTCCAAACCAAGCAAGCTTCAAATCTACATGTGTTCCACTTAACATACCCAATTAGGGGTACTTGAGAGAACATGGAGAAAAAATGTGCAATAGGTTTTGACAAAAAGTCATGTATAAGTTGTTAATACCTTAGTTATCATTTTTGAAGATAACAACCTTGATAACAACAATATACATTCATATAAAATATAGATACTAATATTTTGCCAAGTTATATAGTATATAGTGCATGATATTATACAAGTGTTTTGAATCAAAGACTGTACAGTATAAAGACTAAAGAAATGGTCATGAAGACTCATGAGTACAAAGACCAAGGCATGAAGATCTCAAGACTATAATATAGTGTATAGAGTCATAATATATTGTTAAAGTTCCTGGTAGCAACCTTTGATCTCTATCTCTTATTTTCTATCTTTTATACTTTTAAACAAAATAAATATTCAAAATATATTATAAGAGTTTTTCAAAGTTTAAAACATTTATAAACTATGTTCAAGCTATTTTACAAAGTATCAAATTATTTTAAGAAGTATAGGATTTTCAAAACAATTTAAAAGAAACTAGTTTTTCAAAATTTACAAGCTTATATCGACATATAAGCAAATGATATGTCAACTACATGCCACCAAATGATTTTTCAAATTTTGAAAAGAGGTGTATATTAATCGCAACTCTTCACGAACGAATACATATGTTTATTCACTGTACAAAGGGGAGTTCAAACCAATTTTTTGATAGTTATAAACTTATTTTCTTTCCTCCTCTTACTCTCTTGAAAACTGCATTAAAAATATACTATATTCTCTTCAAAATTATATAGAATCAATTCAAACTTCATTGTATTGATTCACTACTACTTTCTTACTATTTTGGAATCATCTCTCTCTCAAATCAAAGATCAAAGTGTTGTCCAACAGGCTATAGGATCCATTGTATCCAGAGTTCAAAAAATTATCTTTGGAAAAACTATCAAACTCTGTTTGTATTTGCTTGGGTACGCTTGCTGCCGGTTCAAATCAAGTGGGTGTGCATGGTAGCCCAAAAATCTAAATAGGTCTTCTTATAGCCCATCAAAATCAAGTGAGTGTACCTTAAGCTAGGAGGGTGTGTCTCATAGCCTCAAAATCGAGATTATATTTGGGTTTGACTTCTTCCTATTTAAAGATTGGCATTTGAAAAGAAATATGTAAAAGCAATTATACGGGACTGGATGTAGGAGAAATTTGAAATAGTATAAAATCACTGGTGTTATCTTTCTAACTCATTACTTTGCTTTACTGATTTTATTTTTACCTGTGATTACATCTATGACTATTTAATAGTATAATTATGTGTTGTTAATTTGACATCTAATATTTAACTTGAAAGAATTTAAAAAGATTTACAAAAGTTAGAAAACACTATTCATCTCTCCTCTAGTGTTTAATTAGCCTTAAGATCTGTAACACCCCAAATTTTAATAACATTATTCAGAAGATTTAATTAGATAAATTAAATAGAATAATGTAAATGTTAAGTGATAAGAGGATTGAGATTTGAATAAATACTTAAGCGGTCGTGCTTAATTAACTAATTAAATGGGATTAAAAATGGTTTAAGTTGATTAATTTACATAAGGGCATAATGGGAATTAGCCGCATATAATCCCTTACCCTTATATATTCTCGTTCCTACACCATTCACGTTTCATTTTTCCTATTCACGTTCAAATACAAAACACAAAAGCGTAAGAGGAGCCGGCCATTGCTAAGAAGAAGAGAAATCAAAGTAAAGCTAAGGATTAAAGCTAGGGGAATAAGTCTCAATCTCAATCCAATCTCCTTATCATAATCAAGGTGAATAATAATTCGTATCATCTCTATTTTTTATAATCCTATGTTTTCGGATTTAAGATTAAATTCGTTGTTATGATGATTTGGATGATGATATGCTTAAATTATAATTTGTTTGATTTAAACAAGATTGTTTAAATGAGGATTTGTACGGTTTTAGGGCAAAAACGATAGAAAATGATCTTTGAATGCCATGGAAAAATTTTATGTTATGTAAAACATGATTTTGGATTTGGGTTTTAATTTTGATAATTTTCCAAGCTATGGGAAGATTACTATGAATTTTCAAAGGAAAATATGGTTAATTGGGTTTATAAATTTATTTTAGAAATTATATTGAGAATTTTGGTCTGAAATTTTGATATGTTAGATAAAATGATGAATTTCCACATCTCACTTCATGCTTTCCCATACCACACGTTCTCATTTAACGGTTTCCTAACCGCTAGTCAATGCCACACTAGAAAGCAGTAAAAATATTTGCCTCATCTCATCGGCAAACACGACCCGAAGGTCAAAACATTCAAACGGACAAGTCAGGAATTAACCAAAAAGGTAAACATGCGTGTCCCATACCACGTGCTTTATCGAATCGTTTAATTCTCCTTCTCATTCGCTCGAATAGTGCAAAAACGTGTATTTTTATATAGAAAATAATTTACTATAGAAAACAAGGTTTTATACCTATTTTCAAAATCATTTGGAAAATAACTTTTGAAATTCTCTTATTATGGAGAATAAATAATTTTAATAGCTTTAAAGTAACTATAAATATTGTACTGTAATTTTTGGGGATTTTTCCTAAGTGATTTGCTATGAAAATTAAATTATTTCGGAAGAATGACTTATTTGCAATATTGGTTTTGTTAAATGGAAGGGCTTATTTGCTAAATTAAACCTTGGTTTAGATCTGAAATTAAGCAGTAGTTATTTTGGTAAAGAATTTGTAAGGTTAAGGCAACCAATCATATGTTTACACGTGGCAGGTTAGTTAGAAATTGTTTGCTTTAATTGGTATTAAATCAGGTTTACCCAGAAAAGTGGGTTCCGCCTCTATTTAGAAGCACCTTTTGACTCCAATGCTTTCGCTTCATCTCAGTCGGAACCAACCCAGGCCGAAATCAATACACAATGCATCACTTTGATGGTACGTAGTGGATTGGAGAAAGGCAGAAGGCATGGTGTCAAAAGCATTGCTTCCGTTGGGGTCCATACCTTTGTTTGTTTTAAAAAATTAAGCGCCTGCATTTGTTTTATTAAAGCTTTTGAAGGAGATGAAACATATGCTTACGAAAGGAGTTTTCTAATAGGTTTCAAAGGGGTTGCCATCTTATGTTTTAAAGTATAAGCTTTTGAATGGATTTCTTTACTTATAAAAATGACGTTTTCGAAAGTAGTGGTTCCGACTAGGTCGAAACCCAGCCGCTGTTCTTTTGCCTTTCAAGTGTATTGAAGTCAGCAATGCTTTCGAAGGGTAGATTTTGTTTTAAACTTATACTAAGCCTATTACTAAATGCTTTCGAAAGGGTTCAAGGGTTTCGAAGGCAATGGCTTTGAGGGGGTTTTGATGCTAATCTTCAATGTTTTACTTAAGTGTTTTGAAGCTTTCGAAAGGGATAGTGCCAATGCCATCAAGTTTTCCCCAATACTTTTATTTGATAAAGAATGGTTTCGAAAGAGATACTTTCTTTATATTCACTTTGACCCAAATGAAATTTTTATATAAACCCAATGGTTTCAAAAGAGGGACTTTCAATGGTTTTGGAAGGGATACTTCCAAAGGTTTCGAAAGGGGTACTTTCAATGGTTTCGAAGCTATGCTTCTAAGAGTTATTAAGTAATACATTATTACATTTGAAAGGTTTCAAAAGAGAGGTTTAAAGTGTTTCAAAAGGCGGGGGCCTAATGTTTTGAAAAGAGATTTATATGCTTTCGAAGGAGGTTATCCAGTGAGGTCGAAAGCAAAGTTTTGAAGGTTTCGAAAGTCTTAGTTTTTCAAAACAAATAACCCAATCTCATTTTAAAAGAAAACCATGGCATAAATAAATAAAGTATTTTGAAAAGGAGTTTTTGAAGAAGTTTTCTTTGATTTAAAAGGTTAAAGGGATTAACCAAGTTATTGTGTTGGCTTCTTCATATATGTATATATTCACATTGTGATGGACCTATAACTATATTTTGGGGAAGGGTAGAATAACCAGCTAGGTTGACCCAGTATTGAATATAAATTAAGTAAACTCTTGAATGAGAAGAATTGCATCCAGGAGGTCAGGAAGACCAGAATATAGGATGCTAAAATATTAAAGGAAGATATTGGCAGGGGCCAATAGGTTCACAGTAAGCCCATGAAAACTGTGTATTGGAAAAGATATTGGCAGGGTCCAATAGGTTCATAGTAAGCCCATGAAAACTATGTATTAATGAAGATGTCAGAAAGACAGGTTCATAGTTAGCCCATGAAAACAATGATTTGATATTGGTAGGGGCTAATAGGTTTGTAGTTAGCCCATGAAAACTATATCCGGATTAAGATATTGACAGATGTCAATAGGTTCCTCGTCAGCCCATGAAAACTAGGATAAGAAGAAAAGATATTGGAGTTGCCAATAGGTTCCTAGTCAACCCATGAAAACTAGGATAAGAGTAAAGAAATTGGAGTTACCAATAGGTTCTTAGTGATCCCACGAAAACTATGTAACTGGAAAGGGAGTCCATAATCATTTTACTGGTTATTAGTCAGCACATGAAAACTATTAGGTTAATGGTAACCCTAGAAACTATAACTATGACAGATAGTCAAAATTAATGGGGATGGTAATCCAGAATTGATTCACTTGTTTTTCATATCATCATATCATATTATTTTGAGATGTTTTAACCATTGTGGATGCAGGAGCATAGTATATGGTTTTATAAAGGTTTTAGGATACTAGTGAGGGGAAAACCCATTCCGCTAAGCGGCGTGGTTTCACTAGATATCTAAATGATTTGAGATGGTAGATTATTATTCATACCAGGCTTTATGCCTGACTCGAAGTTTATGTCTTCCCCTTAAACTCTCGGGTACTCAATTGATTTTGAGTAGTTTGAGAGTTGAGGTTTTCAGGTACCTCATTTGACGAATAAGCTTCCGGAGACGTGCAGGAGGCATGATAGCTATCTAGAGTTTTCTTTTATTTTGATTCTGCTGTGTTGTTTGTAAAGGCAAAGTTGTTAAATTGCCTATATATATACTCCAATCATCCAAGGGGGCATCTTCATATGTTGCTCTTGGCATATGTTGTAATAAATATATTTTCTCTGAACATGGTTAGCGGTTGTGGGATTATGTAATGAATTGGAAATGTTTTGAAATGGAATGTGATCTTGTTTAATGTTTTAAAAATTTTCCATATTCATGTGTTTATGTGTATCAATGTATCCAACATCGCCGTATTTGGTCGCCGATGATTAATAACTATGGATGACTACAACATCCGTAGCTGTTAGTTTTGGGCCTCCAAGTAGGGGGATGTTACACGATCCATAATTCCTCAATCCACATATGTGACTCTCATACATCACTAGATAATGTCATTAATATAGTAATGACTTATAGTTTAATGTAAAATATAAGGAAATATCGAAGTTGTTAAATAATATATATTTTTTAAGCATAATGTTTGTCCGTAAAAAGTTTTTACCTAATTCCTTTTCATGTGCATAGATATTTCTTGGTAGAAACAAATCAAAAACAAATATGTTAAATTTGGATTAACAGTTTATGAAATGTGGTAAAGTATGTTATTGTTGTATCTAGATCATGGTGCAATAGTAAAAAAAGTTAATTTTGACAAAATTCCTTTTTTAAATTGACATTGAGAGGGTTAGGGGTATGCTATTAAGGTAATTATGTCATTTGTTACATATATAACTTTATAATCAATCTATTTGTAATGCAAGTATTTGATTTCTATTATATATTTTGTATTTTAATAAAAAAAGTGGACCTCGAATGAGGAGAGCACTTGTACTTTTATTAAATAGTAGCCAAAAATCATATAAATAACTCAGAAAGTGTGAAATTATAATTCCAGGGCACTGTCTTGGATTTTGACGAAACTAATATCATCGGGACCGAAATAATGAGGCGATTAATTGGTTGATTATTATATTAATTAAGTTATATAATTCAAAATCTATTAAAATTCATATCTTTTGCATATGAGGTCTAATCGAGATGTCGTCTTCACCATTGCACTCATAGTGAGATTATCTACAACTTGGTTTAGCTTGGACTTGGGTGATGTAGCCCACCATTTAACTCGTACGTGTTGTGTATATATTTGTTGTGTTGAAATATAAGTTAAAGTAGATAATAATGCAAGTTATTACTTTTGGACCCATCCTCGCTTTGGAAAGCAAATGACAACATTATATGTAGTATAATCTCCCCTATAACTCTCTAAAATATATATCATGGTCGAGACTTGTTGTTTACATGTTTGATGATGTTGTTTGAAAAGATGAAGTGTGTTATGAATGATTGACGTGAAATAGTCACTATAAACGCACTTTGAAATCCCTTGTACTTAGCGCATGTTAAATTGGTTAAAATGTGATTATATTGTGAAAATATATGTTTGATTGTTCTTCACACATGTTTTAGTGTGTTTGACATAAAGGAATTGGTTAAGTCATAGAAATTGTGAAATATGTTTGTGAAAATTAGAAGCGAAAAGGTTACTATGGATGCACTTTGAAAATGCCTTGTTTCGATGATTTTTAAAGTCAACTTTAAAAGACATACCAGGGGCTTCTTTGTATTTTTAATAAGTACCATAAGTGTACTTTTTACTGGAAAAATACTAAAGTTTAAATATATTTTTTATAATTATTTATGAATTTTTAAATTAAACGGGTTTAAATTATAAAACATGCTTTTTATGGTTTTTAAATAAATTATGAAACAAGTATTTTTAAGTGATATTTTATATAATGTTTTAAACCATAGTATAAGTATTTTTAAATATATATAAATTTTAGAAAATTAGTTAGAGATTTTATTAAAGTATTAAAAAGCTTATGTAATATAATATCTCTTAAATTGTTTTAATATATACATCATTTTAAAAAGGTTTTTAGTAAATAAATATAAGTTTTAAAAAGTAAGTTAAGTAATTTATAAGGAAAAAAAGGAAGTTTTGGATTAAAACACTTATGTCATACTAAATGTTTTTGGGAAGTTAATTAAAAGTATATTATCATGTTTAATAAGTGTAGATATACTTAGATTTTTGAAAATAATGTCTTGAAGATAAGGTTGAGTATAAATAGTTTTGGGTTTGTAGTGACAATTTTTAAGTAACATTAGTCTTATATCTTCTTGAAAAGATTTATGAATGTAATTAGACCTTTTAAATGGATATTTTAAAATTAATAACAAATACGAAATCTTTTTTTAAAAGATAGAAAAAAGTAAAGGTTTAAAGTAAGAAATCTTGTTAATGATTTGTGAATACACTTGTACCATTTGGGATAAGTATATGAATATTTTTTGAAGTATTGAAAGAGTACAAATGAATAATAGAAATTGATAAACAATGATTTATTAGATAAAAGAAGTTTTTACTAATAAAATAGGTTTTAATTAATAAAAGGATTAATTAAATAGAAAAGGGGATTAGAAGTCGTTTATGTGTCTTAATCATGCTTTGTGTGTTTACTTGGGTATGGAAATTTTTTAATCATGTGATTAGCACCAAAAGCCGACAAAGTAGACTTGTTTCTATCTGTAAGAGCTAAGAATGATGATTAGAGTGGACTTATGTTGAATCTATGTGGAGATTCAAGATCTATTTGAGATGCTCAAATCTATGTAAAGATTCATGATCTGTTTGAGATGTTGGAATTCATTTGGAGATTCGTGTTTTGTTCGAGTAATGAAGACTCGTGTAGGAGATGTTGAACGTAGCCTCGACATCGGAAATGACAGAAAACATAGCAAAATGCACAACCTATTTTAAGCTAACCCATTACAGGATATATCAACTCCATATCTAGAGTATGTTCATCGATGTTGCATGCGGGAGTTGATGATACTTGGTTCCACATGGTTCTATATGTTCGTGCATGGGCAAGTTGTGTTAACCTAAATAGTATATTTTGTTTGGAGATTTACGATGCTCGGAATGTACTTTCTGATCCTTGTCAAGAGGCTGGCCTCGGTATATCTAGGGATGTCTCTAACAAAAAATCCATATGTACCATAGTGGTTTTAGTTGTACTTCAATATTGTTGTGTTGTGGGATCAAGCAGCATGGCTATAATCTGATTTATATTTTGAGCCCTAGGCATCATCAATTATATCAACTTTTGTACTTATTAGGTAGTGGTCTTCTGAGGGGATAACCATTATGGATTTTCATGCGATCTTAAAAGTACTATTATATATCGGCTGCATATTTCTTGAGTTTCTAATACTGGACTTATGTCTCACATGTGGTTTTTGTTTTCCTTAAATTTCTTGTCTGCTCTTTCGAGTAGTCTAAGAAAAGTAGGTTTACGTTGATGTTAATTGGAGCTCGAGGAGACGAGCTGGATGTTTCACCTGCTGTAGTATTCTTATTTTCACTAAATTACTATTATGTATATATCAGCAATTATGAGGATAGGTTGTTATAACTGTCCAGGCTGATGATAGTATTTAGAATTTTAATTCTGAAATGCTATGTATCATAGAGTGACGGTTTGTACTATCTTTTGATATTATATGTTATCGTTCCACAGTGTGACTCTGATATTGTGTTCTCTTCTTTCTTGTTCTATTTTCTTTTTCTTTCATATTACCTTAATAATCTGTCTTTCCAGCACTTGGATGCTCGACACAAGAATACCATAGATGTATTAGTATCAACATTTAGGGGTTGAAAAGGCGAATCGTTACTTGTGGTATCAGAGCTGAAACTTAAGCGAGAACCTTGGCTTTGTTTGGGTATGGCTCATTAGAGATGGGTAATGGAATGTCGTAGCATGAGTTGAGTGTATTATACATTTGAGAGTGTATTTGTATTTGTTATAGTGTATTCCTTAAAATTATATCAACTGCGGAAATTAAAGATTTCATATAAGGTAATTTATATAAGTATGAATTATTAATGTAGGTTTAATTAATGTAGGCATTAACGATGTTCATTTGTTACCCCTTATTAATTTGTTTAGTCATGCTTAGCCAGTTTATGAGCATTGCTATCCTTTGTAGAATGATTTGGCATGCTCGACCAGTTTATAAGCATTATTATCATTTGTAGATTTATTAGCTTAGTTCTGCTAGGCCAATTTATGAGCATTGACTATTGTTTGTTGATTGTTAATTTATGCTCGACCAGTATATGAGCAGTTTTACCTTTTCACTTTATAGATTTTGTAGACGGTATTTTATAGATGCATTGAAACGAATACTTGTGAATTGAGTTTCATAGTTTAACTATAAGGCATTCAGTGACAATTATGGGTTAGAAGTTAACTTTAACAAAAGTTAAATCTAGTAAAAGATGTTCGTTATAATCTAAAGGAAAGATAAGATTTTTGTGAACAAACATTTGTGAAAAGATTTTATATAAGAAAGTGATTTTATATAAGTGTGGTTTATAAAAATATGGTCTATCTTCTGGTGGGGTTATCTTTTTGATCTAGTATGGTTTATCTTTTTTATAACACAAAATACTAGTTGAACCTTTTCTTTTCTTTTCCATAGCCTCCAACCTTATACCGTCTTCTTCTTTATTTTATCTTTCATCACCCCACTCTTCTACATCCAGATCATCTTCTCTCCTTTTCTCCTCCCTCACTCACTTTCCACCCCTTTGTAGATCAACTTCTACTCCTATCGACCATTTACTCACCATTCTAATTACTCTTCCTCCATTCACCCACAAGATTCACCCATTCTTTACCCACCAAACCCCTCTCCACTATCCCCCTCCTTACCAGCCAAAGCTTCTGCTACTACACCTTTCCCTAACCTGAATGGCCTGATCTTATTGCAAGACCAGCCAAACCCTAGCCTGCAGCAATGTACAGGTCATGGTATTGAGGCAACAGCTGCTGCTGGTTCATCTATGGCATGGTCTTCTTTATTCAAAATGAGGCCAAGAAACGCAGGTACATTCCAATCACGTCACTTTCATATAGCTCGTGATGGTCTTCTGAAATATCTCCCTAAGAGATGAGGGCATTTCTTACCGGCGAGATCATTTGGTATGATTCTTTCTTGATGATCCTTTATCTTATACTACTGTTGTTACTCATTTAAGGAAGATATGGAAACTAAAAAGGGAAGTAGACATAAAATCGAATAGGAAAACTTCTATTTTGCCTTACATTTATTAAGGGGAAAATGTTTATGATTACAACATGGAATCCATCGCATGGATGTGCACAAGAGAAAATCCCAAGTGTTCCAGTCTGGGTACACTTCTATCGTATCCCTCTAATAATAGGGACGCTACTAGGCAGTAATTGGCTTGCACGCCACATTGGTCGGCTAGTTTGTTTTGATGAAAACGTGGAAAAGTTAAAGAGATTTGAGTATGCTAAAGCCTTAGTTGAAGTCTCCCGAGACAATGACCTCCCTGACCACATTAAAATAGCCGGACTTGGTAAAGGCTACCAAATGTTATTGTTGAATAAGATTGGAAGCCTAAAATATGCACTTCATGCAAAGTTTTTGGTCATGATGGTTCTGAATGCGATAAAAAAAAATAAACTCTCTGAAACATTAGACATTACTCATATCCCTGATCATGATCGGCATGCACAAACAAAATCCCTAAAATGATGGCTGCTACCCTGTTACAAGGTAGTAAAATTACTGTAATAATTGGTAATAAGGTGATCATGCAAAAATGTAAAACATGGCAGATGAAGAAATTGGTTAAACAATCAATCAATACAAATTAAGGAGAATCTTCTTCTATCCAAACACCCAATGGAGCACTCACATCTGCCCCTCATGTAACTCCCATGCAAACATCCTCAATTGTTGCTAAACATCCTATTGAACCCTCTCCATTAAATAATGAAGCTTCTACAATAACTACCTCTTCCTAAGCTATACCATCCTCATCTACCCACGTGTCCTTGTCCCCACATCTCTCTCCTATGCATCACCCATCCATCTTGGGACCAGAGCCGGCCCAAACATTGGGTTGCCCAAGCCCATACATATTTAAGAAAAAATTCTGAAGTATGAAAAAAACTAGTGTTGCATATGAAAAAATATTTCTGTCAAGCACAGCTTTCGAACCCGGGCCAACATGATGGTAACTGCATGCACAAACCACCTGAACACAACTGCACATATTATATTTAGTTAACAATTTATATTTTGAATATTTATAAGTATAAATCTTTTTATGTTGCCCCTAGCCTAGGGGGTTGCCCCAGCCCATGGGCTTGGTGGGCTGCCCTCTGGGTTGGGCCTGCTTGGGACCCATCTCCATAATTCATGGCCCTCCAGCTACTGTTTCTGCCATTCCATCACATTGTTCAAGCTACAATCACTCCCATGCTTTAGGTGCATGTAACCCCAAATAATCAAACTAATCTAACCACCGTTGCCGGCCTTTTCACTTCCACTCCCTTGCACACTCCCCATGCAAGTAATCACACAGCCACCCAACAACATTCTCCTCCTCCATTCTTCGAACAAACAACTACCGCACTACTCCCCTCCAGCTCTAAACCTCTAAACTTTAACTCTGAACAAACCTACTTAGTGGTATCTTCCTCGTTACTTCAAGCAAATTTCTTTGGTCCCACCTTCGCCACACATTCTATATCCATGTAACCTCCTTCCTGTCCTAGACACACTGTCTCTCCTCATGTAAGTATGCTTGGTAATCAAAACTCCTCCCATACAAATATGCAACATCCAAAAGACACACTCCTTCCCAATAGCTTTCATCAACATACCAGCTCTGCTAGCATCCCCACTTTCAACCCTTTCTCTATTCCCGAGGAACGTGTTCAACCATCCTTAGAACATCTATCTCAAAACTCCAAGATGGAACTTCTGGTCCCACCTCTACCACAAGCTCTCACTCCATCCAGCTTCTTTCTTCTACTCCCTATTTGCATATATATCCCCCCTCACGTAACTCTCCCTCCACCTCCTTCAACCTCTCCTGATACTCTTATATCTACCACTGAATCATTGAATACTACTGAATGTTGTAGAAAGAAAAAGGTGACCAGTTGTGCAAATGATAACTTTGATATTGGAAGACAATATGCTACAAATTAAATACAGCCTTTAAGCACCTCCAAATCTCTGTCATCCTCTACTACTTGTAGACATACTAGGATTCATGCATGCCCTGTCCCTCACTCCCCTCTGTTTAAATGATGCGGCACTACATAGCAATATGGAACATTAGAGGTGCGCATCCACCCTCTAAGCAATTGGAAATAAGAAACTTAATCCGTGCAAATAAAGTTCAAATCATGGGGATTTGTGAAACCAAACTCAGTGAGACTCTAACCATCAAGGCTTGCTATTGGAATATGAGTTAGAGAGCCTCTGTAATCGTGTGATTGTATTTGCTGTGATCATTGACTCAGATCAACGGCCTGGATCTCATCCATCTCAGCTAAACTGTTCTGGGCTTATGTTTCAGCCCAAAGCCTGCATAGAGTCTTATATATTGCAAGTATCATTGTATCTGAGATATCATTCATTACAATTGAGATTAGCATTTACTGTAAAACAATTATCAAAAGTAATAAAGATCTTTCTATTCTTTTTACTCTGTCTCAAACTCTTTTATGGTATCAGAGCAAAATTGCGCCTAACAGCACAGCAAGATCCATTAGAAGAGGAAATTCATCAGAAAATCATCAGAGGGTCATTGGCCTCTCTCATCAGATTAAGCATCATCATTTGAGAAGAAGAGACTCAAGATAATCACATCTGCCTTGCCAGTCTTTTACAAGTTTCTGGCTGCACAATGATTTATCATTGAGTCCAAAAGAAACAGAAATCAAAATTCAGAAAGAAACAAAATCAAGAAGTCAATTCATCAAGCAATCGAAAACAAGGAAAGTGCCATCCTAAGAAAAGAGATCATCAGATAATTATCATCACGTGAATTCTCTTTCTGGTTGCATCTTACCTGAGAGGAAGGTCTGATCAAAATCTTGATTCTGTATTATTTTCTTTAAGAATTTACTGTTTCTTGTTTTTCTGTTGATCTATACTTGTTCTTGAGATCATCATGGGAGACGAATCAAACTCCTCAGTACCCACCAATGGCAGTGATTTGCAACACACTGCATCAAATGTTGAGAAACTGGTTAAAACCACTATCAGTCCACAAAGTCAACTTGTAACAGTTCGCCTCAGTGATGACAACTATCTGCTCTGGAGATTACAGGTGGAAACAGCTCTCCAGGGTTATGGCCTTGAAGAATATATTCAAGAAACCATATCTGTCCCACCAATGGTTATCGCTGATCAACAAAACAAAATGATCAGTAATGAAGATTATGTTAACCATCATAGACAGGACAGATTAATATGTTCTTGGCTTTTGTCATCTATAAATACAAATCTTCTTACTCATGTTCTAGGCTGCAAAACAGCATATGAGATATGGTCTACAATAGAAAGGGTGTTCAATTCTCAATCTGCAGCAAAGGTGCTGTTCTATAAAAGACAACTTCATAATATGAAAAAGGAAAGTCTTAGCATGAGAGAATACCTATTCAAAATTAAGGCAGTTTGTGATGCTTTAGAGGCTGCCAACCTAAAGGTATCCGACTCAGAACAAATCATGACAATACTCAATGGACTCACTGATGAATATGAAGCAGTAGTTGCAGTCCTGACATCTCAGAGAAATCTGCCATCTATTGAAGATGTACATTCTGTTTTACTATCTCATGAGGCAAGAATTGACATCAAGAAACCTCAAGAAAATGACTTATCTGTCAACTTTGCATCTAGTCACAAAGGTAAAAGTCAAAACAACAACAGAGGAGAACAATACACTCAAAGAGGTGGTTCTTCCAACAGGTCAAGAGGAAGAGGCAGATGGAACAACAACAACAGACCAAAGTGCCAAATTTGTGAGAAAATTGGTCATACTGCAGCAAAATGTTATTTCAGGCTAAATCTCAATTATGTACCAGGACAGGGTCAAAATACTCAAAGAAATGCCAACTATAGTGCAAATATGGCACATCTGCAGTCTGAATCAGTCAACCAATCAGAGATAAAGAACTCTCAAAGTGACAATACAAAATCAGATCACACTCCAGACGAAGATTGGTATCCTGACTCAGGTGCAACAAATCACATCACAAATAACTTGAACAACTTAAATCTTGGGAGCAAGGAATACAGAGGTATGAATTCCATTCATATGGGTAATGGCAAGTCTATTGCAATTACACACACAGGTAAATCTTATATCATGGGAAGAAAACAGTTATACCTGAATAACTTATTGAGAGTCCCACATATTAAGAAAAATTTACTTAGTGTGTCGCAATTTGCAAAAGACAATAGAGTATTTTTTGAGTTCTATCCACATAACTGCTTAGTTAGAGACATTCTAACTAAGGAAGTACTTTTGCAGGGTAAACAGTGTAAAGGACTGTACAAGTTTCAAGTGGATAATTCAAGAAACTCAATCAGTAACAGAAAATGGTGTAATAACTCAGAATTCAAACTACAAGAAATGAATGAGATATTTGACAAATGGCATTGTAAACTGGGACATCCAAATGTCAATATTGTTAAGCATGTAATGAATGAAAACAGTATTTCCTTTAATGATATATCATTACCATATGTCTGTACTTATTGTCAAATGGGCAAGAGTCACAAATTACCTTTTTCAGATTCAAAAACTTTGTATAGTAAACCTCTTGAACTGGTTACAACTGACTTATGGGGACCTGCCCCAATTCATACAGATTATGGATACAAGTACTATGTATCTTTTGTAGATGCATTCTCTAGATACATATGGATATATTTCTTGAAATCTAAGAGTGAAACTCACAATGCAGTTATGCAGTTTATAGCACAAGCAGAAAATCAAACTAACTGCAGAGTCAAAATCATGCAGACAGATAGTGGTACTGAATATCTCCCACTAAAGGAGTACTTTCAAAAAAGGGGAATCAATCACAGGACAACCTGCCCATACACTTCAGAGCAAAATGGACTAGTGGAAAGGAGACACAGGCAGATTGTTGAAACTGGTCTCACTCTCCTAGCACAGGCATCTATGCCAAAGAAATTTTGGCCAGATGCCTTTGCTACAGCAGTCTATTTAATCAACAGGCTGCCTTCAAAAGTTCTAATGTTAAAGAGTCCAATAGAAATATTATCAAACACTTGTCCAGACTATCATAGCCTTAAAATATTTGGGTGTCTATGTTTTCCATACATTAGGCCTTACAATAAACATAAATTAGACTTTAGATCTTCCCCCTGTACTTTTATAGGCTATGCTAGCAATAAAAAGGGATATAAATGTCTAGACAACAATGGAAGAATATTCATTTCTAGACATGTAGTGTTTAATGAAACAGTTTTTCCCTTTAGAGAAGTAAACATTAAGGTAAATAGTAAAGTGTATAATACTAGAGAATCTATACCACCTGTATCCATTCCATCTATTGAGATAATTCAGGACCCAGCAAAGTCAACTCAAGACACAATCAACCATGAAGCAGTCTGCTCAGATCCACAAAGAACAGACTCCAACAATGAAGCTGATGCATCAAATGATCAGACAAGCTCAACAAATATACTTGAACAAGACTCTCAACAAAGAACTACAGTGACACCAACTCCACTTCAGACTCAAAACAACTGGCAAAATACTGGATCAAACATGCAATCTGAAGATGACAGAGTCATTCAACAGCAAACCACTGACAGAGCAAGTCATCACATGATAACCAGATCCAAGAGTGGCATCTTTAAACCAAAAGCCTATCACACCATCTTAAATGCAGAGGAGCCAACTACATATGATCAAGCCATACAAGATGAAAACTGGAAAAATGCCATGAATGAGGAATACCATGCTTTAATGAGAAACAAGACATGGGATCTTGTTCTCAGACCAAAGGATAAGAATATCATTGGGTGTAAATGGACCTATAAATTAAAAAAGAATGCTGATGGTACAATTTCTAAGTACAAGGCAAGATTAGTAGCGAAGGGATATTCACAACAGAGTGGTTTCGACTTTACAGAAACTTTCTCACCTGTAGTGAAGCCAACTACTATAAGAATTGTCATTGCTATAGCCTTACATAGAAATTGGACCATCAGACAACTTGACGTAAATAATGCCTTTTTAAATGGTATCTTACAGGAACAGGTATACATGGAACAGCCTCAAGGCTTCAAACAAATTGGGAAAGATAATCATGTGTGCAAACTACACAAAGCAATCTATGGTTTGAAGCAAGCTCCAAGAGTGTGGTTTGAAAAACTAAAAGAAACAATGATCAGACTTGGTTATCAGTTAACCAAGTCTGACAACTCACTATTTACAAAAATCAACAAAGACATAACAGTATTCGTACTAATATACATTGATGACTTTATTATTACAGGTAACAGCAAGCAGGAAATCAACAACTTAATTCAACATCTCAATATGGAATTTAGCATCAAGGATCTTGGCAACTTAACTTACTTTCTGGGGATAGAAGTCAGAAGAGTCACAAATGCAACTATTTATCTAAGTCAAAAGAAATACATAACAGAGATTCTACACAAAGCAAAGATGCATGAAGCCAATCCCATCTCAACACCTATGGTCAGCAACTTGCATCTATCTAAATACAAAGGAGAGGCATTACTCAATGACAGGGAATATAGAAGCATTGTTGGAGCACTACAATATGCAACTATCACCAGACCAGACATTGCATACAGTGTGAATAAGGCAAGTCAGTTCATGCAAAACCCAACAGACATCCACTGGAAAGCAGTTAAGAGGATTCTAAGATACCTCAAAGGAACACTTAACTATGGTTTAGTTTTAAAGGCAGACAAGTCAATCAGCATCAATGGATATGCCGACTCAGATTGGGCTAATGATCCAGATGACAGAAAATCCACAACTGGGTACTGTATATATCTGGGTAACAATCCTATATCGTGGTGTTCAAAAAAACAATCTACTGTGTCAAGATCTAGCACTGAAGCAGAATTTAGAAGTGTTGCCAATGCTACTGCAGAGGTCATGTGGATTGAATCACTACTTAAAGAGTTACAAGTCAAAACCGATAACAAGACAACAATTTGGTGCGATAATCAGAGTGCCGTACATCTAACAGCCAATCCAGTTCTACACTCAAGAACAAAACATGTAGAACTGGACATCTACTTTGTTCGTGAACAAGTTGCTAGAGGAAATCTATATGTAAACCACATACCTTCCACTTACCAAACTGCTGACATCTTGACAAAGCCCCTTTCTAAGGGCAACTTCGATCGATTCAGAGAGAGACTACAAGTCAGAAGTACTGATGACGATTCACACACCAAAAAGCATGTGAACCGACAGGTTGATCTTTCCATTCAAGCATCATCTCAACACTGAAGCAAGCTGGGTCTCCATAGTCATACTTTTGGCTCTTCACTTCTCCAGAGAGCGGAAGAACCTCAAAGTTGTCATCTTTCTTTTCATCTGTGCTGGCCTGCTGAACTTCTAATCAATTGCCACCATTAGGTTGACGATTGACTAGTACTTCATTCCAAGTCCAGATCCGACTCCTTTTTAACTTCAACTTTTTGTTATAAGATCTCTCTGACAAGAATCGCCGCAAACCCTAATCGCCGTAGGGTTTGAGGGGGCATATTGGAATATGAGTTAGAGAGCCTCTGTAATCGTGTGATTGTATTTGCTGTGATCATTGACTCAGATCAACGGCCTGGATCTCATCCATCTCAGCTAAACTGTTCTGGGCTTATGTTTCAGCCCAAAGCCTGCATAGAGTCTTATATATTGCAAGTATCATTGTATCTGAGATATCATTCATTACAATTGAGATTAGCATTTACTGTAAAACAATTATCAAAAGTAATAAAGATCTTTCTATTCTTTTTACTCTGTCTCAAACTCTTTTACTTGCAAATACATTATGAACTATTGGAGCTTTGACCATAATCATGAACATTCCCCTTATGGTAGAATCTTTGTCATTTGGAATCAATCTATCTTCTCCCTAAACAAGCTTAGCTCCTCTAACTAACTAATTCATTACTCATGCACTCACCTTCCTTCATGTTCCACCTTCAACCTCACCCTCATCTACCCTCACAATCACCTCCAACCTAGGCTGGACCTATTGAATATCATACCTCTTCTTCAAACATCCATCCTATGGATTTGTGTTGGTGATTTGACCGCATAAGAAAATCAAATCATAAGGTGGGAACCCACCCTCTGACTCTGAGAGAAATCATTCCTCTAAATCAATGTGTCATTAATGCTAACCTCTTACCTATGCACACTTCTAGTCCTTCTTTCACTTAGAATAAAAAATCAAGCTCTGGTGTTAGAACATACTACAAATTAGATCATGCATTTCACAACCCTGCTTCCCTTTCCAAGTGGCCTAATATTCACTGTCTATCTCTCCCTCCTACTCTTTCTGATCACAACTCGCTCCTTATTAGATGGGGTGAAGATGCCATGGAATTGAAAAGATCCCCCACTTTCAGATTCTTTAATTCATGGGCCACCCATTTCTCTTTCAACTCACTTATTTTGGAGGTCTAGACTTCTCAAGTCTCTAGCAACCTCCCTTTAGGCAACAGCAAAAGCTAAGGAAAACCAAATCTTGCTTGAGGAAGTGGGCTGTTGAAGTATATGGTACTGGTAGCAACCAGTCTACTCAAATCAGGTCTTCCCTATCACTCATTCAGAATCAGCTTGCATCAGACTCCCAAAATCATTCCTTATTTCACCTGGAGCAACAACTTATTGAGCAACTTAGCATTGTTCTCTCATGTGAGTCTAAAATGTAACAATAGAAATCTAAAGAGCAGTTTGAATCTTTGGAAGATAGAAACACTACATACTTCCACTCTAAAATCACTTCCAACTAAGCTTCAAAAATGATTTACTCAATTAAAGACAAGTGGGGCACTCTTTACACTTCGAATGAATCCATAAACAATGCCTTCATAGGGTACTTTCAATCCACTCTTACTAATCCTACTCCTAACAAATCTATGTTGACAGCCCGATACACTCTACTTCTCCCAACCAAAACTAAACACCATGTAGCAAGTTTAATCTCTCAAGTAACCTTTGATGAAATTAAAACTGCCATTTTCTCTATCAACTCTAACAGTGCAGGCGGTCCAGATAGTTTCAATGCTTTTTTCTTCACTAATTCCTATAATGTTATAGCTGAGGATACTATTGATGTTATACTGCATTTCTTTAAATAAAATAAGCTACCTCCTGAACTCAATGCAATCAATATCTCCTTAGTTCCAAAGACTAAAAATCTTAAGCATGTTACCCACTTCAGACCTATTGCCTGTGCCAATACAATCTATAAATATGTTTCGAAAATCATAAATACTTGACTTCAACTAGTAATGAATGACATAATATCCTCTGACAAAGCAACGTTCGTACCTGGTCGCTCAATCTCAAACAACCTTCTCATTACTCATGAACTCCCAGTAGGTTATAGTAAAGACAACATTTCACCTAGATGCATGTTAAAACTTGATATTCAAAAGGCTTTCGAATCCCTCTCATGGGAAGCTATTGCGGCGATCCTCTTAAGAATGAACTTCCCTCTTCCTATCATTGCATGGATATACACATGTATCTCTACTCACTCTTATTCTATCAATAGGAATGAATGCTCTCATGGTTACTTTAGAGGCTCTCAAGGGATCTGACAGAGTAACCCGATGTCCTCCATCTTGTTTGCTATAGTGATGGAGGTTTTAAATACCATGCTACATGATAAAGTTCAAATGGTCAATTACAACTTCATCCCAAATGCAAGAATCCAATTATGATCACCCTTATATTTGCCGATGATTCGGTTTACTTCACAAAACCAACTGCTTCCAACATTGCCTGTATTCTCCAAACTCTTGCTTAATTCAAAGCAATAACAGCAATATACATAATGTTACGCAAGTCTTAAATCTTAATTGCTAGTCTCCCTATGTTCGAAAAGGAAGCAATCATTCAACTGTCCTCCCTTCAAGAGATGCCTATGAATGCTCAATATTTAGGCCCTCCTATAGTAAAAAAGAGGATCTCCATATCCTATTACCTCCCTCTTTTTGAAAAAATAACAATGAAGCTCTCTAGCTGGCCGAATACCAAGCTCTCACAAACTGATAAGCTTACCATGATTCAATCGATTGCCATGGCGATGAGTTCCTATTGGACTAGACACTTCATTCTCCTTACCAAACTTACTTCAATGATCAACAAGGCTTTAAAAAACTTTCTTTGGCATTGATCTCCCTTCATCAGTAAAATGACCCTTATTGCCTTCAGCAAAATTTAAATGCTAGGCACAATCATGGCCTTGGCATATTAAATCTTAAAAATAGGAACCAAGCCTCCATCTCCAAATATTTTCATCTAATTCTTTCTTAATATGCCAACCTTTGATCTAGATGGATTCATAGCAACCTTATCAAGGGGAAGAACTTCTAGCAAATTGTGATCCCATCTTCTACCAGTTGGAGCTGGCACAACATTCTCAAGCTCAGACCAACTTTTCTACCCTGATTCACTGAAATCCTTTGAAAATTCCATCAATAAAATTATAGCATGATCTATAGGCGAGGGCTGGACTCACCCTTTGGATGTTATTGGCCATAATTTATAGTACATGACAAGAATTCCCTTCAATGCCCTTGCTAAGGAATATATATTAGATGGTCATCTAACCCTACCTCATAGCAGCTCTCTTGCTGTTAGAAATGTCTGGAATATTATCTCTTCAATGCTTTTTGATTCAGCCATGGATCTTGTCGGGTGGCCTACTAGGAATAATATCCATAGTACTGCTGCAGTCTACAATGTGCTCATTGATTCTGGTGAACAATTCCCTTGGACTAATAGAATTTAGAATTCTAACAATCTTATGAAGAACAACTTGTTGCTATAGAGAGTTATGGCGAACGTTATTCCTATGACAGACAAATTTCATCGATTTGGGCTTATTCAAACCCCTACATGTGTGCTATGCAACTTAGATGCATAATCAAATACCCATCTTTTCTTTGATTGTTCATCCATCAAAAGAATTTGGACTGCTTTACTTAGACTTGGCAATCTTCCCTCCCTAGCAGCAAACAGTTATAGAGAATGGCACAAGTTATTCCTTAGTACTGGATAGAAAACTCCTAGGCCCTTACTACTCATATTCTTCTAAAGATATTTGTGGCTTCTATATGGGTTGAAAGAAACAATAGGATCTTCACATATTGCAATGGAACTGAGCTCAACATACTAAATATTCTTCAATCTCAAGTGTGCAGAGATTTAGATAGAATGTGGAAGCAAATTTCCTCTCACACGAGAACTGGAATTGGCTGACATTTTTATATCATGCTAGGCCTGTTTTTATTATAATTTTCCGACAGGCTTCATTTTCATTATTCTATTTGCTTTTCTTCAGGGCCTTTTTGTCTAGGCCGTTAATTTATGTATAGTTTTATTATTTTAATTAATGGGCTGGGATCCTTAGCCCGTTACCTTCCAAAAAATATATGGCTTATAAACGAAGAGGATTTAAACTGATAATTTGAGGACTTAAATCCCAGTGTCTTTGAAAATGTTTTTCAAGATTTTGGAAACCGATAATAGTATTATTTGAAAGTGAATATTTCGAAAATTGGTTTATGAAGTTAAGATCGTGGTACTTGGTAATATTTACGAAGTATTTGATATCGCTTTAAAAATGATTTTTGGTAAGTCCGAAGAGTATGATTTGGATGTACTGAACTCACTTCTATCGCTTGAATTCTAACGACGACGGCAACATCATTGGCGTACATTTTCGAGTTTCAAAGTAGGGGAAGCTACCGTAGTAGTTTGCTAAAGAGTGGGTTGTGGTAAAATAGATTTTGATTTAATCTCGAAGTATGATTTGATATACAAAAGACATATATATATATATATATATATATATATATATATATATCCCGAAGTTTTCAATCATTTTATATGGCTATGTAAGGAGAACGGAGGTTTCCAATCATGGAATTTGATCAGGGTTCGCAATAGAGAGGTTAAGTGATCTATACTAGTTGGGTTGTGAAATTTGTATGATCGAGCAAGTGATCATATCTAATATTGCGTACGCATGATACATGTACATTGTATTGGATTAAGTATATATGCATATTGTGTTATGTTGGCTTATAGAGAGTTTGGGTGATGAATATTTGATTTTTTTTATGGGATAGCATGTAGAATCGAGTAAGTAATAACCTGAGGCTGTTGAGTGTAAGGTACGTTTAGTAGAATGTTTATCGTTCTTATGCGATTTTGAACTTAGAAAAACCATGAACTTTTTTTGCTAGTAATTTTGAATACTGTTAAGTATTGCTATGTGATTGTTCCCTTTTGTTGCTCATGTCAGAACTTCGAGGACGAAATGTTTTAAGTATGGGAGAATGTAACGACCCGGATTTCGGACACTTCGTATTTAAATATCTAAATTATTTAAATATTTTGAATATTGGATTTAATGTGATTAAATTAATTTAATAACCTTGTTAACTCCCTTCTAAATAATAACTAATGATAAGAAATTTGTTCTTCAAATATGTTTACAAAAATAAATAGTTCGAAGAAATATCGATAATGTGACCAAAAATCATTTTTTATCGATAAATGAACTCAAAATGCATGAAATTACCATTCCGGGGTACTGTGTTGGATTTTGAAAAAACAGGTGTCATCGGGACTGGAATAATGAGGTTATTGATTGGTTAATTATTATATTAATTAAATTATATAATTTAAAATCTTATAAAATTCGTATCTTTAGCATGCGAGGTCTAATCGAGACACTATCTTTATCGTTGCACTAGTAGTGAGATTATCTATGACTTGGTTTAGCTTGGACCTAGGTGAGTTAATTCACCATTTAATTCATATACGTTTTATATATTTTTGTTATTTTGAAATATAAAATAAAATAGATAACAATGCAAATTACTGCTTTTAGACCCCTCCTTGCTTTGAAAAGCAAGTGACAACATTATATGTAATATAATCTCTCTGATAACCCTCTAAAAAATGTATTGTGGTCAAAACTTGTTGTTTACATGTTAGATGATGTTATTTGAAAAGTTGAAGTGTGTTGTGAATGGTTGAAGCGAAATAGTCACTATAAACACACATTGAAATCCCTTGTACTTAACGTATGTTAAATTGATTAAAATGTGATTATATTATGAAAATATATGTTTGGTTGTTCTTCACAGATGTTTTTCTGTATTTGACATAAAGGAATTGGTTTGGGATGTTATAGAAATTGTGAAAATTAGAAGCGAAAAGGTCGCTATGGATGCACTTTGAAAATGTCTTGTGTTCGACGATTTTTAAAGTCAACTTTGAAAGTCATCGTATAGGCTTCTTTGTATTTTTGATAAGTGCTATAAGTGTACTTATTACTGAAAAAATACCAAAGTTTAAATATATTTTTAATAATTATTTATGAATTTTAAAGTAAAGGGTTTAAATTATGAAACATGATTTTTATAGTTTTTAAATAAATTATGAAATAAGTAATTTTAAGTGATATTTTAAATAAATGTTTTAAACCATAGTATAAGTATTTTTAAATATATATAATATTTAGAAAATTAGTTAGAGATTTTATCAAAGTCTTAAAAAGCTTATGTAATATAATATCTTTCAAATTATTTTAGAATTTTACTAATTATATTAGCTTATAAATAAATTAGTGTACATTTAAAAATATACATAATTTTAAAATGGTTTTTCATAAATAAAAGTTTTAAAAAGCAAGTTAAGTAATTTATAATGGAATAAAGGAAGTTTTGGATTATACACATATATGTTATAATAAATGTTTTCGTAAAGTTAATTAAAAGTATATTGCCTTGTTAAATAAGTGTAAATATACTTAGACCTTTGAAAAGAATCTTCTAAAGATAAAGTTGAGTATAAATGATTTTGGGTTTGCAGTGACAATGTTTAAGTAAAATAAGTCTTAAATCATTTTGAATAGATTTACGAATGTAATTAGACCTTTTAATTGGATATTTTAAAATTAATAACAAGTATGGAATCTTTTGAAAGGATAGAAAAAAGCAAAGGTTTAAAGTAAGAAATTCTGTTAATGATTTGTGAATATACTTATACCATTTGAGATAAGTATATGAATACTTTTTGAGGTATTAAAAGAGCACAAATGAATAGTAGAAATTGATAAAAGGAGTTTTATCAAATAAAAGTAGTTTTTACTAAAGAAGAGGTTTTAGTTAATAAAAGAATTAATTAAATAGAAAAGAGGATTAGAAGTTGTTTATGTGACTTAATCGCACGTTGTGTGAATTAATCATGCTTTGTGTGTTTTGCTTATGTATGGAAAATATTTAGTCATGTGCTTAACACTAAAAACCGACAAAGTAGACTAGTTTCTATTTGTGAGAGTTAAGAATGATGATTCGAGCAGGGTGTAGGAGTAATGGTGCTCTAACCTACCGGCTTCACTCTTGATCTACGGAGAGTGTGAGGCGATAAGGTTGGAAACATGATAAGTACATGATAATTGGTTTCCATTTATGATCGTCTATTTTGAACTTGATAGTCGATTAATTGACCATTGAACTTGACCAATTAACTTAGGAAGTATCTAAAAGCATCAATGTAACGACTTGAAATTTTAACATTTCAAATGGGAATATTTAATTTATTTAAATATTTAGATTTGATTTGAATTTAATAAATTATAAGAAAATTAATTGTTAATAAAAACGACTCGATTTTTATTGATTTATTTTGATTTTTATTTATATGATTTTTCCATAATTTTTTATCTAGAAAATATTTAAATTGTCAATTGACGTATTTTACAGCAAACGGCGGTATTTTTGTAATTATATAGAATAAGATAACCATTGATATTATTATCATTTTTGAATCGTGTTGTATTTTTGTGCATGATCTTATTTTTGTTTTTCGTTCGCGGTTCGTACGCAAACGAAATCCTGTGTAACGAAGTGCTGGAAATATTTGTATAAACCAACTTCAACACTTAGAAAAATCAATACTCTAAGTTTTCTTTTACCTATTTCTCTTTTCTTTTCATCGTTTCCTGTAAGCTAAGAAAATATATGGCAACTTCCTTTAAAAATTAAAACCTCAAGCTACACTCCATAAAAAATATAAAACTAGATTCTTTGAATTTGTATTGTCTAGATCTACAAATCTATATGGGTTTGGTAATGTGTGGATGGGTTTTGGGTTGTTCGACAGTAGACAGCGTGGCCTAAGAGAGCTAGGGTTTGATTTTGGGTGAGATTTAAGTAGAATTTGGTGAATCGAATGGTGGTATGCTGATTCTTGTTTGAAGGAGCTTTTATTGGTGGACTTTAGCATAGAGCGGTCATGGTTTTGGAATCACGTCGTCATTGGGCTATAGCAGGTGGAGCCAGGTCGCGATTTGGTATGATGGATCGAGCGTGGGTTGAAGGTATGGGACACAGAGAGGAGGCGAAGTGGAAGAAGTTGGCGAAGTCTGTTCGTCAAATGGTGGTCTGGATCTCCGTGTCGGGGTTATTCATATACGGTGTGGAATGGGTTCATGTGCATGTACGTTTGAATTAGGGATGCAAGAAATGGATTAGAGGAGAGGGTAATTATTTTAAAATGTAATCAGTGAATTAGTGAATGGTTTCGTTGAGAGGGTAATTAGTGGAGAGGGTAATTATTTTAAAAACTTATAAAATGTATAACCCTTCCATATGAGGTCTAATCGAGATGCGGTCTTTTGTGTTGCGCTCGTAGGAGTGATATCTATATGTTAGAACTTGTTTCGTTGAGTTCGAAGCAAGTAAAATTTTGGATTAATATGGAACGATGTCCGATTTTAGTTCAAACCGAAAATGCTTAAGCGTCAACTAGAATTTTGGTGAGTTAACTCACCTCTGATTGAATATTATAATGATATATAGTAAATAAAAATTATCGTTTTCATGTTTGGATGATTTATTGTTTTGGTTTAGTTGAATATCCGCTTTTAAAACACGAATGACATATAAAATGAAATAAAGGGAATTTTGAAGAGAAATTCGGATTACTCACCATTGTGATTTTTAATTTTAGTTATATACCCGTTGATTTTAATTCCATCTATACACTTGGTATATGGATTGGTGAATGTCAAAATTTGATAGTTAGCCATATTGGATGTGACACTGATATATGTTAAAAATTGAACCTTTTTAGTGTTAAAAGTAATAAAAGTATTGGTTAAGTGCTATAGTAGCAATTGGCCTCGTTATAGTATTTTGAGATACTATTAATTGATGTTTTGGTTTGGAAATGGTATTGATTTGGAGAATGATTTTAAAATCTGACTTTTGGAATTTCTGTAATATTTTATTTAAAAATGGGTTTCGAACTTCTCTATTTTATTTCAATCGTTTTGTTAATCTTTTCTAATTATTTTGTTCAAAAGTATTTTGAGAAGTATTTATTTTTATAGAAAAGTTATTGTACTTATGAATATTTATTTTAAAGGAAAATAAAGGGGATTTATCTGTTTTAAAATAAAGCAATTCTATTTTAAAAAGGAGATAGAAATATTTTCGATTAAATAGCTGTGAAACATTTTATATGAAATGTTGTATAAAAAATAGATTTATAAATGGTATTTTATAAATAAAAGAATATATTTTTAAATGATATTTTATAAGAGGAAAATTAATATCATTTTGATAAATTGGAAATAAATCACATTTGTGGATTTATAGTAATATATAGAAGGATCGATGGAAAGTATTTGTTCCGATTTTGTAATTGGAGATTTGGAATAAGGATAGGACAATCAAAGTTTTATAAGGAAGTTTTATAAAGAAGTTTTATAAAGAAATTTTTGTAAAAGAGATTTATAGAAAAGAGTTCTATAAACAGAAAGGAGTTTTATACAGAAATTTTATAAAAGAGATTTATGAAAAGGGATGAGACCCGATTTCCATAAATGATCATTTTAAAATTATGAGGGTATGGAAAGTATTCTTTTCAGACTTAACACCAAATTCCGAGGTATGGAAACTCGTCTCCATCTTGAGAAGTGAGAATGTATGTTGAGGCAAGGTTCGTTTTCTAACTTGTTTGAGTACATTGTTAATCAAAGGATAATATTGTTTGAAATTGGGAAGTGGTGGTAAGTATAATTGGTCTAATTTCTGTACGATCCATTTACTTACACCAAAAGGAAAGTGTTATGGAGTTTATTGTTACCAACGTTTTAAATGATATTTGTTTTGAAACAATTAAGTTTGGTTTTGGAAATGTAGTGTTCTGTGAATATACTTATACCGTTGAGATAAGTATATGGGTACATATCCTAAGTATTGGAAATGTAGGGTTTTATGAATATACTTGTACCATTGATATTAGTATATGGAAATGTTTTCTAAGTTTTGAAAGTGAAATGTTTTGGGTGTATACTTATACAGTTGAGGTAAGTATATCAATATTTTCAAGTAGAGTAAAGAGGGTTTGTGAATATATATACGTAAAGTATTTTGATACAAGTGTTTGCAAAGTGATTTTAATTAGTGAAGGGTTCAATTAAAGAGGCTTAGTGGTTGCTTATGTGCTTAACCAGTGTTGGTTTTCATATGGAATTAAATCTCTTATTTGATTGTTTGTTTATGTAATAGTTAAATAAACGACTATCAAATATTGGCCAGTTTTTAAAACTATCATTGTCGGTTCGGATAGACCGAAATCAGATATATTATCCAAAAACCACTTCAAATTTCCATAAGCGTTCGAATTAAAGACATCTTAAAGATGATGGAATCGAAGACAAAAATCTTTGAAGTGAAAGGGCTACTTGCTACTAATCCTAAGGATGATTCCAAAATGATGTAGTAGAAGTATTGTTTTCGATTTGTTCAGTCTTGAACAACTTGTATGGATGAATGCTGGCATTGCATTTTTGCTTGGAGGGTAGTGTTAGCATTTTGAGTGGGATTTGACAAAAAGGTAAACCATAGCCTCTAGCTTCACAATCGAAAATGACTAAAACAGGGGATATGCTTTAGGGCTATGTGGGTCGTACCTATTAAGGTATGTCGTCACCTTTATAGATCATTATTTATGAATTTATGGATTTGGTATGTGCATGAGAGCTCTCAAGGAAAAGGTTCCAAATCAACTAGGGTGATGTCATATTAATTACTATCCACCAACGGGTAGGCTGATCCTGATTCGCAGAGGTTAAAAGGTTTTTGACCTCGGTACATATTCTAAATGTGTACTATGGCAAGTGGTACCCCAGCAGCTTCATCATTGATGGAATCTATTCTCCAGTAAGTGCCTTACAGACTTAGTTGTGTTATGCTGGAACATGAGATGTAAGCCTTCCAGCTATTTTATATATTTATTTTAAACCCTAGACATTATTATAATATCAATGGATTTTCTATTTGAAATGATTTGGTTATGGTAACATAAAAACCCATTCGTGTTTATGTGCGACGTGGTCTTACGAGATACCTTTATTTTGGAAAGTTTTTATAATAATAAAATCCATATGATATGTGTTTCTCACGCTGGTTTACCAGATTGATCCGGCGTTATTTTCTTATAATGCTTCGGTCAGCCCGAGCATGTTTTCCATATTTAGTTTGGATGCTTTGGAGCTTCAGGAGACGAGCTAATGCCTCCAAGACGTGTTCATGTATATTTTATTTCTACCGCATTGGTTGTTTATATTTATCAGCATTTGTAAGGACAGGCTGTTATAACTGTCCAGGTTGATTATCGGTTAGTTTACTCGGATTGATGTATGTATATTACAATTTTCTTTTTTAAAGATATGTTGTATATTATATATTACTCGTCACAATGTAATATTATGTTCTATCATTTCTTCCTTTCTCCCCGATAATTTATCTTTCGACACTTGGATGCTCAGCATGTAACGACCCGTTATTTCGAACCATTCAAATCGACAATAATCCACACATGTCAGACTTTAATTGCTCCAAATAACAGATTGTTAATTTATAATTGGAAAAACTTAGCATATACAGTAAATGAATCAATCATAGAATCACAGACACAGAGTTTACAACAATAAGCAGTGGAATAAAATAACTAGTAGTTCATGAAGCTACTACAGAAATAACAAAGTCCAACACAGAATACAACAGAAATCCCAGTACACAGAAGTCTCTAACACAAAAGCGAATGACAAGTCTGGAACATACAACTAAAAATAACAGAAATAAACTGAAAGCTGAAATAGATAAGATAGATCTTCCAAGTGAACTCCAAGCTCCAAAAGATGAGTTTCAAAGGCTGTGACACTCAGGATGACCCGAGCGTAAAACAAAACACATAACACTCGAGTCAGGATTAACATTCTTATGCAAGTAAATCAAACTCAAGTGAAATGCAATATAACTTAAAGGATGTTGGGATTCCATCCTTTAAGGATCTGGTAAACTATCTACATACATAGTACAATACGCTACATATAATGTCTACAGTAAAGTAAAATATTAAAATAGCATTAAGGCGTTACCCATATCCCCCTTAACACATTTTATATAAATGTCGTAGCCTATATCGTACTGTAAACTCCACTAAACCGGTGTGCTATCAGGGAGCACTCCATAGGTACGACACAAAACAAACTTGTAACGGGCACGATAAGGCATGTGACAAGGCACGCGAGGCAATGCCAGGGTAGGATTCTACCGTTTGCACTCCCGGACTGGTGGTAACGCATAGCAGCTACTACCGCCCACCTCGAGACACACTCCCAAATCAAAGGTGTGCACACCAAATCGAATCACAAAAGCAATAGATATGGTTTCAAAGAAATGTGCCCAATAGGCGGTGCGACCCCACTTGGCCCGGTATAGCTCTTGTTTTAGCCACATCAAGCTGACTCGCAAGAGTTAGGGCTACGTAATACCTCATATAGAATCGTTTGCCAAACCATCCTACTTCATTCTGGAATCTCCACCACATACACAGTTGTTAAAGTGGTTTTCTGTATTGGCAGAGAGTATGACAATATTCGATCCCAATCTCTTTAACAACCAAACGCTTATTTCACACCGTGGTCATTTATAAAATCACTTTTATAAATTTCTAAACAAAAATCTCAATTCACCCATTTAAATCAAAATTAAATATTCAATTTTTAATTTTATTTAAATTTGGATTATTCATTAAATCACCTGTAATTAAATCAAGTAATAAAATCACACCTTTAAATTTCTAAAATCAGTAAGTTCCAAATAAGTCCTTATTTAAATTCAATTATTAACCAAAATTTAAATTTCAAATCAATTTCTATTTACCTTTCCAACTTTTTAATTTTATTAAAGTTATAAAAATCTATTTTAAATAAACATTTTAAAAATATTATATATATATATTAATAAAATAAATTTTATAAAATTAAATTAAATTAAACCTTTTATTTAAATCTTATTTTATATATTTTTAAATAATAAAATATAAGTAAAATTTTAAAATTAACATTTTAAACTAACTTAAAATTTTAAAATTCCCAAAACATATAATTTTAAAATTCTAAATTTACACATATTAAAATAAAATATTTATTATATTTCAAAATCAAAACTCATATATTTCCTTTCAAGACCTTGGAAATCATTTCAAAAATAGACCAACGGTGTCCGTATATAATTTTCTATCCTATGGTCAAGTGATACAGATATTTATCATTTCAATCCGTAATAATTTAAATTTACGGGTTTATATCATTTCAAGCCGCAATCCCAAAATTCCAAAATAATTGAAAACCGCTCGGGTTTATCATTTCAACCCATAACGATTTTCCCCTAATCTAAAGTTCATTCTGGTATGTATCATTTCAACCCATAGTGATTCCTAAAATTAAGGGAACTTGCAGAGTGAGAATAATAAAATGAAATAGCATAACATATCAATTACTAGAATATATGATCAATAATCAATTAAATATAATAGTTAGTCAACATGTTATGCTGTCAAATTACATTTGTGAACAGAATATCAACGTGTCATATTTAACAGTTAAATGACTAACAATTCTAATTTAACAGCATATTTAAATTGTCATTTCATACGAAATCAATTTAGTAAGTATAAGAACATTAATCGTGAGTGATTGCTCACCTTTCGTGGCTAGAGAACGATGGAATTGAAAAGCAACTGATACGGACACGGCACGACACTTCAAATAGCTACGACAAGCAAAACAGATTTAGCATGATAATTCAACCAAAAACATATATATATATATATACATATATATATATATATACACATATATATATATATATATTTGTTTTATAGATATTAGAAGGAACCAATATACATGCAACATACAGCTTTCAATCAACAAAGCATACACGTGCCATATACACAACATATATATAAGCTTGGATTTGAAAAAAACAATAGATTTTACTTCTCTGCCAATCGAGCACATGCACATCAACAAATATATGAGCTGTCATATACATGTCTCTAGATATGACAGAAATCAATCAAGCTTATAATAAAATGCATATATATATATATATATGCGATACAACAGCATATACATATTTGTAAACAAGAGAGGAGGAATTTCAAGTCACGACAAATAAAGCGAACATGGGTGAGGTTCAAAAGCAACAAAAGGACAAGTTATAAATAACTTCCGGCACAACATATTATATATAACATGCATATATAATAGCTGTACCTACATCAAATATGAACTTTGTATCTCTGCTCCCAACCTATGCAAATAGCTCGGCTGTACATATATACGAAGTCAAGCACAAATATAAACATTCATACATACATACATACATATATATATATATATGGCTAGGACAGAGATTAACAAGGCACAGAGACAAAGAACAGAGGTGCTTGCATGGCCGAGGAGGGGTGGATGCTCGCTTGCGGTCAAGCTCTGAGTCAGGGGGAGGTTTTCTCGAGTTTGGCTTCAGGTTTCAAGGGTGAAAACTCAAGTCAGAGGGGAGAGGCGTGCAGATTTGGGTTGCTTCATGTCGGAGGGGCAAAAACCTGGGTGTGGCTTCGGGCAAAAAGGGAAATTTTCTCGGGTTAGGGATGAGAAAACATGGGGCCGGTTTGATGGGTTCAAGTATTAGCGGCATCGGGGAGGTTTGGCTTTGCTTCGAATTGGAGGTTCGGTTTCTTCGAGTCAAGAAGGGTTTTGGCTAGAGGCGCTTCGGGTTTGAATGGTAGGAGTTTGGTGGTGGCGATGTGGGCCGAGGCGATGGCGGCTTGGGTTCTAGCTCGGGTCGGGGAAGAGAAATCACGGGTTTGCTTCGGGAAAAAATGGGAAAGAGCTCGACAAAAATTTGAAGGAGGAAGACATGCTACAGGAACGAAATGAAAAGCTTACCTTTATATTAATATTTTTCCAAAATGAACAAATGAGGCAAAGTGAAAAGGCACAGCAATATATATAAAAATAAATGAAATAGCAAAGGACATACGTTGTTTTTCGGAAATTATTAAAACAATGACTGATTGTTTTACTTGGCTGGAAATTTGGAAAGGCACAGGAAAAATAAAAAGGACACAAATACGGTACCGATACGACAAACTATTTTGTCGTTTCCGTCGCGTACTGGACACCGAATTATAGGAATGAATATACTGCGGAGATCAGCATGACAAGACGAACAGAATGGTACACAGATATCAACGATACGATCAAGTTATAAAAACTCAATTTTTTGCTGCCGAAAATGCTGCTAAAACGCCGAAAATAAGATAGACGGGGCTATAGCATTCCAAATTTGACGAAACGAATTACGACATCTCACTCAGAAAATGATTTACATTTTTATTATATAAAAATATTCAGATTTGGAAAATATTTAATTTTCAATAATTTAACTAATTTAAATCTTGAATTTTGGAATTTTCACAAATAGACTAACTTTCAAATTTTCAGATAAAAGTTTACCATTTGCTATGTTTAAATAGACGTATTTCAAATATCAATTTTTCATTCAAAAATTTTATTGTTTAACTTTCAAGAAAATTTAGTTAATTATGTTATAAAATCGTTAAAATTCTTAGGTCGTTACACTCTCCCTTACTCAAAACTTTTCGCCCCCGAAAAGGAACGAGACAAGAGAAATAAAACAAACGGAAAGATAAGATAAATTCAAACGAATAGTACCTGAGTCAAATAATTCAGGATTTGAAGCATGCATGGATTCCTCAGTTTCCCAGGTGCAATCCCGATCATCTGTACTCCACTACACCTTAACTAGACTGACAGATTTCCTCCGAAGCTGCTTCGTACCTGTATCGACAATACGAAGTGGCTTCCTCTCGATAGTGAGATTTGCCTCGACGTCCAAATTCTCTAATTGAGTAGGCTGAACAATCAAGGATGGATCATGGAGATACTTGCGAAGGTGAGATATGTGAAACACGTTGTGCACACCTGCTAGCTTCTCCGGCAAATCAACTCTATAAGCCAAAGGACCAACTCTTTCCAGAATGCGGAAAGGACTAATGAATCTGGGAGCAAGCTTCCCTCTCCGACCAAATCGAACCACATTCTTCAGCGGTGAGATCTTAAGAAAGACCTGATCACCCACTGAAAACTCCAAATCCCTTCTACGCCTGTCAGCATACTTCTTCTGCCTATCCTGAGCAATCCACATCTTCCTCCTAATCTCCTCGACCTTCTCAGATGCTTACAGAATCATATCAGGCCCAAGAACCAAGCGATCACCGGACTCAATCCAGCAAGATGGAGATTTGCAGGATCGTCCATAAAGAGTGGCAAATAGAGACATCTTGATACTTGCCTAATTTCAAAAGATTGGGATTAATATATTGATTAAGCTTAAGATGATTCAAATTACAAGATAGAGTTATACCTGATAATTGTTATTATAGGTTAATTCAACGAGATGGAGATGATCTTCCCAAGGTCCTCCATAATCAAGAACACAAGCACGATGGAGATCTTCCATGATTCGATTCACCCTTTTCGTCTGACCATCAGCCTGGGGATGATAAGTCGTACTAAGGTTCAAATGAGTACCCAAAGCTTCCTGAAAAGCCTTCTAGAACTTGCTGGTAAAGATAGGATCACGATCACAAACAATGTTAGAAGGAACACCATGGAGACAAACAATCTCCCTTATGTAGATCTCAACTAAGCTTAAAGTAGTTTGATTCGACTTGACCAAAATGAAATGGGCGGACTTGGTCAATCGATCAACAACTACCCAAATACTCTCATTACTCCTTCTAGTCCTCGGTAAACCATCGATAAAATGCATAGAGACCTGATCCCACTTCCAAATGGGAATCTCTAGGGGTTGCAGCAATCTCGCAGTCTTCTGGTGATCGGCCTTAACCTGTTGACAAGTGGCACATCTACTGACATAGATCGAGATATCCCGCTTCATCCCATTCCACTAATACAACTTCTTCATATCCTGAAACATCTTCGTGACACCTGGATGGATGGAGAGTCTGGACTGATGATTCTCCCTAAGAACCTCTTGCCTCAAACCATCGACATTCGGAACACAAATCCGGCCATTAATCCTCAAAACTCCATTTTGATCAATCTGTGGTCCTAACTCATTCTGATCATCACCTTCCCTACTCTGAATATTCTCCTTCATAATCCTAAGCATCGCATCCTCATCCTTCTTAGCTGCAATACGATCCAAAAGAGATGGAGAGGCTACAATCTGACACAACAAGCCCTTCTTCCGACTCAAAGCATCGGCCACAACATTGGCTTTCCCAGGAGTATAGTTGATGTCGAGGTCATAAGATCCTAAGAAGTCAAGCCATCGAACCTGCCTCCGGTTAAAATCCTTTTGGGTGAAAATATACTTAAGAGACTGATGATCGGTGAAAAGCTCAAACTTGGTTCCCAAAAGGTGATGCCTCCACGACCTCAAAGCAAACACAACAGCAAGCAATTCTAAATCATGGGTGGCATAGTTAACTTCATGGGGCTTCAACTGACAACTAGCATAAGCAATGACCTTCCCAATCTGCATCAACACAGCACCCTAACCTTCTTGACTAGCATCGGTATAAACCCGATAATTCTTCACCCCCATTCGGAACGGTGAGAACAGGAGCAGAAGTAAGCTTTTTCTTTAACTCATTAAATGCAGCTTCACACCTATCGTTCCAATCAAACTTGGCATTCTTACAAGTCAAAGTGGTGATGGGTGCAGCTATGCGGACAAAATTCTCGATAAATCTCTGATAATAACCGGCAAGGCCTAGAAAGCTATGAATATCGGACGGAGTCTTAGGTGTCTCCCAATCTTGGAAATATAATAAGGTGGATAAGTTCAAAGGAGATAAGGTAAATGAATTCAAAAGAGAAAAGATGGATGGACCTACATTAATCGTGGCGACCTTAATTGGGTCAACCGAGACTCCATTCTCTGAAACAATATGCCCAAGAAATCAGACTTCATCTCTCTAGAAATGGCATTTAGAGAATTTGGCTTTCAACTGATGACTCCTAAGAGTTTCCAGTACATAGCCCAAATGAGATTCATACTCCTTCTCTGACTTAGAAAAGAAGAGGATATCATCAACGAAAACTAGAACAAACTTGTTGAGAACATCATGGAAAACGCGATTCATAAGATCGACAAAGAAGGCTGGAGCATTGGTTAATCCAAAAGGTATGACTAACCATTCATAGAAACCATTCTCTGTTCGAAAAGCAGTCTTGGGAATGCTATCCTCAGTAACACAAAGCTGGTGAAAGCCAGTGGCAAGATCAAGCTGAGAGACTACTTTAGCCCCATAGAGCTGATCAAACATATCATTGATGTGAGGCATAGGATATCGGTTCTTGAGAGTAAGCTTGATCAGCTCTCTATAATCAACACACATTCTCAAAGAACCATCAGATTTGGTGACAAAGACCACAGATGCTCCCCATTCAGAAAAACTTTGCCTAATCAAACCCTCAGAGAACAAATCCTCAATCTGCTTCTTCAACTCAGCTTTCTCTTTGGGTGCCATCCGTCTGGGAGGGAGAACAACAGGTTGAGCACCAGGAATAAAATCAATGCAGAATTCAATTTCCCGCTTAGGAGGAAGAGAAGTGACTTCACCAAAGACATCCGGAAAGAGTTGGACAACAGGGGGAGTCAAGATCACTAGGCTGAGCATCAAGAGAGAAAATAAAACTGCCTGCATAATCCTAAGGCATTCGACATTCAATAACCAAAGAATTTCCCTAGTCGTCTACTAGAGAAACAGTTCGGGCTTTACAAGAAATGACTGCATCATATCGCTTTAACCAATCACCTCCAAGTAAAATATCAAATGCATCAAAACCCGAAAAATAGAAATCTCCGATGAATCGGTGCAAATTGTAAAGGAATTTCACTCCTTTACAAATCATACTATGATTGGCGGGAATGTCAATGGGATTAGTCACACATAATCATGAAGTCGCCAATTGAGGTTGCAAAACACGCTCGAATTTATTACAAAGATCAACGGATATAAAGCTATGGGATGCACCAGTGTCAAATAAAACTCGAACAGGAAAACCATGCAAAGAAAAAGAACCCTGAAGAGTACCTTGGTAATCACTGGCAGGAGGAGGAGGAGGAGTGGAAGAAGTCATGGCAAAGACTCAAGATGTCTTGCCTTTCTGACGCAAGGGACAATCGTTCTTGAAGTGGCCAGGTTGCAAACAAATGTGGCAAAGGTTGTTCCTGATTGCCTGAGGTGGAGGAATAGCGGCTCCGGTGGGAGATGGACAGCTATTGGCATAGTGACCCTGTTGGTCGCACTTGAAACAAGTGATGTAAGATAGTTCAAGAGATCGCTTCCAAGGAGCATAACCAATACCATGAGTATCCTGCCACTTCTTCTTCGGCTGCTGAAAGTTGGGCTTCCTCTTCTTATAATTGCTGGAACTGCCCTTAGGTGCTGAAACTGCCTGCTTACCCTTGGAACTAGGGTTATCGAATCTAGTGGCCATATCCATCAAAGAAGTAAAGGTGCCGTGAACATGACTAATCAAGCAGTCATAATACTCTGGACGAGCACCGTGAATAAACTTCTCATTCTTCTTGAGCGGGGTGTCAATCAAGCTGGGACCAAACTTAGATAGCTTATTGAACTTCCTCTCATACTCAGCAAAGGTCATGTCTCCTTGCTTAAGATCCATGAATGCCCTATACAACTGAGATTTCCTTGCTTCGGGCATCCATTTTGCAACAAAAGCATCCCTGAAAAGAATGGTTTCAAGATAAGACAGAGATAAGTTTAAAGAGGTAAATTTCAAAGAAATAGATTCAATGGAAATAAGCTAGAAAAAAGGACAACTAAGAATCTTACTTGAACTACTGCCAGGTGATGTTAGCCTCGACAGTCTAAGCGCTAACGGATTCCCACCAATCCTGGGCGGACTCCTGTAACTGCCAAGTAGCTAAATGACGCATCTGGGCATCAGTGATCTCAAGTCCAGTGAAAATCCTCTCAAGACTCTTCAGCCGTTGCTGAGCCTCGATAATACTCTCTGCTCCAGTGAACTTGGTACCTCCAAGCTGAGAGTACTCCGTACAAAGATGGGTGAACCTAACAGGCTGAACCGGTGGAACAGAAGCAACAACTGGTGGTGCAGGGGCAACTAGTGGTGCAGGGGCATTTCCACGACCCCTACCATGAACATTCCTACGGTTAATCATCTGGAAAAGACAAGAGTTGATTTTAGAACAGGGATAAAGTTCCAAAAATTCAAAAGGAATCATTATTAAAGAGAATTCTAACTCAGAATTTCAAGCACGAACGAATATGATTCAGTAATCAATTCAACTCATTCTAGGGTATTACTACCCTATCTCTAATGAGTTTCACTCCATATGCTAAGTTTTGCCTAAACCTAGCTCTGATACCAACTGTAACGACCCGCTATTTCGAACCATTTAAATTGACAATAATCCACACATGTCAGACTTGAATTGCTCCAAATAACATATTGTAATTTATAATTGGCAAAACTTATCATATATAGTAAATGAATCAATCATAGAATCACAGACATAGAGTTTACAACAATAAGCGGCGGAAAAAAATAACTAGCAGTTCATGAAGCTGCTACAGAAATAACAAAGTCCAACAGAGAATACAACAGAAATCCCAGTACACAGAAGTCTCTAACACAAAAGCGAATGACAAGTCCGGAACATACAACTGAAAATAACAGAAATAAATAGAAACCTGAAATAGATAAGATAGATCTTTCAAGTGAACTCCAAGCTCCAAAAGATGAGTTTCAAAGGCTATGACACTTAGGCTGACCCGAGCGTAAAACAAAACACAAACACTCGAGTCAGGATTAACATTCTTATGCAAGTAAATCAAACTCAAGTGAAATGCAATATAACTTAAAGGATGTTGGGATTCCATCCTTTAAGGATCCAGTAAACTATCTACATACATAGTACAATACGCTACATATAATGTCTACAATAAAGTAAAATATTAAAATAGCGTTAAGGCGTTACCCATATCCCCCTTAACACATTTTATATAAATGTCGTAGTCTATATAGTACTGTAAACTCTACCAATCCGGTGGGCTATCAGGGAGCACTCCATAGGTATGACACAAAACAAACTCGTAACGGGCGCGATAAGGCATGTGACAAGGCACACGAGGCAATCCCAGGGTAGGATTCTACCGTTTGCACTCCCGGACTGGTGGTAACGCATAGCAGCTACTACCGCCCACCTCGAGACACGCTACCAAATCAAAGGTGTGCGCACCAAATCGAATCACAAAAGCAATAGATATGGTTTCGAAGAAATGTGCCCGATAGGGGGTGCGACCCCACCTTGCCCGGTATAGCTCCTGTTTTAGCCACATCAAGCTGACTCGTAGGAGTCAGGGCTACGTAATACCTCATACAGAATCGTTCACCAAACCATCCTACTTCATTCTGGAACCTCCACCACGTACACAGTTTTTAAAGTGGTTTTCGGTATTGGCAGAGAGTATGACAATATACGATCCCGGTCTCTTTAACAACCAAACGCTTATTTCGCACCGTGGTCATTTATAAAATCACTTTTATAAATTTCTAAACAAAATCTCAGTTCACCCATTTAAATCAAAATTAAATATTCAATTTTTAATTTTATTTAAATTTGAAATATTCATTAAATCACCTTTAATTAAATCAAGTAATAAAATCACACTTTTAAATTTCCAAAATCAGTAAGTTCCAAATAAGTCCTTATATAAATTCAATTATTAACCAAATTTAAATTTCAAATCAATTTCAATTTACCTTTCCAACTTTTTGCTTTTATTAAAGTTATAAAAATCTATTTTAAATATAAATTTTAAATAAACATTTTAAAAATATTATATATATATTAATAAAATAAATTTTATAAAATTAAATTAAATTAAATTAAACCTTTTATTTAAATCTTATTTTATATATTTTAAAAATTATAAAAATATAAGTAAAATTTTAAAATTAACATTTTAAACTAACTTAAAATTTTAAAATTCCCAAAACATATAATTTTAAAATTCTAAATTCACATATTAAAATAAAATATTTATTATATTTCAAAATCAAAACTCATATATTTCCTTTCAAAATCTTGGAAATCATTTCAAAAATAGACCAACGGTGTCCGTATATAATTTTCTATCCTATTGTCAAGTGATACGGATATTTATCATTTCAATCCGTAATAATTTGAATTTACGGGTTTATGTCATTTCAACCCGCAATCCTAAAATTCCAAAACAATTGAAAAACGCTTGGGTTTATCATTTCAACCCATAATGATTTTCCTTTAATCTGAAGTCCGTTCGGGTATGTATCATTTCAACCTATAGTGATTCCTAAAACTAAGGGAACTTGCAAAGTGAGAACAATAAAATGAAATAGCATAACATATCAATTACTAGCATATATGATCAATAACCAATTAGATATAATAGTCAGTCAACATGTTATGGTGTCAAATTACATAAGTGAACAGAATATCAACGTGTCATATTTAACAGTTAAATAACTAACAAGTCTAATTTAACAGCATATTTAAATTGTCATTTCATACGAAATCAATTTACTAAGCATAAGAACATTAATCGTGAGTGATTGCTCACCTTTCGTGGCTAGAGAACGATGGAATTGAAAAGCAACTGACATGGATACGAACACGAACACGGCATGACACTTCAAATAGCTGCGACAAGAAAAACAGATTTAGCACGATAATTCGATGAAAAGAAAATATATATACATATATGATATATATATATATTTGTTTTATAGATATTAGAAAGAACCAATATACATGCAACATACAGCTTTCAATCAACAAAGCATACACGTGCCATATACACAACATATATATAAGCTTGGATTTGAAAAAATAACACTAGATTTTACTTCTCTGCTAATCGAGCACATGCACAACAACACATATATGAGCTGTCATATGTATGTCTCTGGCTATGACAAAAATCGATCAAGCTTATAATAAAATTCATATATATAAATATATATATATATATATGCGACACAACAACATATATATATTTTGTAAACAAGAGAGGAGGAATTTCAAGTCACGACAAATAAAGCGAACATGGGTGAGGTTCAAAAGCAACAAAAGGACAAGTTATAAATAACTTCCGGCACAACATATTATATATAACATGCATATATAATAGTTGTCCCTACATCAAATATGAACTTTGTATCTCTGCACCCAACCTATGCAAATAACTCGGCTGTACATATATACGAAGTCAAGCACAATATAAACATTCATACACACACACACACGGCTAGGACAGAGATTAACAAGGCACAGAGATAAAGCACAGAGGTGCTTGAGTGGCCGAGGAGGGGTGGTTGCTCGCTTGAGGTCAAGCTCCAAGTCAGGGGGAGGTTTTCTTGAGTGTGGCTTCGGGTTTCAAGGGGGAAAACTCGGGTCATAGGGGTAAGGCGTGTAGATTTGAGTTGCTTCGTGTCGGTGGGGCAAAATCTTGGGTGTGGCTTCGGGCAAAAAGGGAAAATTTCTCGGGTCAGGGATGAGAAAACATGGGGCCAATCTGATGGTTTCAAGCAGTAGCGACATCGAGGAGGTTTGGCTTTGCTTCGAGTTGGAGGGTCAGTTTCTTCGAGTCGTGAAGGGTTTTGGCTAGTGGCGTATGGTGGTGGCGATGTGGAGCGAGGCGATGGCGGCTTGGGTTCTGGCTCCGGTCGGGGAAGAGAAATCATGGGTTTGCTTTGGGAAAAAATGGGAAAGAGCTCGGCAAAAATTTGAAGGAGGAAGACATGCTACTGGAACGAAATGAAAAGCTTACCTTTATATTTTTTTCCAGAATGAATAAATGAGGCAAAGTGAAAAGGCACGGCAATATATATAAAAACAGATGAAATATCAAAGGACATACGTTGTTTTTCAGAAATTATTAAAGCAATGACTGATTGTTTTACTCGGTTGGAAATTTGGAAAGGCATAGGAAAAAAAAGGACACAAATACGGTACTGATACAACAAACTATTTTGTCGTTTCTATCACGTATCGGACACCGAATTACAGAAATGGATATATTACGGAGATCAGCATGACGAGACGAACAGAATGGTACACAGATATCAACGACATGAAAAAGTTATAAAAACTCGATTTTTCACTGCCGAAAATGCTACTAAAATGCCGAAAATAAGATAAACAGGGCTATAGCAGTCCAAATTTGACAAACAAATTACAACGTCTCACTCAGAAAATGATTTAAATTTTTATTATATAAAAATATTCAGATTTGGAAAATATTTAATTTTCAACAATTTAACTGATTTAAATCTTGAATTTTGGAATTTTCACAAATAGACTAACTTTCATATTTTCAGATAAAAGTTTGCTATTTGCTATGTTTAAATAGACGTATTTCAAATATCAGATTTTCATTCAAAAAATTTATTGTTTAAATTTCAAGAAAATTTAGTTAATTACGTTATAAAATCATTAAAATTCTCAGGTCATTACACGGCACGTGAATATCGTGGAAGTATTAGTATCGGATTTTGAGTGTCGAAAAGGAGGATCGTTACAAGTGGTATCAAAGCTTTGGTTGAGTGAACACCAAGGCTTTGGTAGGGTAGACTCATTATAGATAGGGTTAGTAACACCATAGGATGATTTGAATGCATATATCAGAGCGTATATTTGTTAGTGCTATAAAAATGGTTTATACTGTGTTGATTTATCTCTTGAGTGATTTATGAATTCTGGTCGATACAGAAGGTACAACTATATTAATAAGGGTTTCTAAAGACTTGAACAAGGAAAATTGCCACGGTATTGTTTTAAAATTGGGTAAATGAAATAATTTTACCTAGATTTATATTTTATATATAAAAGAGATAATTTTCAGAAATTGATATAGTTATCTATGATGTGTTTGTTTGTTAGGAAATGATAATATTCAATTATTATCATTTATGGTTTGATTAGTCATGCTCCTCTAGTTTAGGAGCATTGACTATTGTTTGTTGATTGATTGTTTGTGCTCAGATAGTTTATGAGCATTTATTGTTTTGGTTGAGTTAAATACAAACACTTTGCGAATTAATTTTCACAGTTTGTCTATAAGGCGTTCGATGATAATGTTGAGATAAAATTTAATTTTAATAAAATTTGTTTACTATAATTCAAATAAAGATATACATTTGCGAAATGATTTTATATAAGAAAGTGAAATTATATAAGTATGGTTTATAAATAGAATTTATAAATAAAAAGGATTTAAAGCGGAGAATTTGATAATTTAAATCCCGGTGTTTTGAAAATTGTATTTCGAAGTTTTTGAGGAAATAATAATAGTATTATTTGAAAGTATTTATGTATAAATATATTTTACAAAGGTTTTTTCCAAAGACGTAAAAAGCACTGAACTCACTTCTATCGCTGGAAAATAATTCTGGTGATGATTGTAGCATCATATGGCATTTATTTTTGAGTTTCTAAGTGGGGGAAATGCTAACATAGTAGTTTTGCTTTAGAATTGTTTTGGCAAAACCGATTTTTTTTTAAATTTTGAAAGTACGATTTTGATATACAAAGGAGATATGTGTATTAATAAAACCCAGGTGTTCAGTTTAGAAGTTTTCAGTTAAGTTATTTTGTGGACTCATGTATCCTATGCATTAGGGAAGTTTGGTTTGTGCATCTTATTATGATGTGTTGTTTGGTAGTTTTCATTTGTTCAAACGAAATGGAAGTTTCAACTATTTTGGACAGTCGAAAACTTCCGAGTTAAGTAATAAATTAAAGCTAAGTGTTTTTATGAAAATATAAGAAAATAAGTTTTCATAACTTATAAATTTAAGAAGATAGTAAGTTAAACGAGTTTTATATTTGTTGAACATCGTGGTTAAAGAAAACAAATCTGGTTTGTATTTATACTCTTAGGAAGTAGAAGAGTTTTTACGAATATAAACTTAAGTTTTAAAGTGTTGATAAACATAAGTTGTGATTTATAAGATGTTTGTAAACTTAAGAAAAGTTTTATGAAATTGTTCATAAATGATTTTAGTATTAAATGAAATACTATTGGTAGAAATGGATGTGAATAAAAAGTAATTTGTGTAGTTAAGAAACTAATTGGAATAAGTACATAAGTTGTACGTAGATCATTTTATCCGCATAACTATTCTTGATCCAAATTTGAGTACATGATTTCAAGGTGATTTACAACAATCCGAATAAGGATTTTTCACTCGATTCTTGACTGCGAACACTTGATACGGATTTTTGATATGATTCTCAAGTTTTCTATCATAGTATATGCCTATGCAAAGAGGACTGAGGTTTCTAATCAAGGAACCCGATCTGAGTCCGCACTAGGGAAGTCAAGTGATCGATACTAGTTTGGAAGTAAAATTTGTATGATCGAGCATGTGATCGGATTTGATATTAGGTACGGATGATATATGTACAACGTACGGACTTTAATATAATTATATGTTTTTGACATTAGAAATGCAAGTTATACGGTTTGATATCATTTATAAGTGAGATACATATACATGGAAGCAAAGGCTAGCATGCTGCTTTTGGTTTCATGAGTAGAGTGTGTTTGCTTGACAAATAGGTACATGTTTATATTGCTGATTTTATGCCTCAGATATGGGAGGCCACTTTTGGGCTTTTGTTTTCTTTTCTTAATTTGGGCCAGTTGCGGCAAGTTGAAGTTTTTTCGGATCGAGTCACACAAAGGAGGTGCTACCGAAATTTTTCGTAACTTTAGTCAAAATTTAAATAATCCTAATTGATTTTTGAAACCTAAGAGTGAGAAGTATTTAAAAGCTTAAGGGTTTGGAAACATTTTTCTTCCTTTGGGAATTTTGGGGACGAGATTTTTTTTAAGGAGGGAAGAATGTAATGACCTGAAATTTTTAACGTTTCGAATGGAAATATTTAATTTATTTAAATATTCAGACTTGATTCGAATTTAATAAATTATAAGAAAATCAATTATTAATAAAACGACTTGATTTTTATTGATGTATTTTTATTTATAGGATTTTTCCATAATTTTTAGTGTGGAAAATATTTAAATTGTCGTTTGACGTATTTTACAGCAAACAATAACATTTTTGTAATTTTACAGAATAAGATAACCAGTTTATATTATTATTATTTTAGGATCGTGTCGCATTTTTTGTGAGATTGTATTTTTGTTTTGTCATTTGCAGTTCATACACGAATGAAATCCTATGTAAGAAGTGCCGGAAATATTTGTATAAGCCAACTTCAGCACTTACAAAAACCATTGCTTTGACTTTTCTTTTCCTTTTTTCTCTTTTCTTTTTATCGTTTCTTGTAAGCTAAGAAAATAAATGGCAACTTCCTTTAAAAATTAAAATCTCAAGCTACACTCCACAAAAAATATACAACTAGAGCCTTTGAACTCGTATTGTCTAGATCTACAAATCTATATGGGTTTGGTGATGTGCGGATAGGTTTTAGGTTATTCAACGGTGGACAGGGTGGCCTAGGAGAGCTAAGGTTTGATTTTGGGAGAGATTTAAGCGAAGTTTGGCGAATCGGGCGGTGGAGTGGTGGTTCTTGTTCGAATGAACTTCGATTAGTGGATTTTGGCATGGAGCGGTCATGGTTTTGGAATGGCGTTGTTATTTGGCTGTAGTAAGTCGAGCCAGGTTGTGATTTGTTACGATGGATCGCGCATGGGTTTAAGGTGTGGGACATGGAGAAAAGACAAAGTGGAAGACATTGGCGAAGTCCGTTCATCGAACGGTGGTCCGGATCTCCTTGTCGGGGTTGTGCGAGTATGGTGTGGAGTGGGTTCATATGCATGCACGTTTGAATTGGGGATGAAAGAGACGGATTAGAGGAGAGGTTAATTATTTTAAAATGTGATTATTGAATTAATGAATTATTTAATTTCAAAAACTTATAAAATGTATAACTCTTCCATACTAGGTCCAATCGTGATGCGGTCTTTTGCATTGTGCTCGTAGAAGCATATCTACACGCTAAAACTGGTTACTTCGAGTTTGGAGCAAGTGAAATTTTGGACTTTTAGTTCAAATCGGAAATGCCTAAGTGTCAACTGAAATTTCGCTTAGTTAACTCACCTTGGATTGAATATTGTAATGATATATGGTAGATATAAATTATTGTTTTCTGTTTTAGATGACATATTAGTTTGGTTTAGTTGAATATTTGCTTTTAAAAAGCGAATGACATTAAAAATAAAATAAAGAGAATTTTGTAGAGAAATCCAGATTTCTCGTCATTGTGATTTTAAATTTCAGTTATATACCTATTGATTTTAATTCCATTTATATACCTGTTATATGGATTGTTAAATGTCAAAACTTGGTTGTTGGCTATATTGGACGTGACATTGATATATGTTAAAATTGAACATTTTTAGTGTTAAAGGTAGTAATAGCATTGGTTAAGTGTTATAGTAGCTATTGGCCTCGTTATAGTATTTTGAGATACTATTAATTGATGTTTTTGTTTGGGAAAGGTTTTGATTTGGAGAATGATTTTAAAATCTAACTTTAGGAATTTCTGGAATATATTATTTAAAAATGGGTTTTGAACTTCTCTATTTTATTTCAACCATTTTTTTAATCTTTTCTAATTTATTTAGAAATGTTAAAAAGTATTTTGAGAAGTATTTGTTTTTTTAGAAAATTTATAATTATGAAAGTTTATTTTAAAGGAAAACAAAATGGATTTATCTGTTTTAAAATAAAGTGATTCTGTTTTAAAAAGGAGATAGAAATATTTTGGATTAAATATTTGTGAAACATTTATATAAAATGTTGTATAAAAAGAATAGATTTATAAATGGTATTTTATAAATAAAAGAATAGATTTTTAAATGATATTTTATAAGAGAGAAATTCATATCATTTTGATAATGGAAATAAACCACTTTTGTGGATTTATAGTAATATATGGAAGGATCATTTTATGGAAAGTATTTGTTTCGATTTTGCAATCGGAGATTTGGGATAAGTGTAGGAGATTTAAAGTTTTATAAGGAAGTTTTATAAAGAAGTTTTATAAAGAAGTTTTGGAAAGGAAGTTTTGTAAAAGAGGTTTATAGAAAAGGGTTTTATAGATATAAAGGAGTTTTATAAGGAAATTTTATAAAAGATAAGATTTATAAAAAGGAATGAAACTCGATTTCCATAATGACCATTTTAAAATTATGGTGGTATGGAAAGTATTTTTTTCAACTTAACACTAAATTCCAAGGTATGAAAACCCGTCTCTATCTTGAGAAGTAAGAATGTACATCGAGGCAATGTTAGTTTTCTAACTTATCCGACTACATTGTTAATCAAGGGATAGTATTATTTGAAATTAGGAAGTGGTGGTAAGTATAATTGATTTAATTTCCATACGATTTCTTTACTTATACCAAAAGGAAAGTGATATGGGGTTTATTGTTACCAACATTTAAATGACATTTGTTTTGACCCAACTAAGTTTGGTTTTATGACTATACTTATACGGTTGAGATAAGTATATGGGTACATTTCCTAAGTACTGGGAGTGCAGTGTTTTGTGAACATACTTATAGCGTTGATATAAGTATATGGAAAAGTTTTCTAAGTTTTGAAAGTGAAATTTTTTGTGTGTACAGTTATACAGTTAAGGTAAGTATATCAATATTTTCAAGTATTAAAAGGAGCATAGAGGGTTTGTGAATATATCTACGTAAAGTATTTTGATATAAGTTTTTGCAAAGTGATTCTAATTAACGAAAGGATCAATTAAAGAGGCTTAGTGATTGCTTATGTGCTTAACCAGTGTCGGTTTCCATATGGAATTAATTTTTAGATTTGTTGTCTGTTTATTTGATATTTAAATAACCGGCTATCAAATACTGGTCAGTTTTTAAAGCTATCGTTGTCGGCTAGGATAGATCGGAATCAAATATATTTTCCGAAAACTACTTCGAATTGGCATAAGCGTTCGAATTGAAGATATCTTGAAGATGATGGATCAAAGATAGAGATCTTTGAAGTGCAAAGGCTACTTGCTACTAATCCTAAGGGTGATTCCTAAAAGGATGTAGTAGAAGTAGTGCATTCAGTTTGTTCATATCCTGAACAACTTGTATGGATGAATGTCGACATTGCATTGTTGCCTGGAGGGTAGTGTTAGCATTCCAAGTGGGATTTGCTAAAAAGGTAAACCGTAGCCTCTAGCCTCACAACCGAGAATTACTAAAATAGAGGATTTGCTTCAGGCTATGTGGGTCGCACCTATTAGGTATGTCATCACCCTTCTAGATCGCTATCTATGAATTTATGGATTTGGTATGTGCATGGGAGTTCTCAAAAAAAAGGTTGCAAAGCAATCGGGGTGATGACATATTCAGTACCATCCAGCAAGTGTAGGCTGGTCCTAATTCGTAGGGATCGAAAGGTTTCCAACCTCGATACATCTAGAGGTGTACTGTGGTAAGCGGTACCCACTTAGCCTTGTCATTGGTGGAATCTATTCCTCAATAAGTTCCTTACGGACATAGTTGTGCCCAACTACATTGGAATGTGAGATGAATGCATTCCATCTATTTTATATATTTATTTTAAACCCTAGACATTATCATAATATCAATGGATTTTCTATTTGAAATGATTTGGTTATCGTAAGGCAAAAACCCATCTGTGTTTATGTGCGGCGTGGTCTTACGGTATACCTTTATTTTGGAAAGGTTTTTATTACAATAAAATGCATATGATGTGTGTTTCTCACGCTGGTTTACCAGACTGATCCAAGCATTATTTTCTTATAATGCTCGGATCAGCCCAATCATGTTTTCTAGATTTAGTTTTTGATGCTTTGGAGCTTCAAGAGAAGAGCTCGATGCCTCCTAGACGTATTCACCTATATTTTATTTCCACTGCATTAGCTCTTAATATTCATCAACATTTGTGAGACAGGCTATTATAACTGTCCAGGCAGATTATTAGTTAGTTTACTCTGATTGATGTATGTATACTACTGTTTTCTTTTATAAAGATATGTTGTATATTATATATTACTCATTACGATGTGAGATTATGTTCTGTCTTTTCTTTCTTTCTCCCCAACAATCTATCTTCTAGCACTTGGATGCTCGGCACGTGAATACCTTGGATGTATTAGCGTTGGCTTTTTAAGGGTCGAAAAGGCGGGTCGTTACATTCACGGTTTCATACAATTTGAGAACCCTCGGGGAGGAGCATTGATATGAAACGTCTCTAGCTTTAAAAACTAATATATATATATATATATATGAGATCGCGTAAAGAGGACTCCTATTTATATATTGTTTATTTACTTCTAAAAGAACCAGAATTGAGTTTACCGGAAATTCATTGATTTAGTTTTGAGAAAACTAGGATCAGTAAGTGTTTTACTTATTGAATACCACTTCAAAACTAGTATACAGGCTCTATGTTTTGGAAGCAGTTGTGAAATTTGATGCTATAGAGTTGAACTGTCTATCCGAAGGTTAAGTCTGAGGGAGAGGTCAACATTAGCATTCATTGGAGGACTTATGGTTGGATCTATATGGAGATTCGAGATCTATTCGAGATGGTCAGATCCATGTAGAGATTCTTGATCTATTTGAGATGTTGGAATCCATTTGAGGTTTCATGTTCTGTTAAAGTGATGAAGACTCATGTGAGAGATTTCGAACCTAGCCTCAATATGACGACCCGCCTTTTTTGACCCTCGAAAATCGACATAAGTACGCTCATTGTATAACATGCCGAACGATCGAGTGCCGGAAAGACAGATTGTTGAGGGGAAAAAAGTAGGTAGAAGAAAGAAGAAAATCTAAACAAAACAGAATCTCACAGCAGACTGAATAACATATAATATAAATAGTTCTTTACACAAATCAAAACTGTAATATACATATCTCACATCAGAGTACACAAATCAATAATTACCAGTCTGGACAGTTATAACAACCTGCCCTCACAATTGCTGGTAATTTCAACAAACACTGCAACGGAAATAAACAAGTACGAGAATACGTCTCGGTCTCCAACTCGTCTTCTGAGCTCCATAACATCCTAACCTGAACCTGTAATACTCGGTTTGACCCGAGTATTATAATAAAATAACACCCGAGTCAGTCTGGAAAACCAGCGTGAGAAAACACACTCAATTTGAATTATTAAAGTTTCAAAAATCCTTTGAAAATCAAAGGTATCTCGTAAGACCACGCTACACATAAACACGACGGGTTTTTACCTTACGATAACCAAAACATTTCATATCAAATATTCAAATAGCTGAAATTGTTACATTAATTAAATTCCAGCATACTAGGCTCTACAATCAAAACCGTAAAGGCACATATTGGAGAATGGGTTCCATACGAATGACTAGGCACTGGGGTACCACCTGTCAAAGTACACGTCTAGAAATAGCGTACCGAGGACCACGCCGGGATCCCCTTCAACACAAGACCGGACTATCCCTAACCTGGATAGACCGAATATGCTATCACCCCAGGTGTTCCCACCCTCTCTCGAGCTCCTTCCATATACCGTAGTAATAAATAATATTCAAGGTTATCTAGAAATGTGATAAACATACCCTAATTGGGTGCGACCCACTTAGCCTTGCTACATCTCCCCTGATTTTCAGTCATTCCCTGTTGATGAGGCTAGAGGCTACGATTACCTTTTTGAGGAAATTTCACTTAGAATGCTCATTGTCCTCCAATGACAATGTACTGATAGCATTTATCCATACAATTCCATTCTGGGTCCGAACGGAACCGAAGGCACTATTCCTACTACATCCATTTTGGAATAATCCTCAAGATTAGTAGCGATTAGCCCTTGCACTTCACTGCTCCATCTTCGACTCCATGCTCTTGTTTGCCCTTTGAAAACGTACTCGTTGGATCGAAGTGGTTTTCGGATAACTTATCCGATCCTGGTCTCTTCGAAACAACGTTGAATATGTTCCGGTAAACTCAACCCCGGTTCTTTAGGAAATAAACAGACGAAATAAGATCGGAGATCACCTCCTAACCATTAGTGGATGGATTTCCTTATAAACGTCCTAGAAGAACGAAATGAGTTTATATGTACAGTATAGCACCTCAAACGGCAACTGTACCATATAATTCCCGTATTTCTCCTAGATATTCCCAAAGTTATATTTTAGGTCCAGAATTGATAATCGGTTATTTAACTATCAAATAAACAATCATTCAACTAAATATTCCATTTTCCACTGAAAAACCCCAAATCTCTTTTTAATTTAATTTTAATAAATTAAATCTCTTTATCCAAAATATGTGTACTTATCTTATCGAATTCAATAAATTCACAAACTATCCTTCAAAAATATTTGAAAACCCTTTTTGAAAATAATGTGGAAAGTACCACTTCGGTAACAACCATGGATTCACAGCTCAATGGTTACGTCTCTATCCCAGAGAAATCCAAGACTTAACTATAGGCACTCACTGCCTCCGATTTCGCCATGCGGGTATACCATTACTTCCCAAAAACTTTAATTAAAAATTATCTCAAAATAATGCTTATAGGTTTCTAAAATAAATTTCCAAGTTTAATCTAGGGAAATATACAGCAATAAAAGTTATTATACAAAGCCATATTAATACTTAATAATTTATCTTTTTAAAATAATAATGCTGACTAATTTTTAAATAATAAATAATAAATCTTTAACAATCATTATAAGGTAACTAATTAATAATTAAATATGCTTTAAACAATTTAAAATAACTAGTTTACAGAATATTTTTAACAATTTTAAAGTTACCCAGTTAATAATTAAAAATCCTCTTTTTAAAACAAGCCCAAGTTCTCGATTCTAATTTCACTTCGTATATTTAGAAATCTTACTTGAGCTCTAGTATAACCAATTTTATACTTATTTCCGAATTCACTTCTACCCTTCCAATCTATTAAAAATCTCGATTTTTAAACCTTTTTATATTTAGACAAGTACCACTTAAGAATTTATTATTTAAAAATCCTTTTATATACTTTTATCCCAAAATCTCTATTTACAATATCCCGAATTTGTTAAGTACAAATTCCAAAACCATTACTTTATCATATCAATTAACCTAAATTTCTAGATAAATATTTTACTTCAAAAATCCCTTTAAAATTCTTTTCCAATTCAACCTATATATTACTGGTATTTAAAAATACCAAAATCTAGGCTAAAACTGCCAAAGCATCCAATCAATTCCAAATCACACAATAATCTATCACAAATTATTCAAACAAAACATATATCACCATATATGAAATTAAATTCAACATTTTTGAGGAATCCAGTTGGATCCCTCCAACCTGTTTCCCTGCTCCATAGATGTTAATACAACAATAAAATACCAATTCCGCTTCGAGGCGGAATATCGCGGTATATAGGGTCATCCGCTATTATGCGGGACGCATAGGGTCTCATCCGCTATATATATGCAGGAATATCTATCACTCCAATATATATATATATATATATACTACTATACATATGATACCACATTCAACTGATGAAAATGTATCAATTCAATCAATCAATCAATAATTAATTTTAACTGTTTAAAATTAAAGCCAACAATCCAAAATTGGGTGAGATTAACTCACCTTGAGTTTTAATTTCGCCAAACGTTCAAATTTTAAATTAAATCGAACGCGTTCGATTTAACCTAAAAATTTAACTCACTCCAAACGTCTCCAAATCTATTCCAGAGCATAGTGCTCGTCGCCACGATTCTAATGCTGCTTGTTTCGTCTTAATCGGACCTCGCATGAATTAAATATGCATTTTATAAGTTTTCATAACTTAAAATAAGATAAAATTTACATTTCCCCCTTCATTTTCAAACCTAATCGATCCTAGCCGTTGGTTTCAGAATAGCAGATCGTGGCTGCTCCCTTCATCTGCTTCGTTTCCAGCTATACGCACGCGAAACCCATATCAACCGCCCCCTTCATCGATTTTCCGCGTCACCTCGCGATCGCCGGAGTGCCATCCAACGCTGCCACACGAAACCCCGTACCCCACTGCTCCTACGGCCAAAGGCCGACATTCCCTCGACTCGCCAATAGCCAGAAAATCCCTTCCAAAACGCACGCGTTCGAGCTCACCCCGAGGCTGCTGTGGTTCACCCATCACGATCACAACCGTTGATCGCATAGAGTTCGTCGAGCTCTAGATTTTTGTAGTTAAAGCTTTTTCATGAAAGTCGATGGATTGGAAGGAAATTGGGAAGGAAGTGGCGTGATTTCGGCCATTGAAATGATGATGGAGGCGGCTGCGCTGTTGCTTAGGGTTTACTATTGAATGGAATATATATATATATATATATATATACGCATATTAATTATTTTATTATTATTTTCACAATTTACATGCTTTTCTCGACAAACTCCAAACAAGATGTGCCGCCTGGCGTATATAATGTTTTACCCCTATTCCGAACACAATGGAACATGTTTCGAGGCCTAATTCGATCATATGTGGAAGATAGCTTTTTGAATCGAATTAAAATATTAAATTTTCGATATTAATTTCAACGCGTTTCTATCCCGTACGACCAAACGGTAACTCCAAACGCTACGAAATTTGAAATCCGATAATAATACACCATTATGGATCCAATGGAACTGGTTTCGTCGAATTTCGAGACTGTGTCCTGAAAGGCTATTTTAACGCGTCGATTAAATCCAACGATTTTCAAAATCGACGGAGTTTCCTAAAATTAAAATTTTAAAAACTTACCAACTCAATTATAAATCAAATAGAATTTGTATCCAGATTAGATATCATTTCGAATCATATTAAATCAAAATTCAATTATTTACACTATTACTATATATATTAATTTCCACTATTAAATTAATATATATATAAATTTCAAACTTTTAATTTATCGACTTTTAATTTTATTCAAAGTCTATTTCCATCACTCTAATTCAAACAGAGTTCAAAATCAACTTATAAATCATTTCCATTTAACCCCAGATTCCCATATTTACCCAATTTTCAAATATTAAATTACCATTTACTGAATCCGTTAATCGCTATATTTGAAATTTTATACTATTTCACTGATTCTTCCATATTCAAAATCAATTAATAATTCAAGTTCAACATTTAAAAATAAATTAAATGTTCAAAACTAAATGACCCAAAATTTCGGGTCGTTACACTCAACATCGGAAATAACAGAAAGCAGAGTAGAACTCACAATTCGCTAACCCATGATAGTGTATATTAACTCCATATCCAGAGTATGCTTATCGATGTTTCACGCGGGAGTTAATGATACTTAGTTCCACGTGGTTCTATATGTCTGTGTGTGGGCTAGTTGTGTTTACCTTAATGATATATTTTATCTTTGAGATATACGATGCTTGGAAGGTACTTTCTGACCCTGTCAGGAGGCTGGCCTCGGTATATCTAGGGATGTCCCCCATGAAAAATTCATATGCGAACGTACCTTAGCGGTTTTAGGTGTACTTCAATATTGTTGTCTCGTGAGATGCAAGCGGCACAACTATTTTCTGATTTATATTCTACACCCTAGACATTATCTATTATATCACCTTATGTACTTATTAAATGGCGATTTTTTCTAAGGGATAACCGTTATGGCATTCCGTGCGATCTCAAAATTATTATTATATGTCGGTCGCATGTTTCTTGAGTTTCTCATACCAGACTTATGTTTGATACGTGGTTTTTGTTTTCCCGAAATTCCTCGTGTGCTCTTTCGAGTAGTCTGAAAAAGGCAGGTTGATGTTCTTTGGAGCTCAAGGAGATGAGCTGGATGTTTCATCTACCGTAGAATTCTTATTTCTACTACATTACAATTATGTTTGTAACAACCCGCATATTTATCGATTTTATATTTAAATATTTTATCGTTAATCGGATTTTAGTCCGAAAAGCTACTTTTTGCATACGGTCAAATTAGGACTCGAGACCACCCCCCATTGAGTTCAAAATGATGTTTGCGATCTTTTTGAGTATAAACTTCGATATGTTTGGAGTTAGTGGAATTTTGTCACTTTTTCGCTTAGGGCTTTGGTTTGGGCTGAACCATTACTAACTCAGCTCCAACCCATCTCCTCTTCATCATTTCCTTCTTCATAATCCTAACAACAAAGCTTCATCAAAAATGGTGGAGGGAATGGGAAATTAAAACTCCAAGCTCAAGTTCACTTGCAAATCCATCATTCAACTCCAAATTCAAAGAGAAAAGATTGATTCAAGCTTGTGGCTGATTCTTCCATTGCTTGTAAGCTTCTCCATCATCAATTTCATGAAAAGGTGAGATTTTTATCTCATATTCTTGTCTATAACTATCTTGGATTGTTGGAAATGAATTCCTATCACTTTAGCATGTACGCTTGCTTTTGGTTTGAATCGAATTGGCGAAAAACTCTAGTTTTTAGTGTTCTTGGAGAATTTCTGGGCTTAGGTCGTTCTGGAGGAAAAGCCACCTGGGTATTAGGTCGTTCTGCCTACGTTTAGCTCGCCACGAACTAGGTCGCTAGACCACTAAGTCGCTCGGCTCTTTTTCTCCTTAGGTTGTGATTCGTTAGGTCGCTTGTGTTTAGGTCGTACGGCTTCACACTTTTAGGTCGTTTGACCCACCACCTCCTTAGGTCGCGTACCCCTTGGGTCGCACCACCTTGGCCTCATGCCCCCTCCTTTAGGTCGCTTGACTTTGCTTGGGACGTTAGGTCGCTCGGCCTTACACCTTTAAGTCGCTCGACCCTGTTGCCATATTAGGTCGCAACCATTTAGGTCGCTCAGTAGCTCGGCTATGTTTGGTCGCGCATCACTTTATCTCGACCAAGTTAGGCCGCGCACCACTTTATTATGATAGGTCGTTCGCCCTTAAGTCGCTCAGCTTGTTATGCTTTAGGTCGCATGACCCCAATACTATTAGGTCGTTAGACCTTAATTCCGTTAGGTCGCATGACCCCAATACCATTAGGTCGTTAGACCTTATTTTTCTTTAGGTCGCCTGACCCCTTAAATCGCTCGACCTCTAGGTCGTAACACGCTAGGTCGCCCGGCCATGTTAAGACGTTAGGTCGCTCGCCTTTTCATACTTAGGTCGTTTGACCTGTATTTTGTTAGGTCACTCGGCATGTTAGGCCGCACCACCTATTTCTACTTTGATGCTTTTTGGGCTGATTTCTTTGGATTTTATTCACATCTTCGAATGTGAATTTTATGACCGATTGTTTCTACAATCAATTTTGTGACTTGTCACTCTAAAAATATAAAGGTTTCAATACTAGTAGTAAATACCAAAACTCTTTCATCAAAACGATTTCAACTCTATTTTATTACAAAGCTCTTTTCCTAAACCGTTTTCCAATTTATTAGTATATACAAGCCTTTACTTCACTCGGATGAGAAATCTAATTAAACGGCTTAGCAAAACAGGTGGTATGAAACGCTTGCGTTTACTTCGTCGGTTAATTCTTGGACTTGTTCGACTGAACCTTTTGTGACAATTTCCTAGTGAAGATCTACAGTTCGTTCGTAAATATTTAAGTTAAGCTAGTGGTTATGGGACATGAAGCTAAACTCATATATTTACTAGCTTAGTGTAATTGACACTTCTTGATGATCATGACGATCATTTTTGTGATTTAGACTAGCGATTGAGCGATGTCTCTTTGTCTGCGAGGGAGACTAGACCCCGTTTGTGTGATGTTTCTACTCACATATGTGGGGTAGCGCCCCATGGTCTTCGGGCCATTTGTGTGTTCAAAGGTCTTCGAGCCATTCGTGTGTTCGAAAAATTAAATGGTTAACTTCCATGAGATAGCTTCTCGTTCGTGTGTTACATATGTTGGTGAGCTTTCATGCTCCCGTTCGTGTGATAGGCCTCCCCCTTTTTTGTGATTTCTGGATTTCGTGTGTTGATTTCTGAAATTTGTGCTTCACCAATTTTCGTGATTTTCATTGATATGTTTTATCAATTTTTGTGCATTGGTGAATTCGTGTGTCATTACCTTTTTGTGGATTTGGATCTTTGAGAAGATTCTTGTGATATTGATTAATCTCTTGTTGTTTATCATTTACGTACTTATAGTAGTATGCCATTATGGTTATTATACGTTTATGCCATATCTCTTATTCTATATCATGTCATCTGATATTTATAGCTAGACTGATCCGTTTATTATTTTCTTATGAAATAATACTCGGGTCAGACTGAGATGTTAGAGGTGCTTCTGCTTGACTTCTCCCCAGGGATTTACTACTCTGATTTTTGGCTAGCCACTTAGATTATTAGTTTTTGTTATATACATTTGAGATATAGACTTCGTGATGTATACTTATTCTTTTGTGTAGCTTGTAGCTACTCTTTTGTATTATCGTGGATCTTTCTGACCACTACTCTGATGTACACTTTTATGTGTTATATTCATATCTTCTTCCGCCTTTGTGATATGGATGTCTGTGACTGATTTATGTTATGTTTATTTCTATATTTGTTTCCGAAGATTATATATAGCCACTGTGTGATAGCTTTGAGTTTGTATCGGTATGTCGGATTTCCTCCTTAAATGAAATGCATGCTATACTATCTGACATATCGGTGCTTGCACAAAGAAGTTACATGGATGGTCGCTCCTCAACAGCCTTATTCTCCGTGTTAGTCGACAGTATTACTCCGTAGTGTTCTTGGCTAGCGTGGGTATAGAGGTGGGGTGTCACAGCTTGGTATCATAGCCAAACTTTGGAACAATGTAGGATAACTTAACAAGGATCATCGTCCTCTGTCCACCTTAGGAGTCGTGCTTCAGAATTTAGTTCGAGTCTTCGAACCGATTCATCCTGTTTTCTTTATGATTCCTTGTTTTATCTATCAGGATTGCTTGATAGTCATTCTGAGAATAACCTTTTTTTTCTTCTTCCTCCTTTCTTAAAGAAGAAGAGATGGTTAGTTCTGGCAGTCCTAGCGCTGGTCAATCCAGTAGCCCTTCTCTGGATGGCGTATTCATGTCTGCCCAACAACTTTTGGATCTTGCTAAGAATCAAAGGTTTATCTGTGCTTTGTGTAAGAACCCCGAAATGGTTTTACCTCGGAAACTTTAAGTTCCTTTCAATCAACTTGTGGATATCACTCTTCGACATGAAGAGGCTGATAAAGGAATTGATAGTGGTATCGGGATTTCCAAGAAGAGGCATATTAAGTTCAAAAGCCCTTATCCCGATAAGAAGGTGAAGCAACCTACTTTGGTAGCAAAGACTCTAAACTCTATTTGTAAAGGATGCTACAATTGTAATTCTAAGGACCACTACGCAAAGGAGTGTCCAGAACCACTCTTTTGTTGTTATTGCAAAAATTCAAGTCATCATATTTCTGTCTGCCCCATACTTCTGAGCAAGAAGAAAATGGAACCAGAAACTCCGATAGTTGAGACTCCTACCGCTAGTCGTAAACAATGCTTCAATTGTGGTTCCACAGACCATTATGTAATTAAGTACCCAAAACCCCTTTATTGCCGTTATTGCAAAGGCTCGGGTCATTACTTATCTACCTGCCCCAAACTTCAAAGTAGGAGAGAGGGAAAGCTGCAAGCCCCTAGCAACTCTTCTCTTGGTCAAGGTATTTCTTATTTAATCCTTGATTACACTTGTTTTGTGATTATCCTATTCGAGTTCTTTTTGATATGGGTTCATCTCATCCTTTTTATATCAAAAGAACTTGTTGATTCTTTTTCTTTAAAACATTTTAGGATTGATGACTTCTTTGAGAATTGCGAATCCGGTTGGTGGATCCGCAACACTCAATTTGCTTTTTATTGATGTCGAAATTATTTCATGTGATTTTTCTTTCCGAATCGATTTGCATATCACGCGTTGCTTAGGCTTCGGAAATAATTTGCGTGAAAGGATTGGCTTAATCATTATGAAGCCCATATCCTATTTTTCCGAATGGACTATTCATTTTCGACATTTTTAATCTGTTAAGCAGATTCATATTTTTCCTTTGTGATTTCGATTCCAAATTAATGGCATCATCTTATTCTTTAAGCTCACATGTTGAGTAAAGAATTATTTCTCTCAATTGGGTAGTTGTGAATTTTCCGGAATCTTTGAGCTTGTCTTAGGGTCATCACCTAAGCAATCTTTTAAGAGGTGTTAAGGTCTTTCCAGTTTGACCTTGCCACCGGATTTCATTAGCTAGGAGTTGCGGGAGTTAGCATTCCACTTACCACATTCCGCACTCGTTATGATTCTTATGAATGACTTATTATGTCATTCGGTTTATCTAGCTTATTTCATCCAATTTATAAATCGAGTATTCTATGAATATCTCGATAATTCCATTCTTGTATTTATTAATTTTGGATGAAAATAGAAATTTAAAATTTTGCAAATCTTTTTCATAAGATTTATTTATAAGTACAATTTGATTTTTAATCAAACAACCAAAGAATATTCTCAAAACTTTTAAGAGATATTTTCATCATATAGAAGATGATTTTGTGTTGTATTGCCCATTTAGTGTTTTAAGAATTCTGGTCGATGCGCTTGATCAACGTTATCGATAGGGATTTCCTAAACGCTTTGATGAGACAGTCAGACACAATAAATCGCCTTGTAAAATGTAAATTTTTCTATAAAAATAATTGTGATTTAGAAAGTTTTAGCTTTTCGGGAAAGAAGATTAAATTCTTTCTTTTCGATACTCTTATCCTTGTGATTCCCGAAGGGAACCAAAACTTTATCTTTAGTACCAATGCTAATCGTATTGGTTTGGATGCCATTCTCTTGCAAAAGGGAGCGCGCAATCACTTGTGCTTCTAAATCCTAAAAGCCGATCGAGACTAGGTATGTCACTTATGATCTGGTGCTCGCGGCTATTGTTTTTGCTTTCAGAGTTTGGTATCATCATCTTTGGGGGGGAGAAATTTGTTCTCTACCTCGATTGTAAATCATAGGGATATTTATTTCCTCATAAGGAACTTAATTGGTGTTAACAATGTTGGCTTGAGTTCCTTGTATCTTATGATCTTGATATTCTTTGTTTACTCCCGGATGGGAGAATTGTGATGCCGATACCCTTAGTCTTAAGCAACATGCAGTTATTTCTTAGATGATATCCGAATGGAATGATCTCGAGATTTCCTCCACTTGTGAGATTCGAGATCGTGAATTCTAATTCATGTTCATCTCTTGTTTTATGTAGCCTTGAGGCTCATCCTTCTCTTTTAGACTGCATTCTTAAAGCTCAAAGGGCTAGATCCCAAATTGGCTCTTCTTAGCCAAAGTTGTAGGGATAAAAATTAATATTGAAAGTTTGAAAGACTTCGATATTGATTTTAGTGGCGGCATTTGAAAGTACCAAATTTTAGTGATCTTCGTAAAGATACTTTAGAAGATTCTCATCATTCTAAATTTACGATTCATCCCGGTAGTAGTAAAAAGTACGCGGATGTGAAGCGACTTTATTATTGGTGTGAATGAAATCTAATATTTCTAACTTTGTTAAGTGTTGCATGTCTTGCCAGCTTGTTAAGGCTGAACAACAAAAGGCCTGATGGGTTATTGCAACCTTTAGAAATTTCAATTTGGAAGTGGGATCAAATTTCCATGGATTTTAGTGATGGCCTTTCCCGTTCTTGTTCGGGTCATGATAACTTATGGGTGATGGTTGATAGACTTACTATATCCGCCCATTTTATTCCCGTTCGGTCTAACCGAACCGTTTCTCTTTTGGCCAAACTCTTTATTAAAGAAATTGTTAAATTGCATGGAGTTCCTACTTCAATTGTTAGCGATTGAGATCCATTGTTTAATAGTGGATTTTGGAAAAGTCTTCGAGATTTTAGCACCGCTTATCACCCCAGTCCGATGGACAAACTGAGCGTGTGAATCAAACTCTTGAAGATCTTCTTCATTCTTGTGTGCTTGATTTCGGTGGAAGTTGGGAAGATCATATTTCACTTGTTGAATTTTCCTATAATAACAGCTTCCAAGCTAGTATTGGTATGGCACCTTTCGAGGCACTCTATGGAAGACCATGCCGATCCCCTTCTTGTTGGCTTGAGGCCGGTGAGAAGCTGGTTTTAGGTCCATATTTTATTCGTGTTTCACCTATTAAGGGTGTTTTACGTTTCAGTCGATCTGGAAAAATTAGCGCCTCAATATATTGGGCCATTTCCTATCATTGAACGTAGTGATACCATGGCGTATCGCCTTTTATTACCGGCTCAAATTTTCTGCTATTCGTGACGTGTTTCACGTTTCTCAATTACGAAAATGCTTTCGAGATTCCGATTTTATTCTTGAGTTCGGTGTTGTGGAAGAAATTGAAGTTTCGCCTAATTTAACTTTTAAGCAGCATCCTATTCGTATTATCGCTTCGGAAGTCAAACGACTTCGAAATAAAGATGTTTCGCTTGTGAAGGTTCAATGGTCCTCAAATCCTAAGGATTGCTCTTGGGAATCTAGAGAATTCATCGAGCGTACACATCCGGACTTACTTTCTCATGCTCTTTGAGGTGAACTTCTTGTTTCAAATTTCTTTTGGTGTTAATATGCTTTTATGGTTGTTACTTTCTATTTCCACCTTATATATTGTGAGGACGCAATTTATTTAAGGAGGGGAGTCTGTAACAACCCGTATATTTATCGATTTTATATTTAAATATTTTATTTAAATATTTTATCGTTGATCGGATTTTAGTCCGAAAAGCTACTTTTTGCATACGGTCAAATTAGGACTCGAGACCACCCCCATTGAGTTCAAAATGACGTTTGCGATCTTTTTGAGTATAAACTTCGATATGTTTGGAGTTAGTGGAATTTTGTCACTTTTTCGCTTAGGGCTTTGGTTTGGGCTGAACCATTACTAACTCAGCTCCAACCCATCTCCTCTTCATCACTTCCTTCTTCATAATCCTAACAACAAAGCTTCATCAAAAATGGTGGAGGGAATGGGAAATTAAAACTCCAAGATCAAGTTCACTTGCAAATCCATCATTCAACTCCAAATTCAAAGAGAAGAGATTGATTCAAGCTTGTGGCTGATTCTTCCATTGCTTGTAAGCTTCTCCATCATCAATTTCGTGAAAAGGTGAGATTTTTATCTCACATTCTTGTCTATAACTATCTTGGATTGTTGGAAATGAATTCCTATCACTTTAGCATGTACGCTTGCTTTTGGTTTGAATCGAATTGGCGAAAAACTCCAGTTTTTAGTGTTCTTGGAGAATTTCTGGGCTTAGGTCGTTCTGAAGGAAAAGCCACCTCGGTATTAGGTCATTCTGCCTACGTTTAGCTCGCCACGAACTAGGTCGCTAGACCACTAAGTCTCTTGGCTCTTTTTCTCCTTAGGTTGCAATCCGTTAGGTCGCTTGTGTTTAGGTCGTACGGCTTCACACTTTTAGGTCGTTTGACCCACCACCTCCTTAGGTCGCGTACCCCTTGGGTCGCACCACCTTGGCCTTATGCCCCCTCCTTTAGGTCGCTTGACTTTGCTTGGGACGTTAGGTCGCTCGGCCTTACACCTTTAATTCGCTCGACCCTGTTGCCATATTAGGTCGCAACCATTTAGGTCGCTCAGTAGCTCGGCTATGTTTGGTCGCGCATCACTTTAGCTCGACCAAGTTAGGTCGCACATCACTTTATTATGATAGGTCGTTCGCCCTTAAGTCGCTCGGCCTGTTATGCTTTAGGTCGCATGACCCCAATACTATTAGGTCGTTAGACCTTAATTCCGTTAGGTCGCATGACCCCAATACCATTAGGTCGTTAGACCTTATTTTTCTTTAGGTCGCCTGACCCCTTAAATCGCTCGACCTCTAGGTCGTAACACGCTAGGTCGCCCGGCCATGTTAAGATGTTAGGTCGCTCGCCTTTTCATACTTAGGTCGTTTGACCTGTATTTTGTTAGGTCGCTCAGCATGTTAGGCCGCACCACCTATTTCTACTTTGATGCTTTTTTGGCTGATTTCCTTGGATTTTATTCACATCTTCGAATGTGAATTTTATGACCGATTGTTTCTACAATCAATTTTGTGACTTGTCACTCTAAAAATATAAAGGTTTCAATACTAGTAGTAAATACCAAAACTCTTTCATCAAAACGATTTCAACTCTATTTTATTACAAAGCTCTTTTCCTAAACCGTTTTCCAATTTATTAGTATATACAAGCCTTTACTTCACTCGGATGAGAAATCTAATTAAACGGCTTAGCAAAACAGGTGGTATGAAACGCTTGCGTTTACTTCGTCGGTTAATTCTTGGACTTGTTCGACTGAACCTTTTGTGACAATTTCCTAGTGAAGATCTACAGTTCGTTCGTAAATATTTAAGTTAAGCTAGTGGTTATGGGACATGAAGCTAAACTCATATATTTACTAGCTTAGTGTAATTGACACTTCTTGATGATCATGACGATCATTTTTGTGATTTAGACTAGCGATTGAGCGATGTCTCTTTGTCTGCGAGGGAGACTAGACCCCGTTTGTGTGATGTTTCCACTCATATATGTGGGGTAGCGCCCCATGGTCTTCGGGCCGTTCGTGTGTTCAAAGGTCTTCGGGCCATTCGTGTGTTCGAAAAATTAAATGGTTAGCTTCCATGAGATAGCTTCTCGTTCGTGTGTTACATATGTTGGTGAGCTTTCTTGCTCCCATTCATGTGATAGGCCTCCCCCTTTTTTGTGATTTCTGGATTTCGTGTGTTGATTTCTGGAATTTGTGCTTCACCAATTTTCGTGATTTTCATTGATATGTTTTATCAATTTTTGTGCATTGGTGAATTCGTGTGTCATTACCTTTTTGTGGATTTGGATCTTTGAGAAGATTCTTGTGATATTGATTAATCTCTTGTTGATTATCATTTACATACTTATAGTAGTATGCCATTATGGTTATTATACGTTTATGCCATATCTCTTATTCTATATCATGTCATCTGATATTTATAGCTAGACTGATCCGTTTATTATTTTCTTATGAAATAATACTCGGGTCAGACCGAGATGTTAGAGGTGCTTCTGCTTGACTTCTCCCCAGGGATTTACTACTCTGATTTTTGGCTAGCCACTTAGATTATTAGTTTTTGTTATATACATTTGAGATATAGACTCCGTGATGTATACTTATTCTTTTGTGTAGCTTGTAGCTACTCTTTTGTATTATCGTGGATCTTTCTGACCACTACTCTGATGTACACTTTTATGTGTTATATTCATATCTTCTTCCGCCTTTGTGATATGGATGTCTGTGACTGATTTATGTTATGTTTATTTCTATATTTGTTTCCGAAGATTATATATAGCCACTGTGTGATAGCTTTGAGTTTGTATCGGTATGTCGGATTTCCTCCTTAAATGAAATGCATGCTATACTATCTGACATATCGGTGCTTGCACAAAGAAGTTACATGGATGGTCGCTCCTCAACAGCCTTATTCTCCGTGTTAGTCGACAGTATTACTCCGTAGTGTTCTTGGCTAGTGTGGGTATAGAGGTGGGGCGTCACAATGTTTATATCAGTAATTGTAAGGACATATTGTTATAACTATTCAGGCTGATGATAGTATTTAGAATTGTAACTCTAAAATGATGTGTATCTTAGAGTGGCGGTTTATACTGTCTTTTGATAATATATGATCGTTATGATGTAGGATTATGATATTGTGTTCTCTTCTTTCTTGTTATGTTTTCTTTTTCCTTTATTTTACCATAACAATCTATCTTGTCGACACAAGAATACCGTGGATGTAATAGTGTCAACATTTAGGGGTCAAGAAGGCAAGTCGTTACATGTGGTATTGAAGCTAAAGGTTAAGTGAGAACCTTAACTTTGGTTGGGTATGGCACAATAGAAATAGGGTAATGGAATGATCTAGCAAAAGTTGAGTGTATTATACATATAAGAGTGTATTTGTATTTGTTATAGCGTATGCCTTAAAGGTATTTTAACTACGAAAATTAAAGGTCTTATATAAGGTAACTTGTATAAGTATGAATTATTAAAGTATGGTTTAAATAAAGTTGGGATTAATAAAGTTCATTCATTACCACTCATTAATTAGTTTAGCCGTGCTTGGCCAATTTATGAGCATTACTATCCATTATAGAATAATTTGACATGACCAGTTTATGAGCATTGTTATCATTTGTAGATTTATTTGTTTAGCTATGCTCAACCAGTTTATGAGCATTGACTATTGCTTATTAATTGTTGATTTGTGCCAGGCCAGTTTATAAGCAATTTTACCTTTTCACTTCATGGGTTAGGTAAACAGTATTTGTAGATGCATTGAAATGAACACCTTGTGAATTGAGTTTCATAGCTTTACTATAAGACTTTTGGTGACAACGTTGGGTTAGAAGTTAACTTTAATAAAAGTTAAATTTAGTAAAAGATGTTTATTATAATCTAAAGGAAAGATAAGAAGATGTTTATTATAATACTGATATTTTGTGAATTTAAATCCCAGTGTCTTTGAAAATGTTTTTCAGGATTTTGGAAAAATAATAGTAGTATTATTTGAAAGCAAATATTTGGGAAATTGTTCTATGAAGTCGAGATCATGGTACTTGGTAATATTTACGAAGTATTTGACACCGCTTTAAAAATCGACTTTTGGTTAAGTCCAAAAAGTGTGATTTGGATGTACTGAACTCATTTCTGTCGCTTGAATATAATTTTAGTGATGACTACAACATCATCGGTGTTTATTTCATGTTTCAAAGTAGGGGATGCTACAATAGCAGTTTGCTAAAGAGTAGGTTTTGGTAAAATAGATTTTAATTTAACCTCAAAGTATGGTTTAATATACAAAAGATATATGTATATGTTGTTATTTCAATTAATTTGAAAAAAACCCGGTGTTTAGTTTTAAAGCTTTTCTTAAAGTATTTTGATATAAAATGTAGAGTAGTTTGATAAAGATTTTGAAATAAGCTTTCTATGTGGAAATTTTTTATGTATGCTCTGTTGGATGTCCAAGTGGTAGTGGCATAACCCAAATGATTAAGAAACGTTTTTTTGTTTCTCTTTATAGTAAAGCGTGTCTAATAAATAAGGGTAACTTTGATAGGTTATTTTATGGACATATGTATCCTATGCATTAGGACTGTATGGTATGTGCATCATGTTATGATAAGTTGTTTGGTAGTTTTCATTTGTTAAAATGAAATAAATTTTTCGACGATTTTGGACAATTAGAAACTTCTGAATCATTATAGAAACTTGATGCTAAGTGTTTTTGTGAAAGTATAAAAGTTGAGTTTTTGTAATTCTTGAGTGAAGAATGTAATAAGTTAAAACAAGTTTTAAATTGTTATACACACTTGTTATGTAAAATGAATTTGATGTTTTGTATATACTCTTAGGATGTAGTAGAGTATTAAATGAGTATTAACTTAAGTTATATAATGATTATGTACTTGAAGTTATGTTTTTGTGAAATGGTCATAAATGATTTGGTATTGAATGGTATACTATTGTATAAAAGAATATGGAAAAATGTAATTGGTATAAGTTAAGAAACCAATAGGATAAATACATAAGTTGTACATATATCATTTTATCCACATGACTGTTCTTGATCCAGTATTCGAGTGCATGGTTTCGAGGTGATTTACACTGGTTCGAGCAAGGATTTTTTACTCGGTTCTAGATGGCTAACAATTGATACGGATTTTTGATATGATCGCGAAGTTTTCTATCATAATATATGGCTATGTAAGGAGAACAGAGATTTCTAATCAAGGAATCTAATCGAAGTCCGCACTAGAGAGATCAAGTGATATATACTAGTTGGAAAGTGAAATTTGTGCGATCGAGCAAGTGATCATATCTGATATTACATACGCATGATACATGTACATCGTATGGGCTTTTGTATATATGCATAGTATGTTATGTTGGCTTATGGATAGTTTTGGTGATGAATCTTCGATTTGTTACGAGGTAGCATGAATAATCGACTAGGTAAAAACCTAGGGCTATTGGGAGTAGGTATACTTAGTAGATTGCTTATCGTCTTTGTCGATAAGAGGATTTTTAAACTTAGAAAAACCGTGAGCTTTGTTTGCTATTAATTTTGAATACTGTTAAGTATTGCTATGCGATTGCTCTCTTTTGTTGCTCATGTCGAAATTTCGAGGACGAAATGTTTTAAGTGGCGGACAATGTAACGATGTAGAATTTCGCACTCTTCGTATTTAAATATCTGAATTATTTAAATATTTGAATATTTGATTTAATGTGATTAAATTGATTTAATATCCTTGTTAATCCCCTTTTAAATAATAATGAATGATAATAACTATGTTTTTGAAATATGTTTACAAAAATAAACAGTTCAAAGAAATACTGATACAAAAAATCGTTTTATTGATAAACGGTCTCAAAACACGTGAGATTATCATCATAGGGCATTGTCTCAGATTTTGACAAAACTAGTGTCATCAGGACTGGAACAATGAGGTGATTAGTTGGTTAATTATTATATTAATTAAATTATATAATTCAAAATCTAATAAATTCGTATACTTTGCATACGAGGTCTAATCGGGACGCCGTCTTCGACGTTGCACTCGTAGTGAGATTATCTATGACTTGTTTTAGCTTAGACTTGGGTGAGTTAACTCACCATTTAATTTGTATATGATGTGTATATATTTCTTGTATTGAAATATACTTTAAAATAGATAACAATGCAAGCTATTACTTTTGGACCCCTTCTTGCTTTGGAAAGTAAGTGACAACAATATTAATAGAGTTAGAGGTACGCCTTAGAGGCAATTATGTTATTTGTTATATATATCTAACATGATAACCAATCTTGTTCGAACTAAAAGGTGTTTGCTTACTATTATATACTTGATATAATGTGTTATATTAATTAATTGATTTAATTAAAAGTATATTTAATAGAAAATCCATAAATGATATGTTTTGTGATAGTAGTTACAAAGTGTTGTAATTGTGAGTAATTTATCACAATGAAAATAAATATACCATTTTAAGTATCTCTAGTCAAGATGTATTGAGATTGGATATCGATACATCCGTTGAGACTAGAGTACGTAACGCTCTTCAAATGTTGAGCAGTGTATTACTCATGACTACTGGAGGCACTAAGGGGTTACGTACTAATAGTTATTGGACAAGTGTGCAATGACTCACTTGATAATTTTCTGTTGGTTAATAAAACTAAGGTCAAGCAGAAAATATCGTGTAACGACCCGTAATTTTCGATAATTAAAAATAGTTAATTTAATAAGGATTTGTGATTTAATGTTGGGAGAAATAAAAAATTTTGATTTATTAATGAAAATATTACTAGAATACAATGTAATAGTATTAATTTATGGTAGTTGATAACTACTTTAAATGAAATTCCAATTAATTGAAATGATTAAAAAGTTATTGTTGGTTATAGATTGTAAATTAATTGTAATAATGGGTGTATTAATTGATAATTTGATTAAAAGAGTAATTGATAATTTAAATGTTGTATTAATTAATGAAATAATATGTAAATAATTGTAATTGGATAAAATCAGTGTTGTGTAAGTATTTATAACATTTGTTTGTAAATAATAAAACCACAAATGTGATTAAATAAGAAAAATTGACCATTGTGATATGTTACCTATTTATTTAATATGTTGAATTAAATTTAAAATCAATTGCAATTAAATGTAATTTAATGTTACTTTAATATGAGTTAAGACGATAACTGTAAAAGGCGAATGCATTAAAATGTACAGAAATGTCAATTATATTCATAAGGCAATAATTGATTTAATAAAAGAGTGAAACCAAGATAAATTTATTTAATTAGGATTTCAAATTATAATTAATGTGAAAATTGACAAAAATTCAATATAATTGAAGTGTTGCAATCAATATGGTAAAAGGTGATAATTTTAGAATATTAATGCAATAAGATATAAACAAATGTTAACTATGTCTATAGAGTAATAATTGATTGAATAAAAAGATTGAAATCAAATTAAAACAATTTATTGAAATTAAATTATAATTAATTGGATTTAATTACAGTAGAAATTGAACACTATAATTAGTGTAATATTTAACACTGGATTAATATGTAAATTTGTTTTAAATTATTGAAAATGTCCTAGTAATCAAAAATGATGAAAATTACTAGTTATTAAAAGTGAAATTAAAAAGTGATTTAATCAATTTAATAATAATTTATTTAATTAACGTGAAAATAGCCATTTTGGCAACTGTCTCGGATTTCGACGAAACTAGTTTCATCGGATCTGTAACAGTGAATTATTATAGGATTTCAAGTTTCGTACCGATCGGACTTGTCGTTTGATCGTACGGGCTTGAAACGCGTAGAAATCAATTTAATTGAATTCAATTGAAATAAGCTGGCTTTAAAGTTAACTTCTTCATACGATGGAATTAGGAATTGAAACATGTTCCATTGAGTTTAAAAATATCGAAAACATCTATTTTGATATATGGGATGAGCCACTTTCGTTTTGAAAGCGAAATGGGCGTTTCGGGTCGTTATTGTCATTTCAAACCGATTCGATATGTTCATTCTTTCTTATCGGGCTTTGTTCATATAAATATATTCTTCTAAACCCTAGCAGCTTTTCTATTTCTTATTACAGTACGTACAATTCCATCTGTCTACTTCTCTCTTCTCCATGGCAGAAACCAATTCAGATTTCAAACCCTAAATTCAATTTCAAAATTTAAACTCCTCCAAACCCTAACATATTATATACCGATTCGAAGCTCTCAATGAGCGCAAGCTAGATCTGCAGTTTGTTTTTCAATTTGGCTCCTTGTGTGTCCAGAATTTGATGAATAATATCCGGTCGTTCATACTAGGGCTTTGATTTTTAACGGCGGATCTTCATCCTGGAGTCGATTGGATGGCATAGTCTTGTAGATATCGTCGAGCATAGTAGATCCATGGTGTTATTTGGGACGCATGTCGTTAGATCACCTGAATTTGGCCAGATACAAGTGCAGCAACGCTACTCCAGGTGAGGCGGCGGAGGCTAAGGCGCGGCACAAGGAGGTGCGGCTGAGGGTGCTTTGGATGATGGTGGCCTCTAATCTGGTCTCAGGCGATCGTGGTGGTCGAAAAATTCAATGGCGTGGTGGTGGCTGGGTAGGGTTTTGAACGAAGGTGAGCGATTTTTTTTTGCGTTGTAGGGTTACGGCTGGGTAAGTGAACGAAGCTGACTTGTTAAATTATATTTTTATTTTACTGATTTTATAGTATAAATCGATTATCTTCTAATGTCAATAACTTTCACGTACGAGGTCGGATTTACGCGCGGTTTGCTCCGCTGCGATAGTATCGGATTCTGAGACTGTTGAATTTTGGGCCTTATTTTGGATTTCGAATCGAGTTGAAATCAAAGGTGAGTGTTTTAACCCACTCACAACTACTAATTTTTCTTATATTAGTTAAATTAAATTTATGATGTGATTAGAAATTAATTGATTGATGTTTGGTATGTTTAAATTATCATTCTAGTTAAATTTGACTTTTATTGCATTTAATCATCATTTAATTTAATATTGAATTTAATTGTCAATTTAATACCTATTAATGATAGTTAGTAATCTATTGATGTTTATTGGTTGATTTGGATGATGATTGTGATGGATGTTTGATTGTTGATATTAGATGGCTGGATGTTAAATTTTATATTGTTATAACACTACAAGTTCCCTATGGGTTCAAATGATACATACCCGAACGATCATATAGAATATGGAAAATCGTTATGGGGTGAAATGATAAACCCAAGCGATTTTGATTGAAATAAATTTGGGATTGCAGGTTGAAATGATATATACCCGTAAATTTAAATATTGCGGATTGAAATGATATGTATCCGTATCACTTGACCATAGGGTAAAAAATTATATACGGATACCGGATTGGTTAAATTAAATGATTTTAAATCTTTAAACTTTGAATCCAGTTAAACGATATTCGAAATAGAATTTGACTGATATAAATTGAATTGTTTTAAGTAATTTTTTAAAGGATTTAAATTGATACTTTAAAGTTGAATTTGAAGTATAAACGACATTCATCGAAACTGAGTTATTGAAATGTTGGAAATTCTAACTTTGAAAATCTATTAAAATCGGGATAGTTAAATTTGATATTTCAAGATTTGAAATTAGGCTTTGGTTTGAAATCTGGATATGGTCCAGATTTGTGTGAATGGAAGAAATGGTTAAATATGATGTTAATTTCAAATTTATTATCTCAATATAAACTATAAATGTTCTTTTAAAATTCTAATTTTAAGATTTTAATTTATTAAAACAAGTTAATCTATTTTAAACCAACTTAATCAATTTAAACTATTTAATTTATTTTAATCTAATTTAACCTATTTAAAACTAATTAACCTATTTAATCTATCTTAGTCTATTTTAATCTATCTTAATCTATTTTAATATATTTTAATCTATTTTAAATCATTTAAACTTTATTTAAGCTATATTAAACTATCTTAATTCATCTTAAACTATTTTAATTTATTTTTAACTATTTAACCTATTTTAATTCTATTTAATCTATTTTAAATTTATTTAATCTATTTTAAACCATCTAAACTATTTTAAATCTATTTAAAGTATTTTGATCTATTTTAATCTATTTTAAATTTATTTAAATCTATTTTAAACCTATTTAACCTAATTTATATCTATTTAAAACTATGTTAAACTAAATAAACTATTTATAACTATCTAAAGTATTTTCTAAATTTTAGATAGTGTAAAGTGGAAATGTTAATCATTAAAGCCATGATTTAAAGCGAATAAGGTTTAATAATGTTATAACATAAGTTGGAATTTGAAATGATATTTGCTGGTGAAATGACATATTTGAGTAAATATGATGATTTTGAAATGAGAGTTTAACCTAATTGTGAATATGATTTCGAAATTAATACGGTTTGAATTGAATATGATATTTTGATATCGATATGAAATGGTTTTGGAAATGTAAAAGAACCATCCGGTGTATAATAAGCGTTTGGTTGTTAAAGAGACCGGGACCGGATATTGTCATACTCTCTGCCAATACCGAAAACCACTTTAACAACTGTGTACGTGGTGGAGATTCCAGAAAAGATGTAGGATGGTTTGGCAAACAATTCTGTATGAGGTATTTACGTGACCCTGACTCCCATGAGTCAGCTTAGATGTGACTAAAACAGGAGCCATGTCGGGCTAAGTGAGGTCATTCCTCCTATCGGACATGCATCTTCGATACCATATTATGACTTTGTGATGATTTGGTGGCCACCCCTTGATTTTGATTATGAGAGTGTGTTCCGAGGTGGGCGGTAGTAGCTGTTATGCGTTACCACCAGTCCGGATCCGCAAACGGTATATCTACTCTGGCATTGCCTCGAGTGCCGTGTTCACATGCCCCATCGCCCCTTCTACGAGTTTGGTTTGTACCATACTTATGGAGTGCCCTCTGATAGCCCTCCAGTTTACGGAGGAATTACGGTACTTTTTAGACTATGGGAATATATAAAAATGTGTTAAGGGGGATATAGGTAATGCCTTAACGCTATTTTAATACTTTACTTTACAGTAGACACTATTATAATAGCGTATTGTACTACATAGTAGATAGTTTAACGGATCCTTGGGAGATGGTAATCCCGGACATCTCTTAAGTTATTGCACTTACATTAGACACTGGACATGAGATGTCAAAACCCGTAAACATCTCCGACACCGTTACACTCATATTTATTTACTGTTGATTTAACTTACATAAGATCTTTTAGTTCTGACTTGAGTGTTTTGTCTCTTCAATTCGCTCGGGTCAGTCTGAGCTTTTTAGTGTACCGAAGACTACTTTTCTAGATGATGAAGACGAAGATTTGTACTATTATTATTTATTTCATTTATTCCACTACATCATGGTGTTCCGCCGCATTATTTAATTATTACTGCTGTATGTACTCTGATTATGTATTTTAAAAGTATAATCAAATGTTATTTGTAAAACAGCTTCATGAACTGTTTATTTGATTATTATATTTTGTCATTCCGCTGTGAGGTTCTGTGTTTTGTCTTCTTTCTTTCTTTGCTTTTTCTTATTTACCCCCATAACAATTTGCCCTTCTAAATGGTTTGAGTCTGACGTGTGTGGTTTATCGTCGATTTAAACCATCCAAAAAGGCGGGTCGTTAAAAGTGGTATCAGAGCTTTGGTTTCGCGATAACCTTAGCTTTGTGGGGTCTGACTCATCACAGAATAGTGTAGTAATACCTTAGAATGAGTCATTGAGTGTATATATATGAGAGAGTGTATTTGTTAGTGTTATAAAAGTTTTTGTATTGTGTTAATTTGTTCTATTTTGTAATTATAAATTCTGGTTGGTGCATAGGACGCTATGACATCGATAGGGATTCCTAAACACTTAATAGGGCAGACCGACACAATATTGTTTTGGAATATGGGTAAATGAAATAATTTTTCCTAGTATTATATTTTGTATATAAAAGAATAATCTTTATAAATGTGTGTGATTGTATGTGATATAGTTGGATGTTATATGTTGTTTCTTTGGTAGTGAAATTTTTTAAACATTGATTGTAAAATAGGATTTACAAGTAAATAAATATAAATTGGAAATTTAGAACTTAAGTTCCGGGATTTTGAAAACTTCTTTCGAAAGATTTTGGAATATAATATGACTATTATTTGGAAGTATTTTCTGATATAAATATTTCAATATTATTTGGAAGAAGGGTTTTAAAGCAATTTTGGAAGGATTCTGTACTCCCCTCTCTGTCGCTGGAAAATAACTTCGGTGATGAGTGCATGCATCATCGATGTTCATTTTTGAGTTTCAAAGTGGGATGACTACTGTAGTAGTTGTACTGCACATTTGTTTTGATAACGAATCTTAAATTTTAATTTTTAAATATGATTTGATATATATAAGTTATGAGTATATATATATATTATTTTGAATAATTTGAAATGTAACCCAGAATTTGATTCATAAACTTTCTGATAATTAGTAGCTTTCAGTTACTATAATTGAATGGAATCTTAACTATTTTAATAATTGGAAATTTTAAAATGGAAATAAGAACCAATGGAAGTGATTAATGATATATAAGAAATTGAAATTTATAACTTGTAAATTTAAGAATAATGAAAATTTGAAGATGAAATTATTGAGAAATTGTTGATTAAGATAAATAAGATAAACTTGTGTAACATTCAATTACATTCTAGAAGACATATATATAAATTACCAAAATATTATAAGTGAAATGTTAATAAGAATAATTAATAGATTATTATACAAGTAAAACTTTAGTAATGAGGGTGTTCGTTGGAATTACTTCTATAAATAAGAATTCTGATGTTATAAATTGTTATAAACTTAAGTTAATAATTTGAAATGTTACTAATTAAATTTACAGGAAGAGTGAATACTATAAGTAAATAATTATAAACTTAAGTAATGTTGAAGCCATTTTTAATTAAAGTGGATACTATATTAATTAAATGATTAGGACTTTAGAAAATGTAAAATGATTCAGAAATAGATTAAATGTTCAATAATATTATATATGAAAGAAATGAATGTGGAAAAAAGAAATAATCTATTAATGGTGAATTAAATTGTAAAGAGACTTACATAATAATGGATAATCTAATAATTGAAATGGAAATAACTTATGTAAGCAATGAATGCAAAGTAATGAAAAGAGAAAATGGCATTGTATAAATAAATGGGAAATGAATTTTGTAAGTAATGAATGTAAATTAATAAAAATAAGCATTGAATGAATGAAGGAAAAAAAGAACAGTAAATAATATGAAATGAGATTTCTAAGAATAAATTTAATTGATATTTGAACTTTTTGTTTGTATTGGCTTATGGGATGATTTGGAAAGGATACTTCTAACTGTATATAAATGTGTAAATCATCTATTGAGTTTTATCTAAGACTGTCAAGTGTATGGTATACTTAGTAGTTTATTTATCATTTTATATGATTAAAAGTTTTTGAACCCGAACAAACCACTTGCTTTGGTTGCTATGGATGGATGTTTGATTTCTTTAATTGCATGTGATGATTGTATGTTAGTTTGCAAAATGATTATTGTTATGTTGTGATTGTTTTTTTGTTATTAGTTGAAACAACTTAAATATTTCTCTTTTACATAATAATTAACCTCTTTGGATTATATAAGTGAAATACAGGTTATGGAAGCAATAGCTACTGCTTTTGGTTTCATAAATAAACGTTGTTTGCCCGACAAATAGGTACGTTTTCGGATTACGGGTTTCTAGCGATATTATATTATTTCCCATGGTTTGGGATATATTATTGTGAATATTAGGCTCAGGTCCATAATATGTTTCAAAATACACAAAAAACCCAGTAAAAAAAAGTATGTAAATTAGGTCCCTAGAATTAAGTTACTAAGTAATTGCATATAGTTATGCAATTATTCACTGAATAATTGCAGACATTTATGCAATTTTTTCGGTGAATAATTGCGGAAATTTCCGCAATTTTTTTGGTGAATAATTGGAGAAATTTCCGCAATTTTTTGGTGAATAATTGTGGAAATGTCTGCAATTTTTTGATATAACTGCATAAATATCTGCAATTATTCACTGAATAATTGCATAAGTGTATGTCATTATTTGGTAACTTAATTCTAGGGACCTAATTTACAAACATTTTTTTACTGGGGTTTTTGTGTATTTTGACACTTATTAGGAACCTGTGTCAAACTGTCCCTATATTATTTTGAAATATATGATATATATTGTTATTGTTGATATTATTATTTCTCCCAGACCTCTCCATACAAAGGAGACTCTACCGAAATTTTCCACGAATTTTGGACCTAGAAATTTTTTGTGAAAATAGAAATGTTTTCAAACTTTATTAACTCGAATATAAAAGGATTTAATTGTTTATAATTTGATATATTTTATTTAAATTATTTAATTATGTATATAATTGTTTATAAATTTAATATTTTGAATAAGATATATTAATTTCTTAATTGCTTCTTTCCCTTTTCGAGGATGAAAAGTTTTGAGTGGGGGAGAGTGTAACGACCCGTAATTTTTGATAATTAAAAATAGTTAATTTAATAAGGATTTGTGATTTAATGTTGGGAGAAAGAAAAATTTGTGATTTATTAATGAAAATATAACTAGAATACAATGTAATAGTATTAATTATGGTAATTGATAACTACTTTAAATGAAATTCCAATTAATTGAAATGATTAAAAAGTTATTCTTGGTTATAGATTGTAAATTAATTGTAATAATGGGTGTATTAATTGATAATTGGATTAAAAGAGTAATTGATAATTTAAATGTTGTATTAATTAATGAAATAATATGTAAATAATTGTAATTGGGTAAAATCGGTGTTGTGTAAGTATTTATAACACTTGTTTGTAAATAATAAAACCATAAATGTGTTTAAATAAGAAAATGTGACCATTGTGATATGTTACCTATTTATTTAATCTGTTGAATTAAATTTAAAATCAATTGCAATTAAATGTAATTTAATGTTACTTTAATATGAGTTAAGACGATAACTGTAAAAGGTGAATGCATTAAAATGTACAGAAATGTCAATTATATTCATAAAGCAATAATTGATTTAATAAAAGAGTGAAACCAAGATAAATTTATTTAATTGGGATTTAAAATTATAATAAATGTAAAAATCGACAAAAATTCAATATAATTGAAGTGTTGCAATCAATATGGTAAAAGGTGATAATTGTAGAATATTAATGCAATAAGATATAAACAAATGTTAACTATGTCTATACAGTAATAATTGATTGAATAAAAAGATTGAAATCAAATTAAAACAATTTATTGAAATTAAATTATAATTAATTGGATTTAATTAGAGTTAAAATTGAACACTATAATATTTAACACTGGAATAATATGTAAATTTGTTTTAAATTATTGAAAATGTCCTAGTAATCAACAATGATGAAAATTGTTAATTATTAAAAGTGAAATTAAAAAGTGATTTAATCAATTTAATAATAATTTAATTAATTAATGTGAAAATAGCCATTTTGGCAACTGTCTTGGATTTCGATGAAACCAGTTTCATCGGATCTGTAACACTGAATTATTATAGGATTTCAAGTTTCGTAGCGATCAGACTTGTCATTTGATCGTACGGGCTTGAAACGTGTAGAAATCAATTTAATTGAATTCAATTGAAACAAGCTGATTTTAAAGCTAACTTCTTCATACGATGGAATTAGGACTTGAAACCTATTTCATTGAGTTTAAAAATATCGAAAACATCTATTTTGATATATGGGATGACCACTTTCATTTTGGAAGTGAAACGGGCTTTTCGGGTCGTTATTGTCATTTCAAATCGATTCGATATGTTCATTCTTTCTTATCGGGCTTTGTTCATATAAATATATTCTTCTAAACCCTACCAGTCTTTCTATTTCTTATTATAGTACGTACAATTCCATCTGTGTGCTTCTCTCTTCTCAATGACAGAAACCAATTTAGATTTCAAACCCTAAATTCAATATCCAAATCAATTTTAAAATTTAAACTCCTCCAAACCCTAACATATTATATACCGATTCGAAGCTCTCGATGAGCTCAAGCTAGATCTGCAGTTTTTTTTCGATTTGGGTCCATGTGTGTCTAGAATTTGATGAATAATCTTCGACCGTTCATACTAGGGCTTTGATTTTTAACGGCGGATCTTCGTCCTAGAGTCGATCGGATGGCATAGTCTTGTAGAGATCGTCGAGCAGAGTAGATCCATGGTGTTATTTGGGAGGCAGGTCATCTGATCACCTGAATTTGGCCAGATACAAGTGCGGCGGCGCTGCTCCAGGTGAGGCGGGGGAGGCTTAGGCGCGGCACAGGGAGGTGCGGCCGAGGGTGCTTTGGATGATGGTGGCCTCCGATCTGGTCTCAGGCGATCGTGGTGGTCGGAAAATTCGATGGCGTGGTGGCGGCTAGGTAGGGCTTCGAACGAAGGCAAGCGATTTTTTTTGCGTTGTAGGGTTATGGCTGGGTAAGTCAACAAAGCCGACGTGTTAAATTATATTTTTATTTTATTGATTTTATAATATAAATCGATTATCTTCTAATGTCAATAACTTTCACGTACGAGGTCGGATTTATGCGCGGTTTGCTCCGCTGTGATCGTATCGGAATTACGAACATTTTGGCTCTAGTTTGGAAGAATTCTGAGACTGTTGAATTATGGGCCTTATTTTGGATTTCAAATCGAGTTGAAATCAAAGGTGAGTGTTTTAACCCACTCACAACTACTAATTTTTCTTATGTTAGTTAAATTAAATTTATGATGTGATTAGAAATTAATTGATTGATGTTTGGTAGGTTTAAATTGTCATTCTAGTTAAATTTGACTTTAATTGCATTTAATCATCGTTTAATTTAATATTGAATTTAATATTGAATTTAATTGTCAATTTAATACCTGTTAATGATAGTCAGTAATCTATTGATGTTTATTGGTTGATTTGGATGATGATTGTGATGGATGTTTGATTGTTGATATTGGATGATTGGATGTTATATTTTATATTATTATAACACTGCAAGTTCCCTATGGGTTCAAATGATACATACCCGAACGATCATATAGAATAGGGAAAATCGTTATAGGTTGAAATGATAAACCCAAGCGATTTTCATTGAAATAAATTTGGGATTGCGAGTTGAAATGATATATACCCGTAAATTTAAATATTGCGGATTGAAATGATAATATCCGTATCACTTGACCATAGGGTAAAAAATTATATACGGACACCGGATTGGTTAAATTAAATGATTTTAAATCTTTAAACTTTGAATCCAGTTAAACGATATTTGAAATAGAATTTGACTGATATAAATTGAATTGTTTTAAGTAATTATTTAAAGGATTTAAATTGAAACTTTAAAGTTGAATTTGAAGTATAAACGACATTCATCGAAACTGAGTTATTGAAATGTTGGAAATTGTAACTTTGAAAATCTATTAAAATTGAGATAGTTAAATTTGATATTTCAAGATTTGAAATTGGGCTTTGGTTTGAAATCTGGATATGGTCCAAATTTGTGTGAATGGAAGAAATTTTTAAATATGATGTTAATTTCAAATTTATTATCTCAATATAAACTGTAAATGCTTTTTGAAAATTCTAATTTTAAAATTTTCAACTATTAAAACAAGTTAATCTATTTTATACAAATTAATCGATTTAAACTATTTAATTTATTTTAATTTAACTTAACCTATTTTAAACTAATTAACCTATTTAGTCTATCTTAGTCTATTTTAATCTATCTTAATCTATTTTAATATATTTTAATCTATTTTAAATCATTTAAACTTTATTTAAACTGTATTAAACTATCTTAATTTATTTTAAACTATTTTAATTTATTATAAACTATTTAATCTATTTTAATTCTATTTAATCTATTTTAAATTTATTTAATCTAGTTTAAACCATCTAAACTATTTTAAATCTATTTAAAGTATTTTAATCTATTTTAATCTATTTTAAACCTATTTAACCTAATTTATATCTATTTAAAACTATGTTAAACTAACTAAACTATTTATAACTATCTAAAGTATTTTCTAAATTTCAGATGGTGTAAAGTGGAAATGTTAATAATTAAAGCCTTAATTTAAAGCGAATAAGGTTCAATAATGTTATAACATAAGTTGGAATTTGAAATGATATTTGCTGGTGAAATGACATATTTGAGTAAATATAATGATTTTGAAATGAGAGTTTAACCTAACTGTGAATATGATTTCGAAATTAATACAGTTTGAATTGAATATGATATTTTGATATCAATATGAAATGGCTTTGGAAATGTAAAAGAATTATCCGGTATGTAATAAGCTTTTTGTTGTTAAAGAGACCGGGATCAGATATTGTCATACTCTCTGCCAATGTCGAAAACCACTTTAACAACTGTGTACGTGGTAGAGATTCCAGAAATGAAGTAGGATGGTTTGGAGAATGATTCTGTATGAGGTAACGCCTTAACATTATTTTAATACTTTACTTTACAGTAGACACTATTATAATAGCGTATTGTACTACATAGTAGATAGTTTAACAAATCCTTAAGAGATGGTAATCCCGAACACCTCTTAAGTTACTGCACTCACATTAGACACTGGATAAGAGATGTCAAAACCCGTAAACATCTCCGACGCCGTTACACTCATATTTATTTACTGTTGATTTAACTTACATAAGATATTTTAGTTCTGACTCGAGTGTTTTGTCTTTTCAATTCGCTCGAGTCGGTCTGAGCTTTTCAGTGTACCGAAGACTACTTTTCTGGAGGACGAAGACAAAGATTTGTACTATTATTATTTATTTCATTTATTCCACTGCATCATGGTGTTCCACCGCATTATTTAATTATTACTGTTATATGTACTCTGATTCTGTATTTTAAAAGTATAATCAAATGTTATTGTAAAACAGCTTCATGAACTGTTTATTTGATTATTATATTTTGTCATTCCACTGTGAGGTTCTGTGTTTTGTTTTCTTTCTTTCTCTGCTTTTTCTTATTTACCCCATAATAATCCGCCCTTCTAAATGGTTTGAGTCTGACGTGTGTGGTTTATCGTCGATTTAAACCATCCAAAAAGGCGGGTCGTTACATATCGATTTGACTAATTTACATAGTTCCCTTGACTTAAGAATACTGTTGATCTTCAATATAAAAGCTCCGCTTTGATTATAGTTAAATCATGGCATGGCGTCCATTGAACGACTATAGTTGGGTCGAGTGAAAGCATTGGAAGTGAAACACTATTCATGAGAGGATTTGTCTCCTCGGTTATATGAGGTTAGTATCATAGTCAATTGATGTCAAATCAAAGTCAAAGTCTCTGGTAAGAGCAGTTTGGTTAATAATAATTGTTTTAATTGAACCAAGGACTTTGTGTTTGGACTATAAAGTTAAATGTAGATGATATTGGAATTTTGACCATTACCAAATTTCATAAGTCATAATGTAATACAGTTTTAACGAAGAGAATTGGTAAAAACAATTATCACTGTCACGTAACGCTTATAATAAGTAAAATTGGATTTTACCAAAAGATGTGTAAGCGATAAATTCAGCCAAAATGTCACACCACCTGCTAAGTGACTTGTGAACTTTAATGTAACGATCTGCCTTTCTTACACCTAAAGACGACACTTAACGCATCCACGATATTCGTGTCTCGATCGTTTAAGTGTCCGCATGACAGATCATTTGGGGTGAAGAAAGAAAAAGGAAGAACAAGATCTCACAAAAATGTGACGGGTAGCATATAATATATAAAACAAGTCTTTACAAAAGGAAAAAACTTAATATACATACAACATCAGAGCACTCTAACCTATTATCAGCCTGAACAGTTATAACAACATATCCTTACAATTGATGATAAATACAGACAAGAACAAAACAAAATAGAACAGTGGAAGAATATAAGATATGTGAGTATGACTTGGAGAATGCAGCTCGTCTCCTGAAAGCTCCAAAGGATCCGGCTAAATCTAGAAAATATGTTCGGGCTGACCCGAGCATTATAAGAAAAATAACGCCCGGATCAGTCTGGTAACACCAACTTGAGAAACTCAAATCACAAGGAATTCAATTTATTATAACTTGTAAAATCCTTTAAAACCAAAGGTTTCTCGTAAGACCACACCGCATATAAACGCGGACGAGTTTATACCTTACAATAACCAAAACATTTTCTATAGAAAATCCGGTGATATTACAATAATGTCTAGGATACAAATACATTTTAATCATAGCCGAAATTGTTACATTATTAAATTCCAGCATAATAGGTATACAATCAAGTCCGAATGCACTTATTGGAGAATGGATTCCAACTATTATAGGGTAAGGGTCTACCCATCGAATATGTAATCCTCTAGGTAAAATGTACGGGAGGCTACAACACATTTTACCTCTACAACTCAGGACCGGCCGTACCCCTTACTGGATAGCACTGAATATGATCGCCCTTTGGTTGCGATCGAACAAGCATAATGGGCCTCGAAGCATACGTAGAGATATTGACACTAGATCTTAGGATGATCATACCCTAATGGGAGCGATCCACATAGCCCGGCTGCATGTCCCTACTTTAGTCATTTTCCCGGTTGATGAGGCTTAAGGCAACGATTACCTTTATATAGCAAACCATCTTGGAATGCTAACACTGTCCTTCATGCAGCAATGCAGTGCCAGCATTCATTCATACAAGTTTGTTCCGGGTCTGAACGATACTGAAGGCACTACCTCTACTACATCCATTTTGAAATCATCCTCAGGATTAGTAGCAAGTAGCCGTTGCACTTTAAAAGCTCCGTCTCCAACCATCTTCAAGATATCTTCAGTTCGAAACGCTTGAGTTGGATCGAAGTGGTATTCGGATAATTTATACTTATTTGATCCCGGTCTCTTGGAAACAACATTCGATAGTTCCGATAAACTCAACTCTGGTTCTTTTGGAAACAATCGAACAATACATAGGAGCGGGGATCACCCCCTAACCGTTTAAGTGGACGGATCTCCCTATCATTTGTCCTAGGAGAATAAAACAAGATTTATACGCACTCGCACAATACTACATCATCGAAGATGATTGTGCCAGTTAACTCACGTGTTTCTCCTAAATATTTCCGGAGTTATATTTTGGTCCAGAATTGATAGTCGGTTATTTAACTATCAAAGAAACAAATAAGCAACATTTTAGAGATTTAATTACCCATAGCAACCACTTAACCTCAAACAAAATCTTTCATTTATTAAAACTCTTTTCAAAAGTGTTTATCAAAAACATTCATATACTTATCTCACTGACATAAGTATACTCACCAAATATTTGTGAAAGATTTCTCATTTCCAAATCATATTAAAAGGATCAAAACAAATGTTATTTAAAATAGAGACAAGGATAACCTCGAATAATATTCCTTTGGTGTTGAGTGTGGAACAAATGTCCATACCACCATAATTAAAAAGGCTAGTTAAAGGAAATCCAATCTCAAATTCTTTTATAAATTTCCTTCTATAAATTCTCTTAATAAATTTCTTTTATTTATGAATCTCCTTTACTTAAATTATAAACATATTTACAAAACTCTTTATAAATCACCAAGTTAAATTTACAAAACTCTTTTGTAAATATCAAAATTATTTATAAAACTTCCTTTATAAATATCCAAAATCATTTATAAAACTTTCTTATAAATATTCCTCATTTAAAACAAACTCCTTTAATAAACTCATATAATAAAGTCCTTTTGATAAACAAACGATTATTTAAACACCTTTACTAAAATCATTACTTAACTTGAAACCATTATTAAAAGTATGGTTGACCCTAAAAATCAAAAAGAAGCTTAGTGACCACAATGGTTCTCATTTAACTGAGTTTACTTTTCGAGTTATAGCTTAGGGAACCAGCCAATAACAATCACTTATTTAAGTAAATTTCTAAGTTACCAAAATAGCAGATAGGGATTAATTCTGCTAAACACATGTCTAAGTTAATATAATGGCAGAATGGGATTTTATTTTGCCTAATAAATGTCAACATAATCTACTTGGTGAACTATGGTAGAACGGTGATTTATTCTACCAAACGGATGTCAAATACAAGTTAATTAGAAAAACGATAATTTATTCTGCAAAACAGATATCATTGGGTTTCATATTCAATTGGGGTTACTTAAGGGTAGTCGACAAAAAAATCCGCTGGATTTAAAATCTTCCTTTAAAAGAAAGTCGCTTCTTGAAGACAAAATCGATCTTTAAAAAAATAAGGTGGTCTAACTTCTAAAAATTTATTTAATAATTAATTAACATTTAAACTTTTTATTTAAAAATAATTATACCTTTAATTAATATTTAAACTATAATTAACTTTTAAATCAATAATTAAACCTAATTAACCTTTGATTAATTATTAAATGATAATTTAAACTTGTAGTTAATAATTAAATATTAATTAATCTCAATTGATTAATTAATTATTTCTTAATTAAAACTTAAATAATAAATTAAATCTTCATTTAAAATAATTAAATCATAATTAAGTTTTATTTAAATCTTAAATTAAATTAAACTTGATTAGTAATTAATTAAAAATTAAACCCTTTTATAAATAAAAAATTAATTAAAAATTAATATTTAATTAATAATTAAATAATAATTAGTCCTTAAATAATTATTTAAAAATACAACCTTTTATTAATTAACTAATTAAAAATAACTTACTTAATTAATACTTAGTACTAATTCCTTATTAAATAATGGTTAAGTACTAATTACCTTATTCAATTAATTAATTAAATAATCATTAAATAAATAAATAAATAAATATTTTTTAGTACTTACAATATGTTTTGAAAACACTTTTCAAAAACAGACTTAAGTGAAAAACACTTTTAAATTTGCAAAAAGAGTTCGCCTTACGAACTGCATTTCTAGCGACTATCGCTATATGACCCATAATGTCAAAACTTGATTTATGTTTTAATCACTTCCAAAAACTCTATCCTTTTGTGTTAACTTACTTTTATAACTTAGAAAATGGTTTTAGAAAAACAAAGTAAAGTTTTTGAAACTAAATGAAAACATTTCTAAAAGTAAGTAAAGAAAACAAGTTTTTTGAAAATCAAAGGATTTCGATGTCGCAACTACGATTCCAAATACTAACTTTTCATTTTACATATAAACTCATACTCAAGTGCTAACTTTTAGCATAGACAATAAAAACACCATAAATATACATGTCATGGTTTACATAACCAAGCAAAGAATATAACTTTACATCCATACACACATTTCAACTTAGATCTCTAAGTCGAACCAAACATCATATCAAACATATATGTAAACATTTCAATCAACATCAATATAAAAACCATCAATAATGATTTCATTATCAAAGTAAGCATCATATTTAAAGTAGAACTTTTAAATGAGAGCTATACTCGCCCAAAAGCTACCAAAATGACTCGAACTTCCCTACCTTTTGAACCGATCCTAGATCCATGCTTTGACTTTGGTGAGGGCAAGATTTGGTGGCCTTATGGTGGCTTTATGATTTGGACAAGTTATGGTGCACACGGCCCACAGGTGGTGGAGTTCGTCCTTGAAAGGTGGAGGGGTTCAGATTATCATCGAATTCATAAAAATTGAACCCGAAAATGGGTCATTTCCAACTGATTTTTGGACAAATTAATCACAGAATTTAGAAAAGTTGTAGAAAGAAAAGTTCTTGTAAATTATTTTATCTATCGTTTCAAAAAAAGAATCATTCAATTTGGATCGGTTTTGAGGGAGACATGGTTAAAAGAAGAAGAGGTATTTTCAGACTTGAAAATCTGGGTCCGAGAATGAGTCTGAAAGAAATGTATTTTGGACATGGCTAGTTTCAAAATTTGAAGAAGTACTACACATGAAAGTTGTAGCCACTGGAATTTTGCACAGTTCTAATAAAAGAAAATCTCTATTTGGATAAGGTATGAGAAAGATATGATAGAAGGAAGAGGAGGCAAAAATGAAGAAATGAAATGGGTATTTATAAGCAAGAAAGAAAGTAAATTACCTTAATGCCCTTGATCCTTTACCCTCCACCTCCCCTTGCCACATCACCATACCACCTCACCTTCATGTACTCAGTCCACACGCATGTCCCTCTTCCTTTCCCAAGCTCCAACATGTTTTTGTACTTACGTTCCATGTGAAGTGACATTTTCTTTTTTATTTATTTATAAAATATAATATATATTATCCTAAATACACACACACATATATTACTATGATACATAACCTAAATTATAAATGTATGTAAATATTTATACTTTAGGGTTTACAATGTTTTCGACAACTTTTATTTGACGAAAAGTCAAAAATTCGAAAAACATCACATTTTCGATTTTTCTTCGAATTATATATTTTTGTCAACACATTTTGGAAAACTATTTCACCATCATTATTTATTATTTAAAAGAGTTTTATTTTAATTATAAAATCTATTGTTTGGATATTTAAAATTAATTAAATATTCGCAAATCAAAGTGGTGAAATTCCGGGTCGTTATAAATTAAAAATATAATTAACCTTTTATTAATTAACTAATTAATTTACTTAATTAATAAGTACCAATTCCCTTATTAACTAATGATTAAGTAGTAATTACCTTATTCATTTAATTAATTAAATAATCATTAAATAATCATTAAATAAATAAATAATTAATTAAATATAATTGCTTTTTATCCCTTATAATAAGTATTGAAAGCACTTTTCAAAAATATACTTAAGCGAAAAACACTTTTAAATTTGCAAAAAGTGTTAGTCTTACGAATTGCATTTCTAGCGATTATCGTTATATGACCCATAATTTCAAAACTTGATTTATATTCAAAATCACTTTCAAAAACTCTATCCTTTTGTGTTAACTTACTTTTATAACTTAGAAAAACAAAGTAAAATTTTTGAAACTAAATGAAAACATTTCAAAAAGTAAGTAAAGAAAACAAGTTTTTTGAAAATCAAAGGATTTCGATGTCGCAACTACGATTCCAAATACTAACTTTTTATTTTACATATAACCTCATACTCAAGCGCTAACTTTTATTATATAAAATACAAATACAAAAAATATACATGTCTTGGTTTACATAACCAAGCAAAGAACATAACTTTACATCCATATACACATTTTAACTTAGATCTCTAAGTTGAACCAAACATCACATCAAACATATATGTAAACATTTCAATCAACATCAATATACAAACCATCAACAACGATTTCACTATCAAAGTAAGCATCATATTTAAAGTTAGAACTTTTAAATAAATTTGTGAGCTATACTCACCCAGAAGCTACCAAAATGACTCGAATTTCCTTGACTTTTGAATCAAGCCTAGATCCATGCTTTGACTTTGGTAAGAACAAGATTTGGTAGCCTGGTGGCTTTATGGTTTGGCTAAGGTATGGTGCATATGGCCCAAAGGTGGTGGAGCTCGGCCTTGAAAGGTGGAGGTGGTTCGAATGATAACCAAATTCACAAAACTCAAACCCGAAAATGGGTCATCTTCCAACTGATTTTTGGACAAATCAATCACAGAACTTGGGAATGCTGTCAAAGGAAAGTTCTAGATTACTATTTTCTCTACAATTTCGAAAAATGTATCATTAAATTAGGATCTATTTTGAGGGAGATATGGTCAAAAGAAGAAGAGGAATTTGTGGACTTGAAAATATGGGTTCGAAAATGAGTCTGAAAGAAATGTATTTTAGACATAGCTAGGCTAAAAATTTGAAGAAATACTACACATGAAAGTTGTAGCCACTGGAATTTGATATAGTTTGAAAAACAAATCTCCATTTGAATAAGATATGACAAAGATATGGTAAAAGGAAGAGGAGGTAAAATTGAAGACACGAAAGAAGTATTATAAGTAAGAAACAAAGTAAATTACCTTAATGCCCTTGGTTCTTTACCTTCCACCTCCTCTTACCACATCACCATTCCACCTCACCTTCATGTACCTCAGCCCACACTCATGTCCTCCCTCTTTTTCAAGCTCCAACATGTTTAAACATGTTTTTGTACGTATGTTTCATGTGATGTGAAATTTTCTTTTCATTTATTTATAAAATACAACATATATTATCCTAAATACACACACACACAAACACACACACATATATAATACTACAATACATAACCCTAGCTTATAAATTTATGTAAATATTTATACTCTAGTGTTTATAATGTTTCCAATAACTTTTATTCGACGAAAAGTCAAAAATTCGGATAACAAATTTCGGTTACATTTTCGATTTTTCTTTGAACTATATATTTTTGTAAACACATTTTGAAAAACTATTTCACCATCATTATTTATTATTTAAAAGAGTTTTATTTTAATTATATAATCTATTATTTGAATATTTAAAATTAATTAAATATTCGTAAATCAAAGTGGTGAAATTCTGGGTCGCTACATTTAATATTCGAATAGTTTGATACTAATTACTAACTGAATTTACACCTTTGAGTCACACAACCATAATGATGAATTCTCTGAAAAACCACATAATTTAACTAATTTATTAAATGTAAATTTATTTGATTAATTGATATTTGAGTCACACAACCGTAATGATTAATTGATATCTGAAAACAAAAAATCAGATTTCTAAAAAAGTTTCAACACTAAATAAAACATCAAATAAAATAAAAAAAAAGTGGTACATCTATCTCTTGCAAGGATAGGATGAGGATCTTGAAAAATCTGAGGAGATATCATCATTCAAGGTGTGATTTCTAGGCAACATTCTAAGGTGCTTCTTTGATTTATTTATTTATATGTTTTATACTTCATATGATTGTATATAAATGGTTCGCTATGTGCTTAATTGATTAATTTTGAAACATGTAATTTAATACCCTTTTATCCAAGCATATCTATTATTTGATTCTACTCAGATCAGCACATGTATTTCACACCTTATATATTTATGTTAATTATTGTAGATATCTTTATATCCATTGCTCCTTTTGCTCTTTCGTTCATATTGTATGTTTAATTCAGACTTGAACCTTATTATCATAAATTTATATGTGCCTTAGTTATCTAATTCTTTTCTATTTTAGAATTTATTATTCGAACGGTATTTTATTTTGAAAATTGTTTTGATTAATTGATTTAATTTTATGTTACATATTTGGAAATTGAATATACTGTTAAAAGTTATTTTCGAACAAATTTGGAGATTGAATGCCTGTTTCACATATTTGTTATTTTGAATACAATTTTGGTTGCTGTAGATTTTGTTTAAAAGTTGTTTCGATTAAAAAGGAGAAAGACATAAGTGGACTTTTGTATAAAACATTATAAATCTTTTGAATCCCACTTAAGTTAAAGAAGATTTCAGTTTGTTACTTTAATTTTAAAACATGCAATATTACAAAGATTACATATATGTATATACATATGTTATGTTAATTTAAAACATAGTTTGTAGTTATTCATATATGCGTACATATATGTGTTTTAGTGTTCAAATTGTTTTGAAATAGAATTAAAGATAAGTTAATGAAATAAGACAACTTCTCCACCTTTTCCACCACTTACTAATTGCTTTCTTTAACTTGATTAATTGTCTATTATATATATGTAAACTTTTGATTATGTAAAAACAACTTTCTAACATATATGCATAAGTAAATATAAATGTTGTGTTGTTTAAAAAAAGGATTAGACAACAAAGGCATATTTATAAAGGCAATCATTGACTATGCACACTTCCTATATATTGCACATGCACAGTATTCACTGTAAATATATTTGGATATACTTATATTTCATGGCATGGTTAAATTGATCATTAATTTCATTTAATCAATCAATTTAACTAAATGGAAAGAAATGAATAGTTTTTCTCTCTCTAATTAAAGCCTTTTTCCCCTTTATTAATTAAATAAGCTAAGATAAGAAAATGAAAAGTTTTCTTCTCTAAACTCAATTTAATAAGCAATAATCACACATAAATATGTATATAAGAGTATAATTGATATACTCTAATTTATATACACCACTTATATATTGCACTTACGCTTCACACAAATGAATGAATTCGATACATTTATTGTAACACCTATAAGTTGAAATTAAATTTAACAAGGAACGGCTGCCAAGTCCCCAGAATTGAAAGATGATGGAAGAAAAGTCCCTCCTGAAAAAGTTATGAAAATCTGGTCCCTATTTTTAATTTTTGTCTGATTTATGCTACTTTTTCCCCTGATTTCAATGCTGGACCGATTTTCTAGAAAGGGACAATTTGGTAAAAAATAACAAAACAGGGACCTAATTTACATGAGTTTATGAGTAAGGACTTTTTGTGCATGAGCTTTAAAAATAGGGACCTTTGGTCCAAAACCCCCAAATTTAAATATCCTTTTTACCAAATTAAATAAAATATTGATTTTATTTAAAAGAAAATTTAAATAAGATCTAAATGGATTTAGACTTCACATACCCATTAATGATTCAAAATGGTGAAAAAAATTAAATTCACCCATTTCTTCCACAGCGGGTTGACACAGTTCCAACAAATATGTGTAGTATAATCTCTCTTATAGCCCTCTAAAATATGTATCAAGGCCAAGACTTGTTGTTTACAAGTTTGATGATGTTGTTTGATAAGTTGGAGTATGTAGTGAATGGTTGAAGCGAAATAGTCACTATAAACGCATATTGAAATCTCTTGTACTTAACGTATGTTAAATTGGTTAAAATGAGATTATATTGTGAAAATATATGTTTGGTTGTTCTTCACACATGTTTTGGTGTGTTTGACATAAAGAAATTAGTTCAAGAAGTTATACAAAATTTTGAAACAAAGTTGTGAAAATAAGAAGCGAAAAGTTGTTATAGATGCACTTTGAAAATGTCTTATGTTCGATGATTTTTAAAGTCAACTTTGAAAGACATCCTAGGGGCTTCTTTGTATTTTTAATGAGTTCTATAAGTGTATTGGTTACTGGAAAAATATCAAAGTTTAAATATATTTTTAATAATTATTTATGAAACTTTAAATTAAAGGATTCTTAAAGTGAAGGGTTTAAATTATTAAACAATCCTTTTATGATTTTTAAATAAATTATGAAATAAGTATTTTTAAGTGATATTTTAAATAAATGTTTTAAACCACAGTATAAGTATTTTTAAATATATACATTTTTTAGAAATTAGTTAGAGATTTTATTATGATATTAAAAAAATGATGTAATATAATATCTTTTAAATTGTTTTAGAATTTTATTAATTATATTAGCTTAAAAATGAATTAGTATACATATAAAGTTATACATCATTTTATAAAGGTTTTAGTAACTAAATATAATTTTTAAAAAGTAATCTAAGTAATTTGTAAAGGAATAAAGGAAGTTTTGGATTATAACACTTATGTTATTATAAATGTTTTCGGGAAGTTAATTAAAAGTAGATTACCTTGTTTAATAAATGTAGATATACTTAGATCTTTGAAAATAATGTTTTAAAGGTAAGGTTGAGTATAAGTGGTTTTGGGTTTTTGTGATAATGTTTAAGTAACACTAGTCTTAAATCTTTTTGAATAGATTTGTGAATGTAATTAGACCTTTTAAATGGATATTTTAAAAGTAATAACAAGTATGGAATCTTTTGAAAAAGATAGAAAAAGGTAAAGATTTAAAATAAGAAATCTTGTTAATGATTTGTGAATAGACTTTACCATATTAAGATAAGTATATGACTACTTTTTGAAGTATTGAAAGAGTACAAATGAATGGTAGAAATTGATAAACGGGGTTTATTTAGATAAAAGTAGTTTTTACTAATAAAATAGGTTTTAATTAACAGAATGGTTAATCAAAATAAAAATTAGAAGTCATTTATGTGACTTAATCATGCTTTGTGTGAATTAATTGTGCTTTGTGTGTTTACTAGTGTACGAAAAATATTTAGTCGTGTGCTTAGCACTAAAAGCCGACAAAGTAGACTTGTTTCTATCTATGAGAGTTAAGAATGATGATTCGAGTAGGGTGTAGGAGCAATATTGCTTTGACCTACCAGGCTTCACTCTTGACCGAAGGATAGTGTGAGATGAAAAGGTCGGAAACGTGATAAGTACACGAGACATGGTTTATATATATGATCATCTATTTTGAACTTGGTAGTCAACTATTGAACTTGACCAATTAACTTAGGAAGTATTTAAAAGTCTCATGGTCTCATACAATTTGAAAAACCATAAGGAGAAGCATTGGTATGAAAGTCTCTAACTTTAAGAACTTATATATATACGAAATCCCTTGGAGAGGACTCCTCTTTTTATATTATTTACCTAAAAGAGCCGAAATTGAGTTTATCGAAAATTCATCGATTTAGTTTTGAAGAGACCGTGATCGGAAAGTATTTTACTTATCGAATACCACCTCAAAACTAGTATATGGGTTCTATGTTTTGGAAGTAGTAATGAAGTGGGATGCTATAGAGTTGAACTGTCTATCCTAAGGTTAAGTCCAAGGGAGAGGTCATCATTCGTCGGAGGACTTATGCTGGAATCTATGTAGAGATTCGAGATCTGTTCAAAATGCTTGAATCCATGTAGAGCTTTGTGATCTGTTCGAAATGTTGGAATCCACTTTGGGAATTCGTATTCTATTCGAGTGATGAAGACTCATGCGAGAGATGCTGAACGTAGCTTTGACATCGAAAATGACAGAAAATAGAGTAGGACACACAACCTGGGGTTTATCTAACTCATGACAGGGTATATCAACTTTATATCTACACTACGCTTATCGATGTTGCGTGCGAGAGTTGATGATACTTGGTTCCGTGTGGTTCTATATGTTCGTACATGGGCTAGTTGTGTTGACCTAATTAGTATATTTTATCTGGAGATATACAATGCTCGCGGGTTACTTTCTGACCCCTGTCAGGAGGCTGGCCTCTAGGGATGTCTCCAATGAAAAATCTATATACGAACGTACCTTAGTGGTTTTAGTTGTACTTCAATATTGTTGTGTCTTGAGATGAAAACGGTAAAGCTATTTTCTGATTTATATTCTACACCCTCGACATTATCTATTATATCACCTTATGTACTTATTAGATGGTGGTTCTTTTATAGGGATAACCATTATGGCATTCCGTGTGTTCTTGAAAGTACCATTATACGTCGGCTGCATATTTCTTGACTTTCTCATACAAACTTATGTCTAACAGGTGGTTTTTGTTTTCCTTAAATTTTTCGTGTGCTCTTTCGAGTAGTCTGAGAAAGGCAGGTGTAACGACCCGCCGTTTTGACCATCGAAAGTCGATACCAAACACTACCACTGTGTTCAAATATCGCGCATCCAATAGACAAAAGGGCAGACTGTTAGGGTAAATAATAAAGAAAACAACAGAGAATAAAGAAAATTAGAAGCTCACGGCAGAATCGACAACATATAATATAATAAGGACAGTAGAACTATCACTATAAAAATACAGAGTATATCAGAGTTAAAAAAAACCTTATCAGCTAGACAGTTATAAAATCCTGGCCTTACAATTGCTGATAGGGATACTATATAATACAACGGAAAATAAAACACTACGATAGGTGATCCTCTAGCTCCTCTCCATGATCTCCATAACACTTAAGCCAACCTGGGAAAATACTCGGTATGACCCGAGCATTATAAAAAAATAACACTCAGATCAGTCTAGAAACACCAGCATGAGAAAACTCAAATAATGGAGAACATACAAAAGTTCTGAGAGACAATGCCGCTAATGCGGAACAGGTTTTTACCATACAAGAATGACATCCATAGAGGAAAGAGTAAAGATAAAAAACATGAAACAAATCTAAATAAGAATGAGCATAAATAGTATGAAAAACCAAACTTTAAAGAATGAAAATAATCCGAGCAAATTACAAATTGGACAGAAGGATAAAGTAAGATAACAGTCCAAACTTGATATAATAGACAAAAAAGGTAACAGTCCAAACTTGATAGAATGGACAAAATAAAGTAACAGTCCAAACTTGATAGAATGGACAAAATAAGGCAACAATCCAAACTTGATAGAATGCACAAAATAAGTAATAGTCCAAACTTGATAGAATGGAAAAAATCAATACTTAAACACAGCGAAGAGTGGTTGACTCTTCTCGTTGTAATTTAAAGATAAACAGATTCAAAGGTTCAAATCAAATAAGGAATGGAAAATTTCCAACAAATGAATAGGAAGGTGCACCACCCTTTGAAGTATACCTCTAGTAATATACTTCTAAGAAGCTCATATACTCCGTGACACTTCTCGGAAATGTACCAGCCAGACCTCGCCAAATCTTACCAAGAATTTGAATATTTCACATCTAAATCTTAACCGTTTTAAGGTGACGGTACACAAAAATCCAGATGAGATGTGAAAATACCCTAATGGGAGCAACGCCACATAGGTGGACATCCTTTCGCGCTTTGGGTTCAGTCATTTTACCGACAAAGGATAACAAAGCTAAAAAGAGCAGCAAACTGTTTTTAAGGTGACGATACACCATGAAGAAAGCTGGATCCGACAGTAAATAAATCAACTATCAGAGATAATTAAAATGATCGTATATGGAAATCAAATATCATATATCCAACACTACTCGTCGATTCCAAACTAGTGCTATCCCTCGATTGAAAATGAAACCAGGCAAGTTGAGGTAGGGTTACCTCTAGGCATTGCCTTGATGACATTTTTAACTTTCAAGATAGAAACAAGCCCAATCCTCAACGTTTAGCATTAATAGTATGACTAAATCCTTTCCAAATAAGCGATATCGATTACGAAACTACTTTTCCATAACCAAAATCAAACTTTACTTTTAAAATCTAAACTTGTGCTTGATTTACATATTACAATATTGGTAAAACGCTTTTGGAATACTCTTTTAAAATGTTCTTTAATAAGACAAAATTTATAATACTAAGTGTATTAGAACAAGGGTCAAAAATAAATGTTGTTACAACATTGTTTACTATAAACCCAATAACAATTTAAACTTAGCTTTATTTATAAATAATTTCCTTTTAAAGGATTTCCTCATTTATAAACCATTATTTTTAAAATTAAAACAATATTTACTAACCCAAAAAGAAAATAAAACAATTTAAATACCTTTATAAATTTAAAACAATATTGATTATCCAAAAGATAATTAATCACATTTATAGTCTCTTTTAAATAAACAAATCCATTATCTTTAATAAAATAGTTAATTATTACCAAATGCTTTTATATCATCAGTAAATTAACTTTAAAATCTTTATTAAATCAGTTTATTAACTTTAAAAACACTAAATCGGTTAATTAACTTAAAACACTTTTATTATATTAGTTAATGTACTTTAATCACTTTTATTAAATTAATTAACTTAATGTCATTAATTAAAAAGATTTATTAAATCCAAAGAATAATTAATTAAAATGAAAGATTAATCTCAACCATCATTATTTAAAATGATTAAATAATTTTTAATAATTAAAACAATTAATTAAGTTCAAATAATCATAAATTAATTGGATTAATTAAACTCAAACATCATTAGTTAAAATGATAAATTAAAACATCGTTTGTTACAATGATAAATCAACTATAAACCATTATCAATTAAATGATTAATTAAATTCAAAAATGTTTTGTTAAAACAATTAATTAAATTTAGAACAATCATTAATTAATATGATTATTTAAAATCTAAAATCATTAATTAAAATGACTTAATTAAATCCAAATCTCATTAATCAAATAGATTAATAAATTTCAAACATCATTAATTAAAATGATTAATTACATTCAAATATCAGAAATTAGGATGATTAATTAAAATCAAATATCATTAATTAAAATGATTAATTTCTTTTAAATATCATTAATTAAAATGATTATCAATTTCAAATATCATTAATTAAAATAACTAATTAAATTCCATTATCATTAATTAAAATAATTAATTAAGCTCAAATAATCATCAGTTAAAATGATTAATTAAATCCAATTTTCTTTAAGCCAAAAGATAAACCAATTTTAAACATCATTAATTAAATTGGTTAATTAATTTCAAAATCTTTAGTTAAAATGATTAATTACTTTAAATTATCATTAATCAGAAATGATTAATGAATTTTAAAATTCTGTTTAGTGAAAACACAAGCTCAAGTTTAAAAACATACGATAGGGTTTTGAGGATGAAAGTCAATATACGACGATATAGCGAAAATCGATATAATGGAATTTAAACAATTTAAATGGAATATTAAGATTTATTTCAATTAAACATCAATATAAGAGCATAATGATGTAAATAATAATTATTGGCGAGAAACCCCTCGGGGTCTCTCTACAAATTTTCCCTGCAAAATAATGGTTACGGATAATATGTATAATCATATGGGTTGATAACAATCAAATTAATATGTCATCCATTTTCCAAACGGAAGTTCAACCAAACAATTAAACAAACAATTTAACTAACATCTAAGCAATCAATAATAGTATATAGCATCGTAGATATGATATAGTAAAATGGAATGTGAGGTAAACTCACACTGATTTTCAGTTTTGGCCGAAATGTTCTATTTCGAACTAAAACCGAACAGGTGTTCGATTTTAGCCAAAAATTCCACTAGCTCCAAATCAAACCAAACCAACTCCATTGGGAAGACAATGTCCAAACGAGTGCAACGCAATGAACGACATTCGAATCTAACCTCGTATGCAAAAGTTATTCGATTTATAAGTTTCAGAAATTAAATAATATAATTAGTTACTAATTACATTTCTTAATTAACTAACCCTAAACTAAACAATCTTCTTCCCCAACATTTAAACGTGCACAGCCGAGAATAATGAACCCATCCAAACGTGTATGATTTTGCAGTGATACGGAGATCCGTTTGATGAAATTCAATCCGTCTTCGCCATCGAGCTGGTCTCGACGAACTCGACTTGACTACCACCACTTCAACACCTCCGCACCCCCTTCCTCCGACCGACCTAGTAGCAGCCTCAATCGACGCGACACCCAAACCTCGATCAGAAGTGACGAAACTTGGTGAGGCGATGCTCCTCGACAAAAGCAATACGATGGCGATCTCTGAATCACCTAAAACCCACCTAAACTCCGATAAAAAAACCAACCCTAGGTCGATTGCTCTTAAGTTGAGCACTACAAAAGATGATTGCACAGAACTTCGAGACCATGGACGAGAAGCTTATCACCATGCGAATCTATTGAATCAAATTTGAGGATTTTTAGTTGAGAAACTAAATTGGATTTTTATTTTTAAAGTTTTGAAAAGCTTCATTTTCTTGTTTCTAGCAAGTATAAAATAGAAGGAGGATATGGTGATAATGTGGAGGGTACAGGATTTTAATTGACTGGGTATGGTGTTTGAATATGGGTTGGATTTAAAAAGATTTGATTTTCTATTATTTTATTTGAAAATATTCGACATTTCATGTCCAAAAATCTAGAACTCCAACCGAAGCGTGTTAATTGGCGTTCTATATACCCCTATTCCAAACTTAATGGAACTAGTTTCGAGACTTAATTCGATCGTGTATAGAAGATAGCTTTTTAAATCGAATTATATTATAAATTTTTGAAATTAATTTCTACGCATTTCGAACTCGCACGACCAAACAATACATCTGAGAGCTATGAAATTCGACGGCATATTATAATTCATTATTACGGATCCAATGAAACTGGTTTTATCGAAATATGAGGCAGTGTCCCAGAATGACAATTTCACAAACTTAAATATCGTTTTATATTTTTGATCCAATTATCGACGATTATTCGATCTATTTATATTTGTAAATAAATTTGCCAATTGAATTCATCGATATTATTTCTTAGTAAAAGGAGTTGAATAAAATTATTAAATCCATTTAATTACCATTTAATTTACAATTCAAATATTTAAACATTCCCTGTATTTTAATTATAAGTTATTAAATTCTAAAATCCAATTATTTAAATATTTAAAATTAATTAAACATTTAAAATCAAATGACCAAAATTTTGGGTTGTTACATTCTCCCCTCTCAAAAGAATTTCGTCCTCGAAATTCCCAAGGAAGAAAATGTTTCCAAACCCTTTTGTTTAAAACTATTAATTAAAATGAGTTATTAAACTTATTAATTAAATCTCAAAATTTTACGGAAAATTTCGGCAGCATCTCCTTTGCGCGGCTTGATCGAACTACAAAATGCCTCTACGGGCTCTGAACCATACAAAGAATACAAAAGCCAAGTGGGTACACATAATCGGGGTATAAAATCATCAACCGATTTAAATTTCTAAATTTATTACATACCTTTTTGCATTTGATTTATATTTTGGCAAGTAATTTATTATCTCTATGCAAATGCAGACGCATAAGAATCAAACAACAATCTCTTGCATACCTGTACTTACAAAATCTAAATGAAAATCAGTTTAATAAAAACAATATAATGTAACTCTATGTGCAAAAACTAACATGATATAAATCTGCAGGCAACAAACAACCATATCTCAATCATATGCGACAAAACACAGAGAATATTCTATAACAGATGTTATGCATCCAATAATTTCAAATGATAAATTTAGATCTAAATGCCCGGGTTTTTAAATTCAAAAATTTATTTTCAAATTTTCCAGACGGGAATTAAATCAAAGATCAAAAATCAAAATGACAAGGGGGAATTCCTCCTAATAAAGTATGGTGAAACTTCTAGAATTAAAACAACATGGAGCATCCAGTGGTATTCCGGTTCCTCCAAAAACATCAACTAGAGTGAATAAATATTATTCCATTCTCAAAATCTTCAAAGTCCTTTTCTTTTCAAAATCACCGGGATTTAGGTTCTAATAATAACAAATCAAAACCTTAGTTATAAATTTTTACTTAATAAACTATGGTATATAAGATCACTCAACCAGTCAATCAAATCAAATCAATCGATCAAATTCCATAAAGGAATAAACTAACACTATCAATCAATCTAATTCCATAAGGGAAAACCTATCACTTAATATTGTTTCAAAATGTCAAATGACTAACAAACAAATATTAACTTAGGTTCAAAACTTTCTTAATTGTCCAAAAATATTGATAATAATCTAAGTGTACCGTTTTGCTCATTAGCTTATATTTTCACTTATTATTTTATTTAATACTAAATTTATTTATGAATTATTTCATATTTTTTCACCTATTGTTTCACCTAAGTTTAAATTACATCAATTTTTTAATAAATCACTTATTTATGAATATATTCAATACAAGTATTCGGAGAGGAGGTTGATTGCAGTTCCATGGTGGCGTGTATTTTCGATTTCGTGGTCCGAGGTGTTGGTGAGGATGTGTGTGTACAAGGGGAGGTGTTGTGTCATCGTGCATACGGAGGGAAGTAATTAGTATCGGGGAAGATGAAGTTAAGTAGGGTAATTAACTTAATTTTGTAATTAAGTTGATTTAATTAAAATTATTTAATCTGATATCTTATAAAAAATCATATCTTGCACGTGCGAGGTCGGATTCAGATGTGGTCGGTCGACATTGGACTCATAGGAAAATTAGATACGCATTGGAACAGATTTTAGTTCAAACCGAAATGCGAAAGCGTCAACTGTAATTTTGGTGGGTTTACTCACCTTTAAATAAATTATTTAATATCTGTGTTGCTATAGATTATTGTTAAATGTTTAGATGATCATTTATATTGTTGTTTAATTGCTATTTGGATTTAAATTCCCGCTCGAAATGCGGATGGCATAATAATCATTTTGTTGCATGGAACAAACATAAAGGAAAGTTGGAGTGTGAAACACCCCACGCCCCTTAGTATACCCAAAAGGACACACTAGAAGGCGTGGTGCGTTGTAGGTATAAACTAAAACTAGCAGAGACTAAGATTCACAAGACAGAAATAGGTAAAAACAGCGGAAATAATTTAAATAATAACTTATTTAGAACAGAACTTCATAATTGCTTTAGAAACCAAATAAGTCACCAAATACCAAATACATCACGTGTCAAAATACCATACATATATGTCTTATGAAATCAAAGAAAACCAAAGTCTCAAAAATCAGAGTACAACTATTCCCCAACATGTGCCAGTACATGTAAAGAACAAAAAGCTGAAATAAAAGAAGTGGAAGTACAAAGTGGAATCTCCTTCAAAGAAACCTCCAAGCAACTACAACCTACTGTCCTCTTCCTTGATTGCCTATGGGGGAAAAGGGGGAAAATAGAGGAGTAGGTCAGACTAAAATTCTGGTGAATGATAGTAATTACTAGAATCTTTAAGTAAAGTAAAGGTAATAGGCTTTACAACAGTTCTAGTATATAAAAAGAAACAAAGGAAATAGAAGAAGGAATAAGCTGGAAATAAATACGAATTAACTATTAAATATGATTGGTTAACTTTGATTGTTTGCACTTGTCTTTGTTAGCTACTTTGATTAGGCCGAATTCCTAATCCTATAATTAGGCTGAAATCCTAATTCTACCCTTTGGTCGGCCAGCTACTCCATAGACCTTACTGCAGACTAGACGCTATATAACTCCCTACACATAAGGTAATGGCATCTACGAAAGACGCACAAAGTACAATGGTGTGTACAAAAAACGCACAAAGTATCTACTGTGGACTAGACGTTATATAGCTCCCTACACAGAAGGCAATGATGTCTACGAAAGACACACACACTTAAGCGCTTGGAACTCATAACGATTTATAAGCCATCATTGGAAGTCGCACGCGTGACCACCACTAAGCTCGCGTTACCTGTTGTTCGACCTATTGGGTCTTCTTATTACCTCAAACTCCAGCATAAGCGTGCCCCTCGTCTCACTTCAGGATTATGTGAATCACCGTGTTCATAGAAATAATAGGGGAAATGCTATTGGTACTGGCCCGTCATCCAAACAATATCTAGTTGCGCCCCTTTGCCCAAATCACCATGATTTGGACTTCTACTTATTGACCAATTATTACCATTATTAGCATAAGCATGCCCCTCGTCTCACTTCAGGATTATGTGAAACACCGTGTCTATAGAAATAATAGGGGAATGCTATTTGGTACAGGTCCTACTTTACTTCTTTGCTTATTAAATTAGATAAATTATTTAAATAAGCCTTTACTTTTATTCTTACTATCTGTGCTTATTAATTTATCCTAAGTCTTAAAATAAGCCTTATTCTGTTTGTTTTCTTATTATAACCTATGTTATAATTTAGCTTATTTACTTAACCCAAAAGTCTAAGTGTGAAAATAAGCTACATTTTTATTTGCTCATTTTAATCCTAATTTTACTTCATAATTAGGCTTGCAAATAGGTCAATTTCAATCCAATTCCATTTTATTACAGTCATTTCAATTTACATCTTATTTTATGTAATTTCAGTTTTCTTGTTGTCTAATCCATATTCGCGTTAAATCTATTCTAATCCATTCGCGAAGAAAAAGGAGAAATAGAAGAAAACCGACAGTTATAAAAAAAATCCCAAATATGGAAAAAGATGTAAATAAATAGCAATTAACAGTAAATAATTAAAAATACCGTAACTAATTGTAAATAAACGGAAAAGCTATAATTAACAGAAATTAACTAAAAAGAATAGCTAAAAAGAAATAGACTGAAAATAAATTTAAAACTGAAAATAATTGATAAAAAGGTATTTCCAAAATCGTAGAAAAACTACAACTATTGGAAATCCTTTTATTTTAGATTGCTTAAAAATCCAAATAATTACAATCACTCACCTATGGTCCTAAGCTCTTTCTTTTTGGTCTTCCCGGATCCACTTGAGGGTATTAAAATATTTTTATTAAAAATATTTTCTCTTGGAAAATTATCCCTTTTAGGGTCCTTCCTGAAAAGGTGAACCCAAGCGGAGAAAATTTAGAATGAGAAAAAGTGTTAGGCCTAACGTCTTATTTATAAGGGTAGAAGTGGATCTCAGATCGTTGGATTGGGGATTGAATAGGATGCAACCACGTCATATGCTGAATAGGAGCCATCGGATGGAAGCACGGAAGGAACACGAACAAAAAATTCGTTCGTTCGCTCACTACGTAGGGCGGGTCGACGGCACGGTCGACCTTCCCCCCTCCTAGGTCGACTGGCCGGTCGACCTAGGGCTTGGTTAGGTCGACCCCCTGGTCGACCTAGCCCTATATTTTTTTTTTCTTGTTTCCTTGTTTATTTCGTTTCTCCACCATACTAGCTCAGATTCTGACGTTCTATATATGGAAATTGACCAGAAAATTACCACGGACACAATGGTGTAACTCTCGTGGCTCAATTCTGATAATTTCACAAAATTATTTTATCATTTAATTAATTCGTTAATTAATTATTATAGCTTAAATTGTGGGTTGTTACATTCTCCCCTCCTTAAGGGATTTCATCCCCGAAATCTCTAAGGATAAAAGAATGAACTAAATGTTTTCATCCAATTTCTACAACCAACCACTTGACCATCAACCATCCATCCATTGTCCTTAAATTTTTCTAATGCAATTTATGATACTTAGGCAATTAGTGTAGTGCCAATGTCCCTAACTAATGCAAAAGATTAGGTGGTCCACTAATTCAGTTGACCTCCTTTTATGCAATCATGTCCGTGCTATGCATCCAAATGAATGCAAAAATTCCTAATGATAACTGATAGTTCTATATGCGTGCTTCAATCATCATCTAAATGCAACAACCATGTGATAAACATCCATCTATAGCAACCATAAAAATAAAAATGCAAATGCGCACACATTCATATGCATATGCTCCAGTGTCCTAGTTAGGCTGATCCCTAAGAGATAATAGTGCCTAGTGTAAGTATATGTGTCCATTAGCATCCACTAGCAAACACTTGCAACCACTTGCATCCATCATTCATAACACATTATAGTAACATGTTTGCATCAAATCCTACCATCCATAGGTTAAATCCTAAGTTCTACCCTCCCAAAGGATAATAAAGGAAAGAATCTATTCAAAACCAAAGATGGAAATAGGAAATTCAAAAACTTATTATCAAAGAAATGTGGATATGAGATATGAATTTTCTCCTAATCAAACCAATCTTCTCCGAAGTCTCCTTAACTATGTCGGAACCACGGCAATCCCTCTATAGACCTTAAAACAACACGAAGGCGACTTGCATGGTCTTTCATAAAGAGCTTCGAAAGGTGCCACTTCTAATGCTGTTATCATATGAGAATCCCATTAAAGGAAGATGCTTTTCCCAAGTTTCTTCAAAATCAAAAATACGCGTCCTCAACCAAGTGTGCCTTACAATCTTACTAATTTCACTTTACCGTTCTTCCTTAGCCTGCTTACGTGAATCAACATTCCTAGGTTCTCACTAGTGCCCTATACACTTTACGGGAACTTCCACTATCACTACTTCCAAAAGTAATTGCTGCTGCTCCTCTATAGCCTTACACCTTTTCCGTTACACTTAGGAAATGATTCCTATCTACTTCACATTTAGGAGTTTGGTATAGTTCCATTTTAAAAATTAAGGTTTCTAAATTTTTAAAACATCAAATCTCAAAACCTTTGTCTTTAAAAGTGTTATCTGTAAGTTTCTATTAAATTCAAAAATACTAGGTTACTTAAAATCTTATCTTTCTAGACTTGCAACTTCATAGCTTTTTGAATTTACATTATTTCCCAAACCTAAAGGGAAAAACTTTCAAATTCTAAGTCCCAAAAATTATTCCTCATTTTCTTTTAAAGACCTTTTTGGTTTTCTATAAAAAATTTAATTCTCAAATTTCTCTTTTATTAAGTTTTCCAAACACTTATTTACTTTTTCACCAAACTATTTTCTTTTAGAATATCTTTAAAATACCCTTATGAGTTTTCAAAGCATTTCTTATTACACCTAACGGTCTTATAGCTTAATGTATTGGAGCTTCTCTCTCTTATGAGAAATTACTAATGCTAAAATCTTCTATGAACCTTTTAAAAGAGGACTTCATGTTTATGTGAAATTACAAGGACTTATTTTATATTTTTCGAAACAGGCTATACAAAATATGGTGCTTCCCATACCTTGTACATCTCTTTCACGTATTCCTTATAACTTACACAAAACATTTTTATTAGTTTCATAGAAAATTATACCATTATTGTTTTCATTCCAATAGATTAAAGTATGTTTAATTTATATTCTCTTACGATAGAAATTTTCTAATATCTAACTTACTCTTTTTTTCTTCAGAAAAACTCATCTTCAAAATAGTTTTAATATATCCAAAACCAGAAAACATTTTATTATACTTACTTAAATAATAAGTGTATTCACAAATCATATTTATTTATATTCTTAGAAATTATCTTTTAAAAATACATTTTTATTTGGGTTCAAAACAGATGTTGCGTAAAACACTACAACCCAAAAATACTAGTGTATGGATTTAAATAAATACTAGTAAATCTTATATACTATGTAAAAACATGTACTTTGGGAGTCACCTATTATAACAATAGTGTTATAGTCTATGCTCCCTTTATTTTCCACGAAAACATCTATTAATAAATGTAGTAACATATTTTTCTAATACTTAATACACTTTAGGTTTTTGTATTTAAAATCTTTGTTTATCTACAAAGAAACTAGCAAGTTATAATTCTTCAAAAGGATCCCACTTTTAACAAAATTTATATCATATAAAAACCAACTTAAATTTCATACCATTTTTCAAAAACCCAATATTTATTCCTAAAAGAAAATTTTAACAATGAAATTTTTTAATTCTAACAATTATATTTTCAGCTTTCTAATTTCAACTATTTCTTTTTATTGGGCTAGACCAAAAAGTGGGTTTTCCTTCTTACTACCCTAGGAGTACCCTTCCTAAATCTCGAGAATCTTATTTCTTTACTAAAGTCTTTTATTCCTCTTCTATTCTTATATTTATCCTAAGGCATTTCTGTTAATTCCACTTATCTGAAGCAATTATAATTTCTGAAATTATCTATACAAGGGCTTTCTTCTTTTCTTATCAACTGCATCTATTGTACATCTCCAATCTTTGCCTACAACTCTTTGGATTTCCACAATCCGAAACTAGAGGTACAAAACCGTTTATCAAACTCTTCCATGCGTTGACTTACTCCAATAGTGACACTTCAAGAACTTTGCTCTTAATTGGTGAACGTGAAGTGTGCGAAGAACCTCCTCTAGATGAATAACATGCTCTTCCATACTCTTGAAAAAATGTCGTCTACGAATACCACCACGAACTTATTTAGGACATCTCTAAAAACACGGCTCATCAAATCTACAAAATAATCTAGGGCGTTGGTTAGCCTAAATGGTGCAACCAACCACTCAAAATATCCGTCTGGTATCCTAAATGCGGTCTTATCAATGTTGTCATCAGTGACCCTAAGCTGATGAAATCCAGTGGCTAAATCAAGCTGAGAGAAAACTGAAGAGCCAACTAACTGGTCAAAAAGATCATCTATCCTAGGAAGTGGATAACGGTTCTTATTCGTGAGCTTATTTAATTCTCTTTAGTCTATGCACAGTCGAAGAGAACCATCTGCCTTAGTAGCGAAGACGACTGGCGCTCCCTACTCCGATATGCTTCTTCTTATGAAACCTTTCTCCAAAAGCTCACGGATCTGCTTACTCAATTCCTTCCGCTCCCTAGGTGCCATGTGCCTCACGAGTAATGCTACTGGCTTAGCATTATCAGTCAAATAAATCCTGAAGTCAATCTCTCTCTTAAGGGTAATCCCCTAACCTCCTCAAAGACGTCTGGAAAATCTCTAACGACATGAGCCGAATCTAACTCTGATGATGATGAATCGAGAGAATAAAGGAAGCTCAACATAACTGACCCTTGCGGGTCACAAGAAACCTCAAGAGTCCTACTGTTGCATGTCTCTAGTCTAACGACTCTCCTCTCACAATCTAATATAGCTCCATATGTGGATAGCCAATCCATCCCCAAAATCATCCCATACCCCAAAAATCCTAAAACATAGGCGTCGCAGTCAAATTCTACACCTAGGATAAAAAATTTCAAACCCCTACAAACCATAGACAAGTGTGTCGATCCTCCTATAGGGTTTGAAACAACAATGTGGTCTACTACTAAAGAGATGTCTAAGTGCAAACAATCTACTAGAGAACTAGAGATGAAAGAGTGTGATGCTCCAGAATCAGAAAGAGTCCGAATGGGAAAATCCGAAATAGAGATCAAAACCTTCTACAGAGACTTTCCTACCTCGATCCGGTCCACTACTATAAGGTGCTACATCCAAAGCCTGTACTTGCGTTGTAGGTGCGCCTACTCTCTGCCTCATCCTCTAAGGACAAGCTCTACTAAGATGATCAGGCTACCCATAGTTCAAACACCTCCCCTTCATCATTTTATTCATATAGTCCTTTGCGAAATGCCCAACCAATCCTTAACTATGACATTTCCTGCTTTTCTTGATCCGCTTTTGAGGTCCTCCTCCTTTCCTCTTGTCCTTATCCTCCTTCCACCATGGATCCTTAGAGCTTTCCAATCTAGGAACTTCTTTAAGCTCTCCCTTCGGTTGCCAAGATGTAGGTTGAACTCTCTGCCAATCCTTCAAATCTAATAGCCTAAACCTTCGCTTCATATCCTCCAACCTAGCTCGGGTCTTCTCGAAATCCTCTGTGCCAGAAAACGTTCTTCCTCCTATACTAGCGAAGTCCTTGCATAGCTTAGAAAAATCGGCTGGTGTAGGTGGATTAAAGGGATTTCCACCTACCGGTGTTGTATTGGGCGCTTGCCCATGCACCTCTGGTACCATAGCTCTACGGAACCAGTCAGCCATACTATGCAAAGAAAAGAAAATTTAGGCTCGAAAGAATCGAAAGAAGGTTGAACTGGACTTTGAGGGGATTTTTATAAAAATTCTCTTTCATACTTGAAAACTATTTCTATAATAATAGTTTCTTCTTGAAAAATACTTCTAGTTTGAAGATCAGCTATTTTTAAAATAAGTTACTTTTGGAAAAATACTTTATTTTTAAAACAAATTTTTAGGAATCCTGTAACCTTAGGCTCTAATACCAAATGAAACACCCCATACCCCTTAGTATACCCAAAAGGATACACTAGAAGGCATGGTGCGTTGTAGGGATAAACTAAAACTAGCAGAGACTAAGATCCACAAGACAAAAATAGGTAAAAACAGCGGAAACAATTTAAATAATAACTTATTTAGAATAGAACTTTATAATTGCTTTAAAAACCAAAGAAGTCACCAAATATCAAATACATCACGTGTTAAAATACCATACATATATGTCTTATGAAATCAAAGACAACCATAGTCTCAAAAATCAGAGTACAACTATTCCCCAACATGTGCCAGTACAAGTAAAGAACAAAAAGCCAAAATAAAAGAAGTGAAAGTACAAAGTGGAATCTCCTTCAAAGAAACCTCCAAGCAACTGCAACCTACTGTCCTCTTCCTTGATTGCCTATGAGGTGAAAATGGGGAAAATAGAGGTGTGGGTCAAACTAAAAGTCTGGTGAATGATAGTAATTACTAGAATCTTTAAGTAAAGTAAAGGTAACAGGCTTTACAACAGTTCTAGTATATAAATAGAAACAAAAGAAATAGAAGAAGGAATAAGCTGGAAATAAATATGAATTAACTATTAAATATGATTGGTTAACTTTGATTGTTTACACTTGTCTTTGTTAGCTGCTTTTATTAGGCTGAATTCCTAATCCTATAATTAAGCTAAAATCCTAATTCTACCTTTTGATCGGCCTGCAACTCCATAGACCTTACTGCGGACTAGATGCTATATAACTCTCTACACATAAGGTAATGGCATCTATGAAAGACGCACAAAGTATAATAGTGTCTACGAAAGACACACAAAGTATATACTGTGGACTAGACGTTATACAGCTCCCTACACAGAAGCCAATGGTGTCTACGAAAGACACACATACTTAAGCGCTAGGAACTCGTAACGATTTATGAGCCATCATTGGAAGTCACACACGTGACCACCACTAAGCTCGTGTTACCTGTTGTTCCACCTATTGGGTCTTCTTATTACCTCAAGCTCCAGCATAAGTGTGCCCCTCGTCTCACTTCAGGATTATGTGAAACACCGTGTCCATAGAAATAATAGGGGAAATGCTGTTGGTACTGGCCCGTCATCTAAACAATATCTAGTTGCGCCCCTTTGCCTAAATCCCTATGATTTGGACTTCTACTTATTGACTAATTACTACCATTATTAGCATAAGCGTGCCCCTCGTCTCACTTCAGGATTATGTGAAACACCGTGTCTATAGAAATAATAGGGGAATGCTATTTGGTACAGGTCCTACTTTACTTCTTTGCTTATTAAATTAGATAAATTATTTAAATAAGCCTTTACTTTTATTCTTATAATCTGTGCTTATTAATTTATCCTAAGTCTTAAAATAAGCCTTATTCTATTTGTTTTCTTATTATAACCTATGTTATAATTTAGCTTATTTACTTAACCCAAAAGTTCAAGTGTGAAAATAAGGTACATCTTTATTTGCTCATTTTAATCCTAATTTTACTTCATAATTAGGCTTGCAAATAGGTCAATTTCAGTCCAATTCCATTTTACTACAGTCGTTTCAATTTACATCTTATTTTACGTAATTTCAGTTTTCTTATTGTCTAATCCATATCCACATTAAATCTATTCTAATCCATTCGCGAAGAAAAAGGAGAAATAGAAGAAAACTAACAGTTATAAAAGAAAATCCCAAACGTGGAAAACGATGTAAATAAATAGCAATTAACAGTAAATAATTAAAAATACTGTAAATTACTGTAATTAAACGGAAAAGCTATAATTAACAGAAATTAACTACAATATACTGAAAAGAATAGCTAAAAAGAAATAGACTGCAAATAAATTTAAAATTGAAAATAACTGATAAAAAGGTATTTCCAAAATTGTAGAAAAACTACAACTATTGGAAACTCTATTATTTTAGATTGCTTAAAAATCTAAATAATTACAATCACTCACCTGTGGTCCTAAGCTCTTCCCTTTTGGTCTTCCCGGATCCACTTGAGGGTACTAAAATATTTTTATTAAAAAGATTCTCTCATTGGAAAATTATTCCTTTTAGGGTCCTTCCTGAAAAGGTGAACCCAAGCGGAGAAAATCTAGAATGAGAAAAAGTGTTAGGCCTAGCGTCTTATTTATAGGGGTAGAAGTGGATATCAGACCGTTGGATTGGGGATTGAATAGGATGCAACCACGTCATAGGCTGAATAGAAGCCATCGAATGGAAGCACGGAAGGACCAGATGAAACAAAAGAATGCAATTGACTTGTATAAGGATTGCTGGAACGAACACGAACGAAAAATTCGTTCGTTAGCTCACTACGTAGGGCGGGTCGACCGCACGGTTGACCTTCCCACCGGCCGGTCGACCTAGGGGTTGGTTAGGTCGACCCCCTAGTCGACCTAGCCCTATATATATTGTTTCTTTTTTATTTCGTTTCTCCTCCATACTAGCTCGGATTCAGACATTCTATATATGGAAATTGACCAGAAAATTACCACGGACATAGTGGTGCAACTCCCGTGGCTCAATTTTGATAATTTCACAAAGTTATTTTATCATTTAATTAATTTGTTAATTAATTTTTATAGCTTAAATTTTGGGCTGTTACAGAGTGTACGTAGTGAATAGGTCGCTACGGAACACTTCAAAATACACATTCACATGTGTAATTTACAGGCAAATTTTGTAGAGAAACCCTAAGGGGTTTCTCGCCAATATTATTTATTTTATCCTATTCTTATGTTGCTGATATTATTGGTTGACTGAAATAATTATGGCATATTGTTTGATTGTGAAAGTGTCGTTACAACGATTGTCGCTGTAACGTCACTTATGATTATCATCCTCTTAAACCCCTGTTGTGTGTTGAACTTGAGCTTGTATTTTTTACAAAATAAATGTTTGGCTGTGGTTTGCACTTCAAAAGTGTTTAAAACTATATTTTAAAATATTTTGAGAATTTTGGAAAATAAATGATAAGTGTTGATTAAAATTTATAAATGAAGCAGTAAAATTTAATTATTTATCTTTTTGGGACAATTAACGTTGTTTAACATTTATGAAGAGAGTATAAATTTGATTTATTGTCCTTTTGAGATAATTGATGTTGTTTAAATTTATAAAGGATTATAAATTGGATTTAATTATCTTTTAAGATAATTAAAGTTGTTTTAAATTTATAAAGGTTATTCACCTTAAATATTTTATAAATTATTTTCAAATGGGTGTGTAAGGATTATATAAGTTTTGAAAGGAATTTGAGGGTTTAAATGCATTTTCAATTATTATTTAATTATAATAAAATTAATTAATAAAGTTATTAATAATGTTTAAAATAAATTACCTTATTTAATAAAAGTTTTTAAAAGTTGATTAGCTGATTTAATAAAAGTGATTAAAGGTAGTTAACTGATTTAATAAAGGAGTTTAAAGTTAATTAATCATTTTAATAAATGACGTGTAAAGTTAATTAATTGGTTTTAAATAAAGGCGATTAAAATTAATTATCTGATTTAATAAAGGTGTTTAAAGAAAATTGATTTATTTGTTAAAAGAGCTATAAAGTTGATTAATTCTCTTTCGGGATAATTAATGTGGTTTCTAATTTATAAAAGTATTTTAATTGATTTATTATCTTTTGGGATAATAAATGTTGTTTGAAATCTATAAGTGATAGTTTATAAATAAGAAAATCTTTGAAAATGAATAATTTCAAAAAGTATTTTTAAAATGTTTTACAAATATTTGTGATGCGAAAACCACGTACAAGTTTGGGTTTTAAAAGTTTAAAATTTGGTTCGGTTACGGAAAGGATAAGAAATTTAAATTTTCGTAATCCGATATCGCTCTTATGGAAAAGATTTAGTCATACTCTTAGCACTAAATATCGATGTATGGAAACGCATCCCTATCTCGAAAGTCAAAAATGTTGTCAAGGAAATGCCTAGAGGTAACACTACCTTCACTTGCCCGACTTCATTTTTAACCAAGAAACAGTATACATTTGAAATTAGCGAGTAGTGGTAAGAATATGAGATTTACTTTCCATATACCAACATTTTAATTATTTCCGATAGTTGATTTATTGACTATCGATTCAGCTTTCTTCCTTGTGTATCATCAATTTAAGACGGTTTATTGCTCATTTGGGCGTTGATATCCTTTGTCGGAAATGACTAAAACCAAAAGCAAGTCGAGGCCAAGCTATTTAGGGTTGCTCCCATTAGGGTATTTTCGCATCTATCTTTCGGTTTCGGTGGTATGCACGTGGAGATGTGAAATACTCGGATTCTCGGTAAGGTTGGTGGGGTCCAGCTTGGAGTTCCTAAGAGATGTCACAGAGTACATAACTCTCTCAAGTATATTTTCTAGAAGTATACTTTCAATAAGGGGGACGTACCCTCCTAGTCATTGTTGGAAAATTCCTTTCCTTGTTGTTGATTCAAACATTTGAATTGTTTTCTTAATTGCATTAAGAAGTGACTGGAGCTCTTCTCGATGTTTAATTATTGATGTCCATTCTTTAAATTTGGATTTTGATCTTGTTTATACCCATTCCTTCAAGTTGGGTTTTGTTCTAATTGTTTCCATTCTTTCATATATGGATGTTGTTCTTGTGGGATAAAAACCCGTTCCGTGTTTAGCGGCACGGCCTCACAGAATTAATATATGTTCACCACAATATTTAGTTTTCTCACACTGGTATTTCCTGACTGATCCGAATGTTATTTTATTATAATGCTCAGGTCAGACCAAGTATTTTTCCAGGTTGTCGTTGTTGGAACATGAAGCTCATGGAGTAGAGTTGGATGTTCACCTGTCACGGTATTTTATTTCCATTGTATTATTATATATACCCATCAGCAATTGTAAGGTTGGGAAGTTATAATTATCCAAGCCAATGTGGTTTGTTTTTAACTCTGATATCCTATGTGTTTTAGAGTGATAGTTTTTACTGTCTTTGTTATATTATATGTAATCATTCCGTTGTGAGATTCTGTTTCTTCTATTCCTTTTCTTTTTACCATAACAATCTGCTTTTCTGACGATTGGATATTCAACATTTGAATACCGTGGATGTATTTGGTGCTGACTTTCGATGGTCGAAAAGGCGGATCATTACAGATGCTATATATACAACGAGTTTTATTCGGTTTGAAGTACAAAAAGGGACAGGTAGGGACTACTTCAATTTTTATTATGGTAAGTTAAGTGACAAAGGGGCAATCTAGATATGGTCGACACCATATAGGTAATGATAGGATACCTGTAGGCTATGGGCAGTCCAGGTATTGCATTGTTTCACTAAAGGCTACAGGCAGACCAGGTTGACATGAGTGAGAAGTCGTATTACGAGGAGAGAAATCCCCATAGTAGAATTATGCAGTGGTATTAGTAGAAATTGGTTTCCACAGTAGCCTAAATGCGGTGTTATCATATTGGGTTCTATCATTGTGGATGTGTTCCAAGTATGCCTATGTAAATCTTCGAATTGTAGGGTTATAAATTTGCACATATTTGAATCGGGAAAATATTGGGTATTAATATTCATTGAATTTAGTATAGGATATTAGTAGTCCCTGAAACTTATAGATCATGTGATGGTACCAGATTTTTAGATTTGAATGACGTATGCAAGTGAAATGTAAACTAAGCTATCACGGTAAATTATTAGGATTTCGGTGAGCCTAGATTTGTTGGATAATTTTTATGGGTTAGTAGACATGAGTGAAAGTAGTGACTTGGTAATGGGATTTAAGTAGTATTTTAATTAATTGGAACGTAAAGGGTTGCAATGTAAATTCCTTTGGATTATCAAGTTCAAATTCATAAATAAAAGTGTATCATTTGAAATGACAAGAAATACGTCCAAATAGAAAGATATGTACAAAATAGGGATATTTACCGTATTTTGTACTATCCATTTAAATAATTAAGAAAAAGATAATTCCTCGTAATTCTAAACATAACATAAATTCTCCTTTTGGGATATGACATTGAAATTTACACTATCAACCTTTCCTTTGGAAGAGGAGTAGTTCGAATGCATTAAAATATAGAAACCCCTAAGTATAAACCAAAGTATTGGTCATCATGTTTATTAGATTAAAATGGCAAGGCTTTAGTCCATATTGAGTTATCTCAACCATGAAATAATTGGAATAAAGTGATAGAAGGTTATGTTTAGTAAAAAGATCTCATTTACAGGAGGATATTAAGAAATGGTAAAGTTTTGGAAGTTCAAAACACAATATCCTAGATAAGATTATAGTCAAGATTTTCAAGGGATAGTTAATTCAAGGGTTTGGGTCTCAGCCAAAACAAAGATATTGATAATTGCACGCATTGGGAATTGGAAGGCAATTTTCATAGAAACCTAAATCAGGAAATTTTTAATAAGATTTGAAGGAAGGGATAAAAAAAGATTATTTTCAATCATCCCTCAAATTGGAAGAAAACTATTTAGTTAAGAAAATTCATGGAAGACTAACTTAGAATACACAGTTGTGTGCATATCAGTCGCACGCAAATAAAGCACCATTTAAGAGATTATCACCCATGCTAGATTGATTCTAAGTTATGACTTCAATTAATTTTGAGAATTTATTGTTAAGGTCGACCAAACTTTCACTAGTAGAACATATGATGGATCCCCATAGACTGTAAACATTATCACTATATACCATGATTTTTGAAGGACTGAAGAAACCATTCAGAAGTAAAATGAGATGATCTAATTTGAAACAAATTGGAAAAGAAGTTTTGTTATTTTCAACATTTTAAGAAATCATCAAGTTGGATACCCTTTGATTAAGTGGAAATTTTGTAAAGAGCTAAGTAGAAAGTACCATGGAAGGAGACACCATTCATATTCGAGTTGTCTCACTTGGTATCTAGAAGCTGAAGTGATTAGGTATACTACTGGATAAGTTAAAGTAGTATGTTGTGCATTGAAGATTTCGTAGAGCTACAGTTTCATGGGAGCATACTTATGCTTAAGTTATTTAGCGTGGGTGCATGTCGATACCATTTGAGTTAGTAACAAGGATTGTAGAGAATTTGTGACGACCACCCATGACCGCTGCACTGAACCTAGAGAAAGTGCGCTGTAAAGTGTGCCAGGCAGCCATGGACGATTGTAAGGGTAAATTAAAAACAGCAGAATCTATCGTATTACTCACAGCGCATGGACAAAATACAATAGAATATATACATAGTGAAGCTTCACAGAATAGAATCTCATCAATAAAACTTCATAATAGTTGAATACAAACATCTGAATAGTCAATACAACAAGCCTCACTACATATCACTCAGAGAATATACAAACAGCGGAACATCCAGTACATATAGTAAGAAATAATATGCAATCCTCCAGCTCGTCTTTGTCATCAGCATCGTGGAAAGCAAGAACAACACCTGTCACCTGCTACCTAGTCTGCCCGTCCCAAAATGGACGAACAGCCCAAGGCAATAAGAGTTAAAAAATAAAGCCTTGAGTCAGACAACAGTCTTAGTGAGCGGTAAATTAACTAACAACATACCAAAAGAGCATGAAGGAAAAAGGAATAGGAATACAACCCTCCCACTCCACCTCTTTCTACAGTGATAGCCCCCAGACACACACTAAGCATAAGCAAACATAGCAGAGCATACAATTTAAAGTAAAGCAATTATCACTCGAGTCAAGGGCTATGTTTTCCAAGTACAAACCCCCAAGGCCTAAACCAAGATCAAATAAGCACCCAGAAAATACCGCTCTTGAGACCGAATGACGATACAACCAAACATCCATGACTCTGGCTATCACTGTTATCATTGCTTTGATATCATCGTTAATTGAATGACCGGCTCATTCTTTCATCCGTCCGTCAAGGGCTAATGGAAACCCCGGTTCTAGACATTACTCCCGCACGTCATCGTGACCCGTGCCTAGGACTATCGAATCTGCCCAGAGTACTTGACTACCAATCAGTAGCCTTCAGGGACTATCGAATCTGCCCAACGTACTCTTGCTTTGAGCATGCTAGAACCTTCAACAACGATGAGATCTCAGCCTTCTAGTCATCCTCCTCGGTGACTATTTCCATACTAGCTCAAGCGCCTCTCGAGCAAACCATTATCCTCAAACTCGAACCATTTCACCGAGTTATCAATCTGCTTGGAATGATCCCGTCTGGATTAGACCAAGACTATCTCATATCATGCTTCGCCTCATCATCATCATAGCAAAGCCTCATCTCAACATCATCATCAAATCTATCCATATGAGCTTCATCATCCGCCACATATGTCACGAGCAGCTTTTCCAATTCAAGAGCCTTTCCCTTAGCTTTTGAATCATCTTCGACCATCTTGTCTAAATCAAACCATAAATCATCTAATTCATAGCAATCAACCAAGTCAAACATTTATCTAAGTAATCAAGCATTCAAATATGATCTAAATAGTCAATTATAACAATAATGACAATTTCGTAAATAAAGAGTCAAAAACCTAACAAGCATGAAATCATGAGCAATGTCTCTAAAATCTTGATGAATGAACTTGCATAGGTTAACATGTAGTAAAATGGTTGTTAAATCATCATGAACAATGGATCTATATGGATCTATACTTAGGATTAAGAAAATGCATGGAAATCACTACTTTAACACAAAATCAAGCCAACGATCCGATATACTCCTTTGGATCCGTGTGAGAGATAATCACCACTCACCAAATCACCTAAACAACTCAAAAGCAACACACTTCAGATCTGGACAGCGAAGGATCTAACTCGATCTATCACAAATCCGCTTTAAACGATGAAATCTCTCTTCGAAGAATGTAGATCTTCAATCTAAGCTCTTCGATCTTCGATTTGGATGGAAGGAATCACTAGATTAGAGTGGAGAAAAGAAGTGAAGAAGTGTAGAAGTCGAGCTCTCAAAATGGCAGCACATCGTCGCTTCGAAATCCGGATCTCAAAAATGAAGAAAACCCCTCCTATTTATAGGCTGAAAAACCCTTAGGTCGTCCACCTTTAGGTCGTCCACGACCTATAGAGCCCTGCGACCTATGACCTATCAAAACCCCACAACCTACGACCTAACGACCTAAGCTTATGCGCACTCACGACCTACCAGTCTACGACTTACGACCTAGCGCAAGCGCACGACCAATAGATCCAACGACCTAACAGACGAATGCACTTAGCGACCTACCAAAGATCGCGACCTAACATCCTGCGACTTAGCACACACTCGACTCAACAACTACTCCTAGGTCGCTCACGACCTAACACTCAGCCAAAACCCAGCGACTTAACGCAGACTCACTCCCTCGCGACCTAACAAACCCTTCGACTTACGACTTAACACTCCGCGACTTAACTATGCGCGACTTACGACCTAACACACCTGCGACCTAACAACTCTAACACGCTCACCACTAGGTCGCAAACTTCCTGCTGCTTCATTCCTTAGGTCGCTAACTCTTAGGTCGCTAACACTCCTTAAGTCGCTCCAACCTTAGGTCGCTAACATCCTATAGGTCGTTCCAAACTAACACACGACCTAAACCACTACGCGACCTAACTGCTATACGACCTAAGTCCTTACCTCGTCCAGACTACTAGGTCGCTTACTGCTATAAGTCGCCAACTTCTATAAGTCGCTCCTCCGACCTAATTCTATCCCATGACCTAAGTCTTAGACTCAGTACGACTTATCAACAATGCGACTTAATGACGACTGTTTTACGATGTATCGATCCGTAAAAATACGGGTCGTTACAGAATTACCTATGCACATACATTTAGATTATAGGTTTATGCTAGTAGTAAAGGATGAGAAGTGCAGTTGAAAAATATGGATAAGTTTATTTCATAGAAGGGCAAAGACTGCACAAGATAGGCGGAAAAGCATGTACCAATAAGGGACACAAGTGGTAGCCCATGGAGCTGAGTCTACAATAGTCTGAGGAACTAAGTACTCTTCAGTCTGTGGAGTGGAGTCCACAATAGGAAGTAATCAAGTAGAAAATTTTCAAGGCAAGATAGAATACGGATAAAATATTGTGAAGCCATCATTAGGTACTTACAGAAGTGTCTATGCGATGCAGCTATCGTGGTTAAGCTGGGTGAGCCTCTTGTTCGCAATGCACCCACCCGTATTTTTAGGCATGGGACAAATCGACTCTGTAATGAAATAATTAAACTGGTTAGAGTCCAGTAGGGAGACGATTTAGTTGAGAGTACATGGAAGCTTGAGTAGAAAGTCTGAGCTACCAATCTCCAACTCTTTTCTGGCACGTTTCCATTTGAGTTAGAAGATATTAATTTTGCAAATAGGTTCTAGCTTAGATAGAGACCATTGGATGGTAGGAATGGTTGTAAACATGTCAATAGGACGTGTTATGGACGATGGATGCTAGTGGATATATTGTCTGGATTACTTGTTATACATGGTTAGGACAGTATATCCTCTATGTAGTACACATGCATTCACATTATCTCTTATTATTGTCTAGCTTGTTTTATATAATACATATAAATGCTCGATTGTTGTTTTTCGTGCATATGGATGTTGCTTATGAATGGAATGATTGCGCATACATGTAAAATTGCAGGTATACTTATTTAGGATGTTGCATATATTTTGGACGCATGACATGAGCACTTGTATGATGGGAGGTCGACTGGATCAGTAGACCACCTATTTTTTGGCATTAGTATAGGTTTGCGTGCATTTCACGTTACAAATATATATGTACATATTGCATTAGAAAATTCCTAAGGACAATTATTGCCAATGGATGATAGCTAAATAAATGGTTGTAGCTATTGGTTGTTGTGTGTATAAGTTACATTTTTTCACCCTTTAAGATTTTGGGGACGAAATCCTGTTAAAGGGGGAGAATGTATCAGCCGGAAATGTAACATAAATTTAAATGAAAATTTAATAAGAAAGTAAATTTTAATTTAAACAAGGGCTAAAAAATTTCCACAGACGTTCGAATTTGGCTACGAAATTTACACTATTGGGTTTGTGGTGATTTTCTAGATAATTTTCATATATAACACTTCAAAATCAGAGTTAGTACGAAGAAGTAACGAACATTTGAAAAATTGAAATATTAATAATTTAACAAATTTAGGTTGACCCATTTGACTAGTCGACCCAAGAATTGGATGGTCGGCCGCTATATGTCGACCCATGGCTTTCAATGGTCGCCACGTCACATTGGAAATACAAAAACTGGAGCATTGCGTGGACGGCTCTGATCGTTCCTTCCTAGCCAAGTTTGTGATGAGCGTGCCTGATCAAAGTGAAGATTCTCCAACCTAAATCTAGCAGCCTAAACTATTTTGCAAACCTTATAGATTATAGTCTAACCTAACCCTAAAATCCACATAACAGTTTACTATAACGAAACTCCGTCAAAATTCTCTCTCTTCTCTAAACCCTAATATTCTTAAAAATTAAAATTAAATCAACCTAGAAGAATACAAGCAATTGAATCTAGATGGAGCAAGTGGAACTAGCATACAGACAATTCTTAGGCAAAGCAAATAGGAACAACTTAGGCTTGAGGTGAGTGAGTACTTTTAATTAGGCGATTATTACAGTTAAAATTTATTTATTCTCTATGATATAGGATGATAGAAACCCTAAATGAAAACTTATAACCTAGATAGAAATTGAAATTACAATAAACTTCTAAACCTAATTTGATGCTAGCACACCTCTATTGTGATTAAATTGCAAAACCCTAAATTGATAAACCCTATATTTATAAATCCATACATTGGACAATTGAACATTGAAATTTGAATTTAGACTGGTCAATTAGTAATTAGGGTTCAACCAAAACAGCGAACAACATGAATTAAACAAAAAAAGACAATCGAAAATGAAATTAACGAAACCCTAATTTTTGCCTACGACCACTCGACCCTAATCCCCAACGGTCGATCGGTTAGGGTTAGCTATCGACTAGTAGACATGTAAAAAGCAAGTATGAACCTCGGCCTAAGGCCAAATTTATTAATAAAAATATATATAAATGTTAATTGCTTAAGGGCCTATTTAAGGGCAATTAGATGCATGTTAGGACTTGTAGGGAAGCTAGTTCCCTAGAAGCGGACACTAGGCCGTTGCAGTGTTGGGTAAATATTGTTTACCCAATTTGGGATCGAGTAATCGATTGGAGGAGATGTATTTTCGCAAATGACACTCATACGAGGTTTCATGGTGGACATGCGACACTGATGAGGATGCCTGATGGAGTAGGTCCAACACAACAGGAGTCCTAGTATGCACGATTTATGACGCACGTGATACAGTTCAAATTGAGGATTCTAGAGAGTGCAATAAGAGGCTAACACTACGATCAAGAAGTTGAAGCGGATGCAGACGATTAGATATATCGGCGAGTCGGCATTTCGGGTTCTTCCTCTCCAAGTGTAGAGAGGGGGAATATGTTATCAGTAGCCTAGTGGCGGTGATTGTAGTGGGAATTAATTCCCATGGTAGCCTAATGGCGATATTTTCATGATTAGTAGCCAAGGGGTGGTGTTTCCATGTTTAGTAGCATTGTGGCGGTGTCTACATGTTTTAGTAGCCTAGTGGCATTGCTTATATTGAGTAGCTCTATGAGTGGTGGTCGATCGTTAGATGTGAGGTCCGATCCTTAGTTCGATCCATTGCAATAGCCTACACAAATTGTAGTGAAGGAATATATTAGACAATAACCCTTAGGTAACAGACCTTTGGAATTCATGGGTACTTGTAGCACATCCTATGTCGTCTAGCGTAGAGTTGAAATTAACCGCATATGATCATCACATATTAAACTTGTACTCATTCACCAAACTTTTGTCTGGCCCACCCCCTTACTTTTCATTTATCACCCACCACAGGATGACATGTTAGTAGTTGGTTGGGCATAGTACGGAGAGAAAGGAGCTTCACGTTAGAGTTCTCATATTCCTTGTTGTCCATCATGTAGTTACTTACTGTAGTCTGTAAAACATCTATTGTACTTTGAAACAGTGTATATGGAAAATAAAGTATTTTGGAGATTGTTTTTCTAAAAATGTCCATTTTCAGTACTTATATTTTAATTCCTTCCGCTGTGAGATCTAAAAGTGTATAACATCTTAGAACTTACCTTTATAATTATGTCCTATAATGTTTTAAAAACTCAACAGCTCATATTTCTTGGCATGACGCGAGTTCGAAAGTCACACTAGACTTTGGATCGGTGTATTGGGAAGTGCGAGTTATTGCACCCTGAGCTTCTGCACATCCGCATCGCTCTGCTACTACTTCTGCTTATCGTAAACATCTACTTAGTGGAGCTTCTTCGCCCGACGTGGAGATGACACAGACCATTGGTAGACACATGGTTTTATCTCCTATATCTCGCCTGAGATCTCAATTTCATACTTAGACGAAACGAGACATCAAATCTCCTTCATATCACCCTCGGTACCTATCTTGTCCGAAATATTCAAACTTCACCCAAAATATGGATCAAAATCTCAATCCGAGATCTCACTCAAAATTATATCCTTTTCTCTTTTACATAATTTTTTTTATTTTCATATACATTCAAAAGAAACTACTTAATCCAATTACTTTTTACCGATTCGTTGAACATATTGTTTTACTTTTTATCTTAATGAGACAACTTAAGACTTCATTTCTTTTTTATGTTCAAATAAGAGAATATTATTCAATTATTTCCAAATTAATTAAGCTAATCAGGGTACCACTCTTCGTCCAGCACCACTGTCCTAATGGTTAGACGCTCTTATTGGTCCAAGGAGTCACATATTCGAATCTTGCGTATGATTCGAACCATTAAACATATGTTGACTTGTAGTATGATATATACTTCATAAGACTTACAGTACAACTATGTACTAATATCTAAATACCCAATTTCAAAAAAAACTACCTCTCTTCTCCAATTAGTTCTTTTTCTAACCAAATCAAACATGTTACAATTTATGTTTTTTTTCAAAGTTGTTAAATAAACGATTAAAACATTAATTTTGAACACATAGTTACACCGAGAGTTACACCGAGATATTTCTGAGGTGTACTTTAAAATCTGAGATATCAATCCAAGATGTACACCCGAGATACATCATCTCGTTTGAGATCTCCTTTGATATAGGATAGCTTGTGTGAAAATTCCAAAACGAAACGTGACCAAAATCCGATATTCAAAACCTTGGGTAGATGCATGGCTGTGCGATAGGGGGATGATCCATTTTTCCGAATGGGAAACCACATTCATTCTGGCTAATAGGGAGGCTGACTACAGAGCTGTCCGTTTACTGATGGACAAGGCCGAGGAGCTTAGACGACTTGTCATATATCTAGTAGAGAAATTTAGAAGAGAGATTTAGTATTGTATTTGTATTCTGAACTATTGGTATGTAATAAAAATTGTCTATTTATTGCATTTTTCCTAGCATTTCACGATTATTTACGTTTTATTAAGTTAAAAGTTTATATTATACGCACTAAATGCATATTGACTGCTCAAAGTTATTTATTATCATTATATTTGTTTATTTTAACACTTTAACAATAGATGAGATTAAAAAAGTTTATATTAAACTAAAATTTTCCATTTGTTTCTTGATTTATCAATTGTTAGTGGATATAATAATTATCTGATATCCGTCCGTATTCGCAGATGCAGATGTCAGATATTCGAAAATGATTTCGAAGGCGGATATGGATGTGACACTATCCGTATCCGTAAGTATCCGTTGACAGACCAACATAAATCTTAACGTGATTGATGATGCAATACAAAGTAGATAAAATTTGTTCTTTTTTTATTGTTTAGAGTTTTAGTTAAATGAGTTTTGAAAAAAAAATGTAATTAAAATTGGACGATGAGTTTGTCCTAACATGAACCTAAACAATAAAGATGACGGTTAACGTTTTTTGTTTTTATTTTCTATTTTTATTTAAATATAACCACTGAACCTACTAAACAGTCTTCAACAAATCATATCCTAACTCAGAATGATACTCCACTAGTACTTTAGTATAACAAATGTATCATCAAAATCCACGTGATATTGATCTCACAGATCTAAACTTCTTGATTTTTGCACCAGATTATGCCTTTCCTTTCTTACGCATAAAGCAAGGGTGCGTTCTCGATGAACTATAACGGAACATTTGAGCGGAGAATTTGAACGGAGTATTTAAACGGAAAAGTTGGTGGAATATTAAATGCGTTTGGCAATGTGAACAGTATTCTTGAACGGAGTATTTGAGCAGAGTATTTAAAGGAATAGAGGGAAGGAGACATAAATCAACGGCTGTGATGATAAATATTGATGACGCGTTGGATGTCAATATACCACTTTTTAACTTTCATCCAACCGTGCTGAGAATTAAAAGACTGCTACCTAAATCAGTTATGTTTAAAAAAACACTACCTAATATCCATTTTAGGAGATGATATATTATAGTTGGCTTCGTTGTTATTTTTAACTGTTAATATACATTTCGAGTAGCATCATGATGCCTAAGGGTGTAAATCGATCGGACTGGATCAGACGGAGGTGTGTTCAGTTTATGTTCTAAATAAAATCGGATTGGACGAGATTTATATTCGTACAATTTTTGTTGTCCTAACTCGTGTCCTAAATGAAATCGGACGAATACGTACATACGTTTTTCGGACACGGACGAACGTTGCTATTTGCATCCAATTTTATGTTGTTTAATAGAATTTTCATCAGCCATATTATTTTTATCAATGTGTATTGAAGTATAAACATTTTATGAATCCTTACTCAATTAACCGATCAAATAGTTGTCATATATGTTTTGAGAAACATAGAAGATATACTGAATTATAAGAAATTCGAACGAATTCGAAAAAACACGGACCAGACGAGATTTTTGCTCGTACAAATTTTATTGTCCTAACTCGTGTCCTAATTGAAAATCAAACGAACTCGGACGGACATACTTCGACCACGGACACGAACAGACATCGGACGCTCGTGCAAAATTAACAGCTCTAATGATGCCAAATTTTAGTAGACAGCCTTGGTCACGTGCTCAACATTATTTTCATGTATGGATAGCTAAGCACAGTTCCATTACAACTAGCAGTAGACAAACGAAACTCAACAAATGGGCCCATGAGAGCCGGTGCTAGCATTGGTATTGGGTGGGTAATAGATAAATTGCTAAGCCTCTCGATTTCACTGTCACTTTCTCCCTCGTTTCTTATTTCTCAATTTCTTACCCATGGATCGACTTCAATGTTTTTCTTCTAAGTCTATCACAGGTCATTTGGTGGATGATCTCCATTGGGTTGGTTTTCTTTCTTTTATTTATTTCTTTCATTATTAATATCCTTTCTAGAAATTTGTATGCTAATGGATTGCACGGCGTTGGTTGTAGTTGCTGTTTTGAACGATATTTCAACTGATTATTGTGCTTGAAATTGAATTGATGCCATCCTAGAATATCAGATGATATATATTTTAGTTGATGATTCCTATGTACTAATACCATTTGTTTGTTCATTCATTACTAAGAGCATCTCCAGCACGAGCAATTTGCTAGAGAATGGGGAAAACTCCCATTTTATTTCGAACCCTCATGCTCCAGCAGCGTCGGTTTGAGCGTGAGGAAGAAGAAAAATGGGAAGTTTCTCCCATTTTATTTCATGAGCGTGGGTTCTTAAACGGTTTTCTAAAAGCCGTTTATGACCTAAACGGTTTTCAGAAAGCCGTTTAAGAAAAGAAAAAAAAAAGGGTTTATGAAACCTATACAACTCTACAAACGGTTTTATGAACGTTCATAATTTTTTTTTCTTTTTTTTAAAAAAGGAACTATTCCTTCCGGTTGTTGCTGAAAGAGGGGGAGAAATTGGCGTTTTTTCTTTCTCCTCCTCCTAGAAGTCGCCACCGTGTTGGAGATGCTCTATCACGTTGGCAGCTAAGATGTGTGAGTAAATTACTTGGTATGTATCATCTGATTCCACTCTAATTTGAAACTATGAATATGCACTTCATGCTCTTGTGCTTTTAGGAAAAAAAAGAAGAAGAAAAATTTCCTCCCTCAAGTAATTAATTTTAACATTAACAAAGTCTACTATCTATAAAAAAGGAAGGACAAATTTTATCTATAGGTCTCAAGAAAAAACCTATGTCAACTTTAGGCCTCATGCAATACTAATTACAAAAAACAAGTCACTTTTTTCTTATATCAACATTTTATACTTGCGCAATTTGAATTTGCACAATCACAATATTTTTTAAAAACTATTATGCTCGCACAATTTCAAATTGCACAAGTACAAATTGAGATTTTGTGCTTGCACATTTTACAATTGCGCAAATACAAATCCTGACCTGGTGAAAACCAGAGAGGAAAATTAGGGAAAATGATGAACATAATAATTTTCTTAGATCTAGACCACTAGTTTCAAAATTTGAAGAGAATGACAAACTTCATCTCCAAATCCAAATTCCTCCCAAACACATTGTCGCCGTCTCAAACAAACACCGTACCACCTCATCGCCGCAGCCATCCCCCGCCGCACCACCTTAGGTATACACCATCACGCCGTCCACATCTCATCCACCTCATCAGCTAAAACTCCACCGATCCATCATCGTCTAAGCGCATTGGGATGCCCAACCCAAACTCTAAATCACGAACGTCGCTTGATGTTGCCATTGCACCACCATGACACACCATATCACCAGAACTTGATGCATCATCGTCGCTCAATTTAAAAAAAATCAATAACATACTAAAAATGCTAAATAAAATTAGCATTAAATCATCATAATGCTATGTTCATTTCTTTATAGTTCAAAAAATGCTAAATTAAATTAGCATTAAATCATCATAATGTTATATTCATTTTTTATAGTTAAAAAATGTTACACATCAAACTAGCACTATCATTCATTCTTATAGGTTAAAAAAATGCTCAAATAAAATAGCATGATACACATACAATGCTATATTCATTTTTTGTAGTTTTTTTTATAGTTCAAAAAATGCTAAATTAAACTAATACAAAATCTATATAGTACTATATTCATTTTTTATAGTTTAAAAAATGATACCAAACTAGCACAATCATTAATTTTTACAGCTTAAAAAATGCTAAACTAAATTAGCATTATACACATATATAATGCTATATTCGTTTTCATACAAAGATAATGCTAGTTATATTTAGCATTTTCGACTGTTAATCGTTCAAAAAAAAATCGACTGCCACCAACATCCCCGTCTTCACTGCCACCATCATCGACGTTATGGCTTGACTACGCTTCGCTGCTACACCTCCAGTACTTATCTTTTCCGTCGCCTTCCAATCCACCTCGACACAAAAACATTTCGTTCAGCAAAACGAACCCTGATCATCTCGACCAACCACCGCGGCCATCCCAAGCCGCCGCCGCCATCACGTCGCCTGCAAAGCCATCGCATTTCAGTTGCGTCAAGATAAGTTTGGTGTTGCGATGCATATTTGCAAAAAGTTTGACCTTCATACTAAAAAAGAAACATGGTGTTCTTGCGTCAAATTTTTTCTTTATGTTCGTCATTTTCCCTATTTTCTTCATATAATTTTTAACAAGTTTTGAACAAGGCATAAAATTAGAATAAGTTTTTATCTTGGATCTATAAATAAAATTTATCCAAAAGGAAATTGGAAAAAACACCCTGTGCATTTTTAATTTTCATAATTACCCGTACAGCTTTCATTCCAACAGTTTCATACAATCACAAATGCACATCTATCATACCTTTTTCATTCATTCAATTATAAGTTCACCAAAAACAATGTAAATATACTCATGTCATACGTGTCATTGTACTAGCAAAAATAAGATAAACAAAGTATGTAACCAGGCGGGCGCTGGCCTAGCGCAAACGAGGCATGGGCACTGGACATCAAATTTTGAGGGATATTAATTTCATTTTTTTCCCATTATATCTATATATTGGTATGGTCTCAAAATGAATTAAAACTTCAAGTCCAAATATTCGATTTTATCCATTAAATTCTCTTTATCAAAACAATAGTGCATTAAAGGGAAAAATACACACAGAATTGAAACCACTAGCACACGCAGAAAAAAATCCAAGGTAGAACGTTGATGGAGCAGAACTAGAAGATCGATGGAATTCACAATTTCAATAAGGATCATCATTCTTCGTCAATCACCATTTTATTCTTCTTCTTTACGAGTAAGAAACCTTATCGCTTGTCTTGTTGAAATATTTTTATTTTTTGAACGAGAATTGAGTTCTTTCTTATTTCAATAGATTTGGATTATAGCTTTTTAATTTTAAAAATATTTATCATTATGTAATTAACATATTTGATTTGAAGACTGAAAATTTTGATAAATGGTGTTATTGGCTTTCTTCTCATTAATGAATCTATTGAATAATAGTAAAGCAGAAGAATTTAAAGCTCTCTTATTAATTCTAGGAGTTATCTTTATTCTCCTTAATTCTCTCAAACTTGATATTTTATTTTCAAAATTCTATGATTTACCCCTTTATAATTATTCTATAAAATTTTCACATTATTTTACATTTGAATACCTACTTGAAAGAATCTATAATTATTTTCAAATATTTAACGGTTCTCTTCCAAAATTTTACATTATAGTCCACACATTTGAATTAATTACGTAATCCAAAATTTAAATTAATTGATAAACTTAATCAACTAATATTTATTAATAAATCCTAAAAATTGAAATTTTCAATATGAATGTTATAAGCGCATCAATAAATTGGTAAAAATATTCATTTAGATGCAAATATATGTAAATCACATAACATAAATTATGTACATTAATGACAATAACAAATTTATTTATGATTTATTTACTGAATGAATCTATTATACATTGCACTATAAAATTTTATTAACTTCAAATACCTAAAAAATTAATTTTTTTTACTATTATTTAGAAACCCTTCTTAATTTTATTTTAACATTTTACATTCAAATCTATATATTTAATTAATTATGTAATCTAAATTTAAACTATTGAAATAACTGTGATTAACTAATATTTGTTAATCCATCTAATAAATCCTAAAAATAAGAGGATTTCAATATATATAATATTCATGTATATGAGAAAAATAATAAAATTATTTCTTCTTTATTATGATATATGAAGATATTTAAATCAAATAATATAAAATGTATATGTAAGTAATAATAACTCTTTTAATTTCTAATTCGTTTACCTCAGAAAAATATCATACATTATATAACATAATTTCATTTTTAACAACCTTTAAAAGATAATTTTATACTTTACAACATCACGATGTAAACGCACAGATTAAACCGATAGAAATTAGATTATACAAACATTCTCACTTTCAACATGTTACCAAACCATACTCAACTCATAACTCAACTAAATACTACATAACATTTTTTTGCAACTATCAAAGTTGTAAGCATGACCCTTTATAGGAACATGAAATATATGGTTAACTACAAGGGTAAAATTGTTTAAAAATGGAAACTTAAAATGAATAAAAGTTCATGTCTGATTCAAAAAAAAATTCATATATAGATAAGCTAACTATAAGATCTATGCTCTTCTTAATTTAACTTTTTCCCCATTAACTACTTATATTTAATTAGTTATGTCGATCATTAATTCAAATTATTCAAATAAATTCAATTATATTAACAAACTGGTGAAATTACGTATTCACTCATATATATATATATATATATATTTATATTACTCCTTTCAAAAAAAAAATATATACATAACATGAATTATTTAAATATACAGTATTAGCAATTTTAATTTATAATTTTTTTAAGTTAGGACATTAATTTTTACAGAGATATATAGTTAGCGAGTATTGAACATCAACCTTATATCTGAGCGTCGCAAGTCATTTTAATTTATTATTAATACATCATAATAAATTATTACATATTACATAATAAAAATATATTTTAGCAATAATTAAAATATATATGATATTTTTTAACAACATTGTCGTGTGCAACACACAGGTTACCCACTAGTTTAGAGAAAAAAAGAATTCTAACATTAAAATAACAGAAGTCCTAAGACTTAATTTTGTTAAAAGAAATTAAATTTTCTATTCATGATTATAGTTTTTTTATGTAGTAGAAATCTAAAATCTTTTAGGCAAACAAGTTATACTTTAAATCGGTTTATATTTAAAAGTATTTTGAAAAATTGTACGCTTTATTCTACATAATTTAAAATTTTGTTTTGCATAGAACCATGTTTCAGAATTGGGATTTAAATTTAGATAAAAGTGAGATTACAACCGAGTCATATTAGATGTTGCTGTGTTTTCAAGAAAACAATCGTTGGGAAGTTCTAATGGAGAAAAAAAATGAAGAGATAATTGAATCACTAAGAGGGTCTCAAACAAATAATAAAATTTTATTATTTTTGAATTTTTTATATCATGTTTGTGAACTTTGAATCTTAGTATTGATAGTAGTGTTGCTTCATAAAAGTATTAGATACTTATTGATATATAACTATATAATAATAAATCTATATTTATCTAAGAGTTTAATTCACTTTGTTGCATTAATTTCCCAAAAAGTTATGATCCTTCTAAATAAGAGTTTATCCACTAGTTTTTAAGTGTACTGATAACATATAGGGCATAATTTAAAAAACCGCACTAGACATCATAAATGTTAGAATCGGCTCTGGTAAGTAACTAGATTTATAAACTTTATTACACATGAAAAATAGTAAAGTACAAAATTGCAAAGTTTTAAGTTTATACACAAACTGAGACTTATATATCTTTTTCTTTCTATTCGAATAATGCCTCCTCCCAAAGTTAAACACTCTTGAAGATAGTCATAATTCATTTTTTATGTGTACATGAAAAGATCCTTAAAGCATTTGGGTTTATCTTGTTGAGTTTTTGATGTTTGATGATGAAATGAGCAAGTCTACTCCATATCTAAGCCATGGAGAAAAGTTTATAACTTCATTCATGTCAAAATAAGAAATCACAACAACTTAAGTTATACACTGTACCACAAATTTCATAAATCACTCTTTTATTTAATTATCGTATTTTTCTTTTTTGGTTTTGATAATATTCCTTGAATGAGTTATGTTAACGTGTGTTTATTGGGCACATGTTAATTTATCTTTATTTGATAAAATTACAAAGAAGGTATGTATATTTCCAAAAACGGTTTTTAAGATTTCGAATAGCTGTACCGAATTCAAGTTGATTATGTTTCACTTCTTCCTCGGAGAAAGACGATCAAACAATTCTCAATCATGGTCCTTGCGGTCAGATCATCCGTATCGGATAAAAAAAGAAATTCCAGCTACCAACCATAATAAATTATTTTTTAATTGAAGACATGTTAACATGTCTCAGATGGATCCATGAACATATGTTAACATTTCCCTTAATACCAAGAGTAAAAATTACTCACTATGAATTAAGGAGTTGTGATATAAACAATATTATCAGTAATTAAAACCACTAATATAAACCTCCCTTCTAACAAGCCATTGTGCATATTTTACACGGGACAATTGGACAAATTTTCCACGTAGATAGTTTAAATTTGTGTCAAAATATTTTAATATAGTAACTAACACATGCACATTTGTGGAATGCTCAAATGTTATTATAAAATTTGGACCTGCTCATTTATGAATATGTATTTACAAATTACACCGTTTTTTGTTCAAATATGTTTGTGTATTCAATAAATAAGCATGTACACATTTCATTCTCTATGGAAAAATAAGCTGAAGAATTTTCTCAAATTTCCCTTCTTTCAATCCTTCATAAAACATGTACAAATGCCCTTCTCAATCAAGTTGGATTTAATTTTGATAGTAGATCATCACAGATATTGTGCATCGTCTACTTAACTAAAAGCGATATTTCGGCTCACATCCTTTAAAAAAAAGATAGGATAACATTCTTCCAAAAACAAAGTAAGCAAGCAACATCCCTCTTTCTGTATTTTATTGTTCAAAATGATGTTAAAATGAATTTATGATATTTTTCAAATAATCATTAAATCCTTATTTTTATTTTTTTTGGCATATAGATCTAATGCACAAAAAATGGATGCTTAAATTTCGAAAAAAAAGTACTACTAATGCACTGTAAATATTTGCAGTGAAAAGTATTTGCACTGCATATATTTATAGTCTCAACGCTCGTTGTGCAACAACAATAAAATATATCAAACTTCTCGTTTAGAATCCCAAATATCTACCATGGTGTTTGCCCAAACAAAACCCGCGATTCAAAATTTTGGGCGGAAATAATCGAAATGCAGATATTTGCAGTAAAAAGATTTGGGATAGATAAAATACAACCAAAATGGAAAGGATAGATAAAATAGAACTAAGGTCCTGAAGCGGATGCTCACTAAATCAAATGTATTGACTTCGAACTCTACTTTTCAGTCTATAGATTTGCAGATAATCATGGTTGCATAAAATAAAAGATAAGGTGTTAAATTTGTTAAATGTAGTAGGTTTGACATTTACTTATTGTATTTCACCGAGATTATTAATATATTAAAAAGAATCATAATTTTATAGATAACTTTAGTGGCTTTGAGTGTGCGTGTGTTTGTATATCGAACAGTACTCAGGAGAACCCGACGGGTTGGTAAACTCCTGAGGGGAATTAAGCTGTGCTGCTTCAACTTAAGACACATATAACCTTCGGATTCTATATTTTGAGTATATATTATTATGTTGGAGAATCGCTGATTTTGCACATTTACATCTCTTGCTTTATATTGATGGTACTTATTTGTCCAAAAAACTATCTAGGCACTTGTAGTGATAGGTGTTTACGCAAATCAAAATCTTTATGAATCGTCTTTCGTAGTTGTTCAAAGTAAGTCAGGGAGGACCTAGAAATGATTTATTTGTTGCATATGGACCTTATTTGTGCAACAAGTGTGTTACATTTGTTTTTGACCGGATGAAAGGAATTATGGGTGCACTAACCCAAGGATAATCAATACAAATCATCATTGCTATTGTATTTAACATATTTAGGCCAATTTCAAGAAGGGATGGGTTAATATGGGCCTACTGGGCACACGTCGACAACCATAAAAAGACGATGAATAAACATATGAAGGTTAAAAAACCTCATGATTATCCATCAGATCGATGGTGAATTATTCTTTAATAGAGTTTTATTAAATTTGAAACCTTAACGTGTGCCTTATGAGCAACGATTAACATTTTCTTTTCAAGAAGCATGGTCTTAGTTCAAAATGACTTCAAAATTTGTTACATGCTCGTGCTATTGGATAATGGTACTAAAATATGATGAACTAAGAAAGCAATAAAAGACCCCTAGTTCAAATTGTGATGCTTGGATCAAAAGTAGTTTAAAAGACCAAGAGAAAAGCACTTTGTGAAGACGGTGGAATGAGATTAAATATGATGATAACAAATGTATTTGAAAATCCCAAGTGGTTAGTAAGAGGAATAAGGAATTCTAATGAAGCCAGTGGTTGCACATATTTTTCGTCGTTTGAACTACTTGTAAACGTCTTACTGATGGTGAGGAGCGAACATCACGAAGAATGGAAGAGCCGGTGCGTTTACATATTGAGAGATATAGTAGTATCGAGTGGCAATGACCTATTCATCCCCAATCATAAGTGAATGTTGAGAATAGCACAACAAAGTGTTCTTGCAATATTTCTACTTTAGATTATTTTTCTTGTTAACATAAAAAGTTTGAATAGAGAACATCATGATATAACTTCCATGATACATGATTGAGAACTATAACTTGGCTTATGCTACACTACTTTATCCCCTACATGACCATTATTATTGAGAAGTCTATGAAGGATTTAGTATGCCACCATCACCATTGTAAAGAAATCCCAAACGAACATGTTCTACACAAACCAGAGGAGTCACAAATTAAAATACAAATTACAAACAAGGTAACTAAACCATAAAAGAGCATACTAGTACCTGATACATTTATGTTTGTAATATGATTTTGTGTTTATGTTTTTAAGAGTTATGAATGAATGAGTATAAGTTGATTTATGCATTGCTGGTTTTTGTAAGATTTATTGGGTTATGTCAATCTTGGGGTTTGTTTGAGTTTGTGGTCTGGTTATATGACGATTTTGTTTTTTACAGTTTGTGGAAAAAGATCCAAACATGTTGTGTCTTTTTTTAGATGAATGAGTATTTACTATTTACAAAATGCACATGTGTATTTTTTGAAAGAGCAATTGAAGAAACAAGGCTCAGCCAAAAAGCTATTTGTGCAAATAGGCTCAGTGGAAAACTAATTGCAAAAATAGATCTCGTTTTTATATAGCTTGCACAAATATGAATTGCGCAAGCTGTATATTTATAGCCTGCGCAAATATGGATTGCGCAAGGTATAAATCGGGCTTCAAAATTCCAGCAAGCACAGAATCCATCCCCCACTTCTCAAACCCCTCTCCTTCTCAAAATCATTCTCAATCCCCATTCCAACCCAACTATTTTTTCAAATCAAACCTCTCATTTTATTTTCAATCAAGCACTTGTTTAATCTCTAAATGGAAGACTCTTCTTCATCTTCACAAAATAAAGGTAATAGTTCACGTTGTTAAAATTGTTGTTAAAATTTTTGTTGTTGTTGATAATTAATAGTCATTGTTGTTGATGTTGATAAGCACTAGCTATTGGTGTTATTATTGTTGAAATATTAGTTAATGGTTAATGAAATTGAAAACTCTAGTTATAAATTGGAAACATTAGTTGAAATGTTAATGTTGTATTGTTTATTTTGACGGTAGACATGGTTGTTTGGGAGATTGATGATGAAACGTTGATGAAACATTGTGATGTACTTGAAGTGCGAATCGGTATTGCGAGCTCAAGTCACATTGACGTTGATCATGTTCCGGAAACACGGTTAGATCCAATACCACGTAAATTCCATTCTGGACTATCAACCAAGGTTCGAGAACTCGGTTTCGGTCATTTGAAATTTTATTAGTTTCGGTCAATTTCGGAAGTTTCGGTTTTCGTTTCGGTTTCGGTTCTGATATCAAATTTTTGTATTTTTAATGAAAAAGTAATGATAAATGTTGCGAATCCATATAAAAATATAGTCTGCAAAATTACAACACAATTACATCGAGAAACTATTTCTTTGAGCTACACAGTTACATCTAAAAACTATTTTAATGTTTAGTCCAAAGTCAAATACAAGTTCAATGCAATGTCAAGTCCAAGTTCAATAATAGAATTCCAACAATTGAAAATATACTAGTCACCAATAATTAAGTAGAAGTAGATTAGTCCACATGATCATTTCAGTTTTAATTAATCTCAGGCCCATTTAATACTGTTTCAGCCCACACCCACACTTAACCCTAATTCTACTTTTGTTCATACGTACGACATCAAATGGAACGAAGAAAAAGCAAAATGGAAATTAGATCGGACGGAGAAAAAGAGAAGAAAAAAAAGCAAACAACTACATGCGATCTGCGATGTTCAAATTTAATGGAATCTCCTCTGCAACAAATTTGTTCGACTACCCCAATTTAAGCTCTGGGCACGAATCTGGTCGATGCGTATACCAGGTTTTTTTTCATTTTCTTTTACTTTTTTTGATAGATTCCACTTTCGTTTCTCTTCCTCTTGCTTTATCCCCTCTTTCTCTTGCAGCAGCTATTTCGATTTTTTTTATTTTTTTTTTGGATTTTTTTTACAACGGGACGAGATTTTGACCTAATCCAGTCTCGCCTCCGGTCGGAACCGATTCGAGATGGTCGGAATCTCGTGGTTCCGGCCGGAACCTTACACCATGCTATCAACCTTATACGCTCGTTTACGCGAAGTTGTTTCTAACCACAGACTCAGTCATCAAATTCGCGTTGATGAGAATATGCTAATGCCTCTACATCCTGTTGGTCCTTCCATGCCATGGAGGCAACGACCACATCCAATTTGTGACTGTGAAGATATGTGTGTGGTTGTTGTTTGGTGAAAGGAAAAGAATGCCGGACGAAGATTTTTCGGTTGTAGTTCGTACAACGAACATATATTGAACCCTCGTGAAGTTTGTTGTAATTATTTTAAATGGATCGATCAACCATTTTGCGAAAGGGGACTCGAGTATGCCCACGAATTGCAAGTCGAAATAAGGTGTTTGAAAAAGATGAATAAAGAACTAAGGGAAACCAGTTGGGGGTCAAGATTTTGCTAGTCGTTTGGACCTAGGAGAACGTCATTGCTTTCTTGTTTTTGTTGAAATGTAGTATCTGAATTTGAATTTCCGAATTGTTTGTTGATGTTTTGTAATATGTATTATGTGCTAGTTACTCACTAGGATAAACAATGAAGTGATTTTGGGTTTAAATGTAATGTAGAACTATAGTCTTGATTATGTTGGTGAAATATATTGGTTATGTTATTATATTGATTTGTTTGCTTGCTTTTGCTTGAAGATTGATTTGACTGTTTTTGGTTGAAGATTGCCTACGAAACGTTTTCTTGGGAAAATAAGGTATTAATTCAACAAATTTATGTTTAAGATTTTGTCACAAAATCAAGATTTTTAATGTAGTTTTGTAATTGGTTTTGTAGATAATGTCAACAGTTTCAATTATATTTTACTATGATGGAGAATTGTTGGTTAATGAAGAAGGTAAACTTAGATATGTTGGTGGAAAGTGAAAAGGATCGAAAATAAAAAATTATTGTAGTTTTGTAGAGCTTAAACAACAGACATTTGAGGTGACAAAAATCAATCATCTTGAGTATGATTTAAAATCAACGGTGAAATGGGTTAGAGATGATGGTTCATTCGCTATTGATTTGGAAGATGACTATGATTTGAACTTTACGTTTTCGGTTGGAATGAGAGTGATAGAAGTATTTGTTGCGAAAGCAGAACATGTTAATGTGGTAGAAACATATCAGTCCGTAATTTTTATGGATGAGCATGTACCCACCACACAGTTTCAAGAAATACAATGGTCGGTATATCCTTCTTATTTGACAAGTCATCAAGGCGGGGAGTTTACAAATTTATTGCATAGGTATAGCGGAATGGTTGGAGTATCTTCAAGTCAAACACAAAATATGAGGCATAATTCTATACATCCAAACCAATCGCAAGCCTGGGAAAGTGAGTAATATTATACTCTAGCACTTTCATTTTGACTTACGTTCACGGAATTTACTCTTACCATTATTTTTTGTATTTGTAGTGTTGAAATAAATGCAGCCGAAGAAGCATTCATTGGTTGTGCTAACGACGACGACGACGATCATGTTGATATTGCAAACGATAGTGAAGTGCAATTGGATAACATGCAAGTAGCTTGTGCGGATGATGCAGATAAAACTTGGGTCGATCAAATGGAGGTTAACAATGATGCAATCATATATGAAAACAGTCAACAGGCTGATGATGGAAATGTCGAAGATGAGCAAATCACATATGAAGATTTCTTAGCCGATGATTTATGCACTGCAACAATGATGGTGAAATCGATTATGGATAATTTTCAATTAGAAGTGGAGGTGTTTGGAAGAGAATGTGCTGAAAAAGGACCACGAGTTGGGTTAATTTTTGAAAGTAAACAGAAGCTCATTGAACAATTATGCGAATGAGCGATTAAATGTTCAGTTTCTTTTCAAGTACTGAAATCACGTGCAAATCAATACACGGTTCGTTGTGATGTGGATGAAATATGTCCTTGGAGATGGCATGCTAGCTTATCGATGAGAAAATCTCAAAATTGATGAAAAATAACAACATATGGCGGCGATCACACTTGTTTAAATGCAACCGTCAACTCAAACCATCGACAAGCAACATCAAAATTTATATATAGCAAAATACTTCTCTTGATTAAAGCTGAAACAAATATGACTGCAAGAACAGTTCAAGAGACAATATCAAATATGTTTCATATAAAAGTGAGTTATTCTCGAACGTGGCATGGACTACATAAAGCGGTTGCAATAATTTATGAAGATTGGGAATCCTCATACGTAGAATTGCAAAAATATCTTAGAGCCATGCAACGTACCAACCCTAGAACCGTATATGATGTTATTCATAGTCGTGGTGTTTTTTATGGTACTTTTTGGGCTTTCGGACCTTCTATTGATGGTTTCATCCACTATCGACCTATAATGTCTATTGATGACACTCATTTATACGGAAAGTATCTGGGTACATTACTAGTGGCTATTGGTGTAGACGCAAACCAAGGTCGTTTTCCATTAACCTTTGTTATTGTACAAAATAGAGTCTTGGCAAACGTGGAGTTGGTTTATTCGTTGCATATGGAATTATATTCACGTACCCGATTATTACATTTATCTTAGATCGCATGAAAGGAATTCCACGCGCGTTAATACAAGCTTGGCTAATCGAACATCATCATCGCTATTGTATTCGTCATATTAAAGTAAATTTCAAGAAAGCAGGGTATGGTACGGATAAGCTACAAAATTTGATACATGCATGTACTATGGCATTGGAGGTTGTAAAATATAATGAACTAAGAAAACAGTTAAAGGCTGTAAATCGAGAAGCCGATGCATGGATTGAGAGAAGTTTGAAAAATTAGGAATCAAGCTGGACTCTTTATCACGATGATGGCGTAAGATTCAATATGATGACAACTAATGTTTCTGAAAGCTTTAACGGTGTGCTGAAAGAAACTAGGAATTTACCCGTTAGATCATTGGTTGCACGTATGTTTCATTGATTAAACCATTACTTTTTCGAACGTCGAACTCAAGGAGAAGAGTGGACGTCACAGTTGACACCGAAGTGGAAAGCATTAGCAAAGAGAGAAATGGAAGAATCAAGGCTCCTGTCTATAGCTTAACAGAATGAGAGGTGAAAGATGTTCATATGTTTGATTATACGGTGAATATCGATGATAATGTCGCCAAGTGTTCATGCAACATGCCAACTTTAGATCATTTTCCATGCTCCCATGTATTAGCAACATGTTCACGTGGGTCAGGTGGTGCGAATAGAGCGTATTTTGATTTAATCTCAACGTGGTACACAACGGCTAAGTATACCGCTACTTATGCTATTTTATTCCACCCTGTAACTGATAGCCGTCACTGAGATGTCTACGAAGATCCTACTATACAACCACCACCGGTGCGCAGAAATTCAGAATGTCCACGGTCTGCTCGAATAAAAGGTTTCATGGATCCGCCATCTTCATCCGGCCATAATAGATGTAGCAAATGTGGTGTTTTTTGGCTATAAGAAGAAATCATGTCCTTGTTGAATTGTTTTCTATGTATGAGTTGTCGTATTTAATTCTTGTTGCATATGTAAGAAACATTGGATTCTAGTCTTATTGTTTGTTTTAAGAATTGTTGAACTCTAATGTTCTTTTCAATGTAAGAATTATTGAACTCTATTCTCGTTTTCTTTGTTGTAGCAATATTGAGTTTAATTCGTGATATAAGATGTTAACTTGGTTATATGGTGTTGTATTGGTGCAATAGTGATGAGTTTTGAGGTTGTGAATATGTGGGAATGGAACAGCAGGCCGCTGTCTTTTTGAACACCAGAATATGGCTTGCGCATTTTTGAAATGCGCAAGCTATATTCGTAAATATAACTTTCGCATTTCAAAAGTGCGCAAGTTATATTCTGGTGTTCTAAAAGACAACGACCTGCTTCTTCTTCTTCCACTACACAACATCCTCATACCATCAAAATTCCATCGACGTAAAATCATTTTTATATGCCAACACGAACAACAAACTATCATCAATACAACTGAATATCATCAACAAAAACCGTCTACATTACATATCAAGATCATGTTCCAACAAAACAACACACATACCAACCCCAACATGAAGTTGAACAAAATATACCATCCATACACTACATAAACATCAATAACTACATAAACAACTAAATAAACATCAACATGGTATATCATCCAAACAACAAAAGCACTCAATCGTAAAACCTTCTAACCTCAAGAGGTGTGTCTCTTTTCTACTTCCTTTTTCCTTTTATATGCGATTGGAGCTGAACTTTGGGATTCGTCAAAGATTGAAACATGTATTTCTTATTTTTGAGTAGGACTGAAATTTTTTTCCTCTTGTTGTCTCTCCCACCGCGGACACTCTTCATTTTGCTCTAGAGTTGGTTGACCAACATACCCAAATTGTTATTCGCCTTCATTCCAAATAGGTCATTGAGGATGAATTTCTCTCCCGACATCATGTGATCCCTCCACTTCTATATGTGGTTCCTCCTCTATCGTTTGTCCTTCCTCAGCTTTCTCTGTTGTTGTATGTGTCTCCTCCTCAGTATGTGGCTATTCTTCTGCAATACGCAAAGGTCTTGCTGGCCTTCTTAACTTGTTTCTACCTAGAATCGTATCAAGTATACGTCGTAAGTCAATACATTTAGTTTTCACCTTCTCCGACTCTATACGATTCTCTTCAATTTCGTCAACCACATCCAAAGTGTTATATATCCCGCTTACCTACGCGAAATACAAAACAGTGTAACAATGAATATGATCTAAAAGTATGGATGATCAAAATTTATATATTAAAATACTAACCACATCACGCTCTAGTGGTGTCGGGGAATGTAAACAACTAATTTTCTAGCCGACTTTTTCAAAATATAACGGCGAGTTATTTGCCAATACCAATACTCATACTCACTCAACGGTGTCAGAGGATTACGTGCTCGTTCGGCATGATCAATCTTGAATTCCATAAAGCGATGCTTTCCTAAAGGAAGTCCATCCAGCTATTGGGTTCTGGGTCTAATGGCACTACGGGATCGAGAATGTGTTGGTGGTCAAAGTCAAACTGTCTCATCACTCGGTCCGGAGCATATAATTCAAAGTCCAGAAAAAGGATTAGTCTACTCTTAGCGATCCAACCTGCATACATATATTGAACGTCAGGATGTCCAAATTTAATCAACAGAGAATATGATTCCCAGGTCAAGGCGTCATCCGCTATCAAATCCAATATGATTCCACCTACATCCGAACAGAAGATAATGATCTAAATCTGTAGGAATTTTTACAGCAGGCCATCTAATAGCGATATGAGACCAAAACCATATTTGCAACCGTGTTGCAGAACCATCTAAAACTTTTTTTCTAAAGCAACATTTATCAACTCACTGTACAAATAACAAAGTACAACAGTACTCCATGAATGGTAACCACAATTTGCCGAATCTTCCAGAAATGACAAAAATTTCATATTCAATCTACCTTTTGAATGATCCGAAAAAAGACAACTTATAAAGTACAAGATAACAGCACGACTACGATGAAGTATATCTAAATCCGTCGCATCTTTAGCTAGTGGTTCAGGAAATTCACTTTTAAACCAAGTCATTACTAACTCACTTTTAGATTTTACTCTCTCTTTTAGTGGAAATATACCAAGCAAATCATGACACAACTCCATATAATCAACATCCAAATTTTGTGAACATACAGGGAAACTGTCAGTGCCTCGACCAAACAAAAAGTGAACATCAGCTAGAGTTACAGTCATTTCTCCCACTCTAAAATGAAAAGTATTTGTCTCGGTCTCCATCTATCACTCAATGCCGTAATAAGTTGATAATCTAGTCTAATGCAATCAACTTGCATTGCTTTTTAAAACCCGGCTATTCTTGGGTTTTGTTCCAACCTAGGATCTTTAAAATCTATTTCTTTAAGCTTGCTTGAATGATCACAAAGTTTAATTGTTTCTACATCCTGATTTATAACAAGAAATTGCAATTAGTAATTCATATTTGCATTTTGGATTAACAATAATTCAATGTGTATAAAATAAATACGTCCATAAGCGAATCATTTCGACTTCGATGATGATCTTGAAGATAAAGAACACTTCTATCTTCGGGTCCGGGAGGTAGTTCTATAATATATTTATCACCCAATTATTCATTCAAAAATCAATTTTACAACTAGGGTTTTTGGAATGATTTATCAACCACCAAAATTTCAACTATGACAACAACAATAGGCGGTAATTGTCATCGACAACACCAACAATACTTAGTATTATTACCAACAACAATTATTTGTTAATTTAACATCAATTTCAACAAAAAAAATTTACCTCTGATTGCCATGGATGAAGAAGTTCCTTCCATTTAGAGCTAAAACAATTAATTACTTCAAAGTATATTTGAGATTAATGTAAATTAGAGGTTTGATTTGGAAAATAGTTGGGTTCGAATGGGGATTGAAATAAATTTTGAGAAGGAGAGGAGTTTGAGAAGCGAGGTATAGATTCTGTGCTTGCTAGAATTTTGAAGCCCGAGTTATAGCTTGCGCAAATATGGATTGCGCAAGCTATAAATATACAGCTTGCGCAAATATGGATTGCGCAAGCTATAAATATACAGCTTGCGCAAATATGGATTGCGCAAGCTATATATATAGCTTGCGCAAACCATATTTGCGCAAGCTTTATAAAAACAAGATTTATTTTTGCAATTAGTTTTCCGTTGCCTATTTGCGCAAATAGTTTTCTGGCCAAGCCTTGTTTGAAAATTTGTCCTTTTTGAAACAGACAAGTTTTAAAAAAAGTGTGCATGTATATTTGCTAAATTTTGCATGTGTATATTGTAAATGTGCATATTTAATTTTGTATTCTTTTACATAAGTATGTTTGAACCATATGATCAAACCACATACTAAATTATCACCAAAGAAATTATTATATACTCAAACAAAATCATCATATACCAAAAAATATCACACCAGGCTAAAACAATTTAAAGCATAAGTTCATTAATCATCAAAAAACCAACCAAAAATAAGACATTTCTTAACAAATCCGATATAATGCTTCATAGCATAATAAGTCATAGCTATTCCCAGGTTCATCGTATATCAAGATTCAAGTGGTGTTTGTCTTTCAGTTTATTTCCTTCAATAAATTTTGAGCTCGACTAAGGTTTGAGAAGCTTTGGGTTGGTCTTCTGTAATAAGGGGTTGTTCTTGATGTGAAGAATGGCTGAATATGTGACTTTTTATTGTTGGGATGTTATTAGAGCCATTATGGCCATTGTAGATCATTTTGAGCATATTCAAACCCTTCATTTTCTCTTTACCACGACCATATTGTCAATTGCTTTTGCGATTCTACCGGCGTAAATTGAAATCCATGTTCGTACGATTCAATATGCTCCTCTTCAGCTGCTCTTGTTCTTGCCACACCTATCATTGCCCTTCAGCATGGGTATGTCTAGAAGTTCTATAGATAACCACAAACCAATTCAATTTGTTTCTTTGTAAAACCATGTTGAGCAATTTTTTGATGTCAATGCATTTACTTTTGACCTTTTCAACTCAAAACAAGTGCACTCAATATCCCAACAACCTCTAAAACACTATATATTGTGCTCACTTACAAAATAATTTTTTTTATATATTTATATTAAATAAAAAGACAAGAACAAATTCATCATATTTACCAATTATTACTGATCACGCTCTAGCGATGCACATTGGATGCAAGCAACTAATCGCCTCGAAGATTATTTTGAGATAATTCGATGAATTATTTTTTACCAAACTAAGTTCCTGGATTAAGCAGTCAAAGTCTTCTGTTCCATAACTCCATGCTTTCATTAAACAGTCCACCCCATTGTCCAGGACTGCTTTTGATTGACTCAACTACATTGAGAATGTGCTGTAGGTTTCAAATTTTCCCATTACTCGGTCAAGAACATGACTCTGAAAAATGAGAAAGAAAATAAATCTAATCATAGCAATCAAAGGTGATAAATATCAGAAAATGTCCAATAGTTTCAGTTACTAAGACATATGGATCCCAAGTTACAATATCACTTGGTAAAACTATCAGATTCATAACGGTAGTATTGGATAATAGATACTTTGGTTTGAAAAATGTTTCCATTTTTTATGAGTATGCCATCATTATAAATTTATTTAACTAATCATAAACATTACATATATATGTAACAGGTTATCTAATGGATCGATACATTTGAATGAGCGACAACAATATGTTCAAGACCAAGACTATGAAGTGGAAAATAGGCACAAGGACAAATTTAAAAAAAAAAATTAGGCTGAAAGACAACAAATTTCATTTTTGGATTGAAGGACAAACTTTGAAAAAAATTAGACACTGTAAAACTGAATATAATGCTAGTTATAACTAGCATTGTCCTTCAGCCTAATTTTTTTCTAAAGTTTGTCCTTCATTCCAAAATTGAAACTTGGCGTCCTTTAGCTTAATTTTTGTTTCAAAGTTTGTCCTTCTCCTTAATTCCCTCTTCTGTGAAATTAACTAAAGTTTTCTACATAATATTAATTGATATTAGAGTATAGATAAACAAATAGTTATACATGTGAGAAAGTCGTATAACTGCATATGTCTTTAAATTTTTGCAGCACAGCATCACTGAACTCACTATATGGATATGAAAGAACCGCACTACTCCATGAGTATCTACCGCCCTGTCCAATCTCAAAATAAAAACATAAAAAATAAAAATAAAAAATAGAAATAAAAAAAAGAGAAGTAAGAAAGAAAGAAAGAAAAGAATCAACCTTATGAATGATTTGCAAAAAGTTGGCAGTTAATAAAGTTTAAAATAACAACACAAGTATGTTGTCATGCGTCAACATCTGAAGCGTCTGATTGTAATGGTTATTTAAATGCTTTTCTGATCCATGTCATTCTGACATAGTTTTTGAATTTAATTTCGTCACCAAGAAGTGACAGACCTAACAAATCATGTAATATCCCATAACAGCCATTGTCGTCATGTTTTCCACATTGTTAACTCTTTTATTTCCATATTAAATTTTCTTGTCATTTCTCCTTTTTGGTTTCATATAATGAATGATAAAACATTATGTACATTTGATAACAAAAAGAATGAATATTTATTAGAATGTTTAAGGAAAAAAAAAGGGGTGTGTACCATTAATAGACACTTCTAATAACTCACTAACATTACCTGAAGTAACCGTCAACTCTCTTACTATAAATTAAAAGATGTTCATTCCTGGCCTCAATCTCTCACACGAAGTAGTAAAAAGATGCTGATTTAATCTAGTATACTCGAGCTTCAATACCTTTCAATAACCGGCTGTTATTAGTTCTCGTTCAAAACTTGAATCCTCTTAATTGACAGTTCAAATTTGTTAGAATGGTCAATGAGACTGATTGTAGCATTAATATGTCTTTTAAATTAGAGAAAAGACAAAATTTCTGTAAAATATTCTAATCTAGCATCTAACGATAAAAAGATATTATGAAATGTTATATTTCTGTGAGTGATACATTTACTCCTATGTCGTTTCTATGGATGTTGCAGATGATTATTATTTTGACATATGTCTGTGCTTCAAATCTTGAAAACAAATCGTAATTGTAAAACTATGGTTATATTTTGATTCAAATGTTAATTAAAATCCACATATAATTTGTATTTCATTAACATATACGTCCATCTAGTAGCACTCAATTGGCTATTAATGATTTGTATTTTTGAAGTAGAAAAAAGATTTTGAATTTTTTTACCTCTAATTGTAGAAGATGGTGAAAATCTTTTCATTAGATTGTTGCAGTGAAGTAAACTTTCAAAGAGTCTTTTGTTAAAACGAGGAACAATTGAACTTTGGCTTTGGGAATGAAAGGAAATTTGAGCTTTTCGTTTGAATTTTGACGAGAATAAGAATGAAGATTACGTAGCTTTACCCCGTATAAGAAAAAATTTGTGCACCCACATTTACAGAATGCACATGTACAACTTTGAAATAAATTAACATCGGGTTTGTACATGCACCTTACATAAACATGCATATACAAGTTATTTCACATGCACATCTAAATATGGATATTTTATTTCATGAACTTCAAACGGTGGCTTATGTTTGCAACGAGTACCAAAGGAGACCTATTTTAATTTGACTAATAGTATTTTAACTTCCAACTAAAAAAAATGTCCTTTTGTTTGCGAATAAATGAATTAACAGCGTTTCAATTATTTGAAAAATAGGTGTGTGCATATGGCTGAGACCTCTTTACTGTCAAGGATTTACTACAAGTACCCGATTAGTCTTCAGATAACAAACTTTAGACAGTTCAGTAATGGCAGAACCGGGTGTAAACAGTCAAATCTTGGATTTACAAGGCCTCTATTAAGATATGTGCATTTTACTCCAGCATGGTCTCATTGTGATATTGATGTATTAAACACGTGTAGCTGTGAAAGAAAATTGAAAACACTATGTTGTGACATGAACGAACAAGTTGTGGAGTCCTCATCCAATAATTATTCTACCAGTGAACTGAGCAAAAGAAAGAAAACTTTGGGTTCCTTGCAAAGTTATTTTGATAAAATGGAATCAGGTTTGTGTTTTTTTATACCTTTTCCAGATTTTGTGTTTCTTAATATGTTTGCAAGTAACAATTGGTTTGTCAACCATTAACAGAGCAGGACTCTTCCGTGGATGAACAAAATCACACAAGAGCAAAGTATCAAGAAAATACAAGCACAGAGGAGACTACATTTATAAAACCCCTAATAATCGCTAATGATGAAGCTGATCGCATGGCTTCTAATACTGAAAATACTGGAAATCTACAGATCGAAGACGAAGCTTCAAATTTTTATCTGATGTAAGTTCTTGCACATTAGTTTCAATACACTCTCATATTTTTGGCAAAAGAAGTTGTCTGGCTAACACTTAATCAGTTAATATCTGTATGAATGCAGAAGTTTACTCGTAGGAGTAAATATTGCAGTTTTCTTATTTGAGATTGCAAGTCCAATTAGAGTATCAGATGTGGAAAGTTTGTCACTGCCAGCAATGTATGGTGCAAAGGTGAATAAACTTATCTTAGTAGGAGAGTGGTGGAGACTACTGACTCCTATGTTTCTGGTACAAATTTAGATTCAGTTCTTTCTTCTCTGTATGTTATAAAAAGATTTAATTCATGTCTTTTTAAATTTTCTTTGACTGCAGCATTCAGGATTTCCACATGTTGCTCTTAGTAGCTGGGTTCTTCTTACATTTGGACCTCAAGTTTGCAGAGGATATGGACCTTTTACCTTTCTCTTACTGTATCTACTTGGGGGCATATGTGGAAATTTAACTAGCTTTTTTCACACTCCTGAGTTAACCGTTTGTGGAACTGTAAGTTCAGTAACTCCAGCAAGCTGTAAAAATTTTAGAGTTAGCATTCATACAAAATTTATAGCACTAATGCTTATTTCTGTGTTACTTAGGGACCTGCTTTTGCAATAATAGGAGCATGGCTTGTATACCAAATGCAGAATAAGCAAGTAGTTTCTAATGAGTTATCCGAAAGTATGTTCAGGAAAGCAGTGGCTGCTACAGCTTTCAGTTTTTTGCTTAGCAATTTTGGGAGCATTGATGACTGGTTAGATGCTAATATGCATTAGAAATCATTTAATCTTGTAACCGATTAAATTCTCAATCTGAAACATTATTTTTTTAAGCTAAATCATTTAGTATTTTGGGTTGCAGGACACACCTTGGGGCTATTTTTTCTGGAATAACTTTTGGATATCTTACATGTCCAACATTGCAAATTCTTGATAACACATTGTCATCAGAGAATAGCGGAAACCAAGAAAGTGTCAGCACTCTTGTACAGCGGCAGGTTGATCCATGTAAATCATTGCTTGTATTTGCTGTTTCGATTTTAGTTCTGAGTTGTTTAGTGTTATTGTTTGGATCTCAGCTTGAATTGTTGGAGATAGAAGATTTGTAGAGAAAGGGTTATGGTATTTTATATAGCTAATATTGAGTTGTATGATAATCACATCAAATATCTCGGTGAGTAACTATGTTTGCAATAAATGTATAGCAAAAGGCTTGATCCAGGAAGTTAAATATTACATCTGCGAGTCGCACAACCGCATTGATAGATTCCTAAAAATACCATTTGATTTAATTTAATTTATATTTATGAAATATTAATTTTTTTTATCCATTGAGTGCCATTAAGCCATTAGTAGTTAATTGGGTGTGTATGAAAGTTATGCACTAATCAGTATACGAAATCAATACAAATTTGAATTTGATTTGAAAATAATTAATTTCTAAATGCTTTGGAACATTTGAAAGGTCTATCTAGCCTTGTCCTGGCTGGCCATGGAATGAGTAAAAATGGTTTGAAAATCCAAAGGCTGAATGTAGAATATGAAAGAAAGGGATTAAAAAATTAAAGGAGGCAATTAATATTTGACTGAATCTTTAAATATCATACTTAACTCCTCATTTCCTTTCTTAATCACTCACACTCTCTCTCTAATCCTTGCCACCATCTTCCTTTTGCAACATTTCCAGCTGAAATCTCAAAGCAAAAAGAAATTAATGGCATCCAATTGATTCAAACAAATAAAAGGTGGTTTTCCTTCTTCTGTAAAGCTATGAGTTAGGATTTCAGATATATGAGCAAGTCCTTCAGTCAAGGTGCATTCAAGGGCAGCATCAATAAGGTTAACATATTATTTTTTATATATTTTCATCATGATGATGTCGATCTAGTCATTTAGTTGCTTTAACGAATTTGTATACGCATTTGCCGTCCACCTTCAATTTGCACATGTGTAGATCTGAAATTTTATGAGCTTGTTGATTTGGATAGAATTTGAAATTAATAATAATGGTTTTGTTTGTTATTTCTTATTGTTAATATCTAATGTTGTTGATGTTGTTTTAAATCTTGATCTAATAGCTAATTTATCATTCTGTATGTATATATTTATTTATTCAAATATTAATATTAATTTCCATTGTTTCATAATTTGTTTTCTGTTTCAAACACATATACATGTGTATGTGTATGTGTATGTATGAATGTATGTATGTATATTAAAATTAATTTGAATTTTTTTTACAATAGATGGTGTTATCTAGCCTTTTGACCAGGCAATATTCAGACAGATTGGACAGGTCGAACTTCGAGTTATCAAGGCGAAGCTCAAAGAGATAGTTCAGAAGTTTAGAAACCAAGCACAAACAAAGTCGGAAGGCCGATGCCAGAACAACCCAAGCCAAAAGGACCCAGAAACCATCTAAGTGATGGGTCGGTACCGACCCTTATTTTCCTTCCCAACCATGCTCATCTTCTGCCCACTAGTCCTACTTGATGCCAAAAGCCTATTTCCAGTGTCGCTTTGTTGATCCAATGCAATTCTCCATCAATCTCCACAAATACTTGAAGTTGCAACTCTGTTCTTCCACAACTCCATCAATTGGATCCAGAAGCAAGCTAATATTGGTGCAAACAACTATGGAATCACGAAGCTAACCACAAATGAGCCTAAATGACGAGTTGAAGACAATCATATTGGCCATCCCATCGATCGGTACCGACCCCTAACCTTGGAGTTGTACTGACCCATATAAAATGATGAGTTGGCACCTACTTTCTTGGGAGAATTGGTCTAAATCATGGATAACGGCTTGGAGATATTCTTTTGCGAGATTTTAGGCTCCTACCTCTGTAAATAGGAGGGTATGGTTCATTTTTGAGGAACCTTTAGGGCTCTGGTTCTTCCTTACTATATATTCTTGTAATTCTGAAAATTTAAGTGTTGGAGTTGTACCGACCCCTAATAACTTTTGCCTCGAAGTCAGATATAAGCAATAAAATCTTAAAGTGGACGTAGGCGTTGCTTTGCAGAACCACTATAAATGATTGTATCTTGTTTATTTTTTATTTTCACTTACATTTCTTTATATTTTATTCTCTATATAAACTTCTACAGTTTGCGATAGAACCCATGAAGTTCTTCTCTGTATCCGGAGATATGTACCAGCCAACTCTTGTCCTCGGATTGGAGGTAGGAGTATAAATTAAATGGACGTGACCCGATCATCCATCAGCCAATTCTTGTCCTCGGATTGGGGGCAGGAGTATAAACTAACTGGACGTGACCCGACCGTCCATTGGTTAACACTTGTCCTCGGACTGGGAGCATGAATATAAACTAAAAGGACATAACCCGACCATCCATTGGCTAACTCTTATCCTCGGATTGGGGGCATGAGTATAAACTCAAACCCGATGTGATATGACCATCCGTACACTAATCTCGCCCTTGATGTGGGGGCAGGAGTATAAATCAAACGAACGCTCACTCGCTCAACTCTTGCCCTCGGATTGGGGGTGTGAGTATAAACCGAAGTGGATGTGATAAGACCGTCCAATCCTTAACATTTTGCCCGGAGTAGGCAAAACGAAAGGTCCATACTTGGTGTAAGGTGGATCTTACCGATGAAATTTGAATTGATGTCCGGAGTTAGGCGTGATTGGAAATAAACATCCTAGATGAGGATGTGCGAACTACGTTATTAAGTACTTAATTTTGAATTAGCGCCCAGAGTTCGGTGCAATCGAGTATCGTTATCCTGGAAGAGGATACCCGGACCACGGTCCTAAGTGGTAAAACCTCAACTAATGCCTAGAGTTTGGCACTTCAACAATTACTTTGTATTCGCAAGAGCGATAAAAGGTCAGAAAATTACATAGCGGGCTAAGGATTTGGTCTGACAATAATAACTAAAAGAAATAGATCGCAAGTACATTGAATGGAAAGCGTATTTCTTAAGTACTTAGACAAATCCATGCAAAGAGTTAATGAAACAAAACCTTTTCTATTCACATGAAATTTGGAAAACTAAGTACAAGTGTTATTGACACTAAAAACAAAAAGCAAAAGCGGAGGTCGAATCTGCACTACATGGGCCAAATAAAATAAAAGCAGGAAACAAGAAAAAAAAGCCTAATTACTGATATATAACTAGAAGGCACAAAGAAGACAAGCGATCACTTCTTGGGCCTCTTCTTCCTTTCTTTCCTCTCATTCTTCTCCGCAGAAGAAGGCGTGCTGGATTCTTTCGGCTGCTTCCTTACTCTTCCCTCACTTCCTTTGCCCCTGGGTGGAGTGCTCTACGATGATCCAGCAGGCACACTTTCAGTGCTCCCGGGTGGAGGAATGGAGACTGGAGTGCTTTGCGAGGATCCTACAGGCGTGCTTTGAGCATTGCTAGGCCGAGGAATATGGACCGAAGCAAAGATAGTCTGCCCGGGTAAGGCAATGGATAGAGGAGGAGGGATGACTTCCATCTTCTCCTACTTGATCTCTGTGGCAAGGAGGATGTCCTTCCCAAATTCCTGCTCAAGCTCATGCATGGTGGGACCCAACAGGGGCTTGGAGACCCTAGCAATAACAATATCTTCATCATTTTTAGTTTCCTGAGTCCACCAGCTCCTCCATCCAACAAAGCATCAATCATCTGCTTGTTAAGGCCGGGAGCATCTTCAACCGGGATGGTTGGAATCATTGTTGAAGTGGTAACAGTAACTGATTCTGTTACAGTCACTTATAGTCCCGGCTGAGAGTCCTTGTCAAAAAGCAGAGCAATATGGGGCTGACCTAAAGCTTGAGAAACAAAGAGAGAGATTAGCTATGTTAATCGGCGACACGTCAACTTTTTGGAATACAGGAGAAGTCAATGAGATACCTTCTCCGGTTTGGGGTTCTGTGCGGGTCGGAGTGCCATCGGAGTTCCCTTTGGGAATTGAAGAGATAATTGTAGACCAATGGATCTTAGGCCTCTTGAGATCATACCCAGGATCGGAAGATGAATCTGGGACAGCCTGGGATCCAAGTGTTTGGTGGGCAGTAGCATCATGTGGCGTCAATCTGAAGCCTTCGCCAAGTCTTTTTGCACTGTTGTGACTAGGTTCGGATGGAGCATAAGTTGACCATCCTTTAACACTTTGAGCTCATCTCCCACCAGGATTTCTCTCTCGAGATGCTCCAAATTCACTTCACCACCCTTAAGATAAGCCTTTTCTTCTTCAACAATCCACTTCCAGCCGAGGGCAATGATTCTGGGATAATCATCTTTGAACCTCTCCAAGTTTGGGAATTTGAGCACGTTGGTGTCGTACTGGTTCACCAGTGCTTCAAACTTCTCCATCACGCGCTCTTCCACCCGCTGTTCCGTGGCCTCAACCTCTCTTTTGACAAGTGCATCAACATCTCTAACACGTTCGAGCGCTTTGTCCCCCTCTTCCTTGGCATCGAGCAACTCATTATAATAATTCTGAGCTTGTTAGAGCGCTTCGTCTTTCTCTTTTCTTTTGTGCTTAAGCTTGGTCTTTAGCTTAGCTACATTTTTGTTTGCAGTATCTCTCTCAATCACCAGATCATGGTTTCGGTGGAAAGCCTTCCCCATTCATCTCGATGCTTAATCCGCTCCTCTTTGAGTGCCTTGATGGCCTCCTCGACTTTCTTCTCGGCCTCGGCTGTCAGTAGGGATTCTTTTCAAGTTAGGCATGAACATAAGACACCGAAGCAAATGTTTGGAAATTCTTCTTTTAGTTTGGTTACGAGCATTGATCGTAAGCTATTCTTCCATAGAGATAGGTGAGACTATAGCAGTTTCTTTGCTAGGCCTGTGCTAGAAAGTTTCAGAGCCACTCTTGTGATGTTTGCAGTCGGAGGATCGACTGGGGTGAGATGGCACTGAAGGTTGTACAGGGATAAAAGCCGAAGGTGGAGCACGAGGAGTATCACCATGTGGGATGTCATCATGATGATCAGGTTGCTTGTCTAGACCTCTAGAAGGAGGTGATCTAGACCTAGGGCGATGCTTAGAAGCAGAGTCGTGTGATGAGCGATCTCCGTCGCAGCTGCTTCTGTCCCGATCATCCCTATCACGGCTAGAGCAATAGTCTGACTCATAATCGTGACCATTTCCCTGATGTTACGAACTCGACCGAGGCCTTTGTGCTTGGGATGCTTTCTCCTCCAAAGATCGATATATGTATTTCCTTTTCTCCATGGATCTTGCAAGGAAAACAAGAACAACTTAGATCCAACAAGCAAGGACACAAGTCAAGTGCGAGTGTTATGAAGTGCACAAGTGTGTGAGTGTCCTATTTTCCCCTCGACGGACCGTGAGCTGAAGCTTTACTCATGGGAGTAACCTCTTCCATACTGGTAGGGATGAAGTCTTTATCGACGCGAATAGGGGAGTCGATGCCCTCAATACTAATATTACCGACATCAAAAGAACCAAACACGAAAGGAATAGGCCCTAAGCCAGCGAATGTGCCTGTTGAAGGAAAAGATGGAGTTTTGTCTACATCTGTGACTAGTAGGGGCTGGGTAGAAGTCCGCGCCTTGGAGATTTTCACGATTAACCTCTTCTTCGGAGCAGGTGGTTGATCGTCCCTAGATTGTTAGGATGAAACTCATGACTCACATTGATGTTACCTTGGCCAGCCATGCCACTTTCACCAATAATTTCGCCTTCCTCGAAGTTTTCTGGTACTTATTCAATATTTTCTTCAACTCCAGCCCCAAGACTTGGGACTGGGGGCAAATCTAGATCAATCTCGCCTCCTTCGAGCGGGTTGTTATCATCATTTTCTCATCATCACTGGAAGCTATTTGGACGATGCCATTGTTGTGGCCCTCTTCTAACAAGCCATAGGAAAGAATATTTTCATCTGACAGGAGAGTTCTAATATCTCTATCTCCTACCGGAACTGCCATAAGAATGTTAACGTCATTTGAAATCGTCGAGCTACTAGGTCTCGCCAGAACATCAGGATAGTAAAGCAAGGATATGGGTTAAGTCTGCATACTATAAGGAAAATTCAAACATTATAAATAGGATGGAACTTACGTCCGGATATCTATCTTTGAGCAAACCTGGATGGACAACGAATGTAGAACCACTCACTCTTAAAGTAGCTCAACTTGTTCCATGCTCTAGAACTACTCTGCAACCTCTGATCGGTTTCAAGTAAATCAAAGACGGACTCTCTTTTCAACTCTTGAAGTTATAAGCGTACTGGATCTCCTCATTGTTGGGTACTCGGTTCAAGTGCTCGAAGAAGACCATGTATGTACTGAGGAGAAAAGCATAGCTGTTCGGATGCAGCCGTGTCGATGCCAAGTGCATGAAATTCAGAACTCGACAGACAAACTGGTTGAATGGTGGAACGCAACCCGCCAAATACATATATCTATTGCAGACATCATACCCTTCTGGAGGGTTGTGTGGTCTTTGATGATGGGAGGGAGCTACATCAATGCGAGTCATGAGTTTGGAAGCAACAGAATCAACAGGCCCGAGATTTAGGGGTCGATGCCGAGTCCTAGAATTTAAAAATGAAAAAGATACAAAAAGATACATATATATATTTATATATATACATGTGTGTGGATTTATTCCTAAGCATATGCATGTGATGGACTATGTACCTATACTCATCCACTCAAGAATGTGCACGTGAATGTGTGTACGAATATATATATCTAATACTCGACAACTAGAATCAAAGGAAAGTTAAATTCGAACCTGAATAATCCGTGGAAGGAATTAGTTTAAAATCGTCAAGTTCAAAATGACATATTATAATGACACATTCCAGATTTATAATCTCGGATGTTGGTAGAGCATCGCGACGGATGACAATGGACATAACATTTCACAAAAACGATTCGTAGGAAGGATAATGATCATTCGAAACATAGAGTGGAGTCCTTCGTAGCAACTCTAACTTGTCTCAATTCAAAGTACATCACGTTTGAAATGAGATGTACTTTGGAGGAAAATGTTATCCAGCCTTTTGACCAAGCAATATTCGAACAGATTGGACAAGTCGAACTTCGAGTTATCAAGGCGAGAAGCCAAGAGAGATAGCCTAGGAGTCCAGAAACCAAGCAAAAACAAAGTCGCAAGGCCGATGCCATAACAACCCAAGCCAAAAGGACCCAGAAACCATCTAAGTGATGGGTTGGTACCGACCCCACTTTATGGGTCAGTATTGACCCCACTTTATGGGTCGGTACCGACCCCTATTTTCCTTCCTAACCGTGCTCATCTTCCGCCTACTAGTCCTACTTGATGCCAAAAGCCTATTTCCAATGTTTCTTTGTTGATCCAATGCCATTCTGTATTAATCTCCACGAACACTTGAAGCTGCAACCCTATTCTTGCACAACTTCATAATTTGGATGCAGAAGCAAGTTAATATTGGTGCAAACAACTATGGAATCACGAAGTTAATCATAAGATGAACTAAGATGAAGGGTTGAAGACAGCCATATTGGCCATCCTATGGGTCGGTATCGACTCCTAACCTTGGAGTTGTGCTGACCCATACAAACTGATGAGTTGGCACCTACTTTCTTGGAAGAATTGGTCTAAATCATGGATAACGGCTTGAAGATATTTTTATGTGAGATTTTAGACCCTACCTCTATAAATAGAGGGGTGGGACTCGTTTTTGATGATCTTTTGGGACTCTAGTTCTTTCCTACTCTATATTCTTGTAATTCTTAAAATCTAAGCGTCAGAGTTGTACCGAGCCCTAAGAACTTCTGCCTTCAAGTCAAATATAAGAAATAAAATCTTAAAGTGGACGTAGGTCTTGCTTTGCCGAACCACTATAAACGATTGTGTCTTGTTTATTTTTCTTTTTCATTTATGTTTCTTCATATTTTATTTTCTGCATAAACTTCTGGGTGTTTGCACTATTTTTGGTTCAAACAAATGGTTTAACAAAAAACAAAATACTTATAAATACAAACGCACACAAATACACACATACACACACGCATACATATATATAAACACACACACACTCTGGTATAAAGGCCATACTGAAGGCACGTGTGCGAATTTTATTTATATTTAACTATTGGCATTCAAAATTGTTAAAATGTGAATTTTGGCCACTATAAAAGTTGGTATATAAATAAAATATGAAAAATGTATATAATTTAGTTGGTACATATTATTTGAAAAAAAAACCACAATCTATTAGAAGTAATTAGCTCAGAAATACCGTCATTGAACCTACTACCTAGCACCTAATTTTATAGCATTTCAAGTAGAATGAAAATCGAACCAAAATTTTCATTTACGGTAATGTCACACATAATAGTGTATATTCACAGTTGTTTTAATTTTGATGTTGCTTAGTGTTGAAGATATATATTGTTTGGAAATGTTAAATTGGTAAGGTGCATGTCCATTCAAGTGCAAGTGGAAATTGTTTATGTTATGTGAATGTTGAGTAAATGTGTTTTTCATGTAAATACGGTTCTTTTGTGCATCAAATAATTTTTGGATATGGGGTAATTAATTTTTGTTGTTGTGCATGCATATTCTTATGTTGTAGATTTAGAATAATTCATTTTTCCAATGCACTATTGCCATATGTACATGGTCAATGTGAGTAGTTTAGTGGAATGCATTGGTTTTGCATTCCTATTCACTGGCTTATAACTGGAATGTAAATTAACATAACTAAAGAACGTTCAAGTAGTTGCCTAATATGACCACATTAAATATTGTCAGTATCCAACCATAAGAACGTTAGCATAAAACAAACAAAGATTAAGTGCAATTGCCTAATGTAACAAAGTTAAGTTTAGAACTGAAGTTATTCCATGTTAAAACAATTTTTAGTACGTGATATCAAAACGCACAAACAATGATTATGAAAGAGAAGTTTCGACATCAAAGGCTTCACGAAGAGCTACATTTCAGTAAAAACACATATATGAATGAATACATAACATTTTTTAGAAAACCTACAATTTATAACTGAACTCTGCCAAAAGCTTGGCTCTTAACTATGAGTTTTCCATAAAACTAACAAATTCAAAAGTTGACCTGGAGACAAAATCACCACAAAAGGCATTACCGTTGGCGACAGTTAAAAAGCGACGCTAGCCGTCGTCGGCCGTCGTTAAAAGACGATGTAAAAACCGTCAACACCAATAGGTTTAGCAACGGCTCGTCGCAAGTTTAGCGACGGCTTGCGTCGCCAAATTAAACACGTGGCAAATCCTGGGGGGTTGGCAGGGTGTTGCTGACCGACGCTAGCTGACGCAAAACTGGGTAAATAGGTCGTTGCAAGCTGATGCAAGTCTGGACAAATAGGCCGTCGCTAGCCGTCACAAAACTGGACATTCTTTTATCTTGCAGCTTCTTTTTGAGCCATCCAACCGCGCAAATATCATCATATCTCTATACATCTCATCTATAACACATATAAATCCAATTTCGCAACTACAACCATCACATATCACCCATAAGCAAATATATAATGTAAAAATCAATATCTACATCAACATTCCATCAAACATCTATATTCTATTAAACAACATTTCCAGAAATCCTTCAAACAACACAACCATATCAACAAATACTCATGTCCATCAAACAAAACATCTCCAAAACCATCAAGCAACACAATCGTCAAACAAGTGTCAAATCCATCAACACATGTCAAATATATACAAAACAAAACGAACAAAATTCATCAAACACCACAGTCATTCCTACTGATCGTCATCTCCCAACCCATCGTCCCAGGCATTCTCCCATACTCTGCTAAATATGCCGCAATCTGCTCCTCTAGCAGCTGCGCCAATCCTCCGCTCTTCCGTCAATCATTGAACTCTGTCATCTGCTGTTTCAACTGAGCTATCTCCTCATCTGCTTGGGATCTCCTGTAAGCCGTCTGGGTCATTATCACCTGTAAAATAGTAAATAGCGAGTTATAATTTATGCTCAATATTAAATAAAATTTATATATTAGTTAATGAAGCAGTTTACCTCCTGATTTCCGTAACTGTAATGCCTATTTCGCGAAGAAGGGTCAATCAGAGCATCCCATATATGGTTCGACTCCTCCAAGGTCAACTCATGGCCAGTGGACTGCGCCACTCGAGCTTACTTCGCTTCATATCTTTTCTGCGATGAGGAAAAGAAGTTCGCTACAATAAATATTCAATTTAAAACTTATGAAATGTGAATTAAAAAAAGCATGTTTACCATTACGGATTGAGATTTATCACCTGTCCACACATATGAAACGTGGCCATCCTCATCTGTCTGCTCAACGACATGCGTGTGAGTGAAGACCTCTGCCATTGTAGGCTCACGATTATACTTCTTATACTAAAATTGCATATATGAATAAACAATGTTACCAATATGATTAATTATCGATAACATATTTACAATCGCAATCTATAAGTTTACCAATTCCTTCCGATGTTGTTGAAAGGATTTAGAGCCACCGCGGTGTACAGTAGGATTTTTATTCCTATTTGCACGGTTCCTCGATGATATTTCAGGTAAATTAAAATATATTATTAACTAAAGTAATGAAACTAATCTACGAAATTTAAACAAATTATAATAACAATATAAAATTAAATAAATTATGTTAAATTCAGGAGTATCCCAGAGCTAGAGAAATTCAGCCCAAACATCAGCGCTCATCCAAGCATGTTTTTATTCGCATTCTTTGCTTTTGAGAGAATGTCCTTATAATTTTTCCGCATCTTTTTGTTCCAGTGATTGCTAAAAATATCCATATCTTCCGGATCAACACGGGCCGCAGCCTGCATATTGAAATTAATTTGAATTATATACATTATATTAAATTTCAAATCTATTACATATAATAGAAAACAAGAACCCAGGCTTGCTGACTTGGACAGTCTGATATCCCAGCATTTCAGAATAGTTACTCCTTAACGTACTCTCTTCCTTTCTTTTACTTCCCTCCGAACCGTTCCTCCCCACTAACGTATCTGCATGTTGTCTTTTTTTAACTTTCTGCCAACTGTTCCCACAATCCCATTTCTTCTTTCTGTGCAAAATTATCTTCCCCAAAATTTACAACCCTACGTCCCTTTGCTTTTTGACAATTCAATTCCTTCGTTCATGTAATTCTGTTTAATCTTCTCTCCAGTTATCCTTCGGGCCTCTGAATCAAACTCCGTTCATTCCTCTGACAGGCATAGGTGATTGAAATTATTTTGGTTCTCGTGGATTCTTTGCCTGCGTCGGTGTTTGTCGTATTTCAGGTAGTTTTTTATTCTAAACTTAGTTACCACACAATGTACCATTGCTTTTTTTAACACAAGTGAAGTTATCTTTGATTAGTTCAGTAAAATATTTTGATAATTTGGTGAAATCTATTTTTTATGCTACCTAATACGAAATCAACTGTCCACGTTCCTCTTATGTGACTGATTCCATGGTTGAAGGTATTCAAATCATGTTCACATATATCCATTATCATATGTTTAGCTTCGTAGAAAAATTATGTTTCTTATCACTGATCTGTTTTGGCCATATTTTTATGAGGTTTGTCGTTTTTTTGCGCCTTTTCACCATGACCACTCTTACACATGAGTTATTAAACAACAGAATCGTTTGAATATATTTAAGCAATTAATCAATGAAATGGGTTAAGAATATATGGTCACTTGAGTTAGTGTGTTGTAGGAACACAGTTTTTACACATTGTAGCCAATTAGACCAATTTTCAAAAAAAAGAAACATGGTATATTCAATTCTGGTCCAGCCAACCGATTCTCATTATAAACTTTGATATAACAGTGCACACCTGCCTCTACTTAGTCATGATTTTGATCAGTTTGTCTTCTCATGTAATATTTGTGAAATGGATTGTTAAACGTGGCGGCGAACGGAGGTTTGCGTATTGGAATTTAATTATTACTGGTTGAGTTTTTTGTCACTGTGGAGTGGGAATGAAATCCAGATGAAATACCTTTGTTCATTCCCATGAATGTCAAGTTTCAATAAAATAATACACCATCCTTATGTTAATTTGAATTAAATTTCCAAACCAACTATATTGACTTTGTACTCTGAAAACTATTACAGCTACTATCGTGTCATGTTAATGTAAAATGGGTAAAAATATTATTTGAACTATTAAGTGGGCAGTATTAGGCAGTATATCATATGATTAACATTTTTACTATTGTTAAAGGTAAGTTTATGTTTCTGTTTACCATAACTTTGACTTTGGATTTACCATTAAATATTAGTATTTAATATTAACTTTTTTGTAAAGTGCTTTTAGAATTTAGACCTTATCAACATAGCAGAAACGACTCTGCTACATTCATTTATACATCATACATAAAAGTTATCCCTCTTTCACCAATGTTAATATAGTGTGTATTAAAAATTCTTTATAGTGCACAATATGTTTGATTGATAGGGGAATCATTTGTTTATAACTGTACTTATGTTCCTTTTGTTGTTTCACTTTTCATCTCGAGAATAATCACACAATTTTTACAACAAAAGTTGATCAACAATTGTATGCGTATAAACTCCATTTGACCAAATTAATTTAATAAAATAAAACTAAGAAGCTAAAGTGTATGGGGCTTACCTATCAAAAGGTGGAAAAATGTTGGCATTTGAAGTAGTTCACAAATGAAAACAGTCATAGATATATTGTACTTTAGGGTTTTAGGTAGCTCCCATGCTATGATTCATCTGATACATAGTGCAGTATGTTCAAAATAGCAATGAATCCGACTTTATGAATTTGAAGGTGAAGAGTGAACTAAAACTATATGGTGTAAATTTTGCTTAGTTGTTTTGATTAATGGTTGAAGGAAGGTATCATAAAATTTATGTTTATAAAGTGCTAAATTACTTTTTTTGGTTCTAATGTTAATGTCGTTAAATGATACAAGCCCTGAGTCATATGGTTTTGATGTGTACAACTGAAAGTATAACTTTTCTGACCCTTAGTTCAAATACAAAATGTATTCAATTAATGTCACTTAACACCCACCCATGTGTACATATTCAACAATCAGGAAAAAATTCATTCGCGCCTACGAAATTAAAGCCATATACAAATAACAACCGCATTTATAGACTGACATTGAGTTAATATAGTTAAATTAGTATACTCATTTTTTTTTTAAATTTCCTTTCCTAAATTTTCAGATGGCTCTCATTTTTTTTATTTTCAACTTCGTATGGAAATTGTGGTGGTTCTTAAGCATTCGTGCAAAATACATCAGTCATCGAAGAAAGGTACAACAATCAAGCCATATGGGAATTTCGGTTGTAACTATACATATGTGCTGGATGATTCTACAATGGAATAATTGCTAAATATGGCATTAACTGTTATAACATAGTAGATAGGAGGATCTAATTTTATGTCTGTTTGACTGTAATCGAATTATACAAATATTAAAGACTTTAAAATTCAGATCTTGGTTAATTAATCATGTGGGTGAGAGTTCTCACATGTCTGAATATGTTTGTGTTGAATCATGTAGTAAAATTATTGCTCATCATACTGATATTATGTAGCCAGAATAAAGTGCATTTTTCCATCAAAAATATTAGGTCCGTATAGTTTGCGTTGACAATGCAGCTAGGAAAGTTTCTACTATTCTTGAGGATTTTGCACATCTTCATATTCATATTATTTCTACTATTATGGAAACTGATTGAAAAACATTCTATTTAATTTACGTGTCTGTTGTTTAAAGTTCTTCTGGATGAATAACTTACATATTAGCATTTTTAATTGTAATATTTGATTGCAATACTATTTTAATATTGAACTATCTAACGTATAGTTGTCACCATGACTTTTCTCTACATGCATGAATGATTGATATCCTCTCATTTGCTATAATACTAATTTCAAACTACTTCAACAACATGAGGGAGTCTGCATGTAGTTGAACTGTGTGACGCACTTATGTTGCGTTAATATGACTTCACACTGAAATCAAACATGCACCCTCACATAAAATAAATCACATGCTTTCAATACTTTAAAATATTTTCCAATTCATAAGTACCACCATTTTCCCGTGTGCGAGCATGGGTCTCAACCTAGTGAATTATAAATTTATACTTACCATCAAGTCGGCCCATATAACGTTCATAACATGCTCAGGGATGTCGTCCTAATGAGCCAAATATCCCGACACCCGACTGTTGAATGCCTTCTTGGAGACTTGAAGAATGTAGTCTGAAGGCTCCACCTCGAAACCCTTATATAAATGTTGATGTAGCCATTTACTAAATTTTAAATAAATACATGCAATAAATTTGAGACTTACCCGGCCCTTCTAGGAACAACCTCCGCTACTGGTCGTAAATCCGGTGCCGTGCCATTAGCACCTGCGCTAGGAGAAGGAGAAGGCCGAGATCCGTTGAATGTCTCCTGTATGACATATATATATATATATATATATATATATCTGCGACAAACATATCGTCTCATAGTGATGTATTCAGCGGTTACCGATAATTTGGTTCCGCTTTTACAACCATCCCACAACGGCCTCTTAGTAACATCCAATAAATCTTAAATTCTTTTCGCTCCCACATTTGATTCTTCTTCGATATTTATGTTTTCATCGTCAACTTGAATGGTAGGGAATATTGATCGGTGTTGCATCTTCCACCATATCTTCTATTGGATTCATCATAACATAATCTTTCTCTGACACTACAAGTGTTAGCACCAAAATTGGTCACTAACACCCAAATCCAAGTGAAAGCACCAAATACCAGTCATAACTCACAAATAGAATATGTGTAGAGAGTAATAATGTGAAGAACAGTAAAAATCCAAATGAAAGCAGTAAAGAACAACAGATTTTATAGTGGTTCGGCTATCTCCGAGCTACGTCCACTCCAGAAGTTTCCTTTTTATTGCTGTAATGATTGATTACAGTTACAAGATGGCAGAGTAATCTCAGCCTTAGAAAATATAAAGCAAGAGAGAAGAAAAAAGGTCCCCCCATATGGAGACTCACATGCTGTATTTATAGGCAAATCCTGAGTTGTTGGGATTTCTGAATGATCCGAGCCCATCAAGGCCATAGCCAAGCCACCTGGAATGCCGAACCACATATTCCGAGCAAGAATGCCGAGTGAGGTCGCCATGCCGAACGACACTCGTATGCCGAGCCACATGGCCATGCCGAGCGAGGGGTTCATGCCGAATGGCATTCGTATGCCGAACGAGGCTTGGTGTGCCGAGCGAGGTCGCTATGCCGAACGACACTCATATGCCGAGCGAGGTAGGAGGTCGAGCGAGGTATGATGTCGAGCGAGGTAGGACGCCGAGCGAGGTAGGAGGTCGAGCGAGGTCTACCGAACCACTACCTTATGTCGAACGACCCCGACTTCTCTACAATGCCGAACGACATTACCAGGGCTGACCGGCCAAAGATCTCCAGACCGAGCGGCGTATCCAAGTGAACTCCATCCTTTCAAACCGAATCTACCACATTCCAACCTTGATAATCATGAAGTTGACTTAGTTAAATCCACCTGTCCGTGGCCTTACCGAGAGGTGGGTTAACACTTGCCCCCTAAAACATGCCTTGCTATTGGAAGGTGTGTTTTGAATAGCCTCAAACCCGATATCCTAAGTCCGTACTACATTCGTTATCAAACGATTCCATCCGAATCTGATAGTTTTATTCCGCGACCATTCCAAGTCATTTATTCAATTCCGAATTTGCCCCTTGGAAGTCATCAATTGAATCATACGATCTTTCCAGACCGTTGACGGCCTCTCCGGACCCTTGCTAAGTTCAATCCAAACTTAATGATTGAATAGGCAGATCATGTTGCGCTTTGACGAAGCAACCTATCCCTTGCACTCTGGCCCCAGCGAGGGCATATAATGATGTCTTGGTCTTTCTAGACCGATCATAGCCTCTCCGGGCTCTTGCTGGATCTCATCCTGTCACTCTCCGGTGAAGGGGAAACAACGTCAAGTGAGCCGATCCTGTCGCTCTCCAGCGAAGCGGCAACACCCCCGCACTCCGGTTCAGTGTTTCTGAACATTAAGCGATGTCTTGGCCTTTCTAGACCGATCATAGCCTTTCCAGGCTCTGGCTGGATCCCATCCTGTCACTCTCCGTTGAAGGGGAAACAACGTCGAGTGAGCTGATCCTATCGCTCTCCGGCGAAGCGGCAACACCCCCTGCACTCCGGTTCAGTGTCCCTGAACATTAAGCGATGTCTTGGCCTTTCTAGACCGATCATAGCCTCTCTGGGCTCTTGCTGGATCCCATCCTGTCACTCTCCGGTGAAGGGGAAACAGCGTTAAGTGAGTCGATCTTGTCGCTCTCCGGCGAAGCAACTCACTTCTTGCACTCCGGACCCCATCTCTCCGGGTAGGGTCATAAAGCGATTAATTTCAAATTGACTTCCAATATTCATCCTTTAACTCTCCGGTGAAAGGTTTGTTTTATGAAATTCAAGTTCATTTATTAAATTCAAATTCTAAATGTTCAATCACAAATAAAGGAAAACCTAGACACTGCCTCTCCGGGCAGAGCGGTCTGTTACCATCTCAGAGCATGCCTGGGGATCTCTCTGGTTCCCGTACATGTGTATGTGGAATAGCCATTTTATTTTAAAATCAAATCTAAAGAGTTTATGTAATCGATCAACGTTTAAGTGCTGAACTTGGCCCTTGCCATCATGATCAATTGATGATGAGTCGTGATCCCGATCCAGGATTAGTCCTGTCAGGTGGAGGCGGTAGTTGGTCAGGTCCTACGGCCGCCGTCCGATCTATGGTGTATTGTGGCAATCTACCACTTCTGACATGCTCTTCCACCTCATCCTTCAGATGGCAACATTCATCGGTAGTATGCCCTTCCAACTCATGGAATAGGCAGTACTTTCCACTTCTACGTTCCCGCTCTGTGGGATCTCTCCTGGGTGGTTTCCGATAGGGGAGCTGCCCCCTAGTTTCCATGTAAATCCGTTCCAGGCTTGCCATCAAGTCTGTGTATTGTCTGAATCTGGGTTCTCGGAATTTCTTCATTTATCAGGACCATCGTATCTGTCGTCCTTCCTTCTCTTTCCTTTGTCTGCTTCGGATTGTTCTTTGGAGGTTCCTTCGCCTTGCACAGCTTTTGTTTCTAGCCTCTCAGCGCGTGAATCTTCTAACCGAATGAATCTTTCAGCTTCATGATAAAATTCTCCAAGGTTTTGTGGGGGATCTCTTGCTAAAGAATCCTTGAACTATGTGCCTTCCGCAACTCCTGCTACCGCCGCCATCAAAATCATAGATGGATCCGGGCGATCTACTGAAGCCACAGTTGTAGTGAATCTTAATAAAAAATCTTTTATGGACTCTCCGGTCCTCTGCTTTATCGAAGCCAGAGTCATCACACTCTTGGGTCGCGTCATGTGGACCCTAAACTGCCTCATGAAGCATTCAACTAGCTCGCCCCACGTTTTAATTGATCCAGTCTCTAGCTGCCTGAACCAAAGCACAGCCAAATCTGATAAGAATAAAGGGAAACATCGTGCCATCACTTCCTCGGATGCTCCCAACACTTCCATATGTCTGATATATCTGGTAATATGCATGGTCGGGTCTGACTTTCCATCATAAGGATCCAGCATGGGTAATTTAAACTTTGGAGGATTCCTTGCATTTCTGATATTCGGAGTAAACGAACTCCGACTAACTTCCTCTAGGCCTCCACTTGACAATCCTCCTCTCATAATTCATCGTACTAGTCCAGCCATTCTTTCATCTCCGTCTAGGGGTTGCCCCCTAGCATGCTTCTATCCTGCCCCCCAAGTCTCGAAGGGTATTCTGGGTAATATTCTTCAGGTGGCTCATTAACATTAGCATTGGCTTTGGCCTGCTGAGCCCCATCTATGGGTCTTCCAGTGTCAGATCCTGTGGGTCTGCCCCCAGGTCCTTGTTGATTGCCTTCACGTTCTGCATTCTGGTCTTGAATCTGACCTCTAGTGGTTTCTACAACTCTAGCTCCTTGTCCTGCATTTTCAGCCACTGTAGTCGGTCCAGGTTCTGTGCTCCAGCCGCTCTCATTTGCTCAAAGAAGCTTTGCATCATATTCTGTTGACTCTTCAATAACCTTTCATGTATTGAATCTGCCATAGCCTCCATCTCGTCCCTGGTGATGTAGATCGAAGCTTGTCCTTCTCCAGCTCTAGAGGATGCCTCTTGACTTCCCTCTTGATGGCTTCTTTCTGTCACTTGCTTCCTTGTTGATGGCCTAGCCATTGTTTTATAGAATCCAAGTTCCTAGCTCCAAAATTCCTGAGTGCTTGCCTTCTCGGTGAAAGCACCAAAGTGTTAGCACCAAAATTGGTCACTAACACCCAAATCCAAGTGAAAGCACCAAATACCAGTCACAACTCACAAATAGAATATGTGTAGAGAATAATAATGTGAAGAACAGTAAAAATCCAAATGAAAGCAGTAAAGAACAACAGATTTTATAGTGGTTCGGCTACCTCCGGGCTACGTCCACTCTAGAAGTTTCCTTTTTATTGCTGTAATGATTGATTACAGTTATAAGATGGCAGAGTAATCTCAGCCTTAGAAAATATAAAGCAAGAGAGAAGAAAAAAGGTCCCCCCATCTAGAGACCCACATGCTGTATTTATAGGCAAATCCTGAGTTGTTGGGCTTTTTGAAGGATCCGGGCCCATCAAGGCCATAGCCGAGCCACCTGGAATGCCGAACCACATATGCCGAGCGAGAATGCCGAGCAAGGTCGCCATGCCGAACGACACTCGTATGCCGAGCCACATATGCCGAGCGAGAATGCCGAGCGAGGTCGCCATGCCGAACGGCACTCGTATGCCGAGCCACATGGCCATGCCAAGCGAGGGGTTCATGCCGAACGGCATTCGTATGCCGAACGAGGCTTGGTGTGCCGAGCGAGGTCGCCATGCCGAACGACACTCGTATGCCGAGCCACATGGCCATGCCGAACGACACTCGTATGCCGAACGAGGTAGGAGGTTGAGCGAGGTATGATGTCGAGCGAGGTAGGAGGCCGAGTGAGGTAGGAGGTCGAGCGAGGTCTACCGAACCACTACCCTATGCCGAACGACCCCGACTTCTCTACAATGCTGAACGACATTACCAGGGCTGACCGGCCCTAGATCTCCAGACCGAGCGGCGTATCCAAGTGAACTCCATCCTTTCAAACTGAATCCACCATATTCCAACCTTGATAATCATGAAGTCGACTTAGTTAAATCCGCCTGTCCGTGGCCTTACCGAGAGGTGGGTAAACAACAAGATTAGGTGTAGGTGCAGTAAGTTCTCCGTGACAATCCCACAAATAATAATTTGGCACAAAACCAGATTTATACAAATGTACTTTAACTGTATCTGGTTTCCAATGCTTCAAATGTTGGCACTTACTACAAGGACAGTGAAGTTCTTCATTATTTCGACTATTAGATGTAGCGAATCTAATAAATTTGCGTACACCATTGTAGAAATGTTCCTGCACCGAACCTTTCATACCAGTTTTGACTTCATACATCCAAGTACAGTCGAAATAATAATCGAACATTGTTCCTAATTTCAAAATATATGTTAGTAATTTCGACAATACCTAAATTTTGTCTAAAACAAAATTAAAGCTTTTTAGGACTAAAGACTTCATACACCACACTTCTGTCTAATTTCGACAGCACTTCACTTCATTTCTCTTTTATGCATAACTTTGCATCCAAGGGGTATATTGTTGCTGTTGTATTTTCTAAAATAAATTAAAGCCTTTTTGGGACTAAAGGCTTCAATTTGTTGTTGTTGTATTTGTTAAAATAATATTTAAAGCTTCATTTCTTAGTTTTTTTAAAATTCGATTTTAGTATAATATTTGTTTCAAAAAAAATTATTATTTCAAACTAAAATTTATTATTTCTTAATTTATGATTTCATTTCACTTCATTTCTTAATTTTATAATTCATTCAACTATCTAAACATTTTATTAACTAAATTTGAAATTTTAAAACATATTTTACAATTCATTTAACTATTCAAATTTTGAATCGAATTCGTAAACTAAAATTTGAAGTTTGCACTAATTTTAATCAATAATTATACACTAATTTTTGCACTTATTTAATCAATAATTATACAATAATTTTAAAACATATTTTACAATTCATTTAACTATCTAGCAGCATATTAATCAATAATTATACACTAATTTTTGTGCATATTATAACAAACATTATTTTAAACTATATTAAAGATTCGTAAACTTATAAATAAGCATATTAATCAATAATTATACACTGAATTTTGAATCAACCTTACTTTTTACTTACCAATTAAACAATCAAACACTATTAATATCCCCAAATCAACTATACACTATTATCATCAACTAATACGCGATAATCATCAATTTCAAACCCATAATCAACTAATTTTCAAAATTAGGGTTTTAATTATATCCCCAAATCAACTAATACACTATTATCATCAACTAATATGGAATAATAATCAATTTCTAATCCATAATAAACAAAATTTGAAAATTAAGGTTTTAATCATATCTGGATTAAGCTAAAATTGGAGAGGAATGAGATACCCACGAGCTTTGGAGAGTGTAGATGATCGACGGGGCAGGCAGGACGACTGATGTGGGGAGGCGACGGTAGCGAGCGTTGTTTTTTCTTTTTGGTGGGAAATGGGGTTTCAGATTGCGGGTTTTTTCATCTGTATACTCGTATTATGCGTCGGCCGCATATTTTAGCCGTCGTCGGTCAACGCAAAAGGTTGCCGCTATAGGCAGCCTTTCTTGTAGTGAATTTGCGAAATATTATAATATAAAAATGAATAATGATTTAAAACTGGTCAATTTGATGAAGCAAAGCTCAGGCTGGGAGAATCCTAAAAGATTCGAGTTGTTATAAAAAAATGTTGACCTTAGTTTAAGAACAAAAATCATAGTGAAGTAAATTAAGTTACTTCCTACGATGAAACCTATGAATTTTAAGTAAAAGTCCTCAATCTAGTGGTGGAAGTTGGTAAGATGAAGAGAATAAAAATAAAAACCAATATACATATAAAATACAAAAAGCCTAAATAGTAAGTACTAAGGAAAACATTCACATAAAAAATTCTAGTAAAACTACGAATGGCAGAAACTATGAATACTCTGTAACTATGTGTGTAAAACTCTATAGGTCGCAAAGTTAAAAAATGTCTATTTGTTACATAATATCTCATTACAACATATCATTCTGTAATAATAAACATGCTAATGTATGGGAACTTACTAAATGATGTTAATTCTTCTTATTATATGTTAGGATATAATAACATAATTTTACTCATATATTCTAATTTCGATTGGAAATGATTACAATTTAATTTTGAGTTAATATAATTTTTTATCCTGTTAAATTAAATGATGTTATATTTTGTGGAGATATGCTAAGGCGCCTGGATTAAATTCAATAGAAACTAAATAAAAATAGTTATTTGAAATAGTTAAGGACAAATTCTGGAATTTCATCTAAATTAAATGTGAAATCAGCTCGGACTTGATTCGCTTAATGAAGTGCTAGGTGCCATGGGGTGGCATGGGGGGAGAGTTGAGATGGTTCATGGAGACGTTTGTTTTCATGGTGGAGATTGATAGGTTCTACACGGACTGGGTGCTTCGAACACTTTGTTGACGGGCGGTGGCCTTGCCGGAGTTCGTTGACAAAGTGTAATGGGTGATGGCATTGCCGAAGCTCATTGGGTAAGTATCCATTGCTTGGAGCATGAAGGTGTAGATAAAGTTGAAAGGCTTGTTTGGAAATCTGGTATCAAGGTGGAGATTGTTAGTTTTGATACCTGATTTCGAATCTGGAGAAGATGAGTCCATAAGAGATGTTCACAAAGCATGGAGGAAGACGAAGCACCGAAGCCCTAACCCTATGTCAAAGTCATGACTTGCAAGGAGAGGATGTTGATGGTTCGGTAATTGAGGAAGGCTGAATGAGAAATTTCGTTCGGTGGAGGAGATGTCGGACCAAAGATTTGGTCCGGTGGAGTTCATTCGGTGGCCAGTGCAATGTTTACCTGGAGGGGATAATGTCGAACGAAATATTTCATTCGCGGCATGCTGGTCCAAATCTTGTGCCGCTCCAAATATTTGGTTCAGTGATTTGGAGTGCCGGACCAAATTTTTCGTTCGGTAGTTCGCCGCTCTAGTTTGCTTACCGGTCAAGTTTTCTTTGTTCGGGCATTGGCTGCTGAACCAAATACCAAGCTTTGCCGAACCAAATGAGTTGTTGTGTTTGCCGGACCAGATGCATGCCAAACCTAGTAGCGCCGGTCCAGATGGATGCCGAACCAAACCACTGAGCTTCTATATAGCAGCTACCCCTCCTCATTCCTTTACTCTATAAATAGTGGAGATTCTGGACAAATATGGCAGCCATCCTAGAGAGCTGAAACTCTATAGAATTTTGTCTGTATTGTTAATTCTTCTTATGTACAGCCTCCAAAAGTGAATCAATCTTGTAACTCTAATCTTTCAGTGATTAATAAAATCTCCTCTCCCCAAGTGGACGTACACTGCCTTGCGGTAGTGGAACCACTATAAATACTGGTGTTATTTATTTTTCTGCATTGCATAGAACTCTGACTGTATGTTCTGGTGTTTATCTCTGTTTGTTTTGTCTCACTACAATCACGATCCAGTTGTTTTCCCCTACGTTGGGTATTTTATTCCCTTAGACTGATCATCTAAATGGATTTTCCCCAACAGTCTGGTATCGGAGCCGCAAGGTTGATTGAGGAGTGTTAGACGCTATGGCAGGAGATGAAGCGACTCCAGTTGTTACAAGACCCTATACTAGAGGGATGTATATCGCGTCAGGATCACAACTGGCAATTGAGAAATGGAATGGAGATAAAGACTTTGAGAATTGGCAATGGAGGATGAAGCCTGTTCTAACGAGGAATGAAGTTCATCCAGTAGTGTTTGCCCCTAAGGAGTTGATGGCTGAGATCTCAGCCGCGGAAAGGAAGGAGATGGTGAAATGGGCGTTTACTACTTTACAACTATCTATGGGAGAGAATGTCATTTCAAAGATTAGCAATGAGACCACTGCTAGGGGCATTTGGACCAAGCTAGAAAATCTCTACTTGAAGAAATATCTGACTAACCGTTTGATATTACCGAAGACATTTTTCACCATGTGGATGAGAGAGGGTACTTCAGTGAAGAAACATCTTAATTTCTTTGATGATCTCGTGATGAAGATGAAGACTGTTGACTTGAAGATGGATGAGGAGCAAATGGCAATGATTCTTTTGTGTTCTCTTTCGGAGCGTTACACAAGTTTTGCTAATAGCCTTATCTTCGCTAGAGACACATTGACAGTGGAAGATGTAAAGTCAGGCCTTCTATCTAAGGGCTTGAGAGATCAGATGAAGGAGATAAGTGAAGGAAGTAGTTGTGGAAGTAGTAGTCACGGCCTGTTTGTTGAAAGAGGAAGAGATGATAGAAGAATTGGCACTCTAGAGGGCGTTCCAAGTCCAGGAAGCCCGGTAATGGCAGGAGAGAAAAGTCTAAGGACGAGAAGTTCTTTATTTGCAAGAAACCTGGTCATTGGAAAAAGGATTGTCCAGATTTGAAGAAGAAGGATCTTCATCATTTGTGGTGGTGAAGTCTGTATCTGATGATGTGTTGTCTGCAGCAGTATCAGATGTCTTAGACCATTGGATGATGGACTTGGGGGCGTCTTTCCATATGACGCTTAATAAAGATTACTTCAGTTCTTTCGTTGGATGAGAGGGAAGCTCTATTCTTATGGGTAATGATGCTAGCTGTAGAGAAATGGTTGAAGGTACAGTAAGGATCAGGATGTTTGACGGATTGATACACACTTTAACAGGTGTCTGGTATGTTCCAGGTCTTCGGAAGTCCTTTATTTCTTTAGGACAATTGGCATCTTTGGGATGCAAGGTAACTATCGAGAAGGATAGTCTGAAGGTTTCGAGAGCTGCACTAGTTCTTATGAAAGGAGATGTGTTCTGAAATATGTATTTGTTGAAAGGAACCATAGTTCTTGGAGAGTCGTGTGTTAGAGTAGACAGTTCTCGTGCTTTGGATGCCACAAGGCTTTGACATCTCAGGTTGGGTCATATTTCAGAGAAGGGCTTAGAGTTGCTTTGAATACGGAAGATGATCAAAGGAGAAAGCTTCGACAAGATGGACTTTTGCCAGGAGTGTGTGGTAGGCAAGCAAACTAAAGTATCTTTTGGAGTTGGACTCCATAGATCGAGGCGAGTACTTGAGTACGTGCATACAGATGTTTGGGGACCGGTTGCTACTCCTTCTCTTGGAGGAGCAAAGTATTTTATCTTTTTCATTGATGACTTTTCTCAGAAAATATGGGTGTATGTGATGAAGGCCAAATTAGAAAGTTTTGAGAAGTTCAAAGACTGGAAAGCGCTTGTTGAGAACCAATCTGGTTCTAGGTTAAAGGTGTTGAGATCTGATAATGGTGGTGAATTTGTCTCTAGGTAGTTCCTCGACTTTTGTAGACAGCATGGCATTCAGAGACATTTCACTACACCTGGCGATCCGTAATCCAATGAGGTTGCAGAAAGGATGAACAGGACTCTACTGGAGAAGGCTTGTTGCTTGAGATTGACGGCGGACTTGTCTAGAGGCTTTTGGCTGAGGCATTATCAACTGCGGCGCATATCATAAATCGAATTCCGTGCTCAGCTATAGATGGGAAGATTCCAGAGGATAAGTGGAGAGGTAAAGCAGTGTATCTTGGTTACTTCCGAATTTTTGGTTGTCTTATATACATTCACCATACAGGTGATGACAAGTTGGAGGCTAGAGCATACAAGGGCATACTAATTGGATACACCGATGGAATCAAAGGGTATCGAATTTGGAACCCTGTTGATCGAAAGATTGTTCATTCCAAACATGTTATTTTGGTGAGTCTGCTATGTTCAATCCGAAGGAGAAGTTACCTGCCACATCAGAAGATTCTGATAGGCCTAAGGAGATGGAAGAAGTTCCCGTGTTCTAGCCAAATAATAGCGTTGTTGTTGATGTTGTCGAGGAAAACGCAGTTGATGAAACATCACAGGATAGTCCACAGGAACCTTCTAGTAGTGCTGGTGATGTGCATGAATCTAGAGGAAGTTCAGTTCAAGGTGGAGCTGAAAGGAGTTTAGGCGAAGCAGTACCTACCCGGGTCAGTCGTAGGACTATTAGGCCGCCCGAAAGGTATGGTGATTAGTAGTTTGTGAACCTTAGCCTTGGTGATCAGTTTGACTATGCCCTACATGTGGTTCATGAGGAGCCGCTTGACCTTGATGAAGCTTTGAAGTCATGTGACAGTTCGAAGTGGATGTGCGCTATGGAAGAGGAGTTAGAGTCATTGAAGAAGAACAAGACTTGAGATTTGGTACCACCTCCTCAAGGAAGCCGAGCCATAGGTTGCAAATGGGTGTTCAAGGTGAAGGATGATGGGAGATACAAGGCTACACTAGTTGCTAAAGGGTTTTCACAAAGAAAGGGATTGGAGTATGATGAGATATTCTCTCTAGTAGTGAGGCATACGTCCATCCACATTTTGCTCGCTATCGTCATAGCTCATGACTTGGAGCTGAAGCAACTGAACGTGAAAACCACTTTCTTGCACAAAGACTTGGATGAGACCATCTACATGAAGCAGCCAGAAGGATTTGTTGTAGATGGGAAAGAAATTTGGGTTTGCAAATTGAAGAAGTCTTTGTATGGACTTAAGCAGTCGCCTAGACAATGGTACAAGAGGTTTGACTCTTTTATGCTTTCACTTGGTTTTGATCGTAGCATCAAAGATGCTTGTGTGTACTTCAAGCATTTAAAGAATGGTATATGGTGTACCTACTATTGTACGTGGATGATATGTTGATTGCTTCCATGGATAAGGCTGAAATCGATAGTTTGAAGCTAAAGCTAAAAGTGGAATTCGAAATGAAGGACAATGGAGAAGCAAAGAAAATTTTGGGTATGGAAATCCAAAGGGATAGAAAGCTAGGACTTTTGAGCCTCACTCTACATTCGAAAGGTGCTTGCTCGGTTTAGCATGGAAGGGGCAAAGGAAATCAGCACACCCATGCCTTTGCACATACAGCTTTCTAGTAAAGTCTCTCCGATCTTAGAAAAGGACAAGGCTTATGTGATGAAAGTCCCATATATAAGTGTAGTTGGCAGCTTGATGTATGCCATGGTCTGCACTAGGCCTAACATTGCACAGGCGGTTGGATTGGTAAGTAGAATCATGGCGAATACAGGAAAGATGCAATGGGAAGCAGTGAAGTGTATCTTCAGATACCTTAGAGGAACTCCAAACCATGGACTTGTCTTTGGCGGCAGAGAAAGAGATTTTAGCTTGGTTGGATTTTGCGATTCCGACTATGCCGGTAATAGAGATCGAAGGAAGTCAACCTCCGGATATGTGTTCACCTTTGGTGGGATAGCGATCAGTTGGAGAGCGAGGTTGTAGACGATTGTGGCTTTGTCTACTACAGAGGTAGAACTTATAGCTACGGTTGAAGCAGCTAAGGAGGCGCTTTATTTGAGGCGACTGTTGTGTGATTTGGGCTTCGTATATAAAGGAGTGGATGTGCACTGTGACAGTTAGAGTGCAATTCACTTAGTTGAAAATCTGGCATTCAGCTCGAGGATTAAGCATATTGAGGTGAGAGAGTCGTTCCTTGTCTCGATGAGTGAAGAGAAGCTAGTTTTTCTTTAGAAGGTTCACACAAAGGAGAAGGCAGCAGACATGTTTACCAAGTCGTTGCCTATTGCTAAGTTCGAGCATTGCTCGAACTTGATTCGCTTAATGAAGTGCTAGGTGCCACGGGGGGAGAGTTGAGATGGTTCATGGAGACGTTTGTTTTCATGGTGGAGATTGATAGGTTCTACATGGACTGGGTACTTCGAACACTTTGTTGATGGGCGGTGGCCTTGCTGGAGTTAGTTGACAAAGTGTAATGGGTGATGGCACTGCCGAAGCTCATTGAGTAAGTATCCATTGCTTGGAGCATGAAGGTGTAGATGAAGTTGAAAGGCTTGTTTGGAAATTTGGTATCAAGGTGGAGATTGTTAGTTCTGATACCTGATTTCGAATCTGGAGAAGATGAGGCCATTGGAGATACTCACAAAGCATGGAGGAAGACGAAGCACCAAAGCCCTAACCCTATGTCAAAGTCATGACTTGCAGGGAGAGGATGTTGATGGTTCGGTAATTGAGGAAGGATGAATGAGAAATTTTGTTCGGTGGAGGAGATGTCAGACCAAAGATTTGTTCCGGTGAAGTTCGTTCGGTGGCTAGTGCAATGTTTACTTGGAAGAGAAGGGGATAATGTCGAACGAAATATTTCGTTCGGCGGCATGCCGGTCCAAATCTTGTGCCGCTCCAAATATTTGGTTCGCTGATTTGGAGTGCCGGACCAAATTTTTCGTTCGATAGTTGGCCGCTCCAGTTTGCTTACCGGTCCAGTTTTCTCGTTCGGGCATTGGCTGTCGAAACAAATACCAAGCTTTGCCGAACCAAATGAGTTGTTGTGTTTGCCGGACCAGATGCATGCCGAACCTAGTAGCGCCGGTCTAGATAGATGCCGAACCAAACCCCTAAGCTTCTATATAGCAGCTACCCTTCCTCATTCCTTCACTCTATAAATAGTGGAGCTTCTGGACAACAATGGCAGCCATCCTAGAGGCTTAAACTCTGCAGAATTTTGTCTGTATTGTTAATTCTTCTTATGTACAGCCTCCAAAAGTGAATCAATCTTGTAACTCTAATCTTTTAGTGATTGATAAAATCTCCTCTCCCCAAGTGGACGTACACTGCCTCGCGGTAGTGGAACCACTATAAATACTGGTGTTATTTATTTTTTTGCATTGCATAGAACCGTGACTATCTGTTCTAGTGTTTATCTCTGTTTGTTTCGTCTCACTACAATCACGATCCAGTTGTTTTCCGCTGCGTTGGGTATTTTATTCCCTTAGACAGATCATCTAAAGGGATTTTTCCCAATAACAACCGAGTTCAAAAGCTTTGGAAATCAACCAACTTATTGCCAAACCAAAACCATGTATGCAATAAAGAGCAAATTAATTAAATTGAAATTAGTAAAAGAGAAACCTCAAATTACAGTTGATCGATATTCACATGTCGGAGAACTATCAGATGTGTTAACTGATGAAATATTCAGATCATTTTAGCGGAATTTGTTGATACAACGATGAAGATTATTGAGGGAGAGGAGTTATACTGTATAGAGGAGAGAAGGAAGTTAGATCTATTTACAATCGTGTTGTGTGAATCATGTAATGATGTAGTAAAGAGTGAGTGGTATAGGTTAGCGTACCTTGTAGTTGGAAAGTTTAGGCAGTTGTACAATGGTAGCAAAAATTCTAAGAGTAAAAATAGAAAATATATATGAAGCAAGAGAAAGAAAGTGAAGAGAATGAGATGTTGTATCCTAGGAAGGAGGTGGAGTAAGTAATATAACAAATGCATCACCAATTTAGCTATGAAAATGAGTAATAGGTTGCTGGTAGTTCATTTTGTATTTTAACAAGAAGGGTGGGTTCTAAGTTGGTTAGTATTATATTTGTTCCATTTGTTATGGAAGTAAATTTTGTTACCTATTTGATATATTTTTTAATGCTTGATGGAAGATATTATTTTAAATTTTAATATATGATTAGTGAATCAGTTGTTTATGAAGTTGAGCAGATGAAGTATTAATTCGTGAAAATGGCAAGTGCACTAACATTCTAGATTTATATGGCAATGTTTATGCATATACAAAGGTTCTTTTCTTGTGTGTATGAGGGAACGAAGACATATTTATCTTCCATTCACGTTACTTTCAAACCATAACATATAAATTTATAAAGATTTGAATATGAAGATATTGTAAAGATTGAGAGAAAGTGATGATTTCGATTATCAGGAGAATAATGCAGAGTAATCTTTTTATTGAATTGATTTTTGCAAATGAAAATTATATACATAACTGTGTAACAGAGACTGATTATATAAATACAACATTGGGCTGCAAATATACGGCCTAAAACAAAATAAGCTTCCTCTTCATAAAGTGGATGCGTGGCTCTAATTGAGTCTTCTGTGTATGCACGGTTGAGATGAGATATGCCAAGATATATGTTGTAAACTAAAGTCGCAGATCTATTATCATAATCATTTCCCCCCCTTTGAACCGTAGCCCGATTTCTAGGGTTAGGGTTTGTGAGGAGATTTCAAGCGATCTTCTGACTTTGATAGAATTCTTTGATGCAATTCACAAATTCTCGTCTTCTCTTCAGTCTCTTTTCTTCCCTCCTTCTGATTTGAGTTGTGCTGTCGTATTTCTCGAAGACTTGAGCTGTCTCGATTATCTATGATGAGTGCAAGATGGCAACTTTGAGGTTGCTTATCCTTTATCCTTTTAATTTAGAGAGAATCTGATGGTTTGAGCTTAAGAGAGATATGGTTCTCTTTGATTCCCAGTTCAGATCTGAACTTTATGAAGTTCTTCTTCGACAATGATTTGGTGAGCATGTCTGCTTTCTGGTAGGTAGCAGGTATATGGTTTACTTGTAAATTTCCTTTCAGGACTTGATCTCAAACAAAATGCAAATCTATCTCAATATGCTTGGTTCTGGAGTGTAGTATAGGATTAGCAGTCATATAAATAGTGCTTTGATTGTCACACCACAATGTTGACTTGATGTTTGAGTTTAGTTTTAGTTCTCTTAACATTGACTGTAACCACATTACTTCGGCAACAACACTTGCTACACTCCTATATTCTACTTCTGTGCTAGATCTTGAGATAGTTGATTGCTTCTATGAACACCATGATATCAAGTTCCCTCCAATGAATATAAGTATCCATTGACTGACTTTCTGTCATCTGGATCTGTAGCCTAGTCAGCATCTGCATATCCTGTTATGTTGAGATTGCCGCAAGCTTTAAATGATAAACCATGATTTGTAGTCCCTTTTAAATACCTGAGTATCCTCTTCACTGCTTTCCAGTGCTTATCCAGTGGGTTTTGCATAAATTGAGAAAGTTTGTTAACACTAAATGCAATATCTGGTCGTGTTATAGTAGCATATTGTAATGCTCCTATAACACTTCTATATTGTTTAATATTGTCTATGGCTTCTCCCTTGTTTTTTGATAGATTCTGATTGCTTATCACTGGAGTAGACATAGGCTTAGAATCTTCCATTTTTGTTCTTGCAAGTAGTTCTGATATGTACTTTCTTTGACATAGTATTATCTCAGACTTTGCTGCTTTGTTTACTTCAATTCCTAGAAAATAATTGAGATCCCCAAGGTCTTTAATTGAAAATTGCTTGTTCAGATAATAGTTGATGACTGAGTAATTTTAATGAACAAAGAAGAGTCTGATTTGGTAGACCGATATCCTATTTTCATTAAGTTTGATTTCAGTCTATCAAACCATACTCTTGGTGCTTGTTTAAGGCCATATATTGCCTTGTTTAATTTGCACACAAGATTTCCATTCTGTTCATTACCAGGTGGCTGCTTCATATAGATCTCCTCTTCTAATATGCCATTCAAGAATCAATTGTTGACATCTAACTGCCTTATATCCCAACTCTTATGTAGGGCAATAGTAAGAATAAGCCTTATAGTTGTGGGTTTGACGACTGGGGAAATTTTTTTAGTGAAATCAAACCCATACTGTTGAGTATAACCTTTGACTACAAGTTTGGCCTTGTATTTATTGATGGTGCCATCAGGGTTCCTTTTTATCTTGTATGTCAATCTGCAGCCTACTACATTTTTATGTGCTGGTAGGCATACAAGATTCCATGTTTTATTTTTTATGAGAGCATTATACTCTTCATCCATTGCTGTCTTCCAGTTGTTTTTTTTGCAGCTTGTTCTTAAGAGGTTGGTTCATCTGAGCTAGTGTTGATAATGTAAACTTTTGGTTTGAAGATGCCACTTTTAGCTCTAGTGATCATAGGATGGCTTGGTCTGACTGGGACTTCAGTATGAGGTAAGTCATCTGTTCTGACTTAATTTAAGTTGTCCCTTGAGTTGCTTTGTTGACCTTTCTCATTTTGATCTGCTTCTTTTGTTGAGTATGCAGGTGAGTGACTGGCATGGCTGAGATCATCTGCCCACTCATAATTTTGTTGAGCAGATACAGTGGGATGATTTTGGTGATCTTCAGTAGTCCTCCTTACCTCTGCTGAGCTCTCATTCTCAGGATATATGGGTAATTCAGGTATAGAAACATATGGATTTTAAACCTTACTTGTTGTCTTCACTTCATAATTTCTAAAAGGAAAAATGTTTTCATTGAAAACAACATGTCTGCTAATGAAAACTCTTCCACTGTCATCAAACATTTGTATCCTTTTTGATTTGTAGTATACCCAAGAAATGTACATGGCTTGGATCTAAAATTCAACTTATTATTTTTATATGGTCTCAAGTATGGAAAGCATAGACACCCGAAAGTTTTTAAACTATAGTAATCTGGCTTTACCCCTTGTAGTTTTTCTATGGGGCTTATAATTTCTAAAATTCTGGTTAGCGGTCTATTAATAAGATAGACTGCAATGTTGAAGGCTTTAGGCCAGAATTTTAGAGGTAAATTAGCATGAGCAAGTAAACTAAGCCATAATTCAACTATGTGCCTATACTTTCTTTCAACTAGACCATTTTGCTCGGATGTGTAGGGACATGTGGTCCTATGAATTATTCCCTTCTCTCTAAAATAATCCTTAAGGATTTTGTATTCAGTTTCCCCATCTGATTGTATAATTTTAACATGTGAACTTAGTTGCTTTTCAACCATAGTTATGAAGCTTGTCACAACTTTGTATGTGTCGGATTTATTTTTTAAGAAATATATCCAAATGTATCTTGTGTGTGCATCAACAAAAGATATATAGTATTTGTATCCATAATCTGAACATATTGGTGCCGGTCCCCAAAGGTCAGTAGCAACAAGTTCAAGGGGTTTAGAGTGTTTGGTTAGAGAGTCATTAAATGGTAATTTATGACTCTTACCCATTTGAAAATAAGTACATATATAAGGAAGAGAGATATTATCATATGATATGCAGTTTTCAGTAAGAACTTGCTTAACAACTTTTACACTTGGGTGACCAAGTTTGCAGTGCCAAAGACCAAATACACTACTGCATTTTTTCTTTTCATACTAATTACAACAGTTTTGCTCTTTTGTAGAACTTGTACAGTTGACAGATTTAAACTTATATATGCCCTTTTCTGCATCACCCTACAACAAAACATCGTTAGTCAGTATGTCTCTAACAAGACAATATTTTGGGTAGAATTCAAAGTAAACTTTATTGTCATTAGCAAATTGAGACACACTTATAAGATTTTTCTTGATCTTTGGTACTCTTAATAAGTTATGCAAGAATAATTGTTTCTTTCCTTTAATAAGAGCACTACCAACATGAGAGATTTTGATGCACTTACCATTACCCATGCAAATTGACTGTTTACCTCTATACTGCTTGTTGCCAAGATTCAAGTTGTCAAGATTATTAGTTATATGATTTGTTGCTCCTAAATCAAGATACCAACAATCATCTTGCGCATGTTTTGGTTGAGCATCTTCACTGTAACTGTGATGTCTACTTTGTTGCTTAGGCTTGACTGAGCCACATTTGCACTGTAATTGCCACTTCTTTGATTGTTATTGTTGTGATTAGAGTATCCGAAGCAACATTTTACAGTAGTATGCCCAACTTTTTCACAGATTTGGCATTTTGGCCTGTTGCTGTTAATCCCTCTGCCTCTTCCCCATGACCTATTAGTGTATCCTCCTCTTTGTGATGATTGATCACCTTTGTTGTTGCTTTGATTATTGTTTTTAGTGTTAGTAGTGTAATTAATAGAAAACTCTGATTCTTGAGGCCTTTTATTGTCTGTTCTTGCCTCATATGCCTGCAGAATAGAATGAACATCATCAATAGATGGTAATATTTTATGAGAGGCTATAACAGCAACCACTGCTTCAAATTCATCACTTAATCCATTTAAAATGGTTAAAATCTATTCTGAGTCAGACACTTTGTGGCTTGCAGCTTCAAGCAGATCACAGATTCTCTTGATTTTGTATAGATATTCTCTCATTGAATATTTGCCTTTCCTTATGCTTTGTAACTGTCTCTTGTGATACATTACTTTGGTTGCAGACTGTATGTTGAACACCTTCTCTATTGTAGACCATATTTCACTTGCAAATTTACATCCTATGACATGTGATAAAAGATTTGTGTTTATAGATGATAGTAACCGAGAACATATTAGTCTGTCCTACCTGTGATGTTTGACATCTCTTCATTACTGACAATCTTATTTTCTTGATCAGTGATGCATTTTGGTGGAGTTGGTATTGTGCCAAGAAGAAAGCCTTCAAGGCCATACCCCTGAATTGCAGTTTCAACCTGCAGTCTCCACAGCAAATAGTTATTTTCATCTAAATGCACGGTGATCAGTTGTCTTTGAGGGCTTGTAACGGTTTTGATCAGATTCCCTGTTGCATCGGTTTGTTGTATAGTGTTGGTATTATCTAAAGTTGCTGACTGATCATCGATCATGATGACGATTCTTGATACAAAAGATGAAAGAAAACTTCAGAGTGGATTCTTGAACAAGAAAAATCTTCAAGAAAGTGATGAGAACAGGTATGATGCAGCCAAATCTAGATGATGAAAACTTTCTGATAGATCTTGGCACGGCACTAGCCTTATTATCAAATTTGATGAGATGCCTTTTTTCTGGTCTCTTGAATCTATTTTCTAAAATTTTCTTGAACAAGCTTGTTTGCAAAAAGAACTGTATGCAGCCAGTGTAAAAATTTTGCGAGGCAACAGATTCTTGAACAGACTTACAACCCAGATGATGATATCTGATCTGATGGGTAAAAAGCTCTCCAAATGATGAGAATACTCTGATGGAGAAGCAACTGGATTCTCCTTTTTGAGATTACGATAATGCTGTTAAATAGAATGGCTCTGATACCATATACAGATTTGAATATGAAGATATTTTGTAAAGATTGAGAGAAAGTGATGATTTCGATTATCAAGAGAATAATGCAGAGTAATCTTTTTATTCAATTGATTTTTGCAAATGAAAATTATATACATAGCGGTGTAACATAGACTGTTTATATAAATACAACATTGGCCTGCAAAGGTACGACCCAAAACAAAATAAGCTTCCTCTTCATAAAGTGGATGTGCAGCTCTGATTGAGTCTTGTGTGTATGCACGGTTAAGATGAGATATGCCAAGATATATGTTGTAAACTGAAGCCACAGATCTATTATCACAATCATTTTTAACTTGTTAACATTGTTATTAAGAAGAAACAGAAGATATTCTAATGCATATAATAATAACCGTAGAGGAACTGTCGACCCTTGGGTAAAGCCAGTGAGGTCATGGCTTTGGGCTCATTCCATACTCGGGCACCAATATAAGAAAACAAATAAAATAAGTAAATAAATAAATAAACGACATTGAGCACAAAAACAAGAGAGAAAAAATTGGAGACTACGATTGCGATTTCAAAATCCGAAAATGTCAAATCCCAAATCTAAATCACTCTCCACCAATCTTGTTTCGCAAACTCCAGATTATCGACTTTCTGTTTGTGCTTCAGATTATTTCTAATCATCCTAGCTCTCGCATTCTCTAGTTTCTAATTGCGTTCGCGAATCTCCTGAGACATGCAATAGCTCCAGCTTTGTGCGATCGTATTCATGGCCAATGTTCCTGATTGCCAATCGATATTGGATTTATCAGACTTTCCCCCTTAGCTTGCCATTACAGCCTTGTCTACTTCTAACTCTACTTCGAGGTCTCCGGTCCCTTCTTCTGAGCTACACAAGGAGGTTTTAGAGGCTGCTGGTTCTTTGGCTTGTGATAGTGGGGTCTTAGTGTTCGACCCTCTTGAACTACAATATTCGAGGCTCCAGTCTTTATCAATTGATTTGCAATCTAAATGATGCAGCAGCGGATAACAGAAATGTATGAAACGGTGAAAGTAGCAATCAGTGTATTGAAAATACCAAACGCCCAAATCCGTTGATCTCAAAGATACCGGATTCTAGCTATTTTTGTTACGTTGATCGCGCACGATGCCGTGAAAGAAGATACAAAGTTTTATTCAAAATCAACCCACTTTACAAATGACACAACATCCCTATTTATAGGGTTACTACTCACACGACTCAACACCTGACAACACATAGGTCGTGAACGACCTAACACCTGCGACCTAAAAACAAACAAATACAATACAACACATTACATCACAACACATTACATCACAACACATTACAAGGCCATCACGACCTAACATACATGACCGACCTAACTTAGGTCGTTAACGACCTAACAAATACAAGACGACTTAAAAACAACGACTCAACAACACATAACGACATAATAAATACAATTTACAACATGCGACCTAAGGATACAACACACACGACCTAAGATCACAACATCACGCGGCATAAGCTTTAGCGACATGAAGAGAATCAGCTTCCGGAATGACTTATGCGACCTATAGGACGAGCGACTTAAGAAGTTGAGCGACCTTGGCTTGAGCGACCTAAGATTGATGCGGCCTATGGTCGAGCAACTCAAGACAGGAGCGACATAAGAAATACGGCAGCGACATAAAGAATATAGCAACATAAGAAAGAGCGACATAACTTCTTGCAACCTAAGGAATATCTTCAGCGACCTAAGGAAAATGCACAGCAACATGAACGGATTGAGCGACCTAACAGGAAGTGGTATATGTAAGCGACCTAGCATAGGTCGTAGCTCGCTCGTACATCCTGAGCGACCTAATGTTTCTCGCATATGTGAGCGACCTAGCATAGGTCGAAGTCCTTTAGGTCGTAGCCTTTTAGGTCGTAGTCTTTTAGGTCGTAGCTTGGTAGGTTGAGTCTCAGTAGGTCGTAGCTCAGGAGAGTTAGGTCGTTGGCGACCTACGACCTTCGCGACATAAGAACTTCACAACCTAACTTGTTGACTTAGCTCGTTAGGTCGTCCAAGCGACTTAAGAATATCCAGTTGGTGTTCTGCAAGGTCCTTCACTGTATCACCTGTCATGTTCTTTCCTCTTATCTCATCATTCTTCACTCTGTTAGGTCGCACGCGACTTAACAGCTCGTTAGGTCACTCGCGACCTAAGTCTTCATCAGGCTGGGCTGCATCATCCTCCCCTGGTTGAGAAAAATTCATCCTTGAATTTAAAAGTTCTTCGTCTTCGATACTCTTATCCTCGTGAAATGGAACCAAGTGTTTGATATTGTCAATGTTGGCAATAGGAAGATGATCCGGCAAACTCAATTTATAAACATTCTCGTTAATTCCCTTCACGACTTCTAATTGACCACTCCTTCTAGCTTCTAGCTTGTTGTAAGCACCAACCAGAAATCGATCATTGGTAAACACTGCATACATAAATTATCCTTCCTTGCATTTAATGCTTCGTCGCTTAATCTCTGCTGATTGCTTATATTTCTCAGTTGCCTTAAGAAATTGTTCCTGTACAACTTTGTAGCATCCTCGCAACTCATTCACAAAAACATTAGCCCATTTATTCACCCCTCTCTGCAGTGGAACTGTTGATAGATCTAACGGTCCTTTAGGAATCGTTGAATAAACAGCTTGGACTGGACTGAACCCCGTGCTACGTTTAACTGTGTGGTTGTGTGCAAACGCAAATGCCCAAATGCTACGATTAACTACATGGTCGTGTGCACACTCCGCTTGACATAACTTCGAATCCCAACTTTTCAAATTATCATCCACAAGGCATCGCAATAGATTACCTAGGGATCTGTTCACAACTTCAGCTTGTCTATCCGTCTGTGTATGATTAGCGCTACTAGATTTCAACTTAGTCCTAGCCATTTTCCACAGACTCATCCAGATATGGTTCAGAAAACGAGTATCTCTATTCGAAACAATAGATTCAGGTAATCCATGAAATCGATAGATCTTTCTGGAATATAACTGAATGACATTAACGGTCTTTGCAGTCTTCTCATAGATAACGAAATGAACCAATTCTGAAAAACGGTCAACCATCACATAAATAGAATCATTGCCATGTTGCGTTCGCGGCAGTTTCGAAACAAAGTCCACACTAACATCCTCCCGTAATTTAGCATGTATATGCAACGGAAAACATAAACTTGCATTTGTCGTGGTCTTCTTTGAAATCTGTCTATTATGGCTTCTCTGAACAGACCTTTCAACTTCCTTCCTCAGTGACGATTCAAAATAAGACTGTGAGATTAACTACATAGTACGATCACAGTTCAAGTGTCTTCCTACATGTAAGTCTTTGATAAATTTCATTTGCCAACTGCAATCTGTAGTAGACAACTGACTTCCTTCGACTAGCAACCCATCAACCAGTTTTCTCAACTCTTCTTGCTCTGTTGGACACATACGATATTGTGGTCTAGGCGGTACAATAGCACTTGACACTATATCTGTATGATGTTGTGTGTCCCTCAGTGGCGGTAATTCCTTGGGCAACTCTGCAGGAACTACATCTTCACATTCATTAACCACTGGCACATCCTCCTCAGGAGTCTCGAGATCTTTACTGGTTTCATTCCCATTCAACATAAACACTTCCGCTCTATCCTCCACTTCTTTAACAAACTCTTATGTAGATAATAGACTAATCGAATCCACCTTCTTCACCGATAAATTACCCCCTTCATCTCTTGACACACTTTCTTCATCCTCATCAATCCTCGCTGGTTGTGAAATTTCAACTTCATGTTCATCAAATTTCGTTGGTTGAAAAACATCAACTTCATCTGTATCTAACTTCGCGGATTGTGAGTAATCAACTTTATGGTCATCACACTTCGTGGGTTGAGAAGACTCTACTTTATCTTCCACTTCAACATTATCTTTCACTTCTTCAACAAATTCTTTCGAAGATATTAAATTAGTTGCTTCTACCTTCTTCTCTGGCTTGCAGTCACTTTGTTCACGCTTCTTAAGAACTAAAGTAATTTTGGTTCCTTCGAACATGAAACTGTAGCTGTTGGCGTGACTATTATGTTGTACAGCTCGATCATACTGCCATGGACTTCCCAATAGTAGGTGACATACATCCATATCGACAACATCACACCATATATCGTCTTTGTATTTCTTCCCAATAGATAATGTAATCATTACTCGTCTTCCCACTGTCACTTCTTCACCTTCCTTTATCCATGCCAGTTTATATGGTCTAGGGTGTTTTTCAGTCTTCAACCCCAACTTCATAACGGCTTCTTCGGAAATAAGGTTATCGCAACTTCCCGCATCAATAATGAATTTACAAACCTTTCCCAAGATAGTACAGGTGGACTGAAAAATATTGTTCCTTAGCCAAATAGAATCATTCTCATGCTTTGGCAAATGACACCCTTCGTCTCTATGACCACGTATGTCTCTATGATCATGCAAATCTCTTCTGCTCGGCCTTTTGACATCACGACATGGTTCATTGTCAAACCCATGTTGACTTCTTCTCTCTTCCCCATGGTGATCTCGTCTCATTGAAATTGATGATCCTCTTTTATCTTGATAAGATTGTGGCGACACCCTCCTTGCTTCCGTAACCGATGGCGAAACTCTGTTTCCTCCATGGTTCAAGACTGGTGACCTTCCTCTTTGACTTTGACTCAAATCCATCATCAACTTCTCCAACTTTCCAAAACCTTTATTGAACTTCTCTTCGAGGTTATCACTAATTCGTTGCTCTATTGCCTTAGCATCTTATCTTCTATACACATCGGCAATATTCTGATGACGATTACCTCTTCTTGGATGCATGATTGATCTTCAACAAATCTTCAAAAAAATTCTAACACAAACTTCAAAATCTTGGCTTCGGTCTAGCTCTGAACAAACCAAACTAATGCAACCTTCAACACTCGGCCTAGATCAAACTCTATGCTCGGCTCAACTTCAACTAGCTCGGCTTGAATTCTTCAATAAGAATTAGCTCCAAAGACTCGGCTTAGCTATGATTGGCTAAGTCTAGCTCTGATACCAAATGATGCAGCAGCGGATAACAGAAATGTATGAAACGGTGAAAGTAGCAATCGGTGTATTGAAAATACCAAACGCCCAAATCCGTTGATCTCAAAGATACCGGATTCTAGCTATCTTCGTCACGTTGATCGCGCACGATGCCGTGAAAGAAGATCTACGATTCTTCGAACGTTGATCTAGCGCACTAGATTCCGTGAATCGGCTTCAGCAATCGTTGATTCGAGCGCACTCGAATGCCGAAAGTGGAGATAGGAGATTACACTCAACTACCAATTTAAAAAGAGACACAAAGCTCTCAAACAAAGTTTTATTCAAAATCAACCTACTTTACAAATGACACAACATCCCTATTTATAGGGTTAGAACTCACACGACTCAACACCTGACAACACATAGGTCGTGAACGACCTAACACCTGCGACCTAAAAACAAACAAATACAATACAACACATTACATCACAACACATTACAAGGCCATCACGACCTAACATACATGACCGACCTAACTTAGGTCGTTAACGACCTAACAAATACAAGACGACTTAAAAACAACGACTCAACAACACATAACGACATAACAAATACAATTTACAACATGCGACCTAAGGATACAACACACACGACCTAAGATCACAACACCACGCGGCATAAGCTTTAGCGACATGAGGAGAATCAGCTTCCGGAATGAATTATGCGACCTATAGGACGAGCGACTTAAGAAGTTGAGCGACCTTGGCTTGAGCGACCTAAGATTGATGCGGCCTATGGTCGAGCGACTCAAGACAGGAGCGACATAAGAAATACGGCAGCGACATAAAGAATATAGCAACATAAGAAAGAGCGACATAACTTCTTGCGACCTAAGGAATATCTTCAGCGACCTAAGGAAAATGCACAGCAACATGAACAGATTGAGCGACCTAACAGGAAGTGGTATATGTGAGCGACCTAGCATAGGTCGTAGCTCGCTCGTACGTCCTGAGCGACCTAATGTTTCTCGCATATGTGAGCGACCTAGCATATGTCGAAGTCCTTTAGGTCGTAGCCTTTTAGGTCGTAGTCTTTTAGGTCGTAGCTTGGTAGGTTGAGTCTCAGTAGGTCGTAGCTCAGGAGAGTTAGGTCGTTGGCGACCTACGACCTTCGCAACATAAGAACTTCGCGACCTAACTTGTTGACTTAGCTCGTTAGGTCGTCCAAGCGACTTAAGAATATCCAGTTGGTGTTCTGCAAGGTCCTTCACTGTATCACCTATCACGTTCTTTCCTCTTATCTCATCATTCTTCACTCTGTTAGGTCGCACGCGACTTAACAGCTCGTTAGGTCGCTCGCGACCTAAGTCTTCATCAGGCTGGGCTGCATCACTAAGGTATCCCCTAATCCTGCTTTTCTAATTCAACTTCCCTCTTGAGATTCACTGAATGCAATCCACGTTCTGATAGTTGTGTTGTTATGCCCTCGCTTGTGAGTGGTTGGTCTTCATTATTTGAGAAGAGCCCTAGAAATGCAGGCTCTTTTGCTCCTAAACAATATGCTGTTAATTTTGATGATGAGCTTATCGAGCCCCAAAGGAAATTATTGATGCTGGTACTGAGTTTTGGAAAGATTATTTAGTTGGCTTCTTTTTGGATGAGGATCCGCACTACTTAGTTGTGAAAAAACATGTCCTTGGTTTGTGGCGTTTGCGTGGATGTGTATATGTCAGGTGCGATAATTCGATGTATTTTTTCAAGTTTTCTTGCCCCCATGAGAGAGCCCGTGTTCTAGAACCGGATCATATTTGTAACATCCCATACTTTAAGGCCCGAAGCTAAGCGCTACAGATGCTACATTCATCTATAATATTAACTTCCGGTGATAAAATACGGTAATGTTAATGGTATCTATAATATCAGAAGCACACGAATATGAAATAAAATCAACACGGATTTCAAAAACAGCTTTTCTGATTACATTTCAAATCAATAATTCATATTCATATTCAATTACATAATCCTCAAAACGATTTCCTGGCTTTGATCAAATATAATTATTAAAAATTACGCCAAGAGCAACATATGAAGATGCCCCCTTGGATGATCAGAGTACTAGATAGATAGATATATCAGTCATAAATACATCACAACAGAAATAATACTAAATAACTCCTACATAGCTAGCTTTTCCTCCTTCACGTCTTCGGAAGTTTATCCATCCAACCTACTAAACCTGAAAAGTACTTAACTCTCAATCTACTCAAATTTATCGAGCACCCGAGAGTTTAAGGAGAAAACATAAACTTTGAGTCAGACATAAAGCCTAGTGTGAATAATTCTATTACATCTCGATTTACCGATATTAAGTGAGACCATGCCGCTTAGCCGAACGGGTTTCTCCTCACTAATATCCTATTAAAATCATGTCTTTTGCAAATCAAAATACTGCAATCAAACTGATTATAACAACAATAGAAATAACATATATGCATATAAATCAGGTAATCAATGGACCATCCGTCCAAGCATTATAGTATCATCTGGCTAACTATTAACCACTAGCTGACTCGGGCCTACCATACCTAATAAATATTCTACCATCTGTTAGATACAATACTTGACGATCTGTCCTTAACTTACTTCTCCAAGGGTAAATTGATCCTAATGCTTTTGCGGGCTCACTAATAACCTACATCTACTTTGTGTATTCCTTTCTATGTGTAACATCATTTTAGTCTTACCTATGACAAAACCCTACAGACTGGAATTTTGGACCTTATATTAGCAAGGGGCTACTAGCTAAAGTATAAGGCGCGACCCTACACCAGTCCCATCTGGTCTTCTAATATCTAAGTCATATACTAAAGGTTAACTACCCCATTCAATTTTCATTGAAAACATTTCTTTCAAAATGATTTAACCCTTTTAAATCATACTTTAACAAGGAAAATATGCTCATTGCTTTACTCATAATATTTTTACCATGGTATATGCTTTACACAAAACAATGTTGATGAAATCTAAATCAATGGGATTATCTATCCCTTCAAAATAAGTTAAAGCCCCTTTTTTACTTAGAAAATTTTAGGCTATAAAGCCAAAACAACACCTTTGAAACTATCGTTTAAAACCTAAAACAATCCCTTTCAAAATCATAGAAACCATTCCTTTCAAAATCATTGAAAGCATCCCTTTCGAAATCATTGCTTAAAACCTTAGACATCCTCTTTCGAAACCATTAAACATATCATTCGAAAGCATTGGAAACATTTCTGTAGAAACACTTAAAAACATACCTTCGAAAGCATTTAAAACATACCTATCGAAACACTTAAAACATACATTTCGAAAGAATTGGGTTCAAGTAAATTTTGTGGAAACATAGCTTTGAAACCATTTAAAAGTATTTCTTTCGAAACCATTGATTGAAAACAAAACAAACTTCAAAGTATAAAATGAACATTTTTGAAAGCTACCCTTTCGAAAGACCTATGGTGATGGCAACATGCTTCCACATGTGTACTTGGGTTTAAATAAGCGGCTCCAACGATGTCGAAAGGTATGGGAGCACACCCACCCTTTCGCATGTATAAGTTAAAAGAAAAGCGGCTTCAATGGTTGCGGAAATGTATCGATTCGAAACCCTACCCTTCGAACTCATTGATTCAAAGAGTTATAAAGGCGGCCTTTTACTAAGGCGAAAGGTTTAAATATGGTAGCTAGGGTATCAAAGGGGTTCAAAAGCGGCAACCCTTTCGAAAGCTTCTTTTAAAAACAAAGGCAAGTTAATGGATTGGAAAGCTAATAAAAGCGGTTTCAACCCTTTCAAAAGCATACTTTCGACACCGTCCTTTCCTTCCGCCTTTCTCCAATACACTAAATACCAACTGCTTCATACAATGTGCATTGGTTTCAAATGGGCGCAAAAGGGTTAGAGGCAGGTGTGTATGAAGTTGAAAGCTAGCAGGGTTAAGTGGCGAAGATGTAATTTGGATAATAAACTGCATTTTTGCTTTTTAAAGTAATTCCTTTTCACACAACTTGCATAATTTTCTAAAATATGATTGGTTGCCAATTCTTTACCAAAATTCTTTTCAAAAAAGGCTGCCAAATTCAGCATTTAACAATTGAAACATTTTAAGCAAATAAGCCCTTCTTCTTAATAAAACTTTTAAGTCGTCTAACTTAAATAATTTAAATACCATAGTAAAACACTTGGGAAAAATCCCCAAAAATCAAAATAATTCGCTTTAAATATGTTTTCTAACATATATAAATTTTAGGCCCAAAAACATTATTTAATTGCCTTAAATAATTTAAACTTAAAATTAACTAGTTTCTCTCATAGAAAATTCATAATAAATCCATAATTATTTAGAAAATTATGAAACTTGAAAACCTCTTCTAAATTAGACCATATATAAAAAATGCAACTCATTTGGATGTCATTTGATAAGTTTTCTAATCCGAACATATCATAAAATATATATTAAACCTTATAAATCATCAATAAGCATATATATATATATATCCATTTTAACAAACATAACATGGAATACTATTTGCAAACATAGTTTAGATCTTACTTGAAACCGAAATCATTATCAAAAGTGAGATGTAGATTAATTATTCACCTTGGCTTTGTGTTAAAAAGGTTGAGATTTGCTCTTAGATTGATTTCTTCAAGCTTTCTACTTGAATCCTAACTTATCTTCCCTTTAGATCTTCTTAATAGTGGTCGGTCGAGTTCCTTTAGGGTTTTAGTTTTTTTTGTGATAGTTAAAATGAATGAGGAATGAAGAATATAAGGGTTTAGGATATAGGAACAAAGGCTATTCCCATTTTACCCTTACCATATTCCTCATACTTACTTATTTTTAATTCTCTTTTGCTAATACATTAATTAAGGCACGACTACTTCTTAATTAACAAATCTCAATCTCTTTACTATCTATATTATTTTATTTAATTTATCCAATTAAATATTCCAAATAATGTTAGTAAAAATCAGGGTCATTACAGACTCCCCTCCTCAAAGAATTTTGTCCTCGAAATTACGATAAGATGCTCACAATAATCAAACATAAAGGTAAAACATACCATCAAACATGTCAGGATAAGTATCTCTAATCCTGCTCTCGGTTTCCCAAGTAAAGTCTCTCTCATCGTCACTCCACTGGACTTTGACTGGTCTAACTGTCTTGTTCCTTAATCTCTTCTCATCTCTCGCAACTACACGATCTGGTTTTCTAACTATAGTCATATCTGGTTCCACTACTAGATCCTCTAACATGGTCGGTGTAATAATAGTCTTTGGATCTCAAATACACTTCCTTAGATGAGAAATAGGGAAAACATTGTGGACTCCCGCCAAACTATTCAGTAACTCTATTATATGCGCGGGTTTCCCAATCCTTTCTATAATAGGAAATGGTCCAACGAATCTTGGTGTCTTTTTCCTGATTTTCCAAATCAGATCACTCCTTTCATCGGTGATACTTTAACGAAAACGTGATCTCCCGTTGAGAACTCTAAGTCTTTCCGTCTCTTATCAGCATAACTCTTCTGCCTAGACTGAGCTTCCTTTGTTCTTGCCTGAATTAACTCAATCTTTTCTGCAGATTCTTTAACCAAATCCGGACCAAGAATTAATCTATCCCCGATCTCTAACCAATAAACGGGAGATTTGCCTGGTCTTCCATAAAAAGCTTCAAACGGTGCCATCCCCATACTAGTCTGATAACTACTGTTATACGAAAACTCGAGTAAGTGTAGATGGTCTTCCCATGATCCTCTTAAATCTAGCACACAAGCTCTTAACAAATCCTCTAAGACTTTGTTAACTCTCTCTGTTTCCCCTTCTGTTTGTAGATGGTAAGCGGTACTCATATTGAGCTTGGTACCTAAAATATCCTGTAGACTCTTCTAGAACTCACTAGTGAATAAGGAATCTCGATCACTTACTATACTTCTAAGAATTTCGTGCAATCTAACAATATTCTTCATTAATAACTTAGCTAAATCTGGTGCTGTCCTGCTCGACTTAACGTGTATAAAGTGTGCACTCTTAGTCAACTTGTCCACTATAACCCAGATACTCTCATTTCCTCTATCCGACCTTGGCAACCCATCTATGAAATTCATTGAGATAGAATCCTATTTCCAGACTAGAACATCCAAAGGCTGAAGTAACCCACTCGGTTTTTGATGTTCAGCTTTTACCTGTTGACAGTTCAAACACTACCTTATCCATAAGCCTACATCTCTTTTCATACCTTCCCAGTAGAAACTCCTTTTCATATCCTGATACATCGTGGTCCTCCTAGGATGAATCGTGAATTATGATTGATGGCATTCTCTAAGAACCTCCTTCCTTAGGTTTTCTACATTCGGGACACACAATCATCCCTTCTTTCTCAACCACCCTCTCTGGTTAAGACTAAAATCCTTCAGATCATTAATCTCGATTTTGGCCTTTATCCTTCTAATCTTCTCAACTAACACCGAGTCATCTTTCTTCTTATCAATCCTTTCGATCATCAGCGGTCGAACTTCTAAACATGATAACATGGCAGTTTCTTGACTAGAACTAACCTCAGATCTCCATTGTACTCTGCATGTAGTCAATACTTCTAAATCTTTCCACTCAGCTATTATTGCCAATACTTCATTCTAATGTTTTCTACTAAGTGCATCTGCAACCTTATTCCCTTTTCCTGGTGTGTACTCAACACCAAAGTCGTATGTAGCTAGGAACTCTAATCATCTCTGCTGTCTCATATTCAACTCCTTCTGGGAGAATATATATTTTAGTAACTTATGATTTGTAAACAGCTCGAATCTTTCTCCCAAAAGGTAACGTCTTCACACCTTCAATGCGCAAATTACCGCAGCTAATTCCAAATCATGAGTTGGATATCTAACTTCATGCGGTCTGAGCTGTCGAGAAGCATAAGCAATCACTTTACCCTTTTGGATTAGCACAGCTCATAATCCTGTTCCACATGCGTTGTCGTATACCACTAAGTCCCGATTCCCCTTTGGAACAACTAACATAGGTGCATTAGTCAATAAATGTTTCAATTTTTGGAATGCCTCCTCACACTTATCAGTCCAAATAAACTTCACATCTTTCCGAGTTAGCTTAGTGATCGGTGCAACTATCCGTGAGAAATCCTTAATGAATTTTTGGTAGTAGCCAGCTAACCCAAGAAAACTCTTTATCACAGTCACTATCTCGGGTCTCTTCCAATTATTCAGTTCCTCGATCTTAGCCGGATCTACTGACAATCTTTTCTCTGAGACTACATAACCAAGAAACTTCACTTCCTTCTTCCAAAAGTGACACTTCGAAAGCTTCGCCTTCAACTGATGCTATCTCAGTGTCTCAAGCACTATCCTAAGATGAACTTCATGATCTCTTTCATCCTTGAAATATATCAATACGTAATCTATGAATGCTAATACAAATCTGTCTAGATGCTCCCGGAAGATTCTGTTAATCCAGTTCACGAAGAATGCTGGCGCATTAGTTAGACCAAACAACATCACTAACCATTCATATGATCCATATCTAGTCCTAAACGCCGTCAAAGGAATACTATCCTCTGCTACTCTAAGTTGATGGAACCCTATTACCGAATTCAACCGTGAAAATACTTTGGCTCCACTCAACTGGTCGAACAAATCATCAATCCTGAGTAAAGGATATTAGTTCTGTATCGCCTTCTCATTCATCTTACGATAATTGATACACAACCTCAACGATCCATCTGGTTTCTTGACAAATAATGCAGCTGCTCCCCAAGTTGAACTGCTTGGTCTAATAAAATTCTTACTTTCTAAATCCACCAACCGAACCTTTAGCTCCTTCATCTCGGTGGGTATCATTCTACTTGACGGTCTACTCATAGGTTCAACTCCTAGTACTAAATCTATCTGAAGCTCAATGGCTCGTTACGGCGGTAGTCCTATCACGGGCTCAAAGACGTCTGCAAATTCTCTAACAATGAAAACTCGATTCAACTCTTCTTCTTCATCCATAACACCCGACAAAGCATTAACCTCAAAACTAGGGTTTTCTACAGTGTATATAATCTGATCACTACACTAGGGTGTCTAAGTAATATTTTCCTATCATGGCAAAATATCCTAGCATCGTACTTACTTAACCAAACCATACCCAAAATAATTCTGAAACCTACGAAATCAAACACATGCAAACTACAAACAAATATATGACCTAACAATTCAAGCTCTAACTAGTCACATCTCATCCCTAGAGTTGCATACCCTCCTATCGGATTCACAACCCTTAAGGACGTAACTAGGTACGAGGGTTCTAGGTTAAGCTTATCTACCAAACTATGAGATATAAAAGAATGTGATGCACCAGTATCAAATAGAACTCAAACTGACACACCATGAATCAAAAGCGTACCTCCCAACATAGCTTTTCCTTTCTCCTCTGCTATCGGTCTTGAGGTAGCCCGTTCTAATGCAAACACTCATTTCCATCCTTGGTTGGTTCCTTGCACTGATTCTTATAATGTCCAATCTGAGCACAGTTGAAGTATTTCACTTCTTTCTTGTCAGCAACCTTCTTTGCTTTGCCCGTCTGACACTCGTGAACAAAATGTCCCTACTTGTAGCAAACTACATCGGTATTCCCTTTCTTGGCCGCTCCTCCTTTCTGAGCTCCTTTCTTATGGTAAAACTTTATCTTCTGGTTCTACCCACCTTGAGTTTCCACTACTTTGTTACCTTTAAAGAAAGCGAGCATCTCTTCATTCTTCAAAGCCATCTCAACAACTACATCGCACGAATCCCTAATATGCGATAAAGTTGCTTTAGCAAGCTCGGGTCTTAATCCGGGGTTGAACTTCTCATTCCTTTTGATAACCATATCAACCGTAGCATATCCATATCTTGATAATTCCTCAAATCTGGTAGCGTACTCAAGCATTGTCATGTCTCCTTGCACCAACTTAGCAAACTTCCTGAGCAGAGTTGACTTAGTGATCTCCGACATGAATCTTTCCTCAAACCTCCTTCTGAATTCTACCCAAGTCATAGCCTCTTCAACTACTCCTACTGTAACACTGTTCCATCAGTACAATCCCAAATCAGCAAAAATCCTCTCGCAATGAAGCAACCAATTCTCTACTTCAATTGCTTCCTTAGTGCCGATAAACGGCTTTCCTCCAATAGCATAGTCCCTACTCAATATATGTATAGTTATTGACCATCGGAACTTCCTGATTTCCTCCTCCAACATTTCCCCCGACTAATCCTCCAATAGCTTCAGCTTACATCATATTGGCGAAGAACTGATACATAGCTCTCATATCAACTTGTGGCGCTCCAGTACCCACATTAGCAGCTTGTGCCCGACCGAGATTCCATCTAGTGTTTGGTCTGGCGTTTCCATTAGTTGTGGTGCTTCCTCCACCAAGGTTAACTATTTCATTCCAAGCATCCATATCTTATTTCCTTAAAATCTGCATTCAAGTCTTTGTAAGATACAGAAGAATAGCCTAAGAGAGATGGAAGAATATGGATAAAGCGTATACTTATATATAACAAATACAAGTATGTTCCTATAGCGTTATCCCATCCCCAATCTTTTCTCTAATTCCTTAGGATTATGTTTTCAAAAAATCATTTTAAGTTTAAAATTTCTTTTAAATTTTCATAAACCTATGCTCTAAGACCAAGCTATAACATCCCATACTTTGAGGCCCGAAGCTAAGTGCTACAGATACTGTAGTCATCTATAGTATTAACTTCCGATGACAAAATACGGTAATGTTAATGGCATCCATAATATCAAAAGCATATGAATATGAAATAAAATAAACACAGCAAAAACAGCTTTTCTGGTTACATTTCAAAGTAATATTTCATATTCAATTACATAATCCCCAAAACTATTCCTAGGTTTTGATCGAATATAATTATTACAAACTACGCCAAGAGCGACATATGAAGATGCCCCTTGGATGATCAGAGTACTAGATAGATAGACATATCAGTCATAAATACATTATAGCAGAAATAATACTAAATAACTCTTACATAACTAGCTTTGCCTCCTGCACATCTTCGGAAGCTTATTCGTCCAACCTACTAAACCTGAAAAGTACTTAAATCTCCATCTACTTAAATTTAATTTTGAGAACCCGAGAGTTTAAGGGGAAAACATAAACTTCGAGTCAGACATAAAGCCTGGTGTGAATAATTCTATTACATCTCAGTTTACTGATATTAAGTGAGACCATGCCACTTAGCGGAATGGGTTACCCCTCACTTATATCCTTTTAAAATCGTATCTTTTGCAAATCAAAATCCTACAATCAAATTGATTATAGCAACAACAACAATAACATATATGCATATAAATTAGGTAATCAATAGACTATCTATCAAAACATTATTGTTTTATCTGGCTAACTATTAACCAATGGCTGACTTGAGCCTACCAGATATAATAAATATTCTACTTTCTATTAGATACAATACTGGACGATCTGTCCTTAACTTACTTCTTCAAGGGTCAACTGATCCTAAAGGTTTGTGGGCTTACCAATAACCTACCTTTACTATGTGTATTCCTTTCTGTGTGTAACATCATTTTAGTCTTACTTGTGACAAAGCCCTACACACTAGAATTTTGGACTTATATTAGCTAGGGGCTACTAGCTAAAGTAAAGGGCATGATCCTACACCAGTCCCATTTGGTCTTCTAATTTCTGAGTCATATACTAAGGGTTAACTACCCTATTCAATTTTCCTCGAAAATATTTCTTTCAAAATGATTTAACCCTTTTAAATCATACTTTAATAAGGAAAATATGCTCATTGCTTTACTCATAATATTTATATCATGGTATATGCTTTACACAAAACAATGTTGATGAAATCTAAATCAATGGGATTATCTATCCCTTCAAAATAAGTTAAAGCCCCCTTTTTAATTAGAAAATTTTAGGCTATAAAGCCAAAACAACACATTTGAAACTATTGTTTGAAACCTAAAAGAATCCCTTTTGAAATCACAGAAAGCATTCCTTTCGAAATCATTGAAAGAGTCCCTTTCGAAATCATGTTTAAAACCTTTGACATCCCCTTTCGAAACCATTAAACATATCTTTTGAAAGCATTGGAAACATTTCTTTAGAAACACTTAAAAACATACCTTTCAGAAGCATTTAAAGCATACCTTTTGAAACCCTTAAAACATACCTTTCGAAAAAATTGGGATCAAGTAAATTTTGTGGAAACATAGCTTCGAAACCATTTAAAAGTATTTCTTTCGAAACCATTGATTGAAAATAAAACAGAATTCAAAGTATAAAAGGAACATTTTCGAAAGCTACCCTTTCGAAAGACCTATGGTGATGGCAACATGCTTCTGCATGTGTACTTGGATTTAAATTAGCGGCTCCAACCATGTCGAAAGGTATGGGAGCGACACCCACCCTTTCGCATGTATAAGTTAAAAGAAAAGCGGCTTCAATGGTTGCGGAAATGTATTGATTCGGAACCCTACCCGCCGAACTCATTGATTCAAAGAGTTATAAAAATGGGCTTTTACTAAGGCGAAAAGTTTTAATGTGGCAGCTAGAGTATCAAAGGGGTTCAAAAACGACAACACTTTCGAAAGCTTCTTTTAAAAACAAAGGCTAGTTAATGGAATAAAAAGTGGTTTCAACCCTTTCGAAAGCATACTTTTGACACCGTCCTTTACTTCCGCCTTTCTCCAATACACTAAATACCAACTGCTTGATACCATGTGCATTGGTTTCGAATGGGCACAAAAGGGTTAGAGGCGGGTGTGTATGAAGTTGAAAGCTAGCAAGGTTAAGTGGCGAAGATGTAATTTGGATTAAAAAACTGCATTTTTTCTTTTTAAAGTAATTCCTTTTCACCCAACTTACATAATTTTCCAAAATATGATTGGTTGCCAATTCTTTACCAAAATTCTTTTCAAAAAAGGCTGCAATTCAGCATTTAACAATTGAAACATTTTAAGCAGATAAGCCCTTCTTCTTAATTAAACATTTAAAACATTTAAGTCGTCTAACTTAAATAATTTAATAACCATAGTAAAAAACTTAGGAAAAATCCCCAAAAATTACAATAATCACTTTAAATATGTTTTCTAACATACATAAATTTCAGCCCCAAAAAATTATTTAATTGCCTTAAATAATTTAAATCAAAAATTAACTATTTTCTCTCATAGAATAAATCCACAATTACTTAGAAAATTATGAAACTTGAAACCCACTTCTAAAATATTGTTCTTGACCATATATCAAAAATTCAACTTATTTGGATTTTCTTTGATAGGTTTTCTAATCCAAACATTTCATAAAATCTATATTAAACCATATAAATCATCAACAAGCATATACATACATACATATATCTACTTTAACAAACATAACATGGCATATTATTTGCAAACATAGTTCGGATCTTACTTGAAACCGTAATCATTATCAAAAGTGAGATGTAGATTAATTATTCACCTTGGCTTTGTGTTAAAAAGGTTGAGATTTGCTCTTAGATTGATTTCTTCAAGCTTTCTACTTGAATCCTAACTTATCTTCCCTTTAGATCTTCTTAACGGTGGCCGACCAAGTTCCTTTAGGTTTTAATTTTTGTTTGTGATAGTTAAATGAATGAGGAACGAAGAATAGAAAGGTTTAGGGTATAGGAACAAAGGCTACTCCCATTTTACCCTTACCATATTCCTCATACTTGCTTATTTTTAATTCTCTTTTGCTAATACATTTATTAAGGCACAACTACTTCTTAATTAACAAATCTCAATCTCTTTACCATTTACATTATTTTATTTTATTTATCCAATTAAATATTCTCAATAATTTTAGTCAAAATTAGGGTCATTACAATATTATTATATAAGGTAAAGTGTTTATCATCACCCAATGGAACCCATTTGTCGATCTTGCTTGTGAGTAAGTTTTATCTATTCTTATTTGGGCGCATATCTCAAATATCCCTTCAATTTTCCAATCGCTTGAGGGTGTTAATTAGATTGCCAACCATATTGGTTAGCTGATTTGTTTTGGTATTTCCACTGAGCGTAGGCAGTTTCTCCATTTTGCCATGCCCTTATCGAGATTTCTCTTTCTAGACAATTGCCAACTCGTATTCATATCTCTTTAGCCATTGATAGAGTAGCGTACGTTGACGTATCGTATCGTGGAAACCGCCTATTTGCGACCTCTGTCACACTTTTGGCCATATTACTTCTTCCTGTCCTCATTCTTGCGTAGCTCTAGATAAGCTTCCCCCTAAGAATCCTCTCCCTAAACTCCATCTAGGCGATGGCAGATCGATGCTCCCCGTATCTCTCATTCTGACCCTACCGCTCTGTCCATCATCGTTTCCCCACACTCGGACCCAACTGATCCACCTTCCTACGATCCAAAGGCTATCCCACAAGTAATTCCTCCCTCTAGCGATCTGCTCCAAACCTCTCCAGTTGTCCCTTCACAGATATCACCTCCTTCCTTGCTCGAATAGGCCCCCATCAAGAATTCCAAGGTGTCGTGGCCTTTTTCTCCTATCATTAGCCTAAAATTGAAATTTATGCATGCTCTGCAATTCAATCCTTCTAGTGTCGAGGGCATTGCTAAGGAATTTACGAATAAGCTGGCCAAAGGCACACAACTGGTGCGTTGCAATAAAGCTGGAACCTGGTCTTATAGAAAAAGTGCTTTGTGATACCATTTGAAATGGAAGATATTCTCAAAATGGATCTCTGATGATGATAAAGATAAGCTTGAAATCTACTATAGGCTTATGGATGATGAGCTAGTCCTCTGCAATGATGGTTAATTTAGTGCTAATAACAAGGAGAATTTAGTTACTTTAGATTAGGACTGGAAAATCATATTCTCCCCTCGCCCTCCTAGATATTGCCCTGGCCTTATTGGTTGGTTATGTAGGTATGCTGGGATCCAGATGGTCCTCTCCCTAGTTTATTTCCCATACTTCTATACTTATTCTGATGTGTATTGTAATGTTACCTATAACAACCCACCCTGAAACAAACCTAAATTCCGATCCAAAAAAAGCCCACTGAAACTTAAACTCATTCCAAAACTGGCTGTTAGTTGGTAAAAAGAAAAATAATACAGAGCTATCTATCAATTCTTTTAAATTCACAGCGGAAGGAATAAAGTATAATAACAATAATAGTGCCCATTTATTTCAAATCACTTCAAAAATCACAGTAACAACAACCATTACAGCATTTTGTTAAAAAATGCATCATATGGGTACAATAGAAAATAATTTGAAAAAATAGAAAACAACTGCCGCAAGCTTTACTCTCGCCATCTTCAAGCATCATCAACTTCTTCTCTAACATGTGTTGTAATGAGGAGAGAGTCATAAAAACAAGTGTCTGGTGAATAAAAAACTTGAGCCTTACTATTTCAGTAGTTGGACAGTATGTTTCAAAATAAGAATATGTCCTACGTATTTAAAACCATTAAATACTTCATATAAGAAAAGGAGGCGGGCCCTCAAAGAACCACTTAATACCTTCCATTCTCGAAGCAGGATTCCCAATCCTATAACTCATAACCAACATCATAAATGTCTAACAATGGACAGTTAAACTCAAGCCACATAATACCTTTGAATGGAAAATAGGCAGACTCTGACCGTTTAAAAGCTCAATTGGGTAGGCCAACATCATTTAATACATATTCCCAAGGCGGACTACATATAGGCATCTATTTAGCTGACATTGCATGGAAATCTCTTCGGACACTTAATACTTCCTGTAACGACCCGGAAATTTTAACGATTTTAATAATGTAATTAACTAAATTTTTCATGAAAACAAACAATTAAATTTTAGCAATGAAAATTTGATATTTGGTATGCATCTATTGAAGCATAGCAAGTGTCAAATTTTCATCAGAAAATATGAAAGTTTGTTTGGTTGTGAAATTTTCATTTAAAATTTAAATCGGTTAAATTTGATGGAAATAAAATATTTTGAAACCTGAATATTTTTTTATATAAGAAAAATGTAAACCATTTTCTGAGTGAGACGTCATATTTTTTTTCGCCAAATTTGGACTGCTTTAGCCCTGTTTATTTTATTTTCGGCGATTTAGCAGCAGTTTTGGCAGCGAAAATCGAGTTTTGATAGGAAGGTCGTGTCACTTATATTTGAGTACCATCTTGTTCGTCTCGTCGCATTGATCTCCGCAGTATATTGATTTGTGTATTTCGGCGTCCGGTACGCGGCGAAATCTGCAAAACGATTAGCCATATCGGTTTCGCATTTGGGCCACTTGGGCTTTCTGTGTCCTTTCGTTTGTCTTTGATAAAGCTAATAGCTACTAGCCATTATTATTTTCAGAATTTAAGGCGTGGCCTTTTCTTTTCCCCACTAGTTCCAATATTTTCTGGTTCCTCATTCTTTCTCTCCTTCATTTTCATTCTGTTCTTGGTATTGAAATAAAAAAGCTTATATATACAGAGAAGAGAATTATATTAGTTTGCCTTCATCTTTTAGCATCTGCTCGTCTTTCCCGTTACTGCCTATTCCCTAACCGCGTCACCTCCCATCCTCTCTTTCCTCTCCCCTGACCGCATGCACCTAGCATGCATCACCACTCCACTTCGGCCACACAGCCATCTCCGCAACAACCAACCCATCCCTCCGCCTATTTCTCTACCGCAGCCTCTCTCACTTTCACCCACTACTGCACCACCACAACACCGAACATGCTCTCCACTTCCCCATCTGTTTTGCCCCATACCAGCAGCTCCACTGCTCCGATCTCCTTCAACCAGCATTCACCAAACCTCCTCGGCTTCTTCCCACTGCAAAACCGACCCTTCCACCTTCATCTGCCAACCGACCACCCTCCTTTTCCAGCCCTGCCGCCTTGTGCTCCAGACCAGCCTCACCTTCCTCCAGTCCTTCCGCCCAAATGCCAGCCTCCACTCCGAGCACAACCCTTGCTTTACCTGACCCGCCTCCCTCTCCACGCGACAACTCCTAGCCTCGCACACTGCCTGATCCTGTCACCTTTCCCCTCTCCACGTCAGCCCACTGCACCGCAACCAAGCCTTCCACCTGAACTACTCCGAGCTCAGCACCATCTCGATCAGCCTCCGCCCTGCTTCCAAACACTCCCGTCTCTCCTCTGTCGTGACCTGACCATCTTCATGCAGCCAGTTCCCTCTCATAGTCGAGTAATGAGAAAGCTGCTTATGTGCGATTGGTTTCTTACACCTCTCACCAACGATTGTATGAATTTAGCACACCTATGCTCGGCCAGGCAGATCACATTCTATTCTTTTATATATAAAAAAAGAAAAAAGAAGAAGAAAGGAGATATATATTATATATATTTTTGTTTGATTCGTCGATTTCAACTTCAAGTTGCTTTGCTTTTATGTTTGCTGTCCGAAGGATTTCAGCAGCAGTTGTCGCGTCTTTCGCTTTTTCGTGTGGTTATCCATGCCCGTTTGCTTATTCTCGTTGTTTCCATAGTCTCAAAAGGTGAGCGATCACTCACGATTGACATTCTCATGTTTTGGTAAATTTATATTCACATGAAATGACGATTGAAATATGTTATTAAATTTGAATTGATTAGTAATTTAATCGTTGGATATGATATATTGATATTTTGAATTGTTTACCTATGTTAATTGACAATATTGACACCAATAACCTGTTAGTATATATATTATATTTAAATTGTTAATTATGATCATATTTGCCATTGATATGCTATGTCATTTTATATTATTCTTCTATTGTTTTCACACTGCAAGTTCTTTGTTAGTTTAGGAAATCCTTATGAGTTGAAATGATACATACCCGAACGATCTTATAGATTAGGGAAAATCGTTATGCGTTGAAATGATAAACCCAAACGATTTTATTGATTTTGAAATTTTAGGATTACGGGTTAAAATGATATATACCCGTAAAATATAAATTATTACGGATTGAAATGATAAATATCCGCATCACTTGACTATAGGTTAGAAAACTATATACGGACACCGTTGGTCTATTTTTAAATGATTTCCAAAATTTTGAGAAAAAAATATATATGGGTTTTTAATAAATATTGATTTTTAAATATAATATAAAGATTTTATTTTAATATATGAGAAAATTTTAGATTTTTAAATTATATATTTGGAAATTTTAAATTTATAAGTTAAGTTTTGAAAATGTAGATTTTAAGATTTTACTTATAACTTTATTATTTTTAAATATATAATGAAGATTTAAAATAGATTTAATAATAGAAATTTAATATTATTAATTTAATAAAAATTTAATTTAACTAATATATATAATATGTTTAAATATTTATTTAAAATTTGATTTTATAATAACTTTAATAAATAGAGGTTGGAAAGAAATTAAAGTTGACTTGAAATTTAAATTGGTTAATAATTGAATTTAAATAAAAGATTGATTTGGAACTTATTGATTCGAGATTTTAAAGATATATTTTTATAACTTGATAACTGGGTTTTGATTAAAGATGATTAAATGAATATTTTTCAAAGTTAAATAAAATTGAAATTGAATATTTAATATTGATTTAAATTTTTAATTTGAGATTTTGTTTAAATGTTATTAAAAATGATTAAGTGAATATTTTCAAATTTAAATAAAATTTAAAGTTGAATATTTGAAATATAAATGAAATTTATCAAATTGAGTTATTGTAAATGTTTGAATGTTTGAACTTTGAAACCTATTGAATTGGAAGTGGTTCAAATTTGTAGTTTAAACCTGGATTTGAAATCGATATAAATAGAAATAGTTTTAAGAGAATTTGAATTGAACCTTTAATCCTTTTTAATTGGAATTGTTGAACTGAGATTGATTTAAATTGAATTTTAGAACTAAAGTTGATTTGAATTGATTTGTGAAATTGGAAGAAACAATTTTGATTTGAAACTATTTTCGATATAAACTCTTTTAACATACAAACTATTTTGATATATATTATTTTAAATTTATAAACAATTTTTAATATATATATTTTAACATATAAACTATTTTTAATATATGAACTATTTTAATCTATAACCTACTTTTCAATATTTAAACTGTTTAAGTTGGAACTATTATGATTCAGATTTAATGGATTTAAATGCAAATACTTTGATGATATGATTTCGAAAGTGATATGATTTCGAAAGTGAATATGATTTGAAAGTGATATGATTTTGAAATGAATATGATATTTTGATATGAAGTATGAACTATTTGAAATGAAAATTGACCATGGTGTGAAATAAGCATTTGGTTGTTAAAGAGACTGGGATCGGTTATTGTCATACTCTCTGCCAATACCAAAAACCACTTTAACAACTGTGTACGTGGTGGAGAATCCAGAATGATGTAGGATGGTTTGGTGAACGTCTGTATGAGGTATGAATGTAGCCCTGACCCCCTTGGGTCAGCTTGATATGACTAAAATAGGAGCTATATCGGACCAAGTGTGGTCGCTCCTCCGATCAGGCACATTTCTTCGATACCATATTTATTACTTTGTGATTGATCTGGTGGCCACTCCTCGATTTGATTATGGGAGTGTGTTTCGAGGTGGGTGGTAGTAGCTGCTATGCGTTACCACCAGTCCGAGAGTGCAAACGGTAGAATCCTACCCTGGCATTGCCTCGCGTGCCTTGTCATATTCCTTATCGTGCCCACTACGAGTTTGGTTTGTGTCGTATACTTTGGAGTGCCCTCTGATAACCCTCCAGTTTACGGAGGAATTACGGTACTGTATAAACTGTGACATTTATATAAAAATGCGTTAAGAGGGATATGAGTAACGCCTTAACACTATTTTAATAGTTTACTTTACTGATAGACATTATCTATGTAGCGTATTGTACAATGTATGTAAATAGTTTAACGGATCCTTAAAGGGTGGAATCCCAAACATCCTTTAAGTTATATTGCATTTCACGTGGACATTTCGCTTGAGTTGAATTTACTTGCATAAGAATGTTAATTCTAACTTGAGTGTTTTATGTTTTGCTTTATGCTCGGGTCAGACTGAGTGTCACGGCATTTGAGACTCACCTTTGGAGCTTAGAGCTTTGCTTGGAGATCTATCTTTTATCTACTCAGCTTTTCTGTTATTTCAGTTATTTCCAGTTGTTTCTGTTCAAACTTGTCAGTTGCTTTTGCATTAGTGACTTCTATGTACTTGAGATTTTATGTCGTATTTGTTTCAGACTCTGATGTTCTGCAGTAGCTTCATGAACTACTATTTATTTATTCCGCTGCTAATTATTGTATTACTCTGTGTTTGTGATTGATTTATTTACTGTATATGTTAAGTTTTGCCAAATATAAATTAACAATCTGTTGTTTTGAGCGATTCAAGTCTGACATGTGTGGATTATTATCGATTTGAATGGTTCAAAATGACGGGCCGTTACACTTCCGATTGAAGCAAACCTTTCCAAGATATCCTTAAACTGCCTAAATCTGATCCCGATCATTTAATACTTCATTTGGAGAAGAAGGCAGGCCTTCAAAAAATCACTTAAAACCTTCCAAACCCCGAAGCAGGTCCTTCATCTTATGACCTGTAACCACGGTGATGTCTCACAGTAGCCCGACTATTCGTAGGTACTGGTAGCTATATTAACTAGGCATATTTACCCTACAGAATTGGGACTAACCTCATGTCATCGTAGTTACTTATCATAGGTGATGTCTCACATCATCCCCAAAGTCACATTGGTGGTAGCCAGATTAGCAGAATAGATTTATGTGTGTCTTTTGACTGACCTCGCACCACTTATGAATTAGTCATATGTTACTACACTCTTAATATATTATCACACACCTCACCATATCCATTGATTAGGCTATATAAGAATTCCTTCTTATTTTGCCTTAACAAATCAATTACCTTCCTAAAGGGAATTTATTGACAATTATTTCCTAACTAACTACGCAATTATACATTATAATTGTATGCTATTTACAGTAATAAATATATAAACAAATACGCACATACTATTTACTATGCATGCACATATTTCTCCGTAACTAACGTTTAAACATCAATTCCTTTTCTTACAACAATCATACATGTCCTTTTTTTTCCATATTATCAATGGTGTCATAATATCCATAAGAAGGGATTTCAATATCCTTAACAATAGATACAACATTCATATCCAAAAATGTAATAAATAGACTTGTACATGATAAAAATTTGCACTCAATCAATCACATCAAATCATGGAATAATCTCAAAAATAGAAATTGCAATTCAAGTTTCAGCTTCTATTCAACCCTTCTTTTACAATGAATTAAACAATGGAAATTTTCTTTTACTTTCATAGGGAATAAACGATGTAAACTACAAATAATACTTTACACCCCATTCCTTAATTGAACTTCATAATCAAATTGGAATTAAAAAAGGAGTGAAACTGAAATTGAAATCATCAACAATTGCAAAAACTACATATTCCAACAATTTAATGTACATAATTGAGAACTCCACCAAGAATTGACATTTCAAATTATAGGAGTTTTGAGGGGTTTCATTTTGTTTTATTTTCGTAAACCCAAAACCCCCAAGGCATATTCAAATTCATAATATACTAATCAATTACTGAAACAAAAATGCTAAAATTTTCACTCATAATTGGTCTTTAGCTTTTCTCCTCTTTGGATTTGAAACACCCATTATAATCTCCTTCGGATCTTTACTTATTGATATATACAACAAGGGATTTTTATATATATTAGATTCAGAAAGTTTGGAGGAGAAGTGGATTAGAAATTAAATAATAAACAAAGATAGATATATAGGATTTCTTACCTAAAACCCTAATGGAGTTTTCTGAATCTAAGAAGAGATGAACTGACATAGCTTCGCTGATCCAAAATATTTGTGAATAAAAGTGAGGGATTTAGGGTCTTATTTATAAAGCTTGAAAAGAACCAGAACTGTAGGATGAAAGTAGGTTAAAAACAAATAAATCTAGAACGTTCATTGATAGGAAAACCCGAGCCACCACCAACAGGAGCGGTCGACCACCTTATACGCACCGGCTGGGGTCGGTGGTCGACCCCTCCGTCTATTTTGGAAACGTAATTATTTTTGTACTATTTGTTTTATTTAGTTCCTTTATTATACTTTTAATGTTGATGTTTAACATTAACAATTTATTAACCCCCAAGTCTAATCTCAGTTAATTTTCAAATTTCAAATTTAATTATATATTTGATTTTGAACTCGAATAAAATTATTTTACACCTAAAAACTTCAAATGCCCAAACTTCTTCGTTTAAGCTCCGTTTTAGCATATTATACATAGAAACAGATTAGAATTTCACCACAAATGCAACTGTATAACTTTCGTAGCCAAATTCCAACTTTTACCAAATTTCCATTTGTGACGAACCGCCTTTCTTATTCCAAAAGATGAGTCGTTAAAAAGAAAGAAAGAGAAAGAAAGAAGAAACAAAAAACAAAGAATCTCACAGCAGAATGGAATAATATATATTACATAAAATATATCACATAGTCACTAAGTATACAATACATCAGAGTCATAATTATACAGGTACCATATTCAGACAGTCATAACGATCTGCCCATTCATTACAAGTCCAAAATACAGATACAAATACAGCGGAATATAGATAATAACTTGCTAACGTTGAAGCCACCTGCTCCAGCTCCTCCAAAATGCGTCGTGAGAAACCTGGATCACTTGGCTACTCATAAAAATTTGAGTACCCAAGAGTTTAGGGAAAAAAGAAAAAAAGCTCCGGGTCAGACATGGGTCTGGTGTGAGTAAAACGGTTAAATTACTTGAAGTTGTAAACCATTTGGAAATCAACGGTATCTCGTAAGACCACACCGCACATAAACACGGACGGGTTTTTCCCTTATGATAATCAAAACATTTTTATAGAAAATCCAGTGATATTATGGTAATGTCTAGGTTTTTCAAGTAAATTATTCACATAGCCGAAATTGTTACATTAATTAAATTCCAGCATAATAGGTATACAACTAAGACCGAAGGGGCTTATTGGAAAGTGGATTTCATACAATGACTGGGCTACTAGGGTACCGCCCGTCATGGTGCATCTCTAGATAAAATAACACCGAGGACCTCGCCGGGATCCCCTGCCACGCAAGACCGGCCTACCCCTAACCTGGATAATACCGAATAAGATCGCCTCTCGATTGGGATCAACAACCATACCGAAGCAAACACGAATCAATAGGGACTCTAGATAGGTTAACTTTACCCTAATTGGGTGCGACCCACTTAGCCTTGCTGCATCTCCCATGTTTTAGTCATTCCCGGTTGATGAGGCTTGAGGTTACGATTACCTTCCAAGAACAAATTTACATAGAATGCTCATCGTCCTCCAATGACGATGTTCTGTTAGCATTTGTCCATACACGTCCGTTTTGGGTCTGAACGGAACCGAAGGCACCATTTCCACTACACCCATTATTGGAATCACCCTCAGGGTTAGTGACAAATAGCCCTTGCACCCTGAAATCTCCATCCTGGATCTTGCCTTTCCAAAACGTTCGCTTATTTTGGATCGAAGTGGCTTTGGATACTACTGATATCCGATCCCGGTCTCATCAAATCCAGACGTTAAAATTTTAAAGGGCAAGTTGTTTTGAATAACAATTTATAATCAGAGTGTCAATATTCACGTATGTGAATTCATTCCATATGTTTACTTTATCATGACCTATCCATCAAAATTAATTCGCTTGTAATCATCACATTTTTCTAAAATCCGAGATAGTGATCAATACAAGTCGATTTACTTTCAATAAAACGTGTCAACGTTTTATCTTACTACTTTAATTTGTTTGGCTACTTAATGGCACAGACAGTAGATTATTGGGAACAATATCCAAAGGAAATATCAATCAAAGCATAGCTCATTAACTCAATTGGTAATTTATAATTTACAATTCAGAACTTGATCAGTTTAAATTAACTAAATCAAGTTATTTATTTAAATCCCGATTACTTGTTAATCAAAGAAATTAAATAAAACGATTTAATTTAAATTAATTAAAATTAAACAGTCCATTTAAAAATTTATTATTAATTAACATAAAATTAATTAAATAAGAGATTTATTCGTTCCCTTTAATTATTATAAATCATTAAATTTTTACATTTGCAGAAATCTTAACATATTAGTACAGATGAAGATATTAGACGATAGGATTTACCGCGCGTTGATTGGATTTTAAATGAAAGAGAAATTGTATTTTTAAATTTATAAATTTATTAAAGAAACTAATTAACTTCAATTTACTTTACTTTTAGAACCCACTCGGCCCATACTCTTCAAAACCTGGCCCATACTTTACTTCTTCTTCCAGTCTCCTTCTCTCACGCTTTCATTTGAGCTTCAGGGAACGTGCACGCGACTGTGCATGAAAACGTGCACGTACACATTGGCTTCGGCCAACCATTCTCGCCGCCGATCACGCTCACAAGTCACCCAAGACCTCGACATCACGATTTACCCACCTGACTCGCTGCCATAGCCTTCGATTTGAAATCGAACTCACTCACCCAAAACTGTAACACGCCGAGCTACATCAATGCCATGCCTCGTCACCACGGGCCGCCATCCATCACCGGAACTCACCCAGAGCATTTCCATCGTCTCCTCCACCTATTCCCGCCTATGCGTACGCTTTTTCCCCTCTCTCGTCATCACAATTTCCAAGAAACCCGAGACCCAAAAATTTTTACCGTAAACCCTAAATCTATCTCGTCTAGCTTGCATACATGACTAAAAATTGCCACGCTATTTTTCTCGTATGCGCCATCACTCAATTCACCTTCATGCCAGACGCCAAGCCACACAATCGACCACGTCACCTAAATTTGACATCACGCCCAATTCCGATCATCTTTCGATTTCTCCTTCCATATGCCACTATAAATTCTCAAACAACTCCTAAAAATCATGTTTTCCAATAACGATCACAACCATATGATCCATTGATTTAATTATGTTAGTCGAAACTCGACCAAAATCAACCCACTCTCTGCTAAATCGAGTTTTCTCTTTTCATGCTTGATAAAATAACACGATATAAATTTTACAATATTCTATATTCAAAAACAAACAATTTTTGTTTTGTAATTATGGTTTAAAATCTAATAGATGTTGAGATATAGATTTTTTAAGGTGAAAGGTTTAACTTTTTAAAACAAAAACAAGAATAGAGAGGAAGAAGTACATTATTTTGTGTGTAGGTGGACTCGACCATGTTGAAACACATACATACATACGCAGATTTACATAACAAATAAATATATAGTTGACATATATCACAGATTCATCCAAATCACAGATATATATAAGTATCTATAATAACCAGTAAACAACACTAAGATGTTTTACTCACTGTTTTGAAATGTGATGAACACTGTTATCTTAATCCCCTCTTCAGGCTTCACACACTCAATCAGATCTTGTTTAAAGGCAGATTTTTTTTATGCTATACGTGAACATCAACCAATGACACGGTATGGTATTTATAGAGGAGGGAAGGGAATAGGTAGACACAAAGGGGGCTGAAGCCTTTCTCACGTATAGGTTTTCACTTTTTTATATTTCCTGATTTGATTTTCTAATTTGATTTGATTTCCTAGTTTGATTTGATAATTTTTGTGTGATTTGATTTATTTTTTGCTTGAATTGATATTTTTCATCATGATGCCCCTATGTACATATATGCATTCATGTATATATAAATTTTCCTGTAAACTCTTTTGGCCACATGTTTTCATGCTTACATATTTACATATCCCCTTTATTTTTATAAACACGCACACATATATATATATACCTATATATTTTGCTGTTACCTAAAGTTTATACTTCTATGTAAATATTATTGCATATACACTATATAACGTACACACTTATTTAGCCACTTACATGTATTTATTTCTTTAATTTTTATTATATTTTTTTATAAGCTTTGAATATATATATATATATACATATAGATATTTAATCCTATATTTGGAATGTGAAGTTTACATACAAATCTATCATTTTTATCAATTTCAGAAATTAGAATTTAAATTTTAATCATAGCCTCCGGAATTTACGTATTCAAAAATTACCAATATTTGAGAATTATTTATTCGACTTATAAAAATTTAGTATTTCAATATTTAAATTTTAGTTAATTATTCCAATAACAGGTGTCAAAAATCTGGGTCGTTACACCATTTTTACCCTTACTTAATTTAAATTTAATTTACTTATTTAATTTTTTTACCGATTTTACAGGATGCTACATTCTCTCCGCCTTAAAAAGGATTTCGTTCCTGAAATCTTTCCAAGGGGCGAACGTCGTAACATGTAATAACATCCATGTTATACAACCAAGTTATCAACACAACCATCTGCTCAACCAAAGTGCAATGTGATTATGTACTATAGACATGGTATAAAAGAGCTCAACCCTAGCATGAATGTGTGGTCGTATCATGCAAGTATATATGCAAATACCCTAAACATGCATAAAACTTCTTTTACATGAGTGTGAAGTGATTGTGAAAAATTGTAGGAACCATCTCCTACCATTCAATTTATCAACCATAATGCAACCAAAGTCCTGATTTTGGAGAGAAGAGTTTATTAGAGAAAAGCTTAGGACGAGAAGTCCTCACACCTTCCATCGGATTTTATTTCCAATGTACTCGGACCAACGTAATCTCTTTGTTGCGGAGCCTCCTAGGTCCGTGCTCTACAATGCATGCAATGACATGGGACGTCATTACCTCCATCTCAGTCTTCCCCAGTTTATTAGGCTCTGCCACAATGGCTATACTATAAAGGTATTTTCTTAAATACAAAACATGAAAAACTTCATGAACTTCAGCCAACTTACAAGTTTCTTATTTTTCCCAACAGTGGGAAAGGCCTAAATGATTTTGGTGCCAACTTTTCCAACTTTCCAAACTTTACAACCTTCACACGCTGGCTAACAAACTCTAACTTTTCGAAGTCTCTAAATTCAAATATGGTTCGAGTAGAATTTTTTCGGTGGTTTCCCACCCACAATTTGGCGATTTGTATGGCCTCCCATAAAGTGCTTCAAGGGTGACCAACCAATCATCTATTGATGACTACTATTATACGCGAATTTTACTAAAGGTAAGTGTTGCTCCTAATGTCCTCCCAATTCCATGATGCAAGCTCTCAACAAGTCCTCCAAGTTTCCATTCATTTCTTCGGTTTGCCCGTTGATCGACGGTGATAAGCGGTGCTAAGATTTAACGAAGTTCCTAAAGCTGTCAGCAAACTCCTCCAAAATTTCTAGCAATTAAGGGGTCCCTATTACTAATGATGCTAATTGAAATTCCAAGAAGTCGAACCTCCTACTTGATATGAATCTACGCCAGAGATGCTACGGTCCTATTGCCCAAATGGGAATAAAAAGGTCTCTCTCTCCTAGTGACAAAATTGATTTTCTACCTTCTTTTCCATCCTTGTCCAATAGAAAATTCTCTTTGTTGAATGGTGACATGTGGCTAAATTTTTTTTCCCAAAATCTTAAAGTTTTAGGGTTATAGCATTCATTTACTTTAGGTTGCTAACCTAATTTCCTTATTAACTTCTAGTCTTACCTATGGTTTATCGCTAGTTAAGTGTCCCCATAAAATTTCCTTACTTACAATGCTTCTCAATATGTATATGTCGATCAAGTAGTTTAATCCCATAAAATCAACACAAGAATAAAATAGGGATATATCTCATGCTACATCATACACTTTTCCAATAACTAAGGGAGACAACTAGTGATTACAATTCAAGAACTCTAAAAGAAAATTTTGTTGGAAGGAGCATTTATTATCAAGTGGTATAAATGGTGTTGGGATCCTAAAATCCTTACTAAATTAAGATGGCTATTTTTTAATATGTCATTCAATTATTACCGTTTTCCTTAATTTTCCTTTTTGGTTTTTAATAAATACGGTCCATCCATTGCTTCAATTAATATATCCATGATAGTTTATCATTACCGTTAAATTAGACCATCCCCAATTAATCCTTATTTAATCCCTTTAACCTTCTTCAGGTTTTAAAATCTATCCATTACTTAGATCCAATTTCTTGCTCCTCTCATTAATTACAAATTTATTGCCCATTTAATTTGTAATTAATCTCCAGAAATCTTAATATGTTAATTACTAATTAATAGGCATATAGTCATAGTTCATGCTATTTCTAAATACTCTTATTTCTCGTAGTTAAGCGTGGTTATACGTGTATACTAATTTCTAAAGTAGAACATTTATCTCCACATTTTTAATTTATTAGAGTTATCCTTGTAACGACCTAGAATTTTGGATTATTTGAAATTGTTTATTTAATTGATTTTAAATATTGGAAAGTAAAATTTTATCGATTTAATAAGTTGAATTTCAAAAATAATGATTTGTTGATAATAAAATTTTGAATTAAATAAGTGAAATCATGATAATAATTTAAATCTTGGATTTCTAATTGAAAAAAAATAGTTTAAAGGCTTATTAAATTTATATACATAAGAATGAATGTAATAGAACTTTTAAATTGAATTTAAAAGTGATTAACTCGATTTTAAAAATAACTTGTTTAAATTGATGAGTAAAAATAGCGATCCGGGGCATTGTCTCAAAATTTGATGAAACTAGTTCCATTGGATCTGTAATAGTGTATTATTATCGAATTTCAAATTTTGTAGCGTTTGGAATTATTTTTTGGTCGTACGGGATAAAAATACGTTGAATTTAATATCGAAAATTTACTATAATAATTCGATTCAAAAAGCTATCATCTCTATACGATCGAATTGGAACTCGAAACTTGTTCCATTATGTTCGGAATAGGGGTATAACATTATGAACGCCTAGCGGCATGTCTCGATAGGAATTCGAAATAAATATCTAGATATTTGAATTTAAAATAATAATAATTTATATATTGACTTGACCATTCCATCACATCAGCTAACATTCTTTTTTTTCCATCAGCCACCCTAGTCTATACCCATCCCTTTTAAATCGCACATTCTTCCCACTTCGTTTTTAAAACATGGCAGAGCATCTCACAGGCGAGAATAAGAAAAAAAATCAAAGGAAACAAAACTTCAAAAAAATAATAATAATTCACAATCTACTTCATGAAAAATATTACCAAATGAATTTTAAAATTCATATATTGTAGAGAGCTTTGATCTGGTAGGTGTTTGGGGGAGGGGTGTTTCGGCGATGACTTGGGTTGTCGACTATGGAAATCGTGTGGGCGCGTCTATTAGTGTTTAAGATTTGAGTTGAGTTACGGGGAGTTGGTTCGTTCGAGCATTGGCATTGAGTTCGTCCTGCCGAGTAGCACCTATGGCGAGTTTTTGGAGATGATCAGCTCTAGGGGGTGGAACGTGACCTGGGGGAATGTCGAGGCCGAGTGGGTTTTGTCGCGTTTCACATGGAGGCTCCGGGGATGTCGAGTTTGTGATGGGCAGATGGAGATTTCGACGAGAAAGGCAATAGCGGGGTCGGAATGAGGTTTCGGGGTTCGGAGATCCGTGTCATTGCTTGAGCGTGCACAGTAGATGCTCGTGTACAGGTGAAAGAAAGGAGGGAAGAAGAGGAAGCTACGGTTGGGCCAGGTCCATGAACAATTGGGTAATGATAATGGGTTTTAATAAAATAATTAGACTAGTGTTTTAAATTTAATTATATTTAATCGATGAACTTAAAAACTAATTAACTTTCATATGCGAGATCTGATTGGGATGAAACAAACGACGATGGAATCGTAGCGGCGAGCACTACATTCTAGAACTGATTTGGAGACGATTGGAGCTTGTTAAAATTTTAGGTTAAATCGAACGTCGTTCGATTTGATTTAAAATTTAAAACTCAAGGTGAGTGTTTTATAATGCTCACAAGTACTAGAATATTTTTATGCTAGTTAAATTTGAAATTATGAAGTGGTATAAATTTATTGATTGTTGTTTAATAAATTTAATTGTCATCTAAATTGTCATTGAGTTGACCGCTAAAAAATTAAAATTGACAGTTAAATTTGAAATTGGGATTTAATTGCCATTAATTATTCGATATTGATAATTATGAAATGGTTGTGAATTATTTTGATTGTTTGAATGGTTGATTGTGATGGATGCCAGTTGATTGGTATTTGGATGATTGGATGCTCATTTATTTTTATATATGTATCATGTTATCACCCTATATATCATTTACAGTATATAAAACTGTAAATTGAATTATTTTGAATAAATTAAGAAATAGGTCGAAATGATATATACCTATGACACTATAATTTGGATTGAAATGATATATATCCATCCTGGAAATAAAATTGGAATAAATGATCACTTGGCCATAGGATAGAAAATTATACACGGACACCGTATTGGTTAAATTAAATGATTTTAAATTTTTGATTTGAAATTATTAAAATGATTTGGATTTAAAGAAATAAAATCGGGTTTATGGAAATTGAATTATTTTCGAACTTGAGCTCAAATCGTGGAATTAAGTTGTGGCAATTGAAATTGTCTAAATAATCGAAGTTGAGATTTTGAAGTTATAATCGAAATAAGATTTGAAATTCGAAAATTGGATTGTTTTTAAAAGATTGGATTTTTATTCGAACTTTGAATATTGCTAAGTAAAAGTGATATAAAATGATATTTTGAAATTGAGCTCGGAATTGAATTATATTTGAGAATTTGATTTTAAATTGAATATTGAAGGTAAATTTGATTAAGTATTTTAAATCAATATTTTGGAAATCGAGCTTGGAATTGATGTAAATCGAAATGGTTAAAAATTGAGAATTGAATTGAAATGGTTTCAAATTGGAATTGAATTGAAATTAATTGGAATTGAAATCGAAATTGAATTATTGGGAACCGAAGTTGAAATTGATTTGAATTGAAATCGAAATTGAATTGACTGAATGGAAATTGGAATGGACTTGAATTGGGAAGTTGGAATTGAATCGGTTTAACTTTGAAACTATTTTTGAAATAAATTATTTTAGTATAAATTGTTTGAAATCTATATTCTTTAAATATTTAAATTATTTTGGTTTCCAAATTATTTTACTATATAAACCATTTTAATATTTAAAATATTTTATATTTAACTATTTTAACCATTTAAACTATTTTTAAATATTTTAACCATTTAAACTATTTTAACTATTTTAAACATTTACACTACTTTTAACTATTTTTATTATTTAAACTATTCAAACAATTTTTCAAAAATTCAAACTGGTCAAGAGTGAAATGTTATTTTTAAATCATGGATTTAAATACGAATAGGGTTAAATTGAAGTTATAACCCAAATTGAAATTCGAAACAATTTTGAAATCGAAATCGAGATATTAAGACGAATATGATTTGAGTTGAAATAGTATATTTTGAGTAAATATGATGATTTCGAAATGAATTTGGTTTTGAAGCGAATATGATATTTTGATATAAAATACGGATTGTTTTAAAAATGTAAAAGAACCAACCGGTGTGTAAAATGACGTTTGGTTGTTAAAGAGACCGGGGCCGGATATGGGCATACTCTCTGTCGACACCGGAACCACTTTAACAACTGTGTATGTGGAGGAGACTCCAGAACGAAGTGGTTGGATTTGACGGTGGTTGCTGGATTTGAAGAAAAAGAACGATGATGAATAGACCCCGGCACTTGTGCCAATTTGAAATGACTAAAACAGGACGGCTTGACAGGGCCAAGTGGGCTAATTACCCCGAGCGGACATTCGTTCTTTGATTTTCTTGGACTCGGTCCATATTATTACTCTTGTTGTTGGTTTTGATTGGTGCACCTTGATTTGGGATAGCCTCCCTTTGACTCGATATGGGATGGATGGACGCGGTGGGCGGTCATGGCTATGATGCGTTACCACCAGCCCTGCGATCCGAAATGGTAGTATCCTACCTTGGGCATTTCCTTACGTGCCTTATCATACTTTTATCCCTATATGAGACCTATACGATTTTGGTTTAGTGTTGTCGTATCACGGCGCAATCCTATCCACCGACCATTTAACTGGTGTTTTATATGAAAACTGTACGACGATGCTTAAAAACGCATTAAGGGGGATTAATGTAAAGCCTTAATGCTAAGAAAAATATTTATTTTATTGATTAGATATTATATATGTAGCATATTCTACTACATATAAATATTTTGATGGATCCTTAAGAGATGGAAAATCTCGTAACATCTCTTGAGTTATTGCACGCACGTTATACACTGGATAGGAGATGTTCAAACCCGTAAGCACCTCTGACGCCATCACTCATGTTATATGCGATATCGATTTTGACCCACATAAGAATATTTTAGTCCTGACTCGAGTGTTTTGTCTTTTCATTACGCTCGAGTCAGCCCTGAGTTTTTCAGCTTATTGAAGATTTACTTTGGAGGACGAAGATGAAGATTTGGTATATTATTACTATTATTAGTCCTGCATCATGTTGTCTGCTGCAATACTTTATTTATTCTCGATGTATATATATATTCGATAAATGTTGTATAAATTATAATCAAATGTATAATAGAAACAGCTTCATGAACTGTTTATTTTATTATTATATTTTATCGTTCCGCTGCGAGATTATGTGTTTGTTTTCTTCTTATGTTCTTATTTTTCTTAATTAAACCCATTGATTATCTATGTTCCGGATTGTTTAAGTTAGACATATGTGGATTATTGTCGATTTAAACCTTTCGAAATGTGGGTCGTCACAGTCGGTATCAGAGCTTTGGTTTAGCGATAACCTTAGCTTTGTGGGGTTTGACTCATTAGAGATAGGGTCAGTAGTACCCTAGAATGAGTTTGAGTGTATATATATGAGCACGTATTTGTTAGTGAATATAAAAAAAATTATTTTATATTGTGTTGGTTGATTTGTTGAGTGGCTTATGGATTTTGGTCAATACGAGTAATTAACGTTATTGATAGGGATCTCTAAACACTCGAACAGAACAATTCGACATAGTATTGTTTTGAAATTGGGTAAATGAAATAACTTTACCCTGATTATAATTTATATATAAAGGAAAAAGTTTCAGAAATTATTAGGGTATATATAGTGTGTTTGGTTGTTAGGAATGATAATATTGATTATTATCATTAATTGGTTGTTCTTAATAAAAGATGTTTATTATAAAATAAACAATGATAAAACATTTGTGAGATGCTTTAAGAAAGTGAAATTTTGTAAGTATAATTTATAAATGTGACTTATAAATTAATATGGATTTAAATTGAGAAGTTTTGAATTTAAGATCCGAAAATTTTGAAAATGGTTTTCAAAGTTTTGGAAAAATATAGTAATATTGTTAAAAATATTTATGAAAAACTATTTTTAAAAGGATTTTTAAAAGGAATAAATTCAATACTCCCCTCTTCTGTCGTTGGAAAATAATTCGATAATGACTACGTAGCATCATCGACGTTCATTTTTGAGTCTCAAAGTGGGGGAGACTTCTGAGAAACTTTTCTTCGAAATTGTTTTGATAAATGGATTTTGGTCTAAACTCCAAAAGTTTGATTTGATATATATAAGATATAAGTATACATACTTATTTTAAATGATTTGAAATGAACCCGGTGTTTAAAATTTTTAAGTTCTGTTAATTAATAATCTTCAAATTATTTGAATGAAATGAAATACTTGAATAACCAGAACCTATAAAATAAGAGAATTAAGAAATCTAAGCTAAATGTTATACTTAATTAGTATATTATAAAATGATTAATGACTAAATGGAATAAGTAAGTGGAACTTAAGAAAGTAGACAAGTGAATCAAATAATATCTTTCTAAATTTGTTATAGAATTAAATATAAATTTGCAAAGAAATTGTGAAATTGAATTTGTACCTTTTGAGATAACTATAAACTTAGAAAAAGTCACACATAAGAAGTTGGACTTTTATAGAATGATTATAAACTAAAGTGATGATTAATAAAATGTTTCACAAATAATTTGTTATTAAATGAAATTATAAAAATGAAGTAAATGTAAACAAAGGAATTTTGTATAGCTAAGAATCAATAGAAATAAATACGTAAGTTGTACGTATATTATTTTATTCGCATAATGATTTGATCCAGATTCGAGCACAGAATTTCGAGATAATTTATATCATTCTGAGTTAAGATTTTTCACTCGATTCTCGACGGCGAACACTGGATATAGATTTTTGATTTGATTCTAGAATTCTCTATCATAGTATATGGTTGTGCAAGGAGAATGACAGTTTCTGATCAAGGAATCAAATCTGAGTCCGCACTAGAGAGTCATGTAGACGATACTAGTTCGGAAGTGAAATTGTGTGATCAAGTGAGCAATCAGATTTGATATTGCGTACGGATGATATATGTACATCTAACGGGTTTTAGTAAAGCAAATATTGGAAATGGAAAATCCAAAATATAAAAAAATGATTTTAAATTATATGATTGGATATCATTAGTAAATAAGATGCAGGTATTTAGAATCAAGAAAAATTTGGATTACCCGACAAAAAGGTACATGTTTATTTTGTCATTTGATTTGATGGTTTTATGATGGAGCCACTTGGCTTTTGTTGGTTTGGGGCCTATAGTGGCGTTTTGTAGTTGTTTCGATCTAGTCGCGTAAAGGAGACGTTGGCGAAATTTTCCGAAAATTGAAAGAGTTAGAAAATTTTGAATATTTTTTATAACGGAAATTTGATTTTGAATTATAACTTGAAATGATTGAGTAAATAATATTATTTGGAATCTATGGAGGGAGTTGGTAAAAAAAAGATGATGTGGTTTCAACAAATTGATTTTGGGAAGTTGTTTCAACTAATTTGTTTTGGGAAAGTTAATGGGTTTTAGGCCATTCTTCTCACCTTGACAATTTCGGGGACGAAATTCTTTTAAGGGGGAAGGAATGTAATGACCCAGAATTTGGGTTATTTGAAATTGTTTGTTAAATTGATTTTAAATATTGAAAAGTAAAATTTTATCGATTTAATAAGTTGAATTTCAAAAATAATGATTTACTGATAATAAAATTTTGAATTAAATAATTGAAATCCTAATAATAATTTAAATCTTGGATTTCTAATTGAAAAAAAAATAGTTTAAAGGCTTATTAAATTTATATACATAAGAATGAAGGTAATAGAACTTTTAAATTGAATTTAAAAGTGATTTACTCAAATTTTAAAAATAACTTGTTTAAATTGACGAGTAAAAATAGCGATCCGGGGCAAAGTCTCGGAATTTGACGAAACTAGTTCCATTGGATCCGTAATAGTGTGTTATTATCAGATTTCAAATTTTGTAGCGTTTTGATTTATCATTTGGTCGTACGGAATAAATACGCGTTGAATTTAATATCGAAAATTCACTATTATAATTCGATTAAAAAAGCTATCTTCTCTATACGATCGAGTTGAAGCTCGAAACTTGTTCCATTACGTTCGGAATAGGGGTATAACATTATGAACGCCTAGCGGTATGTCTCGATAGGAGTTCGAAATAAATATCTAAATATTTGAATTTAAAATGATAATAATTTATATATTAACTTGGCCATTCCATCACATCAGCTAACATTCTTTCTTTTCCATCAGCTACCCTAGTCTATACCCGTCCCTTTTAAAGCACATGTTCTTCCTTCTTCCTTTTTATAACACGGCAGATCATCTCACAGAAAAGAAAAATGAAAAAAATCAAAGGAAACAAAACTTTAAGAAATTTTTTTTAATTCACAATCTACTTCATGAAAAATTACCGAACGAATTTTAAAATTCATATATTGTGGAGAGCTTCGATCTGGTAGGCGTTTGGGGGGGTTCGACGACGACTTGGGTTGTCGACTGTGGAAATCGTGTAGGCGCGTATATTAGGGTTTAAGATTTGAGTTGATTTGGGGGGAATTGGCTCGTTCGAGCATTGGCGTTGAGTTCGTCCTACCGAGTAGCACCTATGGCGAGTTTTTGGAGATGATCGGCGCTAGGGGGTGGAACGCGGACTGGGGGATTGTCGAGGCCGAGTGGGTTTTGTCGCGTTTCACATGGAGGCTCCGGGGATGTCGAGTTCGTGATGGGCAGATGGAGATTTCGAAGAGAAAGGCGATAGAGGGGTCGGAATGGGGGTTCGGGGTTCGGAGCTCCGTGTCACTGCTTGAGTGTGCACGGTAGATGCTCGTGTACAGGTGAAAGAAAGGAGGGAAGAAGAGGAAGCTACGGTTGGGCTGCGTTCGTGAACAATTGGGTAATGATAATGGGTTTTAATAAAATAATTAAACTAATGTTTTAAATTTAATTATATTTAATCGATGAACTTAAAAATTAATTACCTTTCATATGCGAGGTCCGACTAGGATGAAACAAATGGCGATGGAATCGTGGCGACGAGCACTACATTCTAGAACTAATTTGGAGATGATTGGAGCTTGTTAAAATTTTAGATTAAATCGAACGTCGTTCGATTTGATTTAAAATTGAAAACTCCAGGTGAGTGTTTTATAACGCTCACAAGTACTAGAATATTTTTATGCTAGTTAAATTTGAAATTATGAAGTGGTATAAATTTATTGATTGTTGTTTAATAAATTTAATCGTCATCTAAATTGTCATTGAATTGACTGCTAAAAAATTAAAATTGAAAGTTAAATTTGAAATTGGGATTTAATTACTAGTAAATTATCTGATATTATTAACTATGAAATGGTTGTGAATTATTTTGATTGTTTGGATGATTGATTGTGTTGGATGCCAATTGATTGATATTTGGATAATTGTATGCTCATTTATTTTTATATATGTATCATGTTATCACCCTGTATATCATTTATAGTATATAAAACTGTAAATTGAATTATTTTGAATAAATTAAGAAATAGGTCGAAATGACATATACCTATGGCACTGTAATTTGGATTGAAATGATATATAACCATCCCAGAAATTAAATTGGAATAACTGGTCACTTGGCCATAGGATAGAAAATTATACACAGACACCGGATTGGTTAAATTAAATGATCTAAAATTTTTGATTTGAAATTATTAAAATGATTTGGATTTAAAGAAATAAAATCGGGTTTATGGAAATCGAATTATTTTCGAACTTGAGCTCAAATCGTGGAATAAGATTGTGGTAATCGAAATTGTCTAAATAATCGAAGTTGAGATTTTGAAGTTATAATCGAAATAAGATTTGAAATTCGGAAATGGATTGTTTTTAAAAGATTGGATTTTTATTCGAACTTTGAATATTGCTAAGTAAAAGTGATATAAAATGATATTATGAAATTGAGCTCAGAATTGAATTATATTTGAGAACTTGATTTTAAATTGAATATTGAAGGTAAATTTGATTAAGTGTTTTAAATCGATATTTTGGAAATTGAGCTTGGAATTGATGTAAATCGAAATGGTTAAAATTTGAGAATTGAATTGAAATGGTTTCAAATTGGAATTAAGTTGAAATTAATTGGAATTGAAATCAAATTATTGGGAACCGAAGTTGAAATTGATTTGAATTGAAATCGAAATTGAATCGATTGAATGGAAATTGGAATGGACTTGAATTGGGAAGTTGGAATTTAATCGGTTTGACTTTGAAACTATTTTCAAATAAATTATTTTAGTATAAACTGTTTAAAATCTATATTCTTTAAATATTTAAATTATTTTGGTTTCCAAATTATTTTACTATATAAACCATTTTAATATTTAAACTATTTTATATTAAACTATTTTAACCATTTAAACTATTTTAAACTATTTTAACCATTTAAACTATTTTAACCATTTACACTACTTTTAACTATTTTAATTATTTAAACAATTCAAACTATTTTTCAAAAATTCAAATTGGTCAAGTGTGAAATGTTATTTTTAAATCATGGATTTAAATACGAATTGGGTTAAATTGAAGTTATAACCCAAATTGAAATTCGAAACAATTTTGAAATTGAAACCAAGATATTAAGATGAATATGATTTTGAGTTGAAATAGTATATTTTGAGAAAATATGATGATTTCGAAATGAATTTGGTTTTGAAGCGAATATGATATTTTGATATCAAATACTGATTGTTTTGTAAATGTAAATGTAAAAAAACTAACCGGTGTGTAAAATGACGTTTGGTTGTTAAAGAGACCGGGGCCGGATATGGGCATACTCTCTGTCGATACCGGAACCACTTTAACATCTATGTACACGGAGGAGACTCCAGAACGAAGTGGTTGGATTTGACGGCGATTGCTGGATTTGAAGAAAGAGAACGATGATGGATTGACCCCGGCACTTGTGCCAACTTGTAATGACTAAAACAGGACGGCCTGACAGAGCCAAGTGGGTTAATTACCCCGAGCGGACATCCGTTCTTCGATTTTCTTAGACTCGGTCATACTTTTATCCCTATACGAGACCCATACGATTTTTGTTTAGTGTTGTCGTATCAGGGCGCATCCCTATCCACTGACCGTCTAACTGCTGTTTTATATACAAACTGTACGACGATGCTTAAAAATGCGTTAAGGGGGAATAATGTAAAGACTTAACGCAAAGAAAAATATTTATTTTATTGATTCGACATTATATATGTAGCGTATTCTACTACATATAAATATTTTGATGGATCCTTAAGAGATGGAAAATCCCATAACATCTCTTGTGTTATTGCACGCACGTTATACACTGGATAGGAGATGTGCAAACCCGTAAGCACCTCTGACGCCATGACACTCATGTTATATGCGATATCGATTTGACTCACATAAGAATATTTTAGTCCTGGCTCGAGTGTTTTGTCTTTTCATTATGCTCCGGTCAACCCTGAGTTTTTTAGCTTATTGAAGATTTACTCTGGAGGACGAAGACGAAGATTTGGTATATTATTACTATTATTAGTCCTGCATCATGTTGTCTGCTGCATTACTTAATTTATTCCTAATGTATATATATCTCTGATAAATGTTATATAAATTATAATCAAATGTATAATTGAAACAGCTTCATGAACTGTTTATTTGCTTATTATATTTTATTGTTCTGCTGCGAGATTCTGTGTTTGTTTTCTTCTTCTGTTCTTATTTTTCTTAACTAAACCATTGATTATCTATGTTTCGGATTGTTTAAGTTGGACATGTGTGGATTATTGTCGATTTAAACCTTCCGAAAAGTGGGTCGTCACAATCCTTAAAAAGACTATCGTTACAATCTCTCATAAATTATACACAAATAATTTTTTTGTTGTGTTTGAATTTACAAAGAATTATTTCTTATTTTCTATTGAAAGAAACAGTATAAATAAATGGAAAGGATATCCATATCCTACACATCTCTTTCCCTTTTTGGTGCATCCTTTGTTAATTCAAAGAACGCATTTTTATACATATTTTGGAATATGGTAATTTTTGGAGATTCCATGGAAACCACTCCAAATAAATTAAAACATAGAAAGTTACATTCTAAGCTATATAGGGAAACCTAATTTACAACCCAATTATAGATCTGGAATATCATTACACTTTACCAATTCTTCAAATAGAGGTTTGGGATAGATTTCAAATTTCCAAATTTGGTTGTACACTCTATTCCCATTTTATCCATATCCTAAAAGCCCTAGTCTGTCCTATCTAGGTAGCGATCCCTATCTACTCCATAAAAATTTGGTTTTACAATTCTTTATAAAATCAAAATTCCAGCAATATACAAAATAATTTTAAATAAACTATTTTCATACAAATGAACTTATTTCATTAAATTCAAAATCAGCATTTATTAACCCATTTCTTGTAAAACTTAAAATTTCACAAATATGGAGTACCAAATTCAAAACCTCCCATATTTGTAAATATAAATTTAGAAACCTTCATCAAGAATTCAAAATTGTTTAGTTCCAAGAAGAAGTAAAATAATCTCTCTTTTTAAAATTTTCTTCATCAAAGATTCATTATTCCTTTAAAGGTTAGATTTTAAATTCATAGTATTCAAAAATTTCTTGGTTTTCAAAAAGGTACCATGAAAAACTTCCATTTTAGTGACTTATTACAATAAAGATTTACTCCTTTTGAAAGTAGGATCTTTAACACAAAACATTTAATACTCAATTACATTCCAGAATAATGGACTAGACATTTGTCATATCAAAGATTTTGTGGTTACATGATAGTTATATTATTTTAAAATATACATCAACATTTATTGCTTTATTACTCAAAATATACTATTAGTTAACCAACCTTTTTATAACTTTGTTCAAAACTCTTAAAATCTTTCGCAATCCTTTTCTCGTCGATTCTAATAATATTCTTATTCAAAAAGTTCTAAATTCGAGTAGGAAAAACATACATACATATATATATATATTTATATATATATATATTGTCATCTTTACATAAATACTTTTCCTTATATACAAAAATATCCAACTCATTTATTATTTACCATCCAAATCCATTTAATTGTCGAAGATACCTTTTTAAAACATTAAACGATGGAAAAATGGAGTAGACAAAGATAACTTCTATCTTATTTTTATTACTCCTTTCTTATATTATACATCACAGGATTGAAATTCCAAATTTTTAACTACCTAAATTTCATCTATTATTCTTTGTATCCCCTTATACGGGAATGTCTCTCCTATCTATCTTATCGGTCAATCTTATCCCTTTATTTTCTACCTCCCTATTCCAATCAGATGCAATTCCATTTATACACCCTTTTATAAAAAGAATTTTAAGGAAAAGAACATTAAAATTTATAAAGTAGAAGAAATCATATAAAAATAGAAGAATTCAAAAATGAAGAATCCAAAGTTGAAAATTTTAATTCAACAAATTTTAAATCGAGAAGTTAAGAAATGAAAACCTACTATTTTTTTCCAACTTTTCAAGTCATTCAATTTACTATTAAAAATCATCCACCATTTTGTTTTTAAAATGTTTCACCACCATCCTCTTTCCAAATTTTTTACAAATGGTAGTATATTTCCAAAGCTGTCTAATATCACTTTCTTAAAAAAAATTCAACTTACAATACATAAGATCTTCATCTAGTAATGTTTTGAAAAGCTCTTTCAAAACATTCAAGGAGTTTCAAAAACCTTTTTATCAAATTCTTTCTCGTAGGATAGGATTTAAAAATTGGCTTTAATTTTTCTTTCCTTTGAACTTTCCTACCAATCCTCTTAAAAATCTGGTTATCTTCTTTTGGTGATTAATGTACACCGTCTTATGGAAACTTATTCCATTCCTCCTTTACATCTAACTTCCGGATGTTTATAAATATTCTGCCTTATAATATTTAATTAATACCTAACATTTTTATTCATTACCTCCATAAATGTCACTTTGTCCGCATTAAATGGTTGCTATCATAACGAACATTTCCTAAAGACATTTACTTGCTTATTCAAACTTTACATATTTATATTTTTTCTTATATTCCCATAATTGCTTTAATGGTCTCATTAATCTATTTAATTTCTTGTAACTCCTTACTATTGCACATTCATTGCCGATTAAATTTTTAGGGTTACAACCTTTCCTTCTACGTTTTCTACCTCTATTATTTAATATGCTTATAGGTCCACAATTAAAAGGAAATCTGGTCTAACAAAGGAGTTAAGTACTATTCAGCTTCTGGGGTGCTTCCCTATGTTGGGGTCATGCTCTTCTTAGTCCACTCCTACGATACGATCTCCGCTCCATAAGTAATCAAAGTAGGAGTATAAATCTAACTGTATTTATTTTTCCAATTCATAGTTGCTTCGCCATCCTTTCGGAATATAGTTGTAATTACTTCTATAGTCGGAATTTATAGAGTTGGGCGTATATTCAAAATAAGTATATATATTTATAGTAAAACCTTTTTCTAAAAAAACAAGTAAGTCACTAATACGTATATTTTCCTCGTTGATCGGGTAATCTAAGCTCTGATACTAAATGTAACAACCCACCCTAAAACAGACCTAAATTCCGACCCAGAAAAGGCCCATCGCAACTTAGGCCCATCCAAAGCTGGCTGTTGGTTGGTAAAAAGAAAAAACAATGCAGAGCTATCTATTAGTTTCTTCAGAACTCACACCGATAGGAATAAAAAATAATAACAATAATAGTACCTATTTGTTTCAAATCATTTCAAAAGTCACAATACATAACAACCACCATTACAACATTTTGTTCAAAAATACATTTTATGGGTACTGTAGAAAGTAACTTAAGAAGATAGACAACAACTACCCCAAGCTTTACTCTCTCTACCTTCAAGCATCATCAACTCCTTCTCTAACTTGTGTTGTAATGAAGAAGGAGTTAGAACAACAAGTATTGGTGAATAAAAACCTCGAGCCTTACTATTTCAATACTTGGACCGTATGTTTCAAAATAAGAATATATCTTACGTATTTAAAACCATTTAATACTTCATATAAGGAAATGAGGCATGCCCCCAAACAACCACTTAATACCTTCCATTGTCAAAGCAGGTTTCTCGATACCATAACCCATAACCAACGTCATAAATGTCTAACAATGCGAGAGATAGAACCCAAGCCAGACTCTCACTATTTAAGACCTCAATTTAGGTAGGCCTCCATAATTTAATACCTATTCCCAAGGTAGACTCCACTAGGCATCTATCTAGTTGACTTTGCATAGAAATCTCTTCGAACACTTAATACTTTCGGTTGAAGCAGACCTTTCTGAGATATCCTTAGTTGTGCCTAAACCCAATCCCGGCCATTTAATACTTCATTTGGAGAAGAGGGTGGGCCCTCAAACAACCACTTAATACCTTCCAAACCCCGAAGCATGTCCTTCGTTTTATGATCCTTATCCACGGTGGCCTCCTACATTAGCTCAACTATTCGTAGGTAGTTGTAGCCAGATTAACTGGACAAATTTACCCCACATAATTGGGACTAACCTCGTGTCATCGTAGTTACTTATCATATACGATGTCTCACATCAGCCCCAAAATCACATTGCTAGTAGCCAGATTAGCTGGGCAGACTTCGGTGTGTCTTTTGACTAACCCCACACCACTTGTGACTTAGTCATATTTTACTACACTCTTAATATATTATTACACACCTCATTGTGTCCATTAATTAGGCTATATAAGAATTCCTTCTTGTTTTGCCTAAATAAACGATTACCTTCCTGAGGGGGATTTAATGAGAATTATTACCTAACTTACTACATAATTATACATTTTAGTTTACCCTATTTATGGTAACATATATATAAATAAATATGCACGTACTATTTACTATGCGTGTAGAGATTTTGCCTTAACTAACATTTAAATGTCAATTCCTTTCTAACAATAATAATACAAGTCCCTTTCCCATATTATAAATGGTGCCATATTTCCAATATCCATAACAAGGGATTTCAATATCCTTAATAAAGGATTCAACAATCATATCCGAAAAGTGTAATGAACAGACTTGTACATAATAAAAATTTCAACTCAATCTATCACATCAAATCATGAAATAATCTCAAAAATAGAATTAAATGATGTGCAAGTCTGTTCATTACACTTTTATAAGGAATTTATTCAATAAAATTTCAACTAAATTAAATAATGAAATTTCTCTTTTATTTTCATAGGGAATAAATGATGTAAACTACAAATAAATTCCTAATTTACAACCTATTCCTTAGTTGAAACTTCGTAATCAAATTGGAATTTAAGAGGAGTGAAATTGAAATTGAAATAACTAAAAACTGCAAAAACTGTATAATCCAACAATTCAATGTAAACAATTGAGAATTCCAACAAGAATTGACATTTCAAATTATAGGAGTTTTCGGATGTTTCATTTTGTTTTATACCCAAAACCCCTAAGGTGTAACGATTTGCCTTTCTTACAACTAAAGACAAAGCTTAATACATCCTCGGTATTCATGTGCCGATCATTTACGTATCCGAAAGATAGGTCATTTAGGGTGAAAGAAAGAAAACACATAATAGAATCTCACATCGTGACGAGTAATTTATAATATACAACAAATCTTTACAAAAGGAAACTGTAATATACATACATCAAAATCAGAGTACACTTAATCACTAATCATCAGCTTGGGTGGTTATAACAACCTGTCCTCACAAATGCTGATAAATAAAACAACACATGCAGCGGAAATGAAGAATATATGAAAGGTACGTCTTGGACTTCCAGCTCCTCTCTTGAAGCTCCAAGGCATCCAAAATAGATCTGAAAATATGCTCAGTCTGACCCGAGCATTATAAGAAAAATAACGCCCGAATCAGTCGGATAAACCAGTGTGGGGAACACACCTCAATTGAATTTTAATGTTATAAAAACCATTTGAAAATAAAGGTATCTCATAAGACTGCGCCGCACATAAACACAGACTGGTTTTTACTTTATGATAACCAAAACATTTCTATAGGAAATCCTCTAATATTATAATAATGTCTAGGGTTTAAAATAAATATTGAATCATAGCCGAAATTGTTACATTAATTAAATTCCAGCATAATAGGTATACGATCAAGTCCGAAGGATCGTATTGGAAAATGGATTCCAACTATGAAAGGGTAAGGGCCTACCTACCGAATCCGTACTTATATAGATAAAATGTACACGAGGCTACAACATGCTACGCACCTCTGCTACTCAAGACTGGCCCTATCCCTTACTGGATAGCTCCAAATATGATCACCCCTTGGTTACGATCAAACTACCATAATGGGCCCGAAAGCATACATAGATATCGACTCTAGATAAGACGATGATCATACCCTAATGGGAGCGACCCACATAGTCCTGCAGCACGTCCCTGCTTTGGTCATTTTACCGGTGACGAGGCTAGAGACTACGTTTTACATTTTGGATTGAAATTCCACTTGGAATGCTAATACTGCTCTCCAAGCAGAAATGCAATGCCAGCATTCATCCATGCAAGTTCATTCTGGGTCTGAATGAAATCAAAGGCATTACCTCCACTACATCCATTTTTGGAATCACCCTCAGGATTAGTAGCACGTTGCCCTTGCACTACAAAAGTTCCATATTCAATCAACTTCAAGATGTTCCAATTCGCATGTTTATGCCGGTTCGAAGTGGTTTTCGAATAACATATCCGATCCCGGTGTCCCCGAACCGACATAGTTTAAATCTAGCCAAGTTTGATAGTTGGTTATTTAACTATCAAACAAAACAATAATCCAATCAGGGATTTATTTCCATAGGGAAGAAACACTAGTTAAACATATAAGCAACCACTAACCTCTTTAATTAATCCTTTCGTTAATTAAAATTATTTTGTAAATACTTGAATCAAAATACTTTTACAAAGATATATTCACAACCCTTTATACTCTATCAATTCATGGAAAATATCCATATACTTATTTCAACGGTATAAGTACATTCACAAAAACATTACACTTTCACTACTTAAAAAATGTATTCATATACTTATCTCAACGATATAAGTGTATTCACAAAAACATTACACCTTCAACTTATCTCAATAGTATAAGTATATTCACAAAACATTGAGAAAGACTTCCTATTGATGTTAAGTATGGAAAGATGTTCCATACCACCATAATTATTAAAAGATCATTTATTGAAATCAAATATATCTTCTTTTATAAATTCCTTTTTTATACAACTCAAAAATCATTTATAAATTCCTTTTTTAAATCTCCAAACCATTTATAAATCTCTTTTACAAATTTCTAATTTTTTTTCATAAAACTCTTTTAGAAAATCTATAAAACCATTTATAAAACTACTTTTATAAATCTAAAAAATAATTTATAAAACTCTATCCTTTTATAAACTCCTTTATAGAAACCCTTTATAAGGATCCTTTATAAAGCCTTTATAAAAATCTCTTATAAATCCAAAACTCCATTTTCATTTATAAACTCTTTATTAAATCTCTTTTATTAAATGAGATTCCTTTTTTGAATCAATTTATTATTTATAAAAACCATTAACAAGATAAATTAATTTACTTTATACATACTAAATAAATAATAAATTATCTTTCCAACATCATTAATAAAATAATTTATTAACTCCAAATCATTATTATATTATAATAATTTAATCTCCAAATATTATTATAATAAACAATAATTAACTTCCAAAACACTGTTAATAAATAAATATTATTAATTCCAAAACATTATTAATAAATTATTATTATTAATAACAAACATTATTAATAAAAGTAATTATTAACTTTAAAACATCATTATATAATAATAATTATTAACTTCAAAACATTATCAATAAAAAATTATTTTTATTATCTTCAAACAATATTAATCATTTAAATAAACAACTTTTCAAAATATTAATAAATGACTTTAAAACAATATTAAATATAAATAAACAACTTTTAAATTACTATTAAATAATGGCTCAAAAACTTTAAATCATTATTAAATGATAGTTAAACTACTTTAAAAAAAACTCTAAATGATTTAGAAAACAGATAAAAAGGTTGAGGTAAAATAGAAAAGTGCAAAATCCGCTTAAATAAAAATGTTCTAGAAAACCGAGCGATTAGATTTGAAATCATTCTCTGAATCAAAAATCCATTTTAAGCCAAAACGGTAGTTAATAGTATTTCAAAATACTAAATTGAGGCCACTAGCCACTAAAGCACTTAACCAATGTTGTTATTGATTTTTATTACTACAAGGGATAAGTTTGAATATATATAACAAAGTCATAACTAATAGTGCTAAACAATCAAGATTCAACAACTAATAATCTATATAACAGTGTTATAACAGAAATAAAATCAACAGGAATATATAATTGGAAATTCAAATTACTAGGATAAGAAATCCAGATTTCTCAACAATTTTTCTTGTATTTCAAATTTAAATGCCAATCGCTTTTCAAAAGTAGATCTTTTAACCAATCAGCCAATAATTTCAGCCAAAATACAAACAACAAAATTTAATCTATTATATAACATACTGATTTATCCAAAGAGGTGAGTTATACTCACCAAAATTCCAGTTGGCTCCAAGGCTTTTCAATTTGAACTAAAACCAAACGACGTCCGATTTTAGCCCAAATTTTCACTTACTCCAAATACAATTAAACTAATTTCATGGCGAAGCTATCAATATTTCGTGCGCAACATAAAAAACCGTGTCTCGATTGGACCTCGTATGAAGACTTATTGCATTTATAGTTAGGAGATTTATAATACAAATTAATTAGACTAATTACATTTTAATGTACATTAACATCCTAATCTCCATCTCAAACCCTTCTTCCTCTTTACTAATCCTCAATCCGATACCCAGTACACCAAACATGCACGCATCCCATCGATACGGAGCTGCCATCCATTAAATCACAAACCGGCTTCGCTCTCCTCCCTCTCTCATCAATCTCCACCACCCTGGCACCTTCACTTGCGTCCCAACTTCGACCCCTCTTGCATGACCCAAGCCTTAACTGTGACAGCCTAAGGTATCGCCTTCCACCTCCATGAACCGCACACCACCCAAATTCGTCCAGAGGTGCGCCCTACCACCACCAAGCACCCTAAAACACAAATCGACAACCCAAACTTTCCCTGTAACGAACCGGAATTTTCGACCCTCAAAAATCAACACTAATACGTCCACTGTATTACATGCCGAGAAATCGAATGCCAGAAAACCTGATTGTTAAGGGAAAAAGAAAGGAGAAAAAAGATAAGAAGGAAACTCAACAACACAGAATCTCACAGTGGAACGAATAATCTATGATATGCAGCAAATCTTTACACAAAACAAACTGTAAAATATGTATATACAGACATCAATCAGAGTATACTAACCTATTTCAGCATGGACAGTTATAATAACCTGTCCTCACAATTGCTGATAGATACAACAATAAACACAACGGAAAAATAACCATCTAAGCGAATACATCTTTGCGCCTCCAGCTCGTCTCCTGAAGCTCCAAAGCATCCAAACCAATCTATAATATGCTCGATCTAACCCGAGCATTATAATAAAATAACATCCGAGTCATTCTAGAAAACCAAGCGTGAGAAAACACACCCAACTGGATTTTAAAGTTATAGAAAACCTTTAAAAAAATCAACAGTATCTCATAAGACCACGTCGTACATAAACACAGACGGGTTTTTACCTTACGATAACCAAAAAAATTTCTATAGGAAATCAATTTATATTATAATAATGTCTAGGGGTCAAAGTAAAATATAAATATAGCTGAAATGCTTGCATCTCATGTTTTAGCATAGTTGGGCACAACTAAGTCCGTACGGCACTTATTGGAGAATTGATTCCATACAATGACTGGGCTACTGGGGTACCACCCATCACGGTGCATCTCTAGATAAAATAACACCGAGGACCTCGTTTGATCCCCTGCCAACACAGGACCGGCCTACCCCTTGCTAGATAGTACCGAATATGATCACCCCTCTGTTTATGGGCCCCAAAGCATACAAATGAGAGATAATAGCGATTATAGATAGGGATGATCATACCATACTTGGGAGTGACCCACTTAGCCCAACTGCATCTCCCATGTTTTAGTCATTCCCGGTTGATGAGGCTTGAGGCTACGATTATCTTTCAAGAACATTTGCCCTTAGGATGCTTATTGCCCTCCAATGACAATGTGCTGATAGCATTTATCCATACAAGTCTGTTCTGGGTCTGAACGAACCGAAGGCACTATTCCTACTACCTCCATTTTGGAATCACCCTCAGGATGAGTAGCGATTAGCTCTTGCACTTCACATCTCTATCTTCAATTCCATGCTCTTAACGATGTCTTCACTTCGAAATGCATTCGTTGGATCGAAGTGGTTTTCAGATAACAGATCCGATCCTGGTCTCCTCGAAACAACGTTCAATAATTTTCGGTAAACTCAATCCCGGTTCTTTAGGAAATAAATAGTCAAAGGTAAGATTGGAGATCACCTCCTAACAGTTAGTGGACGGATTTCCTTGTCATTGTCCTAGGAGAACGAAATGAGATTATACACACGGTACAACATCATTGGAGATGACTGTGCCATATAACTCACGTGTTTCTCCTAGATATTTCCAAAGTTACGTTTGGGTCCAATGTAACAACCCGGGTTTTTCATACAAGAAAAACCGGACTATTTTAGTTAAGAAGAAGAGGTAGAAGAAGAAAAATAGAAAACAACAGCAGAATCTCACATACGCAGCGGAATAAAATATAATATATATCAACAGATCTTTACACAAATCAAACTGTATCTGTATATATATATATACACATCCAAATACATCATCAGAGTACATCACATCAATATCATACAACTGAATACACAGCGGAAAAATAATAGCAAGTACGAGAGTACGTATCGTCATCCAGCTCGTCTCCTGAGCTCCATATCACCATATCCTGTAACCTATAATACTCGGTCTGACCCGAGCATCATATAAAACAATACCCGAGTCAGTCTGGAATACCAGCGTGAGAAAATCACACTCAATTGATTATTAAAGTTTCCAAAAATCCTTTGAAAACAAAAGCATCTCGTAAGACCACGCCACAAATAAACATGTCGGGTTTTTACCTTACGATAGCTAAAACACTTTATATCAAAATCCTCTGATATTATAATAGTGTCTACAGAAAGTAAACTAGAATCTAGCTGAAATGCTTGCATCTCACATTTCAACAATAGTTGGGCACAATCAAAACCGTACAGACACGTAGGGAGAATGGATTTCCAACGAATGACTAGGCACTGGGGTACCACCTGTCACAGTACGTGGCCTAGATCACAGTACCGAGGAGTACGCCCGCTCCCCTGCAACACAAGGCCGGAACCATCCCTTACTGGATGATCCCGAATAAAATCACCCCACGGTTGGGATCAGCAACCGCACCACTAAGCCGAAATAAAAAGGGACATCTAGACAGGGATGACCTTACCCTCCAGTGGGAGCTACCCACGAAGCCTTGCTGCATAACCCCTGATTTTCAGTCATTCCCGGTTGATGAGGTTCGAGGCTAAACGATACCTTTTCAGAACATATCCCTTAGAATGCCCATCGTCCGCTGACGATGTTTCGCAAGCATTCGTCCATACCAGTCCGTCCCGGGTCCGAACGGAACCGAAGGCACTACTCCTACTACATCCATTTTGGAAATATCCTCAGGATTAGTAGCGACTAGCCCTTGCACTTCACAGCTCCATCTTCGACTCTGAACACGTTACACGAAACGTACAAATCGAATCGAAGTGGTATTCGGGTCTCCAGACCTAGAATCCCGGTATACGGAAACCCGATCCCGGTCTCTTCGAAACGATCAGCGCATTGGCCAATATTGATAGTCGGTTATTTAACTATCAATTAACATCCACAAGCAACCATCACACAATAAATAATTTCCCACATTATTTATTTGCCCAAATATCTTTCCAAGATATATTTCCAATTTTCAAACTCCTTTTGAAAACAATTTCAAACAGTTTCCGCTTACGGAATACATTTCCAAATATTTATTTCCTCTGAAACACCAAGTACAAAACACTTAGATTTTAAATTAATCTTAAAACACTTTACTATAAATATACTTAATAATATTGAAATTTAAAAAAAAAACTACTTTAATACCTTAACAAAATATATACTTAAGAAATATTTAAAATGAAACCACTTTACAAATATAACTAAATTTCTCTTTTTAAAATATAATACCAAATCACTTTTATATAATTACTACAATAATATATTTTTGAAAATACTTACTTTAGAAATAATCAATTTTCTAAAACATGATTTTTAAAACATACTTAAAACTTTTAACTTATTATTTAAAATTGCTTTGAAAACGTACTTGGCTATCCAGAGAAATACACTTCTCATTTCCATCTTTTAAAAATAAACCAACATTTATTTTTAAACCAACCCATATCTTTTTATAAATCCCCATCTTGAATTTATATTCAAATATCCACTGATATTTTATTTTACTTTATAAACCCAGTTTATATCTCCAAAATCTCACTTCTCTTTTAAAATTCCAATTTTAAACAACTAAATCAATTTCCAATTGATTTTCCAATTTACTTTACTTTACTTTGAAATAAATTTCCTTTACTACTTCATTTATTTCAAAATACATTAACTTTTAGATTTATTCCTTTATTTGAGTTAAAACCCTTTTTAACTGAAAATACCAATTTTAAACTTCCAAAATTCCTTTTTTTAGCCTTTAATTAAATTTAATCCTTACATTCAAAATAAATCCTTTATTCTTTAAATTTAATATCACTTTAGTTTAAAGTTAATATTTCCCTTGTTATTTCGAAATTCCCTTATTCCAATTCACTTGAATTATTTACTTAAATTTTACTCGTTTATTTCATTCAAAATCCAATTCAATATATTTTGATAACTCCTTTTATTGAAATATTCAATCCAACCATATCATCCAATATTTCAATCATCAATAAAATCATCACAGGATATCAATATTCATAGAACAGGATATTAAATAATCTAAATAATTTTGAGGAATCCAGTTGGATCCCTCCAACCTGTTTCCCTGCATCCACAAACGTTAGCACAATACCAATTCCACTTCAAAATGGAATATCGCGGTATATGGGATTTATATAAATCATCCGCTATTATGCGGCGCATAGGGTCTCATCCGCTATATAAATGCGGGAATATCAACAACTCAAATATATACATATGCCAATATGTATATATTGCTATATACTACTATATATAGTATAGCACATCAATCAATGCAATCATCCAATCAATTATTTAAATTTAGCCATTTAAATTTAAATCTAACTGAGTGAGATTAACTCACCTTTTTCTTTGCGTTTTGTAATCCACTTCCATACTGCTTTGGTTTCCCGACTTTTGACCTTGAACAAAAATTTATATGAATTTATCGATCAATCTACTACCGATTTAATAAATTTCATAACCCATAATTTATTTCAAGCTAATAGTTTAAAAATATCTTTTTAGCAACAAAATAAAGTAAATAGGTTTATTAAACAAATCCATCTCCAAAAATATATTTTCCATTTAATAAGTTTAATTGCTAATTAAATTTACTAGTGAGTTAGTCCACTTGATGATTTAATTTTAAACTAATTCCCTTTAACAATCTCTAAAATAACAATTTGAGTTATTTAAATAAATTCATAATACAATTCATATCTAAATTAACATCATGCCTTGCCTACACCTTATATATATGTTTCTGTAAATATATACATCCTTAGTAAATTCAGATAAGTAAAATAAATAAATATAAAACTATACCTTACTGCCAGTTATCACGATTCGAACAGGCTGATACCACGCGACGATGCGACCACAACAATCCTAAATCGACGAGCATCTCTAATCCCAGTCGAAGGTTAACTATCTCCAAACCAGCGCCGTTGATCGAACTCGATCGATCAAATCGAATTCATTTCGAACCCCTCATCGTGGCCTCCACGAGTCGTTGATTTCCCACTACAGTCGCGATTCGATCGCGAGTTCCCTGACGATGTTTCGAAACTTCCATCGCGAGTCCAATACCTCGACACATCAATCGCGGCGCCCCTTCCCAATTGCTCGATTTTTGTGGAACCTCCCTGTCGACATCACATGCGAGCCAAGTTCTGAATGCTCCCCTCCATGTAAATCGCCTTGGCCTCGAGATTCGATCGCACCCCGACCCACTTGATTTTTAAACGAGGCGGTCACTCCTCCTTTCTTTTCTCGAACGAATTTGAGTCGGCCATTAAAAAATTTCTTTTGGATGCTTGGAAGAGAGACTCAATTTAACTGAGAGGGGAAGAAAGGGATAAGATATTAGAAAGGTTCGGTTGGCCATTTATTTTCTTTTGAACGAAAATGATGAAGTGTTCGGTTGTTTACTTTTAAGGGGGACGCGTGTTCTATTAGGTGAACACGTGCTCTAAAATTTTCTTCCGTTACCTGGCTTAAGAATGAAGAAAGAAAGAGATAAGGTCGGTTGAGTTGAAAAAGATCTGATAGATGAAAAGACGAAGGATATTTAAATTTAAAACGATTAATTATTGTCTAGACGTTTCTAACTCGTACGGTCACACGGTAGTTCCGAAAATTACGAAATTTGAAATCTGGCAATAATTTAATATTACGAATTAAATGGAACTGGTTTCGTCTAAATCCGAGACTATGCCTCGGATAGCTATTTTTAAATTTAATTTCAACGATATATTTTTAAAACTGAACAAAACTCTTTTAAAATTCCATTTTAAAAGTTCTATCATCTTCAGTATTAACAATATAAATTTTCTGAACCTTTGAACTATTTTTAACAGGCTTAAAATCAAGATTCAATATTTTACCCAATCCCGATAATTAAATTTAATAATTAATTATTCAAATAAATACTGTATAATTGAAATTAAAGTTAAAATTTAACCTTCGAATATTTAAAATAAATTAAATATTCACATTTCAAATATACAAAAATTCCGGGTCGTCACATTCCTCCCCCCTTAAAAGAATTTCGTCCCCGAAATTACCAGTTAAGAGAAATGATTCGATACCCGTTCTTTTTCCCCATCCAAATAGTTTTAACAACTTTCCATAACAATCTTTTATTAATGATACACTAATCATCTTTTAACTTCCCAAACTTATTCATAAGTTCAACTCATATCACCTACTTATCCATTCAAATTTAAATTTGAATTCAAATTTTGAACTATAAAAAATTTCTCAAAATTTTTCTAACTCCCTAAATTTCCGAAAAATTTCGCCAGCGTCTCCTTTGCGCGGCTAGCTCGGTACTACTACAAAATGGCTCTACGGCCTCCCAATCTCAAAAAGAAAACAAAAAGCCAAATGGCTGGATCCAAAACCCAATCAAATTTCATATAGAAATTCAAATACATACCTTTTTGTCGAGCCATTAAATTTTATCTTCTAAAATCAAAAAAAATCCCAATTTATCCATTGCTTTTATACACCTGTATATCCTACTAAGCAATAATATTCAATCACAATCCCAAAGTCATTTTATACTTTTCTTTACAAATTTTCAATATTTGTTTTACTTAAGCCCGTACGATGCACATATATCATTCGTACGCAATATCACATTCGATCGCTCACTCGATCACACAATTTCACTTCCGAACTAGTATCGTCCACCCGACTTCCTAGTGCGGACTCAGATCTGGTTCCTTGATCAGAAACCGTCATTCTCCTTGCATAGCCACAAACTATGATAGAGAATATCCAGAATCAATCAACAATCCATATCCAGGTTCGCCGTTGAAAATCGAGTGAAAAATCCTGATTCGGATCGATAAAACTATCTCGAAATTCTGTGTTCGACATCTGGACCAAATAGCTATGCGAATAAAATAATATACGTATATCTTACGTATAAATTCCAATTGATTACCAATTATATCAATTCTCTTTTATTCACATTCCTTTTTGATTGTTATCCCCTTATTCACAACTATCCCATTTCACAACTTACAGTCTCACCTTAATTCAATTATTCACTTAGCATACTTTCAGTACTACATTTTCTTAAGAATTCACTATTCATTTCTTAAGTTTAAGATAAACATTTTACATACTGCTTATACATATTTTCACTTCACTATTGAAGTTCCTATCCATTTCTATCCACTTTTGCCTTTACATTTCCACTTGAATTCAATTTATCTTCCACTTGAATATTGAATTAGTTGCACTTACTAATTAATTTAAATCTCAATTAAAAGTTTGTTTGCAAGCTTTACTTTCGTTAGTTCCTTCGATTTCACTTACTTTACTTTCACATTTTAAATAGATTTCAATACTCAGTTTCAACCTTATTTGTTTAACAAATTTTAAATCATTTGTTGTCAGTGAAAATTTCCAAAAATTTTCAAAAATTTTCTAACTCTCAAATTTCTAGAAAATTTTGGCAGAGTCTCCTTTGTACGGAGGGACTTCTGCGATATCGCAGGATGCACAAATATGTATATACATCGGCCTCAGGCCGGAAATCACAATATATATCAATATATGCAGTTCATATCTCCTATTAAATTCTTTTGCGTAGGCGTACCTCTATTTTAGCATTTTTAAAGCAAGCGGCTTATTATTTAGCAATTAATGTAACCCAAAATCAGCTATACGGCTTCCCTGAACCTGTACTAACTCAATTTAAAAGTGTAAGTGACAAATATAGGAAGTTCATAGCATTTCACTTATATTTAAATAGCTAAAATATGGATTCTATTACAATGCATGTTATATACTTCCATAAACACGTATGAAATGTTCCAACACTAATTTTAATTGTTTCCCAACAACATTTAAACCATCCCATTCAATTTAAATGATTTTACAACTTCCTTTCTTAATTTCAATTTATTTTTAAGTCCAAACAAACTCATATTATTACAATTGATTCAAAACAAATTTTATTGTTTATATTAACTCAATAGATTTATACAATCTCATTTTCATTGCATTTTGAATTCGAACCCTTTAACTACTTAGGTTCATCTTCATTACCAAGTGGATTTCCTTTTTATCTTAATTCATTCACAACAATTATTTAGCTCGACGCATTCCAATTAAATGTTATCTGTAACTCACCTAAATTTAGTTCGATTAAAATTTATTTCCACTTAGTTGGATTCTATTTGCAATTCATACCATTTCTATTTTAACCCAATTTCATTTTTATATGATACAATTTCAATTATAATTAATTTGTTAACACTTCATGTTAACTTTTAATTTAGAACTCGAGTTCTAGATCCACTACCCGTTTCCAATCTACTTATTTCTAATATTTGATTTTTATTTCAAAAACACTTTACTTTTTTTCAAGTGTTCAATCTATTTTATAATTTAAATTTCTGGATTATATTCCTTACTATTACAAACAGTTTTATTTGGCTTATTTATTTTACTCCCAAATTTTATAAGTCCCAAATTTATTTATATCTATATTTTATTCATTTACAATCGATTTCATTCACATTTTAATACTTTACTACAGGATTTATATTTTATTTAGTTTGGCATATTTATTATTCCATATAAACATTTTAAATATGATTCCAGAGTTTAAACAATTCTCCAAAATTTCAAAATCACTTTTGAAATCAACTTCATCCAAAACCCTTGACAATTTTCATTTCCCTATGGAATTTCAAAACCAAACCTAGTTCACAAACAATTCCAATTTAAAACAGTTGGGTAGCAATTTTTCTTTGGAGACTCGAAAATGAACATCGATGATGCTGCAGTCATCATCGAAGTTATTTTCCAGCGACCGAAAGAGAATTTAATGCTTTCATCTCTTTAAAAACATTTCAAATACTTTTAATTTCCAAATCTCACAAGATTTCAAATTCAACTCAAAAATATTTCCGAAATAATATCACTATTATTTCTCCCAAAACCCTTGAAAACCATTTTCAAATCTCAAGGAATTTCAAACCTTTCTCAAAATTCCAAATTCAATACCCATACAATTTAATATTCAAACATTACTTTGGAATTTCAGTTCAAAATTACAATCTCATTTGTATATATATAAATTTATTCTTCCAACTTTGGTTATAAGTTTCCAATTTCTGATTAAATTTTTACACAACGATGATAATAATTTAATATCATCGCTTTCTAACAACCAAGCAACCAAATATATAATTTTCTAAAAATTATTTCTTTCATATACAAAAGTAAGTTGGGTAAAATTATTTCATTTACCCTATTTAAAACAATACTGTGTCGAATTGTTCTATTTAAGTGTTTAGAGATCCCTATCAATAACGTTAATTACTCGTATTGACCAGAATCCATAAACTACTCAATAAACCAACCAACACAATATAAAACCATTTTATATTTACTAACAAATACGCGCTCATATCTATTAGTACTCTCAAAATTCCCACCAGAGCCAAGGTTATCGCTAACCTCGCTCTGATACCAAGTGTAACAACCCGGGTTTTTCATACAAGAAAAACCGGACTATTTTAGTTAAGAAGAAGAGGTAGAAGAAGAAAAATAGAAAACAACAGCAGAATCTCACATACGCAGCGGAATAAAATATAATATATATCAACAGATCTTTACACAAATCAAACTGTATCTGTATATATATATATACACATCCAAATACATCATCAGAGTACATCACATCAATATCATACAACTGAATACACAGCGGAAAAATAATAGCAAGTACGAGAGTACGTATCGTCATCCAGCTCGTCTCCTGAGCTCCATATCACCATATCCTGTAACCTATAATACTCGGTCTGACCCGAGCATCATATAAAACAATACCCGAGTCAGTCTGGAATACCAGCGTGAGAAAATCACACTCAATTGATTATTAAAGTTTCCAAAAATCCTTTGAAAACAAAAGCATCTCGTAAGACCACGCCACAAATAAACATGTCGGGTTTTTACCTTACGATAGCTAAAACACTTTATATCAAAATCCTCTGATATTATAATAGTGTCTACAGAAAGTAAACTAGAATCTAGCTGAAATGCTTGCATCTCACATTTCAACAATAGTTGGGCACAATCAAAACCGTACAGACACGTAGGGAGAATGGATTTCCAACGAATGACTAGGCACTGGGGTACCACCTGTCACAGTACGTGGCCTAGATCACAGTACCGAGGAGTACGCCCGCTCCCCTGCAACACAAGGCCGGAACCATCCCTTACTGGATGATCCCGAATAAAATCACCCCACGGTTGGGATCAGCAACCGCACCACTAAGCCGAAATAAAAAGGGACATCTAGACAGGGATGACCTTACCCTCCAGTGGGAGCTACCCACGAAGCCTTGCTGCATAACCCCTGATTTTCAGTCATTCCCGGTTGATGAGGTTCGAGGCTAAACGATACCTTTTCAGAACATATCCCTTAGAATGCCCATCGTCCGCTGACGATGTTTCGCAAGCATTCGTCCATACCAGTCCGTCCCGGGTCCGAACGGAACCGAAGGCACTACTCCTACTACATCCATTTTGGAAATATCCTCAGGATTAGTAGCGACTAGCCCTTGCACTTCACAGCTCCATCTTCGACTCTGAACACGTTACACGAAACGTACAAATCGAATCGAAGTGGTATTCGGGTCTCCAGACCTAGAATCCCGGTATACGGAAACCCGATCCCGGTCTCTTCGAAACGATCAGCGCATTGGCCAATATTGATAGTCGGTTATTTAACTATCAATTAACATCCACAAGCAACCATCACACAATAAATAATTTCCCACATTATTTATTTGCCCAAATATCTTTCCAAGATATATTTCCAATTTTCAAACTCCTTTTGAAAACAATTTCAAACAGTTTCCGCTTACGGAATACATTTCCAAATATTTATTTCCTCTGAAACACCAAGTACAAAACACTTAGATTTTAAATTAATCTTAAAACACTTTACTATAAATATACTTAATAATATTGAAATTTAAAAAAAAAACTACTTTAATACCTTAACAAAATATATACTTAAGAAATATTTAAAATGAAACCACTTTACAAATATAACTAAATTTCTCTTTTTAAAATATAATACCAAATCACTTTTATATAATTACTACAATAATATATTTTTGAAAATACTTACTTTAGAAATAATCAATTTTCTAAAACATGATTTTTAAAACATACTTAAAACTTTTAACTTATTATTTAAAATTGCTTTGAAAACGTACTTGGCTATCCAGAGAAATACACTTCTCATTTCCATCTTTTAAAAATAAACCAACATTTATTTTTAAACCAACCCATATCTTTTTATAAATCCCCATCTTGAATTTATATTCAAATATCCACTGATATTTTATTTTACTTTATAAACCCAGTTTATATCTCCAAAATCTCACTTCTCTTTTAAAATTCCAATTTTAAACAACTAAATCAATTTCCAATTGATTTTCCAATTTACTTTACTTTACTTTGAAATAAATTTCCTTTACTACTTCATTTATTTCAAAATACATTAACTTTTAGATTTATTCCTTTATTTGAGTTAAAACCCTTTTTAACTGAAAATACCAATTTTAAACTTCCAAAATTCCTTTTTTTAGCCTTTAATTAAATTTAATCCTTACATTCAAAATAAATCCTTTATTCTTTAAATTTAATATCACTTTAGTTTAAAGTTAATATTTCCCTTGTTATTTCGAAATTCCCTTATTCCAATTCACTTGAATTATTTACTTAAATTTTACTCGTTTATTTCATTCAAAATCCAATTCAATATATTTTGATAACTCCTTTTATTGAAATATTCAATCCAACCATATCATCCAATATTTCAATCATCAATAAAATCATCACAGGATATCAATATTCATAGAACAGGATATTAAATAATCTAAATAATTTTGAGGAATCCAGTTGGATCCCTCCAACCTGTTTCCCTGCATCCACAAACGTTAGCACAATACCAATTCCACTTCAAAATGGAATATCGCGGTATATGGGATTTATATAAATCATCCGCTATTATGCGGCGCATAGGGTCTCATCCGCTATATAAATGCGGGAATATCAACAACTCAAATATATACATATGCCAATATGTATATATTGCTATATACTACTATATATAGTATAGCACATCAATCAATGCAATCATCCAATCAATTATTTAAATTTAGCCATTTAAATTTAAATCTAACTGAGTGAGATTAACTCACCTTTTTCTTTGCGTTTTGTAATCCACTTCCATACTGCTTTGGTTTCCCGACTTTTGACCTTGAACAAAAATTTATATGAATTTATCGATCAATCTACTACCGATTTAATAAATTTCATAACCCATAATTTATTTCAAGCTAATAGTTTAAAAATATCTTTTTAGCAACAAAATAAAGTAAATAGGTTTATTAAACAAATCCATCTCCAAAAATATATTTTCCATTTAATAAGTTTAATTGCTAATTAAATTTACTAGTGAGTTAGTCCACTTGATGATTTAATTTTAAACTAATTCCCTTTAACAATCTCTAAAATAACAATTTGAGTTATTTAAATAAATTCATAATACAATTCATATCTAAATTAACATCATGCCTTGCCTACACCTTATATATATGTTTCTGTAAATATATACATCCTTAGTAAATTCAGATAAGTAAAATAAATAAATATAAAACTATACCTTACTGCCAGTTATCACGATTCGAACAGGCTGATACCACGCGACGATGCGACCACAACAATCCTAAATCGACGAGCATCTCTAATCCCAGTCGAAGGTTAACTATCTCCAAACCAGCGCCGTTGATCGAACTCGATCGATCAAATCGAATTCATTTCGAACCCCTCATCGTGGCCTCCACGAGTCGTTGATTTCCCACTACAGTCGCGATTCGATCGCGAGTTCCCTGACGATGTTTCGAAACTTCCATCGCGAGTCCAATACCTCGACACATCAATCGCGGCGCCCCTTCCCAATTGCTCGATTTTTGTGGAACCTCCCTGTCGACATCACATGCGAGCCAAGTTCTGAACGCTCCCCTCCATGTAAATCGCCTTGGCCTCGAGATTCGATCGCACCCCGACCCACTTGATTTTTAAACGAGGCGGTCACTCCTCCTTTCTTTTCTCGAACGAATTTGAGTCGGCCATTAAAAAATTTCTTTTGGATGCTTGGAAGAGAGACTCAATTTAACTGAGAGGGGAAGAAAGGGATAAGATATTAGAAAGGTTCGGTTGGCCATTTATTTTCTTTTGAACGAAAATGATGAAGTGTTCGGTTGTTTACTTTTAAGGGGGACGCGTGTTCTATTAGGTGAACACGTGCTCTAAAATTTTCTTCCGTTACCTGGCTTAAGAATGAAGAAAGAAAGAGATAAGGTCGGTTGAGTTGAAAAAGATCTGATAGATGAAAAGACGAAGGATATTTAAATTTAAAACGATTAATTATTGTCTAGACGTTTCTAACTCGTACGGTCACACGGTAGTTCCGAAAATTACGAAATTTGAAATCTGGCAATAATTTAATATTACGAATTAAATGGAACTGGTTTCGTCTAAATCCGAGACTATGCCTCGGATAGCTATTTTTAAATTTAATTTCAACGATATATTTTTAAAACTGAACAAAACTCTTTTAAAATTCCATTTTAAAAGTTCTATCATCTTCAGTATTAACAATATAAATTTTCTGAACCTTTGAACTATTTTTAACAGGCTTAAAATCAAGATTCAATATTTTACCCAATCCCGATAATTAAATTTAATAATTAATTATTCAAATAAATACTGTATAATTGAAATTAAAGTTAAAATTTAACCTTCGAATATTTAAAATAAATTAAATATTCACATTTCAAATATACAAAAATTCCGGGTCGTCACATCCAAATTCGATAGTTGGTTATTCAACTATTGAATAACAATCATTCAATCACGGATCTAATTCCATAGGGAAAACCAACATTGGTTCAGCATATAAGCAATCAATAACCTCCTTTTATAAGTCTTTTATAAATAAAAACTACTTTGTAAATTACTTGCACAAAAATACCTTTACAAAGGTATATCCGCCAATTCCTATAATTTCAATACTTAGAAAATATTCATATACTTATCTCAATGGTATAAGTATATCCACAAAATTGAAAAAGATTTTCTTTTTATTCGATTTTCAAATCATTTATAAATTCCCTTACAATTTTCCAAAATCATTTATAAACCATTTTATAAATCTCCGAAAAACCATTTATAATCCCTTTGTAAAAATTCAATCACTTATAAACTTCTTGTATATTTCAAAAATCATTTATAAACCCTTTATGAATCTATAAACCATTTATAAAACTCCTATTATAAATCTATAAACCCGTTTCTAAAATTCGTTTATAAATATCTAACCATTTATAAACTCTTTACCTTGTAAATACTCTTTCCTTAAGTCTTCAAACCATTTTATAAGCTCCTTTATAAAATCCAAGTCTTTCAACTCTATTCATGGGTCTCCGAAACATTTACATAAATTTAAAATCTTTTTACTCTAAAACACCATTAGATAGTAAAGGTTATTAACAATAAACATTATAAATAAATGGAAATTATTAACTTTAAAACATCTTAAAATAATCATTAATAATTTAAAAATATTGTTTAAGAAACAATAATAATTAATCTTTACCATTTTTATAAATAATAAAAATTTATTTTCAAAACCTTATTAATAATCCTTATTATTAATTTCAAACCATAATTATTCTTGAAATAATTAACCTTTCCAAAATATTAACATTTTGGTAATTCTTTTAAACCATATTAACTATATAAAAATAAATTTTAAATAACTTTAAAATAATACTAATATAGTTAAATAACCTTAGAATAATATTACTTTAATTAAATAACTTTAAAATAATATTAATATAATTAAATAACCTTGAAACAATATTATTATAATTAATTAACTTTTAAACCAATATTAATATAATTAAATATCCTTAAAATAATATTACTATAATTAAATAGATAACCTTTAAAGTAAATATTTCTGAAACCCAATTTCGGATTTAAAAATCGTTTCTTGTCTCAAAAACCAGTTCCAACTTAAACGGTAATTTATAGTATTTTTAAAATACTAATTTGAGGCCAATGGCCACCCAACACTTAACCAATATCGATATTGATTTTCTATCACTATTGGGCTTTTGTTTTACAAACATATAACAATGTTATAACCATAATGTCCACAATCAAGTTCATTTTTCAATAACCCATATAAAGATATATTATTGAAACAATTCAACAAGAGCGAGGAATCCCGTTGGATCCCTCCAACCTATTTCCCCCTACGTCACAATATAATCATAAAATATAAATCAACCGCTTCGAGGCGGGATTCGTGTACAAAGGGTCATCCACTCTTACACGGGAACATAATAGAATCTCATCCGCTCCAATAGGCAGGAATATATCCAAACCAACTAATAAATATAGTAATTCATTTAAACAATCATTCAACAATTTTTATTAACTATATATCGTACTAGTTAACCAAAAAGGTGAGTTTAACTCATAGAAATTTTTGTTGTCGCTGTTATCCCACCTTTTGGTCAAGGCCGGAATATCAACATATTATCTGGAAAGGACGGATATCAGGATTGGAGATCGATTGGAAACAAGGCTGTGATCGATGTCGTCAAAATTTGGCTGAGCTCCAATCAAGACAGAATCGATTGGGAATGATGAATAAGGCTAAGAAAGGCTACGTTTCAAATTTCAAGTCAATCGGAGTTCGTATGCTCAAGATATGATCGATGCAAACTAAGGGAATCAACACAATCGCATCATTTCGTATCCATCAACTGAAGAGCCTTGTTCGAATCCATCGAGCTTCGGTAGTTCGTATCCAGGAAACCACTGTTCGTATTCAAGGCTAAGCAAGGCCGCTATCTGTTCGTATCCATCACATCCTCAGTCGTTCCTATCCATCAAGTTGGAACGACTTCGATCGATACGAACAAAACCACACAATCGATGCGAATAGTTCAACTTAGATCGATACGAACAGAGCCGCGACACTCGATACGAACGAGGCAACACATTTGATCGATACGAACAAAGCAGTGCGACCGATCGATACGAACAGAGTGATACGAAAGGATCGATTCGAACTACACAGCCTACCGAAAACTCGAATTAGCATCGATCATAACTGACAATCTACAAGTTCAAATGCCACCAAATTTTCACAGGAGCTTGCGTACAACCTAAAGAATGTTCCTGCTAAATTTCGACTCGATTGGACAAAATCTTGATCGAACACGGATCGAGTTAGAATCACCTGGGATCGATCGCGTGGGCCCGCCCACGTGCGAGAAGAGGTCTCCCGAGATCTGAGCGAGATATTTGCAACCTACGCCTATAAATAGCATCCAAAAGCCTATAGAAAAGGGACTTATTTTCCCTGCGACGTCCAGACTCTACCGAAATCACCATTGTATTCAAACTTCACTGTTGTACTCGGAAATTAATGCTGTAATCTGCTGTAACCAGCGAGTAAATTCAATAAAAGATTATCTTTTGAAGTGGACGTAGGCCGGAGATAGCCGAACCACTATAAATCTTGTGTCTTTGTCTATTTCTTTCCATTTTAAGTTTATTATTCTTCATTTTTTATCCTCTACATGACTTAGATCTGTGATTTGTGATCACATACTGATGATATGTGTTCATATACTAGTGCTTTCACAATATTTGGGGTTTGTGACCAATTTTGGCGCAAACACTTTGGCGCTTTCACTGAGAACGACTAGCGCCCGCTAGACTGGATTTGAAGTTCAGATTTGAAAGGCTAAAGGATCATATCTAAAAGGAACCATGACAAAGCAATCGACAAGGAGACAAAGAGCGGAGAGAAGTCAGCATGAAGGAAGCCAGGAGGCACCTTCAGGAGCTAATCAGACTTCGGCTTTCACTACCAGAGACGAGATGGAAATGATGATGGGAGCAATGCATGAAGAGTTTCTAAAGAGATGGGAGGAAATGATGCAAAACCTTCTTAGACAGTTTGGACAGGCGGGAACAGCTGGAATTGCTGGAGTTCAGATCCACGGAGCTGGAACGGAAGGACTCAATAGGCAATCAGACGGAGCAGCTCAACAGGGCGCAGCCCCTAATTAGCACACGACTGTTAATCAGGATGGAAGATGAACCGACCCATGGAAGGACTTTAGGTGATACCAAACAACAAGATGCTGGCTGGAATGCAGGAACGCGTGATGAAGAGTACGTACTAGAATTCCCTCAGGGACTCGGGGGGCAATCCTTGATGGACAACGCTGGATTCGCTGAGATTATTCGACGAACTATGCGCGAAGGCTTAACAAACAGAGATTTGGAAGGAGTAAACAGAAGTCCATTTACTCGTGACATCAGAATGGCTCGGAACCCACCAGAGTTCAAGCTACCTACTTTGGAGGTATATAATGGCAAGGCTGATCCTACCGATCACTTGATGAGGTACACGATACACATGGAAGTGCTGGGGGTATCGGAGGAGGTTATGGCCCGATGTTTCCCTCTGTACTTGACAGATATAGCTGCTATGTGGTTCAGGCAGTTGGAAGAGGGATCCATCAGGACATGGACAGAATTGGTGGATAAGTTTTTAAAGCAGTTTTGGGTTCATATCAAAAGGCCAAAGAACGTAATGACGCTAACAATGGTAAAGCAAAGGACGGGAGAATCGCTTAGAACTTTCTTAACTCGGTTCAATGCAAAGGTTGCTTCGGTGGATCGGCCGGACCCCTCAATGGTTTTAATGGAAGCAGTGTCAAAGTCAGGGATAACTCGGATTTCAAAGTGTCATGGATACGGGACCCACCAATGGATCTCGGGGAATTCTATCACGAGGCCGAGAGGTTCCTTCGACAGGAGGATGCATGTTCGGATATGAAGTTAAAGGAAGTGAACGTGGCCAAGGATGGAGAGCCATCCGACGGAAGCTCGGGCAAGGATAATGATAAAGGAAAATGGAAGTCGAATGACAACTTTGGTAGGGCAAGGAAACATTGGGGAGAGCCAAAATTCTCTACTTACACAAGGTTGAATGAAACGTTGGAGTGGATATTCATGGAAACTCGGGATCGTATTCCTACCGAAGGCCAGCAAGGAGAGAACCATCGGAACGTGAAAAGGCATCGGGAAATCAGTTATTAACTCATTATTACGTTTGATCGCCATGAAATTTGACGGCGTATTATAACTAATTATTACGGATCCAATGAAACTGGTTTGTCGAAATCTGAGACAGTGACTTAGAGGCTATTTTTATATGTTAATTAAAACAAGTTATTTTCAAAATCAGTTAAATCACTTTTAAAATTCAATTTAAAAGTTTATTATCTTCATTCTTATTAAATAGAATTTAAAAAAGCTTCGAAATTATTTTTATCCAGCTTAAAACCCTAGATTCAATGATTTAAACAAATTTCAATTATTAAATTCAACAACTAAATTATCCAATAAATCGCTATATTCGAAATTCGAGTTATTAAATCAATAGAATTAAATTTTCGATATTTAAAATTAATTAAATATTTCAATTTCAAATGACTAAAATCCTGGGTCGTTACATTCTTCCCCACTTAAAAGAATTTCGTCCTTGAAATTGCCAAGGTAGGAAAAATGCCCAACCCATTAACCTTTTTAAAACTAATTGGTTGAAATTGATAGAGTTATGGGTATGCCCTAGGGGCAATTATGTAATTTGTTACATATATCTAACTCATTGACTAATCTTGTTCGAAATAAAGGTATTTTCTTTCTATTATATACTTGATATAATGTGGTTATATTAATTAATAAATTAAAAGTATATTTTATAGAAAATCCATAAATAGTATGTTTTGTGATAGTTTTTACAAAGTGTTGTAACCGTGAGTAATTATCACAATGAAACAAATGTACCATTTTAAATGTTCCTAGTCAAGATGCATCGAGACTGGATATCGATGTATCCGTTGAAACTAGAGTACGTAACGCTCCCCAAATGTTAAGTAGTGTATTACTCGTGACTGCTAGGGGCACCAAGGGGTTACGTACTGATAGTTATTGGATTACTATGGAAGGACTCACTCGATAGTTTTCTGTTGGTTAATACAACTAAGGTCGAATAGAAAACATCGATGTGACTAATTTACACAATTCTTTCGACTTGAGAATACTACCAACTTTCAATATGAAAAACTTTGATTTGATTATAGTCAAATCATGGAACGACATCCATCAAGTGATTATAGTTGGGTTGAGTGGAAGTATTAGAAGGAAGGCACTATTCAAGAGAGGATTCGTCACTTCAGTTATATAAGGTTAGTATCATGGTCAACTTAAGTCAACCCAAAGTCAAAATCTCTGGCCAAAGTAGTACGGTTAATAATAATTGTTATTATTGAACCAAGGATTTTGTGTTTGTACTATAGAGTTGAATATGGACAATATTGGAATTTTGACCATTACCAAATTCCATAAATCCAAAGTGATATAGTTTTTGACGAAGAGAATTAGTGTATATAATTGTCACTAACGGGTAACGCGTATTAAATTAAATAAGATTTTACTGAAAATGAATAAGCGATAAATTTGGCTATAATGTCACACCACTTGCTAAGTGACGTGTGAACGTTAACATTCAAATAGTTCGGTGTTAATTGCTGACCAAATTTACACCCAAGAGTTACACAACTAAAACGATGAATTCCCTTAAGACCGAATGATTTAATTAGTTTATAATTGTTATAAATAAATTAAATGAATTAACATTTATGAAATGTTAATTATAAAAATCTGAATATGGGTTGAAAAATAAAAAATTGTTATATATTTATAATAGTTATAAATGTACCAATCGGTATACGATATCGATAAGCGATTAAATTAGATTTAATTGCATAACATTTTGGCTTGGGCTTAAATGGGTTTAAAGCCCATCATTAGGGCTGCAAATTTTGGTTTTCACAAGTTATTGGAGCGGCTAAAACTTAGGATTAGACCAAGAGATGGATGACTAAGATTAAGAGAGAATAGGTAATGAGATTTTCCTAATATCTCTCTTGTACAAGGCTATATATATGGATCTCTAAACCCTTAATCAAAAATAATTTTTGGCTGCCATAATTATCAAGTATGCTGGCCAAAATTAATTCAAGTTAAGCAAAAGCACAATTTGATAGAAAAGGTCAACGATTCCAAACTTGCAATCTGACGGATCGAGCATAACTAGAGAAGGGAATTCATTGATTCAAGTGGACTCAAAGGCATTATCAATTGGTATTTTATTTATATATTATAGTAATCATATCATATTTTATGATTTAATATTGATTAATCCCAAATCTGTATATATATTAATGTTGTATATCTAGTTAGGTGAGATTTTCGTAGGTATATGCAGTTGTCACAAATTAGTTTGGTTATTTGCATGATTATATTATTATGTGTTATAATTTATGTATAAACAAATCTAATTTGCTATAAAAAAAATTAAATTTTATCATTTTTAATTATTTTATGTGTATTTATATATTAATTTAAATATAGACTAATGTATATTTTAAACATATAATTACATATATGTATATTTCTAATGTATAAACATCTTAGAATTTTTCCTTACACTTGTTTATACATAATATGAATTATCAAATTCGAAAATAATTTTTTTATATATATAAATAATTTTAAATTATCTTTTATTGATTATTTGAATTGTTTAATATATCTAAAATAATTATTGCACTGAAAATTCAATTTTATATTTTTTCTAAATTACTACATCTATGCAGTAACCCATGGAAAAAATTTCAGAATTTTTTGTTAATATTTATTATTTTTAATAATTAAATTTATTCGGTCGAGCATTTCTTTTATTTATTAAAAATAATATTTTATTTCAAAAAATCATGGAAAAAATTTGAACCTATATTTTATGATCCTAAATTTTTGTAAATTTTAAAATTTGATTTTTTAATATTTATTACTAATATTTTTAATTATTATGATCAAAACTATTTATTATATATATAATAATGATAAAATTATAAATTATAATTTTATGTTTGTTATGCTAATTTCGATCTATAAATAATTTTAAAATATGTATATTTTTATTTTAAGTATTTGAATGTAATTAATTATTCATATATATACAATTTATTTAACCTTATATATATACATATATAATTTTAATTATTATACATACATATATATATATATATATGTTTGTATGTATAATTTTATATGCTTAATTATGTATATATATTTATACAAATGTTTTAAATTATATATATATATATAATTTTGAGACTTTTAGTTATAAAATATATTTTAAATATATGTATATGTATTTATATAAATATGCTTTGCATTATAGATTTATGCACATATTTAGACAATATACAATACATACGAAATGAGCTAATATGTCCGTTGTGATGTAAATCCCAACATTTATATACGGGCATGGTATACCATTCACGGATTATTTTGTTACACATGCACACACATATGTATATGTATATGATACATGTATATATATAAATTAAATCATTCAATTAACTTTACATTACAAAATACTTAAATTTAATAAAATACATGATTTTATTTAAAACAAATTTAGAATTGTTCTAAATGAATTAGACTTTATAGTTCCAATAAAGATCCAATAGGATAAAAAATATTAAAATACACCCACCACTACCGTTGTGGGCTGGCCTAGTTCCAACAATGGCATTAGAGCCTAATAGCCTATGCGGTCTAAATTAGTCATGTTAAGGCTACCTTATTAAGCTTGCCCACTCAGTACGGTGTCTAGAAAGGTAATGTCTAGGATTGGAATTGGATAATCAAGTACAACTGTCCCACCTGGTTACCAGCCTGGCCTGAAAGGTGAAGTGAGCCCAAAGGTTGCTCCTAATAGAAAAGGCCCAACTTAATTTTAGCCTTAGGCTAATTTTCAAAATTGTCTTGAAAAATAAAGTAAAAGATTTTAATTTTAATTGTTAAATTTAAAATAAAATATATGTTTATTATAATAGTTATAATGTAACATATTTTTCAAAATGTTTGAAAAACAAAATAACATAATTTTCGAAAATTATAAATTTTATTAATAAGTTAATTAATAAAATGTATGTGCATGTATTAAATATATTATGAAATATGTTATGATATTTTAAAACGTTTAAGATATCATAAATATGCATGCATACATTGAATAATGATTTTCGAAATCAAGATAATTTAATTAAAAGGTTAATTAATTGAAATTATAATTACACATGTATATGATATATGTGTTATACTATAAAGGTTATAGTACATAATAAATATAAATGTAATATCAATATAAAATTAATTAAAATGTTAATTAATTTAATTTAATTAAATATGATTTAATTAATATAATATTATACATAAGACTATTATATAAGTAATGTGAAATATAAAAACTGTATAACAACAAAGCTTGTATGATATGAATGTATAAAACAAAAGTGAAACTTTAAAGAAACTCAAATAGACTTAAGGAATAAATACATACGTAAATGTACGTATACTGTGATTTCTGATGTGTCTAACACTTAAATCACGAGGGTATTTCATAAGAAATACTTTATTCCATAAGTCGATATCACTCAATATAATATATTGAATAATATGAATCTTCATTATAATGTTGTCCTCTACCTTATGTATACTAATAAATTACTTGCATACTCCTTAGTTGTTGAGCAAACTCAAGCTGGGGATGTTATGTGTAGTATTATTAATATATTGAACAGATGAGGTAAGATAACTATATGTATTTGTTGAGCAAACTCAAGGTACATATACTATACTTAGGCCATCATGATATGGTAGGTATGAGTGAATAATCTCTTTCAATTTGTTGAGCAAACTCAAGGTCGAAATCAGATTAGGACAAGGAAAAATGGGTTAGGAGTTGTAAGTGATACAACTGATAAGGAGTTATCCATCGTTTATGGGGCTATGATTTGTTGAGCAAACTCAAGGTCAGAATACCAAGACAGACGAGTCCTAACACCCACTAGTGAAGTCGAAAGACTTCTATGTTTCATCTTAAGGTTTGGAGAAACATAAAAGACTAGTGGGAGCCTTATTGGAAAAATGAAATGGTAACATTTAACCTTTCTAATATTGTAAGAACATATGCTAAATAATGTTATAATTATCTACAATGATAAATTTATGCATTTAATATGATTGATATAATGTTTATCAATTAACATATACAAACGAACTGAATTGAAAGTTGAGAAATGGAAATATAATACCCACCATCAAATTCTTATTGCATGTTAACGTTCAAAACTCATGCAAGTGCCTGATTTTACAACTACTGAATACATTCGTAGTTTAGTCACTTATGCATTTATTTGATCAAGACTATGTATTGCATTTTATGAGTTTCGAACTCTAAAACAATACAAGACTATGGATATTTGATCCATATACAATTGCATATAAATGTTATATGGTGAATGGTCAAAATTTGTAATGTACAATATTTCGATGAAATTAGTTCATCCAAAATACCGAATAAACCTTAATGCGAGATCGAGTATTTAATCCGATTGATTACAAAAGAGTTCATATTGTGTTAATGTAACACAAGACCAAAAACTAGAAGATAGATATAAGAACTCGATCACTGAAATGTTATTTTGATCGGTTTACGCAAAGTGCAGCATATTGATGTCGTTAAATGTTAAGGATAATCGATGTGCTTTTGTAAAGAGTTTATTATGATATTGTAGTAAGGTTTTCTTTTGAATAGTTTGACCATTTGAAAGTAAAACGAATGTATAAGAATAGATGTAATTTAAGGTACAGTTGGAATGAAGAGAATGAATACTCACTTCTGCTTCATAGAGAAACATTGGAAATATGAATTGTAATAAATAATTGATACTTAATATTGGAATAAGAAATATGATTTCTATTCTGAAATGTATTTTCATATAGAAAATTGTTTTCTATGAGATTTATTTTTTTGAGCTCAAGATATTTGATCAATGAACTCTCCACTGTAAATAGTTGCAGTGTATGAAATAAACAAATTGTATTAAGTGAATGACGCATCTCCAAATTTAATACACTATTATAGTAATGGCGGAAATAATGGGAGCATACAATATATCACTTATTAATTACATCATAGTACGAAAATTGTTTTCGTATAACTTACCATATATTATTTATGAAATAATGATTATTTTTCGGTATCAAATAAAAAAATAGACATAGCTATATTTCAATATGAATATTATAAATATTCTTTGTGAAATAAAACTATAATGTGGTAATTTTTTCTTATAAGAAAAGTGATGCATTGGAAAATACAAAAGTATCTAATATTATTTATGGTTGTTTTGGAATTATAGACTAAGCCATAGTTTTGAGAAATAATTTTATTATAAGATTTTGAATCATATGATAATTGTTAATTATATCTCAAACAATAAAGGTGTAACAACTCGCATATTTTACGATTCGTATATTTTAAATGTTTAATTTAAGTATAGCATCGTTAGTCGGATATTAGTCCGAAAAAGTCACTATTCGTAAAAGAATAGTCGAAATAGTGAAAAGTATTTGTGGATCAAGATTCGGAGGTGTCTATTTGAAAAATATAGATAAAAACTGTGAGGAATGCGGAATATGGATCTTAAGGCTAGGATGAACACTAGAGGGGGGTGAATAGTGTTTATTAGAAATTACTAAATCTTTTTGAGTTATTGTTGATTTGTACACGAATGTATGTAATATTCAGACACAGATATAATAATAGAATCAAACATAGATGCAGAAATAAAGTAAATGTAGTAAAGGAAAGAACACACCGGATTTTATACTGGTTCGGAGTTACCCTACATCCAGTCCCGCACAACTAAGTACGGATTTCCTTTCCAAAGCAATTCAACAATTACAACCCTCGGTTTCAAGGCTACGAGGTACACCCTCCAGAATCACAATCCTCTGGGTAGAGATACTTGATTTCTGGGCAACAAGTTCACCCAATTGATTTCTCAAGGCTACAATCACACATTTTCTCACTTGATTGATTTCCAAGGCTACAATCACACCTTTTCTCGCTAGATAGATTACAAAGAAGCCTATAACTCTGAATAGCACTGGGATCTTGTTGAGATAGTGATAGAGAATCAAACCACAGATGATCTAGTTAGATTCAATATTGATTTCGGCAGAGTGATGATAGAATTTTGAATAAGAAAATATGGAAGAAGAAGAGAAGTGAAAAACCAGAAAATCTAATATAAAATTCGTTGAAACTAACCTCTATTTATAGAAGAACAACAGCCATGTCCATTCGTGAAAGGTTATGGCGAATAGACACTTCTTTTGAAATTCAAATTTTTGAATCTAACTGTCACTATGTCGACATGGGGTACTAGGGCATGTCGACATCCCAAAGCATTTTTTTGAAGATTTGATTTTCTTTGAAAATAACCTTTATCTTATATTAAAAACTATTTAAACTTTATAAATATACTTGACTATAGATAAAATACATAGATAAATATAGAGAATAATATATATATAATTTTACTATAATTTTATATTTAAATCTAAGTATAAATATATTATAATTAAAAGATAGTTTAAAACAAACGAAGTTTAAAACAAGAGTTTATTAAAAACAAAAACAAAGAATATTTAAGGCTAAAACATCTTTTTGAAAATCATTTGAAAAGATAATTTTTAAGGCTAAAACATTTTGAAAAGCAGTTTTGAAAATCATTTTGAAGTAGTTTTGCAAGCTTCTTCCTGTAGAATATCTCATCACATCTGGACTCGAGAACTTGTACAAAACCAGGATGTTCGTGGGTTTGTAAGCCACTTGTCGTAGGTTTGTAAGCTACTTGTCGTGGGTTTGTAAGCCACTAAAAAGGTAGAAATGGGTTCCATCCCAAAAGAAAAATGGAGTGAAGATTTCAGTGAAATTATGAAGTTTTAACATAATTCTAGACTCAATACTTATCTTGAAATCTTGAACTCTTGATAATCTTGATATTCTTGATACTCATGAGTCTTCAATCTTGATATCTTGAATCTCTATACTGTACAGTCTTCATTCTTGGTACCTACATGGTTAAATCCTGCATATACATATATATCTAAACTATAATGTTAGTATTTATATTTTATAATCTTATTCTAAGGTTGTTGTCATCAAAACCATCATCTCAAGGACTAACAAAAACTGTCTTACAGGGATTCAAACGTCTGAAATGAAGCATTCAGACGTCTGAAATTGTTCGAGTCAAACCATAAAGGAAATAGGCTAAAATTGCCATTTTCAGACGTTTGAAATGGACAATTCAGACGTCTGAATATTGTTCTAGACAACTTCTGTTTTTCCAGATTCAGACGTCTGAATCGTTCATTTCAGACATCTGAATGAAGTTAGAAAACTCATATTTTTCCAGATTCAGACGTCTGGTTTGGAAATTTCAGACGTCTGAATGAAGAATGAAGTTGAGAATCAACAATTTGGACTCGAGATCACTTCCATTGAGTTCAAAATGGGGTTTGCGACTTTTTTGAGTATAAGCATCGATATGTTTGGAGTTGAGTAGAATTAGGCTATTTTCTAATTGGACTTTGGGTTTGGGTTTCAGCCCACTATCCCAACTTATTAACCTAACTCATTAACTCTTCATCCATTCACTCATTTCATTTTGCTAACACTCAAGCTCAACTGAAAATGGGGGAAGAGAATGGGAAATAGAAATTCCAAACCCTAGATTCAATTGCAAATTCAAATTCTTGCCCCAAAATCAAAGAGAAGCTTAGGTAAGCCTTCTTTTCATCTTCTCCATCTCAATCCCTCTTCAAATTCTCAGAATTTCCTAATATCTTAACTTATAGAAAAATTCATCTTTGATTATAGATTGAAGTTCTTGGGGTATTGTTGAAGAGAGATTAACCTATTGCTTGTTCTAGAGCTTATCATTTGTGTTTGGGTTTAAAAGGTGAGTTTTTGAATTCACATCTATGTCTATATCTTTGATAGTGTTAGGTAGCAATTCCTAACATATATTCCTTATCCATTTGTTTTTGAATTGAATTGGTTTGATGAATATTCCAATTTTTGGTGTTTGAAGTCAAAATCTATGAAAAATCCTTATATGGTTGTTTGGGCATGTTGGTCGGAGGGTATTGGTGAGTCTTTAAGGTGGGGTAGTCGTTTGGCGTAAACCCCTAGCCATCATCACTCATCCGATTGCTTCCGATATGATTTGGCCATCATTGGCCTAGGCAAAGTATTGCCTGAGCTCCAGTTTCAGACGTCTGAAATATACAATTCAGACGTCTGAATCTGCTTGTCTCAGCCTAACTTATCTACTTTGTGTGGGATTCCAATTTTTGATCGGTTCTTCTTTCTCCGATTAGTTGTTTCACTTTAGTTGACTTTGATGATCCTTTTTTTTTAGATTTAGTACACAGGTTTTTATAAAATGATCTTTTTAAATTATATTAAAAGCTCATTTCTACAATTTATAATTTCTATATAAAACGCACACAATTTTGCACTTCGAGCGAAGAGGGAGGAGAATTAAATGATTAAATAAAACGCATGCTATGAACACGTGGGTTTATCTTTTCAGTTAATTCCTAATCTATTCGTTTGACCGTTTTGACCTTTGGGTCTGGTTTACCGATGAGATGAGGTGAACTTCGTACTGCTTTGAGTGTGAAATTGACTATCGGTTAGTAAACCGTTTAGTGCGAACGTGTGGTATGGGACTTACGTTAACATTTTTCAGGTTCCTTTCTGAGAGTTGTGACACATTCCACCAGTAGTGTGGATCCTTGTTATACAGTACTGAGCTCGAGCATCTTTTGTTTCTTTAACTATTATATTTCCCTAGTGTATCGCCCTTCGGTGTAGGCCCTTTGAACCACACGATATATAGCAATTACCTTGTGGAAACTTGTGTTACCTTTATTGGTATTTGTATTTGCCTTCTTGGCTTGTTTTGGGATATGATATCCTTGGTTTATTTGAGTTGCCTATGATATGAGGCTTGTTATGATTCATCTTCTGTTAGATGATCTGGTTATCTCTTTTGGGGATATTTGTGGTACTTTATGACCTTGTATGTTCATTACCATTTAGTTTATCTAACTGATTTGTTTAGCTAGACTGACCCTTGTATTTTATACTCGGGTCAGACCGAGATGTTTCAGGTTAGGTACATTGGACTTAGCCTATTTTGCTTCTGCATGGACTATTCTGCTAGCTCCTTTTTGTTTTAGCTTTTTGTGTAGTCCTTTTGGCTGTAACTCTGATATGTATTCTTTTGACTCGCCTGTATATTGTGGTTTGCTATACCACTTGACATGTATCATTTTGTATACTCTGTAATGTATCTGTATATGTGTAAATGCATGTGATGATCCACTGTTCTGTGATGTGTATTACATTTGAGTTATTATATTTCGTTCTGATAGATCCTTCAGCCACCTATGGCTTTGTATTAAGTATTTATTGGAGATGTCGATCCACTTGGGAAAGAAGTGGCATTTGTCGGCGTATTCAATAGATAATTAAGACAAGGCTATAGATGGTCGCTCCTATCCAGCTCTATTCTCCGTATTAGCAGACGGTGTTACCTAGTAATACTCTTTGCTAATGTGGGTCTCGGAGTGGGGCATCACAAAAGGGATATGCACTCATTCAGTGGGAGTATCATAAGAGTTGATGAACTCCTCGGATTGATACATATAGATGTATGCAATCATAATTCTATAAATACCAAAACAATTCCTTGTACTTCATCATATTCACCGATGAGTTATCGTCGACATGGACATGTGTATTTGATACACATGTAGTATGTCTATGGTAAACTCATAGAGTAAAAAACATAAGTAGATAAAATAACATGCAATAGAAATGATTCGATTTGATCGAATGAATGAGTATATTAGAAAAAATTTCGAATGTACCTAAAAATTAATAAAGATTCAATCTCAAAAGTCACTCCTCTATGTGATGCATAATGATGCATCGATAAGGGGTAATCAAACTTTGTTGAACAATGTGCGATTAATTGTGAGTGAAGTTGAGTTGGTTTCTTTCTATAAGGTCTTTTACTTAATAGTAGTACACAAGTTTAATATTATTTCATCTAAATAACGGTTTACAAAATCACACAAGGTAAAGGTTTATAAGAAACTCCAACATATCCTAGGCCAAGGAGTTGGCAGGTTGTGTGAGTCAAAAGATTGCACATAATAATTATTCATAAAGGATCTTGTATGAATCTTCCCAAAAGGATTTTGAAAAGACTGTCATTGGATGACATATTCATGTTTCAAACATAAATTTTGTAAACTAAAACCAAATCAGTTTAATGAATAAGAAATTCATAAAACGTTTATGAATACCTACTCTATTGCGCTGAGAAACATTTCAAGAAATACCAACTTTATTGTGAAGGAATTTTCTTGAGAAATTATTGGTAGTAAAAAGGATTTGGATACGATCCAGTGATAGAACTGATTAGATGAGATGAAATAAAATTGACTAACCTAAACGAACACATTGCATTAGAATGTCTAATAAGTATTCTCGCTCATTGAAGAGAAAATATGAGTTTCTTGTCAATGTCGAAAATATATAATCCTCGATTGTTTAATTAAACCACTAAGAGTGTTGACTCTATCATATGGTATGATGCACAAATCTGAAAGAATTCCAAGTACGCTGTCAAAATATGATTTTGGTAGTCGTAACTTAAGGGATGTGATCCATCGGCCGTGATTATGTCTTTATGAGCAAGACTAATGCAGTTGGAATTAAATGAGCAACGTTGATGAGAATAATATCGCAAATTTCAATGGTTGAAATTAGTGTAATAGATTCGGTATTCAACGTGCTCAAGTTAATTCAGATTTACTCACAGAATTACCACTTGATATGACTTTATGTTTGGTACGTATGTATTGAAACAGAAAATTCTAAATAATGATTTAGAGTAATTTGTTTACACATAATAACCAAAATGTCTCGGAGTCAGTGGGAGAGATATTGAGTTTGTGAGTCTTTGGATATGATCCAAGAAATGGTTCGAAAGTATAATTTTATAAGCATCAAGATTGCATAAGTATTTTGATAGAAATATCAAATAGTTTGATTTTCTATCAAAGTGCAGAGGAAGCGTGTGTTCATAAGAAAGAATGTTAAAAGGTACAATGATATTTCTAAGCTATAAGTAAACAACACGTTGTTGATTTTAACGATGTACTTGTGTTATAATCAGCCTTAGTTGTTTTAATACTCAACATTGGATTAATAAATGATGTCTTTTATAGTAAGTATAAAAGATGTCGGGAATGCCCCAAATGATATGTAAAGACACCTTATTAAAATGTTTAATATGGAACATGTAAGATTGATTCCTTTGCATTGACAAAAAGAATTATCATACATGTTGTGTTGTCTACGATATCATGACTTGTTTATGTACTTGATACATGTAACAAATATCAAATCCAAATTGATATCACTAACTGGTTGTTTGAAGTTCTCGTGTATTTATGAAATACTAGAGAATTGTTTACAGAAACAAACATTCCTTATGAAGGAATGTTCAGACTCAAACTTTCACAAGTAATATTGAGTATAATATGTCAATAAAAAATCTTTAAGTTGGAAATGTTCCGAATGAAAGACCGTGGCTGATTCAATAAAAAAAGGCTAGGTACATCGCCTTGAATAGTGCCGCAATCAAAACAATGTATATAAAAAAATATAAGTGCACAAATTTATAGCTGAGCCAATTCCAAATGTTGAAAATCTCATGGCAGAGTTATATGATAACAATGTCGTAATATAGTTTGTAATAGAACTTAGAGCTAACTCGAAGTTGAGAGACATACTCTGAATTATTCCACATGATAAAACAGTTTATCACGGTCGGAGAAAGTTGATTGACTGAGTAGATAATTAAAACATAATAGCATACCCGTTCACAAAGGGACTAACCTAATTGGTTTTGGGAAAACCGATTGGAGAAGTTGGAATAAGATTCCATAATTGACCCCAAGATCAAGTGGGAGATTGATAGAGTTAGGGGTATGCCCTAAGGGAAATTATGTAATTTGTTACATATATCTAACTCGTTGACCAATCTTCTTCGAAATAAAGGTATTTTCTTTCAATTATATACTTGATATAATGTGGTTATATTAATTAATAAATTTTATTAAAAGTATATTTAATAGAAAATCCATAAGCGGTGTGTTTTGCGATAGTAGTTACAAAGTGTTGTAACCGTGAGTAATTTATCACAATGAAACAAATGTAACATTTTAAATGTTCCTAGTCAAGATGCATCGAGACTGGATATCGATGTATCCATTGAGATTAGAGTACGTAACAAACTCCAAATGTTGGGCAGTGTATTACTCATGACTGCTGGTGACACCAAGGGGTTACGTACTGATAGTTATTGGATAACTATGGAACGACCCACTCGTTAGTTTTCTGTTGGTTAATATAACTGAGGTCGAATAGAAAATATCGATGTGACTAATTTACACAATTCTTTCGACTTGAGAATAATGTCAACCTTCAATATGAAAAACTCTACTTTGATTATAGTCAAATCATGGAACGACATCCATCAAGTGATTATAGTTGGGTCAATTGGAAGTATTGGAAGGAAGACACTATTCAAGAGAAGATTCGTCACTTCAGTTATATGAGGTTAGTATCATGGTCAACTCAAGTCAACCCAAAGTCAAAATCTCTGACCAGAGTAGTACGGTTTATAATAATTGTTATTATTGAACCAAGGATTTTGTGTTTGGACTATAGAGTTGAATATGGACAATATTGGAATTTTGACCATTACTGAATTCCATAAATCCAAAGTGATACGGTTTTTGACGAAGAGAATTGGTGTATATAAATGTCACTAACGGGTAACGCTTATTAAATTATATAATATTTTACTAAAAATGACTAAGAGATAAATTTGGCCATAATGTCACACCACTTGCTAAGTGACGTGTGAACGTTAACATTCGAATAGTTCGGTGTTAATTGCTGACCAAATTTACACCCAAGAGTTACACAACTGAAATGATGAATTCCCTTAAGACCGAATGATTTAATTAGTTTATAATTATTATAAATAAATTAAATTAATTAACATTTATGAAATATTAATTATAAAAATTTGAATATGGTTTGAAAAATAAAAAATTGTTATATATTTATAATAGTTATAAATGTACCAACTGATATATGATATCGATAAGCGATTAATTTAGATTTAATTGCATAGCATTTTGGCTCGGGCTTAAATAGGTTTAAAGCCCATCATTAGGGCTACAAATTTCGGTTTGACAAGTTATTGGAGGCGAATAAACTTAGGATTAGACCTAGAGATGGATGGCTAAGATTAAGAGAGAATAGTTAATGAGATTGTCCTAATATCTCTCTTGGACAAGGCTATATATATGGATCTCTAAACCCTTAATCAAAAATAACTTTTGGCTGCTATAATTATCAAGTTTTATGACCGAAATTAATCCCCATATCAGTTCTAAGAATCTCAAATCAATTCAAGTTAAATAAAAGCACTATTTGATAGAAAAGGTCGACGATTCCAGACTTGCTATTCGACGGATCGAGCATAACTAGAGAAGGGAATTCATTAATTCAACTGGACCCAAAGGCATCATTAATTGATATTTTATTTATATATTACAGTAATCATATCATATTTTATGATTTAATATTGATTAATCCCAAATCTGTATATATATTAATGCTGTATATCTAGTTAGGTGTGATTTTCGTAGGTATATGTAGTTGTTACAAATTAGTTTGGTTATGTGCATGGTTATATTATTATGTGTTATAATTTATGTATAAAAAAATCTAATTTTCTCTAAAAAATTAAATTTTGTCATTATTAATTATTTTATGTATATTTATATATTAATTTAAATATAGACTAATGTATATTTTAAACATATAATTACATATATGTATATTTATAATGTATAAATAGCTTATAATTTTTCCTTACACTTATTTATACATAATTTGAATTATCAAATTTGAAAGTATATTTTTTATATATATAAATAATTTTAAATTATCTTTTATTGATTATTTGAATTGTTTAGTATATCTAAAATAATTATTGCAATAAAAATTCAATTTTATATTTTTTAAACTTACTACATCTATGTAGTAACCTATGGAAAAAAATTTAGAATTTTTTGTTAATATAATATTTTTAATAATTAAATTACTTTGGTTGAATATTTCTTTTATTTATTAAAAATAATATTTTATTTCAAAAAATAATGGAAAAATTTTCAAACCTGTATTTTAAGATCCTAAATTTTTGTAAATTTTAAAATTTGATTTTTTAACATTTATTACTAATATTTTTTAATTATTATGATCAAAACTATTTATTATATATATATAATAATAATAAAATAATAAAATTATTATTTTATGTTTGTTATGCTAATTTCGATTTGGAAATCATTTTAAAATATCTAATATATTTATATTTTAAGTATTTGACTGTAATTAATTATTCATATATATACATTTATTTAACCTTATATGTATATAATTTTAATTATTATATATATATATATGTATGTATAATTTTATATGTTTAATTATGTATATATATTTATACAAATGTTTTAAATTATATATATATATATATATTTAATTTTTAGACTTTTAGTTATAAAATATATTTTAAATATATGTATACGTATTTATATAAATATACTTTGCATTATAGATTTATGCACATATTTGGACAATATACAATACAAACGAAATGAGCTAATGTGTCCATTGCGGTGTAAATTCCAACATCTATATACGGCATGTTATAACCTTCACAGATTATTATGTTACACATGCACACATATATGTATATGTATATGATACATGTATATATATAAATTAAATCATTCAATTAACTTTACATTGCAAAATACTTAAATTTAAAAAAAAATACATGATTTTGTTTAAAAAAAATTAGAATTGTTCTAAATGAATTAGACTTCATAGGCCCAATAAAGATCCAATAGGATAAAAAATTTGAAATACACCCACCACTACCGCGGCAGGCTGGCCCAGTTCCAATAGAAATAACTTACCAAATCCTTTTTAAGCCTTTAACTTTCCAAAATCGATTTGTTGAAACCTTGTTATTACTTTTACTAAGTTTTTGAATTCATTCATAGATTCCAACCAATATCATCTCATTCAATCATTTCAGGTTATAACTCAAAATCAAATTTTAGTTATTGAAAATTTTCTTCAAAATTCCTAACTCTTTAAATTTTCTGAAAATTTTGCCAGTATCTCCTTTGCGCGGCTAGATCAGAACAACTACAAATCGCCACTGCGGCCTAAACCAACAAAAGAAAACAAAAGCCAAGTGGCTCAATCATAAAACCATCAAATAAATAACAATATAAGCATGTACCTTTTTGGCGAGCAACTCTATTCTACTTATGAAATCAAAGGCATCAACTAGCTTTTGCTTTTATATACCAGCATCTTATTTACTAATGATATCCAAACATATAGTTCATAATCATATTAATTTGCAATTTCAATTTTCAACATTTGTTATACTAATGCCCGTACGTTGTACTGTTAGTTCCTGAGATGATGGTTTTGATGACAACAATCTTAGGACTTGTTATAAAATATAAATACTAATATTCTTGTCTAGATATATATGTATATGCAGGATATATATATTTAGGTACTGAGAATGAAGACTGTACAGTATAAAGATGTCACGTACCGAAATTTTCGACTTTCGAAAATTCGACATCGATACTCACTTTATCGACTGCCGAGCAATCGAGTGCCGGAAACTCCAATAGTGAGGGTTTTAGAAAGAAGAGGTAGAAGAAGGTAGAAGAAGAAGGAAAGAGTAGAAGAAGAAACAGAAAGAAAAAGAACAACAGAACAGCAACAGACACAGAACAATATCAGAATCTTACACATCGCAGCGGAACAATATATAATAGATAACACTAGTCTTTTAAAACAAAGAGCTATATCAGTTTATACCTACATCAATCATCAGAGTCAATATACAACAATGGACAGTTATATAACTTGTCCTCATACAGAATACACAGCGGAATAATACAAAAATATAGGTGATACGTTTCGCCATCCAGCTTGCTTCCAAAGCTCCAGAATATCCTGATAACCTAACTCTAGACTGCCCGTGTGGAAATTGGTGGGCACCCAGAGTTTAGAAGGGAAACAATAAACTCCGAGTCAGTCATGGTGACTGGTGTGAGATCGTAAAACAGTTATTCTTTATAACGACAAAATAATTTTAAAGTCACTTCGAAATGCTTTTTTGGAAAATGAAACTACCATAAGACCTCCCACCACACACACAATGCAAACGCAGAATTGGAGGAGATTTCTTCTTATGATAGTCAAAGATGCTTACTATGCAAAAAATCAAATCATTTTTGATATTATTATTAGTGTATAGTGTAGAAAACATTTCGAAGATATAATATTAATCTTAGCCAACATACGACCAGTATCGTATGCCTACTATAGCTACCATCTAAACAGTGGTGACCACCGTACGTAAATGGCAGGTTCTACAACTAATACCGTACAAGGTTCGTATTGGAGTTTGGATTTCCAACAAATGGTCAGGCTAAGGAACTTCCTATCCACGATGGGTACGTCCCTGGAATAGACGACCCGAGAACCTAACCGGATCTCTGCCAACACAAGGCCGGGTTACCTCTACAAAAATAGGTAACTACTGACACGCGTATGCCATCCCCCGATCGTCACCGATCTTCCCGAGGATCCCCGATTTCCAACAAACCACAAAGTAATAAATTTGCAGCAACCACAGAGGTTAAGTATCTGGGCTCCATACCATGATACCACCTTTATCCAGAAGGAATGACATACACTAAGGGGCGCTACTCCCTAGAACCTTGCTGCATCCTTCCTGTTTCGACCATTTCCGGGGTGTGAGGCTCGACGAAGTCTCGTCCACAAAGCTACGCTTTCTACAAAGCCATGCTTCGGGTCAAACAAAATGATCAACCTATGATCACAAAGATATAAGATCAAACAAATGATCATATCACAAATGATCAAACACCGATCATTTCACAGCAACACTCAGTATGCCACGTTACCAAATTGGGAATATATCGCTGATAAATTTCAACTACATAACCTCTGAGCTCGTACGTCTCAGAGAAGGGTGTTAAGCTAAGAGAATAAATTCTCCGCCACCAACAGAAATGTATTTGAAAGAAATCAGCTTTATATCTCAAATTGTAACGTCAGACACACAATCCATACAAGTCTGTTCCGGGATCGAACAGAACCGAAGGCACTTCTCGCGAAGCCCTTGCATATCCGGATAAATTTCTAATCACGTCCGGACTTCCCGTCACTAAGGGTGATAAAACCTCTAAACCGGAGATCAGCCGATGTAGAGTAACTCGACGGTAATCCTTCCGTTTTCAAAAATATCCGGTCTTCAACACCGGTCTTCAAATGCAATTTATAACGACGTATCACATATTCGGAATGGGTTATACGACCCCATGGTCCTTTCCCGGCTAACCCGAATAGTGAGCGATTATTCAAAAATAAGTGTGGCATTCAAATTCAAGCAATTCACAACAAATACCCTTCAAGGTAATTATTGATAGTCGGTTATTTAACTATCAATAAAGATGCGCAACATCATCAGATTCCAAATAATTTTCCAAATAATTTTATCTTCAAACATATCTTTACTAGATATAAAATTTCCACACTTCAAAAATAAATCAACGTTTATTTTTCTAAACAGTTTCCCTTTCCTTTATAAATTCCATAGTGAATTTATATTTTCAAATATCTACTGATATACGATTTTCAATCGTTTTCAAATATTCATTTTCGATTTATCTTTAAGAAGATAAAATCTCAAAACGTTTCATTTCATTTTGGAAAACATTCCATACTTATTTAATAATAAGTGTTTCACAAATCTTTTATTTTCAACATTTGAAAATATTCGATATACTTAGATCAAAATTTTAAGTATAAATTCATTCTTTAAGGAAAACATTACTATAACAACATTTCTTTGAGTCAAAACGAATGTTACGTAAAACATCGTTACGACGACTCAAAATCACTAGTATAGGGATTCGAATTTTTTAGATAGATATGTAAATCCCAATACTATATAAAAACATTTCCTTTCGGAAATCATTTACTATAACAACAGTGTTATAGTCTACCATTTCCTTATTTCTCGAAAACGTCTATTTCAACAATGAACGTTGAAATCTATGCTTTCGATTCATAATACATTTTAAAACATCTTTAAAATGTTTAACTTCATTTTTAATATCACTTCTTCAAAAATAAATCCATTTTTACTTAACAATATATTCACTGTCCAAAATCGTGAATATAATTCACTTAACCCAATTTCAATCATTTCTACACATTTTTATTTCAAGAATTTATCCACTATCCAAAATCGTGGATAAAATTCCCTTAATAACTTCTATATTAAATTCATCAAATCGATTGATTTCTAATTTATAAAACAATGTTTATAAATTTCACCTTTTATATTTTATAACAACTTCGATTTGTAAATCTCCTTTATTAACAAATTCGATCAATATTTCATTAGTAGGCAAAAATCCAATTTATAAGTTAATCTCTTATAAATCTTCTATTCTACAATTTCATTCATTTTAACTTCACAATTTATACCTCGATAAATTTCATATCTTCACAATTTAAAATTCTATAAAATTCATATCTTCACTTATAAAAACTCGTTTTATAATACCAACATTTTAATTTATAAAATGTCAACTTTATAACCCTTTTAAGTAAACCGTTTATAATATTTTAAAAATCTCAATTTAAAACATTTTATAAATCAATCAACTATTTATTCCAAAAATCACTTTTCGGTTATATTTCCCAAAGATCTTAACTTTTATAACTTTAAGATTTGAACGTTTATTTATTTAAAATAAATCACTTCAAAAATTCAATAAAACGTATAATTTCAAAGATCACTTTAAAAATCCTTTTAAATTAAAAGTCGTTATTTTTAAAACTTGAAAACTGAATCCGATGATGCAACAGCACCAATTAGTCAATCACAACAACAAACATCATATATCAATATATGATAACAGAATATACATCAATATCTGTAAATGAATAACTACTGGTGAGGAATCCAGTTGGATCCCTCCAACCTGTTTCCCTGCATCCACAGACGTTAGCACAATACCAATTCCACTTCGAGGTGGAATATCGCGGTATATGGGTTTTATAAAAATATCCGCTTACTAACGGCGCAATAGGGTCTCATCCGCTATACGAGGCGGGAAATCAATCAATCCAATATATACATATGCCAATATGTATATATTGCTATATATATAGATATATCCTATCATATCTAATATCACATCCAATAGCAATCAAATCAATCAATAAATAACTGAAAATTCCACTTTTCAATTTTTGAGTGAGAAGATCTCACCTTAGCATTTATTTTGCAATCCATTTCCACTCTGACTCGATTTTTCTTGATTTATACCTTGTATAAATAATTATACAATTTTATTAATATTCATATTAAATCGAACTATAAATTTTCGTTTGGAAATTTTAATTATCCCAAGATTTTATTTTAACCCAATTTCTTTTAATAAATTTATCTAACAAAAATTTAAATCAAAACTATTCTTCCTTTAAATAAATATTTCACTTAATAAACTATATTGGTTTTGATTTAAAATTAACTACTTAACATTTTAAAATTCCTAATTAACTTCCAAAATATTACACTTATCTTTAGAAAGATAAATCTCACTGTTAAAATAAAAAAGAACAATTCTTCCCATATTAAAACATAATTTTTATAACGATTTATATGTATATACTTGTCATCATAAAAATTCTTAAAAATTTCCAATAAGCTAACATATTCATATATTTCTAATCTGTGTATATATAAGTTTATTTTGTTTGTAAAACAGAGAAGAAACGAATACCTCTCTTGCGTACGAGGTTCATGTATAAGGACACTGCTGTCCCTCCTCCAGATCGATCGCCTCGACGATGATGACGAAGAAACCCAAACTTTTGCCTTATGAACTTCAATCGCCTGCACTGAGCCACCACCATCGACATCGTCCAGGTCGAGATCGCGGCTATTGATATGATCGCGCCACACCGACCTCGAAATCGCTTGCGTGCTCCATCTCGTGAACGTTGAGGCTTCGCCGTTCTTGGCCTGGAGCTCGCACGCGCCACCAACAGATCATTGCCGCGACCACTGCCTCGCTCGCCAACGTTCGCCCAGAAATCACGATGTCGTATAAACCCTAGAACCCCAAAATCGAGTTTGAACTTTGCCCAGCTCCCAACCTGTTGCGCCCATCTACGTCGCCGCGCTCGAATCACGCGTTCGCGACTTCATCTAGCTCGAACTCGAGCCTTCCACTTCGACACTGATTCCTCCCCTTTTATTTCTTCGCGCGTTCGATTTTCAAATCGAACAGAGGATCGAATTGAATTTTTGTTGAGAAGAGGGAGTTTTTCCATTCGGACATTTTTTTTTAATTTGAACGATAGATGAAGTTTTCCAATGCTCGGCTATGGATTTCCTTCGTGAAGAGGGAACTGATTTCTTTTCGATTTTTACCAGCGTATTTTAAAAAGGAACGTAGGGGACAAGACGAGACACTAGAGTGAATTCCTCTGCGTGTCTTCAGGGTTAAAGTGAAACGAGATGATATTTTGGGTGCTGATGTGAATATATATGTCAATCCACTAATATATATATATAATTTTCGATAAAATTTTCCAGCACGTTTTCCCATTGTACGATCACACAACAACCCCAAATGCTACGAAAATTGGAATCCGATAATAATATAATATTACGGATCCAATGGAACTGGTTTCGTCGAATTCCGAGACTGTTCCCCGGACGGCTATTTTTAAATATCGATTCGAACGATTAAATTTCAAAATTGAACAAATCGTTTTCAAACTCAATTCTGAAGCTTCTGTTATCTTTAGTGTTATCAATATAAATTTTACAAGCGTTTGAAATATTTTTCTTTAGCTTTAAATTGAAGATTCAAATTTTTATTCGACTATCAACAGATTAAATTTTATCATTTAATCGCCAAATTCAAAGGTTTATCGGGGATTCAATTTAAATTACCGTTAAAATATTTAAAATTAATTAAATATTCTCAGTTTAATTTGTTCAAAATTCTGGGTCGTTACAAAAGATTTAAAATTGAGTATAGAGATTCAAGACTGACAAATTCAAGATTGAAGAAATCAAGACTGAAGACTTATGAGTATCAAGAGTTCAAGATATCAAGATGTAATAGAGTCTAGATTTATGTTAAAATTTCATAATAGCACTAAAATCTTTATTCGGATTTTAATTGTGGAATGGAATCCACCTTCTCGCTTTAATAGTGGGATGGAACCCACGACCTCTTTAGTGGGATGGAATACACGAAATGGAATACACAAAATTTTAAAAATGATTTATTTTTTCAAAACTTTATTTTTAAAGTCATCTCTATCAATTTAAATATTTTAGCCTTAATTCAAAAACTATTTTTAATCGTATTAATTTCAAAATCAACTATTGTTTTTTAAACTATCTCTTGATTTCAATATTTTAGCTTTAATATATTTTAAAGAAATCTATACTCAGTTTCTAATATTAATTTTATATTATAGATTATAGATTATATATTTTAAGATTACTTTCTAAAACTCTTTTATAAATTTAAACTATATTCAAAATAATTTACAAAGTTTAGAAATTGTTTTGACAAGTTTTAAAATAGAAATCATTTTAAAGGAAAATCCATTTTCAAAATCAACATAGGCATGCGACATCCCTCACACCACTATGCCGACATGGTAGCCATAGAATTTAAAATTTAAAATTCAAATATTTAAAAGAAGTGTATATTCTTCATAACCTTTCACGAATGGACATGACCGTTGTTCTTCTATAAATACCAGTTGTTTTCAACAAATTTTTGTTAGTTTTTCTTCATTTCGTCACTCCTTATCCACTCAAATATTCTCTTATATTTCAAATGCTTTAACAAAATTCTACCGAAATTCTAAGTAAATCAAACTCGATCATCACTGGTTTGATTCTCTGCCACTCTTTCTCAAAGATCTCAGTGCTATTCAGAGTTATAGGATCATTTGTAATCAAAGATCGAAAGATCAAAGTGTATCGAGTCTCACTCTATCAAAGTGTGATTGGAAACAGTGTGATTGTGGCCCGTAAATCAATTGGGTGTGATTGTAACCCATAAATCAATTTGGTGATCTTGTAGCTTGGTTAAATCAAGAGAGTTTGCCCTGGACTCGGAGACAGGAGGGTGTATCTCGCGGCCTTGAAATCGAGGTTGTAATATCGACATTATATTTGAAAAGAAATCTGCATAAGAAATTGTGTAGGACTGGATGTAGGGTAACTCCGAACCAGTATAAAATTCCGGTGTGTTCTTTCCTTTATTGCTTTTATTTACTATTTGCATCTGTGTCTGATTCTGTGATTGTTTCTGTGTTTGTGAATTGCATCTGTTTGGATTTAATTTGAAAATATTTCAAAAAGATTCATAAAATTAATTAAGCACTATTCACTCCCACTCTAGTGTTAATTCTACCTTAAGATCCGTAATTTGCCTACATTTGGTATCGGAGAATTGGTTTTCAAAGTTATCATAATTTGAATTTTGAAAAAGTTTAAAATGGCAATTTTTGGAGATTCTGTTAACACTAGCTCAAAACTATCCAAATCATCATTGTCTCATAAGTCTGCATATTGTTATTATAGAAAATCAAGTTATCTACTGAATTGGTGTGTTGTGCAGGAACAAATAGTTATATGGTTTTTGAAGAATCAACACTCAATGGGCAAATGGTGCAAATCAAGAAAAACAATTGGATACTTGATAGTGGATGTTCAAGACACATGACTGGTAATCCGGAGATACTGAATGACATAATTTATGAAGATGGAGGAATGGTCAACTTTGGAGACAATTCAAAGGATATGTGATTGGCATTGGCAATGTCGGTAACTCTAAAACTCCTACTATTTCTGATGTTCTGTTAGTTAGGAATCTAAAACACAACTTACTTAGCATAAGTCAACTATGTGACAAGGGCTACAAAATTAAATTTAAAAAGGATAAGTGTCACATCGAAGATAATAAATCAAATATTATCTTTGAAGGAATTAGGAAGAAAAATATTTATATTCTCAATATGAAAATCTCAAATGATAACTTATGTCTTTTGGCTAATACAAGTAACCCCTGGATTTGGTATAAAAGATTTGGGCATTTGAATTTCTAACTCTTATCTAGACTTTCAAAACATGATCTAGTAAGAGGTCTCCCTAATATGGATTTTAAAGTAGATAGTATATGTGATGCTTGTCAATTAGGAAAATTTAGAAAGAGTTCATTTAAATTGAAAGATATGGTTTCAACTTCAAAACCTCTTGAGTTACTTCATTTAGATCTGTTTGGGCCATCTCAAATTCAGTCAATAAATCACATTAAATATGTTTTTGTAATTGTAGATGATTATTCTAGATTTACATGGACAATTTTTCTAAAACATAAAAGTGATGCTTTTGATTTATTTAATACTTTTACAAAAAGAATTCAAAATCAACTTTCTTTAAAAATCAAAACAATTCGTAGTGATCACGGTGGAGAATTTGAAAATGAAAATTTTGAGAATTTCTGTAATAAAAAAGGAATAACTCATAATTTTTCCTTTCCAAGAACTCCACAACAAAGTGGAGTGATAGAGCGTAAAAATAGGACGATTCAAGAGTGTGTAAGAACTATGCTTTTAGATAATAAATTACCAAGAAATTTAGGGCTGAAGCAGTCGCTATAGCTTGTTACATTTTAAATAGGATTTTTATTAGACCTTTAACCAATGAAACACCATATGAACTTCTTTTCAATAAGAAACTAAAGGTATCTTATTTTAAAGTTTTTGGAAGTAAATGCTTTATTCTAAATACAAAGGACAATTTGGATAAATTTGATCCTAAATCCGACAAAGGAATCTTTATCGGATATTCTAATAGAAGTAAAGCATACAGAGTTTTCGATTTAAAAACTAACACCATTAATAAAACAATGCATGTATCTTTTGATGAAAATTTCAAAGATTTTGTTCAAATAAATGATGAAGATGATTTTGTTACTATAAATAATGAATCAAATGCAACAAACTGTGAAACCGTTCATCCTAATAAAAGGATCAGGCTTTTAAAAGATCATCCTATAGAAAATATACTAGGAAATATTGAATCTGTTGTTGAACTAGAAATCAACTAAAATAGATGAGTAATGTAGCTTTTATATCAACTATAGAACCCAAAAATCCAAAGGAAGCATCATCTGATGATTCATGGATTCTTGCTATGCAAGAAGAACTGAATCAAATCACCAGAAATGATGTATGGGAACTTGTTCCTAGACCTGGGGACAAAACTATAATAGGAACTAAATGGGTTTATAAAAATAAAATGAATGAACAAGGTGAGGTCGTTAGAAATAAAGGTCGGTTAGTCACGCAAGGTTATTGTCAAGAAGAAGGAATAGACTATGATGAAACCTTTGCACCCGTAGCAAGATTTGAAGCCATTAGAATTCTACTTGCTTTTGCAAACCACAACAATTTCAAATTATTTCAAATGGATGTCAAAAGTGTATTTTTAAATGGTTTTGTTAAAGAGGATGTTTATGTTGAACAACCTTCACTTTTAGTAGAAGAAAAGTTTCCAAATCATGTTTACAAATTAAAGAAAGCTTTATATGGTCTGAAACAAGCTCCTAGAGCCTGGTATGATAGACTAAGATCTTACCTACTACAATCAAATTTGAAATTGGTAAAGTAGATAATACTCTTTTTATTAAAAGAAATAAAAATGATATCCAATTAGTACAGATTTATGTAGATGATATAATTTTTGGATCAACGAACAATGAGATGAGCAAAGAGTTTTCTGAAATAACGACAAAAGAATTTGAGATGAGTCATATGGGTGAACTTACTTTCATTTTAGGATTGCAAATAAAACAATTAGATAGTGGTATTTTCATTAGTTAAGAAAAGTATGCTAGGAATCTAATTAGTAAGTTTGGTATGACCACTGCAAGTTGAAAACCCACACCTATGGCAATCAGTGAAGCCTTAAATAAAGAAGACATGTCAAAAGATGTTGATCAAAAACTATACAGGGGAATGATTGGATTGCTATTCTATATAACTGGGAGTAGGCCTGATATCATGCATAGTGTCTGTCTCTGTGCAAGATACTAATCTTAACCCAAAGAAACCCATTTAAAAGCTGTTAAACGTATCCTAAGATATGTTAAACACACTTTAGACTATGGCCTATTTTACCCTAAAATGATTCATTTGATTTAATCTCATATTGTGATGTTGACTATGCTGGTTGTAAATCAGACCGAAAAAGTACAAGTGGACCTTGTCACTTTTTAGGACATTCTCCGGTTTTCTGGTTTAGTAAAAAGCAGGATACTATCTCATTATCGACAACCGAAGAAGAATATATCTCTGCAGCTTTGGCTTGTTCTCAAGTTATCTATATGCAATAGACCCTAAAGGATTTTGGATAAATATTTCAAAATCACCAATTTATTGTGATAATACAAGTGCAATAAATTTATCCAAAAATCCTACTCATCATGCTAGAACCAAACATATTGATATCTGACATCATTTTCTCAAAGATAATATAAGTAAAGATATGATTTCTTTTGAATTTATCAACACTGAGAATCAAATAGCTGATATTCTGACCAAACCTTTGAATCAATCAACCTTTATTAAATTAAGAAGAGAATTAGGTATTTGTTCTATAACTAGGATATAGTATATAGATATAGTAACATATGTACTTAAATAAATAAAGAAAAAAAATTTCAAAATTTTCAAAGGGATGTCGACATGCCCCTACCCCTCATGTCGACATACAACGGTAAAATTTGAAATTTTGATTTTCCCTCTAAAATTAGTTTGGTGGTTATATAATCACAACATTTTGAATTTTTCTATCTTCTTACTTCATTTTCTATGTAATAAACTTCTGAAAATATAAAATAACGGCTTCCTCTTCTAAATCAAACCAAAATGCAACATTTTCCTTCCCTTCTCCTAATTCTTGTCCATTTCAACGAACTACATTGGCTCGAGTAATGAAGATCGAAAAAATCATGAAGGATTCTCTACAAATGTTGACTGAATTACAAGTTACTCAAATAAGGATGGCAAAGGAATAAGAGAAACAGGGCAAGATTCTTAGAAATTTGCAAAAATTTCTAATGGATAATCATGTGGACCCTATTGTGATTGAAGATGATTCCTCTAACATACGTATTCATAATCTATTAGAGGACGACGATGAAGAAGATGAAGAGGAAGAGGAAGAAGCGCAAATGGACGAAGACGATAAAGTTATTTGCGTTGGAGAAGTATGTTTTGACAAAAATGGTAATTTGGTCGAACAACATGGAAACTTTTGTCTCCATTACCCTAATTGTTCGATTCACAAGTCACCAATTGTCAAGGACTCTCGTTAGATTTGTTATTATATTAATGTTTTTATATTTTGTGTACTTGTATATATTTGTGTCTATGTTTCATATATATGTATAATGTAACATCATATATAATAAAATTAGATTTATGTTTCGCTTATTATACTTCGTTATGAGCATTTAGTTCCATAGTACTAGTTTAAGGGGGAGTTATATAGTTTAGGATTTGTTTTTTGTTGATGAAAAAGGTGGAGAATTATAAAATAGGTTAGATAGGCTTAGATTAAGGGGAGGTTAGTAAATTAAGGGGGAGTCGGAGTAGAATCGAAGTTTGTTGGAGTAGATTTTATAAACAAAGGTTGCCATCATCAAAAAAGGGGAGATTGTTAGTTCCTAAGATGAAGGTTCTGATGACAACAACCTTAGGACTTGTTATAAAATATAAATACTAATATTCTTGTCTAGATATATATATATATATATATATATATGTATATGCAGGATATATATATATATGCAAGTACTGAGAATGAAGACTGTACAGTATAAAGATTCAAGACCGAGTATAGAGATTCAAGACTGACGAATTCAAGATTGAAGAAATCAAGACTGAAGACTCATGAGTATCAAGAGTTCAAGATATCAAGATAAGTAATAGAGTCTAGATTTATGTTAAAACTTCATAGTAGCACTACAATCTTTATTCGGATTTTAATAGTGGAATGGAATCCACCTTCTCGCTTTAATAGTGGGATGGAACTCACGACCTCTTTAGTGGGATGGGACCAACGATCTTCTCTAGTGGAATGGAATCCACGAAATTTTCAAAATGATTTATTTTTTCAAAACAATCTTTTTAAAGTCATCTTTATCAATTTGAATATTTTAGCCTTAATTCAAAAACTATTTTTAATCATATTAATTTCAAAATCACCTCTTGTTTTTTAAACTATCTCTTGATTTTAATATTTTAGCTTTAATATATTTTAAAGAAATCTATACTTAGTTTTTAATATTACTTTTAGATTATAGATTATATATTTTAAGATTACTTTCTAAAACTCTTTTATAAATTTAAACTATATTCAAAATGGTTTACAAAGTTTAGAAATTATTTTGACAAGATTTAGAATAGAAATCATTTTAAAGCAAAATCTATTTTCAAAATTAACATAGACATGTCGACATCCATCATCCCCCCATGTCGACATGGTAGCTGTAGAATTTAAAATTCAAATTTTCAAAAGAAGTGTCTATTCGTCATAACCTTTCACGAATGGACATGACTGTTGTTCTCCTATAAATACCAGCTGTTTTCAATGAATTTTTTTTAGCTTTTCTTCATTTCTTCACTCTTTCTTCTCCACTCAAATAATCTCTTATATTTCAAATGCTTTAACAAAATTCTACCGAAATTCTAAGTGAATCAAACTCGATCATCTCTAGTTTGATTCTCTGCCACTCTCTCTCAAAGGTCTCAGTGCTATTCAGAGTTATAGGATCATTTGTAATCAAAGATCGAAAGATCGAAGTGTATCGAGTCTCTCTCTATCAAAGTGTGATTGGAAACGGTGTGATTGTGGCCCGTAAATCAATTGGGTGTGATTGTAGCCCATAAATCAATTAGGTGATCTTGTATCCTGGTTAAATCAAGAGAGTTTGCCCTGGACTCGGAGATAGGAGGGTGTATCTCGTGGCCTTGAAATCGAGGTTGTAATATCGACATTATATTTGAAAAGAAATCTGCACAAGAAATTGTGTGGGACTAGATGTAGGGTAACTCCAAACCAGTATAAAATTCCGGTATGTTCTTTCCTTTCCTACTTTTATTTACTATTTGCATCTGTGTCTGATTCTATGATTGTTTCTGTGTTTGTGAATTGCATCTGTTTGGATTTAATTTGAAAAGATTTAAAAAAGATTCATAAAATTAATTAAACACTATTCAACCCCCTCTAGTGTTAATTCTGCCTTAAGATCCGTAATTTGCATTTCCTACATGTACATATATCATCCGTATGCAATATCAAACTCGATCGCTCGCTCGATCACACAATTTCGCTTTCGAACTAGTATCGTTCACACGACCCTCTAGTGCGGACTCAGATCTGGTTCCTTGATTGGAAACCACCATTCTCCTTGCATAGCCATATACTATGATAGAGAATCCAAGAATCAATCAAAAATCCATATCCAGTGTTCGCCGTCGAGAATCGAGTGAAAAATCCTTATTCGGACTGATGTAAATCATCTCGAAATCATGTACTCAAATCTGGATCAAACCATTATGCGAATAAAATAACATACGTACAAATTACGTATTTATTTCCATTTACTTCCATTCAATTTCTTTTGCATTCATTTTATCTGCATTCAATTTAAATCAAATTTCCTTATTCATATTAATTTTACTTACATTCAATTATTCACATTGCTTTATCCATATCCATTTACTACTTAGTATATTTCTTTCAATACTGATATTACTTAAGAATTATTCCCTCAAATTTTATGTTTAACAACATTTCACTCCATACTAAATTCATTTATGAATCATTTCACAAAATTTTACTTAAGTTTAAAACATTTTATACAACACTCCTTATGTTTACTACCCCTTCACAACTTAAGTCCTTATCCATTTCTAATCAAATTCAGTTTCATTTTCCAATTTCAACATTCAATTTTATCAATCAACATTCCAAAGCATATCCAATTTACTAATTTATTTAATTAGTCTATTCATTAATTCATTTCACTTAAAACCAATTTTATTTCCAAAAATCATTTCATTTAGCCTAACTCATGCTACTTTCTTTTCAAAAATCCTTTCATTAATTCGTTTTACTAACACAACTTATGTTAAACTCTATTTCAAATTTGTTTTTCTCAACATCATAGTCAACAATTCTAAACATTGTTTTACTTATTAATTCTCGAAATTTATAAGTTATCAAACTTATTTTCCCAAATTTTCATAAAACACTTAATTGAAAATTTCCAGAGTTTAAACACCTTATTCATTTCAAATCATTTTGAAACCATATATATACATAATCCCCTTGGTATATCAAATCATATTTTTGAATTTCAAAATCAAAACCAGTTACCAAAACAAAACTCCAATGGTAGCAATTCCTCTCTTGGAAACCCGAGAATGAACGTCGATGATGCTGCAGTCATCATCAAAATTATTTTCCAGCAACCGAAGTGAGTTCAGTGCTTTCTTCTCCGTTAAATCCTTTTAAAACACTTCTATTCAAAATATTTTTCAGATAATATTATTATCATTTTTCAAAACTTTTGAAAAACATTTCCAAACCAATGGGATTTAAATTCCCAAATTCCCAGCTTTTAAATCCTTTTTAATTTATAAACCACTTTTATAAATCATATTTATATAATTTCCCTTTGGTTAAACAAAACCATTTTCTTAATTGCTTATCTTGTTTACATTATAATGTCAACAATTTTTATTAGAACACAACAACAAATGATAATAATCAAATATTATCATTTTCTAACAACCAAGCACACCATATATACCATAATAATTTTTTGAAAAATTATCCCTTTATATATAAAATATAATCAAGGTAAAATTATTTCATTTACCCAATTTCAGAACAATACCATGTCAAATTACTCTTTCAAGTGTTTAGAGATCCTTATCAATAACGTTAATTACTCGTATTGACCAGAATCCATAAGCCTCTCAATAGATCAACCAACACAATATAAAACATTTTTATATCACTAACAAATACGCGCTCATATATATATATATACACTCAAACTCATTCTAGGGTGCTACTGACCCTATCTCTAATGAGTACCCCACCAAAGCCAAGGTTCTCGTTCAACCTTCAGCTTTGATACCAAATGTAAATAGCCGGAATTATCGATCCTCAAAAATCGACACTAATACGTCCACTATATTACATGCCGAGAAATGGAATGCCAGAAAAACTGATTGTTAGGGGAAAAAGAAAGGAGAAAGAAGATAAGAAGGAAACTCAATAACACAGAATCTCACTGCGGAACGAATAATCTATAATATGCAACAAATCTTTACACAAAACAAACTGTAATATATGTATATACAGACATCAATCAGAGTATACTAACCTATTTCAGCTTGGATAGTTATAACAACCTGTCCTCACAATTGGTGATAGATACAACAATAAACACAACGAAAAAATAACCATCTACATGAATACGTCTCTGGGCATCCAGCTCGTCTCCTGAAGCTCCAAAGCATCCAAACCAATCTGTAATATGCTCGGTCTGACCCGAGCATTATAATAAAATAACACCTGAGTCAGTTAGGAATATCAACATCAGAAAACACACCCAACTGGATTTTAAAGTTATAGAGAACCTTTAAAAAAAATCAAGAGTATCTCGTAAGAGCACGCCACACATAAACATGGACGGGTTTTTACCTTATGATAACCAAAACATTTTCTATAGGAAATCCATTTATATTATAATAATGTCTAAGGGTCAAAGTAAAATATGAATATAGTTAAAATGCTTGCATCTCACGTTTCAGCATAGTTGGGCACAACTAAGTCCGTATGACGCTTATTGGAGAATGGATTCCATACAATGATTGGGCTATTGAGGTACCGCCCATTACAATGCATCTTTAGATAAAATAAAATCCACGACCTCGCCTGGATCCCCGCCAACACAGGACCGACCTACCCCTTGCTGGATAGTACCGAATATGATCACGCCTCCGTTAATGGGGCCCGAAGTATAAAATGAGAGATAATAGCGACTCTAGATACAGATGATCATACCTTACTTGGGAGTGACCCACTTAGCCCTGCTGCATCTCCCATGTTTTAGTCATTCCTAATTGAAGAGGCTTGACGCTTCGATTACCTTTCAAGAACACTTACCCTTAGAATGCTCATTGACCTCCAATGACAATGTGCTGATAGCATTCATCCATACAAGTATGTTCTGGATCTGAACGAACCGAAAGCACTATTCCTACTACCTCCATTTTGGAATCACTCTCAGGATTAGTAGCGATTAGCCCTTGCACTTCATATCTCAATCTTCGATTCCATGCTCTTCACGATGTCTTCACTTTGAAACGCATTCGTTGGATCGAAGTGGTTTTCGGATAAAAGATCCGATCCCGGTCTCTTGGAAACAACGTTCGAAAATTTTCGGTACACTCAACACCGGTTCTTTAGGAAATAAACAGTCAAAGATAAGATCGGAGATCACCTCCTAGACGGATTTCCTTATCATTATCCTAGGAGAATGATACGAGATTTATACGCATAGTACAGCATTATCGGAGATGACTGTGTCATATAACTCACGTGTTTCTCCTAGATATTTCCAAAGTTACGTTTGGCTCCAAATTCGATAGTCGGTTATTTAACTATCGAATAACAATCATTCAATCACGGATCTAATTTCGTAGGAAAAACCAACATTGATTCAGCATATAAGCAATCACTAGCCTTCTTTTATAAGTCTTTTATAAATAAAAACCACTTTGTAATTTACTTGTACAAAAATACCTTTACAAAGGTATATCCGCCAATTCCTATATTTTCAATACTTAGAAAATATCATATACTTATCTTAACGGTATAAGTATATCCACAACACTGAAAGAAGATTTTCTTTTTATTCGATTCTCAAATCATTTATAAATTCCCTTACAATTTTCCAAAACCATTTTATAAATCTCCGAAAAGCCATTCATAATCCCCTTTTAAAAATTCAATCACTTATAAGCTTCTTGTACATTTCAAAAATCATTTATAAACCCTTTATGAATACATAAACTATTTATAAAACTCCTTTTATAAATCTATAAACCGGTTTCTAAAATTCATTTATAAATATCTAACCATTTATAAACTATTTGACCTTGTAAATACTCTTTCCTTAAGTCTTCAAACCATTTTATAAGCTCCTTTATAAAATCCAAGTCTTTCAACTCTATTCATGGCTCTCAGAAACATTTACATAAATTTAGAATCTTTTTACTTCAAAAACACCATTATATAGTAATGGTTATTAACAATAAACATTATAAGTAAATGGAAATTATCAACTTTAAAACATCTTAAAATAATAATTAATAATTTAAAAATATTGTTTAAGAAACAATAATAATTAATCTTTACCATTTTTATAAATGATAATAATTTATTTTCAAAACCTTATTAATAATCCTTATTATTAATTTCAAACCATAATTATTCTTGAAATAATTAACCTTTCCAAAATATTAACATTTTGGTAATTCTATTAAACCATATTAACTATAAACAAATAACTTTTAAATAACTTTAAAACAATACTAATATAATAAAATAACCTTATTAAATAGCTTTAAAATAATATTAATATAATTAAATAACCTTGAAAAAATATTATTATAATTAATTAACTTTTAAACCAATATTAATATAATTAAATATCCTTAAAATAATATTACTATAATTAAATAGATAACCTTTAAAATAAAATATTTCTGAAACCCAATTTCGGATTTAAAAATCGTTTCTTGTCTCAAAAACCAGTTCCAACTTAAACGGCAATTTATAGAATTTTTAAAATACTAATTTAAGGCTAATAACCACCTAACACTTACCAATATCGATATTGATTTTCTATCACTGTTGGATTTTAGTTTTCAAACATATAATAATGTTATAACCATAATGTCCACAATTAGGTTCATTTTTCAATAATCCATATAAAGAAATATTATTGAAACAATTCAACAATAGTGAGGAATCCTATTGGATCCCTCCAACCTATTGCTCCCTGCATTACAAATGTTATATAATCATAAAATATAAATCAACCGCTTCGAGGTGGGATTCGTATACAAAGGATCATCTGCTCTTACATAGGAACGTAATAGGGTCTCATCCGCTCCAATAGACGGGAATATATCCTAACCAACAAAGAAATATAGTAATTCATTCAAACAATCATTCAACAATATATCATACTAGTTAACCAATAAGGTGAGTTTAACTCACCGAAATTTTTGTTGTCGCCGAGGCATTCCGGTTTGGAACTACGTTCGATTTTAGCCCGAATTTCAACTGTCTCCAAATTTGTCCAAACCAGCTCCATTGCGAGCTTTCGTAGCTAAGAGCGCAACGCAAAAATCCATGCCTCGATTGGACCTCGTATGAGAGAGTTATGCAATTTTTAAATTAAACGATTTTGAATAAACAATTAATAAAATTAATTACAAGGTTTAACTAATTACAACTCCACCCTTTCATCTCTTCTTCCCAAATTTGAATTGCCGCCTCCCAGTACGCAACTTCACCATGGTCGCACCTTTGACCGGCCACCGCTCCTCCACCTCTCCACTATTCGCCAAACTGACAACGCCATCCTTCACCTCGTCGACCCAATCATTTATCCTCCGGCCATACTCTTAAAAACGCGATGACAACCCCCTTTACCCACTGCCCCACGATCGGACCTCCCGTATCACCATCGCACACTCCTAAACTCCGCTACAAGATGCACTTCGACACGATGAACCCAAATACAACATCCAAATTCCCAATTGCATCACCATTTCAAATAAAAATCAAGCCCTAGTTTTTCCAAGCTCGACCATGACTGTCGACTTTCCCAATTGAAGCCGCACCCTCCACTAAGCATACCTAAATGATGATCTCATCGAATCAAGATTTTTAGGGTTTGTTTTATGATTTTTCATGAAGTATTTAATTTGATTTTCAATTTTGAAATGAAAAAAAACACTGCAAGCATTAATTTAAACTAGAAGGGAGCGCATGGGGAGGGATGGGCTTGTACGGGTCTAGTTTGAAGGTGATGGGTCATGGGCTTGTATGGTCTAATCTAGCTATATAATAAATATATATTATTTAAATTTAAATTATCAAGCTATATAATTTCGAACCCCAATCGAGACGTGCCGCCTGGCATTTTATATGTTATACCGCTATTTCGAACGCAATGGAACTTATTTCGAGACCTAATTCGATCGGATGCAGAAGATAGCTTTTTGAACCCCAATTATTATATTAAATTTTCAATATTAATTTCTACGCGTTTCGATCTCGCAAGGCAAAATGATACGTCTGATCACCATGAAATTTGACGGCATATTATAACTCATTATTACGGATCAAATGAAACTAGTTTCATCAAAATCCGAGATAGTGCCCCCGAAGGCTATTTTCATATGTTAATTAGAACGAGTTATTTTCAAAATCAGTTAAATCACTTTAAAAATTCAATTTAAAAGTTTTATTATCTTCATTCTTATTAAATAGAATTTAAATAAGCTTTGAAATTATTTTTATCCAGCTTAAAACCCAAGATTCAATGATTTAAGCAAATTTCAATTATTAAACTCAACAATTAAATTACCCAATAAATCGCTATATTCAAAATTCGAGTTATTAAATCTATAGAATTTACTTTTCACTATTTATGATTAATTAAATATTTCAATTTCAAATGACTAAAATCCAGGGTCGTTACATTCCCAATTCAAAACCCTAGTCGGCCAAGCACTATTTGAATAGGTCGAACACCCTAAACCCTATTCCAACACCCTCCAACAAACGAAAACAAGAAGATCAACCCTTGCCAAGCTTGAAGAATTAACCTTTATAATTTATTATAATCACATGATTTTATTTTTGAATTTCTAATGATGGATTTTCATTTTTTTTCTTTGATTTTAACTTACTGGATAAAACGGTGATAAGATAAAAAGGGTGTTGAGCAAGCTAACGTGTTTAAGTTATACAAAAATTTAAATTTCCGGCATCTCCCCACACAGACTTTTGTTCGCGTACGAACGGCGATGACAAAACAAAAATACGAATAGCGACGCGACCTCAAAGCAATAATAATATACACTGGTTATTGAATTCTATAAAATCACAAAAACACCGTCGTTTACTGATAAACCGTCAAACAATAATTTAAACAATTTCCTAATTAAAAATTATGGAAAAATCAAATAAATTGAATTAAAAATACATCAATAAAATTCGAGTCAATATATTGAAATTTAATTTTCTTATTATTTATTTGAACCATTTAATATTGTAAATAAATTTACAAAATGAATTCCCCATTATTATTTATTTATTTAAAATGGGTTAAACAAGACCAATTACCCATTTAATTAATATTCAATTCAAATTCAAGATATTTAAATCGTTATTTAAATAATAAGTTCACAATTCCAATACTTAGATCACTATTCAAATTTTAAGATCGCAATTCACACATTCAAATGAATCCCTATATTTTAATTATTAGTTATTTGACTTATAAAACTAATATTTCATTATTTAAAATTAATTAAATATTTCAAAATCAAATAATTAAATTTCTGGATCATTACATTCTTCCCCCTTAAAAGAATTTTACCCCTGAAATTCCAAAGGTTAGAAAAATGCTTCCAACCCTTAAACTTTTCAAAATTAATAAATTGAAATGCATTATTAGATCTCTAAGTCTTTAAAGTCATGGAAAATTTCAGCAGCGTCTCTTTTGCACGGCTCGATCGGAAAAACTACAAATCGCCACCATGGACCTAGACCAATAAAAGAAAACAATAGCCAAGCGACCTTCCATATCTAAGGCACAAAACCATCAACCAAAACAAAAATATAAACATGTACCTATTTGTCGGGAAAACAACTCTACCCATGAAACCAAAAGCATATTATATATGAAAACATATCAGAATTTCACCACGAACGCAATGGTATAACTTCCATGGTCAAATTCCAACCTTTACAAAATTTCATCTTTACCCTTATTTTAATTCAATTTACTTTTTAGTTCTTACTGATTTTACGGCGTGTTACATTACTTGTGTGTGCCTAGCTGGTTCATATGTGCTTATTTTTCATTATCCTGCTACTAGCCAGACATGTTGGTAGCTTTATTTTGTAGTTGTTGAGGCGCTTTTTCCTCACATCTATGCTTCATTATCTATGGATGTGGACGGTCTACCTTAAAAATCGATGGACTGCCGACCAAGCCTTGTTGACCGCTATCTTTATATATATATATATATATATATAATATTTATGGTCGTATAACCCTCGAGTCATATGTCCTTACTATCAAAAAATAGTAGAAATATTATAGCAAGAAACAAAAAAACAATCACATAAAATAACTAATTTAAAAAATTTTCCATAAATTCATAATTTTCAACATCTTCATTTGTTAATAAAAATTGGAAGAAAGATTAGGGCATCATATAAATTTCGAAATTGTAATTTTGCCTAAGTAGTTATAATTTATATCTTTATTTTAATTATGTTAATTTTTATGTTAGAATTTCTATTATGATTACATTAATATGATTTGAATGCTAAAATTCATGATAAATTAGCTTATTTGGTTTGAAATTTAATGTTAATGTTTTCAACACAAATCGATTGTTATAAATTATTAAATGACTTGAATCATAATTATCAAGACATTTGCTTCTTTTAGTAGCTTCATTATTATTGATATCATATATAAATTATTTTTATGCGTTAATTTTTTTAATCTAGTTAGCAGTTGTAGTAGGGTATTAACTCACAACTAGCTTTAGGTATCAGAAAAACTAGGACTGACCCTATGTAGAGAAAGAGGGAAATGCCATATTTACATGATGGTCTTTAACATAGCAAATTTTGGTTATTGTTTACAAAGTGGAAAGCAAAATTTTATTATGTTCAATATTTACCTAGCGGTCTTTAACTATGCACGAATAAAAGAAGCAATTTTTCTAGTTTTGTTTCCTCTAATGTAGGAAGGGAAATTTATTTATATTATTTTCCTTGTTTTACATGTTTAAAAGAGGATAAGTGAAGTAACTCTTGATGATCATATTGATTTTGCATGCATGAAATAGTAGTAATAAAAAGAGTAAAGTATAAAAGAATTACATATACACATGAAGATCTTTAAGCAACTAAATGGTAAATTTGGTTAATTTACTTCACTCTCATGTTAAATAGTTTACCATAATTTTGGTCATGTTCAAAATTTAAAATAAGGTTAGTGAGGTGTTAACCCGCCTTTTGGCAAAACCGTAGACATGCAGATTTAACTAAATTGACTGCTCGGTTATCGAGCCTAGAGCACGACGAGTTTGATTCAACTGGATGGATAGATGATCAGTCACAGATGATAAATATGATTGTGAAGCCAGGGTTCCACGTAGTCGATGGACAAAAGTCACGAATTACTCGAAATTCGAGTTTCGACAAAAGTCGAGGTGATTCGGGATGTTTGGAGTTTTACTTCGAGTTGCTTATGGGTTGGCTTCGGGTTTTGAAGCACTTTGCTTCGGGTCATTTGGATAGCCACTTCGAGACATAGTGGATCGGCAGGATTTTTGGGGGTCGGTGTAACTCCGGGTCGGTAAGGACATTTACTCGGGTCGGCACCGAGCTCCTAGGTCGGTGTTGTGAAGGCTTTGGATCAGTAGGAAGCTGGGTCAGTCATGTTGGATTGGATCGGCAGAATTTGGATCGGCTTCGAGGAGTGCTTCAGGTCGACACGTTCGTAGCTCCGAGTCAGCACTCCATTTTACTCGAGTTGGCGTTTGAAAATTGGATCGGCATTCTAGGGGATCGACATCTTTGGTTTACTCTGGGTCGGTGAATTTCATACTCGAGTTGGCAGCTCAGTTTCGGGGATCGATGAGGTTGGATCGGCATCTGAGTGGGCCGGCATTGGAGTGGATCGGCATTGGAGCGAATCAGCATCAAAGTGGGATCGTCAAAGTGGGTCGGCATGTTGGAGCTTGACTTCGGGTCGGCCTTCGTACTAGCTTCGGGTCGGCAATGAAGGCATGGGGTCGGTTGTAGGAAACGAAAGGAGATCGGCATACTGAATTAAGGAATCGGCACTATTTTGCTTCGAGTCGGGGATGAATCTACTCTGGGTCAAAACTCAAGTTGCTTCGGGTGATTGCACTAGTTTCTTGGGGTCGGCATTTTACGTACTCCAGAATAAGCAGTGGTCGACTGTACGGACTCGACTATGGTTTTAGTGGGCCCATATCACTGAGGAAGCCCAGTAACTCGGATTTTACCTATAAATACAACCGGCGGGGCTTCAGAAAAGGGATCTTCATTCTGTTTCCCTTCATATTCTCCACTAAGGCTACTCTGCCATTATTGTTTTAAAAACTCCGGATTGTAACTGTAATTGATTCTGATATCAATAAAAAGGAAATTTCTGGAGTGGATGTAGGCCAGAGTCAGCCGAACCACTATAAATCCTCTATTATTGCTGCTTTCTTTTTAATTTTTACTGTTCTTCATATTTATACTATCTACATGCACTCTATCTGTGATCTATAACTGCAATTTGGTGCTTTCAAAGACGTTTGGGTGTTAGTGACCAATTTTGGTGCTAACATGAGGCAATTATTACTATCATACACAAATTAGAATAACTGAAGCAATTATCAATGATATTAAAGACATATTGACTGGACATTATGTAGTTAAAGCTCTGCTAAAGCCCTGTTAAATCCCCGCTATAGCACATAGCGTTCTTCAACCATTACACTATTTCAATTTAGCGCTATTAAACAATAGATCCGCTTTAAGTTCCCGCTATTTTTCGCTACACCCTCTAAATCAAGGTTTTTAGCACCTGCTTTAACAACACTAATATACAATGTTTGATTTGACTAATTCTCTTTTAAACCAAATCAACAAGTTAGGGTAGAGACCAAATTTTAAGGCTTAAGTGCTCAATATAAGTTAAAAATATATTGGTGTCACCAAATTTATTTTTCATAAATTAAGATATTCTTCAGTTTGTTATATAAGATTAAGCAATATTTCTTTTCCAATACAAATAATGTGAAAATGATAATAAATTAACTTTAAATATTTGATTTTATATCCAATGAAGCTTTCTACACCTTCGATGTTTTCCGTTATATCCTCACTTTATCCCTGTTATAGCATTTTGTATCTCTACCGTTATAGAACTGCCAAGCGCTTTAACTGCACTGACTGAGCATGCATGAAACAATAGTAATCGGAGAAAGAAAGAGAGACAAGTATTTTATATACACATGAAGGAATTTAAGCATATAGAGAGTAAATTTTATTAATTTATTTTAGTCTCTTGTGAAATAGTTTTCCATAGTTTCGGTTATTTTCAAATTTTAGAATAGGTTTTCTATATGCAATTATTATTAATGTTGAGAAGATTTCGAGGTGCATAAAGTAGTAACTGAAGTAAATACTAATGTTGAACTCATATTGACTGGGCATGCATTGAGAGATGAAGAGGCAAATATAATAGAATTCCAAACACACGCGAAGATCTTTAAGCATGTAGAGAGTAAATTTTGTTAATTTATTTTCCTCTATTGTTAAATCGCTTTCATATTTTTGATCATTTTCAAATTTTAAAATAGGATTAGTGAGGCGGTCATTACTGTTGTTCACATTGAGCAGATGCATGGGTACGCATAGCTGAAGAAGTGAAGTAATAGTTAATGATATTCAGTTCATATTTAATAGGCATGCATGAAACAATGATTATTAGAGCACTACTAAAAAATACATTAATTCCTACTTAGGCTTATCGATGTTGCATTTATGCTAAAACTACAGCATTGGCGTGGCATCATGGCATCGTCTGTAAGAACTTACCGACGATGTGTTTTCGACAATGTACCGACATCTTATATGCTAGTGTCGAAAAGTCATTTACAAGGCGTAGGCATGCCTTATTCCACCATGTAGACATCGTTCTCCTCTTTCATTATTCTGTAGCACAAAAAATGGGTCATGCCTTATACCTCCAGATCAGTTGCTACATACTGCTTTATTGCCGCTGCGTCCTCCGATTGAGTTGTAGTACAAAAATCAGCCTCCGCCTCCGTCACCAATTCAATTAGCCGTTGTCGCCTCCGATGATTTGCTACCGCCAGATCTGTCATCCCTCTCCGCATTGGTAAGTTCGATTTTCCATTAATGAATTCCATTATGCATAGTTATCTCTGTTAACTCGCTTTTTAGCCAAAACAGATTTCAACTGGACTTATAAGATCAAAATAAGGATGAAATTATTCACCGACTTGGAAGTACACTTAGAAGAGCTAGAGAAATAACCAGTAGAAGTTTCAACTGGAATGGGGCTAAGTATATAACTTGACACTGAGTTATATAGGACGACAACGACCTATTTATCCTCCCCATTTCGCTTCCCGAACTCCATACATCCCCTACACCAATTTCAAGGATTGATAAGAAGAAAACCAAGAAATCAAGATAACTCAAGCGACAATAGAAAGATCACTAGAATCAACCAAAAGTCGATGAAAAGAGCTTGGAAGGCATCAAGTAGAAGGTAGAAGAGCGGAGTAGGTGGAAAAGTTGGATTTGTTCCAACACAAATAAGTCGGTACCGAGTTAGATGACTCGGTACCGAGTTATCATTTTGACTCGTGGGACTCTGATCTCTCTTGTACAACTTCGGGCTATCACCTAGACCTCAGTGCAAGCATGCTTCTTACCCAATACCTCTGTTTTCCTATAAATACTAGCCCTATGGAAACCAAGAAGGGATCTTGACTCTTCTTCACACTGTGATCTTCTCCTTCTCTTCACTCCTATTTTCTCCCTCAAATACTCCGAAAACTCCATTGTAAATCTGAGATCCACTAGGTTGGATCTGATATAACTTGTTGTAATGCAGAGAAAAAACAACTAATAGAAAAGATTAAAGTGGATGTAGGTCGGAGTTTAGCCAACCACTATAAAAATTCTCGTGTCACCTTTTTCTTTTGTTTTACAAAAACGGGTGCTTTCATCTGATACTCGGGTGTTTATGCCATTTTGGGTGCGAACATTTTGGTGCTTTCATTGAGAAAGAACTAGATCTGAAGACTTAAAGCTGGAACCTGAGATTTGGAGAAGATGAAGAGGCCTAACGCCAGATTTAAGATTGGAGGAAATCAACCAAAGCATAGGGGCAGCCATGAGGTGTCCTCAAATTCTCATCAATCTATCTACATGACCAGAGAAGAGATGTAAAGAATAATGAAGGAGATGTAGGATGGAATGATAGCTAGACAACGGAAAATGCTTGAAGAATTTTTCCAAAAGATGGAACAACAAGGAATAGCTAGGACTGTTGGAATTCAAAACCAAGGACCAGGAACTAATGCAGGAACATCTGAAGTTGGAGTGGGGCAAACTAGAACGATGCCCCCATAAACAGTACCACTCGGTACCGACCCAAATCGTCTTAGCACCGATAGAATTATACTCAAAGGTAATGTTGGTGCGAGCTTGGGACGTTCTGGAATGTCGGGAGAGAACAATGCTGGAGTTAGAAGCGCAAATCAGAACGCAAATGCGCAACAACTAGAGGAATGTGTGCCAGAACTTTCTCGTAGGAATGGAGAACAGAATGAAATCAGAGGTACAGACCAAAACGCAGATGCGCAGCCAGAGGAGTATGTGCTAGAATATGTGCCGGAGTTTCTCCATAGAAGTAAGGGTAGCATATAGCTAGTGGTCAAAGATTTTCGTTAGACAACAATAGCCGGATGGCTGAAATGATCAGAAGGATAATTATAGGTGGACCCCCATACCAGAGTTTGTAGGATAGAAATAGGAATCCATTTACCACTAACATCCAAAATGCGAGGAGTCCTCCCGATTTCAAGCTTCCGACACTGGAAATGTATGATCGGTAATCTGATTATTATTTAATGAAGGTTTAAAATTTTATTTAATTATTAATTAAAGATTAATTATGGTTTAATTATTTTTATAAAGATTAACTATTATTTATTTAGAGGATAATTGTTATAGAATTATTTATTTAATATTTAGTTGTACTTTAATTATTAATTAAAGGTTTATTTATTATTATTGAGTAAAGAATTTTTTTTTAATTTTTAAATAAAAGTTTTAAACCACTTTAATTATGAAGATTGGTTTTATTTTAAAGTAACTTTCTTTTAAAAGAATATTTCAAATCCAAGGGATTTCTTTGTCAACTATCCTTAAGTAAACCCAATTGAATATGAAACACAGTAATATCTGTTTAGCAGAATAAATCACCGTTCTGCTAATTAACTTGTATTTGACATCCATTTGGTAGAATAAATCACCGTTCTACCATACTTCACCAAGTAGAGTATGTTGACATCTATTAGGCAAAATTTAAACTCATTCTTCCACTATATTAACTTAGACATGTTTTTAGCACAACAATCCATGTCTACTATTTTGGTAACTTGGACATTTACTCATATGATTGATTGTCATTGGTTGATTCCCTTATACACATCTACTTGTTATGTAAATACCCATGTTATAACTTGAAAAGTAAACTCAGTTAAATGAGAACCATTATGGTCACTAGGCTCCTTTATGATTTTTAAGGTCAATCATACTTTTACTAATGGTTTCAAGTTAAGTAATAATTTTAGTAAAGATGTTTTAAATAATCATTTTGTTTATCAAAAGGATTTTATTAAAGGAGTTTTGTTTTAAATGAGGAATATTTATAAGAAAGTTTTATAAATGATTTTTGATATTTATAAAGAAAGTTTTAAAAATAATTTTAGAGATTTATAAAGAGTTATATAAATGGTTTTGATATTTATAAAAAGAATTTTGTAAATTTAACTTGGTGATTTATAAAGAGTTCTATAAATGGTTTTGGAATTTAAGTAAATTAGAGTTTCATAATTAAAAGAGATTTATTAAGAGGATTTATAAAAGGATTTGAGATTTGATTTCCTTTAAGCGACCTTCTTAATTTTGATGGTATAGACATTCATTCCGCACTTAACACCGAAGCAATATTGTTTGAGTTTATCTTTATCTCTAATTTAAACAACATTTTGTTTTGATCCTTGGATATGATTTGGAAATGAGAAATCTTTCACAATTGTTTTGTGAATATACTTATGTCAGTGAGATAAGTATATGAATGTTTTTTATAAACACTTTTGAAAAGAGTTTTAACAAATGAAAGATTTAGGTCGAGGCTTAGTTGTTTCTATGGGTAATTAAATCTTTGAATTTGTTATTGTTTGTTTATTTGATAGTTAAATAACCGACTATCAAATCTGAAACAAAATATAACCCCGGAAATATTTAGGAGAAACACGTGAGTTATATGCCACAGTTATCTTCGGTGATGTTGTATTGTGCGTATAAATCTCGTTTTGTTCTCCTAGGACAAATGATTGGGTGATCCATCCAATTAAACAGTTAGGGGGTGATACCTGCTCCTATGTATTGTCTAATTATTTCCAAAAGAACCGGGGTTGAGTTTACCGGAACTATCGAAAGTTAGTTTGAAGAGACCGGGATTAGATCTATTTGCAAAGTTGCTTTAACGTGATAGGGGGTTCTCGGTTTGTGAATTGTGCCAAAACTTAGACTCTTATCCCTACACATCCTTGAAATTAATGAGTTGGTTGCAGTCGAGAGACTGGCCGTAAAATCAGATTCAAGGTACCAGTTGTAAGCACCACCTATATAGGGAGGAACATTACAACATGGTGTCAGAGCTTAGGTTGAGCGAACACCAAGGCTTTGGTGGGGTAAACTCATTTGGGTAAGTGCGACCCTAGAATGAGTTTGAGTGTATATATTGAGTGCGTATTTGTTATTGCTATAAAAATGTTTTATATTGTATTGATTTATGGGTTGAGCGGTGTATGAATTCTGGTCGAGACATGGGGCACCACGGTGTCGATAAGGGTTTCTAAACACTTAAACTAGGAAAATTGATATAGTGTCGTTTTAAAATCTGGTAAATGAAATAATATTACCTAGGAATATATTTTATATAAAAATAAATAATTTTCAAAAATAAAGTATAGTTATTATTGATGTGTTGTTGTTAGGAGTGGATAATATTTAATTATTATAATATAGGGTTTGTTTAGTCGTGCTTGTCCAATTTTGTGCATTGACTATTATCTGATTTGTTGGTAGTTTTCCTTTTCCATCATAGGTTGGTAGATAGAATTTATGGGAGCATTGAAACAAACACCTTGTGAATTAAGTTTCATAGTTTGACTATAAGGCGTTCGATGATAATGTTGGGTTAAAATAATTGGATTTTAATAAAATGGGATTTAAAAAAGAAGAAGTATTCTTATAATTAACTAGTTCAAGTGACTCGGAAGTAACTAAAAATGGGCAGAAGATGTGTTCGGATAGTAAACACTTCTCTTGAGTATTACCCTTCTTGGTAAAGGGATTTATGATACTATTCGGTAGTATCCAGTTTCTTGATATTATTTTGGAGTTACTCGAACTATATGTATATTTTCTAAGGGTTAAAACTAAAGTATCATTTCATAAAGATTTTTGAAATAAATCCCGGGTATTTGGCTCCTAAGTTTCAAAAATAATAAGGTATTTTGATTAAAGAGTGGATAAATCAATGAAGTTAAAATTAAAATTAATATAATAGTATGGTTTAATAAACAGTCTTATTAAAATGTGTCTTTCGATTTTAACATCTAGGAAGTGAAAAATTATTTGATGTTATTGGATCGGCTAATAAACGTCTTTATCTTAGAGGTGTCTAAGAAAAAGTGGACTCTAGGACGGAGATTTAATACCAACATCCTACTCTTCTTAGCTATTTACCAGACCAATTGGGTAAAGAGGTTGGATTGGTCGACTCAGTTTTAAGACCCAAATTATTTTGGGCCTACATCTGAATAGAATGAAGTAAATTGAATTAAAAATCAGATGTTTTGTATATACTCTTAGGATGTAGGAGAGTATTATACAAGTTAATAAATTAAAATTATTTTATGAAAAGGTTTCATAAATAAGTTGTTATTTAAAAATGTTTAAACCTAAGTTGGAATTGTTATGAAATGTTTTCATAAATATTTTTGGGAGGATAAAAAGTAGTTGGGTAAGTAATAACCAATAAGATAAGTACGTAGGTTGTACGTAGATCATTTTTCTTTTTTTTTACATAATTATCGATTCCAGATTCGAGTACATAACTTGAGGTGTTTCACACCATTTCAAATAAGGATCTATCACTCGATTTTTAATGGCGAACACTTGGTAAGGGTTCTTAATCTAGAACCAAAGTTTTCTATCATAGTGTATGGCTATGTAAGGATAACAGAGGTTTCTAATTGAGAAGCCTGATCAAAGTCTGCACTAGGAAGTCGGGCGAGCGATACTAGTTAGGAAGTAAAGCTATGTATTCAAGCGAATGATCGAATCATATTTTGTGCAAGAATGATCTATGTACATTATACAGACTGATGAGTAGTGTTAAGTGTTTCTGGGTTAGGTTGTGGTCAAATTTTGAGGTCAAATTCTTTTAAAGGGGGAGAGTGTAACGACCCAGAATTTCACCGCTTTGATTTGTGAATATTTAATTAATTTTAGATATTAAAATAATGGTTTTTATAATTAAAATAAAGATGTTTTAAATAATAATTAATGATGGTGAAATAGTTTTTCAATTTTTTTAATAAAAATATATAGTTCGAAGAAAAATCGAAAATGTGACCGGAATTCACTTTTTGAATTTTCGACTTTTCGTCGATTAAAAGTTGTTAGAAACATTGTAAACTCTATTATATAATTATACACATTCATTTTTAAATGAAGTTAGGAAATAGTTTGTTATATATGCATACTTAAGTAAAATAAAAAGTGGATGTAACATTATATGAAAAACAAAATATAATTAAAAAAGTGTTTAGGCATGAAATGACATATAAGCAACTTAAGTACAAACATGTTTAAACATGTTGGCTCATGGGGTTTTGGGGGGAGGGACAAGCTTGTGGGCAGAGGTACATGAAGGAGAGGGAGAATGGTGAGGTGGTAAAAGGAGGTGGAGGGTAGAGGACTAAGGGCATTAAAGTAATTTACCTTCTTTCTTGCTTATAAATACCCCTTTCATTTCTTCAATTTTGCCTCCTCTTCCTTCTACCATATCTTATCCAAATGGAGATTTCTTTTCTTCAAACCATAGAAAATTCCAGTGGCTACAACTTTCACTTGTATCAGTTCTTCAAATTTTGAGCTTAGCCATGTCCAAATCTCATTTCTTTTAGACTCATTTTCGGACCCAGATTTTCAAGTCCAAAAACACCTCTTCTTCTTTTGACCATATCTTCCTCAAAACAGATCCAAATCAAATAATTATATTTTTGAAACTTTAGAGAAAATAATTTCCAAGAACTTTCCCTTTGACAACCTTTTCAAGTTCCGTGAGTAACTTGTCCAAAAATCAGTTGCAAAATGATCCATTTTCGGGTTTGATTTTTGTGAATTCGATGATGATCCAAAGTCCCTCCACCTTTCAAGGCTAAGCTCCACCACCTTTGGGCCGTGTGCACCACAACTTGGTTGAACCATAAAGCCACCAAATCTTGTTCTTACCAAAGTCAAAGCATGGAACTTGACTCGGTTCAATAGTTAGGGAAGTTCGAGTCATTTTGGTAGCTTTTGGGTGAGTACAGCTCAAGAATCCATTTAAAAGTTTTAACTTTAAATATGATGATTACTTTGATAATTAAATCATTGTTGATGGTTTGTATATTGATATTGATTAAAATGTTTACATACATGTTGGATGTGATGTTTGGTTCGACTTAGAGATCAAAGTTGGAATGTGTGTGTGGATGGAAAGTTATGTTTTTTGCTTGGTTGTGTAAACCTTGACATGTATATGTGTTGTGTTTGTATTATATATGCTAAAAGTTAGCACTTTAGTATGAGTTTATATATAAAATGAAAAGTTAGTATTTGGAATCATAATTGCGACATCGAAATCCTTTGATTTTCAAAAACTTGTTTTCCTTACTTTTAGAAATGTTTTCATTTAGTTTCAAAAACTTTAGTTTGTTTATTTAATTTTTTTCTAAGTTATAAAAGTAAGTTAACATAAAATGATAGAGTTTTGGAAGTGATTTAGAACATAAATCAAGTTTTGAAATTACGGGTCATATAGCAATAGACGCTATAAATGTAGTTCGTAGGCAAACTCTTTTTGCAAACTAAAAGTGTTTTTCACTTAAGTATATTTTTGAAAAGTGTTTAAAAAAATATTATAAGTAATAAAAAGTAATTATTATTTAATCAATTATTTATTTATTTAATGATTAATTAATTATTTTAATGAGGTAATTATAATCATTAGTTAATAAGGTAATTAGCACTTAAGTATTAATTAAGTAATTAAATTTTAATTAGTTAATTAATAAAGGGTTAATTATATTTTTAATTAATTATTAAGGACTAATAATTATTTATTAAAGATTATTTTTTTAATTAGTTATTTATTATTAAAGGGTTTAATTATTTAATTAATTACTAGTTAAGTCAAGATTTAATTAAAGGCATAATTAAGATTTATTATGGTTTAAGTATTTTTATAAAGATAACTATTATTTATTTAAAGGATAATTATTATTTAATTATTTAATAAAAGTTAATTGTACTTTAATTATTATTTAAAGGTTTAATTATTATTATTAAGTAAAGAATTTAATTGTTATTTAATTTTTAAATAAAAATTATAAAGTTTTAAACCACTTTAATTTTGAAGATCGGTTTTGTTTTAAAGTAACTTTCTTTTAAAAGAATATTTTAAATCCAAGGGATTTCTTTGTTGACTATCCTTAAGTAAACCCAATTGAATATGAAACCCAATGACATTTGTTTAGCAGAATAAATCACCGTTCTGCAAATTATTTTGTATTTTACATCTATTTGTTAGAATAAATCACCGTTCTACCATAGTTCACCAAGTAGATTATGTTGACATCTATTAGGACAAATAAAAACCCATTCTACCATTATATTAACCTAGATATGTGTTTAGCACAACAAATCCATGTCTGTTATTTAGGTAACTTGGACATTTACTCATATGATTGATTGTATCCCTTATACATATCTGCTTGTTATGTAAATAACCATGTTATAACTTGAAAAGTAAACTCAATTAGATGAGAACCATTTTGGTCACTAAGCTTCTTTCTGATTTTTAAGGTCAATCCTACTTTTACTACTGGTTTCAAGTTAAGTAATGATTTTAGTAAAGGTGTTTTACATAATCGTTTTGTTTATCAAAAGGACTTTATTAAATGAGCTTATTAAAGGAGTTTTGTTTTGAATAAGGAATATTTAAAAGAAAGTTTTATAAATGATTTTTGATATTTATAAAGAAAGTTTTAAAAATAATTTTAGAGATTTATAAAGGGTTATATAAATGGTTTTGATATTTATACAAGAGTTTTGTAGATTTAACTTGGTTATTTATAAAGAGTTCTGTAAATGGGTTTGGAGTTTAAGTAAAGGAGATTCATAATTAAAAGAGATTTATTAAGAGGATTTATAAAAGGAAATTTATAAAAGGATTTGAGATTGGATTTCCTTTAACTGACCTTCTTAATTCTAGTGGTATGGACATCCATTCCATACTTAATGCCGAAGGAATATTGTTTGAGGTTATCTTTATCTCTAATTTAAATAACATTTTGTTTTGATCCTTTGAAATGATTTGGAAATGAGAAATATTTCACAATTGTTTTGTGAATATACTTATGTTAGTGAGATAAGTATATGAATGTTTTTGATAAACACTTTTGAAAAGAGTTTTAATAAATTAAAGATTTATTTTGAGGCTTAGTAGTTTCTATGGGTAATTAAATCTTTGAATTTGTTGTTGTTTGTTTATTTGATAGTTAAATAACCGATTATCAAATCTGGACCAAAATGTAACTTCGGAAATATCCAGGAGAAATACGTGGGTTATATGGCACAGTCATCTTCGATGATGTTGTAATGTGCGTATAAATCTCGTTTTGTTCTCTTAAGACAAATGATAGGGAGATCCGTCCACTTAAACAGTTGGAGGGTGATCCCTCCTCCTATGTGTTGTCTGATTATTTCCAAAAGAATTGGGTTTGAGTTTACCGGAACTGTCAAAAAATTTGCTTTGAAGAGATCGGGATCAGATAAGTATAAATTATCCGAAAACCAGTTCGATCCAACTAAAGCGCTTTGAACTGAAGACATTTTAAAGATGATTGAAGATGGAGCTTTTGAAGAGCAAGGGCTACTTGCCACAAATTCTGAGGGTGATTCCAAAATCGATTTAGTAGAGGTAGTGCCTTCGGTTTCGTTCAGATCTAGAACAAACTTGTATGAATGAATGTTGGCACTGCATTACTGCCTGGATGGCAGTGTTAGCATTCCAAGTAGGTTTTCTATATAAAAATCTAATCATAGCCTCAAGCCTCATTAACCGGAAAAATGACTAAAGTAGGGACGTGCAGCAAAGCTATGTGGGTCACATTCATTAGGGTATGATCATCCCAAGATCTAGTGTCGATATCTCTATGTATACTTCAAGGCCCATTATGGTTGTTCGATCGCAACGAAGGGGTGATCATATTCGATGTTATCCAATAAGAGGTAGGGTCGATCTTGAGCAGCACAGGTGCAATGTGTTGTGGCCTCCCATACATTTTATCTAGAGGTGAACGGATTCGGTGGGTAGACCCTTGCCCTTTCATAGTTGGAATCCATTCTCCAATAAGTGCCTTTGGACTTTATTGTATATATATTATGCTGAAATTTATTAATGTAACAATTTCGGCTATGATTAATATGTATTTTTACCTTAGACATTATTATAATATCACTGGATTTCTTATAGAAAATGATTTGGTTATCGTAAGGTAAAAACCCGTCCATGTTTATGTACGGTGTGGTCTTACGAGATACCTTTGATTTCAAAGGGTTTTACAAGTTAATAAATTAATTCCTTGTGATTTTAGTTTCTCACGCTGGTTTTACTAGACCGATCCGAACGTTATTTTTCTTATAATGCTCGGGTCAGCCTTAGCATATTTTCCAGATTTAGCTGGATATTTTAGAGCCTTCAGGTGATGAGCTAGATTCTCCAAGACGTATTCATGTATCTTACATTCTTTCGTTGTTCTATTTGGTTTGTTCTTGTCTGTATTTATCAGCAATTGTAAGGAAAGACTGTTATAACTGTCCAGGCTGATAATAGGTTATTATACTCTAATGTTGTGTATAATATAGATAATTTCTTTTTGTAAAGACTTGTTCATATTATATGTTACTCGTCGTGTTTTATGAGATTCCGTTCTTCCTTTTTCTTTCTTTCACCCTAAACGACCTGCCTTTCAAACACTTAAATGATCAGCACACAATTACCGAGAATGTATTAAGTGTCGTCTTTAGGTGTAAGTAAGGCAAATCATTACATTATACAAGAGGAGACCATAAACATGGATGTGGATTGCGATGAAACCCCTATTGAAGAAAATGTAGATCTAGAAAATAGAATGACTGTAATGATTCATGATGCTACTGGTCTGAGTATGTAGACCGATGAACTAGATTTAGAGGAAGATCTTAACTCGGAATCGAAAAGGTTTTTCAACTTATTGGAAGCATCGAAACGACCACTCCATAGAGGTTGTAAAATGACACACATGTCATTGAAATCTAGGTTAATCACTATAAAATCTAAATATAATGCATTAGAAAACCTAATGAACACAATTCTTAGCTTATGTAAAGAAATTCTTCCATGTGACAATATGTCAGTGGAGAACTGATATTCTCTTAAATGAGAGGTCTTTGCTTTTGGATTTTCATATGAAAAATTGGCATGTGTTCTGGCGGATGCATAATTTTTGGAAGGAAGATAAAATTTTGATAGTGTAAATTCTATAAACAACCTAGATATAAATCAACGAAATCAACGATATTCACCAAATGCATTATTTTCCGACCACATCAAGATATCAAAGGTTATATGCATCTGCTACTGCTACGAAACTCATGCAATGGCATAGTGAATGATAACGAGATGAAGGTGTTTTATGTCATTCTTCAGATGGTGAAGCTTGGAAAGATTTCGAAAGGATATATCCTGATTTTGCTAAATAATCATGTAATGTTAGACTTGGTTTATGGTTTTGCCCCATTTGCTTCATTTGGAAAGCCTTACTCAACATGGCAAGTCATTCTAACACCTTACATTCTCCCTCCTTGGATATGTATGAATAATCCATATATGTTTCTAGCTGTAATTGTTCTTAGACCTAAAAAGCCAAAAAAATGGGATAGACGTGTACTTGCAGTCTTTGGTTGATGAGTTGAAAAAGTTGTGGGCAGAGGGTGTTATTACGTATGACATTTCAAAAAAAAGAACTTTTGAATGTTCGCTTCTTTATTGTGGATGATAGGCGATTTTCCTACATATGGAATTCTTTCTAGATGGAATACTAGTGGCAAATTCACTTGTCCTATTTGCATGGATTAGACCGATCATTTTAACTTGCAAATGGTGGCAAGCAGGGTTGGTGGGATTGACATCATCATTTTGCACATAAACGATTATTTTAGTTTGATTAAAAACTTTAGATGAAATACAACTACTACTTTGGAGCCACCTTCCATTCTGAGTAGCGACGAAGTGTATGAGCTCGTGCAAGGCTATCCTAAAATACACGAGATAGAAAAAGAGATATAAATTCATAGTAAAGGAGAGAATCACAGTTGGTATAAATAAGTATATTTTGGGAGTTGCCATATTGGAAAAATCACAAACTTCGACATAGTAGAGACGTGATGTAATGAGAGAAATATGTTCGAGAACTTCTTTAACATGATAATAAGCACCAAAAGGAAAATAAATGATGATTTGAAGTCAAGAAAAATATCGAGTTATACTGTAATCTTCCTAAGCTTAAATTGATAGCAAATGATCAAATTTTGAAAAGTCTTGCTTGTTATGAGTAAGAAAATAAGAGTTGAAAAAAACTATCAGAGTGGGTTCAAAAATTGATATATATATATATATATATATAATTGCCTCTAATATGAAAAGGATGTGTTGATATGAAGGATCTTCAAATCTCGAGTATGAAGAGTCACGATTGTCTTGTATTTTTAGACAATCTTTTCCCAATAGTATTTAATGAGCTATTGTCGCCAAATATGTGGATGTCTATTACTGATCTTAGTTTATTCTATAAAGATCTGTGTTCAAAAACACTTAACAAAAGTAAATTAGGAAAAAAGGAAATGAAAATACCCAGAATACAATGTGAATTATAGAAAATATTTCTTCCTAGAGTACTTAATTGAAGGAACATCTACCCATACATCTACCAAATGAAGCTTTAATGTGATGACCGGTGCAATATGGATGGATGTATCCTTTTGAGAGGTATGTAAAAAATACAAGTAGGAATTATATATTATTTTTCGATACATATAATTGATGACATTTTCGTATGAAGGTATATTGGTCGGCTTAGAAAAAGGTGAAACAGAAAACACGTGTTGAAGGTTTAGTATGTCAAGCATATATTATTGAAAAAAACATCTACATTTTTCAGTTATTATTTCGAAGACCATGTTAAGCTGGATTTTAATAGTGGTCCTCGTAATGATGATGCTATGGATGAGTCATCTGATATTTTTCTTTCTATTTTCCAAAAACGTGGACGTCCTTTTGGTAAATAGAAGGATTAATGTTTTCAAATAATTAAAGAGTTTGTCATAGCTAGACCAATGTGTTTCTCAATTGAGAAGAATTATCAGAGCTTATTAGGTAAAATTATATTTGTTTATTTATTATCAATATCATGTTATATATTATAATCATATTTATCTTAACAATATCAATTCTTTACATTCAATTTGAGCAACAAAATCCAAGGGTTCAATCCAGTAAAGGATTTGAGGCTTGGTTTCCGAAATATGTAAGCATACATAATTGTTGAATAAACTCAGTATGAAATAGTTTGTTATGTATGTAAATGTGTGTTAATTTAATAAAATAGGTTGTTGATAATGAAATCAGTGATATTTGTTATAAAACTCTTGCATTTGGTCCAATGATAATATATAGAAAATGCCCAATCATGTATGTAAATAGCTTTAAATTTCACACAATAGAGTTCGTAGCCAGTTAAAATAACTTACAATAGCGGGGTATATATTAAAGGGGATAAACAAGGTGATGATTTATAATATTATTATGGAGTGTTACAGAAAATAATTGAACTCGCTTATTCTGCAATACCGAAGGATAAAACATTTTTATTCAAATGTGATTAGTTTAATATTACCCCTGATGTAGAAGTACGTCATATACATAAAGATTATCCTCTTATTGAGATAAACTATAAAAGGCAATACAAAGGAAACAATCCGTTTGCTAAAAATGCAAGTAACACAATTTCATTATGTGCCTTATCCTACCATAAACAACAACAAGGACGAATGGTAAGCTATTGTTAAAACAAAATCGAGGTGATCATTTAATAGGGATATGGTCATAATCGACGATCGATCGTACCAAAATGATTCGAAGGACAATGAAATATCCTAAATACTAGAAGATGCCAATGATATAAGACCAAATGAATATCTGATGAACTTGAGTTAGATGAAGATTTCGGGGTTGATGATGATGTCGAAATTAATGAATATGAATATGATGATGATATTGTAAATGATGATATTGATAATGATGTTGACAATTGTTAGCTTACGTATAATTTACTGAAAGACTATTTTGATATATGCACTTTATTTTCATATATATTCACTCATTGTCATATTTATTCCATTTTTATATATGAAGCTGCTAATCTCATTGTCATATATATTCATTCATTTATGATGTAATGTAATTCAAACTTGTTATAATTGGTACTCTAGTTGCATGTCATTGTAAAACAAGAGTTACATATCATTTATATATTTTATACATATGTATATGTATTATTATAACAGATATGTCTAGTCAATGGCATAGAGTACGCAGTCGTGGTGGCTTATCATTGGGTCAAGGTGGGTGCTCATCATGTTATGGTGGCTCCTCATCAGGTCAGGGAGGATCTCACTCATCAGAGCATGGTTACGTCAATGCGCATATGATGTCCCCGTTTGTTCAAACTGTTGATGCTCCTATTGATGCTACCAATCCATCTACTTGTGCATCTCAAACGGACTCTTCTCCATCAGACGAGTTGATGTCTTCTAGAGAGAATGAGGATCGGGGTGAGTACTTACTTGTTTGAAAATTACAGTTGAAATCATACACACACAAACATCAATACATACACACATATATATACATATACACATGTATATACAATAATTTACTAATTAAATATGCGTACATATATACGTACAATTATGATTTCCCCAACAGCGCCACAACCGATGCCATCTATGAAGACTTGCTTGCATGGGTCACAGCATTCTGGCCCACGTTTGGTGACATTCTCGATGACATGAAGAAACTTTTGTTTCAAGAATTTTAAGTTAAAATAATTTTATTACATAACACACTATATAAATATATATGTGTCATTTTACATAATACATTCGAATCAAATTTGCAAAGGAGATTTGCGTGGAGAAGGCAATTTTGAAGACATTATGAAAAAGGCTTGGGCATCTTACACAACCAAAAAATACCAGAAATGGACATATGGTATGTGCAAGTATGGAAAAAAAATATCCATCCCCTTCCCAGGAGATATATGAACAGTTCTTGCAGTATTGCAAGATATAAGAGTTCAAAAAGAAATTATTATAGGATATCGTAGTTAGGAATAGAAATCTTAAGTTGCAAAGCGGCGACTCTAGATCATACGTGGATCATCACAATTATCTGGTATATATTTGTTAAATCTATTTAACACTTTACATAAATTAAAATATGCTTATATGATAATGTACTTAATTCAAATTTCAGTATGAATAGCAACATAGTGAACCCACAACTTAGGAAGTCTATTGCAGGACTCGCAAGATTGAGTTATCGGATTGATCCACCATTAATAGTTGGGTAAATAGATGCTTCCTCTGAGTTTGTGGCATGTTATCCATAAAAATCATTTAAATAATATTTACATATATATATATATATACACACACATATAAAAAATTCTAATGAATACATAAAATGTAAAATAGAAAAAATACAAGGCTAGGATTGAGGAGCTTTGGAGTCAAGGTGTGGTGTAACGACCCGAAAATTCATCACTTCAGAATTTTTTTGAAATATTCAAATATAAGATTTTTAACATAAATAATGTTGTTTTGACCAATAGATAATATTGATAACCTTATTTTGAGTAAATATTTATAAAAATATATTTTTTGGAAGATAAATCGATCAAATAATCGAAAATCATTTTTTAATAAGCAGCTGTTTGACTATCCGACATCGCGCACGGAGTTGGATACGTACACTCGTTTATCTATATAAGTGAGAATATGTAATAAATTAATTTATTTTATTTTGGAAAATAAAAGTATATATGACATCATTAATAATGTCGCTATTTTGGAATAATTGACTTCTGAATTTAAATTGAGTTTAACTAATTATTTAATTATTAAATGATCCCTTTTAACTATTATATAATGATAGAAATATTATTTTCAAACTTTGTTTATAAATATATGTATGTTAACATAGAAGAGAAAATATGACCGAAAATCGAAATCAGAATTCGTAATAATTCAAGATGTAGAAGTTGTGCAAAGTTGTGGATTATATGAGACATACATATGCACATATACATGTACACATACATGAAGACATTCACATGCACATGGATACACACATATATACATATACATGTGTACATAAAATAACCAAAAATATTAAGATATTTTCTCTTTTCCTTAACCCTTAAGCATCCCAAAGTCAACGCTTACACTCACAAGTACATGCACATGACCAAGCACATGGGGGGGCATGGTTCGGCTGAGCTTGATGATGATTGAGGGAGGTGTGGTGGTGGTGAAGTAATGATGAATATGCACTTAAAAATTGGTATTTGCCGATAAATACCCACCATCCTTCTTCACTTCCATTCACTTCTTCTTCTTTATTTTCTTAAGCTTTTTTATCTACTTTCATGCCTTCTATGCTTAGAGAAATAATGGCAAAATATAGTTCAAAAATAGATTAAATTATATAATATACATACATACATATATATATATATATATATATATATATCAAAACACTTCAAAAGTCAAAGCAACTCCTCCTTTCTTCCTACCCACGGCCACACCCTTGCAATCCTAGGTCGTGAGCCTTCCTCTTCTCCAAGGTCAGGGTCGAGCCTTCCAAAAGAAAAAGTCAGAGAGTCTGTGAGCTTAAAGTTCGAGTTAGCGAAGCTATAGCCATTTTTAAGTTAACCGTTTAAACCGAGATGAAAAAACTCCACTTATATTTATATATATATCTTCGATGATGATATGATATGTTGTTTGATTGCTATGATTTGATAATCATGATTGGCTATGAAATACTGTTGTTTGGATGTGTAAAACAAGTCAGTTTTAAATACATGTCAAAATATCACAAAGGAAATCACTTTCCTTTTTGTAAATGAAATGGTGTATATGGAATGTTTAGACCTCTTTGAAAATGTTTTCAAATGATTTAATAATGTTTTATAAACATATAGAAGTGTTTCGATGAAGTTTGAAAGAAAACAGGAAAATTGGTTAAATAGGCGCGTCGCGTAACGGTAGTTCACGATTTCGTGCCATCGAAAGTAAAATCCATTTATACGATAGATTCGGAGTCGGAATTCTTTATAATAAGAATTTTCCGAACTCTTACAACTATAATTTTCAAATGAAGAAAGAAAATCGAGATTTCGTTTAGTAGATTTTGAAATATGAGCAAAACATGTTTTCAAAATAGTCGTAGTTTGGTAGTTTGGAAACCAAAGCGACAATTTCTTTAAATATTATTAATTCTTTAAAAATATGTAATAAATTATATAAATCTTTTCAAATGTTTTGAAAGAGATTTGAGTTATAAAAATGAATTTCTAAATGATCGAAAAGTTGTTTTGATCAAATAAGCCTTAAAAACACTATTTGCAGCACTATTCGCAGCACTTTTTACAGCACTTTTAATAACTTTTGAAATATGGATTTAAACTTGACAATTCTTTTAATCTTTTATAAATGTTTTCAAATGAGTAATTAAGTGTTTTAATAATGATTTGGAGGTTTTATAGTTTATTTAAAAGAGTTTAAAATAAATTATTCGAAGAAAAGCTGTTAAACTCAAGTGATTTAATCTTGGCTCTAAAAGCCAACGAGTAGATTGGATTTTTCTATTCGTGAGATCCGAATATGGAACTTGAGATGTTAAGAAGCAGTAGTGCCCTGGCTTACTTGGCCTCTTTCCTGAACGAGGGATAGATAAGGTTAAAATGTTGAAAACGAGACAAGTATAAAAGATTCAAATTTACAAATTTAATTTAATACAACTTGGATTGTATAGAGATAGTCTTCTTATACTTGGTATTAAAGTCCGAAGAGGGAACCTGTACTATCCGTGTGAATTTAAAAGGTGATTTCACCGTTATTCGATGGATAGTAAAGGTTGAATATGGAAATTGATGTTGAGTAGAGTTAGTATAATTTCTATCGATCCTTTTTAACTCAATAATGTTTTCCAACATGACTTATGAAAATGATTCGGTATTTCCAAAGTTAAAGAGAGGTTTAATGATTCCGTATATACCGGAAAGAAATGTTTTAAAGAAATATATCTCTAGAAAATATTATTTTTGATAAAAAGGAAGTAAATAAATCAAATGATAAGCACCTATTTACTTAATATCTTTTTTATTGATGATTGGTTCGAAGAAACCGGGGTTGGATTTGAGTGATTCTTATCCGGGAAACCACTTCAAACCAATTTACGTATTCGACATGTAATGATAATAAATGGAATGAACGGCTGCTTGTCACTGACCCTCGGGGGAATTTTTCATATCATATATATGTGGCAGTAGTATCTTCATTTAATTTTTGATGTAAGGGCTGCTCGCTACTAATCCTAGTGATGATTCCCGACAGGATGTGGTAGGAGAGTTCCTTCGGTTTATCCAGTTCCTGGACAAATTGTATGGACGAATGTATAACGTTGTATTTCGAGATCACATTGATTTATCTCTATAAACGTATCATCTGTTTGGTGGTGGAGAAGACAACTTTTTTTAGCTTAACACTCTTTCCTGAGACATACGAGCTCAGGAGTTACACGTTTGTAGAAATCAGTTATGTGATTATGGAATGACAATGTGGCATTCAAAGTGAAATATGTGTTATGAAAGGTAAACGTCACCTTAAGCCTCGCACCCCGGAAATGACAAAAACATGGTAGAAGCAGCAGGGCTGTCGGTTGCACCCATTAGGAGATATCGTCACCTTTCTGGATTACTCTATATATGTCGTGTATGTTGTGTATGTTATGGGATTCCGGATAGGTCGGTTATGACCGGGGCAATAACATATTCGGTACTATCAAGGAAGTGGTAGGCCGATCCTATGTTGGTTTAGGCGTCCAGTATCTGGACTTAGGTACATCCCTTTAGAGGTATACTATACGGAAGGTAGTCCCTTACCTTGTCATTGTATGGAATCCATTCTCTAATAAGCGCCTTCGGACTTGATTGTAGAACCTAGTATGCTGGAATTTAATAATGTAACAATTTTGGCTAAGATTATGTATATTTACTTGAAAAGTGCTTTCAAAAGAAAGTCATTAAAAATAATATACCCAGATTTTGCGTAGTAAAGATTTTGTTTATCATAAGGTAAAAACTCGTTCCATGTTTATGTGCGGCGTGGTGTTATGAGATACTCTTTGTTTTCAAATATCAGTATTTTGAGTTTCTCATACTAGCCCCATGACTGACCCAAAGTTTATTTTCTATTCTCCTTAAACTCTGGGTGCTCTATTTTTCCGAGCAGCCAAGTAGTTAGGTAATCCTAGAGCATTTTGGATGGAGCTTGGAGCTTGAGTGTCCTCTGTAGATAGTTATCTGTTTTCAAATTTCCGCTGTATTAAGTATCTACCAGCACCTGTAGGGATAGACCGTTATAACTATCCTGACTGGATTAGTACTTACCATAACTGTGATACATCATTTTGACAGTGATTGTATATACTATCTTCATGTATAATTTAGTGTTGAATACGATGTGAGATTATGTTTATTTTCTATCTTTATTTTCTTTTTACCCCTAACGACCGGGTTTCCGGCACTTGAATTTGCGACACGCGAATACCGAGAATGTATTAGTGTCGATTTTTGAAGGTCGAAAATCTTGTTCGTTATATGTGGAGATAACAAGAGAAGTGAATGAAGATGTATTCAATGCAATCAGTAGAATTGTGGCCGAAAGGGTGGTTCGTAAGCCCAACTACAACAAAATTACAAGGTAATAGCTTAAAATTTTGTTATATACATATGATATTAAGTGTGTGTGTGTACAGAAACATATATATATATACGCATAGTATACTAAATGTATATACACATTGGTTACAAATCTTAATAACCATATGTATATAAATGTATATTACAAGCATGCTTAGTATAATTATTTAACTGAATCCACATTTTCCGCTAGATGTTTTAAATCGCTATTTAAAAAATAAATTATGTTTGGGGTAAAATTTATATTAAATCACTCAATAAATTAACAAAATATATAATTAAGTTAAATTATAAATTTGGTTTTAATAAATTAAACAAATTTATTTCAGTTAAAATATAGATTTGTTAAATCACCCAATAAATAAAGAAATATATAAGTTAATCACCTAATAAATTAAACAATTATATAATTAAGCTAAATTATAATTTTGTTTCAATAAATTAAATAAGTTTATATGAGTTAAAATATTGATCTTGCTACCCAATGAATTAAATGAATATATATAAGTTAAATCACTTAATAAATTAAATAAATATATAATTAAGTTAAATTATAAATTTTGTTTCAATAAATTAAATAAATTTATTCGAGTTAAACTATAGATCTTATTAAATCACCCAATAAATTAAACAAATATATAAGTTAGATCACTCAATAAATTAAACAAATATATAATTAAGTTTTATTATAAAAAAAATTCACTAAACTAAACAAGTTTATTCGAGTTAAAATAAAGATTTTGATAAATACACATATACAATAGTTAAAACAAAATTTTACTTATTATTAACAAACAAATTTGGTTAAAATATAGAGATCGTCATTAGATAGAGGTGCATCATTTAATACTGATGTGAAAGAAGAAAACCGACGGTTGAAGTCACATGTCGATAAGCTGAAGAAGAAGCTATGCAAGCTCACCGATGTATTTGTGCAATAGTTTACGGGTGAGAACATTTCTTCTTATGATGATGATGGTGGGTAGTGTGCTGGGGAGTATGTAGTATTTGTGTTAGGATATTTATTTGTATGTTTATGTAGATATTTGTATTGGTTGGATGATATGGTTTGTATTGACTTAGGGTAGACATATATGGATGTTAGTTAGATACTATATTATTTGGTGATATATGAATGTTTATGACGTTGGATGATATTTGTGATATATGAATTTGTGATGTTATTGTGTTATATTAGTGTGATCATACATACATACATACATATATATATATATTATATTATATTATATATATTATTATTATATTATATTATTATTATATACAACAAAATAGAGCAGACTTAATGGAAAGACAAACAAAAAGATAAAGGAAGGTTCAGATTTAATAGCTGCAAAAACATCCAATGGCTGTGTGGTGTCCACCAGCGCATGGAGTAACTTTTCACTAACGGTGTTAAACTTTCCACTTTCTTATAGCCTTCTTAACTGCTTGCCTCCACGTTCACTGCACTCACCCATTTTTTTCCTCAAGTTCCCCTCTTCCCACGATTAATATTTTTCCTCCACTCTCCACCTCTTTCCTTTTGCTCAAAATTATTCATTATATGTTCCGGTTTCGTGCTCACATTTGGGGAATGATAATTGCAGCTACTTTATCCTCAACATCCAAAATATGGTCACATGCAGGCGGTTGGTCTCCTATTTAATTACTGACAAGTCAAATAACTTCATCGTCACCTACTCATTCCAAGCCTCTGACGTTCAATTTCTTTTAAAATCCTGACCAATGCACATCTCTCTACCAACCCGACAATTATGTAATCATCTCCATGGATGTTTCTCCAATCGTACAGCCAGCATTCTTACCCAACTGTCGCACCCTGTGAAACTGCTCCTCATCGACTTCTTCGTCTAACCTTCCTACCAATCTATGCATCACTTTTGCCTTCTCATACATCAACAGGAATCAGCATTCTCAAGTAATACTCTCTTCTTCAACCTTTTTTGTATAGTTGTTTTATCTATAAATACTTTTTTTCACCATTGCGTCTACAAAACCTACTATTCATTGTTGTTTGCCGAATATAGTTTGGTATATCCTCTTTTAGTCCCTTTGCTTTATTTGCACTCAAACTGTTTGAATAAATTTCTAAAAAAGCAAAACCTGAACTACCTTACTAACTGTGTTTCCCATTATTCTGGAATTTGTTCTAGGATTATGATTGGAGTTATAAAATTAAAAGCGTACTTTTATGTTCCACAATGTTCCAAAGACAATTGTTATTTTCTTTTTCCTAATACTTGCATGGTATGTATTTCTAATTTATATATAAAGTGTGCTAAAGTGCACTGTAGTTATTGGTATGGATGTGTTCTAATAGATTGTCTACACAAAGTTATTTGCTCTTTTTTCCCATACATCAAATAGCACCATTTTGTAGGTTTTAATGCATTAATGGTTAAACATTGTATTTGTTTTACTTTTAATTAATTTTCTATGTTATTCCACAGTTTTGTTTAGTTCGTTTCTTTCTTTTAAATGTTATAAACAGGATCAAAGCACAAGTTCAGCCATTTTTGAAGGTTAATGGTATATAAGATTCTAATAACTATAACCTCGTATGAGATCCGTAATTATGTATGTCTCATTTATTCAATAAATTTTTGGAATTGTGTCTCTTGGACAGTTAAAAGCACAGTTGGTTGAGTAGTTAAATTAATTTTTTAATCGCATTTAGTTGCAAATGTTAGAAAATTGGCTAAATAAGTATTTGTTGCTCTTCACTTACCAGCTTATTAGTTAATTTGTTCCTATAAAAATAATTAAAAATAAATTATTGGCAGTTTTAACTCCGAATTAGATTCATAGCTTGGAACTAAAATGGGTGGTTTTATATACTCACACAAGTAAGATGTGGATGTACAAAGGATGAGCATGAGCACTACATCAGCCACATAACACAGTTTCTTAAGAAAGAATTGGGTTTGTAGTTAGAATCTTACAAATTAGCAAAGAGACAAACTATGCTTCAATTGTGCAACCAAAATTTGATAAGTGGCAACATAGTAGGCAGAAACCTTTGCTATTACATGATGAAACCTTTTTAAATTTTATGCTCATATGTTTAAATGTAACAATATAATTGGTTTGAACATATAATATCTTTGGGAATAAATATTTTGTAAAGTTTTTGAAACAAATTTTAGGCTGACATATATTGATAGGTAAAACTGTATTTCGCATATTTTCTTATAATTAGCTTGAAATAGTTAGTTTAGATGTAGCTTTGGTTTTGTAATTAGTATTGGCTTATGTACATGCACATTTCCTTATAATGATTTGAATTAGCATACTGTATTTAGATGTTAACAAAATGCAATAAAAAACATTGAAATTAATTTGGTATTTGGTTTATATAAATTTTAGCTATGAACTAATAATTGATAACCTTATGAACTAATAATTGATAACCTTACTGGAAACTAATTTGATTTTACATAATTTCTTGATCGCGTGAATTACTTCCATTTAAACAACTTTTGTGTTAACCATATTTTGTGATAACTTTCACACTAAATGGATTTCTATCATTTCCACTTTTTAATAATAGTATACTAATTAATTGAGTTGTCAATTAATCTTTTTTCATATTAAACGCATGGTCCAATCAAAAGGATTCTTTTCCTCAATTAAATGGACAGTTTGATTCTTTCATTTCCTCATTTATTTTGCTTTTTCCTGTTTTGCTTTGTATAAAGCTTTTATGCGTAACAAATATTTAATTGTTTTCCGGTCTTTATATAGACAAAAAAGGGAACAAAACTAGACATCTCCAATCAGCAATAATGTGAATTTGTGTTTCTCTACTCTGTTTTAATCCATAGTTAGTTGTTGACATGATTATATCAGTTGCATATTTAACATTTATCCTTTGATTATTACGTGACTTCATAAAGTTTATATATTTCATATTATTTTACCAAAAACTAGAGAGCTATAAAATAGTAGTTGGAGTCCCATAAGAATTGACATGCTTGCTTACATGTTCTTCTCAATTGATAATCAAAGTCTGTTAGTTAGTATGTTCTTCTTGCATTTGGGTTTTGGGTGCATTATGTGTTCACAAATCATGGTCAAAGTTCATGCATAAACTTTTGTTAACATATTTATTATGCATGATTTTGTCCTCGAATTATTTTGTAAATACTGCAACTTTTGTGCTTCAAATTACTCCATTTTGTGAGCAATAATGACCATTATTGTAAACACAATTGGAAAAATCATTCACTATTATTACTCACTTAGTTTTACATTGATAACAGTTGAGAGCTAAGGGTCACCTTATTTAGCCGGTCATAATTTTTTACACCCCAACTTATTACTCACTTATGGCTAATGCATTTTCATCTATTTTTTGTTATGTAAACATGTACCATGAACAAAAAATTCTTCATGCATATTCCTCAAAATTATGTTTCAACTCTACAAAAATGAATTTCTTTAAAAGATGATTGGAATGTGAACATTCCATTTTTGCAAAACTACAGGCATTCATATTATTTTCATTTAATTGGTTTGAATAAGAGAAAAAAGAATCTAAATTCAATATATATTTCATTTATAACTATTTGGAAACAATCATACATATTACAAGTACAATGTATAATTAAGTGTAACATTAAATGCACATTGGATATTATTATTAATTATAGATATTTGACTATTAGCATGGGTTCAATTTCAAATTACACAATGAAAGTGGTAGGAAGTAATATGATTCATTCAAACATGTGACATTCACCTTCAAATTTGTTATTGCACGATTTAAATGAAGTTAATTTGTCAGTCAATTCAATATTAATTTATTTATATGATTTGTTTCTATATTTTTTATGCTACAAATGTAACCATGCAAGTGTGTGGTTCTCATAAACTTCCAATATTTTGCACTAACTCTTCTTTCAATTTCAAATAGTTCAAATTAAGCATCGAATATACGAAACTCAAATCTATAACAAAGGTTTATTTTTCAGTTTTAACCTTATTTTAGAGTCCTATGCTCTACAAAAACTTTAAAATTTTCTTTAAACGTGGTATGCACTTCTCATTTAAACCAAGCATTGTATAATACATTTATTTTCATTTGAATGCACCAAACTTTATGATGTCAGTTCCCCTTCCCGTTGTTTAGACACCGGATACTACAATCGGATTTGTTCTTTTTTGTCATGTTTGCTTGGTATGGTGTAAAATTTATATCTCCTGACTACTTCTCTTGGTTTTTTTCATGAAAGATACAATTGACAAATTATGTCCATTTTTTGGTTGGGTACCATGACTACGACACTCTTACTCCATGTACACAATGGCTTTATTATTTCATAGCAATTAATTTTATATCAAAATGTTTTCTAAATGTTTTTCATGTAAAAAATATATGGCTACCAAAATACTCTTACGATCTATGTACAACACCATCGGTTATATATGAACATATGCACCCGTGCCATCGGCACGGGCTCCATACTAGTATATATATATGAATTTGTGATTGAGGTGAGAAAGTCAACAGAAATGATGTAAAAATGCTTCAGCAAAGGCAATGGTATGGCATTGGAAAGTCCAATGTTAACATTTTAATTTGGCGTCGGTACAGCATAGGTATGGCATCGGCAAATAAATTTTATATGCATCGGCATGTCATAGAATTGCCATCAAAAAATTGGCATCGGTACGGCATCATTACATGGCGTCGGCATGGCATTGGTAAGCACCCTATGGAAGACATCAACAAGTTGTTGATAAAAATTTACCAACGCCCTGTTTACCAACGACGAAAATGGTGTCGGTGAGGCGTTGGTATACTGTTTACCAATGTCGCACCAATGCATTTTTAGCATCGGTAAACAATGATTTTTTTGTAGTTAAGAGAAAAAGAGGAAAGCACTAAAGAATTCCACACACATGAAGATCTTTTAACCATGTAGCCAATATGTTTGGTTAATTTATTTTACTCTATTGTTGAATAGTTTTCCATAATTTCAATCATTTTCAATATTCAAAATAGGGTTAATGATTCAGTTATTAATGTTGTTGAGGACACACATATAACAATGAAATAAAAAGGCAAGTATAAAATCATCGCAAATTTACATGATCGTCTTTAAGTAGGCAGACATAGCAAAGGTTGTTTATGATTTTCAAACTCCTCAATCCTTGCACCATCAGCCAACTTTTTCCTTGGGGGAAGATCAACCACTCCAATTACAACAATATCCTTCAAATATGTATGTTCTGTGTCTGCCAAAGCAGGTGCCTCATCTGGGTATAAATTAATAATCTTACTTTTTTTTGATAAGTTAGTTGGTATCTACTCTACTTCAAATTTCACTACAATGGAGGAGTCAATGTCTTTTCTCTTTGCTTCTCTCTTCTAAGCCATTGCATTCTGCCATATTATGATTATAAATGGTGAGAAAAGCTATTAAGAATGTTCTAAAAGTTTCATAGAGTAGGAAAGTACTCGCTTCATGCTTTAACTCCTCTTTAAACTTTGAAGAAAACTAAAAAAAACTAAAACAAAGATAGTTTTCATGGTAGTTTACTTCTTCGCACACACACTCAAACAATGCATATGCAAACAAATCAGACCGAGTAAAAGAGGAGATGTGTTAAACAATTGGAGGATAGAAGAAAAGCAACATAAAGGGGTGGAGATGAAAGCATTACCTAAGGGCAAAAATTGAAGTTTTTAAAGAAGAAGACCATAATTTGAAACGATTTAGTGCAGCATAATACATAGGTAATGGCTGAAGGAGTAGTGGGTCGGAAGCGATTTGTATAGGAAGCGGAGTGATGTGGGTTGAAGCTGTAAATATGGGTTGCAGCATTAATGCTAACTTGGTTAACGGAGTTATGTTAGCAAACGCGTGAAACTATTTTTACCCTGTCATGTCTATTTTAGTATAAATCAAATGTGTTCTTTATCTGAACACATGGTTAAAAACAAAATTTTCAAATCCCAAAGCTAAGAAAAAATATATTTTTTTTGGGTCCAATAGAAGAAGTCAACTGAAAATTTAATGGGTGGTCCTAATTTTGACGAATACAAAAAGGTTGGTTTACTTTTTATTTCTTAACATCTAATTTTCTTCTACATATAAATCTTAGAATTGTTATTTAGAGTTTTTTTTAAAATATTATTTTATAATGAATTTAATGATTTTGTGGCTAACACAAATTGAAGGATATAAAATTTGATTATGTTGTAATTGAAAATCTCAACATAAGTTATTGGATTGTAATGTTTTATCATACAATGTTTGTGTCATTTTTCCCTTATATAATTTTTAGCTTTTGTGGTTGTTAGATGGACGATACTAATCAAAAATAAAATTGAAAATGTTGTTGTCGTTTCAAATGGAGAGGTGTTGACATGGAAGAAGATGATTGATCGAATGCTTCAAAAGCCATGTAAGTTGATCTGATAAACCATTCTTTAACCGATTAAGTAAGTATTTATTCTGAATTTCATCATCTTAAATATAGTTGGGAAAATAAATTTCTTTATTTTATTTTTTATTGTTTCTGTATGTTATGTGAATTTCGTTCTGTTTTGGAAAGAGTTAAATTTGGTTTAGTAAATAGGAGGGATTACTGTTGTATTTTGAAATATTTCGGTGCATGTTTACTTAAAATAATAATAGTTAGCGTTAATAAGCAAAGAACCAAACTTTATGTGGTGGACTTTAGTTTTAAAAGCTAGAAGCATTTTCCTAGGTGTTAATAGTAGCACACTATATATTAGTAAAAGAGATCTTTTTTATGTATAAACCCATATAAATCACCATCCTAGTTTTGTTTAATAAGGTTTTTCCTTTGATTAAAAAATTAATCTTTCGTTTTAGGTCATGATGTTAATTTAACAATTATATTCACATTTATTTATTAATTTTTGTTGCAAAATAAAATGTATCAATTGAACAAAAGGAAAAAAAAAGTTGTGTTTTTGGTAAAAAAATACACATGTGCACGCACACACATACATATAACACATTATATTTACAAAATAACTTTATTTTATTTTTATTTTAAATTATTAATATATATATAATATATATATATATATTTGAATCGATAGTTCTAGATCTATGTTTATTGTCTTACCAAATCAAATAACCGATGTTTTGGAAATCAAATTTTGAATTCAGATTTGTTGTTTTAGTCAAAACCAACTTAGATTTATTTAGGGCTTTAGAAAACCTTTTGAAATACACACATCTATCTATCTATGGTATTATATGAATGCTCAGTTTAGATATCTGTGTCCTTTCATTTCCATTTCATTCAAAAATACCATATTCTGCCATGTGTACTATTATTTATACCTATTAACAATTATATCTATTTTATCTATTATTATTAGTATAGATCGTCATTCTCAGTTTTCTGTTTAACTTTGAACTAAATCCTCTCTCCTTCACTCTAATCCAAATTTTACAACTAGGCTTTTATTTCACGTTCTACTTTTATTATGTTTTCACTTTACCTAAATTAAAAGCACTAGCTCAATACGGTTGCTAATAATGGTGGTGAATTCTGATTGCTTCGTTTTCTTCTTACGGTATATACAGGACGCTCCTTTTTCATGTGATTTTTTCCACCTTTATTTCGAGCTTCGTTCGCATGAGAGAGGTAATTTCTGTTAGAACTATAATTCTCAGTTTTTGATGACGACAACTTCACAATAATAGATCTCAAAAGCACTGATTGGAGAAGCGTTTCTACAGCCTTGAAAAGAAAGAAGTGAAAATTGCTTTAAGTGTCGAAGAATGTCAAACGACTACTATGGAGAAAAGACGTCAATAATATTTGAATGTGAGTCATCTTGTCTTATATTATAATGTTAAAACTCACAAGAATGCTTCATATCTCTCTCATGTTTTAAATTAAAAATGGAAAAAAAAAATATCATTTTATACATTTAAAATGCTCTTTGAAAACTCATTTTATGTGTACATCGGTGGACCGGTGGAAGCCCATCGGTGCACCGGTGCCCGCTTAAAATTGAGTTTCCAAAGACAAACCTGATACATCTTTTCACCACCAATCGACACATTTCTGCATTCTCCTCCAATCACAATCCCTGGCAATGAATGGTTATCATATCCCTTGATCAAAACTATTCATATATATAAATAACCATGGTTTTCAACATTTTTTAAACTAATTCTCTCTATTCTAATCTCTGCTCTCTGATTTTCTGAAAACCTTGGATCATTTTAAATTGCTTTCAGCAGCGTTCGATTCTCAAATCATTTCACATCCTAAACTCTTGTTCGTTCAAACAAAGCCATTTTTATGAGTTATAGGATTTTGTACTTTCAATTGAGCAAATCAATGTACAAAGACACAACTACTGCCAAAAATTATTTTCAACTTTGATAGTGTAAAAGTCCTGTTTAGCGGCTCGGGTAAGTATAGAGGCCTATTCCTCCGAGCTAAGCGAGGGTTTTAGTGAGTAAAAGCCAGAATAAGAGATTCTGGGACTGGACGTAGGATGGTGATCTGAAACAATATAAAAAGTCTGGTGTGCTTATTCTATCTTACTTTATTTTACTTACTATCTGTTTATAATATTGCTCGTATATATTTAGTTTAGCCATATACGATCCGTTACACTTTCAATTGGTATTAGAGCTAGGATAATTCATAAACCGTAACTTAGTTTAGTGAATAAATTATAATATGACACACATAAGCACATTTGTTGAAGGCCAATCTACTACATGACCACCTCTATTTACTGGTAATGACTATAATTTTTAGTCAACTACAATGAGAATATATACGGAAGCTAATGGTTTAGAAATTTGGGATGCTACACAAACTCAATATACAACACCTAACACACCTATTAGCACTTGGACCGATGATCAAAAACTGCTGCTACTAATAATTTTAAAGCTATGAACATATTATTTTATGCTTTAGACAAAAATGAATTTTTACGTGTTATGATTTGCAAAACTGCTTATGACATCTGGCACACTCTACAAGTCACTCATCAAGGCACAAATAAAATCAAACAATCCAGAATTGCTATGTTAGAAAATCAATTTCAAAATTGTAGAATGAAGGATAACGAAAATATTTCTGATATGTACTCTTAACTCCAAGATATTACACATGTTTTGGTTAGTCTTGGTGAAACTATATCAGAATTTGATACCGTCACAAAAATATTAAATTCTTTAACTAATGATTGGGAGAGGAAAGTATTAGCAATCGAAGAAGCTAATGATCTCTCTCAACTCAAAGTTGAAGAGTTAGTTGGAAATTTGATGGCCTATGAAGTTAATTTACAAGCAAGAAAAATACAAAATCAAGAAAAAAGGACTAGTATTTCAAGTCGAGGAAGATTCAAATCTAAACGAAGAATAGATGGCTTTCACAACAAAAAATTATAGAGAATTCAAGAAGCAAGTAAAGAGAGGAAACAACAACAATAATAACACTGGACTCAAGTAGTTTGGCAGAAATAAAATTGGACATATCATAAAAGACCATCCATTACAAAAGAATGGAAAAAGGGATTTCAAGAGCAAAAACAAATTTGATGAAAATAAAAAATATGCCTATCAAGTTACTTGGGATGATTCCAACTCTTCATCTTCCTCAGATAGCGACAGTGATACTGAGCAAGTAAACGTCTGCTTTATGGCCATAAAGAATAGGTACAATCTAATCTAACTTATGATAAGCTATTTGAATTTTGTATAGATTTAGATAAAAAATTTAGAAATTTACGAAAAACTCACAAAGAAACCATAGTTAACTTAAATAGAGCAGAACTTGAAATAAACATGTTTGTGACGAACCAGGATTTTCGACCTTCGAAAATCGACATCAATATGTCCACTGTATATCATACCGAATATTCAAGTGCCGGAAATACCGATTTGCTATGGGTGAAGAAGAAAAGGTAGAAGAAAAATAGAAATAATCAACACAGAATCTCACAATCGTAGTAAAACAGAATATAATATATAATAACAGATTTTTATACAAAAGAATCTGTAACTGTTTTATACTTACAATCATCAGAGTACAACAATCAATACACCAATCTGGACAGTTATAATAACTTGCCCTCACACAGCAGAAATATAAACCAAGTACGGAGATACGTCTCTGTCATTTAGCTCGTCTCCTGAGCTCCATAACATCCTATCCTGAATCTGTATACTCGGTCTGACCCGAGCATTATAATAAAATAACACCCGAGTCAGTCTGGAAAACCAGCATGAGAAAACACACTCAAGTTGAATTATTACTATTTTCAAAATCCTTTGAAAAACAAAAGTATCTCGTAAGACCACGTCACATATAAACACGTCAGGTTTTTACCTTACAATAACCAAAACATTTTATATCAAAATCATCTGATATTATAATAGTGTCTATAGAAAGTAAATAGAAAATAGCCGAAATGCATGCATCTCACATTTCAGCATAGTGGACACAATCAAAACCAAACGGCGCTTATTGGAGAATGGATTTCATATAATGACTAGGCTACTGGGGTACCGCCCATCACAGTACGCCTCTAGAAAAATATACCGATGACCTCGCCGGGATCCCCTGCCAACACAAGACCTGCCTACCCCTAAGCTGGATAGTACCGAATATGTTATCACCCCGGATGTTCCCACCCTTAATCGAGCGCTCACTTTTCCATGCACAACCATATCCATAATTTTTATATATTCGAGGGTATCTAGAAAAGTGATAACATACCCTAATTGGGTGCAATCCACTTAGCCTTGCCGCATCTCCTCTGTTTTAGTTATTCCCGGTTGATAAGGCTAGAGGCAACGTTTACCTTTCAAGAACAATTCCACTTGGAATGCTCATCGTCCTTCAATAACGATGTTCTGATAGCATTCGTCCATACAAGTTGTCCTGGGTCTGGACAAACTGAGTCACCGTCTTCACCATCTTCACGATATCACCATTCGTAACGTTCAAACCGGATCGAAGTGGTTTTCGGATAATTACACCTGATCCCGGTCTCTTCGAAACCATCAGCGGATTTGACCAAAATTGATAGTCGGTTATTTAACTATCAATAAAACACCCATAAGCAGACATCAGGCCTTATTATAGATTTTCCAAAATTTATTTTCAAAATATCTTATAAGATATGTATTCAATCCCTTCCAAATTTTCAATAATTAGGGCAACTCAAATACTTATATCCATATTAAGATATTCTGAACTATCTCTTATCTCAACATTTAGAAAAATATATTTTTCTAACTCCTTACTTCTCAACACTTAGGAAATTCCATTTATTTCTCTTTCTCAAAATCCTTTACAATTTATATTGTAAATTACTTAACTCGTTTATAATGAATTCTATAAGTTCTGGTTTCCTTAATTAATTTCCAAGTCAAAACACTTGTCTAAAATTCCAAATATCCATTTCTAAATTCTTTTATGAATCCTAATTCATTTTTCGAAGTTCACTTTTATTTAACTATTTTAGAAATTTTCCTACTTCTTCCCAAATTCCATTTTTAAGAATTTCTCCTATAAATCTCATCTACTGAATAAACCCCGTTTCCAGATTCTCGAAAGATTTATAATTAAATTTCAATCATTACGAAACTATATATATATATATGTAAATAGAAAAGTTTTTAAAAGAATAATAATTTATTTTTAAAACATGTTCAAGTAATTATTTAAAAATATCTAACACTTTTTATAAACATCAATAATTCATTTTTAGATAACAAATCAATTTTCAAAATTAATTCTTTAGAAAATGAAAATATTATTTTGAAAAATAAAATTCAAGAACTAGAAAATTCACAAAACTCATTTGAAAATCTGACAAATAAAATTCCTATACTGGATAAGGAAATTGATTCTTATAGAAATGAAAATATCAAATAATCAAAAAATAATTGTGAATTAAACTCTAAAATGAAAACTCTTGAAACCGAAAATTTGGGTTTTAAAGCAAAGCTTGAAAAAATCTCTTCAAATGTATCTGTGTTTAATAAAGGTTGGGAAAATTTATCTAATATGATAAAGAATTCTAGACCTATCACAATAAAAATGGTTCGGGATTTAAAAGACAAATAATCAAAAAGATTTCTAAGAAAAATAGTTTTCTCTTAAAAAATCTAGTAATACTAAGGAAAATAAAATTAATGAAAGCAAAACTATAAAAATATGGGTTCCGAAATCTAATAATAATCTTATTAGAAAGAACTATATAAATAAATTTCTTTCTGATGTTCATAATCATAACAATGATTCTTTTCAAGGTTTTACCAAACCCTCCTTGGTATGGTTATTGAAAACTTAACCACAGGATCCTAACATAGGAAGTGGGTACCAATAAAATTCTTTATATTTTGCAGGTATCCACTCACATTAGTAAAAAGGGAAGATGGGTAGTGGCTGTTCCAATCACATGACTGGAAACTCCAACATTCTTACAAATATTAGACCACTTAATGAAGGAATCGTATCATTTGGAGATAATTCAAAAGGGTACATCATCAGAATAAGGGACGTCAACAACAATGGTAATCCTAATTCTCCTCTAATTACTAATGTTTATTTAGTTAAAAATATAAAACATAATTTACTTAGTATTAGTCAGCTTTGTGATAAAGGTCACAAAATTAAATTTGAAAAGGATAGTTGTAATATTTTTGATAAACATGAAAAATTAATTTGTGAAGGAATTAGAAAACGAAACATTTATATATTAAATATGAAAGTTAATAATGATAGTAACCTATGCTTTATAGCTAATACAAATGATGCATGGATATGGCATAAAAGATTTTATCATATTAACTTTAAATTATTAAATAAATTAGCAAAACATGAAATTGTTAGAGGTTACCAAAAATAAACTTCAACGTAAATAACCTTTGTGACGCATGTCAAAAGGAAAACTTAAAAAATCTTCATTTAAATCTATTAATGAAATTTCAACTAGTAAACCATTAGAATTATTATGTTTAGACTTATTTAGTCCAACCAAGTAAGATCTATAAATCATAGTAAATACGTTTTTGTAACTGTTGATGATTTTTCAAGATATACTTGGACCATATTTTTTTAAAACAAAAGTAACACTTTTGAAATGTTTAGAAATTTTGCAAAATGAATTTAAAATTTAAAAGATTTAAAATTAAGAATATTCGTAGTGATCATGGAGGAGAGTTCGCTAACTATGAGTTTACTAATTTTTGTAATAAAAAGGAAATTAATCATAATTTTTCTTTTTTCAAAACACCAAAAAAATGGTGATGTAGAAAGAAAAAATAGAACCTTACAAGATGCGATAGAACACTGCTAAATAGCACCACTTTCCCTCAAAACTTTTGGGCAGAAGCGGTGGCTACTACATGCTATGTTGTAAATCGTGTTTCAATTTGTCCTAAAATTAAAAATACTCCTCATGAATTGTTTTATTAATGAAAAAGAAAATTTTCATATTTTAAGGTTTTTTGATCAAAATGTTTAATATTAAATACTAAAGATAATCTTAGTAAATTTGAATTTAAAGCCGATGGAGGAATTTTGTCGGATATTCAAAAAGAAAGCTTATCGCATGTTTAATAAAAGAACTAATTCTATTGAGGAAATATTATACGTCTCTTTTAACGAAAATATTAGTAAAATTGACGATGATTCTGAAATAAATATTAGTCAACAATCTACTTCTCTTCAACATAATGAAAATAAAAATAATTAAATTCCCTAGGAAATAATTAACTCACCAGATCAAAATAAAAGTAAAGAAACACCAAGAGTACTAAAAGATCATCCTATCGAAAATATATTAGGAGATGTTCAAACAAAAGTCCAAACTAGAAAACAACTTAATAAAATAAGTCACTTAGCTTTTATTTCTACAGTAAAACCTAAAAATTATAAGGAAGCGGGAAAAGACGAATATTGGACAATCGCTATGTAGGAAGAATTAAATCAATTTGAGCGTAATAACGTATGAGAATTAGTCCCAAAACCCAACGATCAAGCTGTAACAGGAACAAAATGGGTTTACAAAAATAAGAGTGATGAAAATGGTGAAATAATAAGAAACAAAGCTAGATTAGTTGCTCGAGGATATAATCAGGAAGAAGGAATCGACTATAACGAAACCTTCACTCTTGTAGTATGACTTGAAGCAATTAGAATATTTTTAGTTTTAGCTTGCCATCGTAATATTAAATTATATCTTATGGATGTAAAAAGTGTCTTTCTTAATGGTTTTATAAAAGAAAATGTTTATGTTGAAAAACCACCGTTATTTAAACATGAAAAATATCCAGACTATGTTTATAAACTTAAGAAAACTCTATATAGTCCTAAACAAGCACCACGTGCCTGGTATGACAGACTAAAAAGCTATTTAATAGATTTTGGATTTGAGATTGGTCAAGTTGATTCAACATTATTTTTAAAACATAAAAATAATGATTTGTTAGTAGTTCAAATATATGTCGATGATATCATTTTTTGGATCTACTAATGAAAAATTGTACATAATTTTCCGATATTATGAGAAAAGAATTTGAAATGTCCCATATGGATGAATTAAATTATTTTCTTGGAATACAAATTAAACAAGTAGAAATTGAGATTTTTATTGAGCAAGGAAAATATTGTAAAGATTTAACTAAGAGATTTGGTGTCGAAAATATGAATAGCAAGTCAACGCCTATACGCACAACCATTCACTTAGATAAAGATGAGAATGGTAAGGATGTCGATCAGAAGCTCTATAAAAGTATGATTGGATCTTTACTATATTTAATTGCGGGTAGACCCGATTTAACGATGAATGTGTATCTCTGTGCCCGTTCTCAAGCCAATCCTAAGAAGTCACATCAACGAGCCGTTAAAAGAATTCTAAGATATTTAATCGGGACTAAGGAATACGGCTTTTTTATCCTAAAGGATGTCAATTTGAATTAGTATCATATAGCAATGCTGATTTGGATGGATGTCGTACCGATAGAAAAAGCACTAGCGGTACTTTTCATTTTCTAGGTCAATCCTTAGTTTCTTGGTCTAGTAAAAAAAACTACGTCTCTCAATCAACATGTGAAGCCGAGTGTATTTCGGCTGCTCTTGCTTGCACTCAGATAATCTACATGCAACAAACTTTAAAATATTTTAGTGTTAACTTGTCAAAATCAACTATCTACTATGATAACACCAGTGCAGAAAATTTAGCAAAAACCCTGTAAATCATTCAAGAACTAGACACATTGATATTGGATGCCATTTTCTAAGAGATCATTTCAAAAAAGAAAATATCGCTCTTGAATTTATAAATACCGAAAATCAAATTGCAGATATGTTTACCAAAGATTTAAATGAAAATACTTATATTAAACTACGACACGAATTAGGAATTTGTTCTATAAACGATACAGTTTAAAATTATATATTTTTGAAGTTTACAATTCTAGTCTGTTAAATTTTCTAAGTAATCTACAACCAAGCTTTTACAAACTTCTAAGTCTAATAACAATAAAAAAATTATTTACTGTAAACTTAAAATCATAAAATCTCACATGTTCTGTATATAAAAGTAAATAGAACAAAATTCGACTCATATTTGCATTCAAATATTTTAAAAAAATCATTTTAAAAGCTTTAGGAAAGTTGCAATTTATCTTCACGCTAGTGGACCAGTTAATCCAACCAGTGCATCAGTGGTGGATACTTTTCACTGCCAAGACTTCCTTTATCTTCCTCTAACTTACTCCATTCTTCATTTTTTTACCCCAATTCAGTTTTTACCAAGCCTAGCCACCGTTTCCAAACCCTATCTCTTCAAAAATTCAGTGATTTATCGTTTAAATCTCAAATTTGTAATATGACAAGACAAAAGAGAAGCTAGCCTTTCTTCTACTTCCTTTGGATCTATAGAAGAAACTGACCGATGAAGTGAAGGGATGGCTCAAGAACAAATGCGAAAATATAAAAAAATTCAGAGCTCTAATGACTAATGAACACCTAGGTAGACGTCTGGTAAATCTAAACTCTTTAGATCTTTATGATATTAAAAACTTATTTACTCTGGCAAATTTGGTGAATATCATAAGTATGGTTGGTTATGAAATTGATATATATCCTCGTTATATTGTTATATTCTATGCAAATCTTGAAATCGGTCATGATGAAAGTGGATTTAGTTTTTTCAACTAGTGTAAAGGATGTAGATATTATTAGCTTTTAACGAAAATGAGTTATGTGAAATTTCGAGGATTTCGTTAGGCGATTTGCCTTAGATGAAATTACTTTTGGAAAACAATCTATTTTGCGACTAATTCTAGAAAATACTCGTGGAAATTGGACCGCATCTAACTTGACTCATTTAGCCCGCATTATTATTCACATTCTACAACACAATTTGATTCCAAAAACTAACAGCTTTGATGAAATATATCCTTTGGTTAGTAAAGCGACCTATGCGATTTTGGGAAATATCCAAGTTAATTGAGCAAGTGCTATTATGAATAATAAGGTTGAAATAGGTCAAGAGAAAGGAGAAGGTATAACCCGTATGGAAATCTTATCACTTTGATTCTCTGACGCTTTGGTGTTATTTTAGATGATGAGCCTCCGATTAGGCACCCTTACTCGAGCATCATTGATGGTAAAGTTTTAAAGGGTATAAAAATTCCTACTGCTTTGGATGAGATAATAATTGAGACAGCAATTCATCAATCATTTCAAGAAGACACTGTCGGACCTTCTTCTCCACATTGGGACTCACATGTCCAGACCTCTTCTTCAGAAGCTCATATTCTTGCCATCTTAAAACGACAAGAAAAAATGATTTAGCAAGTCCGAGAAGAGCAGTTAGAGCAAAAGAAGGAAATTGGGATTATTAGATCATTGCTGACACATCTGTGTGGCTCGGTACGTACTCGAGAAAATGGTGTAGGCACCAGTAGTGAGGCCAGTGCAGCTCTCCAGCCCCCGTTGGTTTCTCAGCCTTCTGTTCATGACTTTCACGTAGGACTGCACAGCTCTGGTGCATCGGGTCCTACTTTTCAGGCCCCTGAACCGACCAGGATAGGATCGACATGGAGAGGATCGACCAAGACCACTTGCTATAGTTACTCATGCTTCAAGTTCTCCAGTTCATCCTCCAGCTCCAGCCAGACCATATATAGGTTTTACTGAGTCCGACCCTACCACTCCTTCTGGTTACCGTGATTCACCTTGATTATTAGCTCCTGCATGATGGTATTGCTTGATGACTTTCTAATTGTTTTTAGTTTATGACTTATCGGTATGTTTTGGTTAGTCAATTGGTTTATATTGTTTATGTTGGAACATTGTAGTCACTGTGTTGATGTTGTTGATATCAGACATGTATGTTGTAATCATTTGTGTTATATTGTTTCTACTGTGCAAATTGTTCTATGACTATTGTGTAGTTGTTTGTGGTATATTAGACATTGTATTGCCTGTGTAATTGTTAGCACCAAAATTGGTCACTAACCTCGTTCAGAAAGATTGTGTAGAGATATAAGTGATGAAAGTAAATTAAACAGAGAAGACAATGCTAATTTAAATGCAGAAAGTAAGAACACCAAATTTATAGTGGTTCAGCGTAATTGCCTACGTCCACTTTGTTCAACTTTATTGATTTCCTTTATGGTTGATTACAAATACAATTCATGAATCAAATGCTTGAGTGGAGTGATTGAGTAGAGAAGATGAGTCTTGAAAATGGCAGTCTCCCCGGTGTTCTCTCTTCAAAAAAGGATCCGTTTCACTGTGACTCTGCCCCTCTATTTATAGGCAAAGATGGGCTGGACTTCCCAAGTGGGCTGATTGCCGAACGCTCCAGCCCGAGTACAGTGGTCGCCGTATGCCGAGCAAGGTTCGCCGAACGATCTGCGCCGAACCATTCCTTCTATGCCGAACGGTATGCTGGTTAGTTGTGTTGAATGTCTCCTGGATATCGAGTATTACGCCGAGCACCATGGGATGCCGAGTACTCTTGTATGCCGAGCAGCCTTGATGCCGAGCGACCTTGTATGCCGAGCAGTCTTGATGCCGAGTACTCTGGTACGCCGAGTACTCTGGTATGCCGAGCGGTCTTGATGCCGAGCAGCCTTGATGCCGAGCACTCTGGTATGCCGAGCAGTCTTGATGCCGAGTACTTATGGGATGCCGAACACTAGTTGACGCTGAGCATAGGTTGTTGCCGAGTGCCAGTTGATGCCGAACACTAGTTGACGCTGAGCATAGGTTGTTGCCGAGTGCCAGTTGATGCCGAACACTAGTTGATGCTGAGCATAGGTTGTTGCCGAGTGCCAGTTGATGCCGAACACTTCTTGACGCCGAGTACCCTTGTTGCCGAGTACTACGCCGAGTAGTCTCGATGCCGAGTGCTTTTGATGTCGAGTGCTCTCGTATGCCGAACACTGCTGAGTACTACGCCGAGCACTCCTGGACGCCGGACACTATGGATGCCGAGTACTACGCCGAGTACTCATGGATGACAGTTGCTTCGCCGAACACTCCTGGATGCCGGACACTCTCTGATGCCGAGCACTTATTGCCGAGTACTAGTTGCCTGGTCAAATCCCCAGGAAACACTTGCCCCCCAAAGTGTATCTCGTGGCCAAACGTGGTGCGCTTTGAATCTGGTACAATCTACCTCGGAGGTACCCTCTCGAGAATGCTAGCGAAGGGAGGTGCAAGACGAACAAGCTTGGGACGCCGAACGACACGTTCTGAGCCGATCGTTCCTAGCATGCCGAACGTCATTCCACCTTGATGCCGAGCGCTCCGGTATTGACCGGTTCTACCGGGTATAGCCCCTTCGACTTCCACCATTCCCCTCTATAAAACCAGGTCCTTCTCTTCTTCTCTCCTTTTACTTGTCTCATTTTACTTCTTATTTCCACCGTTCTCGCAATTCTGTTCAATCGTCCGAATTTGAGACTTAACTACACCATCTCAATCTTTGATCTGCAAACTTAGGTATTTTTCCTCGTATATTCAAACGAGATGTTCGAACGATGTCGTGTAGAGGGTTTTTGTATAGCTTGTCTGTATTGCCGAACGACATAGCGTGGAGGAGTTAGGAGTATGTCCGCTTATCGTCTTAGTTTCCTCGTGTTGAATCGAGGTCAAAGGGAAGAAAAAGAAAGAAGGTGTTGGAGGGGGTAATGGCGCCGTTCGCTGCTCCGGCGCATGTGGTCATGTGCCGGACGGTGTAATGGTTAGTTGCCGAACGGTACCTTGGCCGGACAATGCCAGGCCGAACGCTCACTAACATGTCAAACTATAATTGAGCCGAACGAACTAAAGCCGAACAATGCCCAAATGTCGAACGACTGACACGCCGAACATTGACTTCAGACCGAACGTTGAATCCAGCCGAACAATCCTTAGGTCGAACCGTGACTTTAGCCGGACAAAACAATCACCGAACATTCCCTAGGTCGAACAATGTCTTCTAGCCGAACAAATACAATTGCCGAACACTTGACATGCCGAACAATACAATTGCCGAACACTTTACATGCTGAACAATACAATTGCCGAACACTTGACATGCCGAACAATATAATTGCCGAACAACTGACATGCCGAACAATACAATTGCCGAACACTTTACATGCCGAACAATACAATTGCCGAACACTTGACATGCCGAACAATATAATTGCCGAACACTCTTTAAGCCGAGCCTAACACAGCCGAACACTATACTTAGGACGATGAACATTACTTAAATGCCGATCAGTATAAATGTTAAACTACACTTAGGCCGGTTACTTTAGAAATCATATGTCTTTTGAACCTGGAACTGTAATCACCTCAAGGCGGGCTTTTGAGACGGTCGGCGATGACGGTCTTCGAAGGCGATGATTCGAAGCTAATTATTATATCTTTTTAAAACATTCTTATTGCCTGTACACAATTGCTTGCACTAGTTCACACACCACGTGGGGGGAAAACTCGTGTTGCTAATTCTAACGCTCAACGTTTTTCAAGTATAGCTTTCTCAAGCATTTAGCCAGGTTCATTATTTATTCGGGATGTCGAGAAAATCTAGTTCTGCCACCATATCTGACAGACCTGGGCCGTCAGCAAGGCAAGGAGCTGCTGATTCTTCTAACCCGTCTATCTCTCCCGCCCATAATTTGGCGCCCGATGCTCTGGAGTCAACCATCTTACTGGACAATCCGATCGATTCTCAAGCTTCGAAGATCAACGAGGCTGCTCTGCGACGGATATGTTCCATTCACGGGATTCCCTTTGCTGACGTGTTAGTTCCTTCGAGACATGACCGCCCTCATCTGCCCCCAGTCGGGTACACAGCCTGCAACAAGTTCATGTGTTGGATGGGCAGCGTGCCTCCATTCAACTTATTTCTCCGGGATGTGCTGCAGTATATAGACATTGCTCCGTCGCAGCTGCACCCGAATGGCCATGCGTTCCTATATGGGACTTATTTACTTTTCATGGCCGTCTTCTCCAGACCTCCAACCCCCGGTGATATCCGATACATTTATATGTTCAAGAGACGGAAAGATAGCCCTTCCTTCATGTTCCTCAAGCCATACCACAAGTGCCAGATCTTGACAGGGGCCTGTAGCAAATTCGCCCTGTACAAACAGGAATGGTTCTATGTGCGCTGCCCGTCTGGTTTTGCTAGGAGATGGGTTGAAGGCAGTAAGTCTCTCCGCTGAATCGTTATTCGTATTTAATTGGAGTCATGTTTTTCCTAACTCTCTGTTTCATCTTTTCAGGTATCAGCCCACGCCCGGAAGGCCGAGGATATTCTGATGCTGTCGATGCGATTAGAGCTCTTCCGGCCGAGGATCGAGATATCCGAGCTATCATTTCAAATGACTCGCTGTCGGGGTTTGGCTTGCTGGCTCCTGGTCGTCGGATCAGCCTTCCAGAAGGTGTTACAATTCCCAAACCTTCATCTGGTAAAGGGAAAAAACTTGCCGGACCGTCGTCGCGTCGCGTTCCCGACGCGCATGAAGAAGGCGAGCGCAAAGAGGATGATGCCCCCGAAACTCAGGGCGAGAACGTGGGTCCCGCTTGGAATCCGGCAATCGAAGTTCAGGATATTGAGACATCATCCTCCCCTTCGAAGGGAAAGAAGAAGTTGAAATACACGGTTCAAAAGGAGAAAGTTGGTGGCACCTCATAAGTTACGCCTAACCCTCCTGAGAAAGAGGCTTCTTCGCAGCACCTGGAAAGTTCCTTGAGAGGTCTATCGAACCTCTCTATTCCCGAAGACATACTTAATTACGGATTCGATGATCCTGAAGCTCTCAAATTCTCTTCGCCCGCTAGAGGCAACGTAGGAGTTCAACTCCCGGCTCAAAGAGACAATACTCCGATTAGCAAAGATAAACGAACGGGTCCGTCGGGGGGACACTTAGGACACACACGCACATGCGCATTCCATAATATACTTCAAGTCTTTTTAATTCGTGAATTCTCCTTAACTCGTTGTTATCTCCCTTCTTTGCAGGTGATATGGGCCGCTCACACGGACTTGATCGCCTTCAGGGGTCTTCTATATTCTATCACTCCGGACGGGATTCCGGTTCAGGCAGACGCCGGGACCGAGGTGATTATGAAGATAGGGACAATCGTCCGCGCGAGTCGTCTCACCGCAAGAAAGCACACTACCAATCTTCCCAGTCCCGCGATCTTCCTCCTACAACTGAGCCGGATAAAGAGAAGTCTTTGCAGAAGGGTTATCAGTCTGATGCTGCTCGAGAACAACATTCCAGTTCATCGAGTACGAGGCAAGTTCGAGAGCCGCGTAAAAGAACGAAATTCTCTAAGCCTCCTCCTCCTACTCCTGCCGTGGACCCAACTGTTGCGGAAAAGATGGTCGACCTTAAGGCCAAGTTTCCGAAGATCTGTTTTGACGGTTTGAAATTTCTCCCGGCCATCCATCACATTCCTGGGCACATGAAGCAAAGTGCCATTGCCTGCAACAATGACGTCTATGTTCAACATGACGCATTCGTGCACTTGGTGGAGAAGATCTCAGAAGTATCTGTCGAGCGTCAACACGAGATTGACCGTCTAAATCTGGAGGCTGACAGCGATAAGAAAATCATCAAACTCCAAGATGAAGAACTCGCCTCTTATAAGTCAAAGCTAGAAGCCGCTGAACAAGGTGCAAAAGATACTGCTGAGGCAGTTACTCGCTTAGAGGTGGCTCACAAAAAGGAGCTTGACGAAGCAGTTCAGCGCAGCGGCGCCCTTGCCCTAGAAAAAGACTCTGTCCAAAAAGAAAGGGACGCGCTCGCTATTCAAGTCAAAGAGCTGAAAGAACAACTCTCCAAGGAGAAAGAAGACAAAATAGCCGCTCAGGAAGAATCACAACGGTATTGTGATGAGATTGTTGCTACCCGACTCCTGAAGGCAAAGCTCGACGGTGAACTTGCCGGGGTTGAGAAAATGAAGGACGAGGCCCGTGAGGAGGGCAAAAGAATGGCTGTAGAGGAGCTTGATTCTCGCCTTGAGGCGGCCGCAGAGGCCGGCAGGGAAGAGGTCAAAAGCATGTTTGACCCGTTGATCGCCGAGTACGGAGCCCGCGTCCTTATGCATCGCGACCTAACATTCTTGGGCGACGGCTACCACGAATCCCTGGCTGAGGCATGGGAAACTCTGATAAAGATCAAGAAAGTCGAGTCAGGCTCCGAAGAAATCGACGAGGATGCATTGGTGAAGGAGTTCCTGAGGGGGAATGAGCCATCGGATTTATCCGCAGCATTGGCTCTTTATGGCAAAGGCTCTTCCCCTTCGAAAGAGAAGAATGACGAGGCTGGCCCGTCAGAGGCCGACGCTACTACTCCTCACATCGCCGCTCCTTATGCTGCTCAATCGGCCGGTCGGTCGACGCTTGATCCATTCGAGCAGCATGCCAGTTACGATCCCGAAGATCCCGGGCTCGGCGTTCATGTGCTGTCACCTATCTTGGAGGGTGAAACCCCGCGCGCCACCGATAGTCAACCTGATCCTGGTAGGAAATTCTTCTTTCTCTAAAAGTCGAAGAGATCCCGTCACTTTTCAGCAGTGGTTATTCGTTCTAATGCCCACTTCTTATGTTTTCGTGCAGGTTGTTCTGACGCTGAGCTAACTCCGAGGAGCGATGACGCCAAGGAGGAAGCGGGGAAAACAAGCGACGTTGCTCACGCAGGGGTAACTCCCGGCCCAGACGCTCAAGTGATCGGGGCGCTTGATGATGACAAACTTGATACTTCGTCTCCTGCCGAAGGAAGCGACGAAGTTAAAATCACTGGCGCCTCTGAACATACTTCAGAGATGAGCATGAAGGACCGTCTCGCCGACGAGGAGAAGAGAAAGGTCAAAGTCAAAGTTGAATCTGAAGTCCTGGAACTCACTGACCCGCGGAACAGACCTCTGAAGATCATTCTCCCGGGCAGGTCCAAACCACTAGATGTTCCGTCTCCTACTCCTGACTCTGTCTCTCTAGCAAGCAAAAAGTCCAAGAAAAAACGTGAGGGAGAGGAGTCGTCGGAAACACCAAAGGCAGACAAGAAGAAAAAGTCGAAGAAATGATCGATGCACTTGTTCAACAAGTTTCCTGCTTAAGTTTGTAACTGTTTCTATCTTCCATAACTTGTAGTTTGTATAAGCCCGAATTTTGTAGGAGTGATCTTGTATCCGCGTTTTGGATTTATCGAATAAAATTTTAGTTTCTTCTTGTTTGAATGATTCTCTTGTCTTTATTTGGTTTGCTGACATTGTGCTCCGAGGACTTGGAGACTTGAGACTGTTCATACTCTGGTCCGCGCTCTGGGGACTTAGAGTACTCCGCTCCGCGCTCTGGGGATTCGGAATTTGGAAATCATTTATACTCTAGTCCGCGCTCTGGGGACATAGAGTACTCCGCTCCGCACTCTGGGGATTCGGAGATTGGAAATCGTTTATACTCTAGTCCGCGCTCTGGGGACTTAGAGTACTCCGCTCTGCACTCTGGGGATTCGGAGATTGGAAATCGTTTTATACTCTAGTCCGCGCTCTGGGGACTTAGAGTACTCCGCTCCGCACTCTGGGGATTCGGAGATTGGAAATCGTTTATACTCTAGTCCGCGCTCTGGGGGCTTAGAGTACTCCGCTCCGCACTCTGGGGATTCGGAGATTGGAAATCGTTTATACTCTAGTCCGCGCTCTGGGGGCTTAGAGTACTCCGCTCCGCACTCTGGGGATTCGGAGATTGGAAATCGTTTATACTCTAGTCCGCGCTCTGGGGACTTAGAGTACTCCGCTCCGCACTCTGGGGATTCGGAGATTGGAAATCGTTTATACTCTAGTCCGCGCTCTGGGGGCTTAGAGTACTCCGCTCCGCACTCTGGGGATTCGGAGATTGGAAATCGTTTATACTCTAGTCCGCGCTCTGGGGACTTAGAGTACTCCGCTCCGCACTCTGGGGATTCGGAGATTGGAAATCGTTTTATACTCTAGTCCGCGCTCTGGGGACTTAGAGTACTCCGCTCCGCACTCTGGGGATTCGGAGATTGGAAATCGTTTATACTCTAGTCCGCGCTCTGGGGGCTTAGAGTACTCCGCTCCGCACTCTGGGGATTCGGAGATTGGAAATCGTTTATACTCTAGTCCGCGCTCTGGGGACTTAGAGTACTCCGCTCCGCACTCTGGGGATTCGGAGATTGGAAGTCGTTTATATTCTAGTCCGCGCTCTGGGGACTTAGAGTACTCCGCTCCACACTCTGGGGATTCGAAGATTTGGAATCGTTCGTACGAGTCTGTATGTCGCGTAGAATAATGTAATTTATCATCCAATTAAGAGATATAGAAACTTCATAGAAAATGTGGCTTCAAGCCTTTATTAATGAAAATCAACTAAATTGCTCGATTACAACTTCAAAAGGAAACTAAGTCATTATTGAATGGAAACATGCAGAAAACAATAGTGCCTATAACAAGAAAGGGAAACATGCTAAATGTAATAGTGCCGCAAATGTTCACTGTTCCATGCTCGGGGGAGTGTCGCGCCATCAACGGTCGCTAGCTTGAATGTTCCTTCTCCAAGCTTCCGTTCAATGGCGTATGGACCTTCCCAGCTGGGATTCATGCGTGATGGTACCGGGAAGACTCGTTTCAGAACGAGATCTCCCACATCAAAGATTCTTGGGCGGACTCTGCCGTCATAGTAACGCTTGACTCGATGTCTATGCGCCGCCGCCCTTAATTCAGCTTCTTCCCGCTTTTCATCGATGCAGTCCAGTGATTCCAGCAAGAGGTTTTGGTTCGTCTTGGGATCGTAGTATGTCACTCGGTGCGATGGAACTTCAAGTTCCACGGGTATAACGGCTTCAGAGCCGTATGCCAAGGCGAACGTAGTGTGGCCGGTTGCGGACTTGTGTGTAGTTCTATACGCCCATAATGCTGTCGGGAGTTCATCTACCCATTTGCCTCCAACCTTCTCCAGACGCTTCTTTAGTATGGATTTGATTATTTTGTTAACGGCCTCGACTTGTCCGTTAGCTTTTGGGTGTGCAACGGCGGCGAACTTTTTCTCAATGCCGTACTTTAAACAGAACTCTTTGAACTCTCTACTTTCGAATTGTGTTCCGTTGTCTGTAATGATGGTGCGTGGAAGGCCAAAGCGGCATATAATGTTTCGTACAACGAAATTAATGACCTTCTTAGAGGTGATAGTGGCCAAAGGTTCTGCCTCAGCCCATTTCGTGAAATAGTCGACTGCAACTATTGCGTATTTCGCACCACCTTTGGATAGAGGCAAAGAGCCGATTATGTCGATTCCCCAGATCGCAAATGGCCAAGGACTGATCATTTGTGTGAGTTCCGTTGACGGAGCCCTCGGGATTTTTGCATATCTTTGACACTTGTCGCATTTTCTTGCGTAGTCCGCGACATCCCGGTTTACGGTGGGCCAGTAATATCCATAGCGGAGGATCTTCTTTGCTAGCGTTTGCCCCCCAGTATGGTCGCCGCATTCCCCTTCGTGGACTTCCCTCAAGACTCGCTTTGTTTCATCATGAGCGATGCACCGTAACAATGGGACTGAGAATCCTTTCCGGTACATGGATCCATCCTGCATTACGTACCGCGCAGCCTTTCGAAGGACCTGTCGTCTTTCGCTTCTTTTTTCTGGTAAAGCCCCGGTTGTCAGGTACAGTTTGAATGGGGTTATCCACGAGTCCTTCTCGATCTCTGTTTCCAACACGCGATCGATTTTCATCTCGTCTACGCTCGGGGCATGCAAGACTTCAACGGGATACAATCCCATTTGTTGAACATCGTCGGTACTTGCGAACTTAGCCAACAAGTCGGCTTCTTTGTTTTGTTCTCGTGGGATATGTGAAATGTCATAACGCTCAAGATTTGATAGTAGTTCCTGGACCTGAACGAGGTACGGAGCAAGCTTTCGTCCTTTTGCTTGGTAGTCTCCTCGTACTTGGTAAACCACTAACTGCGAGTCACAAAAGATTTCGACTGATTCGATCCCGAGTTCTTTGATGAGCTTCAAGCCAGCGATCAGTGCTTCATATTCAGCTTCGTTGTTCGTAGCCGGGAAATCGAGCTTCAGGGCATAACAGATTGATCGGTTTTCCGGAGTTATAAGAACTACGCCCGCGCCGGAGCAACGGTCGTTTGATGCACCGTCAGTGTATAATTTCCATCGAATGGGGGGAATGATGTCGTGATCGTCCGGTTTGATGGGTATGGTAAATTCAGCGATGAAGTCTGCTAACGCTTGCCCTCGGATGGCTCTCCGTGGTAAGTACGCGATATCGAATTGGCTCAACTCGATGTTCCATTTTAGCAATCTTCCAGAAGTTTCCGGTCGTTGAAGTACCTGCCTCAGGGGTTGATTGGTATAAACGCCGATTGAATGCGCTTGAAAGTATGGGCGCAGCTTGCGTGATGCAATCACCAAGCAATAAGCCAATTTCTCGATTTTAGGGTAATTCTTCTCTGCCCCCGTTAAACGCTTGCTAACATAATATACCGGCTTCTGGACTTGATCCTCCTCACGAACCAAAGCTGTGCTTATCGCGTGAGGGGATATAGCCAAGTAAACATACAACATCTCATGGTCAACTGGTTTAGATAGCATTGGTGGGCTCTCCAGATGCCTTACCAGGTTCTGGAATGCTTCCTCACAGCTAGACGTCCATTCAAAATTCCTCTTTCCTTTCTTTATTATGTCAAAGAACGGGATGCACTTGTCAGTTGCCTTGGATATAAATCGAATCAGCGCAGCTACTTTTCCGTTCAAGCTCTGTAACTGCTTTATAGTCCTGGGCGCTTGTACATCTCGAATGGCTTGGATCTTTTCTGGGTTGGCTTCGATTCCCCTAACGTTGACGATGAATCCTAAAAACTTCCCTGATGCAACGCCGAAAGAACACTTCAGCGGGTTGATCTTCATTCCATAGAACCTGAGTATGTTAAACATTTCAGCTAAGTCTTGAATGTGGTCATTTGACCGTCGTGACTTCACGAGCATGTCATCCACATAGACTTCCATGGTTTTGCCCAGCTGGTCCTTGAACATTCGATTCACCAGACATTGGTAAGTTGCTCCAGCATTCTTTAATCCAAAGGGCATCACTACATAGCAATACAGCCCGACATTTGTAACGAAGCTGGTGTGTTCTTGGTCCGGAATATGCATTGGGATTTGGTTGTATCCTGAGTACGCATCCATGAATGACAATAATTCGTGTCCTGCTGTGGAATCGACCAACTGATCGATCCTAGGCAACGGGAAACTGTCCTTAGGGCATGCTTTGTTCAAGTCGGAATAATCTATGCAAGTCCTCCATTTCCCATTCGCCTTCTTTACTAGCACGGGGTTGGAGACCCACTCCGGGTAGAGGGCGTCGCGGACGAACCCATTTGCTTTGAGTTTGTCCACCTCCTCTCCAAGAGCGGCGGATCTCTCCGGATCCATTCCTCTCCTCTTTTGCTTGACTGGGACGTATTTCGGGTCTATGTTCAACATATGACTCGTGATGGCGGGAGAAATCCCACACATATCAGAATGCGTCCAGGCAAAAACATCAAGGTTTTCCCGGAGGAAATCGCTAAGGTCTTCAGTCATTGCGGGGCCTAACTGCGATCCGATCTTCAGTATTCGCGAAGGGTCGTCACGGCTAACTGAGATGTCAATTGTTAATTCAGCCGGTGCCGCCTTCTCTTCCCTGGGTTTCTCATCGTCGTCTCTCGGATCTATATCTCCGTAGACCCGAGAATTATGCCCGAGCCAGGGCTCGGGCACTACTTGTCAATTATTCGTATTGAGGATGCGGACGGGATTGTCCGCAACCTTTCCTTTCTCCCTCCGATGGGCCTCTCGGAGCTCGGCCACATAACAAGAACGACCAGCTGCTTGGTCACCGTGAACAATGCCTACTCCTTTGTCAGTCGGAAACTTCAAAGTCAAACACCACGGGGCTAGTGCCGCCCTAAATTCAGCCAGGGCCGGCCGACCCAAGAAAACATTATACGGAGAGTCCACATCCAAAACTACAAATGGTAGAATTCGTACCCTCCGACGCTCGCCTTGTCCCAGTTCAACTGGTAACTCGACATATCCTACTGCATCAGTCGCAGCGCCGTTAAAGCCGTGGATACGAGCTTTGGATGGTTTCAAGTCTTTTGTCTCTAGCTTCATCTGATCATAGGCCTTCTTGAAGATGATGTTGACTGAACTTCCACAATCAATCAAAATTCTTTTTACATATGCTGGTCCGATCGTTGCAGATATGACCATGGGATCGATGGTCGGAGCCTCTACCTGATCAGCGTCTCTGTTCCTGAACACAATATCGTCTGTCATCACGCGCTGCTGCTTAGCAGGGGCCCCGTCCTCTACGTTCGAACAGCACTCAAAATCTGCATGCTTCAAGGAGCTTGCATATCGTTCCATCTCTTGCCAGTTCTTATCTGCGGGATGAGGTCCGCCGATAATTGTATTTATGACCAGTCTTCCAACAGTCCGGGCAGGTTCCTCAGGATGACGTGGAGCTGGTGCACGACCTGGGTTGGACGTTCCCTGTCCTCCTTCCTGTGGATCCTTTACAAATTCTTGCAACTTCTTTTGTCTGATCAATTTCTCGATAGCGTCATGCAGGTGTCTGCATTCTTCCGTGTTGTGTCCATAAGTTTCATGGAAGCGGCAATATTTCCCAGTCCGTTTCTGTTCTTCAGTTGATTCTTTTGGACGTGGTTTTCTGTATTGAAAAGTATTGCATGTGGATAGGTAAATGTTCTCAAGTGGGGCGTTTAGCGAAGTGTACTCGCTGTAGCTTGGAATTCTCGACTTCCACTTTCCCGCTTCTTTCCTCTTTCCTTGACTTCTTCCTCCGGACTCTTTGGGCTGCACAGGCTTACTCTGGACATTGACTTGGACCTTTCCCGAATTGTCTCCAGATTGCTTCACAGCAATGTTGCTCTTAATTGACTCTTGGGCAGGTCCCGGTGCCTTATCTCGTCGTACCCACCTAGCTTCCTCTCTTCTTATGAACTGGTGTGCCTTGGAGTAGAAACGCTCTAGCGTAGCCGGAGGTTTTCCTGCCAGCCAGTCTCCGAATTCAGAATCCGGATCTACACCTCTCATTACAGCCATTAGAATTGCATGGTCATTGGGATTACTGACTTCAGTTGCCGCAACGTGGAATCTTTGTAAGTACTCCTTCAGCGACTCTCCAGGATTCTGGATTACACTCGACAGAGACATCACGTCCTTCGGGCGTGTAGTGTGTATCCTGGATTGCTCAATAAACTTTTTTGCCAACTACTCGAAGTTTGATACGGATCGTGGAGGAAGTCGGGTGAACCACATAGTGGCGATCCCAGATAGAGTAATCAGAAAGCACCTACACTTGGTGGCATCATTTGCTCTGGCTGAATCCATCATCCATTCATACCTCATTACATGTTGTCTGGGGTCAGTCTTTCCTTCGTATGCAGGAATGGTTGGCATGCTAAACTTCTTGGGGTATGCCGCCTGCAGCACAACATCCGTGAACGGAGTATGACTTCTTGACACTCCCCAGTCGTCATTTGATAAGCCCTGATTTTCTTTCATCAGTTGCCTGATCATGGCTGTCAGATAGGGTGTCTGTATAGAAGCTGGGAGGTTGGAGTCAGTTCTACGTGCCTGTCCATGCTGATGCCTCCTTTCCTGGCGATCTGCCAATCGTGCGTCGTGAGGTTCAACATTGTTAGCATTTTGATGATCTGGAGCTCAATCCTCCATCTGTATTTCGGTTCGGAAGCTTCCAGTTCTGGCTTGGTCGCGGTCTCCAGCAGTTCGAACAGCAGCATCCGCCCTTGCAGCTTCAGTCTTACGGCGTCTACGCTTGGGTGGTTCATCAGAAGAAGTAGAGCTGTCAGATGAGGAATAAGCAGCTGGATTAGAGGTGTAGATCCGGATTCTGGATTACACTCGACAGAGACATCACGTCCTTCGGGCATGTAGTGTGTATCCTGAATTGCTCAATAAACTTCTTTGCCAACTCCTCGAAGTTTGATACGGATCGTGGAGGAAGTCGGGTGAACTACATAGTGGCGATCCCAGATAGAGTAATCGGAAAGCACCTACACTTGGTGGCATCATTTGCTCTGGCTGAATCCATCATCCATTCATACCTCATTACATGTTGTCTGGGGTCAGTCTTTCCTTCGTATGCAGGAATGGTTGGCATGCTAAACTTCTTGGGGTATGCCGCCTGCAGCACAACATCCGTGAACGGAGTATGACTTCTTGACACTCCCCAGTCGTCATTTGATAAGCCCTGATTTTCTTTCATTAGTTGCCTGATCATGGCTGTCAGATCGGGTGTCTGTATAGAAGCTGGGAGGTTGGAGTCAGTTCTACGTGCCTGTCCATGCTGATGCCTCCTTTCCTGGCGATCTGCCAATCGTGCGTCGTGAGGTTCAACATTGTTAGCATTTTGATGATCTGGAGCTCCATCCTCCATCTGTATTCCGGTTCGGAAGCTTCCAGTTCTGGCTTGGTCGCGGTCTCCAGCAGTTCGAACAGCAGCATCCGCCCTTGCAGCTTCAGTCTTACGGCGTCTACGCCTGGGTGGTTCATCGAAGAAGTAGAGCTGTCAGATGAGGAATAAGCAGCTGGATTGCCCCCAGCATTCTGTTGCTGCTGTTGAGTGAGTTGTGCCATCAGGTTGGCATTAGCTTGCATCTGTTCTCCCAGTTGTCTCCTGCTTTCCCTAAGTTCTCTCATCAAGTCATTGAACTCTACTCTGGTGACAACTGGAGTCTGTTCTTGAGCGGCAATCCCTGCACTCGGGATCGCAGGTTGATTGCTAGGTCCTGCTTGTTGCACGCTAGCAGTCTCTCGGGCATCCGCATTAAGAGAAGCTGACCTGGTACGTGGTCTCGCCATTGTAGAGTTATTGGTATGAACTCTGAGTAGAATCAACGGATGTCCTATCAGTAAGTCGGATCTCCTTTGGGGGATTTGTTCAATCCAGTAGCTTCAAAGCAGATCCCTGAGGTCTGAGAATTCGATTCTCGGTGAAAGCACCAAAGTGTTAGCACCAAAATTGGTCACTAACCTCGTTCAGAAAGATTGTGTAGAGATATAAGTGATGAAAGTAAATTAAACAGAGAAGACAATGCTAATTTAAATGCAGAAAGTAAGAACACCAAATTTATAGTGGTTCAGCGTAATTGCCTACGTCCACTTTGTTCAACTTTATTGATTTCCTTTATGGTTGATTACAAATACAATTCGTGAATCAAATGCTTGAGTGGAGTGATTGAGTAGAGAAGATGAGTCTTGAAAATGGCAGAGTCTCCCCGGTGTTCTCTCTCCAAAAAAGGATCCCTTTCACTGTGACCCTGCCCCTCTATTTATAGGCAAAGATGGGCTGGACTTCCCAAGTGGGCTGATTGCCGAGCGCTCCAGCCCGAGTACAGTGGTCGCCGTATGCCGAGCAAGGTTCGTCGAACGATCTGCACCGAACCATTCCTTCTATGCCGAACGGTATGCTGGTTAGTTGTGTTGAATGTCTCCTGGATATCGAGTATTACGCCGAGCACCATGGGATGCCGAGTACTCTTGTATGCCGAGCAGCCTTGATGCCGAGCGACCTTGTATGCCGAGCAGTCTTGATGCCGAGTACTCTGGTACGCCGAGTACTCTGGTATGCCGAGCGGTCTTGATGCCGAGCAGCCTTGATGCCGAGCACTCTGGTATGCCGAGCAGTCTTCATGTCGAGTACTTATGGGATGCCGAACACTAGTTGACGCTGAGCATAGGTTGTTGCCGAGTGCCAGTTGATGCCGAACACTAGTTGACGCTGAGCATAGGTTGTTGCCGAGTGCCAGTTGATGCCGAACACTTCTTGACGCCGAGTACCCTTGTTGCCGAGTACTACGCCGAGTAGTCTCGATGCCGAGTGCTTTTGATGTCGAGTGCTCTCGTATGCCGAACACTGCTGAGTACTACGCCGAGCACTCCTGGACGCCGGACACTATGGATGCCGAGTACTACGCCGAGTACTCATGGATGACAGTTGCTTCGCCGAACACTCCTGGATGCCGGACACTCTCTGATGCCGAGCACTTATTGCCGAGTACTAGTTGCCTGGTCAAATCCCCAGGTAACAGTAATATTTATTTTTCGTGTTTGTGTTATGCTGTGTGTTTTAAATTGTGAATGACTTTAGCACTATTGTATGTGTCTATGTTTTTTTTGTTAGCACGCTATTGTTATGTATTTTCACATAAAGTTATCTTTTTTTTGATGTGACAAAGGGGGAGAAAAGTAGTCATATGCAACATATATTCATGGGGAGCATACATTTAGGGGGAGTTTATATATAAGTGATCATCCTTTATCTTAACTCAATTCCACTCTTGAATATATAAGTTGTCATCATAAAAAAAGGAGAATGTTTGAACTATAACTCTCAGTTTTGATGACGACAACTTCACAGTAATAGATCTCAACAGCAGGGTTTGGAGAACCATAGCTACAACCTTGAAAAGAAAGAAGTGGAAATTACTTTCAACCGTCGAAGAACGGCGAGCAACTACTATGGAAAGAATACATCAGGAATATTTGAATGTGAGTCATACTGTCTCAGATTATGATGTTAAAACTCATAAGAATGCTTCATGCACCTCTCATGTTTTAAATTAAAAATGAAAAAAAGTTTCATATATCAATTTATACATTTAAAATGCTCTCTAGAAACTGCATTTAATGTGTACGCTGGTGGACTGGTGCACCGGTGCCCACTTAAAATATAGTTTCCAGAGACAAACCTAATGCATCTTTTCACCACCAATTCACGCATTTCTTCATCCTCCTCTAGTCACAATCCTCGGCAATGAATGGTTATCATATCTCTTTGATGAAAATAGTTCATGTCTATAAATAACTATGATTTTCAACGTTTTTTAACTAATTCTCTCTATTCTAATCTCTGCTCTCTGATTTTTTGAAAACCCTAGATTATTATAAATTGTTGTCAACAGCGTTCAATTCTCAAATAATTTCACATCCTAAACTCTTTTTCGTTCAAGCAAAGCCATTCTTGTGAGTTATACGAGTTTGTACTTTCAATTAAGCAAATCAGTGTACAAAGACACAACTATTGCCAAAAGATTATTTCAACTGTGGTAGTGTAAAAGTCATGTTCAGCTGTTCAGGCAAGTGCAGAGGCCTATTTCTTTGGGCAAAGCGAGGGTTTTAGTGAGTAAAAGCCAGAATAAAAGATTTTGTGACTGGACGTCGGACGGTGGTCTGAACCAGTATAAAAAGTCTAGTGTGCTTGTTCTATCTTAGTTTATTTTACTATCTGTTAATAATATTGCTTATATATATACACACGCACACACAAAGTTCAATTTCGACTACTGAATCTTCTCCACTTTTCATATTCGTTGTATTTTTTTCAAAATTCCTCTGTCTTACTGATTTGAATCTATTCATGTTGACCTATAACTGCGCCTTTTTTAAACGCTGTCGAATTTTACTTTAATCTACACTTCATTTCAAGAATCTATTTTCCTATACCCTGGGTTTTAGTTTCATCTTTTCTTTATTTAGTTCTCATTTATAATGTGTGTTTTTCATTCCATTGTGTTTGCTTCACTCTAACTCACTCTCACTTTAATGTGCCTTAGATTTCTCTTAAGTATGTTCGAATTTGAGTTTAATTACTCCACACCCACTGTTTTCATCTATTCCTTTTTTTTGTTGAAAACCCATGAGAACCCGGCGAGCCGATAAACTTCTGAGGAGGGTATAGTAAAGCCGTCCGCATTCCTCTGTTCTCTTATCACAATGTGGCTGCATGTTTTAAACTATCCCCAAATATGGATGCCAATTGAACCTAATTTTAAATGACTCAGTGCAGCAAATTAAGCTGATTTTTTGTTCATGTTTAGCTATTATGATATCCATATTTGGGATAATGCTAAATTAATGTGTTATTCTTTAAAAAAAAATTACATTTTTCCCCTTTCAAATATTTAGTGCTGCTTTCATGTTACTAATCTTACCTTCGTACCATCTATCTTTTGATAGGAAATAAATATTCTACGCATTTATAGCTCTTGATAGTTGTACACTTTGGAGATTGTTTTTAATGTTCAGTACATTTTGTTGCAATGATGGTTCTTCTGGATTTTACTGTCCAATTGAGCATTAAACTACACTAACTTTTATCAATACTTCTTTATCTTTGCTATTAATAAAGAAAAAGAAAATTCATTGAACAGTTTTACACCGTTCAAGTCATTTTGAAGTACCAAATATACCCTTCCGCTTTCCTGTTTCACTATTTCATATCTCACATCCACAGTTTCCTCCCGCTTTCCAAAACTAAACAACACTACTTTCTCTTTCACACTCGCTAGGAAAAAAACTAGATCAATTTTCTCGCCTATTCAACAGCTACAACGATTACCGATTATCCATGGAATTGACTCGATTTTGATACGATATCCATTACGCTTCGCTATAAGCTAATTACCCTTAGGTTTTCATTAACTAGATCGGTTAGGAGTATTATCTTGTTACCTGAAGATTAATAATTAACCCCGGAATCACCTGTGTAGCTTTATCCATTAGGCTTCAGTTATAGGTAAATGTGTAACTTGATATAGTTTGGAGGTTTATGAGAATCTTGTGACTAATAATATAAATTGTAGGGTATTGTTGTGATTTTTATTATTATTGTAATTTTACAGTTTTTCTTCGATCACTGTTTCTTGGCATTTTCAATTTTGTTCCATAACATTATTTCTACAATTTGTTTGCATTGTTCTCTATAATTTTAGTTAGTGGTTATGCCAAAGACACTTTATTTGATTTTTGACTGATATGATGTTTCTGGCAATTGGTTTGCTTCTACATTCAAAATAGATTATAAAAATTTCAAAGAGTACTTTATTTTAAGTGCACTTTATCTTATTGTTGTTTATGGCATGCTTAAAATTCATAGTTTAGAAGCAGCCTTAAGCTTTGATACCGATATTACATGATTTATTGATTGTTGGTACTGATAACTATCACCCGTAGTCACATGATATAAACTGAAATTCAATGAGGCATTCTTGATGTGTATTGTATTACTAAAACATTGCACTCGACCTAACAACACCAAGCCTATTTTGTTGAATTTTTTTATCATATATTATGAATTTTCTGTACAATTTTATTTTTTCATTTTCACTTTTTGGTTTCTTTAGAATTTAATGTATTGTTATAGATTTCAATAGTTAGAAATTTGAGAAAGTTTGATTTTGCTGAAGAAATGTTTTATTGCTATCTGAATGAATTTTGCATATGAAGTATGCTTAGGGCAACTCCAGTAGATTACGGGCTGAATATTCAGCTCGCTGAATATTCAGCCCGTAATCTGGGCTGGGACCTCAGTGGCCAGGCGCCCATTTAATGGGCGCCTGGGCAAAGGCGCCCATAAAATGGGCGCTGCCTCCCCACCCTCTCCCTACCCTTCCATTATTTCTGTTTTACATTTTTTTTTAAATTTGAAAATTTAAACAAAATGCCGCCGCATCCAACCAAAATCGCACGCAGAACGGTTCAGAGACATCCAGCGGAGCAAGCTGGACCATTACACGTTCCACCACCACCAGGAGTTTCTCCAGACGATCTACGTGTTTTACATGAGCTGCCAGACGGTTATCGGCATAGAGCCGAAACCGCTTTGACGACCATACAGGTATAAACCGCAAACGAATATAACTTGATATTTTAATATGTACAGTACATACTTATATTAAATAACCCTTACTGTCTCAAAAAGTGTTAATTCATAAATTATCTATAGGATCATTACATTCACTGTCGGGGTAGTTGGGCTAAGTGCATTACCCAGTTTTATGACTATCTTCCCGGTCCTATTATTGAAAGGCTACAGGCCAGCCCTTTTGGATAATTTTTGTTGATTAGGCCTAGCTGAGAGGTGGTGGCCCACCACGCATACGTTTCATTTTTTAGATTTTGAGCTTGGTATCACGCCAGTTGATTTCTACATGTTTACTGGGATTGAGATTGGACGACATGGTCTTCGACCTTTTCCATTTGATGATTTATACGAGTCGCCCAATCTGTTTACTGTTTTTCTACCACTGATAGATGTTGCCTGCGTCAGTAGTGGTTCTGTTAAGTTGACGTACCTGCAGCAGTACATCACCAGTTATATAGGTAGAGCCGATATAATGGATGGGGTTACTAGAGCATTTCTGTTGTACCTGTTTGGTTCGACCTTTTTTTCGAACCAAAAAGGTACGGTTAGACTAGGCTATTTAGCTTCTCTAGTCAGATTAGACCAGCTACATACTATTGACTGGGGGACGGCGATATTAGGCACCCTTTATACCGCTCTAGATTCATTTGCGCTTGGCGACGTCAAGCAGATGTATGCTTTTTGGTATATTTTGCCGTTATGGTACTACGAGTACACGGCAAACATGCATCCCCGCATGCAGGACATGGCTAGTCAGGCTGCTGAGCATTACTTCCCTAGGATGAGACGATGGGAGACTATGCAGTACGTACATCATGTCCCCTTAGGTGTACGGCATGACTTGATGGAGGCTAGGTCACAGCTTGATATGCGTACTGTAGGTAACATCATTCGGACACCTTGGGCCTCACATTGGACTCATCTAGCAGATGCAGGTATTTTGGTGGACGACCATCCCTTGATGGTTGCGTATTCACTATCTACACGGAGGGTTGCTTTGCATACACCTGCATTTATGCCTATGTGGTATTTGGGAGAGAGATGTGCTTATCAGATTACGGGTGATCGCCGTATACCATATGATCCTTTATCTTGTGAGGACATGTTTGGTAGACATAGAGTGATCGGCGATCAGTACATAGCTACTCTACGACTAGGTGGATGGGTGGATAGTAGTACTTTCTTCATCGATGGGGATTACGATGCTTATTGGGCTAGAGTGGCACCCCGTAGATACATCATACCAGATTATGTTCGTGGGGTCAACTCTGATCATATTGGCCCTCATCTGGCAGCCGGTAGAGTTCAGGTACCGCAGGTTTCATTTGACCCGATTTCGTCACAGTTCTCCCAGACTCCCATGCAGTTGGAGCCTGATACTACTTTTAGAGCATATGACGTGACAGGTACTTTGATTGAGCAGCCTTTAGTCCTTCCAGATCACCCCGACTATCCTGGTGTGCCTTCAGTCGGGTTATATCCTCCGTATGAGGTACGTTTGCTGTTTATTGCCATTTTTCCTTTATTTTATGTTTGGTTTCTTACTATGTCAAATGTCATCTTTATGTAGTATGCCGTTAGATTGGACCAGACCAGAGTTTCATTTGGTGTGTTTCGCGATATGACTCTTACGCATACACACACCATGCATGATATGTACATGCATCATACACATATGCTAGAGGCGTAGATTGATCAGCTATCAGCTAGACTTGCTGTATATGAGCCTTTCGGATCACAGGGCGGAGGTGATGCTGGTCCTAGTGGGCATGATGCTGGTGGTTTAGACGAGGACGGTGGGGAAGACGAGGATTGTGATGATGATGCTGACGGTGGGGAAGACGAGGACGGTGGGGAAGACGATGACGGAGATGATGATGAGGACGACGATGACGGAGATGATGATGACGATGACGGAGATGATGATGATGATGGTGATGATGCTGACGACGACGACGTTGCATCCCTTTAGTTTTATACCTTTTAGTTTATATGCAGTAGACGTTTTATTTTATGTTGCAGTTCCTATAGCTTATGTACTTATGTCATTGTTTGAGTGTACGGTGTGTTATTTATGTTTATATACTTTCACTTTCTTGGATTTATATTGTGCATTCTATATGTCTGTGTATACTTTGAATTATACCGCACCATCAAAAATGATAGCAACAAACATTGCACATAGGCAGTAGCTTTGACAGCAACAACAGAAATTATCATTTGAGAAGACAATTAAGATAGCTCTCGACACATTAACGAATGTTACATAACCAACTAGCAATAATGTTATCTTAAGGCCATCCAAATCTTTCTAGCCAGTTCTGACATATGAAGTACGCATCATGGGCAATGAAGGGCGTGCCATATTTTAAATTGTATCGACCGTCATAAGTCGAACGTGTAGTCTCAAACACATTTTCCAATATTACCTCATTAATTATCTTTGTGTAACGCGTGCATGCCCTAGTAAAGTTTCTGTATGCAGTCCTGACCTCTTGAGCAGTACGTATGACTTGAGAGCCAACGTCGTTGTTGTAGAGTTCAGCCAGAGTGTCCCAAAAATTAATTACCATTGACTCTTGATTATCGCACATCTCATCGGTTTGAATGTAGTACTGCATAAGCAACTTCAATTCATGAGGCGTAAATGTCATGTTCGCCAATGTAGTTTGAATAATGTTAGGTTTGTAAATGATTTAAACATATAACGATTTGTGAATTTATATAGTGGATATTGCTGACCTCTTGAGCAGTACATGATTTGACCGCACCCTAACACACCTTCTCTCCACTCAACAAAGCAGAGAATCTTGACCGGCAAATGAAAGTGGCTATAGTACGTGATTAGACCGCACACTGACACACCTTCTCTCCACTCAACAAAGCAGAGAATCTTGACCGGCAAATGAACGTGGCTACAGTACGTGATTAGACCGCACACTGACACACCTTCTCTCCACTCAACAAAGCAGAGAATCTTGACCGGCAAATGAAAGTGGCTATAGTACGTGATTAGACCGCACACTGACACACCTTCTCTCCACTCAACAAAGCAGAGAATCTTGACCGGCAAATGAACTTGGCTACAGTACGTGATTTGACCGCACACTGACACACCTTCTCTCCACTCAACAAAGCAGAGAATCTTGACCGGCAAATGAACGTGGCTACAGTACGTGATTAGACCGCACACTGACATACCTTCTCCCCACTCAACAATTAGTCATATATATATAACCATATGGATGTCATACTTGTTCACCACAATTTTCTCTAACAAAACATTCAAATATCAAACAACTAACCTCAAATATCAAACAATGTCTGCAAATTTACTAAAAGCTGAATTGCTATGCGACAGTGACTCTGAAGAAGAAGCGTACGCGTTAGCTCATCAACAAGAGGAGGAGGAGCTGATGGAGATATACCGTGAAGCATACGGATCAACTTCTGGAAAACATGGTGGTTCCATTGTGGGTCGGAAATATATCAACCGTAACCAGCAAGCATTTCACAAAACACTTATGCAAGATTACTTTGCCCGTGATCCAACTTACGGTCCTGAGATGTTTAGACGACGATTCAGGATGAGTCGTCCATTATTTATAAGAATTCTCGAAAGTATTCAGCATAATAACAAATATTTTGTTTTTAAGCAGGACGCTGCAAAAAAACAAGGTTTGAGTGGGCATCAAAAGATGACCGCAGCTTTGAGGATGTTAGCTTACAGTACACCCGCTGATGCCCTTGACGATGCATATCGTATTGCAGAGAGTACAGCATTGGAAAACCTAGATCACTTCTGTCAATCAGTTGTGGATATTTATGGGATGGAATATCTTCGTTCTCCAAACGAGGCAGATATAACGCGCTTGCGTGAAATGCATGAAAGCAAGGGCTGGCCTGGAATGCTTGGAAGTCTAGATTGTATGCATTGGGAGTGGAAGAACTGTCCAAAAGCTTTTCATGGAGCATATAACGGCAAAGAAAAAAAACCAACTATCATCTTAGAAGCAGTTGCCTCTCATGATTTGTGGATTTGGCATGCTTTCTTTGGAATGCCAGGTTCTCTTAATGACTTAAACGTTGTCGAACGATCTCATTTGTTTAATGATTTGGCGCAAGGTAAGTCAACTCCCGTATCATTTACTCTTGGTCAGAACACATATGAGCATGGATACTATTTAGGAGATGGAATTTATCCCAAATGGAGTACGATTGTAAAGACATTTGCGAACCCAATGACGGCAAAACAGAAACACTTTGCTGCGATGCAGGAAGGACAAAGGAAGGACGTAGAAAGGGCGTTTGGGGTCCTTCAAGCAAGGTTTGCAATGGTTAGCAATCCATGTAGATTATGGAAGAGATCAAAAATGGCTACAATTATGTTCTGTTGTATAATTCTGCATAACATGATCATTGAAGATGAACGCGATATGGATTATCCCGATTTCGAGTATGAGGGGGCAAGGCAAACCCCCGAATTGTTTCGCACAACCACGTTACGAAATGAAGGACAATACGCAATTCATAACGATCATCATGAATTATATCGTAATGCAGCTATTCATAATAGACTCCAAAGGGATTTAATGGAGCATATTTGGAATTCTCATGGAAATCAGTAGTTGAAGATGGTGGACTTTTGTTTGATTACATATGTTTGCCTTTTATTTCCTATAACGAAGTGTATAATGCTTCAATTTTAACGTTTGTAATATCATTTATGTTTGATGAATTAAATCGATATTGAAATCTACATAATGCATCGAAAAAATGATATGCCGGTGAATAATGTAAAACTGATCATGGGCAGTTGATTGCATATATGAACTGAAGGTACATGGATATTGAAACTACATTAACTAGAAATATCAAATAATTACGTCAACTACGTATGTTTTGTTCCAGATCGACTCTCAACAATGCGTTGTTTGTACTCCATCCAATATTGCATTGTAATTGGGTCCATTCTGGTGACATCCTTTTCCATTACTAAGGTCTCTTGGCGTTGCCGCTCTAGCTCAAACCGGCCCTTCTCAATCTGAGTCAATTCTTTTAACACGGCAAGCTTTTCTGCACTTCCTTTTTGACGTTCTGCATTTTCTCTCGCATGTTTTTCATGCATTAAGGATAAACGAGAATCGATTTGAGATTGAACAGCAATTTTCTTCTTAGCTGCTCGTTGCCCCATCGGTCTAGCGTCTTCATCAAATGCGGGAACTGCTTCTTCGTCTTCGTTATCTGGGCATTCATTTGAGTCCATATGAGAAGAATTGCCTGGGCTAGAATTGTAATTAGATCTACTTGTTTTTTTCTTCCCCTTTGACTTCGTCTGGACATCTCTTAAGCTTTTTGCGGTGTTTGAGTTCCATTTTTGCTGACTAACAAGCAAGTCATAGCAGTTTGCAAACTGATAGTAGTGTGGTTTCTTTGTTCCATTTTCTCTTGGAAATAATTTCAAGAATTGATCGTTTGCCATTCTCTTCTACAAAAACAGAAACAAAAAATCATATATTCACAAAGTGATTAGAGATAAATGTAAATTAAAAATCAAATTTTACAAAATGCTACCAAGTCAGCTTCTCCACCAATTCCACTTGGATTTGATGTTCTTATTTTGTGGATCTGCGACTCGTAGAATTGTGTTTGTCGATTAATCTTCCCAAAACGACCAGTGATTGCAGACATTGACCTCATCTTTTCAACATGTTTTTTATTGTACGCACTCATGACTTTTGCCCAAAACGCCTCTCCACTTTGATCGTTCCCCTTTACCGAGTCGTTAGAAAAATGACAATAAATATAACACAAATCCTTATCTTCATCGCCAGACCATGGAGCCGAAGAATGGAATGATAGAGGGGGCGGTAAGGGGATGAACATTTTGAAAGTGTTGAGAATCTAAATCCCAGCTATCCATATTCATCGCTTCGGTATATGATTGAAATGGATGAGACATGTATTGAATATTAACGAATTGAGAATATAATTGTAATAGAAGAAGAGATGTGTGTATTACAATCTGAATAATCTCCCGGTATATGTAGTGAAATCATAAATATGACCGTTTATAGCCGTTGTAATTTGAAATATGACCGTTTATAGCCGTTGTAATTTGAAATACGACCGTTTATAGCCGTTGGAGTCAAAAGTTGACTGTTCGGAGCCGTTGGAGTTCGAATGTAGGGGGGATGTAGCCAGAAGGGCTGGGGGAGGGGAGGGTGGGCTTGGGCGCCCATTTAATGGGCGCCCAAGCCCAGTTCAGGATTCTGAATCGAATCCTGAACTTTCAGCTGAATTGTTAAGCTTAATTTGACGATTGGAGATTTTTTTTATCAAATTCAGTAAGTAATTCGACCACTGGAGTTTCCCTTAGTATTTATAATACAATAAGGCCAGAGTTGGCTTGACTCAGTCTAAATACGGCTGTACATATCAAATTGCATTTCTACCCCTTACATCAGATATGAAACATCTTTTACTCGGCCTCATACTTTTTTTACTCTCTTATTCGCTGCCTAAAAACAATCTAGGGTTTTCGCTCTCGTTCCCAAATTCTCTTCCTTTGTTGTCAAAAGTTCAGATAACTTTAAAAATATGATGAGACTTTCTGATGCAAGAGATTGTCAAACTTTAGATTGCTTATTGCTTCATCATAGATCTACAATCAATTAGATTAAGATATGTGATTCTACAAAGTGAGTCGATCTATTGGTCTTGAGCTGAGTTGCTGAAAGGTTTGCTATTATGACTTCTAGTCTATGAGATTACTTGACGCAGCAGATAGATTTAGTTTCGAACTTAGGATATTGTTGTCAGATCTGCTGCTGAAGCTTCCAACTCTTAAATCACCTCTGAACTGCAGAAGTTTCGAGCAGATAACGCTTTTGTAAGTATATCTTCCCTCCGGTAAGAAGCAAGTATATGGTTTATTTCGATTTTATTGCTATTTATATGTTCTCTTACAAAGTATAGGTCAAGTTTCATGTGCTTTGTTCTTGTATGTAATATTGGATTAGCAGATAATAATACTGCACTTAGATTTTCACACCAAATCACTGCCTTTTTGCTTGTATGTATTTGCAATTCATTGAGAAGTGACTCCACCTACATTACTTCAGCTGTTGCACTAGCTAGAATACGGTATTCAGACTCGGTGCTTGATCTGGATACTGTAGGTTGCTTCTTTGAACACCAAGATATAGGATTTTCACCTAGATAAATGTAATACCCTGATGTTGACCTTCGATCATCAGGGTCTGATGCCCAATCTGCATCGGTGAAACCAGTGATAGTTAGTTGCTTGCTAGATTTTAGTATTAATCCATAGTCTAATATGCCATTTAAGTATCTCAATATTCTTTTTACCGCCTTCCAATGTTCATCCAGAGGCTAGTGCATAAACTAACATACTTTATTAACATTGTATGATACCTCTAGTCTGGTAATTGTAGCATACTGTAGTGCTCCAACAATGCTTCTGCATTCCTTGTCATGAGTTATTGCTTCACCCTTATGTTTTGACAAATACAAATTACTGGTCATTGGAGTTGGTAATGATTTTGCTTCATGCATTTTTGGCTTTGATGAGTATTTCCTTTATTTACTTCTTTTGACATAGATGCAACTTTGATTCTGATAGTCTGTTGACTTCTATTCCTAATAAGTAGCTAAGTTTGCGTAGATCTTTGATGGAAAACTATCTGTCTAGATGTTGAATAACATGGTTAATTTCTTTTTCACTATCACCTATAATTATAAAATCATCCACATAGGCTAGAATATATGTTGATATGTTTCTGTGAGTCTTGATAAACAATGAGGTTTCTGAATTTGCTTGTTGGTAATCTAGTTCCATAAGAGTTGTCTTGAGCTTGTCAAACCATACTCTTGGAGCCTGTTTTAAACTATATATGACTTTGTTTAATTTGCATACCATTGTACTACCTTTTGATTGATTGAAACCTGGTGGCTGCTCCATATAAACTTCCTCTTGAAGTTCTCCATTTAAGAATGCATTATTTACATCTAACTGTCTAACATCCCATCCTTTATGTAAAGCTATGGCTAAGATCACTCTTATGGTAGTTGGTTTTACCACTGGTGAAAAGGTCTCATTGAAGTCAAAACCACATTGTTGAGTATAGCCTTTTTCAACTAACCTTGCTTTGTATCTTTGTACTGTTCCATCTAGATTTTTCTTTAATTTGTAAGTCCAATTGCATCCAATTATGCTTTTGTGATTTGGTGGCGATACAAGAATTCATGTTTTATTTTTCATTAATGCACTGTATTCCTCATCCATTGCCTTTTTCCAATTTTCATTGTTGAGTGCTTGTTCAAGAGTTTCCGGCTCTTCATTTGTAGTACATGTAGCATATAACTTTGGTTTGAAAATACCACCCTTAGACCTTGTTATCATTGGATGGCCTTTGAATTATGGTTCCTAATGTATGCTTGCTGATTGTTCTGTGCTTTGTTCTTGATTGTTGTTTCCACTATTTATCTGTTGATTGCCTGTGGTTGTTGGAGTACAATTTTCATGTTGTACCCATTCAGATTCTTCTTGACTTGATTCACTGTTGAACAATATGTGTTGAATATCTGAACTGTTCTTTCTTTCCTTCATGTAAGATGACCTATGATTGCTGACATGCACTGGTATGGGTGGTATGGATACCTTTGGATTGTGCAACTTCTGTGTAGTTTTTACACTTTGTGTTGCAAATGGAAATATATGTTCATTGAACACAACATGCCTTGTAAATAGTTTTCCATTGCTATCCGGGCATTTGTAACCTTTCTGATTTACACCATAGCCTAAAAAGGTGCATGGTGTAGATCTAAAATTCAATTTATGTGAATTGTATGGTCTTAGATGAGGAAAACATAAAACCCAAAGGTTCTTAAGTTTTGATAATCTGGTCTTCCATTAAATAAGACTTCCATTGGTGTTTTGTCATGCTTTACGTTAGTAGGAGGTCTATTGATTAGATAGACTACAGTTGCAAAAGCATCTGGCTAAAATTTCAATGGAAGTGAAGCTTGAGCTAATAATGTAAGACCAGTCTCCACTATGTGTCTATGTTTTCTCTCAACTAACCCATTTTGTTCAGAGGTATAACGATAAGTCATTATGTGTATAATTCCTCTCATTTGGAAATATTCTTTTAGTGACTTGTACTCTGTACCTCCATCAGTTTGTATTATCTTTACTTGTTAACTTGTCTGTCTTTCCACTGTGCATGACCACATTTTGTGTCTTTGAGAAAGTAGATCCAGGTGTACCTGGAATAAGCATCTACAAAATATATATAATATTTGAAACCATAATCTGAGTTTATATGAGCTGGTCCCCATAAATCAGTTGCAATAAGCTGCAATGGCCTATCAAACTCAGATTGCGATTCTGGAAATGCCAGTTTATGGCTCTTTCCCATCTGACAGTAAGTACAGACATAGAAGGAAGGTATATTTTCAACCTTAATATTATTATCAGTTAATATTTTCTTTACAATTTTTATACTTGGGTGTCCTAACTTACAATGCCAAATATCAAATACACTTTTGACACATTGACTTGACTCTAATTCAGCTAAGTCGCAGCATTTTCTTGAACTGTTTGAACAATTTTCATTTGAGTTTGAAAAGTTGAATCTGTATAGTCCATTATGAGTTTTACCCTGAAATAATATTTGTTTATTTTGAATATCTCTAACTAGATAGTACTTGGGATAAAACTCAAAATATACATCATTATCTTGTGCAAATTGTGACACACTGATAAGATTTTTTTTATCTTGGGAACTCTTAATAAATTATTAAGACGCGGTATTCTTTGTCCCTTAATATGTGCATTACCAATGAGTGTAATTTTAATGCTAGTACCATTACCCATACAAATAGACTGAGTGCCTTTGTATTCTTTGTTGCCAATGTTTAGGTTTTGTAGATTGTTGGTAACATGATGTGTTGCTCCTGAGTCAGGGTACCAGCATTCATTACAGATATCTTCAGACCTTCCAGATTCTGATATGTTCAGGTTATGTATTTTCTGATCCTCTGACACATTTTTGGTTTCTTGCTGCATGTCTGCTGGATTTGCATTCATAGCATAGTTTCTCTGATTAGCAGAATTTTGTGATGCATTGTAATTGGTGTCAAACCTGAAATAACACCTGTTGGCAGTATGCCCTAACTTTCCATATATCTGACATTTTGGTCTGCTATTACTGTTCCATCTACCTTCTCTTTCTCTAAGTCTTCCTGACTGATTTCTTTGATAGTTTTGATCATTTCTTGTTCCTTGAGTATTCTTTGCATTACTGTTTCTGTCTTGATTTTTGTTTCTTGTATTTGCTGCATAATTGATTGACAAATCTGAATCAAATGCTTTCTCATGTTCAATTCTGCCCTCATGTGCAAGTAAGGTAGAGTGTACAAACTGGATTGATGGAATAACTTCTTGAGAGGACATAACTCAACAGCTTCATACTCATTATCTAAACCATTCATAATAGTTAATATTTGTTCTGTATCAGACACTTTATGACCAGCTGCCTCTAAAAAATCACAATAATTCTTGATTTTGGCTAGATAATCTCTCATTGCCATGCTGTCTTTCCTTAGGTTCTACATTTTCCTTTTGTAATGCATGATTTTGGTTGCTGATTGTGAATTAAAAACTTGTTCAATGGTTGTCCAGATTTTATTGGATGTTTTACATCCAATGACTAGAGGCAGAATATCCTTACTGATAGATGATAATATCCAAGAACTCAATAGATGATCTTGTCTCTGATGTGCAATGTATTCTTTATTACTGACCAATTTCCCTTCATTATCTGTTACAAATTTTGGTGGTGTAATGCTTGTTCCAAGTGTATATGTCCAAATCATATCATTTTAACGATATTTCAACTGAAACTTCCATAGCAAATAGTTGCCTTCATCTAACTGTGCTATGATTAACTGACTTTGTGTACTTATGATTGTTCTGATTAAATCTTGAACAGGTTCTGTCCTATGTTGCGGTTGATTTGTTCTTCTTGATGGAGATGTTGTGGAGGAGTTGTGATTTGAATTGGCTGGTGTATTGCTGCCAGCATTGTCATTCTCTTCTGCCATGATTGAACCTCAAGATTCTTAAATGCAAGAACTTGATTGGTGATGAGATTTTGAACCAGGGTATGTGTAGCCAAGGATCCTGATAGTGTTGATGGATCTTATGGCGAGGCACTTACTTCTGAAGTGAGAAATGTGATATGATATATGAGTTGAAAATAGATATGAACAGAGACTTCTTGGTCTTGGCTTCTTTCTCAGGTGATACGAACCGATACTGTTTGATCTTGGCATTTTCTCAGATGATGAAGATTATTCTGATGAGAAAAACATCCAAAGAAAAACCTAGTCTATGTTCAGTTCAGATGATGATATTTCTCTGATGAACTGACTTGGCGAGGTGTTGCCGTGAGGCTAGTTGTTGCTTTGATACCAAGTTAGAAATTTGAGAAAGTTTGATTTTGCTGAAGAAATGTTTTATTGCTATCTAAATGAATTTTACATTTGCAATATGCTTTGTATTTATAATACAATACGGCCAGAGTTGGCTTGACTCAGCCTAAATACAGTTGTACATATCAAATTATATTTATGTCCCTTACATCATATATAAAACATCTTTTACTCGGCCGTATACTTTATTTTACTCTCTTATTTCAATATATAAAAGGCTATATTTATTGTTCTATTTTTAAAATATAGTTTTGCCTATAATTTTGGCAATAATTTTAAATTTGAACCTACCGATATGCAACAGTTGGAAGCAAGGGGGTGAAGTAGTCACAATATGGGTGGGGTATTAACTGTTTCCATTCCGCTTTTATCTCCTTACTCTTAACTTACTCCTCTCCACCTTCCACACTTGTTTTTCCAACATTTTGATCTAAACTATATCATGTCTCCATTATTTATGTTTTCAATGATATTAATTACTATCATATGTATCCAAATCTTTATTTTCTATTTTTGCCTATAACTGTTTTGAATTGTAATTATTTTGGTTAAAATGTGATTTTTCACTGACTTGTGATGTTTCACAGGAATGTTGTTTTGTAATCCCTTTTTAAGAAATATAAGAAATACTATGTTTGGTTTACCTGAATTTTATATCTTGGTCCATTGTTTGCTTCACCTTACCAAATTTAGATGTCTAATACTGTTTGCTGGAGAGATGACATGTACTATTAACTCATGATGTGATATTTCCTTACCTTGTCTCTGAAATAAATGAATAATTGCATACTAAGTACTGAATTTATTCATCGCAAATTTCTTCCAACTCTTCGTCCAGTATTTGAATAACCTTGGTAGCATTTCCATGCTTACTTGAAGCTGCAAATTTTGCTATGCAAATTGAAACATGTTATGTTAGTAAGTCTTCTTTGCTTCTGTCTTAAAGGCCGGTACATTCATTGATGGGTGCGAACTCTTTTTTTAGAATAATTTAGACAGAGCTTTAGGAGTTAGGACATTATTAGTTAACCAGATGATTCAAAACAAACTAAGAATGTTACTGGACTTGCAATTTTCAACAATGGCCATAACCATATTATTTATATGTATAGAACATGTCAAATTCATAGATTTGATCCATGTGGATCTCGACTATGAAGAAATTTACTCCCATATATGACCTGTAAATGCAAAACGAATGCTTAGAATATGTAAAAATCAATATTTTGTTAGTATCAATACTATTCAATCACTTTATAGAAGGTGGTTTTATGACCTTGAATCAACAGAAATTGCTTAGCTTTATTCCTAATTCGTTAAAAACTAATTTAGTGACCCATCTTTTCTTTTTTAGTCAGTATTAGCTTAATGTTCTTTGTAATTTTCCATAAGAAGCATAAAAGTTAGTTGTAGCAATTTAATGTGACTTATAAAAACATATGTGCAACTGTGTGGATTTTCAATTTAGTTTACATGTACATTTTTTGGTTTCCATAAGATTCTCTAGAGATATAAAAAACTAATATAATGTCTGATCTTTTTATAAGTAACTCAAAACAAACATAAGTTTTATGGGCTGATAGTTCTTAATCCAGGTGATCTTCTCTCTTCTCAAGATAGCAAGTGAAACTATGCCACATGAGTATAGATGCATAATAAATGGGAATAGGTTATTCACTAAGGAATATTGAAAGTTGACTACAGATATGTGCTCTGCTGATTTCTGAGTGTACACAAAATATTTGTTCATATTGTAGTTCGTATGCAAAATATTATTATTATTTCAATCATGAACTTAGATACATAAAAATTTCAACGATCTATTTAAATTTATTTGTTGTTGGTCTTAGCAGCAATACAAATAGTGTTACATCTAATTTTTAAATACTTGAATAAGATCATGCATGCATGTCCATTGAAAAATTAATATTATTAAATAGTGAATAAAATGAATATTTATAATATATATTTTTGAATAATTATTTTTCATGGTGTAAAAGTGTTAAAAAATATTTTTTGTAGATATTATGCTGGTGATAAATTATATAAATGGTAAAGTTCTCACGTGCCATCGGGACGGGCTGCATACTAGTTAAAAATAAGTAATTGTTCTCAAAAAAAAAATGAGAGTAACTTTGTGACAAATCTAACAGTTTTCTTTCAATGGGTTTTGGAAGATCTAATTCTTTTTGGTTGTATGCACTTTGAACTGTGTTTTCTGATCTTATAAATATACCTGATATTCTATAGATTTTGTTAATATGGAATTCATAAGAAATATTAGAAAAATGATATGTTTATCGCTAAAATGGCATATGCTTACTGCCACTATGCATATATATTTTGGAATTTGTGTACAACTCTTATGTGAAACATTTATTTACAAAAAAAATTCAGTGCTTTCCTTAGTTTCTAAATTCACAATCTAATGGTTCATATGACCATGTAAGTTTTTTTTTTGAATTTTTGGAAACCCAGGAGAACCCGACGGACAGGTAAACTCTTGAGGAGCGTATAGTAAAGTCATCCACTGATCCAAGCCCCCATACCCCTGGTAAATTTATATAGGATAGGGAAGCGCATGGTAGGAATCGAACCTGGGTCTTTTTACCAGAACCCAAGCCTTCTTTCCACTACGCCGCACCCGCGGACATATAACCATGTAAGTTAATAATGCAATTGACCTTATTGTGTTCCTTTTTAAATAGTAGCTAGTATGTGTATATGTTTAACTATTATGACATCTTTCTTTTTTTGAATAAGCTAGATTTATATATTATTCACTTTTTTTACTTACACATTTTTTTATATGTTTTAATCTCTGTAATCTTTGTCTATCATTAACTTTTTTTGGTAGAAAATAAATATTCTAATTATTTACGGATCAAATGGTTGTGATTTTCGGGGATTGTTTTTTATGTTCAATGCATTTCACCTGATAGTTCTTTGGGGTCGTATTTTGTTTGACTAGTAGTTGTTTCCAAAGAAAAATGGGAGAGTCATATTAAGTAATCTACTAGGTTCGTTCAATGAGGTCTGAAAGTGTACATTCTTTTTCTCGAGGTTATGTGATTTAAATTACTTTCGAGGTCTTAATAATGTAACCTTATATATACTTTGAAATATATTCAATGCAAGTTCCTAAGAAATACTATAGGATGATATGTTTAAAATAAAAAGTTTTGGCTTATTATAAGTCTGAAATATATATATATATATATATATATATATATTGGAATCTGTGCTCATATGATATTTGTTTATTAAAGGTCTCCTTTGTTTTTGCTATTTTATTTAATTTGACAAAAGAATGGTTCATATGACCATGAAAGTAGACTAATTCTAAATTGTGGCAGTTTTAACTCCAAAATTGAGTTGATATGTGTTAATGTATAAACTTTAAATTATGTGTTTGGGATAATGTAAGTTCACAACTTCTTTTCTACTTTATATATATATATATATAGTTTCATGTTAGTAATCTTAATCTATCGCTAACATCCAGTTTTTGATAAGTACCATGCAATAATATGTTCAAAATAAAATTTGTTATGGGTTTTTAGGCTCAGGGAAAAAGTTGGAGAAAAATTTAGTTCAGGGACAAGTAAATTGCTTTTTAGGCTAAAAGACACTTTTTAGTATAAATCACATAATGATAATTGTAACTATCATTTTCTGTTCACATTAAAAAGCGTCATTCAAACTAAAAAACAAACTTGTTGTTCCTGAGACTAATTTTTTTTGAAACTTCTTCCCTGTGCCTATTTTCCTATTTATTTTAATTTTATATTCATAAATCAATGTTTCATATGACCATATAAGTAAACAATGCAATCGACCATCAAATGCTTGAATATCCTGCCATATACAAACTTCATGTTTAGATAAACTCAATTTTATGCCATTTTTAACTTTCAAATTGAGCAGACATGTGATGCTGTATAAACTTTTAAATATTATGAATTTGGGATAATGTACATATACTTGTTTTTTTAACTTTAACATCCTATGCAGTCTCATAATCGAATCAACCAAGAAGGTTTCACTTTCGATAAAAGAAAGAATACTATATTACTATCTGATCAAGAAGATCGGGTCATAGCAGAGGAAGTTCATCATAATATTAAAGAAAGCATCTCAAAAGAAAATATACAGAGCAGTACATGTAGGAAATGCGGATTAGGGATCTTAAGGCTGGATTAACACTAGAGGAGGGGTGAATAGTGTTTAATGGATTTTATGGATTTTTTGAAATATTTTGAAATTAAAAACAAACAGATGCAATTCACAAACACATAGACAATCACAGAATCAAACACAGATGCAAATAGTAAATAAAAGCAGTAAAGGAAAGAACACACCGAAATTTTATACTGGCTCGGAGTTACCCTACATCTAGTCCCACACAATTTCTTGTGCAGATTTCTTTTCAAATATAATGTCGATATTACAACCTCGATTTCAAGGCCACGAGATACATCCTTCTGTCTTCGAGTCTATGGAAAACTCTCTTGATTTAACTAGGCTATAAGATCACCTAATTGATTTACGGACTACAATCACACCCAATTGATTTACGGGCCACAATCACACCGTTTCCAATATCACTTTGATAGATAGAGAGACTCGATACACTTCTTTGATTACAAATGATCCTATAACTCTGAATAGCACTGAGATCTTTGAGAGAGAATGGCAGAGAATCAAACTAGAGATGATCGAGTTTGATTCACTTAGAATTTCAACAGAGTTCCATTAAAGCATTTGAAATATAAGAGAATATTTGAGTGGAGAAGAAGGAGTGAAGAAATGAATAAAAATTAACTTAAAAGTCGTTGAAAACAACTGGTATTTATAAAAGAACAACAGGCCATTCGTGAAAGGTTATGACGAATAGACACTTCTTTTGAAAATTTGAAATTTGAATTTCTACGATCACCATGTCGACATGGGGGGATGGGGTATGTCGACACGCCTATGTATATTTTGAAAATTAATTTTGCTTTAAAATGATTTCTATTCTAAAACTTGTTAAAATAATTTCTAAGCTTTGTAAACCATTTTGAATATATTTTAAACTTATAAAAGAGATTTAAAAAGTAACCTTAAAAATATATAATCTATAATATAAAAGTAATATTAAAAACTAAGTATAGAATCTATTTTTGAAATTTAAAGCTATAATATTAAAACCAGGAGATAGTTTAAAAACAAGAGATGATTTTGAAATCAAAATATAAAAGATGGTAAGAATAGTTTAAGGCTAAAATATTTAAACCGAGAGAGATGACTTTTAAACGATAGTTTTTGGAAAAATAGTTAAAATAAATCATTTTGAAAATTTCGTGGATTCCATTCCACTAGAGAAGGTCGTGGGTTCCATCCCACTAAAGAGGTCGTGGGTTCCATCACACTATTAAAGCGAGAAGGTGGATTCCATTCCACAATTAAACTCCAATTAAAGATTTTAGTGCCATTATGAAGTTTTAACATAAATCTGGATACTATTACTTATCTTGATATCTTGAAGTCTTGAAATCTTGAAGTCTTGAACTCTTGATATCTTGAACTCTTGATACTCATGAGTCTTCAGTCTTGGTTTCTTCAATCTTGAATTCATCAGCCTTGAATCTCTATATTGTACAGTCTTCATTCTCAGTACCTGCATATACATATATATCTAGACAAGAATATTAGTATTTATATTTTATAACGAGTCCTAAGGTTGTTGTCATCAAAACCATCATCTCAGGAACTAGCAATCTCCATCTTTTTGATGATGACAACCTTTGTTTATAAAATCTATTCCACAAAACTCGGATTCTACTCTAACTCCCCCTTACTCCAACAACTCCCCCTTAATCTACTAACTCCCACTTAATCTAAGCCTATCTAACCTATTTTATAATTCTCCCCATTTGTCATCAACGAAAACTAATCCTAAACTACATAACTCCCCCTAAATCTTATACTATAGCACTATATAGGATAATAACACAGTATAGTAGAATATAAATGAGAGAGATAATAATATGAGTAAAATATAGTAAGGTAAATGTGAGAGATATGAAAATTTCAAACATAATCAATCAATATATTTATCAAACCACACCATGTTCAAATCAATCCAAACAATTCAAATCAAATCAAGCCAAAACAAACAATTCAAACCAAATCAAAATAAATCAAACCACACATGTCAAATCAAACATTTCTTAGAACTTCAACCCATCCTTCTTCACCAAAGATAGGATCTGGCTTTATAGCATCTCATTCTTCATTATCCTTGTTTAGAGTTCCTTCTGGATTCGCTTCGAGTTCTTCTATGTTGAGGGCTGAAATCATCCATCGAATGGCATCGAAGTGCCTTTCTTGTTCCTTTTTCATCTGCATTTGGCTTAATTCTAAGTGTCGTTGATTGCGAAGGATAAAAGTAAGTATGTTCTTGAAAGATTTGAGAGTTTCTTTAAGATTTTCACTTAGATTATGAATAGGAGAGGCCATTTTTTGACAAAATATGAAGAAATTCAATAGAAAATAAGGAGAATTGAAAATGGGCATTTTTTGGAAGAAATAGGTATTTAAATAGATAGAAAGTTGTTTGAAATGAAAAGACATAAGGTAGTTATGTCAATTTCAAATTCAAAACAAAAATTACTTTCTGGCCGTTACATGTCGACATGGGGGATAGGGGATCTGGGCATGCCCCTGTTGATTTTGGCAATATGCTTTGTCTCTTTATATTATGTACAAGTCTATATATATAAACTTATATAATATAATAACAAGCATTCCCGAGATATTTTAGAGCTAATGGACAGAAATAAAGGATTTTCATTGATAAATCATTAAAGATTGCAAATTTGGTTCTCTTCGAAATCATCAATTAAACTAAGAATTTGGTTCTCTTCGAAAAGAATATTGAGTTCATAAGAAGGAAAATCATTAAAGATTGCAAATTTTCCCGTTTGGACTTTTCCAAAGTTTACATAGCTTATGTAAGCCTTGATAACTTCCAAATCATTGTAAAGGAACTCTTTGATGGCCTTGGACAGCCTTATGGTCGAGGGAGTGCTTGAGGAAGCCATTTTTGAAGAGAGTAGAGAGCTCGAAAGTTTGAAAGAGAGTTTGAATTTTGAAATGAAAGTGAAAAGATAGGATAAAATTAAGGAGATAAATAGATATTCAATAGTCATGTTCTCTGGTCAAGTGACACCTTTTCAGAGCTTTGAAGTTGGTAAAAAGGTGAAGGGAAATTCAAAGTTTTGAATTCAAATTTGAATTTCAAATTTTTGGAGGGATGTCGACATAGGGGGTATGGCCATGTCGACATGGGTCCTATAATACATCCGACTAATTTTTCTTATTTTGTTTAATACATATATATATCCTATAATCTAATTTATATTTTATATGAAATAATATTAAATATAATAACACTTTAATATTAATATTTTAATATTTAAAATATTATTAAAATAATATTATTTTGAAAATCAAAATTTTAAATTCAAACAACAAGCATTTTCAAAACATGCAAACAATCAAACATTCAAACATTCAAGCATTCAAATAAGCAATTTCAACCAATATAATTTAAATGCGTACCTATTTTTAGATCCATATTCCCGAGATCGTCAGATTCGTGAATAGCTGTAAAGCACATATTTGAATTTTCCGTCTCTTGATCTACATCACTGGAGGACGAGTCTGAATCGTCTAGTGTAGCAGTATATGCTCTCTTCCTTTTCCTTGATGAATCATTGCTTAGAGGAAATTTCTACATATTCGAATGCGGACAATCTCATTTTAAGTGGCCTGGCTCGTCCTAATTATAGCATATGAAGTTGTTGTGAGTCTCATTATTATTTCCAGAATTCTTGTGATCATTTCTCTTGTAGTTGTTCATCTTTCTATATTTCAGAAACTTTCTAAAATTTCTTGTCATCAAGGCTATTTCTTCATCATCATCACTGTTTGAGTCTGAACCATCTGTTATTGCATTGAACGTTATTGACTTCTTTTCTGAGGCCTTGCTTTCTCTTCTCCCTTGCAATTGTACTTCAAATGACATCAAATTCCCAATTAATTCTTCAATTTTCAGTGTACTGATATCATTAGCCTCTTCAATTGCTAGAGTCTTCTAATCCCATTCCGGAGTGAGTGAATTTAGAAATTTTCTAACTTGATCTTCTTTGGAAAAGTTCTTTCCTAATGCAATTAGTGAATGCACAATGTCTTGAAACCGACTGTACATGTCTAAAATGGACTCATTTAGATTCATCTTGAATAATTGAAACTGATTGGTCAAGATGGATATTTTTGTCTGTTTAACTTTGCTTGTTCCTTCATGAGTAACTTGCAAAGTTTTCCAGATCTCATATGCAGACTTACAAACAGACACTCTATTAAACTCATTCCTATCAAGTGAACATAATAGAATATTCATGGCTTTGGAATTGTTTTGAGCAACAGTCTTTTGCTCAACAGTCCACTGTGCAAAATTAGTTGTGGGTTCAATGTACTCAGTTTGTGTGATATTTCAAGCGTCTAATCCTATTGATTGTAAATAGATTTTCATCCTGCATGCCCAATATGCATAGTTGCTGCCATTAAAAAATGGTGGTCTGGCAGTAGACTGACCCTCTACAAATGAACTAGTGATAGTGTTGACATTACCAGTGTTGGTAGCCATTTGAAAACTTTTTTTCACAAATCAGATTATGAAAAATTTGAAAACCAATGCTTTGATACCAAATGTAGGAAATGCGGATTACGGATCTTAAGGCTAGATTAACACTAGGGGGTGAATAGTGTTTAATGGATTTTATGGAATTTTTGAAATCTTTTGAAATTAAACACAGACAGATGCAATTCACAAACACAGAGACAATCACAAAATCAGACACAGATGCAAATAGTAAATAAAAGCAGTAAAGGAAAGAACACACCGGAATTTTATATTGGTTCGGAGTTACCCTACATCCAGTCCCACATAATTTCTTGTGCAGATTTCTTTTCAAATATAATGTCGATATTAAAACCTCGATTTCAAGGCCATGAGATACACCCTCCTATCTTCGAGTCCAGGGCAAACTCTCTTGATTTAACCAGGCTACAGGATCACCTAATTGATTTACGGGCTATAATCAACCCAATTGATTTACGAGCCACAATCACAACGTTTCCAATATCACTTTGATAGATAGAAAGACTCGATACACTTCTTTGATTACAAATGATCCTATAACTCTGAATAGCACTGAGATCTTTGAGAGAGAATGGCAGAGAATCAAACTAGAGACGATCGAGTTTGATTCACTTAGAATTTTGACAGAGTTTTGTTAAAACGTTTGAAATATAAGAGAATATTTGAATGGAGAAGGAGTGAAGAAATGAATAAATATTAACTTAAAATTCGTTGAAAACAATTTGTATTTATAGAAGAACAATAGTCATGTCCATTCGTGAAAGGTTATGATGAATAGACACTTCTTTTGAAAATTTGAAATTTGAATTTCTACGGTCACCATGTCGACATAGGGGGATGGGGTATGTCGACATGCCTATGTATATTTTGAAATTTAATTTTGCTTTAAAATGATTTATATTCTAAAACTTGTCAAAAAAATTTCTAAACTTTGCAAACCATTTTGAATATAGTTTAAACTTATAAAAGAGATTTTTTTTTTGAGATCATGGGGAACCTTAAGATCATGGTATTCATTGATACTCACTTAAGTAAACCCCACGCCGTGTGTCTACCCCGCTTTTATTTAGTCGTCACACACGGATGCTTAACGTTGAAACTCCCACTGATGGTTTGGCGCTGGGATTCGAACCTGCCCGGACACAGTCCTTTGGTTCCCATCTCCCAGCTCCCAAACCAACCGAGCTACGAATGGCGGGTAACTTATAAAAGAGATTTAAAAAGTAATCTTAAAAATATACAACCTATAATATAAAAGTAATATTAAAAACTAAGTATAGAATATATTTTTGAAATTTAAAGCTATAATATTAAAACCAGGAGATAGTTTAAAAACAAGAGATGATTTTGAAATCAAAATATAAAAGATGGTAAGAATAGTTTAACTAAAATATTTAAACCGAGAGAGATGACTTTTAAAAAGATAGTTTTTGGAAAAATAGTTAAAATAAATTATTTGAAAGTTTCGTGGATTCCATTCCACTAGAGAAGGTCGTGGGTTCCATCCCACTAAAGAGGTCATGGGTTCCATCCTACTATTAAAGCGAGAAGGTGGATTCTATTCCACAATTAAAATCTGAATAAAGATTTTAGTGCTACTTTGAAGTTTTAACATAAATCTACACATTATTACTTATCTTGATATCTTGAACTCTTGAACTCTTATAATCTTGAAATCTTGAACTCTTGATATCTTGAACTCTTGATACTCATGAGTCTTCAGTCTTTGTTTCTTCAATCTTGAATTCGTCGGTCTTGAATCTCTATATTGTACAGTCTTCATTCTCAGTACCTACATATATATCCTGCATATACATATATTTAGACAAGAATATTAGTATTTATATTTTATAACAAGTCCTAAGGTTGTTGTCATTAAAACCATCATCTCAGGAACTAACAGTACAAATGTGGGTGAAAAGAATATAATGGTCTTAAAGTCTGAAACCCCACCAGTTCCATACTCTTGTTTAATTACAGACAATTTTGTTACAAGTATTAATATTACAGATCATTAGCAATCCAAAAATCTTGATTTGGATAGGATCACTAAAACAGCCCCTCCACTAGAGCATGCTGCAATAGCTGAGGATCTTGACTCAACCATGTCTCGCACTACTAGCCAATTTGATATGTCACTGATTAAAATTCCAGAAGTTGCAAACAATGTTGGAACTGAAACAGAGATGGTGGATGTTGTTGATCAGTTTGATATCTCTGAGCTGCACATCCCAAAAATAAGGCAACTGGTAAGAATAAGGGTAATAAAGAGAAGAAAGCTTTTAAACAGAAGTACATTTCAATAAACCTAAAATGGGATGAAATGTCTACTAGGCTTAAAGCTATAAGTATTGAGAATAAAAGAAGAGGTAAGGGCACTTCTGTGTCAGGTACAATTTAAGCCTCCTTCTTTGTTTTATTATTTCTGATTATGTCTATCCTTGCATAGAATGTAAGAGAAATGAATTCCTCTTCTAAACAATCTGACATTTTACATATGCTTAATGTCTATAAACCCTGTGTTTTAGCCTTGATTGAAATAAATTGAAAGATGATAATTTTGAAATTTTTGTTTAAAATTGTCTAGAAATTGGAAAGCTATTAATAATAATGACTGTGATTGTAAAGGCAGAATTATTGTTGTTTGGGATTCCAATATTTGGACTATTTTGAATACTAACAAGGATAAACAGTTTATAGATTTTAAATTTGAAAATATTGGTGGCTTTTCTTTGCAAATTACTAATATATATGGTAGCAATTTAGAAAGTGAAAGAAATGGCATGTGGTGCAGGCTAAAAGCCCTAAATTTAAGCTACAATTTTCCTTGGCTTATTTTGGGTGATTTTAATACTGTTTTACGTGCATCTGAAAAATTTTGGGGTAATAAAATCCCTCAAAGTAAATTAGACAGATTAAATAAATTTTTAATTGAGACTGGGTTAATAGAACCAAATATAAGTGGTAATAAATTTACTTTGAAATATGGTTTGGAAAGAAATATCCACTATAAATTAGATAGGGTTTTTATTAACAAAGAGTTTTCTAATGCTTTTCCCAAATTTATTTGTTCTACTCTTGAACAAAATACTAGTGATCATACTCCTTTACTTATCTCTCTTTTTCATAATTTAGACTTTGATAAAAAAAATTCCCCTTTAAGATTTAAGAATGGGTGGGTTTTAGATGATAATTATAAAGCTCTGATGGAAGAATGTTTTAACTTTTCTTGTAATGGTACTAAACAGTATCAGTTCAATATGTTTTTTGAAAAATGCCAAAAGTAAACTTAAAGTCTGGAACAAAAATAACTTTATGAAGAATAATAAGCTGGACTTATTGAGAAAAGAAGATAAAAATTTACAAGAAATAGTTTACAAAAATCCAAAGGATATTGATGTTGTTAAAAAATTCTATTCTAATCAGAAAAATCTTTCAATGGAGCTTTATACTAATACAATGAATGCTAAACAGAAGGCTAAGGTTGACTGGCTGACTGACCCTTGGTGATGTTTGTACTAAGTTTTTTCATGATAAAATGAGCAGTAGGAAGCATATAAATAACATTGGTAATGTTATTGAAAAAACTGGCAATCTATCTATTGCTCATGATAAAGTGGCTAAAGATGCAGTTGATTATTATGACAAGCTATATTTTTCTAAGTCTACTGTTAAAATTTTTCCTCATATTGTCTGTAAAAATGTCTTAAATGATAATGCTTCTTTCTCCAGTTTCTCTTGATGAAGTTAAATATGTTATGTTCAATGCTGGTGACAACAAAAGCCCTGGCCCTGATGGGTTTAATGCAAAATTCTATAAAAATCATTGGGATAGCATTAAGGATCAGGTTTTTGATGTTATTGACGAATTATTTTAATAAAGGAAAAATTCTTAAAAGCATTAACCATACTTTTATAACTTTAATCCCCAAAAATAAAAATCCCACTTGTATTGGTGACTATAGACCCATCTCTTGTTGCAATTTCATTTATAAAATTATTGCTAATTTGTTAAGTAATAGAATAAAAGTATTTTTGCCTTTTATTATTTCAGAAAATCAGAGTGCTTTTGTGTCTGGCAGACTTATTTATGAAAATTCCCTTCTAGCCAGAAACTTTAATACCAGAAGTGGTGATAATGTTCGTATTAAAGTGGATTTGAAAAAAGCTTATGACAAAGTAAACAGACATTTTATATATCATATAATGAAATGTATCGGTTTCCCTAGTAAGTTTTGTGATCTGGTATTTGAATGTATAAATTCTCCTACTTTTTCTATTCTTATTCAAGGTAAACAGAGGGTTTTATCAAAAGTAATAGGGGTATTAGACAAGGTGATCCATTATCACCTTATCTATTCACTATGGTCAGGAGTATTTTTCAATATTAATGGAAACTGAAGCTATCAAAGGAAATATTACTCCAGTTAATAGAATCCAGCCTTGTATTAATCATCTTATATATGCAGATGATCTTATGGTTTTTACTAAGGCAAATAAAATTAATGAAGATACCATAAAAACAAATTTTGATAAACTATATAAATATGCTGGCCTTCAACTTAATGAATGCAAAAGTAAAGCTTATTTCAGTAAACATAGTACATATAAAAAAGAAATTCTAGAATCTCTAAGTATGGCAGAGGGTAGCTTGCCTATTAAATATTTGGGTCTGCCTTTACCTATTAATCAGATTAGAAATTTTGATTGCTCTATGCTTGTTGAAAAAATTCAAGAGAGAATGGAAACTTGGTCTTGTAAACTTCTTTCTATTGTAGGCAGAATGGAGCTTATAAAAACTGTGGTTTATGCTATTATTTTATACTGGTTACAAACTTATCATATCCCAGCTGCTTCTATTAAAAAAATTGAAAGTAGATGTGCTGACTTTTTATGGAGGGGTAAATATCATAAAATTAGCTGTGATAAAGTGTGCAGACCTAAAAAAGAAGGGGGGTTTGGTATTAGAAACATGAAATATCTCATTTTAACTTACCACTTAAAATTATTTTGGAGATTTGTTAATGCAGACTCTCTTTGGGCCAGATGGATGAGATCCAAATATCTCAAAAGTGGCAATTTCTGGAATGTTTTACCAAAAAACAATCAATCTTATGCATGGAAGCAAATTTTAAAATGCAGGAATATTGGTAAATCTTTTTTAGAAAGGAAATTTAAGCTAGGAGAACAAACTAGTTTATGCTTTGACCCCTGGTTTAATAATGAATCTATTGTTAATAAAGTTAGGTGGGATAACCAAGTTATTTGTGGTGGTGCTAATGATACAGTATCTATGATAATAAAGGATAATCAGTGGCAATCACAATTGCACCCAGTTACTAATCCTCATAAGCATAATATTTGCTAAATCCCTCTTGATTTATGCAGATAGTGACTATTGGGAGTGGAAAGCAAGCAACATAGGGAAGTTTTCTTTCAAAACTACTTGGGAAACTATTAGAAATAAACTACCTACTGTTGATTGGTATCAATGTATTTTTAACAAAGTGAATTGTCCCAAGATGGATTTTTGTACATACTTTGCTATTAATAACAAATTGCCAACTTGGGATAAAATAAATAAATGGGGCAATACAAATAATTCACTTTGTTTCTTATGCAATTTAGTTAATGAAAGTGCTAATCATCTGTTTTTCGAAGGCAGATACTCTTATTTCATATGGATCGCATTCAAAATATACTGGATATTCCTAACAATGGTCAGATGGATCTCATGCAAGCTATTCAACATATTAACAACAAATTTAAAGCCAAATCTATTGAAAGAGATTATGCTCACATATTAATCACTACTGCTGTTTTTCATATCTGGAAAGAAAGAAACTTTCGAACTCATAATAAAGGCAGTATGAACAGAGAGCAGAAATGGATACTTATCGAGACAGAAAGCAGAACTATCCTCCATAAATCAAAGAAAAAAGTTAAAGACCAAACTAAGTTTGTATTTTTAGCTGATGAATGGAGCATTGAAGCCGGCAGCAAGCATTTAGAGCATTTTCTCTCTTGACCGAAAGACTTTCAAGCTATTCAACAAGCAACTGAAGTCACTGAGATGAATCGGAGCTCGATTTCAGGCGACGAAGCTATTATGGAGAGGGAATTAACAGATCTGAGTCGCAATGACTTCAGATCTACTAATTCCTCTCGATTTCCCTTGAGTCAGAGGAATAAACACTTCAACGTTAATATTGAAGGGATGAGAGGTGGTTTTAATGACAGCCTTTCATATTGGGAAAGAGGAGAAGTAAGTGGTGTTAAGTATGGAGGCAGAGAAGCTTAGTTGAAGAGAATCGCCGCTCTGCCATTTCTAAGGTTCGACCTTTTCTTTATGTTGTAAGTTTGTATGTCGGTGTGATTTAGATGCTAGGGTTTGTATTGTTTTAGTTTTGTTTTGGGTGTAAGTTTATACCCGGTATTATGTAAGTTTGGGCTTAGCCCATTAACCTTCTTTCAAAAAAAGATAGAATGGCGTGGCTTATTGTAAGTCCAAAACGTGTATTTTGGAATCTGCACTCAACTCCTTGTAAAGCAAACACACAAGTTGCACTGATCTATGTGTACTGCACCCAAAAATTTCGCATTGACCATTACTATGCCCAACCAAAATTTAATTAAACTTCCCTACGGCCAACCAAAACCCGCATACACTCCACAAAGATTTTAGAACCTACAACGCATTATATGTCAAGATGGAGGAGTAAATGCTATAACTGCAAACACACTTCTCCTTACAGCTCAAAAGAACAAATATTCGCATCAATTTTTTCTGACACAACTGTAGAAAATGAACTCTTGTTAAATACTAACAAGTTAAATGAAAAAAAGACAAAAAAATTTAGAGTAACCTGTGTGCGTAGTGCGGGTTCGCACTCGTGTATATACACACGCACACACATATTTGCAAACAATGTTTTGGACAGCCAATGCATATATGAAGGAAGAATGTGTCTGTTACAATATAAATATCAACACTTATACACATACTTATTAACTATGTGCATAATATGAAATGTTGCACTCGTACTAATAAGTTTAGACTTCATAAGCTCAATAAAGATCTAAATAGAATAAATTTTTAAATTTACCCGATTGACCCACTAACCACTAGCCCATTTCCATTAAGTTGGAACTAAAAACATGGCCTTTACTATCTGATGGATTGTCTTTTTGAATTAGCATGATATAGTTATGTTGATTTTGAAGAATGCAAGATAGGGTAAAAGTACAAGTGGAACTTGTTACTTCATAGGTCATTGCTTAGTTTCTTGGTTTAATATAAAACAAATTGTATTTTCTTTTCGACATGTGAAGTAATGTGTATTTTTGTAGCGTTAGCTTGAGCACAATGTGTGTGTGTGTGAAACAAAATCTTTGGGACTTCGGTGAAAATATAATAAAATCACCCATTTATTATGACAATGCTAGTGCGATTAACCTATTTAAAAATATGATAAATCGCTCTAGAACAAACATATAGACATTATTTTTAATAGACCATGTTAAAAGGAAAGCTATTAGATTTCAATAGTAAGATGATATTTGATGAACAGAATTATTGAAAAGAGGAAATTTTATTTGAAAAGAGATACAAGAATGATGATATCGGTTGTATATTCTGATACATTCTGTTCGTATTTATAATATACAAGTTTGGGCCGTTTTGGGCCATGCTTCTTCTATGTCTTGTACCCGAACTCCTGATTTGTATAATATATTTGATATGTTATTTGCGGCTGCTCATTTTATTCGCTTCTTAATTCCCTTCTTCAAACTCATCTAGGGTTTGCGATTTCTAGGGCTTCTCCAACTTTCCCAAACTGCTTCTGCTTCTCTTGAAATTCTTGAATCAGTTATGAATTTAGCATCTGCTAGCTTTAATCTTCAATCTACCTAAGGCTTATAGCTTGTAGTGTCTTGAGTTTTGATGATTTTCAATTCGAAAGTTGCTGCTTTCTGAATTACTTCGAAGATTGAATTTGTGACCTTCCATCTTTGCTTTAATTGACGTTTTGAATTTGCAATCGTTCGGATCTTGCAAAAAATTCAAATTTGTTGTTGTTACTTTCTGACTTGTTTGAGATTTGATGGAAATATACTTTTGTCTTCTTCAATTCTCAGTTCTTTCCTGAGTCTGAAGAATGACTTAGCTGAAAGTGGCTTGGTAAGTATATCAGCGCGTTGGTAAGTAGCAGGTATGTGATTGACTTGCAATTTTCCATTAATAGCCTGCTCTCACACAAAGTATAAGTCTATTTCTATATGTTTTGTTCTTGAATGTTGTATTGGATTAGCTGATAGTGACACAACACTTAGGTTATCACACCATATGGTTGGCTTTGCTTCTGTATTTAATTTTAATTCACTAAATAGGTATTATATCCACATGATTTCTGCTGTAGCACTAGCTATGCTTCTATACTATGCTTCAGTACTTGATCGTGATATAGTAATTTGTTTCTTTGCACACCATGAAACTGGATTGATTCCAATGTAGATGCAATATCCAGTAATAGATTTTCTGTCATAAGGATTTGTAACCCAATCAGCATCTGCATATCCTGTTATATTAAGATTGCTGCATGCTTTTAAGCTTAATCCATAATCTGTTGTTCCCTTTAGATATCTTAAGGTTCTTTTGACTGCTTTCCAATGTTCATCCTTTGGATCCTGCATAAATTGGCACACTTTGTTAACACTGAAAGAAATTTCTGGTCTTGTTATGGTTACATATTGCAATGCACCCACTATACTTCTATATAGTTTATCGTTAAATATTGGTTCTTCCCTGTTTTTTGATAGATGCCGATTTGCTATCATTGGTGTTGGCATTGGGTTTGCACTGTCCATTTTAGCCTTGACTAGTATCTCTGTGATGTATTTTTTCTGACATAAAAAGAGTTCTGAATCTGATTTCCTCTTCACCTCTATGCCTAAGAAAAAGCTTAATGCTCCAAGGTCTTTGGTTGAAAATTGTTTATCTAAAAATTGAATAAGACTATTGATTTCTGCATTATTGTTACCTGTAATAACATTGTCATCAACGTATATTAAGATATATATAATTGATGCATCATTAACTTTAATAAACAATGAATTATTTGATTTAGCAGACTGAAAACTTAAATTTATCAATGTTGTTTTCAGTTTGTCAAACCAGACTGTAGAAGCCTGTTTAAGTCCATATAAGGATTTGTTTAATCTGCACACATAGTTTTTGTCATGATTATAGCCTGGTGGTTGCTCCATATACACTTCTTCCTGCAGATCACCATTTAAGAATGCATTATTCACCTCTAGTTGTCTGATAGTCCAGTTCCTATGCAATGCTGTAGTAAGAATAATTCTAATTACTATTGGTTTTACAACTGGAGAAAAGTTTTCATTGAAGTCAAAACATGTTGTTGAGTATATCCTTTAGCCACAAGCCTTGCTTTATATCTGGCAATTGTTCCATCTGGATTTTTCTTTAACTTGTATGTCCATTTGCATCCAACAATATATTTATGATCAGGTGGATGAACTAAATTCCATGTTTTATTTTTCATAAGTGCATTATACTCTTCATCCATGGCCTTTTCCAATTTGAATCTTTTACTGCCTAAGAAAATGTTTCTGGCTCTTCTGAAATTATTGTTGTAATGTAAACCTTTGGTTTGAAGATTCCACTCTTCGATCTTGTGATCATATGATGCCCAGTTCTGGTATGATAATTGTTGTGTTTGTTCTGCTACATTGCTTCTTGACTGTTCTTGTTGTAAGTTTGAATTCTCTTAATTATCTCCTAGAATACTGCTTTTTATTTGACTATCTGTGTGTTCAGGGGTGTGGTTGAGATGGTCTGGTATCTCTACTTGTTCATGACCTGGTTCACTGAGCACTATGACCTGGTTCACTGAGCACCGTGGTTGAGATGGTCTGGTATCTCTGCTATATTAAATGACTCTGGCCAAAATTTTAAAGGAAGTGATGCTTGTGCAAATAGAGTAATACCTGATTCTACTATGTGCATGTGCTTCCTTTCAACTAGACCATTTTGTTCAGATGTATATGGACATATAGTTCTATGTATTATTCCTTTCTTTTCAAAGAAATCATTGAGTGGTTTGTACTTAGTGCCAGTATCAGTTTGAATAATCTTAACCTGATGGTTGGTTTGTTTTCTGCCTAAGTGATAAAGTTTGTCACTACTCTACATCTCAGATTTTGTTTTAAGAAAATAGATCCATGTGTATCTTGTGTGTGCATCAACAAATGATATGTAATATTAGAAACCATAATCTGCACTAATGGGTGCTGGATCCCATAAATTAGCAGCAATCATTTCAAGTGGCTTACTATATTTTGTTTGTGAATCATAAAACATAAGTTTATGACTCTTCCCCATTTGACAATATGTGCACACATATGGAAAAGATATATTTTCAAATGGAATTTTAATTTTTCACTAAAATCTGCCTTAGAGTATTTGAATTGGGATGCCCTAGTTTATAATGCCACACATCAAACATGTTTTTGATTCTCTCTGAGTTTTCAGAGAAATGACAACACTTTCTTCTATTTTCTGAATTTCTAGAATTTCTTGATTTAATAAAACCGAACTTGTATAATCCCTTCACAGCATTACCCTACAAAAGAATTTCTCTAGTTAGAACATCTATAACTAAACAGTATTCAGGATAAAATTCAAAATATTCATTGTTGTCACTTGCAAATTGTGATACACTCATAAGATTTTTCTTAATCTGTGGTACTCTTAATATATTATTGAGATATAGTTGTCTATCACCTTTGATGCAAGCAACTCCAGTGTGTGTTATCTTAACTGAATCACCATTGCCCACGTGTATGGACTGGTTACCTTTATACTCTTTATTCCCAAGATTTAAGTTTTCTAATTGCTTGTGATGTGATTTGTTGCTCCAGAGTCAGGATAACAGCTTTCATCTTGTATATCCTCTGGCTTTGTGATTAGGTGACAATTCCTTAACATGTCTGCCTAGATGATTTGTTCTTATTGTGCTTGTACCATATTTGCACTCAGATTGTTGTTTCTTTGATTGCTTGATCCTTGATTTGGTGTGTATGATGCATAAAATCTGAAGTAACACTTTAAGTGCAGTATGACCTATCTTTTCACATATTTAACATTTAGGTCTACTATTATTATTCCATCTTCCTCTACCTCTGGTTCTATTAGATTGGCCACCTCTCTGGTAGTTCTGATCTGATCTATTGTAGTTTTGGTACTTGTTTCTTGAATTGACTACATAATTGATCGATAACTCTACATCTTGTAATTTTCTCTGATTATCCTTCCTTTATATGCCAAGAGTGTAGAGTGTACATATTGAATTGATGGTAAGGTTTCCTTAGACGAAAAAACTGCTACCACTAATTCATATTCTTCGCTGAGACCACGTAAGATGGTTAAAACTTGCTTTGTCTCGAAAATTTTATGTCCTCCAGCTTCTAATAAGTCACATATAGTTTTGATTTTTGATAGATACTCTCTCATTGATGAACTGTCCTTCCTAATATTCTATAACTTTCTTTTGTAATGCATTATCTTGGCAGCAGACTGAGAGCTAAAAATCTGTTCTATTATGGTCCAGATCTCATTAGATGATTTGCATCCAACTACTTGAGGCAACAAGTTGGTGCTGACTGAAGATGGCATCCATAATCTTATCAGGCTATCTTGTCTTTGATAATTTGTGTATGCATTGTTTCTTGTCACCTTGTTTTCTTGATTTGTAATAAATCTTGGTGGTACAAGCAATGTTCCAAGAACAAACCCCTCAAGACCATACCCTCTTACTGTTGTTTCTATCTGGAGCTTCCACAAAAGATAATTATCTTCATCAAGATGCACTATTATCAATTGAGTTTGAGGATTGATTACTGTCTTGATTAGCTCTTATGTGGCAGTAGCAGTGGGTTGGTGTGAATTAGTAGTGCCTTCTGATGTGGCTGAGTTCTCATCTCCTTCAACCATAGTGATTGAATGCAGAATAGCAAAAATGATGTATCAAGAACTGATTGACAGCAAGAAATGGTATACTGAGGTACGTTGCAGCCGAATCCAAATGATGAAACTGATCTGATGGATTCTTGGCATGACACTTACTTTCTTGAACTTTGATGATGAGTTTTCTTGTTTTCTGAAACTTTGTTTCTGAAATTGCTATGTTTTTGCTTATTTTCTATGGTAAATATTGTTGCAGCCAAAATTCAAAGAATTCTGGGCACGACACTTGTTTTCGATGGACAACAAGCAGATTTTTGATCTCAGATGATGAGAATGATTCTCTGATGAGTAATCTCAAATGATGAAAAGCATTTTGATGAGTTTTGATCTTTAGATTCTAGATTAGATGTTGTTAAGCATTTGATGCTCTGATAAAATATTATATTTCAATAGTAAGATGATCTTTGATGAATAGAATTATTGCAAAGAGGAAATTTTATTTGAAAAGAGATACAAGAATGACGATATCAGTTGTATATTCTGATACATTCTGTTCGTATTTATAGTATACAAGTTTGGGCCGTTTTGGGCCATGCTTTTTCTATGCCTTGTACACGAACTCCTGATTGGTATAATATATTTGATATGTTATTTATGGCTGCTCATTTTATTCGCTTCTCAATTAAAACAATTACACTTGATTATGTTAACATTGAAAACCAAATAACATATATTTCCACAAAATGTTAAGACACGTTTTTAAAACTAAAGGAGAACTCGAAATACGCATTAAATGAGCTAAATTAAAAAAACTCCCACAAAATGCCTTCTTATACAAAAGTAAATTCATAAATAAGACGTTTTGAACTGGTAGATGAATCACAAAATCAATTTACCAATTCATGGAGAAAAACCTAAATCTGTGTTAAAATAATATTATTGTTGGTTATAATTAATTTTAATGAAAATTCAACCAAAATTTCTAAGAACACAATTTTCTCTAAATAATTTTTTTGATAACATATCAGTTGACTGGAGAAGAGAGTCAATCGATTAAACAAACATTTAGTTGATTGAAACCCTCTGTACCAGTTGAATAAAACTCCCACAATTACTTAATGAAAGCTGGGGGGAAATCCAAGCATATTATCCTTATGTTCTGTCGACAATTAAACACAACATAACTAGTTGACCGAATCACAAGTCAATCAGCTAAATTCCCCCATAGAATTTTTAGAAAAAAATACATCTTTAATTTGTACAACCAGTTGACTACTATTTCAATTAACTAATTATTAGTACAGTTAATTGGAGGCAGACATTTAGTCGACCAGTCGATTATGAAATTATAAAAGTATACAAGGTTCTCAAAATTTATACTTTTTAAAACCTACTCATCTCCAACCACATTTTCACGTATTTCTTTATATATGAAATCAAAATCAAACCCCTAATTTTACATGATCCCCAAATCTCAAATTTCTCTAAAACTCCAATGGCTTTTTATAAAGAACTTCTTTATATATTGTCTCCTACAAAGCCCGGTATATCAACATTAATTAAGGGAATGAAATCATAATAATAAGACGATGGTTCAACACTATAATCAATCCAAAATCTTTTTTGAATGGAACTTTCAACAATCCACAAGACTTTGAACCTTTCTACATCATAGAATTGGCGAATTCATCTCAAACCACGAACTTGATTGATATGGACTCAACAAGGTAAAAATCCATCCGTTTCTTAACCATTGTTCTATGCATATCTCTTTGGAATTTTTTCTCCAACCTCATAGACAAGAGGGAATTATTTGGTGTAGTACACTCGAAAAAAGAATTTTTTTTGTTTGAAAATCACATTGGAGCGATGTTGGTTGTCAACATGAAAGGGTAGAAATGAAAGAGATTGATTTTCAAAACTATGTTTAAGACCCAATTAGTCATAGGTTCTTAAATGATAATGTGAAAGAAAACCCATTATAACATTTATAATAAACACATATCAATATATGCATGTGTGTGTGTGTATTGATCAATTAACTTTTAATCAACTAATTTATTTCATAAATTCTTTTACTTAAATTAAAATTCGAATTAAATCAAAAATTTAATATTACCCACCTTAAACAAATTTAGGATAAATATATGGCTATAAAAATTATAATTACATACATATATCACTATATATATGTCATTAATTAAGATTTAATTAACTAATTTATCAAACAAATTATTCATTTAATTAAAAAAAATTATTAAAAAATTTCAATAAATTCAAAAAAATTATTTATAATTTACCTTAAAGAATTTAAAATAAATATATACCCATTTATATCATTATATATTCATTTTAATTAATTAACATTTGATTATTTATTTATTTAATTAATCTAATTAATTAAATATTAAATAATTTTCAAAAATATTAAATTCATTTACAAAACCATTTTGAAAAATATTTTATTGCTTTTATAGAATTTTATTTTATATTTTAAACTTAACTTTTTAATTCAAAATTTAATTTAAATTTTCAAACAGAATTTTTATAATTAGCTCAAGGCCCAAATAACTTTAGGCCTTACATCTAAGCCAACCTTTTGGACTTAATCCACCCACTAGTCCAGGTCGGTAGCAAAAGATGGGAAAATACTTTATCATTTAACTCTAAGCCTAGACACTGCTTTTCTAGACACCTGTAGGATAGATAATTTTGATTAATTAGCCCTAAATGTTGACTAACTAGACTGCATAGAACATTGGGCTCTGATACCATTAAAAGAACCTAATTCATTATGTAGTGGGTGAAATTGATAGATTTCAAAAAAGATATCTATTTGGATCCTAATGGGTCTATGAAGTCTAATTGGTTTCACTGGATCCAATCTAGTTGTTTTTAATAAAATCACATTTTACTAATATTATCTTTTTCTTAATTAATTAAATCTGCATTAGTTAAGTTTGAAATTTGTAAAGGTACGAATGAAAGAATGGGTCGGTCTGCAGCGGGTGAAATAGGTGGAGTTCCAAAAAAATTCATATTTGGATTATTATTGGGCCTATGGAGTCTTAATGGGTTTATTAGATTTGATCTAATTACTTTAAATAAATTCATATTTTATTTACTTTTCTGATTTGTCAATCAATGAATTTAATTATTTGATATTTTGTATATTATATGAGTATATCATAATATACCCATATGTATATATATGCATGTGCAGTAATGTGCGTAGTTAATGTGTACATATATAGATGTATGGATTTACATCTATAATAGACACATTCACCATCCATAAACTCATCTGCAGTCTCAAAACTATTATTTAAATATTTATGCATTTAATTATATATGTTATGTTAAATTTTGGTAATATAAGATCACAAATAGAAGGAAATAAATATGCAAAAGAAAGAAAGAGAAGATTTTGTTTTCCTTAATTAATAGGCATATTTGATTAAGTTTATTTCTCTCTCTAATTGGCTAATCAATTTATTTTTTTGCATCTAATATTAACTTGGGCATTAAGTAATTGATGTTATAAATAGAGCCTAGAAGAGAGAGTGTATAATGTGTGGAAATCTATTTGGTAATTCTCTCTTCTTCCATCTTTGTTCTTCTCCTCCAACAATTTAGCCATAGAGATCAACACTCTCTTTCTCAATTTGGTTATTGGTTCAATTTGTATTTTGTTTACTTTTATTTTGTTCAATTAATTATAAACAAATTTTGGTGAATCAATAAAGAGGAAGGTTGGGTGGAATCTCTTGTGTATTGATTTCTGATTTCATGTCCATTTATTTTCTATCCAAATTTATCTCTTTGTGATTTGGATGATAAAAGATCTATTGGAAAAAGCTTCCGCAAAGCAAAGTTTTCACTACAGATTGATATCAGAGCAAGGTCATCGCAAAGCTTAGAGTAATTTTGGATTTTAAAAATTATTGAGATGTCGGATGTGATTTCTTTTTCAAAGATGGCTATTTTGGATGGAAAAAATTGGGGTATTTGTAAGCCTAGGATGGAAGATATTTTGTACCTCAATGATCTTCATGATCCGATTGATGGAGATGGGAAAAAGCCCTCTGATGTAGAGGAGGGAAAATGGAAGAAGATGGATAAGAAGGCAATTGTGTTGATTCGTCGATATCTGATGATTCGGTCTTCCATCATGTGGCTAGTTGTGAATCCGCGAAGGCTTTGTGAGACAAGTTGGTATCTTGTATGAGTCGAGGAGTGCTACAAATAAGGCTTTTCTTGTTCGAAAGTTGGTTCAGCTGAGATTAGATGGAGAGAAGTCTGTTGCAGAGCATTTGTGAATTTCAAGATGTAATAAATCAATTGGCAAATATGAATGTCAAATTTGATGATGAATTACATGCTCTTTTATTGATGAGTTCGCTTTCAGAAAGTTGGAAAACTTTGGTTGTTTCATTGAGTAATTCTAATGCTAATGGAATTATCTCACTGGAAACTGTTCAAAGTAGTCTTTTGAATGAGGAGCTTAGAAGAAAAGGGTCATGTGTGAAATTAGTTTAAGATGAGGCTATGGTAGCAAAGGACTCGAAGAAAGATACAAGTCCGAAGAAGAAAGTCGCTAATGGTAAAGGTATGTCAAAAAGTATCATTTGTTATTATTGTCACAAAAAGGGTCATATGCACAATAGGTGTGAAGCATATAAAAAGGATCAAAAGAAAGATATACATAGTGACAGTGATAGTGATACACGGGTGGGCATAGCTGAAGGTAGCGACAATGATACTTCTTGTGATGTCTTCATTAGTGAAGAGAAGCCTTGGAAGATGGATTCGGGAGCCAGTTTTCACATTTGTAGAGATGTGAATTGTTTCTCTTCTTATGAGAAGAGTGTCGGCATGATTAGGATAGCTAATGGAGAAGAGCTACCGATTTGTCGTATTGGATATATGTGGTTTCGTATGCATGATGGTGTGGTTAGAGAAGTCTCTAGAGTGAGACATGTATCTACTTGTTTGCATAATCTTATTTCTCTCAGTTAGTTGGATCGTCGTGGTAGCACTTATAAGACTCAAGGTGGAGTTTTGAGAGTGAAGAAGGGTGGGTTTGTAGGGATGAGAGGAGTATTGGAAGAAGGAAACTTTTATAGTTTGGTTGGACATGTAGTCGACTATGGGAAGCGAGTGATAGTTGGAGAGCCTAGTCCACGGTCAGGTGGAGAGGTTAATGTGTTCATTGCTTATGATGATCGTGTTGAGGATCATATTTTAGACAGGGGTCTTCATGTTGATGATGCTCGAAGGATCGATAGTGATCATGTAATGAGCTCAGATCGAGTGGTAGACGGGTGTCGAGTAGGAAAATCCACAAAGATTGTAAGGAGGTCTTTGTGGTATTGTAAACTCTTTTGAGACCGATTGGTGTGGTGCACCTCATGGCGGGATATGCATCACTTGTAGGCGGTGGCAGAGGTTTGTAATTTGGTATGATTGAGATATAGGGAGTTGTGATAGATTTAGAGATGACATGCTTGATATATTGAAGATATGTGATTTTGCATCAAAGTGGAGTGTTAAATTTTGATGATACAAAATCACAAATAGAAGGAAATAAACATGCAAAAGCAGCAATGTTGTATCTAAATACCATTTCACATATTGTATCATATATAACAGGAGTGTCGTGGCGCCAGAGATAATAGTAAATTCATTTATCACCATAACAAAGATTTTCACAGAACCACATTGAGGATAGGAACCTAATACCCAAAACGAGTAAACGTCATCAATTTATCATTTATGTTAAATTTCTCTTTGATGTAATGTTAATTTTAATATGAAACTATGAGTTAAAAAAAAAATTAAAGTGGACATTGTCAAGTGTAATGTTAATTTCAATATGAAGCTATGAGTTGAAAAAAATTAAAGTAGACATTGTCAACTGTAATGTTAGTTTTGAATATTGAACTTCATGATATAAAGGTTAATAGAGATTTGTTATTAGTCCATTTTTTATCGGTGGTTTTATTTATGGATATATATGAATCAAATTTGTACTTTTACAAACATTTACACTTAGATCTGTTACATTATTAGAATAGAATTCTATTTAGTCATATTATTCTATTTATTTATTTAATATATTATTAATATTAATTTGCATGAGTATTTTTTTTTCATTTTTGATGTTGTCGTGTTTTTTCTATGAAATTGAAGTTACATTGTGAAATATCTTTGTACACATAAGCTTCATTTGTAATTACAAGGTGTTTGCATTAGAGATGCTCTTAATATTTTTGTCCCTCCTATTATTTTCGTAAATGACTTCCATTTTTCATTTGTTTAAACTTAGTGTACTTGCTTCAATAAATCCAACTATCTTTCCTATTTAAATAAAATCGTACCACCTTTCACATAAAGATTAGCATTGACATAATAATATACTCTTTCTTTGAATCTTAATTGCACTACAATAAAATTATTACACCTTTGAAGACAGGTTAAATGGTAATGAAAAGGAGAGTACGAAAATTCTATAATAATTTGTAGTTTAGCAAATAGGGACTGTAACAACCCACTCCGGAACATGTCTAAATTTCGACCCAGAAAAGGCCCATCAAAACTTAGATTCATTCTAAGGCAAGATGTTGGTAGTAAAAAGAAATAACATTGCAGAGCCATAACTAAACTTTCAAAACTCACAGCGGATGGAATAAAATATAATAATAAAGTATACCCACTTATTTCAAAACCATAAAAATGTCATAACACAAATCCCATAAAAACCATAACATAATATCCATTACAACATTGTTTAAATCCATGGTACACATGAAAGCAAATAATAATAATGATCGTGTTGAGGATCATATTTTAGACAGGGGTCTTCATGTTATTGATGCTCGAGGGATCGATAGTGATCATGTAATGAGCTCAGATCGAGTGGTAGACGGGTATCGAGTAGGAAAATCCACAAAGATTGTAAGGAGGTCTTTGTGGTATTGTAAACTCTTTTGAGACCGATTGGTGTGGTGCACCTCATGGCGGGATATGCATCACTTGTAGGCGGTGGCAGAGGTTTGTAATTTGGTATGATTGAGATATAGGGAGTTGTGATAGATTTAGAGATGACATGCTTGATATATTGAAGATATATGATTTTGCATCAAGGTGGAGTGTTAAATTTTGATGATACAAAATCACAAATACAAGGAAATAAACATGCAAAAGCAGCAATGTTGTATCTGAATACCATTTCACATATTGTATCACATATAACAGGAGTGTTGTGACGCCAGAGATGTTTACGGGGTCTCAGTGACATGTTGTATCTATATACCATTTCAAAAAAAATTTGGAGTTTTTTGTTTTAGGAGTAGAATAAATCAATAATTCTATTCTAACATATGCTTATTGTTTGCTCCCGTTTCAATTCTTTATTCAATGAGTAAGGCGTGCTTATTGCTTGCTGTTTGTGAACAATTCTATTCTCTTATTATTTGTTTTTTTTTTCCTTATGGATGCTTTTCTATTTAGGCTTATATGTTTGTATATTATTTCGTTAAGGTTGTGTATGCATTAAGTTCAAAATATATTTCATTTATTGTTATGTTAAGGAAGACATTGGCTTTCGTATTTTAATTGTAATACTAGAACAACAAGAATTTTACACTTCTGAGATTTATTATACGTATAACCTCAAGAATTCTAGCCCCTATCTGAATACTAGGTCTGCATGTACAAACCAATAATTCTTTTATACTTCTTTTTCTGATTCTTTTCATGTCTATTCTTTAAGGTTCATGTTTTCTTTCTTGAATGCTGAAACAAATGAAGAAAAAAATCATTAAAATGGAAATAAAATATAAAAATTTTACTTGGATAATTAACTCTATTGGCTATCCGTGAGGTTTAACGTAAAAGCGACCATGAATTGTTTTATGCATAAACTGTCTGGCATGGTTCAAATCCTGTCATGTCATCACTTGCATTTCACTTAACGAAAATAGAGTTAATAGTTACTTTAAGCTAGCCTCTGCATATATCAGCTAAATATGAAGTGGAGGCGGTGAGATAGAAGGCAGACACCAGACGTACAAGTGCAGTGTCAGTTTTACATATGGCATAGTCAGATAATCAAAATAATATTAATATGCCTACAGACGTTCACTTCTTCAAATATTTACTAGTACCAGGTTTCTATCTAAAATAACTACCACATAAGAAGTTGAGCTACCAATACACAGATACACATAAACAGCAGCAAAAAAATATAGGAAATAAGTGCTGAAAGTACAAGAGTGAGAGAAAGCAAAGAACAGTTGGCATCATCTCATGCCGTATTCAAGGCAAACAATGCAATGAACTCCAACTACTGACCTATACTGACCTAACACAAGCCACTTTATACATCAGATATATGCTATAAATAAATACGAATGCATGCAATCTCCTCCATCATCATCAGACATAATAACTTCTTTCTCATCCAATTTTCACCATGGCAAATAGATATACAATCTCCATGAGCTTTCTCATTGCGGTTATCATATTAAGCAACTCGTATTCTGATGCTGCACGTCATTTACTTGATGACACTTCACCATTGCCTAAGATTCCTAGCTTACCAAAGCCTGAACTTCCCCCTCTACCTCAGATCCCAACACTACCAAAACCTGAACTACCAACCATACCCGAACTTCCCAAAGTACCTGAAATTCCAACTTTACCAAAATTAGAACTGCCACCTCTACCTGGGTTGCCTAAAATACCCACCATTACTACTAGTAAGGATAAGAAATCTCCTGTTGCTGCAGTGCCAACCTTGTCAAAGCCAGAACTGCCACCCTTGCCTGTGGTACAAACCCTGCCAAAGCCAGAGCTTCCTCCATTGCCTGAGTTGCCAAAGTTTGAACTGCCGCCAATGCCAGAGTTGCCAACCATACCCGGATTTCCTAAGTTGCCATCCTTTCCAACTGCTTCTCCTGTTCAAAACACACCAGCTGTCAAAAGCCCATAAGAATCACCTTCATGGGCTATTGAAGCCCGACCACTGTATTTTTCCTTTTGTGTGTTTATTCATTGTTTGTATGAATGTTTCTATTTTTTATGCCTTGTAGTTTTTATATTGTTTGCATGAATGTTTCTACTTCATATGTAGTTACAATTTTTTTTTTAAATGAAGTCGATACTCACAATGTTTACTTAGTTTTATCAATCATTCCCAGGATTTGCAACTGAAATTACATTTTATAATTAACGTGTAAGCCTATCTATCTGTATATTTATATGTATATCATTACCTAATGAGGCCACAAACAACCAAAATAACTCTATGTAAACTGTTTCATTCAGGTAATTCAACTATCCATGTAATGTTTAAAAGTTAGATGCATTACTGAAATAAATATTCACATCTACACTATATCGACATGTCATCTACTCTAGTAAGGCTAAACGGAGGTACAGTAACATACATGATGAGATTCTGTATGGTACCTGAATTTTATGATGTTTTGCATGCCCGACAGTGACAAACTAAGCGGTTTGTACTGCCATTTACCTATCAGGCGAGTACTCTTATCAATGGAATATGGTTGTTCTATCAAACCAGCAAGTGACCTGCCAGTGAAATGGTTGGAATGAAAAAGGATACTCTTATCACTGGATCTGCAGTTGAAAACCCAACTGGAGCTTCATTAAATGCAAGAAGACACAAATTATAATTTAATTGTCATCACATATCATCATATATTGCATAAGAGTTTTATTCTTCAATAACATATTTCAAATTGTTCTTTTTACAAAATTGCAACACGCTTGTTACACACTAGAAGCATTAGATGTCACAACTCGTTTCAAGAAAAGATGTATATTTACAGTTCTGTACTAAATAGTAGGTAACAAATGATATTTCCATTTGCCTGAATATCTGAATTGGATTTTGTTGACATTGCGGTCCATCTTTCTTCTATTAAACCAGAACTGAATGTCTAAATCAACACAGTACTCAACTTACTAAAACCAAATCAATGGCAAATTGTAAATCTCACTTGTTTTAATTAAAAAATATTCTAGCATGACAATACAGTCGTGTTTAAGCAAAGCACTGACAATTACAGTAAAAAATATATATATACTTAGAAAGAGCAAACTACATAAACTGTAGTTGAACACATAAAAAGTTAATCAAGAGACTGATGAGCTTCGTCATCATTTAAATTAATCACCAAATTTGAAAAAAAAAATTAATATAACGTCAAGAAGTTTTACAAGAATAGAGACCAAAGATGCAACGAGAATTAGTTGAGGGCAAAACAATTTTCCCGTAATCTCAATCTAAGAAACTAACAGTATTCCAGTATTAATATGTTGTTGATTCAATAGTGAAAACGAGTAATTAAGTACTGTGTTAAAACATACCTGAAGATGGCTAGCGACATATTGTCTGTTGGGTCTATTAACATTCATGATCTCAAGGATCTTTGACAGAAAAGCCTCTGCAATAAAACAACAATAACTTTATAATAAAAAACTTCCATTGGAATTACATCGCCTTCTCCACTGGCAGACCCAAGTGAGGCCCGAGGGAGGGGGGAGGGGGTGTGGGGGGGGGGGGACCAACCCCATTGGATTTTGGTTTTTTTTTGTATGAAATAGGGTTTTTGTGTGCAAAAAATTGTATTTTGCCTCCACTCAATTCATCCCAAAAAATTGTATTTCGCCCCCACTGTACAAAAAATTGTATTTCGCCCCTGCTGGAATCAATTCCTGGATCCGCCACTGATCTTCTCCATATATGGAACACCTCATACTAATGCAAGGCACAAATTAGAAGACTAGAACTTCAGTAGCTTAAAGAAGAGCTTTACATAAATGCTTTAACAGTAAATATGTTATGATATTCGACCTAATGATAATTAACAAATTTCACTATTGACCCTTAACTCCGTGCCTATTTCCAATACCTCCCAATCTGAATATTGTAAACATAGCAGACATCCGTAATAGTCTAAAAATAGTGAGCTAGTGAGATGGAAAAAATTCCGGATAGGGTAAAGTCATAAGCATTTCAAAACAAAATTATAACATTTTCTTAAATAAGGTGAAAAGATCTATATTTGTAAGGTGCATGTAAGGTTCTAGGATAACTTCACTTACATAGAGAAGAAAAGAAGAGAGATAGATAACAGGTGTTAACATAATGACAACATAGCTACGCGATACGAACAAAACTTGGAAAACATAAATCACTCAAAGTTCATAGGTAACTAATGATGCTATAATTACCGGCTCCAGCTACAAACAAAACATGAAAGGCAGGCACAATGTGAGTATATAAATTATCTAATACTTTTTACACATCAATTACACTTTATGAAACTTAAATATTTTTCTAGTAGCAAAAGGCAGATTTATTTTAACTATACTTCCGACATTAAGGCGGTAGAGCTTATTGAAAATTTACATTTCTTGATCCCGGCCATTTTTCCAACTCTCAAAATTATTTTCCTACCAAATTTTTCCGTAGGTTGATTAGAAACTTAAAAAAATCTTACTATCATTGTGTGTAAATCTTTATTATAGTGTTGTAATAATTAGTTTTATTCCTTAATGTAGTCTCCTTTTGAATTTTATTTCCATACATGTATAGACTTTTGATTATGTATTACCCTGAAAGATATTATAATATCATTGTCGAATATATTTTGCTATGCTCATTTATGTCGAAATCATTAAATAATTAGAGCTCCAAATGTTAGTTGGTGAAAATTTATAGTAGTTTGAACACATAAGTATTGCTCCACCTTATAATTGTTCAATTAGTTTGAACACATGAGTTATATAATTTTATGCGTTGAAAACCTTGGACCATCATATTAGCTTTGCCCTATTTGGCCATTTTAGTTAGAGTTAAAACATATGAAGTCATGCTAGTAGATCAACCAATCACTTAGTGCAATACACTCTTTTTTCTTTACTTTCACATAATAATAACCTTCAAATTGGTGATTTTGATTATTACTAAATTGCCAAAAGTTACTGAATGTGCTAATGTGACATTCAGAGATGGATCTGGATTCTTAGTAAAACATGCTCATATGTTATTATCACGTCTTTAATTTTTTAGCCTTGACTACTATGGTAGAGTAGGAAAGAAATTTAGATATTATCTTTAGGTATTCATATACTATTAAGGTAATAATAGCTTTTCTATATAATTTAATATAAACATTCACCCGACATGTCATCATTTTTTTATTACAGATTACCTGGTGAACTTTCTAATTTGTGTTTGGATACACTATTGCTTTAGTATTTATAGTAATTTTGATTGATGTTTACTAGGTTTTTTTTCCTTTTCATTCTTAGATGTAAACTTTAAGCCACCAAATGATATGCATAGGAAATGCTGAAATTATGAACCGATACGGTATTAAACATAAGTAGTTTTAATGATAATTATCTAGTCCCCCTACGTTATTTATAGTTTCACACTACCTAATGTTTGTGTGAACTTCAAGTTAATTATTTCATATTTGCCAAGGTATGCGTGTTTTGAGCATTATGGCTTACCATACTTATTAGGTAAATAAATTTTGCATTCAGCTTTCATTTATCAGGTACAAGAAGATAAGCCAATACTTACATGAGTGTTTTAAAGACCCGATTCTAACCCCGGTACAACCGTGGTTAACCTTCCGACCTTGAAACGCTATGAGTTTGAAAATGAAGTATCCTTGGGCATGCGTGAACCAACAGTCTAACCTCAAACTTTCGAAAACCCTCTAAACCAGCCTCTTCGAACCATAGGGTTCTTCAAACTTGAGAAAAAACAATAGTTTCATTCTTCACAATTTCACATGATTAATTTAACAAATAATTTCTTTATCGTAACCACTCAATTATTGGATTACCTTATCAATTTTGGACGATATGATACATCATTAGAGTATATTTTATGAACTTTTGTTGAAGTGAACCTCTTTTATATTAAAAAATTAGAAAATTTATACTTTTGCACTAAAAATATTGTTAGATTTTTTAGTTGATATTTATTATCAAATGTTCATGTTCTAAATGTCAATATAATACTTATAACTAGTTAAATTTTTATATTAATTGAAATAATTTTACATCTAAATCAGAAAATAAGAAACAACGATCCACGCGATTCTCACGGTTTGACCGGTTGAACCACTAGAACCTTTGACTTTAAACCACCACGGTTCGATTGACAGTTCGGTTTTCGAAACTATACTTACATGCTCATAATATAGTAAAATTTTCACCAATTACTATTTGAAGCTCTAATTATTTAATGATTTTGACATAAATGAGCGTAGCAAGGTGTATTTAACAATGGTATTACAGTATCTTTTAGGATAATACATAATTATACATAATTAAAAGTATGTGCATGCGCGAAAATAAAATTCAAAGGGAGTATACATTAAGGAACAAAACAAATTATACAACCATGTACTACAACCCAAGTACTCAATTTAAAAAAATCATTATTATTATAGTTGAATTTGCACATAATGATACTTAGAATCTTTTTAACTCAACTCGTAGTCATTTTTCTGATTAACCCATGAACGAAATTTGCAGGAAAACAATTTTCGAAGCTGGTAAGATGGTCTGATTAAAGAATGCAATTTTTTTAAGCTCTTCACCTTAATTTCAGAAATATAGTTAAAATACAATTGATTTTTACTAATAGAAAAATATTTAGGTTGCATAAAAAATGTCATTGATGTATTAAAAGCATCAGGTAGTTTATATATAGTAGCATCATGCGTGCCTTGCATGTCTTGTTCATAACTGAAGCAAGTGATAATAGCACCATGAGTTACCTATGTACTTTCAGTGATTTATGTTTTCCAAATTTTGTTCGTGTCACTTAGCTATGTTGGCATTGCATTTTAGCACATGTAATCTACCTCTCTTTTTTCCTTCGCTATATAAGTGAAGTTCTTCTAAAACTTCTTATGCATTTTACAAATATAGATCTTTCCGCCTTAATTAAGAAAATATTATAATTTAATTTTGGAATGCTTATGACTTCTCCCTATCTAGAATTTTTTCATCTCGCTGGTTCACTATTTTTAGATTATTAAGAATCACTGATCTGTTCGTCATTGCTATATTCAGATTGGTAGGTAATGAAAAAAAGCATGAAATTAATGATTTTTCATGTCAATAATGAAATTTGTTAAGTATCATTAGATCAAACATCATAACATATTTACTGTTAAAAGCTGTTAAGACATCATTATTTTATGTATAGGGATAAATTAGGGAGATTTCAATATCTTCACTTTCCAATATTACAATATTTTTCCTATTGTATAATTACTTGGACGTTGAACAATGTAGCTATAAATATCAGTCATATATTCTTAAATCAAGTGATTCAGTCATTAATAAAGATACGACCCTTTAATGATTAATTGTTTTCTTCTCCTCTTTATCCTTTTTCTTCTTGTCCATTTTGTTTTGTTTATTCAATAATTTCACCATGATATTTTGAGCAAGATTCAATCCCGGTTAATTTATTTCATCTGAAATCCATACAATTTCCATATTCAATTAATGTCTGCAACATCATCGCCATTTATCAAGCAATAATAGAAACCGTTACTCAATACTTCATTGTTTAACATTTGAAGCTTGAAGATTTCGAGTTTGTTAGATGTATTGCTCAATCCCTGTCTCCGCTTCTTCCTAAACAATTTGAGACCACGGTTTCAAATTCCGGATTAATTTTCCTAATTGGTGTTGGTTTTCAAACAATGACAATAATGAATCTTAATTGAAATTCCACTACGAATTCCACGGGAATCTCCTTATTCCTATTTTCTCTTCTCAGATTCCAACTTCTGATTGGAATTACTTTTTCACTCCTGACTGAAATTCCACTTTCAATCCCATAAGAATTTCATTATTCCCGTTTTCTCTGCTCAAGTTTAAACTTTGGATTTGGATGCACTGTTGTTGTCTTTTTAGACAATTGCCTATGAATCAAATTTTAGTTTGTATTCGAATTTACTCTCTATGGCAGCACTTGAAATATGTGGTTTCACATTATTTGGATGACTTGGATGACATTATTGCTTAGCGGTTCTTCTCTGATTATTTTCTGCTTTGGCAAACTCCATTTGTTATGCATCTGGAGTTTGAGGGGGTATGTTAAGACATCATTATTACATGTTAAGGGATAAAATTAGGGATATTTCAATATCTACGCTTTTTGATATTGTAGTATTTTTCCTGTTGTGGAATTACTTAGGCTCTAAGTAATGTAGCCATAAATATAATTCATGTATTATTAAATCAAGTAATTCAGTCATTAATAAAGATATAATTCTTTAATGATTATTTGTTTTCTTCTTCTCTTTACCATTTTTCTTCTTGCCTATTTTATTTTGTTTTATTCAATAACTTCAACAAAAGCAAACGTAAAGCTCATTTTTAAGCTGCTGAAATTCTAGTCTTTTAATTTGTGATTGAGGTTCTATGAGACGATCCATATTTTACGAAGACGATTGTGATTCCATAAAAGTTCATTATTGTTGTTTAATTGCAAAGGCTTTTCCGGCAAAGATCTTGGATGTCGTAATCTATTGTCCGAGATCCTCTCAAATGACACAGAAAAAATATACATGGAAGGACATAAATGGAAGTTAGTTGTATCGATCCACGATCTGGAATCTCAGGCATTGAACTATGGGGTGGTGATGGCCATGCAGAGCTTCAACTTTGCCATGTTTTGCATACTGGTGTTCATGTGCTTTGTGAGAAGCTGGAGAAGGAGAAGGTGAGGGAGATAGAGGTGGCTCATCTTTACAGGACGAGGCTGCTATATTCTAGAAAGTTTGAAGTGGTATCATAGTTGATTCTGTATTTGGAGAGGAGGCTGGGGAGTCGGTGAGGGTGCTGGAGAAGTAGAAAGAGTTGCTAGTTCCGTTGTTTGAGGTAAGGAGGGAGCATAAGAGAGGTGGAAAGGAATCAAGCGGTGAAGAGAGGTACATGTGTTTGTATGTTGACCCTTTGTTGGATATGAAGTTGGTGAAGGAAGGAGGAAGGGGGTTGACCAATGAGGAGATAATGGCTCTATGTGTTGAGTTTATGAATGCGAGTACGATACTAAATGGACCACCTTGCAGTGGGTCATGACCGAGCTTGTCATTCATCAAGGTATTCCAAATAGGTTACAAGGAGATTCAAAGTATTGTGGTAGATATCTCTTTAAACCTAGGTTTCCTAGAGTTTAATAAAGAATAGATGTGGGAAAATATTGCTACTATTATCCATTGTCTATGACTAACCAATAACTCTTTTAAAAGTAGTACGAATCCCTATTTTGGGATAATATTTACTCTTTTATACATGTATATATACTTTAACATATCAAATATTTCATTTAAAAATTGACTCATTTTCATTGCTATTTTATTCTAAATGATATATATATATATAAGAAGACCGAAAGAAAGAGCATGCAGTTGCCATATATACACGAACAAAGCAAACGACTAACTAGTTTAAATGCACAAAGAGAATCGATACTGTTTCCATATAATTATTTGCATGTGTTTCACCGTAACAACAGATGTATATAACTTTTGCACTCTCGATGTAAGTGGAAAATAATGCATTCTGTTGAAAGGTACACATTAACTATTTGTTTTTTCGACTTATATCTAGGTTGTTTATATAATTTACACAACGTCGGTTTTTTATCTTCCTTTCGATAAATCATGCATACACTAGGACATGTATTAAATTTTTTCATAAGGCAATTCAAAGGTAGAGACTCTCTTTTAAACGAGTACCAATTCTCAGCCAACATAATTGCATTTATTAGGTTTTTCGATGCATTGTATTAAGATTTTATAGCGTAACCTAGATGTTGACAAAAGTATCATTTTACAGCCTTTATAGAATGATCGTTTTGATGCTTTAAACAAGTTAAAAAACTTTTTCGCTCCGAGTCAGCATCTTCCTCCAAGTATGGTTCATCAATCCACATACTCGGACAAGCAATCTCATAAAACCATTTTAGTTATTCTATTTTCTAGATCTACATTTTCTTCAATAAGAGGTTCATCACAATCCACATTCATATTTATGGCCTCCTTTTGTACAACGTGATATTCTTTTCCATGATATATCAACACAAGATATTCTTCTCCATGATATATCAACACAAGATATTCCTCTCCATGATATATCCACACAAGATAGTTGAACATAAAACCATATTGAGGTAAATTTAATATCACAGTATAATACTCTAAAGTTTCACGTAATGACATTTCGAACACGAATATTAGACTTTAATAATAGTTGTAATAGTTTTAGTGTCACACTTTTTTGGTATCGACGTGAACTATCAAAAACGTCCATCTGTGTATCATCAAATCTTAATTACTTAAAAGTGCGATCTAATATTAAACTTCTTTACAAATTCAAACGCCCCTAAAAGTAGAATCTAACAATTAAACATGCTTTACAAATTCAAAATGCTTCTAAAAATAGGATCTAAAATTAAATTTTCTTTACAAATTCAAAATACTTCTTTATAAATATACAAATATTAATATCAATTGAAAATAAAAAATCATTTTTTTGATTGATTTAAACATATACAATTTATAAGGAAAACAATTCACGCGCGAGGCGCGTACCGTTGCACTCGTAAACAAGAATTACATTATTTTTCCCACAATAGTATTTTATTCTTAATTTCTTAATAAAACCAAACATTAATAATAACATTACTATCAACAATTTTATTTGATAAAACCAACATTAATAACATTATTAATTTTATTATTAATAACAAAATTTCAGCAGTACTTTCCCTTATTTTCCGTATCATACGCAAAGGAGCGTATATGGAGAACAAGAAGGAAATGCCGTCGAAATTTAGTTAGTCGTTTGATATGAAATATTGATTTACGAATCATAAATATCATTATGTTTATGACTTGTCCAACATTGGGATAAATCCAACTAATAACGTATCAGATGAATATCGATTTTCGTTTTGTTTAAAAAACAAATATATTTATATAATGATCATACGGTACTTGCCAGACGGGACCAAGTTAAACATCAAGGCGTCTTCGGTAACAATGACTTCATCAAATAATTTTATAACAATATCATCAATCGAATCATATATGAATTAGCATACCAACGAATATATGCTAACTATCATATACCAACGAATTTAAATTAACCATCGAATTTATATCATATCGAACCTAATCAAATCATAGCATTTGAATAAAAAATGAATCGGAGCATTAAATCATACGCATAGAGGGCTTGGTGTGAGGTGGATGGCGATGCTAGCGGCGTGGTTGGCTTGTAATGGGCGGTGGTGCTTGGTATGCGGTGCTTGAGACGGTGGCGCGGTGTTGGGGGAGGCAATGCTTGGAAGATCGAGGTGGTGGTTGGTTGCTTGGAAGAGGTGATGACTGCAGGCGACTTCAACGACGAGGCAATGGCTACAAGGCGGCAAGAGGCGTCAAGTTGGAGGCGGCTACAAGACGGTGGTGCTTTTATTTTTTTTATTTTGTATTTGATTGTAATATGAAAGAGAAGCATCAACTGGGGGTATATAGTTGGACGCAATGCCTTATCAATGCCCCGTTAACGGCTATTTAACTGCATCGGACATGCGTCGGTAGTAAGTCATAGGCAGTTGTATACCGATGTCCAATCGACACCCCATCGATGTTTTTTAATTGGCGCCAACGGGACATCAGTAATACCAGGTAGGTATTTAGATGCATTTTCTAGTAGTGCAAGATCAAGTAAAGAGTGCTTAAGTTGTTTCCTTGAAACTCGTCTATGTTCCCTTAACTTCGGTCTACGTTCTGCTTGTTTGACACCCATCTCTTCCACTTTATACCTAATAAAATATGAAGAAGAAAAAATCAACGAACTAGTTCAAATTACCATTACATTTTTAAAATAGAATAACACATCTATCATATATCTAAAATCCCTTTCTCTCTTTGTACCTAAAGTTCTCAATTGATATTCTTCCCTACTTTAATCTCATTCAGCTGAAAATAGTAAGGTTATCTCTCCCAATCAGCCTTCAGTACCCATCCAGGTTCTCCTAGATGCAAGCAGTCCATTTTCCATTTTTATTAAGCCATTGTCGTATCCGAGGATAAAAATACATAATTAGTGATAATCATACACAAAGTTTAACAACATTACAAATAAGGTATCAAATGGCACATATCCTCATTTCTTGTGTCCCTACATTCCCAACTTATTCCATCCATTCATTTTTGCTTTTATACTAAATAATAGGAAACAGCTTAATCAATGAGACACAACCGTGAACATGAGGACACTAGAACTGAACAGAAGATGGATTTAAGGTTGAAAGTTTTGCAAATATAACCACAGGAAATGCATATGCATGATTTCTCTTGGTTGCCTTAAGCAGATTTGGTTGATTAAATCTAGGAGTGTCACAAAGATAGCCTCATGAGAGTGGGAGAAGTGATACATTTCGTGTTGTGTGCTTCCCATGCCCACTCCTTTTAGAAACTGAATCACTCTTTGCTCTCGAAGTCATTTATTCCTCCATTATGTTTAAATAGCAAACTGCATTCACTTTTGATTTATTTTACAGTAGACATCAATTAAACAAATAGAAGTGTAGGGTGCTTACAAGGTCAAGAAAGCCGTTTAGCTATATTTCTTCAATATTTCATTGCTTCTCAAGGAATTGACGGGACTTGATTTTCCAACGCCACTTGGTCCAACTATGATGGTAGTTTGTCCTTTCAAGGTATCCCCAAGATATGCCAGTCTTAGCGATCCACGCTACAGAATACTGGATTACATCCCCAAGAACTATGCCTCACTCTTCACTCCTGTGCATCGTTGATAATTCAGATTTATTTATAAGATATCTGCAATATACAATGGAAAAAATGAGTGCTATAATCTAAGCGGTGAGACCTAGTAAATAATATTGTCATTGGTTCATAATTTTTGGTCGTTTTTCTAACTGACGACTGATTAATTTCCCAGCCATCTAGAACGGACGAAATAATAATACACTATCTATCAACTTTTGATTCTTGTATAGTGGGCATCGACTTTTGATAAGTACTATAAGAACAAATTTGTGAATAAGTGATTTCTCTATCCACTGGCACATTATCCCTTCCACTACAATAATGATTCACATATAGAGCTATCACATATAGAGCTAAAGCCCAAAACACTACTTCGATTTAACTATATGAAAATTACCACTTAATTAAAGTATCAAGGTCTCTGATACATTGTGTCACAACCATGCTAAGTTGAGTTTTTATGTAAAATTGTTATCATAGTGATAATCAAGTGACAATCTCTTGGTTCATATAGTGGACCATGACATCTTGTTGTCTGTTGCGATTTAAGGACCAATTGCTATATAATTAATCAAAATTCTCTTCTTTTTTCCCTCCACCTATTCATGTATGCATTGTCACTCGAACCCCTCAAATACATAGTTGATCAGCGAAAAAATAGATGATAATGACTATTAGGACCCTTACAGATTAGCTACATAAGTGTAACGGAACCAAAAAAAATCAGTAGTGGCAGTACTTGCTTGATGTATTGCCGACTCACTGAAACATTTGGCCAATGAATGTAATCTACAAAGAATTCTATACCAGATGGAATTGAAATTTTGACTTCAACATAAAGCATTGTCTTGAAAGGTCAAACCATCACGTATTGAGTTCAAATCATTATTCATTTGATTTTATTCTAGCTTATATACTAGTGTATGAGGTGAAGCCTTGGCGCAACGGTTAGGTCACCCGCATAGTGATCTGAGCGCTCAGGTTCGAGTCCGGAAACAGTCTCTTCGCAATGCGAGGAAAGGCTGCGTACATTATCGACATTTTCAGAGTCCGCTATCGTGCGTAAATCTCGTGCACTGGGTTCCTGGGTTCCACTTTATATACTAGTATATGACATGCACGTTATGCTCGATTGAGATGTAATAGAATATGAAAATTTTGAAGAATATTCTTATATAACTCTAACAATGTTTGAAACGACGTACACCGGAGAATACTACACAATTAATTGTCTTTATTTATAGTGTGTTTGCTGTATATTTTTGTAACTAAATAATCACATAATTATATTGGCATTATTTCCTCCTTTATGCAATTTTCGCTTGAAGTATTCTAACATATTTTGCTCCTAAGTTTCGTAAATAATCACATAATTAGCTTGACGTTAGGTGCAATTGAAAGCTTAAAGTTGTTTCATCTTATAGTTTCATTTGAATTTCTATGTAGATTAGTTAATTTAGTCTTCACTAATGAAATTCTCTTTGGATTGATGAGGTTGGTCTAACTAATTAAAACTATTTCAGCCTCGCCTCTTCCATGTCCAGATTGTATCAGCTACGCCTACAGACTTGGAACCAAGGTTTGAGATCACGGCTTCGGTCTAGGTTTTGGTCTTTGGTAACTTTAGGAATTTCGATCGAATTCGTAAATTTCGCAAATTTTAGTTACAGTTTCAGTTTTTGTTAATTATTTTTCATATAATTATACATATATTTGTTTAATTTATTAAACGATAAATTTTGGATATAGGCATTAAACAAAAACTTATTCTAGCTTTATGCTTCGTAGAAAACTAATCGCAAAAATGGACCTACTTCCGTATAGTTTGCGCAATTTTAAATTGTACAAACGTTTAAACTGGTATTATATAGCTTGCGCAAATTAGAATTACGCAACCTATAATTTTTTTTAAAAAGAATTACGCAACCTAGTATTATAGCTTGTGCCTTTTGAAATTGTGCAAGCTATAATTAAAAAAATTGTACTTGTACATTTTCGAGGATTAAAAAAATAGCCGGCTATTATCTTCTCACATTTTCTTCCTCTCCTCTTTAATTTCATCTTTTCTCATTTTCAACACATTCTACCTTCATTTTCAACTCTCTCATTCTCAATTCCATATTCAAATGAATCTCAAATTTTGAAATTGGCTTTAATTAGTTTGTTCTTTATTCTCAAAATGGAAGGTTATTCTTTACAAGGTTCGAGAACACGGTTTCGGTTTCGGTTTCGGCCATTTAAAACTTTCTTAGTATCAGATGGTTTCGGAAATTTTGAATGTTTCGGTTTTGGTCCCGGTTTGGATTTTCAATGATTTCTAATGCAATTTATAATAAATAATAATCATACTAATAAAGAAAATGGCAATCCCTATCAATAAATGTTTTATATTTGTATATGATTTCAAATTCTCACTTTTTACATGATAAACCTAGTAATAAAGAAAAAAAGTCCACCATATTGAATAGTACTGTATTTTCCTACATGCATTGTCACATTCTATTATAATTTGGCATTGGTAAACCACACAGAATACTGATGCAGAAAAATGATAAAGTGTGTCATAGCTGTTATTTTGTCCTTTTTCTCATATTTCCTTCTTTCCTTTGTTTTCTAATCCTCTCCTCTTTTACTTTTTTCTTTTCTTATCACTAGTTTTCTGTTCTTTTTTCACCTCTTCTTCCTATTGGCGCAAATGCTAATGGCTTTTCGTTTTTTTCTCATTATCTTTGTCTAGTCTCTCTATCTCTTCCATGCATCCAAAAAAAATCAACTTTTTCGTGCATTTCTATTGAAACCGAAATTTGGGATAAAACTCGAACCATCACCTTTGGATACCGATCCGAGTTGGCCGGAATTTCTAGATTCTGACAGAAACCTCAAACAATGATTCTTCGTCTTCACAAATTAGAAGGGAAAAAATTAAATTGGAATTAATTGAAATTTTTTAATGTTTAACTAATTTTAATTATCATTATTGTAGTTGATTGAATTGATATTGAAATATTACTAGTTAGATAATTGAAAAAAGAAAGCCTAGTTTTAATTGAAAACGGAAATCCTAGTTACTAATTTTAATTATCATTTTTGCAGACCACCCGGACCTCTCGATAAAAGTGTCATTTATTTTCAACAAACATATGAGTGAAAATCAATCGTTTATGGAGGTGTTGGTTAATTTTATACATTGTTTTTAAAGAAAATACATTATGAAATATTGATTTGTATTGGTTGTTATAAATCAAAGCATTCAAATAGTTCAACCTATAGATCATTCGAGCAAAATTAAAGAAATAGATTATAAAGATCATCGATTGGAAGAAAATTTAAAATTAGCAAGTTTTTCAAAAGCAGTGCAAGTTTAGTACATTAAATTATATCATCCTTGTTAATGCATTGTGTGATTGTTGGAGGCCGAAGTCAAATATTTTCATTTTAAAGTAAGAGAAATTAGTATCACTTTAAGTGACGTTTATTATTTGTTAGGCTTATCCGCATATGATTCCCAATTTATCCTGATAATTTGAAATATGATTATTTTACATTATTTCATGAATTACTTGGTATATTTTCCTCCTGAAAATGCTATAAGATTTAAAAGTGAGGCTAGTATTGAGTTGGTTTAGAAAAGAATTATAGGATCCACTTGGAAAAGACACGTAGATATTGACATGCTTTATCGTAATCGTGTTGTAATCTTATACTTCTTAAACTCTTGGCTTTTTACGGATCATTAGAAGGTCGATGTAACCTGGAATTTGTGCCATTTTTTGGCCCATTTAGCACTTTGTGGTCAGCATTCATGGGACAGTGCAGTACCCTATTATCTGTATAGTGAATTGACGAATGTTGTGTTACAAGAAACAAAATTATTAGGTGGTTGCATGATATTACTACAATTAGGGTTTTGGTTTCATTTAGTCGTTAAACGTCCTGGTATAGAGATCCTTGCCATAGTTAGTAATGGCGTAAGGAGCAAAAAGGCACAAAGCTTCTCCGGATCCTAGGCGCACGGCGCGGCAAATGGTGCGCGCCTTTTTAATTTACCATGCACGTTTAGAATTTTTTTATAAGTTTAACATATATAACAATAAATTTAAAAAGTTCAATATTTTTGCTAAACATATGCAACAAAGATTTTTCTAGGCATTTTGCAAAAAAATTCATCAAATACAATATTATAAATATAGAATTTCAAGCATAATAGTTTTCTAAAGCCAAAATGCAATATAATTATACATATGACTGATAAACTAGAATTCTAAATATGATTCGGCAATTATATTTTTCAAATCAATGTCTGAATCATCAGATTCATAAGCTTCAACATTTTCTATCCATCTCATTTAGATTTGTACCTTCTTGGTGAAAATTTAAAGGAGCTGAAGGGGATGCCATAAAACCTCTTGATGTAGATGTTCTGCTTGGATATTTAGCTTTCTCCACTCATATAGCTCTATCAGCAACACCCCAAGTCAAGTCATCATTATCATCATCAAATATAAGCTCATCTTTATCATCGGATGCATCATCAATATTTCTTGGTAATCATACATTATAATCATAAATATCCTTCAAGGATAGGATCAATGGTGTCACAGATATTGCACTGTACCTACATTTTAATGTTCCATAATATGATTGATATTAATTTTTATACAGTTTGAATTATAAAAAATGAAAAACAATAGAAAAGAAATAAAAAACAATAATATAATGAAAATGAGCACCATTTTGCGCCATGGATATTTTTGCGCTGTGCGCCATTTGTGCCATTAGCCGCGCCTTTTTCATGTGCGTCGCGCCACAATGAAAAAAGGCACAAATGCCGCGCTGCACCATGCGCATGCCTTGACGCGCCTTTCATAACTATGATTTTTGCCAATTTAGATCGTGATCTTCCAATTGGTTGTAGGTAGAATTCTACTAGAAGTTGGCATGAAACTCCATAAAAATGTAAAATTTTATCGTAATGAATTAGGTTTACTATCGAATGATGCCGTAACTTGAAAACCATATTCATTGCTTAATGCATTTTATGCTCCTATTATACATTTTCTATTTCTGGGTTTGATTTCTAAGTGTCGGTTAATACTATTTTAAAGCATTGAAAATTACGCTTCGGATCGGGCGATGATGCAATTTGGATTTTTACGCATCCACACATCCCCGATCCTTTGTTCCAATAAATCCAATTCTAAATGATTGAAGAGCTTTGTTAAATGAAAGTGTGGAGTTATGAAATGTAAGATTTGATCATGTTGTTCAAGAACGTAATCCTCCTGCGTTATTGAGTGAATATAAAATTTGGTATTGGAAAATAACTCTTCGTTGTATCCTGAAACAATCGTCTAGAAGATTGGTTGCTTACATTCATCGAGTTTCACTAGAGCGTGATATGGTTAGTACTTTAATCTACAACATTTGATAATTTGCTTTTTTCTTAGCATACGAGTCGTTCTAACTTTAACTTTTTTATATAGATAAGTGAAATATATAGTGATTTAGAAGTGGTCAATGAAATTGAAGATAATCTTTTTTAGTTGGAAAAGGTGAAAAGTAAGTATATTGACTTACGGATGTTTGCTCGACTCAATTTTGATAGAAACAAGTTGCATCGACGGTCGAGATCTTTGGTAATTACCAATGGAGAGGCTAAAGAAACACACACAAGAATAGAGGCACAAGAAACGCACACAAGACACAAGAAACACATGGCTCAACAATTAAGGAGACATGAGATGAATACGGAGAGACACAAGGTGCACAACGAGACACATGACCTCAATGGAAAGAAGATGAACATCGATTTGCATATGATGAAAACGTTCTTCCTTCCACCAAATGGCCACAACGGTCACTACAACAATGACAAGAAGAGTTAATATTTGATCCTACTCAAGAACAAATACTTCCTCCTACGACTCAATATCAATCGCAAAGTTCACAACCAATGGTAAAAGGAAAAAGAAAAAAGAAAAACACCGCTTGAAATTAGAGGGCTCGATGATTAAGTTGTTATGGTATGTTATGTTAAACACTAGAAATTTTTTTGTGTTGGTATAGCATGCAATGATGAACTCTAGACTTGTTTTGTTTTGTGATGTTAGTATGCAATGATGAACTCTATATTTGATGTTGACGTTGGCATTGTTTGATGTTGTTTATTATTGTAATGCAATGGTACGTGCTGTAATTCAATGGTATATTCTGTGTTTGGTATACTGTAATGAAAAACCAGCTCTCTGTTTTTTTATACTCAAAATAATACTTCCGCAATTATGAAATGCGCAAGTATTAATTATGGGTAATACTTAATTGCGCAAATATTATTTTGAATAAAAAAAACAGAGAGCGGTTAAATCTTTTCCCACCACTAAATTTTCAACAAATACCACCATATCACAATATAAACCATATCACAACATATAACACCATATCAAAACATGAAACACATATTTTCAACCTAAAGCAAATAGATTAAGTTTTGGATATATATAACAAAAACATTAAGGTCCGAATATATAGAAAACAACTTAACGAGTACAAGATTTCTTTTTTATGACCTAAAACGTCACATTTACTATATCTATTTTTCCTAACATTTGTTTGTTGATCCATTACACATTTTATTCGAGCTAAACGTGGACGTTCGGAATTTCTTCATATCGATGGTGGATTTATAAATAGACTTTCGTAGACATCCCAATGATGACTACCAGGTATAAGGTGAAATAAATGAGCATAAGCAGCAATGTACTTAGATGTTGTCTATCATAGTGAAATTAAATCAAAATGTGCTACGTTCGCTCCTCTAGACCCACATGAACATGTTCATGCGAGCATGAAAAATGATCTAAAGTTTGTACGTTCCACGAACACTTGGCTGCATTATCTCGATATTTACCGTATAATCAAGTATATGTACATCTTTCAATTGTCATTCTGTTTTGTTATATCTCTCTATAGACAAATATCTTGATTCTTCCATTCTACTTTTTGCTATTGCTACCCACTTCGGTATCAATTAGGATGTTCATTCCTCTCCTTGAGTATGCCGTTCATAGAAGTAATGGTTCGAACGATGAAAAGTTTGTGCAACCAATGATCCAATGAGTAAATTTCTTTTTTTAAGGCTCCTCAATACAAAGGACCTCGGAAAGGCCGACGGATCGACCAACTTCAAGGGGGATTAAGTTGTGCATGTCTGCTTCAGCTTATGGCACCTATAACTCCATGGGTACTGTTTTTACAAGAAGTGTGCAAAACAAGGTTCAAATCTAGATCTATTTGCAGACCTAAGCGTCCATTTTTCATTGTGCCACACCTGCGGACCAATGAGTAAATTTCTTGTTCCTTTCAACATACCATTGAAGCAATCAGATATATTTGTTGTCATTATATTAAATCTTATTCTACCATCATGACAAAGCATCCACTTTGATTCTTCAACTTTTAAACTTTTTTTAATTCATCCACCCCATTCTAAATTTATAGTCTTCAATTGTTTTCTCGGTTCATTATATCTAACAACCTCTGATGTAGTAGCACGTACATGTAGCAAGTTCTGAAGCTCATCCGAATCAAAACCAACTTTCTTAAAATTTGCCTTGATATATCAAATACAACAGCAATGATGATGTTCAATAGGCCAAGTTTCTCTGAGCGCAAATGGAATTTCTTTCATACAATCTGAGACATATGTAATACATTGATTACATAAGGAAGGAATATAATTCAACATACAACGAACGAACCAATTTCATGTCTGTCACGGCTTCCTCTGCATAATAGCAAAAGCTAATGAAAAAAGACCTTGATTTGCATCTACACCAGTAGCTACGAGTAACGTACCTAGAAACTTTCCATACAAATGTGTGTCGTCAATAGAAAGTATAGGAAGATGGTGTGCGACGGTCGAAAAGCCCAAAAAGCACCATAGAAAATACTATGAGTGTGAATAACATCATACACAGCTCTAAGATTGCTGCTTTGCATTGCTTTAGGATATTTTGATAGTTCGGCATACATGATGCTCTATCTCTATAAATTATTCCAACTGCCTTTTGTAGTTTTTGCTAAGCTCGAAAATAACTTTATTTGATATGAAACGTATTCGAAATTGTCTCTTGAATTATTCTTGCAGTCATATTTGTCTCAAATTTGATTAAGAAAAGTGTTTGCTACATTGATGTTGCCTGTCAATGGTATAAGGTGATGGTTGCATTTAAATAAATGTGATCCCCTCCAAATGTTTATACTTTCCACCAATTTTGAGATTTTCCCGTTGATATATTAGCATGCACTCTTCAAGGACGTTTTTCATCTACATCACATCATAACGTATATTGATTTGCATATAATTTCACTACTTGAAAAGAAACTAAACATTTAGTCACTCATTCACATAGTTGTTCAATGAGTTTCTATTTGATTTCAAAAATTAATCCAACCCGAGGTCCTTTTTCAGCGCATTCTCTTTTGAATACTTCCACTTCTAACTGAAAGTTATCCACATTGGATTTTTGCCATCATTGTTATAGTTCATATATAACCGTATCTTCATCGACATTTAAATTATCAACCAGTTGATTATCTTCATATTTGACTACTTCATTGTTAACTTCCATATTATCAACCCAGAATCTACCCACATCATCCGCACAAGCGACTTGCATGCTATCCGATTGCACTTCGCTATTGTTTGCATTCTCAATATAATCATCGATATCATCATTCAAACAAACATTGGATGCTTCTTCCACTTGATTCATTTTGAAACTACAAATAGCAAAATTATTGATAAGAGTTAAAGTGTACGAAGGTAATTCAAAGTGAAAACACTAAAGTTAATTTTTAACACTCGCTTGGCGGTTGTTTGAGATTGATTTGGAATACTACAAGTCGGATACACAAAGTTATGATTCAAATATTGTGTTTAACTAGACGATTCTCTAACAATTCTGTTACATCTATGTAAATTTGTAAACTCTCCACCACAATGAGTTATCATAAAAGAAGGAAGTGTTGAACATTTTGTTTTTGAAAATTGTATTATAGGTATTGCGCCTACCATTAACAGTGTAGAATGATGTTTCTAAAACATTAACAAGTTTCGTTATCGTAACAAAAAAATTTATCACTTTCATTTTAACCGAAAATGTAGAATTAGTATCATCATCATCTTCAATATCAATCGCGGATCAACTCATCTCTGACAAGTTTCGCTACTATTTTTAATCATTTTTAAGAGGATTGATTTTTATCACTTCAAGTGTGCGTTGTTTAAGCTCTCTTGAACTACAATACTTTTTAATTTTTGACCATTTTCGTTTATCACAAATACACCTAGGTTTATCTTCTTCATCAACCAACAATTCTCCATCGCAGTAAAATATAATTAAAACGATTGACATTATCTTAAACAAAATTTAATATATCAAGAAATTTACTAGCAAAAACAATAATTATACCTCACGTAAAACTTAATCTAAATTTTTACCTGCTCTAACTTAACTAAATAATATTTTGGAAAAAAACCCTAAATTCAAAATTTTAAATTTATATCTTGATTTAAGAAGGAGATGGTGTTTCTTTGGAGAATCTTCAACCGAAAGTAATTTTATTTCAACATCTTTGTGATAAAAAAGTTTTAAGAATGGAAGAAATTGAAGTGGAATTAAGTTGGGTTTTGGATGATAAAAGAGAGGAGAACGTAAATGAGAGAGTAAAACAACCGTTTGTTTTGCATAACCTCTATACTGAACTTGCGCAATTCAAAATTGCACAGGCTATGCTTACCGTTTAAAGCTTGTGCAATTTTAACTTACACGAGCTATATTACTAACGGGCCTATTTATTACAACTAGTTTTTAGGGAAGCCTATAGCAACAGTAAGTTTTTATTGATGCTTGTGTCAAAAATTTGTCATTTATTAAAATAAAATGTATAATTGATCTTTAATTGAAAATAAGATACAAAAAGACATTGATTAATTATAAGCACTTATAACGCTAAAAATATTTAATTACTTGTTTTCAACTTTTTTTTAGTTACATCATTAATATGTTTCGTGATTTTGTATGTTTACCCAATTAAAATTTCAGATTTGAATATTCATATATTTGAAATTTAAATTAATTAATTTTTGAGTTTGTACTGTATAATTTGAAACTCGATGGTCATTTTATTGAATCGAGGTTTCGATTTGATTTCGTTTCGTCCCACTGAAATCAATACAGAATGACCAAAATCTAGGTGTTTCGATCAATACCTAAAACCTTGCTTGGAATATCAACTTCTTTGAACCAAGCCAAGTTCTTATCCCATGCACCATCGGTGATCGTGTGTATTTAACGAAGGGACATTATGTTTTGCACCTCTATTGTTTGTTATAACTGGCAAAAAAAGTCTTTTTTGTTTTTCATATTGTAAATTAAGCCCTTAAAATTTACAATAATAAATAATGTAACAGTTCATCACTTAAAATTAGTGATTGAAATCATAAATCCAAATCCAAAATATTCGACCAAGTGTAACAATGACAATTCAAGTTGTTTGCACCATTTAAAATGCAATGTACAGTGAAGCAAACAAAAATACATAAGCTAATTCTATTTGTACCAAAATTGATTATACATATACCAATTTTTTTAATATAAAAAATAAAGACCAAAATACCGTGCAGTATTTCCTAGATTTATATTATTATCTCATAGTTTCTCCATTAAGGTATACATTACTATCTCGTAGTTACACTCCTACGTAAATATTATTATCTAGTAGTTGCCCCAGGTATATTAATCATGACAACAAAATAAAATTAGTAGATGGGTAGTTTTGTAAATTGTAGTGTATGTAAAATAAAAAATGGTGACATTGTCTTATGAATTATTTTAGCGTATAGTAAAATATGGTGTATGAATAGAACCAACCAAATACATAATGGATAATATTTTGAACATCTGGTACATTTATATCACTCAAATGCATGAAATATATCAATTTATAAATATAACTTAAGTCATTTAGAATATTTATGTAACTTGCATTATAAAAAAATAATACAACAAGTTGAAAAGAAACAAATAGGTTACGCTGTATTAAATGTACCGTACAATAAAAGCAACCAAAACTGCACAAAAAACACAACATTATAAACACTTTTTAGTTTATAATATTTATCCTCATTTAAAATGCTATTTTTATTACAAAATGCAAATGATTTCACAAAAAAATACACTCAAAATTTTAATTAGTTTGCATTGTGAAAGTACAACGTACAACGAAACCACAAAATCTGGAAAATCAACATGATTCTAAAATTTTAATAATTTATAAGCATACATCATTTCATTTGATAACATAATACAGGAACAAATTTAAAAAAAAAACTAGTATGTTGCATGGTAAAGAAAGCGTAAAAACAGGGGGTTTTTTTAAAATTTTCATAAAAAAAAGGGGTCGCTTTACTTTTTTTAATACCAGGGGTCAATTGATATATTAAAGAGAAAGAGAGAGGTTTAATGTTTTTGATGAAAAATCAAGGGTGTAAAACATAAATTTCACTTTCAAGAATCACAAGCTTTGACTTAATCATGTATACGGATAAATTGTGTTACTGCTTAACGTTGAAAACCAACCAATGGCTTTTTGTACTATTTAGTCAATTGCATTGAAAATATAAAAGAATATAATTTCCATGATTTACAAAACAAATGAGTTTATTTTATGTTAGATTTGTGTTAATTATTTTTTATTTTGTTAGATTTTTGTTAATTATTTTTTATTTTGTTGGTAACTAGTTACCATTGTTTCCAACTACAACTCCTTCTCAAAACACACCAGTTGTCAAAAGCCCATGAGAAGCACTTTCACAGGATCAGTATACTGTCTTTTGTGTGTTTAATTGTTTGTATGGTGTTTCTATTTTTTATACCCGTGGTTACAACATTTGAGTGCAATATTGACATTAATACCTTTGAGTTATATGTACATGTTCTATTAATTAAAATCTAGATCTAAACATTCGTATAATTAGTATCTTCTCTCATATGAAGTAGGTTGTTTGCTTGGTTTAACAATGTATCACTACTTAATGAGGCCACAAATAATCAAAATAACTCTACGTGAACTGTTTCAGTCTGGCTATTCAACAATCCAGTAATTTCTTAATTTTAATCGCATTGCAGAATCAAATATTTATATCTACGCTATATCAACATATCATCAAATCTACTAAGATCAAAAGATGGAACAATAACATACCTAATAATGGGGAAAGGCTAAGAGATCAATATCTGCACCTTCTGCTTTGCACTACTTGACCTTACAACGTGCTTTATATAAGAGGCCAATGCCACCTTCTCCACTGAAATAAACCATTATTCTAAAAATCTGTTTATGAATATCAACCAATGGTCGTAAATCAAAGTCAAAAAATAAATAAAATATATAAATGGACTGCATATAACGTAGTATGCAATGAGCATTGCCAATTGATAATTTGATATCATGAGAATACTTTAACATATTACTTGGAACCAGTAAAATAAGCTGATGGTTAATGGAATGCAGCAACTAAGCAACCCAGGCCATGGATTATGACAAACCAAAATCGAAAAAATCGGAATTAGTACCTGAAATTTATGATGTTGTGCCTGCCTGGACAGTGAAAAAATAATCCATTTCTCTACTTTCATTTACCTATCAGATAAGTACTTATACAAAATACAGCTGTCCTACCAAACTAGCAAGTGTCCTGCCTGTAAAATGGTTGGAATGAAAAAGGATACTCTTTATCAATGGATCTGGCATTGAAAACACAACAGGGGTTTCACCATATGCAAGAAGACACACAATATAATTCATTTCTTATCACAGATCATCATCCATTGCATAAGAGTTTTATTCTTCAATAATACATTTAAAATTGCTTATTAAACAAAATTGCAACGCACTTGTTACACACTAGATACAATTAGATGGTACAACCCATTTCAGGAAAAGAAGTATATTTACAGTACTATACTGAGTAGTAGGTAAACAAATGTCATTTCTATTTGCTTGAATAACTGAATTGGACTTTGTTGACATTGCGGTCCATCTTTCTTCTATTAAACCAGAATTAAATGTCTAAAACAATAAAGTTCTCGAATTACTAAAACCAAATCAACGGCAAATTGTAAATCTGACATTATTTTTATTAAAAAAATACTCTAGCATGAAAATACATTCGTGTTTAAGCAAAGCGCTGACAATTACAGTAAAAAATAAATTACTTAGATAGAACAAACATACAAGTAAACTGCAGTAAACACATAAAAACGCATGTTAAGTGCTTCGTTTTGATTAATCAAGAGACTGATGAGCTTTTTTATCATTTAAATTAATCAGGAGACTGATGAGCTTCTCCATTGTAACCCAAAATCAAATCCATATCTATTTCCTAAAATCAGATGGTCCTTCAGCTGGTGGGTGGTTTACCACTGGATCATCGTCGTAGTCGTCATCATTTATCTATCTTATCAATCTGCATCAATGTTTACATAAATCATCTTGAGTTTTTTTATAACAAAGTAACAAGGAATTTGAAATTGTTAACTAAACATTTACCTGTGTTATTAAATAGAAATGCCTAAAAGATACTATAATACCGTTGAATGCATTTTGCTATGCTCATTTATGTAAAAATCATTAAATAATTAGGGCTTTAAATGTTAGTTGGTGGAAATTTTATGTTATTTTGAAATTTGAATACATAAGTATTTTGTCTACCATCTTGTAACTGATATATGAAGAATGAATACAGATGTTTATCTACCAAGAATGGTAGTCATAATGCTCAAAACACTATACCTTGGCAAACATGAAATAATGTACTTTAAGTTCTCACAAACATAAGATAGCATGAAACTATAAATAGTGAAGGGAGACTAGACAATTATTATCAAAACTATAAATATTTAGTATCATATCAGTTCATAATTTCACCATTTCTTATGCATGTCACTTGGTGGTTTAAATTCTACATCTAAGAATGTAAAGGGAAAAAAAAATCTAGTAAACAACATCAATCAAAATTACTGTAAATACGAAAACAATATTGAATCCAACCACAAATTAGAAAGTTCACTAGGAAAACTGTATATATAAAAAATGATGTTTTATATTAGCTTTTATAAAAAAGCTCTTATTACCTTAACAGTACATGAATATCTGAAGATCATATCTAAATTTCTTTCCTACTCTACCATAGTAGTCAAGGCTAAAAATTAAAGACATGATAATACCATATGAGCATGTTTTACTAAGAAACCAGATCCATCTATGAATGTCACAGTAGCACATTCGGTAACTTTTGGCAATTTAGTAATAATCAAAATCAGCAACTTTAAGGTTATTATTAGGTGAAAGTATAGGAAAAAAGAGTGTATTCTACTAAGTGATTGGTTGATTTATTAGCATGACTGTCACATGCTAATAAATCAAAATCACCGACTTTAAGGTTATTATTAGGTGAAAGTAAAGAAAAAGAGTGTATGCTACTAAGTGATGGCCGAGATTTAAAACCCTGACGCTGATACGTGTTATGCACGAACAATAGCATAGATTTTACCATAATTATGTCTTAAAATAACTCATTTAATTTGCAATCACAAAATAATGTAATCAAGAATCGTATGGAGAAATTGTAATATTAAAATTACATAGATTTACAGATATGAAATTAACCAAAGCAACTGTGTAATAACCATAATTATTATAAAGTAACAAAGTCATTGACTCGAATAGCAATAGGTAGACCCAAGTTCAAGTATAGCAATAATAGCACCATGAAATATCAAATACAAGTACGAAGTCTAATTGATAGCAAGGGGAAAAAAAGGAAGAGCGGTACACTATGCTGAGAAATAAATTCATGCTTAAGATAGCAATATAATTCTACTTGACAACTACAAAATTGAAGCTATGGCCAATTACTCTGCAGATAAGTGACAACACAAACATAATAATGGTCAGACACAATTAATTTTATGGAGCAAGAAAATTTATTTACACAAAATGAGAAACATTCAAATCATATAGTATCACGTAATAATAGAGTGACAAGAGAGATGTAAAAATGATTCATCAACATTTAGCTCTTTTTTCTTAATTTCATGAACATTTACCATCAGCATTGCTCATTATCAAAATTTCGTAATAAGCTAAATATTGAATTTAAGTGCACTCTTTTTCCAAAAACAAAAACACACAATATACTTAACATTAATGATCTTAATCAGATGATAAATTTTTCTTGAACTCACTAACGAACGTTCGCCGCTGCCAATATCAACAGCACTAAAGTGTCAAAGGAAAAAATGACGCGATCCATCACAGTTCAACCTTATTTCCGAAAACCCGCTATCGAGTTGCCCGAATCCGACGCTACGACCAGATCAACCCAGCTATAAACCGACAAAATTAAAGAAACGAAATGGAGAAATACTTTACCTCAACTTTTTTCCATGAATTTGGGGTTTGCAGAACCATTTCTTCCTATAGTCGCATGCGTCATCCTCAACAGTTTTATCCACGAGAACTTATCTGGCGATTTGTTTGATTTGAACAAGAAGTGGCGATGTTTATTGGGAAAGCGAATTTTGGATAAGACAAAGCAGCATACATATTTTAAGGGCATCTCCAACGGCCGAATAATCATGGTCATCTGAACTGGGCTGTGGGTTGGGCGTCCAACTTTTGAGGCTCAACGCTCACCGTCAATTTTAGGGATGGTATGGTAACGTAAATTTACCATTACCATGCCATTACCAGCCAATCGGTTACCATTTTCAAGTGAAATCGGTATACCGGTTTAATCGGTATAGTAACGATAAATTTACCATTTTCTACGATAAATCATCGATAACATTTCTTCAATACCAACGGTAACGGTAATTTTACCAGTCAATTTATAATACATGTATATTCATGTAACGTGCTTTATTATAGGCATTTAGAACTAAGCAAATGATTAAATTTAGTTTATAACCAGGTGAAATAATGTTAAATACACTTCGCTTCTTTCTCATTTGTGTCTTTTATTAAGTAACACTATAAGTTGTATAATGAAGCATCATTATAGTGTGAATACGTGTTATGTTACTAACCTTTTTTAGACAAACAGTAATTTACCATTACCATTGTAACGGTTACCAGATTATCGGTATACCAGTCTTCGGTATACCAGCCTATCGGTAACGGTAACGGTAAGCAATTTTCGTTTACCAGTAAAAATGGTACGGTAACGATATTTGTAAAATGGTAACGGTAACCATTACCATAACAGCCCTGGTCAATTTTGAGGATTAGCAAAGGGGTACTAAAAAGAATTTTTACTAAGGGGAATGTATGGTAAAACCTTCTAACCATCGCCTTTTTTCATTAAAATGTGCTTATGTATACATATGTATATATACATACATATGTGTATATATATATATACACACACATATATACATATGCACACACACAGAGATATATATACCTGTGTGTATGTATATATGCGTATATTTATTTAATGGTACTCGAGCTATTGAATTTCCCAACTTTCAACCTATTGCAACTATAAATCCAGAAGGCCATCTGTTTCTACTATAGAACATCAGTATGCTAGAAGTTAGAAAAGCACTATTTTCAGTACATGATGACAAAAGCCCCAGCCCAGATGGCATGAATTCAAAATTTATGAAGTTACATTGAGAGGACGTAAAGGAAAATCTATTGGCAACACTTAACGACATGTTCCATGCAGCAAAATTATTTAAGGGCATAAATCATAAATTTATTATTTTGATACCTAAAATAGAGAAACCTACTAATATTACACACTATATGTCTATGCCATGTTGTAATATGTACTATAAGGTCTTTAGTAAGGTGATTAGTAATAGACTGAAGCATTTTTTTCCCTTCTTGATATATGAAAATCAATGTGCATTTATCAATGGGCGGTATATTGGTGACAATATATTATTAGCACAAAACAACTTCGATACTTTAATAAGAAAGGAATTTATAGATTTTGTTAAGGTAGATATTCAGAAAGCATATGATATGATTAACAGGGGCTACATATGCTACATTATGGAGAGGACATGCTTCCCTACACACTTCGTAAATATTAGTTTTGAATGCATTAATACACCAACATTTTCTCTCTTGCTGCAAGGTATTCCAAAAGGCTTTATCTCCAGCAATAGGAGACTACGTCAAGGAGACACACTCTCCCTATTTGTTTACTATTACAATAGAATTTTTACATATTTAATGAATGAAGCTATTGAATCTAAACTTTTCTACCTAGTGTATAAATTTAAACCATATGTCACTCACCTACTTTATGTTGATGACCATATGGTCTTTGGAAAGACAAGTGTGACTGGTATAGTTACATTAAAGTAAATTTTTCAAAAGCTCGGTTTTCATTCAGGTTTAAATGTAAACATAATGAAGAGCAGACTATATTTTAGTCGAGCAGCAACTCAAAAGCCAATCATTGTAAATATACTACAACTTGAGGTAGGGTCTTTACCTATAACATATTTGGGCATGCCACTATCTTCTACATACTTACCCTATTCGGAATGTCAAAGCTTATTACATAACATTCAATTGAAGATGCAAGGATGGGACACAAAATTTCTAAGCTTTGAAGGCAGAGCTGAGTTGATCAACTCGGTTATAACCCTTACTGTGCTTTATTGGATATTTGTCTATCAAATACCAGAATTTACCTTAGATAAACTTAATGCTTTATGCGTGGATTTTTTTGGGGAAGTAGGAAGCATAAAGTTGTTTGGAATGTCCTATGCAAACCTAAATCAAAGAGAGGTTAAAACTGTTTTCAGATCTTAAAAAGGCAGCATGCCTTGAATTGCTATGGAATATGTTGACAAAAGACAACCTTTGGAGTAACTAGATGAAGAACATATATTGCAAAGAAAAGCATTTTTGGTCAATGCATATAGGCAATAATTCTTCAAGTGCTTGAAAATCTATCTTACGATTGAGAACAACTAGAAGACAATATTTTAATAAAGCTATATCTGATGGAGATGGCACTTCGCTTTAGTTAAAACCCTGAATAAACTGTAAAAGCTTAATTGATATGTTGGGTATGCACATGTATCAGTTGAATAAAGGTAGCAGCTATAATACAAGATGGTGAATTAAGGCCACAAATGCTTGCAGTTACCAAAGTGGTGGAAATTATTATTCGAGATGTACACATCCAAAGAAGCAATAATATAGATCGGTATGAATGGTGTGAGGGTGGCAAGTTCTCTTTCCATAAAGCATTGGATAAGGTTTGAGAACGAGGAATGAGGGGAGATTGGTATGGCCTAATTTGGCACTCTAAAAATAGGGGGAAGATGTCTTTTATATCCTATCTTGCTATGATGAACAGATCAAACATACGGGACAGACTTCGGAGATTCGAGGTAATTAGTGACAGTTTATGCGTACTATGTGTGAAAGTAGAGGAGACAGTTCACCATCTTTATTTTCAGTGTACATATTCAAGTTTTATATGGTGCTCGATGAAATTGAAACTTGACCTCATACCAGATATTCTACTAACAAAGGAGGAAGAAGCAATTCAAATACTCACCAGATTTAAGTAGAAGGATCAAATTCAAGATCTAGCTTGTGCGGCCTTTACTGCCAGCATCTACTTCACCTAGCAAGAGAGGAACATGCGTATTTTCCACAATCAGAAGATGGACAGTTTAACTAGATCCAAACAAATAGCGCGGGAGATAGTGTATCTAGTACATGACAATGGAACCTCCACGGAGAGGACTGCTAGTAATTTAAAGTTACTTCAGAGATAAGGGGTTGAGCTGAAGGATGCGGGATAATGGAATTTGAATGTTGAAGAAGAACGAAGGAGATGAGTGTTTGAGCTTTATGGGTTTTTTTGGGTAGGCGGGCTACGGAAATTTGATTTTGATTTTCTTGACCTAGTATGTACTGTTAATATATGAACTTTATATGTGCTCTTTTCCCTTGCAAGGCACCTATTTAGGTTAGGTGGATTGCAAGGTTAGGAGGATTGAACTGCTAGTTTTGATACCTGATTTCGAATCTGAAGAAGATGAGGCCATTGGAGATACTCGCGAAGCTTGGAGAAGCCCTAACCCTAGGTGCGGTGAAGGAGAGGCAAACGCGGTACTTTGTGGGTTTCGTTCGGTGTTCAGAAGAAGATGTCGAACCAAAAATATGGTTTGGTGGAGGAGATGTCGAACCATAAGTTTGGTCCGGTGGAGGTGAGTGGCTTCGTTGAAGAGAAGAAGTTCGTTCGGTAATGAGGAGGTCGGACGAGAAATGTCGTCCGGTGATTTATGGCTCGACATTGAGGCTATGAAGGCCAAACGAGTAATCTCGTTCGGTGAAGTTGGAGTAGCTGATCTCATTTGGGGAAGAAGAAAGTTATTTCGTTCGGTGGAATGTTTGGTGATTTGGTGAAGCATGTCGGTCCAAACTGAAGTAGTAATGCCGAACCAAATGAGCTATGCCGAACCAGTTTGCTGCTCCAGATGTTTGGTTCGGGAATTGGGAGATGCCGGTCCAGATCTTGAGTGTTGTTTGCCGAACCAAATGCTATTGTGCTGTTTTCCAAACCAAACCTCTGGGTTGCTATATAGCAGCTACCCCTTCTCATATCTTCACTCTATAAATAGTGGAGCTTCTGGACAATAATGGCAGCCATCCTAGAGCTGAAACTCTGTAGAATTTTGTATGTATTGTAAATTCTTCTTATGTGTAGCCTCCAAAAGTGAATCAATCTTGTAACTCTGATCTTTCTGTGATTAATAAAACCTCCTCTCCCTAAGTGGACGTACACCGCCTCGCGGTAGTGGAACCAATATAAATACTGGTGTTATTTATTTTGCTGCATTGCATTGATATGCGACTGTCTGTTCTTGTGTTTATATATGTTTGTTTCATCTCACTACAATCATGATTTAGTTGTTTTTCGCTGTGTTGGGTTTTTTATTCCCTTAGACTGATCATCTGAAGGGATTTTTCCCCAACAGTCCGGTATCAGAGCTGCAAGGTTGATTGAGGAGTGTTAGACGCTATGGTAGGAGATGAAGCGACTTCAGTTGTTACAAGACCCTATACTAGAGGGATGTATATCGCATCAGGATCATAGTTGGCAATTGAGAAATGGAATGGGGATAAAGACTTCGAGAAGTGGCAATGAAGGATGAAGGATGTTCTAATGAGGAATGAAGTCCATCCAGTAGTGTTTGCCCCTGAGGAGTTGACGGTTGACATCTCAGTCGCGGAAAGGAAGGAGATGAAGAAATGGGTGTTCACTACTTTACAACTAGCTATGGGAGAGAATGTTATCTCAGAGATTAGCAGTGAGACCACTGCTAGGGGAATTTGGACCAAGCTAGAAAATATATTCTTGAAGAAATCTTTGACTAACCGTCTGATATTACTGAAGACATTTTTCACCATGCGGATGAGAGATGGTACTTTAGTGAAGGAACATCTTAATTTCTTTGATGATCTCGTGATGAAGATGAAGACTGTTGACTTGAAGATGGATGAGGAGCAAATGACAATGATTCTTGTGTGTTCTCTTCCGGAGCGTTACACGGATTTTGCTAACAGCCTTATCTTCGCTAGAGACACGTTGACAGTGTAAGATATGAAGTCAGGCCTTCTATCTGAGGGCTTGAGAGATCAGATGAAGGAGATAAGTGAAGGAAGTAGAGGTGGAAGTAGTAGTCAGGGCCTGTTTGTTGAAAGAGGTAGAGATGATAAGAAGAATTGGCACTCTAGAGGGCGTTCCAAGTATAGGAAGCCCGGTAATGGAAGGAAAGGAAAGTCTAAGGACGGGAAGTGCTTTATCTGCAAGAAAACCTGGTCATTGGAAAAAGGATTGTCCAAATTTTAAGAAGAAGGAAGAAGATGGATCTTCATCATTTGCGGTGGAGAAGTCTGTATCTGACGATGTGTTGTCTGCAGCAGTGTCGGATGTCTCATACCATTGGGTGCTGGACTCGGGGGCATCTTTCTATATAACGCCTAATAAGGATTATTTCAGTTCTTTCGTTGGACAAGGGGGAAGCTCTATTCTTATGGGTAATGATGCTAATTGTAGAGCAATGGGTGAAGGTACGGTGAGGATCAGGATGTTTGATAGAGTGATACGCACTTTGACAGGTGTCCGGTATGTTCCAAGTCTTCGGAAGTCCTTAATTTCTTTAGGACAATTGGCATCTTTGGGATGCAAGGTAACTATCGAGAAGGATAGTCTGAAGGTTTCGAGAGGTGCACTAGTTCTTATCAAAGGAGATGTGTTCTGAAATATGTATTTGCTAAAAGGAACCATAGTTCTTTGGAGAGTCGTGTGTTGGAGTAGACAGTTCTCATGCATTGGATGCCACAAAGCTTTGGCATCTTAGGTTGGGTCATATTTCAGAGAAGGACTTAGAGTTGCTTCGGAGACAGAAGATGATCAAAGGAGAAAACTTCGACAAGATGGACTTTTGTCAGGAGTGTGTGTTAGGCAAGCAAACTAAAGTATCTTTTGGAGTTGGACTCCATAGATCAAGGCGAGTACTTGAGTATGTGCATACATATGTTTGGGGACCGGTTACTACTCCATCTCTTAGAGGAGCAAAGTATTTTATCTCTTTCATTGATGACTTTTCTCGGAAAGTATGGGTGTATGTGATGAAGGCCAAATCAGCGAGTTTTGAGAAGTTCAAAGACTGGAAAGCGCTTGTTGAGAACCAATCTGGTTCTAGGTTGAAGTTGCTGAGATCTGATAATGGCGGTGAATTTGTCTCTAAGGAGTTCCTCGATTTCTGTAGATAGCATGGCATTCAGAGATATTTCACTACACCCGGCGATCCGCAATCCAATGAGGTTGCAAAAAGGATGAACAGAACTCTACTGGAGAAGGCTCGTTGCTTAAGATTGACGGTAGGCTTGTCTAGAGGCTTTTGGGCTGAGGCATTATCAATTGCGGCGCATATCATAAATCGAATTCCATGCTCAGCCATAAATGGGAAGATTCTAGAGGAAAAATGGAGAGGTAAAGTAGTGTATCTTAGTTACTTCCGAATTTTTGGTTGTCATGTGTACGTTCACCATACAGGTGATGACAAGTTGGAGGCTAGAGCATACAAGGGCATACTAATGGGATACACCGATGGTATCAAAGGGTATCGAATTTGGAACCCTGTTGATTGGAAGATTGTTCATTCCAGACATGTTACTTTTGATGAGTCTGCTATGTTCAATCCGAAGGAGAAGCTACCTACCACATCAGAAGATACTGATAGGCCTAAGGAGATGGAAGAAGTTCCTGTGTTCGAGCCAAATAGTAGAGTTGTTGTTGATGCTGTCGAGGAAAACACAGTTGATGAAACATCATAGGATAGTCCACAGATATCTTCTTGTTGTGCTGGTGACGTGCATGATTCTAGAGGAAGTTCAGTTCAAGGTGGAGATGAAAGGAGTTTAGGTGAAGCAGTACCTACCTGGGTCAGTCGTAGGACTATTAGGCCGCCCGAAAGATATGGTGATTGGTAGTTTGCAAACTTTAGCCTTGGTGATCAGTTTGACTATGCTCTACATGTGGTTCATAAGGAGCCACTTGACCTTGATGAAGCTTTGAAGTCATGTGACAGTTCGAAGTGGATGTGCGCTATGGAAGAGGAGTTAGAGTCATTAAAGAAGAACAAGACTTGGGATTTGGTACCACCTCCTCAAGAAAGTCAAGCCATAGGTTGCAAATGGGTGTTCAAGGTGAAGGATGATGGGAGATACAAGGCTAGACTAGTTGCTAAAGGGTTTTCACAAAGAAAAGAATTGGAGTATGATGAGATATTCTCTCCAATAGTGAGGCATACGTCCATCCGCATTTTGCTTGCTATCGTCGCAGCTCATGACTTGGAGCTGGAGCAATTGGACGTGAAAACCGCTTTCTTGCACGGAGACTTGGATGAGACCATCTACATGAAGCAACTAGAAGGATTTGTTGTAGATGGAAAGGGAAATTGGTTTTGCAAATTGAAGAAGTCTTTGTATGGACTTAAGCAGTCGCCTAGACAATGGTACAAGAGGTTTGACTCTTTTATGCTTTCACTTGGTTTTGATCGTAGCATCAAAGACGCTTGTGTGTACTTTAAGCATTTAAAGAATGGTAGATGGGTGTACCTACTCTTGTACGTGGATGATATGTTGATTGCTTCTAAGGATAAGGCTGAAATCGATAGTTTGAAGCTAAAGCTAAAAGCAGAATTCGAAATGAAGGACCTTGGAGAAGCAAATAAAATTTTGGGTATGGAAATCCAAAGGGATAGAAAGTTAGGACTTTTGAGCCTCACTCAAAAGGAGTACATTTGAAAGGTGCTTGCTCGGTTTAGCATGGAAGGGGCAAAGGTAATCAGCACACCCATGCCTTTTCATATACAGCTTTCTAGTAAAGGCTCTCTGATCTCGGAAAAGGACAAGGCTTATATGATGAAGGTCCCATATGCAAGTGCAGTTGGAAGCTTGATGTATGCCATGGTCTGCACTAGGCTTGACATTGCACAGGCTGTTGGATTGGTGTAGGATCATGGCAAATCCAGGAAATACGCATTGGGAAGCAGTGAAGTGTATCCTCCAATACCTTAGAGGAACTCCAACCATGGACTTGTCTTTGGCGGCAGAGGAAGAGATTTCAGCTTGGTTGGATTTTGTGATTCCGACTATGCTGGTGATAGAGATCGAAGAAAGTCAACCTCTAGATATGTGTTCACCATTGGTGGGACAACAATCAGTTGGAGAGCGAGGTTGCAGATGATTGTGGCTTTGTCTACTACAAAGGTGGAACTCATAGCTGTGGTTGAAGCAGCTAAGGAGGCGCTTTATTTGAGGCACCTGTTGTGTGATTTGGGCTTCGTATATGAAGGCGTGGATGTGTACTGTGATAGTCAGAGTGCAATTCACTTAGCTGAAAATCTACGTTCAGCTCGAGGACGAAGCATATTGAGGTGAGAGAGTCGTTCCTTGTCTCGATGAGTGAAGAGAAGCTAGTTCATCTTCAGAAGGTTCACACAAAGGAGAATGTAGCAGACATGTTTACCAAGTCGTTGTCTGTTGCTAAGTTTGAGCATTTCTCGGACTTGGTTCGCTTAATGAAGTGCTAGGTGCCACGGGGTGGCACGGGGGAAGAGTTAAGATGGTTCATGAAGACGTTTGTTTTCATGGTGGAGATTGATAGGTTCTACACTGAATGGGTACTTTGAACACCTTGTTGACGGGCGGTGGCCTTGCCAGAGTTCGTTGACAGAGTATAATGGGTGCTGGCATTGCCGAAGCTCATTGGATAAGTATCCATTGCTTGGAGCATAAAGGTCTAGATGGAGTTGGAAGGCTTGTTTGAAAATCTGGTATCAAGGTGGAGATTATTAGTTTTGATACCTGATTTCGAATCTGAAGAAGATGAGGCCATTAGAGATACTCGCAAAGCTTGGAGAAGTCCTAACCCTAGGTGCGGTGAAGGAGAGGCAAAGTCGCGGTACTTTGTGGGTTTCGTTCGGTGTTCAGAAGAAGATGTCGAACCAATAATATGGTTCGGTGGAGGAGATACCGAACCAGAAGTTTGGTCCGGTGGAGGTGAGTGACTTCGATGAAGAGAAGAAGTTCGTTCGGTGATGAGGAGGCCGGACGAAAAATCTCGTTCGGTGATTTGTGGCTCGGCGTTGAGGCTATGAAGGCCGAACGAGTGAAGTTGGAGCAGCTGATCTCATTTGGGGAAGAAGAAAGTTATTTCGTTCGGTGGAATGTTCGGTGATTTGGTGAAGCATGTCGGTCCAAACTGAAGTAGTAATGCCGAACCAAATGAGCTATGTCGAACCATGCTATGCCAAACCAGTTTGCTGCTCCAAATGTTTGGTTTGGGAATTGTGAGATGCCGGTCCAGATCTTGAGTGTTGTTTGTCGAACCAAATGCTATTGTGCTGTTTGCCGGACCAGATGTTCCGAACCAAACCTCAAGGCTGCTATATAGCAGCTACTCCTTCTCATATCTTCACTCTATAAATAGTGGAGCTTCTGGACAACAATGGCAGCCATCCTAGAGAGCTGAAACTCTGTAGAATTTTGTCTATATTGTAAATTCTTCTTATGTATAGTCTCCAAAAGTGAATCAATCTTATAACTCTGATCTTTCAGTGATTAATAAAATCTGCTCATCCCAAGTGGATGTACACTGCCTCGCGGCAGTGGAACCACTATAAATACTGGTGTTATTTATTTTTCTGCATTGCATTGATCTGTGACTGTTTGTCTTGGTGTTTATCTCAGTTTGTTCTGTCTCACTACAATCACGATCCAGTTGTTTTTCACCACGTTAGGTTTTTTTATTCCCTTAGACTGATCATCTGAAGGGATTTTTCCCCAACATGAACTTCATGATATAAAGGTTAATAGAGATTTGTTATTAGTCCATTTTTTATTGGTGGTTTTGTTTATGGATATATGAATCAAATTGTACTTTTACAAACATTTACACTTGAGTTTTTTTTTCATTTTTGATGTTATCTTATTTTTTCTATGAAATTGAAGTTACATTATGAAATATCTTTGTACACATAAGCTTCATTTGTAATTATAAGGTGTTTGCATTAGAGATGCTCTTAATATTATTGTCCCTCCTATATTATTTTTGTAAATGACTTCCATTTTTCATTTATTTAAACTTAGTGTACTTACTTCAATAAATCCAACTATCTTTCCTATTTAAATAAAATCGTACCACCTTTCACATAAAGATTAGCATTGGCATAATAATATACTCTTTCCTTGAATCTTAATTGCACTACAATAAAATTATTACATCTTTGAAGACAGGTTAAATGGAAATGAAAAGGAGAATACAAAAATTCTATAATAATTTTGTAGTTTAGCAAATAGAGACAGTAACAACCCACCCCGGAATAGATCTAAATTTCGACCCAGAAAAGGCTCATCAAAACTTAGATTATTCTAAGGCAAGCTGTTGGTAGTAAAAAGAAATAACATTGTAGAGTCATAACTAGACTTTCAGAACTCATAGCGGATGAAACAAAATATAATAGTTAAATGCACCCATTTATTTCAATACCATAAAAATGTCACAACACAAAATCCCATAAAAATCGTAACATAATATCCATTATAACAATTGTTTAAATCCATGGGTACACATGAAAGCAAATAATAATAAATACTACCACTAGCCAGGCTTCTCCATCTTTAAGCATCATCATCATTCCGTCCTTAACATGTGTTTAACGAGGAGGGAGTTAGAACAAGTGTTTGATAAATAAAAACCTCAAGTCTTACCTTTTCAGTACTTGGGCAGTATATTTCAAAATAAAAATATGTCTATGAACATAAAACCATTAAAGTCATTTAATACTTCTTTATAAGGAAAGGAGGCAGGTTCAACCACTTAATACCTTCCATTCCAGAAGTAGGTTTCTAGAATCTCATATCTTAATCATACGTTATAAATAGCTAATAGTGTGAGAGATGGTACCCAAGCCACTTAATACTTCTCGGTGGAAAATAGGCAAATTCTGGTCATTTAAGACCTTAATTAAGGTAGATCCTATCATTTAAGACCTATTTCTAGAAGTGTGCTCCTCAATGGTACTATCTAGTCGACATCATGTGGAATCTCATAGGCCACTTAATACTTCTAAGTGAAAAATACGCAGACTCTGGTCATGCAAGACCTTAAATAAGGCTGACCCTATCATTTAAGACCTATTTCCAAAAGCAGACCTCTGTAAGTGTACCACCTAACATAACCCCTTACCATTTAATACTTCATCTAAGGAAAGGCAGGTCCAACCACTTAATACCTCAAATCCCTTAAGTAAGCCCTTCGTCTTATGGCCTATACTCATAATGACGTCTCACACTAGTCCGCTATTGTAGGAACTGGTAGCCAAATTAGCTGGGAAGATTTCACCTATAGGATTTAGAACTAACCTCGCGTCAATACAAATATATATCATAAGGATATGTCACATCAATAAAAATGTACACAACTGCTGTTAGCCTTAAAGTGAAGGGCAAACTTCCATCATGTAATTCTATAGACCTCGCATCCCTATGACTTAGCCATAAATTAATTACTCTATATATATACACACTCATCTCATCATTTCATAAACAAGGCCTTATATTTAAAGTTTTCATTTATATCCAACATGCCTAATTGCAACACCTGTATCAATTGTTAAGAAAACTAAAATGACAACTGAAAATTGGACTTCCCATGTCTAATTTACTTTGCGATTACTTGCTATCAAAATTAGCTTCTTCCTCTCTCTTCCTATTCGTTTCTTTCTCTCTCTTAGTTAACTGCTCTCTCTAACATCAACGGTACCCAAATGTTAGGGTTTTCAACATTTTTTGTTTCTTCTGCTTATCCAAAATGGAGAAGATCCTCAACATTCAATCGACCACTTTAGGGTCTATAAATTCATTTTGTTCTTCTTTAAGTTGAAATTCAATTTGCCGTCATTACCAATTACAAAACTTCTTCACTGGATGCTTTGTTTTCGCAAGTACGTTGCTATTAATGATAATTTTTTGATATGTTGAAATATTTTGTTGAGTGGATTTTTTTTAGTTACATATGTCACGTTTTTATTCATTAATAATGGTTTGGCAAATGAAACAACCACCTTAGATTACACAGATAATTCATTTTGTACCATTTATTCATTCAGCATCCGAGACAATCCATGTACTAAAATTGATAATACATTCATCTTAATGTTTGGATGACAAAGCTCATAGGCTTACACCCTTGATTATGGCTATATAGATATATGGTTTATATGATTTTTGACTCCGCTTTTTGATCTCCTGGTAACATCCTCCACTTAGAGGCCCAAAACTAACGACTACGGATGCTGTAGTCATCTATAGTTATTAATCCTCAGCGACCAAATATGGTAATGTTAATTACATTGATATATCAGAAACACATGGATAGGGAAAATTTTAAAATTTCAAAATAACATCAATATTCCATTCCAAAAACCTTTTTAACATTCTTTACATAATCCCACAACGTAGCTGCATTTAGATAAATATATTTATTACAACATACACCAAGAGCGACATATGAAGATGCCCCCTTGGTGATCAAAGTATATAATAGGCAATTAACAACTTTGCCTTAACAAAACATAGCACATCGAAATCAAATTGAACAAGAACTCAAAATAGCTTTAATGCTTCTTGCACATCTCCGAAAGCTTATTCGTCTAACGAGGTACCTTAAAACCTCAAATCTCAAGCTACTCAAAATCAATTGAGTACCCGAGAGTTTAAGGGGAAACATAAACTTCGATCAGACATAAAGTCTGATATGAATAATAATCTACCATCTCAGATCATTCAGATATATAGTGAGACCACGCCGCTTAGCGGAACGAGTTTTCCCTTAACTGGCACCCTAAAACATTTATAAAACCATATACTGTGCTCCTGCATCCACAATGGTTTAAACATCTCAAAATAATATAATATGATGATATGTAAAACAAATGAATAAATTCTAGATTACCCATCCACATTCATTTTGACTATCTGTCTCAGTTATAGTTTTTAGGATTACTATTAACCTAATAGTTTTCATAAGCTGACTAATAACCAGTTAAATATTTAAGGACTCCCCGTACAATTACATTGTTTTCATGGGATCACTATGAACTTATTGGTAACTCCAATATCTTTTCTTTTATCCCAGTTTTCATGGGCTAACTAGGAACCTATCGACTAATTGTCAATATCTTTTCTTTTATCCTAGTTTTCATGGGATGACTAGGAACCTGTCTTTCTGACATCTTCATTTCTACATAGTTTTCATGGGCTTACTATGAACCTATTGGCCCCTGCCAATATTTTTTCATATATACAGTTTTCATGGGCTTACTGTGAACTTATTGGCCCCTGCCAATATCTTTAATTTATATTCATTGTGGATCAACCTAGCTTTTATTCTGCCCTTCCCCAAAATACTGTTATGGGTTAATAACTAGGGGGAATTAATTTAAAGGACAAAAATTTGTATATTTTTAGCCTCAAGGACACGACCTCAATATTTTAACCACAAGGACAAACATTCTCATAAAAATTATCCATAAAGACAAACATTCTTTCAAAATTATTCATAAGGACAAACATTCTTCCAAAACTGCTACCGAACTAAAAACTGCTACCGATAACTACAAACTGATACTTAAAAACTGTAAAAATTGATACCTAAAGAAAGTTGTCCTTAAGGCTAAAATACCGAAGGTCTGTCCTTGAGGCTAAAATGCTAAGAAATTTTGTCCTTGACAATAATTTCCTGTAATAACTATATGAATAAATATATGAAGAAGTATACATAACAACTAACAATACCAATACTTGTGGTTTATTATCATATATATATATATATATACATATATATTCTTGTTAAACTCTTTAACCTTTATATTCAATGAAAACTTCTTCATTTCAAAACCCTTTGTTTATTTATGCCATGATTATTCCTTTAAATTGAAATTGGGTTTATGTTTTAAAATCTTAAAAACATCTCTTTCGAAACCAAACATGCCTTTCGATGGTATCAAAATGTCCTTTAAAGCATAGCTTCGAAACAAACAAAAGTACCCCTTTCGAAAGCATTGGGTTTAAGCTTTAAAAACATCATATAGGTCAAAGGGTTTATATACAAAAGTATCTCTTTCAAAACCCTTAATAAATTGTTTGGGGAAAAGTTGATGGTGTCGGAACCATCTAGTCGAAAGCACAATCCTTTATATTAAAACTTTAAAGGATATAGTCGAAACCCCCTTTCGACTCCATTGCCTTCGAAACCCTCATCCCCTTTCGAAATTATTTAGAAAGTGGCTTAGTTCTTCTTTAAAACAATACTACCTTTCAAAAACATTGATGACCTCAATACCATGGAAAGGTACAAGAATTGGCGGTAGGGCTTCGACTGAGTCGGAACCCCTTCTTTCGAAAGCATTTATTTACAACCAAAAGAACTCGTTCGAAAGCCCTTTACTTTTAAAACAAAATATGGCAACCCCTTCGAAAGCTATTATAAAACTCCTTTAAAAACCATATGTTTCGACTATGTCGAAAGCTTTAGTAAAACTAAGGCAAGCGCTAAATATTTTAAAACAAACACAGGTATCGACTTCATCGGAAGCAAAGCTTTCAACACCATACCTTCCGCCTTTCTCCAATCCACTATGTACCACCTAGATGATACTTTGTGTATTGATTTTGATTTAATGGGGTTTTGACTTAGTCGAAGGCGAACGCTATGAATCGAAAGGTACCTCTAATAGAGGTGAAACCTATTTTTCTAGGTTAAATGCCAAATTTATCTCAACTAACTTGCCAACATGTAAGCATATAATTGGCTGCCTCAACTTTTTCCATGCTTTACAAAACTAACTGGCCTTTATTTTTGGATAAACATCAATATTAGCTTTTTGCAGATAAACCCTTCCCCTAAATTTACACGTAAGTTATTTAGATCCTTCTCTTAAAATAATTTATTTCATATTGTAAATTACTAAAGAAAAATCCCCAAAAATTACAGAAATTCGCTTTGGTCATATTATCTAACATATCAAAATTTCTAATCCAAATTCTTGATATAATTTCTTAAACCCAATTAACCATATTTTAATATGAAAATTCATGATAAACTGTAACACCCCTTCAAAAAAACGAGAATAATAGTCCCACATCGTGGATAATACTATAAAGTGGATGCTTATATACAAAGCTTTCACCTCATAACAACGTCGAGGCCTTTTGAGGAACAAAACCCCACACCTTGGCTTGGCCCATGAGGCGGAGGTGACTAAGTTGGAGACAATATCTGTGCTAGGTGAGGTGCGGGCTGTTACAATGGTATCAGAGCCATACCCAGCCGGAATTGTGGCATGTACATGTTACAGCCACGACACCTGGGTGGTGTTGTGTTCATGAGCCAACAAGGGCGTTGGGCTCTAAAGGGGGGAGATTGTAACACCCCTTCAAAAAAAACGGGAATAATAGTCCCACATCGTGGATAATACTATAAAGTGGGTGCTTATATACCAAAGCCTTTACCTCATAACAACGTCGAGGCCTTTTGAGAAACAAAACCCCATACCTTGGCTTGGCCCATGAGGCGGAGGTGACTAAGTTGGGGACAATATCTGCGTTAGATGAGGTGCGGGCAGTTAGATAAACTTTCCATAACTTGGAGAATTATCAAATTTGAAACCCAACTTCAAAATCATATTTTACATACCATAAAAATTTTCCATGGCATTTAAACATCAGTATCACTCGGTTTTAGCCTAAAACCGTATGAATCTTCATTTAAACAATCTTGTGTAAATTTAAACAAACCTTAATCAAACCATATCATTGTCAAACATTATATAATCCAATTTAACCTTAAATCTGAAACACATATTCAGAAATTAGAGATGGAAATTATTATTCAACTTGATTTATGATAAGGAGATTGGTTTGGATTTGAGATTATTCCCCTTCCTTAATCCTCTAGCATTTCTTTGAATTTCCTTTCTTTTTTCCTCTTATTAATGGCCGACTTTCCTTCAATGCTTACGCTTTTATTTTTGTGAAAATGATAATTAACCTAAATAGTCTAAGGAACAAGTATATATAAGGATAAGGTTATGGTTGGCTAATTCCTATTATGTCCTTATATAATTTAATTAGTTTATAAACCATTCTTAAGCTTATTTCAATTAATAAGCATGGCCCTTTAATATTTATTCAAATCTCAATCCCCATATCACTTAACTTTTATATTATTCTATTTATTTTATCTACTTAAATCTTCTGAATAATGTTATTAAAATTAGGGGTGTTACAGGCTCCCCTCCTTAAAGAATTTCGTCCTCGAAATTCAATAAGGTCCAAATACTAATTACAGTAATCATTTGTAACAACTTCTAACAACCATACTAGTCTATTTGACTAGTGACCATCTATATAAGTCTAATATAGACATACCCTCAAAGAAAATTAGGATAAATACCTCGAATCCAATCCTATGTCCCCCAAGTACAGTCCTTTACATTGTCTGTTCAATGACTATTTTTCTATCAGTTTAGAAAATAACCGAAAATTTTTAAACAAAAATAACCGCAAGCGCATGACATACAATGCTAGTATGTGGCGAGTACGGGTCGATCCGCAGGGAATTGTTAGATTTGAAAATTTCTATTCAATCAAATTAACCAAAGTTGAAATGTTGTTAAGTTAGAAAAAATGTAGAAAAACTAGCAAAATAAAATTGATAAAAATATGAGAGTTGAACGCAATTTAGAGGTAATTTCCACTCTCTATATCACATAAATCAACACAACATGAAATTATGATCTCTCTTTTTCGGTCATTAGTGAATTTAATTGATGTGTTTATCATAAGTATGACCTTTTTGTGCTATTAATTAGATCAACATACGATATCAAACTATAACACACCCCTTAAACCACTTGCTAACTCTCATGAAAAATGACAATGAAGTTGAAATTAAAATCTATTTTAAGCATGGCTTATTAACTATTGATTAGAAATATAGACCATCAAATTTTGATTTCAACATTCACTTCATTACCATAACCATATGTAGATGAAGAGGTAATTAAATTTAACTCATTCAACTATTTCCATTAAGCATAAAACACAAACAAAACAATATAGGCTATCAAATTCAAAACTAAAACAATAAAATTTAACTCATTCAACTATTTCCATTAAGCATAAAAAGAGATCAAAATGAACAAATTATGTTGATTCTACATAATTAGAGAGCTTCATTACCCCTAAATTGACGGGGTTTAGCCTCTTATATTTGTTATCATATCAACAAATGTAGAATGCAACATGAAACAAAAATAAAAGGAAAAATAAAGCTAAAATAAAAGGAGATCTAATTAAAATTAAATAAAAACCAATCTACTTGCATAAAGTAAAGATCTACACTACTAACATGAAAGGAAGAAGCATGTAAATAAAAGAAAAGCAAGAATTAACATTACATAAAAAGAGAATTACATGAAAGAAAAATGGCTAGGTAGCCATGAAAAGAAAAGAGAGTTTTGATTTATTTGTGAGCCTAAACTAAACTAAAGAGACTAAGAGGAAGAGATTACATGAACATAAGGGGTATTTATACATGTTTGGAAAACCTAATCCTATTTTTGGGAACTACCCAAACTACCTCTCTAGGAAGTGTGACCACCAAGTTATAATTAGCATGAAATAATCATCCATTAAGTGTGCATGTAACTTTAATGGCCTTTTAGCATATGCATTGGCTCCTAGTGGTAGATCAAGGCAAGTGGGTAGGTGGGGTCCTCCATGATTCATGAGTTTGAATTCTTTCCATCTTCATTCCTTTGTTTTCTCTTGTGCATGCATATTTTCCATGAAGTCACTTGTAATTTAAGTTCAAATTCCTACAAAATAATATAAAAATTTCCAAGTAAATTTTCTCAAATTAATATGTGCAAAAAAAATGACCATTTTGCCCCTATATGAAGATGAGTATATGATGATTTGAAATTAATTGAAATTTGGGTTTAAACATGTTAAAACATTCTATATGATCTTTTATTTAATTAAATTCGATAAAATATGCAAGTAAAAATATGCACATTTACATGCACATCATTGTCGCTCCACTGAACTTTCACCAACTTGACTGTCTTGGATCTCAATCTTTTCTTATCTTTCACCACAACCCGAACTAGTTTCTAACAACTGTCAAATCAGGCTCTACTACTAACTCATCCAACCCTGTCGGAGAAATAGTAGTTTCTGGATCATGCACATACTTACGAAGATGAGATACATAGAATACATTATGGACACCTTCCATATTGCTTGGCAACTCTACTCTGTATGTGAGCTTTCCAATCCTCTCTATAATCTGGAATGGACCAACATATTTTGGTGCCAGTTTCCCCGACTTTCCAAATCATATCACTCACTTCATCGGTGATACCTTAATAAAAACCCTATCTCCAACTGAGAACTTTAGGTCTTTACGCCTTTTATCTACGTAACTCTTTTGTATGGATTGGGCTTCTTTCATTCGTTCTCGGATCAACTCAATTTTCTCTGACGCCCTCTAACTAAATCTAGACCGAAGTCTAATCTGTCTCCAGTCTCTAACCAGCATGATGGTGATTTGCATGGCCTTCCATACAAAGCTTCAAAAGGCGCCATTCCTATACTAGTTTGATAACTATTATTATAAGAAAATTCAATCAAATGTAGGTGATCTTCCCAAGATCCACCAAAGTCTAATACACAAGCTCTCAACAAATCTTCGAGTACTTTATTGACTCTCTTAGTCTGCCCATCCGTCTGTGGGTGATATGTTGTACTTATCTTGAGCTCGGTACCTAATACTCTCTGTAGACATCTCTAAAATTCGTTAATGAATAATGCATCTCTATCGCTGACTATGCTAATAGGAATCCCATGAAGTCTAACTATGTTCTTCACGAACAACTTCGTCAAAATAGGTGATGTCCTGGTTGACTTGACTGGAATGAAATGGGCGCTTTTGGTCAATCTGTCCACTATGACCCATATGCTTTCGTTTCTCTTGTTCGACCTGAACAACCCATCTATAAAATTCATGGATATAGAATCCCACTTCCAAACTGGAATCTCTAAAGGTTGAAGCAACCTGCTCGGCTTCTGGTGTTCGTCTTTCACTTGTTGACAATTGGCACACTGCCTAACCCACAAGCTAACATCTCTCTTCATGCCATCCCAATAGAAGCTCCTCTTCATATCTTGATACATCTTGGTACCCCTAGGATGAATCATAAACTTGGATCGATGACATTCTTTTAGAACTTCTCTTCTTAAGTTCTCTACATTTAGGACATATAAGCATCCCTTCTTCCTCAACCATCCTCTCCGGTCGATGCCAAAATCTTAAAGATCATCGATCTCAGATCCCACCTCGAGTCTTCTGATCTTCTCGGAAAATTCTGGATCCTCATCTGTTTAAAAGCTATCCTTTCGCACTGGTCGCACTTCTAAATAGGCCAACATAACGTTACTCTGACTAGGACTAGCAATCGATCTTGACTTTATACTACACATAGTCAAAGCTTCTAAATCTTTCCATTCTTCCAACATAGCCAACACCATATTATGATGTTTCCTGCTAAGAGAATCCGCTACCGTATTTCCTTTCCCAGGAGTATATTCTATACCAAATTCATAAGCTGCCAAAAACTCTAGCCACCTCTGTTGTCGCATATTCATCTCTTTCTAAGAGAATAAATATCTTAAGGATTTATGATCGGTGTATAGCTCAAATCTCTCCCCTAAGAGATAATGTCTCCAAATCTTCAATGTGAAGATCACCGCTGCTAACTCCAAATCATGAGTAGGGTATCTCACCTCATGCGGTCTAAGCTGTCGAGAAGCATAAGCAATGAATTTACCATTCTACATGAATACAACTTCCAATCTCGATCCATATGCATCAGTGTACGCCACCAACCCTTGGTTTTCATCTGGAACTACTAGCACTATTGCATTGGTCAATAAATGCTTTAACTTAAGGAACCCTTTCTTACATTTGTCAGACCAAATGAACTTCACGTCCTTCCTGGTTAACTTAGTCAAAGGTGCTGCTATCCGTGAAAAATCCCTAATGAATCTTCGGTAATAGCCAGCAAGTCCGAGAAAACTTCTGATCTCGGTTACCGTCTTTGGTCTCTTCCAATTATTGACAGCTTCGATCTTATCTGGATCTACTGCCAAACCCTCCTATGAAACTACATGACTAAGAAAATTGACCTCTTTCTTCCAAAAATGAGATTTGGAAAACTTCATCTTTAGCTGATGCTGCCTCAGCGTCTCTAGCACTACTCTTAGATGATTTTCATGCTCTCTCCCATTTTTTGAGTACACCAAAATGTCATCTATGAATACCAATACGTACTTATCTGTGTACTCTCGGAACACTCGGTTCAATAAATCTACGAAGAAAGCAGGTGCATTTGTCAATCCAAATGGCATCACCAACCACTCATATGAACCATACCTGGTCCGAATTGCTGTCAAAGGAATATTGTCCTCCGCCACTCTCAACTGATGGAATCCAGTTACCAAAACCAATTGGGAAAACACTATGGCTCCGCTCTACTGATCAAACAGATCATCAATTCTTGGCAAAGGATACCTATTCTTGATCGTCCTTTCGTTCAGCTTGCGAGAGTCGATGCACATCCTTAACGACCCATCTAGCTTCTTTATGAAGACCGCAGTCGCTCCCAAGGTGAACTGCTTGGTCTAATAAAATTCCTACCTTCTAGATGCACTACTATACCTTCAATTCTTTCATCTCAGTCAGTGCCATCCTTCTAGGTGGTCTACTGACAGGTTCAGCTCTTGGCACAAGATCCATTCGAAATTCAATAGCTCATTTTGGTGGTAGTCCTGTGACCGGCTCAAAGACATCTGCAAACTTCCTTGCAACATGAACCTGACTTGTCACTTCTGGTGTTTCTAGGGTACTTAACAAAGCACAAACGTTTCTGTCGAAATTCTCCACCGAGAAGATAATTCAGTTATGACTATCTGGGTGTCTTACTGATATTTCCCCATCCTGGCAAAATATTCTAGCCTCATATCTACCCAACCAATCCATACCCAAAATGATCCTGAATTCTACGAAATCATAAACATACAGACTGCATGCAAATATATGACCTAACAAATCAAGTTCTAACTGGTCACATCTTATCCCTAGAGTTGCATATCCTCCCACTGGATTCGCAACCCTTAAGGAAGAAACAAGGTGGGTGGGGTACTAAACATAACCTATCAACCAAATTCTAAGATATAAATGAATGTGATGCACCGGTATTAAATAGTATCCTAATTGGAATACTCTGCATCAAAAACGTACCTTCCATCACAGACTTCCCTTTATCAGCAGCAGTTGGCTTAGCAGATGATGGTCCAACAGCAAAAACTTTACTCTTGTCCGCTCTAACTAGTTCTGGACACTGGTTCTTGTAATGCCCAACTTGATTACAGTTGTAGCATTTCACATGTTTCTTATCCGCAGTCTTCTTCTGCCCCTTGCCTGACCGACACTCATTTGCAAAATGACCCTTCTTATCATATTTGTAGCAGACTAGATCAGCTTTTGACTTTTAGGCAGTATCTCCCTTCTAGGCTCCTTTCTTTTTGAAGAACTTCCTCTTCTTATCCTGAGGACCCTGGGATTCAATTGGCTTCTCTCTAGCACAAACATCAAGCATCTCCTCATGGCGATTGCCATCTCCACTACTGTATTATTAGGATCTCGGATATGTGTCAGGGTTGCTCTAGCAAGCTCGGGCCTCAGTCCCCGAATGAACCTTTCATTCCTTTTAATGTCTGTGTCGACAATAGCATATCCATATCAAGATAGCTCATCAAACTTATTATCATATTCGATAACTGACATATCTCCCTGAACTAAATCCATAAACTTCCTCATCAATGCTGACTTAGCAACCTCAGAAATAAACCTATGTTCTAATCTCCTTCGAAAATCAGCCCAAGTCTACTCTTCCTCCGGAATTCCAACAGTCACAATATTCCACCAGTGAAGTGCTGACCCTTGCAACTGCCTAGAGGCCAACATTCTCTTCTGCTCATCTTCTAAACCCAGATCGGCAAATATTCTTTCGCAATTCAACAGCCAATTCTTCACTTCGATAACATCCTCCGTTCCCATAAACGGCTTTCCACCCAAACTAGTGTAGTATCTTCTTAGCTTAGCATAATTATTCCCAATATTACCAACAAATCCAGTAACAGCTCCTACTTGCATCAGATTAGCTAAGAACTGATACATCATCCCCCACATCTACTGATGGATTTCCAACACCATATTGGCTTAAACATTTTGATTAGCGTTAGCCTGTCGACCTTGGTTCCTTCGAGTGTTAGGCTGAGCGTTTCCATCAGTTGTGGTGCTTCCTCCACCTAGGTTTCATCTTTTGTTTCCTGCTTCCATATCTTCTTTCTCGTAAATCTGTATACAAGCCTTAGTAAGATACAGAAGAACGGTCTAAGAGAAAGGGAATACGTACTTATATATATACCTATATATCAAATACAAGTACGTTATAATAGCGTTAACCCAAACCCCGATCATATTTCCGATTCATTGGATTATGCTTTAAAAATACTTTTAGGTTTAAATTGCTTAAGTTTTCATAAACCTATGCTCTGATACCAACTTGTAACATCCCCTACTTGGTGGCCCAAAACTAATGACTACGGATGCTGCAGTCATCCATAGTTATTAATCCTCGGCGACTAAATAAGATAATGTTAATTACATTGATATAACAGAAACACGTGGATATGGAAAAATTTAAAATTTCAAAATAACATCCATATTCCATTCCAAAAACCTTTTCAACATTCTTTACATAATCCCACAACGTAGCCGTGTTCAGATAAATATATTTATTACAACATACACCAAGAGCCACATATGAAGATGCCCTTTTGGTAATCAGAGTATATAATAGGCAATTAACAACTTTGCCTTAACAAAACAAAACATAGAGGAATCAAACTGAAAAAGAACTCAAAATAGCTTTAATACCTCATGCACGTCTTCGGAAGCTTATTCGTCTAATGAGGTACCTGAAAACCTCAAATCTCAAGCTACTCAAATCAATTGAGTACCCGAGAGTTTAAGGGGAAACATAAACTTCGAGTCAAACATAAAGCCTGGTATGAATAATAATCTGCCATCTCAAATCATTTATATACCTAGTGAGACCATGCCTAGGGCTGTCAATGGGTCGGGTCGGGTCGGGTTTGGGTCGGGTCAAGTCGGGTTCAGGTTGATTTTAAATGGGTCGGGTCAACCCGTTTATTAAACGGGTCAGAAAAGCTCAACCTGAACCTGACCCGTTTATAAACGGGTTGACCCGACCCGACCCGTCTAACCCGATTATAAACGGGTCAGATCGGGTCGGGTCGGGTCGTGTCGGGTCGGGTCGTAAATGGGTCAGGTCAACCCGTATAAGGTGTAAATGGGTCGTAAACGGGTCGGGTCAACCCGTATAAGGTATAATTGGGTCGTAAACGGGTCGGAATGGGTCGTAAACGGGTCGGGTCAACCCCTATAAGATACAAACGGGTCATAAACGGGTCGGGTCGGGTCGTATACGGGTCGGGTCAACCTATATAAGTATAAACGGGTTGTTAACGGGTCAATTTCGGGTTAGCGGGTCAACCCAATACCCACCCGTTTATAAACGGGTCAAATTTGGGTTGACCCGAAAATGACCCACCAAATTAACGGGTCGGGTTAACCTACTAATTTCCGTGCGGGTTTCGGGTCGTGTAGGAAATTGACAGCCTAACCACGCCGTTTAGTGGAACGTGTTTCCCCCCTCACTAGTATCCTTAAACATTTATAAAACTATATAATGTGCTCATGCATCCACAATGGTTAAAACATCTCAAAATAATATAATATGATGATATGTAAAACAAATGAATAAATTCTGGATTATCCATCCCCATTCATTTTGACTATCTGTTTCAGTTATAGTTTTTAGGATTATTATTAACCTAATAGTTTTCATGGGCTGAATAATAACCAGTTAAATATTCAAGGACTCCCTGTCCAATTACATAGTTTTCATGGGATCACTATGAACCTATTGGTAACTCTAATATTTTATCTTTTATCTTAGTTTTCATGGACTAACCAGGAACCTATTGACTAACTGTCAATATCTTTTCTTTTATCCTACTTTTCATGGGCTGACTAGGAACTTGTCTTTCTGACATCTTCATTTCTACATAGTTTTCATGGGCTTACTATGAACCTATTGGCCCCTACCAATATCTTTTCATATACAGTTTTCATGGGCTTACTATAAACCTATTGGCCCCTGCCAATATCTTTAATTTATATTCACTATGGGTCAACCTAGTTGTTATTCTGCCTTCCCCAAAATACTGTTATGGGTTAATAACTACGTGAATAAATATATGAAGAATTATACATAACAACTAATAATACCAACACCTGTGGTTTACTATCTTATATATATTATGGTTAAACTCTTTAACCTTTATATTCAATGAAAACTTCTTCATTTCAAAACCCTTTGTTTATTTATGCCATGGTTATTCCTTTAAATTGAGATTTGGTTTATGTTTTAAAATCTTTAAAACATCTCTTTCGAAACAAACATGCCTTACGATGGTATCAAAATGTCCTTTAAAACATAGCTTCAAAACAAACAAAAGTACCTCTTTTGAAAGCATTGGGTTTAAGCTTTAAAAATATCATTTAGGTTAAAGGGTTTATATACGAAATTATCTCTTTCGAAACCCTTAATAAATTGTTTGGGAAAATGTTAATGGTGTCGGAACCATCTAGTCGAAAGCACAATCCTTTATATTAAAACTTTGAAGGATAGAGTCGAAACTCCCTTTCGACTCCATTGCCTTCGAAACCCTCATCCCCTTTCGAAAGCATTTAGGAAGCGTCTTAATTCTTCTTTAAAACAATACTACCTTTCGAAAGCATTGATGACTTCAATACCGTCGAAAGGTACAAGAATTGGCGATAGGGCTTCGACTGAGTCGGAACCCCTTCTTTCGAAAGCATTTATTTACAACTAAAAGAACTCGTTCGAAAGCCCTTTACTTTTAAAACAAAATATGGCAACCCCTTAGAAAGCTATTATAAAAGTCCTTTAAAAATCATATGTTTCGACTATGTCGAAAGCTTTAGTAAAACTAAGGCAAGCGCTAAATATTTTAAAACAAACACAGGTATTGACTTCATCGGAAGCAAAGCTTTCGACACCATACCTTCCGCCTTTTTACAATCCAATATGTACCACCTAGATAATACTCTGTGTATTGATTTTGATTTAACGGTGTTTTGACTTAGTCGAAGCGAAAGCTATGAGTCGAAAGGTACCTCTAATAGAGGCGAAACCTGTTTTTCTAGGTTAAATGCCAAATTTATCTTGACTAACTTGCCTACGTGTAAGCATATAATTGGCTGCCTCAACTTTTTCCATGCTTTACAAAACTAACCGCCCTTTTATTTTTGGATAAACATCAATATTAGCTTTTTGCAGATAAACCCTTCCCCTAAATTTACACGTAAATCACTTAGATCCTTTTCTTAAAATTATTTATTTCATATTGTAAGAAAAATCCCCAAAAATTACAGAAATTTACTTTAATCATATTATCTAACATATCAAAATTTCTAATCCAAATTCTTGATATAATTTTTGAAATAAATTCTTAAACCCAATTAATCATATTTTCATACGAAAATACATAATAAACTTTTCATAGCTTGGAAAATTATCAAACTTGAAACCCAACTCCAAAATCATGTTTTACATACCATAAAATTTTTCCATGGCATTTAAACATCAATATCACTCGGTTTTAGCCTAAAACCGTATGAATCTTCATTTAAACAATCTTGTTTAAATTTAAACAAACCTTAATTAAACCATATCATCGTCAAACATCATATAATCCAATTTAACCTTAAATCTGAAACATATATTCAAAAATTAGAGATGGAAAGTATTATTCACCTTGATTTATGATAAGGAGATTGGTTTGGATTAAGATTATTCCCCTTCCTTAATCCTTTAGCTTTTTTTTTTGAATTTCCTTCCTTTTTTTCCTCTTATTAATAGCCGACTTCTCTTCTATGCTTACGTTTTTATTTTTGTGAAAATGATAATGAACTTAAATGGTCTAAGGAACAAGCATATATAAGGTTAAGGTTATGGTTGGTTAATTCCTATTATGTCCTATATAATTTAATTAGTTTATAAACCATTCTTAAGCTCATTTCAATTAATAAGCATGACCCTTTAATATTTATTCAAATCTCAATTCCCTTATCACTTAACTTTTACATTATTCTATTTATTTTATATACTTAAATCTTCTGAATAATGTTATTAAAATTAGGGGTGTTACACTCCCTTTGACAGTTTTACACTTTTATATCTACATCCCAATATATTGGCATGGATTGCTTTAATTACAATTAAAAATTATTGGAAAGTATACATTCCATATATTTCATAAATAATAATTTGCAGGTGTTGATGCGGTGGTTCCAGATAAGGGTTACAAGAGACTGGGTGAATATAAATGCAGTGGTTCCAAATAAGGGTTACAAGATATTGGGTTGACTATATTCAGAGAGGGGTGTAAAATGTTGGTGAGGTTGAAACTTATTGGTTGTAAGGAAGCGACGTTGGGGTTAGTGCTATTGATATGTATAACTTTGTGCAATGTAGTTGGATACATTAGAAAAATACTTTTAATTATATTTTTCAGGACAATTATAGCATAACATATATGTATGTACGTATGTTGCATGTGTGCATGTATTAATTTAAGACTTTAAGTTATCTGTCTACATTTGTTAGACATAGCTAACTGATTATCATCAATATAATTGAAGATGAAATATTTAATAGTGTACATTACATAATAGTTCATATAAACAATATTTAGAACTATTTAAGTGGTATCATCGTAGATCTAAACCTAAACCTATTTTATATGATTGGCAAGAGTTTTTTATTTTATTTTGCTCATTATAATTTCATACTTTTCGTACATGTTTTTTCACTTCTTTTTGTTTAACCTTCACCATTTACATTGGTATATCTTAGTTGTAGATTTGATGGTTTTGTTTCATATTTTCACCATTATTGCTTGACCTTAATTTTTTACTGATAATTTCTGTAAATCTCTAACGAGCTTTATTGGGTCCTCTTTTACCTATAACCTAATTTAATCCTTTTTATACCAACTGTTCTTCTTGGAGATGATTTTGGATGGCTTTGTTGAATATTTTTTATGAGAAAGAGGGAGAGAATATAAGAAAGAGGCCTTTTGTTGTTGAAATCTTTTCTTTTTATTGATGATAGATTTCTTGCTTGATACAAAATGATGAGAGAGATATTCTATTTATAGGACTCCATAGACTATTCTAGAAACATGACTCTTTAAACAATTCTAGAAACATGACTCCATACATAATTCTTATTTCTACTAGAAAATTCAAGAGCTCTCAACAAACTACAGTAAATGCAAGAAGACTCTAGAAACTATAATAACAAGAAGCTTCTAGAAATTAACCATAACAAATCAAGTTTAATATTTCAAAACTCCCCTTTAAACTTGATTTGTGACTCCAAACAGATTCCTCAACCTGACAAAATTCTCATGCTTAAGAGGCTAAGATATTAGCTACTTGATCATGCGTCTTCACGTAGTCTAGTTGCACATCCTTTTTGGCGACACACTCTCTAATATAGTTATAGCGTGTATCAATATGTTTGCTTCAATCATGAAAGACTGGATTCTTTGCCAAAGCGATTGCTGACTTGTTGTCCACGAAAATCTTGGTCGGCTCCTCTTGTGGTAATTTCAACTCCTTTAACAGATTTCATAACCAAATTGCATGGCAAACACATGAAGTAGCAGCTACATACTCCGCTTCACATGTGGAAAGAGTGACAATCGACTGTTTTTTTCGACATCCAAGTGAAGGCTGTGTCTTCCATGTAGAATACGAAGCCACTTGTTCTTTTTCGATCATCCATATCTCCACTCCAATCGCTATCGCTATATCCAACAAGCTTGTAATTATCAGAAAAAGAGTAGTACAAGCCAAAGTTTGTTGTGCCTTTAACATAGCGAAGACTACTCTTTGCTGCCTTCAAATGAGTTATTTGTTGGATTCTCCATGTATCGACTCACAACTCCTACCGCATATAGAATGTCGGGTCTTATGCACGTTAAATATCGCAAGCTTCCAACCAAGCTCTTGAATAGTCTTGAGTCCACTTTTTCTCCTTCCTCATGCCTTGATAAATTGATTCCACATTCAATCGGCGTGCAAACTGGGTTAGAGTCATCCATCTTGAACTTCCTCAATACTTCCTTAGCATAACCTTCTTGAGTGATTAAGATGCCTTTGTCTTCTCGTTTTACTTCAATGCCAAGGTAATAAGACATGAGCCCAATATTAGTCATCTCAAACTCCTTCGTCATCTCTTTCTTAAACACTTTAAACATGTCTGGATTGCTACCTGTGAAAATCAAGTCATCTACATACAAGCATACAATTAATGTATCACCATTTAGGATTTTAATATAGAGTGCGTACTCACATGGACATTTGATGAAGTTTCTTTCTTGGAGGTACTTATCAATACGAGCATTCCAAGCTCTTGGAGCTTGTTTCAACCCATAAAGTGCCTTCGTTAGCTTCAAGACCTTGTCTTCTTCTCCTTTGACTTCGTAGCCTTGTGGTTGCTCGATATAAATTTCTTATTTAAGAACTCCATTTAGGAAGGAAGATTTCACATCCATTTGATGTATCTTCCAATTGTTTTGAGCTGCTAAAGAAATTATTAGTCTAACAGTTTCTAGTCGAGCGACTGGAGCAAATACTTCATCATAGTCAATGCCAGCTCTTTGACTATAGCCTTTTACCACCAATCTCGCCTTATATCTTTCGACTTCTCCTTTGGCTTTTTTCTTTGCTTTGTACACCCACTTCACACCAATTGCCTTGTGTTCTTTTGGAAGTGAAGCTAACTCCCATGTGTCATTCTTCTTGATGACCTTAATTTCTTCATCCATAGCATTTTTCCAATTCTTCTTTTGCAAAGCTTCTGGATAGTTTATAGGCTCACAATCCGAAAATAGAAAAAAGAGGATAAAATTTTCTTGATTTTATGTTACCTCGTAAATTTCTTGAAGGCTTTTAAAGCATGGAGCCCTTTCACTTGAGCCATCAGCTTCTTATCAACTTGTGGTTGGTGAAGCTAGTGGGGAAGTGGGCTCCTCGCTTGATTGTTCGATCCTTGGTTGTTGCATTTCATCTTATTCAAGGTATGAAAAGAAGTTGTAATTGTCATTATGTGATCTCCATTCCCATTCTCCTTCTTCATCGAACACGATATCTCGACTAATTATTATCTTCCTCATATCTGGATTGTAAAGCTTATAGCCTTTGAAGTTGGTGTCGTAACCAATGAAAATATACTTCTCACTTTTGTCATCCAATTTGCTTCGCTTCTCGTCCGGTATATGTACATGATCTATACTTCCAAATACTCTTAGATGAGAAATACCAGGCTTCCTTCCACTCCATGCTTCTTGTGGTGTCTTTCCCCGACACACTTCTTGTTGGAGATCAGTTTGATAGATAAAACGCACATGCCACAGCTTCCGCCCAAAATTCCTTTGGCAGCCTTTTACTTTTAAGCATGCTCTTTGTCATCTCAAGAATTGTCCTATTCTTCCTCTCTACTACTCCATTTTGTTTGGGGGGGGGGGGGGGGGTCTAGGAACTGTCAGCTGTCATTTGATTCCATTATTTTCACAATAATTTTGGAATTCTTTTGATGTGAACTATCCTCCATGGTCAGATCTCATGGCTTTAATCACAAGGCCACTTTCCTTCTCAACTTGGGCCTTGAACTTCTTGAAGTTCTCAAAAACCTCTGATTTCTCCTCTAAAAAATACACCCATGTTTTTCTTGAAAAATCATCGATGAAAAGAAGGAAATAGTTACTCTTACCAAGTGAACTTGGCTTGATCGGACCACACACATCCGTATATATGAGTTCCAATGGCTTTTTAGCTCTTGAGTATGACTCCTTTGGAAAGCCCATTTTGAATTGCTTTCCAAGTAAACATCCTTCGCACACTTGATTAGGATGACTTATGCATGATAATTCTCTTACCATTTCCTTCTTGGAGAGCAATTCTAGTTCTATGAAGTTAAGATGTCCAAAAAAAAGATACCAAAGCCAAGAGGCATCTTTGTATCACACCTTAAGGCATTGTGCGACATCATTTTGAATGTTGAGCACAAACATTCTATTTCTTGACATTGGTACCTAAGCAATGAATTTACTTGCACTGTCTCTTATAGAAATGCTATTATCTTTTAATCGAATATCATTACCTTTCTCTGAGAGTTGTCCTAGGCTCAAGATGTTGCTCTTCATGTTTGACACATAATAAACATTAGAAATGAATTGGTGCTCTCCATTCTTCAATCGAATAAGAACCTTTCCTTTACCTTTCACTGCTATCTTTGATTCGTCTCTAAATGCAACGTTGCCCTTCACTGATTCATCAAGCTCCACAAACATGTTTTTTCTTCCACACATATGGTTGCTTGCACCGCTATCTAGGTACCATTGATTTTCCTCACCTTTTTCATTTTCTTTGTGAGCCAGTAGCAACGTACCATCCTCTTGATTTTTTCTTTAATGTAATTGGTCTTCTCTTCAACTTTATTGTTTCTTGGAGCTCTACATTCAGAAGCATAATGTCCAAATTTCTCACAATTGTAGCATTTAACGCATGACTTGTCATACCTTGAATTTCCTCTCCCACGACCTCTTGTTGAGCTTTCTCCTCTTTTATTGTTGCTGCTATTGTTGTTTTCATTATTGGGCCTCCAACCTCGTCCATGTCCATATCCACGACCTCTTCCTCTTTCTTGGCCACAACCCCATCTTTGTTGGCTTCGATTATTTTCTTCCTTTTTTGAATTAATCCGTGTCTTAGGAACTTGCTCCACAGTCTCTTCATTCTTCCTTTTCTTTTCTTCATAAGCTTGCAATGAGCCTAGAAGTTTCTCTATTGCCATGGTCTCCAATTTTTTTGTTTCTTCAATAATGGCGACAATATGTTCGAACTTTGGATCTAATGATCTAAGAATCTTCTCCATAATTCTTACATCATCTAACTTCTCACCATTTCCTTTTAGATTATTACTAACCACTAAAACTCTTGAGAAGTAATAAAAAACAAGCTCAACTTCTTTCATATGCAAAATTTCATGCTCTCCTCTCAAAATTTGAAGACGTACCTTTTTGACTTGATCAGCTCTCTTGTAAGATGTTCGAAGCTTCTCCCATGCTTCTTTTACTGTCTTCGATCCTGAAACCTTCTCAAAAGTATTATCATCCGATGCTTGATAGATTAGACAGAGTGCCTTCTTGTCTCTCGTCCTTGAGTTTCTCAAACTATCCCTTTGAGTTTGAGATAAGCTACCTTCATTTTCTTGTTCAGTATAGCCTCTCTCCACTATTTCCCATATGTCATGTGCTCCAAGGAGAGCCATCATCCTTAAGCTCCAATTGTCATAATTGTTCTTGGTGAGCATTGGAACTTGTAAGGGAACGCCATTATTCGCCATCTCTATCTTTTTTTTGAAAGAATCTTAAAGCTCTGATACCACTTTGTTGAATATTATTTATGAGAAAGAGGGAGAGAATATAAGAAAGAGGTCTTTTGTTGTTGAATTTTTTTTTATTGATGGTAGATTTTTTGCTTGATTGCTTAATACAAAATGATAAGAGAGCTCTTCTATTTATAGGACTCCATAGACTATTCTAGAAACATGACTCTCTAAACAATTCTAGAAACATGACTCCGTACATAATTCTTATTTCTACTAGAAAATTCAAGAGCTCTCAACAAACTACAGTAAATGCAAGAAAACTTTAGAAACTATAATAACAAGAAGCTTCTAGAAATTAATCATAACAAATCAAGTTTAATATTTCAACAGGCCAGTTATATATATGAAGTTACCACCTCAAGATTTTCATGACCAAAATTGCCGCAAAAGGGTGGTTATGATTTATGAAAAACAAATATTGAATCATTTTTACTGTTTCGTCTCTTTTGGTTTATGGAAGTTGTATGAATAATTGTATTTTGCATTATTTTTGTGCGCTGAACCAATAAATGGTTATTATGCTTTATATGTTTTGTATTGTGTTATGCTTTATATGTTTTGTATTGCAGTCGTATTTGCATGGAATTTAAGTGTTAGGCTATTTATTAGATGAAATACAGCTCTCACTGCTTTCATCCAAAAGATATTTACCATGGAGGCACACAGTTGCACTTAGAGAAACAATGTAGCATAGTGTTGTTAAACAAAGAATATAGAGATGGTGTTTTTTGTGTTATGCTAATAATTTTTTTGGAGTTTTTTTGTTTTAGGAGTAGAATAAATCAATAATTCTATTCTAACATATGTTTATTATTTTCTCCTGTTTCAATTCTTTATTCAATGATTAAGGCGTGCTTATTGCTTACTGTTTGTGAATAATTCTATTCTCTTATTATTTGTTTATTTCTTATGGATGCTTTTGTATTTAGGCTTATATGTTGATATATTATTTCATTAAGGTTGTGTATGCATTAAGTTCAGAATATATTTCATTTAGTGTTATGTTAAGGAAGACATTAGCTATCGTAATTTAATTGTAATACTAGAACAACAACAATACACTTTTGGGATTTATTATACGTATAACCTCAAGAATTCTTGCCCTTATCGGAATACTAGGTTTGCATGTACAAACCAATAATTCTTTTATACTTCCTTTTCTCATTCTTTTCATGTCTATTCTTTGAGGTTCATGTTTCCTTTTTGGAATGCCGAAATAAAAGAAGAAGAAAATCATTAAAATGGAAATAAAATATAAAAAAATTACTCGGGTAATTAACCCTATTAAAATATGCAGTACGAACTTAAGAAAGACAAATATGAAAATACTAGTTTCCAAAAGAAAAAATAACAACTTGAAAGCTGTTTTCCAAAAGAGTAACTTGAAAGCATAAAAGACAAAAATCTATAAAAGGGAGTGGTAAAGAAACAATTAATCGATCGCTAATATATATTGATAAATTTTTGCTCATAGCTTACATTAACTAAAAGAGCATAAGCTTGTAAAAATACAAGTATTATTTCTATTTCCAACAGTATAAAATAAACTAAAACAAAACAAAAGAAAGGAATGATAAAACTATGAATGCTTTTAAGTTATTGGTTCTATGAATGTTCTTCAATTGTTTGAGTCCTCTCGGTCGTTGCCTCAAGTTCAGTTTATGCTGACAAAGCTACTGTCAAATCTACTTCCACATATGCAACTTAAATGCATGCATGTTGTGATTAAATGCAGGCCTATCTGGACGGGTATATATACTCGTGTTGATAAAAAGAATCCTTAAAAAACTAAATCGGGTATTTTGGATTAAAAGTACAACTGCAAAATTGGCTATCCGTGAGGTTTAACGTAAAAGCAACCATGAAGTGTTTTATGCACAAACTATCCAGCATCGTTCAAATCTTATCATGCCATCACTTTCATTTCACTTAATGAAAAATAGAGTTGTTAATAGTTACTTTAAGCTAGCCTTTGCATATCTCAACTAAATATGAAGTTGGAGGCAGTGAAATAGAAGGCAGACACCACGTACAAGTGTAGTGTCAGTTTTACATATGACATTGTCAAATAATCAAAATAAGATTAATTTGTTAACAGATGTCCATTTCTTCAAATATTTACTATTCAAATATTTGCAAGTACCAGGTTTCAGTCTAGAATGACTGCTATGTAAGAAGTTGAGCTACCAATACACAGATAAAGATACAGATAAACAATAGCAACAAAATATAGGAAATAAGTGCTGAAAGTACAAAGAGTGAGAGAAGGCCAAAGAATAGTTGGCATTATCTCATGCCATATCAAGGTTTTAAATCTCGCCCATCTCGGCCGAGATCTCGGCCGAGATCTCGTTTTCATGCCCAGGCGATTCGAAACAGGATATTTCGTTTGAATCTCGTCTGACCCAAATCTCGGACGATATTTCGATATCTCGTTTGGTATCTCGGACGAGATTTAAAAGCGAGATATCGGCCGAATTTTTGAATTTTGGAAAAAATCAACTCTTTTTCCGTATTGGGCTGGCTCATCCTTTACCTTAATTTAAGCCTTCTTAATTGTACTTTTTTTAACCCTTATTTCTTATATAAATCTCATTTAACCTTCGTCTCTTATTTTATGGCAGTGACGAGTGTAAGAAGATGATAAAATCTACATCGATTATGGTAAGTATATCACTTTATGATTTTCATTTAGGTTTCTGATCCAAATTATTTACATCCAATTTCATTTTTCTTTTTTCGACACTTTCTTGAGTTTTTTTCCTAACCCTATTTTTTGCGGCTATAAATTTTGGGCTTCACTTATTTAACTTTATGTTCCAAATGGATTCCCAATTTGATTTCATTTAGTCTTTGCTGCTATAATTTTTTCCTCAAGGCTTATTTTTAAGCAATAAAGGAATTCTCTTTCATCTATTAATTTCATTTGATGATTATATGTTCATTCGTACATCATTTTTTTGCTTTTCTTATAATATTACTAAATGTTTGAAAATTGTTTGTACTATGTATGCTATTTTCTACGTTTGTTTGAAATATCTATGCTTTTAGTTGCTTAATGAAATTTTGTTTGCTAATAATTAAATACTATAATTAGTCATAGAATATCTTAATTCTACTTGTAGACTTTTGTATTTGAAGTTATAAAATTAAGATTTCCCTTGCAGCACTATAAACCATAAAAGGTAGAAATGAGACATTATATTGTGTAGGAAAGTTAAGTGAATGATCAAACAAAGTAAATGTGCATATGTTATGGTTTGTTTCTTGTCTACTTTATCTCATATGATATTATATTGAACATTATTCATAAAATCTAGTTATTTGTTTAATTTGCATGATACAAGTGATATTTTTCCATACTAAATTACTAATGATAAGCGTGTGATATATTCAAGGTAAGTGCATAGTGTTTTCCTTAAGGTAGTGACTGAATAGTATTATAAATTTAGGTGTATGAAAACTAATTTTCGACATGACATATACTCCGAGATAACTCCGAAATGAATTTTAGAAACCGAGATGTAAATCCGAGATGGACGACCGAGATGCACTCATCTCATTCGAGATCTCACCCGATACGAGATAAGCTATCTAAATTCTTCGAGACGAGACGTGACCGAAATCCGAGATTTAAAACCTTGTGCCATATTCAAGGCAGACAATGCAATGAACTCCAATTACCGACCTATACTGACCTAACACAAGCCGCTTTATATATCAGATATATGCTATAAATTCGAATGCATGTAATCTCCTCCTGCATCATTAAACATAATAACTTCTTTCTCATCTAATTTTCACAATGGCACATGGATATACAATATCTATGAGCTTTCTCATTGCGGTTATCATATTAAGCAACTCGTACTTTGATATCGCACGTCATTTACTTGACACTTCACCATTGCCTAAGATTCCTAGCTTACCAAAGCCTGAACTTCCACCTCTACCTCAAATCCTAACACTACCAAATCCCGTACTACCAACCATACCCGAACTTTCTGAAGTACCTGAAATTCCAACTTTACCAAAATTAGAATTTCCACCTCTACCTGGGTTGCCTAAAATACCCACCATTACCACTAGTAAGGATGCGATATCACCTGTTGCTGCAGTGCCAACCTTGTCAAAGCCAGAACTGCCACCCTTGCTTGTGGTACAAACCCTGCCAAACCCCGAGCTTCCTCCATTGCCTGAGTTACCAAAGTTTGAACTGCCGCCAATGCCAGAGTTGCCAACCATACCCAGATTTCCTAAGTTGCCATCCTTTCCAACTGCTTCTCCTGTTCAAAACACAGCAACTGTCAAAAGCCCATAAGAATCACCTTCATGGGCTATTGAAGCTGTTGGGGAAAATTCCTTCAAATGATCAGTCCAAGGGAATGAAAACCCAACGCAGCGGAAAACAACTGGATCGTGATTGTAGTAAGATGAAACAAACAGAGATAAACACCAGAATAGACAGTCACATATCAATGCAATGCAGAAAAATAAATAACACTAGTATTTATAGTGGTTCTAGTACCGCGAGGTAGTGTACGTCCACTTGGGGAGAGGTGCTTTTATTAATCACTGAAATATTAGAGTTACAAGATTGATTCACTTTTGAAGGCTATACATAAGAATAATTAACAATACAGACAAAAATTCTGCAGAGTTTCAGCTCTCTAGGATGGCTTCCATTGTTGTCCAAAAGCTCCTCTATTTATAGAGTGAAGAAATCAGGAAGGGCAGCTGCTATATAACAGCTCTGGGGTTTGGTTCGGCATCCATTTGGTTCGGCGCATCACTTTGGTTCGGTTAACTGGTTCGACATTTGCATCTGGTCCGACAAACAACACACATGCTCTTGACCGGCATGGTCCAATATCGAACCAAATATTTGGTTCGGCCTTAACTTAATTCAGCATCACTTGGACCGACATTCTGTTCAAAGCTTGGTACGGCAGTTGAATAATAAATCTGGGTTGACACTCATTTGGAGCGGCATTACAACATCCGAATGAAAGAATTTTGGACCGGTATGCTCCAAATCACCGAACAAAATATTTCGTTCAGCAAATCACTGAACGAAATGTTTCGTTCGGCAATTTTTTTTCACCGCACCAAAACTTCTTAACCTAATTCCCGAACGATATCCCTAGCATCACTTCACCGAACGAAATCTTCACGTCTTCAACTTCTCAACTCGTCGCTTCTTATTCCTCCACCATAACTAGGGTTTCAGCCTAGGCTCTTCCTCGTCAGCTCTCCTTCGCGACTTCCTTCTTCTTCGTCGACGATGGAATCAGGTATCACATCCAACAATCTCCCCCTTGATACCAAATTCCATTCAAGCTAACCAAGTCCATCTACACCTTCATGCTCCAAGCAATGGATACTTACACAATGAGCTTCGGTAAAGCCACCACCCATTACACTTTGTCAACGAATTCCGACAGAGCCACCTTCCATCAACAAAGTGTTCGAAGTACCCAGTCTGTATAGAAACTATCAATCTCTACCATGAAAACAAATGTCTCCATGAACCATCTCAACTCTCCCCCCGTGCCACCCCGTGGCACCTAACACTTCATTAAGCGAATCAAGTTCGAGCAATGCTCGAACTTAGCAATAGGAAACGACTTGGTAAACACGTCTGCTGCATTCTCCTTCATGTGAACTTTCTAAAGACGAACTAGCTTCTCTTCACTCATCGAGACAAGGAACGACTCTCTCACCTCAATATGCTTCGTCCTCGAGTTGAATGCCTGATTTTCAGCTAAGTGAATTGCACTATGACTGTCACAGTACACATCCATTCCTTCATATACGAAGCCCAAATCACACAATAGTTGCCTCAAATAAAGCGCCTCCTTAGTTGCTTCAACCGCAGCTATGAGCTCTACTTATGTAGTAGATAAAGCCATAATCGTATGCAACCTCGCTCTCCAACTGATCGCTGTCCCACCAATGGTGAACACATATCCGAAGGTTGACTTCCTTCGATCTCTATCACCGGCATAGTCGAAATCGCAAAATCCAACTAAGTTGAAATCTCTGTCTCTGCCACCAAAGACAAGTCCATGGTTTGGAGTTCCTTTAAGGTATCTGAAAATACACTTCAGTGCTTCCCAATGCATCTTTCCTGGATTTTCCATGAACCAACTCACCAATCCAACCGCCTATGTAATGTCAGGCCTAGTGCAGACCATGATATATATCCAGCTGCCAACCGCACTTGCATATGGGACCTTCATCATAAAAGCCTTCTCCTGTTCCGAGATCGAAGAGCCTTTATTAGAAATCTGTATGTGCAAAGGCATGGGTGTGCTGATTGCCTTTGCCCCTTCCATGCTAAATCGAGCAAGCACCTTTCAAAGGTACTCCTTTTGAGTGAGGCTCAAAAGTCCTAGCTTTCTATCCCTTTTGATTTCCATACCCAAAATTTTCTTTGCTTCTCCAAGGTCTTTCATTTCGAATTCTACTTTTAGCTTTAGCTTCAAACTATTGATTTCTGCCTTATCCTTGGAAGAAATCAACATATCATCCACGTACAAGAGTAGGTACAACCATCTACCATTCTTTAAATGCTTAAAGTACACACTAGTGTCTTTGATGCTATGATCAAAACCAAAGTGAAAGCATAAAAGAGCCAAACCTCTTGTACCATTGTCTAGACGACTGCTTAAGTCCATACAATGACTTCTTCAATTTGCAAACTCAATTTTCTTTCCCATCCACAACAAATCCTTCTAGCTAATTTATGTAGATGGTCTCATTCAAGTCTCCATGCAAGAAAGCGGTTTTCACGTCCAGTTGCTCCAGCTACAAGTCATGAGCTGCGACGATAGCGCGCAAAAATGCGGATGGACGTATGCCTCACTACTGGAGAGAATATCTCATCATACTCCAATCCCTTTCTTTATGAAAACCCTTTAGCAACTAGTCTAGCCTTGTATCACCCATCATCCTTCACCTTGAACACCCACTTGCAACCTATGGCTCGGCTTCCTTTAGGAGGTGGTACCAAATCCCAAGTCTTGTTCTTCTTCAACGACTCTAACTCCTCTTCCATAGCGCACATCCACTTTGAACTGTCACATGACTTCAAAGTTTCATCAAGGTCAAGCGTCTCTTCATGAACCATATGTAGGGCATAGTCAAACTGATCACTAAGGCTAAGTTTCACAAACTGCCAATCACCATACCTTTCGGGCGGCCTAATAGTCCTACGACTGACCGGGGTAGGTACTGCTTCACCTAAACTCCTTTCAACTCCACTTTGAACTAAACTTCCTCTAGATTCATGCACATCACCGTTACTACTAGATGGTACCTGTGGACTATCCCGTGATGTTTCATCAACTGCGTTTTCCTTGATAGCATCAACAACAACTCTACTATTTGGCTGGAACACGGGAACTTCTTCCATCTCCTTAGGCCTATCAGAATCTTCTGATGTGGTAGGTAGCTTCTCCTTCAGATTGAACATAGCAGACTCATCAAAAGTAACATGTCTGGAATGAACAATCTTCCGATCAATAGGGTTCCAAATTCAATACCCTTTGATACCATCGGTGTATCCCATCAGTATGCCCTTGTATGCTCTAGCCTCCAACTTGTCATCATCTGTATGGTGAACGTACACATGACAACCAAAAATTCAAAAGTAACCAAGATACACTGCTTACCTCTCCACTTCTCCTCTGGAATCTTTCCATCTATGGCTGAGCACGAAATTCGATTTATGATATGCGCCGCAGTTGATAATGCCTCAGCCTAAAAGCCTCTAGACAAGCCCGCCGTCAATCTCAAGCACAAGCCTTCTCTAGTAGAGTCATGTTCATCCTTTCTGCAACCCCATTGGATTGCGTATCTTCGGGTGTAGTGAAATGTCTCTAAATGCCATACTGTCTACAAAAGTCGAGGAACTCCCTAGAGACAAATTCACTGCTATTATCAGATCTCAGCACCTTTAACCTAGATACAGATTGATTCTCAACAAGCGCTTTCTAGTCTTTGAACTTCTCAAAACTCTTTGATTTGGCCTTTATCACATACACCCATACTTTCCGAGAAAAGTCAGCAATGAAAGAGATAAAATACTTTGCTCCTCCAAGAGAAGGAGTAGCAACCGGTCCCCAAACATCTGTATGCACGTACTCAAGTACTCGCCTCGATCTATGGAGTCCAACTCCAAAAGATACTTTAGTTTGCTTGCCCAACACACACTCCTGGCAAAAGTCCATCTTGTCGAAGCTTTCTCCTTTGATCATCTTCCGTCTTCGAAGCAACTCTAAGCCCTTCTCTGAAATATGATCCAACCTAAGATGCTAAAGCTTTGTGGCATCCAATGCACGAGAACTATCTACTCCAACACACGACTCTCCAAGAATTATGGTTCCTTTCAGCAAATATAGATTTCGGGACACATCTCCTTTGATAAGAACTAGTGCATCTCTCGAAACCTCCAGACTATCCTTCTCGATATTTACCTTGCATCCCAAAGATATCAATTGTCCTAAAGAAATTAAGGACTTCCAAAGACCCGGAATATACCGGACACCTGTCAAACTGCGTATCACTCCGTCAAACATCCTGATCCTCACTGTACCTTCACCCATTGCTCTACAGCTAACATCATTACCCATAAGAATAGAGCTTCCCTCTCGTCCAATGAAAGAATTGAAGTAATCCTTATTAGGTGTCATATGGAAAGATGCCCCCGAGTCCAGCACCCAATGGTTTGAGACATCCAACACTGCTGTAGACAACACATCGTCAGATACAGACTTCTCCACCGCAAATGATGAAGATCTGTCCTCTTCCTTCTTCTTCAAATATGGACAATCCCTTTTCCAATGACCAGGTTTTCGTGTAGATAAAGCACTTCTCGTCCTTAGACTCTTCTCTCCTGCTATTACCAGGCTTCCTGGACTTGGAATGCCCTATAGAGTGCCAATTCTTCTTATCATCTCTTCCTCTTTCAATAAACAGCCGTGACTACTACTTCCACCTCTACTTCCTTCACTTATCTCCTTCATTTGATCTCTCAAGCCCTCAGATAGAAGGCCCGACTTCACATCTTCCACTGTCAATGTGTCTCTAGCGAAGATAAGGCTGTTAGCAAAACCTATGAATCGCTCTGGAAGAGAACACAAAAAAATCATTGCCATTTGCTCCTCATCCATCTTCAAGTCAACAGTCTTCATCTTCATCACGGGATCATCAAAGAAATTAAGATGTTCCTTCACTGAAGTACCTTCTCTCATCCGCATGGTGAAAATGTCTTCAGCAATATCATACGGTTAGTCAGAGAGTTCTTCAAGTAGAGATTTTCTAGCTTGGTCCAAATGCCCCTAGCAGTGGTCTCACTGCTAATCTCTGAGATAACACTCTCTCCATAGCTAGTTGTAAAGTAGTAAACGCCCATTTCTCCATCTCCTTCCTTTCCACGACTGAGATGTCATCCGTCAACTCCTCAAGGGCAAACACTACTGATGGACTTCATTCCTCATTAGAATAGCCTTCATCCTTCATTGCCACTTCTCGAAGTCTTTATCCCCATTCCATTTCTCAATTGCCAACTATGGTCCTAATGCAATATGCATCCCTCTAGTATAGGGTCTTGTAACAACTAGAGTCGCTTCATCTCCTGCCATAGCGTCTCACACTCCTCAATCAACCTTGCAGCTCCGATACTAGACTATTGGGGAAAATCTCTTCAGATGATCAGTCTAAGGGAATAAAAACCCCACGCAGCGGAAAACAACTTGTTCGTGATTGTTGTGAGATGAAATAAACATAGATAAACACCAGAACAGACAGTCACAGATTAATGCAATGCAGAAAAATAAATAACACCAGTATTTATAGTGGTTCCACTACCGCGAGGCAGTGTACGTCCACTTGGGGAGAGGAGAATTTATTAATCAATAAAAGATTAGAGTTACAAGATTTATTCACTTTTGGAGGCTATACATAAGAAGAATTAATAATACAGACAAAAATTCTGCAGAGTTTCAACTCTCTTGGATGGTTGTCATTATTGCCTAGAAGCTTCTCTATTCATAGAGTGAAGAAATGAGGAAGGGCAGCTGCTATATAGCATCTCTGGGGTTTGGTTCGGCATCCATTTGGTTTGGCACATCACTTTGGTTCGGTCAACTGGTTCGGCATTTGCATCTGGTCTGGCAAACATCACACATGGTGTGGACTGACATGGTCCAATACCGAACCCAATATTTGGTTCGGCCTTAACTTGATTCGGCATCACTTGGACTGGCATTCTGTTCAAAGCTTAGTTCAGAAGTTGAATAATAAATCTGGGTTAACACTCATCTAGAGCGGCATTACAACATCCGAACGAAAGAATTTGGACTGGTATGCTCCAAATCACCGAACAAAATGTTTCGTTCGGCAATTTTTTTTCACCGCACCAAAACTTCATGCCCTAATTCCTGAACGATATCCCTAGCATCACTTCACCGAACGAAATCATCACGTCTTCAACTTCTCAACTCGTCGCTTCTTCTTCCTCCACCGCAACTAGGGTTTCGGCCTAGGCTCTTCCTCGTCAGCTTCTCCTCCACGACTTCCTTCTTCTTCGTCGACGATGGAATCAAGTATCACATCCAATAAAAGCCCGATCACTATACTTGTCCTTTTATGTGTTTATTCATTGTTTGTATGAATGTCTCTATTTTTGATGCCTTGTAGTTTTTATAATGTTTGCATGAATGTTTCTACTTCATATGTAGTTACAATTTTTTTTAAATGAAGCGATTAACATTCGCGATGTTTACTTAGTTTTATCAGTCATTCCCAGGATTCGCAACTGAAATTACATTTTATAATTAACGTGTAAGCTTATCTGTATATTTATATGTATATCATTACCTAATGAGGCCACAAACAATCAAAATAACTCTATGTAAACTGTTTCATTCTTGTAATTCAACAAACCATGTAATGTTTTAAAATTAGATGCATTACTGACATAAATATTCACATCTACACTATATCGAAATGTCATCTACTCTAGTAAGGCTAAATGGAGGTACAGTAACATACACAATGAGATTCTGTATGAAAAGGCTAAGAGATCAATATCTGTACCTTCTGCATTGCACTTCTTAACCATTAAAACTGTTCTGTATATGAGAGGCGGACACCACCTTTTCTACTGAGGATTTCAGCAAAACTAATGTTAGGCAAAATATCCAGTATGTCAACGAAAGAACTATATACCATTACCCTTAAAAGCATTTTATGGCTGTCAGGAGATGGTCTTAAAGTTATATGGTAAATAACATATATAAATGTTTGAACAACGGTAAACAAATTACGTCATGATTAGTATAGTGCAGCAACTAAGCAACCCAGTCCATGGATTATGAAAAACCAAAATCGAAAAAACTCAGAATTGGTACCTGAATTTTATGATGTTTTGCATGCCCAACAGTGCCATTTACCTATCAAACGAGTACTCTTATCAATGGAATATGGTTGTTCTATCAAATCAGCAAGTGACTGCCTGTGAAATGGTTAGAATGAAAAAGTCTTATCTCTGGAACTGCTGTTGAAAACCCAACCGGAGCTTCATTAAATGCAAGAAGACACAAATTATAATTTAATTGTCATCACATGTCATCATATATTGCATAAGAGTTTTATTCTTCAATAACATATTTAAAATTGTTCTTTTTACAAAATTGCAATACACTTGTTACACACTAGATAACATTAGATGCCATAACTCATTTCAAGAAAAGATGTATATTTACAGTTCTGTACTAATTAGTAGGTAACAAATGATATTTCCATTTGCCTGAATATCTGAATTGGACTTTGTTGACATTGCGGTCCATCTTTCTTCTATTAAACCATAACTGAATGTCTAAATCAACACAATACTCAACCTACTAAAACCAAATCAATGGCAGATTTTAAATCTCAACTGCTTTAATTAAAAAATATTCTAGCATGACAATACAGTCGTGTTTTAACTTTATTAAGCAAAGCACTGACAATTACAGTAACACACACACACACACACACACACACACACACATATATATATATACATACTTAGAAAGAACAAACTACAAGTAAACTGTAGTTGAACACATATGAAGTTAATCAAGAGACTCATGAGCTTCGTCATCATTTGAATTAATCACCAACTTTGAATTTTTTTTAAATACAATGTCAAGAAGTTTTACAAGAATAGAGACCAAATTTATTATGAAGTAGAAACATTCATGCAAACAGTTGAAGCAACTGAAAAGTTGATCAAAACTGTCATTATCCCCCAAAGTCAGCTAATTACCATCCATCTTGAAGAAGATAATTATCTTCTATGGAAACTTCAAGTTGAAACTGCAATTCAAGGATATGGGCTTGAACATTTTATTCTTGGCACTAGTTCTATCCCCCCAAGATTCATTACTGATCAACAAAATAAAATGATTAGTAATGAAGAATACACAAGGTATTATAGACAATATAGATTAATAAGTTCTTGGTTGCTATCATCCATCAATACAAATTTGTTGTCACAAGTAATAGGCTGTAAATCTGCCAATGAAATATGGATTACATTGGAGAGAATTTTCAACACACAATCAGCTGCAAAGATCATGCATTATAAGGGACAACTGCAAAATGTCAGCAAAGATAATCAGGCAATGAGAGAATATTTAACACATGCTAACAATGTATGCAATATGTTAAAGGCTGCTGGGCATAAGATTATAGATACTGAACAAATATTGACTATTTTGAATGGCCTTAGTGATGAATATGAGGCAGTTGTAGTAGTATTATCATCTCAACCCACCTTACCATCTGTAGAGTATGTTCATTCAACTCTACTTGTCTATGAAGCAAGAATAGATCACAGGAAACCACAAGATTCAGATTTATCAATCAATTATGCAACAAGTATTAAAAACAAAAGTCCAAATTTCAATAAACAAGGTCAATCTTATCAAAGAGGTGGTTACTCAAATAGATCAAGGGGCAGAGGAAGGTGGAGTAATAATAGCAACAATAGAGAAGGTGCCAAATATGTGAAAAATTGGGTCATACAGCAGTGAAGTGTTACTTCAGATTCAATGCTAATTACATGTCTAATCAGAATCAAAATAATCAAAGAAGTGGTAATCCCAGTATCAATATGGCTCAAGTGCAATCAGACACAAATAGTCTTTCAGATAATAACAGGGAAACCAACCAAGATGTCACTGCAATGTCAGAACTTATACATGACGAAAGCTGGTACCCAGATTCAGGAG